>OU426905.1:7136078-11936078 GCA_911387775.1 Thymelicus sylvestris | reverse complement strand
TGTATGTATTATTAATATTTAATATTATTATTATACTCATTTATTTACTTATTTGTACGGTACACTTTTTACATTTTATTATTTGGTCCGGCCCCTTATATTTTACATATTTATTTTTATAGGTACTTATCATGAGTATGAGTCGACTCTTATTATTATTACATATTGGCATCTTTGTGCCTTTTGTGGGTCGTGGCCACGCCCTTACATTATTTATTTGAGGTCATATTTTAAGCCATTTTGAGACTCCAACAGTTCTCACAGAGCAAGCTCGTTGACACCATGATCGAATGAAGGATCTGACACTCTAATGTACCTTTACTTATACAGGGTCATAGTTTTAAGACATTTTGTCTCCAACAGCATTCATACCGGAGACTCGTCCGACCTATGATAGACTGAAGGATCGCCTTGTATGCCATATTTGTACCGTACTTGTGTACCGTTTTGATGAGCTATTCGGTAGCTCATTATTACCTTAAACTCAATTAAATGAGTTTTATTTCTTGTAATCCCATATCTTTCGCTAACTTTCACATTTCATTCCATTCATAGCACTCACATAATTCCACACCATTTGAATATTCCGAAATCCAGTGTCTTGGCAACGATTGGGTGATCAGTCCAACTGATTGTCAACACTTGTATATCGAATTATTCCCAACTCTTTCATACTAAACTGGTCAATCCATTCTTTCTTTATAATGTATCTATCAAAAGCCAGTTATTCTATATCTTTTATCTGTACATTCGTTCGTATACCCATCACGTTTTTCTAACTATTCATATCGGTCCATAGAAGAAAGTACCTAATTGCATTCAACAGGATGACAAAAAGATTTTTCATACTTTCTCTTAACCTTACTTTAAACCCATATTCCTATACCTTACATTTTTCATAACTTGTTACATTTTATTATCAGTATATCATACTGTTCATGTCTTATAATCATTGTCCTTAAATGTTATAGTAGGTACATTTTCCTTACAGTTGATTTTTCATCATTGTCATATCGTGATTAATATTATAACTCCACTCGTATTTATTTTTATGAGTTAGGAACATACTCATAAAGTTCAATTTAAATATTACAAAAAAACTTATTATTTTTATTGGCAATTCATAAAAATCTGAAAATCATGACAGTTTAAATACGTAATATTCAATGATAAAACATCTAATTGAGTTTACTATTTTCAAAATACTTTCAAGTGGTTACAAAAGTTTCAAACATTATATTGTTTTCAAAAGCTTGCCTAAAACGACACATGAAGACTCAATTTGTAACTGATACATTGTTATGATTATGATGACATTCTAACGCTAATAAGTTACTACCTAGCTATTCTCTGTCGCTAAGTGCATCGTAACAATACCAGTAATTTGACGACCAAGTTTGATAAATACCGGGTACTAATTAATTTAAAGTTGTTATTACAATACATTCAACCTTACTTAAAAAAAATATAGTAGTTACTAATGTCATTGTTGCATGGAAATTTATTTTATTCATCCATTATAAATAAGTAACAACTTATTATTTTTTAAATTCGTAAGAAAACAAAAAGGTACTAAATGTCATTCGAGTTTCATGATCACTGAATACATACATATTTTCGAATCATGGATACACTTTTTTTTATAGCAGGATGCATCAATGGAAATATGTATCACACTAATAAAAGGTGAAAGTATGTGCGTTTGTGTGTTTGTTACTCTTCCACGCTCAAACGTCTGAACAGATTTTCATGAAATTTTACACCAGGATAGCTTACACCCAGGAATAACACATAGGCAAATTTTTTGTCGCGCGAAAATATCTAATTAAAAAAAAGGGACAAACAAAAAAATCCACGGGAAACCACGGCGGGCCTCTGGTTAAAATTATAAAATGCTGACACTATGACATACGAAGGTTATTTTGTGTCACACGGGTTGGATGTATGATTTCAACAGAATTTTCTTTTCCACTGTATCATCAGTTAGTTAAATGATATCTGAGATAGGTAGACATCATGCTCGTAAAATACACTGTTTCAGCAACTTCTTTGTTATGATTGTATGACTTTGTTATAATAACTAATAGGTACTTAGTTATAATATAATATTCAATATTTTGTTCATAAAATTAGTACTGTAATTAGATGACACCAGCTGTACTTCATAACATATTATTCATAGCGTATTATAATCATTACAGTAGATAAACTATGTATCTTATAGTCTTCTTTAAAATAATGAAAGTTGTCGTGGCTAAAAATAGAATTGATAAAACTTACCATCAAATTCATGCATGTTACAAATTATGTCATACGCGAAGACATTTTTTTTTTCATCAATTAGAGGTAGGTATCGTTCTTGTTTAGTAAGAAAATACAAAATTTACCAAGCCACATCCAAAATCGTCATGTCCAGTTTTTCTTAAAAAATAGATAATTCTTAAATTACATTTACTAATGTGAAAAGAAAATGTTTTTTTTTTGTTAATTTTGGTAATATCGAACTCTTTTTTTATCATTTGTTAATTCTGCATGTATTAATATTCGAAACTGGTTATCAGAATTAAATATTTAATATCTAAACCCATTACCAACAGTATATAGAGCGCATGGATAATGTAAAACATTTTATTTTTGTTCAAAAAAAATAAAATCAAGATAATGTTCCCATTTTATCGCGGTTATAAAACCATGATAGGTTAAAAATCATGATAGGTTAAATTTAGTTTAAATTGTTAAAATTTTCATTTTTCTTTACATTATCCACGTCTCTGAAACTTAAATTACCTTAATTTTAGGGTATAGTGAGTCACTGAGGGTGATGGCGGCTCACATTCATCATGACTGCAGACTTCTTGATTTCTTCTTACCGAGTTCCTGTCAAAATATCGAACCTAAGCTATTCTACTAATTTCTGTTTCTTCTAACTAGCTAAACCCTACAAAATATCACTTGTTTGGCTGCTCCACTTCCGAGTCGAACAACTGCATATGCGCCCAGCAAATCTTCCATCATCACATCATCCATCAGACTGCTGCTCCATTATATATTTTCTCCTCTCTATTTTCCTTCAGAAGTTATCTTTTTTTATATTTGCATATTACATAGTTGATAAATCACTTCTTTCTTCATAAAATTTTTACTACTGCTTCATCATCTTGCGTCGATATGTATATTCGCCACCTTCTTAATTTTGCTAAATTTTCTTCTTTATTTTTTTTTTACTGTTGTTAATTATATTTTCTTCCAGCTTTTTGCTAAACTATTTTCCACATTTTTCTTGTATATTTTAGATCACCTTCTTATTTCCTGGCGCCTCTGCCGTCACTGACTCACCATAGTTAAATTATCTTATATTTTGGATTACATATTGGTATTAACTTTTTTTTTGACACTTTTTATTTTATAGTTTTTTCTTTACTTATGCATCTTATACAGTTTATATTTTATAGTTTATATTTTAATAGTCCATATTTTAAGTTTTTTATTTATTAATTTTATTTATTGGTATAAGTCCTTTTCTTTTTACTTCATACGCTTTGCACATTTTGTCTTCACACAAAAATGGTTTCACATCATTCACATATCGTCCTCACTTATTTAATTTCGCGATGCGCAGCGCTGCCCATATAAGGCAGCACTGGCAGGGTCGCCATGCGATGTTGGGACCAGGGAGCGTCAATAATATAAAGACGGGTGATCCGTAAGACTGACGTTTATTGACTAATCAAAATAAAAGAGTACATAGATGTGCTTAAATGCTAACTATAGCTATATGTACGGGTGAGGTGTGTGCGTACACTACAGTGTGACAAATTTCATCCGAATCCGCTTAGCCGTATTAGCGTGATTGAATAAAAAAATTAAAATGTGTGCAATTCACACGTAGTAGAAGTGAAACCTTCAAAATTTTTGGTTTTAAGATAATGAGACGAATGTAAAATTTCGGGAAGATGATAATTGCAGGTTTTAGTAATGAACATAGTGATGCAAAGTTAGATAATTATTTTACATTTTATTGGTATAGACCGTACTATATCACTATATCAGACTAAGATTTTCGATAAATGATACAAGAGGCTTATAGTAACTAAAGTATGAAATGCTCTCCTCCCCTCCACCTTACCGATATTTCAGTATTGCCGTAGGATCTATTTTGTCTTTGCGTGCAATGAAAACCATGAGTTACGTTGTTAAAATAGTCTGTCTGAACTCCCATCCGTTGAGAAGTTACAAATTTTGTCCCCAAGATACACCATCAGACCCGGAATTGCTTAATGATGGACATGTTTTGCAATGTTAATGTAACCATCAACAAATATAATTAAAAACGCATTATTATCCACTCTTTATATCTGGAACCCATCATCAGATCCTTCCTATATTAAAGGACTTGGGTAGAGAATTAAGGGTACTGTTACGTAGTTGTAAGTTTATCAACTATCACTAACTAACTATTAGGCTAATATTTCCATGAGAGTTTTCCTTTTAAATTCATCAATTAAACATTCTTCTGCCGTGGATATATTTACATGTCTAACATCTACCATTTCGCTGCCACTACTCGAAAAAATTAATAAATATTTCATTTTACCACTTTGTAGTTTTGATAAATAAGTATGGGTATCCATGCCAAATTACAGCCTCTCCCTCTCTCTCTTCCTCTCCATCTCTTTCTCTCTCTCCCTCTTACTCTCCCCCTCTCCCTCCCCTTTCCCTCCCCTCGCTCTCTTTCTCCCTCTCGCTCTCCCTCTCCCTCTCAATCTCCCTCTCGCTCTGCCTCTCGCTCTGCCTCTCCCTCTCTTTCTCCTTCTCGCTCTCCCTCTCACTCTCCCTCTCGCTTTCCATCTCGCTCTCCCTCTCGCTTACCCTCTCCCTCTCCATCTCCCTCTCCCCCTCCCGTCAAAAAATAATGTGAAGCCGAACATGTCGAAAAATGACCCGTGAATCAACTGAATTTCGCAGACCATTAATATTTTTGAAAAAAACTATTTTTTTATTTGTTCTTTTGCAGAAGAAAAAGGCACGCGCGCTGCTTTAGCAGCGCGCGCCCCACGCAAAACCTAGTTATATTATATAATCCTAGACTTACCACTGACTTAACTATATAATTGATCTCCCTGATGGAGTCGAGATGGGACTTTGTTGTCTATGGCGGGTTTTCTCCATCCCCCCCCGACACCTCGGGAAAAATCTGACATTTCACATTTTCAAGATGGCGGCCGCTCTCTGATTTTCAACTTTTTTGTTTATGGCTTTTTGCGGGATTTTTTTCAATAGTTTCATAAACTTTTGAAGGAGTATTATGAAAATTTTAGAAAAAATTGAAAAAACAAGATGGCCGCCGAGATATTCGAGTTTGAAATTTTTCGATTTTAGAGGTCAATTTGCGGGGTCGCATCGGGGTGGTTTTTCAACTTTTTTTCAATATTTTTTTAGTGTTCCCTCAAGTGTATCCTCGATTTTGATATTTTGGGAATATTTATTTTTTCGACAAGATGGCGGACGCGGTGGCGGCCATTTTGAAAAATGTACGAAAAACTACGTTTTTTGGGTGAATTTTTCTTTGGGTTGGCAACATTTGAGCGGGTGTCTTTGTTCCGGGCGGTTGTGTAACTTGACCCAAAGTGTTGCCAAGTTGAGTTTTTTTTTCTTTTGTCGATACATTTTTTTGGACTTTTTATTCAAAAATATGAAAAGTAGAAGGAGCAATATTTTTTATCAAAATGTCACACGGGCAAACGTGTCGTGGTCGTCGTAATGACATTTGACCATTTTCGTCGATGTCGGCTGGCAACACTGGGTGCTGGAATTTTTTTTTCGTTTTACGAAATGTCGAATTGATCTCCCAGAAGGAGTGGTGGGGAGTGGGTACAATGTATGAGGGAATTTTTGGTTTGCCTCCGTGTCTATGGGAAAAATCCGACCTTTCAAAAATCCAAGATGGCGGCCGAGTCGAAATGACCAACTTTTTTTTTCACTATGCACCTACCCGAGATTGGAGTCGTTTTCGGCTAATGTTGGGAAATGTGTTACGATGAAATTAGAAAAAAATAAAAAATCAAGATGGCCGCCGAGATATTTCAGTTTAAAATTTTTCAATTTTCGAGGTGACTTTGCGGGGTCGGATTGCAATGGGTTTTCAACTTTTTTTCGATTTTTTTTCTTAATTGCCTCAGGTCTGTCCCCAATTTTGACGTATGGGGAATATTTTTTTTTTCGACAAGATGGCGGATCCTATGGCGGCCATTTTGCAAAATGTACAAAAAATTGCATTTTTTGAGGTAAAAAATTTTGAGGTTGGCAATATTTGAGGGGGTCGCTTTGTATAGGGCGGTTGTGAGGCTTGGTCTGAGGTGTTGCCAGGTTACGTTAATTTTTTTTTCATTCATACATTTTTGTGAACTTTCTATTCAAAAATATAAAAAGTAGAAGGAGAAACATTTTTAATCAAAAAATTGCACCCAAAAAATTCTCGTGGCCGTCGTAATGACATTTGACCATTTTCATCAAAATTAACTGGCAACACTGGCTGCTGGATTTTTTTTTCACGTTTTTTCACATTTCGAATAGCCCAGCCAAAAGTATTGGTGGGGGGTAATAATAATGTATGGGGAAGTTGCTTGAGTATCTATGGTCATTACAGGAAAAATACGACCATTCGAAAATTCAAGATGGCGGCCGCTCGGCGATTGTCAACTTTTTGTTTACTTTGAGCACCTACCCGACATTGGTGTCGTTTTCGGTTAATCTTGGGACGACTAATGTGATGAAGTTGGAAAAAATTTAAAAAACAAGATGGCCGCCGAGATATTTCAGTTTTAAATTTTTCAATTTTCGAGGTGTGTTTGCGGGCTCGCATCGCGGTGGTGTTTTAACATTTTTGCGATATTTTTACTCTATTGGCTTGGGTCTATCCTCAATTTTGATATATTGGATATATATTTTTTTTCGACAAGATGGCGGACCCCGTGGCGGCCATTTTGTAAAATGTACGAAAAACTGCATTTTTTGAAGGAAAAAATTTGTATGTTGGCAACATTTGAGGGGGTCGCTTTGTATGGGGCGGTTGTGTAACTTGACTGAAAGTGTTGCCAGGTTACGTTGATTTTTTTTTCATTCATACATTTTTGTGAACTTTCTATTCAAAAATGTAAAAAGTAGAAGGAGAAACATTTTTAATCAAAAAATAATACCAAAAAAATTTTCGTGGTCGTCGTAATGACATTTGACCATTTTCAACTCAATCAACTGGCAACACTGGAGTCCAGAATTTTTTTCACATTTCGAGTAGTTGAGCCGAAACTATAGATCAAGAGTATAGAAAATGTATGGAAGATATTTTTTAAATAATGTATTCATTTTAGAAAAACTATAAAATTTCAGTATTGCCATACAAAAAATAATAATTTTCATACAAATTTATTTTTGGATCGAATATTTCGTTATTATAATGTATGGGGCATTTGTAGGTACTGACATTTTGTAAATTTTGGTGAAAAAAAATTCAGTGTTGCCATACAAAAATTATAATTTTCATACAAATGTATCCTTTTTTCGAATGTTTGAGGCTATTGTCTCCATTGTATGTCTGTATAATGTATGAGGCGTTTGTAGATATTAAAGGGCCGGACACGTTGGTGTAACCAATGTTTAGTGATGCCATACAAAAAATAATAATTTTCATACAAATTATTTTTTTGTACGTAATATTTCAGGCTTTTGTCTCCTTTTGATGTCATTAAAATCTATACGACGTTTGTTGCTACTGATAGATCGGTCACATCCGTATAAACGTGTTTCAGTGTTGCCATAAAAAATGAGAAACTTTCAGTGTTGCCATACAAAAACAAGTATTTTTCACAAAAATCTATATCGAACATTTCGGACTGTTGTTTGCATTTAATGTCTATAAAATGTATGAGGCGTTTATAGGTGCAAATAGACTGCACATTATATGAATGATAAAAAATCCGTGTTGGCATACAAAAAATATTTTATTGTTCAATCTAGAAAACAAAATTAACGTGTAGGTACACATTTAAAATCTCGAAAGATAATTTAACACATCATTCAAGATATTATTTTTTTGTACCATTATAGTGTTGTTATTACCAACTGGTCTGTTCTGATGTGATTGTCTGTTTCTTGACTCTCCTCTCCGATAGTTTAGTTTGAACCTGATTTTGTCATTTATATTTACTTCTCTCTACTCTGCCCTATACTGCTCTGAATAGTTAATACATGTGTATGCACAATTAATTTTGAGTATAATTATTTTTCAATCATAACTAAAAGGTGATAAATTTAAGATAAGGTTAAGCCCTACCAACTAATAGAAGCAAAAAGCGTTATAAGCGTTATTCTATAGCAGCAATATACAACACCACGACAGCGTACGATTTGTTTGTAAATCGTCTCGCATCTCAAGTGTTGCCAGATAAATAATTTTAATAAATTATAGTTAAGAACCCTCAGCATTAAACGAAACTGCATCATAATCGGTCTATTCATTTTTTTTTAATGGATATAGCCGGCAAACGAGCTGACGATCCACCTGATGGTTGATGGAAATATCGTGGAAGTGAAACTATAATGTGGGAATATACATTTAATAATATATAGAGATCAAAAAGCAACACAAGAAGACATGGTTTTAAACCGGAGTGACAGCTTTGTCATTTTACATATTATTTTTTATTCCCAACACTAGGCCTTAAAAATAACTATGTAAATAACAACAAAATATAACAAGGACTCTATAAAACAACATAATATACTAGGCCTTAAGAAAAACAATTTACAATTTAAGTTTTAAAAATAATTGTAATAAACTTTACATGTTTTTCTCTTGTTAGAGGTTTGGTCATTACATCAGCAACCATCTCTTGAGTACACAAATACTGCAAGTTAATAGTTTTATTGCTACAAAGTTCTCTAACAAAGTGATGCCTAATGTCAATGTGCTTTGTCCTTGAATGTGCAGTATTCTTGCATAGTTTCTGTGCAGACTGATTATCATTAAATAAATTTATATTACACTCAGTACTTGTACATTCCAATATAAAACTGCGCAGAAACAATGCCTCTTTACAAGAATCCGAGATCGCCATGTACTCAGCCTCAGTACTTGAAAGTGCAACTGTCCGTTGTTTGCGACTTTCCCACGAAACTATGTTATCACCCAATTTAAATACGTACCCTGTATACGATCTGCGATCCAGATTATCTGCACCCCAATCAGCATCCGTAAATCCAGTAATATCCATATTACCCTTTTTATATGTAAGACAGTAGTGCGATGTACCCTTTAAATAACGCAATATCCTTTTTCCTGCCTTCCAATGACTATCCGAGTAACAGTTGTTGAACTGACTTAGATAACTGACACTATGTGCTATGTCAGGTCTGGAACATACAGCTAAATACATTAATGAACCTATAAGACATCTATAATCATGTGAACATTGACTGTTTTCTTCCTTTTCCAACTTTATGCCAACTTCCATAGGTGTTCTTGCTGGTTTACAATCTGACATATTAAATCTTGCCAAAATCTTATTAATATAACCAGTTTGATCTAGCGTAAATCCGTTATCCGTTTTGGTAATCTTCATCCCTAACGCTTGATTAACTTCACCTAAATCTCTCATTTCAAATTCATTCATAAGTAAGTTTTTAATCACATTCTTCTTCTTACTAGCTTTCTCCGATGAAAATAATAATATATCATCAACGTATATCGCAATAACAATGATGTCATCCTCAAATTTATGTATATAAACACATTGTTCTGACGACAATTTGTTAAATTTCAATTTATCGATTAAAACACGATTAATCTTCTCATACCATGCTCTCGCCGCTTGTTTTAAGCCATAAATTGCTTTACTTAATTTACAAACTTTATTTTCATTACTTTCTGAAATAAAACCTTCAGGCTGTTCCATATAAATGGTTTCTGTGATATCGCCATTTAAAAATGCAGTCTTTGAATATCTTCACCTGACACACGGCTTTTTATAAATTCAGTTTCTATAAAAGTAACATGTCGAGCTTTGATACATTTCTTTGGACACGAGGGATCAAGCAACCGATACCCCTTGCTATCCTCGCAATAACCAACATGTATACACCTCTTGCTCCGAGCATCTAATTTATTAGATTTCTCTACTAATGCATATGCTATACAACCAAAAACTCTTAGATGTTTTACATCTACCTTTTGTCCGGTCCACATTTCCTCCGGTGTAGTTCCCATGACTGCCTTGGTAGGTGAACGATTTTTCAAGTACACCGCTGTATTCGCCGCTTCTGCCCAGTACACCTTACTTAGGCCAGAACATTGAAGCATACAGCGTGTCTTATCCATAATGGTTTTGTTCGCTCTTTCCGCAACACCATTTTGCTGACTACAGTACGGAACAGTAGTTTGATGTTTAATTCCGCAACTCTTCAGATATTCCTGAAACTTGTCATTAATATATTCACCACCATTGTCACTTCTAAGAACTTTTATCTTAGAGTCAGTCTCATTTTCTACAACAGCTTTGAATAATTTAAATTTATCAAAAACTTCACATTTCTTTTTCATAAAATAAATAAAAGTTTTCCTACAAAAGTCGTCAATGAATGTAACAAAATATCTATATCCACTCAATGATGATACCGGCATAGGTCCACACACATCTGTGTGTACAATACCTAACTTTTGTTTTGCTCTCGTAAAACTCTTTTTAGGAAAAGGTAATTTAGTTTGTTTCCCCTCTATACAAGAAATGCATGGTTTAAAAGTTGTAGATTCAAAATTCATACCTGAAACTAATCCATTCTTCATGAGATTCATGCTTCTAGAATTAAGATGCGCAAGTCTTTGATGCCAAACATCTTGTGTCACCTCCGTGCTATCGATATGAGTTAAACCCGGTTCCTCAGCCGTACCCTCATTTACTGAAGTTGTGATGGCTGAGTTCATGACAATCTCTGGCTTCCTAAAAGACCTATACTGCACATCCTTGGATGTATCCAATACATACACACCATTACGACACGTAGCAGTAGCAATTACATTTTTACCATCATATATTTTACATTTATTCATGTCAAAATATACTTTATAACCCTTTCTGTTTAATTCACTAACAGATAATAAGTTCGTTGACAACCCTGGCACAAAATATACATTACTGATATGATCAATCTGACTGTTAAAGTTTAATTTAATTTTTACTTTACCAAATCCACCCGTTGAAATCTTTTCACCATTCGCAACATTTACTTCCAATGGTTTGCATACTTGAAAGTCATACATTACATCCTTATTGTTGCACATATGGTTTGTTGCTCCAGAGTCGATATACCACGAATTGTTATCAATATTCGCCGACAATGCAGTCAATAAACCCTTCTGCTTGTCTGTATCAGTCTTCACAAACTTCTTATCTCCGGACTTGCAATCTTTAATCATATGTCCTACCTTCTTACATCTGTAACAACGTGGTTGTTTTTTAAGAAATAAGGCGGAATCTGCTTCATCACCCTTGTCACCTCTTCGAATATTCTCCTGCAACAGTTTCGCTTTTACTACTTCACTGGAGAGTTGTACATTTGAGTTTTCCAAAGCCATTATCAGCGGATCATAATCAGATGTCAATCCACTCAACATGATCACGGCTACGAAATCATCCTCTAATGGAGATCCCATTTCACTCAATTGTTGTGACATTTCAGTGATTTTCATTATGTAGCATTCCATGCTTTCGCTATCTTTAAGTTTAGTTGCAAATAGCGTTCTCAGCAGTCCAAGCCTACGACATAGTCCCTTATCTTCATATGCTTTAGATAAATTACTCCATGCTTCATGTGCCGTCTTCGCATTACGTATGTGAGGTATCACGGACGCATGAACGGACAATGCAATTCGGGCCATTGCTTTTGATTGCTTTCTTTCATCAATCTTCTTATCCTCAATGCAATCCCACAAATCTTCTTGTATCAAAATCATTTTCATCATAAATTTCCATGAAGAATAATTCTCTATTCCTTTTAGTTTTTCGATGGAAATGAAATTTGCAGAAGATGCAGCCATCTTGACAAAATTATCGAACACGGCAATTCGACGAACAAATCACGTTTTGTCAATTTTGTATTTCCGTATCACAATTCCGAAAAATATTTTCCCACAGCAACTCTTTAATTAGTTTCCCGGTTGCTGGGCCCATAACCTGATGGAAATATCGTGGAAGTGAAACTATAATGTGGGAATATACATTTAATAATATATAGAGATCAAAAAGCAACACAAGAAGACATGGTTTTAAACCGGAGTGACAGCTTTGTCATTTTACATATTATTTTTTATTCCCAACAATGGTAAGTGGCTATCGTCGCCCATGGACATCAGCAATACCAAAGGCATCACCGATGCGTTGCCGGCCAAGAAAGAGAGAAGAAAAAGAAAGATAGAACTGGCTCTCAAGCCCCCAGCCGGAACACGACGAGTCGTTTGGCGGCTGACTCATGCTCGAGGGTGGTAGCTATCCAGGCGAACCTCATGGAGAAATAATAATAGTAATAATGGTATTAATTAATAATTAACTTCAATATTAGTAATATAATTCCTCGAGGGGCCCTACCACCAGCGGGCCGGATTCAGTCGCCTTTTACGACACCCATCCGGCGTGGGATTGGGGTTAGTATTCTAAGCCGCCCCAATACGGCAAAAACGATTTAGGAGATACGATGCCACAAACAGACACACATACAAATCATAATTCCCCCCTCTTTTCGCTTCTAGAGTTAAAATATTGTACTAGCTTTTACCCGCAGCTTCACCCGCCTTAATGACATTTTTTTATTTTTCACGAACCTTTCAGTGAGAGTCCTATCAATATTGGTTTAGCCCATGGAATTTTGCGATAAAAAGTACCCTATGAGCTATTTCAGGTTATATTCTACCCGTTTGCCAAATTTGATCGAAATTCGTCCAGTGTTATTTGCGTGAAAGAGTAACAATCATACCTCTTGAGGGTTTACAAAAAGCGTCTCTTAGTGCTCCCCTACACTCCCAAAGGAACATAATACATGCCAAAAACTTCTTGCCCCCAGTAGCTTCGGCTGTGCGATTGATTGTAAATTGTAATGTAATGTTACTACAAAATGGTCTTCAAATTTTTCCCTTACAACATTGCTTCTCACCACATTTCATTTTTCTTGATCAACCGGAACGTAAACTTAAGTCTTTAGGGGATAGGTATTGATTACCTTGCGAGTGTCGAAAGAATTAAAAAAAAAGCATAACAAAGAGTTTTATGATTGCGTTGACTTTTAAAAGCTTAATTTTTTCACAACTCTAAGGGATTGCACAGCAGATTTGATATTATTTTTTAAATTAATACCTCCACGTATTCCTTAGTGAAAGGTTCTAGACAGACACACATACAGACAGACGGACCTTTTACCTCAAAAGCAAAAATGGAACGGAAAAGGACCCTAAAAATAATAATATAAAAAATATAAGCTACTGGCAGATACATTAAACATCCATACTAAAATATACCCCATAACCTGATATAACAGGTCCATTCCCGTTATAAAAATCGTCCTACCTTTAGATGCAGGTCATAAACTATCTGTGAGATAAATTTCATCCGAATCCGTTTAGCCGTATTAGCGTGACTGAATAAAGACATACAAATTTTCACACACAATATGTTTGTAGTATTTACATAATCTCCAAGTACGTGATAAGTATTACAGTAAAATAAAACTACTTTTTACAATGTATGAAATAAAACTATGTACCTATATAATATACGAGTAACTGCCCTCGCATTGCTTCGGTTTTACTATTTTTTATACCTTGGGTTATTGGAGTTTTATTAAGGATCCTTAATTTTTAAATATAATATAGCCTATGTTCACCGGGAATAGTGTAGCTTTCGAACAGTGTAAGAATTTTTCAAATCGGTTCAGTAGTTTCGGAGCCTATTCAATGCAAACAAAAAATCAAATCTTTCCTCTTTATATATTAGTATAGATATCATTGTGCCGTTCTTTAAGTAACTTGAATACAAGTCACATTATGATTTAATTGAGTACTCTTTTAAGTCTTAATATAGGTCCTTAGAAAGGATTCAACTCCGAAATACATCACGCATGAATGGAGTTGTTAAATTATGGACTGGTTGTTGAATAGTAACATTCCCAAAATGAAAGATTATTATTAATGCCTCACCACTGAGGTGTTCCACTCTTTATCTCCGGAACCCATCATCAGATCCTTCCTATATTAAAGGAGGACTTGGGTAGAGAATTTTAGGTACTGTAGTTGTAAGTTTGACGACCATCACTAAATAACTATTTAAGTTAACATTTTCATGAGTTTTCGTTTGAAATTCATCATATTAAATATTCTACTGCCGTGGTCACATGTCCAACATCTACCATTTCGCTGGCATGGCACTACCCGAAAAAACTTATAAAGATTTTATTTTACTATTCTGTTCTAGCGCTAAGGATCTCGGCGCTATACTGCGGTCGGACGGAGAGACGGACATGAAGAAACTATTATTATTTACTAGGTGACCCGGCGAACTTCGTATCGCCTAATGCTAAATAAACTATCGCGTAATGAATGTAGGTTTAACAAATCAGAGATCATTAATTTCCCTCTCCCTCTCCCCTCTCCCCTTTCCCTCTCCCTCTCCCCTCTCCCCTATCCCTCACCCTCTCTCTCCTTACTCTGCCCCTCTCCATCTCTCTCCTTCTTACTCTGCCCCTCTCCCTATCTCCCATCTCCTTCTCACTCTCTCCCATCTCCTTCTCCCGCTCCCTGTCTCTCTCTCCCTCTCGCTCTTTCCCCCTCTCTCTCCTTCTTACTCTGCCCCCTCCCTCTCTCTCCTTCTTAATCTGTCCCCCTCCCCCTCCCTCCTTACTCTGCCCCTCTCCTTATCTCTCCTTCTTACTCTGCCCCTCTCTCTCTCTCCCATCTCCCTCCTCTGCTTCCTGTCTCTCTCCCGCTTCACATCCGTCTCCCGCTCCCAGTCCCTCTCTCGCGCGCGGTCCCTCTCCCGCTTTCTGTCCCGCTCTTTCTCCTTCCCCGCTCCCTGCCCCTCTCCCTTTCCCTCTCCTCTCGCTCCCGGTCCCTATCTCGCTTCCTGTCCCTCTTCCCTTCCCCCTCCCGCCAAAAAAATAGTGTGAAGCCGAACATGTCACAAAAAGACCCGTGAATCGAAAAATCGAAATTTTGCAGACCAATGATATTTTTGAAAAAACTATTTTTTTATTTGTTCTTTTGCAGAAGAAAAAGGCACGCGCGCTGCTTTAGCAGCGCGCGCCCCACGCAAAACCTAGTTACTACTATAAACACACAAATAGAAACATTACAGGCAGAAAACAAAAAACTACAAATACAAATTATTGAACTACAAAGACAGATCGAACAAAAACATCTAACTGAAACTCAAGAAAGTCAAATCCCTTCACCTGACAACTGTAAGAAATTAGTTCTATATGGCCTGGATGAAAACACTTGGGAGTCGGAACATGACCTCCATGAACGAGTGATATTTATATTTCGAGATATACTTAATATAAACTTATCAGGATATATTGAAGATCTAACCAGAATAGGCAGAAAAGACAATAAAAGACGACCTCTAGTTATCGAACTACTCACAAAAAAAATGACAAGATATGTACTTCAAAATAAGCAATACTTCAAAAACACAGGTTTAGCAATTACAGAGTACCTTGACAAGAAAACACTGCAACAACAAAAAACTTTACGTGAAGGACTTATGGAAGCAAGGCGAAAAGGACAACATGCAGTCATAAAAAATAATAAACTTATTATTAATGGAAGAGAAATGATAAATCCACGATTATCGCTATCCCAGCCATATGAAAATCAAAATACCGTTCAAAATACACCCGGAGATGTCACAAACCAAAGATCAATTCCTGAACAATCTGGAGCAAAAGAAAAACATTTGAGTCAAAAGCCCTTTCGTTCATTTCGAAACTAATAACATCTTTTTTCAAAATATGCAGAGCTTATTCAATAAGCGTGATATTCTTCAAGCCTTCTTAGAAGAACAGCACGATCTATATATTTCTGCAATCTGCATTTCTGAAACCTGGCTCTCACCATCAAAGATAAACTTAATCCATTTTGAAGGGTACCATGTAGCAACATCATACAATCGCAATAGTCCATTGAAAAGTTACATTTGGGGTTGCGTTTTTTAGAGGACGCAATTTTATTTTTTTGATGTGTAGGGGGGGTCAGTGTAAAGCTAAAACCAAGTTTGTGGGGTCGCCACCCTTGTCCCACGGCCGCCATCTTGAAAATAGGGGTTGAAATGGTTTTTACGATATATCTCTTAAACTATTTATTTGATAAAAAAAATATGTTAGCATTTTTTGTTGCAAATTAAATTCTCTACAACTTTGGTCTAGTAACTTTTTGTCGTAAAACTATAAATAAAAAAGTTATAACCGAAAATGTTCAGAAAAGTTATAAATGAAAATTATTATTTTTTGTATGGCAATACTGAAATTTATTTCCACCAAAGTGTGGGATCTGTAAGATCCAACAATAGTCCTATACATTTAAATGACATCAAAAGCAGACTAGAGCTTGAAATTATGCATAGAATAATACATTTGTATGAAAATTATTATTTTTTGTATGGCAATACTGAAATTTATTTCCACCAAAGTGTGCGATCTGTAAGATCCAACAATAGTCCTGTACATTTAAATGACATCAAAAGCAGACTAGACCTTGAAATTATGCATAGAAGGTTACATTTGTATGAAAATTATTATTTTTTGTATGGCAATACTGAAATTTATTTCCACCAAAGTGTGCGATCTGTAAGATCCAACAATAGTCTTGTACATTTAAATGACATCAAAAGCAGACTAGACCTTGAAATTATGCATAGAAGGATACATTTGTATGAAAATTATTATTTTTGGTATGGCAATACTGAAATTTATTTCCACCAAAGTGTGCGATCTATAAGATCCAACAATAGTCATGTACATTTAAATGACATCAAAAGCAGGCTAGTGCTTGAATTTATGCATAGAAGGATACATTTATATCAAAATTATTATTTTTTGTATGGCAATACTGAAATTTATTTTCACCAAAGTGTACGATCTGTAAGATCCAACAATAGTTCTATACATTTAAATGACATCAAAAGCAGGCAAGAGCTTGAAATAATGCATAGAAGGATACATTATTTTTCTGAACATTTTCACTTATAACTTTTTTATTTATAGTTTTACGACAAAAAGTTACTGGACCAAAATTGTAGAGAATTTAATTTGCAACAAAAAATGTTAACATATTTTTTTTATCAAATAAATAGTTTAAGAGATATATCGTAAAAACCATTTCAACCCCTATTTTCAAGATGGCGGCCGTGGGACAAGGGTGGCGACCCCACAAACTTGGTTTTAGCTTTACACTGACCCCCCCTACACATCAAAAAAATAAAATTGCGTCCTCTAAAAAACGCAAGGTTAGGCCTAAAAAATGTAACATTTCAATGGACTACAAGAACTATAACGGAGGTGGCGTTTGTATTCTACTTAAAGACAATATTGAATATGTGGAAATAAAAGAAATTATGGACATGTCCATTGAATATATAATTGAAGTTTGTGCTGTAGAAATTGTAAAGTTTAACTTAGTGCTTATAACATTATACTGGAATGGAAGAGAGCCCGACATTTTCTTTAACCAATTGAAAACTATCGTAGAGTATCTTATATTAAAATATAATAAAAAGAAAATAATAATTGGTGGAGACTTCAATACAAATACACTAACTAATTCTAAGCAATCTCAAGATTTACTAGACTTTATGTTGGAATATAATTTTCAACAACAAATAAAAGAACCTACGCGTATATCAAAAAATTGCTCAACTTGCTTAGACCTCATATTTACAAATTTTTTCGAAGACTTTAAAACATCGGTAAAAGATTATGGATTTTCAGACCATCAATGCACAATTATACATCTTAATAGCGCATCTATCGATTCATCTAAACTAAAAAATAAACCTTCTTTCCAAATAAAAAGAATATATAATGACGATAACATGAATAAATTTAAATCACATCTTAAAGATATAAACTGGCTAAATTACATCTCAATTACTAAAACTGTAAATGAAAACTATAATTCTTTAAATAATTTATTATACGATATATTACAACTATGCATACCTAAAAAACGAATTAAAATACCGTCAAGGAAAAAATACCCGTGGCTCAGCAAAGGAATTAAAATCTCATGCAAAAATAAAAGATATTTAAAAATTCATGTCATTTACTCAAAAAATAAAATATTAAAACAACACTATAAACAATATGTAAAAACCCTAAAACATGTCATTAAAAAATCCAAAAAACTACAATTCATAAGAAAAATTAAGAAATCGACAAACAAAATTAGGTGTATGTGGCAATTAATAAAAGAATATACAAATAAAAAATCAATGAATCAAAAAAATAATACTCAATTGCTTATCCACAATACTCTAACGTCCGATCCTAAACTAGTCGCAAATACTTTTAATAATACGTTCGCATCGGCCGGGCGCTTGGCGGCGCAAGCGCAGCAGTCAGCTGGCAGCGCGAGCTAGTCTTGTGCCTATTCGTTCACTTGAAAGAGCGCTCCGTAATCGTTCATTCCGGTTCAGGAACTAGTTCACTCTAATCGTTCTATTAGTTCTATTAGGTCATCTTTACTACTATGCCATGCAAGAAAGAAGTTTTTAATATCGTTCGCGGTTCGCGTAATATAAGCTTTTGCTTCGAACTGGAGATCAATTATTGAGATACTTTTTAATACTAACATGTCATTTATTTTGTGACATTTTCGATGAACTAATACTTTTTAATTACCTTTGAAGAATTGTTGCAAATTCATGCATTAATCAAATCAACCGTATTTTTTAATTTATATTATTTTAATACTTTCTAATGTAATGTAAGGATAGGAACGTTGAACATTAAAAACTTAATTTAAGTACTTAATTATTATTATTATTAATTACTTAAAAGTTACATATTATAACATACATATTTGATTTTCCTTCATACTTGACGATGATTTATTGTATACATGAACGAAAAGCTGATTAGAGATTAGAATGGCGTATTTAAAAATCAAATATGTATTTACAATGATTGATGTAGTATTTTTATTTAGTTTTATTTTTTTCTGATTCGTTTTTTTAAACAGATTATGTGCAATGATTGACGTAGTCTTTTTATATAGTTTATTGTCATTCTTATGTCTTTTTTAATAATATATTATAACATAGAATTTTTACGTAGAATTTACATATTACTATGTAGAAAAAGCATCTGCGTCACTTTTGAGGGCTTGAGTAATTTTCTCCGATCAGTTATAATTTGCCCAGCGCTAGAAAAAACCCTTTCACAAGAAACTGATGTTGCTTGTATACATAGTCTTTTCAAGACTAGTTCATATAGATGAGGATATATATGTTTCCGGCTATGCCACCATTTCAAAGGGTCTTCTGTCCTATTTAGGCGATCTTCGTGTAAATATTTATCTAGTTCTCTTATTCCGGCAGCCACAGAGCTTCTTGGGCGAGTTAGCTGGTCGTCTTTATCAAAATTTTTCCAAAGACTATTTGATGGGCCGGCGGTGGGCTTTTCTTCACGAGGACAGTTTTCTTCAACTGCTGAGGCGCCTACATGGCCTCGTACTTCTGCAACTCTGCGTCTTAAATTTTCAATTCCTCTCTGATATGCTTCAAGAGTCCTAAAGGCTCTTTGGCGAAATCTCGGGTCCAGTATAGCGCTATCGGAATATAACACGTTGGATTCCAAGTCGAAAAACCGGGTGTGGATATTATTTTTCAGTCTGTTTATAAAACTAGTGATTAATGCGTTATCTTCATGTTGAGGTAATATCTCAATTATATGTTGGCTCAAAAGCTTCGAAAAAACCAATACTTTTGAAAGACTCACGTGCTTCTCTGAACTTAGTTCTTGAGTGACTTCATAGAAAGGCTGGAGAATCGGTACAACTTTTTCTATGAGGTCCCATTCGGTTGTCTGGAGGCTAAGGTCACTTCTTATTAACGCTATCGTACTGATAACGGCATCCTTAACTTTCAATATGCGTTCTAGCACTTCTAGCATATCATAGCAGGAATTCCAACGCGTTGGACATTCCTGCTTTAATTTTAAAAGAGGCAAATTCATTTGTCTTTGCGTAATTTCCAATTTCGACTGTGCTAGAGAACTTCTTTTAAAAAATTCTACCAAAGCTTTTACTTTACTAATTACATCTGAAATGGTTTTTATGCCGTCCCGTATTGTTAAATTCAATAAATGTGCAAAACAACCCACAGATCTCCATTCTCCCATTCTAACCGCTGCTAAAATATTAGCAGCGTTATCGCTAACCACACAACTGATTTTGTGTGATATCTGCCAGTCTTCAATCATTTGTCTCAAAAATGCGACTAAATTAGCACTCGTATGCCTCTCATTATAGTTTAAACAGCCTAGTAAAATTGATTTCAGCTCTGTATTTTTATCGATGTAGTGAGCTGTTACTGCAATATAGCTTTGATTCGCACTCGATGTCCAGCCGTCAGTGCAAAGACAAACGGCATATGATTCTTTCAATTTATGTACACATGTTTCAAACACTTCTTTATATGTTTTCGGTATTAAAGTTTGTGAGAGAGTTTTTCTTGTTGGAAGTTGGTATCCAGGGCAAGTAGATACTAAGTCAATTAGCTTTTTAAATTCTGGTTCCTCTACTATTCTTAAGGAATGGTGAGATTTAGTCACCATGGCCACAACTTGCTTGTCGATCTCTCCAGTTTTTTTTGAAGATGGTGGTCGTCTTATGAAATTCGTGATGGGTTGCACATTAAGTGGCTGTCTGAACTGGGGTTGTGCAAATGGGGCTGGTGTACAATTTGGCTCTGGTGTTGGGGTTCTCGTACTTTCTTGTGCTTGTGGCGTTGCTGTTATAGGTTCCATAGGCTGACGTTCCATAATAATTCTTGTAGTCGGATGTTTAGAAATCATATGTCTCTTCATATTTCCCAGCGATCCATTTTTTGTACTTATTTTCACTGTACAATGATTACAAATGGCTACATTTGCTTCTTCTTTAAAATGTTGCCACAGATTGCTTCTTTTTGGTCTTCGAGACATTATTTGATGTAATTTTTATCGCTTCTTCAAAATTAAAATCCAAGAAAATCAATGATAATAGGTACGTACTATTTACACTAAACGATAACTTCGATGAGAGTAATGAGACTTTAGAATGTTGCAAGTAGAATGGTTTATTTACAAAAATTACATGGTATTTATACACATTTTGAGAGATAGGTCAGCCAATGAAAAAATAGAACAAAATAATTTGAGTTAGAAATTTTGGCGCACATGCAGTGCACACCTGCGGCACACCTGCGACCAGATCATTGATATGCAGCAGGAATAGAGTTGTGGAGACAAAAGATTCCTGAGAAAGTCCAGCATTGTTTGTAGTATGTGATGTAAGGTTGCTTGGGACGAGTAATCTTCGATAATGATTCTGAGTGAATGTTATCTCTATATCTAGTCGTAAAAACCGATATTTTAACAATCGGTGATGTTTTCGAGGTACAAAATATTTTTTATGAAGTGGTATTTAAGGTGACTCTACGGCATGCACGTGTTTTGTTTCTAAGACAAAAGACTCTAAAATTTACACGTGTTTAGTAATCACTAGACAATGTCGCCATAAACGGTTTTAAGAACTGTATAACTAAAACTTGAAAATTACTTTTAGTGCCTAACAAACAGATAATAACAAGACCATGCCAAAACAATGGTCCAACAACAAAGTTTCGGTTCGCGGCTTTCGAGCGGTACGCTAATACAGACCTTATTGCATTGATTTAAATAAGAACACTAAGTAAGAGACGCATTTAATTGAAACGGATCGGTCCTGTTCCTGTTTCGTTTTCGTAGGTCTTGGATTCGGACTCACTCGGCGTTCGTCGGGCGTCGTTTGTCGAACGTCGTTCATCGGACATGTTTCTGTTTCTCGTTCGTCGTTTATGCTCAAAACTCAAGGTCCGTAATGACCGAAACGAATGAATAGACCGAGTAGCAATAATCGAGCGGAAACGTTTCTTTTAGTTCATCACTAGGAAACGTTTCCTAATCGTTCATCGTTCATGAACTACACAAGACTAGCGCGAGCGCAGGACACCCGCGCGGCCGGCCCGTAATGCACACTAATGAAAACACCATGTTCTTGTGGCCAGTTCAACAACGTGAGGTGATCCGATTAATACGGAGCCTCAAATGTAAAACCAGTTTCGGGGTGGATGAGTTACCATCTTTACTAATAAAACGATGCGCCAACGAATTAGCACCTCCGTTGACTACATTAATTAATCAATCTTTTTCAGAGGGTGAGTTTCCTGATTTACTAAAAGTGGCCGTTATTAAGCCAATACACAAAAAGAACTGTAAAACAAACCCAAACAATTACCGTCCTATAGCCCTACTGCCAGTGATATCAAAAATATTCGAAAAGGCCATGTGTGATAGATTATATTCTTTTTGTGAAAAATTTAATATCTTTGATGACGCACAAAACGGATTTCGTAAAAATCGCTCCACAATTACCGCCACATATAAATATATTGACCAAATCTTAAAAATTTTGAATAACAAGCAATATGCAATTAGTATTATGTTTGACATGACTAAAGCTTATGAAAAAGTCAACTTCGACATCCTATTAAATAAACTATATGGCATAGGAGTGCGTGGCACACCACATAAATGGTTCAACTCCTACTTACAAAATCGTAAACAGTATGTGGATGTCGAGCATTTTGTAGAAAAATCGGGTGAAATTAAAGTTGTAAGATCGGACTGTCAAATTGTTGAAAATTCTATACCGCAAGGCAGCGTACTGGGATGTGTTTTGTTCCTAATTTATATTAATGACCTACCTAAAATTATTAACTTCCCTTGCATAATGTTTGCTGACGACTTTTCTGTTATAGTCTCTTGTAATAATAATGACAATTTAAATGAAAAATTAAATAATATAATACATGACATAATTAATTGGATGGACGACCATAATCTTGAAATTAATTTTAATAAGACTAAATTGATACAATTCAGACCGCGACAAAAACAACAAATAGACATAAATTTTTCATTTGACAAAATAAAGTTAGAATGTGTAGGTACTCACACACTACTAGGGATAGAAATAGACTCAAATGTAAACTGGAAAGCCCATATACAAAAAATAAAGACTAAGCTTGCTAAATTTATATACGCACTCAGGGAACTCAAACGATTCACGAATTTAAAAACCGCAATTACAGCATATCATGCCTACGCCAGTGCATGGCTTAGATACGGTGTCATTCTATGGGGAAACAGTACTAACGCACACGACTTGCTTATTCAACAGAAAAAAATGCATCCGTATACTTACGAACATTAGACAACGAGACAGTTGTAGACAACATTTTATTGAACAAAAAATATTGACCCTGCCATGCATCTATATTTTCGAACTCTGTAAATTTGTGAGACAAAACCCAAGTTTATATTATCACGTAAAGGATATCCCCCGTCGTTATCAACCTCGAAATGAAAACTATAATCTACAAAGTACAACCTCAAATTTAAAATTGCACAGTGCCGGTACTGCCGGTCCCTATCCAATGTCAATAAAAATCTACAACAATTTACCTAATGATATAAAAAAAGAAACTAAATATAATAAATTTATAAAAAACATAAAAAAATTTCTCATAGACAAAGCCTACTACAGTGTAGACGAATACCTAAAAGACAAGACAAATTAATAAATAAAGCAATAATAACTTCGACAATAATAATTTCCATAATGATAATAATTCTATAACTATGACAATAATATACATTTTATTCAATTTTTACGATAAAACTACAAAATACGAATTAATGTCTGCCTCTCTTATCCAATTGCTACACCTTATCAAGGTATTTGCATGTGTTCACTCTGACCATAATATAGAGTAGATATGTAATATGTGTGTAAACCTAATTATGTATTTATTTTGTGATATTGTGACATGTGCTTGCAATGAATAAAGAATAAAGAATAATAATATAATCAAAACAACAAAAAATATAATCCGATGACGGAAGTGTCGACGAGTAGGCACCAAGATTTAAAATAAATATAGGAGCAATAACAAGTTAATCGTAAGTCACGCTCTAATTTGATAATACTCCTACAAAATATATATTTTCTATACATTGCGCTCAATACCAAAACAATGTATATTACAGAGATAACGAAAAAACACCGTTCATAGTCGAGTCAGTGTAATAAATAGTCTATCGTACTGAGTTCGGTTCGGAGTGAGGTCAATTGATAATTGAATGTAAATAAATAACACTCCGAGCACCTCTGACTCTGAGTGCTAAGGATCGCGTACAAAATACTCGTAATTTATCGTATTTTTATAACTTGACAAAAATTTTTCTCGGGTAGCCTAAAAATAGATTTGAGGTAGCCTTTCATGTAAAAATAGCAGGCTTTGTTTTTTGCTTTGTCTTTTTTTGTCTTTGCTTTTGTAAGTTATTTTATTTTGTTTTCTTTTTGTATGGTTAAGATTTTTTATGTACTAATATTATAAATCCTTCCTACTAATATTATAAAATGCAAAAGCTTGTGAGGATATCGCACACCTAGTAATATAACGGCACATCTACGTTTGTCATATTTTACAGAAACGAATTTCAAAAATTATATAAAAATGTTTAAAATTAATTTATGGGTTCTTTTTTCGTTTATTATAAATTGTATGGGTTTGTTTACTAGTATAAACATTATTACATATTTACCACTAAGTAGATTATGCACTTTTAGACACGTATACCATGTGAACTAAATTTCGCATTTTTTGCAGATGTGCCATTATATTACTAGGTGAGCGATATTGATGTTTATTACTCTTTCACGCAAAACCGACTTCAAAAAAGGAGGAGGTTCCACTGTATTTTTTTTAATGTTTGTTTTGTTGCCTTAGAACTTTCGACTGTGTGAACCGATTTTGATGATTCTTTTTTTAATCGAAAGCTGATGCTTGTCACATGCTTCCACATAAAAAACTAGATCTGACGAGTAGTTTTTGAGTTATTTTGAAGTCGGTTACTTTTTTCTTTTTTCTTAGCAAACAGGTAGGTAGACCATGGTGTGGTGCTATGATCTGGAATAAGATGTAGGGTACTTGTTAAACACGTTTTACCTACCAATAAAACGTATATTAAACATACTTACCTTATTCGAAGCCTAATAACCAGTATGAGATATGCCTTTGCCTTCGTTCCGTTTTTTGTCTCTTTCCCTCCTTAATCCTTACGATCTTCCCTCTCTTTCTCACCTCCCTCCATGCACCAACACCAGCAGAGGGGTCGCAAGACGCGATATTCCTCATTACGTCGGTTGTTTCGTTGGTCGTATGTAACCAGGCAGTGTTATAAGTTATTAGGCTTCGAATAAGGTAAGTATGTTTAATATACGTTTTATTGGTAGGTAAAACGTGTTTATTAAACAACTGTACCGTTATTCGAAGCCTAATAACCAGTATGAGACATGTTTGTTATCGCCTGGTGGTGGTGCAGGAGACGTCAATGTGACAAGGATGTGCTACAGCACTGACTGTAAAAGTATGTTATTGTTATGTATAATTTATTTATCAAATATGCTATGATACTACCCAGGGATAGTGATACTGATAACTACAAAAAAGATAGTCTGAGGATGTAAGCAGTTACAATCAGAAAATCAAGGAGGTGTATAAAATAAATAATGTTGATCTACTTCAAACTTGTTTAATTTTCTGACTAATATCAAAAATATAAATCATATCCAAATTATGATTGACAATAATAATATTCAATTATAATCACACTAATCAACGACGTTAAACAATGAAGGTATTGTACTGTTACAAGAATTAATCACTTGACGACAGTAGAATTTTTTAAAAGTTTGAGCTGATTTCCAGTTTCCACGGGAAAGTATTTCTTCAATTGGATCATTATTTATCCAGCTTTTAGAAGCGACAGCTGCTCGAACACTTCCCGCGGGTGCATCAACACCGGCATCTTTTAACACATTTTTAATCCAATTTGCAATAATACTCCGAGAAGCAGCTTTAGCTTCGCCACAAGTTGAAACAAATAAGTTGGAACATTTTGCTAGTTGCCTCCTGTCGTTGCCAATAGCTATAAGACGATTGATCCAGTGGACGGGGTCTAATTTTACGTTATCACAATTTTTATTTAATCTCCAGCCCGATTGACGATGGTTAGAGGAATCAGTCTTTGAGCCAAATGCCGGCCATAAAATAATGTGATCTTCTGATATAATACAGTTATCTGCATTCACATGTAAAAGGGTGAGGTCGTGTACTCTTCTACCTGAACACAGCAATAGAATGGTTGCCGTATATTTTGATACTTGGTATAAATTAGTGATTTCAGGATCTATACCGCTCATATATCTTATCACCAAATCCACATCCCATACTGGGGGTTTAGTTGTTACTGGATTCTGTAAGGAAATAGATTTCAACACTCTTTTTACAAGTGGGTGGCTGCTTAGACTTTGAGACAATTCTGGATCGCTTAAAGTTGCAACAGCGGATTTTTGCATTAAAATCGTATTGTAAGCTAGTCCTTCTTTCTGGTGCAAATCTGTTAAATATCTAGCTAGGTCACTTCCACTAGGTTTCTTTATGTTTACGTTATTCTGTTGACACCAGTTAAGCCAACGAGACCAAGCTGATTTATACGTTTTCATGGTTGATGGCCTCCAACTTTTCATGAGAAGCTCCTTTTGTTCAGCAGACCAACCATCTAAACATCTCTCCCACCCCGACATTTCCAAATTTCTAGAGTCATTGTCGATACGCTGGGTGGAGGCAACCCTGTTTGAACGTCTATCAAAACTTCCTGTAGGTTCTTGATTGTAAATGGAGCCGCTATCGCCCTGCTCTTCAGGTCTG
Organism: Thymelicus sylvestris; assembly: GCA_911387775.1. Taxonomy (NCBI): domain Eukaryota; kingdom Metazoa; phylum Arthropoda; class Insecta; order Lepidoptera; family Hesperiidae; genus Thymelicus; species Thymelicus sylvestris. The sequence goes on along the minus strand of OU426905.1, from coordinate 11,908,968 downwards.
CGCGCCAGAACACTTGCTTCCACCTCGGGGCTACAATTAAGTACACTCCTCGACAGTGATTCAGATGTTGTAGAACTTTCGGTATAAGAAACGGAGGTGGGAAGACCCACGCCAATTGGTAGTTCCATACTTGAGACAGTGCATCGTGAAATTCCGCTTGTCGATCCCTGTGATCGAGGGTGCAATATCTTTGTACTACTCGAGTTAGACGTGAGGCAAATAAGTCTATTATCGGATATCCTTCTTTCGCAAACACTCTGTTTGTCAAACGTGGTAGTAGATGCCATTCTGGATTCCTCCTGAGTCTCGACAACCGATCTGCTTCTACGTTGTAGACTCCTGGAATGTAGTGGGCTGTCAAGCTCATTTTGTGGGTGTCTATTATATGAAAAATTTGGTAAGTCAAATCCAAAAGAGCAAGTGATTTGGTCCCGCCCTCGTTGCGTAGATAGGCAACTGCGGTCTTGTTGTCGCATTGTAAATGAATCGATGCATAGCGAAGGATCGGACCTTGATCTTGTAATACTTTTAGTATAGCAAGGAGTTCTTTGCGATTGCAATGTAGCTTCTTTTCTGATTGAGACCATGTCCCGGCCAAACTCTTGCTGTTTATTTGTGCACCCCACGCTTGATCTGATGCATCCGTAACAATGTAGTGCGTTGGATTTTGAGGGTGAATCCAGGAGAAGTCGTCTATGTGATTTAACCACCAAATAATTTCCGCTCTCACTAATTCGTTGAAATTTGTCAATTTTATTCCCTTCTTTAGAGTTTGAATCGTTAATTTCTGTAACTGGCGGAAATGCAATCTGCCTCTGGGAATGACAAAACTGGCAAAATTGAACATCCCGACCAATCTCTCCAATTTCGTTACGCTCACTAGTTGTTCGCGTAAAATCTCGTTTATCAATGTTTTCAACCTCAAGCGTTTCTTATCTGGAAGCATTTTCCGGTTCAGCCACGGATCCCAAAGAATTCCCAGATATTCTAAACATTTCTGTGGTTCTAACACCGACTTGTTCCAATTTATCGTCCATCCTAAAAATTTCAGGATGTCCAGCGTTGTCCTTAAATGACTCATTAGGGTTAAACGGTTTCTGTGGACTATCAAGAAGTCGTCTAGGTAGACTATAAGTCGTATTCCTTTTTCGCGAAGGATTTGAGCGATCCAATTGCTTATGGATGCAAATGTCTTCGGCGCGGAGTTCAAACCAAACGGCAGGCAGTTCATTTGCAGCAGTTCGCCGTGATAAAGGAGACGAAGAAACCTCGTGTGAGATGGGTGTACAGGTACGTGAAAGTAAGCCTGTGAAAGGTCTATTTTTAATAGCCAATCGTCCGCCTGAAGAAAATCGGGAATTTTGTAAATATTGATCAGCCTGAATGGAGTTATCGCAACGTATCGATTCAATTTCTTTAAGTTGAATATCGGCCTCATCGTATTGTCCTCTTTGGGAACCAAGAACATCGGAGATATAAAACTGGGAGATATGGGAACCACTGAGAGAACTCCGTCCGCCTTCATCTTTGAGATTGCTCTCGTCATATCTGCAGAAACTGGCGTTGCCTGTTGTCTGCTGTGTAGGTCTGGTATGTGTAGAGGTGGCTTTTTCATAAATGGGATACGGTAGCCTGAAATAATTTTTAAAATATATTGAGGGGCTCCCAAAGTCTGCCAACTGTCCAGATAATTGATCAGTTGGCCGGCTAGGAATTGACTCGGTGAGTCAGAATTTCCGAGATCGTCCTCTCCTATCCCGGTGGGATGAGGGAGAGTGTTTTCGAGAATATGGTGTGTCGTGGGTAGATCCTCCATCGCGTGATCGGAAAGACTGCTGCTTGCTTCCACGTCCTCGAAAGGATCTATTAGCATTTGAAGTCGTATTTGATTTGTAGGGTAAATTATGCCCCCCCTTTTTAAACGGTTGAACAGGTAAATTGCGTTGTGTAGCCGTTCTAGATGTGCTTGGATCGGATTGCGGTGCAAAAACGCGATCCTTTTCTTGTGACCAAAAAACTTTCTTGACACCTCCAGCTTTTTCTAAGACAGTTGTAAACTTTTCAGCTTCAAAAAGGTTTTGACAAGATGGCGGTATATTCCGCAAAGTATTTTTGTGTAAGGGATCCTTCACTGCCGCCACAATAGTTTCTCTGCGCTGCTGAATGACTTCAGCCCGATGGCCACAAACTAACTGAAGGGCATCACTAGAGATTTTAGAATAATCGCCAGTCACAAAAATGTCTTGGATTTTATCATTTATATTAGCAAAATTTAGGTCAGGCGTAGCCTGAGCCCACATTAAAAAGCTACGAAGCTCTTTTTCAAGGTGATCTTTTTGTTTGATCAGAGCGAAACTTAAGGAAGCAAACGCTTTATCTGCATTAATTAAACTTCTAGAGGTATCGTAACGTTTTACTTCTTCGTTGGAGAGTAACTCCGAGAAACCAGGACTATGTCGGTAGTTCTTTTGCACGTCTGAATATCTCACACTGCGCCAGTCTGAACTTTCTAATCGCTGAATATTCTTCAAAACCTCTAAATATGCCGTTGGCGTTTTTAAAATATCTGGTTATTTCAATTTAGTCCCGATAGTTAGGGTAAACTGAGGTTGTTCGTCAATAACATTACTCACATTTTCATCATCATGTTCGTACAATACTCGGCTAACATTATCATCCACGCAATTACTGTAATAACCACTAGGTTCGCGAGTTATTTGTTCTTTTAGTTTAGCCACTTCGTTTATTAATTTATCAATTTTTTTATTTTTTATTTGGCGGTACTTTGACTTTTTATTTCGGCGTTTGCTGCGTGAACATGACGAGTCTGAACAAGAACTCGAACTGGATGATGACGAAGAACTAGATTTACTTCTATGTTTCCTTTTTCGAGAAGAAGTTTCTTTTGGATCCAAGTTATTTGAATCGTTGGTATCCATCTTACTCAATAAACGAACGGTAACACCGTTTAAAACTCACTCGAAATAAATTTTACTAAACAAACGGCAAAAAATGTAATAACTTTTAACACTTTTAGAAATATAAAATGAAAGGAGGGTATGTACATACCAATACACTGGATACCGTCTGTATCTCCAATACTCACACTTCACAGTATAAACTTCAAATATTAGTATTAACTACTTATAAGAACACTTTTAGGACTTCACTATAATTTTATCTAGGAGTCACAGGAATACAGGTACTGCAGTATTTCTGCAGCCTGTCTATTCGGAACGAAAACAACGACGTCAATGAGGAATATCGCGTCTTGCGACCCCTCTGCTGGTGTTGGTGCATGGAGGGAGGTGAGAAAGAGAGGGAAGATCGTAAGGATTAAGGAGGGAAAGAGACAAAAAACGGAACGAAGGCAAAGGCATATCTCATACTGGTTATTAGGCTTCGAATAACGGTACAGTTGTTTAATATCTAGGAAAAGACAGGCAGAGCTCCAGTAAGTTATACTTTTACAGTTACTGATGTGTTTGGGCGATGGTTGTCTGATGTGTTTGGGCGATGGTGTTCTGATATTTACGGACAAAAAGAAAAATTAATCAAACGCCTCGGTACGCGGAACGCTTACAATTTACCAGGGCTTTAAATGTAATGGATGTTTATATTGGCCTGTTGTATAAATACGAGTACATTAGCGCATGCCAGCTGCTAACTGATGTGTCGTGGTTTGACGACGATCAAGAAGAATGCGACAAAATATATCGTTAGTAGTAAAGCGAGCGATATTTTCGTGGATTGCCCTCGTTTTAATAGATAAGTTTCTTTGAACAATGTTTTGAATATCTATGGAATGTCTTATTGTATTTTAGTATATTATGAAGTCGGTTCATTTAAACTTTTCTTAGTTTAAGCAAGTGTGAGAAATTCATTGAATTTCGTTGCCTGGTTGACAACGAAGTAATCCTATAAGGGTTCCGCTTTTTCCTTTCGAAGTACGGAACCTTAAAAATAATAAAAAAACAGATATCCAATGATTGTTGTAGATGTTTGTTGAAACAATTTTAAAATTTAAAATAAGCGGACTTGGATGCAGACAACTTGAAACATTAGCAGGTTGATTGTGCTCGGGAAACAAATTAAAATAAATAAGAGAGGAATCTGTTTCAAACCTTTCAATTACAGTTTATTTTCCAACGCAAAAACTCTTAGTTTATGAGGCGCGCAGAGACGCAAGCGAAGCTTTGAATTTTAATCTAGACACGCGGAGCGTGTCAAGTCAATTTCTTAGCTAACAGAATTGACGAGCAGCACCGTGTGTAATATTACACGAACCATTTGGAGCCACTTTTGACCACCTCATAACTCAAAAACTATTCAACATAAACCTGTCAAATTTGGCTCATTTATTAAGACTTGCAAAATACATACGTCTTCCAAATTTCATAAACACATCTCAAACGGTTATTTAGATATTAACGTCCAAAAATCGAGAAATTTAACACTGACTGACCTATAGATCAAAACTATATCCAACTTCCAGGTGACCTAGAAAGTTAAAATTTGGCATCCAGATAGGTAATGGGGTGAATACAAAGGAATAAATCTGAAAGTAGTAATTTTTTATCATTTTATAATAATTTTTCAAAAAATTGATTCTATTAGAAACACTTACTTAAAATGCCTGAAATTTAAGAGCAGCAATCAAAATTGATGACATCTGGTCATTATGTGGATTCCAAGGTGAATATATAACGAAACATATCAGTTATAGTACTTTCTGAAGCTTTCAACGGGAGGAAGATGTTCAGTGTCCCAAGTGCCTGTGAGAAGTGCACAGCACATATACGTATATTTACGTGAAGATTAGTGGTTTCGTCAGGAGACGTTATTTAAAGTGTATTACGTCGTTTTATTTTTAATGTGTGAAAAATTATTTTTCTCTAATCTACAAGATTACACCACAAAATTTTGTATTATATCCGTAATTATACCAGTTTAAAGTAATTCGAAGTATTGTTTCAAAATTTATTGTTGCACGATGTCATCGAACACAAACAACTTATCTGTACCTACTAATATTATAAAGAGGAAAGATTTGATTGTTTGTTTGCATTGAATTGGGAAGCTACACTATCCCCGGGTGACATAGGCTATATTATATTTTCAATAAATTAGGGATCCTTAATAAAACTCCAATAACGTAACACAAGGTTATTAAGTTAGTATTAGTCTACTTTGCAACAATCCGCGTTTAACATGTATGATGGTATACACTTCAAAACATGCGTGGCACCTCCCTCCCTCCCACAACGGAAACATGCACTACAATAATTAAACGTATATACCAACATACATACCAGCACCAACACGTGTTTCGCCCCGAAACGGAGCATCATCAGGGTAAGTTGACTCTACGATGGTTAGTCGGAAAGTGAGCATCGTTCACTGAGCGTGGCGTATTTATACCCAACTCGCCCACTGATTATCTAATGATGTTGTAATAATTAGTAATTAGTAATTAATTAATTATTCAATCAATTAATCAATCGATTAATTAATTAATCAATCAATTAGTGATTCACGCCGGCAGGAACCGGGTCTGACGTAATCTGGTGATGTGTACTGTTGAAAATCCTCAGTAAAGGCGAGTTGGATACATTTATTTGTTCATTCAGCAGTGTAAAACTTGGATTATTATTATGTTTTATTATTTCTAACTGCTCTAGTATACTTAATTTAAAACCCTTATCAGATTTATGTAATATATTATATGTATGGTTACTAGTTAAACTGTGACCTGATTCTATTAGATGTTTAGCGAAATTAGACTTATCCGCGTGACCATTCCTGTACGCGGCCATATGTTCCCGGTAACGTGTGTCAAAATTTCTACCAGTTTGACCCACGTACACGCCATTACAATCAGAACAAACAATTTTGTAGACACCAGATTGTTCATGTCTACCTCTTTTATCTTTACCGTTTGTTATAGATTGCAAGGAATTGTTTGTTCTGAATGCAACGAAGATGTTGTTACGACGGAGCGTTTTTGCGATTCGCTCTGAAATTGGACCAAGGTAGGTTAAACTAGAACGATATTTAAATATCGTTCTAGTTTAACCTACCTTGGTAACGATATTTAAATATCGTTCTAGTTTAACCTACCTTGGTCCAATATCAGAGCGAATCGCAAAAACGCTCCGTCGTAACAACATCTTCGTTGCATTCAGAACAAACAATTCCTTGCAATCTATAACAAACGGTAAAGATAAAAGAGGTAGACATGAACAATCTGGTGTCTACAAAATTGTTTGTTCTGATTGTAATGGCGTGTACGTGGTTCAAACTGGTAGAAATTTTGACACACGTTACCGGGAACATATGGCCGCGTACAGGAATGGTCACGCGGATAAGTCTAATTTCGCTAAACATCTAATAGAATCAGGTCACAGTTTAACTAGTAACCATACATATAATATATTACATAAATCTGATAAGGGTTTTAAATTAAGTATACTAGAGCAGTTAGAAATAATAAAACATAATAATAATCCAAGTTTTACACTGCTGAATGAACAAATAAATGTATCCAACTTGCCTTTACTGAGGATTTTCAACAGTACACATCACCAGATTACGTCAGACCCGGTTCCTGCCGGCGTGAATCACTAATTGATTGATTAATTAATTAATCGATTGATTAATTGATTGAATAATTAATTAATTACTAATTACTAATTATTACAACATCATTAGATAATCAGTGGGCGAGTTGGGTATAAATACGCCACGCTCAGTGAACGATGCTCACTTTCCGACTAACCATCGTAGAGTCAACTTACCCTGATGATGCTCCGTTTCGGGGCGAAACACGTGTTGGTGCTGGTATGTATGTTGGTATATACGTTTAATTATTGTAGTGCATGTTTCCGTTGTGGGAGGGAGGGAGGTGCCACGCATGTTTTGAAGTGTATACCATCATACATGTTAAACGCGGATTGTTGCAAAGTAGACTAATACTAACTTAATAACCTTGTGTTACGTTATTGGAGTTTTATTAAGGATCCCTAATTTATTGAAAATATAATATAGCCTATGTATGTATGTTGGTATATACGTTTAATTATTGTAGTGCATGTTTCCGTTGTGGGAGGGAGGGAGGTGCCACGCATGTTTTGAAGTGTATACCATCATACATGTTAAACGCGGATTGTTGCAAAGTAGACTAATACTAACTTAATAACAATGGATTTCCGCAAAGTAACGCCTGATACTATTAACTGTAACACAAGGTGTAAAAAAATAAGAAAACCAAAGCAAAGCGAGGGCGGTCACTCGTAACTAATAAGAGTATAGTCGACTTTCGTATTTATTGGCTTCAACCCATTAATGGCCCACTACTGGGCACGGGTCTCTCCTCTTGAGGAGGCCTAGAGCATACTCCACCACGCTGCTCCAGTGCGGATTGGTGGAGGGGTTAGTGGCCAACCCGAGTGTCGGAAGTTTTTCAAACCGCCCGAGGGCCTCCGACATGGCTTAACGACTGTTATCTTATGATAACAACCGGGACCGACGGCTTTACGTGCCCTCCGAAGCACGGAAACGCTCAAGAAATTTTTGCCACTAGCGGTCACCCATCCAACTACCGACCGCGCCCGCTGTTGCTTAACTTTTGTCGATCACATAGGATCGACGCAAGCCGCCGGGCTATGAGCGCTTCGTATTTATTACGATATTATAATTGGGATTTAGTATTAATTATTATTTCAATATTTAGCGGACATCAATAGTGGAAGATCATTACTTATAAATAATGAAATAATAGGTACCGTATTTCGGACCACGGCGCACTAACTACAGATTTAGTTGAAGAGCACTATAACAGTTCATGTATTAAAATTAATCAGTAACGTTATGAATAAGTACTTACTAATAATTTCTATACAAAAAGTAATGATATCCCATCAAAAACATAAATGTAAAGTGAGAGTCAATTTCAAAAAAAAAAAAGAATTGAGATCTAAATGGGTGCCAATTTCTGTGTAGAAAAGCCTAAAATTTTAGTCACAAGAACATGTAATTCAAGCTTTACATTTGACTTGGCTAGTTTTCATTAGTTAGCAACCAACAAACCAAATTAGAGAAGAGTGTCATAAGTCATCAACCTAACAGATTTGACGAAGCTAATTACATAATAATATAGCCTAGGTAGGTACGTGAAAACTAACCAAGTCAAATGTGGAGCTTGAATTACATGTTCTTGTGACTAAAATTTTAGGCTTTTCTACACAGAAATTGGCACCCATTTAGATCTCAATTCTTTTTTTTTTTGAAATTTACTCTCACTTTACATTTATGTTTTTGATGGGATAGCTATTCCACTGCGAATATCACGTAATGAAGTCGTATGAGTTCCGCGTAAAACCATTCTTGTAATTAATCATTATTTAGAAGCAATTTGTAGACATTTTTAACCGACTTCAAAAAAGGAGGAGGTTCTCAATTCGACTGTATTTTTGTTTTTTTTTTTATGTTTGTTACCTCAGAACTTTGGACTGGGCGAACCGATTTTGATCATTCTGTTTTTAATCGAAAGCTGGTAGCTGTCATGTGGTTCCACATAAATTTTATTGAGATCTGACAATGGCATCCATGAGAAAACCACATAAGTTGTAAATTTGTGTTAAGATGTGCGCGACAAATTGACGAATAACTCAATATCACGCCAACCGATTTCGATGATTCTTTTTTTAATCGAAAGCAGGCGCTTGTCATGTGGTCTCACATGAATTTGAACGAGATCTGACAACTATGTAGTTTTTGAGACTTTGAAGTCGGTTATTTTTTGTTAGTAAAATTTAGATTATAACCTCCTTATTTATAAAAAAATTGAAATGTGTGCTGGGACACATTGAAAAAGTGAAGTTTCAACGGACAAGTGAAAAAACGAATGGCAACGGATATATGGAAAAACGAATCGCAACGACAAGTGGAAAAAGAATCGTTAATATGTTTTTATGAATAAGGCCGCTCAAAGACGTAATGAATTATCTGGATCGGACACCCAATTACCCGATGGTATTATGTGACCCATATAAAATTTTCAGCTAATTAAAATTCTCCACGTGGTGTCCGAGCCCTCGCGCCCGCGTCCGCCGAGACCGAGTGCACTTGACCGCGTAATCACACTCGTGCACCCGTAATGTTTGTATACAACGAACATTTAAGTTTGCTTATTATGAAACAAGCGAAAACTACGCACTTTAGTGCCAAGTGCCGTGAAATTGATTCGAGCTGTTGGCGACAAGATAAGCTCGCCTTACTTTTGGAAAGGGGCGTCATTTTCAGTGCACATGATTAAATCAAACATTTATCTGTTACATTCTACTAAAGCTAAAACGAAATTGACGGAATATGGCGTAAGAACTATGTCCTAGGCGTTGATTTAAAATTTTAATTATGCACATACATTGATGCACAGAAGGCTCGAAAGACGCACGCGGGCGTATTTTCACGGACACATACTCATACATACGGCTTCATGTCTGTGTGTGTGCTAATTGTGTGATTTAAATATTGATACATTTACATCTAAGTATCAATCCCAAGTGGAACACAAATAAATTGTCTCTCTGTCTCTCGACCCTGAGCGAGCTCCGCGCGGCCTCCATTGTCTAGTGAAGGAACATAATCCAGAGCCTCGTTTCCATTATTCAGCAGGCTTTGAACTACAATATTGAATTTATTACGTCCTACGCGATGCAACCGACTCTGGAATCTTCTATTTACGACGAGCCTTGGTTAGAATCGGCCATAAAATTACAATCCTATTACATACGTTGGTAAGCTGACAAGGACACAGCTGTGTGATGTGTCTGAGGTCAAGTTTGTTACATTCATTATCGCGCTTTCCCCTCCGGATGCACGCGTCGTTGGCAGCAATTAAACTCATTACTAATGTAAATGATACAAGTAACCTTCGTCATAATCATCCTAATTTGCTTTTGACGCTTCACCGGTGTCATTTCATGTCTTGTTTAAAATAGGTCGCAAGCTTTGTTTCTTGTTTGTATCTCGCTTTTATTGTTCTTTTGTTCCTGTTGTTTTAGCCTCTTTTCGAGCTTTTATTTTTGCTCCACTATGTTCTTCTTTAACGACTACATCAAATGCCGGTTGTTTTGTAAGATTATTGACATACTTTCCAATTATAATTCCAATTTTAAAGTTTGTGGAAACTTGAAATTTGAAATTCGTTTAAACTAAACTCCAGTTGAAAATAGGACATTTAAGTAGTGAGTCACGTTTTCTTCCAAACACATTTGGGAGTCACTGAATGGAGTTCAAATAATAAAATAAGTATTTCACCGTCAAAAATTCTTGTATTGAACAAGTTATAACGACTCGAGTTGTCGGAGAAATTCTCCTATAACATTCGAAGTTTATTCAGAAGATGATTTTCGTTGGACTCGAACAAGTTGCGGAATATGTTATGAATAAAGTCATACGAAATTGGAAACTGAAATTGAATTTCATTTCGCGTTTACCCTACCTGGCGAATACATTGAGGAACTCGACAATTTACCCATTAATTTGTACTGAGATATCAATAAGACGCAAGACCGGCCAAAGAGAGAACTAGGAATCTAGTTAAGTTTGAAATATGATTGCTGAATACATATTTTCTTTGTCTTCGTTTTTACTTTCTGCGTTAAAGCTAACTATGACCTTTATTACCTGCTGTATGAAGTAGTTATGGTGAACTCAAGCTACGTATTTGGGGACGAGCTGTGGTATTTTTGCGTGTTCGTGTATTTTAACACGCGATGCTATTTTTAGAATATTTCACAATGGACTCACGAATATTGGACTAAAAATAGGATTTTGTGCTGACCGTATTTTTGGGTTGTCACTTTATTTTAGATGGCAGACCCACTGTCTATTCCTGCTTTGGATTCTATTCCACCTTGTGCTGTGTGTCCATTGTAACATTTGTTATCTTTGGACACAAAGTTTTGGAACGTGTCTGTGTGTGAAGTTGACACCCGTACTTAGCCAGTGTATTATAGAAGCCTTGGCCTGAATATTTTTTAGTCTAAGAGGAGACCTGTGTGATGATTCCATGTTTTTTATGACCCCTATTGGTTAAGATCAATCTTTCTTTTTTCTCCAAAAATTACATGGCACTTGAAATATTTGGTACAACAATACCTTGCAGATATGCGTGTTTCTCGAACATAACATTCCTTGCCCTTGTTTTCTTCAAGATCAACTTTTATTACCATTGTGTATGCATATTTAACCATTTAAATTAATTTAATGCAGCTTTCTTATATTATTTGCAATGTGTATTTTGCCACATTAAATATTTGCAGTTGGCACTTGAAATATTTGGTACAACAATACACTGCAGATATGCGTGTTTCTCGAACATAACATTCCTTGCCCTTGTTTTCGTCAAGATCAACTTTTATTACTATTATGTATGCATATTTAACCATTTAAATTTAATGCAGCTTTCTTATATGATTTGCAAGGTGTATTTTGCCACATTAACCTTTGTCGCTGCTTGTTATGTTAGTCTGCGTATGTCTGACTGTTTGATGATATAATAATTTCTTGACTTAAATAATACTTATCTATTGGCCATTTTATAACTCTGTGACATTATCTAGTATAGGTATAATATTTATTATATTACTTTTATAACAGCTATAAGTGGCATTTTTTAAGTAGTCCCAAGTGTAACTAAATTTAGGTAAAATAAGTATCGATTGAGATTGAGAATTTTTTACTTCTAAACTACGAGTACATTTTGACAACAATTATTCAACTTAATGGCTGCAAAGATTAGAATTGAAAACAATAACAAATATATATTACCAATCTCTTAATGGAACTACTGTGATGATAAATATGCCCCGGATACGATACCAAAATTTTTCTCGGGACGAAAAGTACGGTCACTTAATTTAGGTTATAATAAACTCTGTTTGGCATGTTAATTACATTAATAGAACACATAATATTGCTGTATAAAACTTAGTTCTTGCAGTTAAGAGAAATCAGTGAAGCCATTTTGGAAGCCACTTTCTCAACTAGTTGTATAACCTCCTGATTGCTCATGCAGTTTGCGGACTTTGCGGCAATTTCGTCCTCGCGCGGAGACAGACTGCAGACCCTGGCGTGCCATCTGAACGTTATTTCGAACCATATTATTACAACATCGATTTGTTCAAGTTCAAGTACGAAGTTATTTACTGTTCAAATAACTATTTTAATATCACTCGAATTCCTTATATTTTTTGCTGTTTACGAATTTATTCGACGTTTACAATTGTCGTATAATTTGAAGGTTTTGTTTTGTTTGACTTTTCGTAGCGCGGAATATGTGTTCATTTGATATTTAAACTGCCTTGGTATTTGATTAGGCAAAGATGACACTTAGCTACGTGATCGTACCTTGGGAAAGGTCGAGATCAAAATCGAAATCTGAATTTAACATTCACGGTTTTGTTTTAATGTCATATACAGACATGCTTCTATATCTGCCTCAGGCATCGAACGTTTTAAATACCTTGTAAGAAAAATAAGTTTCAGCTGACAAAGATAAGTTATCGCTGTAGTTAGTTATAACCTGCAACAACACTTATACTAATTTTACTTGAGGTCTCACTCAAGAAACGTAACACTCGATTATAAAGTAAATATAAATTTCATATACTAAAATATCAAAATTTTGCGCTATTGGTACTCTCGGTTTTTATATGTTTTATATCGATATTTTGTCCCACTTTAAGTTTTCTATCAGTTGATTAAGGAGGTAAAAATGAGCCTTCAAATGTTTGCTACGAGTCTTTCCTCACGTTCAAACCAATCCGATAAGATCGAAGTCATCGAGGGTCGCATCCGATCTCAATCCATCGAACTTAGCGACACTTCGTTCAGCATTGGACATAAACTAGCGAAGTCGCATAAATCTTGATATGAATCGAGCCGCGCTTCGGTTTCTTTGGTAAGATTCCACTTATCTCTCTCGGTGATGGATAGAAGCTCCGCTCCAAGGTCATCTGAGACTTTTCTTTCTTTCGGTATCGATAGACGACATCCGTTCGTATTTGAGTATTGAATATTGATTCATTTTTTTAAGTTTTAAAACAATAGTCTCAGTTAATGGAAAGAAGAACCTTTGCAAGAATTTTCTTTAAACTTCGTTGCATAATTCGAGATTCTCATTATGTATAATGAATATAAGTGTTTTCTGAAAAGAACAATGCCCAACTGCCATACATAGTTTTATTTCATTTTCAAATTAAGCGTCTTAAAATAAAATAAAATCTAAAAAATACAGCATTAATTTCTGAGCTTAGATATATAACAATTTTCAGCAGGCACACCCCAGAACCAAAGTATTTTAATATTGAATGTTTTATAACCATAGAAGTATTATACATAGAGTACCTGGTACACAACAAAACAACGATGCCGGAAGAGTATGTGATGACAGTGATGTCAAGATTTGATCACTAAACGTCAACGTCAATTTTAAAAACGATTCAGAAGTTGCCATTTTACTACTACTGAAAGATTAAATTACTTAAAAGAATTTCATGAGCATGACGAAAATAAATATTTTTAAATATAAAAATAAAAAAGTCCAAGCAGAATGTTACTTTTTTATTAAAGATTGCCCAAATTACTCACTTTATACAATATGAAATAATTAAAATCAGAAAATATGTACGACTATCAAAATATATTTTCTACCATTAAAGGAAAAAAGTATGAAATGGTAACATTTTTACCGCATGAAAATGGTCAATATCGACATCATTCTTATTATTATAGTCAATTCATCACTTATTATTAAAATTATTTTATCCTGGGTAATACGGGTACAGATATTAATTTTAAAAAACGTAAAAAAATATTGAATTGCTTCGGTGTAACTGACGTTTTAAGACGCTACAAAAAAATAAAAATAATTTTTCGGCATTGTTCTTTAAAAGCTTATTTAAGTATTATGGGAAGATTTTCCCTTTCATTGAAAATCAAATAATGCTTCTTTCCGCAATATTACTCTGCTTATTTCTTTCGTGGTACGCTATCGAATTTCAATTTGTATTGCCTTTACATTCTATTACAATTTTATCGACGTGATATCGCTTTGTCATGCTAATATCCTCTTCGGATTCGGTTTTTTGGGAGGGATTTCCTTTATCTTTAAGTACTATTTTCAATTAAGTTTTTTTTGTTGATTTTCAATACAATGTTCTACTGAGTTATTTGTGATGGTTATGTTTCGAGAACTGCTACTGATAGAATAATTTGAATATACACTTTGCATTAAACATTGTTTGTAACTGGTTAATTACGCCTCAATATACAGTCCTGAACTACCGTTTTGAGCTATCTTGCATATTTAATTTTAATTTATGTAACTTTTAGTGAACAAACGTAAATTGCGAGGTGCCTTAGTTCTCGAATACGAGGCTGTATTTAATTTATTCATGGTTTTTATTTTATTTTAAATTCTAATTGACTATGATTCAAATGTTTATTAAATAATTGTCTAATTATGTTCTCAGGTTCAATGCATTTTTTATAAATCATGAGCAGTAAGTATGTAATATGAGGTACATGGTGGTACAGGAGGTAGCGCGGTTGTTAGATTCAATTAGGTCGATCCTTCTTCAGTCAAGTCACGCTTGTATCGACCTTGGTAGGGCGAGGTATTAACATTGATGGACGATGCCCTTAATCGAATTCCTTTGTTTTCGAAGTAACACGCAATACGTTTCTATTTGTGAAGCTTCTGTAGGTAAATAGAGGTACTCGTATTTTGCAGATTCGGTCAGTCGTGATAAGGAATTTAATCTGCTCATCAACACCACATGATATATGTAATTATATAATTACTGTCCCTTTTTCGTTTCATCGACTTTCAAATGGAAAAGATTCTAAAAAAGTTTTCACTTCAATAATAAACAGTCTTCATTGAACAAAAGTGAGGGTAAAATATTGCCTTATCTTATAATATATGCTGTGCTGTGATATCCCTAGAGGTTAATGTGCTCTATATTCCCTGTCATCGGGAGTAGGGACTACACCCTTACACTGACACGCAGATACACAGACACGTCAAACTTATAACACCCCTCTTTATTCGTAAAGGGTTAATTATGTAATTACTTTATTTAGAAATATTATTATTTTTAAAGTAAACCAATGAGTCTGTTAAGATTTTTCCGAAGTTTTTCAGCTCATAGAGATAGATGGACAATCGGTGTTCATTTATAAATATTGTAACTATAAATCACGTTTCATACGAATTATACGTCGCAGTATCTGTTTTTTCGCAACGATTTCGCATAAATATTGATGGGCGTTGCCCTTAAACGAATTCCTTTGTGGTGCGCGGAGTGTCACGCTATTGGCTTTGTTTATTAATATATAATATTTAAACGTAGATGTTTCTCATTACCGATGCGCATTCCAACGGGCGGCGCTCGGTGCTGGTACCCTGGTACCGCCATGTTTGTCGGCTGGTACATATATTATGTATGTACATATGTGTCATTACATTGTATCTTGTGATTCTATGTTATGTCATTGGTGATGTATTGTGACAGTTTTTTTATGGAAATAGCTGACAAATGAGCTGACGATCCACCTAACTGTAAGTAGCTATCGTCGCATGGACATCAATGACTCCAAAGACATCACTGCTGGCCAAGAAAGAGGAAGGAAAAAGAAAGAAGAACAAGAAAGAAAGTTAAAGGATAGTTTTTGTTTTTTGGTCATTAAATGGTTATAATAGTGCAGGAGCACGCTAGATAGATTACTAGATAGAGATTAGAAAATCTAAAAGATATAATTTTTCCGTTTTAAATTTTCTTCTGAGACTAATATAAAGGTTAAGATTATGCTGGATTTAATATCAGATTTTTCTTAAGTTTGGATGTAATATGAGTGTAGGTGTGCACCCCCGATGGTGCATGGATTTTATCAGCAGCGATCGCGGCCAAGGATCACTGATCATGAATTGTTTCGTGATTCATAATTCGTGGCAACTGTATTGTGTTTACAAGTTTACGATACTCTTATATTATAACTCGATGTTGTATAAAGACAAAGGTTTAGGAAAATCACTTAGTACTTGTAGTTCATTACGTTTGCAATGCTCCGAAAAGGAATCTGCAAAATAGGACGCTTTTCTTTTCTACTTCAGTGTAGAAAATAACGCCAAGTCACGTGTTACGAGTAGAACGTGCATTATGCATATCGACGCTAGCATCACAGCATGCAATTACGTAATGTAATTATTAATTGTCGTGTAATAGTGTAATAATTGTAAAAGCATGAGCTGTTAGTAGTGCAACTTGAACAGTTATATTATCTTGATGTAATGTCAGCTCATAATAAGTGTATTATATTATGTCATAAAATTACTTGTGTATATTTCAGTAACTCGTAATAGATTATCGCAATGCAATTAGCATTGCTATTAGCACCTAATAGCGTTGTTAGTTCTAGTACGTACATCCTTTTTGCTGATAGGCGAGTTAAACGGCTTAAGCATTGTAGCTGAATACTATGATGGGATGCCTTATAAGTAGCATTGGCTCTATGATGATATGAGATCACTAAGTAATATTAACAAGTGATTTATTATTTTGTCAGTTGCAATTCTTCGGAAGGAACTAGTGTGCGAAAAGAAGTGCTGAGTGCAATCCCAACGTAAACTGATAAAGAGAACAAAGTGAGCTTCGTATAAGAATATCAGGTAGACTCTGAATTACTGCAGTCAATCCAATCATACTGCGAAAAGCAACATAAAAACTACAGTAGTGAATACCGCTCTTCGTGCATACCTGATTGGCCTAATGGTTAGCTGGTAGAGAATGCATTTAAGCATTAAGCTCGCCAATTGTACCGTGATTTTGTGTTCAATAAAGTTTAAATAAATAAATAAATTAGCCGGCCTAACAAATGGCCGGGGAACGAGTGCTATAAGCAACCTCAAACAGACAGTCCTAACTTAACGCTAGGAAACTGGCTGTAACAACAACAAACAACCCGTAATGTTTCTAATTCTGTAGCCGGAGCCGCCGACTTCACTCGCCGACTCGGTAATGGATTACCGTTACAAACAAGTACATTCCGAGCTTCTAACACTTCCTAGGTACTAAAATAGCAACTGGTTAATAAACTCATAAGTTTATCGGAGTATGGAAATGAGGTGATAGGCTCAATGGTCGAGTTACGAGGTCATATCATGTATTTTAGTTTAAGAGACTTGTAACACAGGCGTTTTGCTAACAGTTCCAACTCTTCCAGTGTTATGTCAAGGCGGTCGGCTGGAAGAGGTATATGAATGGCTTCTCTTGGCATCTCTGCTTATTAAAAAACTCCACATCGCTGCTCCAGGGCGTATTGGTGGAGGGTCGAGTGACCAACCCAAGTGTCGGAAGTTTTTTAGTCGCCCAAAGGTCTTTCGACATGGATTAACAACTACTAACCCACGATAACAGCCGGGACCGATGGCTTTACGTGCCCTCCGAAGCATGGAACCGCTCAAGAAAGTTGCTACAAGCGGTAGGTCTACGCCAGCTGTTGCTTAACTCGGTCGATCAATTAGGATCACTGAGAACGCTTCAACGACGGAATTATCTCGAAGCTCGATATCCTGGAGGCATAGCCATATCAAAGGAAGACTTCATTAGGTCATAATATGAACGGGAACCTGGTAACGCCGGCGCGAAGGCTTGGCACCATAGTATCGCCAATAGTTATCCACACTCTCGCCAGTAAAAAGACATTTCCCGGTTATGATGTGTTAATGATCATATTGTTACAGTAGTGCTCTCAGCGTCTTTTCTATCAAATAACATAATTTCGATGGAACTAGTTCCATCAGTGCTTAGTTCAGCAGTCTTTGTCTGTTTAGGCATGCCTATGGTAAAAGATAAACAGAGGTTGTAACATAAACAATCAGCGCACGGTTCGCTTCCGCTTTGAGAACATCTTAATATAGGTACGTAGAATAACTTTGGTATAATATAAACTTCAATAGTGGTATGTTTAGCGTGCCTGCTATTGCCTTCTCTATTCATAGTAGTATAGGTGTAGGTTAGAAAAGTAACTTCTACATTTTGTAGGTGTAGACGTATACCCACTTTAACACTTTATACGGCAAACGAGCAGACCACCTGTTGCTGGCTGAAAAAAAAAGTTTATTTTTTGCTCTTCACGTGAGAAACATTTCTCTTTTTTGATGTGAGAAAAGGTGATCGCAAACGAGACATGTAAAAAAAAAGTTTCTTTACTTGTTTCATTCATTGACCTCCAGGGTGTAGTGGAGCCACGTGTAAAAAATCTCTTTATTGTTTTCTAAGCAAAATTTATGAATTTGAGTGTAATACCTGTTATAAATATAGTTACATTACACATACAGCCCAAATGCCAATTTAATTAATATAATGACGCAATACATATCAAGTGCCATTCATAAGTGGAAACAAGTTGTCCAGCTCTGCAACAGTATCCGCGTTAACCTCAATAGGCAGACCGTTGGCCCCGTTGCCACCAAATAGTTACAACCGAAAGGATAACTCCATCCATACAAGCGCTGACAAAATACAAAGACAGACGCCGTACAGACACGGATTCGAAAAATAAGGCTGGTATCGGATATGCCGAATACTTGCGTGCTTATTTTTTTGTGTCCGTGAACGGTTTCTATGGACCGTATTTAAACCGATCTTAGCATAAGAGCGCGGTCTTAGATCTTATATTGTCTCTTTCATGTGATTTGACTTGACATATTTCAGCATCTCAAACCGAATCTTGAGATCACATCGGTTCAATAATACGTGTATTCTATGTGTGCGTTGCTCGTATAGAGTTATACCTGGTCCTACTTCTGTGATCTCTCTATTTTGTGCGGTTGCTTTTCAGGGCCTTGGGCCGGCTTCATTCTATTCATTTCAATCGTAACAGTATACGTTGTAAAGCACAATCAGTCACTATGATTCTTGATTCATGAGAATGAATGAGAATTTTATTCATAATGAAATTGAAGAAGCCCGGCGATTCGTTTTATAGGATGTAGTCGTTAATTTATTTTGCCTATATAAAAATTACTTTTAAGTAATTTGATTTCGAAACTTTCTTAATGAGAAAAGTTATGTCGATAACTTCTTTTAATATCTTTTGGTGTAATAAAAATTTTATAATTTTGGCAAAGATAAGGTCTTAACCTTGTAAAAGTATACAAAACAAAACAGGAGTTCTCTCGTCTGGAGCAAATCCTTAACATAGCTAGTACCCGTGACACTTAAGGGTTAACACTCTTTGTAACACTTTTTTTTGGTAATATTATCTTTGCAATATGTAAAGTTGGTAACTTCTGTTATCTGGGCTGCCGGGTTATGTTCAAATAAAAACTTTTTCTATTTCAATTTCACTCTATTTATATCTCATCATCAATGGTTCTCCTTAATCGTGCTTAATATGTACTACTCACAAAAGTGAAGTACCTAAATTAATTTCAAACATATCTGAATTCTGAGAGTTCTTCATAATGTTATGTGTATCTAAAGTCTATCAATTGTCTTTCATCATCAACTGTTTACCATCTCATCGTGAGAGGAGGAGGAGCAATAATTCCGATGGCGACGAAGACGTAAAATTTATGAAATGTTGAACATTTGTTGTAATAAATTTTTTCTTTAACTATCTATATCTCACATTTGTCTCTGCCACAATACTCGTATTTGCGTACGTAACATTAAACAAGATGAAGTTTGCGGTTTGGGGTTTCCAGCTGAAGTTTGCATATTGTGTTGATGTTTCGGAGTATATCACCTAGCTTATTAAGTAAATGAATCGCTTGTATTTATATACCACGTAATAAACGTCGAAAATGCAAGTAAAACTTCATTGTTGGAACTTCGTTTATTTGTAACGATAAATAGTTATTTCGCTAATCTTGAGTACGAGAAAGAAAGAAAGACAAGTTTATCTTTAAGTGCCTTTGTGGATGAATTACTTGATTTGGTAAGTCGACTATCGAGTGTTACTTCTTTAACTCTAAATTTTTATAGTTCAACTGGAAATATTATCTGTATAACTTTGGAAATTCACGATTGTACCTATATCTTCAGTCAACGCCCTAACATCTATAGGTAGTGACGTCAGGAAAAATATTCGATTACCACTCAAAAGGATTGTACGAGTGGAATAGATTCGTTTATGCGTAATGTTTGTATGATAGGAATTATAGGAATTCTTGAATATGTTCTTATTTGTTCTCCACAATGTTTGGCCCATTTAGAAACTGTAGCAACTGTATTATTTGGTTATTGACGTGCTTAAGTGATTCAAAATCCACCACCAATGAAACCACTACGAATTTCAAGTTGGCTGAGCGCACTTTAAACGCTTTCAAGATCATTACGGAGAATTGTCGGATATTCGGATTTTCACAAGACTACAGTATGGCATCTGTGGCGCAGTGAAATTGCATGTCAATTTGCTGACGGTGCGGTGAAGTTAGTGGTGCAGATGATGGCAGCTTTCACCGGCATCGGATATCGAACTCGTTATCAACACCGATTTGTTAAATGACTACGAGTATAATGTTACCACGTTTTAATAATAATACAAATAACACGAACACAAAACAATAAAAAAGGTATTTCACTTGATGTACTGTTTTCTTGAAGATGAATAAACGAAATAAATTTGTAAGGTTTCTACGGAATCGTAACTCCTAACTCTTCATTTAAAGCGTTTTCGAAGAGTAATAAAATAATCAATAAATCAGTAATGTACCTACAAGCATCTGTTTATTGAATATTGATGGAGCTATTCAATTACCAAGTTATTGAATCTTGATTGCGCTATTCTGTCTCGTGAATAGGTAGCTGTAACGTTAGATACGTATGAGTCGTATGACACTTGTAAATTCGTCTATACCTAAGCCTACCTTCATCAGAAGGACACTACATAATGTTAAATGTAGCTTTTTGGATAACTGTGAAGTCATGTTAAGTTTTAATAATCTTAAAAATCAGTCAGGAAAACACCTGTAATAGAGTAAGATAGGATAAAATATATAATAATATGATATTAAAAAATTGTGTTCTCGGAGTAGCAAGGTACAGCAACATAAAACCTAGCAACATTCCAATTACTTCCGGAATTTGAAACAAACGTTCACACATTATGGCATGTTACATTTATGGCCAACGGAAACCGACTGTCGTGTCGAAGCGAGCTGTGCATGAGCGCATGCTATTTGCTTTGACACGTATTAAAATTGAGTGAAGAAATATAGGGATATTAAATAATTTAATATTTGGTTTATGCTTCAATAGATTCCTTCCATGTAGCCCGCAAAATTCATGAGAAAAAAACTTATAGTAATTAGGTATGTAATACGATGATCTTTTATTTTGAAAAATAGGTAAAGAACATGCTTTTGTATGTTGAGTGTTCATCGCCAATCTTGATCAACATACAACCCATGAACGTACAGAAATGCAATTTATAATAACTATTTACGGCCTATTACAGGGATCAGTGCCAGATGCTATAAATCAAACACAATCTCAATCAATAACATTTAGCGAGATACTAGAAACCGATGCTGGAAACTATCGGGAACGCTCGAATGTGGGAATGATAATAATCCATGCTAAACGATCGCTCGTATCGTATCACCAATCGCATTTCCAGTTTCCGTGCAATACACGATAATCGAGCTAAATCGGCTGCTTCATCGTTTGGACGACATGGAGACATATTTTCTTTCTCTTTCTTTCTCTTTCTCTCTCTCTCTCTCCTTGGTCGACAACGCATCGTTGATGCCTTTAGTATTACTGATGTCCATGGGGGACCGTAGCCACTTAAAGTACTATCAGGTGGAACATCAGCTCATTTGTCGATTAGTTTCATTAAAAATATATGTACATATGTTATACACGTCACACCAATAACTGTTATAGTTTGGTTTT
Organism: Thymelicus sylvestris; assembly: GCA_911387775.1. Classification (NCBI taxonomy): domain Eukaryota; kingdom Metazoa; phylum Arthropoda; class Insecta; order Lepidoptera; family Hesperiidae; genus Thymelicus; species Thymelicus sylvestris. Next base: position 11,886,994 of record OU426905.1, on the reverse strand, counting down.
TTTTTCGAATGGACAGGTGCTGCTGACCTTATCGGACAAAGAGTGTTTTAAAACAATTTAGAACTGCATTATGCACCACGTAAATTATGAAGCTGTGTTAATGAAGAAGCGCGCATGGGTTACGCTATAACCCAGATATCGGGTCTCATTACCTGTCATCAAACTCATCACACTCATGAGATTCAATGCCGTCAGCCGCAGCCTACTCCCCGCTCATTAATATCAAATTGCCGTAATTGTGCCGTGAATAGTCTGTCTGCACACAATGTATTCATTCGTTTAGCATTTTTGCATGTGTCGCTCACGTTACAGATTTCAATTTGTCATCAGTGATTTTTACATCAAACATGCTTTTGTTCATGTTCGCATAAGTTTTAATTTTCGTCTTTAAGATTATTATTTAGACTCAGATTGTAATTTATTGTTTATTTGGAGAAAACAACTACTAATTAAAAAGGTCTCGCCTCGTGTTCCTTTAGGTGATTCGAGAGATGAAACCTCAATTTTTAACACCCTCTACGGGAAAATAAGTAAGTGTAACGTAAGAATAATTAACTTATTGTCGTTTATTTATTTACTAACATAAATTATATTATAGATTTTTAAAATAATTTCCATGGTTTTATTTAAACGGATTATCTCATCGTAGCTCACAACAATGTTAATTGCTCACCATGGTTCCATGAATGAAATGATATTTGTTGGAGTTCGCTGGGAACATTCCATTACCACACCAACATTAGCGTGGCCTTCGCAAGTAGTAAGTGAAGTGGTCATAAAATAAAAGCGTGGTAAATTCAGACGACCTTCTGGAGATTCACTGTAAGCCCAGACAATCGTTTTATCGACCGTTTCGACCACAGAACTGATGTGTTGTAGACAGTAATTTTTATTTATATATTTTGGAAACCGAGTCTAATTTTTTAAACACTCTGAACACTCAATATAAAATTAATTAATTTTCCGATAAGGATTTAGCAAAGCAACGACGTAACGCGGTGGGCTGACGTTAATAAACTATCTAGGTACATAAAAAATCTCTCTCTCCATCCTCTCTCTATCTTTCTCTCTCTCTCTACTCTTTCATGTCTTTCTGTACTCTTCGCTCTTTGTCTTCCATATTTTATAATAAATATTTAGGACCTATTCCTAAAGTTAAAACTTTTCCTCAAAATTGCATTTTAGAACCGGCGAAAATGAATGGCCAGTTATGTTATTATTCTCACCGCGGTTGTCATTAGGAATTCTGTAATTACATTTTATTTCTTTGGCGTAAGTTTTATATTTTCAGCTTTGTAAACAACAAGCAGTAAGTAATCAATTTTATTGCAACGTAAACCGCATTTCCAAATATGCAAACGACAAATACGCATTTGATTCACCAAAGAAAATTACGTTTCTCTTTTGCTTTTACGATGAAGTGTTACGACGCCATTAATTTTAATAAACACTGGTAAAGTTTCCAATATTATCCATAGAAAATGTTATTGTTTTTCAGAATTAGCTACAACTTTGAGAACTTTCGTATGACCGACATTTTTTCATCGACATTTAGTTGAGTTCAGAACAAATATATGGTTCTCATAAAACCCTTTAACTTTACAGCCTGGTTTTATTAGTGCAACCGAAGCGTATGAGTTTTATTGAGATAAAAATTCAAATAGTAGTTTTATAACGTTGGTCAAACGGCTTTGAACATATGGAATTAATATTATAAATATTTATGTTTTTTTTCCAATCTCGACAAACTAAAGTGAGCTATATGAATAATTCCAATGCGCAAACTATTGGAGAAGCATAAAGGAGTCACAATAAAATTTCGCTTCATTTATACAATAAGGCCCACGCAATATGTTTGAAGGAAATTAATTTCTTTGTTTACCGAAGTATTGTCTGTTTCCGGCGGAGACGATTGGTGGAAACAAATCTGTCTTTCAAAGACGTCACGAGTTACAATTAAATCGCAACTCCGTTTTATTAATAAACGTTAAAACATTCGGATGAGGTTATTTTTATTATACGTGTTTTGGTTAAAATGGGCTTATCGCAACTTACAGCCAAAGAAAGCTTCAAAGAGAGCTCGCGTTCATGAATCATGACGCACAGCGCTGCTGTAAGCGGTATGCGGTATCGAATAATCGTATGAATAACACATATTCCATTGCTTTGTTTCGATACTTACGAGACACGACACTTTACACCGTACAATCAGTGTTTACACCGAGTGTCCAATGTCCATTTGTGTCTCCATTGTGCCATGTTTTGTGACACGATACTAAGACTAGTCAGTTTTTCCGTCGCAATCTGCATCGGCCAGCAACGCGTCGTAAAGTCTGTGTGCTTAGTGCAACATAACGGGTTCGTCAAGTAAATGCTAGTTATCTAAATTTGTATGGGATTGAAACAGAGCCATCTAGCGGCAGTGCAAATTTTAGTTAACTCGCATTTACTTTGCGAGCCCGTCATGTCAAGTAAAACTCGCACTTAGCACACTGGTACTACGGTTGTCCATCAAACTGGTACTACGGTTGTCCATCAACTATGATCAACTGTGATCACCAGTGGCTTATGCACGTTTGTAGGCTAATTACTTAAAAAAATACAAATTACCTACAGCAAAAAATATTTGAATTTAGTATCTTTTCTTAAATTACTTGCAGTAAATGACTTACGATTTTTTCCTCCTTTTCAGGTAATTTTATGATCAACTATGTGTTAATTGGGTTCTGAGAAACGACATATACAAGTGAAGAGATCTTCTACAAAGGTAATTTTATGATATGAATTTTAACCTTTTTGCTTATAATACCTGTGTACCCTTCAATACAAATTATGTGCAGAAACAGAGAGAAATAACGACTTAAATGTAATGTAATTCGTGAATCCTGATGAAGTTGTAAACAAACTGTTTTAGATGTGTTCCTAGAGGCAATACATGATTTTATTATTATTACTAGCTGCCCGGACCGACTTCGTTCTGTCAAAAGTTTTTTTGACTACAAATTGAGATGTAAGCTATCCTATCCTATCTTTCAAGTTGGATCTAACTGCACACGGTATGCAAAGGTAAAATCGGTTAAGTAGTTTAGGAGTCCACCGCGGACAAACAACGTGGCAGGTAATTTATAGGTATATACGAGTATTAAAAGATTAGTTTAAAGGCTTCTTAGTGTTAGAGTATTTTATTACCTGGCAGGCTAGCTACTATCTGCCTTCTAGCAATAAATCCACTATTTTAACGTGTTTTATTTTCAGTCATATGAAGCCTTTTAAAAAGGCGTGTCTTAAAACTATACCTATATTTAAATAATATGCGCGAGTTTATGTTGAACGCGCAATCATCCATGTATTGCATCGAGTCATACAAGCATACGTTATGTATAGATTTACATATCAAATTAAACTATGTGCATAATGATTTAGCGTAAGAGAAAGTACTCGTATCGTAATGTATGTATTAAACATTACCGGTTGGTTTATTTTCGTCATTACTCTCTTACTTATTGATCGTAAGAGTAAATAAATTATTCATGCATCATTGCTTTCACACGGTTGATGGGTGTTATTATTATTATTTTGGCAGCTTAGTTGGTATTGACCACAGAACACCTAACTAATTATTAGTTGTTCTGTGGTATTGACCCTGCTTGCCGGGCGAAAGTTCTGAGGTTCAACGCGGCTAAAAAATAGATATAGCAAAAAAAACATATTTTTATTAAAAAAAAACTTATTTATCGTTTTCATAGCGAACACATTATCATCAAAGTCTTGATTATATCGTAAATATTTTAAACACTAATAAGTTTCACTTTATAAATATAATATGTATCATTAATTCCAGTCCTGACGTCACATGAGTATTTCTATCGGGACAGCTCATGATCCAGAAATTTTATACAATTCTGTGAAATCCTAATAATAATAATCGTTTAGCAGGTAAGATATTACCTTGAGAATATAACGTTGTATTATGTAGTGAAAGCATTGGTCCGTATAGTTTAATACTGAAATGCGTGGAAATATGTCTAACTAGCTGCCAGGACAGACTTCATTCTGTCAAAAGTTTATTTATTTATTTTGAGATGTAAGCTATCCTATCTTTCAAGTTGGATCAAACTGCACACGGTGTGCAAAATTGATTAAAATCGGTTAAGTAGTTTAAGAGTCCATCGCGGACAAACAACGTGACACGTAATTTATATATATTAAGATTAGGATAGCATACTATCCAACTTCGGGACCGAGGACTTCCCGCGGAAAGAGAGGGATCTCACTTATTAGCCCTGAAACACTACAGGAATTGCAGTTATGTAGTCCTCATTCACTTTCAAGAAATATTCATGGCAGAACGGAAACTGAAGAAAACTATAAAGTTTACTTTAAGAGTCAAAAATCATAATAAATATAAATAATGTGTAAAAATTAGACCACTATATAATTTACCATCAGAAAAAAACTAGATCAAAATCGGTTCATCCGTTTGGGAGCTAGGATGCCACAGACAGACATGCAGATACACAGATACGTCAAACTTATAGCACGCCTCTTTTTTCGTCGGGTGTTAATAATGTTCGTAAAACCAATCCCAAAAAAAAAAACAATATCAATTTACCAAAATCGATACTTTCAGATGTAGCGATAGCTCAACCTATTACTAGCGTGCCTTATTATTATAATTATTATCAATAAACAATAGCAGACACAACAAAAATACTAAAATCTGAATGTAAACATAACAATTTATTGCCAACAAATTACAAGCGCCTAGTATAAAGCTATTAATAAAGTGGCAATATTGCAAATGAGCCATCGTCAGGTCCGGCCAACATACATCTTCATACGTCACAGACTACATACACTGTGCGGGCGAGCTCTACGGTAACAAAAACACTCACTGGATACGACAACGTGTATCGAATAAATACACGTTAAGATGTAACGTCGACAACAGCTGGGATGCCGGAACTATTTGGCGAGAGGATCACAAAAATATATTAACGGTTTGTGTATCCATGCTAAGGCCGCTTGCACACGCGCAACAGGTCCAGTGAGCAGAATAAACCATGCAGCATGTTGCGTGGTTTAGTTACAGATTTTGATATCCAGGAATGCTTAAAAGAATATTTTAAATGTTCTAAACGAAATACAATGCGGGTTAATCATTGAAGTTTAGTCTCATCTATGAGAAAAATGTTGTTACGTTCCCCAAATTATATTCATCCGTATCCGTCTGGGTAGCTGGAGAAATATTGACTTTTCGGTCGCTTTTTCAAAAAGCAAAACAGGCAAAAAGCCTTTTTGCCAGTTTGTTGCTCTATTACTGCAACTCTTCTTTTCCCATGCTTAATATTCACTGCCCTATATCGTAATTGTGTTGGGATTTGGGAGAGTTGAAAGCCTTTCTAATTAATAATTAGTAATTATACTCTTAAAATATTAATATCAAAGTTACGGTTCTGACGTCGATGGTTTCAAAGTATAAAATTGCCACAATGCACCGTTTCTATAGTTCATGTGTAGAACCCCTAAGCTATCTTTAAAATACTTTGTAATACGCGTCCGATTTTATTTGGCAACAGCATATGACAATATAAACAGACAGACATGCCAAAATCTTATCTAACAGTGCTTAGCAATAACATTTTGGATGCATTCCAATAACTCGTGCGATATCAGTTTTTTAAACATGCCATGGGCAAGACGTCATATTATGTAGAAATGGCATGCGCGGTAAAATAAAGCTATGCGACATATTACAACTATTACAAACAGATACAGAAACTGTAGATTTTGGGTCTGAAGTATGAGTTGGCTTAAAATCAAAGTCCTTATAATATCTTTGTTCTCCTTTCTTGGTCGGCATCACATCGCTGATGCTTGTTACCAGTTGAGGAGATGTCCATTCCAAGGGGAAATTACCACTTGCCATCGATGCGTCGTCTGCTTGTTTGTCAGCTATTTAAATAATACGCCAAACAGCAAACAATAAGAAATTTCAGTATTCATTCGTTCTGTGGTGGATTCCTGTGCAATGTGTCTCATGTCCCCGAACGTGACTGTCGGCCGTACGTGGCCGTACGGAGCTCTTCACGCTTCCCACAAATCAGTGAAACGGCCCGTGTGTATTTCGATACACTGTCCAAGTGTTCCGTACATTTGGGAAAGTATCTAGATACCTACTTCAATTAATGACAGTAGTCGTAATTCTTATCCTTTATAGCTCTCGTCGTTTTGATGTAGTAGTACAAAGTAGCCGATTAACATTAATAAAAGTTTGGTAGATAAGAATCTCACAAATCCTGATTTTGGTTTCCAAAAACACAGACTATATCGAGGTTTCAATTTCTATCACGTTTTCAGCAATTCATTGTCTCATTTAGGATAACGTTAAAAATTTAATTTGGACGCTAAAAGTTTTAATTTACATTGGTCTCGACCATACAAACCATACAACCCCACAATTCGATCTATCAATTCGAATAAATTACTGAGTCTAATCTAAATAAAATATAATAACAATTTGAATACTTTTCTCTGTGTAAACATCACAGTATCTATAATTTACGTCCGTATAATTTTAAAGCAACATTTAATGAGCGGGAACTTCTATTCGTGTTTTTCACCTATATAAACAGTCGACTAGCTGAAACAGATCCATGAAATATGTTCGAGATGCTTTTTATTATGAATTTCAATTACTTGATTTATGCATTTAAAAATGTGTATTATCATCAACCCATTAATGATATCGGATCGACTTCAGATTAACTTCATCAATGAGATTCATTTTAGCAAACATACATCGCGAAAACGTGGTGGAGAATTTTACGGTATTAAGTACATAGATTTTCAGGTTTTTTCCATCACTCGGCAAGTGTTAATGATAATTTTAAAGCACAAGTAATAAAAAAAATTGAGAGAAGCTCGAAATCAGTTTTTTTTCTTTATCTTCATCATAGTAGTCATTTCTTATTCAAATAAGTCATATAGTAATTCACTATTCACTAGCCCCATTAGTATCTCGGATAGGGTGTGCCTACCATGTTGCTTTTAAGAAAACCATTTGCTATTACCACTGCCACCGTAATGTAATATTTTGTGAACCCGGCAGTTAATCATACCAAATAGTTTCTCCGTTTGATTGATGAAAATGGAATAATATTTTCGTTAGTTCCACGTATTGTGATTAATTACGGCTATTCTTCATTCTATATTATTTCTGCTACAGATGGAGATGGGTTTGATTCTAATGGATGGTACTCGTATTTGGGAGTGAAGAATGTTTTATAAATATAGTGAAAGAAAAAGCTAGCTTTTGAAGAAAGCCTGTTAGTTTTGTATTACGTATTGTATTACCGGCCGACTATGAATACTTAATAATATAAAAGACATCGTTGTGAAGAAGCCGCTTGTTAAGTGTTCCTTCAACTCTGCCACCGAAACACGTTGAAATATTACACTGTTAATTTTAAGTGGTTATTTATTATAAGCTATACAGATAAGAACCTTACCCGTGAGGAGTTAAACTGTAAGTAGCAATCAAAATATTTATCAACGGTTATTGGTTGGTGCTTCTTCGATATTATTTTTTCCTAAAATGTTCACGTGCAACAAGTGTCTACGAGAATCGGTATAGCTTCGAACTTGCTAGGAAGTTTAAGGCTCTATGTTATTTACTCTTATGCTGTCCTAGACCGTGAGCCCCGCCGAGACCATTGCCGCAGCTGCGCTAATTATAGACTACACGCACCACCGGGCGATCCCCGCAACCCAGACATAGTTACTAGATAGGTAAGGGACACTAGAGAATCATATCATAATATATTATGAGACCTGTGGCCAGTGAGCGCAGGCTTCGTGTACCGACTTGAGCAAAAATTCATCATAACTGTAAGGCCCATGTCTTCTTGAGTTAGGTCTCAGTACTACACACGGAATATAACATTCGAATTGATACCGGTATCTTCTTCTTCTTCTCAGTCGATAAGTTCTTGACAGAACGGTCGTATTCATCATGAAGTAGCGGTAAAGGCATAGACTTAAATATATAGACACGCTGTACCATACAAAATTCGTGTCTCATTCGCCAGCCACAGAGTACTCAATCACAGAGTCACTATGCGCCTGCCTATGGTGCCGGCATGGCACCCTGTTCCGTAGTGATTAAGTACTCTGTGTTCGTTCTGTCAAGTTTGGTTAAAGATGGCGGGTATTAAATATTTGACACTAAATAATTTTTAAAAATGTAAATAAAAATAAAAAATACCAATTATGATTAAATAAAGTGAAATAAAGTTCAAACGTAAATAATGAGAACGTTTTAACTGTGCACAATAAAGAATAATACGTTAATATAATAAGTGTTCTTGAACAGTCGGAGTTTTACGTCGGAGTTTAACGTGACAGCTACTTGCTCGCAACAGACTAAACTGAGATGAACCCAATTGGGGTAACCTCAGGTGAACAAACTGTAAGTACTGAACAGCGTGTCCATATACCTATTTAAGTCCATGGGTAAAGGCTGATGTCACTCGCCCTATTAGTCGTCATTCTAGTGCATTCATGTAATGGGCCGCCCACCGCAGATTTTATTTGGTCGGTCCAGCGCATGGGTGATCGCCCGCGAGGTCTTACGCCTTCCACATTGCCTTCTACTACTACCGATACTGGTATACCTGCAGCCAAAAATATTATGTTATTCTTTATTCAAGATTCATTCATACATACATACGTTCTCGTAATTTAGTAGAAAAACTATGTCTTTACCTCGAATACCTACATAGGCATTCTGTACTTAATAACATTTTAGATAAATTCTTGGTTGTGTAAATTTATGTGTATTAATTTTCCTTTGATCGAGGATAGCTTTATCATGTGCACATTCAGTTCTCTATAGTTCAGGGTATATTCATCGACATAATACTTTGGAATAATTTAGGTGTTCTACATTCGTCGAGTCTTTATGCTTTTGTACGAAGCGCTGTTGGTATTATGTTCAGTTTGAGCAATTATACATTATACTAGCAGTAATTTACTCACACCGTACGAAGTACATAATATGAGTGTACCAAAATATATCTATCATAAGTAGGTATTCCAAAAATGTATAAACCCACGTCATCAATGTACATGCAAGTCAAAATATTGCGTGATTTTTATGTGGGTCTTTAAGAAGAAATTAAATAGGCTTAAACTAAGTGCGCTCACCATCCTTGACTTATCAGATGAGAATACCTTATATCACGCAGCTAAATAATATACATCTCTGGTAGTGATAAAATAGGCGTACAATGAGTGCATCTTGGCACTCTTAGCGAGCTTTTGAGGCTAAGAAATCTTTACAGTGGCGTAGGAAAAGGCATTCACACTCTCGACTGCAGGTACGTAGAGAAAGTAGGCATGGCACGTTAGACACACTAGGGTCAGTGCAACGAGCTCGCGAGGCTCGTGAAGCTCGTGACGTATTTAATTGCAGGCTACAGCAACGAAGGCCGCTAATGGGCCAAGTTCTTAAAAAAACGGTCAAGTAGGTACGCGAGCTTGGCTTTCTGTTGCTCCAGTCAACTGCCTAGTTTTAATAAGTCGCCTTTCAAATCGTGTAGTTCGTGTAATTTGTTTTTCCTAGTTATGGAATGGAAAAACGAAGTAATGAGTTGAGATTTCTTTTCGCTGTTTTGAAAATGCTAAATTCGATTGAAATCTGACAGGTTCGAAATGCGCACGCTGTTTATGTAAATAGCGGAATCACGCACGAGCAGACGAGATAAATCACGGCAGGTTACTATTTAGTTACTGCCGTCCATCGACATCAATCAACTCTAGTGTTATAGCACACAGATGATGTTTTTGTACCAAAGCGGGACCGACCAAGGTGGACAGGTGCACCGCTTATAGCTAATTCTCCTAGCATCGGAGTAGTCTTTCCTTTCCTTCGTTCGTTGATCAAATCTAAAAATCCCCGAGTTAATAAAAAATCTCTTATTTTTAATCCTTAAAGACCGATAGAGCATGGATGATTATCCTTTGTTCTCGGCATTACGGTTACCTGTAAGCGTAACGCAGGACAAAGGAGGCCGGAGCGTGTTCTCGAACAATACTTTGCTAAATAAAAAGTAGGGATGCATCCGATACCGATATATCGGCGATACTTTCTAAACGCGCTTAAAAATGTAATGTAAACGCGCGTGTTGTCTATTTAATTGCAAAGGAGGCATTTGGAATACAAAAATTACAGCCTTGAGGTTAGGCCATTCGATGAAGCTCAGCATTCAGGTATCAACATAGCAAGTACCTAATCTTAATAAAGCTTTTCATGATTGGAATACTCCATACTCTTGTAAGACCAAGTTCGAGTAGTAATTAATTACCGACAACGCTGCAAATATGGGTATCGCTATTAGAGAGATTCAAAAAACCTACGATGCTGTACCTTGTCAAATTACATATTTAGTTTATATACAACCTCCAACATACCTACCTGTCAAATGTTTGGCTCACTCATCTAGTACTATAACAGTAAGTTCTGAGATGACTACGAACGGCGGGCTTTGGAGGCATTTGTGAAAATATTATTGGAGACTCCGAAGAAAATGATCCACTATCTACTCTGGGCTGTAACTCTCTCAAAGAAGAAGTGGAGAGATAACTAAGGTCTCCTAATATAACGAAAGACGCAGATCCATTCGTTTTCTAGCGCCAGGATGTCTTATACCCAAACTTGAAAAAAATGGCGCAGAAGTACCTACTTTAGTTTCCAAATGAGTTCTGTTGCATCTGAGAGACTATTTTCCGTCACAGGTCTTATTCAAACAGACTTATGAAATCGCCTTTCTCCGCAAAACAAAAGAATACTTTGTTTTTTAAATAAAAATCTTATCAATGTTTAATTATTAAAACTATTAACTAATCTAAACCTGTCTATATTTTTAATATTAGTTAAAAAAATGAACCTGCCTTGTGTTTTATTTATTTTACCTTAATTTTTGAATTCAATAAGCGTATCGGTATCGATATCGTCGATATATTTATAGGAGCATCGATATCGGTTTCGTATGGCAAAAAGGCGTATCGAGGCATCCCTAATAAAAAGGGTTATTTACGGCCCGCCCCTGCTTTACGTGACAGACTGCCAGCCGCCGCCCGGGCGCCCGCGCCGCCGCGGGGCGTTTTGTTTGGATAAACACCACCGTCTTATTTATACGGATATTATGGATAACATTTGTTTAGATGGGAAAATCTGTTCTATTGAAAAATACTGTTCTGTTGGGACTACTGTGTTTTGATTATTTTTGTGTTTAAAAACCTATAAGTTAAGTGATAGACGTCTAAACTGACTCATTAAATAAGCAGTCATTTACGGTCATAATTTGACTACATCTTCAAGATATTAAATTAATTTTTAAGAGGACAAATATTTTTCTTAACAAACAAATAGGAAAGTATTCACGAAACCCAGAAACCCTAAGGAAGTATTACGAAAAAAGCAAGATCTTTAACAATAGAAATTACCTGGAAACACAGAAAAGAACTTAAGGAGTAAATTGCGAATGTAAGTGCGGTCCCTTAGCGATCCGCGCCCTCTAGCCCTCCACTGCTTCGCCCCCTCTCGGCCGGCCCCCTCTCAACTGTAAAGCTGAGAATCCACCAGAGACGTGCGAGGAAGCGAGGCGACGTGCGAAGAAAAAATCACTAGTTAGGATTACTTAGCCTTAACGAGGTTACCTGGTGGTAAGTGATCAACGCCGCCCATTGACATCAGAAACAACGGGCATCACCAATGCGATGCCGGTCCATTAGGACGTACACGAAGACTCCCTTCTTGAAGGACCCCATAGCTTTGTAGGAACAAGTTAATTCCACAGTTTATACGTGCGTGGTAGGAAATTACGTGAGAACCGATCTGTGGATGAACGCGAGGTATCTAGGTGGTGTTGATAGCCTGGTTTTACACCGTTGACGTGCGGTGATGAAAATCACCGTTTCCTATTGATAGTTTTTTTCCTCGCACGCCGCTGCCTCGCTACCTCGTGGACTCTCAGCATGGCGCGCAAGGCTCGTTGTATCCAAACTTCAATTTTGCAGTTCTAATTGCTGCGCTGCATTTTGCCGTTTCCAGGCTGTACGGTTAACAAAAAAGTTGATTACAATGGAGAACACAAAAGGGTCAAAATATTGTTATGAAATACACCTAAAATCGTAGCGTAGATCATGTACATTACATTACTTTTTATTTCACTTCAATACATGCAGTATTTCCGAAGTTATAACGGCGAGAAGTTTAAGCCCTTTTTTGAATTTCCGAGGTTACGCGCGCTCATAATATGACGTCACACCCCCGCTCAGGCGCTCAGTCCGGTGCGATAATAGTACTAAACTGTTTAATCTTTATTCTAAGACTAAATTATTCGCGTCTCGTTTCATTTTGTTCCGATCGTCTTCGTTTTCCTACTACTATAGTGTGCTTGTATTTCAAAAAAATAATATAAATTATCCTTTTTATTATAAAGTTTATATTATTATCCGATCGATTACACTAAAGTGAAACGTGTAGTGTGTAGAAGAAGGTTTTCCAAAAGGTCAGTCGGACAACCTGCCAACAGCATAGACCTATATGTATACCTATACTATTAGTACTATATATAAGTACTACTACTATAACATAGTAGGTATATCTTTATTCCACGAATTTCGGCAGCCGTAAAATCCTGATTCTTCATGAAATATTGTGGCACCATCAATCAAACTATCCACTCTTGGCCATAGACCTTAATAGTATGTAATATATACAATAGTATATAACAGTATATATATAATATATATGTACTATTGTATATACTACCTATATTTATGTATACTATGCTATGCTATACTATACTATACTATTGTGTATACTATTATATACTGTTGTTTATAGTAGTAGTTTAGGGTACTACTTAGAACATACATACTTTAGGGTAGGTATTTGTTCAAACTTAAACCTAACTGAAAGTGTGTGTTTCATTTAGTAGGTACCTATCTGTTTTATGAGCCGCGATAAAAAAATACTAGGTAGGTATTCGCAATCAACATCTAGAGGTTGTCAATGATTATTTTGTGTTTCATTAGTATAAACTTAAAGAAAATGTCACAGAATATAGGTAAGTCCTAATAGGTATTTACGTAGTTATCAGTTTTCTAAGTAGGCAAATACCTATTAATATATTTTTATACTAAATCAGATATTTTTGATTAATTTCATCCAGTGTCCACTTTAGTTTGTTCATTTACAGTTTTTTTTTTCAATAAACACACCACAATGGATAGTTATAAACAAAAATGATTGCCAAATCTCGCTGTGTCCGCGCACAGGCACATAAAAGTTAAAATATAGGTAGTCCAGTGAAAACATACCTAACGATTCATAATCAAAATTATTAAGTATTCAGTATGCGAGCACTTTATTTATCTTCTAATAAGTTAGTTTTTCGTCAGGGTTATTTACATAGGTACTAGGTAGTAGGCAAGATACCTGGTCTATTTAAACAATCAAAATAGACAAGTAGATACGTTAAGTAGGTCTAATGTGGCAAGCATAAGTAGAGAAGAAGAAGGATAAACTTATCATTAACAAATACTTGTACATCGAAATGTTCTTCAAAGCAGTGCGCTCTAGTTTTAGGGCCTATTGAATCAACTCTTTTTACGGCTGCCATCCACTTTTTCCTCATTTTAGGGTCATTTTAGGGCACATAAAAAAGAGTTTATCAGGTGTTTAACTGTTGAATTGAAGCACCAAGGAACAATACAGTATTTTTTCCATTTTTACCACAGAGAACCTTATAATTTTGATTTTTACCGCACAGCGGCGTGCGAACGAAAGCACATGACCGGGGGTGTGACGTCATCGGGTAGTGAGCGCCCGCCCGCGTTTTTAAAAACCTTCGGCCAGAAATCCGTACTTTGATCGTAAATATCTCAGCCATTTTTTAAGATATGAAAAAAGTAAAAACACAGTTTTTCTCGTAATTTTTTGTAGAATTATTTGGCATGTAAAGTAAAAAACGTTTGTCAGACCCATTGTACGGGTTTTTTCCTTTTTCGGTTTCAATAGAGTGCATTCAAACTCGGTCGCAGCGCGCAGTACTAATCGTTGGAAGCACCAAATTGTGTGTAGTAGTGGTAGGTATATTTCAAATTGCTGTGTTGCGTTTTGATGTTTTCAGACACTTGTAACGGGATTAAAGGTTTATAGGAATAATTTTACCTTCACGTACAAAAATGAACTAATTTTGTTTTATTGTCTTCAATCGCTGAGATTTTCTTTTGCAATCCTAGATACCTATGCTCATAATTTAATCTGTAATGTTAATCTACAGATATGTGGAATTCATCGGATTATATTTTTTTCGACTTCATCACAGATTTAAGACAACTGAATACTTAATTGCTGCTCTACCACACAATAAGTTAAATTATTGTAGTGATGCGTCTATAAATATTATTGCGCTTCTGTTTTTGTGCAGAAACATATTTTTTTGTGTTGGTTTTATACGAGAGCTATCGTGACTGGTCCACAGCATGTCCTCGATAGTTTAGAGGCTGGGGATATGTAATACTTTTTTTTGCCAACGGTACACAATGATTTGGCAGCCTGACGTGTATTCAGTTGATTTTTCAATAGCGTATGTCGTTAACGCACTTCCCTGCAAAGTTGTAAGGTAAACAAAACAAATATTTCCATTCCCATTTCCGTATATTGGATTGAGGGTGCAATTCACTTGGTGGTATTTTATCATTGTTATAGTTACCGACCGATGGGCTTCGTGATACGATATGAGTACTCGGATACAAAAACCAAGCTTTCGTTCACATTGTCTATGTTAATACTGTTAGAAAATGTATTATTTCACTTGTAATATATTATATTGTTTGCTTTTATTTAGCTATTTAAAGTAAAGTAAAAGTAGGCTGATTATGATGTTCTGTTGCTTAATATTAATCTGTGGCAAAAATGACATATCGAAGGCCGGAAATTATAATCAAAATGTTGTTTAATTCTTCAAAATAGTTTCTTCTTGAAAAGTTAATCAGTAGCACTGTTATTTTATAACTAATATTAATTTGTTATTATAATTCGCACTTGGTTTAGTGTAATTTAAAGTAATTAGATAAAATACAAGTTTTGTAATGACTTGACGTTCGGCCATATTGATTGTCAAGGAATTCGACTGTGAATCAATCATGGAGAAGTTATGCTATGTTTTGTAAAACATAATTACTTAAGTTGAGAGTTTGTACTATGAGCCACATGTTAAATATAATGTTATACTGGAAGATTACGGGTTTAATTTACCCTATCAATTCAGAAGAGGCACACCGAACAGCCCACGTATGGTAAAGTATAGAATTGGTGTTTTCGGTAAGTTGAAATATTTGTCACAGTTTTAAATCTATTCCTATAATTGTAACAAAATGGTAAACACACAGTTACCTACACTGATTACACAATTTTTCTATTAGTTCTTGGTGCAAAAGGTATTTTATTTAGTTGAATTTGGACTTCTTAACATATCTATAGTATAGTATGTAGTAACCATGGGTAGTAACTTAAAATGAGTTTGTGGAACTCATTTGTCAAAGCATAACTTAAGAGTATTCAGGCAGAAGGGACACTCGATATAACAAATAGGTGTACCTATAATATATTATTATTATTTCATATTTTGAAACTAAATAAAATTGCAAAACACTATAATATACAAAAAAAAAAAAGTTCAATAAATTAAAGCACATTGTTCCTGATTTTGATAAAGAAAAATAATTAACAACATTCCTGATTGAATAAATTAAATCTGAAAGCTGAAACTGTATACTGCAAGAGCAAACTGGCTGATTCAAACCAGCAAATCTAGGGATTAAAATAATGAATGAAATGTACAGAACATAATTTTAATACTACTTTTATATACATCCAGTAGGCTTAACGGTGGTCTTTTGAACTATGCCTACCCAATGACTATGTATAATTAACTTTTTATTTAAAAAAAAAAAAAAACAATCCAAAATCTGATATGTATCCCGAGTCTTAGAGGTTAAGAATTTTATTTGAGGATACACATGTACATCATACAAGGATTTAATTTGGGTCAGGCCACTAGATATCTTGACTATTATAAATGCAACTTTAAATCTTCTGTATGATGAATGACATGTGCAACATTAAAATTTTTACCCTAAACAATTTCAAAATAAATATTTAATAGTAATAACAAATTAAAATAATCTTATAAGTGATTATGTATATGTCACTCTATCATTCTTTTTATTTTGGTTGAGTGATTTTTACAAAATCTTAAGTCACAACTTAGTATTTCTACTTTGTTTTTATAAATGCAATATCATGGATTAGTGGGTAAATTTTTAAATGGTTGAATGTAATAAAAGTTCAACTAAGGATTCCCCTATATATATTATTTGTATTAACATGTTGATTTCTAGTCGCAGTAAATACAGCAAACATAAGATGGTGTGTATGCTTACAATGAGGCACTATGGATAGCATGCTGGATCACCCTTTGAAGGGTCCTGGGTTCGATTGTCAGTGTACACTTGAGTGATGGGTGTAAATTTCTGTTGCCGGATTGAATATATGGCATTATTTATTACCAATTAATGTTGGTATTTATTAATGTCAGTGATAAAGAAATGATCAATGATGCAATACACATTTGACCATCATTTTATAAAAATAATCTAATTGTGTTATTTCTAAATGTGTCCTTTGTTTTCTAGAGAACTTCGGGTTTGTTATTATTACTTATATATTCACTCGTCCATCGCCGTATTGAATAATATATTTTGTTGATAAAATATAATATTTAGAACTGAGTAACATAACCGTGGCGCATTAGAGAGAATTCCGACAATCGAGTATATAAAGAGTATAGTACAGGTACCTACTGTCGAGCTTTGGATCCCAGGTTTGAATCTCGGACAGGGTAGATATTTGTTTCGTGAATGGATCTTTGTATTCAGGTCATGGATGTAAGATTGTTTTTCTTGTTTTGTGTGTCTACTATGAGGATGCAAGGGTGTCAGAGTTTATTTAGTTTCATGACAAAAATAATTTAATTTAACCCTTACATTGGCACTGAAAAACAAATATTTTCTTACTTATTATATATTGGTGATGATATCAATGCTATTTATAGAGTTAATTACATACAAATACCTACTTTCAGTATGTTTTGTTATGTCTGATATATGTATGCTCTTTATTTCGATGCACTCTCATACATTTGCAGATATGCCTAGAGGCTACAATTGCAATTTGTGTTGGAGTCAGGATTCATAATTGAATATGTACAGTATAAATATATGTATAAACGACAAAATAAATAGATAAATCAAGTAACTAAGTAATTATTAATCCTTTTGTTGCATCCGCGATGTTGATAGTTATAAATAAATTGTCGGGTGAAATGTTCGAACACAATCGCAACTATCACAAGCCAGAAGACCTTGTAACTTATTACGGAACCCAAAGAGCATCGCAGTACAACTGTTCTTTATATTATAGCCGATCTAATTATTATCATAAAAAGTGTCGCCCATCTGTGGTAGGTACATCACCTTTGAGAGAGCATTGTTTACCTCATCATAATTTATTTCGTGTTGATCTTAACCGCGGAGACGGAAACGATTAAAGATTAAAATCACTAGAGAAATAGGAATATGCACTCATGGAATTGAATATATTACATTCGTTTACACATCATTTTTATTTGTTAATGACGATTGACTAGCTACTCTAGGATTTGTTAATTCATATTAATATTATTATGTAACCTACAATTTTATTTATGTAAAATACACTAACTTAGCAGGGCATACCTGTAATGTTAGTGATAATATTTTGGAATGCATAAATAAATAAATAAATGTTACTTATTTAATATCTGAATAACGAAGATACCGAATGTTCCTTCATGATTTTTGTGTCACTCAAATAAAGTAACAATGCGTCGGTCGTTCTTTAACTTCGTAAAGGATCCATTTATTAATATAAATTTTTGGTTGAAAATATTAATATGATACTTATGAAATATACTTTTTAGATAGTCATTAGACAAAATGCGTAGAGATTCGGGTATGGCACCGTATGTTAATAAGTACGTCAGTACACGCATATTTATATTGCTTGCGAACATGTTAACGAACCTTCGGGAATGCCTGCGTATACAATATAACTGAAAATTTGTATATTTTATGGATAAATTGATGCTTTCATAAAGTTCCATTCCATACCAGTTCTACGGACATTTATGAAATCTAAAGAGGTTTCAATAATGTAACTATCACAGGTTGTATTATATATATTTGTCAACCTTTCTGTCCCAATAACCTAAAATTGATAACATCACACTATATTCACATTCGGATCAGAGTTTGCATGCACATTGTGTTGCCTAGCAGCCACGGGCAGGCGGGTGCATGAAACTTTTGGTCGTGTAAGGTGCGTTTGAACTAAATCTGGAGTTCACAAGTCGCGTTCCGTTCCACTCTTTATAATTTAATTTATTTTTAAACATAATATTTATTTGGCAAAAGTTTAAAATAACACTGAATAGTTGCGTATGAAATCGATGTAGACTGTTTTAAAATACTAAACATAAATATAAAATGTTATTCAGTTTTTTTTAATGAAATTAAACCTATAAATAATTTTATGGTCATGCATATTGAGTGGAATGAAATATCTGTATAATCTGTACAGTGCTATCTCTGAAGAACTTATTTGTGGCGTGGCGAAAATTGGAACTAATGCCGTTTCATTCATAACTTACTAATACGTCTCGAATTGCGCACTATGATTGGTCCAATCGTCCGACAGCGCCCTCCTTAAAGTCACAGATAAGTTGATTTCACT
Source organism: Thymelicus sylvestris (assembly GCA_911387775.1). Classification (NCBI taxonomy): domain Eukaryota; kingdom Metazoa; phylum Arthropoda; class Insecta; order Lepidoptera; family Hesperiidae; genus Thymelicus; species Thymelicus sylvestris. Next base: position 11,868,087 of record OU426905.1, on the reverse strand, counting down.
GTATTTTGAAATATAATACGACCAAGTTGCAAGGCATGTAAGCGCCATTATGGCTGTGAGGTTTTCGTAGTCATTTCTATTTGTAGTCATGGGCAGGTAGACCTTGAAACAATGGTTTTGTGCAAGGGTTTGAAGTCGCTTCACGAAATTAAGGACGTGCGAGCGTGAGTTATTCAATGATAAAAATTGTTTTAAGATGTTGGTTTTTACGTCGTTTTCTCTTAGTGTGTTGTTGTTATAGGTCAATAGTAAAATAATGAAGATGTCACAAACGTTATAATGATTATTTAGTTCTTTAATAGTTATTTGGTGTGCGAAATACAAATCAGTTTGTGAAAGCCCTATAAAGGAATTTTAATGGTTTGTTGACAAGGATTCTGATGCGAGTTTGACTCAAGTATAGTCATACCATCAAATGGTGCGTGTTGATAATGTTGATGTTTCGTACCTACGAAGTTGCAGTTTATCATTATTTAATTAATGTGCATATGGAATGACTTATTATTATAATATTAAAATGAAACACGTAATATATGTATTAAAAAAGTAAGTTCTTTTTTAAAATTAAAAGTTACAACTATGAGAAATCTGCTTAAAATACAATACAGTTATGTGTGTGTATGTATGTTTATTATCGAGACGGCAATTATAGATACATCAATATTCCTGTTGATCTCAAGTAACCAGGTAACCCGAGTTTAACTGTTGCTGAATTATTGAGATCAAAGTCGAATACTAATAATATCTTTATATTATATAATTTACAAAGTATAGTTTGGTTTCTAAGACATGGTCATTATAATAAAAAGGACAATAAGTGAATAAGGATCTTCAGCTCCATGGACTGGGTGGACAACCTGTAATATAGGCAACTGAAACTCACCCAACTATGAGTATTTACGTTGAAAAGAATAGGTATATGACTATGACCATACTGAACTACTAATACTATAATAAAATAACTATGTCGTGTGTGCTGCGTGCACGCGAGTGTATATGTGTGTGTATATTTGAATCTGAGTGACAATGTGATAGAAGTGAGACGTTTTGGGCTTGAAAGGAAGTCTTTCGACAAACGTATGAAAGTGATTTACTTATTTAAAAAAAAAATGAGTTTAACACATTGTTCCGTTGTTGGGGCATTCTTTTAAATATATAGGTACGATGCTATATTATGCCAGGATGTCCCAGGAATATAATTAATTTGTAATGTCAGTTATAATATTTTCTTGTATTCTGTTTTTTTTTCCATTGGGTCTATAACTGATTGCCTTAGCATAATAACTGATATCCAGACTGTTCCCATACATAAATATTTATGAATTTAATTACATACATGTAATAACACCCCTGAATTCTTTAAGATAACTTGCTGGACTATCTACCTGGGTGTACCTGTGGCGAATGCTATGCTTGCTGAAATCGGGAATCACGCCGGCGCCGGTGCAGCGGTGCCGCGGTGCAGCGACTGTCCGTTCCTGGTCGACGGATGGCGTCTAGCAGCCGATAATGCAGTATTTCATGAAGATTATGCACCAGGAGACCGATACACCCCAATAAGGACGTGTGTACGCGGTAGCTGGCTAGGCCGATACACCCGGAGTTTTGTACCCGGAGCGTGTACGCGGTAATTATAATGGCCCAGGAGTCCGATACACCCTGTGTGTGTTCACGCGGTAACTGGCGAGGCCGATACACCCTGTGCGTGTACGCGGTAAATGAAAAATGAAAATGGAGATGGAAAATGAAAAATGAAGATTTGTGGAGAGCAAAAAGACTCCATCGGCGAATCTCCACCTCGTCGCTGGTTGAAACTGTCCCTGGAATTTGAATTCTCGACATCACACAACCCGGGAAGTATTGTTTTCATTGCTATTTAGACTTCTTACAATAACACCTCATTCACTAACCAAGAGTTCAAAGTACACTTGCTGTATCTTTGTGGAATATCAAAATAAGTAGATACATAGTCATCAGCTGTTTGTCTCATATTGACTAATGAGCGCAGTAGAAAGCCAGTATTTGATGACTAATTGACTCATTTTATTTGTTATTTTAATAATAATAGTATTGTATCTTTTTGATAACTGCAAAAGCAGGAATTGATGACATAAATACTTGTGATTCTTTTTTTTGACATTACCAATTATATTTGTGCCTAATACCCACCTGTAAAGAAGAAAGTAAATTAATTGCTATCTAACAGTCTGTATTGTGATTTAAATTAAATTAAGAATCTATATTCATAACATATTCTTGTATTTCAGAAATAACAACTTGTTCAACCATTAATGATGAACCGTCGTGTAGCTTTAAGGACATGCTGTGTGCTGTATTATGCTGCGAAGATGCTAGATCCGACGTGAACACGATACACCGCATGTTACGAAGATACTGTTTAAATAATAATTAATTATGATCTCGGTTTTAGTAATATTTTAATTTATTAATAATTTAACATAATATTGTATCTTAATAATAATGAAACATTGTACCCCGAGGTTGGCGTAAATAGTGGCAACACGGTTGATACTATAGCCAGTGTTTACAAACATATTATTATAATTTGTAAAATTGTTTTTGTTCTAAATAAATCTTGATTGCTGTGATATAACTGAAGTGAAAATCGAAGGCAATGAGTTTGAATGAGGACATTCAATTTGTAAAGGATGGCCGAAATGTAAAAGTAAATTTAATTTAATTTTATATTTTCAGTAAAATTAGTCATTCAGATTTTCCTATTTAATATAAAAAAGTGAAACATTTGTTTACGTTGTCGTAAATGATTTTTTTTTTCTCATTGCTGTCCAGAAAAATTTTATAGACCTTTTTAGATTTAATATCTTGTAAATTAAAATAAGATAATTGTAAACGAAGTGCCTGAGGTCAGGCAAAAAAATTCAGGATGGCCGACTGTTAGAAAATGTATTATTTCACTTGTAATATATTATATTGTTTGCTTTTATTTAGCTATTTAAAGTAAAGTAAAAGTAGGCTGATTATGATGTTCTGTTGCTTAATATTAATCTGTGGCAAAAATGACATATCGAAGGCCGGAAATTATAATCAAAATGTTGTTTAATTCTTCAAAATAGTTTCTTCTTGAAAAGTTAATCAGTAGCACTGTTATTTTATAACTAATATTAATTTGTTATTATAATTCGCACTTGGTTTAGTGTAATTTAAAGTAATTAGATAAAATACAAGTTTTGTAATGACTTGACGTTCGGCCATATTGATTGTCAAGGAATTCGACTGTGAATCAATCATGGAGAAGTTATGCTATGTTTTGTAAAACATAATTACTTAAGTTGAGAGTTTGTACTATGAGCCACATGTTAAATATAATGTTATACTGGAAGATTACGGGTTTAATTTACCCTATCAATACGATCCCAACATAAAGTGCCTATGATAGTTGCGAAGTATTGATCGTCGAGTTTTTATAGATTTTTCCATGTTTATGTATATCCTCATCGGCGTTGGAAAACTCCAATAAGACGGCGTAGCTCTGTTTCACCCGGTCTGCGAGGTACCTACTGATTTATTTACCATTATATCTCATCTACTCTTTTCTCGGCCTAACATAAAAATACTTACACATTCCATCATTAAGTTCCACTGTTATGTAGTAAATTAACAAAATTCCACGCGCGGCTCACGACGGCCGCGTAATTAAATTTGACGCGCGGAAATTGTTTTCCGTCCGACGAATTAATTTACGCTCGTCGGTTTCATGGTTCCCACTCGGAATTTACGCGAGACCTGGAGAATGCCTGGCGACCGGGCCCAATGTTACTCGAAACGATATTGCAATTATGATAATAATGCTACAATATAATCTTGTTTATTTCAGAACCTACCGGAATCGTAAGCGCATTTTAGAAGACACGCTTAATTTTATTTTAATTAGGTTCTTTTAAATATGCCGTAAGCTTTATTTTTTTTTCATGAATGCTGGGAAACAATTGCCTGACAATCGCCTGAATAAAACAGCTACATTACTGCACAAATATAATCACGATAGTTCACAAAGACGGACGTTTAGTTATACAGGGTGGATTTTTGAGACGGGTCAGTAAGGGCAGGTACCTTAACCGTTATAGTTACAGGAAAACGTTCCTAGGAGACTATCCACAACTTTTTAAGATATTCTGAACTGCATTCACAGATTTTTGAAAAAATGTACGGTCAGCGAAAAAAGTGCAAAAATCTAAAAAAAAATATTTTTATGCCTATCGATCCTACTTCGTATGGGGATCAAAATACTCTATGGGACCATTTAAGGTTTGAGTACTAGAAATGTCAGAAAACGCTAAAAACATTTTCCATACATTTTGTACTGAAAAACGATAAATCAACTCGAAATATTCTTTATCGCCAAACAATCCTATTTCTCACTGCGATTAAAAGATTCTTTAAGGCCTATTGAAATTTAAATACAAAAACTACGGTAAGACACAACATATCACACAAACTTAAAAATAGGTTATCTATTGTTCTAAATGACCGCCGTTTTCACGAATACATAAGTTCACTCGTTTTTGTACTGAGCAAGTAGCAGCGGAAAGTTTTCTTTGATGGATATTATTTAAAATTCTCGTTAATGCCTCTTTCAGCTCCTGAACACTGTCGTACTTTCTTTTGTAGACTTAATTTTTTAGGTGGCCCCACAAAAAAAATCGAGAGGCGTTAGATCGGGGCTACAAGAGGTGCTGTTAAGGGAACACATGGTCCAATTAAGTGGCCACCTCGCAGCCCCTATCTAACGCCTCTCGAGTTTTTTTTTCGTGGGGCCACCTTGTTGGTTGCCATATTATGGCGTACAAATAGTTTTAGTATTAGGGTAAGTTTACATTATTTATATTATTATTACATTTTAAATGAGAATCTTATTTTATTTATACATAATACATTATTTACATCATATTAAAACAAATTTCAATATCAAATGTCAAGGGAGAATAACAATAATTTAAAATCTTTATATAAATTCTTTTATTGAATAATAGCATTTATTAGTTAACAATTTTGTTAATGTTTTCGCGAGACCCGAGAGACACAGATTCATTACATGTCTCGCTGGATTATAATGGAAAAAGGACAGATTCGCATATTAGACCAGATTCTCATAATGACTGATTGTCAAAATTACTTTACTGGAAAATTTATTCACCGTATTAAATTATTTGCATAAGGACACATTTTATGTTTATCCAACTAGTGACCCGACCCAGCCTATTTGCCTCGGCTACAAAATACCACCACAAACGGTTCGTTAGCTGCGGCTGCGGACAGGCACTACCAATCTGCGGTGAGTGGTCCTTAGTGCGCCGTAATAACCATTACTTAGACCAGTCTGCAACTTCCACGACTTTGCTTGACCGCTAGATATTAAGACCTTCAGCTGACATTTTAGGAAGGAATAGGCATTTGGCTGAATCGGACGCATTTGGAGGAAAACTTTTTCTTTTGCGTTTGATTGGCAGAAATACTTCAAAATTTCTTCTTGGCCGGCAACGTATCAATGATGGCTATGGCCAAAGCCACTGATGTCCATGGTGAAGATGACAATACTATAATATAATATAAACATTCTTATTTGCGAATAAGAAAATATTGATATGGTTCAACTAGACGAAGATCGGAATAGGAATAAATGAGACGTATTCAATAAAGAAAACCCACTGAATAAGTAATTGAGCTAAATCGGTAAGAAACAACCGGAACCTAAATAGACTTTGTTGTTCGGCATCGGGTGATTACTGATTAGTATTATACTAGCACCTGAAGCGCAGCCAATGCTAAACCATCGTCATTATCGAGCCGTTTCCACCAGTACCTTTAAGATTAAAATACTAGGTATGCATTTCTTCAAATCTTTCTTTGATTTCACAGATATGACTGATTCTACGGATAGCTGTGTTTTATGTAGCGCGTTAGACCACCGTTCCACTTTCTACAAGGAGGTGGTCACCGCCATGCCGCTGACGACGGTCTAACTAATGCATGACGCCCCGTCTGACGCTTTCCCTATGACCTTGACCAACAACCGTTCGAATTTGGCTGTCATATCATATCACATATCTAGCTAGGTCTGGATTAGTTTCGATATTCTACTTTCCAATCTTTTGTCATGATGCAGCAATTTTTAATCCATCGTTAACATTATAATTAATTACCAGCCCATAGTTTTATAGAGAATTTTGTTGGATGCTTCATAATTTTTCATCGCAGATTTTGTGGTTTAATCGTTTGCTACTAAATATGCTGCTCAAAACAGAGGTCAATATCTCATTAGCATTTAAGTAGGTTCTATGACTAAGCTATGAATGATGTCGGAGATTTTCTCTAGCGTTAGAAAACTTGTAACATGTCGGAGTATCGCTTTTGCGTCGGAAAGTTGCTGAATGAGTTTTAGAGTTTTCAGTAGATGACATATTTATCCTGAAGATTAATACTTTTTAAGATTTCTCTACTCGATGCAAGAAAAGTTTTTGTCTTTTTGAACGACAGAAGATAATCAATGCGATTATTATTATCCGTCAATGTTAAAAGTCCTGTTAGAACTGCTAAACTTATGAATTATACGTCAGCTGTCTTCCATAGAATCTGCTGCGTATTAAGCCTCAGTTATTCCAGGATACTGGAACACAATAAAGAATTACTTTCACTTTCAACTGTTATCCGTTCTGTTTATTTCATCTTGATTGAGGTGAGGTGAGTCACAGAATGCCACCCATGTGTTACGTGTGTAGTGTCTGTGTATGCCGTGAGTGTCTGGCGCACGAGTCGCGACGTCTCCGTCTAGTGTCCCTGACCTCGCAGGCCGCTGTAAACCGATCGACGATAAACATTACCGCGGCTCCAAACGAACTGGTGGCTTCAGCTTCCGGTTTTTGTTAATTATTTATTCACACATTGAACGGGTAATTAATTGATCGGACCGTCTCAGAATGATTGGCTGGCTACTGAAATTGATTTAATTGCCAGTATTAGTGTATAATATAAAATAAAGTGTATCTATCCGTGGAATAGATATTGTAATATTTATGTAGATATATCTTAATATATATAAATTACGTGTCACGTTGTTTGTCCGCGATGGACTCCTAAACTACTTAACCGATTTTAATCAAATTTTTACACCGTGTGCAGTTTGATCCAACTTGAAAGATAGGATAGCTTACATCTCAAAATAAATAAAAAAACTTTTGACAGAACGAAGTCTGTCCGGGCAGCTAGTTATATTATAATTTATGAATACTGCACGATTTTTCTTGCGTTTTTTAACATTAGTTATGAAGCTTGTCTAAAAAATACATTGTATATGAATAAACTTTACTGAAGCGCTGATAGTCCGGCGTGAGTGTGACCGCTTGAGACGGTAAACCGTCTTTCCCGGTTGTTATCAGCAGGAGTGTAGTGGATGCTCTAAGTCTTCCTCGTAAGGCTCTCCTTATCTCTCCTGAGCTCACGGCTCTACCTGTGCTCAGTAACGGTCAGTTAATAGACCTTTACTGTTGAGTTAATTAATTAATTATTCATTATTAGTTTATGAATGTAAAGTAATGTATTGTTTTTGTTTGTTTACAGGTAAACGAACGTGTGATAAGGAATATGCTAATGCTTTGTTTAACGTTGAGTATTGTTGGTGCATTTGTTTTTATCGTGTAGTTGTTACTTGTTAATTATGATTTTATTGCTGTAATTAGGTTATTTAATTTATGTAATCGTAAACGGCGCTTAAAGCCCTCACTCAGAGCTGAATGTGATGTGATTACTGATTACCGACCAAGTGTTGCGAATTTTGATCCACTTGCTTATAGTAAATTTCTTAGCGCTTCCGTGCCTCAGAGGGTACCTGTTGGTCCTGATTGATATCGGTAAAATGTAAGTATCAAACTCTGTCGGTAGCCTTCGAAAGGTATAAGAGGGGCTTCTATCTCCTTACCGGACGCGTAGAATAGGGGAAGTAAGCCCAAGACGGATACCTTAAGGTAAAATGAAAGTTTGAGTGTGTTAATAACATAATTTCTGAAGACTTAAGTTGATGCGTGTAAGGGAATTTAGTATAGTTTGATAAAATTAGGTCATATTACTTAATACTACACCAGCAAAATTATTATGAGCAAATAACATAAACCTTCAAAAAACTCATTTTGCCCGGAAGGGGGGCCTAAAACGGGTACTGGACTCGGGCAAAACGGAAGGCCGGCCTAAGATGAGTAGGAAATTGAAAGAAGCTAGTAGAATTGAAAGATTATATAGTTTATATAAAATAAAACAATAAATATTTGCTTTTTTTGCAAAAATTTTAATCACAGTATTAAATTTGTGTAGGATTTTTACAAAATTGACTTAGTCGAAATGATTTAAAGGTAGTCTTTCATAATATATCTCTAACATATCAGTCTTCTAAATTGAGTACAGCGTACATCATAATCAGTGAAAAAAAAACGTGTGGCACTCGGGGATTGCCGCGGTAAAGCTATTGCATAGCATTTGTTGCTATTAACAGCGAGTACTAGGCGCACAGAAGTCCTCGAGGATGCGACGTCAGTGACACTGCACAAGCCATAGCATGTGCGGTCCCATTTACTCCTCGGCACCCAGCATAAGGCACAACAGGGACGTCCATATTACGATCATGCACACCAAGTTATTATTGCTATTTCTCCCATCATGCCAATCAATATGCGGAAGAGCGACAGTGATAGAACAAATCTATCACTGCCATATTTTGTGCTATTGCCATGACATTCGCCAAGATGCTTGGTTTGTTTTTCTTTTGTATTTGTTCACCATCTATAAAAAAATATTAAGGCCTTCATAAATATAAAAATATACATGCAATATTTCAGTAAAAGTATAGTTTGTGGAAAAACAAGTGAGTCCAGGGCGAAACGGGTAAGTACTCATTTTGCCCTACTCATTTTGCCTTTTAGCTAAAAGTTTGCACTATTCGAAAAATAACCTTCAAATATTAATTCTAAAACCATGTGTTATTGTTGAAAACATACTTGAATACATGTTTTTCGATACTGAATCAACACTATTAGATTGACATTTAAGAAAAAGCATAAATCAATGTGAACTTACCTTGCAATCTTTTATCGAAACAGACGAAAAAATATTTTTGGTCCCTGCGCACGTGTTTCTTTTTGCTTCGTTTTCGATTGACTGCCTGAGGAGGCGCGGGGCGCGGAGCGGCTGTTGCACTATTCGCAGCGTGTCCAGCGTTCAATCTGGCAACGTCACATTGCCTACCCTTTTTAGGCGGGGTACCCGTCTTGGGCTTACTTCCCCTACTCTAGAAGTCATTAATTATGAGGAAAAGCCCGTGCCTTTCATTGCATGTCTTTCTGGTCATTGATAATTTAGACTATATAAAGACATTGGCTACAACACTTGATTATTTAATTCATTCATTGATTTTTTGATTACTCATACTACTTACTACACCGGAAACTAGAGGAAACAACAACAAGAAATAACACTTTATGAATAGCACACGTTATGATTGTTATATCATCGATCAGACCCACAGACAGTTCATTGTTCTGATAATTACTTGTTGTACACACCGCGACAATTGTTACCTCGCGCGGCTTGAGCTCCAAGGCTTCAGACTACTCTTGGTGTGAGAGGGATTAACTTCGTTCTTCAAGCACACTTTAACACGTTTTCCTCGTGAAGTCGTGACGTATACACAATGTGTCGGGTGAACAAAATTATTTTTTTGATTTGAAGTTATTTCTGTTTTCAATTGATATATTTGTTGAGGAAAATTGCTTAGGATGAAATATTGATAAAGTGGATGTAACGTCCTACCTCCATAAAGTCCAATAGAAATATTGTTAAATACGTGATCTGCAGTACCTTAGGAATTTTGCAATGGATAACAGAGTAATCACCTTTCGCCTATTAATAAACTAGTAATCCAGATTTTAACTTTATTACCTGACTTAATCTTATGTAAAGAAATAACCTAATTTCATCCTGATATTTTTACGGAATAATCTATAATAATAAATAATATAATAAACTAATGATTGAAAAGTTTTGTTCATAGGTTATGATGATGGAAAGTTATAATTTTAAGGTTTTTGAGCCCAATATTTAGTTCCTTAAACCTAATTGATAGGCTGATGCTAACATAAATGAACGTTATGTAAATTAAATGAACTGAGTTTCATCGCTTTTCCGACAGCCTCTAGCTATTGAGTCTTTTGACCTTATAGCGAAATTACTCGTAAAAGTTACAATGTTCGTGTACAGTCACCTTAAGCGAAAAATTTGTAGGCTACCATGTCGCAGGAAGGTCTCAGCGATTCTTATCTGGATTAAAAAATATGAATATTTTAGGCAAAAGTCTGAAGATTGAATAGGACTTTGCTTTCTTTCAGAAATTCTTAATTTAGATCTTCGAAAGTAGAGTGAAAATGGTAGTCATGTCTGAGAGAAGATTGGAGTTAGGTGACCAATTCACGTCCATACTCGCAGAACACCATAAATGATCCACCTCTATTTTGAATTTTGTTACTCAATCTAACACTTACGATTGACACAAGCAATCGGACAAAGCACACATCAATAACGCGGACATTATGTACTGAGAATAAACTGATGCGTGACCCGGTCGACTAACAATTGAACCCAATTGCAAAATCGATACACTATAACTGACCCATCTCAAAGGGCATTAAACTAGCTAGCCGGCTCGAAGCATTACGGCATTCAATTCAAATAGCGTCCGTAATTACAGTCGAGATCAATATCTCCGTCAACCCCATTCCATTGATCCACTCGTAACTCCCTCGTGGGTATGCATACGGTCGCATGTGTGTGTAAGTGTCGTACTCACCCATTCATGTTGCATTCAGCGATACCAACATTGAATCGTTAGTTCCGTGCCAATTTATTGAAGTAGGAAATGAGTTTGCCATTCTCTCCCTTTCGGCACTGGAGTCAGTCTAGTGGAGATGCTCCAGAGTCCAGACCAGTTTATGCTCTTCCTTTTGAATGTCAACAGTATTAATTAACAGAAACATTATTTTACGATCTTTTACTTTCCTAAAGACTATTCGAAAGTTGAATTACAACACCGCTTCAATAAAAGTTCCTATTGAAACTCCCAAGAATATTTTCTTCTCACAGTTACAGGACACCAACTATGATTAAATATCAAATATTAGTATTAGATGGTACTGCCGACAAACTGGCTCACAGTTTGGCAGAAAACTAAGATGAATGTATTTTCTTTTCATAATAAATAAAAAAAAAAAAAAAAAGATTTCAACGGAATGCAAAAGCTATTGGACCTTGTGAAGAAAGACACCCAAAGTTTAAGACTTTATAAAGTGGAGGCGATACTTAAAGACAAGGTTTGACAGATACAAATAGCGAGTCTCTGCAGGCGTTACATAATTATGTACATATATACTCGAATCAATATGCGGCACCCCCGCCCCGTCCCGTCCAAGTGATCAGTTGTAAGCTTTCAGTCATACGGATGCACATCAAATGCATACGATACGTTGCATGCTAAGAATTCATCACGCATTCGTGGAACCTGTCCGATTAGGGGAGAAGTTTGTTAGGGGCGAAATGCACCTCTTTGTTTGCTGAGTCACGTCATGTAAAATGTTATGCCTCTATTTAAATGTGTTCTATTAATATAAGGGGATTTCGTACGGTGATATGTATAAGTATGGTTCGTTTCTCCTCCTGCAAATACTTACCATAAACTTCACAATGTCATCATTAGGAAAATCTCCGCTAATTTAAGCATTCTGTCAATAAATATAAGGGACTATTAAAGTGACTTCTAAATTGTCTTTGTTGAAATTCCTAAATTTAACATCAATACTGTGTGCTATTCAATCAAACTTTTTCTTTTAACTTTGTGTTCACGACAATTTCCTTCTCTAATAGTCTCGCACAGAGAAAGCGCTTCTGCACCTAGCATTGCAACATTCAACGTTTTATATTATTCGTTCTTTGTCACTACTGTTCGAATCCGGAACTGAGCTTCTAAATAGTAGTCATTATTTTTTTACAAAAGCTGAAAAGTAGGTTATATTGATTTGACAGTAGCCTCGTAAGTAGGACAACATGTTGTTGGAATAGTTACATGGTGTGGTCGTCAAAAAATACTCGCTTGTATCCCTATGTAGTTTTCCAAACGCACCAGTACATCTTCATTTTAAGCATTAATTAGATAAAGCCCGTTAAGTTCCCCAAAAGGTACACCGTCTTTTGAAGATTTCTCTGGAATTTCTAGTGTAAATGGCTTGGGAGGCCTTTTCCAACCTATGTCAAATTTTGTTTTCCTACGAACCTTCCACTGCACTTCTTTATACGGCTTAAATACAAGCTTCGCCTTGTCTTCTGTAGATGTCATGAATTGAATTCAGGTTACCCAACAAAATGTAGCATCGCAATTCGCAACACGAACACGACCCAACTGGGCAAACTGGAGCAGTCCCGGGGCTCGGATACACCGGAACGTGACCGGGTTTAACGAGACATCCGGTGAGAGGTGGAGGGGGAAGGTATCCCAAACTCTTGTAGAGGTTATTACAATTCCATTAGGCCATATTATATAGTCGTTGTGGGAAGTGTTGCTCCCTCTGCTGTATGTGCGGCGTGAGGCGTGACTCTCGCTTCGCTTATCTAAGGGTTTATTTTCAACGATGTTTTCGTAACACGCGATAGAGTTACAATTTATGGCCACTTTGTACCATTTTGTGTTTTTGGTGACTGTAGATAATGAATTTAAAAAACCTTTTCCTCCTTTAATAAAAAAGTAAATGGAGAACTCTCCGGTGTACAGGTTTCTTCATAATGTTTTCCTTCACCGAAGCAAGTGATAAGTAACTTCTAATACGCACATAATATTTGAAAATTAGAGGTGCGTGCCAGGATTTGAACTCGGGCCCCTTCGTTCGGGATTTCAACGTTCTAACTGCTCGACTATCACTGCTACATCCTCCTGTAATGCTAACTACTAACAACTTGTATTGAATTTTTGTTTCAAAAATGTTTGTGAGGATAAATTGCAAAAACCTACAACTTTTAGTGACGCAGCACTTAGTGGCAGAACATGAAACATACTTCTAAAAGTTCTAAAACATCCAATATCGCTTACAACTTGAAACTTTGAACGACTTTATTCAAAGGCGCTGAATTGGCACTTATAACCTTTTCAATCGTCCACTTTACTCCAAGTTTTTTTTTTTTTTTGCAATTTTGGTGGTTTTTGTGTAGCACTTAAAAGCAAGTCTCTGGGGTAAACTTCGGCTTGTAATTAAAGTTTTAAGGCCTTTAAGTGATGAAGGGATAATGATTGGACTTAAAAACATTTAATGAACATAATAAATGATATAATGACTATCATTCTATATTTAATAGTAGAACGAGAATGCAACGCGTGGTTCAATGTCGATACCAAACCTGGGTCACTCTCATACGTTTCACCTTCTTCTGAAGCTGCAACATTCCGTACAGTAAAGCTTCAGCGGTTGGAGGACAGCCTGGTACATAAATGTCAACCTGTAAAAAATACAAGAAGTCGGTCAATAACTTTCGATGTTATTAAAGGACAAGATTAAGAATAATAATTGATATGAAATATATGATAATAACACATAGATTACAATCATTCTGACCTAGCCATAACTCAACTCCTAAACTGCTAAACCAAAATTGTCCCTCCTTGAGAAGACAAATGGGACGATGTGAAAGTGACATCCTTAATAGTCTTAATATATATATAGTACTTTAGACGTAGGGTCTACAGTATATCACTAGACTTGCTAACAAAAGAGCTCCTTTATTTTGGGATCAGTGCCCTAATGTGCGTTTATTGTAGAAACGTATACTCATAAATGAAGCAGAATGTGAAATGCTTTAAACCACGCTACATTTTAAAAAATGCGATGTTAAGGTTTTTATGAAAATTTAACATCAGCCATGGAATGGGTAACATTACAATAAACCGACAAGTCTGTACGCCAAGCTGGCGGTAGCAGATATTGAAGCCCTGCCAAATTTATGAGGCACGTTTCTATCACCTGCTGGTAAGAACTTTTACTCATGTTACGGCCCTTTCTTTATGGTTTTTAATTAGACAACGCTGGAACCTCTGTTAATAAACAACACTGATAATAAACACTTTCACCTGACCTCATTCTTTTCATTTTAAAAGTATATAGGTACAAGAAAATTAGCAAATTTATTCAAATTTTAATGAGCTCGCCAATAAACGAAATACAAGACGATAGTCAAGGAAACATTGAACATTGAAGCAACTGGGCCTTTTGAGAATATAAAGTCCAATTAAGAGAAAGAAATTGCTCGAGCAAGCTCTGATATTTGAATTGGAAATGTTTTCTGTCATTTATTTTGATTATAACGCAAAACCATAAAAGAAGAATCGTTTTTCAAACGAGAACAACTATTTAGGGACAGTTGTTAATGAAAGATCTGATTGAATTTTAATGATAATTCCTAAATCGAGGGTTTTTTATTGCAAGTAATTTAACAAAGATATCCGTGATGAAAAATGGATATTTATCACATATTGTAATAACCTATCCTTTCCACTGTTTAATGATAAAAGACAATTAGCAAGAGTTGTCCATTTTGCTCTTGTTGTAACGGGGCCCTTAGTAATTGGCATTATGCTTTGCTTTGTTTTAACAGCAAATGCTTCAGTTGAGATTACATTCAGAATGAAACTCGGTCATGCGCGTTTCAGCTCAGATAATAGCAAGACAAAGTGCTATGAAAATGAAAAGCTAAATGGGGGGCGGTCGTGTACTTCGCAATCTCCGGAACAAGGCCGCTACGCTGGGCTTCGAATGTGTGCCAGTAATCAGACTAGAGATCAGGCTTTGTATGCCGCCTGCCAGGTGAAAAGAGATTCTGGCCTAAATTGGAAATATGGATTAGAATTTTATCGTTCCAACACAACATCCGTCCGAATGAAAGAAATAGAATGTAATCTGTTCAGTACTGAGGTAAAATTTAGGACGTTACAAGATACGTTCCAGCACGGTTGCAATGCTAAATTGCACATCGCGTGGTCAGTTATTAGCGCGTCAACCGCTTTCTCAATATCGTTCATCAATATATTCGTTAATATTGTCATCAGGTGACTAGAATGCTCATGGATAGTTATAAGTTTAAAAATACTTGATAAGTTAATCTAATTATTATTTAAGGCGGCTTATTATTAACCTTCGCACTCAGCTTCTTTTTTGCACTATTAACATAATGTAGCGTAGTGTTCTGAGACGTTTTAAAACCACGTGCGTCTCGGTCTAATACTTCTCTTAGGTAACTATACGAGTTTGCGTATGCTGGCGAAGATCAACTTACGAGTAAATGATGTGAAACATCTCGGGGTTAGGTTTCTTATCAAGATGATTAAGTTTCCTTCATTATTTAATATTTATAAGAAATGTGCTAATTCAATGAGAATTTGTATTATTTTGTATTTAATCGCAGAGTCACAGACTCTTAGTACTATTAAACCGTACTTTGTCCTGGATACACATATTTATCACGGGATATTAGAAGGGTTTATTTCAGATCCTTGAGTGCCTAGTGTAATATCCTAATCTGAAGTAAGCAAGTCATTTACCGGTATAACCCTGTCACATCCTCGAACTGTTGAGTACGTGTAGTGGTAGTATCCACCGCCATTGGCGCAGCTTCCCATGGACACCACCCACCTCGGCTCCGGCATCAGGTCGTACGTCTTGCGCAGGACCGGCGCCATCTTGTTTGTCAGCGTCCCTGCTACAATGATCACGTCGATTTGACGCGGTGTGCCGCGAAATACCATGCCAAAGCGATCCATGTCATATCTGAAGAATTTATCAAAAAAGTTCATCAAAATTTGATAGTATTTTATATCTAAATGATTCAGATTTTGGTGACTAGTATGTTACTAGTCTGTTTCGATATTGACACACAAAACAACTTCCTTAAAGGTATACAATATGATAATTGAAGCTTATGGCGTCTACTTTGACACGTGCCCCCATGGAATCGTGAAAGATTCTTAAATCTAACTGCGCGTATTGCCTTTATCATCAATAGTATGGAATGAAAAACCCTTTTACGAGATTTATAACCATTACGTTGTAATCAAGAAAATTCGATCGATCCCTAACCTCGTAACACGAGGAACTCAGATCGACGACATTCTATTATGTATATTATAACCTTTGCTTCCCGCTAAGTGCCAATCATTCCTTCACGATTAACCCCGAACAGAGTGTATCCGCTCTTAATTTTAATTGAAATCGACGGCCGCTGTCAGATAACAATCTCACGACACACTTTGCTATATCTGAGTGGTTTATACTAAACCGCCAAAATACAACCAGATTCAAAGTTAAAATTACCCATAAAATACCCACACTAACCTTGGACCAGCATAATGCATCATCTCCAGTGCACAACATGCGAGACCAAACGTGAGAGGCCACAGAGAATTTTTTCTGCCCCAATTGAGGATATCATCGGCTCGGGCCACCACCCATTCTGCCGTAGACTGCAATATAATTACAAATAATTGAAGTGCATATTATTGAATTGAAATTGAAATGTATTTAGGTGAAGTGCACCTAAAAATCCATGCCTCAATAACTCAATGCGAAAAACTTGATTATATTATTATTATGTTTACTAGTTGCGCTTTCGATTGATCCCTAGAAAGATCTCTATCCTTTCTTCTTTTTTATATCTTTTGTAATTTCTACCACGCCAAGAATTATCTCGTAAATCTCGTAATATTTAATACTTCTTCTACATGCTGGTTATTTATTTTGTCTCCAAAGTTTATCATCAAATACTTTGGAATCCTAATCAAGTTAGGGATGTGGGCTTGGGAAAATCACTAGATTTATATTAAAGATAACGTCGGCGTCTACTATCGTTGCAAATTACATGCCGAATAAATTTGCATCCTGTTACGAAAAACCTCACAATCCGTTTAAACGCTTTTTTAGTATTAAAATGAATTTTATTTATAATAAAATGAATTTTAGTGAGATTTGGGTGAACATCGCGTTTATGGAAGTTTGATGAAAAAAAAAAACTTATAATTTGAATACAAAATTAAAATTCATTACTATTATTTATCTTTTCTGACTGTGAGTCATGCTTTTTCGTGCGTGCACCCGGCGTTCATCGTTTTAATAGACGTTATCACGTCAAAAAACATACCTATTATGAGGTGTTTTTGATAAGATTAAATGTTTTTAGAGTATTAATTCTAAATTCAATAACAGATTTAAAGCTGCAGCCATAAAACTTCTCAATTTAATAGAATTAGGTCTCACTGCCTCAAAATGTAGTGTTACCTAAAATGTTAAGAAAACTGTACGACCTTGAGCAAGATATTCGCATCTTACAGACTTAATAATGGCTGCACGTAGTGTCGTTAATTTACTTTAACCTTTTTCAGTAGAGTACATCTTTTTGTAAGGGTCATTATTTTCCTTAGGTCATTTTTGAAATTCGTCGCACAGCTCGACATTTTCTAATGATTTTTATTAGGGAACATTACCTATTAGATTTGAAAAATATTCTCAACTATTTAGTTAAATAACTGTTATCTGTACACGTCTTGCAATATGAATTCTAAATTAGTAGATGTGATATGCAACAAGAATTGCTAGGAATAAATGACAATAAATCCGTTTTCCTTTATTCGTTCGCTCTCCAGTAGGTTAATTAGGGACATTCCACTGACCTTGATGAGTGCAACCCTAAATTCAACAAACCCCAGTTTCGCTCGTACAAGTTTGACTGAAAATTGAAATGTTAGAATTCCAACCAATGATCCTACGTAATTGGATTCGAATATGGTAGCTCTGTTGTTTTTTTATTATTTATTCTTGCACCCTCTTTTTGACTCCCTAATGCACATTAGATATTTAAAGGGCGAGGGCGAGATTATTTCATCTGTCGGGTGCTTGTATTCAAAATATTTGATTGAGATGTATTTATTAAAATTATTCTTTCCTGAATAATCCCTTAAATCAAAAATTATTTTTACTGTTCACCTTAACATCAAAACTGTTCGCAGTGATATATATTTTGAACAATTTGAACAGAGAATATCATCGGAATTCAGAAGGTTACGTGCGGTACGTGGGTATCGTAATCTAAGAGATGAATGATTTTCCAATCTTTCGTCTAGTTCTCTTTAGATAGAATGAAAGCATTATTTCCTTGCGGCGTACCATGCCATTTCTTTTCTTGAGTTTAATTTATTTTTGCTTCCTACCTGTGTGATCTACAATTCAAGATAATACCTAGTACTAAAGAAAGAATTGCACCTCACGCTTTGTGTATTTTCTTTTTTATTGCATTAATTCTTGTGGTTTTCTTCATATTCTTTCAAAGATCTAATGTTTTGTTATTCTCTTCATGAAATTTCGTAGAAAGATAAGTCTTCAGCTCCAAATTAAATATTTTTATTATTTTTAAAAATAAGGAAAATGTGGTATGTGATTTGAATATTTATAGTGTTTAACTTCTCATCAGGTTCAACGTTAGATTCTGCTATCAAATATAATCGGGACAGAGTGGCTTAAAAGTTTGAAGTCCTAAAAACTTCCATTCCTTGACGTACATTAGAATCCATCATAAGTTTTACATGTTCATCTCTCATTTCTTACTCTTCAGGCCATACGGATTAAATTCAGAGTCAATTGCTAAACGACGTTTCTAAGTAAGATGCGGCTTCCCAATCAGATGGAGATCTCGTTCAGTAATCCGGTTTTCTTCCGACTCGCCGCGTGCCGAGATTGAATCGGTAGTCCGGGATTACCCGATCCCGCAGATGGCGAGGCACTAGTCAGCACGGGGGCTTAAAATGGAACTGTCTCTGAGAAAATAAACCCTTTGTACATTACTTTGCTCTTAAGGTCCTGGTATTTTAGAATGTTAAAAAGACTACTCAAATTAGATAAAAGGTTTTATGTAATGATTTTATGGATTTTCGCACACAAGGTTTAACTAAATATTTTTTATTCATAGATTCTTGGCGTGATAGGGGTTCCATTCATCTTCGAATTCAAGTCACCGGAGATATGGTGGTGCGATCCTGAAAATAGGTGTAACATTGCTGCCTAGCTGAGAAAATAACTCTTATTCCATAATTCGGTAATACTAAGGATTTGTAGTCAAATTATCATTTCGTTTGTAAGAATGTGCTTTGCCTAAAGTTTATTTACGTACAAGTACATAGGCATGGAATTTTGCTCATTGTAAACCTGTCTTATCTGACGAGTGATTGATCATCCCATTGATCCCATTAGGTAAGTCACGGCATATTGAAAGCTCGAAATTTTCCACAGATGAATGATGGTTTTCTGCTCTAACGTAATAAAACAAATTTATTGGGAATCGTTACGAGAAATAAACAGAAAGATAAACCTGCGAGGGATGAAAGGCTCCTCGCCGAATTTTGATAACCACTCATAATATTTACAAAATTTCATCGACGATATTTATAATGAGTTTAGGAAAGACCTGAATATTTTTACGATCGACGGAGGTGCTTTGAATGGATAAATATAAATAAATAAATTACCGACTAAAACATTATTATTTGATACATTTATTCGTGTCATTTACTAAAGCATTTTAAAGGCTAAAAGCTCACCGAACAGAATATTGTACCGTTATATGAAATATAAAGTTTTAATTTTTATTGCTCTGCGAGCAGCATATAAAATATGACCTGAGATGAGCGCATGAATTACGTGCAAAAAACAATCTGTCCTCGTCTCCTGGATAAAATGCGTCGCTTATGACGTGACGTGGAACATAAAACATAATAATTGGAATATAAATATGAGATGGAATGAAATGTGTCTCCTAGTACAGGTATCAATGTTTCCTCTCGGCATTGTTTTATTCGAGCGAGTGGATTACGCATCAGATGTCGGGTGAATTGTTGTCCTTGTTTGTTTCAGTGATTAATAGACAGATGTATTATGTGTAAGTATCAGATTTATTATTTGGATATTGTTATGTTTAAGTCCTTTGATATAATGCTTTGGTTCCCTTATAGAATGAATAGATGGGCCACATTACGGTGAATGGTAACCGAATAGTGTTTATACCTGGAATGGAAGAGGTTCAACTATTTTTTGCAAAATGTGAAGGAAGCGATGAATAAGCTTGTACTAGCCTTTCGATACTCAGCAAATCACAACCAGTCAACCACAAAGCGCTATGATATTCAAAATAAACTTGGTATGACATAGATGGGCTATGTAATAGAAGAATACTGGCATTATTTCTTCATCGATGGAACAGCAAGGTACACAAATCGAAAGGTAGGTTCATTTGAACGAAAGGATGCTGGAGAGTTCCTTACATTTATTAATGATGAATAGATACAGTGTTATATTATGAAATGTAATACCTCGCCGGGCGCATGAAAAGGCGAATATGGTCGTTTTTCTCCCACTTTATACGGCTTGTTGCCATGCATGGGGACCCGGGGTTTTTTTCTTGCATCACTGCTCGCGTGCCTCGCATGGCATTTGTTCTCCACGACGGTATTGAAGCGCTGGTTGCTGGTGGTGCTGAATGCAAAGCAGTGCGAGACGATGGACGGTGAGCGAAAACTAAACAGATTCCTGTTAGAAGCATATTTTCTTTAATAACATCATAATATGTATGTAGTTAGCAGTAGATATGTAGTTAGTACTACTGACTAGTTAATGACTTGGGTTTATGGAGTCAAACTTATTTTGTAAAAAACGTACAAAAAATAATAATATTCAAAAGTAACTAACAGAAAATATATTTTCACTGTACACAAAATACATGTTTGCTTATTGAATTTTAGGTTTGTTGAACTGGCGTATAAAATATTACCAAAAGGAATCCTTCAAAATAATTTCAGAAAATCGTAACATTGTTCGCTCCGATGTGGCTTTTCTTTCAATGCTTTATTTTATGAAATCAGATTTATTACAATAAATTCGTAAAATAATTTATGATGGGACATTCACCCAGGGACACACACACGTTAGACAGATCGTGACGTTGACAGAATGAAGTGTGGATATTACGTTCGGAATTCAAAATAAGACTTCATAATAATATTATGTTTGTTTGAGGTTTGGGAATCCTTTAATATTTTGAACCAGATAATTTTTTAGTCGTTCAGAAATTCCATTTGGTGAGTAGGGACACGGTAAGGGCCTCTTTCACTATCGTCAAGTAAAGTCATAAGTAGTTACTTGCTAAATAACGTTAATCGGCAAGTAAAAGTCACAATTAACTTTTATCAGTTTCACAATATAAAATGTAGTTCCGAGTAACTACTTGGCGGTTAGTTGAATGATTTGTCATAATGCGTTCCAACATTCGGTCAGTTTGTGTTTGCCAGATATCAAACACGTGTCAAATCGGTTAAGTGCCAGTCCGTCCGTCATTACTACAAAGGTTTTGTATAAGTTGGTGTTATTAAAATTCGCAGGTAGTTTTTGATGTTTTTGTTTAGACCGATATTAAATTTAGTAAAACATGGATATAAATAAGAGAGAAAGAAGTACTAACGTTACTCTGTAACAAAGATATTGTTTAATATCCATTGTATAAAAAAATAAGCAATAAACAAGCGGAATCTAGTAAAAAAATCACTTTCATCAAAATCGGTAAAATAATATTCACGGATATTAAATAGACTAATTCTTGGTGTTTTTGTGTTGTGCAAATTTTTCGAAATCATCTATTTGATATCGATAAATGAATTATGTAAATGTAAATAATTTATTGTCAAAAAAATATACTTATAAGGTTAGCTATTGTTTTGTAAAAAACTATTGTTTTACTTCACTGCACGTACCGTTACTCGTCTTACTCGTCAGTTAAACAAACTAATCGGCAGATGATGTTACAAGTAAGTTACTGGCTACTTTACTTGTCAGGTAGCGCTATTCGGCGATTGTGAAATGCGTATGCATAGTTACTCGTCACTTTAATCGGCAATTAGCCTACTCGGGACTTTACTTGATGGTGGTGAAAGAGGCCCTAATACTTATACTGTGGTAAGGATTTGGATTTGATCCCAGCCTCTTGTTATTTTTATGACTTTTGTCTATTATTGGCTCTTCAATGTCGTATGTATTTCGGAAGTCGAATTAAGTCGATGTCTGCAGCACAGATTATACATACTGTAATCTGTGGATCAAAAATATGACTTATGTTAGCTATAAAAAAGAAAATATTTTTCAGTATCTAATAATATTTTTAAAACTGTACCGTAGAAAAAGTTGCACAAGCGTTTTGTCTTCTATGTTTTGTGTTACTCGCGGTTGCATACCGGATACAATGTACCGGTGCGATATACATACGTACGATACCGGAGAAGCATTCTCGTAATTTTGTAAACATGAGCATTCAGTATAAGTCTTACTCTACTTCAATCCATACTTCAATCACTCTAGATCAGAAAAATCAGTTTTATCGGCTCTCAAGAGATACTTAATACATGTGGATCAATTATTATTTTCTTATTAGCTTTATTTTCGGACATCTACGTAATAATGAAATATGTTTAGTGTTATCACAGACAAGTAAAACATGCCTGTGACTATTAAAGTTATTGATTCGATATTTTCATTTGGGTACTTTTTGTACCTGTAAACTGTCAAATATATTATATTAGTGATAAGGGTTTCCGTCTGTCTGTACGTAGGTACATCTGTCTATTGAATGTAGGGGCGTTTTTCTGGGAAACTAATGAATGGTAAATTTTTTTTTTTCATCATCATTGGATCATTGGTAACTTTGGTAAGCAAAATATGCGTGTAGAATATCTGGACCTACTGAAAAATAAAAAATATACACTTACGGTTATATTTGAACCAAATATGTCTTTAGATGACTACGCTCTGGATATTCCAATTTCCAATAAAACCCTTTCCTTCACAAAAGATGCCAATAACGCGGCCCTGTCGCAGAATAATGATCGCTGCGACGCGTGCCCTGAATAAAGCTGATTTGTTTGTGAAACTCATGTTCAATAGCGAACAAATTCTGTAGCACTAATATAATTATCACCGCTTCCTTATCGACCGGGAAAACCTCTATATTGATACGGAAGTTTGGTGGCGGAAATGTGAAGAACTCACAACAGATGTGCAGTGACGGTGAACAACACCTGCACCCTAATTCACGTAAATATAAGACGCATCGATTGAGTTGCAGTGACGCTGCAATCAAGTGACAGTGACGCGGCAATCAAGTTGACGTTGGTTGACGTTTAGCATCTAAACCGTATTCTCGTAATTTTTGAACTGCGCGTCAACTGCACTCAAACTGCGCGTGAACTTCACTTCTCCTGCACGCATCCTGCGCCGTGCGCGCCTGCCAAACTTTTCTTCGGCTATTTAGTACTCTGTGTTAGTGTTGTCATATGAGAGAACAAATAAACTTATTTTAATTAATCAAATACAATTTATTATGTTTCCATTAAAAAAACGTTGAAGAATATTTATTTATTATCCCAATAATGATTTTTGTGAAACTTTTTGTAAAAAAGTAATGATTTGTTCTTCAATTCACAAAAAAAAGTCATGAAGGCAGAATGAAGGTCTTTACTTTGCCTCGTAATGCAATTAGTAATAAAAAAAGTGTCAAAACAAAATGTGCGCCAAAGTTCGAGCCGACTGCGACTGCTTATTTTCTTTTTGTTTAAAAATTTTTGATTTGGAAAGATTTGAAGAACTTAAAAAACCCAAACCAAAGACTTACTCAGTTGGTATGTTTTTATAAACTCCCGATCCGTTAAGGCGTATGGATTCGCCGTTAGCCTACGTGTTCGCGCTTTAGCTTGGCGATCTCGTTCATCTACTTCGTTAGCTAAGGATAACATCCTCCATCCAAAGCGCAAACTCATTTTCACTAGAAAAAAATGGTTGTCTGTAAAGTCGGTTTACGGACGCTAGTTTAACGTGTCAACGTAGCCGATAGTGCCTCTCTCTCTCGCTTTTGCCGCTGTCTCGCTCGCGGAACGCTACATTTTTTCAAAGATGCGCCCTGTGCGGCGCTCATCGTTTTAATGGACGTTATCACGTAAAAATTAAATTAATTAGGTTAGAGGTATTGTATTCAAAAACACGGTAATTAATAATTAAAAATGATAAACGTCTATTAAATAATTAAATTATAATTTACTTACGAAATATAATTTTACTTTCACTGACTTCTACGTCCAATTGACAAAAGTAAGCAATGAGTAACTTCTAACTTAAAGAAAGCGTCAACAAAACTGCTTAAAAACTTGTACCGAGATGTTATTTCAACGTTAAAAGTTTATGAGAATACTCTCTAACTGCGATCGGAAACACGCTATCTTGACGAGCATCAACAGAATACCTATTTGTGACGTGAGCGTGTTTGACTAGCGCTCGCGTGACGCGAGCGTGTTCGACAGCGCTCGCGAAAGCTAAGAGAATACCTAAAGTGTTATTTTGATCGGAACGTCACTACAACTACACTACAATCGAACTTCTTAAATTACGTGAATTAGGGTACTGAGCTTGGCATTTAAACGTAAACTTTTTAAAAAGTATTATTTGGCTTACCCTGTTAGGGGGGGAAAATAAATCTTGCAAGCTTAATAACACCTACTTACCTACTCTTATCGTAAAGAACTTTTTAACGTTAAAGAGTTTTTTAACTGACTTCAAAAAAGGAGGAGGTATTCAATTCGACAATTTTTTTTTGTTTGTTACCTCAGAACTTTCGACTGGGTGAACCGATTTTGATGATTCTTTTTTTAATCGAAAGCTGGTGCTTGTCATGTGGTCTCACTTTTTGAGCGAGATCTGACGAGTAGTTTTTGAGTTATCGCTCATTTTGAAGCCGGTTATTTTTTTAGTTCTGACGATAATTTCTGAAATAAGCATAACCTGATACTACAGGTTTGGTTCCAGATGAGGGAATTCCTTTACGGTTAACAGCATAGTCACATTTTTTCAATTGATTTTTCTTCAATGCACGCTATAATTTTAATTTTTAACCTATTTACTTGTTTTATGCCCTCATTGCTTCGCGCTGTAATTTGGGCTCTGCATTTCATTAAATAATTGCGTGTTAAATAATTGCATTTGTTCACGCAATCACGCCTCTCCCACTTCATTTGCAGTACCGTAATTGATATGCATGTGTCTGTTAAATTACAATTTTACAAGTAATTGTGATTATACATGTACACTTTGAGTTGCGGAGATTTTTTATGGAAATAGCTGGCAAATGAGCTGACGATCTACCTGATGGTAAGTGGCTATCGTCGCCCATGAACATCAGCTACACCAAGTGATTCCTGCCGAGCGAATAGTCCTGGATTCATAATTTGGGTATCCATGCTGCCCTCGACATAGTGAAACTTACTGTGAGTGTGTGGGCTTCAGGCTTCAGCCTATTAATGAACCACTACAGGGCATGGTCATCTCTTGAGGAGGCCCATACATAAAATTGTAACTATATTTGAAAAAAGAAATTACTGACAGATTATTAATCCTTCTATGGTGTAGTTGTTCAGTATTACTTTTAACAACATTCTAAACTACTGGGCTTGTTTTTTTCTTTTTGGTTTTATACGCAGTGGGTTTTTTTGTATTTTTATTAATTTTTTATTACTGTTATTAGTAAAATAATTTCAATCCTTAGGCAAAAACATGACACAAATTACAGTAAAAGAAAGCGTCAAGGTTGGACTGAAATCAATCAATTGAATTTATTGCGAAGAACCGTTGTGATAAAAAAAATGTAGCAGCTTTCAAGATGGCGCTCGTATTGAGAATTGCGACGTCCTCTCCCGTCGTCGCTGCTTTATTCAATAAAATGTAATTAATGCGAACATCCTGTCTGAGGGAAATATTTTGCCTTTAATCATGTTATATTAGACGAGTAACCGCTTTGCGTCGGTTTTCTTATTTTTTACACCTTGGGTTATATTATTGGAGTTTTATTAAGGATCCCTAATTTTTTTGAAAATATAATATAGCCTATGTTACCCCGGGATAGTGTAGCTTCCCAACAGTGAAAGAATTTTTAAAATCGGTTCTGTCGTTTCGGAGCCTATTCAATGCAAACAATCAAATCTTTCCTCTTTTTAATTATTAGTATAGATTTCTTTCTTCTTGCTTTATTATCAGGGAGCTCCATTATGATATTTATAAATTGACGACCCGCGTGGCGCAGTGGTTAACCACAGTTTGAAAGGTTCTGGATTTGATATACAGCGATGCAGAAATTTGAATTATGAGTTTGAATTTCTGTGCTCGGTCTGGACGTGTGTGTTATCTATGGCACCCACGATATAGGGAATCCTAAGGCGTTTAATTATTAAATTTATATTGATCACCTGGTATTAGGTGGCCAGACTTACAGGGAGGTACAAAATTAAGAAATATGTAATGAAAATCGTGATTAGAACTGATTTAATTTATCAGGCGAATCAAAGCTAAATCGGTATTAACTGACATGATAACTGTGGTATGACCGCTCAGTTAATTGCGTCTAGTGTCTGCCATCAAGAAACCGTAATACATAATTGACTCTGTGTTCATTGATTGTTGATAGAATCCTGTTGCCAGAATTATTTTGATCTAGGTATGTAGGTATACCTAATATGAAAATTAGAAACTATGAAATCTTAAAAAAATTAAGGTTTTGTCAAAATATCTTTATCTCAAAATTTGAATTCTTTTGGTTCTTACTAAATTACAATTTAATTGCATTTTGCATTTTGTTAAGAATAAAAGCTCATTCCCAATACGACTGAACTCTGAATCGTTCTTAAAAGCCATATATAGGGCTTCTGTTATTATTTTTTAAGTGGCACATATTTTACATTCTTATGGCGTTTATATTCTATATTTCTTTACGGAACCACAATAAAGACAGTTATAGCTATCTAGTGCTACAATATAGATTTGCCTCCCAGACTACGTCTAGACTTCTAGAGATAGCTGCGATGGTTCCGGTCGCCTCTCCGGTAGGACGGTAGCGGCGGCCATTAAAACAGAACCGCGAATACTCGTAGTAATGATGCTCTGTATAATGTGAACTCAGGTAACAGAACAAAATGTATAGTACACAAACAATTGTTCAGTGAAGCATAGTAACAATAATAAAAATATTTTATGAATATTTTCAACGCTAACAATTAAAATATATTTACGTATTTTGTTTTTAGGCCCATTGTTTGTTACTAGATATTACTTATATTAATTCCTAAAATCTTCTTTTAAAGTGATGTTGTCATTAAGTATTTCCCTACTTTTATGATTTAGTTATAATGGAAAGACAATAAAAAAAGCCCATGCAGTAAATATTAGATTTAAAATACCTACCATAGTATTGCTATAAGACATATTTGAATAATTTCCAATTATCTCTGCCAGTTAATTGGGTGTCAATTAATTTTATTTATTATGCCATTGCTTGCGGTAATCAAGTAATTATTTGACACCGTCAATAATTGTCCCATTAAGTTATTAACATTGATGCAAACATTGACTCTAAACCAATAGACAAATTATATCTATGATCTATTAATATAGAAGAAAACTAAGTTTCTGTCGGTTTGTCCGATTCAGGTAATTCTGGGAAAATTTCCATGTAGCATTTATTCAGAAATAGGTTGATGAAATTGAATTGTAATGTTTAAGTGGGGGTAAGCAAGGACCATTTACAAAATCCTGATAAATACAAGTAAGAATAAGTTCCGGTGCATATACTATTAATTTATGTAATTTTTACGTAAGGGTAATGTGTCCAGAAGCGCACCCTGCTGTGAAATAGCAACAACACATCACATAATCTCATCTTTCCTAATCGAATGAATTTTAATCAGACAAAATGTTTTTTATTAAAATTGAAATTTTTTATATTACTCGGTAATTTCACCATAGCCTTTTACACAACACAAGTATACTATTTAATTTTCTGTAAGTTACTACTTATCAAATACCGTCCTTTCATAATAAAACATCTATATTTCCAGCACTAGTTTCATTAAGAAATGGCATATAATCACCATATATTGGTGACGTCTTGTGAGTGGTGACGTAATATTTCAGCTTGTCTTAATAGTCCGGCAGGTGTTAAATGGAATGAGTCAAGAGATAGGTCAGGCTCGAGAGCTATTAGTGATGACGTCATATAGCTCTGCGACAAAATATAGTCGTAAGCTTTGGAATTTCTCTTCACGGAGAAAACGTAAGCACAGAATAAAACTATAGTGTCTCCTGATAAAATGCTACTAAGAACTGCGATACAAGTTACTAATAAAGTAATAACTAATACCTGAAGTACAATTTCTATCAAATACATTTAGTTCATTATTAACGAAATTCACATCTACACGTATAACAAGGCAAAATGCCCACTGAAAACTCTATATTTTCTATGTTAAAAACACGGTTCAACAAAACTAATTTAACTTCGAATTATGTTGTCAATTCATGTTTTAGCGTGTTTACCGTCTAGTAATACTTACCTAAGTTTAACGCATTAAAAGTGATTTATTACAATAAGCAAACGAATGTCTTAACGAATTGCAGTGCAATAACATTTCCTATAGGAAATTACCAAAATGCACTTCTAAGTGATAAAAATCTTGTAAGTCAACACTACGAAGTAGCCAATACGATATGAACGTGATTATGAACACGAAGTTGATAACAGATAAACAAACATGTTATCCGGAAGTTTTTTATTTGAAATGAAATGAAATGAAATGAAATTAGTTTATTCGAAGTAGGTTTGTTACAAACACTTTTCGAAATTTCATTATTTCACAGTAATCTGACGTTAAGCTTGATCTACGCGAGCGATTTGCGGCCACTACCGTTTTTTATTTAGTCTACTGTAAAATAATATGTTGTGACTGTTACTGATTCGGTAAAGTTAATATTTATCAAGATAATACATTATTGTTTAGGTATATACCGTATAATATTTGGGTCGATGAGAATAAAAGGTTTGCGATCTCTGATGATAACGTAGAATTTGAACGGTGATTTGGCACTAACGTAATTTTACTGTTATTTTTTCAAGCTTATCTTGCCTTGTTCGTTAGTTGGTTAACATGTTATATTTAGATATGGGTCAAATCTTGCAAGCTAAACGAGAACTACTTCGTTTCATCCTACGGAGTTGAAATTTCACATATTGATTCCGATGACTGTGCATTTTTATGAGTTGACAATGGTGACCCGATATGTGCCGATACTACGCTCAGACGAGGAAATTCCTCAGTAGATTAACCACAAAGTTTAACCTTGTTTTAAAAAGTATACCTATAGGTACATTTTTTAATATCAATATTATTTATGTTTATTACAATCCATACCTACTCCATACTTACTCCATACTAATATTATAAATGTGAAAGTGTGTTTGTTTGTTTGTTTGTCCGTCTTTCACGTCGCAACGAAGCTGTTATATGGTATGGTTTTTGTGTGTGGAGATAGTGAGGAGGGTGGAGAGTAACGTAGGCTAATTTTTACCGCGGTAAAACATCCCTATGGAAAGATCAATATTTTGTTAGTTGCTAGATATTTAGTTCCGGATGTTGTTAATAGATGGCGTTAGTAAAATTCGTTTGCAAGTTCTGAATCACATTATCAAATGATACATGTAAATTACTTAAGCCTTAGGCAACTAAATCTAACTAAGTAAAAGTAAATGGGATTTGTAAAAAATCGATCTCTACCGCGGGCGAAGCTGCGGGCAAAAGCTAGTATAATATGAGTAGATTGACCACATGATGCTTTACTACCAAGAAACGAGTAACACTGCCTGTAAACACCCCTGTTTGTATGTTTTGTTATCTACGGTAATAATGTAAATGTCTAAATAACAAAATAACTCGTTTGTCAATTATGTAAATAGAATGATTATATACAAAGATTTTTACAAACGCTTTTCGAATTCAGCTTGCATTATAGGTACTGAATATATTATTTTATACGCGTGTCGCTGGACACCGCACTTTGAGGTCGCGCCACTGGGTCATTTTCAAATTTGTGGCCAAAAGCACTAATTATGATATCATTCTCGTTAAGTAAATATTAGCATTACTCAAATTACTCTAATCGACTACTCCCTTGAGGCCCCTTGAGAGCTTTTTATAATTACTTGTTATTGCTGTAAATAAAAGAGATATGACGATAAAACTACCCTAAATCTCATTAGTGTCACTGGTTCCAAAGGCTCATTTTTCATCTATTAGTCTATAAAACAAAAATGCGTCCAGGAAAATGGAATTTTATTTTCGCAATGTTTAATATGTTTATATAAGATTCATAATTAATTATTGCTACAATTTTGGGTACGAAAAAAATAAGATTTCTTAATATTTGTAATCAGTATACATTTTAAATATCATTTATGTAACCGTAGCCAAATGCTTTAATATTACACAATTATACCCTGCTATACCCTGCTTCTCACCACCCGTGGTTCCCGTGTGGTAAGTCGTCTCCGAACACGCATGGTGGCCTGTCATGTACTTCGTTATTTTTTGAGAAAATCTAATTATCAGGTAAGATTTGGGAGAGTGTACCAAAACTGTATCATTAGTGTCTCAACAGATTAAAGTCCATAGTTATGTGTTGTTTTATTTTTGATTTATATGAATAGTCAGGCATTACAGGCATACATTTTTTTCCGTGTTAAGTTATATTCTAGAACATTCTATTTTGTAGGTAAATGCAAATAATACTGAAAACCTCATTTGTGTCACTCTCATTCGTGTCAATTGAGCAGTCACACTAATGATATTCAGTTTCGTACAAATGATAAGTTTTGTTACCCGACTGCCAGGAAGGTATGTATGCAGGTAATATTCTTTATTACCTCATGTCTTCCAAACTGCTCAACGGATTTATATACCTAATTAAGATATCGTTGGATTCGTCTTGATAACCCAAGTGTTTTTAGATAAGTTACATTAAAAAAAACAAATATGGCTGTGAGATGCCATTGCTTGAAGAATCAAAAAAGAAAAATTAAGAAATCAAATAATGCAATATGAGTATTATATTAAATTAAAGAGCTCACTTAAGGATTTCAAAAAGGTATAAGTATACGATTGTTATTTTTGTGCAGTCGGGTATATTATTTTGTTTAATTTATACTAGTCTAATACAAGCTTTTATTAACCCCCTTTCGTTCGCATTTTGTATGTTCTCTATGTATGTTCACAGTATGTTTTTCTTGACCGTTGAATATGGTGTACAATAAAGTGTAATAAATCTATATCTATACTTCTATACTTATATGTATACATATAAAACTGGAGAGTTTGTTTGTTTGGTTGAAAGCGTTAATTTCAGGAACTACTGGTTCAAACTGAAAAATTATTTTTGTGTTTGTCTTTTTCATAGTCCATTTATCGAAGAAGGCTATAAGCTATCGGAGTTTTGGAAGTTCATCTCCCAACGGGTTAAAATAGGGGCTTGAAGTCACTTTCATACAAACCAACTTCGTCAGTTTTATAGTACCTAAGTTATAAACATGAAATTTTTATGTAAGTGTATAGTTATTAACAAAAAATCATCCCTTCAAGTGTTAATTTAGGGGATGGAACTTAGTACGTAATTTCGTAATTTTTGAAATTAAAAACATGAAAATTGATACAATTATTAGCTCAAGATTAGAAAAAAAAAATTAACAGTAATGCATTTTTTTGGAAAATCATCCCCAAAGAGTTAATTAAGGGGGTGCAAGTTAGTATGGCAACTTCATCAGTTTTGAAGTAAAAAGGGTGAAAATTTGTATATCAGCTTTTGTATATACGTTAGGGAAAGGAGGAGGCGGAGGAGGAGATAGAGGGAGAGGGAGAGACTTAAAGTTAGAGGGATGGGGAGGGGGAGGGGGAGGTAGAGGGAGAGGGAATTTAATGGTCTCGAATTTGGGGGCGTCCATAAATTACGTGAGGTGTTTAAGGGGGGGAGGGGGTCGAGTCAAATCTCATCTAATCTTACGTTGGAGCGAGGGGGGGTCTCGGCAAATATCACGCATTTTTTTTCTGATTGAAACAAAAAAAAAATATGCTATTTTGGTCCACTTAATCCAGATTGTACATGCTTAAGATTTAATCTTAAGCGTAATCGTAATACGATTAAGATATTTCACTAAATAAAAGCACGAAGCATTTTTTTTTTCCTTTTTACAATAACAATCAAACGCGTTTACGTAAGAAACCTACATTTTGAAAAATCTCACGTGAGATTGGGGGATGGGGGAGGGGGTTGAATAAAATCTCACGACATCTCACCAAGGGGGGAGGGAGTGACAGAAAATTTAAAAAAACACCTCACGTAATTTATGGACGCCCCCCTTGTTGAATCTACCAAAACCATATGTAAAAGTTAAAATAACAAACTGATTGTTAGGCGATACGAAGTTCGCCAAGACAGCTACATAAGTAATTAATAAACTTGCAGTGTATGTATGTTCGGGTCAAATCTTACAAGTAATATTTGATCCACTTCCCGTGGTTCTTATAACTTATCGCACACTTTTGCAAGTTGTGATATAAATAACATAAAATTTTTAAAAAAAATTTAAACGCAAACTTTTAACAATTTTAAAACCTTGAGGCACTGCTGTATGCTAATTGCTATCCATTAGTTTACAGTTACTAGATAATATCCATAAGTGTCTCAATCTTTTCAAATTTGAAAAGGTTGTCTTTAAAGTGAGTTTTTTAATTTTAATTTTATTTTGTTATAGATAAAATCTTATACATATTTGGATTGATAAAAATGGCGAAACAAAAGAGAGCAGAAGAGTTAGAGAGACGAAGAATAGCTAGACGAGAGAAATATAAAAATATTAAAAATAATCCAGAACTGTGTGCTGCTGAGCAACAAAAAAAAAGACAAAGAGTTATTTAAAAAGAAAAGAAGCTAAAAAAATTAAAAGCATTAACGAAATGAGCCCACGCGAACAACGGATGCAAAGAAAAAAATTAAGAGTGTTCCAAAAAGTATTATAAAAAGAAATTAAACCAAAGAATTGCAGAAAATATTACATTCAGTGAAGTAAGTAGTGATGATGAAAATATGACTCCTTCTGTAGATCCGTTGAACGCAATAAAACGAAAAGAAAAATCTAAACCAAGTACTGATGAACAAACGCTGTTGAAAAAAATAGGACACTAAAAATGCAGCACACAAAACAGAAAGAAAATTGATATCACTTTTAAACAAATGCAAGAATGAAATAAAAATTTTACAAAGACAAAAAATCAAATCAACAAATGAATTAAAAAATGAATGGTTTGTTTGATTGTTGGGCATCTTCTAGTGTGAGGGTATGAGTGTGTAAGCGTTTATTTAATTGTATTAATGATGACAAATTGAGCAAAATTTATAATAAATTAAGTAATGATAATTTAAATAAGGTTGTTTTAAGAATTAAATAACGAATAATTAAAAACCATGTTATTATCATTAGTGTAACAAGAGTTCTCATCAGTAAATCACAAAATATCATTAGAGGAATTTGTTTCTCATTCGTGTCACTCAAGAAGTTGATTTATGTGTGTTATTGTTAAATAAATAAGTGGAATCTTTGATTGGCATATGTTTTTTCTATATAGGAACGCATCTGAACACTAAAAAATACCAATATACATAAAAAACCAAATTCATGAAATTGCTACGTTTTTGGCTCCAAAGTTGAAAACGACCCCACTCCATTCTGACAGCCGATTACCGCTCATCCTGCCCTGCACCTTCAATTTAATATGAAAATGATTTAACGTTTAAATTTTAACCAATTAGTTTTCTGGACGTGTTAATTACATGCTATAATGACTGGCTGTATTTTTAACAAACTACATGTATTGCTATATTCCGTGTTTAACTTGTTTAAGATACCTAATGCACTTTTAGAGGACTTATCAAATTAATTACATTATTTTATATGACGACGAGACGACCCCGCCATCCAAATTTTACCAAAAGAAATTACCGACTTCAAAGAAAAAAACCTGAAACCCGAGAAGTTTGAGTGAAGGAATCTTAGCAGAGATAGTATGAGTGTAACCATTAGATAGTGTACGGACATGATATTGTCTACTACGTTCGATACTTTTGTTTCCATGTCCTTAATCTTAACAGGGGCGTAGCTACCGCCGTATCAGCCGTATCAATTATACGGGGTCCCCAGCGTATAGGGGCCCCCACTAACACTCCCAAAAAAAAAAGCTCGCCAACGGCCGCTACAGTTGGCACTCCTTTTATATTTGACAGCTGACGTCGAGGAGGCCCCACAACAAATACTGATATGGGGCCTCCTTAGAGCTAGCTACGCCACTGACTCTTAACGTACCTAAGGTCTCTGCTGATGAACATAGATAATAACGTTTTAAAACACAAAAGGCAGTTGGACAAATAAATGCATTTAAATTGTTTGAATTAGGTAAGAAGTCGAAACAGTCGTAACAGAAAAATATCACGCAATAGATTTTAATCGACATAAGGTTACTAAAACAACTAGGCTCTAATTATTTTATAACCGATTTGATTTATTGTTTTAAAGGTTTCGCTATAATCGCTGTAATAAATGGATTGCCCTCGTTGCTGTTGTTACGTGTGGCTTAATTAAACAATAATTAAGTTTATCCATCCATTAGTGTATCATTAAAGCGCACTGCGCACAATACAATTAAAGGGTCTGTCCTAATTATTATTTGGACGTGGACTGTAGTCTGTAGTCTGTACTACCATAGTCCATCCATACCATGGGCGTAGCCAGGTTTTAGTTTCGGGGGGGGTTCAAGTTTCGGGGGGGGGGGGGTTCAAGAAAATACAACGACTAAAAGTACATAAAATAACCCTAAAGAAAATTGGGACTTTATTTTTTCTCACGACGCCGCGACGGACATAATATGTAGTGCCATCTAATATTAGTTTAGTCAAAAAGTTCAAAAACATGTTTAATAGAAATAAATCTCCTAAAAATATGTGCGATAGCTCATTCGATTCGGAATGACGTCTAGAAAAATGTTTTTTAAGGGTTTATTAGCACATACAAATGTCAGTCCTTAACATTTCGGGGGGGGGGGGGGGGGGTTGAACCCCCGAAACCCCCCCCCCTGGCTACGCCCATGATCCATACTACACTGTTCCGGTTTGAGATGACATAAAGTAATTTCAGGTTCCATCATAATGGCGACGGTTAATAGCGTCGGGCCGTCGTGTCTTGGTCTGTGTCGACCCTTATAACGACTAACCCTAGTGTCAATAGTAAGTGGTTACCCGAGCCTTTCTCGCCCCTCTGTCAACTCGCGTGACTGTTATGGCCAACAGCAATTGTCCATTCGAAATTCACCAGGGTGGAGCGTTAATCGCTAACTTTAAGAAATTCTCATTTATTTTTGACTTACCTTTGAAGACCCGTATGACGTTAATCATCATGTGAGACCGTTGTGCCAAAGGTCTTGGTCTGGATTTCCAGCGAGGTGGAAATTTGAATGATGAGTTTGAACTTTTGTTTTCCGTCTGGGTGTTTGTGTGTTGTCCAAGGCACCCACGACATAGGGAATCTTAGTGTGGGACTATGAGTGTGTAGATTTTTTAATTGAATTCATTCATAGCTATATTTTTGTTGTTGCAGGCTATGCACACTGCGGATAACGCACCTACGCGTGTGCGGCGCGCTGGGCGAGGCGGGCGGCGGCGCGACGGGCGGAGCGGGCGCGGGCGCGGGCGCGGTGACACTGGCGGCGCGGATGCACAGCAGCAAGCGGACGCTGCGGTCAAACGACATCGCCGTGCCGCCACTTGACGTCGAGCTAGACCTCTGCTTCTCGCTCCAGTACCCGCACTTCGTTAAGCGGGATGGTAACAGGTGAGATCGCGCTCTAATGTTGGCAGACCTGGGTGACTGAAATGTCAGAGATGTGCGCAGTAGCAAAGCGTGTGTTACTCAAGGAGAATTATCTATCCAGCGATTATCTCTTTCCGATATTTTTGTAGCATAATGTTTCAGTACAATAACAGTATAACACTTAATGTTGTATCTGGAAATTCATATCACATCACGTTCTATTTTTATTTTAGCTATCGCGTACCTACTAAGGCAGCCTACCTATATTATGGTGATTGGTGAATCTGGCCGCAAAGTTTAAAATACGTGTAATAATAAATAGGCATAGTTTCATGATTCAATTTATGATGTTCGGCATAAAAAATCCATTTATTCCATTCCATAAAAACAACGTGAGCTGGTATACTGTATTGACTCTAAATACACTCTCTTTAACGACTCTGTGAAACGATGTCTGGTACTAATGGTTTTTTCTAAAATATACCTAACATACTACATCATACCTATTATGTAAATAGCCGACGATCGAGCATTGCCGCCACCTGATGGTGATGATGATGATCACCATTAATGTCGAGATTGAATTGTTCAGCGTAAAGCGAGCACTATATAAAGTCACCATAGCTTCTTCCGTTGTTATGTAGAATGCACGACCATTAGGGGAGATTTACTTGGAGTACTTGGAATCAAAATGGATGGTGTGAGGTGTCCCTTATCTCTTACAGTAAAACCAACTTATCTGTGAATTGAAGGAGGGCGCTGTCGGACGCATTGGACGCAGTTCGAGAGGTAGTAACTGACAGATGAATGACCAAAGTACTTATAAATGACTTTTCATTAGTTCCAATTTTCGCTTCACAGATAAGTTGGTGGCACTGTACTTCAGAATCCTATGATGTATCCTTTCATAGTACCTAGATGTTTTATACACGACAGATGGATTCGCTGGATTGTGAGCTAAGCGCTTCGTTTGTAGCAAGTCGGAATTTAATATGTACGCTCTAGGTAGAACGGGGAATCAACTCGGCAAGCTGAGGCTTAGCGGATTATGTTTGAATGTGGCCGACTTACGCAAACTGCTAGGAAAATAGGTTCGTGAATGATGACGATCTAGACTATTCTAGACTGAAAGACTATGTTTTAATTACTTCAGTAAAGCTATAACGGATGTCGTGAAATACGATACTCCATTTACGATATTCCACGTAGATACTTATATCGTAAAGATAATACTTTACTTTTTTGGGGTTTGTTTTCTGTAGATATTTCAGAGACGATACGGTAAAAGAACTAAAAGATATGGTTACAAATGGATGTTTACAAGTTACATATTAGGTATGTGTTCATACCATAAGATAATATTTAATCAACTGCCTATAGACACAGTATATAGATCTATACAGTAGTCGCTCTTCATACAAACGGTCGAAACGCGCGCCATACCTACGCAAGTCGGAATAAGTGTAGTAAAGGGCAGTATCTGTGGCGAACGAGCGCGGGTTGAGCCACGGCCGAGGCCGAGCGGCCCACGGTACAAATAACAAATTATTTTAGTTTAGTTCCTTACGGCGGCTGTGGTGACCGTGTGCGGCGTGTGACTATTTAATAAGTATGGCAAACAGGAATACAAGATATTGTGCGGTTTTTGGGTGTTATAATACGACATTAAGTCACCCAGGAATATCATTGTTTAAATTACCTGGAGACTCCCAAAGGTAAGACTATTTTTATATACGTACCTACAAGTACGTATTATATAGTATATATAATACTATACAATATAATATAATATGTAATACGTACTTGTAGGTAGATATACATATATACTTATTGTAGGTAAGTAACTGTAGGTAAGTAGGTATTGTATAATTATTGCGTCATTGATTAATATCAACTTTATTATTGTATTGTAATTATTATTAAGAAATCAAATTATTATATTCAAGGTTTTTGGTCCTGCCGAAGGAGATCAGTGCATGTAGGATAAATAAATAAAAACAAGTACGTATTGCAATAAGTAGGTACCTAAATTGTTTATTTTTCATAAGTCCACCGAGTAAAATGCCTAGATTTATAAATAAGGGGCTAAAAAAATCAAATGGTTGATTATTATTACTTTTGCCGTATTGGGGTGGCTTAGAATACTAACCCCAATCCCACGCCGGATGGGTGACGTAAAAGGCGACTAAATCCAGCCCGCTGGTGGTAGGGCCCCTCGACGGATTATATTGGTAATATGGATTTAAATTAATTTAGCAATACGTATAAAGTTTATAGAATTGGACAGTTGTACCTTTTTTATTTACCTTAACCTGCAAGAAGAACTTACCATGCCCTAAGAGTCTCTGTCTCTAATACAATACTGATGGCTTACGAACCTTCACAGTACTAATAAAAACACAACATATATTTTTATGGAACACTTCCTTTTTATTCACAACTAGCTGACCCGGCGAACTTCGTATCGCACCAAACTATTTTTTTTTAATAAAAGTAGCCTAAGTTACTCCTTTTTATATCAGCTATCTGCCAGTGAAAGTCCCGTCAAAATCGGTCCAACCATTTCAGAGATTAGCCGGAACAAACAGACAGACAGACAAAAATTGTGAAAAATGTTGTTTTGGTATATGTACCAAGTATACATCCAAATGCACTTGGTAAAAAGCGGTTATTTTAATATTACAAACAGACACTCCAATTTTATTTATTTGTATAGATATAGATGAATTGCATTTATTAAAATAGAAAATATAACATTTTTAAATACAAAACTACAAAGAAACTCAAGTCGTTTGATAAAATTAAAATACGTACTGTCGGCGGACAGCCCTAGCGCGCGGCTACGCTCCGCGCGGCTGTAGGCAAGTTTTTCAAGAATAGGGCCGAGTTAAAGTACTGTATGTACTGTGCTATAGACAACTAACTTAGAACCACATCAAAACAGCCACAGATTAATGTTAAAATAAAATAATTGTCTGTTGTCGTTTATATCGATAAAATTATGTATAATTTTAGATATACATTTAATTGACTTCCAGACTCCAGATAATGCTGCAGAGGCGTAAGAAGTACAAGAACCGCACCATCCTCGGGTACAAGACTCTTGCCGAGGGCGTCATCAGGATGGATCAGGTATTAAGCAAACAGCTCATACATTGATGTTGTTGTAGTAGATACGTAATACGTAAATTAAACACATGGGACGTAGCCAATAACATTATAATTAAAAAAATATTATCATTCTACGCAGCCGTGTAGTTGTCGGTAAACAACGTAGTTTGGGAGTGGTGTAAGCCTTATTAACAAAAGCTTTCTTCATTTCAAACATCCATTAAAAATTCACATCTACCTGCCTATAACCCACATTTTAAACTCATCCCTGCTATGCAGTATGTAGATTAAGTGTATAGATATTTTTAAAAATTAAGAAAATTAAAAGAAAATAGAATATTACGTTGTTCTGAAAAAAGCAGATTATATAGATCTCTTTTAAAAAATTAAAAGAAATAAAAAAGGGAATTTACGTTCTTCTGAAAAAAGTAATGGATATCTCGGACTTTGCGTCATGAAAGAATATATTAAAGAAATATTATAAGGAATCGATGGAAAATAAAATATAAAAAGCAACGTTTGCAAATTGCTGCTGCCTCGGAGCGGAAATTTTGTGTAGGCGACCCCTGTAGTATTTTTTTTATTCAGTGAGTAAGTTCATAAACTATTATAACATGTAACATATTATTTGTGTGTTCTGACTATATACGGGATAAACATGCACTGCTATGCACTGTATAAAATTGTATAATATAACTTGTCTTGCACGGCGAGCCAGTGATCTCTAATGCATACAGATTATACTCCCCCACAGCAGCTATTCAAGTCACATTTATACATGTAACGCGAGGAAACTTGTTCGCAATTTTAAATCTGTTGTTTAAAGTTCCTTTTGTATCTAATAGGGATAACTTGTACATCTCCCTACTTAAAAACGTAAAAGATAAAACTCTACGCAAAAGTTTCAGTGGCTATACAGCCCGATTTGAGCTCACTCAAAATTTAATTTGTACATCTACATATTCCACATGTAATGTAACGTCAGCAGATGTCTGGTAATGTTTTTTATAGTAATAGACGATAACCGAGAAAACGTAATGTGCAGAATTCATGGTAAGCTAATGTCGTCCATCACCCATGCTCATCTGAAAGGGAAGGGGAGATCAGATCAAAGAGGGGATCAAATCACTTCTAAACTTCTTTTCATTAAAGAAGTCAGTGACTAAGGACATCAATGTCAACATTAATCCAGCTTCAAATGAAGATTCTTAAACAGTCTAATGGTTCACAGCTGTTTAAAGGAGACAATTGCTTCTTTCACTTTTTGTAATACATGGAATTATTGTCGCAATGTTGCTTAATTCGGTCGATCACTCCTCGAGACAAGCTGTAGTGCATGCGCATAAATTACTGTAATTAATATACGCGACGAGATTCAATTACATCTCGCTTAGAAGCCGATATCACATTCAAGGTAGATATGCATTTACAGAATGCTAAGCTGTGTTCAGATTGTTGTGTAGAATAAAATTGTCTGTTTATACCGAGTAATCTCTTTTTACACCCGCGACGCAATAATCTGAATTTTACCAAGAAAAAAAATAACCGACTTCAAAATAACTCAAAAACTACTCCTCAGATTTAGCTCAAATTTAAGTGCGACCACATGTCATGCACCACCTTTCGATTAAAAAAAGAATCATCAAAGTCGGTTCACCCAGTCGAAAATTCTGAGCTAACAAACAGAAAAAATACAGTCGAATTGTACTTTAGCTCAACCACCTCCCTTTTTCACACTAAGCACGTGCACTCTGCATTGCTAGTTTCCACTGCCACACCTGTTAGTTAAAATTCTTTAAATCAGTAAAACTGCATCAAAATCGCATACGATTTCTGAGTATAGGCAGAACAAGTTTAGTATCGGTCAGTCCTATTATTTGTACTATTATATTATAGAATCTGGATGACCGAGTTTTGCTCGGTATTTTAATATTGCTTAACAACGCCATCTACTGAAGTAGCTCTGTGTCGTTAAAGCAGTTAGTTGCTCCCATTAATAATCTACACGCCAGTTTTATTACACGCCAATAGATGTCAGGAAGAGCCAATGATATTGTAGCAGGTTTTCATAGTTTGAAAACACGGATAAAACGACATTTTCTAGAAATGAATCCTAGTCCATTGTACTCGTAAGCTTGCTTGTAAGCGATAAACAATAAGTTAAGAGTGTATCCTTTCGTAAATGGTAAGTTAATAATAATAAATAATTGTCCAGGTTCTCCAGCGGTCGATGGACATGGAGTTGGAGCTGACGAGCGTGGGCGGCAAGATGGGCGCGGCGGCGGGGCAGCCGGTCGCCAAGCTGACCATCACGGGGCTCGCCTCCACGCCCGTCGACCACGACACCAAGAACAATAATACGCTGCTCATCACTGGTGCGGGTGGTCTTATATTACGACATTCATTTTTTTCTTTTTTCTTCGTTATTGGCCAGTAATGCATCGGTGAAGATTTGGTGTTATGGATGTCAACACTGACTATTCGTCTTATTTCTCAGCTATAGTACCTTAATTTAATAAATTTGATATTTGTCATTAAGTCCACCAATTGTCTTACCACAATTATTGGGTTTCAATAAATATTAAAATGTACGTTGTATAAATAAAATAACATATAAATCAAAGTGCAAGTCGAAATTTATAAAAACTGGCTACCAAAACTGACAACAATTTTGTAAAAATAATTTTCATTTGAATTTATTTTACAATATAGATACAGAACATCACAGTAATGGCAGGGTTCTAATCTTGTGATATTTATCGGTTGCAAATGACATGAATATTTTATTGTTAGGCAGCCAATGGCATAAGTGCCCTTACGCCCTTTCTTCACAGACACATATTTGCCAATAGCCTACGATATCAAGTAAAATAACACTAGATCAATACCAATTCTTCATTGCAGAGCGAGGTTACTCCGATGAGGAGGAAGAGGGAGAGTTCAGCAGCGTGGAGGAAGCAGATGAGATGACGTACGGCGCGCCCGCCAGGCGGCGCGCGCATCAGATGGCGTACAACAAGGCAGATCTCTCCTATACTAAGGTAGGTCTTGGTTCCATGGAAAGCACCTGCGTGGACGAGCTTAGTACGCTACAGGCCTTAGGCTCGGTGCCCACTTAAGCAACATGACACGTCTGACAAGCGATCTGGCCCGTAGCTTGCCACTAGAACACTACAGCTGACGTATTTTGGCGCGTTTGAACATAGGCTTTGCGAACTTTAGCACGTGTAAGACAAAGATAGCGACACGAACATGCTAACGTGTGACTGAGACATAATATCCGCATACCGAGCATTATGTTACTGCACGCGCCAAGACACGTCTGCCGTACTGTATCATTCAGTGTCGCCCATTTTTTAAACGGATCTTAAGGCGCATTCATGTAGACACCAGATTCATGACTGCCACGTTCGGCGCTTATTGGCACTGGTTTACCGTTTAGCACAAAGTATGGAAACTTCGTTGGTAGGTCGGCGTAAGTTGCCTGGTACCTGTCTACCTGAATACGCCCTAAATCTAGGAGAATCGCACTCAAGGTAATGTAAGGGATACTTGAGCATTTAATCTGCCTGCAATGTCGTAACTAACTTAAGTCGCTACTGTGTTTTTAATTCAATGATCCGATGTGGATATTTTTTTCTGATGATTTTTGACATATATGCACTTTCTATCATGATATATTATAATACCTATAGTAGAAAAATAAATTATTAAAAAATAGTATTGATACTTAAATACTTCTTATCTTACAACTATGAAGAATATTTCTATTTAAAATCATTGATTTTTTATATTTTTTAATCTTTACATACTTTTCTCCCTTATATTTTCTTCCACTTTACTTGAAACTTCGTAGTTAATGATTTTATCATTACTTTTTATTAGTTTTAATAATGCATGAATGTCTTTATACAATAACGCTCATTTAATTGAAGAATCAATAAAAAAATTATTCACACTATTAAAGAAATTAAGATAACATTTTCATTTATTTTAAAATTTCACCTGAGATTTATGTTTTTACGTCCCTTGAATTAATTGTTCTGTGTAAGAGCTTTTTCATCCCCGTCCTTTTCAAAGCTCCTAATGATATTCCGTCCGGGTCATGTTTTGCGACAGCAATTATACCCTTCTCAAATAAATGGGACCATCAATTAACATGCTAAGATTTAAATAAACATTAGGATATCATTCCTTTACAATTTCAATCAAAATTTTTTATATTATCTTTTTTTAATATTGCTTGTTTATGTGATTAATTTTTGTATAAAAGAAGTGGTTTCATATCAGTAGATTAACTTTTTTTTATTTTAGAAAGGCTACGGTATAAAGTTATTCGATTATTGCTTTTTATGCTTAAAATTAGAGAACATCTGATTTTTCTTTTACCTTCTTCAATTTCTATCTGCACTTCGCCTTACTTACGTAAAAAATACATATAAGGAAATGCAAGTATCACCAATAAATAAAAGCTTTTACAGTTTTTAACTGATTAACTTTTCTTTTAGCAGCAAAAGAAAGCGTTTATGGTGCCATACATGTGTGTGGTGTCTCCATTATTATATCCAATTCTCCTTTGTCCATTAAAAAGGATTAAATCAGATGTCCACACAGTAGGTCGCTTCCGCTTAACATGCGAACGTTGCTTGCACGCAGCTGTCTCGTTCGCGCAACTTGAGCTTCATGGAGCGCGAGAGAGAGAGACAGAGCTATATGAACTCGAAGGCGAACGACAGGGACAGCGACAGCGAGCTGGAGCACGCGGCCGCCAAACGAAAAGGCAGCCGCGGCAAGCTGGCGGTGAGCCGGCACGCGATTGTGTACCTTACGTCTGTCACAGCAAGCTAGGGTTTTGTGTGTTTTGTTTATAAATAAATAGAGTTTTGATTAAAATGTAACAAATATTACTCTAATATTTCGTGGAATTTATGCTTTTAATTAAGACCATGAAAATTAAAATGAAACTAATAATTCATTGTATTGTATCATATGTATTGACAATATTATAAACTTTTGTTTGCTGTGTATGACTAGCTTTTTTGAGAATAGACACAATTTCCTTTTAATTATAGAATATGTGAGTTAATTGTTACTAAAACACATTTCAATTAGTGACCTGTATCACCAGATAAGTTACTATGTTGCCTCTTTCCATTGTTCAGTAGACCACCACAAGAAGGGCAGGTGAGCTTGGATTCAGGGATCGTCAGAACTTCTTGTCTCAGATTTTTTATTGGTGTAAATCTTCTTCATTGATCATGTTAATGATTTATCGGTTTTATTAGTTTTGTTAATACCTCTTAATAACTACTATAAAGCGATCGATCATAACTAATAAACATACATATATTATTACAAATACCAACATCAATCGTTAATATTTTTAACCGACTTCAAAAAAGGAAGAGGTATTCAATTCAACTGCATTATTTTTATGTTTGTTACCTCAGAACTTTCGACTGGATGAACCGATTTTGATGATTCTTTTTTAATCGTAAACTGGTGCTTGTCATGTGGTCCCTTTTTGAGCTAGATCTGACGAGTAGTTTTTGAGTTGTTTTGAAGTATGTTATTTTTTTCTTGGTAAAATTCAGATTATTAAGGAACCTACGGTAGGGAGTTGTGTTTGTTCTCAAATAGCCTGTAGTTTCTTTACTGCTTGCTTGCATTTGCTGTATACAGTACAAACTTAGTTTGCGTAGTTAGTTGTAGCAATAATATAAATATAAGTGTATGTATTTATTATCCTTGGTGTAAAATCCCAGTAAGATATTATTTGGGCTGGT
This sequence comes from Thymelicus sylvestris, assembly GCA_911387775.1. Lineage (NCBI taxonomy): Eukaryota > Metazoa > Arthropoda > Insecta > Lepidoptera > Hesperiidae > Thymelicus > Thymelicus sylvestris. The sequence goes on along the minus strand of OU426905.1, from coordinate 11,823,280 downwards.
GCGTCTGTTTGCCTGTCTATATTTTGTAGCCTGGTGGCAAGCGCTGTCTTCTACATAGTATATGTACAATGTATAAATTATGTAAGGTATGCATATTATGGTTTGTACATATAAGTATTAAATATACTAATCTTTAGAAAGAATAAGCCGCTAATAGATTGGTAACGTTGTGTCTTTCTTCTGTCTTCATTTTCGAGATGCAGGTCTGCTTGTAGAAATTTAATAAATAAACTTTAAAGTTTAAACATTAAATGTAATGTTTAAACATTACATTAATTTAATTAATAATTTAGTCATAATCATGGAAACTATATTTCAGGCATAATTAAGCTATACACACAAATTTAAAATACAATTAAAAAATGAACACAATATTAAACAAAATTTAAAAAGAAATTATTTATAAACTAGACTTTTGTCGTATCACAAAATCTATAATATACCTAATATGAACATTTTCGATTAATATAAATTAATAGTCTTTCGAAAATTCGAAGACTCGTGGTGTTATGTACGATTTTGAAGAACTTGGTAGTCTTCCAAGTTCTTCAAAATCGTACATAACACCACGAGTCTTCGAATTTTCGAGTGTTCAAAATTTTAACGAGAATACAAGAATGTTATCAAATTAATTAGCAAATGATAAATAAGAAAAGGAACGCATAGTCTGCGTAGCTGAGACAGGTACAGAGATATCAGCTTGTGTGTTTTGTTTGTACACCCGTATCTGGACAAGATTAGATTAACTCTGCATTTTAAAAATGCTGGGATGTTAAATTAGTAATTTTGGGAAATGCCCAGCAAGTATACACTGCTGTATAAAAAAAGTCTTGGATATTCCAGACTCGCTGAATAGCAAAATAAACTTTATTATTATTAGTTTATGAACCTTGGACATCCATCCGTATATTAAGGACTTCACATTAATTTATAATTGTACAAGTAGCTTTTCTTCCTCAATGACACTTTGGTTCTTAAAGGCCACTTAACAGTGGGCGAAAACGCTATCTTCTTGGGGGAATTCAGGTGGCGGTTACAAAATTATAAATTAATAAATTGACACTTCAGCTTATGGGCGGTATCGGTATAATGTATATTTAAATTGAAGTAAAAAAAAGATATCTTAGTCTACGTCTGTGTTTGTTTTATTTGAATTTATAAACTTTTATTATTGTCTTTAATATTTACAAAATGTTAATATAATTAAGTTTTTAAAATTTCGATTTGACTGCTACACTATAGGTATCTAGTGTTACGTAAAATATTTTGTGTGAATCAGTGCTAACACTTGTCTTTCCCTGAGGTCGATGGAGGTATCACAGATAATATGATTATTATGTCTTTGTATGTCAGATGTCTGTGTGTTATGTGACTTTTACGAAACGTTTTATATATATTTTTTTGTGTTGATTGCTTAAAAAATGTGCAAAATAATGTTGTATGTGAAGTTTACGTAATAATGAAGTGTCGTGTTTAAAAGAAGATAAAATGCATGGATGTGCTGTATGTTGTCCTTTTAATATTACTAACGTATCATGTTGCATATATTTTTTAATTTTGTTTCTTAAAAAATACTAACACAAACCTGCTTTAATACTTATTACGTTATGTATGAAACTGTGAAGTTTCCATAAAACTGAAGCCACTGCTTGGAGTCTTAATGCAGTGATAAAACTTTTGTAAAACCAAGTATCTAGCCGTGTCGTAGTTAAAAATACACCCAACTGAAATCGAAACACATTTCGTTTTAGTTAATTTGCCGTTTTTGTTAATGCCGAAAAAAGAACCCCATGAGGCGGGGTTCCGTCGATATCTGTGACATAGTCACATTATAAAGACGTAGTCACATTATTATGACATTTTAACTTTAAACGTCACATTTAACATAGTTTCTGAACATATTGTACGTAGGTATATATACCGTCAAAACGAGAAGTTTGAATACTTTTATTTATACGCTTTCCCTCCAATACTCAAAACAAACAAAACTCTCGTATCTGTACAGTTATTTTATTTTAATTTATTTATTAAACTTTTTGTACCATACAAAATTCGTACAATAACAAAGACGGTTAACGCTAAAATGTTCTCCCAGTCAACCTTCGGATAGTTAGAACACAACAACATACATATCAGCTATTGTACGCTCGTGTGTGTCCATGTCCAGTGTGTAAGTGTGCGCGTGTGTGTGTTGCAGCAACGCAACCTGAAGCAGAAGTTCGCGGCGCTGCTGCGGCGGTTCCGCGTGCCCGAGGAGGAGCTGGCCGAGCGCGGCGCGGCACGCGACACGCACCACGCTCAGCGCGACATCGACGAGCTGTTTCAGGTGCGTACCGTGCGTACAGTGCGTACAGTGTGTACCGGCTGGTTGTGACTTGTGACACGTCGTCCGTGGAGCCATGGGTTTACCGATTGGTTGCGTCGCGACTAGGGCGTGCTATCCGGATATTCGGATATTCGAATTATCCGGATATCCGCCGAATTTAATATCCGGATATTGGGCTTTTTACTATCCGGATAATCCGGATAATAATTAATTTTATTATTTTATACGTTTTTTCAATTGAAATATGTAAAAAGCACCGAGATATAACATTTTAAACTGTATTACTGTAGAATAGATACAATATTCGCATAAAATACGACTTAATGTCAAATAAGAAACGCCAACCCGATATTTCTTCACAATAAATGCAAGTGTACAAGCCATGTCCTAAAAATGTTTGCAATTTCAATAATAGTAACACAGAAAAGACGACGTAATCAATACATAATAATATGTAGGTAGGTAATAAAGGCAACGTCTGGTCTGGGTGGTTGAGCACTCACTCACGGTGCTCCTTCAAGGAGAAACCTGGTTCTGTCGAATCTACATGCCGTGCCAAGCTTAGTATAAAGCACAGCACTGCTCAAAAACTGAGCAGAAGTCGAGCAGTTGCATAACAATTGACTACAGAAATCGAACAGCGTTGGGAACTGCTGGAGGGAGAAATAAAAGGCAAAGCCACTATCACTTTATAATTGATACTTTACTTCTGTGTCGCATCCTTATTACTGAGGGTCGTGCCCTTGATGAAAGTCCTTCACTGCTCTTATCAACTCCCTTCACTTTTCCTGGTGACCAACCTTCTGAGGACGATTGCATTGCAACAGTAAACCAAAACACAAGGATTTCCTGATAATATCTTCGTAATCTTGACAGACCGTGGTATGCAACGCTTCCTGATCGAACATAACATCTCAAAAGCATCTATTTTCCTTCACTCTTTTGCTCTATGCGCCCATGATTCCCTGGCATATAAAATATCGAGAAAACGAATGTCTTGAGCTGGTCTTAGTGACATTAGACATCTTTAGATCTTGCCATATTTCATTAATTTGCTTATAGCATTTTTAGCCATGTTTCTTGCTTTTGACTCGATTTCCTTCCCACATCCTCTTTGATTGGATATTAAGTACCCCTTCGAGGTATACGAACTCGTTGACGAATTAAACGTACGCAAGTTCTCTACTCCTAGAGAGTTGATCAGTTGTGTCGATAAGCATTATTTCGGTTTTCTTCTTGTCGAGAGTGAGTCCGATAAGTTCACTCTTTCGCTCTGCTCTGCGGAAAAGGTGAGCAAGGTCCGTCTCCTTTGATGCAAAACCATTGGTATCATCTGTGACTCAGGCTATTGATCTTTAAGCTACGACAAAGGCTTTTAGCGTGGTATACTCCCCATAAATATTGAAAAGAATGAGTGACAGAGTACGAAGTAAAAAATTCTGTTCTAGTTGTCAACATTACTGACAACTGGACTTTTTAAGGACACATCCGTGCATAGTTGTGTTCCCGAAACAAGGATTCCTTCTTGAGGGTTTGCCTTCGCTGACAGTATACAGTTTACCAAGAAGTCGAGTTAACCAGACGATCAAAAATGGCGATCTTAGTGACCCGGCTAACTATAGGCCTATAGCGATAACTTTCCTGCTTCAGAAATAACACGCAGATCTTAAGATATGTGGAAGATCATTAGGTGACCAATTATCGACAATACGGTTTTGGCCACGGTCGTTTAGCTGGTGATCTTCTAGTTAATCTTAAGTGCTGATGGGCTCAGGCTCTTGATCGCAATGGGGAAGCTCTGGCAGTCAACCTAGATATCGCTAAGGAATGAAGACCGGGTCTGGCACAGAGGCCTTCTCACGAAGTTACCATCTCTGAGATGTTATGCAGTTGGGTAGCCAGTTTTCTATCTGAGCGACACATCAAGTTAATTGTAGACGGTTGTTGCTCAGATAATTATGAAACCTATAAATACCGGCGTTCCCAAGGGACTGCGAAGACACAAGTTTGCGCGTTTACCGCTAAGAAAACCCCATTTGTCATAACGCCTCAAATCCAGGGTACCACGCTCATCGTCAGTAAACGTTTTGGGACTCTGGGAGTCTGGGATTTGACGTCTCGAGTGATGTGCATTATCGGCGTCATTCAGAAGGTAAGCCAAGCTAATCTCCCAAGAAGCTTTCTGTCCTGAACCGGGCTAAGCAGTACTTCACTGCGAGGCACCTACACAAGCTCAGATCAGGCCTCACATGTAGTATTGTTCCCACCTCTTGGCAAGGGCACTACAATACCAGCTTAACCCATTCGATGCTATACAGAAACGCGCGGTCCGAGTTGTCAACGAACTTCGAGTCACTCACAGGTTAAAACACCCGAGTTTCAGAAGAAATATCGGTTCTCTCTGGGTGTTCTACCGACTTTACAACGGTGAGTGCTCCGAGGAATAGTTTGACTTGATGCCTACTTCACCTTTTCATTATTGCACCACTCGCCGAAGTTTCATCCACACCGATTGGACTCGTGGAGAACCTCTATGGTCCGATTCTCACGATCTTATTTGCCATGCACGTGCAAACTGTGGAGTGAGCTTCCTTCTGAGGTATTCCCGGAGCGCTATGACATGGGGTTTATTTATTTATTTAAAAAAATTTGAACCTTACAACTATGTAAAAGGTACAAAGGCGGACTTAATGCTAAAAGCATTCTCTGTCATTCGACCTTCGGAAAGTAAGAGAAACATCGGGGTTCTTAAAAAAAGATGTAAAAAGAGTTCTCCTTCAGGGCCCGGAAACATTAGCGATTCCTCTGGCATCTGCTCATTCTGGCTCTGCCATTCTGCTCATGTCCATAGGCGACGATGACCATTTACCATGTGGCCCGTCTGCTTTTTCGTCGGCCGAAAAAAAAACAGTGATAGGAACTAGCAACAAGATCAGAAATATTGGTATGCGTTAGGTTTTAGATAAAGACAGTACCAGCTCGATGTGGTAGAAAAGTATGAAGTACCCTTAGGGTACTTCATAATGACCAAATGCCATATCAGGGTGAAACTCATTAAAAGCTTAGCAGCGCGCTGATACATCTACCGAAGTTTTGAATTTAATTCTGAATAAGTATTTGAATTAAAAATATTGATTTAATCTATAAATTATTTGAATTCAGCCTTCTAAAAGAATTATCCGGATATCCGGATAATATCCGGATAGTATTCAGAAATTATCCGAAATATCCGGATACTAAAATTAACGGATACTTGCATGCCCTAGTCGCGACACGACATCCGTGGAGTCATGAGCTTACTGAGCGGGTTTTAACTTTCCTTACTAGCAGCCACCTACTTTCCTCCATTGTTTTTTGTGCACAGACATTCTATTCTAAGGACGACCAGCGGGCCTATTATGAACTTTTATAAAACTATTCATGTTCCAGGCAATTCATTTATCGGGCTTGGAACGACGTATGATTGGCTAAAAAAGTTTCACGTGACCGCTTTGGTAATACGAATTTGACGTTTACACTGGGACTTGGCTGGAATTAAGAGTTCATAACAGACCGCCTGGTGGGAGAAAACATGGGTGACAAATTCTGATTTGATTGATATTTAAGAAAACATTAACGTTCGCTTAAGGGCTTCTGCATGATACGTGATTTTCGTTAACAAATGTTCATGTTTTTAAATTATTCCTTGTCTCAAAACTCAAAACCACCACCATAAAAAATAAAAAGTATAAAAACACATGCTTTCTATGACAATGGCAAACGATATTACCTACATGATTACATGATTTTGAATTTGACTTGATTACAGGAGCTGGAGTCCCTGTCATGTGGCGAGGGTGAAGACTCGGGCCCGGACCAGATGGACACGATCAGCATCGGCTCCACGCCCAAGCCGTCGCTGCGGCCCTTCTTCAGCAGCTCGCGGTCGCTGGCCAACCAGGACCACCACCGACACTCCAACGGTATGATGGCTCTCAGGAAATACAAACTTAGGTTAGGTTAGATTAGGTTAGGTTTTTTTTTTGTAAGGTTAGGTTAGGTTTATTTTTTTTTTGTAAGGTTAGGTTAGGTTTTTTTTGTTAGGTTTTTTTTTTGTAACGTTAGGTTAGATCTCTCGAATCACTTATCCGAATTAGAACATCAGTTAAGTTTCTTAAATCAGATAGCGTCTACTGTCGATCTCGTAGAGAAGTCCGTTTAGGCCTCGGTAGTAATTTTTAGGAGTTGGTGCGTTTTAGGAATTATTTATATTGTTTTGCTAATTTTACTGTGTGAAAACCTGCACATCTGAGAGGTTTTTATAATGTTCTCGAAGATGTGTGAAGTCTGATAGTAGAGTCATAAATATTTGTAACATAAAACGAGAGTCGTGGGACGGTTTAGATTGTTAAAACGATTAGGTTATATGGAAAAATTGCAGGCAATTCAATTTAAACTTCTAAATTTCAGTGATAGCTGTATGATATGTGAATAGTTTTGATCATGACCTGTCTATAGTTAGATTAGGAATTTCGACTACTCAATTAAGTGTGACAAAAATGATAGTTTTGTAGAAATAAAATTATTCTGGATGTTTTGAAGAAAATTTCGTAATACCGTGTATCATTTTATCACAACCACTACAAGTGACCTATATTCCATGTAACAAAAAAAATGTCCGAATAAAGTTAGCATTACATTATCATAACATTTTTAAGTCGTATATTAGCCAGGCATGGCTTGTAATTTAGTTTTAGATAAAGAAAAAGGAAATGAACTGAAGTGTTTATATCGAAATGTAGCTTTAGTGATGTTTGAGATTTCATAGCAGTCAATAAGTTTATAGTATTAATATAAAGAAGAGCCGTGATGAACTGGCCGCACCCGAGTGCATTGTGTGATCGCTTGAGTCTTGTTTTGCTGTGCAAGGGGGTTAGCACGAATTGTTATCCAACTGGGAGAAAGAGAGAGGTATATCTCACGACTTATTTTTCACATGCATAATGAGCTAAAAATGCAATTGGTTTAGATTTTTAAAAACAAAAATATTTTAGTGGAGATAAATTCTTTGTAATCGAAAGACGAAATCTTCGTTCTATACGTACAATTTTTTTAAAATTCCATGATGCCCTTACAGAAATATATAATACTAATGTTGGATAAATTCTTTCTTACCCCTTTGCGGTTGTGTATTGTTATTAATGATAATTGATAACATGGTGATGTATTAATATGATGATACACTCATGACGAAATTGCATATTTATATATTTTATGTTTTGTTTTTGTTAACGCTATGTGCATAGTGTAGTGCATGTGTGGGGTGGAGACATACTACACAACTATTGAGATGTTACTACTACAATTAGTACTTAGGTACATCATTATTGTCTAATTAAATTGGTTTAGTATCTGAAAACGTCGTATTTTCAATACATATTTTATGTTTTTACGCCCTTAAAAACGATTTCTTTGATATTTGTGCTTTAGGCTACAAACCAAAAACAAAAGTAATTTAAGTGACGTAACAGTAATGTATTAACACTATATAACTTTAAATAACACTTTATACGAGTATAGTTTGTACTACGAAACACATAGACAAATTAATTTGCCACACTACCACTCACTGAAATCATTAAAAAACAACTTACCACCACAAATCACAGTAATACCTACTACGATTAAACATCAAACTGTTTGTATGTTGCTTTGTATTTCATGTTCGTGATGTGTTTTCTCGTTTCCAACTTCGGGACTTATACATGACGTGTGCGGGAATTAAATGTGTGTATTTATATACAATAAAATGGGTTAAAACATAGTCATACTTTTATGAAAAAGAAAAAACTGCCTTCTCAAGCACTACTTCTTGTCTCTTGCTACATAAGAACACAGTCTACAAAACAACTCTTACATAATTAAAATTGAATTTTATTCCATAATACATAACGTTACCTACCTACGTTAATTATTAAGTTTGTAACTCATGACTTTATCGTGCTGCACTCTCGTCGCGTTGCCTTACCAAACGTACAGTACCTACTTAAACACGCATGCACACACGCACACGTTGCCATACCAAACGTCGAGTACGTTCACACGCACGCACACGCACACTTCGCCATACCAAACGTCGAGTACGTTCACACGCACGCACATGTTGCCATAATTATCAAACGTCCAGTACGTTGACACGCACGCACACGCACACGCTGCCATGTCAAACGTCCAGTACGCACACACGTTGACACGCACACGCACACGCGCACGCTCCACCCCGCGCTATAACAGTCGGCATGCGCAGTGACGCGGCACGCGAGCCTCGCGTCCGCCGGTGAGCTCGCCGCGCGCCGCTCCGCCGCCGCGCCAACACGCACAGGTAACGTGCACTGGCACGCGTCTACCACAGACCACGCCAACCGTGCAACGGCTGCGTATCGCAATGGAACTTAACAAATTGCGAGTGTGAATGGCTTTGCCCGCGTTTTCCCGGATACTAAGTACCCTATGTCTAATGACACAGTACCCTGGGTTATGGTAGACCTTTGTGCTTTTCATGAAAATCCATTCAGTAGTTTTAGCGTGAAGGAGTAACAAACATCCATACAAACTTTATAATATTAAAACAGTATTATTACAAATTTGTGTAAACAAAGGCCGGGTCTTAGATGGATGACCGTTAGGAGTGAATTATTTGGACTAATCTCTGCTTCCGAGGGGGGCACGTAATGCATACCTTAGGCAGTTGGCCTCTAACAACTTAACCAATCTTTACTGGAAGCGTGTAGTGGAAAACGCTCCTGGAATTCCGGTTTAAAAAAATTATAAATAGGCTACTGACGTCGACTACTTATCTATACTTTATAATAAGTAAAAAAACTGGAGTTTAAAATTCTAACGACTGATTTTGTTTCATTGGATACGCAGCCTACGAGTTTAGTGAAGTGTGGGAACTTGTTAAATTAGATACTTATGAGTAATATAATGTAGAAGGTTTAACATACATACATACCATTGAGTTTCTTGTGCAATATCATAATAGCATGTGAATGGATAATGTTAACAGATGTGACGATATTTGGCAGCCTGTACAATCGCCCAAAACCTTTTGCATTATACTATTCAATAAGTACATATTGCAAGCTTTTGTCTGTACTGTTGTTTGTTTTTACTTTTCACTCTTGATTTCTAGTCTTATCTTCAAACATACTATCTCTTTTACTTGCGGTACAACTCTTTTTCTTTTTTATTTCGTTCTTTATTCTTCTTTCATAAAACGAAATCACATACATATATTAAGGTTTTAAATAAAGATTAATAAATAATATAAAAATAATATAAAAGATAAGAAAATTATCATTACCGCTTTCAAAAGATTATAGGGTGTTTCAAGACATCAATTACGCATGTTCCTTTTGTAGATTCTATGTTCTTGTAAATATCAATAATACCGATTCATTATTTCTTTCACTGTCTGTCCGTTCACTAATCTGTCTTCTACTTCCAGGTTCACCTTAATTCCTTAATGTATGTCTCATGTTTGTGGTATTATTAATGGCTTTTCGTAACATGTTTAACGATTTAATAATAAAATAGATATAAAAACGAATTATATTCAAGCGTTGTTTGAGTTTGTTTCAATAATATTTGAGTCGAAATCCACGTTCCATTCTCCTAAAGAACGTGACGTCACGCCCTGCGAATTGGGGTTCTTTGTATTAATATTTTAGCGCGTCGAATAAATGTGAAAACATGTCCAATTCGTCGCTTCAAAACAACGTGTGACATACATCCACTAACTCCCGCTAGCCACACCAGTAGCTCGAGCACGAATATTTGCGAGAAAGTATTCGTATGGTTAACGTAAGCAATTTGTATGGCATTTTTTCAAAAGCGCCCCTATCGTGCGTAAATGGTACTAAAATGCCATACAAATTTGACAAATTGCTTACGTTAACCATACGAATACTTTCTCGCAAATATTCGTGCTCGAGCTACAGTACACTAGCGCGATAGATAGCGTTGATGTGCAGTGTAAGTGTTGACATAAGGCACGTCCACACGTCCACAGAGTCGGAGGCGGTGCGCAGCTCGGCGGGCGACGAGCGCGGCAGCGAGGGCAACAGCGACGGCGACGCGACGCTCGACGCGCCCGTCTCCGGCGCGTCCGTGTCCAGCTCGCCGCCCAATGAGATTAAGGTAATAGACTAATCGTATAAGGCTAAACACTCATAGCTCCACACTAGGATTCTCTGTGTCGTGGGTGCCAGGAACACACAAACACAAGGACACACACCCAGACCGAGAACAGAAATTCAAACTCAATATTTAAACCGTCTCGCTGGGAATATAGTCCAGGATCGTATCATGGCGGTCCGGCATGGTAACCATTATATCAGAGGGGTCGATATAGTCATAGTAATTTATATAAATAGGTCAAAAATGAGTGGACTAGCCACGTCATAAGTGGTTACCTTTGCCTATTATTATTGAGTAACATCAGAGAAGTCGCAAATGCCTCGCTAGCATAAAACGTAAAACGCCTTTCTTGATGATCCATGTTACTGGGTTTGCATTCAAAATGTGAAGTGTATTCGTATCGTAATAAGTTCCATTGTCATTGTTAAGGAGGACAAGCGGTCGCGGCTGTTCCGCAGCGCGACGAGCGGGGGCAACCTGACGCCCGCGGGCGGTGGCGGGGGCGGCGGCGGGGGCGGGGGAGGGGGCGGGGGCGGCGCGCGCAAGAAGAACTCGCTGGTGGCGGGCGAGCGGCCAGTGTCCGCGCACGACCTGCCCGCCATGAGCCCCACCGCGCTCGAGGTAACACTCACACTGATGCGGGTTCAATGAATGATATGAATGATATGAATGAATGAATGATTTGTATGAATTAATGATTTATTTGTTTAAATATGCGTATATATCAACTCACAACAGTATATTACATTCCAAGACACTTTACTGGTGGAGCCGGCGTATAAATTACAAAAAGATTCTCCATAATGACAATATTCGTCGGTTTTTTAATATTGGTCAAATTTGATATTTGTACGGTGTTAAAGGCTACTAAATGCTATCCATTTGAGTTTCTCTACAAAAGGTTTATTAAACAACAACAAAATAATACATTTGTATACGTACAGGTGCATGCATGAACGCACGAGCGCGTATATATAGTTAATGTTGTTGCAGCCGCGTCGCACGATAGCAGAGCAAGTGTCGAGCGTGCTGGGCGAGGAGGGCGCGCCGGAGTGCGTGGGCGTGGCGGCGGGGGGCGCGGGGGGCGGCGCGGCGCGGGCGCTGCACGCGCTGGGCGTGCCCGCGCTGCTCGCGGCGCCCCCGCACGCGCCGCCGCTGCGGGCGCTGCTGCAGACGTTGCTCGCGCGCGCTGCTAAACAGTGAGTTCGGATAATGTTACAATGGACCTGTATAAGATAATCCAAGTAGAGAGTTGCTCTACCTCAGACTCGGTCACTGAGCCTGACTTCACCAAAAACTTGATATTTTTTATGGAAAGAGTAATTCATAATTTCTTATCAATCTTGAAATTAAATGAAGAAGTGTAGTAAATACCTTCGTTGCCTTTGAATATCATTATAATTACATATTCTCATTAAGTATTTTACAACAAAGCTATTTAATGCCAGAAGCTTTACATGAAACCATCTCTAAAAATAGCAACTAAAACGTTATTTAACTAATTAATTATTAAATGCAATCTATATATATAAAATTGAAAAGCGACACACCGCTGATTAAACAAAAAATCTCAGAAACTGCCGAACCGATTAAGATGAAATTTGGCAGGGAGATAGTTTATGCTAAGGAGACGTCCACTAAGAACGGATTTTTGGAAATTCATCCCCTAAGGGGTACAAATAAGGGTTAGAAGACACTTTCATACAAACCAACTTTCTTAGTTTTAGATTTATAAATTTGAAAATTTTTATGTAGGTTTATAGTAATAAAGAAAAGTTAACTTTAATATATTTTTTTGGAAAATCATCCCTTAAAGGGTTAATTTACTGAATTGAACTTAGTAGGCAACTTCGTCATTTTTGAAGTTAAAAACATGAAAATTTACATATTAGCTCCAGACTAGAAACAAAATTTGTAAGTATTATGTTTTTTTTGGAAAATCATCCCCTAAAGGGTTAATTAAGAGTGCGAAAGTTAGTATGGACACTTCGTCAGTTTTGAAGTACGAAGGGCGAAAATTTGTATATAAGCTTATAGTTAGACACAAAAAATAACTATATCACTGTTTTCTCAAAATTCATCCCCTAAAAATAGGGGTTGGTAGTCAACTACATACAAATCAACTTCGCCAATTTTAGAGTTATAAATATGAACATTTTTACGTAAGTTTATAGTAATAAACAAAAGTTAACTTTAACAATTTTTTTCGGAAAATCATCCCCTAAAGGGTTAATTTAGTGAATTTAATTTAGTATGCAACTTCGTCATTTTTAAAGTAAGAAGGGTGAAATTTTGTATATAAGCTTATAGTTAGACACAAAAAGATAACTGTATCACTGTTTTCTCGAAATTCATCCCCTAAAAATAGGGGTAGGAAGCCATTTACGTATAAATCAACTTCGTCAGTTTTAGACTTATAAATATGAAAATTTTTATGTACGTTTATAGTTGTGAACAAAAGTTAATTTTAACACGGTTTTTTGGAAAATCATCCCTTAAATGGTTAATTTAGAGGATTTCATTTAGTACGCAACTTCGTCATTTTTAAAGTTAGAAACATGAAAATTTATATATTAGCTCCAGATTAGAAACATGGAAGTACATATTACGTTTTTTTTGGAAAGTCATCCCCTGAAGGGTAAATAAGAGTGTGAAAGTTAGTATTGACACTTCGTCAGTTTTAAAGTACGAAGGGCGAAAATTTGTATATAAGCTTATAGTTAGACACAAAAAATAACTGTATCACTGATTTCTCGAAATTCATCCCCTAAAAATAGGGGTTGGTCGTCAACTACATACAAATCAACTTCGCCAGTTTTAGAGTTATAAATATGATTTTTTTTATGTAAGTTTATAGTAATAAACAAAAGTTAACTTAGATTTTATTTTTTTCGGAAAATCATCCCTTAAAGAGTTAATTTAGGGGAATGAACTTAGTAAGCAACTTCGTCATTTTTTAAGTTAAGAATGGACAGGGAGCAGGAGAGGGAGAAGGAGCGGAAGAGGGAGATAGAGAGGGACAGAGAGCGGGAGAGGGAGTGGGAGCGGGACAGAAATCGGGAGAGGGCGCGGGTGTGGGCGGGAGAGGGACTGGGAGCGATAGAGCAAGAGGGAGAGGGATATGAAGTGGGAGGAAGACCTCGAGCGGGAAAGGGAGAGGGAGAGGGAGAGGGATATGTGGTGGGAGAAGGACCTCGAGCGAGAAAGGGACAGGGAGTGGGACAGGAAGAGGGAGATCGAGGGGAGTGAGACAGAGAGTGGGAGAGGAAAAGGGACAGGGAGCGGGAGAGGAAGAGGGCAAGGGAGAGAGGGAGATGGAGAGGGAGAGGGAGAGGGAAAAGAAAAAAGTTAATGTTGTTTACTATTCCAAACCCGCTCCCGGAGGAATAATCTGTGATTGTATCGTAAGTTTCAGTATGTAAATTCCTAAATATAAGTACTTCAATATAAATTAACCTGTTTTTAAATTTTCTTTTGAAAGGGATAATAAATAATATGATAAGCATAATTTCCGCGTGCGAAGCTGCGGGCAACCGCTAGTTAATTAATAAGCATAAAATATACAAACACAACAAATATTATTTTGTCAATTATAATATTTCATTCTCTCATTACCGCTAATAACAACCGGTATCTATAACCGTTCGTTATCGTTACCGCTATCGTCGCGTCGCAGGGGCGGGCGTCGCACGTTCCGCGTGTGCGTGTGCGGCGGCGAGGCGGCGGCCGCGAGCGCGCTGCGGGCGTACGTGGAGCTGGCCGCGCGCCGCCCGCACGACGCGCCGCCGCTGCGGTTCTACATCGTGCCCACCGGTCAGTGACGACACTACCGACACTAGCGACACTACCGACACTACCGATACTACCGACACTAGCGACACTACCGACACTATCGACACTAGCGACACTAGCGACACTACCGACAGTACCGACACTACCGACAATACCGATACTAGCGACACTACCGACACTAGCGACACTACCGACACTAGCGACACTAGCGACACTACCGACACTAGCGACACTACCGACACTAGCGACACTACCGACACTAGCGACACTACCGACACTACCGACACTAGCGACACTACATCATTAGTACCACTATCGAATAAAGTGACTTGCAATAAACATAGCCCGTAAAAAAGCAAAGCAAAGCAACAACCCTTTTCCTGTTTTTCTTCACCGGAGCAAGTGATAATTAACTTGTAATACGCAACATCGCCCGTACGTCTGATTAACTTCTTCACAGACTAACGCCCCTACTCAGAGTCACTAACTGTTATTTAAACCGCTCCTTGGTAAATAATCACCATACAAATCCTGTACTAAGGAGCGATTTAAGTAACGGTTAGTGACTCTTACGGCCGGTCTCAATAATGTACTAACAGATGGAAGGCTGTGAAAAGGGCTATCATTAGTATGTTATCTGTCATATTTGTCAATTTTTGCCTCTGAAAAATTGACAAATATGACAGATGACAGCCCTATCCACAGTCTTCCATCTGTTAGTACATTATTGAGACCGGCCGTTAGTTGGGGCGTTAAACAAAAAAGTTTATAGTTAAAAAACGAAATACACACTTTTATAGTGTCAGTATACTAAAGGGAAAAATTTGCGACTCTAATGTTAACTGTTAAGGAGTTTCCTCTTTTTGTTCCGTCTGGAGTCATACCTGAGGGTAGTATCAGGTCATGCTTGTCACAAAAATGCTATCTGCAAGCAGATAGCCATTAAATAGGTTAAGACCCAGTAACCATAGGGTCACATTGTCGACTAAAAAGTTTCGTGTTTAATTCCCGACCACGACAGAAATTATGTATATTTTTTAGTTCGTCCGTGTGTATTCAACACGTGTTCGTGTCTGTGTGTTACAGGTCCGTGTACGATAGCGCGCTACCTGTCGGCGACGGACTCGGCGTACGCGGCGCTATTCGCGAGCGACGCGTGGGCCGCGCTGTGCGAGCGCGCCGCCGACCCGCCGCTCGGGGACGTCGCTGAGATGTCCTCCCGCATCGCCAGGTACACACACACACACACACACACACACACACACACACACACACAGCTACACTACCTAATCAGTTGCACATGATATACACCTCTACTTACTTTATTCACGTCATACGTACTTCATCTCACCTCTTACTTCATGTCATCATTATTACGCACTTACTACGTTCCGCGCTCAGATGCGCCCTGCCCGCGGCTTTGTCTGTGTTTTCCGGGATAATAATTACCCTCTATGCTAAACCAGATCATGATCTACCTGCATGCTAAATTTCATGGAAATTCATTCAGTAGTTTTTGCGTGAATGAGTTACAATTATCCACACATCCAGACTTTTAATAAGGTTGAAATAACGTCAGCACATCTTTATATTATAGCGGTAACTGACACGAGTGTTGTGACATCCGACACAGGTACCTGAACAGCGTGGGCCCGGTGAACAACGTGCCGATCGGCGAGGCCATGGTGGCGTACCGCGAGCGCTCCGGCGACGAGGACTCCAGCCAGACCTTCGTGCCCTTCATTGCGGTCAGTACGCAGTACACTGTATGACTGTACGTACACGACGCACGGACACGCAGCCGTGACGACAGCAGTACCTACAGTACGCGCGAGGCTTTTGTTTTCAGTGACACCGTTTTCAGTTTCCGCTATTAGGTAATAGGTAACTGGGGTGGCAATAGGCTTTTACAAAGCTACTGCGCTCACCATCATGGACAATATATCTATTTATCATCGGATGGAATTGCAACAAGTACAAAATAAAAAAAGGGTGAATGTACTTTTGTACGCGCGTGAGAAGTTATACTTCTTTGGCATAATTAAATAAATATTTAACCCCTCCCCCTCCCCTCCCCTCCCACTCCCCTAACACACGTGGTGCTTTAGATGTATTTATGAGTAATATGTTGGTCCAATAGCTTGGTCCAAATGGTTGATCCAACATTATGAACAACATGTCTGTAACTACCACAGGAAGTGCGAGTGGGTTGCGGCGAGGGCGGGCCGTCGTCTCTGGAGCTGGAGGAGGGCGGGTCGCCCCCCGCGCGGCCCTCGCCCCCCGCCACGCCGGCGCCCGCGCCCGCGCCCGACCTGCCCCCGCCGCACCTGCCGCCCCCGCTGACGCGCCAGGAGCCGCTCGAGCTGCAGCTCGACTACTGGCTGGTGAGGACACCTACCACACAGCTGATTGCTATGTTCGGTTTAGACGTATTAAGTAGTTAACTAAATAAGTGAATAATTTTTAGTGTGCGTCCACACGTAATAATTTAGTAAAGCTCTTTAGTTCATACAATTCTACTTTATTATTTAAGCATTTTACTAAATTTTAACAAAAAAGTGCCTATACAAACGTGTTAAGTAATAAGTCCCGCCCACCTACTTAAAAGAAAATAGAAAAATTTCTAAATTACTTGTCTACTTGATTACTAAATTTTAACTACTAAATTGTCCGTTTACACGTATCAATTTACTTAAAATTTAGTTAACTACTTAATACGTGTAAACCGAACATTATTGATTAAATAAAAAAAAACTTGAGAGGTGTCAAGGGACACCCGGATGGAACGAAGTTCCTTGCAGTCAGTACTAGGATAGCAAAAACATGCAGCAAGTGTGCCAAAACAAATCTAAGGTCACACTCGCTTGCATGTTTTTGCTATCCTAGTACTCTGGCTTACTTTCTATGTAAAAAAAACTACGACGGCATAAAGTGTCGTTACCAAATTTTCCGCCTAGCCCCCTTTCGCAACACGCGATAAAGAACTTCGTTCCAAAACTTTGTATTTTTAGAGGTTCATCAGGATTTTAGGATCGTTTTAGACTTTAAAATAGAGTGTAATATCCTTACTGAAATACAACAGTATACACTAAGCTACAGTTGGTGATTTGTGTGTGATGTATGTGTGTGTGTGTGTGTGTGTGTCGCAGGTGCCGGGGCGGTCGGCGGAGGGCGCGGACGGCAAGGTGACGGTGAAGGCGTCGTTCCGCGCGCTGCTCGTCACCCGCCACAACCACCACCTCTGCATCACCTACCTCACCAAGGAGAAGAAGCAGAAGAGTTAGTGTTACACGCTCATACATTCAGCCTACACAACACCTAAACAGAACTTACTTCTAAGTAATGCTACTCGTACACCGTGACTATATCTTAATCTTAATATGTATATGACGGCGAGCGACCTCTTTGGTCTGTCATAGGAGAAGTCATGAAGAAAAACCAAATGTTTAGAATAAGGAATGTGTCAATCTATTTAGAACATTACGTGTGGGACATTCTAGGGGATTCGTATAGTGATCACGGAGTTGTACAGATTGTTATTGATGTGAACGTTAGTTGAACTGGAAATATAATATCATGGAGCAAAGTAAAAGGAATATTATTGAATAACCAACACCGTAGAATACCCCTTCTGTTACATATATATAAATTACGTGTCACAGTGGCCGCGTTCCACTAGACGCTCACAACGCTCACAACGATCAAATTAGTATGATATTTTGATCGTTGTGAGCGTCTAGTGGAACGCGCCCGTTGTTTGTCCGCGATGGACTTCTAAACTACTTAACCGATTTTAATCTAATTTGCACACCGTGTGCAGTTTGATCCAACTTGAAAGATAGGATAGCTTACATCTCAAAATAAAAATAAAAAAAACTTTTGACAGAACGAAGTCTGTCCGGGCAGCTAGTTTCCTTATATATCCATAATAAGGAAATATAGCATTGATTTGTGAAGCATAAAGCATTGATTTGTGTTAACAACATTCTATAGTATATTAAGCAACGCAAAATTTTTTGCTGACTATACAAGTCAAATTTTAATAAACATAAAAAATCAGAGCCAACACTTGACATATATCTGACAAAAGTGACAAACTATACAGTGTGTTGTTATTGTTGTGTGTGTGTGCAGTAATGCGTCTGGGCAAGAAGAAGGAGAAGGCGGGCGAGGCGGAGCCGGGGCGCGCGCAGAGCGTGGAGGGCGTGGCGCGGCTCATCTGCTCCGCCAAGGGCTCGCACAACGCACCGCTCAAAGGTAACGCACGCACCGTACACTGACACGCACCATACACTGACACGCACGCACTCTAGCACGCAAGTACGTACACATATACGCTCACGGAGAGATTGTAAGTTAGAAGTCCGAGGAGTTTGCCGAACACCTCAGCCCAAAAAAATCTGATTTGCCCCTCCCCCTACACTGGACACGCATCCAGAGAGTGAAAATTAAGAAAAAGATTTAATTTAAGTCGTAGGTTGATCTTACAAATTGTATCATGGTGTATCATAGGACAATTACAAAAGACCGGATGATTTTAATCTAAACCATCCTTTGAGCTGATATGACACTAATAATAATATAATTATATGCATAATGATCGTTTGTATTGAAAGCGTCTTACTCCAATCCACTACCAACTATACGTACTGTAAGTGGTTCCGTTCTTCCATTCCCCCGCAGTGTACATCGACGGCACGGAGTGGAACGGCGTGAAGTTCTTCCAGCTGTCCACGCAGTGGCAGACGCACGTGAAGACCTTCCCCGTGGCGTCGTGCGGCGCCCCGCTCGCGCCCCCCGAGTCCTAGGCCGACAGGGGGCGCTGGCGGCACTGCTCTCGCTCCGTGGACGCCGGACACCTGGCTACACCCTCCGACCTTAACAGTTTGAAAACTCTCGAAACCCCCGACAAAATAGAGGAGTGTTATAAAGTTGACGTGTACATGTGTGTCTGTCTGTGGCATCATAGCTCCCAAACGGAGGAACCGATTTTGATCCAGTTTTTTTTTGTTAGACAGTTGACTTAATCGAGTGTTCTTAGCTATGTTTAGTGTAAATAAAACTGTCGGGGGTTTTTTTAATTTTAATTTAAGATTATTTCAGTTATAAATCAATAATACGATCGAAAAATTACAAAATAAATGCTTTCTTTAAACAGTTTTAGATCGGAGGGTGAAGTTACGTGTCCCAACCCATATTTATTGTGACGTATGTATGTACGCTATCGAGCTGCCATGGTTATTATATGATATAAACGTAGACGGTTCTTTGTTATGTGTCTTGAATATTCGTCGTCCGTAGTGATGTTCGTTGGGCCGTCGGCGGCCTAGTACAAAATGTATTCGTAATATTGTATTGTATTGTCTTTAAACGATTCCGTAGATGTATATTGTATGTATATAGTTCGGTCGCTGACGCGTGGTGTAGTGTTGCCTGTCTTTGCTCATGTTTGTGAAGTCGTGAGGTAGTGAGTGAACGCCATTTTGATGTGTTATAAGCAATCAGCGCCATCTAGCATGATTACTAGTAGGTGCGATTTTGATAAGTAAATTGGCAATAAAGAAAATATTTGTTGAAGCTCCCGCATCTCACAAACTAGTTTTCGTAAGTAATAATAGTATGATATTAAAGTTATGTCATGGCGTGGTCGCGGAGAGACTGATCCAATGATGATATCAACCCAGTTTGATAAAAGTCTGTTTGTATACAAATAAAAGATGTGAGTGAACGTTACATTTAATTTTAAAATGTATAACGAACTATATTTTAACTTTTCATTCCATTTATCATTAATTTCTTGTATCATTGATGCCTGTCCTTAGAAATAAACTTATCCTAAAAAAATAACCATCTTTTTAAAGACGTAATATAAGCCGCTGTGAGAAAACATTTCGAGCGATTAATAATAAAATTTTGAATTTTTATACCGCTACAATAGCAAGGCTTGCAGTATGCAACTGTAGGATAAATCGCGAATGTTCGCCATTATTGATTCTAATTGTAACTTGTAGTATATTACATAGACGTTCAATGCGAAAACTATCAACGAATTCATTCATCAACTTTAAATACTCCGTCGAGCTCGGCTTCTAACAGTACCCTCGCGAGGGTGTTCAAGCCGCATAATGAAGGCTCAATAAATAATCGTTAACTATTCCTCATAGTCATTTCATATTAGGTAGTGATGTATTTAGCGTTATTGTTAAAATATTCGATGTACTCATTCAGTATCGAGCGATACTTGTTGGTGATGTTTCCAGTATGTATGTGGTAGGTTAGGGCGCGTAGTCTGCCGCGCAACCAATTATTGTAGTACTAGGTTTAGAAGACATTTAGTTAAGTATGTTTCTCGAGTTTTTATACCTAGATTTATCGAGTTTTGTCAGAGTTAAGCCAATGCATACGAAACGGGACGGGACATGAAGTTTTGGGAACATCGTTTCATAGAAAATGTATACGATAGTGCATACGCAGCGGAATCCCGTACGGGACGTGGGACGTACGGGACCGTTTCGACCGGCCCGTCCTGTACGGGAATAAGCTCGTTACGTATGCATTGGGCATTACTGTATGAGTATGTATGTTAGTCGGATCTATAGATCTTGGGACATGTGATCATAGCCAAATCTACTGCTCGTAGTCAGATCTATTGTTCGTAAACGGATCTATCGCTCGAAGAACTAAGGAGATTTGATGACAGTAGGTTATGATCAACAAATCTTTGTCAGGTCTGTCATTGTGAATTATATCTGATTCACAGTAACTGTAATTGAATATGTCGACCGTAATCAGATGTATCCATCTTATTTGCAGTTATTACTGTTTTAAAAATGGGTTTAAGAACGTGAGAAACATATTGGCCTATTGCGTTGCGCGGCAGGGGGGTGGGGGGGGGTGCGGAGTACTGCGGGCACATATCAGCGTGGAGCGTGCTGGTGCGACAACGCAATTTTCTTTATTTAATCTGTGATTGAAATTATTATTTAATCGTACGGCGCGACGGCGATCGACGCGAGCCAAAAAGTTTTGTACTTTTTTTATAAGCGCTCGGTTGCCTAGTGAGATATATCTTCCGACACCGTAGATTTTTACTAGTTAGCTTTGGTACGGTCTATATCTTGTCTGTTCATAAATCTTCCAGTATTCTAAACTTATTAATCTTTAAGCTACGGTTGGACAATTCTGCTAACAACTTAAGACATCTCAACGAGTAGTAGAATTACGCATTACTCTAAAACTGCAAAGTTTTTTGGAATACGGTAGCCAGCCTCGCATAGCTGTTACTTCTTAAAACTTTTTAACATAGCCTCTTACATGTGTATATCAAAAAGCTGTCGATATTTAATAGGTGTGTTATTAAAAATATCTACAATTTGATTACGTTTAGCCTTTTTCGTTACGATGTGTCATAGATTTATGATATGTTTTGTAACGTATTGTTAACAAAGAGGAGAAATTATACAATAATTAAATAGATAATCGTATTCGATGGAACCGATGTCAGAAAAATGATAGTTTTGCAGGAAACGATCTGTACTTATATGGTTGCCACACAGTTAACTTTTGTATATCTCTTCATCTTCTGTATGTTTAAAACTCGTTAATGGATTAACTTAATTTGTTTTTAATACTTTTAATCCGGTGTTTCCACGTAGATTAAAAAATTGAAACGGTTTGCGTTTGCCACTTCGAAGAATGACTAGGTTTAGTTAGTCATGGTGTTGTCCGATGGAGTTACATATGTTTTTATGGACGCGTTCGATTCACACTTAACCGGGACGTCGAATGTTGACATTTCAAAAATCCTCCTTCAAACAACGATATTAATTGATTAAATAGGTTGGGCCATGCACTTCAATTGATCAACTGTTGGTGCAGCTTTTAATAAAACCTGGTGAATAAATTAAATTTTTATTAAATTAGGAATCGTAAAGGGTCTTTCCATATTTATTGTTCTTTTGTTAAGTCGATTACAATAAGCTATATGTAGCTAAAGCAATAAGAGCAATAAAATTAGCCCCTACCCATGATCCGATATCGGTCAGTCGGTTACACTTCGATTAATATACCCTTTTTAAACAATTAATCCTACTAATATTATAAATGTGAAAGTTTGTGAGTTTGGATGTTTAGATGTTTGGATGTTTGGATGTTTGTGTTTCAATCACGCAAAAACGGCTGATCGGATACAGATGAAATTTGGCACACATATAGTTTAATACCTAGAATAAAGTATAGGATACTTTTTATCCCGAGATATTGATCTGTTCCCGAGGGAAAAGAAGTAATTTTTATAGTAATAGGAAAACAGTTTTGACGTTTATCTTCACAGTGACATTAGAAAACTCAAAGCAGCTGATTGAGTGATAAAAGCTCAAAGGATAAAAGTTATATTATGGTACATTGTTTTAATATGTTTATTAACAAACATATCAAAAATTTGCGGTGAGGCGCATTGTGATAATTTTTGTCATACAATGGAAGCTTTAGTAGCCATTGATCTCGTATAAAATCAAATAAAGCCAACCCAGCATTTTTTAACGCAAAACTAAGGCTGCTTTCACATCAGCGTTTGTCGAGCGTTCCACGCGCCCAACGCTTAATCAATGAGCTATAAAAAAAAATTATTTTACGTAGAAGAAATACTATAACTTATCAAGGTTTTTCCTAGCTCTCAATATGAGGTGCGATTGAAATATTATAATACGTACCGCATTAGGTTTTATTTGTCAGGTTAAAATAATCAAATTTGGTTTTTAACATTCGAAAATATCTACCAATATTTTTTTACTTACTTTATAGAAATAAATATTAATTTTGTTAACCTATTTAGCAAATCAGTATTCAAGTGTGTCGGATGAATGCGTACGCTTATAAAATCCTAGTGTGGTGTCGGCCTTTTGTCAAGATCGGCCTTATGTCAAGATTTCTTTATTTTTCTATCTATTGCTGCATATATTACCAGTGCTTTTTACCGAAATCTACAAACCTTCAATAAGTTTTTAATGAGCAAGACCTTTAGTATACAGTGTTTTTAGATAGGAATAGATTCGTTGTTTATGAAGCGATTTTCATGATTTTTTATTGTATTGGGAATTTACTAAAGTTGGTCCTATTTCAGTAGGTATAGTGGGATGATGGATTGTGGAAATAATGAGTGAACTTCTCAATCGTAGGGAATGACTGAACCGTGTTCAAATATATTAGCTGTTATCATCATTTACATCGTCCATGTCGTTACTATTATCAATCGTTGACATCGCCAGGTATGGTGGTGTGTCTTATTGTGGGCATGCACGCAACGAGAAATCGTTACGATCAGACTGTACACTTCGAGCGGTAAAGTTTATCGTACATGGCATACAAGCTATACACGCTACGAGAAATCGTTACGATCAGACGGTACAATAAACGGTGCCGACGCACACGTGTCAGCGATGGCTTCGACGGACGACGTTTTAGAAGCTCTGAAGGAAAATTAACATGTATGCAATTCACTCGTGGTAGAAGTGAAACCTTCAGAAATAAAGATATTAATTTAATAACGTGTATCAAATTATCAGCGCACGTCCACCCGAACTGCGACTGACGACAAAACTGAACACGAAAACTGAACGAGCGCATATACGTTATGATCAGTCGGCACAATTCTTCCGATTCCGTTCCATCCATCCATCAGCCTTTGTAGGTCCACTGCTGGACATAGGCCTCCCCTAACTTCCGCCACTCTGACCGGTCCTGAGCCTTCTGAATCCAGCGGATACCCGCTGTCTTCTTCAGGTCGTCGGTCCACCTGGTCGGGGGGCGTCCTGTGCTCCTTTTACTGAGGCGTGGTTTCCATTCGATTCCGTTACTCAATTGAAATTTTCGTACTGTTTCGTTCGACTGCGCAGTCTTAAAAATCGGACGAAACTGTGCAGTTTTGTAACATACATGTAGCAATTTAATGGTACCGTTCGATACAGTCTGATCGTAACGATTTCTCGTAGCGTGTATGCCCACCATTACAGACGAAATTGGACTCCTCAACGGAACAATTGAAATAACTAAACAATTTTTAAAAATATTTGTTGTTCGTAATATTGGCTTCAACCCATTAATGGCCCACTACTGGGCACGAGTCTCTCCTCTTCAGCAGGCCGCTCTAGGCCTCCAACACACTGCTCCAGTGCGGATTGGTGGAGGGGTTAGTGGCCAACCCGAGTGTCAAAAGTTCTCAAACCGTCCGAGGGTCTCCGACATGGCTTAACGATTGTTATCTTATGATAACAACCGGGACCGACGGCTTTACGTGCCCTACGAAGCACGGAAACGCTAAAGAAATTTCTGCCTCGAGCGGTCACTCATCCAACTACCGACCGCGCCCGCTGTTGCTTAACTTTGTCGATTACATAGGACCGACGCAAGCCGCCGCGCCGGCAAGATCGCACTTCAAAACCAGACGCACAGAAAAATAATCATTTTTTTAATTATAAGTTAATGCTTGACTACAATCCCACCTGATGATAGCGATGTAGTCTTGGTTTAGTATGGGATCTATTTAGTACATTAATACATATTTTCATAGTTTTCATACTTTAAGTATGATGATGACCTGCCATCTTGACTTGCCAGGAAAATACTTAATTTGGCATACTTTTTATTTTAAATCATAGTTTAACGATATAACAAACTGCAACTTCATCTGCATAAATAAGATCCACATACAAATGAATAATTTGAGAGGTGACACATTCAGCTTATGGACCATGAATCATATTTTTGACTACGGTATCGTGTAATTTTTTATTGATATAGTCGATGTGGCTAGGACGATATGGTTGTATTTTTTAGCTACTAAAACATATGCATGGGGCAACCTCGCTCTTACCACTCTATGGAGTACATAAAACACTGAGTCTCTTAGTTTCGTTTCATTTCAATGCCCTTAAAGATGTCATATGGAAGCATCAATTATTAAATATACCTATGTTATTTAAAGAATGCTATAGTTCGTTTGTGTTACGTTTGTGTAAACGTAATTTTATTCTCTTAATGGTTCTGCTGGTTGTTCTAAATGCGGAATAACTTTATAGTTTTCCTCCAGAATAATAGTTGTTCTTTTATTTTCTGCGCATTGCAAAATTTAAACGCTTTGTTAATTTTGTCCCTTTTTAGAAGCATGTAGCTATTGAGACTCGCGAGTTGTGACTTGCATCATACTCTAGCAACAGCCCGTCTTCGTCATTCTGTTTCATGAGCATGTTGCTAACTTCGTTTACCTGCCTGTTCCGGCGTAGCAGCTCTCAAGCTGGCTGAAATTATTCCTCGCGACGTTACCTTTCATTTTTATGACCTCTCGGCAGCTCGCTGGGACGCCAAATAATGATGATGAAGTGTCGATGATGTGCCTGTTAAGGCAGCTCTTAAGGTAGCCTGCCGCTGAACTTCTCACGATATGCCCTATGATTTTTTGAATCCTTAGCAACTTGCTAGAACGCGAAATAATAAGTATGTCGTTGACATCAATGATATCCATTGCTTGGGTTGAAAAGCAGGATACTGTAAGTTTAATTCACAAAATCCAAACATCTAAACCTAACATCTAAAATATTAAAATTTTAGTAGAATCAGGATCCAATTCTAAATTCTCGCGGACGAAGTCGCGGGTAGAAGCTAGTATATATATATTTTCCACATATAAAGTTGAAACAAGTAGGATGACACGTGCGGATGACAGTAATAAATCGGAAAATAAAAAACTATACTTATTGATGTATTGTAGAATGAAATTAATTTTATTTATACGTATTGACGAGCACAATCCGCGCAACTGTCGACGAGACAACCAACAAATTAAATTTTTTCTATCGTACGCAATTCGCCATTTTGTAGTCGTTTCCCTCAAGATATGTACTTGAATGCAACAGAAATCGTTCTCTCCTATAAATAATCATTTAATGACACATTTTATTTTTTTAATATGCTTTTGGCTGTGTTCTTATAGTTTATTACATAAGGTTAATTATTAATTGATTTCATCATTTATTGGCCGTATTCTATACGAGATGGTTCAATGACACCAAAGTTATCTGTGCAACTAATGGATTATGAACGATTAAACGAAGGGATTAAATTCCTTGTTTCCAAAATTTATTTTCCCAATTCTTTAATGTTTTATCTATATTTACATTATTAATCCAAACATTAAAACTTTCATACCTATGTTATAGTTTATCAAGAATATCATAATCAATATTTAAGTGTAAAAATTAATATATTATAATCAGTATGTAACTTATCCTCAAGGTATATTGTTTGAGGAGTGTCAGTCATATAATATAAAGTAAGTCCTTAAAAATTAATATTAATAATTATAATATAAAATTGATGTTACGTCTGTAATGGAAAAATGGCCGCTTGCTCATAAAAATCATGCTCCTTATTATTCAAACTAAATGGCACATTTTTACGAGCATGTAGTCAGTATCGTGAAGTGAGTATTGTGTTATTAAATCATTACTTTTTTATGTCTCCAGTAGTGGAATGTGGACACTGGAATATACATTTTTCTCTTTTGAAACTACCACTAGTACTCTATACTTTTACCAACTTACCAAAAATAAGTAATTTATTTCTAAATTCTGTGACCTGTTATTTTGTAATAAAACGTGTAATGATTTAATAATATAAACACGAGATGAGTTGATGAGTATGGCAATGAAAGCTCAACATTTCGTATTGTATCGTGTAGGGGCCTAGGGGCGTCACCGAGCGCCGCGGCGCCGGGCGTTGCCCATTGAGCACTATTGAACGATTTGCCAGCGTTTTGTCGAAGCTACATTTTAATTTGTAATGGAAACAATTAATTTCGAGAAAACGTATTTGCTACAACTATTCAAAAAAGGGAATAATATAAGGGTTTAGATTTTACTTCGGAACCCTAAAAAGGAGTACGATACGAGCCATAACCGTTGCAAATACGCGGATGGAAACGTTTAGGAAAAATACATGTTGAAAGTGTTTTTTAATAATTTGCTAACATCAGTGTTTGTCCAGCTTGTATTGCATGTATGGCTGGTTGAACCAGTATTGTGTATTCTGCTGGTTTCTTATTTAATTTTATAAGCGCAATTTTAATTAATACACTATGTATATTACTCTGGAGAAAGTCGGTTCTGAAACTTTACTGAAAGTTGCTGTTGAGAATATGACACCAGTAATTCAATTTACCTAACAGTTTCTTTTAGTTCAGGTTAAAAATTACACCTGTTGTACTATTAAAGTTTTCCTTCAAAACGCTGTCATTTCGCTCTATTATCTTTTTTATTTTCTGTATTAATATTATTAATAATAATATGATTCGATTATTAATCGTGTATTAATGTTTTAATGCAATGTGATCTCATAACTGCTGACTGACTTGGCAATTTTTATTAATTTCTTTAATTCTCAGTAGTGTCATAAAGCGCTGAAAACTTTTTGTCTATAAAACATATAGGTTCTTTACAATGCAATTTTTATACCCTTTTTAATAAGGATTGATTAGTTTGATTTCATCACAAAATGGTATGTATTATTTTCCTTTGTAATACAATTATCCAACTATCTGCCAAATCTACAGCTTCCTGTTTCAAGAACAATAATGTTAGACTATATGTGTATATTTACATAATGGTAAATAACAAAGACTTTTTTTGAACAATAATTCTGAATATTAGACCATTATTAATATTGTCTGCCTAAAAGAAACAGAAAGTTCACAAAAAACAACCGGTGATGTGGATACTTGTAAGTAAATAAAAAAGGTTTTAAGTTAATACATTAGTACAAAAGTATATTACATTTATGTTTGTTTTATTTAATTTATAAATGAATTTCTTTATGAAATGTTTAATGCAGTGAAGGTGCAATAATTGGAATGGCAATGTATTGTATATTATTTGTCTTGTGAAGTAGACACACAGGTCTTATAAATTTTCTTTTCCTTTTATTAATTGTTAAGTGAAGTGGTGAGATTTTTTATTTTATCATAATTTGCAAGTATGATTTGTATTTATTGTACAAATAAAATTTTGCATTAAATGATGATTTTTATTTATTTATTTGCATGTTTCTTGTCAAGGTGAGTTCTTGGTACAAATCTAATGTTTCTTTCTGCTAAACTGATTTACAATAATAAATATGGGAAAACAGTATGAAGTAGTCAAATATTCCGTGACTAATATAGAGAAATCAAACCACAGGCAATGTTGTAATGACTTAAAAAGATATGGATATTGATTTAAAATTTATTCATAAAATATAATTACAATAAAGAGTAAACCCACATTGTTTAATATAAATTTCCATACATAAACATAACACTTACACTTAGAACCTCTTGAATAACAAAAATTGGTTACGCAGTCCATTCTCTCCCCCAATTCCACCCTCTGGGATAACATACAGCGAACCATCTTCCCTTTTCTTTGGTGAAAATTCCCATAAATTTTGGTTGCTCCGATCAAGGTCTTCTAGAAGCCATGCCGAGAGGAATCTCGATTTTCCATGTCTGCAAAGTACATGGACATTGTTTGGGATAGATGTATATCCTCCATCCCCTGTATCGTCAGCTACCAGCACACCGGCCACGAGCGCCCAGTGGGCAGTGTGGCCGTGCTTCTCACATGGGTAATGGTTGCAGTCCGCATCATATCTGATGTATTACTAAGGAACTATAAAGAAACAACATTAACAGGTTGTTGGAATAACAGAAATACATATTTAAAAAAAACATTGCAAAAGGATACGGCACTAACAAAACAGCACCATCTAGCAGTTCCTGAATAATCTCGTCCTTAAATAATGGTCCTTTCTTTAGTGTGCAAGTAAAATTTGCTTCTACCAAGCTGATAGCTTTTTCTGCCAACTTAACCATGTTCTTACAACTCAACATCTCCCCATTGCTGCTGAATCCTTCCAACTTTGTTATATTCAGTAGTTCATCAGGGGCCACCTCCCCTTTGAGCATCATTGACAGGGCCACCAATCCACAGGTAGGACCGACTTGCATTATGGAGTCAAAGTGTGTATACTTATACCGATAGGGGGGATCAGATAAGCAAAGATGTCTCGACGTGCAGGCCTCCCATAGAGTGGGTTCGTGTGATGCCCACTCGCATACACCAGCGCTCAACATATAAATAAGATCTGTTGCATCTTTGCTTTCCTTGACAGAATTTGGACTAACTAACTTATCTGGGGGAGGTGGCGGCGGCGGCGGCGGTATTGTGCACATTTTAAATAAGCAAAAAAGAGTGTTTTCAAAAGTTCATTTTCAGCGGCGTCAAGGGTAGGGCGCTCGGTGCAGTTCAAATGTTATTTATAGTCTACTTTGCGTAATCACAGTTACGGTCGCAACCTTACTGACTATGCGTATAGACAACAGATTTAAATGGGCCAAGTAAATGGAGTATAAATTTCAGTCACAAAAAGTACTCTCAATAAAGCTATTTTTCTATTGAATGAGACTGAAAATCGTTGAATAATACATGATCAGCTGACTATTGAGTGAAGTTGACTTGACAATTGACATCAAAATTGACTTTGCTTTGCTTTGTCAATGTCATCCAATACGGCTCGTTTAAAAATAGGTGATATAAATATTTTATAACAGAAGTTCTGTTGTAAAATGTAAACTCATTAAAATAGTAATTTCTTGCTTGGTATTACAGGAATAAATCTTTTAATTTTAATCATTTGTTTAAAAATTGACAAAACGATTCATCTTAAACCTATTATAGTAATATATGGTATCTAGTACAGGTATAGGATATACCGGTATTGGTTAGGGTATCGATATCAGGTAATATGCAAAAAAAAAAACTACTGGATAGATCTAGAAAGGGGGCTAGAAGCTGTGTTAGAAGATAGGCTCTGGACTTTGGGGGCCAATGGCGGGGGAAGGGTTTGGAACTTTGTCGTGTTTAGAGTTATATATATATAAGAGCTCCATCCATCTTGAATCCAAGCCAACCTGCTTGTCGTGGTGCAAACTGAACAATGGATGAGCCTACGGCGCCAAGCCAAGTCCCTCCAGTTGGAGGTCGCTGGGATCTGTACCACCCAAGAATCTTTTATTAACATCCACACTTTGAAAAAGAACCTGTTACCTGACACGGATCAAGCGACGACACTTGAATAGTTGTACGGTCTTATAACTGCCTATAATATGTAGTTAGTTTGGCTATCTCCAGGGGCGTAGCTACCGCCGTATCAATTATACGGGGCCCCCAGCGTATAGGGGCCCCCACTAACACTTCAAAAAAAAGCTCGCCAGCAGCCTACGACCGCTACCGTTTGCACGGCACTCTTTTTATATTTGACAGCTGACGTCGAGAGGGCCCCACAACAAATTTTGATATGGGGCCTCCTTGGAGCTAGCTACGCCACTGGCTATCTCCCATCTAAAATCGAACGTACTCGTTGTCGACGATGACCGCTTACTTGCCAGCAGACGCTAGTTTTCAGCTCATACTTTAAACTTGTTAAGGTTTTTGTTTTAAAATTGTTTTAAGCATAATTAAACCACATAGATTTATTGCATTTCAATAAATTTCATATATTTTTACTTAGCATAAAATATTAGTGTAGGTACTTAAATATGACTGTGATGAATAACGTTTAATTAATATGAATAAACATGATTTAAATTTAATTGTTACAAAGTAGAATTGTTTCCTGTTCCGCAACGTCTTGAATAAATACGCAATTAAATGTTTACTGATTCTATAAGTTTCTCGAAGCAATAGAAACAACCCGCCGTGTTGAATTTTTCATTCATATTTTTTCATGTTATCATGGTTCTTTTTTTATTGGTTTGGCCAATTTGATCACTTATTCCAAATAATAAAATAAACCAATACGTTCTGGAACTCTGAAATAATAACCAAGAAATTATTAAGGGTAGTTATAAATAAAGAACACAGTTTAGATATTAATGAACTAGCTAACGCAGTATTAGCTTGCAAAAGATTAGGTACAAATGCAAGTTTACTATTACTATCTTATGTACTTAGTTAAATACTATTTTTTAACTACCTATTCTACATTATTTAACTACCTACAACTGACCTTTTACGGTGTGTAAACGAACTACTTACAACTGCTACAAGATATCTAAATACAAAATTCTATACTCGTTAAACCGACGACCACTAAATACCTGAATACGTACTCAATACAAGCAGTCATGCGTTGGCCTCAATAGAATGGAAGAATTTATCACCTGATAAATAAGATGTCTTCACTCACCACGCACGACAGAAGCATCGGTTCGCGTTACATTGGTAGGAACAACGATATCATGAAATTCTCCAGAATGTAACAATTTTGTACAATTATCAGACTCACGGGAGCTCCTGTCTTCTGCGAAGGGCGTTACTACATCCATTTCGTCGGTAGCACTATCAGTTGGGTTTTCAACATTCGAATCACTTTGCGTAACCACTTTGACTTCTTCCTTTTGCAAAGTATCAGGAGCCTCAACAGAAGCTTTATCACTTGATACCTGCCCCATTTCTGCTTTACCTTCCACTACCAATACTTCCTTAACGGAATCTTGTTCCTCGCTTAATTTGCCGCTGTTATTGCTTGGAGGAGAACCAGATTGTATAGCATCTTCTCTTTTCAGCTGCTTCCTTCTTTCAGTCTTGTCGTAACCCAGAGGATGAAGGTTAACGGAAGACGGAGGGCTGCTGTCCAAGGATAAATCCATGGACGTCAAAATGCTTTCATCTCTGCTGACAAAGTGGCCTCCTTCAGGAACAATGTGGATGTTCAAAACAGTTTTACTTTTTATATTGTCACTGTCAGCCTCCAGGGAAGGGATCGAAGGAGCGTCGGAATCAATTAATGAGTTACTAGAAATGGTTTTGTTTAAGTTCAATTTGTTTCTGACGAGAAAACCTCGAACGTGAGCTTGTATGATGGTAGCGGCGCTGGATAAAGTGGACGAGTCGTCGGTTGACAAGGATAACGACTTCTCTTCATTAACAGTTTGTAATACAGTATCCATTCTGCTAATTCCCAAATGCCTTCGGTCTTTAATATTTGGAACCTCGTTATCTTCCTGTAACAATTTTTAATAACATAGATATTGAGAATGAGATAGATTGTGCAAGTTATATACCTAGTAGGACTAGTAATTGATCAAATTAGTGGAACGACATTCTGAAAAATAGTAATAATGAATATACAAAAATGATGAACTTTCGTGTTTTCGGTCCAGCCGACCAGCTATCAAAGTACTCGGTGTTTTTAACGCGAAAATATAAGTAGATGTGGGAGTTTTCCATCTTATTTTAAGCGAAAACAACACCTACTTATATTTTCAGTTTTTGTGTTCCGGGTACTGGCTAGTCAGATCTTTCTTTCCTTACATTTCTTTCTTAGTGGTACCTAAGTTCTGGTGTGTGGACGGCGATGGGCACTTTTACATAAAAAAAATTACGCCTTCGATCATGAAACATGGTACTTGTTTGTGTCAAAGTCCAATACATTACAGAATATACAGTAAGGACTTATCTGGTAATTCAATAATCTTACCTACTTACTTTAACTGCTAAGTACCGTCAGTTATTCCAAGTGCAAGGTTTAATATTTCTGATTATTTAAAATCTAAATGTTCCACAATACAACTTGTCGACTAGCTACTGGCATACTTTTGCCATAACAGTGGCTGTCAACCTTTGGTGGCTAGCCAAATATCCAAATAGCTCTACAAACTAGAGACATGTATGAGTCAAGGGTACGACAGCGAAATATTCGTTTGACAAAATAATTTGGGAATGTTGGGAATGCCGTGCGCCCGTAATCTATCTTGTGTCACATGTGATGGTTTGATTTGAGAAATAGTAACGATTTTAGAGGACATTTTGAGAAAAGTACATCATGCTCTAAGACAAAATTTGCCACTTACTTTTAATTGAAAAAAAAAGTGAATTATGGCTTTACCTTTTCTTTGTCATCAGTTAACAAAGTGATATCCACTGTGGTAGGATCGTCGTAACTAGCTGTTTTAGTTTTAAAAAGGAACGAACGAAAAACTTTTTGAATTGTAATCGCAGCAGTTTCTAGATCCATGGAACTATTATTGCTTTTGTCATTTTCTTGGGCAGATTCAGGAACACTTTCGATATCTATAATTCATAAAAAATATTGTAAGACGATAAAATATTTATCGAAAAATAAATAAAAAACAATAAAAATGTACTTCTAGAAAAATATTCTACTTACCCGTACTTTGTTGTGATCCCGATTCCACCTCATTCGAAATCGATTCTATTACCACAATCTCTATAGAATCTAACTCATTGAGTAGAATTACATCATTTTCAGTAGTCTGAAGCGGAACATTGTTATCTTTGTCCGAATGTAGTATTACAGACAGAATTTGTTCATCTGGTGATTTTTCAGGTTCATTTAAATCATTAACTTCTTGCTTTGGTAAATTATCATTCGATTCAGTGTTTAAAGGTATTTTAGGTGTTTGGTTACCATTCAATAAAATATTATTACTTAAAGGTTCATTTATCTGTTTTTCAATTTTCTCACTCTCAATAATAAAATGAGAATTATCTTCAAGATAATCATCTGATACCACAACTTTCTCTACGATGCTCGAAGAAAACATTTCATTTGTCGTGGTTTTCGGATCACTTTCAATTTCCTTTTTTACTTCAGTGGCACCATTATTTTGTACTAATTCAGCTGCTTCATTGCCTGAATGTGAATTATTATCTCCTGGTGTAATAATTTCCTCCGTAGTTTTATCATTCTTTTCAATTTCTCTCGCGGCTACGTCTGGTAAGGATTCTGCAACATTATCATTATCTGCGACAATAATATCAGAACTGGCCTCAGGCTGAACTTCCTTTGGCACATTATTTTCAACATCGGTATCTTTCACAGTGTCGTCTGCTTTTGGTTCATTCTCTGCTAACAGATTACTTTTTTCGATTTTATCAGAATCTGTAACAGTTACAATTTCAGGGTCACTTTTATTTTCATCGCTTTTGTTTGCTTTAAGCTCTTCAACTTTATTCAATTCATCGTTTGTGCCATTTATTTCATTAAGTTCACTAGTAAGCACTGCAGCTTGTTCAGTTTCTTGTTTCTCGATGACTTCTGTATTTTCTTTTTCTTCTGGTTGGACATCAATAAAATTCCTATCTGTTTCGTCCTTAGAGCATTCAGAATCATCACCGCTATGTGGTGTACCAGCCACAGCTTGTATCACTTGTTGTTTATTGTTATTCTCAGTAATTATTTTGTCATATGCGCGTCTCCTTTCTTCTGCCCTTTGTCTTACTTTCTTTTGAGCGTTTTCAATTTTTTGATCCAAAGTTAATAATGGGCGGGGTGCTAAAAGGTACATAATTATATACACGATTAAGAATTAATAATGTCTATCTCAAAAAAATTGCTTTAAAGGAGATGAAAAAAAAACATTTTTACTTTTCAATGATAAAGTTACTGAAAAAGTTTAAAATATATATAGAGAAACATTTTTTGAGTATTGCTTTACTGGGCCGATCACTTAGGATGGACACAAGCCGCCTGGCTGCAAGAGCTAGTTGCATTTGTAGAACTTGCAGTGCATTCCGAACTTAGAATTAAAAAAAAATCTTTCTTTTTCTTCTTCTGTCTTGACCGGCAACGCATCAGTGATACCTTTGGCGTTACTGATGTCCATGGGCGATGACAGCCACTTACAATCAGGTGGATCGTCAGCTCGTTTGCCGGCTATTTCCATAAAAAAAGAAAAGGAAATTTACCACGTCCGTCCCTTATTTCTAGAAGCGTCTGCATGTGCCGGGCGCAGAACTCATAAATATTCTCTGGATTATTTTTCAAGACATCTCTCGCGAGGCCGTCCATTATCTCCAAGAGTCCGGGCGGCATTTTAGGCACAGGCGGGCCAAGGATCCGACTTTTAACACTCATCGTTTCTAAAACCCAAATTATACGGGATGATTTAGGAAATGAAACTGATGAAGTACGTTACCTTCCCTAACAAATCAGCTCTGTAGTCTCAAAGAACTATTGCTGTAGCTCTGCGTGTGTTGGGTGTCGGTAGTCATGGAAATGCGACAACTTGAACTTACCGTCGGGTATTGATCCGCCACACTCCACTTTACCAGCAGAGTTCGTCGATCCACAATCAAATCAAATTCAAGGTCGCTGAAGCAGTGGCATGGTAGCGTCATTTTCTTGTAAACAGTTGCTTTTTCATTTATTAATTCTTCTTTGTCGTATCACGTAGTATAGTTACTGTGGGCAGATGTTATGCGGCTCACGAGCAATCGCCACTTGTCTCGGTTGGTAGTTTTGTACACTCATATGACCGCCAACTGCCGACTTAATGTGGTCGGTCCATCGCATGGGTGACCTTCCCCGTGGCCTTCTACTTTGCCTTGGACAACAAGTCGTTCTATGGAGTTATTCCCTCGCCGTGAGATGTGTCCAAAGAATGTCAGTATGAGTATGTTAACAAGAGCTGAAAGGCGCTCTTTAATGCAGTAGTTTTGTACACTCATATGACCGCCAACTGCCGACTTAATGTGGTCGGTCCATCGCATGGGTGACCTTCCCCGTGGCCTTCTACTTTGCCTTGGACAACAAGTCGTTCTATGGAGTTATTCCCTCGCCGTGAGATGTGTCCAAAGAATGTCAGTATGAGTATGTTAACAAGAGCTGAAAGGCGCTCTTTAATGCAGTAGTTTTGTACACTCATATGACCGCCAACTGCCGACTTAATGTGGTCGGTCCATCGCATGGGTGACCTTCCCCGTGGCCTTCTACTTTGCCTTGGACAACAAGTCGTTCTATGGAGTTATTCCCTCGCCGTGAGATGTGTCCAAAGAATGTCAGTATGAGTTTGTTAACAAGAGCTGAAAGGCGCTCTTTAATGCAGAGTTCTTGAAGAATGGAGACATTGTTGCGAAATTCGGTCCACGAAATTCCGTGCATTCGTCTCCTGCACCGCTTTTTCATTTATTATTTATTTTATTGTTTATGCACACTGTATCCATCAAAGTAATCAATACCTATTATAAAAATTAAAATACTATTTTTATTTCAAATCAATTGGATTTCCAAACCAATTCCCAGTTTGCATCATTATCTTTAGCTATAGCTTGATATTCTTACGATTAAAAATATTTGATATTTATTTTTTTGAGTTACACCCATAAATCCCTCTGCTTCCTGGACCAGTAAAATATTATTAATGTTTTCCAGTACCCGATTAATACACCTATATTAATATTGGTATCTTTATAAATTTTCCTTAAAATTAAATTGTTATTTTAATTTATTTGAATAAACATTCATTCATCGTATCAAGTAATTAACAGTTACTGGACCCACAAAATTATTGTGAATTTTGAATATTATTTTAATCAAAGAAAATGATACTTCAGTTATAGTATGTACTGTTTTATAAATTATTCTGGAGTAAAAATGTAGTTAAGTACAAATATTTTAGTATAGTACAGTATAGTTATAGACAAAGTTAACAAACCAGCATTTATTATAAACATAGGGCCTAGGCATCCATAGTAAATGAAACACTAATAAATGTGACAATTGATTGTGTATTTCTAATGTAGGATGCGTTATGGGCACGCCAGCGAATGAAAGGGACCGTACGAAGGGCGACGCAGGCGGCGGCTTAGGGCTCACCCGAGCATGGCTCAACAGCCGCAAGAACTGCGGGAGCGGGTGTACACAATAATGTTACAACATTTAAAACTATTAAAACGTTTTCGTCAATTTAAATTTTTACTTTGGAAAAATCGATTGACAACCCTCTACCGTAGCAAGGTAGAATAATGATTCAAGAATCGCGCTTGCGGGAGCGGGAATTAGAAATTGTTATTTACGTTAACTCTAAATACTATTGAAAATGTTACTAATTGAAGTATTAACAATAGGAAAGAGCCAGATGTAAGCATACTGTTAAGAAGCTTATTAAAGGGCAATGAAGTCGACTCGAGTGCCCGCGCCTCGTACGGTGCCCTTCAGTGACCGCCTGGCAGGGGACGGAGAGGGGAGGGGACGGAGAGGAGGGGGACGGAGGCACCGCACTCAAAACAATCCAATTTCATGTGAATTAACTTTTTTATTTTCATACTGTGTACTATAATAGTAATTTATATATAAGATCATTTATAATTTTTGCAATGTTAATACATTTTACATAACAAACATGTCCATAGTGTACATACATACATGCGCGCGCCGCTCCACGAGTGATCTTGGAAAAATTAATAGCTACAGCAATATCATACAAATTAATGACTATTCCCTTACAAATTATTATATCTAATTTTAGCATTGTTCTACTCCAATACGATGAAATAAACGTTACGTTACGTTGACCGAGCTGGATGCATGATCCGCGCGGGCCGCTCGGCCGCTCGGCCGCACCGACAGTCGCGTCCCCACTCCCGCAGCTATGTATAAAACTCACACTGCTATCAATTTATAATAAATAAATGCCTATTTACACTATGTACCTATACAAAATGATAGTACGTCCAAGTTACATTTTTGATTCCAGCGTCTAGTTAATAAATGAAAGTTAATAGAACGACTACGGCGCGGCGTGCCGGGCGCCGCCGCACGCCGCGCGCCGCTAAACAAATACATCTCCCAATTTCCCTATTTTTTTTTTGTACAATCATAATCAGCCGAAAGCCGGGTGCCCCAATGATAGTTATCGGTGATCCAAAATGCAATACAATCGATCATGCATCAATAATACATACAACTTTTAACTTATTTAAACAATTTAACAATATTAAAAAAAAAAAAAACCTAAAGTAATCTAGTTACCTACGTAAACATATATAAAATACTATTACAATAATGATAGTGCGTTCGGGAACCGGACACGTCGAGAGCACTATTACAACGTAGGACGGCGGGCCGCGCGCGGGGCCCGGCCGCGCCGCACGGGCCGCTCGGGGCCCGACCGCACGCACGGGTGCCGTCGGGGTCCGAGCGAGCCGTTCATTGCGGGTATAAAAAATTAATAACATCATTAACAAAAATGTAATCGAATAGAAAATGAATACATAAGTGAAAATAAAATGGATCGCATTATCTAGCAGCTGCGCGGCGGCTGCATCACTTGGCGGGCGGCGCCTGGCGCTTGCGGCTGATCTCCATCTCCCCCAGCCGCTTCCACAGCTCGTCGCGCTCCTTCTCGCGCTTCTTCTCTCTGCCGACACACACACACACATACACATACACACATACACGTCAGTCACCGAACATGTTCTTAACTTTTTAGAGAGGAGACCACTTGAAAAAAATCTGTCTTGCCATGGAACTATCTCTGTATGTAGCCATTAATTTATTTTTTAAACAATGACAACCGGCTCTTTTTCTTATCTTCTTTCCCATCTGCCAACGTAACGGTGATTACTATTGTCCATGAGTGACCGTGACTACTTACTATCAGTAAGCTTGTAGGCTTACCATTAGTAAGCAGACAAATGGAAAGAACCATTTGTCGACTATTATTTACATAAAACAAAAATTGGTTACATGACTTTATATTTAAACTGTGATTTCATCTCGTGGACTGAACACATTTTACTACGATAACCTGCGATAATTATAATGTATCTGCACCGAAATATCAGCTCACAAATTAAATATCATGAGTACTCATACTACAGTAAATTGTAAGATGCCATCAAAAACATAACTTGTAAAAAAAACCAAGTCTCGCAACTCAGTTCTTCTACCGTAAAAAGTTGTGAGATCCATGTAATACCAAGTCGGTTAATTTATTCAGTTCCTACTTAAGGTTCCTTCTGTCTTAAGTTATTACGTAATTAGCTAACCTAACAAGTAACAACATCTTATAGTGACCATATCAATTTTAAAAATCTTTTATGTTTTAAATAAATAGATCGACTTGACCATCGCACGAAAACACAATGTATCTCACAAGTAATATCTACCTACATATTATATTTGTTTAGTGCGATTGCCAAGTCAATCTATTTATTTAAAACATAAAAGATTTTTAATATTTATATGGTCACTATAAGATGTTGTTACTTGTTAGGTTAGCTAATTACGTAATAACTTAAGACAGAAGGAACCTTAAGTAGGAACTGAATAAATTAACCGACTTGGTATTACATGGATCTCACAACTTTTTACGGTAGAAGAACTGAGTTGCGAGACTTGGGTTTTTTTACAAGTTATGTTTTTGATGGCATCTCATTTCTTTTTGTAGATAGTCCTACTACTAGGTACTATCTAGGTACCTATCTACACCTATTATTCCATTATATTATATATGTACACTGATTCATTCACTGCAAATGTAACTTTGTTATACATGTACAGTGATTCATTAAATGCAAATGTAACTTTGTAATCCTATATCTTTATATAGGATTACAAAGTTATTTATGCAGTTTATGTATCTAGAAAACTGGAGCGAAATTGCAAAATATTTTAGTTTTTCCTTGATCTATACACTAAACACTAATTGTGTTCCAAATTTGAAGCTTCTATGTCTGCTAGAAGTGCCTTAGAGTTTTGATGATCGGTCAGTCAGTGAGTGACGAAATTAAGAAACTTTGACTAGTTATAATTCTTTAACTACTGGTTCAAATTGAATGAAATTTGAAATATACTGTCTTTATACAATGCCTACTTGGTTACAAAAAATTCAGGTTTCTAGCTTTATCCACAACGAAGTTATAGGGGGTCGAAAATGGCCTGAGTTGCTTCGAGAAAAGGATGGTACGGCCGTGCCGCTTTTTTGCTCGACTTGGCGGGGGCACTGCCGTGCCCCCAGATTTGGTTATACGATATAACTAGCTGCCCGGACAGACTTCGTTCTGTCAAAAGATTTCTTTTATTTTGAGATTTAAGCTATCCTATCTTTCAAGTTGCATCAAACTGCACACGGTGTGCAAATTTGATTAAAATCGGTTCAGTAGTTTAGGAGTCCATCGCGGACAAACAACGTGACACGTAATTTATATATATTAAGATAAGTAACAAGGACTCACTTCTGCCGTTCCGCCTTATAGCTAGCGGTGAGCTCGTCGAAGAGCTTGGAGTTCATCTCCATGAAGGTCTTGAGCACGTTGTAGACGAGCGTGACGATGGTGTGGTTCCAGTGCTCCTTGCTCATGCGGTACAGCGCCGGGAACATGATCGGCATGATCACCTGGTTGTTCTCCTCCATCAGGGAGAGGATGTACTCGTTGTTCCAGAAGTAGAGCGCGCGCTCCGCCACCTGGGGTACGATACCTTATTGTAACAATGGCTCATGGAATAGGTACCTAATATACATGAATAATTATGAACTAGCTGTTGCCCGCAGCTTCGCATACGGAAATTATGTTTTACCTTATTTGTACCTCTTGTAGAAGGTAATTAAAAAAACGGTGAATTTGTTTTGAAGTATGTAGTAATTTATATACTGAAACCCACGATAAAATCACAAAGGATTCCTCCAGGAGCGGGTTTTGAAAAATAAGCAATATTCACCTTGCCTTCCTTTCTAACACTATCGCTTATCCTCTCTGGCAATTTCAGGGTTGTCTTTTTTGAAAGAATAAAATTAATCTGAAAGGAGAACCCCGATTTCCGGCCACGAATTATATGTGTTCTGTGGTAGGCATAAGAAAGGACAAGAGTAAAGTATATACCAAAAAATTCGTCTTATTTACTAGATAAACACGTTTAAATCTGAGCCTCATCTGCATTTGCTAAATGAACAAAATAATACAAAAAAGTTTTCATAGTATTTACCTCATTACAAACGATTTTATAATCGATTAAATCGATTACATATATCGATTAGGGAACTTAATAATATATTTTATGAATTATTTATTATTCATTGTAAGTACAAGACTAATTCCTTTTTTCCTTTTTTACATGTTTTCTTATTCATTGT
The DNA here is from genome assembly GCA_911387775.1 of Thymelicus sylvestris. Classification (NCBI taxonomy): domain Eukaryota; kingdom Metazoa; phylum Arthropoda; class Insecta; order Lepidoptera; family Hesperiidae; genus Thymelicus; species Thymelicus sylvestris. The sequence continues at coordinate 11,782,016 of OU426905.1, read as the reverse complement.
ATAACTATATAATATATTTATAATTACCATTAAATCGTTACGCTAATTAAAAGACAATTCTGGTATTTTGACATCGATTTCGAGACATTTGAATCGATTGACAACAAAGATCTCTGTTGTAATCTAACCTATCTAATGTCATTTTGGTTACCATAGCAATTATAAATAACACCATTGTCAATAATCTTTCATCTTTTGTGTATTTTTACTATTAAATTAATATTTTCATCGTATTTGCAGTCCTATTTACTATTGAAACATATCGAAACGCACACAGTTATTTTAATTTCCTATTGCATTCGCTTTCGTACTAGTGTTTTGGTGAATGTGTTTTCGCTATAACTTCTGGATTTGTTGTTGTTGTTTTTTAAACAAATATTGCATGAATATTGGACTCCGAGATCGCCTGTTTTGTGACTGACCTTTTTCTGAACACTGGATGACGTACCCTATATACCTCCTGAGAATAGTAGGATGCAGACGTTGCAGTACAGTACCCATACAATAAGTAGGTATACCTACTGCACAATTTCTAGACGAAATATTAATATAATATTATGATGTGATGATAACTAATAAAATCCCTTTAAAACATGAAATAGCTTTTATTAATAATAATATTCACCCACCTACTTGGTTTCAACCATTACCTACTGTTTAAGTAGTTGTATTTTGTTAGTGTTTATATGTAACTTTAATTTTTACTGCGTCTTATGATCATAATTATTCCTAATACTGTCAATATTAGAGTAGGTGTTAGGTTTGAGGTAGTAAGTCCCTAGTAACAGGCATAATATATTGCTGTGAGTGACATGAGTGTGACATAACCATATTTAGGTGGAAATTCTAGGATTTCATTAGTTGGCCATTGCTAGCAGACGTGAAAATTGGAGAAATTAAAGCTTTTACAATGATCTAATTGACCACCAATTTTCATTCTTGTCTAATCTGGGCCGGTGTCTCTATGGAAGATGGGGTTCTCCTTTAGTGACATGTGTGATGACATGAAGAAAAGTGACATGTATAAAAATTAATTAATTTTGTATTTTTTTTTCTGAATGTTTAATTTTTATTATGTGTGATAGATTACGAACGTATGACAGCAATTATGAATTTTCTGAATTAGTTTGGTCGAAGGCGGCATGTACTTGTAACGTCATAGCTAAAATGCGGAGTGCACCAGGCGTGGTAATATTCAAATACTATAAGAACATTTTCAATCGAGTGCATTTTCCAAGGCACATAAATACTTTCTAAACATAACCTCTAATCAAAACAAATAGGACCCTTGTATGCCTACAGCAATGCAACGTCGTATTTGACAATACAGACTCATTTGTATGGATCTAACAACTTAATGGAAGCTGTTTAGTTATTTTGGCTTCAACCCATTAATGGCCCACTACTGGGCACGGGTCTCTCCTCTTGAGGAGGCCTAGAGCATACTCCACCACGCTGCTCCAGTGCGGATTGGTGGAGGGGTTAGTGGCCAACCCGAGTGTCGGAAGTTTTTCAAACCGCCCGAGGGCCTCCGACATGGCTTAACGACTGTTATCTTATGATAACAACCGGGACCGACGGCTTTACGTGCCCTCCGAAGCACGGAAACGCTCAAGAAATTTTTGCCACTAGCGGTCACCCATCCAACTACCGACCGCGCCCGCTGTTGCTTAACTTTGTCGATCACATAGGATCGACGCAAGCCGCCGGGCTATGAGCGCTTCACTTTTAGTTATTTTATTAAAGTATATTAGTGATGATAAAAAAGTGTTTTCTATTTATAACCTACTAAATAGATCATCATAAATCAATCTATTCATTTTCAGATGAATTACTTATGCAACAACTTTATTATAAGTGAGATAAATCAAAGAGTGCATGAATTAATAAGATACTGATTAACTGTGTCCATTATGTAAATTTTTCTTACGTGAGACAAATTGAAGGAAACAATGGTCTATAATCGCTTTGACGTTCGATCTATCTAAAGAGATAGATGTAGGGACAAAAAACTTAACAAAACAGTAATACTTTAGAAGCACTAGATTCTACAAAAGAAGTTTTAACCGTGAATTTACTGTCTGTCCTTGGACATCACTTAAATTTTCAACAGATTTCAACCAATTTTTTCAGAATATTTTTTTCAATGCGATTGTTTCGAGAAACCAATTTGAATATTTTCATTAAAATGTATATTGCAAAGAAAAATGCCTGTTATGTTCGTGATGACGTAATGTAAAGTAAAATGAGGGTCAAACATATTTTCATTTCAATTTAACTAACACCTATTGTCTTCTGAGCTAATACTGAAAATATTTTGTGACTTCCATTTTAAGGTAATAATGAAAATATTCTCTAGAAAACTAGTCTGGAGCCATTTTGCACAAGTCTCAGATAGAAAAGGCTCTTTAAAGAAGTTCCAGGAAAGTTCTAGAATATGGGTAACCAAAGATTGGGAGCATGACATTCCAAGTCCCAAGCACACAACCCTTTCCAGAATTTGTTGCAACCTTAACTTTGCTGAAAACGTTTTCGCACACTGAGTAAAAGCCAAATGCGAAATATCAAGTTCGTAACTAAAGTACAAAAAGAACATTAAATATGAAGAAAGCTTGATCAATTACCTGAAAGTGTGGACTGGAGACGCATTTGGCGATCTGTTTGAAGAGCGGCTCCTGTATTTTCGCAAACTGAGCCGGCTCAATCACGTCCAGTATTTCCTCAATCTCGCCCAAGAACATCACCTGAAAATATGTCAGATGGGAATTATAATGTTTTGCTGTTTTTAGTTTTAAATATACTGAGTTATTTTATTGGCTCAGCTGAGCTACGTGACTTTAAGGTTCCTCATACATTCTGGCCGACAACGCATCGGTGATACCTTTGATGTGACTGTTGTCTATAGCGACCCTGACCACTTAACATCATCCTCTTTGTCGACTATTTATTTACATAATTTTTTTTATTGTTTTGTTAGTCTGCAGTCTGCACCATCGCATCCACAATTTCTACCCTGAATTTTATCGCAAGAAACTCTCGAGGTTGCCAGCTAAAAAGACGATAGAAGAAAGTATGTACTGGCTTTCAAACCATTGTGAGAATGAAAATTTATTTGGCAGCTATCATAAGGCTATCATAAGCTATCAATAGGCTCTGAAACTACTGAACCAATTTCAAAAATTCTTTCACTGTTGGGACGCTACACTATCCCCGGGTGATATAGGCTATATTATATTTTCAAAAAATTAGGGATCCTTAATAAAATTCCAATATGTAACCCAAGATGTAAAAAAATAAGAAAACCGAAGCAAAACGAGGGTGGTTACTCGTACAAAATAACTTGATAATACAATGAATACAAATGAATTAATAATAATATAATATTTCTAATAAATAACTCTTACGCGAGCTGGGAATGACATTAAGTCCAGAAAAATTAGCATGTGATTTTAATAATCTGAAGACATTGTGAGCATTTACAGAAAATAACTTTGTCTAGAGATGAAAATCTTGTCTCCCGTACCTCCTTCTGCGAGCAAGTCTTGGGCCAGAACTTGAGTAGGCCGCGCACGACGGGCTCGGTGAGCGTGGCGTCCTTCTCCAGGAACTGCACCACGCAGTAGGCCAGCTGCGCGTGGTACAGCGACAGGCACTTCACCTTGTGCAGCGGCAGCAGCACCTTCACCAGGAACTGCTTGTGCTCGCTCTTCAGGGGCAGCGCGAACCCGTTGATTATGCTGCAATGCAATCATATATAATCAGTGATGGTTTAACCCTTAATCAAATTAAGCAATTGCTTAGGGCATCACGTCTGGGGGGGCACCAGAAGAAGCACAAAAAACCACGTTGACATACGGATAGGGGGGCCCACAGGCGTGGATTGCTTAGGGTATCAAGTAGTCTTAATCCGTCACTGTATATAATATACTAGCTGCCTGGTCAGACTTCGTTCTCTCAAAAGTTTTTTTTTATTAAAACCTTCCGTGTACCTTATGGGAGATGTAAGCTATCCTATCTTTCAAGTTGTATCAAACTACACACGGTGTGCTTTGATTAAAATCGGTTAAATTAGTTTAGGAGTCCATCGCGGACAAACAACGTGACACGTAATTTATATATATTAAGATTAAGATATAGTTCATAATTCCTTTATTTTGAGTACAATAATCTTAAATTAAAATTTAAAAACCCTGACAGTTTTATTTACAATAAACATAGCAAAGAACACTCGATTAAGTCACCTTTCAGACAAAAAAACTAGATCAAAATCGGTTCATCCGTTTGGGAGTTATGATGCCACAGACAGACTTACAGACAGATACACAGACACGTCAAACTTATAACACTCTTCTTTTTTCGTCGGGGTTAAAAATTTTAGTCAGATTATAATTTTAGTTTTAAGAACCTAAACCATAAGAAACAGAATCATATTGAGACTCCATTGTCGCAAGGCTCTCTTGAATTGTAATAGGCAGACGGTAATTTGCATTTTTTCCAGAGTATCTATTACTGTAACTGCTACAATAGGTTATTTTTTGTCTGTGTGCAGACCCGGTAAATTTTTCTGCCCAGCGTTTTTCGAAACCAGGCCTCAAAACAGTTGTCCAGAAAAACCTTCAATTAGCACTGCTGTAAAGCCGCTATTCTTCTTACGAAAATTCACACTACAAATATTTAATTTAGGAGGTTAATCGCCTGTCGTAACCGCAAATAAAACCTAGAAGCCATATAGCAGACAATGTATATACAGTTTGTGTTCGTAAACAAAATGTATGGGGGTGACGTAAGTGACACATCGGCGACTTAGGCCTAGAGGCCGTGATAAGATAACGATTCTATACTAAAAACAATCATACACATAAAACAACAGCACTTCAAATATGGATAAACAGACTTGGGATTTCAGCCTGGGCTTTATTCAGCACAATTTTGGCATTAACCCTTAATTTCTCCATTTGAATAAAGACAGACATAAATGTATCATCATAACATTAACGCTAATCTGGAGTTGGAGCAGATATTTATGAGAAGGATAAATATTTGTACTCATATCCTGTTATTTTTATATTTATTTTTATTTCCATTATTGTTATTTTTATTATAATATATCGATTAAGTTATTTTTATGCCTTATTTTTATTTCCGTGCCACCTGTGACATAGAGCATACTAATACAGGGGTGTGGTCTTATCTTCCGAGGTTTACATTACCTCCCGAGTATCTCTAGCAGCTCGCCGACGCCGTTGAAGTGCTCGGTCTCGTAGACGAACCGCAGGAATATGTTGTTGATCTGTTTCCGGATGAAGGCGCGCAGCCCGAGGAACTTGCCGTAGATGCGGTGTAGCACCGTTTTCAGGAAGTCGCGCTCGCGCGGGTCCTCCGAGTCGAACAAATCTAAAAGCTTTGAATAGAGAACGATATTTTACTTTCAAAGTGAATTCAGTCCACAGATTACCCCCAATAGATACCGCATATAAGACAACTGACGCGCGCCAACACGTACGTGCACTTGCATGTTCACGACATTAGTGTCGACCAACACTGACCCGTCAAGTCCAAGTATGAATTAGAAATAGCCAATCACAGCGCATTTTTTTGTCCCCCGCAAGCCGTGCCTTCCCCAAAATTTTAACTCTAAGTTTAAACTCTAAGAAAATTTCACTTATGCGTTATCTATTGGGGGTAATCTGTGATTCAGGCACATAAAACACAATCATTCATCCTCTGTGTTGAATTGCAAAGTCGTTGACTATATAGGTTAAAACTTACACCCATATTCATAAACTACACTGTGAGGTCTTACAGTGCTTAGGAGTGCCATTTCATATGCAATACTTGAGTGAAATCCATCGCTATGCGTTTGTATAAATCAACAAAATTTCATAATCAGCCTTTTCTAAATAAATAATAGGTTTCGATAATTTATAAATCTGCATCCCCTTAGCATAAAAATATAATCAGTGTCTTTCATTTTCATCTAAAGACGTACTGAGGAGATTCCTTTACCGTTTCTTTTCTCCCTATGATAAAGCACTTTGACATGATTATCAATGATACATATAAACGTACCTGCAATACAAATTTCTGGTCGATGACCTTCTTGCCTATGGTAGGCTGGAAGTCGGTGGACTCGAGGAAGCGCAGGAAGAACTCGTACACCAGCTGTAGGTGCGGCCACGAAGCCTCGAGCGTGGGGTCGTCCTCCTCGGGGTCGAAGTCTGGGTTTTCACTCGGCGGCAGAGTGCGAAACAGGTTCGCCGATATCTGGTGGAAGTTGGTTTTTTATTTATTCAGGAATTTGGTTTTTTATGCATAGTTACAAAGTTGATGTGACTATGTCTATAATATTATAAAACGCTTTTCCTAGATGGTAGTCTCCCTTAACATACATATTTATTTGTTGAATTTTTCTCAATCTGAAAGTAGACACCATGAATAGAATCTACTACATTACATACCCATTAAGATAGATTCAATTGCAAAAAAGGGAGCATATTTGCAGCTGGAATTCAATCGTACTTGGCAACTATTGTAACATTGAAAGTAATGTTACATGAATAGCCGAAGGACATTTAACGCATCTCAGGCGAAACAAAATGGCTTCCAATGTTACTTATGGAATTAAGCAGGCATACGAGTGTTATACACGAACGTATGAATCATTTTTTGAAGATTGACGACCCTGTAGCCTAGTTGGTCGTGACCCTGTCTGCGAAGCGAGGGGTCCCGGGTTCGATTCCCAGCCGGAGCAGATATTAATTTGTTTAAACTCTTTATTGACTGTACACATTTATGTGACAAATAAATATTTGTACTCGGTAACTCGGTTCATAAGTGTTGTTGTGATGTGTTGTTATATAAGTTGTTCATGCCACCCGCGACACAGGTGAAAACCTACTGTGGGGTATGAATGTGTAAGCGTTTATTTATTCATATTCCTAAAACTTTGTTTGGCCATTAAACAGTATATAAATCCGTAACAGAGCAACGTGGTGGAGTATGCTTCAGGCATCCTCAGTTATGAGAAGAACCACGGGTCACAGGGCACTCATAGGTCACAGGGCACGCCCTGTCGTGGGCCATTAACAGGGTGAAGCCAGTCCTTAAAGGGATACAGGTACGGTCCAGGCTGAAAAAACGATGGACTGGTGTCTTAAAGAAGCAAAAGTCATACCACTGTTGTTTTGTGGACCGATAAATGTTTACTTTATCGTCGAAGAGCAAGGCCAAGTAGTAAACCAAACCCAATTCAAACATGTAAATGTACAAGTGGTGCAGAATGCATTCTTCAGCAATTTACATAATTTTGTCTATGTGAAATTGGAAATGGTCCGTCATAGCCGTCATAGGTACATATTATACAATCCTGACTTTTTATTATGTCTCATTTTTATTAAAAACATAATTTAGTAAAGAGGTACATTGAAGATTAATAGTTTATTGATGTTGTATTAAATAAACGAAGAGTTAACATAAATGCTGAGCAAAAATGCAACTCGAAACTGACACCGTTTGTTTTCCTTGAAGAGTGTAGAATAGAGGATATTGAAATAGCTGCCATCCTTTACTGCAGCCAAAGTACATTACTCCCCGCCTGTTCAAAGAGAATTGATTGTAGTCACGCGGGTATAACTTTATAAGCAAACCGGCCACAACTCGAAATGCTTGGTTTCAACACCTTTCGAAAGATAATATTATAATATTACAATCGCATTTGATTGAATTGTGAATGAAAATAAATCATTGAATGCTACGCCCTGAAAAATATTTTTTGAGACGTGAATAAATTTCAATTACCGTCCGTCCTTGCTATTCAGCTATTCCTTGCCTTGATATTCAGCTACGATTTGCTGCAATATAAACAAGCATATACATAAAACTACATAGGGTCACCAAGAGGCTTCGCAGTACCGGTATAACCGATATTTATTAAACGATAACGTTATTAACTCACTACTGAAATTGAGTTACGAGTAGCACTGGAAGCTACCGTGACTTGATATAAAAGGGTTCGTATAAATACGAGGGCATACATAGGAGATAATACGGGAATCGAGAAGGCTCTTAATAGAATCCTACATAAAACGAAACCTCTTAGGGGCAGATCTTTTAAAGATTCCCTAAACGAACTAAAAGAGGTCATCTCTGTTATAACCGAGGTTAAGGCGCTCTTAATACCACAATATCTTCACATGATATCAATCATTACAGCAAATAGCATGTTCCTGTACGGCCTATGGTCATCTCGCGGTCACTTAAAGCCTAAGCGATGTTTTCATACTCGTAACACAATACGCTCGCCGCTAGCTGCTAGAGTAAGCACTATGTATTCGCGCAAGATAAATGTAATTCGAATACGAATGCAAATAGTCATTCAATGTTTGTTTTGTAACAACTATAAGTATCATTTGTAACGTTTCAATTTCATCTCGATCTTTGACATCAATTGCAAAATTTGCAAACCTTTGATGAATGTCACATACCTACCTACTTATGTACTTACGAATCTTACATCGCAGATATAGGTACCTACTACATGCACTACATGCATAATGCGAATAGATTACGCGTTGGGATCATTACAATCATAATCATCTTATAGCGTCTTGAAAAGTTATGAAGATATATGATAAGAAGAAGAGTTATGGCCCTATGGGTCTCACTACGCCGGCATACTCTGAGAGAATTAATTACATAGGCACTATTGGAATATTATAGCATTACTTTTTCCGAAATCTATATTTCGTACTAATCCTAAGCTAGTAAAGAAACTAATTTGGAACCCAAGCGTTATACGATAAACTACGAATAAGCATTTAAGTTATAGCTGTCAAGTCTAACACAGAAACATCCTATACAATTCGTTTTGGATCTGTTTCTCCAATTACAAGGTGAGATCCCTGCTTTACAGTAAGCCACTAATGAACCAAAGAACATAGGACTGAGTGAGAAATATGCATAGTTACAACACGGTATAAACTGATTTTAACAGCATTCACTATTCAGTCCCACTCACAAAGGCCTCTGTAATACATCTACAATCCCAGAGAGACGAAGATTAGTCCATAGCTCAGACTTTTTAATTAATAAAATCGAACAATTCCAGTGGCGTAGCGTGGGCTCCCGCCCCCCGGAGCCGACCGAAAATTACCCCCCCCCCCCCCCCCCAGTGATCTTTGCCGCCCCCATATTATTTAAAATATTTTTTTTATTAATTTTTTATTAAAAATGCACATTTCTAGTTTTTTTCATAGTATAATTTACATTTAAATTGAAATAAAATTAATTTTAATGTATTTTTTTTTTTAAATACATATTTAAAAATCGAGTGGCTTGCCGCCCCCTCTTCATGTGCCGCCCGGGGCCACGGCCCCCCCACGCTACGCTACTGAACAATTCAGTATTGAGGATTACATCCTTTCCAAGAATAAAATAAAAACCGGCAAAGAGTGACTTTCGCGCTATCGCAGACAGGTTTTTTTTTAGTAAAAACAAAACAAGATAGGTGATATAGAAAAACTCCGAAAACAATTTTTTTTTGTATGTACATTTTACTTCCTTTAATTTTTAGTTTTTACTTATATAAAATTTATTTTTGAAATTTCTAGGAGACAATTGAATTTTTTTACTACGATAGGTAGAGAATATTACTAATATTACTATCAAGAGATAAGCCCTGTGACAGACAGAAGAACGGCCAGTGGGGTCTTAGTAATGGAAATCCCTATCCATTTGTACGGAACCCTAAAAATGGTATATGACTTGACATTTCCTCAATCGTAAGAAACAATCATCAGACAATACAAAACGCGACGTTTAAAGACTCAATCTACAGCTACTTGCAGGAGATTATTGCCATCACAGTATAAGCCGATTACAGCTTCCTGTGACGATCGGAAGTGAGTACGATCTAGAAAATTATCGTCGCTCCAATCAGACGACTAACTTAACTTCAATACAACGTGGCGGACTTGTATAGCTGATCAGTGAGTCTTGATTGCCCTACATGACTTAATTGTGTGTGTCCAATGTCAGTATCACTACAAGAAGTCTAGACTAGTTTCAATGTGTGTGCGTGTATTATGATGCCTAATAGGAGTAACTTGGAAAGTAACAATGATAAGAGACCTCCACTGGTAAATCTTACTGATGTTCTTATTTTGAGAAATGCCGTAGCAATGTCAGCCACTATGCTTTAAGATTCGTAATCTTCAAGGTTTAATATTTTTAAAGCCCCTCTAACACTATGTTAACAAATTGCAGGCATATATTCTATTATAATAGTTTTAATAGCAATTATACTGCTCTGATTTTCGAATTGATCTCCTAAGCGCTAAAGGTTTTTATGACTCCTACCCACACATTCAGTAAGACTGGTCTAAATATTCGTATCCTAAATCCTGGAGTGCAACAATGATGACCTTAAGATGATAATGGAAAAATAAATTATAATTAATAGAACATTAGCGCTGTATTTCATCTAAAATACCTCTATAATTTCTACAAATACAAATGTTGTTATCAGCATTACCAGATCAGCCACAACATATTTGTGTTACACCTCATTAATGATCTAACATGCAATCACTTGTTTATAAACTGATATGAGGATCCTTTACTGTTAAAAGCAATATGAAATGAGAATCAATTTCATTACTCAAATGAAAATAATTATGATCTGTGTGTATGAGAATTAGTTAAGTGACAGTTGTGTACTGTAGCAATGATAAAGGAATTCTGGTTAGTTGTTACATTATCTTATACTAGCTGTTGCGCAGCTTCGGACGCGGAAATTATGCTTATCCCTTGGGCTTTTCACCCCTTGGGGGTTGAATTTTGAAAAATCCTTCCTTAGTGGATGCCTACGTCATAAGAGGAATACGTGTGCGAAATTTTATATGGCCTGTGCGTTGATACATCAGTCGAATCACTTTTGCTTTTTATTATATTGATTGACCAGATTTTTATAAAGATGTCGTACCATAATAAACTAATAGGCTTTATTAGTACTAGGCCACCAGAGTTCAAACCAGGTCAAACTGTAGGTGTGGGGGGTGGGACACATTCCCTAATTTCCAACATTAATTTGGAAAGACTTGAAGTTATTTTATACTTGAAAGGATAATATTATGAAATATTCAACCATTTAGTTTCCATTTATGTTTCCACTTCATGAAAAAACCACTAAACTTGTCTATTGTCAATATCTTTAAACAAATCAAAGGACTAGGCATGGAATGTAAACACTTCACAGAATGGTTGACATCTTCAACATATTGCCATTGACCATGAAATATTATGTACACTACCCACATGATACTTATTTACTGTTTATTTAGTTGCAATAAATGTATCAATTAATGACCCTTGAAATGAAATACCAGTTTTAATGTGTCTTCCGGCATCACCAACATACCGCTCAGTGGCGTAGCTAGCCCTAAGGAGGCCCCATACCATTATTTGTCGTGGGGCCCCTTCAACGTCAACTGTCAAATATAAAAAGAGTGCCATTTTTACGGTCGTAGGCCGCTGGCGAGCTTTTTTTGGGAGTGTTAGTGGGGGCCCCTATACGCTGGGGGCCCCGTATAATTCATACGGCAGATACAGCAGATACGGCCCTGATACCACTGTAAGTTCTATCCAAATAACATTGTAAACAAAATTTGGCCAAACAACACATTACAAACATCCAAGACCACGACCAAAACACAAATGATCAATCAATCAATCAAAATGAATCAGATAATAAGAAACTGTTAGCCAGTTTATGTCAATTTAAATGTGTATAGTTACCATTTTTATAATCTCTGGATAGACCGGCTCAGTAAGCACCCCACGGCCTCCAGTGATGTATTCTACGAGCTCATTGAGTGTGGCACGCTTTATCTCCTTCCCCTTTAGGTCGGCAACAGGATCCATGAAGTCAAATGCCACGCAACACTGTCGCAGCTTGCGAATGAACATCTCCTCCTGCTCCCCACTTGGGACATCTGAAATAATCATCATATATGTTAACATCTGTGTCCTTCTATATACATAACAATGCAGAAAATAAATATTAGGGAGATTTAGGAGACTAAAAACTTTTGAAACATGACTTTCATCATTGGCACATAATTATCTGGCCACTAGATAGCACATTGACATACCTAGGCAGCTATTTACGTAAAGAAAATATTTTCTATTTTTCTTTTGTGTTTCTGATCTTTTGTTCACTTATGTAACTAATATATCAGAAGCCTCACCACATTTTTAACTTATAAGATCAATAAGAAATCTACAGCAACAAGCATCTTTCAATTCTCCAAAATGTTATACAATGTCAGCCAGGATTTGCTAGTATATTGTAAATTTCAAATAGAGAATTATACAAATGTGTAAATATTCAAGATAAATGATAGTCTAATTCTAATTCGAAATCTCCATTAATAATCTCATATTATCCATGTTTGCACCCACTCATGTGCATCACTTTTTGCATAAAATGCAGTATGTATTTCATTGAAAATAAAAACTGACTGACATTATCAGAAATTACTTCATATGTAAAATGTAACCTACATACTAATAGTCTTTCATAAATATATTTTGATTTGATAATTTATTTACCTGTGAGTTATGATTTATCAATTTTTATTTGCTTGCCAAAATCTTTTCCTCAACATTATATTATTTGAATTTTTAATTATCAACTGTTGTTCATTTTATTCTTACCCTATTGCAATTTGATCTGTATAAATTAATTTTATTCCAATAACTTGTATCTCCACAAATAATAACAATTAAGATCCTAAAACAATATTTATTATTCTAATTTAAAGAATAAAATATTTTTACAATATAAATCCTAGCAACAACATGTTCTCAGTTTTGTGAAAGATTTTAAGGATATTTGAAACAGAAACAGTATGTAAGTAAAACAATGTTTGAAACAATGACAAAGAACCACATAAATTGAGCCATTGTAATATCACATGCCGCCTTAGCTAATTAGACAATGCCTTTAGTGATTTGAATAAAAATTGAAAATTATTTACTATGCGGGAACATCTTATTGTAGCATAGGGGATAAATTCTTATAAGATATTTTATTTTAAGTGAATTCATGTTGTTACTTATGTATATTTTATATATTACACTTTTCTTGAAGCAATAAGTTCCTTAGCGAGCAATCAAATTTTTTTTGTAAATACAATAATTAATATTTTTAGCAACATTATTAAATTTCAAAATAAATAATGTTGCAAAATTTTAAATAATATTGTACATTCATTTCAAAAACAGTTAAGTAATAAATAATACTGCAAACTGGAGTTTCAAGTAACTCCTACCAATGTATTGTCTTGCCAGAATTCCCATACACAAGGTCAACGGACTAACATGGCAAGTTTTAAAGTGAATATTCATTTTAATAACTTCTTAAGAATCTAGGCTACAGAATAAATGAAGACTCATAATTTGAAACTAGGACTGTAAACTTCACAAAGCAAGGTTTTGTTGTATCTAAATTCATACACATTATTTAAATTAAAAATTAAATTTATATTTTTTCTCCATGTAAACTTTAATTTAAAAAATATATTATTGAAAATAGATTAACTGCAGAGCAGATATCAAGTTTGTAATAAAATCAAAATTCAAATTGAAAAATAATTTATTTCAAATAGTAACACCAAGTGTGTTACTTGTCTTGTACTTTTAGATAACATGAGACTACCAAAACCTGAAGCCCATATCTGTCCTGGCCAAGAATCAATCTTGGAACCCTTTGTTTACCAGAGACATTGTCGCTACTGAGCTAGCTCTTGGAACCCTCACCTCAGGTATCAGAGGTATACCAGAGGTTACTTAAAGTAATAGTCAATATTAAATAGTATATGGATTATATATAACATTCAGTAATAACACCTGATGTTGCAGTTGTTGTGATATATTTTATGCAAATCTTGAATAATTGAGATTGAATATACATACAGGTAAGTTTGTTTAATCATCAAATATATTCATTTTGGTGTCACTATGACCATAGTCAGTCAAGGCACTCAAAAGTAACACCAAGTTATGCAAAAATAACTTACTTTGCTGTTTTCCCAACTTCTGATAAGGGAACATCGCTTAACAATAGATTCAGCCACAGTTTACACATATTTCATTATTACGGATTAGAATAATGCAGGATCACCGATATAATACCAACTAATACTGGGACAACACAATAAAATACCACTTGCTCACAATTTTAGAACTAAGCAATTATTAAATCTTTCCTTCCTAGCTAAAGTATAATTGTTATATCAATTATATTACCTATAGAAGTTGTGAGAGCTAAATCATAATTAGTATCAATTCTTTTCGGTTCCCATAAATTTATAGACTGAACATTCAAGCATTTGGCATTGAGTGTATTATATTAACCTAGCCATTAGATTATACTGATTACAGAGGTCAAGTAGTGCAGACATCTTCTAGTGATATTAAAAGTTATGGCTTTTAGAAAGTGTTTACACTCAATATGGTGTAAAATGCTTTTTTACTATACTGTGAGTGTATACAAGTGTCACAGACTAGCATATGCTATGGTGACCTAATAGGAGAATATACAAGGTAATAATATAAAGTAACTATAGTAAACAAGTGTTTGTTTGCAGCTATTAATAGTAAGTAAACATGGTACCAAACTGATGCTGATAACATGGTCAGCTAATTAGAATTTTGTTATTTTTAGCACAAGAATTTTATTTGGTGAAAACCATTGTTTGAGATTGTGGGTGGGTGGGTGTGTGAGTGAGAGGTCCTAGGACCAACCTTTGAGCAGCGGCAGCGCCTGCAGCTCCACGTCCTGCGTGTTCCGGTACCGGGAGGAGCCCTGAGACTTCTTCGTCTTCTTCTTCAGTGATCGCTTGGCGAATGGGTCAATCCTATCCACAAACGGTACCCCAGACATTTTGCTAAAGAGCATATAAAAGTATCCCAAATGACAATAGGTCGATAGCGATCAATACGAAACTTGTTTTGATTCCGATAGAGTCATGATCCAGCTCAGCCGATGAGACGAACGCGCACCGCTCGTAAGGTCGCAGCAAAATATTACAGCCTAAACAAACATTCCTTCGTCACTCATGACGGTAATGGAGTGGTCACACTCAGGCCATTCTTTAAACACTTCAAGATTCCACAACAGTTACGTAATTTTAAGAAGTCTTTATCACTAAAATGACACAATAATAAAACAGAACAATTCCATTCACAAAATCAGTTTCAGTTTCTGAGGCGTGTCACGAACACCAAAAGGCAAAAGTCGCATATACATACAAGCCTCGTGTAATATCAGCCGGTCATTCGATGACAATATAATTTTCCGTCAAATAAAGCCGATTTAGTTTTAGAGTTACTTGTAATAACACGTAAAATTGCGAAACGAAGCCGTATTTGTCCTTCTTAGATGTGTACGGAAACTAAAGGCGATGACACAGAGCAAATTTTTAACACCAAAAATCTATCACCGTATTCTCGCCATCGCTCACCATCCGTTTCGATTCAGACAGTGAAACGAGACGCATTTTATCGCGATGCACTAAATTATCTTTGAGGGTTGCACTTTCACAACAATGATTATATATTTTTGCTACTTTTTCTTGCACGACAAACGATCAATTTACAAAAGCTATCTAGTTTTAAGATATCATCACTGGTTTTGCTGCGAAAACGCCAGCACTCAAAAGTACCTATTTCTGAAAATAGATGGAGATATAAAAATGTTCATAGTGATCGTTTTCAAACTTTTAATTCAAAAACGAGTTAAAGATCGATAAATGTAATACAAATGAAACTAATAAATTAATATTAATTTGTTTACTCCTAAATAATTTCGCAATATTATTTTCTTATAACCAAAACTATAAATAGAAATGTTCTACGTTTCAGAAGCGGAAGAAGTTAATTTGTATCTCCCATATTACAGATGCGTTCAAGATAACTTTTACTAGATTACTTTACCATAGACAAAATAAAAACAATATTTAAAAAGCATTTAAATCAGCACAGCATCTTAATTATCTAAAAAAAATATATAACAGGTATAAAAAAATATTTTGGTTTTTGTTAATTTAATGCACTCTATTCACTGTTCATGGTATCAAAGTTCAAACGGTTCAATACAATTTTATATGTATACTAGCTGCCCGGACAGACTTCGTTCTGTCAAAAGTTAACAGTAAAAATTAAATAAATTTTTCCGAGTGATCACGTTATTTATATCTCAACAATAAACGACGATTACTTACAAAAATAAGTTAATATTTAATATTTCTTAACATTATGACTACCGATCTTACTTTCCATTGAAGATTATGAGGTGTCAATCCCGGAAAATTTAACGATGCCCGGACAGACTTCGTTCTGTCAAAAGTTAACAGTAGAAATTAAATAAATTTTTCCGAGTGATCACGTTATTTATATCTCAACAATAAACGACGATTACTTACAAAAATAAGTTAATATTTAATATTTCTTAACATTATGACTACCGATCCTACTTTCCATTGAAGATTATGAGGTGTCAATCCCGGAAAATTTAACGATTCTGGTGGATATTTGACGAAATCAACTTGATTAGTTGCCCAATCAAATGTATGTAAAATGTAAACTTTAATTCACCGGCAATTTCATTTTGAAGTTTATTTCATCTACATCCGTAATTTTGGCTGCTAATAATGATGCGTTTGCTCAGCCACAAAATATGATCTTTGTAATTTTGAGAGACGTTTGGGACAAAAATATAATGCAGCCAGTCGAATCATTAAAGGGATTTTGCCATTACCAAGGTCAATGAGTTGCTTTGAAAATATTTCCCCAGATTGATCATTTTGCTATCGCACACGTATATTCTTGTTTCAATTTAGTATCTTTACGTATTTCCACAAAATGGAGGACTTTGAACATGCACTGAGTTCATCCGCTGGTGTTGACCGAGGAATCACTGGTAATGTTTGACGGAAATCTCCTGCTAATAAAATCATCGCTCCACCAAGTCAGTTTCGATAGTTTCGTAAATCTTTCATAGTTCTGTCTAATGCCTCCAAAGACTTTTTATGTGCTATCTTGCATCCATCCCACACTATCAACTTACATTGCTGCAAAACCTTTGCCATTGCTGTGTTCTTCGAAATGTTGTATGTCGAAGTTTCATTGCTTTGAATATTCAATGGAAATTTTAGCACTGAATCGGCTGTTCGACCGCCTTTCAATAACGTGGCTGCAATTCCAGATGAAGATGTTTGATCCCAATGGGAATCATTTACTAACAGCTGCATACGCTGCTAGCAGTGTTCGGGCAAAATCATCATTCTGACACATACCAAAAAAACTGGTCAAGGTTGTATATAGTGGTTGAATAACAGCTCGTTGTAGTACGTTCTGTGCAGTGAAATATACTCTTTGGCCAATTTCTAAGTTGACTGCTAAATGAACTACAGTGGGGTATTTTTCATGAAGGGGAAGAGAAAAAATGCGCGAAATTGCTTCATTAATACTAACGTAACGGCCCATTTGGTATTGGTTAACTTCATCAACAGAAATCTCAGCACTGACTTCAATCACAGCCATATCACTTCCTTTTGTTACATATTTGCAAATGTATTTTATAGATTTTACGGAATGGTAAGATTCAACATTGATGTGCGCCTTGAAAGTCTTTGATAGGATTGGTGAATACGGAACAATGCAACGATTATCAATTTCGATATTTTGTTGATTTACTTTTACAACTGTTGATCTTCTTTTATCTGCAGTTGATCGGCGACGATATAGCGGTTAGCCATTATTCCCGGTACCTTATTGTTTCTGCTACTAATTCGCGTGGATACCGTTTCGAATATTTACCATCTACCATACATGCTGAAACAAATTTTTATGTGAAAAGAAAAGTATTTTCCGCGCAATTTTTTTTTTTTTTTTTTTTTTTTTTTTTTTTTTTTTTTTTTTTTTTAATATTATAAAAACCTTCCGTGGACTCCAAGGAACATACAAAAAAAATTTTAGCCGAATCGGTCGAGCCGTTCTCGAGTTTAGCGCTTAGCAACATCCATTTTTATATATATAGATTAGGCTAAACCTAGAAGAATTAAAATATAAAAAAAAATCTGTAAGCATGTACGTAAAAACAAAAAGTTATGAGTACTACCTTCTTTCCAAAAAAAAATATTGAAACAAAATAATGACCGAAGTAAGATTACAAAACAAAAGTGTAAATAACAATGAATAACATGTATTACCTACTATTAAACAAACTTGCATTTATTATCGCTTGTGAGCAAGTAAAAGGGCATATATTATAGTGCGTCGATTAAATTAATGCGAATACATGTAAAATTTTAATAAACGTTCAAAACCTCAGAACAACACTATTAACTGTAATAGAATAAGGTGGGGCAAAATATGAAAGATGAGACAAATATTCCTTAGACGATTCTCGCAAGGGAGGAGAAGCAGGGGTGCGGCGGGGGCCCAAGGAGACAAACCTAAAGTTTTGATACATCAAAGCCTAGGCACATACGCAACTGTGTTCCAAGCAGAACTGTACGCCATATTATGATGCGAACATGAAAACCTGAAAACGAAATATGTAAATAAACGTATTACTATACTTTCGGACAGCCAGGCAGACTTATTGGCTCTACAATCTGAGCAAGTCAATTCAAAGCTTGCCCTGGAAGGAATACAAGACATCAACCAATTAGGCTTCAACAACAAGGTCACCCAAGAATGGGTACCTGGGCCTATGCCCAGGCATAAACCTCTATAGGTTTATGCGTGAACGAAAAAGCCGATTAATTGGCAAGGAGGGGGGACCGAGGAGCCCACCATAGGTCTTGAGCCTATGGTGTTATCTCCAAAGCAGTTTCTCGAGCCGCACTCAAAGACATAGCCCTGAAGAGGGGAGCTGAGATATGGTTAAGAGGACCCGGCGCAAGATTGGCCAAAACTCTAATGGCTGGCTACTCGCAGAAATACTCAAAGAAGGTGCTCAACCTGAATCGTCCCGACTTACGGGTACTCGTCAGACTGCTCGCCAGACACTGCAGGCTCAATAGACACCTACTGTTGATAGGTCTGGGCAACACTGAAATTTGCAGATTCTGCAGTGAGGCAGGAAACGTCCATCCTCATACTCTGTGATTGCCCTGCCATAAGTCACTGCAGGAGTCGCATCTTTGGAGGCCATCTAATCTCACTCAGCCGAGTAAGAGATCTGGAACCTAGGAACTCCTACTGTTCGTCCAAGCAGTACGACTTGGAGACCAGATCAGAAACGGGTACGGCTACAATAGATCAAATCTGGTCGCAGTGGCCCCTGCTGCCTGTATCGCTGTCCCGGGCCCGAAATTTCAAATATAAATACTACTCAAATATCGTCAATCATGCATCATTGTAATTTTATGTAATTTAACCTAAGCATAGAACAACAACAACAACAAAACTCTTTATTGTACACCGATAAACAGTAATAACTTAAATTAATAGATAGAATGGTAAGTAAAAAGGGCGGCCTTATCGCTAAAGCAGCGATTTATGTCACGAAACATATGTAACGAATTACGATTTGCCCCGCCTTGCTCTTCTTCAGTTAGGAGTGTTACCGTATCAACTTCATAATGTATAAATAAAAAATCAAGTTTACTAAAAACTGACTTCCCTCAGGGTATATTCACAAAGTGAAAATAAATAAGAATATTGAGGATTTGTTACATCTTCAAAATTCCTTTTTTTTAATCCAAGCCCCGCACAGCAAGTCCCAATCGTATAATGTATAGTCAGTATTAAGGGCTCTCTACACTCGCGCGAGAATCTCGCGAGAAGGCGAGAAAAACACGAGAACATGAATGTGGAACCGATTCACATAATCTTCGCAGGTTCTCGCCGTGTTCTCGGTTTTTTCACGCGAGAAACTGACGAGAACTTGTGTTGATAATTTTTTACTTAGTTACCTAGGCAACCGCACAGTCTTGCACACAGAGTACTTAATCACTACATTTTAAGGGGGCCATTGACGATACAATCGATCGGTGCGATCCGTCGTTTCCGACCGATCACAACGACGGATCGGTAGTGTATGTTATGATCGTGAACGATTTGCTTGATCGCAAACGATATCGGCGATCGCAACAAAAATCCATGCAATCTTGAATATCGCACCGATGAATCGACAGTGTGTGGACCTTTGCAATCACCGATACGATTTTTGTCTCATTCTGATGCCGGCCGCCGCACGCATCGCATGCCTTCAATGCCTTGGCTAATGCGTTACGTACATAGGTTCTACGTACCTATCAACATTCGATGGACGAAACAAATAAAAATTTTTGCCGTATTTCGGCGGCTTTAGAATACTAACCCCAAACCCACGCTGGATGGGTGTCGTAAGAGGCGACTAAATCCGGCCCGCTGGTGGTAGGACCCTCGGAGGGATTATATTGGTAGTATTGATTTTAATTATTAATTAATACCGATATTACTATTGTTATTTCTCCATGGGGTTCGCTTTTACTTTAATTTTACCTTTGGTGTTGCTGATGTTCATGGGCGACGATAGCCACTTACCATCAGGTAGATCGTCAGCTCTATTGCCGGCTATTTCCATAAAAAAAACTTCGTGGACTTATCGAGGACCGATGCCGCGATGACAATTCAATATTAAAAAAAAGAAAGAAAAAAAAACCTAGTTACACGCTTTATATTAGCTTTAAACGGTTAGATTTCTTCCAAACTTCGTAGAGTTATCGAGGACCGATGATAATTCAATATTTAAAGAAAAAAAAAAGAAAGAAAGAAAAAAAAATGTTCGGCTATGTTCGGTTTACACGTATTAAGTAGTTAAGTAGTCTTCTTTTTCTCCACTTTTTTTAAATTTGTTTTTTATCTTTATTATAAGCGTAATTATAATATGCAAATGCGCATAGTAATAAGCTTGCCGCAGCAGTTACTTCTGCGTCCATAGTCATCGAGCGTGAGAACTGTACTGAGAACCTTGCGAGTGTGTACCCAAGGAAGTTCTCGCCGAGATTTTCGCCGAGATTCTTGCCGAGATTCTCGGCGAGATTCTCGCGCGAGTATGGAGGGCGCATTATACCTTTACAATCGATATTTTAATTTCTAAAATACTGAACTAATATTTTTATGATACAATTGTTTTAATTAAGTTTTCTAGGATTTTAACATTTTTAATTAAATAATTTATATTTTACTTTAAAAAAATCATGGAATAGTAAAACGTAAAATATTTTATCTGTATTACATAACAAACAAGCAGCTTCAATGAATGAAATGAAATGCGTGTGATGTGTAGTGTTATCTGTAGCTAGAATAAAACGTAGTGATTAAGTACTCTGTGGCTAGAATTACTTAAATGTCGGGAAAGTAGCTTTCTAAATTTTTGGCGTCTTTCTCGTCTTCAAAATACTAATAATCTGAAAACTGAAAAGCCTAATTTGATCTCCGTACATACTGCTCAGTTTATCGTGAAGTGAACTATATTTCCCAGTTAACGGTTGGTGTAAGACTAATTAGAAAGCAACATGGAAGCACTGACAGTTCCGCCATGAATGCAAAATAAATAGAAATTGTGGAGGTTCGGAATCTTCTGAATTTATTTACTTCGCCGTATAATTTGTGATGCATTTCAGTTCTTCGTCTGTGTGATTCATATACGATGTGATGCTAGATCTCCGCAATACTCTGTGTGTGGCTAAAAGGGCACGACTACGCAATGTAAGGATTTAATTTTTAATATAACAAATACCAAGTTAAGTGAAAAGAACACACATTTCAACGATATATATCATGTTCTAACGTTTTAAAATATATGTTCTGTTTTTTTTTACAAATTAAAGTCGGATTATTGTTTACTAACTTTTTATTTATAGTGTTTGAATTTGCGTTACGAATTTAGTTCTTTATAATATTTACGGCTTACATATAGTATCTTAAAATGTAAAAAAAACAATGTTTTTGTTTTAGACACTGCAAGTCACTCAGTAGAGGATAGAAACTTCACAATGTTGAGAGGGGGGCGTGGTGGCCGTCACAGTCCGGAACTGTACCCCCACACGCTGAAGTGCTCCAACGCAAGCGACACGAGCTCTGCTTACAGCGGGAGTGACACCATGACTTCAGTACATAGCTCTTTAGACATGGACATGGAAGTAGATCTATCTGGTCTCCTCGAATCGATCGTCGATTCCGATGAAGAAGAAGAATTGGATGAGAGCATGGAAAGCCTCATAGTGCGGGATGCTGTTAGAGAATGCCTAGAGAAAGATCCAAGCGAAAGAAGTGATGATGATATTGAAATACTCTTAGAATTTACGCAGCATTTAAAGGCTTTTACTAACATGACTTTGACGGTACGTAGAGCTCTATGTGCTGTGATGGTGTTTGCTGTTGTAGAGAAAGCTGGGACGGTCGTAATGAATGATGGTGAAGAACATGACTCTTGGTCTGTTCTTGTCAATGGCCAAGTTGGCATTGAGCATCAAAATGGTGAAATTGAACATCTCAATGTCGGAGACAGCTTTGGTATGGCTGAGGCAACTCTAGAAAAATTATATCACCGAGGAGTTATGACCACCAGGTGTGATGATTGCCAGTTTGTTTGTATAACACAATCTGATTATTATCGAATCTTACATCAGGGTGAAGAGAACATCAGACGTCACGAAAACGAAAATGGAGTTGTTGTATTAGTGACAGAGTTTAGAGGCGCAGCAGGTGAATCGGGCCATCAACAAGGCCATGTTGTTATAAGAGGGACACCTGAACATTTGATGCTCCAACTTGTTGAGGATAATTCTAGAGATTCCACCTATGTAGAAGATTTTCTATTGACACATAGAACTTTTATTGAGAGTCCTCTGGTTGTGGCAAAGCAACTGCTCGCCTGGTTTTCAGAACCTTCAGTGAGAGACAAAGTCACTAGGGTGGTATTACTCTGGGTTAATAATCATTTCACTGATTTTGAGACAGATCCAATTATGATGGAATTTCTCGAAAATTTTGAGACGGCATTAGAGCGTGAAAAGATGGAAAGCCAATTGAGACTATTAAACATTGCATGTTCTGCCAAGGCAAGAACAAGAAGTGTTATTTTATCTCGCTCTTCTAGAGATGAGTCCTTAAACTTCTCTATTTTGGGTGGATATGAAAGAGGATATGGGATATTTATATTGAAAGTTGAAAAACATTCTAAAGCCGAAAAAGTTGGGTTAAAACGGGGAGATCAGGTTTTAGAAATCAATGGGCAATCTTTTCAACATGTAAGCCATGCAAAAGCAATGGAAATAATAACTGGGTCTACGCATTTAAGTATCACAGTTAAGAGTAATTTATTAGCGTTTAAGCAGATGCTTTTGATGCCTGAAAATTCTCCAAGACAGAGAGGATGTGCAAATATGGCTCGCTGGCAGAATGATCCACGTGCCCGTTTATCTACAGCAGAACTTCTGAGTGATGATCCTATAACTTTGTCTTCTGTAATTCAGTCTCCCACCAAAAAACCTCAACCCTTAAGCAACAAGAAAGAACCTCAAAAAGGTTTCATGACACTGGGACCTAAGAGACTACAAAAGGCTTTAATGAAAATTAATATTCTTCCTAAAAATACTATAGCCGATGGAATCCATACAGATGACAGTATTCTGTCAAATTCCGAATCTCTAAACAAAGCACATACCAGTACCTCATTTTATAACTCTCACAGTAATCCTGATTTGATATCAATATGCTATGATGAATATCAATCTTCTGATTATCCTGAACATGTTCTAAAAGTGTATAGGGCTGATCAAACTTGCAAATATTTACCAGTTCATAAAGAAACAACTGCCAGAGAAGTTGTAATGCTTACTGTACGAGAATTTGGCATAACTGAACCCAGTTCAAATTTTTCCTTATGTGAAGTATCTGTAGCTCAAGGTGGTATTATTAAGCAACATCGCTTGCCGGATCAATTGCAAAACCTGGCTGAACGGATCGGCCTCAGCTCCCGATATTATTTAAAAACAAATGGAATAAGTGAAACATTAGTACCTGATGAGATGGCACCAGAATTGCTTAGAGAGAGTGTTGTACATTTTTTACAACTAAATGCTGTAGAAGTTGCTGTTCAGTTGACACTGCAAGACTTTTGTATTTTTCGACAAATCGAAAGCACGGAGTATGTAGACGACCTATTTGAACTGAAGAGCAGATATGGGACACCTATGCTGTCACAATTTGCTGGGCTTGTAAACAAAGAAATGTTTTGGGTGGTAACTGAGGTAGTCAACGAACAAAATATAGTTCGACGTTCTAAAATTATCAAGCAGTTCATAAAAGTTGCGCGACATTGTAAAGAATGTAAAAATTACAATTCTATGTTTGCCATCACCTCCGGTCTAGGGCACGGCGCAGTGTCTAGATTACGAATGACATGGGAAAAATTACCCACGAAATATGTAAAATTGTTCTCAGATTTACAAATGCTAATGGATCCTTCTAGGAACATGTCTAAATATAGACAGTTGGTGACAAGCGAACAAGGGAGATCGCCAGTAATACCATTTTACCCAGTCGTTAGAAAAGATCTAACATTCATTCATCTTGGCAATGACACCAAAGTTGAGGGAATGGTTAACTTCGAGAAACTGAGAATGATCGCAAAAGAAGTAAGAACATTGACAAACATGTGTAGTTCTCCATATGATCTACTAACTTTATTAGAATTGGGGAAGCAACCTCCCTCCAATGCTATGGTGGCTTTAAATCAGCTTAATACTGGAGTGCAGCAAGGTCAGGTCACAGTCAAAAGGAGGAAAAAGTCCTCGAATGTTCCCAATCAGAAAAAAATGTTTGAAGAGGCTCAGATGGTTCGACGTGTGAAAGCATATTTAAATCGAATGCACGTAGAAACTGACGAAGAACGTCTCCATGCCCTCTCCTTAGAATGTGAAGGATCAGGTCCTGCACCGTCGATGCCTCGACGGCGACATCCATCCCCTTCCTTGTCCACAACGAGCAGCGCGTCATCGGCAAGTGAAAGTAAAAAGAGTTTCGCGGGAAACAAATTCGGCGCTGCTTCGCCACAAGCGGTCAGGAAGCTCCTAGCATTGTCCGAGCCGGCCAAAACGAGACCTCATCAGCCTCGACCTCCGCCGTCGGGGCCGTCCCCGTGCTCCCACCGACGGGACGGCGCCCCCGGGCCGGGCATATGCTGCTCGCGAGCGGCTCACGAGAGATCTCACTCCGACACACCTACGCCCATGCCAGTGGACTTGTCAGCCGAGAGTAGCAGTGTGACGTCGTTAGTAAACTTGCCATTACGGAAGACTGGATCGGCGACGTCGAGCGACAGCGGCCACGGCTCGTGCACTACCGCGAGCTGCGTGCGGCCGGTGCCGCCGCCGCGCATGCCGCAGGCGCCCTACACGCTCGCCTCGCAAGTGGCGCGCCTGGAGCGACTCAGCCGCGCACACTCCCACGAGGGAGTGACGCGCCCCTACGACTTCTATCACGATACGCCCGACGACGAAGACGACGATCAACAAGTCTCCGCCGTTTGAAATTTAAATACTCTAATCGATGTCTATTTATATAGTTAATTTTGTAATCTCACTTGACGAATAGAGAGCACGAGTTATATACAAGTTTTCATGTTATTATCGATATCTTGTACGTAACCCCTACGATTAAGTTTAAAGACTGTATTATTTTATCATTAAGAAAATGTCCTAGTGTTACGTAGTGTAAAATTACGAGTAAGCTATGCCTCTAATATAATTATTACTAAATATAACGCGACCCACCAGTTTCCAGTTATATCTAGAGATGTGTGATGTACCGATGACGGCGAGTGATGGCGCCGTCGGTATCTTCTACATTCCGTTGTTTGTATATTATTTTTATAATTGCGATTATTTATAATATGCAACTTAGACCAAATAATAATTAATGTACCTTTTAATGTTTACGATTCAGATTAATTTTTTAATTATTGTATAATGTAGTAATTTTGGTAGCTTTGTGGACCAATAAGTTGGAATGTTATGTCTTATGGTAGCAATTTCAGATATGTTTATATTATGATTTTATGATTTTAATTTAATAATTTTAACTGTAAATAATAAAACTATTATTTGGTATTTCACCCATTGTTTATTTAATGTCAATAATGGTACCTATGTTTACATTTGAGGATTGAAATTGGAAAATAATTAATTCACAAAATTTATTCTTGTCAGAGATTTTGTAAATCTCATTAGTTAATATAAAAATTACTATGAATTCTTTGTATTATTATAACCACAAACCAAGGGTCAAGAAAAACAATATTTGTGATACATTGTCCTTATGTAAATCATTCATTGTGTATTACACAGGCATTGTTCGTTGCAAGAAAGCTATTATATACTCCACATACCACATACCTTGTTCAGGTTGTCAATGGCAGTGACTCAATGGGAAGATAAGCTGGTTCTACACGGATATTGAATAATGTTTAGATTTAATAATTAAAAAAAATTACGTTTATTAAAATTCGTAACTCAGTGTAAAATCTAGTGATTTATTGGGATATATATTTTATGAACTGATATAATTTTGCAATCCATGAAACATACTTTTTAATGTTCAATTTCTATTCATATAAAATTAAAAAATCATATCAAGATTCTATGTAACATTAATATCATCTTTAAATAAATTATTGGACACGAAAAAAATACAATGTTTCAATAAAAATAAATTTATATCAAAATTAATTGTAACATAGTTGCAATTTCACTTTATTTACATTATACTTACCTCCCAACTCAGAGTCACTAACGGTTACTTAAATTGCTCCTTAGTAAATAATTTGTATGCTGATTATTTACTAAGGAGTGACTAAAGTAACCGTTAGTGACTCTTGAGTTGGGGCGTTAGACTTATTATTCATGAATGTGCTATCTAAATTGAGCAATGTAATCGGCTTCAAGTGGATGTAGTTCTGGAGCGGGTATGACCAGGCTATGCAAGGGCGGGCCTAGTTCACAGCTCTGCATGTCATATAATGACTTCACCACTATTCTCTGATCCGGAGCACCAACTCTTGACAAACCTATTGACAAGTGCTCCTTGCTTAAACCTGTAACAAAACATAGGTACTTGATTTTTAAGTTAGGATAGCATATTCTACGAATGGTTGAATTTTCATTCAGTTTTATAGTCATTATGTAGAATAAACTAAACCCAAGATAACTGTTATATGCAGCTAGTTATTGTGATTGGAGTGCAGTAAAGTATATACTTAGTTTGACTTTAAATGTAATATAAGTTAGTTATATTACTGATAGAAATGATATTTATATAGATAATATATTTGTAATTTAACATCACAAATTGTCAATCAATGCTTCAGTAAACATAGCTTGTACCTTTACTGTTCTTGAACCATTACATCTTTTATCTTAAAAAATTGTTTGTTTTCAATTATGTAGGCTAAAATGCCGAGCACCCTTGGCGTTTGCGTAGGGACCGTCACACAATTACTAACTAATGTTTGGTTTCCACATATTAAGTAGTTAAGTAAATAACTAAATTTTAGCCAAAAAGTAACTAAATTGTATGTTTATTAATTTATTTAAAATTTAGTTATCTGCTTAACTACTTAATACGTGTAAACCAGACTTAACACGCTGAATAACTAAAACTATCAGTCAACATAGATAAAAAAAATCTGATGAAAGAATAGTAAATATGTGTGTATTGTGAAAACGCCTTTATCATTTGCGATTTTTGTCGTCATGGAAATAACGGGATATAATTAGGAAAAAACGTTCCACAATCTCAATTTTGCTTTTTCATCGAAATAGTACCCGCCTTTTAAATGATTTTCTCGTTACCACCCTGTTGCTTACACACGTTGGGTATCTATTATCACTACTACCCGCATCAAACATGTATCAGTCATTTATGTATACCCTGGCCGAGAATCGAACCTTGAACCTTTCGCTTCGCAGACAAAGTCAGTACCTAACAATTGGGCTGCACTTGCAAGCAGGGGGGAGGGGGGTGACCGACCGACTGATTTTATAAACCAATGCAATGTGTAGACTTCCATTCCACACCGCCCCGCTACGCTTCCGTTCGCGTGCCAGTGTCTAACCAACATTATTATGACGCAATAGTAAGTGTCCAGACAGCTCCTGTCTAAATACACCCCTATTGTTTCCGAATTTTCAAAACAGTTGACATATTTTTCCCGTACGCTTCTAGCCCCTAGGATTACTCTAGAAATGAGAACTGTCTGGCTGAACGAGAAGACCATACACATGATACACATCAATAGTTCACACTAAAGCCATCAGCGATGCGTTGCCGACCGAAAGATATGCATGGTTCGGACTGGCTTGGCCCTGAGAAAATTTAAGTTTTTATTTCTTTAGTTTCCGGTTTCGCCGTCGTCAACACACACATATAAGTTAAATGGCAAGTATTATTATTATGTAAAAAAATCATCACATGAAACAATAAAAATGTGTGAAAAACATGCACATATTTTAAAATAATACAATAGATATGTGCATTTCAAGGTAACACACCTGCGTCTGGTTTGTTTTCTATAATCTGTACCAACTGCGTTGCCGCCTCGGCCACGCTCATGAACTTGGGGTCCATGTACTGGCGAACCTTTTTGGTGAGGGATTCTTCAGTAGGTTCCTTGACTTTTATATCTAAAAATAAATGTAGGCACTCTTGAATAATTAGTACATTACGATACGGTGCGTTAAGTGGTCTGTTTGCTTCAATTTCAACCCATTAATGGCCCACTACTGGGCACTGGTCTCTCCTCTTGAGGAGGTGTGGAGCATACTCCACCACGCTGCTTCAGTGTTGATTGGTGGAGGGGTTAGTGGCCAACCCAAGCGTTGAAAGTTTTCTTTACGGTTTACGGCAGCTTTACGTTCCCTCTGAAGTACTGAAGTGGTAGTGGTCTATTATTTCACGAATATAAACTAATTACGTCACGAGTATCTTATATTAATTTGACATTTTGCCACAGTGTGACCTAAACAAGCACTTGAAAGCAACATATTTTCGTACTCTTTTAGCCAACTTACTAACTTTCGATGCTTGGGTTGGCCACTATAGGAGAAATCCATGCTCTGTAGTGAGCCATCAATGGTTTGAAGCCATAGATAAATAGTAATAAGAAATTAGAATGAACTACTTCTGAATGCTAATAACAATAAGTGGACCTGATAATTTATTATTTAAAATACAATAAAATAATATTTAATTTCTACATACCAAGAATACAAAGGGTGTGTAAATTCCTGGAGAAGTTTCCAATGATTTTTTCAAAGAAACTATCTGGTTTCCAAGAATCTGTCCAGTAAGGTATAGATACTGTTTCTCCAAAATTGTAAAGTTGCAATCCGCAGCAACTGACAGCATTCATTATAGATGCATTATGAATGATCTGCAGACATGTACGTATATATGTAATGCATTAAAATTTCATATGAATCATGTCCATATAGAGTGGATAATAGGAGCTATTGCAAGATTGGAAACAACAAAATATTACAAAACAATTCATAAAAGTTTATTGTAAGTTTATATTAAATATCATGTGATAAGACATAGAAACACCCATGTATTTACATGTAATGATAGCTGTATAATAGCTCTCCCTAAACTTTATAGTGTTTCACAACTATACATATAAAAGGTTGCTCAGTATGCATTTTTCAATTATGTATCAATTTATTTTTTGGATACAGAAAGAATGTGCAGTATGGGAGAAAGCAAACAGGACAAGAAAAATAACCTATATTAAAATATAGAAAAGAGTATTTATCATATTTTATTGTATATTTTGCATACCTGAGTGTCTACACCAAATTCCTTAGCACGAAGTAGCATATCAGTATGTGTAGTGGCCCCCAAAGGATCTCCAACCACCAAAAGTGCTATGTGGCTATCCTTGGCTTCTTTAAGTATCTCGTCTATACTGCTCTCGCATAATTCTCGGTCGGCCACTATTAGTGGTCGTCCATAGAACTCTTCCTAAAATACATTCATAATCATTCGTAAATTAAATTATGAATATACAACCATATGGAAATCTTCATCAATATAACACAAGTATTAATACGCTAGGGATAAATACTTAATGTAGGTATTTAATGTAACGAAATGTAACGAATGTAACGAACTTAATGTAACGAAAAAAGTAAAATTTCAAAAGGCAACATTGCCTGTTGAAACTAATAAAAATCTTGTGAAAGTCAAGTGCCACCAAAGATATTAATTGATATTAAACATAAAAAAAATATCCATTCAAATTCAAAATAATTTATTCATGTAGGTATCATTGATACACTTATGCACGTCATTTTTTTTATGAACCACCTTTTCGCAAAGGTGCTTTGTCATGGAGGAGAAGAAAAGCCGAAAGAAACTCCTCAGCACATCTTTTAAAAATAAAATACATTAGTATATTTCTTACAAAAAAGTATCACTAGCCTGAATGGAACTACATTATTGTACAATATTTTTGATTCCCACAATTGCTCCTAGTACCTTCACCAATCTGCACTGGAGAAGCGTGGTGGAGTATGCTCTAGGCCCCCTCAAGAGAGACCCGTGTCCAGTAGTGGGTCATTAATGGGATTAAGCCCAGCCCACAGTTTTTACGGAGTCAAAAACACCTCGCATTTTGATAAATTAATAAATTCTCCCATTACAATATAAGTTTAATTTTTTTAGTTAATCCAAGTTGGAACTTATGATGACCACGACCCTCAGACATGAGGAAACGATGAAGAAGAAGATATTTTTAAGATTTTTTAAATGTATACGTACCAAAACATCTTTTCCGACTGTAAGTATTGATGTATAACCTTCCAAGTAAACCTTATCACATGTTTTAATGGTTTCAAGTCCCCTTACTGTTATATCTTTGGCGTCGCCTAGGCCCAAACCAATTAAATAAAACATACTGAAAGTTTCACCACCAGTTTTTCTGTATATCTGTGAATTATGTGTAAAAAACACGCCGGCTCGGCTCTCAACCAGTGCTTCTTTCAGTGCTTTGATTTGAATTTGATGATTTTGAATTTTGATCTTTCGTGTCATATCAATCAAATGTCAAAGTTGACATTAAAAAGTCATAGTTATCAACATAAAAAAATAATTGTCTCAGACATCAACTTTTGGGCTATGAAATCAGACAAAAATAAGATTTATACATGTAGTTTTGTAGTTAAATCAAATATCAATACAATAGAAATTTAAAATCATTTTTTTAATAAACTAAGTGATAATAGAAAAATAGTGTTTTCATTGCCAAAATAGCGATATCTAAGGACTTCAAGACTTATTTAAAAATGACTTGTGACATAAGCTTGACGTCTGACATGCAGTGGATGTCATGTCATCTGTCAATACACAAACGTCATTGTTTTACATACTCATACAATGGGACATGGTTTTTTATTTTTATTTGTAAAGTGAAAAATATTACATGATTATCATACAAAATATAAACTTGGTTGATGAATTATTTATTTATTTAAATATTCAGAAATAACCAACATCATTTAATATATTGTCCAGATCAAGAATGATTTCCAGGAAGGGACCAAAAGCTATAAACGAAGGCGTTGTTGGCAAATATGTGAAAAAAGATACACCTCCAGACTTACCAAGTGAGTACGACACTATCATAAATGTGTCATTGAAAATTTGCTCCAATATTTCAGTTACTGGAACATTCTTTACTAGATAAGTCACTGTACTGAAATACAGTAACAGTTCAAATGTTTGTTTTCAGTAATAAATGTTTGGACGACAGGCAACAATAGGCGGCCACGCAGCCAACCTTTCGCTGCTAACGATGGCCATTCACAAAGCATTGAGAACAAATTTGGTAAAGCTCAGACTATGAGTGGCCATGCAGGAAAATACACTCCCAGTGAATCAGTGCCCAACTTGGCCCACAGGTATTATACTATTTCACCAGGTACTTTACTATATTGTATAGTAATAAGGAAATCCATACAGCATTTTGTATTAAGCTGCCTGAGAAAATCATTTGCAACAAAAAGGATAAAGTAAAGTTACACCTTTTAAGATAAGGCATAGTTATCTTGTAGATTGAAGCACATGATTATTAGATTACAGTTAAGGAAACCACAAATTTTGGCTGCCTGTTAAATAACTGTAAAATTCCATTTTTTTACATATATTTAAAGAAGTATAAAAAATATTTAGAATCGAGTCACCTCAATAGAAAAACACTGCGTCTACCTACCCACTTCCCCCTCCACACCCTCCCAACCCCAGGTCTCTGGATAGGTTTAAAACTTCTGCGTATATTCCATGTTCTAGGTTTGCTAGCTTGTCTACAAGCAGTAGTGATGCCGCAAGCACATCCAGCAATTATAATTCCCAATATCATTTGGATACCAACTTGGTAAGTATATTACATGGAAAAATATTGAAATTTGAATAATTGTACTTTTGTATGGATTTTATTTGTGTATAATTAAATACTTTCATGGTTATTGTGTAACTGTATTTATGTTTTAAAAAAGTCTGATTGCTTATTAATTCACAAACTTGAACACATGTATTACATTGTACAGTCCCCTGCAAAGAAAAGTGATTCATCTCTTAATAAACACACAGTAAAAGATGGTTTACTTTTCTCTGCAGGTGACTGTACATAATATTTGTAAAATATAGGGGTTCTAGGGTACAACACAATGTTACATTTTTTGTCAGGATTTGATGATTTACTGGATTTATTATTAACTTTACTTAAATTTTTGCAATGTTTATTTTTGAATATGTATTTGCCTACTTGTTAAATATCATGAAAAACACAATAAGTATTTTTTCAGGCATCACATTCTACGTTGAATGAAATAGAAGACTCATTCAGCAGACAAACCAGCCACAGGTATTACAGGCAGCAGCAAGAAGACCCAATATACCAGAACCAGCAGCAGGTACTATGACAGTTTTATTATCATAAATATCATAAACAAGCAATTCTTGTATACAGGGTGTTTGGTAACGTGTTGGCAATACGTTAAGGGCATGTAGGGGAGGTCATTTGCAACCAAATTACCTGTTATGACCCCTATCCAAATGTCAACCATTTTCGATTAATTCAGTATTTTATGTTTTTTTTTTTCAAGAATATGCGAAATTCAACTTTGAAAATTGAAAAAAAAAATCACTAGTGCACAAAATATTATCAAATCAAATCAAATCAAATCAAAAGTAGTTTATTGTGGACTAGGTAAAATAGGGTGGTACAGTTTTAGAGATCTTATCGCTACGTCCTGCCCATTATGGGCGTACAATGTTCATTAATTTAAATATAAGTTTTAACAAAAGTAAACATAAGAGAAGTCGGACCAGTCTACTTATTATTAATATTCCGTCTTAAAAGTAAATGGAAATTCAATTAAAATGAAGATAAAATCCGTAAATACACACTCGAATGTCGCATAATATTCAAAATTTCAAATTACCATAAAATAAATGTCAAAATATTAAAATAGTACAATAAATTATTAAATTAATACATAAATGTCAAATGATAATAATTATTGATAAAATACAATTTAGGATTTACTATAATTTGTCATTTAAAAAGTCACCTAGGTTATAATAACATTTTTCCAGTAAGAGCTTTTGCAAGGCTTCTTTGAATTTTTCTACATTAGTTACAGAACGAATGTTATGTGGTATTTTGTTATATATTGTAGCTGCTTTGCCGAAAAAACTTTGTCGAAATAAAAATGTCCTAGCTGGTACTATGTCTAATTTACTTGCATGTCGTGCTCTAGATTTTAATTCAAAACAATTTATATTTGATTTAACAAATAAGCAGCATTCTAAAATATATATACTTGGCAGTGTGAGTAGCTTTAGTTGCATAAAGTGCGGTTTACAAGAATCAGTTTTCTTAATATTACAGATAGCCCGGACGCACTTTTTTTGCGCTTTAAATGCGATCTCTTTATCGGTTGAGTTTCCCCAAAAAATTACTCCATATCTTAAAGCTGCGGCGACGTATGCGTGATAAGCCAAAAGGACAGTTTGCTGCTTAACGCATTTATTAAGTTTTGCTAATGCATACGAGAATTTGTGTAATTTTTTACATAGATGGTTTATGTGCTCCTTCCATTTCAACTTTTTATCTATAAATAATCCTAGAAATTTTACAGTGTCTGTTTCACTGATGGTGGTCCCCATATAATTAATATTCAACATACTTATATTGGTATCTCTTTGTCTGAAGTTCATTAATTTTGTTTTACCGAGATTTATTTTTAAATTGTTATTCTCAAACCACTGTACTATTGATTTCAATGACATATTAATTTCCTGTTCAAAATTGGTTAATTTATCACCCGTAAATAGTATAGTACTGTCATCAGCGAACAATGTCATACTATGATTTGTAACTTTTGGAAGGTCATTAATGTAAAGTAAAAAAAGTAATGGGCCTAGTATACTTCCCTGATTATGTATTTTTTATCTGGTTGCTAATACTTTAATACATAATAATCAACCATTAGACGGTGATTTTTTTTAGCAATTTTGAAATCAGAGAAAACATCGTTGTCAATATTGGTGATGCAACATGTTGTTGTTTTGCTTGGTAAGGTCCAGCAACAGAAGCAGCAGCAGTACTCGCGCGAGGCGAGCACCCCGCGCCTGTCGTCCAACCTGAGCCTGTCCCCGCGGCTGCACCCGCCATCGCCGCACTCCATCCGCCTGCACTGTACTGACTGTGAGTTGGTCTAGCTATATTTTTAAACGACAGAAGAATCTTAAGTGCCGAATTCAATGTTTCCATTAAATATATAATAATTAATAGTCATAAACAATTATTTTATATCAGTTTATTTTAAAATATTTACGGCCGCACTCAGAGTCACTTAATGGTTACTTAAATCGCTCCTTAGTACTGAATTTGTATTATAATTCTGTACTAAGGAGCAATTTAATTTAAGTAACCGTTAAGGCCCATAATATAAATAGCACTTTAATCTATGATTCTGAAACTGAAACTCAGAATCATAGATTAAAGTGCTATTGATATTACTGGCCTAAGTGACTCTGAGTGCGGCCGTTAATGTTTAAATTAGGTATATACAATTAGTTGACATTCTTATTAGTCTTTACTGACACACCTGCATTAGTTCTGGCATCAGTCACTATCTCAGATTATGTCTCACTTTATTGACCCCCCATGTGACATAGTTTTGAGCATAATGCATAGAAAGTTACCAAGTCCTCAGTACAATGTAGCAATACTGTTGCAGCATACACGACAGGCAGCCAGTCGACGCCGATATATTCGAACTATGTGAACACGTCCGTCCTGCCGTACCACAACAAGGGGCCCAGCAATAACATCATCTCCACTAGTCAAGGTACAGGTAGTAATATATAAATCGTCATCATCAGGTTTTAGATTAATTCCGATCGGAAGCCCTTGGGCGGTTTGAAAACTTCCAACACTCGTGTTGGCCACTAACCCCTCCACCAACCCACACTGGAGCAGCGTGGTGGAGTATGCTCTAGGCCTTCTCAAGAGGAGAGACCCATGCCCAGTGACGGATTAAGACTACTTGATGCCCTAAGCAATCCACGCCTGTGGGCCCCCCTATCCGTATGTCAACGTGGTTTTTTGTGCTTTTTGTGCTTCTTCTGGTGCCCCCCAGACGTGATGCCCTAGGCAATTGCTTAATTTGATTAAGGGTTAATCCGTCACTGCTGATGCCCAGTAGTGGGCCATTAATGGGTTGAAGGCAAATATTTTATTTCTTTCATGTACCAGGGTCGGATGAGTGCGAGCTGCCGCTGCCGCCGGGCTGGTCAGCGGACCGCACGCTGCGCGGCCGCCGCTACTACATGGACCACAACACGCAGACCACGCACTGGACGCACCCGCTCGAGAGCGTGCCGCAGCCGTGGCAGCGCGTCTCCACGCCGCACCACGGGGTCTATTACTTCAAGTGAGTTGGTTGCGAGTGTTTCTGTGAATTGGTCCTTCCAGCCGGCTATTACGAGATGATAAAAACAAAATATAGGTTGATGTGTAAGATCTAATGGGATTTCTCTAAATTTCCCGCTGAAGCACGGAACTGCTTAGGTAATTTTGCCAGTAACATTCACCCTTCTACTGACCTGTTGCTAACAGTAAAGCCCTGTGACGGGCAATTACTTGTTTTATGATAGTGCGGCCTTAAATCTATGGCAGTCTTACGTTCATATAACTGGTCACTGCGATGGCTGCTAGATACGCAAGCTAATCTTTGTTTAATTACGTGATTTATAAAAAGGTTGATGCATACGTAACGTTTTGGAAACATCGTTTCATAGAGAATGTAATGTGCGCATACGCCATGGAGGCATGCACGGGACGGGAACGGGGCACGCACGTATATTTATGCCCCGTCCACGTTAAGTATGCAGCGACGTTAAACCTTTGTTTATTGGTACAGCGAGATCACCCATCAAACGACGTACGCGCACCCGTGCCTGGTGGGCGGCTGCTACCTGGTGAGCCCGCTCGTGCCCACGCTGGTGCCGCCATACTTGCTGGAGGAGATACCGCACTGGCTTATTGTTTATTCGAAAGGTTAGTGGAAAAATTTTTTTTTTTTTACTTACAGATATAATGTTTTATTACAAACAGCTTAATAAGTGTCGATTTATTCGATTATCGATCATTTAGTTTGGTCAATATACTATAAAAATGTATTACCCAACACCCTGTACATAATATGTAAACATATTCTTGAATAAATGAATTTGAATTTGAATTCAAGGATGGTGAAACGCACTAGCTTACAAAGAGATCACTTCTGAATTGAAAAGGTTGTCATTATTGCATTTCCTTAACATACGTAAAAAATTGTTCATAAATTAAATTATTGTTAATATATTTCATTATTTCTTTGGATTATAAAATAATGATAAAAACAATTTAGAGCACTAGACTTTTGCATTAAAACTCCGTCCCAATTTATATCTGTAATAATAATTGTTTTTATTTACAGCGGATCAAGAATTGGATCACAAGTTACGTTGGAACATGTTCCGCCTGAGCGAACTGGACTGTTATTCCGACATGTTGACGCGCCTTTACAAGCAAGAACTGCAGCTTATTGTGATGAAATACGAGCGGTATAGGTGTGTATGAGAAATTACGTTTAATGTAAATGAGGCGTAATAGTTTGCATAAAAAATATATAGATAAATATTAACGGTCTGAAATTAAGTGCTACAGTAAAAACCATGTTTATTTCAGGTCAGCACTGTTACAAGAACTAGAAGGAAGGAGGCATGCGGTGGCATGCCACGCACACTCAAATTATTGAATTATAACAATTTGCCTTATTGAGCTGTGATCGTAATGTTAAGATGTCTAACATGTTATATATTATTTTATTTCAGTAACTTGTGCCTTGCAAAAATTTCCTTAATCATAAGTTTATATATGAAATTTAATTTAGTAATTATTTTTTTAATAAAACATTTTTATTCATGTTATGTG
This sequence comes from Thymelicus sylvestris, assembly GCA_911387775.1. Taxonomy (NCBI): domain Eukaryota; kingdom Metazoa; phylum Arthropoda; class Insecta; order Lepidoptera; family Hesperiidae; genus Thymelicus; species Thymelicus sylvestris. The sequence continues at coordinate 11,744,413 of OU426905.1, read as the reverse complement.
TGTGTCATTTATGTAATAAAACCACAGACATGTAAAACAATCATGTAATACTGCTATCGGTGTTACATCATATCTAAAATTAATTTTTTACTTGAACTTATTTAATCCATACTTTTTATGAAAAAATTTAATAATTCATATTTAATTTGGACTATTTTTTTTAAATAAAAAAATATTGAACTAAGATATTTTATTTTCAATTTTCCACTAAAACATATTTTTAAACAAATTCATTATCTTTCTCTTCCTGATTTTTTTGATCTTCTTTGTGTACTTCTCCTTCTACAATATCATATTCGTCTACTTTTGTGAAGCCTTTTATCCTGTACACTTTGGCATTTTTGATTCCTAAAGTTTGAGCCCAGGCTTGACCTGAAAAAGTCATGATTAGAGGGTATATGAAAAGATCTTTACCTCAACAAACTGATGTTGAAGATTGCTCGAATTATTTAGAAGTAACAATTAACCGATTCGTTGCTAATGGCACTACAGGAGTGTCATCAATGTTTGTAACTTGTGGCATCAGCAACAAATCGGTTAATAACTGATGCACCCTTCTAAATGCTGGACAAAGCAATGCCGCCAGATTCCTTTTATAAGAAGTCACAAGTGTTAGCTTTTGTATGATTGACAAGCATTTTTATTATGTTAAAATATATTAAACTATTTTAGTTAGATGAGGTGCTGGTAGTTAATTCTTTTGGTTTGACGCCACATATATTTTTATTTTTGACACAATGTCTGTTGTTCAATGTTGATGGAACAGTAAAAAATGGTTGTGAACTTTTGATATTAATTATGTAATTAACTAGATTTATACTTATAAATACAAATGTAAAGGATAAAGAGTTCACTTTTATTTCCCGGCCTGATCCTAACACTAGTCTCAGCCTCTCAGCATCAGTTCAAACCTAGCTACTAGTCCAGAGTACTTACAGTACCACAGTACAGTACCAGAGTACTTCTATTGGTTCATTACAAAACTCAAGAACCAACCATAAAATGTTTCAAAGTATGTCAGTCATGCTAGGGTTGGTAACAAGGAAGCTTTTGACTACCATCATAAGGATCTGTAATATCTAGAATTCTAGATTATAATGTACTTCACAGTGAGTATTTTTACATACCTGGTGGCATATTCTTTTCTTCATCTGTCTTAAGACCATAGTAGTGGGCCCAATCTGCCTTGCCCGAGTAAGCGCTGTATAAAACTAAACCAAAAGCATTCCAGGCAACTAAAGCATACATTACACTAAGTCTTCTTTTCCATAAAAAGGCTACATCTTCAGGAATAGGTTTAGTCCGTTTACGTACAAATTTATGCCACCATTTATGAATCATTTTGTTGTTACTCGCGATTAATATTATATGACAAATTATTCATACGGTCGCTCTTCTCCTTATTTATTTTATATTCTAATTTCTAACAATTTGTGGAACTGAAATATGTAACCTAATCTTAAATTTTGACATTGTCAAAATTGACAACAGTGCTACCAACTCTTAAAAAATATTTACCCCTAAAACTAACTCAAAAACCCCTAAACTCGGCCAAATTTCTTGGAAATCCCCCTAAAAATTATTTTTTGGAAAATTAGTAAATATTCATTAAAAATATATGTTTATTTATAAATTATGCATGTATTTCTATGCCTTTAGTAAAATGAATTGTAATATAAAATACAGTGATAATAATAAACTTTTTGTTTCTTCATTCATTGCCATTTGGTTCATTAATTACACTGATAAATTCTTAGTAATAAATCAATTCCTAGTACAATATCGATTTATTTTATAAGGTAAATTCACAAATACTCATTTTTGGATTTCTCTTTTTCCAGATTGTAGATTAATCTATCCTATTTTTAAATGCCAAAAGTCCCAGTCTCCTTTGATTGGATAATTTGTTCCAGGGTCTCTTACATCTTTATTTTGATCAATAAATAACAAATATGAAGTGTCACAAAAAACCCCTAAAAATAACCCTAAACATATTAGACCCCTAAAAAAATCCCATTTTACATATTTACCCCCTAAATTTGGGGGGAAAACCCCTAAGTTGGTAACCCTGATTGACAACTACTTGACTTATTTGACCAAAGATTACAAAAGTTGACAGATAACATATAGAATTTAAAAATCAAACCAAACAACGATAACTGAGACTATACAACCAAGTAATATTAAAAAAAAAATGGAAAATTGTTTACCACAGGAAAGCCCCCTCAATCGTTTGACGTCTACACATTGTAAATTCCTACAAAAAAACTGCTAATGCAAATATGATGAAACCTCTGCACGGCCTCTGGACTTCGGACATTTTTGGACTATCCAACTATATGCAGGTATAATGATACCTACTATTGATTCCCTAGCCCTGCTGAAATAATTAAATAAAAATCATCAATCAAAAAATGAGGCAAAAACAGCCGTATATTTTGATTTAGTTGACTTAGAAGCTTGTTATTTTCATGACTTGGAGACCTGAACCTGAGTATTTCGATATAAATTTCAATTCGATACTTGCACGCGTTCCTGAGGAAAGGGGGTTAACAGACAGACAGACGGACTACCATAGATTACCCACAAGTACGAAGTGATCTTACTAGGGTTCCGTTTTTTCCTAATGAGGTACGGAACTCCAAAAACCGGTTTCTAAACCTTATCAATATGTCAAAATTTGATGGAGGCATAGAGTAACACTACATTTTGGTATTTTTGTTGGATGAAGTTGAGGATACCACGGAGCTATTTACAAAAAAAGACATCAAAAGACCACAAGAGACATGTTATTAGTATTGAGAAAAAATCTTTCTGCGCACTTTTTGCCTTTGTTAGTTTTAAAATTATATTTGATTTATAACCAAATGTAGAAAACAATTAGTATTAAAATTTCCAGGAGAAAAAATATGTTTGGAGCTGAACATCTTGTTTAGTTTCGATGCATCAGAAAGAGCAAAATATTCATATCGTGATAGGCCAACATAAGCAAGGTCGACGAAGGTCACTTGTCGATCGTGCTCGTGATTCAAAAAGTAGTTTGAATAAACGACGCGACGGTACCAAGAAGAGCCTGGCACCATAACCCATTGTACAGACTACATGGACATGAATAAAACAGAGCTTTTTCAATTTTTTTATTCCATTTTGAGAAACCTCTTCAAATTGTGATGCTCTCTGTGTAATCCGGGAACCAATAGTATCAGTCTCTACTAAGCTAATAGTTCTATTTTGAAGATCGCTGGATTATTATCCGTATATCCGTATCCCAAATTAATCTTAAGGGTAAATATTATTGGGTATGGCTAGTATGGCAATGGTAGGGCTTATAATGCCTGGCTGATGACTTAGTCCTCGTAGCCTAGTGGGTACTAGTTGACCCTACTTATGAAGCAAAAGGTCCCGGGTTCGATCCTGGTCGGGGCTTTACCACCCGCGACACGGGGAATCCTGCGGGGTGGGGTAAGTGCCTACGTGCATGTGTAGCATTTGTGTCATCAGGAAGATGCGAAAATATTTCCTCCTGTTAGACAAACTAATTGTCCCACCTAGTTGAGTACTTTGACCACAAGGAAAATTATATCTGTTGGAAAAACTTACACTACAAAGTTTGAGCATCAAAATAAAATTCAATTATGTAGATTCAACGAGTTTCTTTGAATAGGTTGACGCCATTTAATGTTTCAAACGTTTTTCAAACGTAAAAAAATCCTAAATTATATTACTCCATTAGATTCCATACCTATGGTTTAATATTACGCCGGAATAATTCAACCAAAAAATATTGAGAAGGTAGGACAAAACTGTAACTGTTGTATGAACGTTCATTTGCCATCACAAAATAACCCGCGCTGAAACCTTTGCAAAGGTCAAAACGGCATTGCTTTGTTTACACTGAAACGGCGAACTCGTCACAATTATTTTTTTTAGTTTAACAATTAACAATCAATGGGAAAATCACATAAAAAGTATGAAATAATGATGATACAAACTACAATGTAGCATTTCCCAGAGAAAAATATTAAGGGAACAAATTGATCAGATTAATTTTGTGATTTTTTTATTCCAGGTATAAAAATGATCGTATTAATGCAATACGAAAAAAATACGATGCATTTTTGGAAGAAGATAAAAACCGCAGAGAGAGAAATGAGTATATACTGAGTCAACTTGATAAAATGCGTTCGTCAACTGCGCTGGTATCGATTTCAGCTAAAGTAAGTAAAAAATTCTTGAAAATATGATTTACATTTGATTACTGTATTTAAAATTATTTCAACTTTTTAGGCCAATTATCATAACATGGAACTGAACCCGTCCGATATTTATATGCGTCAAAATAATCTAAGAACGAAAGTTGAAATGAGAGATACCCCTGTATCTCATTTAGAAAGACAAAATGGGACTTCAGGCCTATTAAATACTCCTGTAGAAGAAATGCGTATTCTAAAAGAAATAAGCAAAAAATACATACTCATACCAAAACGAACAAAGCCAATTGAAAATTATTTTATTTATAGTAAAGATATAAATGATGACGATTGGAAAACCAAATATAATATTCTGGACGATTTAAAGAAACTAGAGAAAGAGGAACAGTCAGACCCCCTTTGTAATCAATACAATGATGATGGTCATAATATACACAATAAAAGGCTTGAATCAAGTATGCATTCAAATGATTCTGAAATGGTTCCCGAGTTAGATATCCATCCTGATAACTTTGATACACCTATAACCCAGAAACATAATGAATTAACAAGACTTGATAAATTAAAGAATGAGTCTATTATGGAACAGGATAAAGATAGAAAACAAGTCAATTTTAATATTTCTGAATTAAACCAGCAGGGTAGTGAGGAAATAAATATACCTTTACTAACAACTTCTATATCTTCGGAACAAGGAATAAATGATGAGCAACAACCTTCATTTAATGCTATGCAAGAATGTACTGACAACCCTCAACAAGAAGAAGTCACAGAAAAAGAGAAGTACAACACTGAAAGTAATGAAAAAGATTTGAATGCGATGAATAATTCAAATGATAATTCACAAATATATGAGACGAGTAATGTTAATCAACCAACATTTTATCAAGATAATGTTGAAGCTTCAGAGTATAGCAATATAACAAGTGTTGAACCTAATAAATATAACGCTTCTGAAAACATTAAAGCAGACATAACGTTTGCTCCAATTTCTGACCAATCAATTTCTAAAGTAAAACCACAAGAACCCGGTACTATGGAAGAAAGTGTACATCTTAATCAAAACATTGAAAATCAAAGCGATACTAGCAAAATCCAGGATTTAACATCTAGTGAAAGAGTTGAGTTATATGATGATGTAGACAATAACCCAGAAGGTCAAATTGTAGCGAATGCAACTACTTTTGAAGAACCACACAATTATGACCCAGTCCAGAATACTACTCCTGTTGACCTTGAAAATATCCAACATCCTGAACACGTTGAACATGAGTCTGAAATTAATGCATTTGAAGCTGAACAAAGAGAAATGTTTTATTCAGAACAAACTGATGCAGACGCATATGGATACAATCAAGGTGAAGGTAACGCTGGAGAATACGCGGAGGGTTATGAACAAAATGATCAGTATGCTTATTATGAAGGTGTTCAACAAGAACAAGCATACGCAACCAATATTAATGAACACGAGGAATCAACAGAGCGTTATGATCCACACTACAACGAGCAATACGAAGGATCTTACGAAAATCAACAGCCAGATAACACTGAGGGTTATGAAAATGCAAATGCATATGAACAACAGCAATACCAAGTTGAAAATCAACAATTTGAGAATGTTGCTAATTATGAAAACCAGCAAGAAAATACACAATTGTATCAGCAAGACAATGTTGGCAATGTAGACGAAGTTCAAGAAAATGTTTTGCCTCAAGATGATCAAATGTACAATCGACATTTATATGCTGAACATCCAGTTACACAGGAGCATATTGAACAGCAACTAATAGTTGAGGAAGGTTACACAGAAAGCTCTCCAGTAGTTACAGATGGGTTTCAAGAGGAAACTCAAGGCGAAATTGAAAATGTCGTAGATACAACGCCTGAAGAACCAGTTCTTGATCCAAAATTATCATAAAATTCAAATAATGCACTTACAAACACATTGACACTAGTATTATTAATTTGTTTAATGCATGTATTAGATTCTTTAATTATTTATTAATAAAATATTTTTGAAATACTTCAGTTTTTTTCTTATGTAGGTGTGTTATTTTCAGACATATATTTAGTAGAAAAAAATAATCATGAAATGAATAAATATGATTTAATTTTTATTAAATAAACCAACAAACTCACCTACATCATCGTCTTCCGTGGCCTCTTCGATACATAGTATGATTAGTTTATTATACTGTCCAGTTAATAAATAGGTGTAATGTGATAAAATTGCAATAAAAAAAAGTTTTTATAATTCACAGATTGTTGTAGGTAATACAGTATAAGAATTCAATTGGAAAATATAAAGATTAAATTGAGAAATTACAAGCAAATCTGTAAGATTCTGCAGTTATGCATATAAGTATGCATTAAAAAACAGAATAAAAAGTCCTAAATATTTTCAATTTTATATTCATTACATAAACTATTTTGATACTATGTTACAATAATAATTGGTAGAATAGTTGTACTACTGTTCAAGAGGCATTTGTTCCAATATGGCAGCTTGTTCAGGAATCAGTGGCTCACAAGGTTTCTTCCAGTGATCTTCAACATAGGGCAGCCTATCCAAGCCAGTGGCCCAGTGATGAATTCTACATCTGACATTCACTTTTTCAGTGTTATTAATCTGAAAAAAAAATTGATTATTTCTTTATTTGTTAAAATATTATTACAATTACTGTTAATGTCTTCTTTTCAATATAATAGCGGGTTGATCTTAGGGACTCCCAAAGGCAAATAGTTTTTTCAAAACTTTGAAATTACAAAGAAAAAGTTTCCATTATAAAATTCAATATCTACTCAGAAAATTTTACAAGTTCTGACCTGGATCTATTCCATGTTAACTTCATGATGATAATAATAAGTACCTAACTGAGTTTATTTACATAAAAAAATAAATTACCGTTACAGTCACAAAGAATTCCTTCTCTTGCAATGATAGATCGGGTCCTTTAATCTCTACAGGGGGCATGGTAATAGCATATTCCGGCACAACATATCCCGACTTCCGGAAGGATACTCTCACATGCCACGGCTCGAGAGTCCAGGGTTCTATCTTGCTCATGGTAATTTGCAACACCAGACGTGACAAACAGCCCATTGTCTGGAAGAGTAACATGTTATCTATACTAATATATAAAGAGGAAAGATTTGATTTTTTGTTTGCATTGAATAGGCTCCGAAACTACTGAACCGATGTGAAAAATTCTTTCACTGTGGGGAAGCTACACTATCCCCGGTGAACATAGGCTATATTTAAAAAAAATTAGGGATCCTTAATAAAACTCCAATAATGTATGTGTAATGTAACCCATGGTGTAAAAAAATAGGAAAACCGAAGCAAAGCGAGGGCGGTTACCCCTGTTCAATAAAACTGACAGGTACAGTTATTAGTTAGTTACGCAAAGATGATTAGAAATCACAGAATCTGGAGATAGTGTAGTTATAATCCTTTCTACTAATATTATAGATTTATTTATTTATTTATTTTACTTTAATTAATACGGTTATACACCAGTTACATTAATTAAAGACATCACGTAGATGCAAAAGTTTGTATGAATGTTTGTTATTCTTTCATGCAAAAGCTAAAAACTTACAATAATATAGCCCTTACATCAAAATAAGACAGATTGAAAGATATTGTGTACATTAAAATAAATCCAAAGCCATAAATTACCCGTGGCACATATGGTGAAGTGAAAGCTTTTTCTTCCTTTTTCTTACTTTCATCTAATTTGTATTTCTCTAAATTTTCTGGAGAGGCATAAACTGCTAACCCAGGTAAAAGATACCGCTCATAAGCTTGCTTCGGCCGTAATGTGAGCACCTGACCAGCCACTCCTACACCTAAAAATAAATAATAAAAATAATCTTTTCACTAACTATATTCCAATTGATAAATTAAAATAGTGTGTCATATCCCCTGATTTAAAGTAAATTGTAACCAACATTTTAAAATCTTATATATATAATATAGTATATTTTATTCTTAAAACAAAATACATGTGGCAGTAGACAAATCTACAAATATATTAAAACAATTTTATTGTAAGAAAAAAATTAAATATTGTTATGTTTTGCTCTCAACGTAAAATCAAACATTAAGTATGTATATAATTAAATATAACACCAAATTATACCCTGTTCCAAGTTCAGTGAAGTTAACATCAGTGACTGTATCAGATATTGTAAATTTGTAAAATAATGTTGTTTACTTTACCTTCAACATATTCTTTTAAGATGACTTTCAGATCTGGTTTTTTAGTTACATTGGTATCTTCAACCAGATCGTAAATAAAATGCCTTGCTCTGAATTTGTTAGGCCTTCCGCCCTTTTTGTGTAAAGGTGGTGGTCTTCGGCGTTTTAAAATGAAAGTATTCTGTAATCATTTGTAACATACATTAAAATATTCACAATTCAATTAATGCCTTATGAAGAAGTAACACTTGTCTTGATTATGAAGAGGGTATTTATTTACTAGGAATCCCTGGAACAGGGGCGTAGCAACCACCGTATCAATTATACGGGGGCCCCAGCGTATAGGGGCCCCCACTAACACTCGCTCTAAAAAAAAAAGCTCGCCAGCGGCCTACGACTGCTACAGTTGGCACTCATTTTATATATGACAGCTGACGTCGAACGGGCCCCAAAACAAATATTAATATGGGTCCTCCTTAGGGCTACCTACGCCACTGCCCTGGAATCATGCAATATTTTAATACCGTCGTGAATAAAAAGGGCTTATAGAGTCAAGTGACTCCCGTCTAGACACGGGAGAAACACAACAGCAGAGGAATGAGCAACTCAAGAATAGTCCTTTACACAGCTTACGACCCAAAATTACAAATTTTGGGTAATTTTGGTGAGAAAATAAAATTAACTTACTCTAGTTTGTTGGTTTATTACACTAGCCCCAGTTAATGCTACCTGCTTAAAAACTTTACACAATCCAAGCATATTGTTATCTGATTTATGTGATATTTACAACATGAACTGAGTTTTAACTTTTCTTCCAAAAAAATCTTTTAAATTTCCAATTTATTTACTGTAGAGGTTAAAATAAAAAGTTGCAGTTGCACCTTCCATCAGTGTTGCCAGATAATTTTTTCTCGAATAGCCTTGCCGGAGTTGCCGGAGTGCGCGTGTAGCCCCGAGATAGCCCCATCTAGGGTTCGAAGTATAGGAGTTAAAAAAAAAGGTCATCGGCACTCAATTCCATAACACTTTGTTGAGAAATCTAAGCCCAATGACCTTTTGAAGTGAAAACTTCTTTAGTACGGGGGTGATTTGAAATTTTATGAAACGAAACTGTCCAGTAAAAAGAGACAAACACATAAATTCTAAAGTGAGATAGGAAGCATTGTACAGGGGTAGGGTAGGGGAGTTGAGTGGAGTGGAGCGGGGTGGGGCGGAGCGGGGCGGGGCGGTGTGGAGTGGGGCAGAGCGGGGCGGAGTGGAGCGGGGTAGAGTGAAGCGGGACGGAGCGGAGTGGAGTGGAGTAGTGAAACTTACATTTATCATCTTCCCGAAATTTTATATTCATCTCATTATCTTGAAAACAAACGTTTTGAACGTTTCACTTCTAACACGTGTGAATTGCACACATTTTATTTTTTCTTGTTTTAGTCCGAGCGCTGAAATATATAAAATATACTAGCCACGCGGTAACGGAAATAGCCCCATTGGCGCGTAATAGCCCCATCTGGCAACACTGCCTTCCATAAATAGTATTTGACAGCGATGTCGATCATTCAAGATGTCAATATTGTCAATGTCGCTGATTGTCGCTGTTCACAGAGCTATATACAACGTCTTGCTTCTGGCTTCATACTCTTCTTCTTTATACTCTGTGATTTTGATTTCAGTCTGTCTGTGTACTACTATTCTCTATGGTCATTGGCACAGAGTACTTAATCACTATGGTCATTGGTCGGCCATGATTGATTATTCAAATCCAAATCGACTCCATGTTGTTTTGTGTTGAATTTACTGAATAAATGTATGTGCTACGAAGTATATTATTCTAAACTCTCGTGGAATTTGTTATTCAGTGAATTTAAACTCTATTTAAGCATTGTGCTGCAATGGATGACGAGACTAGTTCCGATGTACAGGCAAGTAAAATGATAGGTTAAAAATTATTGTTTAAATTCACGAATGCTTCGTTGGTGGTATTTTTTATTTTAGAGACATGCAAATCTAATGTAGGTTTTAATTTTGTAGAAATGTTTACCGGATGATCAAATGGACACAGATGAGGGTCCATTAATCAATGAAAACTCTAACGGCTTGTCACATTTGCTGACAGAGGGAGAGTTCAATAGCGTGGACGCTGGAGTAGACGAATCGTCTACTTCAAACCAAGGGTTTATGAATGCGGTGGAGTTGTCGGCGAGTAGTGTGGGAGACTACTTGGAGAGTAACCCGGGTGGATTCAACGCTGACTCGTTTGACGTGGGCGATAACGCTGTTACTTTCCCTAGCGACAGCCTAAACAACGTGAATTCTGACGGTGACTCTCGTCATAGTGATTCCATGTATAAAATGAATGCCTCTGATACTGACGGTGACTTTTCGGAGGTTAAATCTAAGTCCGGCACTCAATTTGAGCCGGAGAGTGCTAGTGAAATGTCAAACGATGCTGGAATTTCGATGCAGTCGAGTGACGCAGTTCAGGTAAACAAAAACAACTACGTAATTTTAACACAAATGAAAAATGATTGTAACATCTGTACAATATGCATATTTTGACTATTTATTTTACCTTGGGTTACATTATTAAAGTGTTTGTATAGATTCCTATGTTTTTAAATAAAATGTAGCCCATGTTGCCGTTTTTCAAATGAATACAGTATTTTATTGGTGAAAGAATTTGTAAAATCTGTTCAGTTCCGCCTATTGGGTTAGGATTTGTCACCAGTATGTTTGTGTATAATTGCTAAGTCTATATTTTTTTCATAATTTACAGGAAGCAATTAAACATATTACTAATAATATAGACAGTGTTAATGAGATGGAGTCAACTGAGAAAGAAAACTCTGAGATGGAGTCAACTGAGAAAGAAAACTCTGAGCAGTTACCACAGGTAAGCTATTAGGTTATTTTGTCTATTTTACTTATTTAAAATAATTGGAAATAGCAAGTATTGAGACACCGGGCATCTGCTGGATGCAGAGGGCTCAGGACCGGTCAGAGTGGTGCAAGTTAGGGAATGCCTTTGTCCAACAGTAGACCTCCAAGGATGGAACAGTAGATCTCCAAGGATGGATGTATGGATGAGAACATTTCAATGGCAGTAGTGTCAATGTGTAAAGAGTAATTGTACCAATAGAGAATTTGGTGATGGACTTCACATTACAAACTATTTAAGTTGCAGTGTTCCTTAAAATTTTTCTGGATTAAAAAATAATAAATATCTGTATTTGCAGTTTGAAACAACAGCTAATGAAGAAGATCCTCCATTAAACGAAGTAAACAATGATAACATAGAAGATGAAAAAGAAAAGAGTGATGAAGTCATAAAAGAAAAAGAAGATTTAATAGACTCTAATACTGACACTACAAAAGAGTTGGAAGATTTAAAAGATACACAAAGTGATGTTCCTGATAAAGTTGCAGGATTAACAGATGTCCTTGAGGAGATGGATGCTAGCGAAGTGAAACAGGTATGATTTAACCTATTTTCTATAAAAAAGTTTTTTTTAACTATGAGTACCTTAAATATTTCTAAAATTCTATTTTAGGTAAAGAAAGAACCTGCAGATGAAGAAATTTCTGGATTTAATGAAGAAATTAAAAAAGAAAACTTGATCAAGGTATATTTTTTATAGTTTATTCCATTTTCACTCTGAATGAATTGTTAGATTTTTTTTTGTATGGAAACTCTGACCTGATCCAGCATTATCTAGCAGGCTTATCATATTAAAGTTAGTTTGATTCAATATTAGAATCAGTAATAACCAGAAAAATTATAACTAATAATTAGAAAGTGAATTAAAAATCTTTCTTACATAATTAAATTTTTTGTGTAATAAGGAGTAATAATGTGAAATTGTTAAAAATTATGACACAAATAATTTACATGCTGTATGTAACTGCTTTTGTCTTTTTTACCTATATATATAGTTGAAGTAAAGATATTTTATACTTATACTTATTTCTTCCATCTTGTATATGACAGCTGGAAATACCTATCAAGCTGGAAAAGGTTAAAGAAGAACCGATGGATATCTCCGAAACTCATGACATTAAAGTAAAGGTGAAAGAAGAGGTGCAAAAGGTAAGTGAGAACTGAGACATCCAATATGTATTTGTGCTGTGCTTTTCTATGAATATCTTATTTGATGCATGAAGATCCAATATTCAGAGTAAGAGGTGTGGCACAGGTCTGATTTTAAATTCATGAGAAAGACCTGAACTAATGTGAAATGCAAAATTAATTTCACGTGTTGGGTTTAAATTTAATGTTTACAAGGTATTAGTTAGATGAATTAAATTAAAGAATTAAAGGATATGATTTGTTATATTTATTGTATTATAGTTTAATTCAACATTATTGTTGAAAGAGGCAGCTGCTACTATAAGATTATGAGTGCCACACCCATTTGACATCAAAATATTTGAAAATTTAAATAGTACATACACAAAAGTTAAAATGTAGGAAAAGTTAGGTTGGGTGAAGGAGGATATGTGGTAAGAGAATGTTGACAGAATCGACAGAACCCAGTTGTATGCTATTTTGTTCCTATCCTATGTCCTGCACTGCCATTGTTTGTTTGTTTGTTTGTTTGTTTGTTTAACGGTTAACCAAATCAATAAATATTTACAAATTGACATTATTGGAACTTCATATTTGTATTATAGCTAGTAAAAATATTAAAAAAAAGATACAATGAAAATTTTGACTGCAATATCGTACTGCAAATATATTCGATATTAAAAGAGATTCTGAGATGAACTGATGGGTTATTTAAACTTATAACTTTAGTAAGAGGTCACGCTAAGGACCGCATCCATTGAGGGCACTGCATGGCAAGGGATTTTTATATGGCGCAAAAAAAAACTTAAATTATAAACACATGATTAATTTAAATTTCAATGATGCTCATCATAGTTACAAAAACGTAGTTGCAAATGTGCTTAGTCATGCCGTGTTGTCGGCATCTGGCGGCATCCTTCGGAATGCTTTGGTATGCTGAGCTGAGGCAAGATGAAAGTGAGACGCAGCGGCGCCCGCTATAGCAAAGATGCCGCGAAAGCATACCTAGAGACATCCCGGCATGTCTATTTTTGACATGTCATTCATCATGACATTCATTCATCTGACATGTCATTGTCATGTCAAATGTTTGTTTGAAGGCAGTACATTACTAAGTAAGGATGCCTCTACGAGCCGTGCCGCTAGTGGGCACAGGCTCTAAAAGTTTTAAGAAAATTAAAATCGGAATATATCAATATTATGTTATTCTTATATTGAAAATAAAAGTAATTGGGAACCACTGTTCTAGAGAGATTTTCTTTACGCAACACACCTAAAATATCGCGTCTTTTGAAGGTGGGTGGTGCAGAGGAAACGGAAGTAGTGTCTGAGGATGAATTGCCTGCTGTTCAAAAGCCGAGCGTGAAGGATGCTGAGAATGTTTCTGATGATGAGCTCCCGGGGCCAAAGCCGGCAGAACTGCCCGCTGATACTGAGGTTTCCATACATTTTTATAACTTAAAAATTAAGGTCAATTATGCTAAAGGCTTTTTGACCCCGAGACAAAGTGATTTTTAAAAGTTGATAGAATGACAAGTAGATCTCAGCAGTAGTTTAATAAGGTCTGAAGTTAACTTAATTTTACAACTTTATAGTAAATATAAGATTGAAGTCAATTGCCTTATTCCCCTATGTTTATGTCCTAAATTTGCTTTCTGTAGGGCAGTTTCTGCTCATGTCATTCTCCTCAATTCAAATGTAATGATGGTTTCAGGTGGTGTCTGAAGACGAACTGCCTTCTGCTAAGAAAGAAGTGAAGGAGTCTCGGAAACGGAAGACGGATGAGACGAGAGATGGCTACGACCCCGGGTCTCCCACATCAGAGTCAGAGTCAAATAATAAAAAGCAAGCAGTGGCAAAGGTAACACACCATGTTTAAACATCCCTTATGTGCTTTGGGATGATCCTAATACCTCAGTGATACCTCCAATTTTTTAATGTTTTTATTTTATTATTCACTTGGACAGCTCTCATCAAACATACAAACTATTTTAAATAATTGTTTGTAATTAATTACTGATATTATTTTTAGAACGGAGAATGCAAACCCGTACCGGCTGAAAAGAGGTCTTCAATAGATGAGAAACCTAAGAAGAAAATACTTCCAGAGTTGGATAAATACTGGAAAGTTGTCAACGATGACCCCACTGACTTCACCGGCTGGACTTATCTGTTGCAATATGTTGACCAAGAGGTAACGTTAATAGTATATTCTTGGATATAAAAATATGTAATTTTCAATGATATTATCCTATATTATCACCTTTAGTCCATTCATACTAGATTTCAATGTATGGGCGAAACAACAATATTTAAAACTTGTGTCGTTTTATCTGTTACATCGCAAATAATGCAAAAATCACTTTACAAAATTGGATTCGGTTTTCATTATTAACGTTACTGATTTATATGAAAATGCATTATGCCCACTGTAACACTTTTTTTTTCTGTCTAGTAGTGAATCACCTGAGATCTTACCTTGATTATCATTCCTTTGGTATATCATTTAGCGATAATTGGATTAACTTCCGTACAATTGAACTGTCTCGGTCCCAATTACACCTTAAATAGCTTAATTTCTTAATTATCTCCATTTAAATAACTTAAATTTATTGCTTTCATAAAATTCAATAAGAGTTGTTTACAAGTATTGACAAGCCGGGTGAGGGTGACGTTAATACTTGACACTGACAATTGGTGATTGTGAAGTTTTGACGGGCGGCAGTTTGACGGCTAGTCTGTGGTAGTTGCCAACGACGCTGTCAGACGCATGGGCCAATCCTCAGTCGCCATTTGGGTGATTTCAAAATCGCCGCGTCAGTAGCTTGGTTCTGTAGTCTGTGGTCTGTTCAGCCTCTTGTCTCTGTCAATTTGTGGCGAGTGTTTGTTTTTCGTTGGATGGGACTTCTGAATTTGTAATTTCTTTAAGGAGGTTCAGGACTTGTTTATAGGATAAAATATTAAATCATTCCACTGCCTTGAATTTGAGTCTATGGTTGGACCATAGCCGGAGGCGACATAGTCTATGGTAGTGGTCCGTGTCTGTAATTGATGGTTTTTCAGTCGGGGTTGACAGCGTAGAATTTCTTCCAAATTTCGGGGTCTGCTATATTGGGAAATTGATTGGGCGTATATATTGTTTTTTTATTGGGCAGGATGGAGTAGTCAGAGGTCCCGGGTCTAACTGGCCAACGGGAGCTTGGACATTTAAATTCAAAATATTGCATGTGTCAGCCCTCTGGAAGGGGAGAAATCAAGGTGTGAGTGCAGGTTTATGAATTAGTTTGCAACCTTGTTGAATTCAGTTTTCGAAATTGGTTAGTTTGTCGGGGTTCATCATAAATAAATTTAGAGGGATGTCTGTGAGATTTAAGTCATCGTGGGTTTTTGTGTCTGGTTATAGGGAAGGAATAATTTTTTGAGTAGGGAACACCTGGATTGAGATTTTGAAATTTGGCGCCTGAGTCGTGTGATGACGCTCCTCCGAATCGGCGATAGAAAAGTGAACCTTACTCCAATTGCTATAAGGAGCATTGTTGTAGCTATTGTCTCCTTCTGGAAATCTGTAGACCATTTTCCCGCGTCCGTGAGCTGTCTTGTGATTGGTGGATTTGAGTGGCAAGTGTTGGGGTATAAAAGCGGCGCTGGAGAGCGTGGCGTCCTTTCTGGGTCCTGGGTATATGACGAGTGCTGTTCTGTTCTGTTCTGGGTTGTTGGTGACGCACCGGTCCAAGTGGGCTCTGGTGTTTTCCATTGAGTGTTGTGTGTTCCTGGTGTTCCTGGTTCTTTGCTGGTAAGCTTCTGAGTCTACGGGGATTTTCGAACGGGGATTTATAGTGTTCTTAGAGAATAACGTGAGGAATCTTTGCAGTGTGGGCGCTTGGTACTGGGTCTGCACCACGTGGTGGTGTGACACGGCGTGTTTGGTTGGTTCCGTGAGGCGGCTTTTAACCCATACTACAAGTAAGTAAGTTTTCTATTTTGCGGCTAAGCCGAAGTTGAGTGTTTTCGTGTTTATAACTGGGTCCTTCCTTGTGCACAGGTTACGCTAGGTGGGCGCTTGGCCCTGTTCGTTCTGCGTCTGTCTGTCTTCGCTGAGCGCGTAACACCTCCCTAAACAGGTATCGTAGTACTCATTTCCTTCTGCGAGGGGAATTAATTAAATATTTAACGGGGCGTTTCTTAGTTAATTTAATTTACTTAAAAGAATGTAGCGAGTGAACCATGTGCTTTCATAGTGAATAGTACCATCCTTGTAGTCTGTTGTACGCTGAATTATTCAAGCCCATAAGGCTTGATATTATTATTTTAATTATTTTAAATTCTTTTAATAAAGGCGTTGAGCTGTGGTATTAGGTCCTTAAAGATCTGTAATACAACTAAATGTATCTAGCCGAGTTACCGTTGTTCAACTAAGTCGATTAATTAATAACTAGACATTGTAATAATTAATTAACTATATCCATGGTTCCGTAGTAGCCGCAAGGACTGTATAAACTGTTGTGTAAGACGTGGCTTTCTGTACTGATAGGAGGTGTTCTTGGGGAGAGCGGTTACCGAGAGGGAGTTCTGTTTTGGAGAGCTGTTTACGGCTGAGCTGTTTTGGAGTGAGCTGATTCTGGAGAGCTGTTTTTGGGAGCCTGAGCTGCTTCCGAAGTTCTGTTCCGAGGGGCTACACCCCATTTAGTAATTTTGAATCACGGGGCTACTCCCCCTGTAACTTTCGGTGTACATTATACAACCATCTGTAGTGTCCGTTAGGGCGGACACCATTTAATGCTTTCCTTTAGATTAAGAATTTTATTAGTTTAATAACCCCGCTCGAACTTCATCCTCTTAACGGGTCAAATTCGTGCGAGCTTTCCTTTTAAGTTCTAGATTTAGTGTGCACCCACTCTGGGTGAAATTGTACAACCATCTCTGTGTCCGTTAGGACGGACATTATTTATTAATTTTTACTGTTAAATAATATAACCATCGGCGGTGTCCGTTAGGACGGACATCACTGAACCAAAAGGGTTAAGTGTAATTCGACCAGCCAAACAAGCCAGCGGCCCATTCTTTTCTATATTATTGTGGGGATTCTTTAAACCTTGTGTTTAGGAATAAATGTTATTGGACTTTAATCTGAACAACCTCTTTTATTTACCTCTCATTCCCGCCCCACGGGAATTCTCCTATTACACCACGATGTTGGGAATTGTAAAATCTCGGCTTCTAAGCAAATCAAGCGCCAGGTTTTAAGTTAGATCTTTGCCCCAAAAAAATCTAGAATGAATAGACTACTTAGTTATTGTGATGAAAAACCACGCTAATTTCAATGTTTTGTGAAACATTGGGAACTGAATTTAATGTCGATTTGCAAGGGCCAACTGAATGACTGTTTTGAGAGCTTAACTCTCACGTGAACTGAAGCCTATGTTAAATGTTTGTTGTTTGTTTTGTGTTAACAGAGTGACGTGGAGGCAGCGCGCGAAGCGTACGACGCGTTCCTCTCGCACTACCCGTACTGCTACGGCTATTGGCGCAAGTACGCCGATTACGAGAAACGTAAAGGAAGTAAAAAGAAGTGTCTTGAGGTGAGTGCCTACCGCCTCCTCCCATATACATATTATAATATCTTAAGTGTGGTGAGTTGTCGATATATAATTACGATGAGGATCAATGCAATACAATGTGAGATAACACTTGGATTTTGAATTGTTATAGTCTTAACTGGTATTTTGCAATTATTTTTTTTCCCAACAGTGCAACGAGGCCCACGATGTTCATAAGGCAAAGTCGTCAGTTCGCACCGGAGTGTTGTTTTACGATCACTTAGATTTCGTTCTAGTGCTTCATTACATGTGGTGTAAATTTGTTAATTTAGTGCATTTTATTTATTTATAACTTGTTATAGCATGATGTATTGTGATGACATGTATTATTTAAGTTGGAGCTTACCTTGAATTGATCTTAGTTAATTAAGGCTATATTGTTAACTAAACTAATCCATGATAGCATGGAGGGAACAGGTGTCCGTTATAGCCAATGGCTTAGCGAGGAGGAGCCGGCGCGCCGGAGGCTGCGAGGAGGCCGCGTGAACAGGTGTAATATGCCCGCAAGCATTTTATATAGCGCGGGGGGGCGGGACGTTACGTCCCGTACGTAGCGTGACGTACGTAGCACGCACGTCGCACGTAACCTCTCGCCCGCTCCGTTCTAAATTATATGAGACATTTATTTTGATGATGCTATATTCCCTTGCTTCGCGGCGTCGCCCGTGCGCGGCGGTGCTCTAGCGCCAAGCCCCCGGCTGATATCTCGGCTGTTTCAGGTGTTGGAAAGGGGGCTTAAAGCCATCCCACTATCAGTTGACCTATGGATACATTACCTCAATCACATTAAGGCCACACGAACGGAAGACCACGCCTACCTTAGGTCGCAGTATGAGAGAGCTATTGGTAAGGATTTTGATTATCTGTTGTATACAATGGTGAAATTGCATGTTAACCAAAATGTTTCTTATCATAAGAAAAATTGAAACTTATTTTGAAGTTCCTCGATAGTGGAAAATTTCAAGCAGGTAATTTATTTTATAATTGGACACAATTGATCCAGATACTAAATTGTTGCCACAGCGAAGCATGGGCGGTTTAGCTACTCTTATTTAACAGTCTTTGAGAGTTGTCTACCTTAAAGATATGTTTATTACACAAACAACTATTGATATCACACTGAAACTTCATTAAATTCACCGTTTAATCACTTAAATTTCTCTAAAACACGAAACATTGTCAAAACTTCTTTGCACAGGAAACAATATATCGCTGACAATTTGACAGCTAGGAGCTTATGATTGAAAAATTAAAGACATATTTTTAAAACTGTGTAATGTTATTTTCATCTCTTTCTATTGCTCATAGTTACAATGAGAATGATTTTTCGTTCGTATCATGGCAAATAATTTTAAACAGAAATATTTAAGCAGGTACTTATCAATTCAAATAGTCATTTTTTTTAATAGACAATGAAATTTAGTTGCTGTATCAGATATACCGACTCCAAGTTTCATTATATACTTGCCAGAATCAGACAGCAATAACGAACTTAATTCTCTGAATATTTTTTTTTTCAATATCTTGTATCATTTATTTATGAAATATGAAAGATTTAATTTAAATTTATCTACTTTAAAAGTATAATTATATATAAATATAATTTGATTTAATTAATCGTATTTGTTAATAGTTAATCGATTTTAATTTGATGGTTCCAAACCTTATTCAATCGTGAATATTGTCTATGGCAAATTGACATTAGAAGTCGGCCATTATTGTTTACCACTTTAGACTCGACTAAAAAAATGGACTATACATAAATAAACATATTGGATAGCAATAATTATTGTCTGGTGTACGACAGAGGCGTGTGGTCTGGAGTTCCGCTCGGACCGGCTGTGGGAGTCGTACATCAAGTGGGAGGCGGAGAACGGCTCAGCGCTCAATGTCACCAACATCTACGACCGCCTGTTGGCCACGCCCACGCTCGGATACACATCGCACTTCGACAAGTTAGTCATATACCAACACTATGTCATATACACGCGGCAAAGGGTTAGGTATGCAGTGTGTGATACATATTGATTTAACATTGGTAATAACACAAAAATACATATAAACAACACGGTACGTTTTTGTATCAAGCCCTGCCATGCGTAATTCTTTGGCCGGCTACTATACCTATTACATGTTTTTTTTGAAGTCAAACTTCTTTAGCCGTGACTTGAGAGTAACTCAAATTTTGTTTCGAACGAAAGTATTTGGACGGAAATAAGTTTCTATGGTCTAATATCTGTTGAATGTCAAGTGAAAACAAACCATAAATAAAATTGAAGTACAGACACATAATACACATAGACATATTCTATTAAGATTACATTGTATCTGTGACAAGTCAGTAGAGTATAACGATATATATCGACGCTAGAAAGCAAAAACGTAGCAAACCACACTGGCGTCTAAACGAAGAGTGCAATAAGTAGAGTTTTTGGGAAAATTGAATTAAGACCTTATCTGTAACAACATAAGGTCTTAAATCAATTTGCCCCAAAAATCGACTTATTCCACTCTTCGTTAGGACGGCAGTGTCGTTTACTACGTGTTTGCTTTCTAGCGTCGATATCACCGTATTAACGTGTGACGTGTGTGTGTGTGTCTCCCCCCAGTTTCCAAGAGCACGTGATGTCGGAGCCGGTGGCGGGCGTGGTGTCGCGCGCGGAGCTGGTGCGGCTGCGCGGCGAGGTGCGCGAGGCGGCCGGCGCCGCGCCCGCGCTCGACCTGCCGCCCGGGGAGGACGAGCCGCTGGACCACGTCGTACGTACACTGAGCACGCACACGTTCACGTACACTGAGCACGCACACATTCGCGTATTGGTACAGTCCACACTCGACCATGTTGATGTACACTTATGTTCGGTTTAGAGTTTAGACGTATTAAGTAGTTAAGTAGTACATACAATTACATACAATTCTACTAAATTACTTAATCATTTTACTAAATTACTTAAGCATTTTACTAAATTTAATTAACTAAAAAGTGCCTGACTAAACGTGTTAAGTGATAAGCCCCGCCCACCTACTTAACAGAAAATAGAAAAATTTCCAAATTATCTACTTGATTACTAAACTACTACTAAATTGTCCGTTTACACGTATTAATACGTGTTAGTTAACTACTTAATACGTGTAAACTGAACATTACACCGAGCTCGCACACATGCATAAGTACAGTCAACAAAAAAGTTTTTGCCGACTGTTTGTGTTATTAATGTTATTAGCAATGTTAAATCATACAGAAGGAGACGGACTATCTGTTCGTTTCGTACGTACGTAATACACACATATCTATAAAATCTGTTAAATATAACGTAAATGTTTCATCTTGTAGGCATCCGAGGAAGAAGCGCAGGCGATCAAGGAGCGCGTGATCGCGGCGCGTAGGAAGGTGCACAAGACGACGGGGGAGGAAGTGGCTGCCAGGTGGACGTTTGAGGAAGGTGTAAGTACATGCTTCAAACAACTGGCAGAAAAAAAATGACGTGCATATGAGTATCAGTGATACCAATTTTGAATTTTGAACTCAATAACACAGATGCTAATGAAAACCTTAGAAAATGAAAGTAATCAGTGTACCAATTGCGTTGCAAGTGATTTGTAAAGACGATTGATTGATGATTGATAAATTAAACTTTTTCTACATTTTCCAAATAGGGAAAATACTCCTGTCTGTTCAACTTGATAACAGTGTCGTCTACGATGCAGAAGCCAACAGTTATGTTATTTGAAGCAATTCATCTTAGCAGCGAAACCATCTTAAAAACAACATATAATAGGAAAAAACCTTTGTCTAAAAAGTAAAGATTGTTTTCAAGCCAAGACAAACTAAAATATTATAACATATTTGTGTTGTAAGCGAATTCATTAGAAATCTATTGAAACCGTATTATTTTCAGATCAAACGTCCGTACTTCCACGTGAAACCGCTAGAGCGATGTCAGCTGAAGAACTGGAAGGCGTACCTGGAGTGGGAGAAACAGCACGGCTCCTTCAAGCGAGCGCTGGTGCTGCACGAGAGGTGCCTCATCGCTTGCGCCCTCTATGAGGAGTTCTGGATGAGGGTACTTGCACATTGCGATCACTTATTGTATCAATATTTTAAAATAACGTCCATAATTTCCCCTCCGATATCTTCCATGATTAATGTCCATTTAGATTTGCGCGATTATTCTTTCATTGTTATTATAATGTACCATTATTTTTGGTTTAATAAAGATTAAATAAAAAAAACATCAATTATCATACAAAAAATTGTTATTAAAAATATACTTATATTTGTACAGTTCGCGTACAATACAAATGCAACTAAGCAGTTTCCGCCACTGTCACCTCAGTTTACGTCACTCACGCGTCATTAATCATCTATCAATAATTAGCATATCAATTAATATCAGTTAAATAAATCAGTATCATAGTGCAGTGCATCTTTCATTACAACTCTTGGTGTACCGTACCGTAAGTTATTCTTGTTTGTTTATCACACAAAAACAAATATGATAATTGAGTTTGAATTTCTGTTCTCGGCCTGAGTGTCTGTTATACCCAGAAATCTAGCGTTAATATCATCTGTTCTGTGACCAGCTAATAAAGTTCCTAGAGGAGCGCTCCGCCCTGGACCCGTCCCTGGTGGCGGTGGAGCGCGAGGTGCTGGAGCGCGCGTGCACCGTGCACCACCTGGACAAGCCGGAGCTGCACCTGCACTGGGCGCACTTCGAGGAGCAGCACGGGCAGAGCGCGCGCGCGGCTGAGATCCTGGACCGCGTCGAGAAGACCTGCCCCGGCCTCGTGCAGATACATTACAGGTGGGTGCAGGAGAGATGTTGTGATGTAGGTATGAGCTTCCAAAAACATATTGGTTGGAATCAAAAATTTAAATATTCAATTCAATTTTACACTGTACACACGAGTTACATAATTATATTGTCTGGACCAGGATGTTTTGCAACGACTCTCCCTTGAGGCCACATGCCCGGGGGCAACTGTTCGTTAGGGGCAAATTTGTGCGCAAGAATTACATGATTTTCACCATCGAACGTCCCGACGCACGGCGGGTATCCATCCCTTCGTCGTTAACATCCCTCCTGTACGGACAATGCGCTTTGCTTCGTCATTTATTATGCGTATAGCGAAGGATTTGAATAAATTGTCCGCATCGGTGTTTACGCTCGATTATAATGAGTCTTCGAAGCAAAAGTGAACGCGTTTTACCACCCATGACTACATCGCCATTTACCATCAGGTGGGATAGTGGTCAAGCATTAACTTATAAGATATTAAAAAACAACATATTCGCAGACGTGTAAACCTGGAACGGCGTCGCGGCGACTACGAGAAGTGTTGCCAACTGTACGAGGGCTACATCGCCGGGGCCAAGAGCAAGGCCATAGCGTCCGCGCTCGCCGTCAAGTACGCGCGGTTCCTGTTCCATGTGCGCAAAGACCCGGCCGCCGCGAGGAAGGTCCTGGACGAGGCCATCACCAAGGACCCGCTGAACGCGAGGCTGCACATGCAGAGACTGGACCTGGCGCTGCACACGCCTGATACGCCGTTTGAGGTGCTAGAGGGTAAGTTGGCAACGAGAACCTCGTTTACTGTAGAGTTAGTGTTGTGGTATAGGTTGGGAAAGTACTGGTGCTCTCGATTTGATGATGATGAGTCTTTTAGTTTGTCGGTTATGTAAATAACATAAATATGAAAGTTTGTGTGTGGATTTCTGTATTTCCATCACCCGCTAATTGTGGTACGGATTACTGAAACTCAGCACAAAGACATACCATGTCTAGGAGTAAGACTTAAGTAAGATTTAATTATGATTGTATATTCCCCCCTGGAAAAATTTGGACATTGAAGTTTAATCTCGTTTTATGAAAACACCCTTCTAGGCAGGCAGATATTGGTGATTCTATTACTAAGTCTTAATATAAAATTAACGTTAAGTCACGTTTCAGACCTAGTGCAGTCGTACGAGCGCGAGGAGGGCGCCGAGCTGGAGACGTGCGCGGCGCTGGCGGGGCGGCGGCGCGAGCTGGCCGAGGAGCTGGGGGGCGCCGCCGCCGCGCGCCGCGCGCACCAGCACGCGCGCGCCCTCGCCAAGCACCTGCGCAAGCGCGCGCGCAAGGACAAACATGATGCGGCGCCCGCGTGGTGAGCAATCGTTTACTTACTACAAAGTGGGGCGGTTTCTGCCGAATTTTATGACACCCTATTATACCACATGATAGGAGTCAGTTCAGTCAGTATTAGGGGGTCTAAGCCATCGTAAAGCGACTAAAAATCACTGTTTATTTTTATTATTGAAAATATATGACTTATTACTTAATTCGGCCATTCTCAATATTCTATCTATCCATAATCCTCAAATTAATTGTCTAGCAAGTGTCACAGTTCGACAACATTTCCATAAGATAGATAATGGATACTTAGATTGTTGCAAACGGCCAATATTATCATTAACTTATAGCAACTTTTAGCAATCGCCAAGTGTTTGGTGGAGAATGCCATCAGGCATGAAATCCGCCCATTATAATCAAATTTTTTTAGATTTACAATAAAGAGTAAATAAATAAATGTATCCCACCAGCGCGGCGACCGCCGAAGCAGTCAAGAAGAAGGAGCCGAGCACAGCGGCGACCAACAATACGACGTCAGCGACCAACAGCTACTACCAACAACAGCCCGCTGCGCAGTCCTACGACCAGTCGTACGCGCAGCCCTACCAGCCGCCCTGGGGGTACCAGCAACCCCCCGGCCCGTATCAACACCACCCGGGCCCCTGGAACCCCTACCCCAACTACTACTGACCCCCAAATGCCCGCTGAGTGACAGAAATAATAGCCCGTCGAATCTAAGGTCATATAATGTCAAACTGTCAACATCCCAAAGTGTCAAACTCGTAAATTTATTTACAACACAAAAATATACGTTATTAAAAAAACATCCAACCGATTCATTTGAAAGGCTAAACTGCGAAGGTTGTTTTAGACCACTAAAACAATGGATTAGGCACATTCGGTCTTTTCGATTTTGATAGTTTGACATTATGCGTATTTGACCTTTCGCGTGTAATCCCGTCGTTCTACTTCGTCTGCGTGTGCTACGACTGTACTTGACTATACTTTACCGGCAAATCGCCGCCGTCACTTACCTTTTGACGTCGTAGGTTAAGTATCTTTAAACATAAAGATGTAATTGTTCTTTGAACATAACTCATAGTTAATATGGTATATACAGGATGAATTTTGTAAGTGTGCGTGAGTGGCCAAATCCGAAACTATGAGGAATGGCGAAAATTGCTGAAAGGAGTCTCGGGGACGATTTTGATGAAAATTAAAACTGCATCATTACATTTTTGAAAAATCAGTATTCCTAGCCAGGAATCGAACCGTTGATTATGAAAAAAACATACCCTGTAGTATATTACTGTTTTAGTTTTCATCAAAATCGGCCCCGAGACTCCTTTCAGCATTTTTCGGTATCCCTCATAGTTTTGGATTTGGCCATCCACGCCTACTTGAAAAATTCACCCTGTATAGCTATTTTTTCATAATATCTATAAAAATCCTTGACGTTTCCGTTTATACGTGTTTTAAGTGTATTTGAGTAGATTACATGTTTTATGATGAATTCGATGTAGAATCGTACCCTATCATAACTATGGTTTAGTCGACGTGTTTTGTTTTCTAAGCTTTTGTATGTATATTTGTCCACAGATTATTAACAGTTTAAAATATATGCTAAACTTGTTTCGTATTGTTACGGAGTAGTACTAATGAACTATACTGCTAGCTAGTATAAATAAAAAAAAACCCGCCTGCTATCAAAAAGCTATCATGATACATTTTGAAAACCTTATGATTAGCTCTTTAATTTGATAACCATATTGCATTATTCGATTTTTTTTGATACTTCAAGCAATGGCATCTCAGCTACTGTATTTGTTTTTTTTTAACGTCACCTATCTAAGAAGTAAGTGCTTGTTCACACTGAACTCGCGGGCGCGGGCGCGGGCGCGGTAAACGCTACATACACCGCGCGCGCGTTTTGATGTGAACACTTTCATAGTAGTTCATATGTTTGATATTTCGCGACCGCGCCCGCGCGTTCAGTGTGAACAAGCACTAAGAACACTTGGGTTATCAAGACGCATCTAACGATATCTTAATTACATAGAGTCCAGTGGTTTGGAAGATACGAGGTAATAAAGAATATTACATGCATACGTACAAGAGGCGCGATAAAACATAACCTTTCCTTGGCAGTCGGGTAAAAATGTAGTAGGTTTCAGAAACTGGCAGATTAAAGCCGGGTATACGTAACAGGTTTTCCCGTACGGGATTCCGCTGCATATGCACTATCGTATACATTTTCTATGAAACGATGTTTCCAAAACTTCACGTCCCGTCATGTACGGGAAAAAACCCGTTACGTATCCATTGGGCTTTAGTCTTTCTATCTCGCCAGTGGTTTGATATTCTCTGTACATTGTAAGTTAGTGTTCAGTGCAATTTTGCATCTAGTGTTGTAACAAAAGATCATATTAAGATAACAAGCACCTGCATAGGTGCTAAATGCTAGAAGTACAGACTACATATTAATTGATGTTTCATTTTAAATTTATGATAAAGGTTAACTTAAGGTGTAATAATCATAAGGTCCTTTTTTATTCGCATCGGATAAATGTAATAGAAATTAAAAATAAATAAATAATTACATTTTATTTAGTTGTTTCATTTCATTTGTAAGATAAATTATATCTTTAGAAAATTGTGACTAAAATAATACAAAACATGTAATTACGACGTTTTGGAAGAAAAACGAAAAGTTTCTCACTACAGTGCCATGGACAACACATAACATAGACAAGGACATTCACACCCAGACCGAGAACAGAAATTCAAACTCATCATTCAAATTTCCGCCTCGCTGGGAATCGAACCCAGGATCCTTGGTGCGGCGATCCGGCATGGTAACCATTGCGCCACACGGGTCGTCGAATGGAATCAATTATTCTCACGCTAAACTATTCACGAAATATACAAGTTTTAACTATGCCACTTCTACAATTACTCGTGGTATTGTGGTTACTGGTACTACTTGTGGGTATTGAAAAAATATGATTAGTAACAGAGCTATTATTCACTATTTAGTTTAGCTCTTAACGGCCTAGCCTCGGGAGTCGGCGATTGTTTCTGATGCAATGCAAATCATGTCACCCAGTCACCTGTGGTTCCAGTGCCATCATGGCATGTATTGTATTTCTATACGTTTTATTTCACCCTTTTAAATTTGGTTTGTAAATCACCAGCTCCCCGGGTTCTGGTAGATAATGCCATCAGGAATTCAATCCATTGTACTTAACTTACTTAGTTTTAAGGTTGCAATAAAAACTAAATAAATAATTTAGCATCAAAAATAAAACTAGAAAAGTAAAATTAAAAATCTTTATTCCTCCAATTAAAACTGGTGATCATAATTTTGTAAGTTAAACGAATGAAACATGGACTACTTGCGGTAATTATAACATTATACACAAAGTCACAAAGGAAGCCACAAAGTATACAATCTTTTCACATAATACATTATTTTACACAAAATGGAAAATGAGATATAATTTTATTTTACACAATATAAATATGTAATCTATACAACAATCTGCTAGAATAACGTCACGTGTCAAGTTTTAATACAAATATCGAACTGTACAAACAATCATGTTGCATTTTGATTTCTGCAATTATACTTAAATTACATTTTAACATAATACACATAAAATGCTTATCACCGTATTTATTATTGGATTTTTATTATCTGGAGACGCAAGGTCAACAGTATCTAGAGTCGCGTTGTCTATTCTATAACGAATAAACACTCGCCGGATGCGCCGACACTTGATCTGGCGTGACGTCACACGAGAGGCCTCCTCCGATTATGAGCCTTCCTCCGGTACGCACTATCAGGAACAAGCCGCCTTGGCTGCCTTTACAGCTGAAACCAGTCAATAAGCTCAATAAGTCATAATTTTAATTTACTTTTTAATTTTGATATAAATAAATACACACTCACACCCCCGCAGTAGGTTTTTACCTGTGTCGTGGGAGATATGCGACGACACGTATAACACATCACAATAACACCCATGACCCGAGTACAAATATTTATCTGTCACATAAATATCTGCCCTGGCCGGGAATCGAACCCGGAGCTCCTCGCTTCGCAGGCAGGGTCGCTACCAACTATAGGGTCGACAATGGTATGTAAATGTTATCCTACTAATATTATAAATGTGAAAGTTTTTGCAGATGTTTGGATGTTTGTCTTTTCATCACGCGCTAACCATTACCAGTACGGATTAATGTCAGAATAAAAAATGGGGTATATTTTTCTCTGTTGTATCTGGGATGAGTTTAGACGTTTATGATTTCGTTTTATAAAACCAGTCAGCCGTGGGCAAAGTCTCGAATGGAAATCACTAAATGTATAAAGATTAATGTTGTATTAATCCTTTTTAAATACTCATACTATCCTCTTAATTTATATTCAGTTCACCCAACTTTTCTCTCTCATATCTTTAACTCCAAAGCTGCTGGTTGTCTGGAAGAGATCGCTGTGTGTATTAGTGATAAGGCCGCCTTTTGTGTGTTCCTACCTTTATATAAAGTAAGCATTAACTTATTGTAAGTAAAAAAAACACTTGGTGTACAATTAAGTGTAATTATTATTATTACCTTCCCTCTCCTTGCGCCGCAGCTTCTTCCGGCGGCGGTCGATGGCGGCGAGCTCGGCCTTCACCGAGTGGTAGGCCTTGCGCAGGTCGGCCAGCCGCGACGTCAGCACGCTGATACGCGTTGGACAGTCCCACGTGGGGTCTGGGGATCAGACAGTTACTTTACAATCATGTTACATTGAAAGATTAAGACCTACGAAACAAACTTTATAAGCCTGTTTTGTTATCACAATACAAGCATAACAAGCATTAGTTAATTTTATATACTGGATACGAAATATAAACAGCATTTAGTAGTTAATTAACAGCTTTTTATAACCACTTCTTACATGGTCCTTCGAGTCGGACCTAACTTTTGTTCGACGACAACAGCTTGTTTCTTTTCCCTATAACTATACGGAAAGTAGCAATAATCAATATCGATGGAGCATGGGCGTGTAGTACTGGGTATACGCTAACATAATATGGAAGTTATGTTTTATTTATTTATTCTTTATTGAACCTTACACAAATAATGGAAAAGGTGGACTTAATGCTAAAATCATTTTCTGTCAGTCAACCTTAGGGCAGTGAGAACAAAGAAGCGGTAACAAACAACAGAGATAAAAAGAGAAGATATATAGTTATACAAAATATAGTTATATTGGATTTTGAATACATGTCAAATTATATTATAAACTTTAAAATATCTCCTGTATAACAACGTAAGTATGAATATAATCACCGAGATCCACATAGAAGTTGTACTTGAGCGGCGCGTGGTGTGCGTGCGAGTACTCGCGGTCGGGCGAGTCGCGCCGGCGCCGCGCGCGCGCGCGCCCCGCGCCCGAGCTCTCGGAGGCCTTGCGGGAGCGCGCGCTCGCTGGAACCACACATATTTTTTATTTTTATTTATTTATTTAGCTTTTTGCACCATACAATTTGTATAATAGCAAAGGCGGACTTAATGCTAATAGCATTCTCTCCCAGTCAACCTTCGGATAGTGAGAACCCAACGATATACATATCACATGACCGGATAAATATTGGACGGATAGTTAACGTGATAATAAGTACAATAATAATAACAGTACACACACTACGATTCCCTGTGTCGTGTGCCGTACACAACACATACATACCGAGAACAAAATTCAGACTTATTCAAATTTCCGCCTTGCTGGGACCCGATACAGGACCATTCGAACGGCGGTCCAGCATGGTAACCATTCGACACGCGGGTTGACAGATTTAACTTAATACTTGGTCAAATACCCGAACTTAACTCTCTATTTAAGAACTTGAACACAGAAGAATTAAGCGGACTCCAGATAAAATGGAGCTCCTGCACAGCTCCCGTTTGCAACTTTCATAATACTTGAGGGTACTCACCATGAGATTTGTCAATGTCGAGCGAGAGTGCGTCCTGCGCACGGCTGTCGTCTTCATCCTCTTTCCGCTCCGATGGACTGTCGCGTTCTGATATTCGCCGCTCCCTATTCAATACATAAAAAGGTATAATATTAATAATTCTTGAACTCTTGAGTAGTAAAATCAAGCAAAAATTATAAATAAATAAATATAAATAAATCCAATCCGCATTGGAGTAGCGTGACGGAGTAAGGTATAGGTCTCCTTAAGGGGAGAAACCCATGCTCAGCAAGCCAATAAATAGTATTCACCTATGCGGCGACAGATCCAGACTGCTGTCGGGCGTGGTGGGCGGCGTGTTGTCGAGCGCGGCGCGGCGCGGCCACTCCCCGCCCCCCGCGCCCGCGCCCACGCCCGCGCCCACGCCCGCACCCACCCCCGCGCCCGCCTCGCGCCTGTCGCCCGCCGCCTCGCGCGCGCCGCTCGAGTTGCGACGCTCTTCGCCTGGACGATTGATCAGTTGAGTAAGTTAGGTGCGGAGTAGTATGAGGTGTATTGATTAGTTATACAGTCATGTGATAGCAGTGTGGTGTGAGGTGTATTGATCAGTGTGTGAAAATATATGACGATCATGTCAAGGAGGTTTTATTCCAGTTGTATGCTCTTTACTTTAACCTTCTTTTGATATACGTGAGTATATCAAACTGAGTAGTATAACCGACGTGAGTCGGTTACGTTAATCTTCCACTCACCCTATATTGAATGTATGATAGACAGCATATATTTATTTTGGTCCTTCGAGAACCGTACACCTGTGATGATTTGGAACGTATATATTTGTGATTCAAGTACCAGCAAGTGGGGAATTAGGAGACTATTTCGACCTCGTGCAGCAGCAAGGACAGGTCGCCGTGGTCATTACGTCTCGGGGGGCGCAGGCCAAACGACTCACCCTTGGAATGATGATGTTGCGGCGCGCACGCGAACGGCAGATGCAGCCGTTGTCTCGGCGGCGCGGGCTCGGCGTCGGGCGCCGGGCTGCCGGGGATGGTCTCCTCGCACAGCAGCAGCGACAGGTTGCTGTCCTCCTCCACGGGGGGCGCGGGCGGTGCGGCGGGCGCGGGGGGCGCCGCACTCCCCGCGGGCCCCGCGCTCGCCGGCCGGATGCCGCCCGCCACTACCACGCTCGCGCCTGGACAAACAAATGGCGACTAAGATTCTGTGTTGTGTGACTATACCCTACGCGTTTTGCAGCCGAAACAAATGTAAACAAACCATAAAAATAGTTTTCTAGGGTTTTCACCAACTGACATAAATTTGTACACCAAATGCGTTTTATTTAGACAAACTACTCACTATGTTATTTGTGAATACTTAAATAAGTACATATTGATCGATAACAATTATAAACTCCGAGTAAACGTGGAAACAAACAAAATTAAATAACTCTGTCATTATTCAAACACTTTGCTGTAACAACCTTATTTCCATGATGCGATTTGAAACCTTTCAACATAATGTACAATTTTACGTATGCCTATAAATAGAAATGACTACCAAAATCTTTACAGAGTTATGGTGCTAACTTACTTTGCAATTTGGTCGTATTATTTTCCGAAGTTTAGATCGTTTACTAATCTGTGGTATGGAAGACACGGACGTTTCATTACACACGGAAGTATAATTTATTATAATAAATTAACCAATGATAGTAATGGTTTTCTTTATTTAAATGAATTTCACTATATGATATTTAGGTAACAGTAACTAATCTAAGTGGATTTAAATTATTTTAAGCTTCTTTCAAATACCCAATTATAATTTTGTACGATAAAAATTTAATGGAACGGAACGTATGAACCGAAACAATGCTTGATTGGCCAGATTGCCCAGATTGGCTGACGTGACGTCGCGCGTCATCCGCTATTTGCAGCAAGCAATTAACAAACATAAAATAAAATATTTGAAAAAGTCAAGAAGTTAACTTATAGAAAAACGTGAAATAGTTATGTGGAGGTGAAAATACTTGTGTCTCATTGCTAAAATGAGGGAAGAAGGCCGTAAAATATATTATACTGATGAAACATTGCATATCGAAGGTACGTATTCACTAATTACTTAATAAGGGCTATATTGTTATTCACAATCAATCCTTTTAAAATCAAAGCTCCTCAGAAATAATCCATAGTGTGGATTAATGCCCTGGCCAAGTGCGACCTCAATGTCTTTGAGAACTATTATGCAGGTTTACTTACTATTATGTCTTGTTATCTACCAATCCACACTTGGCCAGCGTGGTGGACTATGGCCTAAACTTCTCATTCTAAGAGAAGACCCATGGTCAATACTGGGCCTTGATGGGTCGAGATTATGATGATATATAATATATGTTTTAAGCAATACATTAATGGAGCTAAAGCTGTGGGTATTGTCTTGTAAAAAATATAATATAATTATGTGAAAATCTTAATTTAAAAAGCATACATTCTTTAATTTTTAGGTCATAGAAAAAGTAAGGTCTGGCAAGATTTGAGCATTACTTCAAGCCGTGAAGCTTTCTGAGAAGGGTTGTCGATGGGTTTAAAAGGACCTTGTGGAAAAAAGAAAGTGCTTAATAATAGTGCATATTGGTATGTTTTTTCACTTTATTGAATAATTGTCATGTCCAAAACTGTACAACTGTACAAAAATAAATCTGTAAAAAATTTACACACTGTTTAACATCCATGACCGAAGTACAAATATTTATCTGTGAAATAAATATCTGCCCCAGCTGGGACTCGAACATGTTATCCACAGCTCGGCAGTTAGGGTAACTGATCACCGTGCCACGGCTCCTTCAATATAATGTATCTGTTTTTTTCTTTTCAGGTAATGAAGATGGACTTTTAGAAGAGGGCCATTTAATTTTTGAAAGCCAAAAGGGAGATGGGGATTACCACAAGGAGATGAATGTTACTAACAATCTATGGTTGTCCGTTGTACCAACATGTGATAAAGTTTTGTATATTTATTCATGTTTCAATTACTGTCCTTGAAGAACTGAACTTGAAGAGTTTAAAACTTTATAGTCATTTTACCTTAATAGTCATATTTATTTTGTTAAATGATAATTTTATAAAATTGTAAAAAATACGTTTACGTTTTTTGTTACTTCACCCTATCACTCTATAGCTGCAACTGTGTGCCACCAACAACTCAGTGGCTCATAACAGGGCACAGTTCTCCTCATAACTGAGACCCATGTTAACACCTCAATGCTGCTTAAGCACGGGGCACCTCCACTGAGGAGGAAGGTTAGTAGTCAAGCTTTAATAATGTCGACTATTTAATTAACGAGTATATACTCGTTAATTACTTAGTCCATAAGTTCGATCAAGAAGTTTTTTGTCACTACAGTCGTTTATTCATTACATATTCCAAATGCTGGGCATACCATAGCAAGCATTGCTTAACTCTGACGATTGGAACTCGCCTCGAGAGGCGAAGCTCTCGTGGTCCCGTTTTACAGCATTATTCTACTAAAGTATCTACATATAAAATAAATATACTTTATCTTTGAAGGTAAAACAATGTACGTACTAATTAAGCTATTTTAAGGTTAGGGTATAAAGGTTTAAATATGAAATCAATAATTTTATGATACTATGTATTTTATGCATTAACTTATCATTAAATTAGTCACTTGATTTATTAGTAGCAAAGACTAAGAAATAAAGGAAAAAAATAAATATTCTCATAAAACCACAAAAAGTTTTATATCCCTGGTTGTCAGTGGTTGCTAGGCAACGGTTTGTCATTAAACATTTCGGATGCAAGGCGCGCAGAGTATAGGTTCAACCATCTTGTTACAAATTAAACAAACAAAAATGATTGTGAGGATGATGATAAGGAGTTTCTTTCAGCTTTTCTTCTCCATGACAAAGCACCTTTGCGAAAAGCTGGTTAATAAAAAAAAATGACGTGCATAAGTGTATCAATGATAGGTACCTACATGAATGAATGATTTTGAATTTGATTAATGTGTATGTCTGAAATCGGTATAATGAAGTTTATTACAGATATCTGTTATTATAAGATTATAAGTGATAACATCCTATTGAGGCCTTTTGAGTCAATGTGCTGATTGAGATTCGCATATGCTCCGTGCTCGATCTTTAAACTATCATTTTCTAGCAAGATAACTTGCATAATATCAGCACCTGTACAGTACATACCCGATTACCCAAAACCTTCAAAGATCTCAGTAAGAAGCTGTACAGACAGTGCAGTATAGTATTTTCAAAGTCGGATGAAAGTCGCCAAAACTTCGCCGGCCTGGTATTGCCTATAAAACAGAGTAAAATACTGACTGTGTTTCCTTTCATTCTTGCAGGCGTCCTCGAGCATGAGCAGCGACTCCCCGGCGCTCCACTCGCCGGGCGACTTGCCGGCGTGCAGCGCCCGCGCCGCCGCCCCCGCCGCCCCCACCGCCCCCGTCGCCCCCGCGGGCTCCGAGCCGCCGCTGCTCGCCCACTCCTCCAACGACAGCTTGTCGATTATCAACCTGAAGACAGTCGTTGTAGTTGAAGTGAAACGACTATGTCGACGTTGTGGATCTACTTGCAACATTTTCTTGTAACGTTTTACCGTCACAGCTGTATGTACCACACCAAAAATAAAGTAAAGTACAGTAATATTAACGCGTACATACTTTTTGTGTAGGTTTAGTTTCATATGCTTTTGTAATAAAAGGACATAAGAATGCCTCAGGATTTCTTGCTTAGCTACGCGGAAGTTTAACATGAAGTATCTGAAAGATATTTCCGAAAGTTTATACAATCAGGATGCCTAAAGCTTCAAATATCGAACAAAAGTATAAAATTAAGAGTGAAATCAGACCGTGTAATATACAAATGGCTTACCTTCTATCGGAATCATCGGAGTCACTGGATTCACTCCTATCCTCGGCCGGGAAGGGCGGCAATGTAATATTGGCCGCCGTCACCGCCTGGTTGATCTGGCTGGAGAGCTTCTGTATCGTGTCACTCAACACCTTGTTGTTCTTCCCCGGCCCTACCAGCGACAAGTCTGCCACTACACTCTTCCGCCTCTCTAATATGTTAAGAGGACTCTGCAACCTCGGCACCAGCTCCGGAGTCACCCTGGAGTCGTCTTTAGCTTTCACCTTCTTCACGTCTGCATCAGTCTTGAAATCGGAGAAGTTTGAGGGCTCGCCGAAAATCGACTCCACCGCATCCGCTGGACTCAACCGTTTAGATTCTACTTTGGTCAACGGTTTCAGTAAATCAGTCTTAGGTGGTACTGGTTTCGTTTCGGGAGATTTTTCGATGACCCCCTTAAGTTCAGGGGAAAATTTGGCCAAAGGTTTTTCGTCCGCCGGCTTCAGATCTTTCTTCGGGGAGACGGGTCGGTCTTCGGCCGGCGGCGGCGACATGGATAGACGCTTGGCGCTATTGATAGCTTGCAGCAACTTTTCAGCTATCTTCGGCCCTTCGGATTGCAGAAGGAAGCCGGGAGGCGGTTCTGGTAAGACATCTATCCTCGCCGGGCTGTCCGGCTCAGACTTGTCTTCCTCGGTATCGACGAGCGGGCTCCCCGGGGGTTCGATCTTCGACATGGCGGGTTCGGGATCCAACTTCTCAATTCTTATTTTAGGAGGATCTTTCGGGAGATCTGTGGGAGGAAGCGGAATGGCCAGGGATTTGACTGGTTCCTCCTTTACGGGTTTCACCTCGATCTTTACCGGAGGTTCCTTAGGTACGGGCGCAATGATGGCAGTACTGGGTAATTGCAGTTTCGGCGGCGGCGGACTAGTCTGTGGCGGAGGAATCTCATGAACCGGCACTTCTGTTACTGGCGCTGCCGCTTCTACAACTTCTTTCTTCTGCTCGGGTTCCTCAGGCTCCTCCTTTTTGAGCTCCGGAGTTTTTGAGGCTTCCATTTTGGAATCTATTGGACTCGGATCGCTGTCCTCCTCCTTAGTCAACTCCTCTGTTTCATCATCTGAGGACTGTTCGTCATCTGCCGGGCTGTCAGGCGAGTCGTCAATGAGTTGTCTTAGTTTAGTAACTTTGCTCTTTTTGGAGTAAGTTTCTTGATTCTTAGCGGGCGTAAAACCTTCGAAAATGGGTCCCGAGCTACCTTCTCCAGGGAAGGAGTCATCGTCCAATGAGAAAAGACCATCCTTGGAGTCGTCTTCGGGGCTCTGCCTCCCCGGGACATCGCGTGAGGTGCCAA
The DNA here is from genome assembly GCA_911387775.1 of Thymelicus sylvestris. Lineage (NCBI taxonomy): Eukaryota > Metazoa > Arthropoda > Insecta > Lepidoptera > Hesperiidae > Thymelicus > Thymelicus sylvestris. The sequence goes on along the minus strand of OU426905.1, from coordinate 11,708,028 downwards.
AGTCTCGGAAGGGCGACAGGGACGGCGAGCGATGCGACAGCGGCCGCGGTCTCAACGTATCCTCTGATATTTCTTCACTCAGGCTCTTGGATAACGTAGACGAGTATTTGCTCGGCGAAATGTCATCAAAGATGCGATGAGTTCTCTTCTTCTTCTCATCGTGGAGCTCTAGTTCGAACGGTTCTGGTTCCTTGAACTCATAAACATCTTCAGCTTGTTTCTCTAATTGGGTCTGCGGTGTTGTTTCAGCAGTGGTAGACTGACCCGGGAGTGTCGTAGCATCAGCGTGAGGGGTTTCTTGCTTGCCATTCTCATCAGGTTCAAGTTTGACGCAGTGCAATCCTTTCAACTCGGACCTGATCTCGTTGAGGTCGTATTCTCGGCCCGGGTGCTGTCCGCCGGCGTTGGGGCGTGGCTTCTTCGCCGGTGACGTGTTTGTGGGCGTGGATATAGTTCTCACTGGCCTCTTACGGGGCTTGCTAGAGCTGCTACTGTCGCTTGATTTTGCATCTTTTGACCTAGGAGCTGTAAATAACATACAAATAAGTAATAAATTATAGAAACCTTGGTGGTGAGACTTTTACAGACTGACAAAAACTATAGATGAATTTTTATTGGACTGTCTTCCCTAATGTCTAATTTTCATGCATCTATCATGACGAAAATTTTACTTACTTTTCAATGATTTATCATCTGTTTTATTTAGCGATCTCTTCACTTCCTCATAACTGCTCGAATCGCTGTCAGAGTCTGATCGTGGCGATGATTCTGGGAATATTAAAAAGCAGTGAGTTATTTGTAACTCAAATATATACAAGGTATTCCAAAGAAGTATGACAAACTCAATAGGAAAGTAGCTTAGTAATTGAACCACTAGAAGTAAAAAAAAATACTCAATAATAAATCTAAAATTAACTAAAAACTTACCCTCTGTTCGTTTACTTCGAACACGTCTGCTGATACTGGTATTCTGAAAATTAATTGACTGTAGTCATTACATCGGTAAATTTTTTACAATATCTTACTAATTCCTACTAATCCTACTAATATTATAAATGTGAAATCTTTCACGCAAAAACTACTGAAAGGTTTTTCATCAAATTTAGCAGACAGATGTCCATGATCTGGAATAAGACAGTATACTTACACCCTAACTCAGAGTCACTAACAGTTACTTAAATAGCTCCTTAGTACAGAATATGTATGGGGATTCTTTACTAAGGAGCGATTAAAGTAACCGCTAGTGACTCTGAGTTGGGGCGTTATTATCCCGGAAAACCAGGAAAATCACAGAATGAAACACAAACAAAAAAAAATTGAAATGTGTGAAATTCACACGTGTTAGAAGTGAAACCTTCAAAAATTTTGTTTTCAAGATAATGAGACGAATGTAAAATTTCGGGAAGATGATAATTGTAGGTTTTACTACTCCACTCAACTCAACTCAACTCAAGTCAGTCTCCACTCATTTCTAGTCTCCACTGGACAGTTTCGTTTCATAAAATTTCAAGTCACCCCCGTACTAAAGAAGTTTTCACTTCAAAAACCTTCTTATTATGCGCCTCGTGTTGCGTGACGTTGAGCGCGATCCGCTGCGGCTTGATCCACTCGTCGTAGCGCGTGTTCCAGCCGGTGTAGTGCACGCGCAGCATGCCCTCCGCCGATATCTCGATCACCTTCGCTTCGTACGTCACCTGCGATAACGACAATAATAAGGCTTAGGCCTTTCGAAGGTCTTTGGTTGGATTCCCAGCGAGACAGACATTTGAATTTAAATTTCTGATCTCGGTCTGGGCGTGTGTTTTTTTTTTAATGAAGAATAAGTTAGTGCTTGACCACAAAACCTGATGGTAAGCGGAAATGAACTTTAGTAGAAACTTAAGTAGAAGCCTATTCACTCTTGACTGCAAGACACACGTTATAATCATATATTCTTGTCTTTGTGTGTTGTCCATGGGGGTTGTCCATTGTGGGGCTATGAATGTCGAGTGTTATTTTTACAGGTACCGTTACTAGTAATTGAGCTAAACATACGATTACCTCACAAAAAAAAATTGTTGCTAGACTTAATATCACCATTAACAAAAATCTTCGTAAGTAAGATGTTGACTGTTGAAGTAACCATGCCAAAATTCCAGTTTAGTTTTTACAATTTGTTAATTTTCAACATAACAATGAACAATAGATAATTATTATAAAATAAATTGGTGATATACATTCGAGTAAAGATTATAGATGAAGTAAACTAATTGAATTGGTATACCTTTGACTCTGATTGTGTGGGTCCATAGTACACTTTCAGTTTATCACCAACTTGAGCCTTCACGTTGGCTCCCCCGGAGCGGGTTGGTTCGTTTGTTGATGGCCTGCAAGAGAATAATACAAAATACAGATGCACTTTGGAATATTTCTCAGAAATTTTTGGTTGTAAGCTACTAAAATATTTTAAAACCAATTAAAAAAAGGTAGTTTATACGTGGATTTTAATATTTACAGCTTTTTTACCTATGGTGTTTTAATTTCATTAATTTTCGTGTAGAAAACTACACTTGGTTTAGCTATCATAATTTTGTATAATTTAGGTACATTTTCATTAGTCACTTCAGTAGAAAATATTTAAAAATTCTCAGAATATGCCAAACGACTCACCGTGTTCCGGCTGGGGGCTTGAGAGCCAGTTCTTTCTTTCTTTCTTTTTCTTCCCTCTTTCTTGGCTGTTGGTATTTAATGTCCATGGGCGACAATAACCACTTACCATCAGGTGGATCGTCAGCTGGTTTGCCGGTTGTTTCCATAAAAAAGGTCCCAGATGAGTTTCATTGAACTTTCAACTTTATCGTCATACAACTAAGGTCGTAGTTCCTTACTCAGTGGTCTTCCTCTTGCGCGGGCGCTTGCTGCTGTTGGAGGCGATGGTGTTCCCGCTGCTGGCCGAGTTGGCGCTCTGGCTGCGGCGGCTCTGCATCTTCTTGGTGGGGCCGCATCTGTGCACGGACATCATTCTTTACAACTAATCTATTGTCTTACATGTTCCTGCCATTATAGGTGAATACACCACGCAATACTTTTATTCCCAGCGAGGCGGAAATTTGAATGATGAGTTTGAATTTCTGTTCTCGGTCTGGGTGTGAATGTCCTTGTCTAGTGTGTTTGTCCATGGCACCCACGACACAGGGAATCCTAATGTGGGGCTATGAGTGTGAAGCGTTATTATTATTATTATTTATTATTATTATTATATTTCCTGTGTTAAACGCTTACACACTCATACCCCCGTAGTAGGTTTTTACCTGTGTCTGCGGCTGGCATGGACGACACATATAACACCCATGACCCGAGTTACAAACATATATCTGCCCCGGCCGGAACTCGAACCCGGGATCCCTCGCTTCGCACAGGGTCACTACCAACTAGGCTACAGCGTCGTCATATTTATTTATTTATTTTTTATTTATTTATTTATTTAGGTCTGCCAGTGGTTACAACACTCAACATACAAATCAACCTTATAACTATTCTTAATAATTACTGTGTTTAACCTTTTAAGGCAAACACAGCATGCACGTACTAATAGGTAGTTTAATTTATCCACGAACTAATAATACCTAATTTAAATTGTAAGGGATCTATTTGTGCTGGCCTAAAGTTATAGCTTTCTTAAATGATAGAAGCGACATATTATTAATTTTCAATGACCCATGGCATCCATTAAGTAATTTGCAGACGTGGAATTGCTGAATTTGCACCGAGCACTGTTTTGCGAAATGGAACTCGAATATTAACCAAATAAGACTCGTTTAAGAACGAGTACGATGTATTAATTTCATATATTTAATCCAATGTGTGTGTGTGTGTGTGTGTGTGTGTGTGTGTGTGTGTGTCTGTGTGTGTTACCTGGAGGCGCGGCCCGAGCTGTCGCTGTCGGTGGAGACGTGCGGGCGGCGGGACGCGCGCGCCGCGCTCGTCGTCGCCGTCTCGCTCACTGATCACACATTGTTTGTAGTTTAATATTACATTATTATGTTATTATTATTACCCAAAGTGAGAGCGTAAAAAATACGTATTTGACCTTATAATGCCAAATGCATTATTTGAATTTGATTTACATCAGCATCAACAATCTATTCTACAAGTAGCGTGAATGTGTCTTAAATCCATAAAGTGTACTCATACAATCATCGTAAAGCGTTATAAATCGTTACTAGTTAATTCGTGCCAATAATATGTACTTTTTATTATATAATTATTTAATTAAAAAAAATACAATAATAGACAGTATAAACTATGCTCACGTTTAGATGAGGGCGGTCTTCGTTTAGGGGTTCTCTTGTCATGGAACTCGGTCTTCAAAGGAGTGATGACGCTGCGAGTTTTGGACTGCGACCGAGGCTTCAAGCTCTTTTCATCACTGGTCGAAGCTGGAGAGCTTTTATCCTTATCTTTTTCCTTCTCTTTATCCTTGTCCTTTTCTTTCAATTTTTCTTTTTCTTTCTCCTTCTCCTTCTCTTTTTCCTTCTCCCTTTCTTTCTCCGCCTCCTTTTCCTTTTCTTTCTCTTTCTCCTTCTCCTTTTCTCTTTCCTTTTCTTTTTCTTTCTCCTTCTCTTTTTCCAATCTAAATTATAGATTCTTATAAATATGTATATTGTTTGAAATTAAATAAGATTACAGATGGTAAATTCATGAATAATAACATACAAAACGAAAAATATTAATTACGTTTTACTGATTGTGAGACACGGCTGTTTAAAAAATATTAAAATTTTTCTACATAATCATGGAGTATAGAGATAGAAGGAGAGCCATCTCTGTGTACGAAAAGTGTCTGTAAAAACGCGTTCAATTACGGGTGGCGCTGCTGTGCACTAATCAATTGTCATACTCAGCAAACTTCACTCCGTCTACAACAGCTATGTCTACAACAGTTATAGTTGAATCAAATTAAGTATTGGATATAATTATTAATTGAATTGATTGTAATTTAATTGTAATTTTTAATTTATTGAATGACTAATGATTTAATTTTGTTTAGTTTTTATATTAATTTTTATTATTTTAAGTTTTATATTATGATATGATTATTTGTAATGACATTGACTGTATTATTAGTATTTATATTATTGTTTAGACGTTAAATTAACTGATGACTATTATTAGCTCATGAAATTAACTAACGCATTGGGGCAATCCTGTTATGTTAGTTGTAACATTATGGAATAAATAAATAAATAAAATAAATAAATAAATAAATGTTCATATCGTAATTTCTCAGCCATTAGCGCCATTTCGGAAAGGCCATTATTGGAATCTCCATTTTCAGTAAACAGCTGGACACATTTTCAACTTTCCCCTCATATGAGAAGGCTCTCCTACTTCTATACTCCATGAAGATAATATATGAAAGGTCAAGTTTCTCCGTGCGACTAAAAACAAACTTTAATTTCAAACGTTTGAATGTAATTGAATTCCACTCACAGTTTGGGCGCCGCAGTGATGAGCGGCTGATTGTCGGCGCTGTCGTCCTCGTCGCTCGCGCGGGGTTTCTCCTTCTCCTTCTCTTTCTCTTTCTGCTTCTCCGGTTTCTCTATTTTTTCTTCTTTTTCACTTTTATCCGTTTCACTTTTGTCGGAGTCTTTGTCTTTTCCACGCTGAAATGTCGATACAAACAAAAATATTATTTTCTTGCACGCAGGATAAAGTATCTGCTTCAATTAAATTACTAAAACATAAATAAAATTGGATAATGAAATAAAATATATTCTCGTCAGTTGATTTATGCTTCAGCATACACATCGTCAAATGGACATAATATTGACGGCCATAAATCTACAAATGAGACTGACAACAGAAGTATGTTCCATACAAACGCGCTCCACCAAGGCATGTGCGTACACTCCTTTCACGGAAATGTATCACGGTCAATCTGCTCAGAAGGTACATACTCTTAATACTCTTATTCACTCTTATTTTTCGAGTCCGTGGACGGTGTCTATGTGTGTATGTTGAGGTGAGAATGAAAGCTCGTTTGCTATTCTCATCACACAATAAAAAAGAAATCAGAATATAACTCATTACAAGCGCGCAAGAGAGAATAAGAGAAGTATCGACCGGATCGACTGTGTTTACGTGAACGGTATCTATGCGTTCTATGTTCGCGCGCTTGTATAATTAGGTTACATCTAAACCATCGTTCACCTGTGACGATCTATTTACCGTCGAAATCGAGCGATGTGAAAAATTCCGATAGTTGGTAACTTCTATTACCGACAGTTAGCTGTCAAAGCGTTATTGAGACGCAAGTATTTATTTTTGTATGGACCAACATACCTACAGTATGACTTGGCCCTCCGAACGGTAGATCAATGTCATCGGTAGATGTTTTCGATCCACCGAAGGATATTGAGACGCAAAAATGTACAAATATGACAGATGACATACTAATGATAGCCTTATCTACATTAAAAATAACTGTTAGTACATTATTGAGACCGGCCGTTAGTGGTACGCAAGCTATTTAGCTGTAAAGCATCACCTGCGACGAGGTGGAGGGCGCGGGCGAGGGGGCGCCGGAGTGCGAGGGCGGCGTGGCGGGCGCGGGCCCGGGCGGCTGGCGGTCGCGGTCGCGGATGAGCGAGCGGCCGGCGGGCGGCGTGCGCGCGCCGCGCGGGTGCGCCACGAGCGTCACGCCCAGCTTGCGGTAGAAGTCCTCGAAGCTGTGCAGGAACCTGGGAGAGACGGCTTGTGTAGGTATATGATCAACACATAACCTCTGAACAAATGTTTATTTTTAAATAAAAAAAAAGTTCAATAAGAATACTAAAATATCGACGCTAGAAAGCAAACACGTAGTAAACGACACTGCCGTCCAAACGAAGAGTGCAATAAGTCGATTTTTGGGCAAATTGATTTAAGACCTTATGTAGTTACAGATAAGGTCTAAATACAATTTTCCCAAAAACTCGACTTATTGCACTCTTCGTTTGGACGGCAGTGTGGTTTACTACGTTTTTGCTTTCTAGCGTCGATATGTAAAATAATTATTTTCTCTAGAGAAGACTTACTTTTTATATGCCTGTTTGCACAGGTTTGTTATGCTCGTGGTAACTGGATGGAAGCCCATCTTGTCCGCGATTGTCTTCCATTGGTTTTGGTTTGTCACTCTGTTGTAGCCGCCCAGTTTTTGGACGACCTGTTGACAATGTAAAATATTATATTATAAAATGTGAGAGTTTGTGAACATGTTTCGATGTTTGTTCCTCAATCACGAACAACTACTTAACCAATTTTGCTGAAATTTGGAACGGAGATAGCCTATACCCTGGATTAACACATAGGCTACTTTTTATCCCGGAAAAGTTCAGGGTCAGGCATATAAATCTAAATTAATTAATCAAAAATTTCGTTTCAAAACCACTCTACCGCGGACGAAGCCGCCGGCAAAAGCTAGTGTAAATTAAGAAGTCAGTAAAATTCTCAAGTTAAATGATAAAACACTAAATATGGAGGAATCAGTCGTTTTAGGTGAACTTGGACATTCCATTTGAGATCACAAATACAGATACTAAAACTCGTGACTAAATTCCAAGTTTCGTAGTTATGGCAGGGCTAATTTACCTATTACTATGATCATAATATTTTCGTCGGATATACCTACAGAACCTTAACAAAGTTATTCTCGGAAAGAACGGGTAGTGCATGTGAACATACCCTAAACAGCCTGTACAGATCGATGTCCCTATTAGCGATGGTGGGGTTCCTGTTGAGCGGGGTGCCGCGGTCGTCCATGAACTTGTAAAGCTGGGCCACGAAGTGATCCTTTTCCTCACGAGGCTCGTCGTCTGAACTCTACAACAATTACTAGCACTTTACAAAATTATATGTGACAAAAAAAAATAAGGGTTCAATACATGAGCTAGTAAAAATATAGTAGTGTCACAGTATATTAGGAAGGGGAAAGGAAGAAGTTCATCTTGCCTTAGTTCACTAATAAAATAGATAAATTAATTAAAAAATGTTTATTTTTATTTAGTTTAGGATTAGTGGATTTTCAAAATTCAAGCGTGCCTACGAAAAGTTTGAGAACCACCCAATGGTGGATTATCTTATGGCAAACTAGGCAAGTTCCTAAGTTAAAAAAGGGCGTGTTTAAATTATAGAAAAGTATGTTGATAAAAGTGCGCCAGCCGGTACTGGCCCAGAAGACATTAATCCGCTTCTACGCACCGCTGTAATGTGAACACTACATACGTCATCGGAGGTGTTCCTGGGCTCGTTGAAGAGCGTGTCGCGGTCCCAGTGCGGCGGCAGCACGCCGTTGTTGAGGTACTGCAGCGCCGCGTCCACGCCGCACCACTCCAGCGGCGCGCTGCCCTTGCGGAACTCGCGCGCCTCCTTCTTCGGGACTGTGTAGCTGCAAATATTATTATATTATGCCTCTGTATTCCATGGGTTGCGGTTAGCAATTAATAACGCCCCAACTGAAAGTCACTAATGGTTACTTAAATCCCTCCTTAGTACATTTGTATGTTGATTCTTTACTAACGAGCGATTCTGCGTTGGGGCGTAAATGAGTTACAGATGGTCTGTTTTTATTTTCGTATGTTCAAATATTGCCATTTAATATCAAGTTGTTGGTGTCAGTTTAAACAGCTGCGCTTGCGCATGGAACCCTGCTTATACATTTCACAGTTAACAAATAGTGTGCAGGGTGCAGCTTCTAATAAGACGGATTTTTTTTACAGAGCCTGAAGACGATCTTTTTCTATGATACTCCCAGTAGGAGCAAGCAGTAAGTCCACAGGAATATAAAGGTGTTTTAAGTAATATCCTTAACTAGACATAAGTCTGATGGTTATCAAACAAGTAATGGTGTAATGTCTTATGTATTGTCTTCATCTCTTTGTATTACGAGTATATCTTACTACTATATTTCATACAAAATAAACCAGTCCAGTAATAACCTTCGTGTTTTACTCGCCCCGATTACAGTAGAAACAAAAAATATTATTTGACTACTCACTATCTCCCATCCTTGAATGAGCGCACTAAGTAGTCCTCTTTGACTTTAATCTGTGCGGTGGGTGCTACAACTAGCGCCGGGAAGGCTGGCTGGTGCGGCCGCCGCCGCTCGGCGCCGCTGGCCGCCTCCACCAGCACCACGCGACCCACGTGCGGCTCGCGTTCCGCGCTGTCGGCTTTCATACGACGCGTACTGCCCTCTCCTTCACTCTCCTCCGATCTGACAGGGACACAAATAGTGAAAGTATTAACATAAAATGAGAAATGGGGGAATGTGTTTAAACAAAATATACTAAGTAAATTTTTCTGTTACCTAAATTATAAGGTTTAGTTTCAAGCAAAATATTCAAATTCAATTATTTGCTCGAAAGTGGGTATGTAACAATGTCTTAAAATTAATCATAATTATGTCCTATCGATAGTTCGATAGTTTTTTACAACTATCGCCCATCGCTAGTGCAGATGGGTGATGCAAAATATATATGATATTAAATCATTTTTTAACGAATAACAGAGTACACAATAGAACAATAATGTTACATCTATGTTATAGTATTAGTAACATCACATACTGAGCTCTGCCTCGCCTCCCCCTCCGTCCAGCAATGACAGGAGTGGAGAAATGTTCAGGGTGAGTGAGAGGAAGTTGATCCAGTGTCTCACTCTCATTGAAATGTCGCCCGCTCTTCAAGCATAACGCCGAACGTCGTAACGTCGTGATGTCGCCGTCATCAAACACTGTTGTAACAAAAAAAAAAGCAAAAATAAATAGAAGTAATTTGTTAATTTTATCACTAAATTTTACGAAATATTCGTGCGTAATGGACCTTTTGGTTTTTACATAAAAAACACATTCTGGGCAACTTCATCATTAGTTGAATGGTGAAGTTAAAGTTATTTACCACTACTATCAGATTTATTTTTTCACTTATAAAGATAATGCTTGATCACAATTTCATCTTATGGTAAATGGACATGAAGTCAAAGATGTTGATTGCATAGTAAAAGCCTATTCACCCTTTTCGTGAAGACTTTTATCATCGGCTTATTGTTCAAGATCAATATCAGTAAGGGCAATTGTGCTGTCACTATAATACTATTTTAAATGATAAATTATTGGACTAGACATACATACCAACAGTATACTGGCTGCAATCCTGTATCTTGGTGATGACGGCTTCCATAGCATCTTTTTTAGGGTCCTGTTTTACTTCAATAGTGGCCCCCACTCGCAGGGTCCCCTTGATGACGTCATCATTCACTGTTGTGATTCCTCCGGCTTTTAGAGTTACCTGACAAACATTTTTTATTTTTTTTTAATATCTTATAAGTTAACGCTTAACTACTATCCCACCTATATGATATATGATAAGTAATGTGTTATTGTTTCTTATTTTAAAGTACAGGTTGTACTTAGTTGTTGTCTTTAGTAGTAAAATGACATTAATAATATAACTAAGGAAATCAATCAATACTTCACCCAAATGTAAATCTAATTATGTATAGTTTATTTAAGCTGACAATGGTTAAATACAGCACATAAATAGTACTAGGCACTATAAACTTGACATCAACCTAGTTTAAATTTGAAAATGCTATTATTACCTATTAGCAAGTAGTAGATAGAACTTTCCCTGAATGGATTAGTGAACTTCATCAAATCTTAAACTTTTCCAAATAAAAAAACTTGTTGAACAGATAAAGTGTAAAATAGTTTTACTAACTTTACATTTGATATTCCTGACAACTTTCTTTATTTTGGCTTCACAGAATGCACCTTTATATTTAGCACTGACATCAGTCCCAACTGGTAGGAACGGAGGATCATCACCCTGCTGAAATTAGACATCATATCCAAATTAGTAGATTTCAATTACTATCCTCATATTTTCATTATAAAGTTTTTGTTTCTTACCATTCTCATACAGTCTTGTACTTGTTCCAATAAGTTATGGGGAATGATAGATCCACAGATACTTATGCAACGACAATCTACAACAAAACAAACGTAGATTTTGTTATTTCGACTATTAATCAGAAAAATGTTAAGTGTGTAGAGACATTTTAGCGATGTATTACAAAACAAAGCGTCATCTTGAAAACCTGATATCAAAATCTACAAGAAAGGATTACATACATTCGAGAAACTTGATTGATATTTAGTTAGTAACAATAACTGAGAAATAAACAGAAGATAAGGCAAAAATGTTATGGAAAAATAAAGAACTCACCTATGAAAGTAGATTGCGCGGCAACGTATTCATTTATATAAAAACTACACGTCCAAATCGAAATTAACTTATTATGGATTGACAAGCACAACGGTAATTCTGTTGGATTCAGGACACGTATTCATTTTATAGTGTTTATATTTCAATGAACAAAGTAATTCACAAAATAAAAAGTAAGGCGATACAATACGAACACCATTTTCATTTCTCAAATTGATTTGATTGATTGACATTTACTATATTTATTGCCATATACGGAACGTGCAATAAAAGTTGCCACTACGTTTCATTTGTTTTTGAATTTATTGAATAATTCGTTACCAAGATTTTAGCTGTATTTTAAATATTTCTTAATTATATATATTTTTAAGTTTTTAACAAAGAATAACAAACCGTAATAAGTAGTAAGAAATTAAATTACAGTAATTTAACAAGTAATAAATACAGGAACATGTATCCGAACTTGCCTAAATTATCTTCCGAAATGTCACAAATGAACATTGAACACGTCAAAATTATTTTTCTTCTCCAAAGTTCTCAATAGAATCGACAGGAGATGGGATACGATGTTTTGAAAATGTTTTTGCTGACAAATATATGGTATTGGAGTGACTAGAAATTTCCAACGAAATTAAATAAGTAAATTTTAATGTTCAGTAGATTTGAGTGAGCTAAATAATATTCAAAATGAAGGCTATTGTAGCGACTGTGATCAGTCTCGCGCTTACAACGGTTGTAATTGGAAATGCTTACTACCAAAAGAAGCAGTTTTATCCCTCGATCGTCTACCTAACAAATTCAAATCCTAGCATGGCTGTAAGTATGCAAAAACCCGATTATTATGAGTACCAAAAACTTCATTTAACTGTACATTCATGTTCAAAAAGTTTCACAAGTGGTACACGTAAGAACAACAAAATCACAGTGTCATATGGACCATAATGATCGGTAATTAGAGCATAGAATGTCTAACCCTGCGTCTTAAATTTCAGGTAATGTATTTACAAGCCTTCATCCTTGTATTACTAGCTGGTAGAATTCTAAGAAAAATATTCTTTGGACAGCTGCGAGCGGCGGAGTTCGAGGTAAGTTCTATGGCTGGCATATTTCATTGTTTACTTAGTTGTCTTAAAACCTTATCATCAAATATGTACAATAAGAAACAGAAAATGTTGTTATTTAATGCATTCTCTTAGTATGGTAACTTAATCACTCTTTTGTAATGTTGGAATAATTTAGTTTTATCTAATTATGCTACAATTGTCACTTATTTTACAATTTTTCTATTTCAGCATTTGATTGAAAGATCGTGGTATGCTATCACAGAGACCTGTTTGGCTTTCACTGTATTCCGAGATGATTTCAATCCCAAATTTATAGCTCTATTCACATTACTATTATTCCTGAAAGCATTCCATTGGCTAGCTGAAGATAGGGTGGACTATGTAAGTATTTTGTAATGTAATAATATTTAAATGTAAATAATTGAACAATTTGCAAACAGGCCGCCGTGGTGTGTATCCTATTGAAAAATACCAAGATAATTTTGTTATGTGTTTATAATTATAATTATCTATAATTTAGAGATTAAATGGTTCTTTGAGATTGACGTGGGAAAACTTAACATACTTATTCCAGGAATTTCAACATTCACAGACAGAATAATTAAAACAGCTATGTTGGAACTAAAAGATAGATATACTAAAAGATTATGCTTTTCCACATCTGCTAGAATATAAAGAAAAGCTATATTTTTAGATTGATACAATGTACTCGTCCAATTTTGTTTTGGTGTTATTACAGTCTTTGTTTTTATTACAGATGGAAAGAAGTCCCGTAATTGGTTGGTTGTTCCATGTGAGAATAGTTACACTGATGGTGTTGCTATCAAATGCAGATATGTACTTCATACATCATGCCTACATGTTCACGGCGGCCCGCGGACCGTCGGTGCAGCTGGTCTTCGGTTTCGAGTACAGCATCCTCATCATTATGTTATTGAATATCATGATAAAGGTGAGAATCTTAGTAAAGTCTTAATAATTTTACAAAACTGACAAATTATACGTGCAGTGATTTTGATTATTAATTATTGAGCTCCCTAATTGGATGGTTCACCAATCACCTAATCTAATAATACAACAGGAAAATAGATATGAAAATACAGCGTCAAACATTATGTCATTGTACCCACATCATGTTTGTGAGTAATGTGCCAGGTTAACCATACAGACAGACCTGTTGTGTGTATGATATAATGTCATGCATTTTCAGTTAAGAAGTTTATGGTCTTTGGTTAAGAAGTACACTTTTACAACTTTCTTTGTGAAAAAAATTTTTTGTAAAAAGCTCAAAATTTGGCTTCAGCCCATTACTGTGTATAGCTCTTTCTTGAGAAGGTTTAGTTAGAGGATAGAGCGTATTCCACCCTGCTACAGTGTGGATAACTGGACGAGTTATTGACAAACTCAAATATCGCAAGTTTTTTAGCCATCCCAAGGTCTCCGACATGGTTTAATAACTGTTATCCTCTATTTTTTCCTCTTTAATGTGATCAAAATGTTTGGGGTAATGAGTAACATATTTTGGTAAATTTTAATATTGTCAAGTTTGTGGTTAAACTTCATGGTTGCTATTGTTGCTGTGGTGTCTCATTACGTACAGGAATAAGAATTGGTCCAATTTCTTTGAAACCTACAAAAGTTTTCAACATAATTATAATAAAAACAAAACAAAAAGTTGTTAACCAGAAATAGCATTATAAATTGCCTGATGAGTTGCATGAGGACATACAACTGATAACTATTGATAAAAAGTGTAACCTAGCTAATGTTAGATGCCTTACCTGCCTTATCTCAGAGACTTTCTATATCAATGTGTTTATGTTGTTTTAATGTGTGTTCTATACAGTACAATGACATGGATTGCATTTTAATAGTTTTTTCCTATATGTATTAAAATAGTATTAGCTCTCAGCTAGCTTCATCATGAAGTAACTTAAGAAAGAATCAGCTCAAAGGCAAATGTAATAATGGAGGTGGTGCTAAAGATAATATTAAACTTGTTTCCTTATCTCCGTAATGTATTCATTCATTACTACTAAACCAGTATTTTAAGAGGCCAGTGCACACACACACACACACATAATTTTGTACAGAGCAGCATATAGCCTTATCAATTGTGCATAAAAAATTGTTTTATTAATAGAGACTTGAAGCGCTCATAGCCCCGCAGCTTGTATTGATCATACGCCCGCCCTAGTAAAAGCAACAGTGGGCGCAGTCGGTAGTTGTGGCAAAAATTCTTTAGCGCTTCCGTACTTTGGAGGGACTAGTAAAGTCGTCCCGATTGTTATCATCGTAGAGCAGCTGTTGCTAAGCCATGAAATGACATCACTTGGGTTTGCCACAAACTCCTCCACCGATTGGAGCAGTGTATATTCTAACTAGACCTCTTAGAAAGACCCGTAGTCAGTAGCAAGCCATTGGTACATTGACTCTGTTGCTTTTTTACACAGAAAATTATTAAAGAAATTTCTGTGTCATGCACAGAAGAGAATGTAATCCAGGGTACTGTAGTTACAAGTCATTGATTACCTCCAATAGATACCGCATACAAGGCAACTGACGCGCGCCAACAAGTACGTGCATTTGCAAGTCGACGAAAATAGTGTCGACCAATACTGACGCGTCAAGTTCAAGTATGAATTAGAAATAGCCAATCATAGCGCATTGTTTTGTCCCCCGCAAGCCGCGCCTCCCGCCAAATTTTGTGAGTTCAAACTCTAACAAAATTTCCCTTATGCGGAATCTATTGGGGGTAATCTATGTTACAAGTACAACATGTTTCCAGTATGTGCTCCACGCAGTGGACTCCCAGTGGGAGGCACCCTGGGAGAGCAAGGCGGCGGTGCTGCTGTACACGGAGCTGGTCATCAACTTCTTCAAGGTGCTGCTGTACATCGGCTTCGTGGTCGTCATGGTCCGCATCTTCACGTTGCCGCTGTTCGCGTTCCGGCCCATGTATGAGACTATGAGGTAAGTTGAGTGATATGAGTGGGTGAGTGATTAGGATGTTTGGAGTACAGTCGTAGGAAACTGTAAACATTATTTTGTTATATCGTATATGTTAATTGATTGTAAAAAGTTGTTACAAACTCCTGATGCAAAAAGTTAAGATTGACGTGATTGTGTCTGTCTGTGGAATCGTAGCTCCTAAACGAATAGATCGATTATGATGCGATTTTTTTGTTTGAAAGCTGACATAAACGAAATGGTTCTTAACTATGTTTGGTGAAAATAAAATTGCCGGAGGTTTTTAAATTTGTAGTTACGTATTTCGGTTGCATTTTCCAGAGTCAATAATGTTTTTGGCAACGCAACATCGATGTCCTCGTTATTACTGATGTCCATCCCTCTAAACAAGCCACGTGTGTGTGTGTGTGTGTGCAGAAGCTTCAAGAAGGCGTACAACGACGTGGTGCTGTCGCGGCGCGCCATCCGCAACATGAACACTCTGTACCCGGACGCCACGGCCGAGGAGCTCGCCGCCGCCGACAACGAGTGCATCATCTGCCGCGAGGAGATGCACAACGGTAAATCTCTCAGTCTTTCTCTCTCTCTCTCACACACACACACACACACACACAGCCACATAGACGACTCGAATGAAATTTATGGTGGTCGGGAATCGATTCTTTAAATTGTATCATAGGCTGGGACAGCATACAGGATCGTGATAGTAACTTGTTTATTCGTTTGTTTGCCCTTAAGTTCAAAATAAAATTGCAAAGGACAAACATCCATAGCTGCAAAAAAATGTACTGAATTCACCACCCCCTTTGATTGAAAGGTGAATGAACTTAAAAAGTGCGCGGCAATTTCAAATTATCAATGTTTTCGAAACGCGCTACTACATGTCATGTCTCATCACTTGAGTCATTCCTATTCTCATCCCACTGCAATGTGAATGGAACAATAGTGTTTAGCGAAACAATAATAATAGAGGTATACAAATTAATACAACATACATAATTAATTAAATATGTACAACGTACTAAAACATCGCGAAGTTGGCGTTATCGTATCCAAGGTCGTTCTTAACTTTCACAACTGCAATTTTATTATTATTGGTTAACACTCGATACCGGTTCTTACCCGAGTTATTGCAGCGAGCGAGTGACGTAACGAGTGAAGTCATGAGGTTTACGATATCGATATCGTAGACAATATCTGATTACTGAAAGCGTAAATAAACACGTTCGCACGTTTCGTGGTCAGAGTTTTAACTTTTAATTGAGTTAAAAGTATTTTAACTAAATAATGATTTTACGTGTAAAATTTAGATTGTGAAATTCGGTATTACTAGTGCATTTAAAGTATTATTTTGTAAAATTACCTAAAGAGTGGTAAGTACCATTACCAAGCATTTAATAAATACAATTTAATAGATAATACGAATGTAATATGGCATCGGAAAATTTTATGTGTCAGAAATATTTTTCACTCATAATATTCGTGTTTGTTTATAAATCTATAGATAAGTTACCAAAAGTGCATTCGTATTTTGTAATAAATGTGTGCATGAATTTTATTGTGTTTCAATTCAACCGCTCTCTGTACGTTAG
This sequence comes from Thymelicus sylvestris, assembly GCA_911387775.1. Classification (NCBI taxonomy): domain Eukaryota; kingdom Metazoa; phylum Arthropoda; class Insecta; order Lepidoptera; family Hesperiidae; genus Thymelicus; species Thymelicus sylvestris. The sequence goes on along the minus strand of OU426905.1, from coordinate 11,691,156 downwards.
TCGACCTTCCGCGCCTATGACCTCTCGCCCCGTAATAGTGTAAACATTTTACTATAATATGAACTTGATTTAAAACTGTGGCGTGGATTGTTATGGAAATAAACAATAAGTTAAAAAGTTAAAATGGAAAGTTTTGTGTACACACATTCTGTTATTTGAATGTCTCTCAAAAATTTGCTTAAACATTAACATCTTAATATATATAAATTACGTGTCACGTTGTTTGTCCGCGATGGACTCCTAAACTACTTAACCGATTTCAATCAAATTTGCACACCATGTGCAGTTTGATCCAACTTGAAAGATAGGATAGCTTACATCTCAAAAAAAAAAACTTTTGACAGAACGAAGTCTGTCCGGGCAGCTAGTCTTATATATAGGGTGAATTTTTAAACTGGGGTATGGCCAAATCCGAAACTATGAGGAATAACGAAAAGTGCTCAAACCCGATTTTTATAAAACTAAAACTGCATCTTTGGATTTTTGTAGTCTTTAAGATATGAAGATTTAAAAAAAGAACACCATGTATTTTTACACGATTCGATAGTGTCGCTATTAAAATGAGAATCGAATTCTTGGAAACTACGAAATCTCGCTCACAGAATCTCAAACATACTTACACTAATTCCATCCATTCATTAGCAAAGAAATCACACATAGGGTTTGTCTAAAGTGTCTAAACTCTAAAGTATTGATCGTTGTGTTGTGCAGGTGCAAAGAAGTTGCCGTGCAACCACATCTTCCACGCGGCGTGTCTCCGGCTGTGGTTCCAGCGGCAGCAGACGTGCCCCACGTGCCGGCTGAACGTGCTGCGCGCGCCCGCGCCCGACGCGCCCCCCGCCGCGCCCGCCGCCGCCCCGCACGCCGCGCCGCACGCCGCCCCGCACGCCGCCGCGCCGCCGCCCTTCCCTAACATGCCGCCGCCGCCGCGTTAGTATTACCATAAATATTTCATTAATAAATAATCTACATAAATTAAATATAACAGACTTTAAAGAAAAAGTCCTTGAATAATCTGTATTAAAATATCCATAGGTATGTTTTTTTAAAGAACTGGCTCCCAAGCCCCCAGCCGGAACCCGACACCTTAACCAAAACTCAGTTTAGTTAATGGTTACCATGCCGGACCTCCCTGCTCGTGCTGGGTTCGATTCCCAGCGAGGTGGATATTATGAATTCCTGTGTTCGGTCCCGTTTTGTATTCTTGAGATTCCTGTTGTGGGGCTATGTAAGGGTTATTTATTTATTTAACAATAAGAAAGACTCGTTGACATCCGTACAGTATGCATGAGTGTGTCAATGTATTTACGTTGTGTGTGTGTGCAGCGATGATGTCATGGGGTGTCCCGCCGCCGCCGCCACCGCGGCCCGCGTCGCTGGCCAACCTCTCGGTGGAGGAGCTGCAGCGGATGGAGGGCACCGAGCGACGGCACGTCGAGGCGAGGCTGCAGGTACATACATACATACATACACGATACACGGTTTAATGTCATGTTCAAATAAAAATTCAAATAAAAATGTTTGACTTTGAAAAACTGTTCTATCAAATTCATATTTAAAAATAAAATAAAATGGCGGACATTCCAAAAGGAAGAGGGCTAGCTTGTTTATTTTGTTGATAAAATTGGGTATATTGTATGCCCTTGAATTACCGCTATATACATAGTTAGTTGCAAGACGCCCTGTATATTATTATTGTATACCTTCTTGTCTACTACTATTATATACTGTAAGCTTTTTTTTTATAACTTGTAATTTAATGCTTAACTACTATCCCACTTGATGGTATGTGGCGATGTAGTCATACTTCCTGTGTGTGTGATGTATGCGGGTATAATATGTGTGTGTCTGTTGTATTTATCTATAATCCGGTCCCCCTCAGCTGCTGCGCGACATCCAGGCGATGCTGGACGCGTCTGTGCTGCTGATGCAGCAGTACTCGGCCGTGGTAGCCAACCTGCCGCACAACTACAACAACGTCGCCACACAGACAGACGCCAAGTACGTATGATACGTATGTTAATACCATAATGCCATTTATTTATTTTTAAACTTTCTTGTATGAACTACGAACTAGGTGAACAAACTTAAGGCCATGTAGCATTCTCTATAGATGGAGTATGCTCTAAGCCACTTCAAAGGGTGACAAATCAAATTAATATCTTGAAACCATATAGCTCTACTTAACAAAATTAAATGCAACGTCTGTCCAGTGTAACGGTGAACGGTGAAGCGCCAGTGGAGCCGTCGACGTCGACGAGTAAAAGCGAGCCGGACGTAGTGGCCAGCTCGTCGGGGGTGAAGGCCAGCGCCGCCCCCTCCCCCGCGCCCTCCACCAGCGCCGCCCCCGCCCCTGCTGCCTTCCACGACTGCCTGGAGCCCGACTCCACGGATGCCACTCTCACAGACCAGAACAGGTATATCACGACATAATACTGATTTATGTATGGACCCTAACCATGCAAACAAGCACGCACACACATGCACAATTGTAAATTTCGTGTGGCACATACGCGCGATTCTTGGTCATTGGATTGGTATTTACAGATAAGACATAATAGATAGTTTGGTATCTATAGATTTGAAGTCTAGTATCTAGTAAATTATTCATTTAGACTTTCATAATTAATATTTTCCTTTCAGAAGTAAAGACGATGCAGACGCAGAGGAACTAAGGAGACGTCGATTACAGAAATTCACTGCGGAGAACTGAGCCTATTTTGTAACCTATGATTGTCTTTCATAACTTGCTATTTAATGTACAAAGTGTTTTGGTATGTGCATTCTGTACTCTAATCAAAAATGAATGTATTTATGTTCTTGTAAATATATTGGGATATATACATGAATACATTTAAATCATACTTTATTTCTCAGACACTTCATTTAATCTAGCTAGTCAGCGAAATATGAACCTTAAACATTTTCACAACATGAATAATTTACTCGTTTATTAAAATTGGAGGTAAACAATCCTAAGCCATATTTTATTAATCATTGAGTTTATATTTTAAGTCGTAATTAATGTTAAGGTAATTTTACTAGATTTTAACTTATCAGGAATTTTTAGTAATATAAAATGTTCAATTGTCTTCCTGAGTATTACCGAGTTGACTGGCTTAGGATAGTTTATCTCCGGGTACACAGATTAATTTTAACAGTTGTAAAAAGCATTTATATAACCATATACTTTAGGATTATAGTTTTCTAGCACAGGTCTCCCACTGAAGTACCGGCATGAATCATACAGTTTCATGTCGTTTTTGCAGTAAAATACATTCTTTGTACCCTCTGTGCCGTCAACATTCAACGTGTTTAGTTCAAACACCCCAAAATGGAAAGTTTGTCCATCCGTGTGAATGCAGTTTATATGAACCGGTTCTGGTAGATCTAATACGTCCTCCTGAAATTTCAATGAAATATTGATTAAAGTTGGATATTTATTGACAAGGCCTTTTTTAATTTATCAATTACCATTTGGCTATTATTCTGCGGTATATTTAAATATACATACACCATTTTGGTCTAACCAAATAATATTAGTATTAATTTAACTGCATTGCCACCTATGACATTTTTTATCATCAAAACAAGTGCACTCTTGGCCATGAATTCTCCTTGATTATTATTTCAAATTTAAATCGAAGAAATCTTATTAGTATTCCCTACTATAGTATTTCATAATTGTAATTGGACTTTAGTTAATATGGTAATCCTAAATGCAAGGTGGCTAGTTGCTTGCGTCCTAGAGTTATGCATCATTAAAAAATGACCTCTGACAGTCTGAAGTTACGACATCACAAAGATGCCATCTGTTGACGAAATATAACAATATTTCCAACCCTATACCTATATGACCATGGTTTGTCTTGTTTAATTCTTTTTCTTGTTTAATTTGATGTTGATTTTATTAAAAATTATGTAAATGGAAACATTTAGGGACTGCTGATTTAATTTAAAAAATTCTGGATTAAAATTTCAAAAATATGTGACGTCACACTAGGGGGGGAAGCCTCACAAATGTGGCAAGGATGTGACAAGGAGGGAGGAGGGGTCAAAAAGCCATGAAATTAGTGTGACGTAATTTATGGCCCCAAAGAGGCGCACCAATAATTATAATTAGTATTTATAAAGATAAACATGCTTACCCCATATAATTGTTTTGCATACGTTGTGGCGACCGTAAACGTGTGGGTAAGTGACTTTCCAAGTATTTGTGTTGGAGTGACCGGTGTCTCGTAGATGTTACTGACTTCTGTTTTATTGAAGTGTAGCCACGTTGTGTGTGGATGTTTCACACTTACATTTGGCTTCAATGCTGAAAAAAAAACAAGTCTGGATATTTTTATGTGAATATTATCAATATTATAGCTTAAGCGCCTCTTTCACAATCGTCAAGTAAAGTCATAAGTAGTTACTTGCTGAATAACGTTAATCGGCAAGTAAAAGTCACAATTAACTTTTACCAGTTTCACAATATAAAATGTAGTTCCGAGTAACAACTTGGCGGTTAGTTGAATGATTTGTCATAATGCGTTCCATCATTCGGTCAGTTTGTGCTTGCCAGATGTCAAACACGTGTCAAATCGGTTAAGTGCCAGTCCGTCCGTCATTACTACGAAGGTTTTGTATATGTTGGTGTTATTAAAATTCGCAGGTAGTTTTTTAGTTTAGAGTTTTGACCGATATTAAATTAGTAAAACATGGATATAATCAAGAGAGAAAGAAGTGCTAACTTTACTCTGTAACAAAGATATATTTTAATATCAATTGTTTAAAATAATAATAATAATAAGAACTACCGAAAGCATCCTGAAGGATGGCACTACCGACATTTGTCGAGCTTGTCGCCATCCCGGTGAGTCACTCAGGCATGTGCTGTCGGGATGTTCGGCTCTTGCTAACACTGAGTATCTGCACAGACACAACCAAGCGGCCAAAATCCTTCACCAAGAGCTTGCTCTGAAGTACGGTATCCTGGATGAGAGAGTGCCGTATTATAGGTACACATCGATTCCAGTACTCGAGCGTGACGGATTTCGGCTCTATTGGGACCGGTCCATCATCACGGACAGGACGATTCTGGCGAATAAGCCTGATATCGTGCTGATGGACCGGGCACAGTCCAGGGTGTTTTTAGTGGACATCACCATCCCACATGACGAAAACCTCGTGAATGCGGAGACAGAGAAAAAACGAAAGTATCTAGATCTGGCTCACGAGGTTTCCAGCATGTGGCATGTGGAGTCCACTAAAACCATCCCAATCGATATATCTGCGAATGGGCTGATCCCAGTGAGCCTCGCTAACCATATGAGGCGACTGGGGTTCCGCGGCAGTTCGCTCGCAGCCAAGATGCAGAAAGCGGTGCTGCTAGACTCGGCTAAGATAGTCCGTCGGTTTCTCAGCCTGTCGTCCTGACCCCCGGCCGTTTGGTCTCCCCTGCCGAGGCGTAATCCTCCACCCGCTACAAGTATTTATTTATGTAGAGTTTATGTAAGTTTATTTATTGATATATATATTTATGTTTGTTATATAATTTTTTTTGGCCCTGTATGTATATATTTTGTACGCGGGTGTGAGAGTCGAAAATATAATAATAAATAAAAATAACTAGACAAATTCTTGGTGTTTTTCGTGCAAATTTTTCGAAATCGTCTATTTGATTATCTATAAATGAAATAAGTAAATGTTTAATAATTTTTTGTCAAATAAATATACTTATAAGGTTAGCTATAATAGTTTTTTACTTCACTGCACGTACCGTTACTCGTCTTACTCGTCAGTTAAACAAACTAATTGGCAGATGATGTTACAAGTAAGTTACTGGCTACTTTACTTGTCAGGTAGCGCTATTCGGCGATTGTGAAATGCGTATGCATAGTTACTCGTCACTTTAATCGGCAATTAGCCTACTCGGGACTTTACTTGAGGGTGGTGAAAGAGGCCCTAAGCGCCTCTTTCACAATCGTCAAGTAAAGTCATAAGTAGTTACTTGCTGAATAACGTTAATCGGCAAGTAAAAGTCACAATTAACTTTTATCAGTTTCACAATATAAAATGTAGTTCCGAGTAACAACTTGCCGGTTAGTTGAATGATTTGTCATAATGCGTTCCATCATTCGGTCAGTTTGTGTTTTCCAGATGTCAAACACGTGTCAAATCGGTTAAGTGCCAGTCCGTCCGTCATTACTACAAAGGTTTTGTATAAGTTGGTGTTATTAAAATTCGCAGGTAGTTTTTTAGTTTAGAGTTTTGACCGATATTAAATTAGTAAAACATGGATATAATCAAGAGAGAAAGAAGTGCTAACTTTACTCTCTAACAAAGATATATTTTAATATTAATTGTTTAAAATAATAATAATAATAAGAACTACCGAAAGTACATCCTGAAGGATGGCACTACCGACATTTGTCGAGCTTGTCGCCATCCCGGCGAGTCACTCGGGCATGTGCTGTCGGGATGTTCGGCTCTTGCTAACACTGAGTATCTGCACAGACACAACCAAGCGGCCAAAATCCTTCACCAAGAGCTTGCTCTGAAGTACGGTCTCCTGGATGAGAGAGTGCCGTATTATAGGTACACACCGATGCCAGTACTCGAGCGTGACGGAGTTCGGCTCTATTGGGACCGGTCCATCATCACGGACAGGACGACTCTGGCGAATAAGTCTGATATCGTGCTGACCAGGCACAGTCCAGGGTGTTTTTAGTGGACACAGAGAAAAAACGAAAGTATCTAGATCTGGCTCACGAGGTTTTCAGCATGTGGCATGTGGAGTCCAATAAAACCATCCCAATCGTTATATCTGCGAATGGGCTGAACCCAGTGAGCCTCGCTCACCATATGAGGCGACTGGGGTTCCGCGGCAGTTCGCTCGCAGCCAAGATGCAGAAAGCGGTGCTGCTAGACTCGGCTAAGATAGTCCGTCGGTTTCTCAGCCTGCCGCCCTGACCCCCGGCCGTTTGGTCTCCCCTGCCGGGGCGTAATCCTCCACCCACTACAAGTATTTATTTATGTAGAGTTTATGTAAGTTTATTTATTGGTATATATATTTATGTTTATTATATAATTTCTTTTGTATATATTTTGTACGCGGGTGTGAGAGTCGAAAATATAATAATAAATAAAAATAACTAGACAAATTCTTGGTGTTTTTCGTGCAAATTTTTCGAAATCGTCTATTTGATTATCTATAAATGAAATAAGTAAAGGTTTAATAATTTTTTGTCAAATAAATATACTTATAAGGTTAGCTGTAAATGTTTTTTACTTCACTGCACGTACCGTTACTCGTCTTACTCGTCAGTTAAACAAACTAATTGGCAGATGATGTTACAAGTAAGTTACTGGCTACTTTACTTGTCAGGTAGCGCTATTCGGCGATTGTGAAATGCGTATGCATAGTTACTCGTCACTTTAATCGGCAATTAGCCTACTCGGGACTTTACTTGATGGTGGTGAAAGAGGCCCTAAGTGTTACTCATATGTAACTGCAGGCTCGCAAGTTTATTAATAATGGGATGGTAAGTGTTCATAACAATAACTTATGAGTTATGTTAAAATGCATTATTCAGAAATTGTTATTTATATTAAGTTTTTTATCAAATAACTTTTTGGCAAAGGGAGATCTCCAGCCAGGCGAGGTGTCTTGCCTGGGAGGCGGCCGAGCCCCGACTGATATTGTCGGAGCGTTTGTATATATACTAGCGATCTTTGAAAACTTCGATAGCGTGATTCAGGGCGACGTCACGTCACCGTGTGACGCGTGTGCGCTGTCGCCACATCACCCCCCCGCTCAGACCGGAGGTCGATACATGATCTCGACGATACAGCCATCCGTGATCCTCTATCTTCGGTGAGTCGAGATGTGAGGTCGGTGTGCCCTTGGAATGCCCTCTATCCGCGGTGAGTCGGGATGGGAGGCTGTAACGACTGATGCGGAGGGCGAGCGGTGCGCGCTCAAGCCGTCCGTGTAGCCGTGGGTGGGGGCAGTCGCTGGCCGGACACAGGAAGCGTCGACACAGTACGCTGCGATGCGCCCGGTGAGACAGCGTGGCTGGTGTGCGGTCTGCCGTAGGGATGTTCGATCCGGATCGATACTTGTGTGGATCGATACAATGGCATACGATCCACTCGATATTTGTATCGATACAATGGCATTCGATCCACTGGCGGATCGATACACATGCAGGGTGGATCGGATCGAATCGGATCGGATCAAAATTATTATAGAATGGAGGTAGATTTCTTTAAATCAGTTGTTGACGCATCATATTACACGAACAAGAAGGCTTCCACACATTTTTCAAGCAATATTTGTCTGATTTTTTGTTGGATAGAAAGTCTGATCCATTAATTAAAGTATTGGTCAGCTAGAAAAGTTATTTGGGGAAACTCTGCGACATAGCTCTACGCCTACGGTATTTAACAGTGGTAGGAACTTCATTGCCCTCCGAATGGCTTTTCTCGTTAGCCAATAGCATTTTAAGCGAAAGTAATCGATTTGATCCTGAGCGCTTATCCAATTTACTATTCCAGCGTTCATTAAAATTTAAGGATTGGCAAATGTAATTTATAAGCTTTGCATGATATATTAATTTATTTGATTATTTAGTTTAAATACACAAGAGTTCTAAATCAAATACAGTGTTATAAAGTGAGATATTATTATTAATATGATGTTCCTACCACATACCACATTGTTTTAAAAAACATTAAGTAACTTTTCCAATATTTATTTATACAATATTTTGAATAAATTAAATCTAATATAAAATTTAATCTAAAACGATTGATCTTAATATTGCCTTAATCTATCTTTATTTAGAAACCCACTGAATTAAGCTTGTCGATAGTTTATTTAACCATATTTAAAATATTTTATTCGATTCTGGATCGATACAAAACATCATATTAAATTATACGGTATATCTACATAAAATATCATCTTTTATTTATTAACATATTTCTGTTATTTCTTTCTTTTTCTTTCTTGGCCGGCAACGCTTTGGTCGCTGACATCCATTGGCCGCGATACCCACTTACAGGTATATTTAATAATTATATGAATCGATATTTGGACTATTAATTATATTGGGATATTCATGACGATCCGGAGTATCTATATATAAAATACCCGGATCAACCATTCCTATTTAAAAATTTACTTTTTTTTCTTCTCTCTTTCTTGGCCGGCAACGCATCAGTGATGCTTTTGGTGTTGTTGATATCCATGAGCGACGATAGCCACTTACTATCAGGTAGATCGTCAGCGCGTTTGCCGGCTATTTCTATCAAAAAAAAAAATTCATTCGATACTGGATCGATCCAGAGTATCGTATCAAATCACTTGGATCGATACCTGGATCGATACACCGCGAAACGATCCGTATCGATCCAGAGTATCGATACAAGGCACTTGGATCGAACATCCCTAGTCTGCCGAGAGAGGTCGCTGCAGTCCATCGGGTGTGAGCGGTGAGGTGAGGGGGGAGGGATGCCTGCTGCCGCTATCGGTACTCAGAAGCGACGTGTTCTTGTCGAGGGTCACCAGTTTGGCAAAGGGAGATCTCCAGCCAGGCGAGGCGTCTTGCCTGGGAGGCGGCCGAGCCCCGACTGATATTGTCGGAGCGTTTGTATATATACTAGCGATCTTTGAAAACTTCGATAGCGTGATTCAGGGCGACGTCACGTCACCGTGTGACGCGTGTGCGCTGTCGCCACAACTTCAATAAATGAAAAAATTATTTAAATAAGAATTACTTACGGTATTTGCTGGTTTCGTTGTAAAAATGCTCTGGTACCAAGGTGACAGTATGTTTGATTGGATACAGGTCCGGTATTTCAACGAAAGGTATATCGGTTGGTAAACTGTCGTGTCTCAGAGGTGTGTTGTTTGTGACAAGAATATTAGATACATCTTGAAAGCTTATTAGTTCATCTTCCTTATTAAAGACAAGATTGCTTTCCACATCATTGGAGACATATCTGGTCTGTGTGAGTTCTGTGTCACTACATTTCTCCACAAGCTGTAGAAGTCTGTTTGTTAAGATTTGGCTGAAATAATTTTGTAATCAAATATAAATACGTTGTTTATTTATTCTTTTAATTTCCCTAATTATAATCATTAGTATAATTTTAGTTGTTAAAATTGATTTTTCATATATTAGTTAAAATTACAATTATTTTCACAATTTAGTTTTTTAAATCATTTTACTAAGCATAATGATGTTAAAATTGATTTTTCATATATTAGTTAATATTTCAATTATTTTCACAATTTAGTTTTTTAAATCATTTAGTATAATGATTTATTGACAAAAATATGGGTGCCTGTTGATTGCTATTGTGCAGCTAGTTGCTCACAGTTGAATCAGTCATGAAATGTCTCATGAGACATAAATCATCATAATGATTGAGAATATTTATGAAAATAACAATAACCTCAGACATTGACTATTGCACATCCAATATTTTGTCTATTTAACTGTCACAAACTGAGATACATACTTGCGTCTTCGATCTGTAATTCCTAGAATTCTAGGGAAATTGAAGGCTGGTCTGTCTTTATCTTTAATTTTAGGTAACTTTTTCTGTTCACAGTCAAACACGTTAGCAGAAAGAATAGCTTTTTTGACATTTTGATGAACAGCAGCTGGTGGTGGTATCTCTGCCAACTCTTCAATCTTGCTCGGAAGTATATTATTTGCTATTACTGTTTTAGTTAAGACCTGCGCTTGAGAAAGACCTTCAAGAAGTACATTATTGGTCTTTAAAGTTAAACATGGCCTTTCCTTATAATCTGGATGATTTTGGTCCAATGGTAGGGGTCGCTCATATGGTCCAATTATTTCAATTCTGAAATTAAAAGTTTATCATTCATTACCACGTTACACTACAATTAAAAAAGTTACTCCTAAAACTTTTTGTATTACCCTAATAACCATCAATGTGACGAATATGAGAATGGTAAGTGAACATTGAAATGTTACCCTAGTGGTAGTATAGTTACCTTTCATGCTGTTCTGGTTTTTCTTTTACAAATTCAACAGCGTCTTCAACGGGAATACCTTTTTTCTTTAGACGTTGTTCTACCCCAGTATCTATTGGGACACGTTTTCCTTGTATCAACCAATGTTTTTTAAACATAAAACCGATATGTTGCCGATTTAATACTTGTGATAACTTCATGTTTATTGGTTATTATTTCGTTCAAAACTTAAAAATAAAAATAAATAAATAACCTCAATTACAATTTGTGATTGTGACTTACTCAGAATGTCAAAGTGACCGATTGACGGTATTGATCAGTGTTGCCAGATATTTTTTTCTGGAATAGCCTTGCCGGAGTGCGCGTGTAGCCCCATCTATAATTATTATTATTATAGGGTTCAAAGTATAGGAACTAAAATAATTACTTTTTAACAAAAAATAAAACCAACGAAAAAAAAACTGAAAAGCAAAAAATAAAATAAACCATTTAGTATTATAAATTAAGATCCGAAATTAACAGTAAATAAATAATTTTGAGACCGTGCCAAACAAACAACCAAAATTAATTACATAAAGTTCATATTATGAGGGCAGCGGCATGCGATGCACATGGCAGCAGCAGCGCGGCGCACATCTTTTCGCCGTTTGTTTTTTCATTGGTTTGGCACCGCCTCAAAATTATTTATTTACTGTTAATTTCGGATCTTAATTTATAATACTAAATGGTTTATTTTATTTTTTGCTTTTCAGTTTTTTTTTCGTTGGTTTTATTTTTTGTTAAAAAGTAATTATTTTCTAATTTTTAGTTGCTATAATACTTATAATTAATAATAAATTATTGATTTTATGAATTATAGATTCAGTTACCAGGTAAAAATGTAGTAGATGAAATATCAATCATCCCCTATTTTCGTACCTATAGGGGTAAAATTTTGTTTTGAAATTTAAACAAGAGTAACCTTAAGGTATATACTATTCAATAAAAAAAGAATCATCGAAATCGGATCATCCAGTACAAAGTTATTGGGGTTAACATGTAAAAATTCCGGGTAAAAAACGGGTGAATAATCAATCATTCCCTATTTTCGTACCTTTAGGGTGGGAATAAAATTTTCAAAAAAATATGGGACCAACTTCAGGACATACCCTATCCAATAAAAAAAGAATCATCCAAATCGGACCACCCTGTGCCGATTTCTGCGTGATCATACAAAAAAAAAAAAAAAAAAATATACGTGTCGAATTGAGAACCTCCTCCTTTTTTTTTCGTCGGTTAAAAAAAGTCATCGGCAGTCAATTTCATATCACTTTGTTGAGAAATCCAAGCCCAATGACATTTTTTTTCTTGTTTTATTCCGAGTGCTGAAATATAGCCCCGCGGCTACACTTAGCCAAGGGGTAAAATATGATAGCCGCTCGGTAACGGAAATAGCCCCATCTGGCAACACTGGTATTGATATGACATTGACATTATAGATGTCATGATACAAACATAGAGTATAAATTATAGCGGCTTTTGGGGGGGCTTCGACCATCCTTGTGAGTCTATGGTTACTTGTGAAACTTGCGACCAAGGATAATAAAGTGTAACTGGATTGCAATCTTCGTGGAGGTGCAAAGACGGCTGACGTAACATTGAATGACCATTTTTCTATGGTGTCCATGTTAAATTTTTTTCCAAACGCCCCTTATGAAGTATAACTTCAAAAATAAATGTGTAGTATTGGGCAACTCTTCTGCCTTCCAAAGTACCTAACGATTATTATGTCCAAGCACAGAAGTGGAGTAAGATAATTATCTACTGCAAGCCTTGGTTCTAACATGGTTCGAACCGTAGCGTTATAAAAATGTCAAATTAAGCTATCGTTAACGTGTATCGTAAGAACAATTTTTGCCATTTGACCCATACCCTCATGTAAGGGAGGTTAAGATTTCACGGACTCTCCTCTTGACGTAAGCCAAAGTTATCTCTATAATCAGAGTTCTTTCTTAATCGACTTATAAAATATTATGTAACAATAGCTGTAGGTACTCCCTAAGGGCGTATGGAGATTTTGAACCACATTCATCTTCGGGACTCTTACGTAATTTAAATAGCCTCAAAAGGTTTAAATTATTTAATGTTGTATTACTTTAATCAAGTGTAGAAGTAACGCCTCTCCGCTGTGATAATGATACTCCACTTTTTTAGATATAAAGAAAACAATTAGTCATTTCGTAAATATATATATTTAATTTTATATCTTCCATCAATACATACAACGACACTGATAGGTACAATTTGGTTGCAATAATTACAATGATGTGAGATATGACTGGTAATGCTGATTAACGTACTTAGCTTACAATCACTTTACGGTTCATTCATTATAAATAACACGGGGAAGACATCGTGAGCGACATAAAATAACAACATACTAACATACAGCACCGTACATTAGACAATTTGGGCACATCGAGACTCGCACTCACGTATGATATTGATGGAGGAGTAATACTTTACAAAATAAGACTTATCGAAATATCTTCGGTGTATGCTAGGAGCTATAAAAATTGAAAATAATACAACTAATTAATTTCATAACTAGTAAGACATTACAATCCCTTACCGCGAGATCAGCGACCGTTGACGTCACCCGGTGTTTGCATTGAATGATGGCTGTGGGCGCTGTGGCCGGTCGCAGGGTGCGTTTATAGAGAAATCGATTGTGGACTTCTCCGTAGACGCACTTATAGTCCAACTCGAATCCATAATTAGGCGAACTTTTTGACAAATATTGCAGTGTAGTGTGTTGTAAATAACATTAAGTTAACCAATCTCAAACTATTTATATGAAACTAAAATCAACAATTATCGGCTTAATAGATCCGACTGCAATATTTAATACCAATAAAGTAAAAAATACTTAATGTTAAAATACAGTATACAGTTAATTTGACTACAAAAGTTCCAGAAATTGTTACATTTCAAAATATCGATAAAAAAGAGCAATGGCAGTGTTGTGGCAATACTTGCAAATTATTCGTTCGCACGTTCGTGGTTCGTCTAACTATGGATTCCAGCTTAGCTTCTCATATAATAAATCCGGTAGTGAGCTGGTAGCAAAGAAGTCCACATGCAGGTTCTAATCATGACATGGAGGTGAGAAGTCCCTTTGGTAATTTGACAGTAACTTTACCAATTGGTGGGTACAACGTAGATTTTTAAATCTTTGGACTTTATAATGAAACATTAAAATCGTTTATGTCCGTCTTCATTCTAACTACGCTTTAATTTAACCGCATATTGCAACAATTGCGATACAAACATACAACACTTAATATCTACTATAATATAATACCTAATTATTTTTATAAAGTAACAAAATTAACTTATATTTACATTATTAAATCGATAGCAGAATTTTACTATTTTATCTATGTATAGATCTTCAGTACTTAGGAGTATGTGATTTAAAAATTTTACTTGAAGCGAATGAAAATTGGGTTTAGAATAATGATATAATTTTAATATAATTAGTGTAACGCCTCCCACCGGCTGCAGGTACGTTTATATACAATCAATTCTGTATTTAAATGTTAAGGCACCGTTGGTTAATGTGATAGGTACTTAATATTTAATTTATAATGTAACATTAATATAGAACCTTCGAGATGGTTATCGTAATAAGTATATTAATTCCACTGGTGGATGTGCATGAGATCAAATACGACATTTCACATGAAATTAAATATCATTAACAATGAAGATGCAGGAATAAGGTCTCAAATGTTGTTAGTGGGTTAGTCATAGTTTTGGATTGCAGTGACATTTTTTATGATATAAAATTCACTTCTTATCAAATCACTTCTGAATGTAGAATACATTTTATACATGATTAATTTTCACCTTTCGTTTTTGAAAACCAAATAGAATATTTATGTATACTATGTATTTTCATTTCACAAGCGTCTGTTCTTAGACACTGAGCTCAAGATTGAGTCTGTGGTATTTAGTTTGTCAGGTGTGTTGGTTCTGTTTCTGCGAAGGAAGCGTATCTGAGTGGGACCGCGCGATCATTCCTCCTCTTTCTTCTCCATTTTGGGCTCGTACATGGCGTGCAGTTGCTCTGGTGAGATTCTGGAAACATACAGGTCATATGTTACTTATTTGCTGCTAATAATTTAATTAGTTCAATTACAAATTTGAAAGTAATTACGTAGATGTTGCCATCATTTTCGCTGGCGATTTGATTCTTAAACTTATAAGTGAATTTCTAAAAGGCATATTAATGGATCCATAAATGTCCTTTGACATTTATTATATGTCATTTATAATGCTATCATAGCAATAAACAAATTGATACTTATTTATGGCACAGTTCAGATGGACCAAAATTTTAAGACTTCTATGATGTAATAAACTAGACCTCGGTTCAGAAAAGACCGATGCTATAGGGCCCATGGAATAAACTCTAGCCCCTACAGTGCCCTACAGGGCCCTACGTGCCCTACAGGGCCCATGCAAGTGTTAGTGACGGTCAACTGACCCGAGCAAGCTCTGCAGGTCGCACACGAAGCGGTAGACGTAGCGCTTGCCGGCCGTCTTGTGGATGATGTTCTTGTCGTAGTAGTAGCGCAGGCCGCGCGACAGCTTCTCGTAGTTCATCTTGGGCTTGTTCTTGCGGATGCCCCAGCGCCGCGCCACCTACACACACACACACACACACACGCACACATTAACACCGCGATCAGCATATGAACAGTATTGATAGATTCTTGATTGGGCACATTGAATATTCGATAGTTGGAGGTGGTATTTATTACGGATAAGATTTTATTTTTACCCGAATGTCATTTCTATTTTCATAGATGCTTTTTATTTGCAAGAACAATTATATACAAAAAAAAAAAACTAATTGGTCGTAAGTAACTGCCACAATAAAAGCTACTTCAGTAGATAGCGTTGTTAAGCAACACTAATAATTTCCATAAAAAAAGATTTACAAAAAAAGAAAAAAAAAAAAACCGAGCAAAGCTCGGTCATCCGGGTACTAGACCAATAAACTAACAAGGAGACGGCAAGGGTGTGGGGTTCTCAAATCGAACTGTGGTTCCGCCTGTATGTATTACTCAGTAAGTGTATCCATATCCTGAATCCGTAGAGCGCACTACTTGGTCATTGCCGAGAAAAAAAATCCTAAAGTATGAAAACATTTTTTTAATAAAATTCAATAACTCATTATAAACAATTTCTTTTCGACTTTTATACATTATTGAACCGTGAAATTAATGATTTATAACTTTTTAATAATTAGAACTTATAAAGAAATACAAAAGCCAAAGTTCATTTAAACGTTATAATTTTTTTTAAAGCAGTATATCATTAAATACAATAAATAATTGATTAATATTAATAATAAATACAGTGAATATTTGTGATAAAATATTTAAACCACAATTTTTTTCTATCATAAATCTTAAGGAAAACACAAACCTGGATGATATTTATATGGAAGAATAATTATCCTTATTTTGTAAATTCTTCATATTATGAATGGTATATTAAATTTCCATGTGTTTGATGTTTAAAGAGTTATAAATTATTGAATTAGCTGTTCAATACTGTATAAAAGTCAAAAAGAAATAGTTTATATTGAGTTATTGAATTTTAATAAAAAAATATTTTCATACTTTAGGATTTTTTTCTCGGCAATAACCAAGTAGTGCGCTCTACGGATTCAGGATATGGATACAATTGCTGAGTACTACATACAGGCGGAACCACAGTTCGATTTGAGAACCCCACACCCTTGCCGTCTCCTTGTAAGTAAACCTTTGAAGAGAACTGGCTGGGGAGGGTACGGTGAAAACTAATCTTATTTTAACATGACAACAAAATATAAGAAGAGGAAGTAGGGAAGGATAAACAAGTATAATAAGATAAAAGTATAGTTACCTCATCAGGGTCAGTGAGCTTGAACTCCCAGCCGTCGCCGGTCCACGAGATGAACCCCTGGCAGCTCTTGTCGGTGAGCAGCTCCAGCAGGAACTGCCACAGCTGGATGGGCCCTGAGCCTGCAGGGTGGAACACACTTGCTTTACGATATACGGGGCATGTAGCGCACCTAGCGGCTTTACATTTTGACGGACTTGAGTAGCCATAAGCACCCTGTATGTTATCCAGATCATGGTCTACTTGTGTGCTAATTTTCATGGAAATCCGTTCAGTAGTTTATGCTTGAAATATTAACAAACGTCCATAGGTACATTGTCACAAACAAACTTTCACATTGTTATTATTATTAGGATGACGCTAGTGTCAAATCACTAAAGTCATGATAGTTGACTGTACGTAATAGAATATTCATCTACGGTTGAATGCTTACCAATGAACCACTATGTAAGGTGTATAATGTAAAATTAAAGTGTGTTATTATGTTACCATAAGTGTCAAGGGGAGGATGCTGTAGCCTAGTTGGTAGTGACCCTGCCTGCGAAGCGAGGGGTCCCGGGTTCGATTCCCGGCCGGGGCAGATATTAATTATAAGACAGATAACTATTTGTACTCGGGTCATAGGTGTGATTGCGATGTGTTATAGGTGTCGTCCATGCCACCCGTGACACTTGTAATAACCTACTGCGGGGGTGTGAGTGTGTTAGCGTTTATTTATTTATCTCTGCGTGTATTGCTGAAGTACAAGTAACGCCATCTACAATCGACTTCCATAAACTAGACAGTTGTAAGTCACCCCGCGGCCCACGCACGTACCAGTGCTGCAGTGAAGCAATTCCGTAAAATATATGGACATTTCATAAAGGTACAGACACGTACCAGTGAAGCAGGGCGTGGAGGCGGGGTAGGGCAGCTTGTCCTGCGGCAGCAGCGCGTGCTGCTCGGCCGGCCACTCGCCCCACTCGCACGCGCCGCCGTACTCCGCCGCGTAGCCCTCGCCGTACACCTCGCCGCCGTACCGGCCGCCGCCGCCTGGACACCACACCACACACGACACACGTCAGAAATCATGTTATTATGTATTTTTACAAAGTTTTTAATGGGAGGTGAATCTCCATAGTGCAAAGTACTATCATGGATATATTACTCGTAACTGGATACATAACTTCGTAGTTCAAAATTGACATAATGTACAAGGGACCTAAAACTAATAACCTTAAAAAATATTATCTAATTTACAAAGCTTCACTAATCAAAGGTGAAGGTAGAAGGTAGATAGAAGATGAAGGGATGTTGTTCAGGATACTTGAAGATAGGTAGGCGGGATTGCGGGAACGACGACAACAATATATTCTTGCTTTTGGGTACAGATCGTCTAGTTTAAAATGAACGCCCTTCCAGTATACATTGTTACAGCGTGTAATTGGAAATATTGTATACTTATTTAATAAAAATGGAAATCAAGATTTCCACGTAAATGTTGTACTGATTAAATAAACAGGTATTTTCACCTACAGCAGGACTTCCCAACCGGTGGGGCGTGCCCCCCTGGTGGGGCGTAGAGAGATCAAGGGAGGCATTAACTGTTCAGATATTTCAATCTACTCATAAACTATAATAAACTCAACATTGTTTATGATTTAAAACACTTACAAACAGATTAAGTCGCGCCACCTTGTTCCAATCGGCCGAACTAATTGCTAAATCACTATTTTGTTCGATATAATGTCGTAAAAATAATTTGTTTTTTATTGAATCAATGAAGAATAACCGACGAAAAAAAAAGGAGGAGGTTCTCAATGCGACACGTATTTTTTTTTTTTTTATGTATGATCACGCAGAAATCGGCACAGGGTGGTCCGATTTGGATGATTCTTTTTTTATTGGATAGGGTATGTCCTGAAGTTGGTCCCATATTTTTTTGAAAATTTTATTCCCACCCTAAAGGTACGAAAATAGGGAATGATTGATTATTCACCCGTTTTTTACCCGGAATTTTTACATGTTAACCCCAATAACTTTGTACTGGATGATCCGATGTCGATGATTCCTTTTTTATTGAATAGTGTATACCTTGAGGTTACTCTTGTTTAAATTTCGAAACAAAATTTTACCCCTATAGGTACGAAAATAGGGGATGATTGATTTCATCTACTACATTTTTACCTGGTATCTGAATCTATAATTCATAAAATCTATAATTTATTATTAATTATAAGTATTAAAGCAACTAAAATTAAAAAATAATTACTTTTTAACAAAAAATAAAATCAACGAAAAAAAAACTGAATAGCAAAAAATAAAATAAACCATTTAGTATTATAAATTAAGATCCGAAATTAACAGTAAATAAATAATTTTGAGGCGGTGCCAAACCAATGACAAAACAAACGGCGAAAAGATGTGCGCCGCGCTGCTGCTGCCGTGTGCATTGCATGCCGCTCCCTCATAATATGAACTTTATGTAATTAAGTTTGGTTGGTTTGGCACGGTCAATAAAGGGGGGCATGGAAATATTTTATTATCCGGGGGGAGGCAGGCACCATGCATAAAAGGTTGGGAAACCCTGACCTACAGGTATCTAATAGTTAGTGGAAAGGCGTCCATTTTTTAATTAGAGAATCTGTACTCCCTACTATACTACTTTTACTTTCTACTGTCCCTACTAAATAATGATAAAAATAATGAAAGTAATGAGACTGTTGTGTCCGTGGCCATTCATCAACTCATTCATGTTTGCGGTGGCGTGAACATGGACTGATTGTGGTATGTAGGTACTCGTACAGTAGGACTAAACAGTAACCACAAAGTAGATAACAATTTGGTTGGTTTGGTTGGTACAATATACTTATTCGAGTCGACTTCATCGCAACATATCATCACGTGGGATTGTCAACCATTAATTTATTTTATGTATCTGAATTTTCCCAAGAAAAAATAACCGATTCAAAATAATTCAAAAACTACTCGTCAAATCTAGCTCAAAAAATGGGACCACATGACAAGCACCAGAAGTTCTGAGGTAGCAAATATAAAAAAAATACAGACGAATTGAATATCCTTTTTCGAAGTCTGTTAAAAAAATCCAGTAGGTAATTCTTATATTATCATCAATTTAAAATACAGATTACTCATATTATTCAATTTACATTTCGTCTACATGTATACACTAGTCTTGTACAAACCGTAAAACTATTACCGGCTTCATGTTGGAATTGAATACTTAATTAAGTAGGTACTGCGTAAGAAATTCTTTTGTATTTCGTTATCATATTGTGATCTCTGCTAATGACTGGTCCTTTGTTCGTTTATTCCATTTTGCGTAATTCTTTGAAATGGAAGGACCATGTATAAAACCTTCCCTAGAAGTGTTAAGTTGAGATAATACTTTTAACAATGCATAATTATGTAGTTACACTTGTCTAACTTCTATGAACGCACTGACTACTGTGAGTCATGCTGATTAATGATAATATTATTCTGTGTTTTAAATGCCTTGCTCCAACAAAATAATTTACGGAAATCTACAGACCGACAAATCGCATTTACGGCTAGAGTAAGATTTACTTTCGAGTGTCTTATGGAAGCTTTTTCAAGAGTCATCATGGACATGTAATGGGATTTTAACAATCGAAAATCCTTATTGTATGCTGCCCTCATAGTAAGTAGAATCTTGATATATAAAACCTAAAACTTGAGCTCCCTATCTGGATCCGCTAGTGTAGGCCTACGGAAGTGACCTACAGTGCCACCAAGTTATCTGTGAAATGGCGAAAATTGGAACTAATGCCGCGCCGTTCATAAGTTCATTGTGCTCATTCATTTGACATTTACTACCTCTCGAATTGCGTCCAATGATTGGTCCAATGCATCCGACAGCGCCCTCCTCCAATTCACAGATAAGTTGGTGGCAATGTGTATAGTGATTCGCAAAAAAAAGTCACAACTCGACAATACTCACTTCTGGGGTAAGGCTTGGTATACGAGTGCGGCTGGTACTTGTGCTCGTGCGTGAGCAGCGGCTGCGAGTGCGCGTGGGGGTGGTGGTAGTAGTCCTCGAGGTAGGGCTGCGCGGGCGTGGGCGCCGGGTACTCCGGCTGGTAGTACTCGTCCAGGGGCGAAGCCGCCGCCGGCGCGGGCGCGGGCGCCGCCGCCCCGCCGCTCGTCTCCGTGTAGTAGGTGTTCGTCTCGCGAGGGCCCCCTGTCGTGTAGCCGCCTGGAAAAGGGTAAAAGTTTTGTTAGTTGCAATCGTTTTAAGATATGTTAAATGATACTGTAGCCACAAAATAACCAGAAGTAAGGAGGGTAATGTACGCAACTGAGAAGACCTATTATATCGTAGGTACCTCATAATAATACGATGTCCTAGGACCTAGAGTAGTTGGATAATAAATAAATAGGTATTTCCTTAACACACTCAGGTCTTATCCAGGCCCGAGGGTATAGGTATATGTATTTGTCCTATCAGACATAATAAAAAACTGAGTGTGTCTATGAATATGGCAAAGCAATCAGGGCAGACATCTCCGCAGCGCGCGGGGGCCGGGGGGAGCGGGGGGCGCGCGGTGCGGCGAGGCGCGACGGTCGCGGTTCACGGCGCGCCCTTTGTTCGGCCGGACCGCGCGCCCGGTCATCGCGACGCACACGCCGCACACGCCGCGTGCGCTGTTTTCGGGACTATGGTACAGTACATTGTAGAGTAGTAGTCCGCGTAGACAGCTTTAGTTTAGACCTCCCTAATTTTTATTATCTGTGGGCTGCATGTAACACACGGGCGACTTCCGACTAATAGCTATCCTGTACCTATACCGACCGCTAATTATTTAGCTGTCCATTCTTGATCCGTTTCTTTTCTATCTTTTTCACTTGTCTTTGATAAATAAACTGAGGGTCTACCGTTGGAGCTGTAGATCAATTTTACATGGGATGATATGTGTCTCTATGTTTGTAGAGAATGCAAAAATTCCGTTACAGCTAACTAGAGTTAAAGCCACGATATCAAAGGATCCGCTTAAACAAAAGAAAAATAAAGATAACATTCCCTTATAAGTAACGCTGGTAGAAAAAAAGAAATGTAAGTAAATATCCGTTAGTTATATATTAGACAGCGCGTTGTCCGGTTCCTAACTCCCATGTTTGTATTGCGTGAGGAGTTGTTATGACGATAACTGTTACCGGACTACTGGCCGGCCGGTAGCCGGTGCCGACACGCACGGCCCTCTGACCTTAGCCCTTACTCACACGGGATGTTCGTCGATCGTCGAACACGATCCGTTCAGATGTGAGGTCATAAGTGATCTTTTTTCGATTGAAGTCTGCGTTTAAATTATTTTAATAATATTGGAATGAGTTCAAATCGAACTTTTTTTAAATGTCTATCCGTGACTTTATTATTCGCCGGTCCCAATAAGTATGCTATTTAGGTATCTATTCCATATATCTATTACCTATCGGCAGTATCGTCAGTGGATCAAACCGTCAGAAAATTAGTTGATATTACGGTACTTTTCCTACTAACTTTGCTGAGATTGTGGATGGGGTGATAAAATATTCGGAACAGATATTATTAAGTCTGTCACGATAGTAACCACGTCGATACACCTAAAGATGTTATTTGTATCAGAGTTTATAAATTTTGAAATACTTAGTAAATGGAAATGGAGCAATGATGGACAAGTGTCCACATCGTGTTTCACCTGTGTGGATTGCGCCTTACAGAACCGGTAATCACCATTATTTTACGTCTACTTAAACCACACCGTTAGAGCTATAATAATGTTGTTACTATGTAATAATATTGGTGTAGCAGACCGCAAAAAACGTGTTGTTCGTAACGTAATATTCTTCGTAAATGTAGGATCTAATGTTAGTCTTAGTTAGGATACCTAATTGTAAGCTACAATTTAATATAATAACACTTTAAACTTGCACGTTGAATAAAAATTTAATGTAGGTAACATAAAGTCTTGCAGTAACTTATAAATCTGGCACCTTATTGCGAAAATTTCCTTTCAAAATATTTACGTCCTCTTTTCCACTGTATTAAAATATTTTATTAAATATAATTTTCTACTGACCGAGTAACACTTAAGAATTCTAGCATCGCGTCGTTTTTTCACGACATTCATCTCGTAGATATATACCTACTATTCAGAAAATCACAACCCATTATTGTCCTTAATTTTACGCATAAACGCTTGCGTGGAACTTAAAAAACGCACGTATTCTGTTGCGCCAGGCGACAAAATAATGGGTGTTTTTAAAAAGAACAAAGGCGTAAACAAATCACTTTGTTCTGTCGAGCCGACTAATTCAAGTATTTTAATGAAGCGACACCAGCTCATTACAATTCCCCCGAGTGTTCGCCCCGCGATAAATTGGGCTGAAAACATTCAGAATCACGTAAAAAGCTCTCCCGGGACTGAACTTGTGACCCGTCGTTCGTCAGCCGCGCCACTCTTGTCTAAACATTCCAAATTTATTTAAAAGGGGACTATTATTATACATTGTTATTAGTACCTATTATTGTGTCGTCTCTAATTTCATTTGTATTCCGCCGCCAGTTTTTTAGTTTTCTGCTCAATTTAGGTCGACAAAATATTTATCTTTTAACATCACTTATTTACAGTAGTTAAGTACATCAATGTGAGGAAATAAAACCGTGTTTTGGAAAATATTCAATACCTATGATAACTAAATGCGCTCTATATTTCATATAGCTGTAGGTACCTACGTAGATACCTACCTGAATATAAATTAAGGTATCTAGATAATTAGTAATTAGGAAAATTACCTACCTAATATGACAATATGTTACGGTGGATAGTCTGATGAATCTATATATATAAAATTGAAAAGCGACACACCGCTGATTAAACAAAAAATCTCAGAAACTGCCGAACCGATTAAGATGAAATTTGGCAGGGAGATAGTTTATGCTAAGGAGACGTCCACTAAGAACGGATTTTTGGAAATTCATCCCCTAAGGGGTACAAATAAGGGTTAGAAGACACTTTCATACAAACCAACTTTCTTAGTTTTAGATTTATAAATTTAAAAATTTTTATGTAGGTTTATAGTAATAAACAAAAGTTAACTTTAATATATTTTTTTGGAAAATCATCCCTTAAAGGGTTAATTTACTGAATTGAACTTAGTAGGCAACTTCGTCATTTTTGAAGTTAAAAACATGAAAATTAACATATTAGCTCCAGACTAGAAACAAAAATAGTAAGTATTATGTTTTTTTTGGAAAATCATCCCCTAAAGGGTTAATTAAGAGTGCGAAAGTTAGTATGGACACTTCGTCAGTTTTGAAGTACGAAGGGCGAAAATTTGTATATAAGCTTATAGTTAGACACAAAAAATAACTGTATCATTGTTTTCTCGAAATTCATCCCCTAAAAATAGGGGTTGGTAGTCAACTACATACAAATCAACTTCGCCAATTTTAGAGTTATAAATATGAAATTTTTTATGTAAGTTTATAGTAATAAACAAAAGTAAACTTTAACATTTTTTTTCGGAAAATCATCCCTTAAAGGGTTAATTTAGTGAATTTAATTTAGTATGCAACTTCGTAATTTTTAAAGTAAGAAGGGTGAAATTTTGTATATAAGCTTATAGTTAGACACAAAAAATAACTGTATCACCGTTTTCTCGAAATTCATCCCCTAAAAATAGGGGTAGGAAGCCATTTACGTATAAATCAACTTCGTCAGTTTTAGACTTATAAATATGAAATTTTTTATGTAAGTTTATAGTTGTGAACAAAAGTTAATTTTAATACGGTTTTTGGAAAATCATCCCTTAAAGGGTTTTAGAGGATTTCATTTAGTACGCAACTTCGTCATTTTTAAAGTTAAAAACATGAAAATTTATATATTAGCTCCAGATTAGAAACAAAATTTGAAAGTACATATTACGTTTTTTTTGGAAAGTCATCCCCTAAAGGGTTAAATAAGAGTGCGAAAGTTAGTATGGACACTTCGTCAGTTTTGAAGTACGCAGGGCGAAAATTTGTCTATTAAGCTTATAGTTAGACACAAAAAATAACTGTATCACTGATTTCTTGAAATTCATCCCTTAAAAATAGTGGTTGGTAGTCAACTACATACAAATCAACTTCGCCAGTTTTAGAGTTATAAAATATATGAATTTTATAGTAATAAACAAAAGTTAACTTAGATTTTATTTTTTTCGGAAAATCATCCCTTAAAGAGTTAATTTAGGGGAAAGAACTTAGTAAGCAACTTCGTCATTTTTTAAGTTAAGAATGGACAGGGAGCAGGAGAGGGAGAAGGAGCGGAAGAGGGAGATAGAGAGGGACGGGGAGCGGGAGAGGGAGTGGGAGCGGGACAGAAATCGGGAGAGGGCGCGGGTGTGGGCGGGAGAGGGACTGGGAGCTATAGAGGAAGAGGGAGAGGGATATGAAGTGGGAGAAAGACCTCGAGCGGGAAAGGGAGAGGGAGAGGGATATGTGGTGGGAGAAGGACCTCGAGCGGGAAAGGGACAGGGAGTGGGACAGGAAGAGGGAGAGCGAGGGGAGTGAGACAGGGAGCGGGAGAGTAAAAGGGACAGGGAGCGGGAGATGAAGAGGGCAAGGGGAGAGAGTGAGATGGAGAGGGAGAGGGAGAGGGAAAAGAAAAAAGTTAATGTTGTTTACTATTCCAAACCCACTCCCGGAGGAATAATCTGTGATTGTATCGTAAGTTTCAGTATGTAAATTCCTAAATATAAGTACTTCAATATAAATGAACCTGTTTTTACATTTTCTTTTGTAAGGGATAATAAATAATATGATACGCATAATTTCCGCGTGCGAAGCTGCGGGCAACAGCTAGTGATAATATATATCTGCTGAAATGTGCGAGAACAAAATACTAGTAACGTGTTCAAAGATAAAAGGTATCTAGGTACTTAAAACAAAAGACAAAATCGCATGGCATAAATTGTGCTTTACGATACCATAAACACTTACCTATCTACGTGCTATCTACGTGCTATCTAACTACAATCGTATTTAGCGAATGTAAGAGTAGAGTCGGTAGAACCGAGACAAAATGAGCACAAGACCGCACATGGGCTTACAATACAATCACATACAAATTCATACAATAGTATATTCGGTGAATGCATGGCAGTAGATGGTACAGTGCAGAGCTGTCGAGAATGGAGCAATACACAATAGAGCGAGGTATCGTATAGAAGTGGCTGTGGTGCGGCGAGAGGCGTGCGCCGCGCCGCCGGGCGGGGCGGTCCAATCGGGCGCGGCCACGCCTCGCGGGTCGAAAGGTCGTCGGCGTCGTCGCCGATCGGTGCCAACGAGTCCAACGACACACGATACACGTCTACGATACGTTTATGACACGACACGATTTCGGATTATCTGCTGGTTACTTGTGATTTGGATCCGATTAATATGTTAGGTAATGGTTACTTGCTTTTAATGCCGTAGGTTTTGTTGAAGAGTTTGCTTTTATTCTTCTGAAATAGCGAGATGGTATTTTATTTATAGAAAAATTACAAAAACCTTCATACCTATCAGATGAACCTGTTAGTTGTCAAGGCAATGATAGGATAATTATTTTCTCATATAACCTGGATTCAAATTCATTTATTTGCTCGAAAGTGGGTAGGTATGTAACAATGTCTTAAAATTAATCATAATATTATGTCCTCCACATTCCACCATATAAGGCATGCAAATTTCATTGTAACAATAATTACCTCATGTTACCTATTACAATATTGATTTTTCTGATTTCGAATTGAGCTATAGATACATATTGAATAGCCAATAGCGTATCTCCTATGATGAGCAAGCTACGAATCACAATATAGAGACAATGTAGAGATAAACCGATCTATGAAAAATGTTTAACACGGCATTGTGGACATGAAATACGACCTATTGTTTACAAATGTAATATTTTCTTGTGCTGTTTTCAAAAATTAACACTTTAATGCCATCCTTTTTTGTAACGATAGCCCATTGTACAAGTACGAAGTTGAACATGAAGGCATCATTATTTCCAACGTCTTGGATCTAAGAATAAGTTTTATTTTAAATACAATAACAGACTGTGGTTATATACTGTCTTGGTTATTATGCATTTGGTAATTCAAATTCAGTGAGATTCCCATTACCTATAAATGATAATTTTAACGTAACATAGGTATCTACACGTAATACCTAGTTGTAGATATAGTGCTAGGTAAATACTTAATTGTTGGAGATAAAATATATTACGGAATTTACGCCGGCTCTTCTCTTTTGACTGTAGCTATGGATATAGAAACCTTATATAAATCCGCACAGGAGCAGTGTACCTACCAAGTAGAGTATGCTGGAGCCCAATTCTCATTTCGTAGAGATACATGTCTAACAGAGATATCTCGAAAAAACATGGCCGATTGGCCTCGTTTTATTCGAGGTCGGCCATGTTTTTTCGAGATATCTCTGTTACGTCCCAACTCAGAGTCATTAATGGTTAGTTAAATCGCTCCTTAGTACAGAATTTGTATGGTGATTCTTTACTAAGGAGCGATTAAAGTAACCGTTAGTGACTCTGAGTTGGGGCGTTAGACATGTATCTCTACGAAATGAGAATTGCCCCCCTGTAGACTTGTAGAGCCTGTAGAGTAGTGTGCATCTTCTCAATTAAGTGGACCTGTAGAAAAGACCTTGTATTCTAAATAGAACCAATCACCAATGAGTCAATAATTGCATATCAGGAACATTAATATCTTATTTTTTATTACCTTTTCTTTATAGAATAATGAGATAGAAATTTTGGCTAGGGATGTAGAACTATGGACTGTTGTTACTTTAAAAGATTGCTTCTTAAGAGTGACATTGGAATAGTGCACTACTCAAGCATGGGTTTTATAATTTACTAGCTGCCCGGATAGACTTCGTTCTGTCAAAAGTTTTCTATTTTGAGATGTAAGCTATTCTATCTTTTAAGTTGGATCAAACAGCACACGGTGTGCTTTGATTAAAATCGGTCAAGTAGGTAGTTCAGGAGTCCATCGCGGACAAACAACGTGACACGTAATTTATATACCTACCTATATTAAGATTAAGAAGATTAAATAGAAATTTTGGCTAGGGATGTAGAACTATAGAGTCTATAGTTATATAGTATAGACTACAGATTCCTTCTTAAGAGTGACATTGGAATAGTGCACTACTCAAGCATGGGTTTTATTTAAGCCGTCCCACATGCGACAGTAACCCTAGCCCCCGCAGCAGCTGGGACGCGCTCAAGCTTTTTTACTTATTCCTTCGAAACTTGAGACCCGCGAAAATGTTGGTTTCGTGCTTTTTTTGGACGAGCACGCGCTACGCCATATGGCGGGGTGATGACATTCGAGGTGCCTGCTATGTTTTAAATTTTACTTCGTTGCCTTGCGAATATTTGATATTATTATTACGTTAAATTTCTTATATAGCATTGAATTTATAATTATAATTTACTATTATAACTTTACTACTTGTCATCCGGGTGAACGTGCGAGAAACTTCATTAAAAAATCAAACGTTGGTTCGAAAAAACCCACAGAAGATTAATGTTTGAATCCAATTAGAAGTGGCATTACGAATACTTAATAACTAAGTTTAACTAACGGACAACGGTTTTAATTTTAGAGGTCGGCCCCCTATTACAACTAACGGTCGATTGAACACGCAAATAAAAACAGAATCATTACGATATGAAATATGAGTAGATACCAAATCAAAGAATTGTCAAATACTGCCAGTTCTGTTTATTTTGAATTCTTAACGAATGAGTTCGCTGCACATCGCGCCAATTCCAATTTTGGAGCGGAAGTCGAAATATGATTTTTTAAATATAGAATCATTGCCGACGCAGGTGAGCGTTCGATGACAGCACGATGTCGGCGGTGCGGTGCGGTGCGGCGATGCGGTGCGGTGTGCGGTGTTTTGACGTACCACCTCATTCATTTAAAACAATTTTCATTATCCTGTGAAACGTTTTACGAATTATTTGATGGGTTATAGATTTATAGTTAGATTTTATTGAAAACAGCCAGAGGGCGAGTACATTACATCTAGAAAAGAGAGCGAGAGTGCGTAAGTGAGAACTTGGACGAATACATTTAGAAAAGTCAAAATATGACACTGTCAAACCAAATAACCAAACCAAAACCAAGTTACAATAACACTATTATCTTAAGCATTATGCTATTTGTTAAATTATATTATTTTGTTTTAACATAATTGTGCATTAAGTATTTGGCTTGCAGTAAGACGCAGAACAAAATCCCCGGTTTATAAAAAATTTTCTCAGTGGAGATATCAGAGGAATGTACAGTATAAGTATAATAATAATAAAACTTTATTTCAGGCAACGAGGCCCATAACGTATATAGGAAATAGATTTGTACAGTTCAAAATTCATAATTAAAATAAACCGATTATGATGAGGTGCAGAGGAGTACCTAATAAGTAACTGTACCTATGGATAATCTTAAGGCAAAATAAAATAAAGACAATAATTATGACAATTCATAATAAATTAATAATGATAAATAGCTGGCCTATACCGTCATTCAACCGGCAGGTGCGACGTCGCAATAGAAAATAATTTGTCGAGTGACACGACGCTAACATAAGTCATAGCTGGGAAAATATTATGAAATATTAAAAGATACGCCGTGAACGACATCTAGTAGGAAAAAGGAGGAAATCGCTGTCAGCGAATAGAGTTTAAATCAAATGGAAAATTGGACCAAGTTTCGGGAGGAAATGTTAAATTTATTAACGTCCAGTCTACACTTTGCTTTGTCGTCTAAGAAGCCACTTCCTTTGTTAATTAAATGCTTATTGTTGTACTGTCTGATAAATATTTTTTACATTATCCGAATTCGCGACTGTTACTAAGTTAAAAATAAATTCTGAAAAGAAAAATACATAATAAGTAATATTGTTAATAACTATTCACAACTGTTAACAACTCAGAGTTACTAACGGTTACTTTAATCGCTCCTTAGTAAAAAATCACCATACAAATTCTGTACTAATAGGTAGATAATTTTTATCATATTTCAATTTAATTTAAAAGATTGCGAATTCGTATTATTTTGATCAGTCATTTATTCGGCTGGGACCTTATTAAATTTTTATCCGTAAGGTTTTCATAAATGTAGTTTAGGTACTTCAATATGTTTCCTTATCCTCAAACCCACTCATAATTACATTAGGTACTCCGTGTGGTGTAAATATCAGTACGTTTAGGTATTAGTCGATGCCCCATGGGAGGCTCATATCGCCTATCTACAATTCGCGTTCAGATACCGCTTCTTACTATTTGCTGGTATTCGATACCTGGTTTTAATGTTGGCAGTGTAACGTGGCAAAAATTAGGTCAGTATTATGGCTAGAAAATTAAATAAACTCGTTAATAAATAATTATACAAAAGCTCAAACTAGTACCGCTCTACATTTTTTGAGCAAGTGAAATAAACAAAAGAGACGATGTAAATAAAATAACATTCATATTATTTAACCTTGCATACAAACTACGTTTTCCACATTCTTATTTTTATATGCTCTAATTAAATTTAATAATGAATGAGACGTAAATACGATATAAAGTATATTAAAACGTGTGACCTCAACTTGGTTTAAAAATAAAGAGTTCCAATGGTTTTTCCTCGAGGCGTGCGCGAAGTCAACAGCGAACGGGCGATCTACCGATATTTATTACCAATAAACCATGGTATGGCAACAGAACAAATTACATAGTTTTTACACCACTGTACAGAAATGTTGTTTTATATGAAAATGACTCGATCAAAGTTTTTATGAAAATAATTTCCAGCTAAAATAATATCCGGTTGAGTTAGCTAGCGTCATTTTGTAAACAGACTGTCCCGATCTGACCGATGTTAATTCGAATTTATCAAAATAAAACCAAGTCTTCCAATCCAATTTACGAATGGATGTTGGGGATCGTAATTTAATTGAAAAATGCATTGCTTTCAAAAATATAACATTGAACACGTCATGTTAAACCATGTGAAGAGAAATGCATATTAAATTAATGTAAAGTTTACAGAAATCATGTTTTTATTATAATTCTCGGTACATGCGCCGACATACCATGTATATTGGAGTCATATTGACAAAATAATATCACTTTAGTCAACCACGTCTTCACTTATTCCAAGAATCCAGTAAGTAGTAAAAATTATAGCAAAGAAATTACGTACCCTATAGGTACCTTAGTGTTTAGTTGAACATATAATAGGTACAAAGTCAATAACTAAATCTGTACATAAAGGTGAGCAACTTATCAGTTTTATTAAGCTACCATTTAACAGTAATAGAAATGTAGACGAGTTAGTGGTTACTTGTAGGTACCTGCTGGTAAATGAGCCTCGATCGCGGCTCAATAAAGCTAAGCGGCGATCATTCATCCATTACATTGTCTACACTCATTATAACAGTCTGCTTGCTACTAGACAGGGCAACGTACACAACACACTTAATACATTAGCATAATTTAAGAAATGCGTTTGTCATTGAACATTATTTTGCAGGGTCATACATATTGGTGGTCTTTATAGTTACAAGAGCTCTTTGTAAAGGATTAGAAAATAGTTTAACCCCCAGATATACATTACTAAAACTACTACACTCGTAAGATTCAATAGTTGTCTCGTCTTAAATCTTAAAGCCACTATCGTTTTCCTTAGTTTGACTGCGAATTTGTTTCGTTTGGACGTGGTAATGAAAATAAGCAACTATAATGAATGGTAGACAGTTAATTGGTTGATGATGATTTATAAATATAGATCTAAGCAGCTCAGCTATTTAAGATCTGTCTTTATGTTAATTTTGACATTAGGTATTGTGCTATATGCATTCTATGGCGGGCCTAAGATCCTTAGCGGCAGGTGCGGGGCCACCTGCGCACGCGCCGTTCGTTACAAAAACGCGCGCATGGGGGCGACTTGTTACTTCCAAGTTAACACTGACCGCTATGCACCATCACCCCACGACATAAGGGAAGCCATTAAAACATGTGAGCTCATTGTTCGTAATTTCACATGCAAAAAGACTTTACAAGTGATTAATGTCAAAGTGTATTTGCAGAGAGTCGAAGAAGACAAGAGAAAATAAAATAGCCCTGTAATGTAAATTAATTGTACGTTTTACGTATTTATACACAGGTACATTAAATTGGACACCCAATTTAATCCCAACGGTTTAAAGGTACCTAATACAACGGCACTCATGTATAGTGGTAGCATTTTTCCCGCCTGGCCAGCTCTATCTTCTAAAAAGTGAAGTATTTTTATGTCTTTTGGTCGTGAATTGGAAAACCAGTGCGTAATACAAATTTTTAGACCGACAAAGCATCGATGATGCTTTTAGCGTTCGTGATGTTCATGGACAACGATATCACTTGCCTTTATTAAGGGCTTATTGTAAATACTTACGTCTTTTAATATTTTGCAACGTAGGTCAACTCGCGTGTTTATTAAGCATTTATGCAATTATGTACTTAAGAATTTATATGCAATTATACAGCACAATTTGCAAGCGTTAGTAAAGTGTAAAACCGCCTTCCGCACCTTAACGTACATTGGTCACATTACATCACTAGAGTTCGAAATTGACATAATGACCTTATGACACGAGGAAATGACTTAAGTATAAATTACGATTACAACTGGGGACCCATGTGAGTTTAAGTTGCGTATAGAAATATTAACTGAACATTTTAATTTATCCTTAAAT
This sequence comes from Thymelicus sylvestris, assembly GCA_911387775.1. NCBI lineage: Eukaryota > Metazoa > Arthropoda > Insecta > Lepidoptera > Hesperiidae > Thymelicus > Thymelicus sylvestris. Next base: position 11,658,448 of record OU426905.1, on the reverse strand, counting down.
TAACCTCACAATAACCTAACATTGCAATTCTTCCACAATTTCTTCCTTCTCTAAAGTTAAAACTAAACAAAAATTTGCTAACACGAATATAATTTTTGTCCTCGTATCTACAGACTGATTGTTATTTTATTATAATAATAAAATTGATGAGACCAAATTAACTGCAACTGCTAAACTAAGCAGTGTTGCACACAGAAGCCAAATTAACTGCTAAAGTTGCTCATAGAAGTTATTTTTATTATATTCTCATTGACTGCAGAGTCAAAGCAGTTGTTGGTAACAATGAAGACAGCCATGAGCCGGCTAGAGCATCTAGCAGTTAGCAGTTAGTAGCTAGCATGGCACCGATACGAGCAGGATGTGCCGGCGGCGCTACGAGGACGGAAGTCGACCCGTCGCTTATTGACGACACGTGACTTCATGTCGCCTGCAATTGGGCACTCTTATGCAACTCGGTGATGCGATACTTACATCTATTGGAGAGAACGTATGATACGATATGACGTCATTAGGATAACCTTCAGTTGGAGATTTGCTTCTTTTTGTCGTGTTTCGATATAAAGTAACATACTTAACCTAATGAAAGCGTTGTCTAGACTCTATAAGTTCCTAGATTCACAAAAGTCTGCCAACTGGTTAAAATAAAACGCATCGATCTATTTTAAACGCAACATTGATTCTTAGAAAATTTATCATCTGCGAGGTAACGTGCACGGAAACGATTTAAAAAGATAGAGACGGGCGCGCCGGAAGTAGCCATAACGTGGATGAATGAACGAGTGACGTCAGCAACGCATGTCGGTGACGTCAGCACACATGGGGATGGACGTTGGATGTTGTCCATCATTTTAATGTGGTTCAATCAAATTCGCGAACACATCGTCCATTACATGTGTTTTTACATCTGTTGGACATTTCTATATTTGAAACTGGGGTAAAAGTACTTCTTATAAGTACTATTATTTCTTCTGTGGTAAAAGTACAAAAGGTTAAATGGATCAGTATGTTTGATTTGATACAATAATTTTTTCGTATTATTTTCATAGTTAAATTAAATAAAATTAAATATTGAAAATTCCCAAACGTGTTTAGTGTTCTTTATTTTACTACAAAAATATCATTAGGTAGAGACTACAAAAACAGATCAAAATGTTAATTTAAGCTAAACTGCAAATACATAATTTATCACTATTGAAAGATGATAATAAACAAGGTGCACGAAATATATAAAGTTTTAGTCCTTTTATAAAGTTGATTAGAATAAAGTTATTTTAGTTGTTGTCCCGCAGGTCATCTGCAGGCCAGCTGTCGTTAGACAGGTGTCTAACGCGGTATGTTGGTTCGCTTCATGCCCTCTTCTATCTATAAAGTATTCACGATAACGTTGGATAAAAATAAGACTCGAGTATTTATACTAATTAATGATTTTGACCGCACTGGTACGAGTATACTTACAATTAGAAGGGCAACGTTTTTAAGACTTGTGAATATGTTTGTTAGTTTTTTAAACATGAAAAATATTGAGATATCGGTTTTTCCAAGAAACTCTCGAAAGGAATTGGAACAAGAAAATGGATCACGGCAGATGAACGGACTACATAATATATTGTAACTATAGTCCGAAAGGCAGACAAAAACTTATTGATAATTATGAAAACGAATATAAAATACATAAATGGTGCTGTTAGGAATAAATATTTTTTCACTTGATTATAAATAATGGCAATACTATTTGAGTTATCATATTAATTAATAGCAGTCTATGTGAAGGAGTTAAAATAAATAAGCCGACCTGTCTAATAAATTCTAGCATACCATACTAGCGAGATGTTTTATGTTTCTTTAGCTAACACAACTTTGTACCTGCACCAGTATAATAAAATTATGAATAAAAAATAGCTATATACATATCAAAAGAACTTTTTTTATGTAAAAACTTTAAAAAAGTAACACCGTAACATTGTAATATTCAACTGGATCGTATTAAGTAACCTAAAAAAACAACCAAGCCTCTCTGTAAGTCACGGGATTGTGCAAAAAATGAATTATGTACATAACAAAAATGATAATAAGTTGTTTATAGGGTCGTATCAGAATAGCAATAGGTTAGATCAATAGCTTAGAACGTATACGTAACATGATTTACGATGTCAATGATCCCTCGTTATGATTCTTTATAAGGCGCGATATTAGTTTAGTCGGTATTAATACGAAAAGGTAACGGTTTCGCGGTATAAAACTATTTAATATATATTCGCCATTTCAATCACGTCAGTTTGATGATGGAACGAGATTTGCTACCTGTAAAGGAAGTAGGCGATTACTGAAAGGTGATCGACCGGGGCCGTTAACTCATTGGTCGCCATTTCAGACGGCCCTGTCTATTTGGTAGCGCGTTCACATCGTTACATGACTCCACGACGATTACATCTGCTGACGGTACATGAATAAATAAATGACCGATTCATAAACCGACGGCTTGAGTCAATCATATCGACCGACTTAAGTGCGGGTCAGAAGGAAGACTGGGCGATGGTTAGTAGCAAAGATCCGTTCGGCTTTCAGAATGTACTTTTACGGGTCTGCATGGTGGTTATATGCTGTGGTGGAGGTCTTTGCAGCATATAACAAATGCTGATTAATATTAACAATACACAACTGAAACGATCTAGTGAAGCCTTCAGACTCCGCAGTGAGTTGCTAATGGCTCAAAACAGCACATGTGTAGATATTGATATTCAATAAATATTCGTATACAATATATCAGTATGAATCGTTTTCCTCTTTTGATGGTTTACAATTACCAAACACTAAACTTTTATTGTTAGGTAGGTGCCCGTCAGGTTTAACATCAACAGAAAAGATTTTAAGGTTTTCCTAAATCAGCTGCACGCTGTCATCTCGCTTTATGTACCTAAGCGATATAATAAAAAGAAAGATTAATTTTAGCGTTCTCTAATTTTGATATCGACGCGATGTGATGGAAGTTTTTTTTTTTTTTTTTTCATTTATTTAAGAGCTTTATCACAAAATGATAATGTCGCTCTGTAAAGCAACTTACAACAGTGTACCTCTAACATTTTAAATTATAGAATTTGTTACAAAATTTACTGATAAGTTACTTATCTTAGGTAGTGTGATTATATAAATAAATTAAAAGTCTAATGTCAGTTGAATGAGGGTCCGCCAAAATAGCATTGATATCAAAACAATTCCTTAAAATATGCTTACACTTATCGTTACGTAAGGCTGCGCTCCGGCCGCACTCCATCAAGATGTGAATCAAGTCCTCAGGTACACCGCATTGCTCACAGTTCGGAGACGGAGCCTTTCCCATGAGATATGCAAACTTCTTTGATGGAATGTGACCAGAACGAAGCCTCATAATTGCTACTGCCACTTTTCTAGATAGTTGATGTTTATCAATCCACGGATTGCAAGGGGGTTGTGGCTGGATAGTCTTATACCAAATCCCTTTTTCTTTGGATCGTAGGTCAAAGTATTCTTTCCATATGTTGTTACAATATTTTTTGACAGAGTTAATGAGGTTGGGATAAAAAGGGAGCAAAAAATATTCAACGCCTTCAGATATAGCTTGCCTAGCCAAAGAGTCGGCTCGATCGTTATGTTCAATTCCACAGTGAGATGGAATCCACTGCAGCTTTACAGTTTTTGTTTTAGATATCAGTCCAAGAATACTGTCCAGAATAGTGTAGGCTATCGGTGTACCTCGAATCCCCGAGGTGCATCGAGCCAAGTGCTGAAGCGCACTATGGAAGAATTATGAAAGACTAGCTGTTACAACTTACGAGCTTACCTTGCTTCGATTCGTTGCTGATGCCACAAGTTTAAATACATTGATGACACGCCTGTAGTGCCATCAGCAACGAATCGGTTAACTCTAGATAAAGTTTTTTAATTGGTTTTTAATTGGTATTAATGTTGTACGTATAACATAGGATGACAATTTATATGTTGCGGAGTAAAGACAGAGTAAACTAATAAGTATGTGAAGCTCACACTGCCTTGTAATTTTTGGTTAAGATTGGATCTTTTATCACTAGAAACAATAAATTAAAAACTTTTTTTCAGCTTACTAAAATTTTTAAATTAGTTGTCATCTATAACTTTTCACCTTACTATAACTAAAATCGTTCCCTTACTATTACCAAAGTACTATTATTTCTTCTGTGCTATTACTGCTATTACCACAACTAAGGGCTACGAGCTACGATCGAGTTGTCATTATTTCCACGTAATCTATGTATGCAAATGTAAGCTATATGACAATACGGAGCTTTTTATGCGCGTCACGCGGCGGAAACGCGGCGAGGTGCGCCCGCGCCGGATCCAACATGGCGGCGAAAGTACTTCCGGCCGCTCGAGAGTTCTCAATGAAGCTCGCTTGTAGTATCAGTGTACAATATCTAATTAATCATTGCTCAGAGCTTCGCCTTCAGAGATCGGTCGTGTGGGGCTTTGCGTATGGGTTGTGATTTTATCTGAGCCTAAAGTATGTCACAATGAAGTATAATTTTGAAAAATATGTATTAGTGGTACATACAATTTATTAATAGGTATAGTTTTAGGACATTAAAAATATTTTATTTCCATTGACTATCTGAAGGTACTTGTATGTTGAAGACACTGATGTTTTTACTACAAATAACATGATCTAATTATTTATTAAATTAAATTAATAAATTAAAATGAAAATGATGTAAAAATTGATTTGCCTTATTTTGATTGCTTGAAAACGCAAGATCGCATGCATAACGCCGACGGATTAATCCTGAAAATACGCGCACGTTTAACTTTGAACTGAAATTGAACAAAGCTTTAAACTGACCTGTCGGCAACATGTAGGAGGGGTCTTGGCAGATGGGATCCACCGCGGGGTCGAAGGCGAGCCTATTCTGCTCATATTGCAACTTGTTGGTGTTCTGGTCACTGGGCTGGTACGCTAGCCTCGCCGCGCCCAGCGATTGTTCGTAACTAAGTCTACTGTCTCTCTGTTCGTTCGACTCCTCGTAGGGTTTCACTTTGACACTGTAGTCTGTAAAGTTGAGCTTGGTGAGCGTGGACATTGGGTGGAGGAGCGCCGCGCTCGGGGGCCCGGCGGCTTCGCGCGGCTCCACTAGCAGCATGGCGGGGAGCCGCCGAACAGATTATTCACCTACACTTAGCACCACATTTCACATGTGCACTAATCAAATACTAGAATTTTATTACTCGAAAACTTCTTGTAATTAAAAAAAATCTCAAACATCAGCAGTTGCCCGAAATAAATAATTTAACCGAAGCAAAAGACTAAAACCACGAAGTTAACTTAAAAAATTGTAGCACGATTCGATCTCGAAGTAGAGTTCGAGGAGCGCAGCGCTACCGAGTCGTAGCACCACACCGCTTCAGGTCTAATCGCAGACTGAGCTTTCGTGCACTTTCGGCCTCGGGCGGATTGAAGAGGGCGGCCGCGGAAAACGCGAGCTCGCGGTCCGACGATAGACGAGCGCGCCCGAAGACGCCCGACGGCGGCGGCAGACCCGGCGACCTGTCATGCCACCTGCTACGTCGACCAACTGTTGCGCGACCGTTGATTTTTTGCTAACTGCCTCACTATCGTGAAAATTAGCAAAAGCTACAAACCATAAGTTAACGACGAGTGTAAATAATGTTATAAGCCTAAACAAAATAATGAAAGCAATGTGTAATCGACACGTGAGATTATGACCGACGTTAAATAAACAAGTGGCACACTTAAATGGGATTTTTCCTCTTTGTTATCACATAAGGAAACATTGTGGCCAACAAATTTATAGAATGTGTAATTCAATTAATTTGTTTACATTAATGAATGCGTTTTAATTATACAGTTATATCGGACTTTAGTTTGTTGTACGCGGCATCAACTACTTTTGTAACTTATACGCCACAGCTACCACGTCGGTAGATGTTCAAAACAATGATATTATAAGATAGAGGTAGATATGTCACTAGCGCGCCGACGATGAAGAGTGTAAGAACAGGCAATTGACCGTTCTGCTCGTAGTCGCTCTGTCAATACAAGACGATACGCACGCTTTTGTTGTTGTCAGAAGTGAAATACATTTGACATACAGCGTTAAAATGCCTTCGTGTATTATACAAATGTGATTGATGTAGTGAAACAAAAGATAAACGCATGTGTGTTGTAGCTCTTTTGGGAACAGATTTTTTGGTTGATTTGTAAGGGTATAACGTATCTATATTTTTTAAATGTCATTGGTTTTAAATGGTAAATGTTTATGTCGGTAAATGTTTGATAAATAAATAATGATCCATAAGTAGGTCCTAAATCTTAGTTTCAACACGAAAATTCATAGGAATTTACCAAAACGTTTCCAATGCATAGTATGATTCATCACACGATAAGTATAATAATATCAGTGAAGTATCAGTGAAGAAAAAAACGCAATTCGTACCGCGGGATTGGGCTAATTCGCATGACAGTGACGCCGTAAAGCGTAATTACGTGTAATGGTTATGTTGTATGACGCACGCGACCTTGGGGCCACTGCCATTGTTTAACAGTAGCCGTGGTTGGTGATACTGCCTGAATTTTAAGCCTCTATGCCCCTTATTACCTTTCGGACATACTTGGTTGCGGTACAAACGACGCTATATTTGCGGTTCGTGTTAAGGATGCCCGATCTTTTGAACTGAATCGATTTTCGAATGAATCGTAACCCACTGAATCGATAATCGAATCGAAAGACTACGGTATGAAAGGAAATATATTGGACTTTTCATATGCTCTAAGTAGAAGAAGTTTAAATAGTAAAGTAGTAGAGTGAAGTAAAGCGCCATACTCTACATAGAGCTATTCTTCACCAGTGCAATGGCAAATAAAATCCCCATGACACGGAATGTCTATCTTAGAGCTTATTCAATAGATTTCAATATTAAAATAAGATTAAGGAAAATCGATAAATATTTATGTACCGACGTCCCTATCAAATTATGGTTACGTTAAGTACAATTTCCCCATAAATGAATACCAGCAAAAAAATTTAGGAATATATTTTTTGTAATAAAGTACATTCCGATACAAGATACATTTCGCATTAGTGAATCTTTACAATAGCGGGCAGGTACGGGCAAGCAGATGACATTCAAATATCTGTAACTATAGTAGTTTCGGCAGCGAATCCAACACGGTAGGAGGGTTGGAGGGCGGTGCTGCCAAAACCGGGTCAGGTTACGAGGGGAGGATCTCAAAGGTCACAAAAGGTAGTCAGAAGGGGACGCCCGGACGGGACGGGATAATAGGCACCTGAGCACGTGTGCTGCCGGATATAGAGGGCTATTGTCTAACGAAGGAAGCGATTTCGACGCGACGGCAGATCCGATCCGATTTTTTATACCCCTCTAGCTATACTGTATGTGTATTGTCATCGTAATTATAATTGATTGCGTGATTTGATTGATTGTGTTTTTTGAGAGTGAAAAGAAATTTATTGGCAATATTAATAGCAAGTATCTTGTTATACAAGGGATGTGGGTATTGAGAGCTACTCGTAAATCAATAAAATGTAGCGATACTAATGTAATTGATTAGCTATTATGGTATAACGGCGAACAAATAAATTATTAATTGTTTTCATTAAAAATTTACTTATAATTTCCAGTACTCTACTATCATGAAAAATTTTCAGACGCAGATTCTTATGACAAATTTCATTAAATAATTAGCTACTACTAAAACACTCTGCTCTAAAGAGAAGCGAAACATAATAAAATTGTCTTGTTTGAAAATATGAACGTAGCGAATATCGGTTAAAAACGTAGAACCTTTTAGGAGTCTAATAAAAAGTTACGGGACTTAATTAGGTTTGTTTGGTGAACGGCTCGGCACTGGCAGTCTCGCATTTGGGAGCCCTATTACAGTTTAAGTTTGTGTGGAACTGGGAGACAGGCAATGGAACACCCGAGATTCAATTATCAACGAGGCAACGCGGCAACGGGGACACGATGGGAAATGGCGCGGGAAATGGGTTTTCGATATTTGAACAAATGGGCCGAGGAAATAAACATACGCGGGATATTGGCAGACAATAGCTCGCGGGAGTCTTCCGACGTGTGGAGGAAATGGAGACCTGCGAGTTGAGGATTACAGTTTTCAATTAGTTTTTAAATTAGAATATACTGGGTGTACACTGTAGACTGTAGGTAGGTCGCATATATCGACCGTAGTTCTATAATTGTATGCACGGTGGTGACGCTAGTTATAATTTTATTATTTAGTAGCATTTTCTTATTTTTAATTACTTGTCTGTGGAGTTGTTACGAAGCCAGTACAACTGTTCGGTATCTGTGGTCGATGACGGCCACTGTCTGTCAAGAGAACTGACAGCGCGCCTTTTTGCAAAGATTTGAGCGCGCTTGACCGGTTTGACACATTAACTTTTCGCTTCGTTCCGAGATTCGGCCGCGCGGCCGGTAACTTTAAGCTGGGATCCCTGAAACTCTAGAAGGCCTAGAAACTATCAAATCAAGAAGAAGCAAGCTTAAGGAAGTAGGTACCTACTGAAACTGGGCAGTCCGCGGTTGCCCACTACAACGTCAAGAATTTCAAGATTCGCCGACCCCCGACAGTACTGGTAAGTGCTTAGAAATTTTGCAGACAAGTCTTTTCCAAAATACAGTCCAAATCTATCATTTTAAACATCACAACTGAACTGGCGATACCATCTTTTTGGTCACTTCGAACCGAGGATAACATAATTTGTCGATAATTCTATTATATTACGACAAAATACAAACCGATTTGTAATCGTAACGTGCACCTACGTCTACACGAATCGCAACCTTATTGTGTTAGTCATAAGGCATCTGACATTTTACATTAGGTCTGCGTCGACGAATAATTTTGTAGGTAGGTGTCGGCGGATTCTTGTGGCAAATATTTCTTTAACTTTTGTGGTTAATTTGGCTATTATTTGAGTAATTTTACGTGTATGTATCCCGTAAAAGACCTCATGTGGATGTGTTTTGTACCTATGGACGGTAATTTATTATAAAACACTATTCACTTACTACGTTTCAAAAGCATTACGTAACTTGCGCGTATAAGCACGCTTACAAGTTAAATCGATATTAATACAAAATATACAAATAGTGGTACCTAGTTCTTATTGCCGGAATATTGAATACCTGCTTATTTTATTAAAGAACTTGATGCATATATGTAGGTAGTCGAAATTGTATTCATTGTATTGTTGCTACTATTATAGTACAGGTTATAAAGTTAGACATTTATGGATGATGTTCTAATTTTTATAATAAATTTTTGGTTAAAACATTTTAGATATTCAAAGTTCAAACTTTATATGAATAGAATATAATATACTACATATCTTCAAGGGTTATAGGGACCTGTTGTCATAATTATTCTAATACTAAATTAATCATAAGTCTAATCAGACAATAACAATAAACAATATTATTAATTGCTTAATTTGTCCTTTGGTAACTTAACCATATTGCACTTTGTTGTAAGTGAACAATATTCATTTTATCATCTCTTATAAGTGTTATAATTAATTGTCTTATTAGAATCCTTTTGGAAAATGGCTGAGGTTAATAAAAAGTTAGTATTATGGGAGGCTCAAAGGGCACAATACTATTCGAGAGTTCAAAGTATATTTAATATGGTCTCCAAAATTGATACTAATGAAACTATTAAGAAACAATTCTTGAGTAAGGCACACGTGATTGATGAATTGCGAAATGAGTACAAACAAATAGTGGACAAAATAAATTTATTACAATTAACGGAGAAGCCTGAATTTGTAATAAGTTATGCAACGTTGGATTCTTTTGAGGATTTATATTGTGAAATTAAATTAACTATGGACCGGTGCCGTGGGAACCTGTCTGAATCTCATGAACAAAGTGTTTCAATGCAGAGCAGTATTAATAATTCTATAAAAATTCCTCGAATAGATTTACCAATGTTTGATGGTGAAATTCAAAATTTTCCTTTCTTTTATGAAACCTTTAAGAGGATGATACATAATAATCTTAGCTTGTCAGATTCAGAAAGGGTTCACTATTTGTTCAGTCATCTTACTGGGAAGGCCAAGTCCATGTGTGCAGGTATTGTACCATCAGCAGAAAACTATGGTCCCGTTTGGGAAGCATTAAAAACTAAGTATTATGATAAGCGTGCCCTAGGCACATCTTACTTAAATCAAATATTGGCAATGAAACCAATTACCAGTCCTTCTGCTCAAGCGTTAGAAAACTTAATTGATAAATTTGCTACAACTATTTCTGCTCTCAAGCAATTACAAATTGATAATTTGAGTGAATTTATTTTTGTTAATTTGGGTCTTAAGTTACTAGATTCTGAAACTGCTAGACAGTTTGAAATGTCTATTCGCTGCGACAAGGGGATGCCTAATTATGAAGAATTTGTTAAATTTGTACGGGAACAGGTTAAAATATTACATCGTACTTCACAACCGCAGTCATCGGCGAGGCGTGATAGCTCATACAGTAATAATAATAATAACACTAAACCTAGACCGAGGGCCAGTCATGCTCATATCACTACACACCCGGCAAGTACTTCAAATGTCAATTGCCCCTTATGTGATAGCAATTCCCACTCACAGATTTCAGTCTGTGATAAATTTTTAAAAATGTCTAGTAGTGATAGGTATAAATGTGTTAAGAAAAATAATTGGTGTACTAATTGTTTAGGCTCACAGCATTGGGCATCTAAATGTTTATCAGAGCATTCTTGTCGTAAGTGCCATAAGCGGCATCATACTTTGTTGCATATTGATAGTTGGCCGTCCTCATCCTCAGGGGCTATGAAAGAGGTTTCTAAACCGACCACAAGCGGTTCGGGTAATTCAACTAAAAATTTGAAAAGGCAATCCGATGACCTGGTAGATAATCAGGTGTCATTATGTACTATGTCTTCTTTGAATGAAAGTGTAACCGACCATAATATGACTGAAATATTAGGCACCGCCATTGTGTTAGCGGTTAGTCGCACTGGTAGGGATGTGCGCCTCAGGTGTCTCCTTGATCCGGGTTCCCAGAAACATTACATCACGACTAGATGTGTGCGAATGCTAGGGTTACATATCAACCGTGATCAATTAGCCTCCGTTAGGGGTATAGGTGGCGCCACTCAGCCCGTCAGAGGTAGCGTTGATTTATCGTTCCGGTCTCGAGTGCAAGGAGAAAAGTTATATTGTATTAAAGCTCTGGTATTAGACAACATTACATCGAAGCTGCCCACCAGCACGGTAGATATGTCACGTATAAGTGGGTTCGAAAGGATTCCTCTCGCCGATGAATCATGGGGTAGACCTGCGGAAGTGGATCTTTTGATAGGAGTAGAGTTGTTCGCGGATGTATTGTTGCCGGGCAAGATAATGAACCCACCGGGTCTACCAAATGCTATTGAAACGGTGTTAGGTTTTGTGGTACTAGGGAACGCCCCAGTTAAGAATTTAACTTCGACATCTTCTGTGTCTTTTTGCGCGACATATGAAGTAGAAAATTTAATTAAAAAATTCTGGGAAGTAGAGGATTTTGGTAATGCGCCCCCTTTAAGCTTGGCCGAAAAGCAGGCTGAAGAAATTTATAATACTACAGTTAAACGAGATAAGGAAGGTAGATACGAAGTTGCACTTCCTTTTAAAGTAAGTCCTAATAATTTAGGAAATTCGTTCAATACGGCAATGCGTCGTTTATTATGCTTGGAACGCAAATTTAAATATAATGCTTCTTTAAAATCCATGTACGATGCGGCCATCCAAGAACATCTAGATAAAGGTTATCTATCTGAGATTATGAGAACTCCGCAAGAAGGAGCTTATTATATACCTCACCACGCTGTGGTGCGTGAGGACAAAACAACTACTAAGCTGCGAGTTGTTTTAGATGCAAGCAGTGCTACAGACACGGGTCTGTCTCTTAATGATGTTCTTCACGCTGGGCCCAATCTACAAACGGATCTGTTATCTATTTTACTTAATCTTCGCTTATTTCCGATAGCAATAACTGGTGACGTGCGCCAAATGTATATGGCAATTAAAGTGCAGGAGTCTGATAAGTGCTATCAGCGTATTTTGTATCGGTTTAATTCTAATGAACCCATAAGGGTATTTCAATATAATCGAGTGGCCTTCGGACTAAGATGTAGTCCATTCTTAGCACTGCGTACTGTGCAGCAACTTGTTACAGATGAGGGTGACAAGTTTCCAGCTGCTAGAGAAGTAGCGTCCCGTGACATTTATATGGACGATATAGCAAGTTCTATAGTTGACGAGACAAGGGCCATTGAAACGGTTCATGAACTAGTAGCTATGTTCATGGCCGGGGGGTTTCAGTTGGCAAAGTGGTCCTCCAATTCTTTGCGTGTTTTGGATGAGATACCAGAGGAACTTCGTTTATCGGAAAGTGTTTCCTTTGATGATGACACAACTTTTAAAATATTAGGTCTTCGTTGGTACCCTGGAGAGGACCAATTTTCTTTTCAAGTTACAACTGATGAGCGTCGTTGTACCAAGCGACATATGTTATCATGCATTGCTCGATTATTTGATGTTTTAGGGCTTGTAGCGCCAGTAATTCTTTTTGCGAAGCTTTTAATTAAAGATTTATGGATTGCAAAAGTTGCTTGGGATGCCGTTCCTCCGAAATCCATTATTCAAAAATGGGATCAGTTCCAAAGGGAACTTCCTTTAATTTCTCAACTTAAATTCCCACGTCACATTGGTGTAGTGAAAAATTGTTCTTTAACAATACTTGGCTTTGCAGATGCTAGTGAAAAGGCTTATGGTGGTGTGGTGTATGCTTATGTTAGCACACCTGATAATCACTTTTCTATCAATTTGGTTTGTGCCAAATCCAAGGTTGCACCATTAAAGGTTGTGTCATTGGCTAGGCTAGAATTATGTGCCGCCTTATTGTTAGCTCAACTTATTGACAAAGTCGTAAAGACGTATTCATCGAGGTATCACATTCAATCTATTTTTGCTTTTTCAGACTCTAATGTAGCATTGAGTTGGATCCATTCCGAACCTTATCGTTGGCAAACGTTCGTTGCGAACCGTGTTGCTAAAATTCATGAATATCTAGGCAGTGATCATTTTTACCATATTAAGGGAACCGAAAATCCGAGTGATTGCCTTTCTCGTGGTTTAACGCCTGCACAGCTGCTGACACACCCTCTCTGGTTGAAGGGTCCTCCTTGGATTAGTGAGGCTAGAGAATCGTGGCCAATAAAACCGTTTGTGGTGTCACAGGAATCGTTGCCTGAGGCAAAGTCGGTAACTCTATTAGCTGTGAACGCCGCTCACGAAAATGTAATTTATCAGATGGCTCGTAACTTCTCCTCTTGGACTAAATATGTTCGTTCAGTGGCTTACGTTCTAAAATTTATTAAAAAGCTTCCCAAGGGTCCCATCACTGCGACGGACTTGAATATTTCCGAATTAATGATTTTTAAGGTTTTGCAACAAGTGCATTTTTCTCAAAATATCTCAGATCTGAAGGCCGGTAGATCGGTCTCAGATATTCTAAAACAATTAAAACCGTTTATGGATGACGGAATAATTCGAGTAGGTGGTCGTCTGGAAAATTCCAACGAGATCTATGAATACAAACATCAAATATTGTTGCCTCGTCAAGATCATATTATTGAAATTCTCATTGATCACTATCATCGTAAAAATTGTCATGCTGGGCCTGAGATGCTTATGTCCATATTGCGACAACGATATTGGGTCATATCCGCTCGTCGTATTATACGTCAGCGAATTCAAAAATGTAATTATTGCTTTCGGAATAAACCACGCGCTACAATATATCCAATTATGGCCGATTTGCCTGCTTCTAGAGTAAATTTAGTTGAAAAGCCATTCACACACACCGGTTGTGACTATGCTGGACCCTTACCGTATGTTCCACAACGTCGCCGGGGCGTTAAAAGCCAAAAAGCATATATTTGTATTTTTACTTGCCTTACCACGCGAGCAGTTCATATTGAACTTGCTACAGATTTGAGTACTGCTAGTTTTTTGTCCGCGTTTAAACGTTTTTTGTCACGTCGAGGTCCGATAAAGGTTGTCCATTCCGATAATGGAACCAATTTCGTTGGAGCCAAATCCTACTTGCGGGATTTACATAATTTCTTATCAAAAGAGTATCGGCAATATTGGGAAAAGGAATTAGCGGATAATCGAATTACGTGGAAAATGATTTGTCCTAGCGCCCCACATCATGGTGGTAGTTGGGAGAGTATCGTTAAAAGCGTTAAGACACATTTATTTAGAACAGTTGGGGCTCAAATTCTTTCATACGAAGAGTTGCTTACAGTTTTGACGCAAGTGGAAGCACTTTTAAATTCTCGACCTTTGTGTACTTTGAGCTCTGATCCATCAGAGCCCACAGCCTTGACCCCTGCACATTTTCTTAATGTGCGACCTTTAAACTACTTACCTGCTTCTGATACGGGAAACACCTTAGACCATCTTCTAAAACGACATGAATTGTTAGATAAAATTGTTGGGTCTTTTTGGAAGAGATGGCAAAACGAATATTTACATACGTTGCAAGCGCGTCGTAAATGGAACACTCCATCTCAACCGATTCAGGAGGGAACTGTAGTCGTTTTGATGCAAGAAAATGTAATGCCCTTGCACTGGCCATTAGGGGTTATAGTTCAACTTCTTCCGGGAAAGGACGGAACAGTACGCATTGTTAATGTCAAAACTAAGACGGGTATTTATCAACGGCCAGTTGTTAAATTATGCCCACTTCCTACACAATAAGGTTGTAATTAAATAAAAATGTAGTTCGTAAGATGCCTTAGATTAATTAATTTTTTTTTGCAAATATTTTCGAAGGTCCAGCCCTTCAAGGCCGGGGGGATGGTGACGCTAGTTATAATTTTATTATTTAGTAGCATTTTCTTATTTTTAATTACTTGTCTGTGGAGTTGTTACGAAGCCAGTACAACTGTTCGGTATCTGTGGTCGATGACGGCCACTGTCTGTCAAGAGAACTGACAGCGCGCCTTTTTGCAAAGATTTGAGCGCGCTTGACCGGTTTGACACATTAACTTTTCGCTTCGTTCCGAGATTCGGCCGCGCGGCCGGTAACTTTAAGCTGGGATCCCTGAAACTCTAGAAGGCCTAGAAACTATCAAATCAAGAAGAAGCAAGCTTAAGGAAGTAGGTACCTACTGAAACTGGGCAGTCCGCGGTTGCCCACTACAACGTCAAGAATTTCAAGATTCGCCGACCCCCGACAGTACTGGTAAGTGCTTAGAAATTTTGCAGACAAGTCTTTTCCAAAATACAGTCCAAATCTATCATTTTAAACATCACAACTGAACTGGCGATACCACACGGAATACCTAATATTGTATTGTGTGTGAGTACACCTAATCGATTTAAATACGTTAATAGCGACACTATCAACTAATTTGATAAATGAATAAAAATATCACGTAAGGTCAAATAAAGTAAGTTTTGTTAAATAGTGATTAACTAACAAGATCACAACAAAATGTTCTTTTTACCTATGTACGTCAATGGGCTGCACTGAGTTAGCACCAGGCATAAGTAAGGAATTATATGCCCGGTTCCCGATTTTTTTTTATAACTTAGAAGTTAATGCTTGACTACTATCCCACCTGATGGTAAGTGGCGATGTAGTCATGGGTGGTAAAACGCACTAACTTAGTAAAAGCCTACTCGCTCTTGCCTTGAAGACACATTATAATCGATTAAACATCAATAATATAAAAACGCTAATAAAATGTCAATTAAAATATTGACGTGACGGTACTTGAATGCTTTAAGAGTTAAGATTATCTATAAAAGACACGTGTTAGAATTTGACGCATCTGTTACATCGCAACGCAACGTCTGATAATAAGAATACTTGTAACAAGCGGCAACATAAAGAACCAATTACGTATGACACGAGCGTAATATCGATCGCAAAAGGCAAACCATATTGAAATAGCGGCGGGTGATCGAAATGCACAAAGTAAACTTCTCATCATTCCAATAGCGCGTTCAAATTTAAAAATACAATTTACCGAGGAATTCCCTGCTTTGAATTACATTAAGTGTAAACAATAAAGCTCTAGTGAGCGTATCGGCCGCGGCAGGCGACGGAAGTACCAGATAAACAATCTTTTTTAGATAACGCTGAAAAACACTCCATAAATCTGTACAGGCACCCGTGCGGGATATTTCGTCCCGGACAGTCGCAGGCTGGGGACAGCACAATGTGCTTCTAATGTTAGATAATACATACGTGCTTTTCTTTATTATTAATTTCATATCCTTTTACTTCCCAGGATAAATTATCAAATTGTATCATTTAAGTAAGTCATTGATTTTTTTATCCCGCACTAGGTAAAATACCTAGGTACTATAGTACCTATAGGTAAAATTTATAAGCTATTACCAGAAAAATTTTGATCTCACCATTCTCAGATAAACTTGCGACAGATCATGGTATTCAATCGATGAGGCATTGAAGTAGCTAGCAATAAAAAGAGGTTTAGAAAAAAAAATTAAAATTAAATATTTTAGCGGTAATAACGTAAAATATTTAGACGGTTAGATTTGTCTTATTTGTCCGGCTCACCCGGTTATAAACAGTTAACATAGGCGCCTTATCTTATTAAAAGTGTGAAATGTTAATCGAAAATTGTTCCCCAAAGTTATTTAAAGACATTTACATCATTACAAAACTAATAACGTTACACTGCGAGACCGACAGGACAAAACATTTTTTATAATCATTCTAACCTTTGCACTAATTAAAAAGCCCGCGCGCATCCGGTTCGCTGGAATACATAGCATACGAAACCGATTGAATACTAAACTTATTTGAATTTAAATTTTATTTGCTTAATACTAGCAGAGGGCGGTAGGTCACAATTTTTGTTTCCTGTAATTTGGAAGTTACGAATGGTTATTACGTTATTAGTGTCAGGTAAGCTTAAATAACTTTTTATCGACTGCTGCTTTGACGCATAGGAACAAAATCGAATTTAATGAGTTTTTTATTTCTTAAAACCATCAGCTATTATAGTTTTTATTAAAGCGCAAACAGTATCACTTCTGTCAGTGCTGCCTGCGTAGTCTGTTTTAAATTGGAGCGCGCTCGGGACGTCACTTCCGGTACCAATAATTTATTTCACTCAGTCTCCGTTCTGTGACGAGATGGCGCGAGATACGACATTTATCCACGTTTAAATTTGGAACGATTTCTGAGAACATTTATGATTGTGACATATTATTCTTGTTTCGAAGTCTTTCATGAATGCATGCTCAGATTTAGTATCAGTTAAACATCAAAATTCAGTTAAAAATAAAAATCTTGCTACGAATGTAACAATGGTTAAACTTTCAAATTTCCATGTCATCCCATTGAAAACATACAATATTTATTAAATAAAAATTTTAGATAGTGCGAACAAAACTACGCTTTAAGTTAACAATGAAAAGCAATGTTATCACGAGGCTTAACGACAACCGATTTTGTAACAACAGTGACTCGTGCCCGACATTGTATCGTATCGTCGCCCGAAGGACAGCCGCCCACGGCATCCGCCCGCCTCAGCCCCGCACACCCTTGCACCCTGACCGCTGATAAGATAAACCGTTTTGTTACTCGTATATACGGAGATTTTATTATTGTTCCGAGTGTACCGACCGTTGACCGCGGCTTATTTCGCCAACAAAAAATAGAGGACATGTGAAGCGTGATAAGTATTAGAATGAAGTTTATGGACAATGTTGATAGTTACTTTAATGGATAAGTTATACATAAATGGATAAGTTTTCTTGTTATTAATAAAATAACCTCGGAACGGACGGCAAAATTGAGTATTTTGTTCACTAACTTAAACCTACATAAATCTACCTATAACTACTAACAATTACTTAGTATACAATGTATTATGTAATAATAATTATGTATGTAATAATAATTATTGTATATTTAGTGTGCATCAGAAGATAACATAGGTAATAATGGATTTTCGCGACTTACATTTACATTATAATTTTGTATTCACATTTTACTTAAACCTTCACGCGTGATTAAAAATTCCAAACGTATTAAAACCAAAGTACAGTGGTACAATCAAGGCGAACCAAGTGGTGGATTCAATTAAAATGCGCGCCATCTAATAATGGATAATGAACACTCGGCAAATATTTGTTCTTGCGGGGGATTCTTACAATGAGCGTACAGTGGCGCAAATAAGGCAATTAATTGAATTCGGCACGTCAAAGGTGCCGCCGCAGGGCTTTGTCGGCGCCCAGGGCTCCGGTCTGTAACGCGACACTCTTATTGATCATCTGCGAATGCTCGCAGAATCACTAATACACGCGAACTCTTTAATGCTACTTATTTCACTAAAAACGCGAGCATTCCCACGTTAAAAAGGTGTTTAAAGAATTTGTCTATGAAAGGGAACAATATGAGCTGATTATGTTACGACGTAAAAAAGTGGAAACACCTGTAGCTTCCCAGTCTACACTAGTACACTTTATGTTACACTTGTAGGTCGTCTTTACTTGTAGAACCTTTTAATATGAAAGTAACGAATTAAATGCTTTCTATTCTGTGCTAATCGGGTATTGTAACGAATGGGCATCGCACTTCAAAATATACCTCAACTAAGTGAGCTCTTATTCGTGTTCAGTTACAAATATATTTTTGCTTTGGCTTGATAAGGAACGCTTCATTTATGAGTATCAGCCATTATACCAAAACACATATCAATATGATTATTAAATAGTGCCTCATTCCATGAGTGGTAATGATGGTCGTAGCAGAAAACAAATGTTTGTATTATAAATATCAGTAGATATATCCAACGGAGATTATTTTCACAGAAAATGTCGTCTCAATTTGCGACTTTTATTGTAATTATTCCATCAACTGATTTTCCGTAGACTTTTCAGTTGAAAAACACAGAGTTCACAGTGTCACCGATAAGGTATCTGAGTGCGACATGCGAGTATTTATTTCCACGAAACATTACAATCTATTTATTGTTACAATACTACATATTATATGCACGTGTATATTAGGTATTATGTAAGTACATACTCGTAGTCGTACCTAATGACCTTGTGTGACTAAGATATTTATTATAATAACTACATATAAAATCCCTTTCGTTTTGCTTCTGGAAATATGATCATTGCGTCACAAATAGTATGTAACTGTAACTGAAACAATTGTCACTCCTCTTTATACCAGGGATGTTTTATTTTTTCTGCATTTCTAGTGATTCTTTTAGTAGTAAATCTGCACCAAAATTGTTGCAGAAGTATTTTATTTTATACAATCAGTAACGTAGTTAATTAATATCTACCATTATGTAAATATCCCGGCAGACATTGTTCGGTAATATGTTTAACAGGATTCGATCTATATATCTATCATCATTCTTGTGGAGTTCCATCTTTATCATGGGCAAATGTGGATATTCAGAGTAGGGTACGAATAAAATGTTTATAGAGGAGTTTGTTCCAATACAAATCGAGAATTTTGTAATTACTTGATTAGGTACAACATGATCAGATCCTATTCTAGATATCGCCGCGAAAAAAATATTGCGTGACTTCAAGAACTCAAGCGATAAAGTACCTACTGCCGAGCAGACCATTAATACAAAAACGAATATTGATATACACAACACATGCTCGTATAAAGACAGATAGAAGTTTTATCAGAAGCTGAAAGAAACATCAACAAGCTTATTTTTAAAACCTTTCCTACTAGTTATTTAAAAAAAGAATAAAGTTTTATGGAGCCATGAAACGCTATCTTGAGCGGAACATTTAATTTGTTTAAATACAATATCGACGATTAGAATCAATTTAGAATATCAAAGGTCTTTGTGAGTTGTCGAGTGACCCTTGCCCTTTATTACGGCCCGTTTGAATATCGACAATCGTTGAATCTGATTTTAAATTTGAATCAAGGACACCTGAAATAGGTGAATGAGGGGAGCGAAGGGATTGATTGAATGGGCACTTCGCGAGAACCCTTGTTAGGGGCTTATTGAAGGACAAGGGCCCCTCGGTGTCAGGGTTGCGTACTACAAACATTGAGGAGCCACCCTTGCTCTTTTCGGGGGTAAACCTTACTGCTGATTTTTACCTGGTTTGCTATAAGTGTGTATTATATTTTTTGTCAGTTTCCAACAATGAATACTCTTTGTTCATTATTCGACGTGTCTACACTTGTACGGTATTGTTGCCCTAATCCCCATTGTGTAATAAGTACATACAAGTTTATAAGACATTTAAATTTTTATACGATTCAATGCATATGTAAATATTTTATTTAAATCTGAACAGAGTACATTTTAAGCTCAATAAACTAATTAAAAATAGTTTATGATGTCTTCTAATGATTTGAAAATATCCAACGCTAAGATAAAAATAAATAAATGACTAACATTATAATGAGTGCTTAATGTAAATAATGTTCCAAACTTGAATATTTAATGAATTTTATTTTATTACTCCAAACAGGAACTTTTCAAAAGTTCCGTTCATAAAACTTGATTCACCATTCATGCTTCATTGTCTTCTTCATTAGATTTTCTGAGCTACCCTCGGGCTTTGTTCCGATTTTCGTAATTCGAAATCGGTAAAGGCTCTCGCACGTGCGCAGGAGTGTGTATCGGGTTGCACCGGAAGCCCACCGCAGCACAATGGCTGCCGGATGTGGCCGCTCGAAACGACACGTATCTTTTTATCGATATCTTAGAAAGCTCAATATTTTCCTACCCAACACTTCAAATCGATCGATGCTCGAGTGCCCATGTAAATGATACTGATTAAATCGACCGAACATTAGTTATGCAAACTGTGCATTGTGATTCCAAAGGAAAAAGTTTTTAATAAAGCGCCTGCGAGGCAAATGACTGCTCGTGAAATTGAGAAGTCGTAGACCGCAATGTGCTACGGTCCTTGCGGGCTGGTCATTTCGATAGTAAGTACCTAATAAAGAGTGCTTTGACAAAAAACCACGGCTAAATTCTAAACTTTATATTTTTGGTTATTTGATTTGGTCGATCCCTTTCGATCGACGATTTACGAGATACTGTGATACAAGATATTTCTAATGAATTTCGCTGTTAATGTTTAATATCTGCTTTTTAATTACTGGTTAACGAGACGAGACCTATAAAACTTGTTCCCGCTATTAACGCTTTACATAATTAAATACATTAATTTGTACGATGACTGAAAAACAGATTGGGCGGGGCTTAGTGTACGTCTGTACGTGTTATCATACCATCGGTCTACGCAGGATACCAGGCGTCACCGCGGATTAACTACCCATATCACTTTATGGAAATAAATTATCACGATTGGGTGTCACGTAATAGGCGGATTGCTCACGTACCTCGTAAACGATCTAATAAGGATGACTTGGACTTGATTTATAAAATGAGCGGCAATTTTAACGACGGCTGAGCTGGACGCGTCGTCTGGCCATAAAAATAAGCTTTATTGGCGTAAAACGACGTCCGTATTTCAAATAGATTAATTCATGAATTTATTTTTAAATTGTGGACGGATGAATACAGGAACAAAGCTAAAGAGGAAGGTCATGTTTTATTTGTATAAAGTTGGTCACGCGGTTAACAAATATTGGCAAATAGTTAATATCCGTTTGTACAACCTGAATTTTCTTATAATACTAGTGGTGGACGTTGCGTTGTGAGGAGTCGGGGGCAGTCGAGGGGAGTCGGGGGAGTGCGGAGTGAGCAAGACATTTCACAACGTTGTTCCGAGGCGTACGTCCGGCGATTAGGCGAGTGCGCAACGCAAGGATGTGCCACAGCCGAGCGATCGGGCCTTGCGACAGCGCGGATGCCTCGAAATTGCACATGTGCTACCAAACGCCTTATTAATATGAGTGCAATTGCAAAATAATGAATATATGATGTGTTTTTGTACGTTAACCTTCAGAGGCGACCTACTTGCATTAGTTCGACACGCTCGGGTTCACGCGACGAAGCGAAAATTTCGACTGCTATTTTCAGCACGTGTTCAGTACCGATACCGGCTCTATTAGCAATGAATGGATCTGTGATGAACTGTGCCTCTGTGCATCATAGAGACCTTCGTAATTATTATGCTATTAATGATGCAAATGTTAAACATGAAAAGTAAATATTATATTACACTTGATAAATAATTAAATACTTGAAATGAAATGAAATGAAATTAGTTCTATTCGAAGTAGGTTTGTTACAAACACTTTTCGAAAGTCACTCATCACCTAATGATTCTACTCGTAGACGGTATCATCGGCAAATTATGTTTTAAGTTATTTTGGACTCGTACGTGTTTTTCATAACATATGTATGTGAATAAAATATCTAGACTTAGGTACTACTTTAGATTGTTAGTAAATCTACGAGACTTAAAAAAATAGTACTTACCGCGCCACACCATAAGAGGGTCCAACTCAGTGGAGTCCCTCGCGCGAGAACTTGGATGTATAAACATAGTTAACCAGAATCCAGGTCTGCCATATTTGGCCACTAGTAGCACTCAGCACTTAGTCGCATTATTCGCTTACGGAATAGGTACGCCATTTACACTTCACGAGCCCTATCGAATTAAAAATATGTGGGAGTTGTTTAGTAAAAAACGATTTTAAATCAATATAGAACTACTTACGTGAGTCATAAATAAAAATTTGAAATAAAATATAAGTTTATAATACGAAGTTATTGAAATATGGCGGGAATTCCATGCGTCAAAAAATAAAAGCACAGATGTTGTAAAGAGTGACCGGCACAGATAACAAACAGTAATGGATAGAACAATGAAGGGATTGGCACAGAGCCGTCGCGCCTGAAGACTGGCTCGCGCTTTCCACTTGCCGCAAGGTGAGGCGCTGGTAGGGGTGCTTCGCTAATGTACCTATAAGCGAAGGTAATTGTTGCGTTTTTACACTAAATAGTAGGTACAAAAAGTTAACTAAGAAGAATATAAGAAAACTTCGTTTTATGAAATTTCAATTAGGTACTAAATGTAAATAATATACGAATTAAATATTGTTACGTTATTGTTATTTTAAATATCTTAAAATCATTAAAATAGGTATATCGGTTATTTTTATTTTTAAAATATAAAGTATGAAATCCAGAACAATCTAATACGTTAGTGAGCTTGTAAAATTCCATAAAATATGAGTTATAATAAAAAGATGATAGATAAAGAACTTAATTCACAAACGTAGCGTTGAAAGAATATGAAGTAGAGTGACTTAAAGAATCAAAGGAGATTTACGAATTAAATCTTTATTTGAACATTAGCTCACGGGGATCTTGTCCAGAAGACAGCGACATCAAAGCGAAGTGGTTTTTAAGCCTGTTCGCTCATAATGTAATATATTAATGTGTTAATTTTTCAAAGATGCCAAATGAAATAAGAATGCATTTTAGTTGGCTGTGTGATTTATTAACAGAAGCATTTAATAACAAAGTTAGATTGAATTCTAAATCATAACGTGGAGCCTAAACACCAAATATTTATTTTAATTCATTTCTTTGTTTGAAATTGATAAAATATCTTAGCAATTTATTAATGATATCATTTACAGGCCACTAAATGTAGGCATTAAATGTAACATTGTTATTTTGTAAACTGAAATGCATTTTAATAACAGCTTGCTGTTATTTGCTACATTTGTGTGTTATTTTATTTAAAAGGTTTTGTAAGAGCTGCACCTGTTTTTCAGCTGTATTATTTCAAGCTGTTATTTATTTTATTCATAAATAACAATCATAAATATGCCGATTTATTTTTTTCTCCCATTAGGTCTTGTCCTTAGGTCCCATTCGAGCCAGGTCCGATGACCACTAAAACATAAACAAAGCATACCTATCGGTTACTTTACTAATCAACCAGAAATATGTTCAAAGTACCAGAGCGTCATAAAATTAGCGAAGATGGTACGGTCGAGTCACCGAGACGTGGGGCAGACCTCGCGCGCTGAAAGAGAGCGGAAAAACCGCGCCAAGGTCACGCGTTGCGCCACGCGCCCAACCGACTGGAATGGAAATGATGCGCCGCTACATACATGATATTTTTTATTCTGAATTTAAATTAAAAAAATAACCGTACCTAATGTTATTGTTTGTAGAGTGTTTCGATACGTTTTGTTTTTGTATGAATGTGAAAATATATGCTTAGAGGCATTGAGGTATAAGTATACATAGAGAAGACATCTCAAACAAAATGTGTGTCCCCGCCGGGAGGTTCTATTTTCAAAATTGAGCCTCTGTTCTCCTTTCAAAATCGAACGAATCCATTGGACATTGAAGCCGTGCGGCGTCAATTCATTGGAACATACATTGTGTTCGCGGTGTCCGTTCTATACGCTAGTAATAATACTTCAATGGCTTAGAGGCTCATTCTTTTGAAACAAAACACAGTATGTTTCCATATTTAATAATTATAGCTATGTACCTACAAAACCTTAATAAAACTCATAATTTAGTGGAATAACATTTTGTGTTCAGTTTATACTTTTAATTAAAATCCGGTTATCTTATATTATGTATTGAAATTACATCCTGAAGTTAATTGGAAAAACCTTGGCATTAAAATCTCTTAATGTGATTGAAATTACCAACTTTACTCGGTTTTATACTATACTTACCTCCTTACAGTTGTTAATTCCCGTACAAAATAATCGTTGGTTTAGACGTAGAATATTCACCAAGAAAACTATAATACCTATCTGATTTAATAACAAAATATTTACAACAAAATTATAATTTTCCTTCCGATGATACAGATGAAGATTGCTAATTAAATAGAACGATTTAAGGTATAAAGGTAGCTAGATGAGTGAATTGACAGATCGAGAGATCATGAGTTACCTAAACCAAGATAGTCTTGACTGATCAACTATGTTGTTATTGTTGATCGAAGCCGAATCTTAACAGATTTAATTCGATCGGACACTTGCGTACGACAAGGCTACTATGTAGATATTATACTGTACAATTAGTGACTCTTGCTAGATCTAATTCGATCGGACAGTTACGAATGATAAGGCAGCTATGTATTTATTAGTTCCAGACTCCTGCTTCATTCTTAACAAAACAAATAACAGTAAGAAGTTTAACCATCAGAGGGATGACTGCGCAATCTCACGTATAAAAGCTCATTTTTAGGTGATATAAAACGGTGTTTATTGCGCTGTAAATCATAGCCGCGGGATGTTTTGACTGCGCCGCGAACAAGCTACCGAAATAATAAATTAGCTAAGAGACAAGAGGCCCTCAATTCTACCGTCTACGGTGGTCTGATCCAATTTTATTTTAAGCTATTAAAATGTCTAATTAGGAGAGGTGGACCGCGATTTCCCTGAAAGCTGAAGTTGAAAGCTGAAATGTAAAGTATTTCGGAACCTAAATTAGATTTTGCTACGAGAAGAAATTTTAATGACTTTATCATTATCATATTTCAGAAATACCTGGATTAGACTTTGCTACGAGTATTAATATAATAATTATTATAATTATAATTAGAGATAGATCATTTCAAATACCTACTAGTAATATTAGATCGAAATTGCAATATATCTTGTAACTTAACAAATTCATAAAGTACTCTGTAAAAACAGGTATTCCCTTGTTAAGTAAAGAAATCTAATTAAATTTAAATCCCAGTTCATATTAAGCGGCTTGACTAATTCACTGCATCTTAATGCACTGTAATACACATTTAAGGCCTTTTTAGTGCGATCTCATTGATACCAATCAATTCTAGGTTGTTCGAGAAATTATCGAACAGAGTAATACTCGTATACTCATTATATAATATAACGAACGATAGTCAAATTGTAAACTTACAATTAGATAAATTTTATAGGACCACCCGTTATATGGCGATGATTATGATAATTAACCAATTCTACTTGTAATGTTTATACACGACAAGCGCGAAGATTAGTTTTACGATGTAGAGTCGTAACTACCTCGTAATTGTCAAATTATCGTGAATGGTACTTTAATGAGGCTGTCAACCGCCCCGGAGATAAGGGTTAGGTCTAGCTATCTGCCCTGATACCGCTAAGGGCATCGTAGATTGTTGTTTTACTGATAAAATGCCGATATTTTACTGTTTACGGACGATTTTTTGTTTTTTCGGGCGATTTTCCACTATTGCTGTGACTTTTTTTTAAATCAATAGGGATTCTTTGATATCAGTTACTGATACTGTAGGTAACTCACATTCAAAAACTCTTTTTTATGGAGAATAAACGCCAAAAAACGGAGTGAAGAAATTAGTAGTACCTAAGTATATTTTTGAAAAAAAAAAATCGTTGGCTACATGCAGCTATGCAGGTTGGCTTAAGATATTAAACTATTGTTCTGCTTGTTGTATGAAACCTCAACAACAACAATGATAACTTAATCTGTATTTAGCACAAAAATTAAAAACAATTTACTAAGTACTTAATTCTACGTTAATCAAGAGTTTTTCTAGTAGCGGTAATTTAACTATCTTATTCCTTGTATGCGGCTAAGCCTTAGAGCGATAGGTTTAAAGATAGCGTGTTATTTTAAAAGCAAGATTAGAGATCCATTAATGATTCTAACAGCACGGTGACAATTTTAATTAACGGGGTGTCACTGCGCATGTCCTGACGCAAGTTAACTGAGAGCAAAATTATATGTACGAGTATCTTATATCGAACTGCTATTAACTTAATTATGAGAAATATGTTCCGATAGCTGAAGCTTTAAGTAGATTAGATGTAAAACAGCCATACTTACTGAGGACTGATTCTTGATATCTTATTTATTTATTTATTCATTTAATATAGTGACGAAATCAAAGCTACTATTATTAATATTCATGTGAAATATATAAATCATAAGGTAATGTACTTGTTAATATAGTATTTTTAATTAAAACAGTCAATATCCGTCTGAACTTGATAAATGTCTGTCAAAACATTAAAATGCTAAAGATGACGCATGTTGTAAGTAAATAAATTGATTTATTAAGTGGTACAATTATTTAAATAGAGACAGAGTCATAAATACAATAACGTATTTATTAATTCAAACCAACCAATTATATTGTTTCTTTAAAATTAGAGTGAATGAAGTATTGATGACCGAATTTAAAGCTATCAAAGCTAGCTAAGCTGAGGGCTTGAGAACCAGTTCTTTCTTTCTTTTTCTTCTCTCTTTCTTGGCCGGCAACGCATCAGTGATGCCTTTGGTGTTGCTGATGTCCAAGAGCGACAATAGTCACTTGCCATCAGGTGGATCGTCAGCTCGTTTCCCGGCTATTTCCAATTAAAAAATATATCAGTGCTTTTTGTTGTTGTTGTTGTTACTGTAGTTTGTTGTTGATTTTACAATAGCTTAATTTCAGTAGGGACTTAGGGAGAGGCGAGGGTTTCTGAAAGTAGTGTAATTATCTAGTTTCGATGAGTGAGAGAGTAATAATTATGTTCGCCGTTATTTATTAGCTTCAATATTTACTAGTGTTTGAGCTAGTTTTATGCAGCGTTCTAACTCTTCAGAAAATGACACCACTTACATCTCTACAAGTTTTACGACGTTAAAAGATTTCTCTAAGTAAAAGTAATGAACGAGTTGGAAAATATATATTAGCATTAAAATAATGTTGAGTAATCTTAGTCTAAACCTATGTTGGTATAATTATGTTTGGCTTAATGTCGTTTAGGCCATTTTATTTTGGTATATGAGTCTTTTCGGTGATAATAATTAACTGTAATCATTGTTAATTTTTTACACCTCAAAACTCTCTAGCGATATTTTGTAGCAACAGTACGCTTGTAGAAAATAACCCAATATGCTTACCAGATTAATTTGTTGTTAACATCGAAAGTTGCGCTGCATTGTTGTGTTTATAGTAATAGTCACTTACCGGTGTTGTTGTTATTGTTGTAGTGGTGTGCGGGAGGCGGGATGTAGTCGGGCAACTCGGGAAGACACACGTTGCTCTCGTACATGTTCGGAGGCACATTCGCGAGTAGTGACCGCTCTTTTTCCACGTCTGCCAACCAAAAAATGTTTTTATTTTAATTGGCTATAAAACAAGCGATCTTACGTTTTATTATCATAAACATTAGCATTTTATTGAAGTCATAATGTAATACTGGTATTATAATGTACTGTATAATATTTGTAGGGTTTTTGTAGCTATGTAAACTTTTCACATATGAGGGTAAGAAGATTATGAAGGTAGAGTTGTGATTTACGTACGTTATATCCAATACAGTTGTTCATGACGAAGCTTCTCATTGGAGTCGGATTATTAACTTTATTGATAACATAAGAAATTAATAATACTTTAAATTATTTTTATTCTCAGGCTTACTGAGACGAACAGTTACTTAAATCGCTCCTTAGCACAGAATTTGTATAGTAATTCTTTAATATGGAGCGATTTATGTAACCATTAGTAACTGAGTTAGGGCGTAAGCTGCTTATGAGAACCTAATTGGGATTGTATTTGTAGCTCATAATGAACCAATTCTAAGTCTTGGTTTGTCATTAATATGGGTATTTATATAGGCCTTACTTTCCGAAAAATATAAGTCTAATATATAAAATTCTCTTGTCACACTTTTTTGAAGTTGAACTCCTCCGAAACGGCTCGACCGATTTTCGTGAATCTTTGCGTGCATATCGGCTAGGGTGGAGAATCGGACATCTATTTTTCATCCCCCTAAATGTTAAGGGTGGTCCACCCCTAATTTTATTTTAACTTTTGACAGAACGAAGTCTGTCCGGGCAGCTAGTTAATTGAATAAAAATCTTCAGGACTGTAAGTTACCTTTTTGCAAGATCTCCAAGTGTTCCCAGAGGATATCGCCCATGAAAGCAGGCGCTCGGGCTACGAACTCCTCGCGGCCCATGGCGCAGATGTCCTTGCCCTGCGCGCGCGCAAACTGCTGCAACGCGACGCCCTCTAGCGAGAACTCCCGCGCCGCCCACCGCAGCCACGCCGCCACCGCCGCCTCGCTCCATTGTCTTGGATCTGTGGACCACGGTTTTATTAAATCTACTAATATTATTAATGAGAAACTTTGTGAAAACCTTGATTTTTTTATAGCTTGAAGGGCAGACGAAAAAGCATACAGGCCACCTGATGGTAATTGGTTACCGTCGCCTGTGGACATGAGCAATACCAGAGGAATCGCCAATGCAACGCCGGCCCTAAAGGAGAACTCTTTTTACACCTTTTGGTAGATAGAAAGCTAGACCATGTCCAGACTTAATTAATAGAGTAGATTTTATCCCGGTTATAAGTTCGCGTGAGATGATTTGGACGTTTAATATTATGTTTGTGAAACCACTGTTCATCGGGCTAAGCCACGGGCGGAAGCTAGTAACAGAATCAGACAAAAACTTCTGGATACGTTTCATAATTGGGTGTCTGATTCAGGTACGCGCACGCCTCTTTTTCATAGCTTCAATAGCTTGTGGCGTATTTATTGAAAATTAATTACACTTGCTTGCGTGAATCAAAGCACGCTAAAAATCTATGGTCTAGCAGTGGAAACATTAAGTTATGATGATTAATAAACATTTAATAAAGGACGCTTGTGGGTCGCAGGTGTGAACAAACATACCTTAAACTAAAATACACACTGATTTTAAAAATTAACTATTTATATGTGATTGTTGTTCATAATGAAAAAAAAATACCAGTTAAAACATTTCTAATGCGAGTATTTATGAGACGAAATAGAATCCAGTACCTATAAATTGTTGATAGAACCGAAGAAAGAGCACGCTAAATAAATGCATGCAATGGAGCTATAGAAAATTTAATTGAAAACACAGCGTACACAAATAGAACAAGCAGAACAATTACATTGTCCGGGAGAGTTAGAAAGTTAGCGGTAGCGGAAACCGGTGCAGCGGTGGCGGAAACCGGGCAGACGGTGTTGCTGTAAATTATGGTACCAATCACTAAATGGATCACCATCGGAGGAAGTTTCTTCGATACGCCCAGTGATGCCAGATCTCCGAATTTTTCCGGAGATCTACGGATCTACGGATTTTATTTTATCCGTCCATAAATAACAAAAAAATCACTTTAGCTCGGGTTGGAAATTGATAGTGGCTTCCTTCGCTATACTGTAGACTAAGCATCCTCTAAAAAAAGATCGCTAAGGCCACTGGGGCCATTAGATCTCCAAACTTTTGTACGGAATCTACGGATTTTTGAGCGACGATCTACGGATTTTTCAAAATTGGATCTGGCAACACTGGATGCGCCGTCCAATCGTTCATCGGTCGGCAATTAAAGCGATCGGGTGTCAGTGAAGCAACTGAACAATTAACGCGTTGCTTCACACCGGATCTTGCTACGGGAAGTGACGCGACCTTGACGCCGAAATGCGTTCTACGTATTGTTCGCATAAGTGGTTTCTAATTTAGTTTTGTGTTTGACTGGCTCAACTCTGTACGCTTACGATGTTTGGAAAAATGGGAAAATAACTTACCACTCGTACTTATGGATAAAATGAAATACTAAAACTTCAGGGCAATCCTTGAAGTGATTAATTGGCCTGGTAGAATTACCAGGCAGTGTGGAAATTATGCTTTGAAATAATAAGTAGATAATAATAATAATAATAAATATAATTAATAAAAACTTAAATCCTTGATATTTTAAACTCATTTCACTCAAATACTCAAACTTCATTTAGTGGAAATCAATATAATTAGTTATCGGAAATCATAGGATTTACACGAACTATTAGGTACAAGCAACGGAGCTTTTGAAGTTTCAGTTTTATTGTGAAATGTCTAGTCTAGATGGCTGAGTACAACATAGTTCTTTCTATAGAATAATGTTATTATGAATGTGTTTATTAAAAGGAGATGACTCTGATAATGATGAGAAATGTCCGACCGTTTGTCAGTCCATCTGTCTGAAGCAAAGCGCCGAGACCCTTAGTGTTAGAAAGCTTTAATTTGGCATGGATATACATATTTATTACAACTCTAGAATCATAGAATAAAATATTGGCAAACATTTTTTTTTCAGCGTACCTTGCAGGTAACGTGAGGATGATTTTTTTATACGTTGCGTAAGTTATAGTGTGAGGTATTGTTGAAAAGGTCTTTCAAAAATATTATGGGTCTTCTAAAATCACTTTAGGAATTAGAGGTCCGTTTGCAAAATATTTGGCTTTAAAGTGCTAATCTTAGTTATGGTCAAGTGTCCCCTCCCTGCCGGCTAAACGGTTGAAGTTGGACAAGTGAAAAAATTCTCAAAAATAGGTTATACGATGAATTTACAAGGAAAACTATCACGGCTATGTTAGCATAAGTAGTTAATAATGAGTATAAGTAGTTAATAAGTAGTCTGATAACGAGAAATAGTCGATAAACTTACTATTTCGGAACTCTACATTGCGCGTGGCTTGACACGCACTTGCCCGGCTTTTCATTTACCAATCGTCCTGTAATGTTAATGACTATTGCCTAAAGGCTTTCTTATCGCTGATAGCGGACTCCATAACTTATCTATTTCTTATTGCTGTTAAGATATTAACTAACTCATCTATACTTAACTGTATTTCTTGATTTTCTTGGATAGGACCTAGCGTACGTAACAATAATTTAAACAATTACGTTTATAAGAAGTACCTTACCCGTTCCGTCAAGGGTAAAAATAAGTACAAATAATGTACTACATTTTTGTAGCGACAGTTAACAACACATTCTGGACTGTGGTTCTTTGTTCCCGTGTGCAAGTAAACAAACCTATTTTAAATGAAGATAAACGAGTTCTGATAGATCGCATCTCGCATTAGCTGATGATTCAATGAGTGGGCTCGGGCCTCACTTAATGTGGATCATTATAAAATTGTCCGCGTAAGTCATGTTTTAATAAGATTTTATTAATCTCAAGGATAGGGTGACGCACTTAGTGTGTGACGGATTGTACAGCTACCTGAGAATTTTTGAACTGATCTGAATCAGAATTAACTAATCCTTTAATGATCAATAATTAGAGAAAAAAAACAGCTTGAGCGATAAAACCACTGTGGCATTATTTATATCCCACAAAAGTTTTAAATTAGTTCACACTAGGATGATTTTTACGCGTATTGTGATTATTGATTATACCTACCGATTTTGATGCGTTTTTTTAATCGCAAGATTTGACTATCGAGGCTCTTAGCTATGTTTGTTGAAAATAAAAAAATCTCCAAGATAGACTCAG
Organism: Thymelicus sylvestris; assembly: GCA_911387775.1. Taxonomy (NCBI): domain Eukaryota; kingdom Metazoa; phylum Arthropoda; class Insecta; order Lepidoptera; family Hesperiidae; genus Thymelicus; species Thymelicus sylvestris. The sequence continues at coordinate 11,626,124 of OU426905.1, read as the reverse complement.
TACAAAATTCAGGGTCATTTTTTTAATTTTATGTAATTTAAGTTTATTCATCTCGATCTCATATTAGGCATTTCTATTATATCACAAAATAAGATTACGTTTACGCAAAGGCAGGTTTAATTTCAAGTGTGGTTCTTTTGCAGGTATCGTTATCATTCGATTAATTTACACCAGCACTTAATTGGAGGCATGGAAAGTCTACGTATTAGTCAGGGCGGGTTGTCGCTTGTCGCCCGTCTGCCATCTTATCTCGTATATCGAGAAAAGGACCTATTTCGTACATTTACTGTATCTGTGAGCTAGTATTTGAGTGAATCATATAATTTTATGAATAAAAAAATGTTATGTATCTATAGCTTCAGTACCTAGGTATGATGTTTTAAAATTCGTAGTCGACAAAAGCGGTTTGGAGACCACGCCTCGGTAAAAGGAGCACAGGACGCCCCCCGACCAGGTGGACCGACGACCTGAAGAAGACAGCGGGTATCCGCTGGATTCAGAAGGCTCAGGACCGGTCTGAATGGCCTAATTAGGGGAAGCCTATGTCCAGCAGTGGACCTCAAAGGCTGATGGATGGATGGATGGATGGAAAAGCGATTATCGTTGGCTATGCACATCAGTGTTACCAAAGCAAAGGCATTACACTACACATGGCTTGGCGGTCAAAAAAGAGCAATACAATCAGATTATTTCTGCTACTGCGACCGAAATTCGAAAACAATACGATAAACTTAGTAACTTACTCGTATTTTAATTCTAAAATCTTATGAATAATTTTTTTTTCATAATAAATAAGCTAATGCGTGACGTGACTAAAATCCGATATTGAGTGAAAATGAATTCGGATATTTTTATTTATTTATTTTTTAATTTATTGTTTATGTACACATAAAAAATTACAGGAGAAAAATTACAGAAATAATGTACAAAGGTTCTGCTTATCTCTAAAGAAATTTCTTTCAGCAGACCTGCGACTGGAGAGACGACAGAAAGGTAGATAGCGTGCACACATTAAAAACAAGTAACGTACTTAAATATGAATAAATATAATAAACATAAAAATACCTTATAATAAACATAATTAGGTATATTATCCAAGGCCTACACTATTTATATTTCAACAATGTAATATCGTCTGTGACGCTCATAGCCGGGCGGCTTGCGTCGATCCTATGTGATCGACAAAGTTAAGCAACAGCGGGCGCGGTCAGTAGTTGGATGGGTGACCGCTAGTGACAAAAAATTTTTGAGCGTTTCCGTGCTTCGGAGGGCACGTAAAGCCGTCGGTCCCGGTTGTTATTATAAGATAACAGTCGTTAAGCCATGTCGGAGGCCCTCGGGCGGTTTGAAAACTTCCGACACTCGGGTTGGCCACTAACCCCTCCACCAATCCGCACTGGAGCAGCGTGGTGGAGTATGCTCTAGGCCTCCTCAAGAGGAGAGACCCGTGCCCAGTAGTGGGCCATTCATGGGTTGAAGCCAATATCGTCTTTTATTAGTCCAAGAGATCATACTTCGCTCCCCTCTCCGCGGTAAGGATCAGCTCGTGTTATACTCGTATTTTCATTGAAATGGCGCACCATTTCAAACCGCAGTTTTAGCACGTTTTTGAACCGGTTACATTTACTTCACTTTTATAGCGTCGTTTGCCTGAGGCTCAATCATTAGGCCGCAATTCTTGATAACCGTGCAATTTGCTCACGAATGCGTGAATTTCTATCCACTTAATAACATTAATTGATTCAAATAAAATTTCATCACAACAATAAGCTGTCATAAAAAGGAGTGCAACGGCAATAAGGAAAAGCACTCTTGTTTCATTTAGGTTTAAAACGTAACGCATTTTCAACGACTAGAGACCCAAGGAAATATTGCGGTCAGAAACTGAATGGATGACCGCTAATGGAAACATTTTCATGTAGGTACGTCAACTGCACATGATTTGTAGTGTACTCAGTCCCGATTGCTATTTATGGTTGTTGCCGTTATTCAGCAGTCGTTAAACTTTATCGAATGTATTTAATGACATAAAGTTTAGTCATCACGAAGTCACATGGTGATGGACTAAGCACCAGGCTTATAGAAGTACGTTGTCGTGTTTGTCTAGGTATACTAATATATAAAGAGTAAAGATTTGATTTTTTGTTTGCATTGAATAGGCTCCGAAACTACAGAACCGATTTGAAAAATTCTTTCACTGTTGGGAAGCTACACTATCCCCGGTGAACATAGGCTATATTTAAAAAAATTAGGGATCCTTAATAAAACTCCAATAATGTAACCCAAGGTGTAAAAAAATAGGAAAACCGAAGCAAAGCGAGGGCGGTTACTCGTCGTTAATAATTTCCATTTGTTTGATTAAGATGGTAAAAATAACTTAAGAATTCTATAAACTTTTACATCAGATATTCATTGAAGGGTATTTTTAACCGACTCAAAAAGGGAGGAGGTATACAATTTGACTGTTTTTTTATGTTTGTTACCTCAGAACTTTTGACTGGGTGAACCGATTTTGATGATTCTTTTTTTTAATCGAAAGCTGGTGCTTGTCATGTAGTCAAACTTTGAGCCAGATATGACTAGTAGTTTTTGAGTCGTCCCTAATTTTGAAGTCGGTTATTTTTTGTCAAGAATTATACTATACAACATTTCATAGATAACTTCGATATTCGACCTTACTCAGAATTTTAAATCATAGCTTTTTAAAAACAGGTTTATTATAGAATGTAATCGATTGCGACAGTTTATTCGGATAACTGATTGTTGCAATTATAACATTTGTGACGCGGTGTAGTGATATTTTTGCTATATCGCGTCCTGTCTCCACTACATAGGTCATAGAGCGACACCGGAAACGCGAATAGACGTGCCACAGACACACGCACTTCCGTCGAGCTCGGGCATCGAACCCTCCACCTGTCCTATGCTCTATCGGTCTATGGCCTAGTATTAACTATTGTTAGCCGATGCGTGAGATAAACAAATCTTGGAACATGATTGAGTATAGAAAGGTTTATTTAATTTTCTTTTACATTTTCTATTTAATATGATAGGTTCTATCACTTTTATTTATGTAAGATAATGTGAACAAATCAAAAAAGACCGAATAGAGAAACCGCGCATTGTAATTTTTATGCCAACGTTTATCAATCATAACTAAATTTTCTATCAAGTTCCGCGGCCTTCAATTTATAATAAAAATACATATTATAATATAATATAATTTTCTTTTGTAGTTACTTTCCGTGTTTGGTCTGTGGGTAGATTCTGTATATTGTAATGTTTAAAACTTAGTTTACTTGGGCCGCTGAGAACACAGAACAAACGTCTAAAGATTTTAACGTGTACCTAGTTACGTTAATTTATGCAAGGTATAGGGTGAAAGGCTGCTTATAACTTATAAGTCCCATAACTCGAAAGCCCCAAAATTAATGAGGTTATTAGCAGGTTTGTTAAAAAAGGTTATGTTACAAAATATTTGCAAGCTCATGAAATAAAACTAAAAATTGTACGTAGCGTGATACTGTTATTTACTTGATTCATTTGTGAATTAAATTGAATTATGTACCTATAAATAGGTATAATAAGTATAAAACGTGAATGTGGCATTGAAAACGGAATAATAAATAATGTATTTCATTCGTTACCGTCCTGTTTGCACGTCAATAAATTAGAAATATTCGGTTAATTTTGCAGTAATTGCGAACTTACTTAGGTAACTCACTTCACTGTTACAAAATACATTTGATTATGGACTTGCTTAATACGAACAAAAAAAAATATATTTGACTCGTCGGACATATATAAACCCTTCGTGGTTTGCAAGGTGCGACCCTTGTATAGGTATTATAAATAAGTAAAATGTGTGTAAAATAAATAAATAAATAAATAATAAAAAAATGCTTCATTTTGGATCGTTGCGTTGATCGTCATGTCGGCGTCATTCACAAACATGTTTTAAAAGATGAGATTAAGAAGAAGCTCTATCCTCCGGTTTTTATTGTTAAAATGCGCAAAAACGTATGTAAGTGGTACAAACGTTACCAGTTACCACCAACACAGGCGGTGGTGTGTGGCGTCCGTCGTCGTCGCGCGGCTACACGCCAAGTCAATCACATTACCATATGCAAATCAAACTATTATACGGTTAGCGCCTAGCACTACAATTTTTTACTTCACTTAACTACCTAGGATATGTGCTGTTGAATAAAAGAAAATTTATGTTTATAATAAATTTGTCACGGAATTGATATTTGTACCTTTGAATTTCTTCTCACAGAAAGCGGATAATTATTCAATTCATAGTTTGATAAATTCAATTAGGCACTACTTACTAATTATTTCCTAAACTTTATTCCTGTAATGCCTTTGTTATATTTTCACGTGCTATAAAGTATAGCATGTAGAATTTCAATTGTTTATAAAACGGAGAGGATATTCGTGTATGTTTTCACTGTGTTCAATACTTACTTATTTTACGTAAGTAAAAACTTAATTGGAAATTTATTTTACTTTAAAACAATTGACTTGGGTAGTTCTATCTGTATCTAACTCCGTGGTTCACTGAAAACCAGCGCTATAGTATCATAGCACTAAAGATAATCAGGTGAAATCTATCGAAGTATTTTTGTTTTATTATGACAGTCACATACATAAATAACTTTAAACAACTTAATTTTAATAAATGAATGACTGTTTTTGAGTTTTTTTGTTCTTAGCTCTAAGAAAACATTTCATTTTTATTACCTTGTTATTATGTTTTATAGTATGCAAAATGACAACTTAATTGAAGTTACCGTTTGTAGTAAAACCAATAAACCTTAGCGGTAATCTAGTGCGCTGCGAAATTAAAAGATATATCTTTTTCTGTAATATTAAATTATTTTTGCTATAATATGAAACAGTTATTATTTATAAAACAATTGTTGGCAGCTCAGATGGAATAAAAGGGTTGGCAGTTGATTAATTTTATCGCTTCAACATGACTTAAAAGATGATATAATAAGATTGGATAACGTAGATTATAAAACAATCTGTGTCATGCATGCAAAGACCATTATTACGTATACCTCATGCAAATAAAGTCTGTATTACACGCTCAGCTTAGCACTACGCTGAATCAAGTGGCGGATGTATCGCTGATAGTTCATAGTTTTTGTACCAGTCCATCTCGTAACACGCAATATTTATTACTTTTGTATGTCTTATGTATGCCGACGTATGTATTGTAGACTTTAAATTCTGCTAATGGGTTTTGGTCATACAAAAACAATTTAAATTGCAAATCGTTTTGAATACATGAATATGAAATTGGTATTTTGTTATACTGTTTTATGTTCTTCTATTTGTTGTCTATTTTACGTTCGCTTGTCTGGCATCTACCTTGGTTCAGTTCCTAGCTGAAGCCGATATTCAGGTACAGTGCCACCAACTTATCTGTGAAGTGGCGAAAATTGGAACTAATGCCGCGTCATTCATAAGTTCTTTGTGCTCATTTACTACGTCTCGAATTGCGTCCAATGCATAATGATTAGTGATGGGCCGACTACAACCGACTAGTCGGGAAAACCGACTATTCGGCATGTTTTCTAGTCGCCGACTATTCGCCGAATAGTCGGCAAAAAAGGCCGAATAGTCGGCATTTATTTTCGCTACTAAAAATAAACTCCAAAATTATAAAATCAACATAGTTAACTAGATTTATTATTTTAATAAATCAGATAATAACAAAAAAAATATTGAAGTGAGTGACAATGCGCCTTGATTTTGCTTCAACGCCTCTTTGATCGATAATTCGAATCTATCCATACTCCATACTTACTATACTATACTAATATTATAAATGTGAAAGTATGTTTGTTTGTTTGTTTGTCCGTCTTTCACGTCGCAACGAAGCTGTTATATGGTATGGTTTTTGTGTGTGGAGATAGTGAGGAGGGTGGAGAGTAACGTAGGCTACTTTTTATCGCGGCAAAACATCCCCATGGGAAAATCGATATTTTGTTAGTTGGTAGAATATTAGTTCCGGATGTTGTTAATAGATGGCGTTAGTAAAATTCATTTGCAAATTCTGAATCACGCTATCAAACGATACATGTAAATTACTTAAGTCATAGGCAACTATGTCTAACTAAGTAAGTAGGATTTGTAAAAAAACGATCTCTACCACGGTCAATGCTGCGGGCAAATGCTAGTACTATAATAAAACTCAAAGGGCAAATTTTCTGTACATTGAATATTTTTTTTTAATTTTGATTAGGGGGCACTTCAATAACGTGGTAGAGCACAAAAATATATTTTTCAGAATTATTGTCTGTCTGTCTGTTTGTCTGTCCGGGCATCACATGAAAGCCCTTGAATGGATTTCGATGAAAATTGGTAAAGTTGTTACTAATACTCCGGGTCATATTTTAAGATACTTTTTATCCCGGAAAATTGAAATTAAAATGTGATGAAAGTTTGTATGGAATAGTTTTAAAACATCAACCGATTTGCTTCAATGCAACAAATGTTTCTTGCTTAAATTTATGGAACACATATTTTTCAGTTGTTCAAAATTTTGAAAACAATAGAAAAAAATACAAATTAATGTGAATATTGCTTATTTTTCAAAACCCGTTCCTGGAGGAATCCTTTGTGATTTTATCGTGGGTTTCAGTATATAAATTACTAAATATAAGTACTTCAATATAAATTCACCGTTTTTTAAATTTCCTTCTGCAAGAGGTAAAAATAAGGTAAAACAATTTCCGTATGCAAAGCTGCGGGCAACAGCTAGTGTATGTATAAAACAGGGTGCTACTTTAAAACAGGAGTCATCGATAGCTTTTAAAACATTTCTACCGTTATCTCGCACAATAGGATGAATTATGGTGGTAAAGAGTAAAAATTTGATCGAAGTAAGGATGATCGGCATTGCCGACTAGTCGGCCGAATAGTCGGCAATTTTTTTACCGACTAGTCGGCTAGTCGGCTGATCGGCAAAACCCATAGTCGGCCCATCACTAATAATGATTGGTCCAATGCGTCCGACAGCGCCCTCCTTTAATTCACAGATAAGTTGGTTTCACTGTATGTGACATGTTGGTTCCATGGTTACAGGTGTTTGTACATATTTCTTTTTTGTTAATTTGTCTATGTTACCTGCAAGAATGTATTGGGAGATAATTTATTTAATTAGGTAATTACTTAAAATTTGTGTTAATCTCTTCCTCAGCAATTTGTTAGTAAACGCAGGTACCTATTTTGTACGTTACGTTGCGTAAAACACACGATCTTTCATGTTGGTAAACAATTTACATTAAACTTTAGCGTAAAATTCGACCAGACGAAGAAATACCCTCGTAAAAAGCCGGTAAAAATCTCCACGCGTCTTTGTTACTTCGGTCTATTATATAAAAGTGGATTATAAAATGATTTCTGCGTTTTTATTGCGATTTCTTCCTGATCATAAAGTGTCTGAATGGAGATTACAAATGGAATACAGTTTACGTAACCGTAAAATAAATACCATCTGTTTCCTTAAGAGTTGGTTTGGAGTAGTTGGATATTAAAGGTAAAGCAATACTCGTAACAACGAACTGTCATTGCGATATAATTTGAGTTATTATAATACAGAGCACTTAAATGAGAGCCGTAGAGTTTATTAACTTTAAAATACCTTAATTATAGCCCTCAGTGCTTTCTAAAACATTCGCGGTTAGAAGAAATCCAAGGAAAGGCAATTTAAATCAATATTGTCATAATTGCCAGAGATACATATAATTTTAATCACTAGCTTCTGAAAATGGACTTTAAATGGCATGTGATGGACGGAGATAAGTGAATAATATAAAATGTCTTAAGTACCGTTCATTCGAGAAACAGATCATTTAACTCAGAGATAGGAAGAATATAATGTTCTTGTCTGTCTCAGAGAAGTTAAGTAGCTATTACAATCGTTGTTTCTTCTACCCACATTAAACAATCTTACGAGTTATATCCATACATGAAAGAACATACTCTAAAAGACATCCACAATAGAAGGTCTAGAATCTTTCAAGACTTTTCCTGAACAATAAAAACTCACGAAGCTACATTTCCACTTTATAAATCTAAAATTTTAATTGGTTGAAGATTTGGAGGTAGATATGGCACATAGTTGTAACATTATGTAACATTTTACGTTTACGTTTTTTTTTTTATACCAAATAAGTCAGTGCTTGACCACAAAACCACCTGATGGCAAAGAATTAGAAATTGAATTATTTATTAGGCATTTTAACATACATGTTTTATGTTTAACTGAGCATTGGCTATCTAGCACTCAGAATAATGTAAATTACAATAATTACAAATTGTCAAGTGCATTCTTCAGAGAGACCGCAATTCATGGCGGATCATTAATTTTAGTGCACAATGATATGTCTTGCAAGGACAGAAAAGATATTGTTAGTCTCTCTATTGAGCGCGCTATTGAGCTGGCCTGTGTGGAACTGGAGCGGTTTATTATCGTATGCATATATCGCCCCCCTTCTGGAGATTTTAATGTTTTTGAGGATACATTGGAGGATGTATTAAGACGATTATGTATATCAAAAAAGACAGTAATTATATGCGGTGATTTTAATGTAGATATCCTATTGGATACACCTCGGTCTGCTAGGTTAATAGATTTGTTCCGGTGTTTCAATTTAAATCCTCAATTTACTGAACCTACCAGAATATCACCGACGTCATCTACTTGTATAGATAATATATTCTGTAACTGTGAAATAATAAATAAAGAAATAATTAGTAAATTAAGGTCCGATCACTGTGGTCAGCGCATCTCGGTTAGTACTGACTTTATTGCAAATAAACAATTAATGAAATATAGACCTATAACTAAAAGCAAAATGACACGCTTTAAACTAGGAGTCGCCGCCAGAATCCACAGCCCCTTATCATTGAAAAATACTGATCCCGATAACTTATATAGGGCCCTTTTCGTTACTATAAATAGTGAATTTAATAAAATTTTTAAATTTAAGCAGGTGCAACTAAATAAAAATTTGAAGTTTAGTGATTGGGCCACAATAGGTATTTTTAAAAGTAGGGATAGATTATATGAGCTATATGGAGAAAAACAATTCAACCATTCTCCATCTTTCCTTGAACATGTAAAGTGTTATTCAAAAATTTTTAAAGCCGTGTGTATTATGGCTAAGTCTATGCATATCAAGGAAAAAATTGTCAAATCAAGCAATAAGATAAAAACCACTTGGAGTATTATTGGTAACGAGATTGGTAGTAAAAATTTACGCGATTCTAAATATGAATTATTAGTTAGTCAAAATAAAATAACCTCTGATAAAGAGGTGGCTAATGAATTTGAAAATTTCTTTCAAAATATTCCTGTTAAGTTGACAAAATCGTTGACTTCATCCCCGACGGCAGCACATTCTATTTTAAAAGATACCGTTGATGAATGTAGTGTTTCATTTAAATTTAAATATACTTCCTCATTGGAAATAGTTCGAACCTTTCGTGCATTGCACATTAAAAATACGGGTGATTTATGGGGAATGTCTGTCAAAATTTTAAATAATATAATAGATGTGATAGCCCCTTTTTTAACTAGGTTATTCAATAAATGTGTAGATCTAGGTACTTTCCCAGATCTTATGAAGTTTAGTAAGATTATTCCGGTTTTTAAATCTGGGGATAAAGCAGACGTTAATAATTACAGACCTATTTCTATTTTACCTACTCTCAGTAAAGTCTTTGAAAAAATTATATTAAAACAATTGCTGATGCACTTCAACACTTATAACTTACTCCACCCTGAACAATACGGCTTTACCAAAGGCCGTAGTACAACAGATGCAGGTGCTAGGCTTCTTAAACACATCTTTGAGGCCTGGGAAAATTCACAAAATGCCATAGGGGTATTCTGTGACCTGTCTAAAGCATTTGACTGTGTTGAGCACGAAACACTTCTACTTAAGCTTAGTCACTACGGTATCAAGAATAATTCACTCAACTTGATTGCGTCGTACTTGAAGGGTAGAATCCAATGTGTTAGTATAAATGATACCAAGTCATCGGGATTTCAATCTGTTATGGGGGTACCTCAGGGCTCGATTCTAGGCCCCTTTCTTTTTCTAGTATATATAAATGATCTGCCGTATTATATTAAGAAATATGCAGAGATTGTCCTGTTTGCTGATGATACTTCTCTTATATTTAAGACGAATAGAAATAAAATGAATTTTGACGATGTAAACAGTGCTCTGTCTCGTTTATCACACTGGTTTACTACAAATAATTTGCTGCTAAATGCTAAAAAAACTAAGTGTGTTGAATTTTCACTACCTAATGTACGGAATGTTAGTAAAAGCCTCAAATTAAATAATGAAATTCTAACTATGGAAAAATCCACGGTTTTTTTGGGTGTCACCTTAGATTCTAAACTACAATGGGGCACCCATATAACGGCTCTCGCGAGTAAGCTAAGTAGGTCAGTTTATGCCATTAGAAAGATAAGACAGTTTACTGATGTAGAAACTGCTAAACTTGTTTATTTTGCATACTTTCATAGTCTCATGTCCTATGGTATATTGATGTGGGGCTCAGCGGCTAACGTTAACGTTGATGCTATATTTATTTTGCAGAAAAGGGCAATCAGAGCCATTTATAAATTAAAATCACGCGAATCCCTGCGTGAGAAATTTAAAGAAATAGGCATATTAACAGTAGCCTCTCAATTTATTTACAGCAATATTATTTTCGTAAAAAACAACTTAGGTATGTTCAAGCAGAATAGTGATACGCATAATCATTTAACTAGAAACAGACATAATTTGGTTACGTCATCTTTTCGCCTAAGTAGGGTACAACGTTCTTATATGGGGCTCGGTGTACGTTTTTTCAATAAATTACCTAGGTCAATACGTGATTTACCTATCCAAATGTTTAAGAGATATGTGAAATCTCAGCTAGTAGGCAAAGGATACTATAGTATAAATGAATATATTAATGACAAAGACGCCTGGAAACTAATGCCGCATCCAGTTCCGCGTAGGTTAGAACGCAATATTATGTAACCATCCATGATTTTAAAAGATGCGCTGAGGAGTTTCTTTCGGCTTTTCTTCTCCTCCTTGACAAAGCGCCTTTCCGAAAAGCTGGTAGATTAAAAAATGACGTGCATAAGTGTATCAGTGATACCTATATGAATAAAAGATTTTGATTTGATTTGATTTGATTTGATGGTAAGCAGTAATGAAGCCTTGGATGGTAAAGCACACTAACTTAGTAGAAGATAATCAGAGGGGAACACCCACGCAGGCAATTTATTCCAGTCCCTTGCGGTACGTATAATAAAAGACGAAGCAAAGCGCGACGTCCGCACCGGGGGGATGTTGACGACAAAGGGATGAATACCCGCCGTGCGTCTGGATGTTCGATAGTAAAAAGGAGAGGGGAGAATTAAGTCATGTAATTATTATAATGAGATGAGCTTACCTTTGGGCACCCCGAGGCGCAGCTGTTCCTTCTCCCAGGAGGCGAAGGTGGCCTTGAGCGCCTCGGCCATCTTCTTGTTGGTGCCAGGCGTGAGCGGCGGCACCTGCGACGGGATGTCTGCAACAACCAACAGACATTATTTATGACGTCAATCCCTGATTTAGTACGGCTTTGTGGGTATAAGGTGCAGATTATAACCAACTTACAAAGTCCTGGTCGTTCCCACAGGAGGCTGCGATGGTAATAAAGTCAGATTATGGACGAGAAGTTTATGTGAATAATAATTAACAGTGCAGTGATTTAAAGTTGCACTAGTTTTAAGATAGGTACTTACTTATATAAGTTTAAACAGAAACGTAGTAGTGTTAAATTTTGTATTTAGTTTGACTACAAGTTACAACGCCATCTATAGGATTCTATTCTCAATCAATAAAGTTGTTACACAGTGAGTAACCCTTATCATACGTTGATATAAATAAAAAATATTTAAGTACATATATTAAATTATTTACATAGTACGATGGCCATTGACGATGACGCTGGAGATTTTGAGACATTTTAGTGCGACCAATGCATAATTTGGATGTTTCATTCTCAAGTCGTTACCGGTGGCATAAATAACACTCAAAGCGTACGCAGTGACAGCCAGGGAGCATTGCGGTCCCGTCTAATCAAAACTGAGTCTCGTCAGAAGATGATTATCGTACGGATTAATTACTTCATCCACAGTATTTATGCTTGGGATGCATTGAAGAACAAATTAATAGTTGATTTCTTTCGGAGCCGATGCGTTCGAATAAAATAAATCAGAGATAAACAAGCAAGATTACATCGTCCGTACTGCAGTGAGGCTTCATTCATAAGGCTGGTTTGTTGCGCGTGTGTGCGTGGTGGCGCTGGCGGCTGTGTGCGTGGCTGCGCGGGCGCACACCTGCCGACCAGTTTTGAGATGTTGAGATTTGTACAGCTCTCCCACGGTCGCTGCCCGCTAAGATCTGCTCTAGCTGACTCCTCTGATATCGTTTTAATATTACTTCATTTACCTAGACTCTTTTAAAGTCTGAGTGAACGGCATTGTTGATTCAATTTCTTTGAGCTTTTGCCATGAGAATTTTTAAGTTATTTAAATTTTTTATGGTGGATTTATTTGCTGTTAAAGGCATGAAAATTAACAACCCTTATACAATATGCAGTCTCAATATAATAATCAAAGATTATTTCATGTTTTGGTGTTAATTAAAACCCATTGTTTTTTATATACGAAGATATAATTTAAATTCAACATTGATGACGACTATTAGAAACTGTGCTTTTTTATATCATTTTGTATTGCTTGTTTACGCATGTCGAAAGGAAGTTCATTCAACGCTAGATGTATTAATTACACCTTTATCAATGCCTACAATAATAAAATTAGAATTTGATTACCCATACATCTTAAAATTACCGCAAACATCTAAGAGATCTCACTCGTTCTAAGCGTAATCCTGTTTCATTAGACGATTTCGGTCATTTATTCAATTTAACAATAAATAAATTTGTAAGTTTGAGTTTTATTATGCTCATTTGCAATTCAGATGTGAAAGGAGAGCTTGAAATAGAAAAATATATTGATGAGGCATTGAACTTGAAGCATGAGAAGAGTACTAATTACGATGTGATAATTTGAAGAAATAAGTTCGCGAGATGTATTTGAAGTGATATATTTCGTCGATCCAATATTTGAAAGAAGTTGAGTGGTTGTAACGCAAATAATAACTGAAAAACGACTGACGCATTAGAAAAATGTGCGTTGGAAGGAATCCCGCTCAACAAGTTATCTCTCTCCTTTGGGATAGATATAACCCTCTGCAATTACAACCTGCATCTGCGGTTAAGATTTTTCTTTATCATATTGACTTACCCTAACTTAACTTTGATATGCAACAGACATCCGTAGCTATACCTGCATCAATTTCATGGCTTTCTGTATCTTACATCTGTTTATTGCAACGGTAGAAACCATACAGCCAGCATAGACATCTCTAATCGGCAGTAAGGGATAGATAGGTCATTAGAAGTAAAGGTTAGTACTCGGCAAGCAGTATAACTGACCGGCGCAGCGGCGTGAGTTGCGGCGGCTGTGAGCCGCGGAGACATTAATTGCATCGAGCCTGCTGTATTGTGATTTACTCGCGTTCACCACGCAGCTGCGCTTGAATCACGATGCGTGTGCGCATCTTAGGCTCGCCACACGTCCACGACTAAACTTACTAACGTGGCTGACGATAGAGTTAAGACGATAGTAACTAAAAGTAAAAAACATTACGGTAAACTGGACAAAATACAATTTTCTTTCACAACCTTTTTTTAAATAACAGTAGATTTGTTTCAAATAACGTGTATCTATGAAAAACTGTAAAAAAAACTTAAAAGTTGTAAAATTCAGAGTAGATCACGCCTGTAATAATTCTAGGGACCCCGTGCTATGAGTGTATAGAGTGTGTAGTGTTTATGTATTTATATTTTACTATAAAAAGTATTAACGCGTAAAATATAAAAAGTCATTGTATTGCAGCTTTATGATTCAATGATGATATCAGCATGTGACTTTTAAAGTAAATGATCAGTGTCCAATGTCGGCCATCTGGATCGGGCCTTATCTACAGTAAGCACACAATAATTCGATCTCAACAATATCCTTCGCACTGAGTTATTGTGGCCAATGCGTTGTTATTGTAATGACCCGGCTTTATTTTATATTTTTAAAAATGGTTTTTGATCAACCATCATCTGATTTGACCAGGTACTTATGGAAGTAAAAAGCAAGGTGAGCGATTTAAATGATAAAGTGAGTTTCATAAGTGTATCAGTGATACCTTATGAACTATGTAGAGCCAAGTTGTAGGCAATTTACTTTTAAGAGTCTAACGCCCTAACTCAGAGTCACTAACGGTTACTTAAATCGCTCCTTAGTACAGAATTTGTATGGTGATTGTTTACTAAGGAGTGATTAAAGTAATCGTTAGTGACTCAGAGTTGGGGCGTAAAAGAAATTAGCAATTTTCTCACGTTTGCGACTAATTTTGGTGTGGAGACAACACTTTCTCGATTCTGAAAAAGCTTAGGTACATTAAATCTTCATACAAGGAATCGTTTCAAGAAATTATTCTTTAATTTTGTAAGATCTAGAATTAAAATTTTTATGACTACAAAGCCGAAGAAACTGCAAAAAATCTTTAAATAACATAACAGTTAATGTTAAGGCAACTGTTACTTTTAGTTTTCTTACAACTTATTAGTTTTATTACAACATCACGAAACAAGCGACGATCATAATGTAACTTAATTTAATGCAAAGCAACTCACTCGACTTAGTAACATGGAGGTACACAGCCACACAGCAGACATTTGTAGGATTTTTTATCCTTATTCAAGCTATTGTCTCGAACGAGATAACAGTTGCAGTGTATCACACACCTGCGGTATACATTGTGATACTTGTGTATGTATATTAATTACATTGTAAGATACAATCCTGCGAACGGACTGCGGAGTGACTGGACACAAGAATGGGAATCTTGTATGAATCTTCTCGCTTCATTCTAGTGTGGGTCTGTGCGTGTACGTCGCGGTATATGTTATCAGTTTAAACGACTCATATAAAAATGTTAACGTTTTAATACTGGAATCGATAGCTGGATGACATTATGTTGTTTTTATTACCTTTATGTGAATTGAGAATCGGTAATTTGATATGTAACAGTTACTAGAACTTACTAGAACTGGTAATAAGACTCTCATTTAGAGTCAAACTTTTAGCGCAATCGCATAAAAAAATTACAAAAGTAAGGAATAATTGTGTCAGTAAAATATGGTTTATTTATTCTAATTTAATTATATTATATTCTAATTTAATTATATACGTAGATAACTTAATTTTGTCTTGTTAACTCTGAGTTGGGGTTTTTGAGTTAGCCTACCTCGCTTGCTAGAGCATCCAAGGAGAAAACTATGGCAAATGGCTTCTCTGGAAGATTTCAGACGACTTAAGGAATGGCGTTTCACATTACACAAAAACTGAGTGACAAGGGTTCCGTATCCTTAATTAAAGTAATGAGAGCCAAGCGATTTGGGCGTAATTGTCGCATATGATTTCCGTTGCAGTGCGCCGGATAAACCCTATCCGTACTGCGTATTCCTGTAATTACCACGGTTAACGCATGTCCAAGCGACAGGTGGAGTTCTGAAAGTAACATACCGTAGGTTTTATCCGTTTTCGAAATGCAGACCTTTAAATAATACTGATTTCACTTTTCGGTTTTTCAAAAAATTCTGTTAAGGGTTGTATTATTTTTTATTTAAACTGTAGCTTTAACTTAGGCAATTTCGTGAGGAAGTTTTTTTAATTAAGTTAACTCAAGTAGTCAGATGATATAAATATTCGTGATTTACTGTTGTATCTAAGTTTCTGTGCCCATCTTTGATGTTAATCAGATCGATATCAAGTACAGCAAAGCACGCGTCGCCCCTCCCCCGCTCCCCGCGCCCTCCTAAACGCGAAGCCTCCGGTAAGATAAAGACACTTGAAGTTTTTTGTTACTTCATCCGTCATCCCATCATTACGTAATGAAGATGCTATCACCTTCTATTGCCTTAGTACCGTTTAAAGATGCTTTGGCATTCACTTTATCTACACTATCAATTTGTAATTTGGCTGAATTTGTAGATGTAATATTTTTTCGGAAATTAAATTCAGGCTTTGTTGTCTATAAAGGTTACAATTTGCTTGGGACACATACCATGCGGAATTTAAGCAGATTTACTATAAAAAACCTGACTATGCAGTAACTGTGTGCATCGGCTGTAAGAGAAGCGATGAGATTAGCGACGGCTCTAGCATCTCCATAAAGTAAGTGGTTCCAAGGCCTTGTTGAGGGTAACATGATTGAAGTGAGCCGAATTGTGAATGGCGGAGATAACTGCACAATGGACAGGAGATGCGCCCGGGCGCGCGGCGCGCGGCGCGCGCTACCAAATTACATCAACCTTCATTAATTCGGGGATAATTACCATGCCCTCATGGGCGAACGCGAAGGTATCAGGAATTAGTTATTAGCTTACTGTTACTTTATATTTATTGTCACGTTTATGTGAATGCGTAAAATAACAATATATGTGTTTTCTCTTTTGCCTGCATCACCTAAACACCCTTAAATTGTACAAGTAATTGCCTGACCAGCAAGGTTATTCTGTTTTGTAACTCGACAGCGGAATCCGCGATGAGTGTCAAAATTCCTATCTTTAGTCGTTTGAAATTCGAGTTCGAGACTCACTTCACTTCGCAAGTGCGTACTAGATGATTAGAGAATGCCATATCAAGATGATGCAAGTTCGCTTTCGAGTCTCGCTTGAGTGAGCGCCGATTTCGAGTTTGTATTTTAGAGTTGAGTGAGCTTCGATTTCAAGTTTGTATTTTAGAGAATAGCCCTCCTGGTGAAACTCAAAAACGTCCCAAGGTTCATGTTAACGGCGTTTTTGGTAACCAAATACATACCAAGCGACATGTTGGGCGATATTGAGTTATATATACGTCACTGAAATTAGCTAAAAATTCTGCGTCGATAGATCATATGATCGATTGATGCTAAGAATAGTTTTGTTGTCGCTTGGTAACTTAAAAACAATTTCAGCGATTTTCAAAAATTTTTTTTTCTAAAATTAAAAACTTTAAAATGGTCTACTGTAAAGTTACCAACATGTCGCTTGGTAATTTTTGCCTTTCAAGCGTCGATATAAAGACAATTAATATATTGTTACCTGAGTTGTTACATACATTTAATTTGATTTTTTCTAATAGTTTTAATAGGGATAATCATTTGCTACTTTTTCAAACTTTACTACATATTCAAACTGCTTCATAAGCTTTATCTATCTCTAGATAACATTATATTGACATAGTTTAAAGTTACCTATATTTAACCCGAGTTCAGCAACTAAAACAAGGTGAGTATTGAAAAGTCCTCCACAATCTCCATTCCATCTGCAATCTTTATCTTAAGTCTTGCACTTTTTGTCTTACCCTGGATACTAAATTGCAATGTTTCTTTATTGTTCTTTATATTCATTGTAAGGGCGATTGCATACGCAGATACCGATAAGATATCATGTCGAGATAGTTCAAAGTTACCGATAGTTAACACGAGTTCTATAACAACGTACATGCAAGGTTGGGCTCGCACATTGTGGACTGTTTCGTGTAACAGGTGGCGAACAGGGGTTGGAAGGGGAGCGTGAGCACTTGTTGCGCGCAGTAATTCGAAACACTAATAAAATAAAACTTATGACTTAATTTTTTTCGAGGCAAGCTGTTACGTGAATACTAATAAATACATAAAAGTAGGTTTATCTAATATTAAATAAAAGTATAACGGGGCTAATATACGTTATAATTAGATGTATTCCTGTATTACATAGAATTTGTGGTGAATAACTATAATATAAGCTTAAACATTATATGATTTTTTTGGCTTTTGTATACTGGTATAAGCTTTCTGTCAGTTAAAATAAATGTTAAGCACCTACATATATTTCGGTCAAGTGTAATTAATTCCTACAAAGTTACAGGAAAATTAATAATTTATCTGTAGAGATGGCTCGATACATATTCCGCTACATTACCACCTACTGGCCACCACAATAGCAGCCAGAACAAAAGCTCGCGCCATTTTTACCGACTATTGTTCGCTGTTTGAATTTGAACTTGGAACGTCGCGTGACGTGTACGGCGCGTGCGACGGTTCGCATTCAAATCGCCTTCTATAGCTTGTTATTGTATTTTACTTTGCCAAGATACAACGTTCTTATTATCTATACATTTAGGCTGATAATTGATTGAATTTTTCATAATTTTAAAGTGATACCTAGCAAGTGTACTAATTGCAGCAGTATCTAAGTAATGAATTATGTAATGCCAACTTGTAATTGTTTATTTCTAATTTTCTTTTGTCGTTTTTAAGAATTAAGTTATATTTAAAAAATGGAAAAATTAAGTGTTGATAGAATAATAAAATTTACATCGACTTAATTAATTAGTATTTAATTAATAAACAATATCAAACAGTCTGTCTGTATGAATGTTATATGTATTCGAAAAACAAGCCAGACACTAATATTTAAATGTTACGTAGAAGTAAAGATGAAAAAATAATTATAAAAACCCTGAAAAACGATTCGCGTGCAGTCATTGTGACACGATGCAACAGCAAAGATGGCACATTGCACTATTCTTAGAATAAACTTACAGGTATTTGAATAAAAATGGTAAAATTAAGTACCGACGAGAAAAACAAATTTAGCAGGCGGTTAATTAATAGATATTTCGTGCAAATAGTGACAGTTGTAACGAGCATCACCATGTTAGTAAAAAAGTAAAAATTATTGTTATATTATTCAAATGGTTAATTAGCCACCTGCGGGCTGTAGGTTTCCACACTATTCACTAGCAGATGCTCTAGAACTGGTGCTCGACAATATACTCAACAAACAAACGCTCAAGTGTTTTTATGCACTTTTTGTTGAGATGATCTGATCTAGGGTTTAAATATCTTGCTAGTTCACTACAATTGCATGGTTATTGAGTCAAAAAAAAGGAAAAAAATAAATACTTAACGATAACACACTCTGAGTTTAAATGTGACTTCCACCTTTCCTTCGCCTTAATTGAGAAACCTTACGGTATTTTTTAACATTAGGTATGTTTATCTACCTAATACCTACCTACAAGTAACTTTACGACTTTATGTATCCTATATGTACCTACAACTTAAATTGGTCTTTTATTGATTTATCGCTCCTAAAAAGATCTTCCATCATTCCTAATATTGGGTGTAGAAAGGTGTAGATTGCGTTTAATACCCGTCTACCCCTGATGGTAAGTGATCGTACATAGTACATACCTACCATGTACAGTTATGATAATTGTTAATGATAAGTTGTATCATACACAACGTTGATAGTCGTGTGAAGTAGATATTTGTGTTCACATTTGACTTATTTTCTATGCTCTCTAAGCTCTATGAATTCAACTTATGCAGTCAATATTAAATTCTGCCTATGTGAGTCTCCAGAAGTAGTAACCTACTAATCTAATCTACCGCATAACCTCATTCTTCTACACTACCTAAAGATATTTTACTATTAATTTTTAAACATATATATAATTATTATAATATCATTGACCCTAGGTAGGTACCTCTTACGGATCCACCTTGAACTAAAACCTTACAATTACAATCTTACAATAAATCTATCAAAAACGATAAGTCATCGTCCAACAATACGTCTTTAAACATTTTTTTAAACGCTAACCGTGTGAAATCTAATTTGTTCAACGTAACAGTTCCAAACCCTGATAGTTTGAACACCCTCAACCACTCAACCATGTAGCGGGGGTTCGAACGTTCGACCATAATGCGGTAAAAATGTTATTTCAAAACGTTCAAAACGGTCCTTGGCGCACTGGCGTGGAAAATGACGCGAACAAAACTTTGCATAAACATACGAGTATAAAGTGCTTTCGGTGGATCCACTCCGACAATGAATTTTTAGTGGTTAATTAAAACAGCTTTTAATTTAAAAGGCACGTTTGTTTTATGTTAAGCGAACGTTGATGGGCATGGTACTTAGTGGGTATAATATAGACTAGAGACTCTCTTGTTGTTACTTTGGGTTCAATTCCAAGCTGGAATAATGTGATCATGTGCCTTGCGACAGAGGGAATGTGTGTTGGGAGTGTTTTTGTGTTTCAAAAATGTATTCCTGAGTCAGTAAGTACCTACCTACCAACATAAAAATGCCAGCTAAACCACAATAAAATTATAGCTAGCCAATCGTATGGTCGTCGTGTAAAACGAAAAGTCGATACCGTAATCTGTTACATACGGCTAAAAACTGCGAACAGTAATTAGTTACATGATATAAAATGGTAAAAATAATCATCGTCATTCACATGCATGCCATATTACACGACATGAATCATGGATTTTTTTCATCATATTATTTATCATATTTGTATTGGTGTATTGTTTCATTATGATAAGTTGATCGGAGATAAAATGACGTCTTACATCTAAAACCCTAGTTCCAATCCAAGTTCACAGTCGCACAAATATTACATTACATCTCAAACGTCATACATCACGTTTAGTTCCACCTTTCCTACTAGATAGGATAACAACGGTAGTCGTATTAATCTTGCGTTGATCTGTGGCGCTGATCACGAGTAGGCGAGAGACCTTTGCTCAATGACAGAGGCGGCGCGGCTGCGCGGGCGCATCATCTCATTGAGCGCGCACCGGATGGGCCAATCAGCGGCGTGAATGGACGCCCCCGCATGCTGCCCGCGAGCCGTTGTTAGCTCCCGTACTAGATGCTGCTTCTTTGTTATATCCGTGAATTGTTATAACTTTTTATGGCCCTCGGAATACGTGGCGAGTCGTAAATACCTCTGTGCTGACAGGCCTGCTCTTATGACGGATCAAACCAAACTCGCGTTGTAAGCAATCCGAATTGCGTTGGTAAGGAATTGTCCTAGGTTCGATTGCTGGAGCAGTATGTGGTAGAATGATATGTAAAGTACCTATGCAGTATGACTGTTCTTGGTGTGTAATGTGGTCATTCCGCGAGGATGTTAATGTAGGTTATGAAAGGGTACCTATACTAAGCATAAAAGGCGTTCATTTTACAAGAGGGGTTCCGGCTCTTGAAGCAGACACATTTGGATAAAATGTTAGTTTTCGAGGATGTTTTAATGTGTCCTTTATGTAAGTCCTTTAACAGCGAAAAGTATTTAGAGTGACTGCTTCACAACGGAAGCTAAGACGTGTGGCCGGCTCATAAACGGTAGTTGGGTGTATACAAACATTGAAGCGTTTCTCAGGTATAACGTACGCAAGGTCTTCACTTTCAAGATCAGCAGAGCATGCGCCGTAAATCATAATTGCGGTAACTTGCTCAACCGCTCACCCTAAGGTTGCTTGGACACGCGATGTTGCGAAACTGTTCATCAACAGTAGGCAGACTTATGACAGCTTCGTCTAAGAAGGTCCTTGGGTTCATATCTAACATCTCGGTTCGTTTATTGTCTTAGATTGCTTAAATGTCTTTATAGCGCTGTAACTACAATAAAATGCAGATTGATGATTCTTAGATGTTGTTTTGTAGCACATAAAATTACGGATAACTTCGGTTTAAACCACAGGTAAGAACCATCAACTCTCAACAACAACAGAAGTCGTACTTTGTTTTCAAAAACTAACCAACCGATTATAACAAACTTAAGTATTGATATCGATCGATTCAAAAAAGAATTGAACCATACACACGCGTTCTGCCAACGCAACGCTTGAGGGACGTGCGTTTTCATATTTTTCTAGCAGTCACGGCGCGTTCACATCCAGGACAAGTGCAGCTCGAAACCGAGAGTGTTGCGTCACCGGTGATACATCGCTTTGCACAACGCACTGCGGACTGTGTGTCGGTGTTGGTGTTGGTGTTGCCAATTCGAAACTAACTCACCCGGCCAATGCTGGGCTGAACGCGTGATTGCCAGTAAACGGTATCATCGTCATCTGGCCATTTTGACACCATTCTATTACGCATGTCTAGAACAATAATGTGTTCTAATAAAAAATAATGTGTTCTATTACCGTTGTTCTTATTCCTTTGGGTGTTCAATTCAATATGTCTCCGTCACAAGACACCTTTGATTTCGGCCCAAGACTAGGCCAATTCGTTTTTAGAGCTAAGTCTCTCTAAAGCGTAAGATGCGTTAATAGTGACGTTCATAGTTTATGTTCACCTAAATAAATTGAATCAAACCATAATATTATGAATTTGCAACAGAAGCGAAAACATCTTTAGCTAAGTATTGTATTATGTGTAAACACAAAAGGTGTGAATAAAGTGCTAACTTCAAAATGTTCACATTTACCTATTTGCTAAAGATTAACTTTATAATTATGTTTGCTTTTTAATAAGATTGTACGACCGTATAGTTTGTAAATCAACAGTATTCGAACACGTAGGTATGTATGCATATAGATACACTGGTAGAGTCAGAAAAAAGAGTAAGGTATACAGCATGATAGAAAAACGTTCCAGAATTTTCAATATTACAGAATGTATGTGTTACTAGCTACACGTTACATATGTAAGAAAAATTCAACATTGATAATAACATAACACAAACAATTGAAATATCAAATATTGCGGAACGTTTTTGTATCATGCCCTGCATACTTAATTCTTTTGCTGAGTGTACAATTATACATGTGTGTGTGGGTGTGTGTGTATTATCTTACCTTTTGGCTTATTGAAAGCTTTCATCATGACTTTGATTCCCATGCCTGCGATGGCCGCAGTTGCCAGCATGCACTGCTGCGGCGTGAGGTGGACTGGACCCGTCTGACAGTTCTCCCACTCACTCTTTCAGCACTGGTTAACGTCAATATCAATCGAGTCTCTTATCCACAATATTAATACTAAATTTAAATTACATCAATAAATATCACAAGAAATTTCCTCAGCGTCACTGAACGTCTAAACACTCTTCGCTGTTTTTCATTTTGTCGGCAATGTTTTGGTCACGTCACGGTCGAAAAATTAATTTCTATTAAACTATTGTTCATGGTTTGTTATCTGGAAAGGAATGAGCATTGACTATTGCGTCTATTTTGTTAAAATCTCTCAACAATTTTCGTATAAATCCATTTATCGACATGACGACCGCTGGAACACGAAAATATTTGAGAGACATTAACAAAATAACACTATAATATGTGTCGCTTTCCTGATTAATTTTACACTTGACTCCGCCTTAACCTACTCGCGTATCGAACAGATAGGAATGGTTCGTTTCGTCGTTTCACAAACCGGTATGCAAAGTGTACTAATAACCTGCACTAAAACGAACAATTAAGAGATAACAGTGCAGTACAAGGCAACGTCTATTACGCTATCGACTCGACTGAGTTTCGACGATATTCAAATTGCAAAGATAAATTCTCACAGGTGCGTGGAACGTTCCGACGCACTCGTTTCCGGCCTGGTACCCCACTTACTGCCACCCTCATTTAACCCCCCGCTGCGTGGGGATGTTCCCACACTACCCGCTTGTCCGTAACGGGTTTTGCTAACTTATGTCGCTTAGGTCAAAGTGCACTTGTAGACTTTCAATGCTCGATGGGGAAACACTGACTAAATGCACTTCGAAATTAATGATGGTCGTTTCGACTTTTGTCTTATTAACGAAGATATAAACTTTTATTGAGTCGTAAAATTACTAACGGTAATGATTGTATCGCAGTCATCGTTAATGAAACAAGACATTTCTCTTGAGTTTCAAGGTTGTTTTAAGATGTCTTTCACCAAAGAAAATCCCAAAAGTATCAACAAAATGATACCTACGAGTATTGCGCAATGATAATACACGGTGAGCCAATCTGATGCAGTTTTGCCAAATAAAAACAGTTTTTTTTTCAAATACTGTTATGATCGATTTATCAAAATGTATTTTTAAATTATCCGTCTTCAACACTTCAACAAAAATTTGTCTAAAGCGTGATAGCCCGAAGTGGTTCTTTATTAAGTGTCTTAAACACCAGCAACGTTAAAGTAACAGCTAGGTAATATCAATTAAAGCCGCCCTGTTGATACAATAACGTGTTGCACTACGGCTTATACCGACCAACGTGCAACAAGTGTGTAGCCAGCTAGCCAACACACGCTTGTGCGTGACTACTATAACGCATAATTAAAACGACTTATAACGGACCTAAATTTTACCATACCTTATCTATACCACACTATACTCACCTAATAAACTATTTAATATGCCGCGTGAATAAACAATTATCGTTAATCTATAATCGTTTGTCGCTTAATACCTCTTTACATTGTTGATTTAGTGTCGTTATTCTAATCATAATATTGATTAGGTTTGTTTGAGTTTTTAATAAGCATACGCTTAACTACATGAATAAAACATTTCAATAACGAGACGCCGTATTGATAGGGCTGAGACCTCTCGCGGTTCAAGGGTTAAGTACCAGTAAACATCTTTATTTCGTTTTAATAACCGTTTCGTTAGAAGGGTCCAAATTGGTTAAGTAGCTTCCCAGCTTCTAAATATTATATTGTACATGGTTAACGATTTGTGTTAATCGCTTTTTAATCATATTTTGTTGTTAACACTTTCACACGGTTATTGTCGATACGTTTCTGAGAAAGGGCTTAAAATTAAATTTACATCGTAGATTACAGATTAGCCTTTTTTGAGTAACCATATTTAAAGAAAATATTGGATCTAGAAATGTAGTTGGATGAGTAGCTCATTTATCACCAGGTGGGTCGATACTCCTTTTTTGGCTATTTACATTCAAAAGTGACGCTAATGTATATATAATTTGTACTACTTATTCTTTTTTTCTATTCTATTTTTACGTAAGTACGAAAGACACGAAGCATACTGCGACATAAACAGAATAAACTCACTGTTGTACGAGTATGTCCTCGTACCTACATATTACAATATTCAATCTAAGTTACTTAGCGATGATGGGGGCGACGAATTGGGCTCAATAAAAATCAAATTTAGACACCGCATCAATATCTACTGACTGCGGGGGTCAAACGGAATGAATTTAAATAAAATGAACGTTGCAACGAACTTTTGACCAGTGACATTTACTCGTAGAAAGAGTATCTAGTAATTCTAGGTAAATTATAATTAAAGATTAATGTGGATGTAACGTGATAATAAATAAATACTAGTTTGTTTAAAGATTTATTTAAAGTAGTTTATTTAGTTGGTTTGACATTTTATGTGTGATTCAAAATATATTCAAGTGTGAAATACTTATAATGGCTGGCCTTATAGTCAGGTCCACCTTCGTCTAGACAAAACAATATATTGTGTGATTGATTACTACCGTGAGAAACAAGTTGTTCAGGAGTTTTACACGCATCCATGATTATTTATGGCTATAGTAAATATACATAAACTTGACTTCAGAAAACATGATCCTTGCGTTCATATAATTCTAATAACCGTACTCAACCTCATAAAGGTAAACTGTTTTCCCGACAGACCTGATAGCATAAATTCGGGACGTGTCAGGAAAATTCCTCTCATCTGGAATCGTAGGCAGTGAGGCACCTTAGGTATGTTTGATAGCAACACATCAAATTAAATAAAGACATTCTAATAGGTTCAAGAGAAATAAGAATTGACTAAGTGGTTGACAACACTTGAGCTGGTTACGAGTCTTTATGCTATAATAAATGGATTCAATACGCTGAGGCCTCCATATTAGGTGACAATAGGCAGCTGATGGCGATAATACCCGCTCCCAGAGTCACTAGAGTACACCAAGTGACTGATAATGTAATCAAACAGAGAATATTTAATATACTAGAAGGTAGCAGAAAAAGAAGAAGAAAGAAGAAGGCATTTTTACTAAGAGGTCCTTGACTAATAATTGAAACTTTACTTTGAAGATTGCGAAATATTCTTGTATAAATGTTGTAAGCGACACATCTCTGTACAAAAACAGAGATATGTATCTAGCGAGACCTGAGACTGTCCCTGTGGTTAATCACGCGCCGAGATTGAGCCCGGGTCAACTAACTCGATTGTCGCGCCCAATTTGTCACCCCTCGGTTATGACACTAACTGCACTAAATTTGTCTTATTATCTGTACATACTGCGCAGCATCGACTGCACGATAGTTATATAATGGAAACAGTAGCTTAAACACCTTCGTAACTATTTTTGATCGTTGCTCAAAGTCGTTGCGAATATTTAAGTACGTGTATTTACGTAGTTGACAATTAAATATCTCAAAATCAGTTTAAATTACATACAATGTCTTTGATGTTGTCTGGAGACGAACAATTGACGCCTGCCGCATTAATTAAGCCCCGCGGCCTTCTCCACAAACACTAAGCGTTGGGTGTCAATTACGTTGCGGGATCAACCGGGGTCAGATCTAATTTCTATCTCATCTCTGACCCTCTTAATTGGAAAGTGGATGCCCGCATTTATTCGAATAGACACTAAGTAACGTCATTCAAAAGTAGGGGCCAGTGCGCAGTCGAATTCGCGAACAAAAACTCGATGGAATTCAATTTATTCGGCTCGAAGTCAGGTTGCGTTCGAAAACACGTTTGTTTCCCGCGGTAATGTTTTGATGAGCCGTTCGCGAGATTTTGAGCGGTTTTGCACGGATCTGTCCCGCATCAACAAACACTGGCACAATGGATGCTTCGCCGAACCGCTGTGACGTCCCGCGCGATTCAAATGTGGAACAATGCTAGCTTGTATAACAATTCGGTAGCGTGTTGATGCGAACTAAATTATGCGATAGATTGTCTGCTTTTGTGCGTAAGCGACTTTTTGAAGTTACAAACATTGCATGTTTTGAAGAATATGTAAAAAATATTCATTTGTATTAGGTATGATAAACCATTCCACTTGACTAACTTAAAAACGAATATTTCACTATTCAAGTAATTAACAATGTGAATCAAAAAAGTTAGTATTTTCCATCTCATGTCCTATTTAATCCCATGCCAACTACAATGATAAAATAAGCATCTTTAAAAACAAGAATCGCATCAACATTCGACCCAACAATCTAAATTTTACTAACAAAAAATAACCGACTTCAAAGTTACTCAAAAACTACTCGTCAGATCTCGTTAAAATGTGGGACCACATGACAAGCACCTGCTTTCGATTAAAAAAAGAATCATCACAATCGGTTCACCCAGTCGAAAGTTCTGAGGTAACAAAGAAAAAAAATACAATCGAATTGAGAACCTCCTCCTTTTTTTGAAGTCGGTTAAAAATCGCAGTCGGCCAGCCAACGGTCCCAATGAAATCTGTGTAAAGATAACGTACAATAGTTGAGCATCCCACAATCGATTTGACCTCTGCCCAATCAATTACATCAGCCATTGGGCGGTCTCCGCTCTGATGACTGCGTTAGTCTGCAACTACAGACCGCTGCCGCGCCGCGCTGTACGTATGGCTACTTCGGAAGCCATATTCATTTCAATTAGGTACATTATGTTATGTGTCATTCGTTGTAGGAAAGATTCCACATGATTTGTTAACTGGCTAACATGTAAATTTATTTTTTCATATAGATGTCATTGAAAATTTCCGCACGTAATTTCTTGCTGCTTGTAACGATTTGGAAAGCTTTTCATAATGCAAAAGAATGGGCGACAGAAATGTGTGAATATAGTTGTCTTATAATTTAATTTACATCTACATTCAAACGTCTTGGAACTTTATAAGCGTAACAAACTCGAACTTCAAAGCTTGAAGTAACTTGCTTCTGAACAACTGGAACCTTAACAGTCAATGCAACACATAAAAGGGCATGGTAAGTTTAAAAAAGTGTTAGCGGCTTATCTCCTTTTAAAATAAATACGATCTAATTTTTACTGTTATTGAGCCCAACAAAAAACATACACTAGTTCTATCAACTCGCATGCCTTGAATACAGAACTCCTATTAATGTTTAATAAATAATTATGTACTCATTACAGTTTTACACTTGTATGGTGAGGGCGGTTACAAATAAGCAGGTGAGATACAAAAAAATGATCGATGTATGTTTTTCTAGGCTTCTCCGCATTTGGTTTAAAAAATGGTCTACACACCAACGGGTATGAAATCTACACCGATTAGGACCAGTTAGGTACTACGAATGTGCCCCCATTTTTACTGCTTGAAATCTACATGTTAATGACGAAAGGAGTCGATTGCTCGCGTAAGGTATTTAATGAGCTGATAAATGACGTATTTCCACACAGAATGGAACTATCCACGGTATGGTTTGAACCACTGAAGTACTTAAAGTCTTG
The DNA here is from genome assembly GCA_911387775.1 of Thymelicus sylvestris. Taxonomy (NCBI): domain Eukaryota; kingdom Metazoa; phylum Arthropoda; class Insecta; order Lepidoptera; family Hesperiidae; genus Thymelicus; species Thymelicus sylvestris. The sequence continues at coordinate 11,597,719 of OU426905.1, read as the reverse complement.
AACAGACGTGTCGAACCAAATGCGATTTTCACTATAGGGCTTTGGTTTCCTCGATAGCGATGATTTAGAAAACTATTAGCTTCGAATAGGGAAACAGATTTTTACTAGAGAAAAAAACGTACATTTGCTGACTGATTCATGAGATATACATGTGATATAGTTACAATTACAACAAAGAACGTGTTCAATAGTCTTACCTCATTGGGCTTTACGCTAATGATCGTGGACGGTGGAAGCAGTTGTGCTTAACTTGAAGTTTAACATTTGTGCCTTATACTGACACTTAAGTTTGTTTTAATTATTTGATACTGATATTACAACATTAGGTTAAATTATAAATACACTAACTAACGTCTCTTAATCATATTTATAAGGCCGGCAAATCGTGGTTTTGTTTTATTTATTTTATTTATTTAATCAGTTATAGGATGTTCGACGAAGGCGACGAACTGGGTACAATAGCAATGTAGGAATTGGGTTGCACATACAATACAAATGATGGCTGTTTAAAAAAATGAGGTAGCGCATCTCGGGGCAACACAGTTCGGTACTGGACAAAACCGCGAGGCAATAATATGATGATACTACTGAAAATATAGTAAGTTTCAGGGTTTAATTAGAGTCTGGTGGGTGTTTTATGAAGTTAGTGGGTCGCGAGGCGTGTTGGCGAGTTGGTTCGAGAGGAGCGTGGGGCGCGCGAGGCGGCGATTGGCCAACGCCGCCCAACACCCACGCATGCGCACCTCCCAAGAGAAAAATCTTCACGAGGAAAATTCACGTTTCGTTTCACCGGCCGCAGTCAAATTTTAATGTTTATTTTAAAACGTGGGCGGGATAATAGCGATCATGATAAAATAAAATGGCCGTACACTTGACGAGGTTATATAAACATTGGCCACTGTGGTTCGTATCATACAAATAGATTCGCTGTTAAATATATTTTCAGGTTGCAAATTAGTGACGGTATAGTGATGGTGTAGTGATGGTAAATGGTCATCTACTAGATCACCCTACTGTAGGGTTATCACCTCCTAGTTGTTGGCTAAGGGGATCACTCTCCATTGCAAACGAAACGTCCCAAGTCCCAACATAATATCACTGTTGGATCAAGTTTAACGATTTCTCCCGTTCAACTCCACCCGCAAGCCGCATTAAGGAACTTCGTTCCAAAAACCTACTGTTTAAATGTATCTTCATCAATATTTAAGTTAACAAAGAGCACTTAAATTACATTTGGTAATGTAATGCAAACTGCGCACTGGCACTCATAGGATAATATAGGTATCAAGGTTTCGTTAAATATTCAAATATATGTATTTTCACAGTACTTTTGTATGTTAATCGACGGGTATAAGGTCAAGTTCGGCAGTGTTTTATGTAACGTTTGATCAGTTTAGCAGGTCTTTTGAATACAACAGTCGGTAACTAAATGAACACTACGCTAATAGTATTCGATTCGATTCGTCACTGTTCTACTCAATTATGATCCCAAAATTCCCGATAGAACGTGCCACGTTCTTCAGAAATCCTTTAACAAACTCTTGACAGAGGTCAAGTTAGTGCGTTTTTCCACCAATTCTACACCGCCCCTTACGATCAGGTGAAATTGTTGTCAAGGATTAAGTTATAAGTAAAAAAATGAAATTTTCTTGCAGTATTATAGGTGACATTTATATGACCATGTAGATAATAAATTAAAAAAGGAGGAGGTATTCAATTCGACTGTTTTTGTTTTGTTTATGGTTAACTCAGAATTTCGACTTGGTGAACCGATTTTGATGATTTTTTTTAATCGAAAGCTGGTGCTTGTCATGTGGTCCCACTTAAGCTTTGAGCTAGATCTGACGAGTACTTTTTGAGTTATTTTGAAGTCGGTTATTTTTTCTTGATAAAATTCAGACTATATTCTATAGTAGATAATAGTTTTCAAAGGATCAGACAGATCAGGTACACGTACGGCAAGTGGACCCCGTTGCTCACACACCTGTTAAGTTGTATTCTTTAAGTTTGAGTCACCAAGGTGTTCTCGGTGATCCTGCTTGTACCTTCAATTGAAAATCTTGAATAATTATTTTCCACTAATTGTGGAGCTACAGCCAAATGGTGGAATTTATGTCCATAATATTTACTACTGTAGATGGGCGAACTAATTCACTCCGAGTTAGTTAAAACCCATCGCACCGGCCAGAAATTGGGTCGGAGCTATGTCACCGTGACATTAGTGGCTATTAACAGGATGTTAACGTTTGGTTAAAAATATTTTACAACCGAAACTCGGGATATATCGACGTCCATTATACGGGCGCGTCGATTCATTAAACTTGCGTGCAATAATTTAGATACGATGATGACAAAGGTTGGGTGGCGATGTATTATTAGATATATAAAAACGTTTAGTGGCTGTAATTACAAAGTATAAACAGATGTTTCGTGTTTTAATAAGGTTTTGGTTTGGTTAAAGAAGAAAAATTGCATAGCAATTGTATATAGTTTATAGGAATGTTTGACAAACTTTGTATCGAATCTCTATGTTTTTACATGGACTGGCTGCAAATAAGTTTATTTTTTTATAGCCGCCGTGTCGCGACATTCAACATTTGAATTTACACGTCAGTTTAATGTCGTCAGCAAGTGATTAAGTACTCTGTGGTCGTCAGAGGCACGGTTCGCTGGCTGCGAAAATTTGGCGTTTACTGAATGTCTACAGAACATAAAATATAACTTAAAAATTGCCAGTTTTATTTCTTTGTATCTTAGGCTGTATTGATATACAGTGCCAAACTGTTTGGTACAACTTGGCTCATATAAAGACAGAGCTCATACGTAGGCTATGTACATGAGTCGGTCCAAGTCGGTCCGGCTACTTACTGTAGCCCAAACTGTCCAGATATGAATTTCTTTCATTCTTCAGCGGTATTAAAAGGAGTATCTTTCTAGTAATAGTTGGTCGCGAATGAGCAGGTTTTCAAGATGTTTTCCTTCACCGCTAATGATAATTAAGTTACAACTGACGAAGATAACTCAAGAATTAAAGAACCGAGCCTAAAATTGATAAAGAATTAAGAAATTATCATGCTACAATGTACCTATATGCTCTATTTTGTGTAGTTATTCATTTAGTTATCATCAGAGCGCAAGTACCTTCTTTAGTTCAAAAATAGTTGTGCTAAATAAATAAATAAATGCTATCACACTCATACCCCGGCAGTAGGTTATTACCTGTGTTGCGGGTGGCATGGACTACACATATAACACATCACAATCACACCCTGCACCCGAGTACAAATATTTATCTGTCACATAAATATCTGCCCGGCCGGGAATCGAACCTGGGGCCCTTCGCTTCGCAGGCAAGGCAGGTAAGTTGTGTTAAAATATATAAAATATCAATTGATTCTGGTGGTCTGAATACTGTGTGGTGAAACATTGGGCAACGATTGGTCGCCGCGGCTGTTGTATGAACATGTTTCCTTTCAGTAACAAATCACAGTTCTGAAAACATACCTATGTTTAAATGTTTTAAATAAACAATTGGTTCGTGATTTATGGTTATATCAGGATGCTAATGAATTACCTATGCAATTCACACGTCTTTATAAAATTGGCTTTTTATTGTATTAACATGATGTAGGTATGTTATTTTATCAAGCGAGTAATAGAGAAATTTAAACAAAAGAGCAATTTAGTCTATTGTCTACTTATGATTTCCTATGATTCCAGAAAATCAAACTATTATTTTAGATACGATAGATGTAAGCCAAAAAATTAAACAGCAACCCGATGTAACTCATACGAAACATACATATCTTTTTAAAGTAACATCAAGATTAATGACAAATAATTCAAAATTGATTTCTAGGACGCAATGTGAACCGGAAGCATTAATATTCCATTTAAGATGTTTCGCAACAATACAAACTGTTTATTTTTCAATAAAAAAGTGGAAGAAGTTGGGATTTTAAAGATGGCGCCCCAAATACGGTTACACCTGTATCCGTTGCAACGTAGGGTGCAGGGCGCAGGGCGCATCCCCCGTGGCGACAGATACTTCATTATTCGACTTATCAGGAACAAATTGTAAAAACAATTCACATAAAAGTAACAACTTGATTGTGTGTAATGTAAAGTTACTTTATAAGTTTATACAATGTTAACAAAAAGATAGTATCAAATGTGGAGAGAATTGAGCCGTCATTAAAAGATCCATTTGTAAGTTGTGAGTACAAAAACTGGTGTGTATTTGTACTTGACAATACGAATGTATTTGAGTAGGTAAATACTTGTCTTATAAGGTAAGATTGTCAACAATGGCGAAATAAGCCATGTAATTTTACGACACCATAGAACATTTGAAATTAAGGCAATAAATATAATAAATAAAGGTAATAAATTGTCTGTTTGTACAACTTAGACGTCCTGTGTCTTGTCTATAATAAACATGTTCTGAGTAAATCGTTTTATTGTCCTGTAAGAAGATTACAAATGCATAACATTATTAGGTTCATTGAAATGCACATGAGTGCATTCAAATGAGTTGTCGTAATTTTTCAGGAGTTATACCAATAAAGACTAAAGAAAATACAAAAGGTAGTACCAATGGCGTTACTTGTAACTAACCATGTGTGGACATTGCCGTTACGGCGGGTACAAAAAAATTATAATTCCCTCATTGAAAATGGAGTCATGCGATTTGTGACACTATAATTTATTTAATAAAAGTTACAACTTGACAACAATCCCACTTGTTAAGTGGAAATGAATTCCAGAAACAAGTGCACGTAAAAAAATAAACTATTTATAAATTTAAATATTTATTTTTGAAATCCTTGTGGAGAGCTCCTTAATTTGATACCCATATTGCATTATTTGATTTATTTTTAATTTTTGTTACTTTAAAAAATTGCATTTCACAGCCACCATATTTGTTTTTTTTAATTTCACTTATCTAAGAACACTTGGGTTATCAAGACAAATTTAACGATATCTTAATTATATAAATCTGTTCAGCGGTTTGGAAGATATGAGGTAATAAAGAATATTACATGTATACATACATACATACAAACATACATAGATACAAGACACGCGCGATAAACATAACCCTTCCTGGCAGTCGGGTAAAAAAACAAAACGATTTAAAATTCGTATGTGCGTTAGCGTCACATGTTGCTAAGCTACAGGGCGGTGCGTGAAACCCACGCAATTACTGGAAGGTACCCTAAATGGGGTCTGACGATGTCTTATCTGCTGCTATTGTTTAACACGCTTTTTTCATTCCCACGGTCGTTGGCGAGCGACGAACGCGCCTCTGATAACGTGGTACCTGCCAGCAAGCGTCTCAAGGAATTCTCACTATTGACAATTCACAATTTTAAAAGGATACTAAGGTACAAGGATAAAATATGTAGGTGTACGTCAAACCGCAGTTAGTGCTTTTTACGTCGATAAAACTAGTTTATAGAACTGTGCAGTAATTTGAAGTGTGTTTGGACCATCGACTTGGATATTTTATTTGCATAAATATCGCAAATATAAATTAACATAATTTAACGTCCAAAGAAAATAATTGGTGAAGCTTTTCATTGATCTTTGCATACTAAAAACAACTATGATTGAAAGAAAGAGTGAGTGATAAAAACTCCGCAAATGTTTTACAGTTTTTAAATAAACTTAATCGTTATTTCAGTGGTGGTGAACGTAATTAATATTCAATACATAATGCGGTTATTAGCTGTCAATATCATAGAGAAATATGGAAACCATTTTATTTATCAACGTCTACGCTTTAATGATTTACAATGTATTTATTCTAGAGGTAATTTAATTGGCATTTTGGTTTTAAGCTTAACTCAGAAGGATTTTGCTAAATAAGTTAGCGAAACAAGCGTGAGAGTAAATTGTTACCGATGTAGAGTCACCTACCTAATATTAACTTGTGTTCATATTATTCGTTTGATTTACAGTCGCTCATATTACAAATATTATGTTTAACAGTATAATTTGGTATTCATCTCAGGAAATCAGAAATGCATTGTTGAATTCAAATGAAACGGCATGAAACAAAGGGAGTCGGGAGTCAAGTGCAAAATATACCCACGACCCACACATATTAGCGGCCAGATATAATGTAATAGGTACTGAGCCGAATCCATTATCCAATGACGTGCAGCAATTACCCATTTAATGTAATTTGGGGCATTGTAAAAGTGTCCAGGGCGAGTCCACGTACATTTTATTGTCACACACAAGCACTCGGGAACAGATTACAGAGTAACACTAGGAGAACACTGTTTGAACACAGTCGGAGCGTTCGCGCTTCGGAGCGGTCATTTCAAATTCGGTATCGGGTGTCCGGTGTCCAGAGTGTTCGGAGCTGGTGTGGGCGCGCGCGCGCGTCTACGGCCACAGCGCGACTACAGCACTCGCCTCTGAATGGGCGCCGCGGAGGGGCGAAGCTCGCTAGTTCGTCATGAGCTTACGAAAATCACCAATTGCGAGTGTCCCCTCATTACACGTAATTTTGTAAAGACACTTGCAGTTTCGATATTGACGACGCGCCCCGGGCGACTAGATGGGTAGACGATTTGCTTTCCGGGCCGAGAGAGCGCGATATTTTTTTAAGGAGCTTCCGATTGAAGCTACGGATCGCCGGCATCCGGTGCCACCTGCTCGCACTCCAGTCGAGAGCGCGCGTTAGAAGGAGATGAAGTGATCGATCAGAACGCAGACCGGATGGCGGACTCGGTTATGAATGAATGCTCCGTCCTCTTCCTGCGCGCGGCTCGCGCACTCTCTCGCTCTCTCTAGCTCGGACGCAGGTTGTCGCCGTAGAGGAAGTGAAAGGGACGGGAGGCGGCGTAGTAAATATTGCGTTCTGTGAATCCATCGGGAGTATTTCTTAGGAGCTTTGGTTTTTGTGTCATTATCACAAAGGGTAACCGTTCTACGTCATTGATAGGACAGTCAAGTGGTAATAGTTTTGTAATGGTTACGCAACTCTGTCTCTACATAGAGACATACAAACGTAATTACGTACATACATCTACCTGTACAAAGATACATGTACGTACCTACATGAGATTTAATAATAATAGAAAAAAAAAGAAATACATCTTTAATTCTTTTAAACGACGCAATAGCTCTATCGTCAACCTACAAATCCCCATTTAATTGAGTAACACATTAATTAAGTCAAAACTAAATATGAATAGGGCACTCACAGCTCAGTACTCCAATGTATTTGCCAACAAAGCGATCGCACGTGTAGCCCGGCATTGTGGCGCACCCAGCCGATAGCGACGCGTTGACAACGCTACCCTGCCCTTGTAGGCCAAGAGACGGCCGAGCAATAGCGAAAAATCCCTTCAAACATTTCCTCACGCAAAACATCTTACAAACCCGCAAAACACTGAAATATTAGTTACAAGAACCGAAAAAATGTACTTTATCAGTGTAGAGACAGGTTTTCCACAATTCGTTTTGTCTACGAAACCCTAAAAGGATGAAACTTTCAAGTTTATAAATGTTTTGGGTAAAGGTAAAAATAAAGATATTAACTACACAATTTTAACGTAATTGTAGAAGTTTACGAAAGTATAGATATATTCAGTAGAATACTAAATTTAGAAGGAGGTACAACTATAGTCTATAAGTTTATATTACGGACCTAGGTGAAGTTATCTACTAGCACCTGGACTATACGAGTCTACGACTAGCCGCGCCTTTGTGTCGATGTCTAGAAGAACAAATAAATGAACACGCGAAACGAATTGTTCATGCTCCGACAATATTCATTGAGTCTACTCTAATATTTTCTATTAAGAGAGGAATCTTATATAATGTTCCCTAGTCCTGGGAAGGAATATAACGTTATCCCACCAAAAACATTTTATACATATAAAACATATAATCCTCACACTGTTAAAAAGTTATCATGTATAGAGAGAAAGAGAGAGAGACTAGACTTTACGTAGAGCTTAGAATAATAACGCTTACGCTTAAGTTTTGTTTCAGACGCTACTTCTAGGCGTTATTATTCTAAGACGTAGAGCTAAACTTTACAAGGCCTGACTCTACCTTTTCAAACTTTAGCGCCCCAACTCAGAGTCACTAACGGTTACTTTAATCGCTATTTAGTAACGATGATGATTTCATACAAATTCTGTGCTACGAGCAAGTAGCGATTTAAGTAACCTTTAGTGACTAAAGTTGGGGCGTAAAAACCTAATGTCTTGGTCAAAATGTATCTAAGCTTACCTAGTACATAGCTTCAGTAGGAAATTACTTCAGTTTCAGTGACTCAATGAACTGACTGTCGAGTAGTAGACTGAGGAGTTTCTTTCGCTGTTTCTTCTCCTCTATAACAAAGCACCTTTTAAAAATCGCGGTAGAATCAAAACAGTTACATTCGTAAGTGTATCAAAAATAGGTATCTACAATGAAATACCTACGATACAATACTTTATTGTGCAACTTTAGAAGATTTTTTATCCCTTCGAGAACATACGTAATTGAAAAACTTAGCACAGTGCCTTACGATGTGTCCTTTTCCTAATTTCTAATACACATATAATCTTCTTTGACCTTACACGTTGTGGACATTCGAACGGGAACCCCTACGGGACTCCGATGCCAACTTCCGGTCATTGCGTTTGAAGATCCCCGATTAACAGATCTACTTAGTACTAATTGGGAGGTAGTTATGAATCATGTTATTACCGTAAGCTTATTACTCTGTTTCAATATTTCAAGTGACTTTATGTTGCCAGATATGTAAATAAAAATGAATTAGGTAATAATTTCTCTAAATATTTAAACTAACTCAGACAATACTTTATTGTTTACTGATAATATACATATAATACTACACACTATAAAACAGATTCAAAACAACTATGTAGATATATCATACGTTTAAAACTGACCATTTGTTTCCGAAATCCCATTGCGAAAAACCTCGTGTTGCCCAACGCGAACTTTCAATAGTTTTGCCAAACAAATGAGAAGTAACGCAACAATTGACTTTCACTAAAACAAACAGAGGATGTGGTATTGTCACCACCTCGCCTCACCAGCGGTTGAACACCTCGATAGGCTCAACATTACATTGTTGTAGTGTTTTCTCAAAATTACCCGCTTAGAATAAACATCGGTTGCTCTAGAATCGAAAACAATCGACACAATAGCGGAATACTAAACGGTGCGATGACGTTCGTTCAAGTATTTCAGCTATTTTAGATTTAAATCTGTTCGAGCCATAGATTTATAATAAGTAGACTTGCAACCTAAACAAATCTTGCTGAATAACCAAATGGATAGAAGAAATGAACGCTCTCAATTTACATCCTCACGCAATAATTCTCTATGTTCATCTCATTTGGCAATTTGAGACATTTTAGTTAATAACAGGTTATAGAGGCGTTTGCAAAAAAGAAGATAAACCAGAGTAATAAACACGCCAGGAATTTGTAAAGAGCTGAGAGTAGCTAATTAAGTTAGAGCGAGAAAAACTGGTAGTTTAACTACAGAAGAAATAATAGTACTTATAAAATGTTTAACTAAATTTAAAGATACAATTTCTATATATTTTAAAAATATTGTATAGCTAAGTGAGAACCTCATTGCTTACTTATTAAATTGAGGTTCACGCACAATAATAATTTATCTATAAAATATTCTTAAACAAAGAGCTTATCCATGGCTGAGTACATTAATAAAGAAAGATCTCGCCACAAATCAAGGGATCCCATCGCGCGATGTAACCTCTGCGTGCCAGGTGCTACGCGGGAAGTGCCCCCCTCCCCCGCACTCCCCGCACCCCTTCACCCTCACACACACATACACAGTTACACACACCATGCGTATACTGACGTACACATCGATACTGCATTTGTTTCAGTAATTTATTAAAGACATTTGCGTACGTACCGTTGTTAAGTAAAAGAAATTATGCGTATTAACGAACGGACTTTAAGTATCATTAATTGATTCTTTAGAGTGGTTCGGACCGGCAAATTATTGTTATTGTTAAATAATTTGTTTTGGTGTTAAGGCGTAACTAAGACTTAATTTCTTATGCGAGATCTTGATTACAGTGACGGTTAATTATGTACCTATTTACAGTTTGTTTTTTATGTGAATAATCGACAAAGGAGCAGAAGGACCACCGGATGGTCGCCACCATCGTCGCCCATGGACGTCAGAAACACCAAAGGCATCACGGATGCGTTGTCGGCCAAGAAATAAGAAATAAAGATATTTTGACTTACTCACGCACGGCTCATTTTTAAACGATTTCAAAAAGGAGGGGAGGTATTCAATTCGCCTGTATTTTTTATGTTTTTACCTCAGAACTTTCGACTGGGTGAACCGATTTTGATGATTCTTTTTTTAATTGAAAGCTGGTGCTTGTCATGTGGTCCCACTTAAATTTGAGCTAGATCTGACTAGTAGTTTTTGAGTAATTTTGGAGTCGGTTATTTTTTTCTTATAGTAACACTTCACACATAAGTTGAGTAGTGCAGTGAATACATATTAATTTTAGTTTTTACTACAATATTTCAACTTTCTAAAGCAAGTTAACAATGACTGAATTATTCTAATTAGGTACCTGCAGAAGGTTGATTTTGGTTACAGTAAATCAATAGTTTTATTAGCAGTAGCACGATAAACTGATTGACGCTACTGCTAAATAGATTTGTTACTTTAAATTTTTAACCGACTTCAAAAAAAGGAGGAGGTTCTCAATTCGACTCTATATTTTTTTTTTATGTTTGTTACCTCAGAACTTTGGACTGGGCGAACCGATTTTGATGATTCTTTTTTTAATCGAAAGCTGGTGGCTGTCATGTGGTCCCATATAAATTTGAATGAGATCTGACAAGTAGTTTTTGAGACTTTGAAGTCGGTTATTTTTTGTTAGTAAAATTTAAATTATTTCTAGTCTATTAAATTTTACTCTAGTTATAGTAAAATTTTAAGTTTGTTCAATAAATCAGTCCGTTATAGTTAAAGATTTAGTCATTAAAATTCTTTTGAAATATAAACCAAGCCCAGAAGTGGCACCCCGGCGGAAAATTCACTACAATTATTTTACATTGCATGCAAATGAATGACTAAATTTACGCTTAACAAGTTTAATAACTAAATAAATGTAAAGTTTACCAACACATTAACTTTAACAATCCATTTGCAATTGCCATAAGCTTTATAAATGGAAAAATAATTGATAAATACACGGCACTCACGCGCCAATCGATCCTAAATTAATTAAAGCTGTTAAATTCTTATTTTATTCATCGTCCCCACACGGATAGGATGTTTATCGCAGGCTATAAAACAAGTTGTAATTATACATGGAATGTTACTAAAACCCCTAACGCTAACATCAATGTATAATTGTTCACATCCACAACTTACAAAGAATATTATCACCAGGTAGCGAAGGCCTACACAATGTGTCCTTCCGGTATCCCATATTGTGACACAACTCAAAAACGGACCATATTAATAGAAGAACACAGTAACATTTTCTACGGCTTTTGAAACATGATTTCGGGAAAAATTACAAGTTTGGTCGCTGCATAGAAATGCAGTGAGCTAAAAGGACTTTAGTGTTCAGAAAATAGGGTGGGTATTTGATTGGTTGAGTGGAGGAATGGAAGCTTATCGTTTGTACTGCAGGGTTACCTGCCATCCGGTGTAAGACGACACCGTGGGGAAGTGCGGACCATTACTGAGCCTGAGCAACCCTTCGATATCGTATTAACATAATTAATATGATAATATAGGAGCTTATCTTTTATCCGTATTACTTTATATCAGTATATTTTATCGGCATTGGATTTCGAAGCGAGACATTAGATAGAGGTTTGTGCGTTAAAGTCTTTTGTATGTCTTTCTTGGCTATGTAGCAGCGTTGCAACTCGTAATAGGCCCACTGGTGGGCGTGGGTGTTTTGTGAAATAAGTTTAAGATATACTTTATCGCGTTGTCCAAGTGCAAGTTAGTAGATTTAATGTATTATGATGAATCTTCAGGCACGTTTCGTAAGGATATGATCGTTAACGAATCAAGTGATAATTTATTTGAAATATTTTATGGAATAATTTTAGAGGCTATAGGGACATTGGAGGAATCATAAGTCACGTAGAGTGTAGATACTGAATATTTTACAGAATCATTTTAGAGGCTACAGGGACATTGGACGAATCACACGTAGAGTGTACTACTCGATACATGCTCCAAATCTCTTTAGTATAGAGATTAGAGGCAGAGTCAAGTGAGGTTCTTATGTTGAAAGCTTTTAGTGATGTTGAATGACTGTAACAGTGCACTACATTAATTTTACAAGATAATGTGTCATCTTAAGCTCACAAGCATCACGTTTGACTACCGGTTTCATTTACTACCGGTTACACATTAACTACCGGTGTCTCAATAACCCCCGACGGATATACCAAAGATGCAGAACTTTATCAACAAAGACGGTTGATATCAAACCATTGCTATTACCCATTTGAGCTGGGATTATACTTCCAATATTTCCTACATGCAATTAAGAAAATTTGAACAAATTACTTCCGCGATGGTATATTAAATAACCTTTGAGTTAATCTTATCACATATTATAACCATAACTTAGGTGAATAAATTAAAAGCTAAGTACTCGAACACCGCGTGTTCCAATAAATTTACATTTACTGAACATAAATCGCCGTTTGTTAATTAAATATCATAATGGTTCACCGATCCGTTTACTTAATGAAAACCAGCCACTGGGCGAGAACGGGTTATGGTAACCCATTAATTTTATATTGCCCAAATCAAACTATAATTACTGTAAGTCGTTTAAAGGAATTTTAATAAATTTATTAGATGTTCAGCACGCGAACAACGATCGTCGTGAGTTCTACTCGTAGTTCACACTTGCTTCCATTTAGATGTGTCTCAGTTCCAATTTGCTTCTTGAAATGTAAGTTGTACTTAGTAAGTATCTAAATGTACCTAATTGTTTCAAAACAGGTAATATATTGTACCTTATAAGTAGATAGCTATTCCATGTTATCAATAGTAGGTTTAAATGAAGTCTGGTAAACCGTAGTCAGCATGGTAAAGCTCTATTAGAGGTTACAGGTAATGATAGTATCAGACATCATTCACACGGGTGTTTAGCTGTGTACTGTGTAGTTGTACCTATCTGTTAAATCTTCACCTATGATTACGCCTTAAATTAAAAATCTTTCAAGACATAATTTCCACGAGTGCTCCTATAACGCATTGTTAGCATTCGTCATTTACCATTCCGAGCTCTTAGAAATGAAAAGAATCGCGGTCCTATTCTGCGCAATTCAAGCCTCATCCCGCCATTATTCGAGCGGCAGTCTAGACTTAAAAAATCTCAAACAGTAAATGTCGAACGGAACCATAAAAAGGTGAGTAAAAGGCGTCGAAAGGAGGCAGCGAATTTTGAACGAAACCAGTTTAATGAGGGTCGTATTTAAATACGAAAATAAAGTTCCCACGGCGTCGCTGGCTGGGGCGGAAGCCTGCGATGTCGCGGCGTCACCGCGCGACTGATCGCGCGACTGCGCCGCGACCGTCATCGCCGACGCGACGCCTCGCGACTCCCGCGACTCCGCGGTCACCATTCATGATCCTCAATCAATTCACTTGCAAAAAACGATGCCGACGAATTCAGAGTTCGAGTTAAACTAGACGTTTGAATATGATCAGACAGGTCCCCGCGTAATAATTCCTGTTTTGGTTATTGACGTCGCCCAGAAGTAGCGTGAGAATATTAATTCGTAAGAACCGATTATACGAGTAGTCCGTGTACTTTTACCGATAAGATATAGTTTACATAAAAATGTTAATAATGATTACGATTTTAAATCTGAATGATCAAGTGAAAGAACCTTATAATGATCCGTGGGACCTGATTTAATGGATGCAGATCTGCAAAGGAAATGTTGATCTTAATTGTCATTTTATTCAGTCGATAAGATTAAACTCAAAAGTAAATTTTGTGAGTGATATATTTTTTCTGTGAGGAAACTTTTATACAGGGATTTCACAAGTTCCTGTTAAGGTCATCGTTCAGGAGTTGCTTTTCCTAGTTTTATGCACAAAGTTCAAATTTATTGCAACATCTAAAAAACCTATTTTAATAACCCTATAACGGAAGTTCCATTCTGTTTTCAATGTATTGTGCTCAGTTTTCGTTTAATAAATTTGTCAGTTGGCAGATTAATTTTTCTTCATAAATTCTAATTTCGAACGAAGCCCAGACTTCAGTTCCGTTAAAATCGGTCAGACGACTAAATTTATTGGTAAACAGACAGTTGTACATCACGTCCATGATTGCGACACTTGGCGTTTGTCCATCATGGCCAGAATCATTCTAGTTCAATCTTGTCGGCATTGCAACAACTGATTGAGTAAGTCAATGCACACATCAGAGCTACAACAAGTACCTATTACATTCATGAACAGGTTAATTATGAAGATGAGAATAGGCAAGAGTGAATAAGCTTTTACTAAGTTAGTGCGTTTCACCATCCATGACTACATCGCCACTTACTATTAGGTGGGATTGTAGTCAAGCATTAACTTATAGGGTATAAAAAAAGAACATAATATATCTAATATGTCCATATTTCTTTATTTGTTCGACAAAATATGTACTTGTCGTACCAACAGTTTTCACCAAAGCGCGCTACATTTGAAGAACAATATTAAAATTGATTTTATTATATCCATGTTTTAATGTATATGTTGACGACCCGTGTGGCACAATGTTTACCATGCCGGATCGCCGCACCGAGGGTCCTGGGTTCGATTCTCAGCGAGGCAGAAATTTGAATGATGAGTTTGAATTTCTGTTCTCGGTCTGGGTGTGAATGTCCTTGTCTAGTGTGTTGTCCATGGCACCCACGACACAGGGAATCCTAGTGTGGGGCTATGAGTGTGAAGCGTTATTGTATTTTAAATGATAAGTGTAACTCCACCAACTCGCGCCGCACTACAGTAGCGTGGTAGAGTTTGCACTTAGATGTAGAGAAACCCGTGCCCTTTTTTGAGCCACGAAATATATTATGTATCTCATATAATTATAGTTCTGTTTCAAATATAAATTCATATAGATTTTAGTAGGTATCATGTTCATTTTCATAATAAACATCCTATTGGATGTCCAACGGATGTTATTTCAACATTTTCTGCTATTATTTTAATTCAGTTGTGCTATAATGCTATATAATTTCTTGAATAAAAATTATACCATTGGATATAGTCGTAATTAATCAAAACAAATGTTTGATACGAATAAAAATGTCATCGTGTACAGGAAATACCGACAAAACCATGACGTCCGCTGTAGTATTTCTTTAATAAAATAAAATAACAGCAAGGCTCATTGAAATTAAGTACAAAATACTGCTTGTCATAAATTCCAGGATATCTGAATGACTTGGATTGCCATTCAAATTCACATTTGGATGGTATGAGGTCGAATTTATATATGAGTAGAACAAACACTTACACTTAAATAAAATAAATATTAACTGTTCAAATTTTGTGAAACGAAAGGAGGTAATGGCTGCTGCGGAATATCGATGACTTTAAATGGAAGTTATGGAAGGTATATGAGAAAAACTCCATATTCACTGAACGTATATTTATTGTGGCAACAGATCTCAAAATAACAATAATTTTTCATATTTTTCTATTTGCGTTTTTGTTTCAGATTTTATAAACGTCATTACCGATCCTTATGTGGTTGTCTCTGACATAGATGTAATACCTGTTTGTATTTGCATATTTTATTTCAAATTTGTTAATATTTCATTTATTCTTTCTTCTATTTATCAATTTGAAAAATTCGGAATAAAAATTTACCCAGGGTAAATTTTCCCCCAGGGTATTTTTTCCACAGGTTTCCCGAATCAAAGCGAGGGCGGTTACTAGTAATATCAATGTTAGGTACTCAACAAAGGGATAAGATATACAATGGGTAAATACTGGGTTTCCATGAATCGCAAATTGACTTTTCGAAATATACAAGTTGTAAATGAGGTCCGATCTGTTTGAGCTTGCTTTCGATAGTGTCAACACGAGCGGCCTCGGGACAAGCCCGATGCTTTGTTTGTTAGTATGTTTACTCGGGCTGTTTTTTAAAATATGTGTTCACGTAAATAGATAATGTTGAGATAATGTATTGACACATAATGGTAATGTTTTTAATGATATTGGGAATTTGGGATTAAGTAAGATAAGTGTTTGATCATTTTTGGCCCGTAACGCATTGATGGCGGGTGTTAGAGGCCATTCAATACATAATTTTTACCCAACTGCCAGGAAGGGTTATGTTTTTCGCGAGTATCTTATGTGTGTAATATTCTTTATTAAATCATATCTTCCAAACTTCTGAACGGATTTACATAATTAACATATACATATACATATAAATCGAATAATGCAATATGGATATCAGATTAAAGAGCTCACCATAAGGATTTCAAAAAGGTAGCAGGCGAGTTTTTTTTTAATTTTACTAGTTGGTTTACATAACACTAGACTGTCGGACACTGTAGCAAGCGCCTGTTATGTAATTATAGATTACTGTGTCATTTACGATTCAATTTGCATGGTTAAATAGCACCTATAGATCAAACATTATGCAAATATGAATAGGTATTCAAATATTTGTCGGTTCTCACAGCAGTCTTAATATGATGAATGTTGATATGCAAACTAAACACGAAGGAAGTGATAGTTCTCCTAGCACAGAATTTTTTACCATTCCCACATATAAATAGTTTACTTACATGATTCGTCCGTGGTCTGTATTTGGTACCTAGTTGCTACAAACTAAATACCAGCAACAGATCTATGCCTAATACAGACCAACGGATCATGACTCACAGCCGTAATAAAATACATGGGATATTTTACCTTAGTGGAAGTTAAACTATTTATATAACATAGTTTAAAACTCGTATATCTGACAAAATCCAACTTTGCTTTTCTTATTACAATTTATTCTAGCACCAGAGAATGGCCTCGAAATAACCCATTCACGCACGATTACATTGTTTAAAATAAAATTGAATCACGATTCTCTCAATTCGATTGTCATCATTGATTACCAGTTGACCAATTAATTGTGACTTCTGTAGAAGTGTAGTATCATGTGCAAAGCAACAAAGACATTGCGTTGTGTCTCTCGACGGCAAACTGGTCCCGAGTGAAACACAAGTACTGATTCATATGAAGTGATGTGTGTCGGAATAAATTACAGTGTAGCAAGTATCTCGGTTCATTAAATGTATGAATGATACGCTCATTGAGCGAGCTGTGGAGGGGACAGCCTCCATGAATGAAACGTACTTGTTTGGCTTCTATTTAACTCCAACGTTCTAAATTCTTGGGCGATTTGTTAGACACGATGGTTAGAAGAAATTGTACGGAGTTGTGATTGTTAGAGAATGGTTTACGAATGTCGTGAGCGTCTGCTTGTTAGGTACGTACAGTCGGCCGCAGAAGTAGCTTAACATTATAGTACTTTGTAATAGTAACTGTTTCGACGGTTTCCTAACAACATCTATGACAAAAAGAAATGTAATGTGACAAGGTACTAAAATGTTAAGCTACTTCTGCGGCCGACTGTACTTGCTAGGTTACTATGCAGTACATTTTATATTTTATTTTTAACGGGCATAAAAAAACTATGTTCTCTCTTTTTTAATGTCTTTTTGCTAAGAAATTTATCATTTATGAACCGGTAGTGAAAATTATTATTTGATCATCTTTTTTTTAATTCAAAAGTTTAAATTTCGAAATTCAGTCCTGATGATGGGGATCCATGCGGAATTGAGGGAACTTTCAGTTATTTTTTTTTCCGTACGCTATCGCAGTTGTTGGTCCTTGTCATACCTATAGCAATGAAAGTGAAGCGAAGCGTGGCTTGGTGTAGCTTGTAATTTTAATAAAGATTTAAATATTTAGGAAATGTATTCTTTCCTTAAAATGTCTTTATAAAAGTCTCGTTTTCTAGCTATTACCTATGTAAACAGCAGGTCTTAACAGTAAATAAGACATATTGTAATCTTTACCACGTAAAATACGCATTAACTCTCAGTAAAGTAAATACAAGATGATCTCGCTTGCCCCGAGACCGACTCCACTCTCCATACCCTTTGTAGCCACATTGGTTACAACAACTTTATCAAGAACACTGTTTGCTGAATCAACAAGGCCCAGCGGACAAAAAATATGACTCAACACGACCAGAATATCAGTATGTTCTCTCGTATTGTCTATGGGAAAACCTCGTCAATGTTATCTGCTAAAATTCCGCTATGAATAGAAAACCCGATAGTATACAATAGTTTTTGTGCAAGTTCAACTAATTTCGTAAGAATTTATGTAAAAATGTTATCAAGGATTTGTGTTAACAAAATTTTGTTTTGTTTTCATTTCAAAAATTGTTCACCTTAAGACGATTCTAAGGCTAAGTTAGCAGTGCCATTACACAAGGCATACTAGTAGATAAATAAAGGCATGATCTTTATAAATATGTAATCTAAATAAAATATATAATCTATATAAAATATGTAATCTTTATAAATATGTAATCTATAAAATATGTAATCTATTTATGGCAATAAAACATTAAAATTATCTATAATATGTAGATAACGCGAATAAGAGTGATCCGGTAATTATACCTACCTACGCCTTCACTCAAAATACACACGTTCTACAAATTTATTAATTCATTGATATTAACTCCGAAGCTATTCCAAGTAAACTTTTAATTAAACATTATGATGGTCTGTCAGTAATCTTAATTTATATGTGGCATTTGAATAATAAATTACAGAAGTTTGAGACCATTCAATATTCATAAAAGCTCTACTTTATTCGTAACGTTGGCGTAGGTACTTTCTTACTATTATTGATAAAAGCAATTAATATTAGATTTGGTTCACCTAATAGAAAACTTACATTGAAATGTGTAAATGACAGACAGACAATTTAATTTTATTTATATTAATGCAGCTTCGATGGAGGCCGATAAAACGTCGGGTCCCAACACGATAACATCACCGCATTCGGCTACCGTTGTCGTTTCGATGACATCCATAAAATTAGAATGTGATCGTACCTTTTATTCTTTCATCTGAGGTAGCATCATTAATCTTTTTAGCAATCAACATCAATAATATGTATCTACAATTCCTTACCTTTGTTTCTTGTGAACCCTTTTTTTCTTAAGTTAATGCTTGACCACGTAACCATCTGAATGGTCAAGGGATTACGCACGGGTGAGCGCAGACTCAGTAAAAGGCTATCTATTGTTTATCCGTGTTAGTAATAAATTGTAACGGAATCCAATCTGTAAAGTATTTTTTTAACTATATGGTTTTTTTTATGAAACCAGCCGACAAGAGCTGACAATTTACTTGATGGCGAGTGGCCATCGTCCCCCATGGACACCAGCAACACCAGAGGCATCTCCGAAGCGTTACCGACCAGGAAAGAAGGAAAGAAAAAACTTGCTTCCAAGCCATGTTATTCTTAGAGGTCCAAAATAATATTATCTCTACGTGATTGTCTATATGTTGATACTAGGTGTTGGGTATACCTAGTTAGGCACACCTAGATATAATTTAGTGAGTATAAAAGATGTTTTACTTCTCGGGGAATTCCCGCGGGCTCGATTCTATTGGCTCTATCTTGCATACATTAAATAACAATAAATTGTTTCATAATTCTATTTCATGAAAATACACAAGCGCTCAACCTGATATCAATGGCGTATAATAAGTTTTGCATAATTATCCTTAACTGTTTTTTACCAAAAGTACCTACCGAACTCTACCATATTGTTACAGTATTGTTACTTTACTATACAAAAGATTCATTGATTGTGTTTTTTCCAACTTAAGAACAAGCAGTTTACTGGTGCGTAGTTATTACAATACGACATCAGCAGGGATCCAATTCACTACCAGATTCACAGCTTCTTTCTTCATCGGCAATGATTCAGTGATGTCTTTGTTAAAGCAATCTGTGTTTAAAGCAAGTTTAGTGATTTTATATTTTGACATGACTTATCCTCATGAGGGCGACACGTTTAATTTAATGTGACGTTACACAGCTTCACCAGCGGATGATCTCCAACAATAGGTACCTTACTTGTAAAATTATAATAACGTTTAGAAGTTCTAAGGAAATACATGAACATACATAAATTCAAATAGTCACACACATAACCCTCCTTTTGGCTTCGTCGTAGTCGGCTAAAAATATCGTTATTGTCATGTTTCAGCCATCACCTTTCTAATATATCAGAAAAAAAGGTGAAATGAAGGCTCAGAGATGTAATGGAGGTCAAAACGCCGGTCCAGTCTCAAGTGTTACAACATTTATAATTCGGACTGTCGCGAGCGCCATCGTGAGAACACCCGCGACCAGCGTAGGAAGCACCTCACTGACCACACTCTATCATGTTCTGTCACTCAAAAAATGAATGAAATCATCAACTTCCGCAGGTCATTTTAAACTGACCTCTTCACACGTGATTTGGCGTCGTCTACCAAGTAGTTACGTATAAAAACTGTCTAAAATAAATATATGCGGTTTAGACTCATGAATGAATTAGGACCACGGCGACTCGTGGGAAAGACTTACTAATTTTATTGGTATCTAATTAATTCAGTTTTTTTAATACGATATTTCGTCATCAATGATAGCGCTTGTTAAATTGTAATTTGTGTGTTTACCGAACAACGCATTAAAAACCTTTTATTTTTTTAATACCTAATTGAAGTGGACATTAACAAAGAAAAAGTGAGCTTGGAACACTTAAAGCTGGCAGGCTGGTCAAATTGCGCAATTTGGTAAAAGTTATACGAGCATTTACCGAGGGCGCAAAAAGCGCGTACGTGAACACACGTCCAGCCCGATTGGCAATAAAATGTCCAGCCATGCGGACCATGCCCATCTATCAGCGGATTCCGTTTAAGTGGACCCAATAATACGCTTTTTGCGCCAAGTGTCCACAACTCTTATCCCACCACGAATGTAAAATAAAAAAGTGCCCAAGAACATAATAAAATTGCTTTCATTAAAAAGTAACTAAACTTGAACTATAAAAATAAATTTCATTCAAGATACAACCGGATGTTTCCTCGTTCGATGGGCATAAACGACGTTAAATCACGTTTTAGTAAACTAGTCGAATATGGGGGCTACTGACTACAGCACTACAGGTACTGTTAGGCGAACGGATAGGAAGCGTCCGGCTAAAAACCAGAAAGTCGACGTCTCCATAAGACACGGGAATATTGTCTTCCGCTAATTATTTACGATATATTGCGTAACGGTGAAACGCCGGGAAGGAGACAGGAAAAAACACGTTCTACAGGACGCGAGTCGCCAACACCTGATGACATTAATCCAACTTGATGCTTTATCACAATGCATTATGGCTCACAATGTATCAGTGACTGAAGCCGTTTGCTCGGTTTTAGAATATCTTTATTCATATTCCGAACGATCTCGATAGCCGAGATGGAGTCCGATCGATGGCCGGATCACATAACGTGTACCTTATTACCTGATCATTAGAATTCAAATTAGTTCTTCGTGATGCCGAGTACCGGTCTGTTTTCGCTGGTTTGTAATTAAAGATACCATAGCAGGAACCAGGAAGAGTGTCGTACTATCTCAACAGTTAGCCGGAAGTCGCTCGATCTGTGAGTTCATTCATAAATGAGAAACTCGACGCGACAATGTGGTATGGCAGGTTGACGCATCGGACAATATTAGCTTCTATTTATAGGCTGGTTAGGCCTACATTGGGAGAGTTGTGCATTCGTAATAATTAAACATGAATGAAACGATCCATTTAATTGAGTAGAAATGTGAACAAACATTGTGTTAGCTTGTCGTGCTTGTTGTTCTGTTTTGTTTAGTTTTTTGTGATCTTTGCTTAGAATTATAATAAACATGATAATAATTATTTTTGTCCATAGATGGCGTTTATTCGTAATGTGTTAGGTTCTATTTTTACGTATTAATCACTACTTATCTATTGATGCTATGACGCTAAATAACGTAATTTTTCATTTTGCGATTGTTCATTTAGCGTCTTCGTCATTGCTGTATTCATTCACAAAGGATGTAGGTATTACCTAACCACTTAAACTTATACATAAGTCAACCGTGGGTAAACTGAAGTGTTAAGCAAGTTATAGGTATTTAAAAACCGATTAGCCTACATTGTTTAAACAACGGTATTACACCACAATTGGCTATTAGACAATTTTTGGAAAAATATTTTTAAATTTACGTAGTTTTATTTTATACCTCTTACAATATTTATTTTTCTCATAAAAGTGTTATTTAGTAGGAAAAAAATTACTTTTAATCCATTAATTTTAAATTCGCGCGAAAATAGTCCGCCATCTGTCACTTGCTGGCTGTGACGTCACATTTCAATTAACAAAAGTTTACGCTCTAACTCTGAAGATATTTTAAGTGAAAAACTTACACCTTTTTCACTGGAATGAGGATCATTCACATTCTTTTTTGAGTATGCAGATTTGTAGATATGAAAAAACTATGAACATCATTGAAAAAAATTTCAAAATCGGACGAAAAATAAAGAAGTTAAAGCGGTTTTACTAACGAGTTTGAAAAAACACGCGCACCGAGCGCGAGATCGCCTCTGACGTCATTTTACGCGTACGCCGCGACGCGACGTACGGGGATTGCATGAGTTTAGTCTGTTTCGGTGGACTGAGGCAAAATGATGTCAAGTTAATATTTATATCATGCCGTTTTTCACAAGTACAAACATTGCTACACCTAATAAACTTTTTTCGTGTTCTAAATTACGGTAAAATTAGAAAAAACAGTGAAAATAAAATTATGAAAGGAAACGAAATAATAACATTTTTAGATAAACAGCCGGCAACCAAACAGACTACCCACGCGATGATAAGTGGACAGTCCCCATCGACATTAGTAACACCCACAGACTCGTTTCTAGAAATCTAGATACCTATTTGTGGTAATACCGTGCCTACTGGTCCTCAGACCCTCAGCCGGAACAAGAGTCATTTGTCGCCTGAATCAAGCAAGAGGGCCACGCAGGCTTAATGAAAATACCAGTAATATTATTAATAATTAATAATACCTATATTTATTATTTTGTTATTCAAAAAACGGCGAATTTATATTGAAGTACCTACTTATATTTAGTAATTTATATACTGAAACCCACGATAAAATCACAAAGGATTCCTCCAGGAGCGGGTTTCGAAAAATAAGCAATATTCACATTCATTTGTATTTTTTTTTCTTTTTTTTGCAAAATTTTGAAAAACTGAAAAATATGTGTTCCATAAATTTAAGCAAGGAATATTTGTTGCAAATTTGAAGCAAATCGGTTGATGTTTTAAAAATAATCCATACAAACTTTCATCCCGTTTCCCGGGGAAACCTTTTAATTTTCCGGGATAAAAAGTATCCTAAAATATGACCCGGAGTATTAGTAACAACTTAACCAATTTTCATTGAAATCCGTTCAAGGGTTTTCATGTGATGCCCGGACAGACAAACAGACAGACAGACAGACAGACAATAATTCTAAAAAAAATATTTTTGTGCTCTAACACGTTATTGAAGTGCCCCCTAATCAAAATTTTAAAAAAATATTCAATGTACAGAAAATTTGCCCTTTGAGTTGTATTATAGTATAGATTTAACCCTTACGCGAAGCCTTCCCATTGGGGGGAGGGGGAGCTGTGTCTATTCTATGCCGATGTGGCCCCAATACGGCAAAATGAATCAAAACACTTGTAATAAATAAACAGTAACTGAGATGTTTGTGCGTGAAAGATGTTTGAGAAAAACTATCACTTACGCCCCAACTCAGAGTCACTAACGGTTACTCTAATCAGTCCTTAGTAAAGAATCACCATACAATTTTTGTACTAAGGAGCGATTTAAGTAACCAGAGTTGGGGCGTTAGACTTTTAGAATTAGATTAGACTTAGCTTTTAGATTAAGCTTTTTAGAATTTTTGTCTGTTTGTCGTGTGTTTGTTTCGGCTAATCTCGGGTATGGCCGAATTTAGATGCAATTTTCACTTATTATTTTTCACTTATTATTATAGTGGTGAAAATTAAATTTAAAGAGTACCGTCTACTAATTTATTACATTGTGAGCTTAATGAAAGTTTTACCGAATATGAAGCGAAGCGAGGGCATTTACTAGTTTCAAATAAAATTATTCATAAAATCGTATATTTGGAAAATATACATACCCATATGTGGCGTGATTGTTATTTAGGAAAAAAAGGTTAACACAAGAAAAAAAATCCAAATTAAATTCATACTGAAGACCGCTCGGGGATCGAACCCGGGAACGTCAGCCTAAAAGGCCGCTGAGGGAAGGAAGTCGTCAATTTTATATAGAAAAGTACCCAGTCTTAAAGTCTTAATACAAGTAGTTATTCATCCATCATATACATACACGTTATATACGTATTACATTAATTACCTACACACAATGACATGTTCACTCCTCCCACGCTACTAGGTAGTAAACTAATGATAGAAAACTTTTTATGTAGGCAACTACATATTTATGGAGATCCCATTAACTTGTACACAGGATAACAAGTCTTAGTAGATATTGCTTCTTGCCAAACATGATTCTAGGTTACTGGGAAGTACATACGTCGCCTACCTGAAGGTTTTGAATACCTGCTTTCCTGAGTAAAATGGTCTTCACCGACAGAAAGACGGACAGACGGACGGACAGATCACAGAATACAAAGGTTCGTTTTTTTTCCTATTGAGAAAAAAATGTGTTTTTTTTTTATAAATAATCGTAACTAAAAATATTTCGAGTGCAGCTAGTAAGACCCAGGTTTCCCGTATAATAATAACACCTAGGTAAGTTTAAGCGAAAGAAGGGCAGTTAGTATCCATATATGTAGGATGTCTAACTTTTAGGTACAATGTGCACACTTAATTATATGCATTTTTACTGTTAAAATTTGGCTATAGGATAATTAAAAAGCGATCGCCAATTTATCTGAGTGAACGCTTTCAAAGCCAACCTTCATTATGGTTTTGTACCATAACATGCAGTTATTTTTACTTTTATAAAAAAATATTTCATGATAAGAACGATGTCAAAATAAAAAGTGAGAAGTAATCACCAACAAAACACTATTATATTTAAAACATCCAGTACAACGAGCTCCCATAAGCTAAGTCAAAGTGCGCCCGGCCGCCGCGCCGGCGCGGGGCTCCCGACCGAGGCGTAAAATGACGTCATCATAGAGAATCGAGGCAGCGCGCGCGATTTAAATAGTGCCTCCTTGAATAATTAATATCTCTGTCATTTCTTGATGGATTTTGAAAATTTAAAAAGTGTCATACTAGGGCAAACAAATCCTAAGCGCTTAGCTACATCAAAACCCGGTTTTCAGTTTCATGAATGATCCTCATTGTGAAAATGACAAGCTACAAGACGTGTGCAGTGTCTATGTGTAGAAGTACTACAATTAAACCTGACAAATTGTTTATACCTACACGTTTCTAAATGCCCTCAACGTCGAAAGCAGTGGTTACAATTAGCACGTTGAGACCCAGAGTTAACATCTGTTATATCAGCAATATTCTTTTGTGAGGACCACTTTGATGTAAGTATTTAGAAGAAATCAACCTAGCCTCTGATTTACTAAAAAACAAATTAAACCTAACCTAATATTGTTCATAAACATAACCTATAAGTAATTGAAAATCATTAGTAATATGGTGTCGTTAAGGGGACGTTGAGGAAAAACTTACCAAAAAAAATCCCCCTGTGACCACTTAGCAAGACTGACCAATTTTACTTTATTAATTTCAGTACTTACAAGGAGGTTTTTGCATTCCGAAACTCGGTAGAGCAAAAGTCAGGGTTACACGCAAAGAAATTTGCGACCATAAATGAATCAACTTGAGGCAAATTCGCACTGTCAGCTTTTGTATAGCCTGACTCCATTTTACAAAACCTCTCAAAAGCAGAAATCAAAATATATCTTATTAATTTTCTCAGTAAATTGCACAGTGCACACGATATAGTTAGTAGTACACGACGCTTTATTTTTTGAATTGTGACGTCATAACATGCTCAATCATGGCCGCCCGCGTTTCGGTTCTCGTATCCACAGGTAAAAAAACTCAAATCTATTTTTCAAAAGTAAAAATATTTACAATTTATTTTCATGCAAGAAACGTATTGTATAATTATTGTTAACCATTATGCAACCATATTAAACACATTTCATATTTTACCGTGATAACTGTCAAATAGCCAATTTATATTGAATTAAATGTCATAAGTTGTTCAGATACAAATTATATCACACATCCTGTGTACGTATCCTGTCCTTTTAATTCATTTGCATATTTTGGTGCAACATATAGGATAGTATAGGTATACTGCGATTATTAATTCATTTGATTTCCGGCGCAATTAACTCGTGTGGTGAGTCACCAGCAGTTTTAATGGCTCTACGCGAAGTTGTTTAGTGGCCATTAGCCACAGTGGCCACTGTGAAGGGGATCTCCTGGGTTGTTTTTGTATCTGGTACTGGTAGGTAGGTACTTTCTAGGAGTTTCTGTAGTTGTAGCACGTTGGTGCTTTGAATATGACCAGTTGCAACAGTCCCTGACTTCACTCGACCTACCTTCATCCTGACGACCCTGTAGCCTAGTTGGTAGCAACCCTGCCTATGAAGCGAGGGGTCCCGGGTTTGATTCCCGGCCGGGGCAGATATTTATGTGACAGATAAATATTTGTACTCGGTTCATGGGTGTTATTGTGATGTGTTATACGTGTCGTCCATGCCACCTGCGACACAGGTAAAAACCTACTGCGGGGGTATGAATTTAAGCGTTTATTATTCCTAGCTACTATGTAGAGTCATATTATTTTAAGCGCACACATTTTTGTCTTGGGCTTTAAAAGTTCCGATCATCCATAGGCTGAAGGTAATTTTCTGTGGAACATACATACATACCCCTCCACCAGTCCAAACTTAGTCAAACAGTACACAACAATTTAACAAAATCTCAAATCAAAAGGCAAAAATTACCAAGCGACATGTTGGGCGATATTGAATTATAAAACTTATAAACATCACTAAATTAACAAAAAAATCTGCTGTAATAATAATCATAATATGATCATAATTATTATAATCAATTTTTTGTTAATTTAGTGATGTTTATAAGTTTTATAATTCTATATCGCCCGACATGTCGCTTGGTAATTTTTGCCTAGGTATTATGTAGGTACTGGGTAGATGATGATAGGTATCCTAGATGAAGTGTGACGTGTCATCCGCAGTGTCGGTGCTAGCCATCTCCACTGCGGAGGAAGTGCGCCAAAGTAATTGACGGGATGTAGCAACGTCGTGGTTGTCGTCGTCAGATCGCGAGATTTACCAAACGGTCATTTAATGTTGCCGAGAGCCGTTTACACTCATTTGAGGTGTAACCTCACTACAGTTCGTGTTAATCCACCAATTTAATACTTGAAAATTAGCGCTTATGGTTGTACTGAACGGGTTGAATTGGAGGTACCATTGGGAAAGAAAATTGTAGATGTGACCAAAGTCACTCATATGTTTTCGGATAACTTTACGAAAATACGTTTGTACAGAACTCTACTAAATACTCGACAATATAGAGCTCTGACCACAGACAGATTCTTTGCATAGTACCTATAGAACAAAGTCTTAAATTTATCCCGTATATGGTATACTTATTGTTAGTTAATGAGTGAACGGAATTTCCAAAACCATAGTAAAATTTAAACATTCTTATTAGATAATATCGTTACTAATATTTAATTTCATATCGATCGTCACATCTTCAATTTAGACGAACCATTAAATACCACAAATTTCATACTAGGTACATACCTGTAACTCAATAGCCTATTGTAAAGTAAGTCGCCCACAAAACTTTAAAGCAGTGATACAGTATTATGAGGTACATGAGCCAGTCGGGCGACTCGGGCGACTCGGGCGTCACCGCGGGGCAAAGGGCGAATCTGATTGCTCTAATCGAGTTAAGGCGAGTGGACATCTAAACAAAAAGAGTAGCACAATTAGCGAGGCGTGGGCGCAGGATGCTCCAACTAGTGGCCTAGGGACGCGTAATTCAATTATCAAGACGTTCTACGCTCAATAAAAACAAACAAAGGACTCGCTGCCAGCTAATTAATGTGATTATTGAGATGTAAGAATTGATAGGTATCGCTGTACTAAGCTTTTATTTTTGCCGTAGATATTCGTGAATTGGTCGAATAAATGTACTGTATTCAGTTCGTAGGATTTAGGTATGTTTGTACAGGTTATGCCTGCGTAGTGAGGGATTTTCGATTATTTATCGCATAAATATGTTTGTTTTCGGCTAGTGGTCGTTATGATGTACATATGATTATGTCATATCCATGCCGTGAGTTTGTAACTGTTTAAATTTTAATATTGTTCACAGGCGATTTCGTTGATCAGATCTCTGATGTTTGCTCCTAGATTGACTGACATCATTTCGACCGATTCTAATCACTAGCTGCTTTTAATAATCTATCATTCACCTCAGATTCGCCTATCATTTTATTACCAACTCCAGATAGCACTGGTTTTACGCTAAGTAGGATTATAGAATCAACCAACAAATAACCAACCGTTTGCGATGTTCGAGAACATTAAAACGTCATAAAAACCATGAAAGTCAATAGAAGTAAGCAGATTAGTGTAAGTGCGCGTGTCGAGATGGACAATTAACAAGTAGACGTTGGAGCCGGAAGCGAGCGGGCAGCCGCGGGGCGCGGGCAGGGCGGAGGGGGCTAATGATCTCGCTGTACTCCGCGTAGTCCATAACATGCGTACGTACCCTACTTGTACAGGGCCCATACCTCCATTAAAGGAACAGTAACAGTAAAGGAAAATTTAAATTATATAATGAGTAGAAGTGTATCAATTTATAAATCCTATATTACCTTTCATGTAGATTATAGTATGATTTCTTTATCATAAATAGGTAGGTACACGTACTTCTTATTGGTTGTAGACTACAACTTGTAGCTGTTTAGTTATACTGTATTGCATACTTATTAAATAAAATCATAAACTTGGAGAGCCTGTAGAATTAGACATATCACTCCTCAGAATGTTCTGTTTCCATAAGAAACCAAGAGATGTCCATAATAACCAAATGATAAAAAAAATCGCGACATGTACCGTAAGCAAAATATAATATCTTTATTTTCATCGCATCGCCTATGAGCTTTTTATCTCAAGTTCTTACAAGCTTCAATTTCTCGCCAAGGTTTAAAATGCTCGAACGTGAAAACTCTAAAGAAAACCTGACTGCCATTAAGCATCAGATCATAGCAAGTATGTATCGTTTTAACTTTTTAACGCTCACGTAAATATTGAACTGTGGTCAATTGACGATGTCCTTTCAAAACTTTTGTGGTAAAGAAAAGTGTAAGGTAAAGAGTAAAGGTAAAGTATACGATGTTTTACACACGATGACATTTCAGTTTCTCATTTTAGTTTCCTTTATTGACTTTGTAAATTTCTTGTTTAAAGACATTATATGGTTTGTATATTTTGTATGCATAGATATAGTTTATTATCCTTGGACGCATATAGTTTATAATACTTGGTATTTATTCAAAATATTGGCACTGTGGCAGTGGAAACCTCAGGGCTCAGTGTATTAATTGTCTCCTTTATTATAATTATCAGAAGATAACAACTTCCATGCAAATATCGATATATATTAACTACTAATGATGAATAATAAACTACGAATAATGAAGATCCTACGAGTAATAATTATAAACCTATAATAATACTATCAATTTTTGTTAGCATATCGAACCTTCAGGTAATTACGTAAGTTTACACTTGAATTTAATGTTGCAACGACGTAAAGAGGTGGAAATCACACGGCGTGGGACCACGAACGGTGATACTCCAAAGCGCTCATCACACACTTAATATTATTTACATTGGCATTTTCAAGTTATCGATGCCAAGTGAAGAGGGCGTGCACTTCACTATCCCGTGGCAGGAAGTACCTACCACCGGACGCGCGTATCTAGCTACCGTATCTATCTCATTCGCTATCCAGCTTTGTCATATTCCACTCTTTCGCTCTAACCAACTTATTTTTGTCCCTCTCCATTTAGCAGCACCCATAACGCCATCCCCCTCGCACCGCACTATTTCAATACAGCGTCCATTGCGTAATGAGCTGGTCGAATTTTATTTTCTGTTGGTAACCGTTATAAATTATATGGCATCGTCTAAGGTAAATGAGTTTGACATTGCCGTGCGTGTTACGACGAATATCCGCTGTTGCGCAGGCTTCCGGATCAAAAGGATATTAATATAATATTATCTCTGTTTTGTTCAAACGAGCTTGTAAATATTTATTGAGATGGACAAATAGCCGCGCCATCGCGCCATGGCGAGCACAAATACTCGTGGACAAGCAAAACAGCACCGGATGCGTCACCTCTTCTGACAGGTTATAATTAAGTATCATATGAAGTTTGCTACATTGTAAAGTCTTCCATAATCACACCATATTTTGCTCTTTGAATATTTATTCAAAGCTAAGGCCAAATACCCAAGGCAAGGTTTATCAGCTTTTAAGATCTAAATTGTCGTTGTTTGGCGTGAAAATGTATGTAATGTATCCAATTCTTATCATGAGGTGAATGAGATCAAGTCTTAGTCCTCCACACACATGCAGACTCCAGTTCCCAGGCCTTGCTGCATATAGGTACATATCTATATGTTTATTGTTCGATCACCTATAGCTTTACCTAAACTGTTGTGGCCATTTGTTGACCACCAAGCTTGTCTTCCATTTCCATATTCACCAACACCTTCCATTCAATGTTTCTCAAAAAGTCAAAATAGGACAATGTTTCCAAAACATAAATCAAATCAAACATCTTATAATTGGTAAGAATCCTATTTTCTCATCTAAAAGTTACACCAATAGTCCAAAAAGTTAAACTAGATTGAACAGCACACTGGTTTAAACGCAGACGCAGGAATTGTGCTGTTTTTGTGGCAACTGTGGCTAGTTAAGACCAGAAGCTGCGCCCGTACCGAGCGCGGCTAGAAATCATTTCTACGTCCGGCCATTCCGCCAGTTGCAGAGTTTTAATTATTAATGAAACTGGCCGCGCGGGAAAGCCGCACTACGGCCGGCTTCGCTTCCGCTCACGACGACGAGCTTCATTCATAAAACCGAACGCTACGACAAGAACGAACTATCTCGACACCCGACACATCCGACAATGCACATTAACGTTCTAGCAAAAAAGCTCAATTTACATCCTCCGCCCGCGCACGAGCGACGGCTTAAAACGCAGACCTACCTGCACGGAAATACACTTCAAAAAAAGTAGTAAGTCGGAGAACGAACAGACGAAAGTGGGTTTTCTCCCAAAAGCAGAAAGTTGTATTCCGCTTGCGGAGGAATGCGCTTACACCTTGTAAGGCGAGAGCGTTCTCGGTTGATTTACTCGCTTGTCGTGAATGGGATGTGTTCTGTGGTCGGAGCGAAGGTCTAGTAATGGAGTGAATGGAGTGACCGGTGTCCCTTCGCGACAGCTTTTACGGTGTTGACGCGCTCGTTGCATGGCAACCGCCGGAAAAACTCGACAGTATCACATATCCATTTACAACGCGTTAGATAATGAAAATCAGGTATAATATTACCGTAAGTTTCCTTTATCGAACCTGTTGTGATAGCTACCGGTTAAATGCACGCGTCCGATTACTGTTAATTACCGGTATTGTATCCTGCTTCTTAATTAAGAAATATACAGTATGTCATGCTGTCATTATATGTTTGAATAGTGTCTATGCTGTCTATGTTGTAAAACTCTTGTAAACTGTTGTTGCTCTTATAAATGTCATTTTAATTCATTCAATAAGTCTACCAATTGTTTTCTAACGATATAATTTATACGAAACAAAATTTCAGATGACTTACCACGAACATTCGCATTAACTCTACATTACTCTACAAGCTCTAATTAAACATGTTAAAGTAGACTAATGTCCTCAAAGTCCATGTAGACATTCGTGCCCTGCAGTGCACCACTTGTTTATGGATACTTATCTAGATTATAAAAAATATCACAACACTCCGCATCCGAATTTCCGCGAAGTAATCGATGAGCGTCTCTGAGCCTTGCATTTCGCACGAACAAAGGTATTCGGAGCCATACTGTCTGCCACAAAGGGCCTTTTTACAAACCGTACCTTAGAAATGCAACCTGTTAGCAAAATTTGCAAATATCACCTTTATTGCAAAGCGTATTCTGTTTAATTTCGTAGAACTAATTTGACATAATGAGCAATCTTTTTGTGTCCTTACAATATGGCGTCTAACCGGATATACAGAGTCCTTTGAATGGGTGTACGAGTAATTTACGATTATACACGAATGATTTTCGTCGTCACTCGATATGAGTTGCGAGCAACGATTATTGTATCGTGTTACGGAAGATATTGTTCGAGAAAGCTTTTTATTATGGGCGTCGGTCGTTGAAAGGTATTTTTGTTCAGAGAAAAGACTAGGATTCATCGCGAATCTATCTGCTCTATTCAGGGCTTAGGTGCCTTTTAAAATGGAGAGTTACGTCCAGAGCAGGGCACCAGGATTCAAACCTAGAAGTGAGTCTGTAATTTGGGAAATTCTAAATTTTATGCATCCATGGTCAGTATATCATGGTCACAGAAGATGTGTCACCTATTTTGATTTGACAATGTTTCTTAGCATTGCCTTACCAGCCCAATAGCCTAAACGCCTAGTTGGTAGCGACCCTGCCTGCAAAGGGAAGGATTCCGGGTTCAATTCCCGGCCAGGGCAGATATTTATGTGACAGATAAATACTTATACTCGGGTCATGGGTGTTATTGTGATGTGTTGTATGTGTCGTCCATGCCACCTGTGACACAGTGAGTGAGTTAGCCTTTAGATATTAATTATTTATTTATAAAAAAAAAATAAGATTAAAGTTAAGAATGTAAAAGCGATACAGTAAAAGATCTCTCACGAGTCTCTTTGAACTCTATGTCCGAGCGCAGGGACTGCAAATATATTTTTAGTTTTCCTGTTCCCCGCTGTCCCACTTCCAGAACAACAGACTCTTGACATATAGTTTGCTCCGACACCTCGACATCAATGAATCATGCTCGATCCGAGGTCGCTCCCGTGCTGTGTGTCCATGTAAACAACATTAATACCGCTATGTCAGCGCATTCCTGGTGCATTAAGTTTCTCACATTGCAACAAGTTAATCATTTTGAAAAGCTCCTTA
This sequence comes from Thymelicus sylvestris, assembly GCA_911387775.1. Lineage (NCBI taxonomy): Eukaryota > Metazoa > Arthropoda > Insecta > Lepidoptera > Hesperiidae > Thymelicus > Thymelicus sylvestris. Next base: position 11,564,278 of record OU426905.1, on the reverse strand, counting down.
ATGAATGTCAGAGGAATGAGAGTACAGCATTAAGATTACCTTACAAGTGTCCAACATAAATTTTTCTGATAATTTAAAGTCATAATTGTTGAATGTATATTTGCAAATATAAGAAGTCAACCACATTACAATATGGGATAATACAATACAGGATACATCCTGAGTCGGATTGATAGGTATATCCAAGATAGTAATGGAAAAATCGTTCAAAATTTTGCAATTTTTTTTAAAATAAAGGCATATTAGTAATGAGTACGTATATAGATTACTTGATGCCATTCCTATTCCAAGATATTAATGCAAAAATTGTTCAAAATTTTGCAAAAATAAAGGTAACGTAGTAATGAGTATACCTACTCGTATACTTATATTACTTGATGCCATTCACATTTCTGCACTATTATTTCTTAGTAGGTTTCCGAGTATACAATTAAGACGTCACCAGGAACGAGAAGGATTAATTTTTTATTCAGACTAACAATCAGTTACTGTTTACGGTGGCGTCTCTACAAAAGCTGCAAGTCTGCAACTTTGTAGTTAAAAATATGCGCCTTATATTAACCAGGACAAGAAAATGGATGCTTGAAAACATTGAATTCGTTCATATAACGCTAAGCTATTTAATCGCGATATCTCATCCAGTACGTTTCAACAAATCAACACTTTACGCTTTCAAAATATTTTGGCGCGACAACGTCGCTCGTCAAGAATTATCCATCATAAGAGAAACGGTGATTTTTCACAAGACAGCGCCGCGGCGCCGTTTTGTTTTCACAATATACAAAATGAACTCCAATGAGGTTAAATATAGTTGGAAAATACGGCGAAAATAACCGAACGTGTTGAAACTGCGACTCACCTGTTCGTGACTTATTAATACGTCTAGCTTGAAATGATTCAAAATATTATTTTTGAGCCACCACGGTGAGATGACTGAAGTTTTAACATTTTGCAGCGGTTTTAATTTTAAACGATTTATCTCAGGGTTTTGGTTCTCCTCAACATCAGGGAAGGTTGATAATCTAGTTTTCTTCTTTCTTTATTACCATAAGGCACAAAGCATAGTTGAAATCAGATGTGAGAGATATCCATTTGTAGCAAACATTCACCATCTTGTGGTCTGTCTGTTGTTGGCTTTACAAGCAGAAAACGTACCTATAATCCCAACCATAATAGAACAATAGTTACTGCTACTTCCGAGCACTGTTTTAATATTAAGACAGAAGCAACAAGACCAGATTACAAAACTACAAATCAAGCTCACGTAGCCTCGGCTGGAGCGCGGGTTAAAACAACTATTACAAGTATAGTTTTTTCCCCAGTTGTCCGACCCGGTCCGTTACTGAATGAACGGACCGGTTTGACCGTTCTAATGCGTTCAGAACCGTCCGTGCGAGTGTATGGATCAAATTATCGGATATGTCGGACGGCGTAATGGTAATTTGGTAGGCAAAGTAATAGACTCGGGGTTGTAATGGCTGAAGTGTGTAATCTCTGGATTATCTGTGTTGTGTTAGAATTACTGATTTACTGGTAGATTGTATTATATTTGTTACAACGTAAGTTACAAATTAATTCGGATTCTTAAGTTCGAATTAATTCAGTTCAAAAATCTACAGTACGCAAAGACAATAAACCCACATAAAAAATTGTATGGATAAAAATTTTATGCTAAAATATTAACGTCACTCGATTAAGAAGTTGAATAAAGAATGAAACACTAGTAGCACTAAAAATCATCAACAAAGGATCGACGGCGTAATCTGACCAATTACTATTGCTTCACTGACGCTGCAATATTGTGTCTGATAACCGAATATCACAATATAACTGAACAAAGCAAGTTACTAGGTACCATAAGAACTTGATTCCCAAACTGCTGCCACAATGTTGTCTCATCAGCCAAAGTGGGTCTCATAAACCAAACCGAACCGACTGGCGCAATGGATACCATGTCGGATCGCGCCGCGCCGCGCCGGTTCGATTCCCAGCGAGGCAGTTTTAATGATGGTCTGTGTGTGCGTGCACAAATTGTACTTATCGTTGTCTTTGTACGTGTACCCACGACACAGAATCCTATGGGCTATGAGTGTGTAGCGTTTTATTATAATAAAAAAACCGAATTTATATCGACTTTCACTCCAGTCCCAACACTATCTGGCCATTCAGTTTTTGTTCGGGTGTGTTTTGTCTTTAATGAAGTGTTTATTAATATCGTATATAATTAGTGATACCGGTCTCGCCTTACTCATAAACTAGGAGCCGGACATCAGTGCGGTTTCGTGGGAACTTTTCGTGTGGACTTGCCCGATTATCTCGCTTGTAACAGCTACGTTTATTGAATTTTGTTTCATTTTATACGGAGTAAATGAGCTTTACTTTTGAATTGAATTTTTACTGACTTTCACAAAATCACAGTATAAATTCGACTAATTTAATATCTCGTTTGATAATAATAATAGTGCTTTATTTCCTCTTACAAATTTTTTTACAATGCTTACCTCATATGAAATTTATATGTTTATATATAAAAGTGTATATTTATAAAAGTTTGCAAGAGGCTGGAATCCATACTAGATTACATAGATTTGCCGTTGCTTTTCTTTTCGACCGACTTCAAAATAAGAAGGATCTCAATTCTTACATGGATTCGGTTGGAATCTACTGTATAAAATGCTAGCCCTCAAGGACGAGTTCCAATTCTAAATAAGCGACAACCGCATCAGTTTCGTAGCTTCAATTCCGATCGTCACAGTTGGTTAGATATCGTCATAACATACGAACAGTCAATGGAGCCTGACATGAAAGTATACCTACACGTGGAGCGACCAACCGACTAATACGCTCTACTTACCGATCATTCAAGACTCACTCGCACATGTAAAACATAATTCCGAACCGTGAAATCCAATGCACACACACGACCCGATACGTGCTTATTCACGAACCGAAAGCAACTTTTTGTTTTCAATTACGTAGAGTTACACAAGGTTCATTATCTCGGATTCAAATCATCTTTTTGTACGTCCATAACCGAATCTACGGCTGAAAATAACGCGTGGCGACATGTCATTAGGCATGTCACCGATCGGTGCCGCTTTGAGAAATGTCTCATTTAACCCCGACAGTCCCCTGGTGAAGGGTTAACCGTAACCGCCACAAATAACCCGATGCGGAAGTAGGCGACTCCTTCGCTCACTTTATTTTTTAATAGTTTTAATTACGAAATAGTTTAATTTTTGTTTTTCGAACGCGGCGCTCCGTGCCTGTCAACTTGTCAAGATAACAAATTGCGTGAGAAACTTTTACCGATATCGCCGATTTAACGATCAGATATAAAAACGTTGTTGCGTTGTTTTTTATACGGGCTTTCAATTAACGTCTTAAACACGAATACATTTAACATTAGCAATGTTTAAGAGTAATATCGGATACTTGCACTAAATAATAATATGTGGGGTGGGAATGAATCTTTGTGGCGACGCCGACGTGAGAATTAATTTTATTATGATAATTTTATTCGATGTTATACATTTTAATTATTCAGTCTCGCACTTCAGTTACCAGTAGATTGGCATTACGGTAATAAATTAAATTAGTAAATATTTTATGTTTTCTACGATATCAACTACCTTTAGGTAATTAATAAGACATAAATAAGTATACTAAATACGTACAAAATATGATTTAATAAACCTGATAATTCAGTTCAATTTTTCTTCTATTGACTATTATCAATACTATGTATACTTATATACCTACACCTAAGTACGCATAGGTAGGTAAGTAGGTACTGTGAATACGGCGTTTCGAGTAATAAAAAATCGTTGGCCACTTCGATATTGCTAAAAAACTCACAGTATAATTATATACCAGTGCACCTTTTATATACCAATATACAGTTACCGTTATAGCAAAGCTCAACCATCTGCGAAGATTCACTGGACAAACATGTAAAACTTCTTCCTTTTGTTACGTATTATAAATTTAAAATAGATTATAAGGGCGGTATTAAATTTCAATTATAAAAGGATTGCTCAATTCCCGTTGGAGACCGGAAGCCACGCCTCTTCCGCGAGACAGTTACATGTGGCTCCGACAGCCCTTGCTCAAGGGTTGTGGAGATGAGGGGAGAAGCGGGACAATTATTTTAACTTCAACCAGATCACCAAAACCTGTAATCCAACTCTCCCCTCGGGTGATTGAATACGTTGTGTTTTGAAAATTGAACAATGTAACCAACCATGTTATGTGGAGTTTTTTAAAGAAGTTACATGACATAGCGTCATATGACAGTGACCTAATGCAAAAGATTTGCAGTTAAAAGCAACTGTAGTTCCACACTTCTTAGTGCTATGTCTCAATCTATATATTTTTTTAATTACCTACTCCTTGTCCTAAGAACCCAAGTTTAATTTATTTAATACCTTAAATGGTGGCTGCTATGATAATTGAGCAAATATTTCTTACTAGATATCCATCTGGCATGAACTAATACGCTAAAAAAAAATTTAAAGGAAAAGTCGAAAATCGACTTCATGAATGGACCGAATATGTTTAAAATGCATTGTTTTAGTGGTCTCAAACCATTTTGAGGCATATCGGTTGGATGGTTTCAGAGTCTGTAAAGGACATCCGAACAAACACTCTTTATGTTTTATATGTATGTATGTATATAGCTTTCTTCTCTTTCTTGCTGATCAAGAGGTCAGCACATAGGCACTCTGTAATGAATGTGTACTAGAATCTATTACTTTCTACTTTCCAATTAGATTTATAAGTATAGGTAACAATCTCAAGAAGACATATTACAGTAGCAATAAGATGAATAGACTGTAGAGGAGTCTACTATGTGTGAATAATTCTTGACAAAAAATAACCGACTCCAAAATTAGGGATAACTCAAAAACTACTTGCCAGTTTTCGAATAAAAAAAGAATCATCATAATCGGTTCACCCAGTCGAAACTTCTGAGGTTACAAACTTAAAAAAAATACAGTCCTTTTTTGAAATCGGTTAAAAAGTATGATTCGTCTAATAGTCCAATCATCTGGTAATTTTACCTAGAAAGTTTTCTGGGTAAATTGAAATTTAGAAAGAGTACATCAAAATCTATTAAGATACCAATTTTCAAAAGGCCCGGAAAACTTTCTAGGCAACCCTGTTTTTCGAACCAAATGACTGGACCACAGACATACGAGTACATGTCTGTTGACTGGACTATAAAGTCACTGAGATATAAAAGAGCAAATTTTACATACGTACAAAGCTACTCAGATTTCGAATGGCGTTTATTTTTCAAATTAGAATTTCAGTAAATTTCCCATGAAAACATGAAACCCTAAACGCGAGCTGGCTATTGATTTCGGGGCACACACATAATTTCCTCCAAACTCCTCTAATTCCTAACATTTCTCCAACCCGCGAATCATCCGCAAATCCACCAGAACCGTGTATCCGCGTGACCTACTATAGATGGATTAAACTTTGGAAATCTGAGAGCCGTCATACGGCGGGCAGGAAACTGTCACCGGGGTACTAATTTAGCAGCCGCGGAGACTCAGGCCCAGCTTATCTCCGCGGACCAGTTTTGCACGCCGTGGGAACACGCTCATGCACTCACAGACACACAAACATACACACACACACACACTCACAGACTTTACGATACACACACAGACTTTACGTTGCTTTATTTATAGGGTTGAACAGCCAGTGGCGCCAGAGCCGTGAACGTATCAATTGGAGCGATACTTTCTCCTTTATTGGGACATTTAAATTATATCCCTCGAGTCTGTCCTTTTACGAGCTTAGACTAGCTTTATAGTCTACTCGATAAGTTCAAAATGGTTGAAATTAGAGATACTGCTCTTAAAAATACGTGCGATAGCTCATTCTGTTCGGAATGATGTCTAGAAAAATGTTTCGGAAGCGTTTACCAGCACGTAAAAAATTGCAAAAGTTATTGACAAAATAAAGTTGAAAAAAAAAAGTATTTTGTTTTTGGTAATCACTTCGAAACTATTAATATTTAAGAAATTTTAAAACAAGATTCTTAAAGTAGAGGAAATTTCCAAACAATGACTCGCGACTCTCGGAACTCTATCTCCATTATTTATAACTTTAATTTAACGCTGAAAATGGGTCTCCACGCTGCATTTTTAGGTTGCGCGTGCGGCGTCAAAACCGAGTTCGTCACACTCAATAATTTTTTAAGGTATTAATTATTAATTTAAAAAAATAAAAAAAATATGGTGTATTCGAAACACTTCAAAGAATTTGCTCCCGTAGGAAATTTTGCTTAAAGTTAATTTTTCAACAAGTTAGACGATTGTTAATTAACTAAATTTTCTCGAACTTCCATTTTCATTGTACATTAAAAAAAATGTTTAAGTAATTGTCCTATAAATTTTTCGCTTCGTGGAGCCCTTCTTATATACATGCTTAACGAGATCACGTCATAAAAGTTTAAAAAGTTTTAATACTTTGTGTATAATAATTTTATAAGTTGAACAAACAATTTTTTCGTTTTTTTATCGAATCGAAATTAAAAAATTTAAAAATGTTTTTATCTGTACTTTGTTATACATCGTTGTTTTTTTTATTTTTAGGTGTTTCAGAAAAAATATATAAAAAAGTTGAGAATTTGTTTATAAAAAATTGTTAAGTTAAAAAACAATGAAATTGTTGATAAAAAAAATATTTTTTTACATTTCTATTAAAGATGGTTAATTATAATTTTTAAGAAAAAAAAATTATTAACTAATTATTCAAACAATAGAAATATTAAAAAACAATTATAAACAATTAAATATCATTATTAAGAAAAAAATTTTTTTTTCAAAAATCATAATGTTTTGTAAAGAATAAGATATTAAGAAATTTTTTCTTGAAAGCATTGAAATAGTCTATTTGTTTATAAAAAAAAATTATAAAAAAATGAGGGAATTTTTTTTTCAAGTCATTAAATGTCTTTTATGAATGCCAAAACGATTATGTAATAATAAATTGAGAAAAAAATATTTTCAATAATATTATTTGGATTTTTCATTTTTTGTTCAACTTATAAAATTATTATACACAAAGTATTAAAACTTTTTAAACTTTTATGACGTGATCTCGTTAAGCATGTATATAAGAAAGGCTCCACGAAGCGAAAAATTTATAGGACAATTACTTAAACATTTTTTTTAATGTACAATGAAAATGGAAGTTCGAGAAAATTTAGTTAATTAACAATCGTCTAACTTGTTGAAAAATTAACTTTAAGCAAAATTTCCTACGGGAGCAAATTCTTTGAAGTGTTTCGAATACATCATATTTTTTTTATTTTTTTAAATTAATAATTAATACCTTAAAAAATTATTGAGTGTGACGAACTCGGTTTTGACGCCGCACGCGCAACCTAAAAATGCAGCGTGGAGACCCATTTTCAGCGTTAAATTAAAGTTATAAATAATGGAGATAGAGTTCCGAGAGTCGCGAGTCATTGTTTGGAAATTTCCTCTACTTTAAGAATCTTGTTTTAAAATTTCTTAAATATTAATAGTTTCGAAGTGATTACCAAAAACAAAATACTTTTTTTTTTCAACTTTATTTTGTCAATAACTTTTGCAATTTTTTACGTGCTGGTAAACGCTTCCGAAACATTTTTCTAGACATCATTCCGAACAGAATGAGCTATCGCACGTATTTTTAAGAGCAGTATCTCTAATTTCAACCATTTTGAACATATCGAGTAGACTATTAGATTCGAGTTTGATTGCGATAGTTGAACGCGATTTATTGATACAAAAGAACGGTTAAATAGAGCGTGATTTTTTTTCTATTGATGTAGAGTTACAAATATTAAACATAATATTATGGACTTTAATAAGCATTTAGCAAACATTAAACTAAGCTGAGCTAATCCTAAAACTTATTCCTAAATATTAAAAAATGGAACGTCTTGTTTGTATGTGTTATCGGAATATAAAAAATAAAGTCCACATCATTAGGAACTAATGAAAATGAATATACGTAAAGCTCTCTTTGTCATACAAGATGTATCAAAGGAAATTATTTACTTTATAACATAAATTCACCTGGATCGATCACATGACGTCACAGATTACATGACGTACAACGTTTGAACTTTGAACGACGTAATTTGGTGACATGATGCTTAATGTCATCAGAATCAGGTAGCCCTACCGGTAATCGTCGCGTCGGTGCGGCTGCGGCATGCCGCAACGGTATGCGGCATGCGGCATCCCATTCATTGTGAATGGATGTGTGGCTGTGCGCGTGTAGTGTCGGTGAACATCACGTATGTTCGACTAATGATTTTAAGGGGATTGCCTTGCCCAATGACCTTGAAGATTTGGTCCCTCTACTAGTATTTTTTAACAAAGCGCCATCTACCGACCAACGACTATACTACAATAAAACGAACTGAAGTTATAGCAAGAAAACATGTGGCACAGAGTTGTCATCGTTTTTGCCTATTTATATTCGCTCTCTGAGAGATCTTCGAATACATTTTGTTCCTATAGTTTTTGTAGTCTTGTACGAGTATCTGCCTACTTGATAATAATTTATTTATTTTGAACTACACTATGCATTATGCCTGCTGACATAATTATTATGTAGCTTTCATTCCACTAAATGATACATTCTGAAGGTCTGATGATGACCAGGTAAGTGCTTATCGGTTCTCAGTAACGGAAGTACTTAGGATGACCTAGCTTTCAACATTTATATAATTGAGCACGGGTGCTACTACATGAAACATTCTGAAGGTCTGATGATGACCAGGTAAGTGCTTATCGGTTCTCAGTAACGGAAGTACTTAGGATGACCTAGCTTTCAACATTTATCTAATTGAGCACGGGTGCTACTACATGAAACATTCTGAAGGTCTGATGATGACCAGGTAAGTGCTTATCGGTTCTCAGTAACGGAAGTACTTAGGATGACCTAGCTTTCAACATTTATATAATTGAGCACGGGTGCTACTACATGAAACATTCTGAAGGTCTGATGATGACCAGGTAAGTGCTTATCGGTTCTCAGTAACGGAAGTACTTAGGATGACCTAGCTTTCAACATTTATCTAATTGAGCACGGGTGCTACTACATGAAACATTCTGAAGGTCTGATGATGACCAGGTAAGTGCTTATCGGTTCTCAGTAACGTAAGTACTAAGGATGACCTAGCTTTCAACATTTATCTAATTGAGCACGGGTGCTACTACATGAAACATTCTGAAGGTCTGATGAAGACCAGGTAAGTGATTATCGGTTCTCAGTAACGGAAGTACTTAGGATGACCTAGCTTTCAACATTTATATAATTGAGCACGGGTGCTACTACATGAAACATTCTGAAGGTCTGATGATGACCAGGTAAGTGCTTATCGGTTCTCAGTAACGGAAGTACTTAGGATGACCTAGCTTTCAACATTTATCTAATTGAGCACGGGTGCTACTACATGAAATATTCTGAAGGTCTGATGATGACCAGGTAAGTGCTTATCGGTTCTCAGTAACGGAAGTACTTTGGATGACCTAGCTTTCAACATTTATATAATTGAGCACGGGTGCTACTACATGAAACATTCTGAAGGTCTGATGATGACCAGGTAAGTGCTTATCGGTTCTCAGTAACGGAAGTACTTAGGATGACCTAGCTTTCAACATTTATCTAATTGAGCACGGGTGCTACTACATGAAACATTCTGAAGGTCTGATGATGACCAGGTAAGTGCTTATCGGTTCTCAGTAACGGAAGTACTTAGGATTACCTAGCTTTCAACATTTATCTAATTGAGCACGGGTGCTACTACATGAAACATTCTGAAGGTCTGATGATGACCAGGTAAGTGCTTATCGGTTCTCAGTGACGGAAGTACTTAGGATGACCTAGCTTTCAACAGTTATCTAATTGAGCACGGGTGCTACTACATGAAACATTCTGAAGGTCTGATAATGACCAGGTATGTGCTTATAGGTTGTCAGTAACGGAAGTACTTAGGGTGACCTAGTTGATGACCTTGTTTTAATGTTGCCATTGGGGGCCATCCATAAATTACGTCACACTAATTTCATGACTTTCTGACCCCTCCGCCTCTCCTTGTCACAGCTGGTCACATTTGTGAGACCTCCCCCCCTAGTGTGACGTCACATATTACGAATTAAGTTCCAAAATAAGTTTTATTTCCATTAATTGTTTTTTAATATTCACCTATACATATACATATAAAAGCAAAAAGAAAAAGCCCTTTGTGATTGTTCCTAAATTACAATAATTAATTAATTCTATAGGAAATAAGGTTATAGGGGCGTCAAGAAATCTGTAGAGTTTAAAATTTTCAAATATCACCATTATATCTAGCAGGTATGCGCGGTAGCGTGTCCATCCAAGTTCAAGCTAACAGAACTGGCGAGCAGTACAGTGTGTAATATTACACGAACAATTTGGAGCCACTTTTGACCCCCTCATAACTCAAAAAGTATTCGACATAAGCCTGTAAAATTGCTCATTGATTGAGACTTGCGAAATACATATTTGCTCCATATTTCATAAACACACCTCAAACGGCTATTAAGATAAAGTCCAAAAATCGTCATTTTTATCACTGAATGACCTATAAACTCAAACTCTAAACTAGTTCCAGATGACCTAGAAAGTTAAAATTTGGCTTCCAGATAGGTAGTATAGTGAATACAAAGGAATAAATCAGAAACTAGCAAATTTATATAATTTTATTATAATGTGTAATATTATACGATTCATTTCGAGTTACTTTTGACCAGTTCATAACTCGAGACCTATTTCACCTTAATACATGAAATTTGGCACATTTAATAAAACCCCTTAGCTTATTTAAAATTTCATAGATGTGGCTAAAATAGTTTTTGATACATTAACGTTTAAAAATCCGCATTTTGGTGACTGAGTCACTGACATAGGATCAAAAACATAACCTACTTACAGATGACCTGGAAAATAGATATTTGGCATCAAGGTAGACTACCTGGCGTATCTAAAGGTAAAAATCTAAAAACTGAAAGTTATTCATAACTAGCTGACCCGGATCACTAGATGGTAGATGACATCATCAGTCACCAAGGTCTCCAAAAGTCCTTTCAAATGAGTCCAAACATGATAGTTGTACGTAGTGCCTTCAAAGAGATCCTTTACCCACCTTCGGAGTCCACCATCAGGTAGGTGACATCATTAGTCACGAAGGTCTCCATGAGACCTTTCAAATGAGTCCAAGCACGATAGTTCTACGTAGTGTCGTCACTGAGATCCTTTACCCACCTTCGGAGTCCACCATTAGGTAGGTGACATCATCAGTCACCAAGGTCTCCAAAAGTCCTTTCAAATGAGTCCAAACATGATAGTTGTACGTAGTGCCTTCAAAGAGATCCTTTACCCACCTTCGGAGTCCACCATCAGGTAGGTGACATCATTAGTCACGAAGGTCTCCATGAGACCTTTCAAATGAGTCCAAGCACGATAGTTCTACGTAGTGTCGTCACTGAGATCCTTTACCCACCTTCGGAGTCCACCATCAGGTAGGTGACATCATCAGTCACCAAGGTCTCAATGAGACCTTTAAAATGAGTCCAAGCACGATAGTTCTACGTAGTGCCGTCACTGAGATCCTTTACCCACCTTCGGAGTCCACCATCAGGTAGGTGACATCATCAGTCATCAAGGTCTCAATGAGACCTTTCAAATTAGTCCAAGCACAATGGTTCTACGTAGTGCCGTCACTGAGATCCTTTACCCACCTTCGGAGTCCACCATCAGGTAGGTGACATCATCAGTCACCAAGGTCTCAATGAGACCTTTAAAATGAGTCCAAGCACGATAGTTCTACGTAGTGCCGTCACTGAGATCCTTTACCCACCTTCGGAGTCCACCATTAGGTAGGTGACATCATCAGTCACCAAGGTCTCAATGAGACCTTTCAAATGAGTCCAAACACGATGGTTCTACGTAGTGCCATTACTGAGATCCTTTACCCACCTTCGGAGTCCACCATCAGGTAGGTGACATCATCAGTCATCAAGGTCTCAATGAGCCCTTTCAAATGAGTTCAAGCACAATGGTTCTACGTAGTGCCGTCACTGAGATCCTTTACCCACCTTCGGAGTCCACCATCAGGTAGGTGACATCATCAGTCATCAAGGTCTCAATGAGACCTTTCAAATGAGTCCAAGCACGATAGTTCTACGTAGTGTTGTCACTGAGATCCTTTACCCACCTACGGAGTCCACCATCAGGTAGGTGACATCATCAGTCACCAAGGTCTCAATGAGACCTTTAAAATGAGTCCAAGCACGATAGTTCTACGTAGTGCCGTCACTGAGATCCTTTACCCACCTTCGGAGTCCACCATTAGGTAGGTGACATCATCAGTCACCAAGGTCTCAATGAGACCTTTCAAATGAATCCAAACACGATGGTTCTATGTCGTGACGTCACTGAGATCCTTTACCCACCTTCGGAGTCCACCATCAGGTAGGTGACATCATCAGTCATCAAGGTCTCAATGAGACCTTTCAAATGAGTCCAAGCACAATGGTTCTACGTAGTGTCGTCACTGAGATCCTTTACCCACCTACGGAGTCCACCATCAGGTAGGTGACATCATCAGTCACCAAGGTCTCAATGAGACCTTTAAAATGAGTCCAAGCACGATAGTTCTACGTAGTGCCGTCACTGAGATCCTTTACCCACCTTCGGAGTCCACCATTAGGTAGGTGACATCATCAGTCACCAAGGTCTCAATGAGACCTTTCAAATGAATCCAAACACGATGGTTCTATGTCGTGACGTCACTGAGATCCTTTACCCACCTTCGGAGTCCACCATCAGGTAGGTGACATCATCAGTCATCAAGGTCTCAATGAGACCTTTCAAATGAGTCCAAGCACAATGGTTCTACGTAGTGCCGTCACTGAGATCCTTTACCCACCTTCGGAGTCCACCATCAGGTAGGTGACATCATAAGTCATCAAGGTCTCAATGAGAACTTTCAAATGAGTCCAAGCACAATGGTTCTACGTAGTGCCGTCACTGAGATCCTTTACCCACCTTCGGAGTCCACCATCAGGTAGGTGACATCATAAGTCACCAAGGTCTTAATGAGACCTTTCAAATGAGTCCAAACACGTTGGTTCTATCTAGTGCCGTCACTGAGATCCTTTACCCACCTTCGGAGTCCACCATCAGGTAGGTGACATCATTAGTTACCAAGGTCTCCATGAGACCTTTCAAATGAATCCAAACACGATGGTTCTACATAGTGCCGTCAGTGAGATCCTTTACCCACCTTCGGAGTCCACCATCAGGTAAGTGACATCATCAGTCACCAAGGTCTCCAAAAGCCCTTTCAAATGAGTCCGAACATGATAGTTGTACGTAGTGCCTTCAAAGAGATCCTTTACCCACCTTCGGAGTCCACCATCAGGTAGGTGACATCATTAGTCACCAAGGTCTCAATGAGACCTTTCAAATGAGTCCAAACACGATGGTTCTACGTAGTGCCATCACTGAGATCCTTTACCCACCTTCGGAGTCCACCATCAGGTAGGTGACATCATCAGTCATCAAGGTCTCAATGAGACCTTTCAAATTAGTCCAAGCACAATGGTTCTACGTAGTGCCGTCACTGAGATCCTTTACCCACCTTCGGAGTCCACCATCAGGTAGGTGACATCATCAGTCATCAAGGTCTCAATGAGACCTTTCAAATGAGTCCAAGCACAATGGTTCTACGTAGTGCCATCACTGAGATTCTTTACCCACCTTTGGAGTCCACCATCAGGTAAGTGACATCATCAGTCACCAAGGTCTCCAAAAGCCCTTTCAAATGAGTCCGAACATGATAGTTGTACGTAGTGCCTTCAAAGAGATCCTTTACCCACCTTCGGAGTCCACCATCAGGTAGGTGACATCATTAGTCACCAAGGTCTCCATGAGACCTTTCAAATGAATCCAAACACGATGGTTCTACGTAGTGCCATCACTGAGGTCCTTTACCCACCTTCGGAGTCCACCATCAGGTAGGTGACATCATCAGTCATCAAGGTCTCAATGAGACCTTTCAAATGAGTCCAAGCACAATGGTTCTACGTAGTGCCGTCACTGAGATCCTTTACCCACCTTCGGAGTCCACCATCAGGTAGGTGACATCATCAGTCAACAAGGTCTCAATGAGACCTTTCAAATGAGTCCAAACACGATGGTTCTATGTCGTGCCATCACTGAGATCCTTTACCCACCTTCGGAGTCCACCATCAGGTAGGTGACATCATCAAGCACCAAGGTCTCCATGAGACCTTTCAAATGAATCCAAACACGATGGTTATACGTAGTGCCGTCAATGAGATGCTAATACCCACCTACGGAGTCCATCATCATTTAGGTCTCCATCCGCCGTCAAACGAAATTCTCAAGATAGCTAAAACGTTATAAAAATAAACACACTAGAAATAATGTACTCAATATTTGGAGACCTCGGTCACGTTTCACTTTACATTTATTCATATATTTAGCCACAGTCAGTCTTACTCTATGATAGGGTCAATAAACTAACGAAATTATAATCTACTTTACATATATTTACAAACTTAATTTCTATTGTTCTTTTACGAAATATTTATATTTGTACTATTTACAATATGACTTCATTCAAAAAAATTTCAAAACGTGAGGTTTTAGTTTTTATTTGGAAAAAATAACGCGCGTACAATCCATCCGTCACAAGAGTCATCGAGACACTGATCCGAGACTCCCGAGCACGCGACGCAGGGCTTAGCGGGGGCGCTCCAGCGGGGTACTGGTGAAGTTTTGGGTTTTTATTCATTATTTAAAAATATTAAAAGAATTAAGAAAAAAAAAAACAATACAAATTGTGAAACATGTCATTACATATTTTCTAGTATAAAATTCATGCCGAACTATTTAACTGTTACAGAGAACATTTACAATTTATGTTGAAGAAGGACCTATTTAACAAATTTTTTTTTCCAATATTTGGGAGAGGTTATTAAAATTTTAAACAATACAATATCATTGTGATGACCTTCAGTATACCATATATTTTTTATGTGGAAATCGCACAAAAGGATTCATCTGCAATCTTCTTCAAACTTACAGTGTTTTTGAGATTTGAGCGAGCCAATCCCCTTAAGCTACCGTTAGCATTATGGACCACGGTAACATAACAACTCTAGTAACAAAGCGATCTGTCGGGAAATAAATTAGTAAGGTACTCGTTCCAGTTATCGACATAAAACGTAAATAAATAGATGCGTAATGTTTTATGTTATAAAATACATTATTTAATACTTATATTAAAAGGAATTTATTTTTGAGTACTTATAGAAATTCTGAATCTGAATTTTTATTGTCGTAGGATTCACGAGTTTAGGTAGATTGAGATGTGTTACTTACATATTTTGTAATTGATTCTCAAAAGTAAGTAACAATGCGAAACGAAAGTATTACATTCAATTTAATTTATATATCCTTAAAATAACTATTATAACGAATTAATTGATAACGTAATTATCTATCACTGAATCAGAATTCAAAATTGACCCTTTATATTTAATCATAGGTATTTTCAGATTCCGTTACCTATATCTATATATATAAAATTGAAAAGAGATACACTGATTAAACAAAAAATCTCAGAAACGACCGAACCGATTATGATGAAATTTGGCAGGGAGATAGCTTATGCCAAGGAGACGTCAGCTAAGGACGGATTTTTGGAAATTCATCCCCTAAGGGGTAAAAATACGGGATAGAGGTTATTTTCATACAAACCAACTTCGTCAGTTTTAGATTTATAAATTTGAAAATGTCTATGTAGGTTTATAGTAATAAACAAAAGTTAACTTTAATATATTTTTTTGGAAAATCATCCCTTAAAGGGTTAATTTACTGAATTCAACTTAGTAGGCAACTTCGTCATTTTTGAAGTTAAAAACATGAAAATTTACATATTAGCTCCAGACTAGAAACAAGATTTGTAAGTATTATGTTTTTTTGGAAAATCATCCCCTAAAGGGTTAATTAAGAGTGCGAAAGTTAGTATGGACACTTCGTCAGTTTTGAAGTACGAAGGGCGAAAATTTGTATATAAGCTAATTAATTGTAATTTGTAAGTAAGACATAGAAAATAACTGTATCACTGTTTTCTCGAAATTCATCCCCTAAAAATAGGGGTTGGTAGTCAACTACATACAAAACAACTTCGCCAATTTTAGAGTTATAAAAATGAATTTTTTTATGTAAGTTTATAGTAATAAACAAAAGTTAACTTTAACATTTTTTTTTGGAAAATCATCCCTTAAAGGGTTAATTTAGTGAATTTAGTTTGATATGCAACTTCGTCATTTTTAAAGTAAGAAGGGTGAAATTTTGTATATAAGCTTATAGTTAGACACAAAAAATAACTGTATCACTGTTTTCTCGAAATTCATCCCATATAAATAGGGGTAGGAAGCCATTTACGTATAAATCAACTTCGTCAGTTTTAGACTTATAAATATGAAAAATTTTATGTAAGTTTATAGTTGTGAACAAAAGTTTATTTTAACACGGTTTTTTGAAAAATCATCCCTTAAAGGGTTAATTTAGAGGATTTCATTTAGTACGCAACTTCGTCATTTTTAAAGTTAAAAACATGAAAATTTATATATTAGCTCCAGATTAGAAACAAAATTTGGAAGTACATTTTACGTTTTTTTTGGAAAGTCATCCCCTAAAGGGTTAAATAAGAGTGCGAAAGTTAGTATGGACACTTCGTTAGTTTTGAAGTACGAAGGGCGAAAATTTGTATATAAGCTTATAGTTAGACACAAAAAATAACTGTATCACTGATTTCTCAAAATTCATCCCCTAAAAATAGGGGTTTGTAGTCAACTACTTACAAATCAACTTCGCCAGTTTTAGAGTTATAAAATATATGAATTTTTTTATGTAAGTTTATAGTAATAAACAAAAGTTAACTTAGATTTTTTTTTTTCGGAAAATCATCCCTTAAATAGTTAATTTAGGGGAATGAAATTAGTAAGCAACTTCGTCATTTTTTAAGTTAAGAATGGACAGGGAGCAGGAGAGGGAAAAGGAGCGGAAGAGGGAGATAGAGAGGGACAGGGAGCGGGAGAGGGAGTGGGAGCGATAGAGGAAGAGGGAGAGGGATATGAAGTGGGAGAAAGACCTCGAGTGGGAAAGGGAGAGGGATATATGTGGTGGGAGAAGGACCTCAAGCGGGAAAGGGACAGGGAGTGGGACATGAAGAGGGAGAGCGAGGGGAGTGAGACAGGGAGCGGCAGAGGAAAAGGGACAGGGAGCGGGAGAGGAAGAGGGCAAGGGGAGAGAGGGAGATGGAGAGGGAGAGGGAAAAGAAAAAAAGTTAATGTTGTTTACTATTCCAAACCCGCTCCCAGAGGAATAATCTGTGATTGTATCGTAAGTTTCAGTATGTAAAGTCCTAAATATAAGTACTTCAATATAAATGAACCTGTTTTTAAATTTTCTTTTGTAAGGGATAATAAATAATATGATAAGCATAATTTCCGCGTGCGAAGCTGCGGGCAACAGCTAGTTATTTTATAATATGTAGCAGTGTATTTTGTAAATACCTACTACATTGGTTTAAATACAATGAAATGCATAGATTTCCATCATTCTTGTTTATTTTAGTATTTGCATAGCTTAGTACAATCTAGAATAGCCTTCAGCTCATAATTTAACGCTATATTGGTTTAATTATTACATTTTGAACATTCAGCAATGTCAATGACATTCATATAGGAACTGTTCGATAACCACCGGACAGAATGTAGACATTATAGGTATCTTCGGAATCGTCATAAAATCTTCTTTCTGAATATTACATTGGATTAGAGATTCGTGATAATCCAATTAATAATATTTTGACAACATAAGTTTCATTCAAAAGCATAGACTAGATCGATGTTTATTGCGTTTTGGATATCATCATATTCGCCCAGACGTTTGTCTATGGTAATACATTTTTATTTATTTCTCCGCAATTAAACATTCATTCTAAGACATATTCATATATTGTCGCATAGAAAAATATTAGTAACATTTCTAGCATAAACGATTTAATAATCTCAATTATCGTAAATCATTATATTGACTGAAGTCTGTGGCTGTTGAATGATTTGGTAGTCTGTCATTACTGAACGATGTACGGTTTCCGATATCGACGGAAGGCATCGAACGGATTGTTGAATCAGTTCGGCTCAAGCGCTCGCGCGGGACTCGCGTGTCGTTCCGCGTGAGAGACCGGCTCATTTCCTTTACACGGCGTGGTTCCGTGTGGCCGCCGCCATATTCCTTGTCGTTTAAGATGTTCGAAGTCTCTTGAACGCTTTTTCCATAGAAGCGAGCATGCTTCTCGCGGTATTTAACCTTCTCTAATCAGGCTGGGTCGCCACCCGTTTTCCTTTGATGTAACTTAGATTACTTATTCCGTATTTCGTCGTACGGCGCGCCATGGGACCGCCGCCATTTTAGAACTTCATGACCGCGTTTCATATAACTTTATTCCTACGTGATGGACCGGGACTCACCCCGCTTCGCGATCGCGAGATCATCAGCCAGGATGGATTTCGTCGTCTCCAGGCGCCGATGACATACTCGACGAGCTCCCCCCCGGAGTGCGCACCACGCCACGCCACGTCACGCCACGACGGCTTTGCTTTGGACGGGACGTCCGAAGGGCTAGTCTTCTAGTGTCTGCTGGTCACCCCAACCAGTAGACGATCCCAAGGATTCACCGTGTTCTACTGCTACTGCTGGCATCTTGCATGATCACGCCACGTCACGCGTCGCACGTTTTCCCATCCGCCTGCCCGCGCTTGCGACCCTGGATGCAGCTGCGACCACTGTCTTCGCGCTTCAATCTCGAGGTTCGCCACCCAGCGACGTCACGCCGGATGGACAGCCGTTCTTCGTTCGTCTGCGTTGCGCGTGCGGAGTGATGCGTTCATGGTACCATGTAAGTCAATCTCAATAATATATTGTCTGGCCAGAAAGTGTAGAGTCAGTGTGCGTATCGTATCTCACGGGAACCGTTGCCCTATCTTCATCGCGGACAGTATAATCTGAACTTTAATCTAACATAATTTAGCCTAGTCTAAATATTGCCTTTGCGGATCGAACCGCCATGTAACTCGCGAAGTTATCAATATAAGATCTGGTTCAAATTATCATCTTTTATTTCAAATAGACTTCCCACAGGATAAGCTTGCAAGAGGTCCTTGATCCAATAGTTCAGTGTATCTACGAGAGCCGAAGGAGTAGACCATTTATCTTAATTCACACAAATAACTTGTTCGCGTAGAATTTGATTCTTTACATTTTAAAGTCACCTCACATACTCTCTAACCTCCAATCCCGCACCTTTAATTCGAAATCCGCAAGCTAACAATCAATCTTTTTTTTCTCTTTTTTTTTATACGCGACAATGGCGCCCGAACTTATTTAATTATCCTTATCCTGTGGATTCTGTTTGGGATATTTTTTTTGTGAAGTTACTTGTTACATCAACTTTTGGTAATTTTCTGAGTTGTCATATTTTTGTACAAGAGAAATTTTTCTCTAGTATCGTTTGGTAACTAAACAGTGAATTTTGATTGCATTCTTTGGAACGTCTCTTTAACGGAACATTATTTTTTTGACAAACTTACAAGTTTGTATATTTTTTAGCAGTCGCAAACAATAATTATAAAATTTTGTTATTGTACTTGCAATTGTTTTTTTCTGGATATCACAGCCTTTGACTATATAGTTAGCGAGGTCTTGAATATACCAGCCTTTTCTCTTTGTGCAAACACTGTTTATTTACCAACACTTAAAGTTGTTTTCACAACTATTTTGTTATAATGGCGACCCCACTTGAAGCTTTTCATGATTCGACTGATAACTTAACTGATGATCCAGATTTAAAGGAATCTTTTAGTAATGTGACGCATCGGGATAAACCATTCTCACAGCCACAAACATCAGCCTCTTTGTTTCATGGTTCAAATTTTGATCAACCTGTCCAAGGTCAACCAGATAATAGGATTACTTATGTGATAAGGGATGATAACTTAAAATCGTGGAATTTGAAGTTTACAGGCGATTCAAGTTTAGTGGATTTTTTCTTGCGGATTAACGATTGTATGAGATGTAAGGATATTCCTGAATCAAAAGTCGTCAAATGTTTTTCTGACCTTTTAGGAGGCAAAGCCCTCGATTATTATAGGCAAATCAGAGATTCAGTAGTTACTTTAGATGACTTACATATTAAATTTAAATCATTCTTTACAGCCTTTGACAGTGACTACGTATTAGAAAAACAAATTAGGGATCATAAACAAAGCTCGAATCAACCTTTACATATGTACATTTTAGACATGCAAACAATGAATTCAAGGCTAACTTCTCCCCTAACGGAAAGCACCCTTATTGAAATCATTAAACATAACTTGCTACCCGTCTACGCACAACTTTTGGCTGTCAATGATATAGACACCATCGACAGATTAATTTCTTTAGGCAAACGTTACGAGGCATATGCTGTCTCACCATCTTCCAGTTCCAATAACAGGCCTTCTAAAAGTCAAAAACAAATTAACGTTGTCAACACACAACCTCAAAAGAAATTTAATTCTTCTATTATATGCCTTAAATGCAAAAAAGCGGGTCATTCATATAAACACTGTAAAACAATTCGTGATATTGTTTGTTTCAAGTGTAAGGCAAAAGGTACACTTACGTCCGTTTGTCCTAAGTGTAACCCACCCTTAGCTACCCACCCGACTAAGCAGCAACCTTCAAATTCAAAAAACGTAACTACTCTAGGAATATCTAGTTTTAATTCACAACAATGTTTAGGTACAGTTACACCAGGCATTTCATCTACAAATCTTGACAACAGAATTTTTCTTGAATTTTCAATAAATAACTTTACTTATAAAGGACTTTTGGATACCGGGGCCAATCTTTCAGTTATAGGTAACAGCTACCATAACAAACTTTACGAATTAGGATTCGAGTTACAGTCAACTGACTTAATTGCTAGATGTGCTAACGGCTCTGAAGTTAAAACAATAGGAATTATGTTAGTACCTATTAATTATAATGGTAAAATTTTTAACATAACATTTATGGTTATACCGGAAATATCGGATAACTTTATTTTAGGAATGGATTTTGTTTATCAATCTGGAATTTTTAATTCATTCAACTGCAACAATGTGGCATCTACAGAGAATATTCACAATATTCACTATCAACTTTTAAATAAATTTTGTGGTATAATTTCCAAGAGTGAACTTTCTCCATTGGAATCAATTGAGTTAGACAAATTGATTAATAAATTTAGAACCATTGACTCTGAAACTAACGGTTTAGGTAAAACCGATATAATTGAACATAAAATTATAACAACAGGACCACCAATTAAACAAAAATACTATCCTTTATCTCCAGCAAAATTACAAGCATTAAATGCGGAAGTCGATAAAATGTTACACTTAGGTGTCATCGCACCATCGAAGTCACCATGGTCAAGTCCTGTCGTTATGACTTCAAAAAAAGACGGTTCACTTAGATTTTGTCTAGATGCTAGAAAGTTGAATGACGTCACTATAAAGGACTCTTATCCATTACCTTATATATCCTCAATTTTAGATAACCTCAGAGGCGCGCGCTATTTAACTTCAATTGACTTGTCAGCACCTTACTGGCAAATTTCACTTTGCGACTCGGATAATACAGATGGATCTGGTACTTCTTGCCAAAAGACTGCTTTTGTTGTGCCTAATCGCGGACTTTTTGAATTTAAAAGAATGCCTTTTGGTTTGTGCAACGCCGGTTGCGACATGCAACGCTTAATAGACTCTTTATTTGAACACAAGTATGGCGAAAAAATTTTCGGATACTGTGATGATCTTTTAATTGCAACCAGCACCTTTAGGGAGCATTTAGATATTTTACATGCGGTTTTTGAAAAATTAAGTAATGCAGGTTTGACTATTAATTTTGATAAATGTAATTTTTGCAAAGATGAATTGCGTTACTTAGGTTATGTTGTAAGCTCACAGGGTCTGCAAACAGATCCAAAGAAATTAGACTGTATTAGACAATTTCCTAGGCCAACTACAGCAAGACAATTGCGTGCTTTCATTGGTTTATGTTCTTATTATCGCAGGTTCGTTAATAACTTTTCTACAATAATAGCACCAATGACAGCTTTAATTGGTAAGAAAAAGGGAAAAGACGCAATTGCTTGGGGCGATGAAGCTGAAAAGTCATTTTTGGCACTCAAAGAAGCTCTCACTCAAGCACCAGTACTTGTCTGTCCCGATTTCTCCATACCTTTTCAAATTCACACCGATGCTTCGTCGGTGGGAATTGGTAGTGTTCTTGTTCAAGAAATAGATGGTATAGAACATCCTATAGCTTTTCATTCACGTCTGCTGTCAAAAACAGAGAGAAATTATAGCACCACTGAGCGTGAACTATTAGCAGTGGTCGACTCTGTCTTACATTTTAGGCCTTATATAGAGTGTTCTCACTTTATTTTAGTAACCGACCATATGAGTCTTAAGTGGTTAAAAACACTAAACAATCCTTCCGGACGTTTAGCTCGTTGGTCCATGCAACTAGCATGTTTTGATTTTGAAATCCGACACAGAAAGGGTACATCACACATAGTCCCAGATATTTTGTCTAGAATGGAAATTAGTGCAATCACATTCACTGGAGGTAATTCTTCTAAGGATGAATGGTATAACACATTATTTAAAAATGTGCAAATAAATCCTATGTTTCATAAAAACTATCAAATTAAAGATAATATTTTATTTCGATATAGTAAACCGACGTCTAAATTGCACGAGGAAAATGCTTGGAAAATCGTTCTACCTCATGAATTAGTACAGGAATGTATAAAGCAGAACCATGAATTAAACGCAGTACATCCTGGTATATTTAAGACAGTAGCCAAAATAAAAGAAAACTATTTTTGGAAAAACATGTATGCAGATATTAAAAACTATGTATCTAATTGTGAGAAATGTAAAGCTTACAAACACACAAACAATATACCACACGGTCACATGACAAATCAAAAAAAGGTCGACCGTCCCATGCATACACTATCTATAGATATTATAGGCCCTCTGGCTAAGTCATATTCTGGTCATAATTACATTCTTTCAGTAGTTGACGTTTTTTCAAAATATTGCTGGCTACATCCTCTTAGGACAGCTACTACTAAAACTGTCACTTCTTTTCTTGAGTCGGAAATTTTATTTAAAGAAGGTACTCCGTGTGTTATTATCTGTGATAATGCTACAATTTTTCAAAGTAAGGATTTCAAAAACTTTTGTTTACAACACTCAATTCCTAAAATTTTTTATAATGCATATTATGCACCCCAGTCTAATACTGTTGAGCGATACAACCAAACAATCCAAACCTGCTTAGCTATTTTAGTTGAAGAGGATCACAGGAAGTGGTCGACATTTCTCCCTCAAATACAACTATACTTAAACACTACAATTAATCTTGCTACTGGTTATACACCATACTTTTTGGCTCGAGGGCGCGAACTCATCGCCGACGGTGCAATGCACATCTTAGGAGGCAGTGCTCCACATTCGGACGATGAAATCGAACCCACACCTAGGAACATAACAGCCCAGTCCTTAAATGACCTGTCAGATATCTTTCAACGTGTTAGCTGTGCATTGACCAAGGCGTACAAACAGAACGCTCACAGATATAACCAGCGTCGCCGAGAGCTCAGGCTGCGTGTGGGTGATATAGTGTGGAGGCGTAACTTTGTACAGTCAAACGCAGCAAAGTTTTTCTCAGCTAAACTAGCACCGAGGTTTGTTAAGTGTAAAATTGTTGACAAACTATCTGATGTTGTTTACCAATTAGAGGAAATCGACACAAAAAATATCGGGAAGTATCATGTAAAGGACATTATTAAAGTGCCACAAGGCGTATAACATGTGCAAGTATTTTCCTTTTTTTTTTGTGACAAAATTTCAAGTTTATGTCATATTTCGAGATTTTTTTTAATTCTCACTTTTTTAGACAAAACTTAAAAGGTTTTGTACCTGTGCAGTTCAAGGAACTCAGTACTGTTTGTTTGATCAAAATCGGTTCAGTACTTTTCTTTAAACAATTGAAATTAAGTTTTCACTTATTTCACCTTTGGTACTTAAATGTACATTTTTTTGCACTATTCATGAAAATGAAAAGTGGTGTGTGTATACACATCTTTTTTACCTTGAACACACACTTTTGAGCAATTTTGATCTTTCTCATTGTTCCCACAATAATGGAGAACAAATTTTTTTCTTTGAAGAAGTTAAGATTACCTTAATCTTAATTTTATCCCATACTTACAATCTTTTGCATGAGTGACGACTCATAATTTCCTGGACTTTGACAATAACCAGCCATCATTCCATGATGAGCTGATGTTATCTTTTCCCAGTCGCCTGATCAGCACTGTGGTACACTTTAGAGGTATATCATACATATATTATGTAAATGTATCATTATACTTACATAGTAATTTTAAATAAACTTAGTATACTTAAGCTTGCTTTAGTTAGTTGGTATCACTTACCATATTTTCTCTGTCAATAAAAATAAATAGTATTAAATACTAGATTTATCACTTTAGATATGCTCAATACATACTAGGTAGGTATAGCATTATGGTTACTTATAGGATAGCATACCTTAGTTATTATATCTTAGTAGTTTTAAATGAGGATCCTCCAGTAATCTAAACTATCTAATTAGATATTATTGCTAGTTTAAGACATAGCTTAGGTTTCAGTATTTCTGAACTTTAGTATTATTAAGGTTAGTTCATAACAATAGTAAAAAACTTTAACTTAGGTTTAAAAGTTTTTTTCTCGGTAACCCCGGCTGTGTCGCCTAACTGATAGTTAGTCTCTTTTGTTCGAAGAGGGGTATTGTAGCAGTGTATTTTGTAAATACCTACTACATTGGTTTAAATACAATGAAATGCATAGATTTCCATCATTCTTGTTTATTTTAGTATTTGCATAGCTTAGTACAATCTAGAATAGCCTTCAGCTCATAATTTAACGCTATATTGGTTTAATTATTACATTTTGAACATTCAGCAATGTCAATGACATTCATATAGGAACTGTTCGATAACCACCGGACAGAATGTAGACATTATAGGTATCTTCGGAATCGTCATAAAATCTTCTTTCTGAATATTACATTGGATTAGAGATTCGTGATAATCCAATTAATAATATTTTGACAACATAAGTTTCATTCAAAAGCATAGACTAGATCGATGTTTATTGCGTTTTGGATATCATCATATTCGCCCAGACGTTTGTCTATGGTAATACATTTTTATTTATTTCTCCGCAATTAAACATTCATTCTAAGACATATTCATATATTGTCGCATAGAAAAATATTAGTAACATTTCTAGCATAAACGATTTAATAATCTCAATTATCGTAAATCATTATATTGACTGAAGTCTGTGGCTGTTGAATGATTTGGTAGTCTGTCATTACTGAACGATGTACGGTTTCCGATATCGACGGAAGGCATCGAACGGATTGTTGAATCAGTTCGGCTCAAGCGCTCGCGCGGGACTCGCGTGTCGTTCCGCGTGAGAGACCGGCTCATTTCCTTTACACGGCGTGGTTCCGTGTGGCCGCCGCCATATTCCTTGTCGTTTAAGATGTTCGAAGTCTCTTGAACGCTTTTTCCATAGAAGCGAGCATGCTTCTCGCGGTATTTAACCTTCTCTAATCAGGCTGGGTCGCCACCCGTTTTCCTTTGATGTAACTTAGATTACTTATTCCGTATTTCGTCGTACGGCGCGCCATGGGACCGCCGCCATTTTAGAACTTCATGACCGCGTTTCATATAACTTTATTCCTACGTGATGGACCGGGACTCACCCCGCTTCGCGATCGCGAGATCATCAGCCAGGATGGATTTCGTCGTCTCCAGGCGCCGATGACATACTCGACGAGCTCCCCCCCGGAGTGCGCACCACGCCACGCCACGTCACGCCACGACGGCTTTGCTTTGGACGGGACGTCCGAAGGGCTAGTCTTCTAGTGTCTGCTGGTCACCCCAACCAGTAGACGATCCCAAGGATTCACCGTGTTCTACTGCTACTGCTGGCATCTTGCATGATCACGCCACGTCACGCGTCGCACGTTTTCCCATCCGCCTGCCCGCGCTTGCGACCCTGGATGCAGCTGCGACCACTGTCTTCGCGCTTCAATCTCGAGGTTCGCCACCCAGCGACGTCACGCCGGATGGACAGCCGTTCTTCGTTCGTCTGCGTTGCGCGTGCGGAGTGATGCGTTCATGGTACCATGTAAGTCAATCTCAATAATATATTGTCTGGCCAGAAAGTGTAGAGTCAGTGTGCGTATCGTATCTCACGGGAACCGTTGCCCTATCTTCATCGCGGACAGTATAATCTGAACTTTAATCTAACATAATTTAGCCTAGTCTAAATATTGCCTTTGCGGATCGAACCGCCATGTAACTCGCGAAGTTATCAATATAAGATCTGGTTCAAATTATCATCTTTTATTTCAAATAGACTTCCCACAGGATAAGCTTGCAAGAGGTCCTTGATCCAATAGTTCAGTGTATCTACGAGAGCCGAAGGAGTAGACCATTTATCTTAATTCACACAAATAACTTGTTCGCGTAGAATTTGATTCTTTACATTTTAAAGTCACCTCACATACTCTCTAACCTCCAATCCCGCACCTTTAATTCGAAATCCGCAAGCTAACAATCAATCTTTTTTTTCTCTTTTTTTTTATACGCGACAAATATTAGAATGTTTTATAAGTTTAAAATATATATTAAAATTTTATTTTATTCAAAAACATTTTGTAACAGTGTCCAAAACTGGCACAATTATCCTATTCACCGTCCGGTCAAGTAACCGACCAACAAGACATGGTATTCTAGTACGAAGCGATTCTTATCTAAGGACTCTAATCTAAGAGTTCATCTTTTATTAGTTGCAAACCTTTTAATACACTGCTGCCTCTGAAATCATTGGAGGCGATTACACTGTAAAATTTACCTCAAGAGTTTTCGCAGTATTTTCATCTCTTTCAACATAATTAACGAAAAAACATAGCTTGAGTATACAGTATTATTTTTCATACACTCGCATAATTCATAATATCTATTAAATTAATGACACAATCAATAAATTGTAGAGCTCTTGCATTGGTTAATTTTTACGTTTCTATAAGCATCTATTTTAGTCCAAATAAATGTCTCTGTAAAAAGACTCATCGTAAAAGACGTAAATAAAAAGAAGTGGCTTAAAAGACTTATGTTTCAAGTCGATATGTTTCAAGTCGGTGTCGTGCTGGTAAAACGCAAATAAATTTTGAGTGCATTACGGAGGCTGGGTGATGAATAACGTCCTCTCTGAGTGCCGCTTAACCCTTTCGGTCCTCGCTGTAAGAATACGGAAGCTTATGTATAACTAGTCTTAGATACTTTACTGGACTGAAATAAACTATGTTAGTAGGAACGTATTGTTTTGATAGCCATTGAAAAGATTGTTTAATTTAAGTTTTCGAAATATTTTTTGTACAATCTGTACCTGCATCCTTCGAGAGTTTAGGAAAAAAAAATATATAAGATTTGCACAGATCTAATTTATTGGATGTCTTTTAATTTTTTTTTATAATTCTCAATATATTTGCATTAGAATTTTTTATAGACATTTTTATAATGAGATGCTAATTTAAAATCCTATAAAGATGTCTATTTTAATTGATGGCCAGAGCGAATATTATCTTTTTTGTCGACTTCCAAACTCATATAATATTGGAAATACCGGATTGGAAATAAGATCGAAGTGTTAATAAAATAAAATAAAATGAAATAGATCATCACTTATTTGCAATATTTGCACATCATTTATACACAGACACACAAAGATTTTTACGAAAGAGACAGGCAAACGACCTGATGGTAAATGGTCGCGTATAGACAGATGCTTTGCCAGGATTTTAGGAACACAAGTTGAGAACCACATTGCGAACATGCATAATTATGAATGACGAGATCGCCTGGACTGTACCACATCCCACGTAAGTCAGAAGTTTATTCTGTAACACTTTGTACTACCTAATTTAAAAGTTTGCTTATGAGGTTATTTTACCATTCCTTCACCCTTCTTCTCCAAGATAAAGCACCTTTACAAAATGGTGGCATATTTAAAAAAATACGTTTATTAGGACAAGTGTATTTTGAAATACTCACATTATTAAAGTATTTTTGAATTTTTAACATTTAAATTATCATTCATGTCTGTCCCAGCCAGGATAAGAACCCGCGACCGATCTTTCGGTAGCAGTTAAAATGATATTGGTTGCTTTCGCATATTTTCTTGCAATGGGAGTCGAAGTTGATTATAGTAAGAACCGTAACATCCTATAAAATTACAGATATTGATTCCCAATATGATCGTCTTATAGGTCCATAATAGATAAATAAGACATTCCATCATCAGCCTTCAAAATTTCGAATACAATAAAATGAACCTTTGCATGACATAAAATAAATTTGTAATCCCTCGTTATCTATAAAGATGTAGGTAATTGGTAATGATTATGGTTTTAGTACGGTAATATATTTTAATAGTCGTATATATCAAATGTTAGAGCTGCAAGCTCAGTGGCGCCGGCGTATCGAAACGATATCGCGAACTCGATCGATCATTGTCAGGGTGACAATGTACAAGCAAGCTTTGAGATTTATGGGAAAAAGCTTTGGGATTTATGGGAAAACTAAGTTGGCAGGTAAAATAATACAGTTACAAGCATTGACTTATTAGTATAATTACTTATTAGCAATAATAAGTCAATTATATGTATGTGTACTGTAATGTAACTATGTGTGTGTTTAAAATGTCTGTGTAATAAGTCAATGTTTATAAAGAATAAAACAAGATTTTTTCAATAATAAAAAAGTAGTCAAGTAAGAATCAGACTTCTAATCCAAAATCTCCTTTAGTTTTAACCATTAGAAGCGTTACGTCACACAATGTATAAAATAATATCTCCTTTTTCGGACATTAAAATGGGAATGTCTCACAATACCTAGCTCATGTGGGTACCCCACACGTAAGCCGAGGTAACAACTGCATCGGCCGCACAGATAAAGAAACTAATTTGATAGAGATAGCCGCCGGAACATTGATTCCGTTGCTACATCTTTTGTTCCTTTTATAGTCAGCGTTTGACTCTCCACTATTGAATAGTCACGATTATTGTCAAATCAACTGTGAACAGTAATCTGATGTTTTTATTTCAATTAAGAATATACAGTAACAGCTACTATTACAGTTTTATACAGTATGTATGTAGCCAGTCTAAATGAGCGTAAGTTTAAATGAACTTATTAGGGCGTAACATAAGGTTGTACTATTTTTCTTTGAATGGAATAGAATAAATACACCTATATGAATGTTAACCTTGCTTCAACCCTTTAATGACCATTACAGAGTACGGGTCTCTCCTTCTAAGGAGCCCTAGAGACTCCACCACGTTGCTCCAGTGCGGATTGGTCTACAGTGTAGACTCTACACCAATAAGTTATAACCCCTACGGGTTAGTGGACCCAAGAGGCCTCCGAAATGGCTTAACGACTGTTATCTTACGTTCAGTATTCTAAACAACCTTAATTCCCCTAATTTTTGAAATGAAGTTCCTTAGCGCGCGTTGCGAAAGGGGGCTAGGCGGAAAATTTGGTAACGACACTTTTTGCCGGTAACGACACTTTTTGCCGTCGTAATTTTTTTTACATAGAAAGCAAGCCAGAGTACTAGGATAGCAAAAACATGCAAGCGAGTGTGCCAAAACAAATCTAAGGTATTAAATTTCTCACCAAATTGTGAGAAATTTAATACCTTAGATTTGTTTTGGCACACTTGCTGCATGTTTTTGCTATCCTAGTACTGACTGCAAGGAACTTCGTTCCATCCGGGTGTCCCTTGAGACCTCTCAAGTTTTTTTACATGAAATGAGTTAGGGCTTGACAACAATCCCACCTATTGGTAGGTGGCGATGAAATCGTTTTATATTGTAAACCAATAAAAATAACAGCTAATAAATTCGTTAGATTAACTACTGTGCAGTAATTAGTATTTCAATTAGGCTAGTATCAAAGCAATCGGTTAGCGCGGGAGCCCGTGGCTTAGTCACGCCAATAACGAATATTGGTCACGACTTAATCGCTACATCGAACGCGCCGGTAGCAGATTCGATTACAATAGTTTTAGAAAGTCCCTCCTAATTGATAACATCAGATTGTGAAATTGAAAAGGTTTTTTTTTTTTGTAAATAAGCCAGCTTCGGAAGTTTCTATTCGGATTTTAGTTGCAGCTTTTTTTTACAGAAGTCAGTTTTTTTGTACGCTGTTTAGCTCGCATTTAATAACTGTTTATTGCCTGCTGCGTAGTAATTCTACCTAATGGTGCCTAAGTGAAGGTAGTATTGGGTGCCGAAGCGCACTAACTTAGTAAAAGCCAATTCACTCTTGATCACTCTTGACACCCACATCTAAACCTACGTTTTTCGCCCGAGACCATGAACAACCATTTACAACAGGACTTTCTTATTATAAATAAAATAGGTAAATATTAAAAATCACATTTAAAACAGTACTAAAAAACGTTAAATCCTTATTCATAGCTCGAAGTGACGTAGCCAAGTAAATCTCGAGCAGATCAATGATCTCGAGATGTTGCGCCGGCGCCGCAGTGGGAGGAGGCAGGCTCAAAACACCTGCCGCCCAAGTACTGTGGACCAGTAACCGTAGCACACACACAGAACATTCTAACACACACATAACTCACACAAAATTACACTCCAAACCAAACGCGTAAAGTTCAAATTTAAAAGACCACACGCGGTACTTACACCCTTTCTGTGGTACGAGAAACTTAGCCAACCTAGTCAGGGTACAAATCTTGTATAGATTATCTCAACTACTTTTACTAGAGACTCTAAGTTCAGGCGGGTTTAAAGGCCTGTGGCTTTGGTTTGAATACTCATTTTACATATTCTAAATGTTCTGAGGCAAACAATTTACACTTACTGCAATTATTAAGGAATCAATTTAATACTCTATTTAATACTATATTGGATGTAAATATCATGGTAATTATTACTTATATTTGGCTCTATTTATATACGTATTACATTTATAATAGAACCTTGGTTATTAATACGTGGTTGGAATATTCGATGATGCTTCTTTGTTCCTATTTAATTGATTTAGATGTGGGATGGTGGTAGAAATGATCGCTTAGCCCAAATAACAGAGACGTTGCTACCAAACGAGTTCACTGTGTTAGGTTCGAATCCCGGTTAGAACTTAGAACAATATTTATACTCGGTTATAAAGTTACTAATATCTAAATCACAGAGATACGCTGCTTAATTTTATTGATACCTACGAGTATCTTTCACCGGAAGACGATGAGTAGTTGCAAATCAAATTGCGAACTACTTACTATAATTTTATTCGGTATGAATTATAATTATCTTTATTGATATATTAATGTAGTCTAAGATAAAATGATCATGTTTATAATGTATGCTTGAATTGAATAATGTAATTGAACTTTCCGGTAAAAACACTCAATAGCATTAATTCGAACTTCATTAATTCAATCTTTTTCAGTAAATTACTAGAGGAAGGAGTAATCTCGATAAATCGACAACTTCGTCATTCTGTGAGTGTTTGATGGTTGCTGAAGCAAAGGAGCGAGTTTAATTCCTGGTCCGGGAATTTATGGGATAGTTAAATAAAAGACAGATGCGTGTGTGTGCTGTTTAGCTTGTGTGCCCGCATGTCCATGGCACCTGCGATTCAGGGTTCATTACATTATTACGTTACTTTAACGTTTTACACCAGTTACTATGCATTTTGATATAAGTATTGTTTTACTTACTAAACGTTTCCTTTTGTACTGTTTCTTTGTACCCATCCAACTTTGACAGTAGAAACCGCAGCGTAATGTAGATATTTCTCAAAGCAAGCCTTGATATTGTCATATAGTTTTTAAGTATTGTATCAAAAACATAAATAGATCTCTCATAGTCTATACGAACGTATTTTATCAAAAATATAAATATCTCATAGTCTATGCGAACTAATTTAAGTACAAAAGCCTAATATTTCAAGACCAAGTGACATGACTAAAGTAAACGAGTAGTAGTTTGGGCCTAACTAAGATGTTCGCGTTGTAAGTTAGTAAGCAACATAAAAAGAGAAACAATGACGAGCGCTCTCGTGTACGGACACCATACGTTTTGGTTTATCCGGATCTTCTTGTCCGGATCCGAGAGATCGATGCATAGTTACTAAAGCTATAAATACCTTCGCAATGCTCGCATCAAATACTTAATTAGGTATGTCTTTATTGTGTTTAATAGATTTCATTTAGTATGCTTAATTATGCTTTGACCAGGAGTCCGAGGAGATTGCCCCACGGGCGCAATGGGCCAGAAATTTCTGAATTTCCTCCTTTCGGGCCGAAAAATTCCGATTTTATGCCGGTTGTGTATTCCCTTGGAAGATTTGGGAAGTTTTTATGTTTGTGATTTCGTTTCGTGAATCCACTAATTCGCGGGCAAAGTCGTGGGCGGAAGAAGTAACAAATATTTTTTTAATCACTAATACTTTCGTAACACTTACTAAAGAGAACGTAGGTACTAGTTAGGTACCATTAAGATACAAACTTGATCGCGTATCGCACGCTCAGTGGTGATGGCAAGAGTCCCTTACGAGACAAAAAGACCAAGGAGGCACTCTGATGGATCTCGTGTCGATGCGCGCGCGAGATAACGATGGTCAATGATCATCCAGATACCTAATGACGGCCCTTTCCCCCCCCTCCCCCCCTAACCACCGCCCGCAAGATGTTATGCAACCCGGGAGCTGTGGCTTGTTAGAGGTCTACTTGTATTGTTTTGAGCTAGTCTTAAGCCCAATGCATACAAGTCATAACAGGGTTTATTCCCGTACGGAATGAGACGTGAAGTTTTGGAAACATCGTTTTATAGAAAATGTGTACTATAGTGTATAAGCAGCAGAATGCCGCGGCCGTAAGGATCTTGGCCCGTACGGGACGATGTTTTTCCCGTTCCGTTCGGATACTGCAAACCTCTAATTTTTAATGTCAATAATAGGAAACGGAAATCAATTAGGTAAAATTGCTAATGTAGTGAATTAACCGTACCTATTAGAATTTCTCAATTCCAATAATAATAATATTGTGTTTTGAATTGGATTTGATTGAATTGAGTGTTTGAAATCTGCTCTCGCAAAACCACCAAAGTTAATCTTTAACCTTACGACATAACCTTTTCCATTGTGACTTATGATGCTCGACGATGACGTGCGATGATGACGATCGATGATGATTAACCAGTAATCAAAGCCGAGACTGAACGCTATAAGCTACAACACTTGTCTTATCGTAGTTACTTACAGAAGATAATTATTACTAATAAACTGTTATCTCCAATTTATTCCTAAAGCAATCATATTCCAAGAACGTGAAAACTAAAAAATATCGGTGATTAGCACAGGACTCGATCCCCGGACCTCTGGTTCCGAGAAGCGGTGCGCGTGCTCAACCTTTGATCTCGCCGCCAAAGACGCCGCTCTTATCTCGTGTGAGACCGATTTTGTTTTAACAAGTGACAATAATGGTCTTTGAGGTTGATAAATATGGATTCTTTAGGCACTTCCCGGCGCAGTGTCAATAGACGTATGGTGACTAGTGTTTAGGAAATTAAGTTATGTTTCGCGCTTGTGTCTTGGAGGGGATCGGCGCATGCGCATTGGAGCAATGTGGTAGAAACAGGCCTCGTCTGATGTAGAGAGCTGATGCTATGGATGTTGCCTTGTCTTTTTATACAATAGATTATACGAGTGTGCACTGTATACTTTGTCAAACCCCATGAAAATCCTAACAGAAGCTGTAATTGATTTGGTTTCAGCCTATCTCTCCTCTTCAGGGGGTCTAGAACATCCACCACACAAACTTGTGCGTAGTGATGGTGAGGTAACTCAAGTGCCGGAAGTTTTGAAGCCGGCTGAAGAATTCCGACCACTTAACTTTTATTTTACGATACCGGGACCGACGACTTTATGTGTCCTCCGAAGCAAGGAAGCTATCAAGATTTGCCACTAGCGGTTACCCATACAACTACTGATCGCGCCCGCTGTGTGCTTCACTTGATCCATTACTTTATCACTTACAATCGACACAACAAGCTATGAGATGATAAGGAACAATGCCTCAAAATACCTACCCGAATTTTAATGTAACGAATTGATTAAGTTCCTTGTTGATTGCTTCGGCGACTGTTTTATTGCGAATTTTCCTGTCCAGCTCGTCAAAGGTGTGCTTTAACTGACAACAGCGCCACCACAATTTAGTACAACCAGTACTATTATTATCTGTGGTACAACGTTAAATAAACTAAAACTGACGATAAAACGTCTCATTTAATATGTACAATGCATCTATTATTAGCTTGCGAGTGCAAACCGATGGTAGCTGAACAAAAAGTTGCATAACGGCTGGTTTTTGGAGCGGAAAGCAACATGAGGTGAATTGCTTCACGATGACCTTGGAGATGTTTCATCGCGATTTTATGCTGTATGAATCCTTTGCCTTTGTTCTGTCTTTATTCTACAGACCTGTGCCTACGGACCTGAAATTCATATATTGATGTAGAGTGACATCAAAAATAAATCGTACATTAACGTTAGTCATTGCCTCGTGGTTTGATTTTCGACGGATGTACGAGTGACCCGGGTTCGAATCCTGTTCCTCCACTAATTTTAAGTTTGATTTTTAATAATGATTGAATACTTTAATTGGCACATAAATAGGCAGATACCTAGCCCAAAAATCAACAATAGAATTTTTAATTCATGTAATATTTATTTTTTTACTTTTTTACTTTTTTACTTTTGACTTAAAATAATGCTATGATTAGTACATAAGAGGAATCGAATTCGGTACCTATCGTTTGGCGTTTCCACCAGATTCACAGGTCACATTTGGTTACGCAGAGCATTAAAAATATCAAATTAAGTACAAGTTTGAAAAAGCGATGCGGAATACGCTTCGTCTAGACGCGCCCCCGTGCCCCCGCGGCGGAAGTGGCTGTTACGAAATTAATGCGGCTCTAATTAAATAACAAGCTCCCGCTCTCGGCCGCTGTACCGCCGGCACTGTCAAAATAGAACTCTTCGTCAACTAGAATAATGTTACATGCGTCATATTTTTATACTCGCTTGTTTAACATTTGTAAAATGGATGACTTAAAATATTTACGTATATTTTCAGGCAATTGGCACATACTAGTAGTTGAGCCATCTTTTCTTAAGTGGTGGGCCTATAAAGAACATGTTACATGACCATGTCCAACGTTAAGGCTGCAGAAACGCCACTAATTCGGATCCTGTACTATTATTTGAGCTTTGATTACACAAGACCAGAACCTCTTGCCAAATAATGAAGTCAAGAGAATAAAACGTATTAAATAAGAATTTATTATTTAAACTTCAAAATATAACATTAGAAATAATAACTGTAATAAAAAGCGTCTCGTAAAATAAACAACTTCCTATTCGATACGACATTATCCTAAAATATCAGTTCAGTATCATCTGGTACATAATTATGTCAACACTGTAACAGAAGCACTACATCAGAAATCGCGAACCTCAAAATAGACCTCATATAAAACTGTCATCAGTAAAAATATAAAAAATGGAGCTGTGGAGTGAAAAAATCATAATTCATAAATATGACGGGCTATCCGGAAATGCAAGCGCGCGCGCGGCCGGACGTGCGCCCACGCAACTAGGTCAGTTTATTTCTGTTTTGGCGGGAACCTAGCCGGAAGCGCCGCCATTGTGGATGAGCTGGGAAGCCCGGAAAAACAGTCCCCGGATTTCTAGCTAATGAAATCTTACACTGCGACCCAACGGTAGCAAAGTATTGTGACAACTGAGAACAAACCACACCATCTCGGTCGTTTCTCGGTATACTTTTCATGGTTCAACCGGTCGAACGTCCGATGGCTAATTTTGTTACGTTCTCGAAATGTAGCGATTTAGTGTTAAAGCATTTCAAACGTAAACAGGATACGGGATTAATGTGCCCGTTGTTTATTTTTTTACACCGTCATTACAATATTCAGAGAAATTAATATATTTGTTTTAATGGGAGCTCATGGAGTGAAATTAGTGGCGAGTATGAGGGTCAAACTATCCCACAACGGTCCGGGACATATGCGGGCGTTTGCAATAACGCTCCTTGCGAAGGACTTGAAAGGACTCTCAATTAGAATTAATTAAAGACAATTTAGCAATCCCTGAAAATAAACGGCCACTTGACAACAAACGAGATTTATTAAAGCTTTGTGGGATTTGGCTTCCTCGAATTTGTTCTTTTACTCGTTGTTAACATGATAGCAGACCGGTAGCTAGAAAGATGGTAGTATATAAGATCTTTATCACAGCTCAATATGTGTTTCTCGGCTGGGTCCCTTCCAAGATCCGCCGCACAGTCCACGTGGAGCTCTAGATAAAGGCCAGCAGGGGAAATAGCAACCTATCATTCGAAACAAAAAAAAAAAACAAAATTCGCCCACCTAGTAATATAATATGCACATCTGCAAAAAATGCGAAATTGAGTTTATATGGTATACGTGTTTAAAATTTTTGAAATTCGTTTCTGTAAAATATGACAAACGTAGATGTGCCGTTGTATTACCTACTGGGTGAGCGAATTATGTGTTGAAATCAATCCATTGACTAGCTTGGCAACGTTAATTTTAAAGAAGACATTATACATTATACTAATACGACTTTTCAAGTTCCCTTGAAACAACATTTTATCAACAAGCAATTGTTTTTATCATTGTATGTAACTGAGTTGTATGAAAGTTTGTGTGTTTAGGGCAGCGACACACGAAGCGTGACGAACACCTGCGTTCCCACCATAGAACACCATGGAATACGACATGACACAAATTATAATGAAACTAGTAACCGCCCTCGCTTTGCTTCGGTTTTCATATAGATCCCTATTAGTTTTCAATATAATTCTTGGCAAAAAATAACCAACTTCAAAATTGGGGATAACTCAAAATCTACCTACTCCTCAGATCTTGCTCAAATTCAAGTGGGACTACATGACAAGAGCTTTCGATTAAAAAAGAATCATGAAAATCGGTTCATTCAGTCGAAAGTTCTGAGGTAAAAAACTTTAAAAAAAAATACAGTCGAATTGAATATCTCCTCCTTTTTTTAAGTCGGTTAAAAATACTTACTACTATCATAAATTCATAACAAACTAGTGCTTTATCCGCGGCGTTGCCTGCGTTTTCCAGGATAATAGTACCCTGTATCCTATTCTATCCTATCCTATCAGATAATGCTCTCACCCTAAATTTCACGAAAATCCGTTCAGTAGTTTTTCGTTAGAATTCATGAGAATCATTTCATGTAACACACAAGTAGATCATGGTCTGGAATAATTCAACTGTTTTTTATGTTTGTTACCTTCTGAACTTTCGACTGGGTAAACCGATTTTGATGATTCTTTTTTTAATCGAAAGCTGGTGCTTGTCATGTGGTCCCACTTAAATTTGAGCGAGATCGGACTAGTCGTTTTTGAGTTATTTTGGAGTCGGTTATTTTATTCTTGGTAAAATTCTGATTATTACTATTTTAATGAATGCTTATGCCATCTGTATTGGAAGTTAGGTCTGTGGTGCACATTATCAGTGTCGGCTGTCGAACCGCTGCGCTGGCGACACGAGAACGGTAATTTTTTACTACTAATAGCCAGTAACGCGCCGTATTGACGGCAAATGGAATATTTTCACTTCATTTGCATAATTTTTGCGACAGACCGTGAGAACGGCGGAGTGGACGAAATTTGCAACGCTCGCCGATTATAGTCAATGTTTAATTATTTAGAAATGAATAAAAGTAATCTTAGAAGATTTTATGGTAAAACCACAAACACTAATGAAATTATACTAAATCTGGTTTCATCTGAATAAAATTTTAGATTCTTTATTGAGTTCAGAACATTGTACATATAAACATACCTAAGTTAAAATTATACCAAAAATTTAATATTGTTTTACTACTAGTAGTAATAGTAGTAGTAATGTGCGGAGGTCGAAACGCTCAATCAAAATCCTGTAAAAAGTTTCATATAAAAATTGCTGACTTTTTAATATCACACAACTATAAATGGCAAATGAATTTTATCAGGCCTTCGGACAGTCATAGAAAAAAAGGTTTTCAAAATTAAATGGTTCTACGCATAGACATAACTAGCAAGGTATCTGAGCATATGTAAGTGAAACCGTCACGTTGCGAAGAAAGGCAGGAGGTAAACCTATCCTTGTCTTACTTACGAGTTACGCGAGTCTCCTTGGTCTCTTTCTCTTTCGAATAGCGTGACGCAAAGAAGGCCCGCTTGTCTAGTCTAGTAGTATTATGTCTATGATTCTACGTTATTTGAGGACCTACGTGAATCATTTTTGTACGGTGATGGTCCTTCAAGCTTGTCACTCGTGTAACGTGTTTGTCATATCGCAATGTTCGGGTCACTAGTGTCACCGCTCCCAAAGTGCAATTCGCACGCGATCTGCAAATTAGACTGATTTTGCTGGACGAGCGGTAAAATAAAACATCTAAATATGACAGTCGAATTGCTGACACTGACTTTGTGTTTAGGATGCACTTATTATTTTACGCTGTAGTAAAGTACCTACCTACTATTATTTCTTCTGTGTTGTAGCTAAGCTGGGAGGATGATGGAGACTCACATTAAAGATGGAGATTTCTTTGTGATTGTGAGTAGTTATGGAAAATAATTTTATGATGATTAACACTTTTAATGTATACGTATAAAGTATACACTGATTTCAAAAATGTGGAGAATTAAAAATAAGTATTTTATTTAAAAGTATAAAACTACAATAAAGTTTACTCTATGGTAGATATGCTGGTTATAAAGTAGTAACAATTTGTTTATGTATGATATTTCTTCGCTTACTTAAGTAATGGTTCAGAACATTTCCTAATATCAATTAAGTATATTTTTGTATACAAATCATGCACTTTCCAAATGATACAACAGTTTCAATTTAAAAGTAAGGTCTTCAGTGGCAGAGCATAATTATATCAATTGTTTCATTAATCAAAGTGGCTGTACTCGCAAGTTCCAATCTTGCCGCTAATCGTTTCAAATTGCCGTCTATTATCGCACACTTCGCGTGATGTTAATGATAATGTATGAGAAATTCAGGGTTGAGAGACGTTCCATTTTTTTATTGCTCTTTATTCCCGTTAAAACCAAGATAAAAGAAAGCGCACGATTGAGCGATCGCTCAAGTGATAACTTTATTTTATAAAAAATATTTGCAGTCATAGGTACATATTCAATAAATTAAGTAAGTTTAAGATTTGTGAAAATAAATGAACAATGAACTTCTTAAGTATAATTAAAAGTATATGTACCTACATACACACCAGAACCAACACGTGTTTCAGTTAGCCTTTCAAAAGTAAAAGCGACTAACCATCGCGATCGTAGAGTCAACTTACCTTGATGATGCTCCGTTTTGGGGCGAAACACGTGTTGGCTGTTATATGTTGGTATATACTTTTGATATTTGTAGTGTTTCCCTTGTGGGATCGAACTTCTTAAGCTTTGTAAGCAGAAAGTACGGAAAACAGCACCAATTTAATTAGAAAATATAGAACTAAAATAGAATCGAAAATCTAAGTAAGTTTGAATTGTTTTAGGAAGCGAACCACCGCGCCGTTTTATTGCAAGCCGAATGGAGAAAACTCCCAAAATGTTTTTTGGCATACCGAACTAATTCTGCAACATTATTTTGTTAGTCAGGTACTGTAGCTCACTTCCTTTGACAACCCTGGATATCACTTGCATTGCTGGATAAAAGTTTCGTACGGCTTATAATCACCTATCGCTAATTACTCTGAGATTATTAAGCTTTGTTACTATTAATATGATTAATTATTGTTTTATGGGAGATGTTATTGTCTTGTAATTGATTAAGGTTTAACACCTACAATTTACACTACGCAAAAACTTAACTTGTTCCTAACTCTTAAGGAAGAAGACATACTAAAGACTACTAATAAATTGTATTTTTATTAAATCGCTGTAACCGAAGCACTAGTGGGTAGAATGTAGTAACTCCTTGAGGAAATGGTCCCAGGTTCGATTCATGACCTCTCATTCACGCGACGAAAAGTGAGTGTGCGTTTTTGTTAAAAATCCCGTTACTCATCGACTAAACTAAAACGAATTGTATTTTGCAATAGGTATAGATTTGCGGAGTTTCTTTTCATCAATAGTAAAAGTCGTGTCGAATCATCAATGAGTATTGTCTAGTTGTTTTTTGTCGGTCAGTCTATGGCCAGTAAGGTTTCCTGTCATTGTTTCAACAAAAGTAATTCTACTGAGGATTACAATGTTGTTTCATGATTGACTTAATTGAAGTACGAATTTATCTTTAAAACCTATCCTAATATAGGTATATAACCTATAGGATGTACCAAGTTAAAATGTCATAAGACATCGCTAAAACCATAGGCTTTAGAACTTTATTTTCTAATAAATTTAATCTTATAAAATTTATTAAATCACGATAACCTCACAATGATATCAAAACCAATTTGTCAATAAAGAGTCGAATAATAGAGTCGAGTATAAAGAAATACTTTTTTCATAATAATAATAATAAACCCACGAAAGGGAAGATGAAGTCCAAGATGACCACATTAATTTAGTAAAAGGGTATAAAAAGCAGGCAGCTATCTCGACAACAATACATTTTACATAATTATAATTTTCTCGTTGCCAAATGCAGTAGTTAGTTAAGTTAGTTAACTTATAGTTATTTCAAAAACGCAATTATAAGTTAGAAATAAATGGAGCTACATTAATAACTAATTAACTTCAGCAGGGCGATTAACACTTAACTTATTAACAATTAATCAATTTAACTAGCGGTTACTAGCGGGTTAGCCGTCCGCCCCGGACCGCAGGCTGGAGTTGCCCTCAATTACCACAGATCTTATTATTACAAATAAACTAGAATTATTATGAGAATAAATATAGCAGCGCTACTTATTAAAATACTAGCTGTTAACTTCACTTTTGGTCACTGACATTCTAACATTGCCTCCACCCCTAGCAGAGGGATAGATAGTGTTGTAAAATGAGTTTTTATCATTCATTAGAAAATTGCCTCCTACCCCAGAGGGACAGATAGCGTTGTAAAATTAGTTTTCATTGTTTAAGTGTTTTTGTCCAAAAATTTCATGAAAATTCCGAGGAACGAATGACCGCCGGAGAAATAAATGACTTCATTACGCTACATCAAAGGGGAAAAACTCCCCTTTCGGCCTTCGGTAGGGAAATCTAATTTTTCTATCGACTTTTATTGAATCTCGTTCGCCGTGGCCTGCTAACTCACTTATTTACGTTGTGTCATTTTTATACAAGA
Source organism: Thymelicus sylvestris (assembly GCA_911387775.1). Lineage (NCBI taxonomy): Eukaryota > Metazoa > Arthropoda > Insecta > Lepidoptera > Hesperiidae > Thymelicus > Thymelicus sylvestris. The sequence continues at coordinate 11,522,560 of OU426905.1, read as the reverse complement.
AAATGTTTTGAAGTTGCTTTATTTTACGCACTGATTAGATTTTATTACCTGAATGCAAGGGACTGCTCAAGAAAATCAATTTATTCAAGTCTTAGCTTCAAAAGCGCCTTCAAGAAAGTTGTAGTATTTTGTCGACATTGCCTGTTAAGTATAACCACAGAACAGAAGACATAATTACCCACAACAGTTCGTTTCGAAGATGGTATGAATTGTGGAGATGTAGTCAATGGATGTAGAGGCTCTTTTCATCCTCAGAAACCTCGTATCATCCAAAGTTCCACCTGAGCTTCAAACGAGCCGTTTAAGGCTTTCTTTTGTCGAAGGTGCTGAGTATGACTAGCGTTTTTAAAGTTAGTTATCGAAGTTCGCTGCTATGGTGTTTTCACAGGGTAAAAATGAATACAGTCAGATCAGTGAAAATTAAGTGAAAATAGCAGTCGGTCATTGGTTCAGAAACTGATCAAACGAACCGATCAAACAGATTGATCAAACACCCTTGCCATTAGAATACCCAGAGGCTGCGGTGCCAGAGTTCTTGCATTAATTTCTTGATCCCGCTTACGATTATGAGCATGATTCGATCGATATAACTTGATCCTAGCGGAATATATTAGAGATTGGAAAAGCGGAACTTTCTCAATACCGTGTTCCTTGTATGTGTGGTTTGTGTAGGTGTGTGTGTATAGGTGTTCAGGATCAGTGGCCGGCGCGCGCGCACCTGCCGCGGTTCCCACGCCTCGCCGCCCGCGCCCCCCACCCCGTGACGTCACATCCACGCAAACAACGGTCCGCGATGTCGAACTCGTTTTTTATTGCCCCATTACGCAAAGAAATGTACTGCGATTGAATAATTTGACGTGCTCTATTTTTGGAACAAATATTAATTAAGTACAGTTTATGGAAATTAGAATACGAGCACATCGAGTCGGTTTTAAACATGATGTTTAAATTTCAAACCGACATCGGTTTTCTTCATGTTCCTGTAAAATAAATATTGAATTACAAGGTACTTATAACTTAATACCTAATGTAATTTAAATTATTTAAGTATACCTACTACAGGTACGATATTTTCAAAACAATCTAGGTAGGTACTTCATGAATTACTTCTAGAAATATATTTGAAAAATATATATTTAGGTTGATAAAGAATGTAAACTGATTTGAATTAATTATTTAAAAATTTTAAAATGTTAAACTTTGTTTTCATTTTTATTTATGAATAGTGTTACGCCATCTACCTTAACAATATGAAGTTAAGTTCAGGTTCAGCGCCATCTGACGGATCGTTCCTAAACTATTACGTGTGCGGGCTTTCGTTGACACCTTCCGTTATTTAAGCGAGGTGGTAGATGGCGTTAGGAGTAACAATTTTATGCGTACAGTAGTCCGCGGAGAAACAAAACAGGGACATTTAAATAACACAAAGATGTGAAAGATATGGAAGAAATATTCTATTTTTATTGTATCATTATGAAATCAGGAGCATTTTCACGGAAAGAGTATTAAGAGTATTAAAAGACCTGGAAATTAAAATAAGCCAAAAGGCGACGTATGAACTTTTTACTAAATTAATACATTCCTCGGTCGATTAATTCTCTGGAACAATCCGTAGAAAAAATTTTGTCTGATTAGACGAGTCATAAAAATAAAATGAAATGAACGATGTGTCCTCTGTTACCTATCCCCATATGTATCTTGGCTCCAATCCATTAACGGCCTAGTACAGGGCAAGGGTTTCTCCTTTTCCTAAAGAAGCCTAGAATATACGCGACCTGGCGCTCCAATGGTGATTGATGGAGCGTCCCACCTCCCTCAGACTCCTCCTCCCACCTCGAAGATAATTCAAACTCCACCCGAAGGAATATGCTGGTTATTGCTTTGTTATAGGCTAACTCCGCCGAAGGACAAACACTTTCGCTATCATTTGTGCTTTAAAAGCAGATTAAATAACTTCAATTTATTTACAGAATTAATTTACACCGTACGAGTTCTAGTTAATATTTTTACGAAATGGACCGAAACACAATTATAATTATTTTATTTATAATAGGGTATGTTATTTGTAGTTTCGGAAGAGCAAGTTGGCAGGATTTCAAACGTCTTTGGTATCATAACGAGAGACCAACAGATTTATGGACACAATAAATCATATTTAGGGCACACACTTCAGGATAATGCGCGAATTAATTAGGTTCTAAGTACAGAATAGGAAAGTTTATACTACAACTTTAGGAATTTTAGGATAATGTTTAGCCGCTAACGTTGCAATTAAGCCGAAAGATTTAAATGAATACAAAATATAACGTTCTGCTACTGATCAAGAGTTTCATTTTAACTTCAAGTATTTTTTGCATGTTATAAGTTAATGTTTGACAGCAATGTTTCTCACCTCACCTAAGTTTCTGCACTAATCCGCACTGAAGCGGCGTGGTGGAGTATGCTCTAGGCCTTCTCAAGAGAAGTGACCTGTGCTCAGTGTGGGAGGCCATTGCCACTAATGGGTTAAAGCAAATTGCTCAAGATAGATAGCTCAAGATAGAGGAGTTTCTTTCGGCTTTTCTTCTCCTCCATGACAAAGCACCTTTCCGAAAAGCTGGTAATTTAAAAAAATGACGTGCATAAGTGTATCAATGATACCTACATGAATAAATGATTTTGAATTTGAATTTGATAGCTATGCTATTCATTCTTTTCATAATAATTATATTAAAGATTCCTTGAACACCATAATCAAAACAAAATTTCAATGCAGTAGGTACATTACATGGATGTGCTATGCAGGTGAGTTTCACACATAAGTACCTGAATTATTTTAGCTACCCGAAGGCCTTTGAGGCTCCGACATGCCTTAACGACTTCTATTTCTTGTTATGGAAATAGCCGGCAAACGAGCTGACGATCCGCCTGATGATAAATGGCTATCGTCGCCCATGGACATCAGCAACACCAAAGGTATCACTGATGCGTTGCCGACCAAGAAAGAGAAAAGAAATAGAAAGAAAGTAATCTACTCTATCTAATGACGACGGGGGTAGGTGCCCTCTGATGCACGAAAGCGCTGTTGATAAAACTCCCGCTAGTAACTCTGCTCCTGCTGCTAGTAACGACCGATCAAGATCGCCATAAAACGCCCATTTAGATAAATAAAAAGTATTTGCTTGGAATTCATTAGACAATGCTCCCTGAAAACATTATGTCGATCGCACACATTTGGCCAATATGCGCGCTATTAATATTTGCGTAACTAAATATGTAAACTGCGCCAGTATAGTGACATTTACTAACATCTATTAATATCAATACATTTACCTCGCTCATCTGCTGGTCATTATGCTGTACGTAAAATGAGGAATACCAGAATACATATATTTACATTTAACCCTTAACAACCCAGTAAGCTTTTGTAATGTAACTTACAAGTAGTGTACAATTATACAAAGAAATATAATGTAAATGCAACAGACAGTATTATTACTTTCAGTCATGTATCTTTTATTAGATACTTATTTGCATATTGTTATGTTCAGAGAAGATTTTGCGATTGCATTTGTCACAATACTGTTTAGAAATTCTAAATAATTTCGAAGGACAAAAATACAACATGAGTGAGTTACTAAGATTTTGGTTTAGGAACAATAAATATTAAATTACGTTATTTACAAATATTTTCATTGCACGTTTAGATACAATAAATATTGAGGATAAAATAGGTAAAAGGTTAATTAATAATAATAAATACTTTGGTTTTTTTAAGAACTGAAACGCAAAAGTGTCCGTGAGACACTTGTGGGTTGTTGAGGGTTAATCTTGATTGAATTGCTAATCCTTAGTTGTCATACTTGATGTTGTATTCACATTATTCACATGAGCCAGCAATGACAACTATACTGTTACTAATTACCTTAGTAAGTAAGTACATAATAAATATATAATATATTCTAACTGTGTCACTCAGAGCAGTTTATTATTATTCTCACGGTAATCTGTAAAACAACAAACACAACGACTGCCAAAAAGAAAATACGCAGATTATCGAAAGCTATAAATAAAGTAAAAACACCGTAGTTTTGGGTTTAGAATATTATTTTTCAGTTTAACAGGAGAAATAATAGTATACCTAACAACTTATTTCAAGTTTGCACATTATTATGTGCTACCAAAAAATGTGATTGGAACACAATAGTGTTAGCGACAATCACACCAGATGAATATGCGGTCACTTGCCACTTCAAAAAATAAAAACAAATCATTTTCTCGAGTTTGAAGCCCCTAAAACGAGAGCAAAACTGAAAATTTTTAAGAACCTATTTGTTTTCGATACAAAAATAATTTTAATTAATCTATTCCCTTAGTAATCATATTTTTTAATTTAAATGATTTAAAGTTACACCCAATAAAGGAAGTCGGTGTAAAAGGTACCTATACCTACATTCGAATTAATATTTTAACAAAGAGAGTACCTACAGTCCACTGATCTTCACATATGGGCCGCGATCCACTAGACGCTCATAACGCTCACAACGATCAAAATATCATACTAATTTGACAGTTGTGAGCGTTTTGAGCGTCTAGTGGAACGCGCCCATGGTTCTCACTGAACAATCAAACGTAATTGACATTAATTTGGCTTTAGGTGTCATCACTGACATCGCGGGTTCATCCACACAGTAAACATTGAAAATGACATGCAAATTCAACAACTCAAAGTAAATTATAACTTGCCCTGTGTTCAGAATTCAAAGAAATTTAAATACAATCGGGTTAATTCGGGGTTTGTTAAGTTGCAGTTCCTTTGTCTTTTCTTGTTACAAAAATGATAATTAAGGGATTAATTCGATATTATCTTGACCCGTTATGCATTTGGTGTTTGCATAGTGTCCCTAAAAGATCTGGAATAACATATAGGGTATTATCCCGGAAGACGCGCGCAAAGTTGCAGATAGAGCGCTTGCTATGAATAACTTTACGATTTACATTTACAAATGAATATTCGTGATGACTTTACTTCCACTACTGTACTGTTAACAATAAAAATGCGAATGAAGTGACAGTATAAAATATGAATTGGTTGTCTTGAGTCCTTAACATACCGTGTGTACCTACTGTAAAAGTATAAGTACATATATGTATAAGTGACATTAGTATGCAAGCTGTACGCAGGAGCCGAGAGGTGGCGACGGGGCTATTTGGATGCGCGTGCGCATCAATCGACGCGCTCTGCATTTACAATACTATTTGATAAACTTATCTTCAAATTATTTAAAAAAAATTTGTCTATCTGTCTTTTCATAGGAAGACCTGAAACATGTAAAAATCTTACTCGTAAAAATTATGTTCATTATTATTATTTTATTTTAGAATGCTAATTATTATTTTTAGAAATTAAATATTTAGGGTTTTCTATTTTTACGCGACTGCCAGGAAGGCTTATGTTTTTGCGCGTATCTTGTATGTATGCATGTAATATTTTTTCAGAACGGATTTATGTATATAATTTAAGATATCGTTAGATTTATCTTGATAACCCAAGTGTTCTTAAATAAGTGAAATTAAAAAATATGGTGGCTGTGAGATGCCATTGTGTGAAGTATCAAAAAGTAAAAATAAGGCATACCTATGGGTATCAAATTAAAGAGCTCACCATAAGGATTTCAAAGGTATATCATGATATTATGTTTTTATAGCAGGCGGGTTTTTTTATATTTTTAAATGTATACTAGTTTAAACCATTTTAATATTTTACGCCACCTATTTTAATATTTACGCTTCCAAATGCAACTGCAGGAGGTAGAGTATACCTATATTGGTAGAGTTAGCTTTTGGTCAATATACGAACAGTCCTAAAACAGAACACGCTCTATATAAAACATAGATCGAGTAGCAGCGGATAGAATTCTATATCTTATCTGTTTACTTTTAAAAAGCTTGCGTTAATCGCGTGATATTTGCGTAATTGTTCCATTAGTAACATAAATAGGGATTCGTTGGAGTTTCGATGTAGTAATTTATCTGTTTGCGTTGGCAGCGGTCAGTTCGCGATTAATAAAGCAACATGTCCGCCGACTGGTCCGCCCGCGGTACCAGGCGAGCATGACTTCAGTGGAGCTTTCGCGGCAAAGATTAGTTTAGACTTTAGACTAGCGGTTACGCGGAGGCTCTATCATGCACAGATTGTTGTCATACGTTGCATTTTGGGGGGTTTTAATCCTTTTTAGGAGTTTTTATTAGCTTAGTGGTCGTAGGTTCCGGTTGTAGCACAGAAGACATAATAGTACTTTCTAATGTTGTAGTAAGTTTTTTTTATAATTTATAGTTACGAAAACGTCATTATTCCATATACTCGTACATTTTGTTTTTATTCAGTGCCACGTTGTAAATTTACTACAGCCACATCATTTGACTTTACATTTCACTTATTTCACTTATTTCACTTAATTTATGTGTATTTTTTATATATTTTATAATTTAATGCTTTTATTTATATTTATTTATCATTTTATTTTTATTTTATACAAAGAGTAATAATGGTAGCCAAATTGCATAATAATTAAACTATATACTATATGCTTAAGCATATAGCTAATGACACACACGGAAAAAAATTGTACGACCATTACGTTTAGCGTATTGTTAGTAAGAAGGTATTAAACGAGACAATGGGCAGTACACAAAGAGCCTACTGGACCCACTGCGTCTTTCACTATGCGCTCGATCCCGACCACATTCACGGTCGACGGTCGTTATGAATGAAGCTCGCTTGTGTGCGTGTGATACCTCATACCACAGTCCACACTAACACCCGCCCAGCTTCGAACACGTGTTTATTCGAGTCGACATGGTAGGCCGTTCATGAGAATTTTCTTGTGTCAACATCTGAACTTGCTTAGACTGAAATAGCTTGCAGCTTTGTTTTCGCAAAGCAATAATGTAAATGGCCGCCTACCTCTTGACTCTTGTAATGGATGGATGGATGGCTGACGCTCGGATACGCGGTCCTTGTGTTTTATGAATCAAGTTGAAATACGGGTTTCTTAGCGCCGGTTTCAACGTTTGGAGGATAGAAGGATACTATTCCCTTCTTTTAGATAATATAATTGGGATTAATGGTCTAAGCTCTACCATTTTTTTAACACCCCGCAGTAGGTATATGTGCCGCAGGTGGCATGGACGACACATTTAACACATCATAATAACACCCATGAACCGAGTACAAATATCATCTGTCACATAAATATCTGCCCCGGCCGGTAATCGAACCCGGGACCCCTCGCTTCGCAGGCAGGGTCTACAGGGTCGTCAAGTTTTAAGTTGTTGTTTGCTAAAATTAGGTAGGTTGAGATTTTCTTCAGCTATTCTTTTGTTTATAGTTACTGAAAGATAAAATGCGGTGTCAGTATTTTCGTATCGTTAATCTCCGAAACCACCCAAATTATTCTAAATATAACGATCTGATTTTGATTTGAGACATAGAAATTCCGCTAAATTAGCTATCATAAACATTACACTACATTTTTATTGATGTAAATAATTAATTCGTAAGCCGAATACGATAAAAGTCCCGTATCGTAGAAACTAGTTTGGACTACAATTTAATAGTGGTTTTATATGTGGCTGGCTACCAAATCAGTAAATTAGATATACTTCTAGATACATTTGAGATGTCAACATTGATTAAAACTTGTAATTATACGCTCACCATCTGATAAGCAAGTGTCTCACAGACTCCACATGTGATACTACCACATGTAATCCTACATAAAACAAGGGATTACTTTCATCATCCGATTTTTAACTCCATCTCAGTGTAGTAAAGATCAATTTTGATCGAAGAAATGTTAAACCAGGTGACATACGACACTCACTTTCCACTTGGTAGAGCATAAAAAACTGCTAAGCACGCCATTTAATATAATATTACATTGATGGAAGGAATATTATGAAAAATTAATACGTTTTAATTTACGTTGTATTTATTACAGTAGTAGAGTTGGCAAGTAGTGGCATATTGAGATGATTCTATGTAGGTACTTTATTCTGTCAAAAATGTACATAGAGATAAAGATTCTAAGAATAAAGCCGGCTTTTGATTATGGGATGTAATATATGTATATTATAGCACAGTGTGAACGGTCTCGTACAAAATGTATGACGAGCGATAAAATATTATATCTCAAGATGTAATATATATTACATTATATCCCATAGTCAAAAGCCGGCTTAAGTCTTTTATGTCTTTCAGTAGGGGTTGCGAGGGGAAAATTAGACCTAACGACAGTCTTATTGCTCGATCGATATATTTTTTTCATATATAAATTATTTATTCTGCGCCTATTACTTATTTATTCGGAATATTGTAAGATGAATTAATTACAATAAATTCTTAATTCCTTTTTTAGTTTTTGCCTCGCAGTTTGAGTCTGGATGTAAGGTTTCATTACATATACAGGTTGTTCATAAATATTCTTTGACCGTACACACTTTATAGTGATGTCCATGTTGACCGATTTAATCACTATTTATGTGAAAATAAAACAGAATAAATTGAAGATTTCAAGGCAAAATGTGCCTACCTAAGTTTTAATTTGTGTACCTGAACGAGTTGTTTTGAATAGATGTACAAAATTACTAAACAAATAATTATTTAGCGATAGCGTTGTGTAAAACTTATTGCACACCAATAAATGCATTTATCCCTAGTGTTGAATAAATATTTTTTACGAGTTAGATCGATATAACAATAAAGGTTTCTCTAACAGAAATTAACACATTAAACAATAATACTACCTAAATCGAAACACCGTACCACTAACTTACAGTTTTAGTAACAAACCAATAACACTAAAATGTTTATTATCGTAAGTAATTAATGTTTGCTAAAACATTGTAACTTCACCGAAGCCGGGTAAACACGGTGGAGGCATGCGCAGTTTTGGCAACATCCTGTATATGGATCAACAATGCTGAGGAAGTGGACACCGCAACATCCTTTCGTCATTGGACACCGTTGGTAAAAACTGTCCCACATTCACCACAGCAGAGGTATACCACAAGAAGACATTTTTATATAGATTCAAGTGGGGGTAGGGAGACTGGCACGTACGTGAGTTTTTATACGTATAAAACGTTGTATGAAAGTTACTGAAAATTAAAAAGTTCCGAAAGAGAATAACAACATAGTCATTCTAATTCACCAAGTTCATTTGTAGGGTTTCATCATGTTTGTATAATGATTTTCGTCACGTTTGTATAATGATTTTATGATTTATTTAGTATGTACTATGTACTTATATGGATGTATAAGAAATGGCGTAAAGAAAAAGTTACCTGACGCGTTCGCGTCGCCGACAACAGAAGCGAGAAAAGGGATAATAATATAGTATTTATATTTTATCTATATAACTATAATGCATTTCGATTCGATCAAGTATCGATATTAGCGTCATATAATAACTGTACTCTACACGTCCATAAATGTGAAAAATAAAGGTTTCAATAATAAACGAAACATATAACCAGCCGTGACTTTCAACAAATAACTGTTAAACGAGTGCCATTTAACTAATTACTTCATGTTTCATGTTCACACGAAGGAGATATTTAAAAGGCGCGTTGTACAGTTGTAAAAGTGGTACAAATTATTTATTAAGACATGGCGAAGAAAACTGTTATCAGCCAGTATTCCTCGGAATTTTGCGATAAAGTTTCTCGTATGTCGAGATGTTATCAAACATGCAGCATAATATTTGAAAAGATAGGTATAAATGTAACGGTAAATAAGATTAAATTCAATTATTATGACTTATAATGATGACATGTAAGAGATAAATCAATTAACCAATGATGTTTTTCGACGCACTAAGAATTCGTATCTGTGGACTTCAGAAGTTTACAGATAAATTAATAATTGAAATCAAGACCTAGATCGGTTTGTAGAGTTATAGCTTGTAGAGGCCTCGAGAGCTAATGGGTTTGGCACTTCATTTGATTAGATCTGATAACTTTTAACAGCAAAAGCTATAAACAAAGTTGTTTTTATTTTACATTTTTCCTCATTTAACTTGGCAAGGATATTTCGCATAATTTGGATACACATTCTGGAGTTCTACAACTGACGTGACACACACGACGTTTCTTAAGTTGTGTAGGTATAACTCAGTTAATAACATTATTTAAGGACGTCGATTATCGCCGGAGAACAATAAACAAGAACAGGGTTGAACAGTTCACCCAACAGTCTGGAGCACATGAATACAGAATGTTAACTTCATACTAACGCCACGCGCGAGGACACTACTACATGCACAGCTATGTGTGCGTGACCTGTCACCGACAAGACGGGGCAGCGTGCGCCGACCAATCAACTAACGCGCCGGCGCCCGCTAGGGTACAGTAAGGTGACAAGTTCAGGTGTGCCAGCGGCGGTGACACGGGCGACGTTTTGTGACGACGACGCGACTTATTGTTTTTAAAGATGCCAAACTGTTGAACTGTTTGTTTAAATACCTAATGGGAAGAAAACCAAATAGATTTCTTTATTTGTATATCCAAAGGATTTTGACAAGTAATAATAGTACACATTTTTATGCTTATTAAAGAAGACTAAAAAAGTATTTAGTTAATAAGTAGGTACCTAATATTCAAAATAATTAAAGTGGCGATAAGGTTATTATTTATTATTCTTATCGTTTAAGTTCGGTTTACACGTATTAAGTAATTAACTAAATTTTAAGCAAATTAATACGTGTAAACGGACAATTTTGTGGTTTAGTAATCAAGTAGACAAGTAATTTAGAAATTTTTCTATTTTCTGTTAATAAGGTGGGCGGGGCTTATCACTATATTTACCTATACATACCAATTACTCGATTTTGAAATGTGACGTCACGAAATTTAGGGGGGTACTAAATCCCACCCCTTATTCTGTTTAAATAAAAGATTTTGTTTCGAAAGTTTTTTTTTCATTTCTAACAATAAAGTGTAAGTACCTGCTTAATATTAAACAAACTGTTACATAGTCAACCATGTCATCTTTCAAAGCTACACCGTTTTTAATATACCAAAATTTTAAAACGGAACACATAATAATAAAATAATGTCCACACAATTACTGTCCATCCGTCTGACCGTCTGTACTCATTGCAGACTCTCGCTCGATACGTAGGTACTTGCCCGTTTTATTTTTATTTTCAGTAACCAAGTGACAACCCTATGAAAGTAGGTATGAATTTTTGTGTCTGTTAGGAAGTTAACATTCTGGTTGTTATTTATTCATGTGGTCTGGAGTGATGCGGTCTGAGTCACGTCACTGATAGCGTCTGATAGTGTCGGCTGGACGCTAGCGAGAACTCCACTGATACCGGTTAGATACCGGTTACTTTGTTGCTATCATTTATTACGAAGCGGTACTTAGTAACAATGGTTCTTGAGTATGAATATGAGTGTCGCTTGTTATACAACAGTTTAAAAAATTAACGCCTGCACTTCACATCTATACCCTGCAATAAGATTTTGTGTCGCGGGTGGCATGGACAACATAAATGAGACACCACTATAACATCCATTATTCGAGAATAAACATCATTATGTATCTGCCCCGGCCGGAATCGAACCCGGGATCATTCGAGACGAATGCAGGGTCACTAGTGTCACTACCAACTAGGCACCAGTATGGACTCCGAATTTTAAAACTTAATGCTTAAGAAACTAGAAATAAAATAAATTCTCCACAAAATACCTACTCAAAAAAGCGTTTCATGAAAACAAAACATATTTCGACATGTCGCATCGAAGGTGGTATGATTGTTGTAAAGCTACATCATAATTACAACGCGTAATATCCCGTGTCGGCGTTCATCCACCCGGAACCAACTTACGTACACATTCATTCACTACTTGTTTGATTGAAACCAGACCTCACATTGACCTACTAGTAGTGAGTGTTGAAATTGAATCGGTTTGTTTATAAGAAGGTTCCTTCGGAATCTTTACGCTTTTTCTTATCAATAGTGCGCAAATTGGGCAGTCTCAGGAAATCGAAGTCCAAAATATGGTAATTATAACTTAATTATACGACTTACTAATAAACACTGTTACTCATTTTCTGTGAACATATCACATGCTGCAAGCTGAACAAAATATCCTGGATTTTATTAACAATATTAAGTAACGAATACTATTTTGAAACGTATGTTTTATTTTTAAACTGAACCGGATCTCGCGTGGGTCTTCATTGCTACACGGGAAGTGGACATCGTTTCATCTGAAGACAGGAAGATGAAGGAAGCAGGAACGGATAATAGGTTACGTACCTAATATTCATACTAGGTACACGAATTGCTTACAGTAATCGATCAACTACAATGAATTCTACGAACTTATTAATCGTTAAGAGGGTAATTATACGTACTTATAAACAATGTGCTTCTCTTGCTATATTTGAATTAGGTATTATTTGTATAAGTACAAGCCACAAACAAGGTTTGTACGTATTTGTTTGTAACTTGCAAACTGCCTTTAATGAAAAGGTTTCAGATTCTATCCCCGGATCAAAATGTTGAATTGTCCTGAGTCTTGGCGCTTGTCCTATTATTGACATGCTAGTAGCATGTCATTTGCATCTTACTGTATGGTAAAAAAATATTTAAATGTGCTACTTACTATATACCCAGTTCTACTGCCATTGTCAGTGATTGTTTTACATTTGTCCCAGCATCCGTTATAAGGTAGGTCCTATTAAAAGCCCTAACAAAGGGCTGCATTTAAATCAGCCACAGATCGTGTGAATCGATTGTAATATAAACATGGCTTAACAACATTAGGTACACTGCATAACCATCATTTATTTGCAAGTAATCAAATTTACCTACAATGCAATAATCCTTCAAGCCACGGATCTCATATACATTGCATTGCTCAAGGTCCGATTGTATTCTTTTACTTTTACAGAGATTTAAAGGATTCTCCGGTTGAATACAAACACGGGAGTGTTGGTGTGTTGTGTAAATAAATCTGTATGTGTGTGTGTTCCCACGTCAAATATGTGCATGAGACATGGAAAACAATGGGCCCGTATAGCCGTGAGCCCACCCCGGTGCGAGCTCTTCACCAGCCAACACGTCTGATTAGGTTCACTGACCTTAATAATATAATAAGTTATTAATTATTTCAGTAACTAGAACCTGAGTGCGTAAAAATCGCACTCTGAAAATCTCTGCTTTATTTTATATATTTTTAATTTGCAATTTATTAATTACAAAGAATGACCTATAAGTTATTAATTATGTCAGTAATTGGAACCTGAGTGCGTAAAAATCGCGCTCTGAAAATCTCTGTTTTCTTTTATATAATATGTAATTTCAATTTGTAGTTTGTTAATTACAAATGGTGTACCTAATTTGATACAACATTGCATCTTTATTTTTTTGATAAATTACCATTATCATAATTGAGTGGTCATAATTATACTCTATTACAAAACAACAACATTGAAAATCATCATCATTGAACAAACACAATTTTATACCTTAGGTAATACAAGCGTCCTACATGACCGAGATGAAATATTTCATCTGTCACATAACTGTTTACCCTGGCCGAGAATGGATCCAGAAGTTCCAGAACCCCTGAATCGAGGGTCATCGAAATAGTCATAAGTAACACAGTATATCGCTCACCCAGTAATACAACGGCACATCTACGTTTGTCATATTTTACAGAAACGAGGATTAAAATTTTTATAAAAATGTTTAAAATTAATTTATGGGTTCCTTTTACGTTTTTCACAGATTGTATGGGTTTGGTTACTAGTATAGACATTAATACATATTTACCACTATGTAGATTATGCACTTTTAAACAAGTATACCATATACGTAAACTAAATTTCGCATTTTTTGCAGATGTGCCATTACATTAATAGGTGAGCGATATTCAAGACTAATGTCATACATTCTAAGTGCCTGTTTACAAGTTCTATAAGATTCCACTGTTAGCACAAAGTGGGGAATTAGTTCAACTAGGTTACCGTAAACATCAATAATGTTGATTCGGTTACTGCGAACTGTGCAGGTGTGCACTTTACATATCATTTTGTTTGTTTATAACCGAATTAGTGTTGCACAGTCTAGTGTTTCTAATTTCGGGACGAAATCTAATAGTAACTGGGGTTTTTAAACTGAGACAGTTTACAGAAAATTATGAACAAATTAAGTATAGAAAATATAAAAAATTGCAAAACAAAATAATTCCGTGGAGTAAGTAACAGATTAGGTACTTCACCATTATGCAGGTACATAATTACATTAGGTATGTGAAAATCCGAAATCTAAAGTTAGTGAAAAATGTATTCTCGGCGTTACGAGGTGGAAGATGCTGTCTTTTATATTACGTATAACTAGGTGTATTTTATTTTTATAATTTAAACAAATATTCTATACGAATCGCAGTTATTCAATTAGCAAATATATTATTTATAGAGCAGGGGCCGGTGTAGAGCACAATGATTAACAAATAGGCTAGGAGCCGAATAGGATAATACGGCGCATCCTCGTTACATGCAGCTTGCGCCCGCTGCCGTAACCCACTTTACATAACGGTGGCCTATATACTGTATATTATATACACGATTCCATATATGTGTTATCATACGGCCTTGTCTTGTGGGGAAACTCGGTCGATGCCATAAGAGTTTTTAGAATTCAAAAGAAAGCTATTAGAGCGATTAGTGGTGCACACCCGCTTGATAGCTGTCGCCCACTATTTAAGCTACTCCAAGTTCTCACACTTCCTTGTATGTTTATAAGAGCAGCTTGCATTCTCGTCAGAGAACATGCGGATTACTTCGACTTAATGAGTCCATCACAAAGAGCCCAACGTAACGTAAACAAGCTAAAACTAAGGTTACCCCCGTGCCGTTTAAAAAAAGCTGAAAGGAACGCACCTTATTCTGCCATAGCAATTTACAATAAGCTCCCAAATCGTCTTAAAGATCTACCTTTTATATTATTTAAGAGAAAATTGTTTAATTGGCTTATGGAACGCCAATTCTATAGCCTAAAAGAATATTTTGACATTAGAAAAGAGTGAATTTCATCAATTTATGACAATATGAGAATTTTTGACGTTGTATCTATGTGTATCTTTAATTGTATTAATTTAACTGACATTCAACACTTAGGTACTTATTTATAATTTATCCGGCTAAATCATAGGACAATGGAACTTGCAATTAATTTAATAATAATTTGTAATTAATTTGTATGTAATTTAATAATAATTTGTAATTAATTTAATAATAATGGAATAATATTGTTAGTTTTTGTGCAATTATAAGTTAAGTTTAAAATTATGTTTATAAGATATAGATTAGTACCTACCTAATTACTTTTTTGCACGCCTATGGAGGCAGAGCATATTAAGGAATCGAGAAATGTAAACCATCTGTATAACACTATGCTCTTGCAAAATAAATGATATTATTATTATATTATTATTATTATTATATATTTTGCACTCAATTAGTAATACCTCGTTCGCTATCTATGGCTTACAGGTGGCTCGCTGTCCTGTGTCTATGAGCTTCCTATAAAAAAATCATCTGCCCCCCGATTTTAGTGTGCTATGTAAATGGATGAGTGTACTAGTTTTAATTAGTTATTTTTACCCTATCATAATATTCTCTATCTCGATCGCAAAATATTCTACCCAAAGGTTGTCTGGTAGAGATCGCTGTGTGGCGATAAGACCGCCTTTTGCGTTTTATACTTTTATAAATCGCCGTATTAGAGCTAAAACCAAGTAACTCGACCATTTTAGGGAAAAAATATTTTAGAGTTATTGCTTTATGCGTTATGCGTTAAACATATAACATTGTATTGTTATCAATTAATTTTATTTAATTATTTACTATTTAATTAAAATTAATAATTTAATTAATAATTTAATTAAAATTAATAATTTTATTTACTATTTAATTAAAATTAATAATTATATGAATATTATTTGGAATGGAAAACCATAGTAAATTAATCAGCTTTAATTGCAAATCTGTCAAGAGATCCATTGAAGGTGTTAGAGAGTTATGTCGTTCGGCTGATGTGATAGCCCTACAGGAGACATGGTTATTGCCCCATGACCTACCATTCCTCAATACAGTCAGCGACGAATTTGCTTCTACTGGCGTTTCTGCTGTGGACATAACAGCAGGTCTATTGAGTGGGAGACCCTATGGAGGCGTCGCGTTATTGTGGCGTAAAAATGTATTTGAGACAGTGTCAGTGATTGAGTGTGACAATGTGCGTGTATGTGCAATCAGGATAACTGTAAGTTGTAGATCCATAGTTATCTTTAGTGTGTATATGCCTACAAACTGTATTGAACATTTAGCAGAGTTTAGTGCGTGTCTTGGTACAATACGATCGGTAATTGAAATAGAGGAGAATAAGGGAACGGAAGCTTTTTACATATTAGGAGACTTTAATGCCCATCCTGGCGAATTATTTTATAATGAAATGATACGTTTTTGTGTAGACCAGTGCTGGCTCTGTATAGATGTAAATATGTGTGACAAAAATACATTTACTTTTCATAGTGAAGCTCACAGCTGTAACAGGTGGTTAGACCACTGCGTCGTCACTGATTCAGCGAGGGAAACGATTGTTAGCGTATCGGTACACTATGACGTGTATTGGTCTGACCACTATCCACTTGTAATAGAATGTGCTTTAAATAAACTTAAGCCTAAAATCATTGAGTCACTAGATACGAGGCATACAAATCGTGTTATATGGGGTGATAGACATGCACATCAGATCAAACAATATCATGATCTTTGTCACTCAAAATTGAGTATGTTAGGGCTACCACATGAACTCCAAGAATGTTGTGATGCATTCTGTCATAATAAAGAACATCACGTAGTCCTAGATAACATGTTTTGTAGCATTGTTAACACATTAACGTGGGCAGCAATTAAAACCTATAGGGAAAAGTGTAAGAAGAAGGGAGGCTATGTCACTGGGTGGAATAAGTACGTCGCTGGCCCGCATCGGGAGGCGCGGGATAAGTATCAGATGTGGACACTGGCGGGTCAGCCCACCAGTGGTCGCATATATGATGAAATGACGGAGTCCAGAAGGCGTTTTAAAGAAAAATTAAAATGGTGTCAAAACAGGCAGGATCAACTTAAAATGGACGTCCTCGCTACGAATCACGCATCTAAAGACTTTAAGAGTTTTTGGAAAAACACCAATAAACTGAACGTTAGGCCGAGCCTCCCGGTGAGTGTAGGCGGCGCTTATGATCACAGAGACATAGCTAATGCATTTAGGAGTCACTTTGCTGTATGTTCGCCCTTGAGTGATGTGTCGAGCAGTGTGAGCGGTGCTGAGACTGTTGAAACCAGGCGGTATGAACGGATAACTGCGAAGACCATTGCAAAAATAATTAATGGTATGAAACGTGGGAAATCGCCTGGTCATGATAGTCTCAGTATTGAGCACTTTAAATATGCGGGGGTTCACCTTCCGCGTATCCTCTCGTTGTTTTTCAGTCTGTGTTTGAGTCACTCGTATCTACCGGAGGCCTTGATACGAACAATTGTAGTACCGATCGTCAAAAATAAGACTGGTGACGCATCTGACATGAGTAACTACCGTCCCATCTCACTGGCTACTACCGCGGCTAAGATATTTGACAGTGTGTTAAACGGCTACCTCCTCAAATATGTCGATATACATGACGCGCAATTTGGTTTCAGAGCAGCTTTATCAACGGAGAGCGCCATTCTCACTCTAAAACACACTGTCAAATACTACACCGCAAGGAGGACGCCGGTCTACGCGTGCTTTCTTGACTTGTCGAAAGCTTTTGACCTGGTCGTGTACGATGTGCTGTGGGACAAGTTGAGGGACTCGGGTGTACCGGCGGAATACATATCCCTCCTCAAATATTGGTATGCTAACCAGAAAAACCAGGTGAGGTGGGTCGGTGCGCTCTCGGATGAATACGGACTGGAATGCGGCGTGAGGCAAGGAGGGCTGAGCTCGCCACTACTATTTAATTTGTACATCAACCAGCTTATCGGGGGGCTCAGCAGCACACATGTTGGCTGTCACATTGATGACACATGTGTCAATAATATAAGTTACGCAGACGATATGGTGCTGCTGAGTCCGTCGATAGCGGGGCTGAGGAAGCTGCTATCAACCTGCGAGACATATGCGGAGGCGCACGGCCTAAAATACAACTCTAAAAAGAGTGAAGTGATGGTTTTTAGTGCACCTAGACAGCGGCCTCGCCGTGTACCTCCCATATGTCTCAATGGTGTAGCGCTTAATTTAGTGGCGAGTTTCAAGTACCTCGGGCACATGTTAACAAGTGACTTAAGGGATGATGACGACGTAGAACGAGAACGCAGAGCATTGGCAGTCAGGGGCAATATGATTGCCCGCAGATTCACTCGGTGCACTGCAGACGTGAAAGTCACCCTATTTAAGACGTTCTGTCAGTCTTTCTATACCAGTGGTCTGTGGGTAGCATATTCGCGCCGGGCTTACAATGCTCTGCGTATACAGTACAATAACACCTTCAGGATGCTGTTGAAGCTGCCGTGTCGCTGTAGCGCCTCAAAAATGTTTGCTGACGCACGAACCGACGGGTTCCACGCAATCATGCGTAAAAGAGCGGCCTCTTTGTTACAGCGGTTACGTAACAGCAGCAACGGCATCCTGAAGATGATTGCTGCCCGGCCGGACGGCTACTTCCAGAGACACTGGGTGGAGCTTGTCCTGGGCCTAAAAAAGTAGTTGTAAAATGTCAGTGTTGAATGTACCTAATTAATGTAAAATAATTTAATGAATATATAATTGAATTTAATTAATTTGATACATAATTAATTTAAATTAAATAAATTGAATAGATAATACATAATTGCACTAACAACGCTAACATATTATTAAGTACATTTGTTACTAACACACTAACAATCTATGGATCTCTGGTCTGAAATAAAGATTATTATTATTATTATTATTATATTATTGCGTTTTGAAAGTTTGTACGAATTTTTTATATGATTCCGAGGACGTACAGGCTCATTTTTTTTCGTATTCTTATGCTCTAGAATCTGTAGATTTCAACCATATTCACTTTTGGTATAGATATGGAATAAATAATACAGTAAAGACCTAAAACTGTTGCAAGGTACCTCAGTTAGTTGGTTCTACCACTCAAGTTTTATGTGGTTAAACAAACTATCTCTGGTTATCGTGTTTTATTACAGAGATTTATTTCATATCGAACTATGAATTTAATGCTAAAAACCACTATCCGTGGATGTTGTGTTTTGTTGTCTTAATCTTACACAAATATGTACGTAAATAGATAGAAAAAAAACATTTATATGAATAGTTAGACGGTTTTAATGGTATACAACATTGAAATATCGTCCAAATTTTTCAGACCTAAGACGTTTTATAATGACTTAATCGTGTTTATCACAGGAATATTATGGAATTTTAAGTACTATCTCGATAAAATCACTTTTAGAGTTGATAGTTTTTGCAAAGTAAGCCAATTTAATTGGTATTACCATCGGATCTAAGCGACTTAGCTTTAAATTTGTTTTACCATTCGAAAGCAGAGATTTTTCTGAGTCGAATGATGTAAAAAAGTGTTTTTAGCCCAAAAATCGAGATAATTGGTTTTAGCTCTAATACGGCGAAATTATTATTTTTCTTTGTTCCCTAGTGTGTGCACAGTAAAGAGTATTTTGTTTGTTTTTTTTTTAATTAAATTAATAACTTAGTATTTTAATAATTGTTCATACTGTTTTGCTACTCTGCCCTTGATACTAAACGATTGCAATGTAGGTTAACGTAACTTTAACTTCACAAAGGATTATTTTGTCCTATATGCCTTTCGGTCTTACATTTCATATCTTTGATCAATAACAAGCCGTGCCAATAATTATTAAGTTGTTATCATAATTTACATGTAAATAATTGAAGGATTGCCGATAAATCTAGTTGTATCACTGAATATAATATTAATATCATGACAAATATCTATTACCTATCGTATTATTGATAATATCTATAATTGATATAAGATATTGTTTTATATCTGTAATAGATATCTGATAATAAATATATTAACGTAGGATATAGAGTTATTCAAAGACTATTTGTAAGTGTAAGAAATATTACAATCTTTTCGATTTGAAAAATCCGTGTTTTGCGATATACTATCTATTTATAGAATAAAAATATAAATGTATGTCTAGAAACATGTACTTAGTGTAAATTGAAAATAAGTCGCGATTAGCATAAGTCATTCAAATTATTATTATTGATTCAAATCTCTCGATATATAACCGCATCTCAATCTTTTATCATCTAATCTGCTGTAATGGTTAGATCCCGACAGCTTCCGTTGTTCCCGCTCCTAAATGGATCGTGAGCGGAAGATTGAAGAGATCTTACTCAATCATTGCCAACTAGCACGGGATGTCCACTGCACCAAAATACACACACACACACACACACACACACACACACTAACGCTCATATACACGGACTTAAATTTAAACAAGGAAGGAACGTCGTTGGTGCATGGACACACAAAAGGCACGATGACAGTAAGTAAAAATCACTAAAATTATGTATTTGTTTAATGACACCCTATTAATTGATTACAAAACACGCATTTATTGTATTATTATGAGCGAGATTAATAATATTTTGATAAAATAAAACTACAAAATACGGCAAGCCGCCATGATAGGTATCTGATATAACGCATTTGGTGTACAAATTCATGTTAGTTGGTGAAAAACCCTAGAAAACGATTTTAATTGTTTGTTTAGATACAAATACATACTATGATACAAATGTACATTTGTATCGGCTGCAAATCGACCCTACTATAAGTATACGCAATCAGTAAACATTCTTAATAATTGAATGACTCGAATCATTACCGATCAAGTCTTCTCAAAATATCGATCTCAAAGCGAGCGATAATTGTTATATTGTTAAGAAGTATTGTCATTTCTTACATTCTTCAAGGAACGTTCCCAAAACAATGTTTTAAAGAAATTTATATTATTATATTGATCAGGTTCATTTCAGTTGTAAATCTGTAGATGATTTAATGTACACAATAGCTTAAAATATAAAATTGTAGTCAGAATTTTTTTTAAAAATCTAGAGTCACTAAAACCTTGAATCTAGAATATTTTATATAGATGGCGCTGTTTTAAAAAAATATATTAGTAGCACTGAATAGATGTGTAGTAGTGTACTTAAGTAAGGTGTTAGTGTCAAACTTTTGAAGTTAATGGCTAGACATAGGTTCCTTAATTTCAGGGGGAGCTGATGTTTCTTTCAGGTTGATAAGCTGATCAACCTAATGTGAAAACTGTTGCTTTTTTCGTTAAGCCATCCTTTATTGTCATTCACATAACTAGAAATAGACACTAATTAAATTGTGGTGTTAAATATAAAGTACTTACCGAGTGAGGCCTCTGGATCGGACAGGTCCGAGAGAGAGGGCACTTTCTGCATGGCTCGGGGCTCCTCGGGCTCCAGGGGCTCGCTTTTGATGCCCTCCGCCGCGCCGCCGCCCTCATCGCACTGTCCAACATACTTCAATTAATATTCGTATTACCGAATAGCTAGAGTTTATAAAGACACATTCTTAACGACTCGACATTATTCTTAGGTAAAATTTTATATTGTTTTGTCTGTTGTTTCTTTGATAATCGAAACACATACCTACTAATGCTTATAATGTTGTTTTTTAAAAATAGCTGATGCGCGTTGCGACTTCGTCCGCATTATTATGGGTCTTTCAAGAGGGAAGTACCTACTTAACTTTGACAATCAACTATATTCAGGGAATGAATTTCTCCCATTCACTATTATAAAGAACTAAGAAGTTCTTTATAAATTTTAATTCTAGCTAGGTCCACTGGTACGTTATCTCTGAGTATTAACAGTAAGTTAAAGTTAAAGTAAAATTCTTCTTCTGTCTTCTTCGTTGTTTAGCATGAAAGTAACTAAGCTTTTGCTTTTACTCAGGCAATTTTACAAACTTAAGTATCTCAGTCGCACTTAACAATGCGTAGCAATGAGTCATGGTACTGACAGGAACAATTTTTTGTACTCGCGTGTGCTTAGCGTACTTAACGTTAAATCTCATCGGGTTGATCGTTTCAAGTCGATATTCTATTCACAAAACGAACTCTGCTTCCGTTCATGAACATGAGGACTTTTAAAATAAATACGTAAGTCCGCAAGGGCACTTGCTTCACTTAGATCTAACCGTTTTCGTGGCGATTTCTGAGAAGTTTCATTTGAATATGTTAAATAACTACTAAATATTTATTAAATTGTTGCTAAAAGCACAGCTCTGATGTCGAAATACGATTGGAATTTTGCTGATTTTGTGATCAGTTAAACCTATGCTATGTTTTGGAATTTAATCGATTTTATTCACAAACTTAATGCATGGCGCAAAGGAAGATGTAATTGTTTTGAATTAAACAGTGAATAAATGTTACTAGAAAGGAAGAAAAGCTATTACTGAAAGCATTCGATTTTGTTTAATGTTCCTCGAGTCAAAAGTCAACTAGCGTGTAATATGAACCCTAAAATTGAAGCCGTGGCCCCTTGGCCTTTACGGATGTATCCACAACCAACGACAACACGCCTAATCATAGAATATATCAGAGTTACTCAATAAAAACGTCAAAATCAAATCAACGGCCCCCTCGGGTCAATCAAGCCAATAATATGTCAGCGGACTCGGTCTCAGAGACCCCACTGTACGTCTGTTTATTTAGAAATAAGAATAGGTTGTTATTTCCCTGTCGGGTTATTAAATATATTCTTAAGTGCCATTTTTCACTTGTTTTTTTTTCGAATGGATAGTGGCTATTGGCCTTTACAGCTCCATATAATTATGTCGCAGCTCAACCAAGATTATAGATCATACAGCATACTAACATTCCATTAAATAGAAATAAAACACAAGGGGTTATAGATACAGTATCGTTTGAGATTTCGTGTTTAGGTCATTACCTAAACCTTTCGCTTTCATATATTGCTCTACCCGCGGCTTTGCTTGCTTTATAAATAAATAAATAACGCTTCACACTTGTAGTAGTTGTTGTACTTACGTGCTCCGTAATATTTGGATATAGTGATATGGTTGACTTGCATTAGCTCGTTACGTCACCAGTGGTAGGGGAACACGTCTGCCTGCGTCTACGGCTGTCTCGTGACTGACCCAGTGTTGCCCCACTACCCGTGCTCTCGAGATAACATGATTACTGCTATAACCATAATAGCAGTACAAACACTACATCCCTTCCTTATTAAAATCTTTATTTAATATGGAGCCCGATCCACAGTCGACTCTGCAGTTGATCGCAACTCAAGCCTTCAAAGGCCACTCCACGTCTATACCATTCAATATTCCAGTTACTTAGACAAACAAATTTGTAACACGCACTATATGTATGAAGCAGGCTACGGTTTGTAAACTTGAGCCTTCTGGGTGCCTTCACTAGCCTCAACAAACTCAAACTGTCATATGCATGCTTCGTATAGAATTACTTATGTAGATTATACTTTCACTGCAATTATTTTAAACATTGAAACAACACCTGAGACTTTTTCGTCTTACACCTTTCCCATTCGCACCCGTTCTCCTTCTATCTTTATTAAATAATAATTATTTACATCACCTCTTAGCTTTTCATACTTCCCTCTTTCTTCTCTCTTTGATCAAGATTGCCAAGTTATTAGGTTTCATACCAACATTTAAACAAACCTCGTCATTTCTGTCTTTAAATAGGCAACTTACTGGTAAAACAAACACAGGAAATATGAGAAACTCGATGAAAATTTATATTATTACTAAAAGTGGTTTACTGTCAACAACAGATTACGTACAGCTTACAACCTGCTTTCGTTTTTTAAAGACTAAAGTTTTACTTGCGAGACAATCCTCTTATATACGTAATATAAACTAGGTCCCACCGACGACCATAACACGCCAACCATGGCTAGACTCGCAACAGGAATTTCCTTTATTTAGGCGTCCTTCCTGAATGGACGGATCCAACGGATCCCAACGGACCCAACGGTGTCACATATGAATCAGACACTGCCGATACCAATCATTCACACACCAGTCATTCATTGAAATACCTCGTCTATTCATTATCTTTATTCTACATCCCATCCTCGTCGCCATTATGTAGTAGTTGTTGTACTTACGTGCTCCGTAATATTTGGATATAGTGATATGGTTGACTTGCATTAGCTCGTTACGTCACCAGTGGTAGGGGAACACGTCTGCCTGCGTCTACGGCTGTCTCGTGACTGACCCAGTGTTGCCCCACTACCCGTGCTCTCGAGATAACATGATTACTGCTATAACCATAATAGCAGTACAAACACTACAACACTCATAGCTCCACACTAGGATTCCCTGTGTCGTGGGTGCCATGGATAACACACTAGACAAGGACATTCACACCCAGACCGAGACCAGAAATTCAAACTCATCATTCAAATTTCCGCCTCGCTGGGAATCGAACCCAGAACCCTTGGTGCGGCGATCCGGCATGGTAACCATTGCGCCACACGGGTCGTCGCTTTTCTGGGATAATAAGTACCCTATATCTTAGTGCAGATCATGGTCTATCTGTGTGCTTTAGCACACAGATAATTTCATGAAAATCCGTGCAGTACTTGCAGTTTAACATCCATAAAAACTTTCAAATTTATGTAGTAGGAAATCAGAACATCGAAAATCTTAAAGAATTTCTTAGTAGTTTTTCCAAGCACATGGCGATTAAACCGTAAACAACGAGGATATTTTTACACGCTGAACGCGAGGGGATGGTCCACCCCTCAGTATCTCTTGGCACGTGATTCCCAATGAGGGGCACGGACCTTTGTCACTTACAAGTCAACTGATGATTGATAAACTATTTGTTATTTTTTGCCGCTAAAGGTTAATTATAGTGATAAATGCTTTGAATATTGAAAGACATAGACTCTGTAAGAGACAAGAGGTTTTATTTTAATATAGGTACTAATTTCGTAATTTTTGTTCCCGGAAATGGTTACATAGTTAACGGAAATGATATAATTATGATAAGAGCGAACTATAAAAGTACATTAACGAATGGAAGTTACATTTTGTGTCATTTTTAGCTCGATTTTTCAAGGAAACAAGTTGACGTTGAAGTTTATTGTGGTTCATCAATGTAAATTATTAATTAATTAATGTAATTTAAATTATGGATTCTTTGATATTCAACCGAGAAATTCATTGTATTAATAACGATAATAGTATATGTATACTAAAGGAGAGATAAATTTTTAAACATTGATACGGTACAGATACTTTTTTTTCCATAATTAGATATGCATGTCAGGCTTTGAACCAGGACCCTGCGTTCGGGAGACCAACCGCTAAGCTATCACTGCTCTTGCAGAGGTACAAGAAGTCGTTATTATAAACTTGTTTTATGTCATGACCGTCACACAAATCACGGTTTAACATAGCCGTTATTTACAGCGCGTGCGGCGACATTTTGTTCGCTGTATAATAAAGTATAGGGGATGTTTTAAGTGAATAACGCATAGCGGGGTTAATTGTCAATTTGTCGGCCTCCCGACACGTTCGGTGATATGTTTCACGGTTCGATCTTGTCGTCGTAAATCACGTCACACCGTATGCGCGTGCGCAGGCTTGATGTATGTACTGTGGTAATCCTGCGATTAGAATTAATGAAGAACTATATAGTCTGTATAGGCACGATTTTTTTTTTGTAGGCATGTCGTTTATATTTTTCATGCTTTTGTGTGTATTGATTGCGTTGTTGGTAGTGAGTTACTCTGCCTGCGAAGTAAGGAGCCCCAGGTTTGATTCTCGGCACGGATAGGCCTAGCCTGGCTTTATGTGATACTTGTTTTTTACTCGAGATGCCATAGTGCAGATATGAGTATTTTATTTATTTACTAACAACAAAATTATATTTGATGATTAGAAAAATACGGTTGCTTACTTTACGATTTGTCGTTGATATCTCAGCCGTTATATCACGTACCAAAAGATGTCCATCTATTTTTCGTTTGCTTTTCATTTTTACATTTTCTTTATTATTTCTTTCAAACTTCAAAACTTAACCTCAAAATTTTTCTTATTGTTGTATGTTGAAATGTTATAAGTGCGATAGTTGAACTAAGTGTTCAAATATTAGTAGTCACTTGAAAATAGAGCCATGAATAAATACCCGAAAAGTTCGACCTATTTAATCTGTCGTTATGCAGTAGAGTGAAGAAAGCAATACCGTATTTACAAAATAAGGCTATTATTCAACGCATACGGTGTTTTATCGAAGGTTAGCTTAGCGGGAAAATACAGCCGTTTCAGTCGGCACGTGCTACGCTAGCCAAACATTTACATACATTTAAAAGGGGTAATACAACTCTCACTAATACTTAATCAAAATTTTGTAGTAATTTACTTGTAATATTTTAATATGTTGCCAGTAAAAAAAAGCGGCCAAGTGCGAGTCGGACTCGCCCATGAAGGGTTCCGTAGCAGCAAGTAACATAATATATAAGTTCTTGAAGTTCGTTGTAACTTTGATCGAGGTAAATTGCGGTTTACGATTTATGACGTATTAAAAAAAAGTACTTACTAGATCTCGTTCAAACCAATTTTCGTTGGAAGTTTGCATGGTAATATACATCATATATTTTTTTTTAGTTTTATCATTCTCTTATTTTAGAAGTTACGGGGGGGGGGGGACACATTTTTCCACTTTGGAAGTGTCTCTCGCGCAAACTATTCAGTTTAGAAAAAAATGATATTAGAAACCTCAATATCATTTTTAAAGACCTATTCATAGATACCCCACATGTATGGGTTTGATGAAAAAAAAATTTTTGAGTTTCAGTTCTAAGTATGGGCAACCCCCAAAATTTATTGTTTTTTTTTCTATTTTTGTGTGAAAATCTTAATGTGGTTCACAGAATACATCAACTTACCAAGTTTCAACAGTGTAGTTCTTATAGTTTCGGAGAAAAGTGGCTGTGACATACGGACGGACAGACAGACAGACAGACAGACAGACATTACGAATCTATAAGGGTTCCGTTTTTTGCCATTTGGCTACGGAACCCTAAAAACGCTAGTCACTCATAGCCCCACACTAGGATTCCCTGTATCATGGCTATTATTATGGACACTAAGACAAGAACACACACACCCAGTCCGGGAACAGAAATCTAAACTCATCATTCTTCGGCCCCACTGGGAATCGAACACAGAACCCCTAGCATACGGCAGTCAAAATTTGCACAATTTGCAAAATTCACGTTACCTGTAGGGGAGGTACATATTTTTCAATATTTTATTCTACGATTCTGGAGTTTTAATATCAAATCAAATCAAATCAATCCAAAATCTTTTATTCATATAGGTATCACTGATACACTTATGCATGCAATAAATATGTATATCCATGCCAAATTACAGATTTCTAGCACTAAGGGTCTCGGCGCTTTGCTTTGGACAGACAGAAGGACATGACGAAACTATTAAGGGTTCCGATTTTACTTCGGAACCCTAATAAAAAGGAGACAAGTATCATTCGACATTTGTCACGGTCGGCTAAGCGGACGACATTAGTTATTATTGTCCCTTTAATTATGGACCGGATATCGGAGAGCTTTGTAACGAGTGCACGCTCGAATAGCCCGCCTAATTTGTACAAATATCATAGCTGGAAATATACATTTCAGCTGAAAGTAAAAACTCAGCTTAATTTTTTATATTGTTTTGGTTTTTTTTTCATTTTATTAACCAACTTCAAAAAAGGAGGAGGTATTCAATTTGACTGTATTTTTTATGTTTTTTACCTCAGAACTTTCGACTGGGTGAACCGATTTTGATTATTCTTTTTTTAATCGATAGCTGGTGCTTGTCATGTAGTCCCACTTAAAGAGCGAGATATGACTAGTAGGTTTGAGTTTTCCCCAATTTTGAAGTCGGTTATTTTTTGTCAAGAATTATTTATCAAATAATCAAGTTTTGCAAATTGAAGCAGCGTTTGAAATAGGTATGCCCTTAGTTATTAGGTGTATAACAGATAGGTTAGTTATTTTCTCATTAGAATTGCTACCAGTATGCAAAATATTGATAGCCTTTCTTTGTAATACTATTAGATACCTTGTAAAGACACAAAAGTAAAGGAAAAGAAAGGAAATAGGAATTTAAAATACATGAATAAATAGTTGATGTTCTACAGGTTACCACCAGAGAATTAGAGATAGAGAATGTATAGTAAGTATAAGTTATTTGTAAAGATTGAGCAGAAGGAAGACATCAGGGGCAATCGCCTTTCCTCATCCTAACGAAATTTCCAGTTTTCCTTATATTAAAGAGATACGTAGAACAGAAAATACAAAATACAGAAAAAATATTTATTATTTATGAAAGCCACACATTATTGCATTCTCTTCGGAAAGCCGCCGTAAGAGCCCTAGATAGTGCATTTTAATTTTTTTTTTGGCCGAAATGAATAAATTATGAGTAACCTCGTTTTTAACCTTCAACTGGACCTGTACCGTTGTTAGTTTTTAAACTTAAAAGCTGTGTAATAACAAATATACGAGTACACTAAAACTGAACGCAAAAAAGCGTGATAAAAGACATAAATTCAGTTATTACTCGCAAGTGACGCTTTTGAGCGACGCGCGTCGTTGTGAGCGGTAAATCACGTCAAGTTATTCTTTATGGCGGCCGCGGCACCCTGGGGGGCAATTCTCATTTCCTAGAGATACATGTCTAACAGAGATATCTCGAAAAAACATGGCCGACCTCGAATAAAACGAGGCCAATCGGCCATGTTTTTTCGAGATGTCTCTGTTAGACATGTATCTCTACGAAATGAGAATTGGGCTCCTGAGCTGAATGAAGGTGTTAATGTCACGGCTGTCGACACTCTCTTTATTTCCCTGCAGTTATTAACGACTCACACCCGTAATGATTTAATGATAAACTGAAATACTTGCGCGTTCCTCTTAATAGTATTTTTAGAACCAGATCTTATTAATTTAAGAATACCTAAATTATATGTTGTCTCGTTTTTTATTATTATTAGCTGGTTCTCGCGACTTCGTCTGTGATGTGGTAATACCACAATATAGGAATCTAATTGCTCAGTACTCCCCCGTAATAGTGCGGGGTATGTACGAAACCTCGTACGTAATATGTATAAGAAACTCGGGGTTGTCTGTTAGACGAAGTAGATCTAATTGAATGTTTATGTGTGTCAATAGTTTAACTAAGCGGCAATGCATTTACGTAATGCATTTATGTACAAATTAAAAGTGATTTATGTGATAAAAAAATACATTACCTTTTAACTTTTTACTCTTTTTTTACGAAATATGTATAAATTATATAAATGAGTTTAAGTGTATGTATAGTCGTCACATTCGTTTCTCAACTTTTTATCTTGACTCATGAGTCTTTAAAGTTTAAATTCGACATTCTTAGTTTACGGTCATGTAAACTCGGTATAATCCCATTTAATTTCTAAAAATGGTTATTAATTTAGGTTGGATTATAAAATATTTTAATTTATAAACTCTGTTTCGCTTTTTATAATATTAAATAAAAATACCAAAAAAATGGAACACGAAATCTTTAATTTTTCGTTGTGTTCGGATTTTTAATTACCCTGTGGTTTGAATGAGGTCATTGCCCTTTGGATTTTTATTTGTTAGTAATTTGAAGTAACCCATTCGTAAAACGGTTGGGTGCCCTTTCTAGCAGGAGCTAATGTCCAAACTCATTAGTGCAGCTCACCGTCAATGTCACTGGCAACGTAGAGTAAAAATAAAAATAAAAAACACGCGTTTGAAATAGGAACCGATCCTTTTTCGATGCTTCTTAACTATTTTGTTTTAAGACACCATGTGTGAGTAACGTAAAAGAACAAAGAGTCTGTGCTAGGAATGGTACAATACGATGACTGATTGTACTTGTCTTGTACTAGGGTAAGTTTAATAATAAATTGAAGGTAAGTACCTACTATTTTTAGTCAGATATGTTTAAAAATTCAACAACTTCAAAAAGTATTTCTAGCAAATTAAAGGGCATGAATCAATCTATTATATACATTGAAGTATTATTACTAGCGTATAGAATGGACACCGCGAACACAATGTATGTTCCAATGAATTGACGGCGCGCGGCTTCAATGTCCAATGGATTCGTTCGATTTTGAAAGGAGAACAGGGGCTCAATTTTGAAAATAGAACCTCCCGGCGGGGACACACATTTTGTTTGAGATGTCTTCTCTATGTATACTTATTACTTATACCTCAATGATTACATATAATATTTTTTTGGTAATTTAGTGATATCATTTTAACACATTTGTTTGAAGTCCCTTAAATCATTACAATTCAAAACACACATTTAATTGCAAGTCAAGCGAAGTAGTATCCAGTAATGGTTATATCTTGCATTATTCCCTTTTTAGTGCGGTGTCAAAAAGGACAACATTATTTGTGTGGTGTCAAAAAGGACGTTGAGCACGCTCCAGCGAGCTGCGTCACGCATCCGGCGGACAGCTCTGCCTCGGCCTGTCCCGGCCTGCCCTAACATTACAAGAAGGTTATTATCATTGAATCGACGAACTATAACGACAGCTTGATGATGTCACTGAGGACTTATTTCGTTATTTATTCAACTGTTTTCTGTAAAGTACGTGTTTGAAAGGCACTACATAGCTAAATAAATGACTCTTTTTTAATAATGTACTTACCTAATATTGCACAATTTTTCTACACTCTAAATTATGTACTATTTTTTCTTTCAAATTAAATTAGATCTCTTTCAGACATAAAACTAAAGCAATCATTATGATAATGTTGTAATGGAAGTGTCAAACTTCTTATTAAAAAAAATACATTGTCTCTTTAAAACACTTCAAGAATTTAAAAATAACTTAATTGCGCGGATAGAGCCCAATTACAATTTTATAACAGCAAAGTCTTATAAATAGGTAGGTACGCAACTATAAAAAAAGTACCGGTACCAGTCCAGTCGCGCTACTGTAATATAATTTCAACCAATTATTTGTTCCATCGATGAAGACGTATACCGGTATTAAGATCCATGTTATTTTCTTTGAACATGTAACCTGTTCACTAATTATATTCAGGACAGCCTGACGGATTACTAGGAGGCTAGGCGCCTCGTATAGGGGTGCCAAATAAAATTTTAAGTTCAGTGTTTTAAATCAATTGGTATTTAACTAAAGCTCTACCTGCGGCTTCGTCCGCATTTTCCGGGATTTTAATTACCTATCCTAAATCAAATTACAAATCATAGACTTACTATGTATCTGCTAAATATGAAAATTCGTTCAGTAGTTTTGGCGTGAAAGATTAATAACCATACATAAAATCTTTTAAATTTTAAATCTGGTAGCTGTTATGTTAATGCCGCTTACAAAATAACAGTAACAATTTGTTGTATGTATGTTGTAACAAGTTGTTATATGTAATAAACGTGGGGGACTACATAATTATGTGCAAAACTTCTATCCTATAATTTGAAACATTTTATGTAAAACATAATTAGGTATCTATATCAATTTACAAATTATTTTTATAAGAGACATGCTACACAACCATAGCCTTCATTATCTAGCCCCCTCTTCCAGAAGCTAGAAGCTTATTATTAACTCATCACAAGGCTGGTCCATTCGAACAACTTGTTCCGACTCGCAACTAGTAGGTATGTACCTACTTACGGATAATTATATTGATATGGAGTTGTATCGGAAATGCAGTATACCGAGAACGGAGATAGCAGTTGTATTGTACGGGCTATTTTTGCTATATTATGTTCTCAGTTTAGTATCAATTTTTGTAACAGATACAGTTTGAGTTACGCTTTCATATAACAAGGCAATTTTGAGGTGACTTGAGAACAAGTTATTTCTGTCTATTTTTCGTAATCATTTTACCATCAAGTTTGTCGTTTTCACATAAAAAATCTACCATTGCACATTTACTGATTTAATAGATAAATAAGCCCTCTTTTTTTATGGTTCCGTAGTCAAAACGATCCACAAGTCATGTCCGTCTATCCATCCATCCACAGCCTAGCTCAGAGACCGATGTATATACCGACAAAGTGATACCTCTCCTAAAACTTGCTGTAATAGTCGACTACGGAATGCACTTGACCGCTATTTTACACTTTATAACAATGATGAGTTAAAATTTCATCATTAACAAAGAAGAAATATCAGACCTTATATTGATTATCAAAGTTTTCCCAAACTTTCTTTAAATCGTACGAAATGATAACCAAAACCAAATAATACTACGAACGACCATAATATTAATATTATGAATTTTACCAAGAAAAAAATAACCGACTTCAAAATAACTCAAAACTACTCGTCAAATCTAGCTCAAAATCGGTTCACCCAGTCGAAAGTTATTAAATAATTAAAGATTTTTATTGGTCCAAAAAATATTACATTTTTACATGTTGTTGGGACCCACCTTTTTTAAGCATCAGTATTGCCTGTGTTAGGGAGTCCCGCTCTTCCATTTTGTACATCAAGATTTAATCTGTTCTGAGGAGGAAGTTCTGAGATAACAAACATAAAAAAACAGTCGAATTAAATTCCTCCTCCTTTTTTGAAGTCGGTTAAAAACAAAAGCTTTAAGCCATGTAAAAGCCCCAACCATGAAGACAGCTTTCAAACCGCACTATCACTATCACAAAAAGGTTTTCCTTCAAGGCAAGAAAGTTATAACATGTGTCGTGCTTTTCATCGTGTGCGCTTTCCATGCAGCTTACCATATCCGGTTTGGTTTCCTCCAACGAGGTTGGGTTCATGGACAACAGGAATGTAACTAATGACAATAAATTAATTTCATACTTTGCCCTCCTTGGACAGTATGAAGTAAGTATGATACTTATCAGATTTAAAATATTAATTGCAAACTCTAGTCACTGCATGCGAAAGTACGGCAATTTCTATTATTTATGGTTCTCTAGTCGAAACGGTAGTATAAAACTTCGTCATGTCCGTTCGTACTCCATACTCGTATATACATACCTATACATATTTACTTTACAAAGCTTTTAATTGTATGTATACGACGTATTAGTAGTAAGTATAAACTGATCATGGTATTTAGGTACATCATACTAATATTATAAATGTGAATTTAAGTTTGTTTGTTACACTTTCACGCGAAAAATACTTAACCGATTTGGCTGAAGTTTAGAATGGAGATAGCCTATACCCTGGATTAAAACATAGGCTACTTTTTATCCCAGAAAAGTTCAGGGTTCCCGTAGGATTTGTAAAAAATCGATCTCTACCGCGGGCGAAGCCGTGGGCAAAAGCTAGTGTAAAACAAAAGTGTAAGGAAAAAATAAACAATTTCAGAAGTAATAGTATTTTAGACAGTAAGGATATTATTGATAACAATTTATATACCACACTGGATATTACTATTTTAAATATTGTTAAGTTCCACAAACTTGACTAGTAAAACCAACGGAAGTAGTGCAGACTTTACTCTAATTTTAAAGCAAAAATTCGTTAGGACAATAGCCGGATGTTGTTTGATGTTAAAAATTATGTTTCCTCTACAAAATACTCGTAAATAAATGGCGACAGAGAGAGACAATGATATTAAAAACTTACTACAATAAAATGTTGTATTTTGTAAAGAATTGAATAAACATTTCTCAATTTTATATTCATGGATTTTGGTTTATATTTTGCATGGATGGATGGATAATATTTAACGAATACTTGTAAAAATCTATGAGAGCTTAATTAACCATGACTTCTTTTAAATTATATAAAAGCTTGCAAAAACATTTTACGGTCCGAATACGAGTGAAATTTATCAGGGAATATGTCGTAACATTATCCTAAGTGCAGTGTCTAGGATACATCATACTTACCAGGTCCAGCCTCAGGCTAAAAGAAACATGTTTCCTGGGTGGAGGAGGAATGCTCGTCGGACCTTCGTAGAACGCGGCCTCCTCCAACCCATAGTCAGACTCACTCTCCGCCCATTCCAGCTTCATCGCGCTGGGACTGAAAAAGAAATTTTAATATTAGAACATTTTGTTTATATTGAAATAGCCGGCAAACTAGCTGACGATCCACCCGATGGTAAGTGGGTATCGTGGACAACGAGCCAGTTTCACTTATTTGTTGGATATTTAGATATATTAGTATAGAGAATATTCGTCCTAAAGTGCAAGGCAAATATCGAAGAAGTAAAGTCCACCCACTCTTAAAATTCAAATTCCCGAGTTTCTTACGATTCAACTCAGAGTCACTAACGGTTACTTTAATCGCTCCTTAGTAAAGAATCACCATAAAAATTCTGTACTAAGGAGCGATTTACGTAACGTTACGTACGTGCGTACCTGACTCTGAGTTAGTGTTGAGAGCTAAATGGGCAAGGTTTCGTTAGACCGCTGGGGTATCTATACAAGCACAACCAGTTTATAAACAAGGAGAACATCAGCTTCTTTTACTATGAAAGGTTCTACGTAATCCGTTGGAAAATAATTATAGTGACACTTGGGACTTTGGTCTCAGAATAATAATAAAGTTGATGTATCATTGGGTTAAGTTTCGCAGCTCGTCCCATGCTAATAGGGCTTCGGTAACCACAGCCCAAACCTCTTTGTGGTCAATTCTTTGTAAAAAATTACGTAGGCGGGTTCAATCAATGGTAGTTCTGGTACGGTAGGTTGAAATATGATAGGTTAGTGTAATCGTTCCGTCAGTAGTGTACTCGTCATTTTTAAATATGCATTTGAAAATACTAGAGCCATTTTGGATTTACATATTGCTGTTTTATATTGGTTAATGGCCTTCTGAACTGTGGAGGGTGGGGGGGTATAAGGGCCATTTGGTCTTCCTTCCTATTTAGGAATCATAATAATTTATAGTTTTAACTGTAATTCTACATTTCCTCAAAATAAACACAACTATAATGGTGGTAAAGCTCATCAGTATGGTTAGTTATAAGAAATATTATATCAATGAATATTTCTGGGGATCTACTGCTAAAATTAACAACTGAGTTGCAATTTATCAATTTTAATCACTATACGAGACTATTACATACTAGCTGAGCCGGTAGATGTTGTTCTGCAACATTTATCCTCTATTTCACCCCCTTGGGGGTTGAATTTTGAAAA
Source organism: Thymelicus sylvestris (assembly GCA_911387775.1). NCBI lineage: Eukaryota > Metazoa > Arthropoda > Insecta > Lepidoptera > Hesperiidae > Thymelicus > Thymelicus sylvestris. Next base: position 11,487,253 of record OU426905.1, on the reverse strand, counting down.
ATCCTTCCTTAGTGGATGCCTACATCATAAGAAGAAGCGAAATTTTAAGTTTCTAGTCCTAAGGGTTTTGCTTGTGCGTTGATACATCAGTCAATCACTTTTGCCTTTTATATATGTACAGACAGATAAAATATCTGAATTACCATCTTTGACAAAGTCGGTTAAAAAGATGTACTAAAATCGTAAAATAGTTTCACAATAATTAAACCAGATCAGACAAAGGGAAGATTTACGGGCGTACGACACGATACATCGAATCCATTAATATCCCATCAAAGCGATCTGGATTAGTTAACACTTTCAGTCGTAACGAGTTGATCCGGCGGAAATGGTTACCGAAACCACGTGTTTACACGAAAGAAGAACTTTATTTCCCAGTAAATAAGGGTTATAATTGTCTGGTAAAGAGATCAACTTTCAGTGAAGCGGGTAGAAGAAACGGTTAATATGTCATCGGAAGAGTTCGGTGCGTCTGAAGTCAGTCTTGGCTTCAGTCGTGTCGTGTCGCTACGGCTAATATCCGCCGGAAACGGCTACAATACGATGTTATTGTCGTGTAATTGAAACGGTGTGACGATTTGTCCAGGGTGCTCGTGCTACAGGGTGAGGGGTGGCGACAGGAAAGTCATTAGACGCGCCCTTCGGTTCATTATCGGCTACTATTTTTCTTACTTCAATGCCCATGAGGTGATAGACTAATCTATTTTTATTAAGTTGATTTTCCAACATCTTCATACCTGAAATGTGATACATAATTTGGGCCCAATCTACTCTATAAAAAATACTCTACAAAAATCAACAGACGACGGAGTTCTGAGGTCACAAACATTAAAAAAAGAAATAAATCTACCGAATTGGCTATTTGACAGTTATCACGGTAAAATATGAAATGTGTTAAATATGGTTGCATAATGGTTAACAATAATTATACAATACGTTTCTTGCATGAAAATAAATTGTAAATATTTTTACTTTTGAAAAATTGATTTGAGTTTTTTTACCTGTGGATACGAGAACCGAAACGCGGGCGGCCATGATTGAGCATGTTATGACGTCACAATTCAAAAAATAAAGCGTCGTGTACTACTAACTATATCGTGTGCACTGTGCAATTTACTAAGAAAATTAATAAGATATATTTTGATTTCTGCTTTTGAGAGGTTTTGTAAAATGGAGTCAGGCTATACAAAAGCTGACAGTGCGAATTTGCCTCAAATTGATTCATTTATGGTCGCAAACTTCTTTGCGTGTAACCCTGACTTTTGCTCTACCGAGTTTCAGAATGCAAAAACCTCCTTATAAGTACTGAAATTAATAAAGTAAAATTGGTCAGTCTTGCTAAGTGGTCACAGGGGGATTTTTTTCTAAGTTTTTCCTCAACGTCCCCTTAACGACACCATATTACTAATGATTTTAAATTACTTATAGGTTATGTTTATGAACAATATTAGGTTAGGTTTAATTTGTTATTTTAGTAAATCAGAGGCTAAGTTGATTTCTTCTAAATACTTACATAGAAGTGGTCCTCACAAAAGAATATTGCTGATATAACAGATGTTAACTCTGGGTCTCGACGTGCTAATTTTATTGTAACCACTGCTTTCGACGTTGAGGGCATTTAGAAACGTGTAGGTATAAACAATTTGTCAGGTTTAATTGTAGTACTTCTACACATAGGCACTGCACACGTCTTGTAGCTTGTCATTTTCACAATTCCAGTGAAAAAGGTGTAAGTTTTTCACTTAAAATATCTTCAGAGTTAGAGCGTAAACTTTTGTTAATTGAAATATGACGTCACAGCCAGCAAGTGACAGATGGCGGACTATTTTCGCGCGAATTTAAAATTAAGGGATTAAAAGTTATTTTTTTCCTACTAAATAACACTTTTATGAGAAAAATAAATATTGTAAGAGGTATAAAATAAAACTTCGAAAATTTTAAAATATTTTTCCAAAAATTGTCTAATAGCCAATTAAGAACGTCCTCTTTTTTTAAGTCGATTTTTTTTTTTAAATTAAATACAAATGTCGTCCTTACTTCCAAATATTTCTTGGAGAGTTGAACTTGAGACTGAAAATAACTATTATCTATTGTATTGGCTGAAAAAACTACCTATTTATTAATACATTTCAAACAGTCATATTATAATTATATGCGCACTTCATAACCTACGGTACTAAATATTGTTGAATTGATTATAAATAGAATATGTTGATAATAAATAATTGATTGATATTCTATTATAGACATTACAACATAGCTCATGAAGTGGGATATACATTGTATACCTTAAGTAATATGCGATGCCTTATCAGCGCTCGTTGATAAGATAGCAAAATGTTAAGTGATTAATCAATCTCGCATTACGAGTACTTCAGGTTTCTTTATTTATACGGTATATATTTATATTGCCGATCCAAAAGCTTATAAACAATAGGCATATTTGCATAATTTTCATATTGTGCAATCCTGTTTAAATATTTACCAATCTGTGATAGACCTAAATGTCTGCCCAGCCAGGATTGAACTCCGGACCTTGCGCTCAGCAAGCAGGGATACTACTAATTGGGCTATAGAGTCCGTCATACAGCTACACGATCCCTACGAGAGTTAAGAGTTTTAATTTATTAGTGAACAGAGGTACTTTCAGTTCCTATATGGGTAAGGACCAAATTTTTGACGGATTCAGACATACTGTGGTGTCCAACTCAAATTGGAAGAAAATTAGAGTCCATTACATGCCTAAAATATTTTTTTTGTATTTGCTAATACCTTCTTAACATGTAAGCTTAAGAAAAACATTAAAAATAACTACCTTGATTTTTTAATTTTATCATCAAAACATGACAGTATAATTGTTGCCTTAGAAAAGTAGATAAAATAAAATGTCCCAACCCGACTTCCTCAGAAGATTTTTGATGCTGTTTGGTTTTTACGTGAGCTATAATTTGTAAATCTACATTAATGAACTACCATATATACTAGCAATGTCCTTGACAAATATTAACCCATTATCTTCCTTATTTAAAGTTTTACAGGTATAAATGTATGTGTCCCAAAATTCATTCCGTTGTGATATTCCTGTTGTGCGACGCTATAATATTAAAACCACAAGCCTTTTTAGAAGTTTCTTAACAATATAGTGTGGCAACGTTGGTTTTGTGCTTGCTATAGAAATTCCAATAGACCACGATGTTTTTTTCTTTGCCAATTTAACATTTGATTCGATCTCATCAGTTTGGTCGTTAATATTTTGAAAACTTTAGGTGAGTATTTTACGAATATTATGACGATTTTCTAGCAAATTATATTATAGATACGTTACATTTTTAATGTTCTATTCAAAAGAATGTACAAAAATGTCAATTCGTTGTTAAATTTGTGAAATTTTGCATCTTTTAGGTGTTGTCGTGTGAATTTTTGTTCCGTTGTGCGACGTTGTGACACGAAATTGATCCTAAAGGTATGTTTATCACGATTTAAATATGTATTATTAACTTGATTTTTTTTTCATATTTTATTGTATTCTACTCAAAAATAGTTTTCTATATTTGCTTTTCAGATGCATTCTTCAGCCGCAGAACGATGTCGAAAGTACTGTGAAAAATTAAAAAAAGAAAATCCAAATAATTTGAATGTTATTTATAAGGGACCACATTTTGGCAGCTTTTAAACACCGACACATGTTGGTATTTTTGTCGATAAAATTAGGTATATTCATGCCCTTAAATTATCGCTAGTTAGTTGCTGGACACACGGTAGGTATAACTTAATAAGTATTTTTTAATGAGAGATTTATTTGTTTTTACTTCTTTTTCGTGAAATATTGGTTGCTTTTATTTACATTTTATTTTGTTTTGTAATAAAAATACTTGCAACATAATTTTAATTTCTTTCATTTTAGGTAATCTAAAATGTTACTGTTTACACGCAACCTTATGCTCCATTGTGCTACAATTATTTTCCAGTGTGATAAGTTCCGTTGTGATCTCCATTGTGCTAATACGTCAAGTTTTTGGTCCTTACCCATATGACGATAAATCATATTATTTCCTTTCAATGTTTCCAAACGCTTATTTCTTTCAAATTCTTTCACCCGGACCACTTATAATACATTTAATTCTATCCTAAGATAACGTTCCTTGAATTTGGACTTTATGTCAACAACCCAAGAATTAAATGCACAGCTATTGACCCAGATGCTAATTCGCTTTGATTTCGCTTCCAATCAGTGAATCAGCCCTGAGGTCTTTCACTTTCAGTCAAAAGTTGCAGCTTCTATTCCCACGGCTTAAGGGTCAGTGTTGTACCTGCGCATGCGCAGATGGCAGTCAAACTCCAAGCATAAGGTTCCCGACCTGTGCAACTCGACCCTAGCAACGAGCTCGCACGCGATCGCATGTGGTCCTGTCTTCTGCATCGCATGATGGATAATCGATTTATGAATACCTGAAAGCCTTTCACTCAATATGGTGCCAGTTCCAGGTACTATAGCGAGTCTCTGAAACGCTCAATCTTCATTTTTACTCCTATTTTATTTTGAACGTTTTTTAAACTTCAGATACCTACTTATATTCGGTATGTATCCATTTAATTGTATGAATGTTTGTTATTGAAAAACAAAAATCAGATTGGATCACTTTACTGATGGTTTACATATAGGCTGTCAGCGAATTGGATACATATGAATCATAGCCTGCGAATATTTTTCTATATTCGCAGATCATAGCTTTAGCTCGTATTATAAATTAATTAAATTAATAACGCTTCACATTCAAACCGCCTCGCTGGGAATCGAACCCAGGACCCTTGGCGCGGCGATCCGGCATGGTAACCATCGCGCCGCATGGGTCGTCATTATGGTAATGGGGTCAAAAATTATCTTTTGATTTCGCAAAATCACTTTCGATTCCTCCTACACCCATATAATGGATCCACTGCCATCATACACGTCAGTGTATGGGTTCCTAATCTGTGGGCTGTTGTGATATTATTTAGTAAACATGTCAGTGATAATAATGTTGTGAAACTGACATTCACAGAGTACTTAAGCCCTACATTTGACAAAAACCACAGAAGACATAATAATAGTAGTAGTACATATATTAAATTAATCTAAAACGTAGTGTTTACGTACTCTGCACAAGTGCATTTGACATTATTGACAATTTTGGCAATTGGTATTTCCCGAGCAGCATTTCATCTCATTTCATAAATCGTATTCTGGATTTTCCGTAGCGATAAGATTTGTTTAAATTCAAAATAATTTCCCTCATTGTTGTGTTCTTTTATGTAAAATGGCTAAAAGGTTCACAAAACCAACTATAAACTGGGTCGAAATGGAAAAAAGAGTTCCACCTGAAGACAAGGCAAAATTTTTTGCATTCAAGGCAAAAGCAGACGCATACTGGCGAAGGTATTTGATATCAAAGAAATACCGTTGATACTTATTAAGCATAACTATTGATAGTTTTGTTAATTATGTGTCAACTAATTATGTGACTTATTTAATCTATACTAATACTAGCTGCCCGGACAGACTTCGTTCTGTCAAAAGTTTTTTTTTTTGAGATGTAAGCTATCCTATCTTTCAAGTTGGATCAAACTGCACACGGTGTGCAAATTTGATTAAAATCGGTTCAGTAGTTTAGGAGTCCATCGCGGACAAACAACGTGACACGTAATTTATATATATTAAGATTATAAAGCTGAAAAGTTTGTTTGGTTGAACGCGCTAATCTCAGTGGAGGTTCGAATTGAAAAAATATTTTTGTGTTGGATAGTCCATTTATCGTATAGGCCATAATAATATAATATCATATTTTAGTAGTTACTTTTTTCCACAAATTAAAGCGGGTGAATCCGCGGTGTGCCCCGCTACTTAGTTACGTGATATTTAACGATGGAGCTCTGTAAGTCAAACACATATAATAAAGTACCTAATTGGAGTGGAATGCGAAAGGCCTTCATTAGGTTTACATTTACGAAGAAACTGTTTTTTTTTCTAGGGTACAAGCAAGTCCCGCTGAACCACCCAAGATTAACTGGGAAGAGTACAAAAAAATAGTCCCAGTGGAAGGCCTCGTGGATAAATTCAAGGAGGCCTACACTGGCTTCAAGGTGCCGTACCCCACTGACTCGTTGTCAGCTAAAGTCGATGAACAGTGGAAGTCTCTGCAGCCCGCCATCAAGGAATACTGCGCACAGATGCAGAAAAATATTGATGCGTAAGTTGATTTTGTAGCTTGTAAAGAAGTCTTTAAGATAAATGCAAAATAAGTAGCTTCATTTTGGCCAGTAAGGCCTTCTGTCCACAGAGACTTCGTACGCACGCTATCGTCAATTGTCGCTTGCTTGCTTTTTGCGTAGAAAAAATCACTTGCCCCGCGTGCGTATGCGCATATCGCATAACTAATCGTGTACATTTTGTTGTAGTGCAACAAAAGAATTAAACCGAGTAAAAGCTTTACCAAAGTTCGAGGATATGACCTTGGAGATGTTTAAGGACATGTATCCGGACGAGGCGTTGGACCCTGTGAACAGACCCACGTACTGGCCACACAACCCTGAGGAACAGCTGGGATATGTGTCGCCAGAGCAAAAGGCTATGAAGGAGGAAAAACATTGATTTTCATTGTTACACTTTCACTATTTATTCGTTTAAAAAATGTATTAAAATAAGTGATGTCTATGTTTTTTCCCCCTTATAGTAATAATAGTGAACTTGGGTTATTATGTTACTCTAAGCTACTCACTCTTCTTGTTTCTTTCTTCAAACAATACTATCCATAGGTACATTTATGTATTCGAGTATGGGCTTACCGAAAGGTTTACAGAACCGAAGCGAGGGCATTTATTGGTTAAATGTGCATTATAATTGTACATAGGTATCTACTCATTATCATACTCATAGTGGACTTGGATAAGTCCTGATGGTTCCACGAAAAGCGAGATAGACTTCATTTTGGCAGACAAACGGCACATATTTAATGATGTCTCTGTGATCAGCAGGTTCAAAACCGGGAGCGATCACCGACTTGTAAGAGGCACATTAAATATCGACCTGAAGCTGGAACGGTCACGCCTGATGAAGTCTACGCTTCGCCCAACATCCGTCCAAATCCAAAGATCTGAAAACTTTCAACTTGAGCTGCAAAATCGTTTTGCGTGCCTAGAATCGTGCACGTCAGTGGACGAGTTTAACACCAGGATGGTAACAACTGTCCACGAGGTCGGGTCGAAGTATTTCAAGACCCACCCTAGTGGTAGATCTCAGGTTCTCTCAGAACAAACTCTCGGTCTTATCAGGGATCGACGAGAACTATGTGCGCAGTCTCCAACCTCTATGAGGGAATACCGACGGCTCAATGAACAGATCTCCAAGTGCAGGCGACGCGATTTGCGAAAACACAACGCAAATCGTGTAAAAAACACAATTGAGCGAAACCAGGGCTCCAAAGTGTTTGCCAGGGATCTGTCTATTGGGCAAAGTCAGCTTACGAGGTTGAAGACCGAGTCCGGCACCGTGGTTTCGTCGAAACCAGAAGTTCTGAGAGAGACTGAGAGATACTACGGACGGTTGTATACCTCCTCTCAAGCTCCACCTCCTCGCGAGGAGAGCGACAAACGAGCTAAACTGACCCGACACTACACAGAGGATATCCCGGACGTCAGCCTGTATGAGATTAGAGAGGCTCTCAAACAGCTTAAAAACAACAAGGCACCGGGAGATGACGGAATCACAACCGAGCTACTAAGAGCTGGAGGTAAACCCCTTCTAGTGGCGCTCCAGAAACTGTTCGATTCCGTCATTAATACTGGAACTACCCCGGAACCGTGGAGCAGAAGTGTGGTGACGCTGTTCTTCAAGAAGGGGGATAAAGCCCTTTTGAAGAACTACAGGCCCATTGCACTTCTGAGCCACGTTTATAAGCTGTTTTCGAGGGTGCTCACAAATCGCATTGCACGCAGGATTGACGACTTCCAGCCTCCCGAACAAGCAGGATTCCGAAAAGGCTACAGCACCATAGACCATATACACACGCTGCGGCAGATTATACAAAAGACCGAGGAGTATAATCTGCCGTTATGTGTTGCCTATGTGGACTATGAGAAAGCCTTTGATTCTATCGAGACCTGGGCGGTACTAAATTCTCTCCAACGGTGCCGGATCGACTACCGGTATATCGAGGTGTTGAAGTGTTTATACTCATCTGCCACCATGTGCCTCAGAGTACAAGACACAGCAACGAACCCCATCCAACTGCAGAGAGGTGTCAGACAAGGGGATGTCATATCCCCAAAACTGTTCACCGCTGCGTTGGAAGACGTGTTCAAGCTGATGGAGTGGAAACGACGTGGCATCAACATCAATGGCGAATACATCACACACCTGCGATATGCCGATGATATAGTCATCCTGGCGGGATCCCTGGAGGAACTTGGTACAATGCTTGGGGACTTGAACAGCGCCTCACAACGGGTGGGTCTTAAGATGAACATGGACAAGACGAAAATCATGTCGAATGTCCATGTCACACCCGTACCGGTTGTTGTTGACGGCGCTGCTCTCGAAGTTGTAGACGAGTACATTTACCTGGGACAAGTGATCCAAATGGGTAAGTCCAACTTCGAGAAAGAAGTCACTCGTAGAATCCAACTCGGATGGGCTGCGTTCGGGAAACTACGTCATATCTTGTCGTCCAAAAAGTTACCTCAGTGCCTGAAGTCGAAGGTGTTCGAGCAGTGTGTGTTGCCAGTGATGACATACGGATCCGAGACGTGGTGCTTCACTATTGGCCTTATGCATAAGCTTAGAGTCGCCCAGCGGGCTATGGAACGAGCTATGCTCGGTATTTCTCTACGCGATCGAATCAGAAATGATGAAATCCGTAGACGAACGAGGGTGACCGACATAGCTCAGAGAATTAGCAGGCTGAAGTGGCAATGGGCTGGCCACATAGTTCGAAGGACCGATAACCGTTGGGGAAGAAAGGTCCTCGAATGGAGACCACGCCTCGGTAAAAGGAGCACAGGACGCCCCCCGACCAGGTGGACCGACGACCTGAAGAAGACAGCGGGTATCCGCTGGATTCAGAAGGCTCAGGACCGGTCAGAGTGGCGGAAGTTAGGGGAGGCCTATGTCCAGCAGTGGACCTACAAAGGCTGATGGATGGATGGATGGATGGATGGATCTACTCATTAATAAAAATAGCCATGAGATTAATTAACAGAACAAAGATACATAGGAAGTAGGTATATTTTTATATCAATAAGCTAACATAAGGAACACCGTCTAGACTACTGGCCCACAGACTAAAATCCAGGATCATGTGAACCACCTGGTGACCTATATAGGACGATAGAAGAGCATAAAATAATAAGATTCAGCACTATGCCGTCACTTGTAAGCTGTCCAACTGAGTGCTGGTGAGAATTCAAAAGTGCAAGTTGGGTGAGTAAATTTTGGTCATATATTTCTGTACGGCATTTTTAACCATCGATAGGGCCATGAAAAATAATAAGAAAGCGCGCAGTGCCGTACAAAAAAGGTGGTCCACAAAGTCGGTAAATGATTTTGAATTCGTGACAATTTCGAGGGTAAATTTGGTCATTTGATACAGTACGGCATCAGTTTCATACTGTTGCAATACAGCTTCTAATCCATTATTCCGCAACGCCGTACAAAAAATCGTGCGACAAGGGGAAGAAATCGAGGGTTGCAACCCCCTCTTTTGCAGTGGTCCGGGGGGTCATTTGAAAAAGTACGGCTTCGGTTCCAATACATTTTCTAGGACTCAAAAGTACTATTAAAAATAATGCCGTCAAAAAATGATAGTCCATTTGAATGTATAATTAATAATTATCTTAATTTCATGGTATACTTGATTTATAAAGCTGTAAGGTCATTTGACCCTGTACGGCAACTTTTTTTTTAACATGACATTGTAAAATACAATTGTTATATAGTATTGCCGTACAAAAAAAACTGTCCTAAAAAAAATATAGAGAGATACAAAAACTGAAATTTTTGAAATTATTGCAAAATTTTAAATATTCATAGATTAATGAAATATAGCAATTTTCTACCTTTTTCCCTTGTTTTAAATAGTATTAAGATAAATAAATTAGGAAAAAATTATGCCGTACATTTTAATGCAGACCATATCTTATAGGCTGATGAAAATGACGCTACCATTTTATGGTCCAGTCATCTTAGTAAAAATTTGGTAAGAATTGCGGAAATTGAGATACCCAGCTGAATTTTTGTATAAACTTGTATTTTGGCAATCTAAAAGTTGTCTCAAAACCTGCATATGATAGGATGACCGCGTCTATTAAAAATTTGAGGACAAAGGTCACAAAAATCGTTTTTTTGCAAATATCTCATTTCCTATGAAATTTTCGCTATTTGTATCTTCATCAATATTGTAGAGAATTAAATTCCCTTCAACTTTTGTTTCAAAAATTTTTTTATACGTTGAATCGTTTTCGAGATACAGGGCGGAGAGAGCGCGGTTAGAGCATCATGTAAGGTCAACCGGTATAGTCCCGATCAAAACACGCTATATAAAGTTTATTAAATGAAGGGAATTTAATTTTCTAAAATATTGATGAAGATACAAATAGCGAAAAACTCATAGGAAATGAGATATTTGCAGAAAATCGACTTTTGTGACCTTTGTCCTCAAATTTTTAATAGACGCGGTCACCCTATCATATGCAGGTTTTGAGACAACTTTTAGAATGCAAATGGTTGTGTTAGCGTGCTTTCTATTATTACAGTGTAAAGTACCCTTGGGGCTATTATTATGTACTATTTTGAATATAAGTATGGTATTGACTAAAATATACTACTATCATCAGTCGCCACTTGGTGGCGCTAGTGAGCATATTGACGACATTGATGTCGACGATAGAACATAGAACAGGGCTACCAACTTAGGGGCTTTCCCCCCAAATTTAGGGGGTAAATATGTAAAATGGGATTTTTTTAGGGGTCTAATATGTTTAGGGTTATTTTTAGGGGTTTTTTTGTGACACTTCATATTTGTTATTTATTGATCAAAATAAAGATGTAAGAGGCCCTGGAACAAATTAGCCAATCAAAGGAGACTGGGACTTTTGGCATTTAAAAATAGGATAGATTAATCTGCAATCTGGAAAAAGAGAAATCCAAAAATGAGTATTTGTGAATTTACCTTATAAAATAAATCGATATTGTACTAGGAATTGATTTATTACTAAGAATTTATCAGTCCAATTAACGAACCAAATGGCAATGAATGAAGAAACAAAAAGTTTATTATTATCACCGTATTTTATATTACAATTCATTTTACTAAAGGCATAGAAATACATGCATAATTTATAAATAAACATATATTTTTTAATGAATATTTACTATTTTTCCAAAAAAAAATTTTTAGGGGGATTTCCAAGAAATTTGAGCGATTTTAGGGGTTTTTGAGTTAGTTTTAGGGGTAAATATTTTTGAGAGTTGGTAACACTGACATAGAACTGAGGAATCGGGACATTCGCCATTCGACAGTCGACCTGGACGGTCGCATGCAAACCCGAGGAAAATGCTATTTCTCTGTTGAAGTCTGTGATTTTAGTGATAACTTATTTTGTGATAAATGTAATGGAAAGAGTAATTAAAATAATTGTGGAATATCATCGTTTTATTGGGCTGAGCCCACAGTTGATTATTATTACTTTTGCCGTATTGAGTATATACTAACCCCAATCTCACGCCGGATGGGTGTCGTAAAAGGCGACGAAATCCGGCCCGCTGGTGGTAGGGCCCCTCGAGGGATTATATTGGTAATATTGATTTTTATTGTTAATTAATACCATTATTACTATTATTATTTCTCCATGGGGTTCACCTGGATAGTTACCATTACCACCCTCGAGCGTGATGAGTCAGCCGCGAAACGACTCGTCGTGTGCCGGCTGAGGGCTTGAGAGCCAGTTCTTTCTTTCTTTTTCTTCTATCTTTTTTGGCCGGCAACGCATCAGTGATGCCTTTGGTGTTCCTGGTGTCCATGGGCGACGATATCCACTTACCATTCGATTTCTTACGATTCGTTTCTTTAATGGCGCGAGTAATACCTACAACATGGAGGTACAGTAAATTTGTAGCATGACGGAGGTCACCCATCCAATTCATTCAATGTCCAACTTCTGCAAACATTGCTTAATATTTTTTATAGAAATAGCCGGCAAACGAGCTGACGATCTACCTGATGGTAAGTGGATATCGTCGCCCATGGACACCAGCAACACGAAAGGCATCACTGATGCGTTGCCGGCCAAGAAAGAGAGAAGAAAAAGAATGAAAGAACTGGCTCTCCAGCCCCCAGCCGGAACACGACGAGTCGTTTGGCGGCTGACTCATCATGCTCAAGGGTGGTAGCTATCCAGGCGAACCCCATGGAGAAATATTAACCGATGGGGTTGCAAAGTCCTCGAATGGCGGCTATGTCTTGGTAAAAGAAACACTGGTCGCCCCCCGACCAGGTGGACTGATGAGTGATGACCTAAAGAAGACAGCGGGAAGCCGCTGGATTCAGAGGGCATAGGACCGGTCGGAGTGGCGCCAATTAGGGGAGGCCTATGTCCAGCACTGTTAGACAGATAGATAGATAGATAGATAGAGTTAATAAACTTTATATATAGCGTGTTTTGATCGGGTCTATACCGGTTGACCTTACATTATGCTCTAACCACGCTCTCTCTTCCCTGTATCTCAAAAACGATTCAACGTATAAAAAAAATTTTGAAACAGAAGTTGTAGGGAATTTAATTCTCTACAATATTGATTAGATACAAATAGCAAAAAACTCATAAGAAATGAGATATTTGCCAAAAAACGATTTTTGTGACCTTTGTCCTCAAATTTTTAATAGACGCGGTCACCCTACCATATGTAGGTTTTGAGACAACTTTTAGAATGCCAAAATGCAAGTTTATACAAAAATTCAGCTGGGTATCTCAAATTCCGCAATTCTTGCCAAATTTTTACTACGATGACTTTATTTATTACTAAATTAATTTTACTACAAACCTTTGGACCAACGAAAATGTACGGCATGTAAAAAAATATTATCTATGCATAAAATACTTTCAAAATAAATTAATTTTATGTTGTATCAAATGACCCCCCGGACCACTGCAAAAGAGGGGGTTGCAACCCTCGATTTCTTCCCCTTGTCGCACGATTTTTTGTACGGCGTTGCGGAATAATGGATTAGAAGCTGTATTGCAACAGTATGAAACTGATGCCGTACTGTATCAAATGACCAAATTTACCCTCGAAATTGTCACGAATTCAAAATCATTTACCGACTTTGTGGACCACCTTTTTTGTACGGCACTGCGCGCTTTCTTATTATTTTTCATGGCCTTATCGATGGTTAAAAATGCCGTACAGAAATATATGACCAAAATTTACTCACCCAACTTGCACTTTTGAATTCTCACCAGCACTCAGTTGGACAGCTTACAAGTGACGGCATAGTGCTGAATCTTATTATTTTATGCTCTTCTATCGTCCTATATAGGTCACCAGGTGGTTCACATGACCCTGGATTTTAGTCTGTGGGCCAGTAGTCTAGTCGTCATACTCACAGAACACCTAATAATTAGATGTTCTGTGGTCATACTAGTAAATTCACAAAATATAGGTAATATTTTCTAACGTTTCTGTTGCAACGAGTGACAATTAGCGTACCAAGTCAATGCACTGCAATCAAGACGAAACAGCGTATGAGTTATTGTCTACAGCCATAAATAAGAAGGGCTGCGGTCTAAATATAGCCCCGTTCAGGGTCGCGTTGGGGACATTAGCCAAGAACTTGCCGTAGCAAATTATGACAGATTGGGATTGGGATTGGGTCACTTTAAACTTTGATGCGCTAATGATCTTTCGAATGGGAATTGTAGATTTTACATTTTGCTGCGTAATATTTTTTTTTTCTTTTTAACCGACTTCAAAAAAAGGAGGAGGTTCTCAATTCGACTGTATTTTTTTTATGTTTGTTACCTCAGAACTTTGGAGTGGGCGAACCGATTTTGATGATTCTTTTTGTAATCGAAAGCTGATGGCTGTTGTGTGGTCCCACATAAATTTTATTGAGATCTGACAATGGCATCCATGAGAAAACTACATAAGTCGTAAATTTGTGTTAAGATGTGTGCGACAAATTGACGAATAACTCAATATCACGTCAACCGATTTCGATGATTCTTTTTTTAATAGAAAGCTGGTGCTTGTCATGTGGTCCCACATAAATTTGAACGAGATCTGACATGTAGTTTTTGAGAATTTGAAGTCGGTTATTTTTTGTTAGTAAAATTTAGATTATTTACTATTCTCTGATCTACAGGGTCAATTTTAATTAAAGTAAATTATTTGGATAGCATTATCTCTACTTAATAGGCGTTCAAATAGAGGCAAATAGCGGCAATATACAAAAGCTCAGATTAAAATTACCATAATAATTTCTGATGTCATAGATTACCTTAACAGTCTTGCTATGAATAATGAATTCCAATAATTGTTTAAAATGGATAATCGAAAATTTGATTTTTTACTGTTGCGAACACAGAAAGACGTGTTATTTTTTTATTCTGCTGCAAATTAACAGATAATTAGTTATGTCTAGATTCTGGAGCGTTAGATAAACATGTATTATTTGCATGGAGTATAAGGATCTTCCATGATTATTTGGCCCCAAAGTACCAAAACTGAACAGTACAGCACTACAGACTTGTGACCTGTACACCCACATTTCCAAGAATTACGCTCTGGCCGTGCATTCGTGTTGGTGTAAGCGGTAGCGAAGCGAGCCATAAATGCTTGGCGTTCCAAAACTTGCGACTTGGCACCGGCTGCAAACCAATTAAAGTTTTATCCATTGATACCATTGTGAGTGTCGATCTCCACGTATGCTATACCGGAATACCACTTTGGTTAACATACTGACTGCCGTGTGGTTGAACTTTGTTATATTTTATAACAAGGAAGTTATTTAACTGATGTAAATATAGGTATATAATATAATAGCTGACTCGGCAAACGTTTTTCAGGGAAAAAAATCTGAATAGGGACATGATGGACCTAGCGCGGTATGAAATATACTGTACGATTTATTCTCATATAAATAATTAAACGCTTACACACTCACCCCCGCAGTAAGTTTTTATCTGTATAACGGGTGACATCGACGACACATATAGCACATCACAATCACACCCATGACCCGAGTACTAATATTTATCTGTGACATAAGTATCTGCCCCAGCCGGGAATCGAATCCGGGACCCCTAGCTTCGCAGGCAGGGTTGCTATCAACTAGGCTATATAAGGTCGTCAAATATCTATCAAATATACACAAAATAATCATAAAAATCCGTTGCTCTTCCGAGTGACACCATTGCGCAAACACCGTGACACGAAAATGTTATATGATACTAGCTGCCCGGACAGACTTCATTCTGTCAAAAGTTTTTTTTTTACTATAAATTATTGAGATGTAAGATCCTATCTTTCAAGTTGGATCAAATTGCACACGGTACGCAAAGATCGGTTTAGTAGTTTAGGAGTCCATAGCGGACAAACAACGTTACACGTAATTTATATATATTAAGACTAGCTGCCCGGACAGACTTCGTTCTGTCAAAAGTTTTATTTATAATATTTATTTTGAGATGTAAGCTATCCTATCTTTCAAGTTGGATCAAACTGCACACGGTGTGCAAATTTGATTAAAATCGGTTAAGTAGTTTAGGAGTCCATCGCGGACAAACAACGTGACACGTAATTTATATATATTAAGATTAAGATATAGGTATACTATTTAATATATAACATCATATATTATGATTTTAATATTTACGACAATCCCTAATCTTTGTGCGATATGTAATACCTTAACCTTTTGGATGTGTGTCGATATATAGAGAAAGACACAAATTTCCAAAGGACATTACACATATTTCAGGGCAATAATATAATAAAACACATACAATGTACGTAACATGTGTGAATGTGAGTGTATAGTGAAGTCGGTTAACTTTATTCTCAGAACCGACTCCCTTGTAACAGAAGTTAGTTTCAATGTACTGGCACAAATGTGGTTAGGAGCCGTTTAGCACGATATTAAATCACATTGTGTAACTCCATTAGAAGTTATTATATCTGAGGTTTGTTTTGTGGAACTGAGTTAGATGTGATATATTAATTTACAGTATGTAAGGTACTTAAATTATATTATTAAAATTTTAATTACACTTTTGTACGTTTAGTTCATATTTTGAGGTTATTCACCGGATTCGGCAGTTATTGGTGGCCATAGCTTTAGTGACTGATTATTTTGTAGCCCTAGCAGCCTTTACGGCTTCACGTGGAAAGATCAGAACGCCTAGGAAGGCTCAGCCGAGAAGACAATTATTGCGAGGATGGACTAGCTCGATCATTCCCACTAGTTCTACTGCTTAGTTCCATCGTAGAACTAGTGGGCATTTTTTTCTCACTAGTTCTACCGTAGAACTAGTGGGAACAAAAACCGTATCTACGTTTTGTTCCCACTAGTTCTACTGGTTAGTCCGATCGTCAGACTAGTCTAGACTCTAGTTTTAATAATAATAATAATAATTATTATTATTATTATTTATTGCCACACACACAGCATTAAAAATTACAAAGTAAGCAAAAGACAAAAAAAAAAGTTTATGGATGGGCAAAAGGGAGTTCTATGATAGTTCTATGATAGAACTAACCAGCTCACCCGTTTCGATTAAAAGTGGTCCTAAGGGCAACCCCTGTGGGATGCGACCGGCTTAGGACGTCGCTTGAAGAAGGATGACAAGTCCATTTATGACAGATTAAAAGTACTACAGACCCATCTATGATAGTCTAAAAGTGCAGAAATAAAATATCAACTCTATACTCGACAACAAACACACACAAATATTTTCTCCGAGAACCGAACCCAGAACCCTGCAAACGTTACGTTCATCACTTAATGCTGCACAATCCTGAAGTTAGAGACATAAGTGTGTTAAAAACGAGAATGAACGTTATTTCGAAATGCCCGAAGATAAATCTAAAAATAATGAACTAAGAACATCCTGTTCCGCTTCCAGTTGTCATGTATAATCGCCGTTCAATCATCGGCTTCGTAATTCCAAATGTATAAAGAAAATTAATGGGGAAAACTAGTGCGGAGGAAGTGTGCGTTATGACACGGGAAATGCTTCAGGGAAGATTGTCATGTCTTTGTTTCGTGGTTTTCATTAGGATCCCCTAATGTTATATTGTGATTTTTATGCACGAAATATCCATAGATTCTTCTGGATAATCTAGCTATAGGGAACACTTTATCAGTATGATGATTCACTCAATTTTGGTAGCTGAAGCGTGGTTCTGTCTCCAGATTTACGACTAGCATAGTTTAGCTATTAATGACGAATCTTCTTCATAATCTTGTTAAATGACTAATCTTGATGAACAATGACGAATCTTCATTCCGATAATCTGACCAATCAAACTTGAAACAACAACTTAGAAATCCCTCGATGTACCTAACACCTAACTGGTCTCGGTGTGTCGTTGTCTTTATTACCCTTGTAAGCACAAGTCGTCAAAGTAAGGTGAAGCAAGTTTCGCCATCCCGTTAGTAAGTAGTAAGTACAATGTTGGGTGCGTGGGCGTGAGGCTAGGGGGCAGGCAGGCCACCTGTTGCAGCGCGCTATATTTAGCGAAGCACCCCGCAGCACCCCGCTTCGCCCCGCTTCACCCCGCATACTCGTAAGTCGTAACTCCTCTCCAGTCCTCGTGACTAATGTGTGAAACGCCTGCTTTGAGGGACTGCTTTGTACTGCATTGATTTTTCTCAATTGCTCTTTTTCTAGTAGGTACCTAATTTACTCTTTCCTTCGCTCGCTTTCGCATCGATTAGGGGAACTCGTGGTTAACCCATTTTATCGTTTTAAATTATAGTTCAGTAGCCAATGGATTACCTAATTACCTACTTTATTTCCTAGCCTGACCTTTTTAGTAACAGCTATTATTATAAAAGATATTTATGTGCCAAATTAATATTTGTACTCGGGTCATGGGTGTTATTGGAGCAGCGTGGTGGAGTATGCTCTAGGATTCCTCAAGAGGAGAGACCCGTGCCCAGTAGTGGGCCATTAATATATTTAAGTCGATGGCCATTAATGGGCTGAAGCCATGGGTGTTGTGATGTGTTATAATTATGTGCAGTCCATGTCACCCGCGAGTCGCAGCACTGGTAAATAACCTACTGCGGGGGTATGAGAGAGCCATCTTTTAATAAAAGAAATATTGACGGTATTTATTGTGTTATTTTCAACCTGTTACAATAAATATTTGTACACCAATACGAATTATTTCCAATGATAAAAATATGTACAACAAAGTGTTCTGGAAGTACAGATATTCCGTCCAGAGACAGTCCACAGATGGTAAATGATATTTATTCATTAAATGTTTGAAGAGCTGCGTTGTAAAGCTTGCACATTTACTTAAGGTTTTTAATGCCTTTTAAATAACAATGAAGTGTGGCACTTATCATTTGAATATTGCCGTGCCTACTATGTGGAATTAAGTAGATAATTGATAATCCTTCCCTGAGTGAATACCATACGGTCACGCATAGTAATGTATTAATGTGTTCGTGAAGAGAATACGTAGTTCAGGTGTTATCACAGAGTACTTAATCACTACGTGAGGTGTTATCAGCTAGCCCTTGGACATGTGTCTGTATTCCACAGACGTGTAGATCGGAACAGATAAAAAATCCTTGGTTTTTTGTGTAGGCAGAGAGAAGTAAACAGAATTTTTTGCGTCTGTAGATGTAAGATTTGATAAAGGTTTTTCAGAGGATAAAATGTAATATTTTAGATTAGTAATATGACAAACAATGATCCTTGTGCATCCATAATAAATTATCTTTATTTACACAAAAGTTTGCTGATTTGTAGGGTACCGTAGTCAACACGATGTTCATACTCAGCATAGCACAGAAAATATTAGTGATAGGAAGCTGGTTTTGGCCAGGATTTACAGATTTATTAAACTACAAAGTCGTAGAATAATGTGTAAAAAAATATTTTTCAGGATTTTTTTTCTTGTCTATTACATAGTGTGAGGTATCGTTGAAAAGGTCTTTCAAAATATTATGTGTACAGTTGCTTGCTACAGTTTAAAGAACTTGAAAGTGCTGATTTTGATTAGAATCAAGTGTGGGGACCCTATATTTTTATCCTTATTTATAGTTTAAAAATAAGGCAAACAGAAAATTAAAATAATTTAAAGACAATCATTTAATTAGAAAACTAACTTCTGTTTTTTGTTAATTATTTTTTAAATTAATATTTCAATATAAGTAGTGCCAAGATTGTATATCAAATAAGACTCGTATAAAAAACCGGGCAAGTGCCACGCGCAATGTAGAGTTCCGAAGTAGTAAGTTTATCGACTATTACTCATTAACTACTTATGCTTACATAGCCGTGATAGTTTTCCTTGTAAATTTATCATATAATAACTAATTTTTGAGCTTTTTTCACTTGTTCAACTCCAACTGTTTAGCCGGCAGGGGGCGACATTTGACTCTAACCAAAATTAGCACTTTAAAGCCAAATATTTCGCAAACGGACCTCTAATTCCAAAAATGGTCTTAGAAGACCCATCATATTTTTGAAAGACTTTTTCAATGAAATATGGTACGCGACGAATAAAAAAATCATAATCACGTTTAAATTAATACCTGTACGGGAGGTACCCTAAAATATTATTTTTCAGTATTTTTTCTATGATTCTGGAGTTTTAATAAATATGTATATCCATGCTTTTTAGCACTAAGGGTCTCGGTGCTTTGCTTCGGACAGACGGACAGACGGACGGGGACGGACAAGACGAAACTATAAGGGTTCCGATTTTACTTCGGAACTCTACAATAACTGACTATACACTGTTTATAACTAATGTTACAATAATTAATTTTAAAGTTGGCTAGAATAGGATAATGATAAATGTCTCTACAAATGTGTCTATAGTCTACACACAGCGTGGTCGGTGATAGGAAGTCATTTTATAATATTATTATCAGCGAGTCGTCGAACTCAACGCAAGTAACGCAACGCATACATTATTGTGTGTTACTGTGTAACACTTTGTTCATAAACATGTTGCGTTGCGCCAGATTTTAAATGTGCCCGGGGATCACATATTTCCAGGGCATCACATAATATTTCCATGTCCAGGGGGTCAGATACAGAACCTAAATTTTTATACTAAGCAGACTTAATTCATATTGTCATAATAGTCCTATGTAGGAATCATAAGTCCTTATGATATTTTATTTTTTAACTGTAATAAAAAAAGAAGTAAGAAAGTATTATCTCATTTCATGAATAGTACCTACCTAGTTACGTTTAATATAATCATCTATTCAGTCTTGACCGTAGAAAATAGTATTGGCTAAGTTTGTAATGTTGATCGTTACTAATTAATTCATAATTAAAAATTCTGGTGCGCCTACGCAGCCGACGGCGTCAACCAATTACGCTGTCAATTATTTTATTCAAAAGTGGCCGTTATTTTCAGAGACTTTGAGTATAAATTTGAGATCATAATCCGTTGAATGAAGGGCAAACGACAGTTGTTTTATTTTGTACTATATTTAGTGCTTGGACTGAATTGTTACTGTGCCAGCCTGGGGAGCGTGGTATGAAGCGATATGTGACGATTAGCATACGCGGTGAAAAGCATAATATTTGTATCACATTTGAACTACCTACCTACCTTTTCTTAAGTTCTTTCAACCTACATATTTCTACCCGTCAAATTACTTTATGGTCCTGAAGGCATTATCGTTTATCAAAGATAACTAAGAATATATGTCAAAGTTAACACGTTAAATAAAACGGACCAGATAGGATACGATATGCAATCCATATATATATAATCTATAAATAGAAATACTTAATAATTAAAAAATTGCTTTTAAATAAAATGTCTTCGAGTCAGACCATAATAAAAGGGTACACGAAAACCGCCGAAGAATCTGGTTTGAACATCTGTTTCCAGGCGAGTATGTTTCGGTTGCAAAAAGTGTAAACACAAAATATTACTTCGTCACGGTGTGAACTGTGAACTATACAGTATTCATCACAGAAAATAGATCTTTAATGTTATTTAAATCCACATCGTATTGGCTACGAAGCTACGATAGAACAATAGACTATTCATATTTTGTAACTACGCAATAGGATCATAGTAACGTTAGCCTAGGACGCCTAGGTTTACAAAACGATATCATCGTAAGACGTAGCGTATTAAAAACATTTCGCATTCACCGTGGAACAGCTATCTAAATAACGCAAATCAAAAATCCGAGGTGATTGTGATCATTATTTTACGAATGGGCCAGTTCCGCGAATCTAAGATCCGCTTTTAGATTTTTATATTCAAAATCCATATTCGCCACGCGATATCCGTTCCGAATCGTGTCAGTGGACGTCGTTTCTACCTGCTCCGGGCAGGGTCCCGTTGCGTGCAAGGTGTACAACCCTACGCTCACACGCAGACGTGGATCTCACGCACACACTGACAACCTGCGCCTGCGCACGTCCCGCACCCGTTGCACCCCCGGACCAGTCCGACTCCGATAGAGCACCGAACCCATACTCGTCAGATGTCGATCGACAACTTTATTTTTTTCTGATCACTCAAATGGAAGGATGGAAGCGCCTGCGGTGAAATGATTATGCAGCTCACGCGAAAACGGAGCGATCAGCGTCAGCCGTCAACGGTGTGACTCCAGACAGATTATGAATATTTTCTGTACACATACTTTATTTATGATTTAATTATGTTAGATTGATCTTTACGTATATTTTATGAATACAACGGAACTTAATATTAAACTTTTTTTGTTCGTTGTTCAAAAAACGCCTTTTGCCCGACTGCGCGACGCAAAGAAGGGTATAAATGTGTTTATCAGTCTATTATGTTTGTTCCTATAAGGCGCTGTAGAGACCAAACGCGTTGACGGATTTTGATGATTCTTACGTCAATCGATTCGTCCTTTCAGTAAAGTTTAGGATATATTAAAACGTTTAAAGATGTTTAAAAACCATTCTCGCTAATTTATTAACTCCCGTGATAAAATGACAACATTGCGAATTTTACCGTCTTAATATTGTAATCATAATAAAGAAGTCAATGAATCCTACCTAAAAGTGTAAAATAAAAAAAATAACTAAAAAAATACCAAACACCCGACTGCGTAAAAAAACTAAAAAGAAAAAAACAAGTTCAGTAGTTTACAATGTTGTTAAAAGTAATACTGAACAACTCAACTACACCATAGAAGGATTCACAATCGGGACCGATTTAAATTTTACAGGGTTGCTTAGGAAAAAACAAACAAGATTTGATCGTTTGAAGAATGGGTCCCAACTGGGACTGGAAACGGGTCCTTCTATGGTGTAGTTGTTCAATATGTATTACATTTAACACTGAACATTGTAACGTAGACTTAATACTAACTTAATAACAAAGGATTTCTGCAACGTTACGCCTGATACTATTAACTATAACATTCTAAGCTACTGAACTTGTTTTTTTTTTGTTTTTTACGCAGTCGGTCGTTTTTTTTAGTATTTTTTTTTTTATTTTACACTTTTTAGGTAGGATTCATTGACTTCTTTATTAGTCATTATTAACTTAACTTAACTAACATTAAGAGAACAAAACAGTAAGTACACTGAAGGAAAGTTGTCTTGTCAGAAAAACCTGCACTTTATTATAGTCGTAGAAAACAATTTCAGTTTTTTACTTGGAAACTGATTAACATAAAGCTATGTAACGTCTGTAACCTTCAACTAACAAGATAACGCTCTCGTCTGATAAAATGATAAGGAGCCATCGCATAATGTGATTTTGGTAAATAATCTAGATAATGTACCGTTAACTGTATGTTATTTAAAACCAAATTAATAATATACATAGCTACATAATGTAAAAATATTTACTTCAAACAGCTAGATAGAATGTATCTAGCTTTTCTTTTCATAACATTGCCAACACTTCATGTGTTCATTCTTTTAGGCGCTCCACCCACTGCACCGCGCACCGCGACGGGGCGCGGGGTGGCAGATTTTACCATTGTATGCAAATATCTCAATTTATATAGAAATCACGCCTAGCACAACACACTGCCGACGCGGAAACGCGCGGGAAGGCGTTCCGCGCGCGTTTTCTGCCAATCTGCGCGGGAGCGCGGCGCTTGCCGCGGGGTATGGCACACCGGCTCCGCGGTACCGGGCGTGATTTGATACTGTGTAACAGACGTGATGTACCTAAAGCGGGGAATTCACTGGCGGTACGACCGGGCATGTCTGACCTTTACCGGAATTTTGGTCGCTCGAATTTTGCTTGATAAATAATCAAAAGATGCAGTTGACATACGTGTGTAGCTAAAGATTTTTTTTTATTATTTATTTATTTATTTATTTAAACAAACAAGTACAATTTCACTCTTTACATGTCTGCCAAACTGCGAAGCAGTTTGTCGGCAGTAGTTCTCGTGGATTACAATCTATAAATTATACTTATTGTTAAAGCTTATAATAAGCAAAAATAGACTAATGTTACAGAAACTATTATTATGTAAGTAAACTATTTTTATTTTATATTTTAAAATGTTAGCTTATTAAGGTTGTATGCGATGTAACTTTGTGTGTGTGTGTCTTTGTGTGTGTGTGTCTTTGTGTGTGTGTGTGTGTGTGTGTGTGATTTATCTTCATATTTTCTTAAGTCTTTGTAATTCAGTGCAAATGATCCATGTATAGATCTCGATCGTAAATAGGGATGTATCCAAAATCTTCTATGGACGCAGTGTCTTTTAATTCTTGTATACAATAAAAAGCGGCCAAGTGCGAGTCGGACTCGCCCATGAAGGGTTCCGTAGCAGCAAGTAACATAATATATAAGTTCTTGAAGTTCGTTGTAACTTTGATCGAAGTAAATTGCGGTTTACGATTTATGACGTATTAAAAAAAAACTACTTACTAGATCTCGTTCAAACCAATTTTCGTTGGAAGTTTGCATGGTAATATACATCATATATTTTTTTTAGTTTTATCATTCTCTTATTTTAGAAGTTACGGGGGGGGGGGGGACACACATTTTTCCACTTTGGAAGTGTCTCTCGCGCAAACTATTCAGTTTAGAAAAAAATGATATTAGAAACCTCAATATCATTTTTAAAGACCTATTCATAGATACCCCACATGTATGGGTTTGATGAAAAAAAAATTTTTGAGTTTCAGTTGTAAGTATGGGCAACCCCCAAAAATTATTGTTTTTTTTCTATTTTTGTGTGAAAATCTTAATGCGGTTCACAGAATACATCTACTTACCAAGTTTCAACAGTGTAGTTCTTATAGTTTCGGAGAAAAGTGGCTGTGACATACGGACGGACAGACAGACAGACAGACAGACAGACAGACAGACAGACAGACAGACAGACAGACAGACAGACAGACATGACGAATCTATAAGGGTTCCGTTTTTTGCCATTTGGCTACGGAACCCTAAAAACCAAAATGACAATATAACTGCAACATCTTGAAATTGTATAAGTTCGTCCATTCTCCACGACGATCGACAACACAGTGAACACATGCGTTTATTTAGCGCGAGGCCGTCGTAATCTGCATCACCGCGCGGGGGAGCAGATTACACCGCTAAGTAAGGCAGATCTGCGCCTCCGTCGCCGCGCGCGTTTTCCGTCGCTCCGCGCACCGCGGCGGGATGCGTCTTCAGTGGGTGGAGCGCCTTATTCTAATCCAGTGGTAATCAACCTCTTTTCATACGGCGCAGTCGCGGGCCATTTCAGTCGCGGGTCGCAAAATAAAGAAATAAAAAATTGGTATTAATTTCTTAGGTTTTCGCGATTATTACAAAAGCCTGACCGGCTGCACGTTGGGTATATACATAGCTGTTCTAATCTAATAATAAGGCCCGTATTAACAAACTTATGTGCGATCTGAGTTCTGGTTCTTCTACTGCTCCACTCTACCACTCTACATACGAGTATAATGACGTGTGCGTGGCAGTAAGGTTCTGTGTAACGGACGAGTTTCTGAATATAGCCAACACAAGTACTAGCCGAAACCCACGAGCCACGTGATAGGTTCACTTTGTCCATGGTTAGTACCGTCAACTGCATTACTAATGCTTTGCCGGCCAAGAGAGAAAAGACAAGAAAGAATGAATGGAGTGACCTCACTATTTTTGTAGGAGATCTCTACCACTAAGTATGCCTAATGATGGTTCTGGGTTCAGTCAGCAAAATAATTAGGTCAGTTAGTTAATTCTTTTGCAGATTTTGGCATGAAGTTTACCTGACAGGTTTCGGTCGCATTGCGTATTGCGTCAGTTGTAAAAGCCATTGCGAAATAGCTCATACGCATCTAAGATCGGAAGTTGATAGCAAAGTTTTAACAGCAACAAGTCACGTGCGTTACCGGTTTATACATTTATACCGAATACCATCATCATACGAGTTATTTAAGAAGACCAATAGAGACCAAGAATTAGTCTTTCTCATAGTGGGCAATAGCGCCTCTCTTTTCGGCGCTAGAGAATTTGAAAGGAGGATTACTTACCTACTAGTAGTCATAAATAATAATAGGTAAAGGTGCCTATATTTAATAAAAAACGAAAAGCAAGTCCTAATACTCGTAGTCAGCGGACAGACC
Organism: Thymelicus sylvestris; assembly: GCA_911387775.1. Lineage (NCBI taxonomy): Eukaryota > Metazoa > Arthropoda > Insecta > Lepidoptera > Hesperiidae > Thymelicus > Thymelicus sylvestris. Next base: position 11,461,444 of record OU426905.1, on the reverse strand, counting down.
AGACAACAAAGAACGTAATTATATCACATCTGTTTTAATACGTAGGTACTGTAATCATGCGTATTAAAGACTATACGACAATAGTGCAGTAGATACTACAGTTATGTACAATAAAAAACGGCATCCAAATCGGTTAAGCCGTTTATGAAATTAGAGGTTTATGCTTATACAAGAACAGACAATGGGACTGATATTGCGCTAATAACTATGTAAATATCCCAAAAATAGTTTTTCTCAAATTGCACGAAACATATTCATGCACAGGATTTAATTTTATTTCATAGATTGAAGTCTGTCGTACATTTTAATACGGATTATAGTTTCGATATCCCCTCAACAAATTATTAGGCACCTGCAGGTTTCAAACAAAAATTCGCGAGAGTAATCAAACGTAATGTAGAGTCGGCAGAAATGTTACCAGTAGAAGTTTAATGTCGCATAAAACCAGTTCTTTTTTTCTTGGCTTGAACTTGACTTGATACGCTGTCATGTCTAGATATTAGGACAACTTTAGTTTAAGCTCTTTTTGAGTAAAATAGTTTGTATTCTACCACACAAGGTTTCCAGCTGCCTCAAAGCGCTTTACTACCCACTTTGAGAAAGCAACTACTTGCTAACTGGCAGTTACTAAGCTACCTTTTTATTTAGGTCATAAAATAGATGCTGATTTAGTATGAGATAAGCAAAGGCGCGGGAAAGAACTAGTCTATAACAAAACAAGAATAATTTATTGATTGACACCAAACAGTGTGATATGAGTAATTAAGTTACATTGTACTTCGTTTTACGTGCTAATATTATTATATTACGTAACTTAATGCAACTGTAATATGATAAGGTTTGCACACTTGCATTTGGTAGCAGTGGGTAGGGACAGTGACCCTCGCGTAGCAACGGTCCGGGGTTCGATTTTGATGTTATGAGGGTTTTGTTTAAAAAAAAAATGTTTACTTGACAACAGATAAATGTTTGTTCACGTATTGTGGAGTATTACGGTGTTTTTATATAGTAGCTATGTACGCCCATATGCACTCAGTTTAACCCGGCAATACATAAGTATTATGCATTAAATTCCGCAGTCGACTAGCAATTTGTACGAGAATACCACTATCGAACAGGAGGTGCCTGGTAAATCTTGAACGAATTTCGATAACAGAATTCGTGAGAAAATCTTCATACCTTTCACATTTTCATACCGTCGATGAGCGTCTGTCAATCCTTATGGAATACTTGGTGGGTTAGTGTTTACCCCGTATATTGACAAGACAAGCCTACTAGGAGACTTACAACGATGATAGGTGTTGATTTGATAGCAGTGTTGAAATCGAGAAGTTTAAACATAGTGACTTAATGAGATCATGTATAACAATGTCATTCTCAACATGATATCAGTCACTATGCAGTCAAATAACGTAAAGATAAGACTGCATCATTTACGAGTGTTTAAGGTTAATATATTTATAATTGGTTCTATATCGTGGTGGGATTGTTGATAACTTTGTACAGATATTTTCCATTAAGAGATATAAATTATTTAGGTAAGTAATCTTTTGTGAGTAGATTTTTATCTTTTGGCAGTTTGTTATTCGAAAGAGGCTTACAAATCTTACAATGATGATGACGCTCATGGAACTACGATAAATTTGAAACTAAAAGTATTTTTTTAAATATGAAAGTGATATTTCAAAATGTATTAGAAGTAGGTAGAAATGGTAAAACAGGATTTTTCGCCGTATTGGGGCGGCTTAGAATACTAACTCCAATCCCAAGCCGGATGGGTGTCGTAAGAGGCGACTAAATCTGGCCCGCTGGTGGTAGAGCCCCTCGAGATTATATTAGTAGTATTGATTTTAATTGTTAATTAATGCCATTATTACTATTATTTCTCTATGGGGTTCGCTAGCTACCAGTGCTACCACCCTTGAGCATGAATCAGCCGCAAACGACTTGGGTTCCAGCTGGGGGCTTGAGAGCCAGTTTTTTCTCTCTTTCTTTTTCTTCTCTCTTTCTTGGCCGGCAACGCTGTTGCTGATTTCCATGGGCAACGATAGCCACTTACCATCAGATGGATCGTCAGCTTATTTTCCGGTTATTTCTATAAGAAAAAGAGTAGATACGTAGCTAACTCAGGACGTCCTAGGGTGACTTAGAGACATATAGGTACTAATTAGGTAAGTAGGTAGGTACCTCGTGAGTAGAACTGGTGACGAAGTTATGAAGCAACGCAGTTTGTTATTGGGTACCTATAGCATTATGTATCAGTCAGTTATGTAGATATCAATGTAGGTAATCACTTTTGATTCACACTGAGGTGTTATTCTACTTCATGATATGACGTCAAGTTTATGTTTTAGTTTAGATAAAAATAGATAAAGAGAGATAAAAAATAAAGACGGGTAATGCCCACCATGTGTAGAAAAACAAGATGAAAAGTGATAGGTATTCAGATGTAGAGCTAGAGATAAGACATTTAAAAAAATAATTAGTTGTTTATTTAGATGGTTTCTTTGCTAGACCAAAAGGTAGTTTAAGAGTTTGGACAGCATTATTCTAGCAATTCGAAGGTGTGGTCGGGCAGTTCTTGTAAGGAGTTCACGGGTCATTAACGGGAGCGAGTTGCGGCGACTGACGGCCGACTGGCGAGTAGTGCCAAGCCGGCACCGGCAGGTAGCGCCGGGATAAAAACACCACTTGAAATGGAACGGACGCGGCCCTGTTTCACCTAGATAAAGAGCAATCGACAGCGAACTGACAGACATCAATAAACGCTCGCGAACTCTACATTCTCACCACCAGTCATCAATGAATCAACCGCTCCGACTGCTCCGAGCCGTTGCAGGGCACCCTAATCGCTCATTCATATCACACGCCCGATAATAATATAAATAGGTCCTACCGTATGAATGGACTTATACATGTAAATCCGTCGTTCACAAATCGCGACAGCCCGCGTAGGCGGCGGGCTTGAATGAAAATAAACATGCGCGGGCTTACCTCTCAATTTTGACTAAAGTATCCAGATTAGCGATACGGTCACAGCACAGTTAAATGGATATGAGTCGCACTGAACTTTAGGGCATATCACTGTTTTGTACACGGGCACGGAGCGGCGCGGGCGGAGATACGTCGCCGTCGCCGACTCGATCGGAACTGTGTGAAGTTTGTGCGAGCCGAGGCGTAGGTGCGCCCGCGTCGCCCGCACATACACACACACACACACGCGCGCGCTCATTCACGGCGTGGTGGGGTGAGTTTATGAATGGACGTAGTGACGCCATATCGTATAGATATCACTGATAAGCCACTTCGCGTTATACAATATGATACGGCATACGGCCCGCCGAATCACTCGGCGGTTGGCGGTAGCCTCTCATTTCAAATGTACGGTAGGTATTGATGAGTCAATGTAATTTGGTCCGCTAATGCATTCGCTCGAAATTAAAAAGGTCGATAGGGCAATAAATGCGGGATGATTAAAGAAAACGAGCAGTTTGAAACGATACAAAATCTATAATGAAATCGGCAAAGCAAACATTATTCACAGATCTTTAGGTAGATCGACCTACTACTATAAACTGAGGGGGTGAATTAAATTCAAATTTAATGTGAAAATCTGCCTATTCGTCAGTAATAGACATTAAAAAAATTAAGTAACAGTTGAACTCAAGGTAAAATAAACACTGTATTGCGAAGATATCCACGCTATCTTGCAGCTTGCCACTTGCCAGATACCCTATTGCATCGAGCAATTAGGGAATACTTGCTACGGTTTCCTGCCACTGCTCCTTTGGCAAATCTCTACCATGTAGGTTGAAAGAAGCGGGCAAGAAACTCCCAAAGAGGACATTTTAAATTCTATTTAAAGAGGATTATTTAAATTTGATATTTTAAATTTGACAAAAAAAGCTTATCTAATTAAATGTCAAGAACCTCATGTTTAAATGTGTAAAAATAGATAGGTAATAGGAAGGACTGAAAACGTGTTTAAAATAAACCACATAATAATATTACGTAAGAATGTCTATAGCAATCCCGAAGTAAGAACATGTAGAGATTTTGAGACCCCCCCCTCGGAACCCTTAGTCCGGAAGTCTGTCCGGGCAGCTAGTATCATATAAAATCTGCTTGGTTAATATAATCTTAAATTAAAATGTAAAAAACCCCCCACGGTTTTATTTACACTAAACATAGCTAAGACACTCTCATGTCTCCGAGTTGCACCGGTGCTTTAAAGACATGGGATTTGGCTTCAATATTCGGACTCCGTCGTCCTAAGAGTAGCAATGGATTCGTGGTCTTCACCTAGAAATACTGGCTGGTTTAATTAATTATTCCTATTTTGTATGATGACAACAAACTGCAGTCCACTCATCAACTCTTAACAAAACTATGTAACATTATGAAAATATTATCATATTATGTATTTTTATATGACCATGACCTGAGTCGGTTATCATACTTATCAAGTTTCCGGTCCTACCAGTTCTACCTATCCATAATTATTACTCAGTTTTATTGATAAATCTAAAAATATTTAAAGTGCTACCAACTTATCTCTGAATTGGCGAAAATTGGAACTAATGAAAATTCATTCATAAATTCTTTGTGGCAGGGTTGGCATGAATTCCGCGCTGTGCAGATCCTGACGGGGCACGGTTGCTTCGGCAGGTACCTGTGCAGCGTGGCGGGTAGAGAGCCGACCAGCGTGTGCCACGCCTGTGGGTGTCAGGAGGACACGGCAGAGCACACGCTGGTGGAATGCCCTGCATGGGACGAGCCGCGTGCGATGCTCGCCGCGGCTATAGGGGACGACCTGTCGCTGCCGGGCGTAGTGAAAGCCATGGTCGGCAGCGACAGACCGTGGAAGGCGGTGCTCCGATTCTGCGACACAGTCATGTCGCAGAAGGAGGCGGCGGAGCGGGCGAGGGAAGACGACCCTCTGTCGACCCCGCTCCGCCGGAAGAGAGTGGGGCGCAGGCGCCTCGCGCATGAGCGCCGCCTTCCCCCATAACGTGGGTCTCCGGGCGGTGGTACCGGGGGGTACCATCGCCCAGCAGGAGGAGAGACCCCCGTGACGGCTGGCGTGTCAGTGTTCCGACACGCCAGGTTGACTGGTGAGTGGCGCTCCAAGTGAGCGCCCCCCAAGATGGGCCCCGAGTCCCGGGCAGCCGTCGGCGGAGCAGCGGAAGTATGCGTAAGCGTTCCAGCAGCTCCGCCGGAAGACGGTGAGGAGGAACACCGCTGGTTTTTAGCCGGTAAGAGTCCGGCATAACCCGACAGCGCCCCCGCGTCTGTCGGGTATCCATGATGGATTTTCCAGCGATATCAAAAAAAAAAAAAAAAAAAAAAGGGTTGGCATGAATAAATCATTTTGATTTAAATCATGATTTAAATCACGATTTAAATCAAATGATTTTTTCAATAAAAATCAATGATTTAATCAAAAATGTGTAATTTCATTTTCTTTCGCAGAAATCCACATAAAAGCGGCCAAGTGCGAGTCAGACTCGCCCATGAAGGGTTCCGTAGCAGCAAGTAACATAATATAAAAGTTCTTGAAGATCGTTGTAACTTTGATCGAGGTAAATTGCGGTTTACGATTTATGACGTATTAAAAAAAAACTACTTACTAGATCTCGTTCAAACCAATTTTCGTTGGAAGTTTGCATGGTAATATACATCATATATTTTTTTTAGTTTTATCATTCTCTTATTTTAGAAGTTACGGGGGGGGGGGGGGGACACATTTTTCCACTTTGGAAGTATCTCTCGCGCAAACTATTCAGTTTAGAAAAAAATGATATTAGAAACCTCAATATCATTTTTGAAGACCTATTCATAGATACCCCACATGTATGGGTTTGATGAAAAAAAAAATTTTGAGTTTCAGTTCTAAGTGTGGGGAACCCCCAAAATTTATTGTTTTTTTTCTATTTTTGTGTAAAAATCTTAATGCGGTTCACAGAATACATCTACTTACCAAGTTTCAATAGTGTATTTCTTATAGTTTCGGAGAAAAGTGGCTGTGACATACGGACGGACAGACAGACAGACAGACAGACAGACACAGACATGACGAATCTATAAGGGTTCCGTTTTTTGCCATTTGGCTACGGAACCCTAATAAAAAAGGAGGAAATGCGTGTCAGGCCACGCGCAATGTAGGGTTCCGATTCCGAAGTAGTACATTTATCGACTAATACTTTTAACTAAATACCTAGTCCCACTTGACTCTAAACAAAATCAGCACTTTAAAGGCAAATATTTCACAAACGGACCCCTAATTCCAAAAATGGTCTTAGAAGACCCATAACATTTTTGAAAGACCTTTTCAACGATACCCCACACAATAGGGTACGCGACGAATAAAAAAAATCATCCTCACGTTACCTGTAGGGGAGGTACCCTGAAAAAAAATGTTTTTAGGGTTCCGTAGGCAAATGGCAAAAAACGGAACCCTTATAGATTCGTCATGTCTGTCTGTCTGTCTGTCTGTCTGTCTGTCTGTCTGTCTGTCTGTCTGTCTGTCTGTCCGTCCGTATGTCACAGCCACTTTTTTCCCGAACTATAGGAACTATACTGTTGAAACTTGGTAAGTAGATGTATTCTGTGAACCGCATTAAGATTTTCATACAAAAATAGAAAAAAAAAACAATAAATTTTGGGGGTTCCCCATACTTAGAACTGAAACTCAAAAATTTTTTTTTCATCAAACCCATGCGTGTGGGGTGGGGTATCTATTAATAGGTCTTCAAAAATGATATTGAGGTTTCTAATATCACTTTTTTCTAAACTGAATATTTTGCGCGAGAGACATTAAAAAGTGTGTGTCGCCCCTGTAACTTCTAAAATAAGAGAATGATAAAACTAAAAAAAATATATGATGTGAATTACCATGCAAACTTCCAACGAAAATTGGTTTGAACGAGATCTAGTAAGAAGTTTTTTTTTAATACGTCATAAATCGTAAACCACAATTTACCTCGATCAAAGTTACAACGAACTTCAAGAACTTTTATATTATGTTATTTTCTACTACGGAACCCTTAATGGGCGAGTCCGACTCGCACTTGGCCGCTTTTTATTCAATATTTTTTTCTACAATTCTGAAGTTTAATAATTTATATGTATATCCGTGCCAAATTACAGCTTTCTAGCATTAAGGGTTTTGGCGCTTTGCTTCGGACAGACGGACGGACATGACGAAACTATAAGGGTTCCGATTTTACTTCGGAACCCTAAAAACAAATTTAGAATTTGCATTCACTTGCTTTTCCACATTTGCTTGGCATTCACAAGTCAGACAAAAGAGAAAGAGGGCGCGTTCTGTTTTGCGCAAAAACATTTTAAAATAAAATGAAAAAATCAAAAAAATCTGATTAATTAGGATTTTTTTAAAAAATCGTGATTTATACGATTTTTTAAAAAAATCATGATTTTTTCCAACCCTGCTTTGTGGTCATTCATCTGTCAGTTACTACATCTCGAATTGCGTCCAATGATTGGTCCAATGCGTTCGACAGCGCCCTCCTTCAATTCACAGATAAGTTGGTGGCACTGTAGTGTTTGTTTTTATTGGTATATCTAAAACCACAGCGAAAACGTAGTATTAAAAACTCAGTGTCTAGAAATTTTAAGTAAATAAAAAATTGATAATGGATGTAGATCTATTGATTAGTCAAATTGTACTTGTACTATGTTAAATAAAACCTTTGAGTATGAATGTACATTATGCATTATGCTTGGAAGTAGTTTAGTAGTTTCATGACGTAAGTAATAAAAGATAATTTGGTAATTATAACTTTCTTTATTAATTTAATCATCCTTATATACATAGAGTATAATAAATTATGTATTTTTACATGATTACACAATTATTTTGATAATACTATAGTGTTTAACTTACAATAACTATGATTTACGACAGTCCCTTGAGGAAGCTGGATAATTTATGACTCTTGTAGTCGGAACGCAGTTGTATGAAGCTGTGAAGAATTGACTGATCCAATTCGGCCTGCAAGCAAAACATGTCATTATCTATATTAATATGTATTATAAAGAGGAATGATTTGATTGTTTGTTTGCCTTGAATAGGCTCCGAAACTACTGAACCGATTTGAAAAATTTTTTCACTGTTAGGAAGCTACACTATCCCCGGGTGACATAGGCTTTTTATTTCTAAAAAATTAAGGATCCTTAATAAAACCCAACGTGTAAAAAATAATAAAACCGAAGCAAAGCGAGGGCGGTTACTCGTGTTGAATATATTGGAAATTAGAAACTTTTGTCAATGTCAATGTGAAACTGTCAGACATTTTGGAATTGTTAAGGTGCTCCCTCACCGAGAGCATTCACTTGTAATGTAACATTATAGATTCGTCTTTGAGCATTACATTACAATAATACCTCCCTGACTGACGAGCCATCGCGTGTAATGTAACATTATTATTGATGTTACAAGTTGTAACAAGATATTACACATTGTATCATTACAAGGTGCGCATTGTAGTGCTCGGTTCTCCTCCTTCACTGATGTATCCCCGTTTTGTACCATTACAAGGTGCGCATTGTAATGCTCGGTTCTCCTCCTTCACTGATGTAATGCTCAAATCTGTAACGTTACATTACAAGCGAATGCTCCCGGTGAGGGAGCATCTTTAGACATTTTGTACCTTTCATATTGTTAAATTTTAAATGAAAAGGTTGTTTTCTGTTTTTAGATATGTTTCGTGTGGCGAAAATTTTATATGCCTATTAATTTAGTATGCCGGCACGGGAACGAAGCAGTATTCTAGAACCCCCCCCCCCCCAATAATATGTCTAATATATCCACACAACACTTTGTTTTTCTTTCTCACACACACAAACTATCACTATCTATCTCTCTCTCTCCTAAACTCACCAGCGTCTCTCCAGCGCACACCTGGTGCAAGTTCTCCGGCTTGACGAGCAGCAGGTTGCAGAGGGCGTGTAGGGCGTCGAACAACGCGTGCGCGGGGGGCGGCGCGCCCCTCCCGCGCCCCCCGCCGCCCCCACACGCCGCCGACCGGTACTCTTTCACGTCGCATATCGCTATCATTGCGCCTGTGATTACAATGCTAGTTGATGTACTTGTTTTAATGTTTATCGGACGGTGTCCTACGTGAGCGAGTACATGGCGCAACAGCCTTTAAAAAAATAACGATGAATTTAGGTGTACTAATATTCATAGCTATCCTTAATACTCCTAACTATCATTAATATTCCTAGCTGTCATTAATACTCCTAGTTATCATTAATATTCCTAGCTATCATTAATACTCCTAGTAATCATTAATACTCTTATAACAGCTGTCATTAATATTCATAACTATCCTTAATACTCCTAGATATAATGATAATGATATGAATATTAATGACTGCTAGGAATATTAATGAATATTCCTAGTTTTTTTTCTAATGAATAGTTGCTGTTGGCCCTAGTGGCCTTTATAGCATCACGCGGACAGGTGGGCGAGCCTGGAGAGGCTCAGCCGAGAAGACATATTTGCGAGGTGGGAGTGATACCTCAACACCTCGAGAAATAGGAGTATGTGACGTCCTAAGGGGTTCCTGTGGGTTTCAGACTTCGGCTTAGGGCGTCGCCTGTTGGAGGACATCGGGGCAGGATGGCCGCTCACGCGGGAACGCCTTGTGGCGGCCGTACACAAAACGCGACCTCGTCGCCGCCGCCGGCGACGCTGTACGTGTAGTGTGTCTGTGTGGTGTGGTTGTGAGTGGTTGTGGGTGTGGGAGTCTTGTTCCGAGGGAACGTTTGCGATCATGAACTCGTCATTGGGGTCTTCTAGCACTTTTCGAGGACGCCTGAACAAGGACAAAGCATTCTTGTTGGGCCGCTTGAACAACCAAGAGACTAACTTTCATTAATATTTTTAGCTATCATTATTAATCCTAGTTATCATTACTACTTCTAACTATCATTAATACTCCTAGCTATCATTAATACTTCTATCATTAACACTTATTTTATTGTGATAGCTAGGAAGCTATCACAATAACTAATACACTCACCAGCAGAGTTAAAGGTGAAGTTCTGCAGGTGTTCGTATATGACGCGGTGCAGACGGACGGCCAGCTCCAGCGTCACGGAGCTGAGGTTGTCGCCTTCCAGGTTGGCGTGGATCTTATCCATGACAGAGTTCAGGTACGACACCACTGCTGTGCACGCCTGGGACACACATTCATATTATATTACAAGCGTTTCTATACAAAGGGCATTGAACCTAGTTTGCATACAAGTACCGCCATTTTGAAAAATTTTCGTTTCGGCGGCCAGTGATGAAAAATGTGTTAATCGATGAAGTAAGTGATCACGATCAAAAAGTATTCAGTGATGAAATGTCGTAAGTGATATACTTTCGGAGATATTTGAATTTATTAATAATTATTTTTATTTTTGAAAATGGCGAACTTGCAGGTATGTCAGGTCCCATATAAAAATGTTTGAACCCCTTTATACTGTAAATGTTGTATGGCTTCAACCCATTAATGGCCCATTACTGAGCACGGCTCTCTCCTCTTGAGGAGACCTACATACTCCACCACGCTGCTCCAGTTCGGATTGGTGGAGGTGTTAGTGGCCCGCCCGATGGCCTCTGACACGGCTTTACGACTGTTATCCCCATAGACATAATACTACTAGACTAGGCAAGGTATCTGAGCATATGTAAGTGAAACCGTCACGCTGCGAAGAAAGGCAGGAGGTAAACCTATCCTTGTCTTACTTACGAGTTACGCGAGTCTCCTTGGTCTCTTTCTCTTTCTAATAGCGTGACGCAAAGAAGGCCCGCTTGTCTAGTCTAGTAGTATTATGTCTATGGTTATCCCACGATAACAATTGAGACCGATGACTTTACGTGCCCTCTGAAGCACGGAAGCGTTTAGATTTTTGCCCCTAGCGGTCACCCATTCAACTACTGACCGCGCCAAGGCTATGAGCGCTTTTGCCTATAGAGTACTTCTAAATTTCACTGACCGGTGAAGCCAACGTATCAATATCTCCTTCAGGCTTGAAGTCAGTCTTCTTCTGTTCCGTCTGCAGATGCAGCTTGACCCAGCCCACCACGGCGGAGATGGCTCGCTCCAGCCCCGCGTCTAACTTGCTCTCCAGCTGTTCCCATATCGCTGTTCGCTTCTGGATGCACTCGTTTTGTTTGGCTGATGAACTGAAATAAAAAAGTAAATAATAAAGTTGGTTAGATTAGGTTAGGATATAAAGGTTTAAGTGTAAATTAAACTAGTTTAGTTACACGAAATCAATGTAATGTTCCTCATGTAAAGTTTTAAAAATAAGTATGCACTTATTTACATAATTTAAACATATTTTATTTTTGTTAGCATTTGTAGTGGGATTTCTGTAACATTGATAAATGTTTAAATCTACTGATTCTAGTTTATAAAAAAAAAACAGTTTAAGATCGCTGACGTAAAACAATTTAAAAGATAGAAAGTAGGTAAGTAATTGTATGCAAACATGACGCCCACCTGATACACGGTAAGACTGAATCCTGGAAGTGCTCACCAAACATTTTAACTATCTTGTTAGCTTGGTTCACTATGTCGAAGAAATAGATCTGAAAAAAAAGAGATATACATAAGTATGTATTGCAGCACACAGAAAAAAAAAATATAAGTACTCTAATTGGAATGTCTAAAAAAGAATAATATAAATGTGAATGGAAGAAGAGGACTTTGCCCTTTATAAAGGAGTAATATAAATGTGAATGCCCTTTGCCCTTTCTAAAGATTGACAGTTAGAAAATTATTTAAATTGTAGGATTACCATTATATCAACTCACCTGCGGGGGAGACTTGCTCTCAGCGATGGGAATGGACTGCAAGCCAAGGTCTAGTGCGTAGTCCACATGTTCGATCAACAGATGCTGTATCAGCACCTCCAAGAGCGCTATCGTCGTGGCGTTCACTTCGTTCGGAGTGCATAGCTGTTCACAAAATACACCCAATAAATATTCATAAAAACATGCAAAATTGTGAAATGTTTTGTTTCTTTCATTGTTATGAAAAATGATACAGATAAAACATATAACAGTGCAACATCAAAAATAGGTTCATAACGCGTTTATGAATAAGGCGGTAAGTCATCATTCAAGAGTTTGTAGCAATATCTCTGTCTACCGATTATTTTTGTTTGGTTCCCGTTGATGAGTCGTTGTACAGTCACCTGCTGAGAAAAGTAACCTATTTGTTTATAAATATACGAACAGCAACGTTCCTGTTGCGTTGTAAACACATGGGTTACTTTTTTCTGCAGCTGACTGTACTATCAATAAAAACATTTTTTGTTTCATTATAATGGCCATGATCACCTATTATCAGGTGGCTCATTTGCTCTTTTTTTCGTTTGCTGACTTTTGACAAAAAAACGAGTAACCGTCTCACCGTCTTGCACCTGGTGAAGGAAGTCCTGGAGTCGGCGAGCATCCTGGCCACCAGCTGTTCACTGAGGAAGGTCTCCCCGCCGTAGTTCTCGATCTGCGCGATGTTGATGTTGGCGCGCGTGCCGATCACCGCTTGCAGGTCGCGCCGGAGCTCTTGGAAACTGGTCGGTCGCGGGAAATGGAAATAGATTACAAATTTAAATTTTAAATAATTTAGGAACGTCGCTTAGGGGTACTTTAAGAAGCGCGAATGTACAGTTCGCAGACTTCGCTACAAAACTATAGCACACTACACATTTTTTTATTATATTATCTTTTAAAGAAACTATTACCTTATTACCTTTTATGTTATAGACGTTTGGTGAAGGTATTCATTTGAAAGATAGAAAGAGATAGCTATATTTTACTTGTAGCTGTCTCCCGCGCCGGCTAGACCTCCATACACCAACATTATATAAAAAGACGGTAGTTTCACAAATCAACTTACCCCCCTCCAACAATCTGCTTCTTAACATGCTGTTTCTCAGTATAATATCCGTTCAGAGAGTTCGCTAGCACCGCCCGCAGTCTCCGGGTCTCCAGTGCGGGGTAGCCGTCTCCCGCGCCGGCTAGGGCTCCGTTGACGAGCGCCTCGCGTCGCAGGTCGCTTGAGGAGTTCCCGTCCGCGGACACCAGGCTCGCTGCTACTAGCTCGTCGCAGGCGCGCTGGGTGCTGCAATGATGGGGTTTATGATTGGTTAATTCGATCGAAATGTGTGAATAGAAAAAAAAAGATACGTACAAATTGAGAATAACATTAAAAAAATACACAGGAATATGAAAATATAATGAAACAAATAAACAAAAAAAAAATACTGTTTTTGATGGTACTTTTTCAACGCTGGTAAAATTTTAGTAAGGTTTTTATAAGAGGCTGACAAAATAATAATTATATTCAATTTTTTCGTTATATCAAAATTTTTATTTACCAGATGTATAGGATATTTTCTTTTCTAGGAAAATAGTGGTCTTATAATCAACATAACATACACTTTATGATTCTTCATAAATCAATAGTTTAGTACCTACATGAAATTAATTCAATGCGATAAAAAATAAAATATTACCTTGTGTACATGTCATAAAGGTTACGCAGATACTTCTCAATATCATTCTTATCAGCGAGCTTGGTCTGTATGTATTTCTGGAGCTTTAGGTGGAAGATGTTGAGCACAAACTTGCTCATCACCTGGTCGGGGTTGGGGAACACACCGGAGATCACCGTGTAGTTCTTCTTACAGAGCGGTAATACTGCAGAGAATATGTCCTTGCCTAATAACGTGTTCTGTAAAGAAAGAAATATATAAAAAATCTATTTAACTTTTGTAGATAAAAGATACGACACAGTTGAGGTTGTAAGCCAAACTGTTTAAGCAAAATTCTTCAAACCTTCGAGAACATAAATATTAATCTGACAATTAAATTGTTTCAAAACATAACAGTAGATACTGGTGAAATTAATTAGAATATTATTATCAGTTACTGGCCAATACAACTGTGGTAGTATTAAATACAACAATTGATCATTAATCCACAACAAAAATACTTACATTCTGACTGGTTTCAATAAACGCATCAACACACTGCGAGTAACCCTTGAAGTTAGTCATAATGTTAGCTATCTCCTTCATCTTTGCGATGTTGCCTTGATTCTGCGCGCGCACAAACTCCTCAATAAGGTTCCGTTCAATCTCATCGTACTTCGCTTCAATCTTCTTTTTGGCTACTTCAAACTTGTCTGGAGGCAACTCTTGAGCAATTGTGTACAGCTTTTGAATGACATCAGCTGCTTCGTTTAACTATGGCAGAATAGAAAAATTATAGCTCATCTTGAATTATTTTTTTGTTTTTCACACCATTCAAGTATTTACAAGAATTAAGCTGGAATATAGCTAGAACATATATTAAATTTTAGATCTCATGTCGTACATCCTACATACAATGTGTAAGTTCCTGAAACCACTTTAGATTTATGATCTATGAGCAACTTAAAAACATATTTTTCAAACTCTTCCTATCAATGAAATAAATTTATAGATGGAGAAAATGAACATATTTTAAGTAACTATTTTCACATCAAATATTTTCACAAACTGAAACAATTTTAACAATTATTATACTTATATTAATATACCTTAGTAGGATCATTAAACAGATCTGACAAAACCGGTCCAGGGCTCAAGAAGTTGGCTAGATGCGACAACAGATCCCGTGCAGCCGCTGCTCTAGACCTCGGTGCCCGGGCAGCTCCCAGCTTCTCTGCCACATCCAGCGCTCTGCCGCCACAACGTGACATCCTCTCGTCTAATGAACTGAACACTGTCACACAGTGCTGCAATCGATGAGAAGAATTAATATCTGCGTATGTGTGTGTGTGTAAGTCTATGAATAGAAAAATAACTGTAAATACATAATCAACGTATCGAACCCTATCCAAGCAAGTTTAACTCGAACTTGTCAAGTTTATTGTTAATTGTCGATTGTTTACTTCTTTTTTTATGGATGATTTACATCCATCAGAACATGCTACACAAAAACGAACCAAAAAATTAAGTTTCTAGGCAAAATAAGTGCATTCTTTTTGGCGCTTTTTTTGAAACCACTAATTTCAAATAATAATGTTACCCATTCTTAGGCACTATAAATTGTTGGTATTCTATAAAGTGGAACAAAAATTATTTGCTATAAGTACACCTAAATGACCACAATAATTTCATGCCAAATAGACTCTATTATTGTGATCTAAAGTAAGGCATTTGGCATATCTTCTTATTATATTCTTTATATACACAAAAAGCTCAGGATCAGATGAGGATCATTAACTAGAATAATGTTAATTGGGATAGCAAACCCAGCCCTATACAACCAGAACCTGTACATTTTTATAATTAACTTAAAGGAAAAACTATTTCACCTTTAGGTTTGGGCTTTAACATAATAATAATTTAAGTTCATGCTCAGAGATATATAAACTATCATTCAAATATCATTTTATGGACGGTTAATTATTTTTTATAGCAACTAACACCACCTGTAAAAAAATTTGCGAGCCCTTATAGCTTTTTGCTAGTTGTATTAACATTGTTATTGTTTGATTAATCAACAACCAATCAAACCAGCTGAAGCTAGAAGCTCTAAGTTCAGAGAGTACTTTACCTTAATGTACTAGAAAAAAATACTTGATTTAGTAAATGCTTGACAACAATACCACAAAACTAAACAGAATATAAACAAAATATTGTTTCTTATGCAAGCAAATAAAAGAATTAACTTACAGAATGTTGGTCCATGATGTCCGACAGCTTAGCGCCATATAATTTCTCTTCTTCTTGGACTGCCTGCTCTAGTCTAGCACATTTTCTTTGTTGCCTTTCTTGTAATACCTAATAAAATATTTTATAAATAATTATGTATATTTATCCATCACAAAAATAATGCCAGCTTAATAATTTAAGTCCTTTCAATATTCTATGTATGAATTGGTGCAACATATTAGCACTCCGAAACAGCTTGACAGATTTTTATGAAATACTTAGTGTGTATTTGGTAGATATGAGAATATGTCGTATGTTTCACCGCTAGGTGAATAGGACATCCATAGATCCAGAGATTTTTTGACACGACCTTTGCCGAGTCAGTTAGTAAATTATATCATATAGTGACAGCCCAAAAAAGTATTATTGCAGTTTTAGTGGAAATTAAAAAAATATTACATATTTACTACTTATGTGAAAAAAACTTACGAAAAGTATTTAAAAACGCTTTCTACTACCAGGGTCGTAGCTAGCACCGTATAAGCCGTATCAATTATACGGGGCTCCCAGCGTATAGGGGCCCCCACTAACACTCCCAAAAAAAAAGCTTGCCAGGGACCTACGACCGCTGCAGTTGGCACAGTCCTTTTATATTTAACACATGATGTTGAGGGGGCCCCACAACAAATATTGATATGGCCTCCTTAGGGCTAGCTACACTTAATACGGTAATACCTTCAAATCTTGAATTGCTTGTGTGAAGATATCATGAATCATTTCTGGGTCAAATTGATCATCTTTCAAGCGAGACTCCTGCATGCTGCGTCGCACCATTCTTTCCACAAACTCGTCAGGATCAAAAGGATCCTAAAATTTTCAGAAAAGGTTTGAAAGAGAAAACTGTCGAGAACGGAGAATATACAAGTAAAATTTTAAAATTGGAACCTATCTTACCTGTTCAAGTTCCTTTAAATATTGATTCATCATCTTGTAAAACTATTTATACAAAAATTTATATACAAAAACGAAAAACTAATTTAAACGCTATGTTACGCCCCCAAAAATTATTATTTTTTATTTATTTAAATCAAAATAAATTAAAAGTACAAACACAAACATCTATAGCTTGAACCCTTGACATTGACAATGACATTTTGTCATGTCAACATTATTTGTCAACTCATCAACTTTCTTGACAGTGGTATTAAGTGTTGATATAATAAAAATTCCGGTTAATGTGCCGCCTTGGACACCAAGCTTTAAAGTTTTATTTTTAATAATTTATCCGATCCGACCCGACCGCTATAATTTTTTGTTAACATGACAATTAACGATAAAATGAAAAAAAAAAAAATTATAAAATTAAATACGTAAATAAAATATAAAGAAGAATCTCGGTATTCTACATGATACATTTTGGAGAGTGTGCGCAGGAACACATGATTTGATTCCCCCATCCCCTTTCCTCCACCGAACGTCCCGACTCCCGACACACGGCGGGTATCCATCCCTTCGTCGCGGCGTCGTTAAAATCCCCCCTGCACGGACGACTGCACTTCGCTTCATCATTTATTATGCGTACAGCGAAGGATTGGAACAAATTGCCCGTGTCGGTGTTTCCGCTCGATTATGATGTAATTGCCTTCAAGGCAACAGTGAATAGGCTTTTACTAAGTTAGTGCGTTTTACCATCCATGACTACATCATCGACCAAATGGCCAAAAACGAAACTACGGCCGAAATTACATTTTTTGGCGGAAACTGGCCGAAACCAAAAGTTCGGTTGGTCTCTAATTTTTGTGCAATTTTTTACGGAGCACCGAGCACCAAATAGGATTTGAATGATAGTAATTATTTATAATAACTTGCATAAATTAATAAGACTTTTTCAAACGTTAATACTCTGAGCTGAATTTTATCTTAAAATTTTCGAGAGTCCATTATCTCTATCGTAATATTTGACCAAAAGGTGATAAAATGCTCTTTGCATGCAAACTTCGTTGACACTAAATATAACTGGTCAAGAAAACTAACTTTTAATTTGAGAAACAAAAGAATAAAACATCAATGTAGCTAATACGTCTTTTTGGAGGATTTGATACCAGAGAAAGCGTTTTTTATATCCAAATTCTTTGTGATGTCGTAATATTGTGGCAAAATCTTGTGTGAGTTTTAAGCTATTATTTATATCGATTTACTCTCTGGAGAGAGAGTTGTGTGTACAAAATATAAAGTAGAGATCGAACAATTTGACAGGAGAGGAACTGAGACATTGTGCGGCTTGTGTACTGTGAGATGTCAAATGTATCCTAAACGGGTTAGGATAAAGTCAATAGAGCTCAATGGGTGAGCGCCTGAGTCCTCGAAGCTCCGAGGTAAATGCCTTGGAACAACGAGGCTATCTCATCGGCAAAAAAATCGGACAAGGATCTTATGCCACCGTTCACCTGGCGGAGTACTGCGATGCATCGAGCCCCAAGCGAATGCACCTTGCCTGCAAAATATTTGATAAGGAAAAGGCTCCGCGCGATTTCTTAGACAAGTTTTTTCCCAGAGAACTTGATATTTTGACTAAAATAGAAAATCCTCATATCATTCAGGTGCATAGCATTTTACAAAGAGGACCAAGGGTGTTTATTTTCATGCGATATGCCGATAACGGTGATCTTCTAGATTTCATAAAACGGAACGGTGTTGTACCTGAAAATCAGGCCAAGCTATGGTTTCGGCAGATGGCTAGCGGCTTGCAATATCTTCATATTAAGAACATCGCGCATCGAGATCTTAAATGCGAGAATATTTTGCTTTCGAGACGGTTCAATGTCAAACTTGCAGATTTTGGATTCGCTAGATACTGCAGCGATGGCGACAACAGACGAGTCTTGAGTCAGACCTATTGCGGATCTGCAGCATACGCAGCACCGGAAGTAGTGAGTGGGACACCTTACAACCCGAAGCTAGCCGATGTTTGGTCCCTAGGAATTATTTTGTTCATCATGTTGAATGCTTCGATGCCGTTCGACGATTCGAACTTGCGTAAGTTGCTCAAGGACCAAATGTCGCGTAACTGGGTGTTTCGTTCGAGGATTCGAGACACTGTATCTGCAGCAGCGAAGTCAATCGTCCGCCATATTCTGGAGCCAGACATCACGTTGCGGTTGACTCTCGACCGTGTTTTGTCGCACGAGTGGACGAGACCCCGTAAAGACAAGAGTGCAAGTTTGATGGGGCGGTTGGTTCAATCAGCTCCGTCGGCGCCACACCCACCAGGTAAACGTGACCATGACGAGGCAGGGACTTCGGCAGGTGTGCGCGTCTCTGGCGACCATCGCGAGACCGCCAGGGAACGCCACGATGATATCAACATGCGCTCACATGACTAAGCTTTCATAAATATCTCATAACATAAGTGTAATAGTGAAAAAAGTTTAGACCTGAAATCGTACATTTTTTTAATTGAATTTTTTATACAATTGATGGCGTAACTATTGTTTGTCATCAGTAGATAATATATTAAAAGTTTTATGAACTACCAGCCTCTTTTTTTATTTTAGTAATGAACTGTGTAATTTTTTTCAACTTCGACATAAAATGTGGGATATTTTTCACTACGCAGAATCATTTAAACTTATTAAAAAACAACTTTTCACTCCATTTAAATATTTAACAACACATTTTAGTTAAATCTATTGAGTGATTCTGGTGCCGACTTTATTCATCTGAGTTAATTCACCCTGAGTGTCTTAATCTACTTTTAATAGACTTTATTCACCTATGCACCCAGGTGTTAAATCATTTATCTAATTCGACAAAGTCAGTACTTTGTACTAACCCACCGGTGGGTAAAGCCAGTGGTTGCACGGGCAACGGCCTGTAAATTCGTAGATAATACAAATTAGGCGAGATAATACGATAGATAATAGAATTTTTTTTTATGTATATTTAATACGAAAATAACCCAGGTGTATCTTGCTGTGGATATTAATTAAGTAATGCAATGTTAAATTTTATAGTTAGGTATATTTATTATTCAAAACAACAATGTCAAGTTATTTAGGGTTTATCTGGAAGAACATGATTAGCTGAGGGCATTGAATAACCCAATACTCCGTATGGTGTTTGTATAAATGGAAATTTTATGTTAAAACTTAGGACTGAAGTATTAGCGTCGAAATTGAATAGAACCTTGGAAATAGGATTCAAACATTCCGCCCTCAAGTAAGTAAATCCTTCGAATCTGTCATCTGGCTGCAACAAAATGTGAAATTAACATAATAAAAAAATTATCAAATTCAAAATACGCGCTTCAGTGCATCAAAAGCAAGACACATAATACGATAAGACGCAGAATTAACATGTAACAGTCAAAGCTGGGAAAGGTGTAAATTATTATAAACAAAAAGCAAAACGGATAAATTGTAGATTGATTTTTAACATATTGTGTTAAGTTATTGAACTTGCTGGATATTATTTCTCTCGTTTCAAAATTGGTTTCAAAAGGAAAATATTCATTACGATCAATCTTTGAGGGTGGGTACCTACAAGACTATAAGCGCAAAATATATTTTTACTTACCAATACGGTAATATTATATTTTGTAATAAAATCCGGAATCAATCCCACTTGTTGTAAAGAAATAATTTCTCCTGTTTGATGTTCTCCTACAATTTTTCAACACAGACAAAATCACAAGACAATTCTATTATTGTGAATAATTAAGTTCCAAATTAATACGAAGTAAGTAATACCTTATAGGATACATAATATTTAAAAAGTATTTGTACTTATAGACTTCCTAATTTATTTGAAATTTCTAATAAACCATACTGCATTGGCAATAATATGCGTTCATTCCCACTAGTTCTACTGCTTAGTTCTGCGCATGAGCAGGCGATTTGCTTTAATTTTAGTAACACAAAAAAATCTTCATAATTTGCTTTCATACAAATAATATAAGAAAACTAATTGAATTTTACAAACCGTATTCATACGATTGATATTTATATTTTAAGCTCGACTTATCCTTTTCGTCACAAAAAACGTAACGCGTATTCAAAATTATTATCCATATCGTCCAATGGCGAATATCCATAATAAAATGACAACGCAGTTGTTAAAGCTGACGACTAATAGTATTCAGGAGATTCCACAGTGAACGGGACTAATTGATTTAAAAACTAATTAGTTTTCAGATGCAATTAATCAGTTTGAGAGGCTCTCCTTAAGCTAGAAAATAGTGTGGGGCAAAAGTGTAGACTTGTAGAAGAATATTATTATGCATGACAAGGATACTTGGAATTATAAATATTCAAACAGATTTCTGCAGCCAGTTCCGCTTTATTTTTTATAAAACGTTGCGTTGTAATAACCTAGATGCCCTAGCTAGGTGTTGTTTAAAAATATGCTGAGGCGTTTCTTTCGTCATTTCTCCTACTTTTTAATGACGCACCTTTCAGAAACAGTGGTGAAACCAAAATGTTTTACGTTCTTAAGTATTATGATTTAAGTTGTTCGAATAAAATATGTCCATTAGGATTAAAAACAGAAAATACAATTGAGACTTTTTAATATTCAGAGTTTTTCCACATAATTTTATGACTATTACCGATTATTGTTATTAAGTGGGTAGGTGTACTACTCAATATTTGTTAGGTACCTACATATTTTTACACCTTATTAAAAATGATATTTTAACACTTTCGACGATTTTAAAGCAAGAAGTTTTTAGAATGACGGGAACATTAATGAAACCTCACAAATTGAATAGAGCTAATTTTAATTTAATTGTAGTTAAAAAGGTATGTTGCTACCTACACATAGGTCAAAAAGGTAACCTTAATTTATTTTACCCAAGAAATCCATCTATCCTTGTTTGGTTTCGTTGGTTTGCATCTTCAGGTCTTCTATATCGTACCAAAGCTCGGCATGGTACAAAAAAGCCGTCTCTACTTCCATTTCTGCTGCTGTTACTGCGCACAAAAAATAACAAAATTATTTATTTTGCAATCTGTACAGTACCTATCTATTTAAAAAAGATAAAACTAAAAGAGTACTCACATCGCAAATTAGTAATAACTTTTATATCCTTCTTTAATTTTGCTAAGTTACAATTGATTTCGTCATGTAAATCATTGTAAAAATCAAAACTATTAACATCAATATTTGAAAGAGTATTCGAAAATCCTTTATCCATTTTGCTGGTACTTGGCTTAACTATTGCGTAGTCCTATAATGTTTTTCTTTGTTTCTATCAATACCAGCGGTTCCTGGGGGAAATTTTTACAACTGGAAAACTTCTCGTAAACCCCACTATAAACCGTTTAAACTTTAAAATTATTTAAGTTGCCGCCTTTCTAGTTTCGACTTTCGAGTGATTTGTTTTTTTCATGTACCTACCTTAGGTAGGTAGGTATATTATGATTTATGACAAAATCTATAAACGGCAATGCCATTTATGGAAGAAAAAAAATCTGTGAAAGGAGTCAAAGGTTTCACCATGTACCTACCTAACTTATAGTTTTCTGTCATAAAGTTTTTTCATGTTTTGCATTAGCTTGAGCTTCATTTGTTATTTTGTATAAGTTTTATATTTTGGATGATTATTTATCTACGCCGCCGCCGCGCCGTCTCCATAACTTTTTGAACTTCTTCAACCATAGCTGCTTATTTATAGTCTGGAAAGTTTGTTATTTGTGGCTTAAAACGTAGTGATTAAGTACTCTGTGTTGTGGTTGTCATTGTCAGTGTCACTTCGCTGTCACGCGTTCTTTTCTTTTGTGCGAATTTATTTTCAAGAATACAATATTAATTGTAAATGTGTTTAATTTTTGTATATAAAAGTGTTATAAACTTATAATTATTCATGGTTATTTATTTATACTGATAAGTGTTTTTAAAACAGTGGTGTACAAAATGATGAGTGACGACGATCGTGACATTGATATCGAAAGTGATGTAGGTGGTTTCCCATGTTGAATTGTTTTTTTACATTAATAGCATGCTCTCATTGCGTTATTGTGTTGAAATTTCAGGCAGAAAACGACTCCGATTCACGGAATCACACACGCAACAGTTTAGGCGGGAGCGGGTATTACTCACAGGTATTTACTTGGCGACTGGTAAATTTAATTTATTCAATGCGTGCGATAAAAATCCATGCACGTGATATTTTTCACAGAAAACTAGAATCGCTTTGTAGTCCTGGTCGTCCAGTTATTTACATATTGAGTAAAACTTTGTTGTTTATTTGTTTTGAGTGATGAGCACAACACAAGTCATTTTGTATGAGAAATCAATATAGGTTGTTCAGTGTGGATAATGTATATTGTTGTTGTTTTATTGTTATATTGCGATGTTTTGATAATATATGATGAGTTCTGATTAATAAATTCTATATTTGAGATGAAAACTGCATACATACACAACTTTAGTGTTTCTTTCCAGTTTAAACTTAATTAGTAATAATTCATTATTAGATTCATATTTTGTCGATTTAAAAATTATTGGATTTTTAATAAAATACAATGTAATATTTACTCACTTCATTATGATTATGAGAGCTCATCACATAAAAATCTGAGAATAATGTTTTTGTATCATAATGTTATCAAAATGCTTAAAGTAGTACATTTACTTAAGCATCAATGGAATTGGATGAAAAAAGTTTTCAACCATATGACAGGACAAGTACAATAGAAGTTGAAAATTTAAATTAGTGGCCTTTTTCAGGCGGAGAAGAGAGCTCACCACAATGCCTTGGAACGAAAAAGGAGAGATCACATAAAGGATAGCTTTACATCTTTGAGAGAGTCAGTACCAGCCCTGCAGGGGGAAAAAGTGGTAAGTGACTCACTTGATAAAAAAAATAGTCCATGTATACTGTTCTGCATCAATCCGTCCTGGAGCAACCTGGTGGAGTATTCTCTAGGCTCTAGGCCTCCTCAAGATGACAGAACTGTGTTTAATAATGATCCTTTAATGAGTTAAAGCCATACTGCCCAGAGACTAGTATCAGGTTAAATGCAGTCCAATTTGGTATTACAATTATATTGCTCACAAATCTTGTTTGTGTATGATGTTTTGGTTGTTAGGTGTTAGTGGTCCCCATGCAGGGCCGGCCCGTCCATATAGGCGAAGTAGGCGACCGCCTAGGGCGCTGGGATTCGGGGGGCGCAAAACGGAGGTATCGAAATTAGGAAAAAATTTTAAATCGATGACAGTTTTAGACAGATACAATATGAAAAATAATTTTCAAGCAAGTCTTTGTATCGTTGAGGATAAGCAGAATAAAACTTCCTAAGCTGATCAAGAACCCTGTGTATGAAATATTTTTTTTTTGTCATAGAGCCTAGATAGGAGTTGATGTAATGAAGTATGTGGAGAAATACAAAGTACCGACTATTGCGAATAATACCAAATTATGTACAACAAGAAATAGCTAAAATAAACTCCCTCCATCTAGATTCCACTTTTGCTAAAATTAAGACGAGAATGAATAAACTTAAGTATGTAACAGCCCAAACCCATTTATAGCCAAAACACTTTTTCAATAGGTGAAAATATTTTTAATTATGTGCCATTGTAGACCTAAAACCTTCTATTCTAATCTAAAATGAATATTCGTTAAAATTAGTTTTCACTTTTCACTAGACAAACATGTTTGACAAAGTAGCTTAATTACAACTGTTTTGATTGAGATCAATCATATTGTGTTCATTTATTAAGCCATCTTACACTTGTTTTCCATCCATCCATTCATCAGCCCTTGGAGGTATACTGCTGGACAAAGTCCTCTCCTAAATTGCCCTTTCTGAATCCATTGGATGCCCGCTGTCTTCTTCAGGTCGTCAGTTCACCTGTTCGGGGAGCGTCCATTCTCCATTTTCCGAGACGTGGGCGCCATTGGAAGATCTTTCTTCCCAACGGTTATCAGTCCTTCGATCTGTGGCCTGCCCATTGCAACTTCAGCCGGCGTATTCGCTGAGCTATGTCGCGATTACGTAGAGACATACCGAATATAGTTCGCTATACGACTCGGAACTTGTGAATTACTACTGTAAATAATCACCTCCCGGAGCCGTATGTCATCACTGGTACTACACACTGCTCGAACACCTTCGATTTCAGGCACTGAGGAAGTGTCTTGGACGACAATATATAACGCAGTTTCCCGAACGAGCCCATCCGAGTTGGATTGTACGTGTGACTTCTTCCTCGAAGTGGGACTTATCCATATGGATCACTTGTTCCAGGTATTCGTCTACAACTTCGAGATTTTCGTCTTGTCCATGTTGTCCAAGACCCACCCGTTGTAAGGCGCTGTTTTAGTCCCCGAGCATTATGCCAAGTTTCTCCATGTAACCTGCCCGGATTACTACATCATCGGTATATATAGTAGGTGTGTAATGTATTCGCCGTTGATGTTAATGCCCCGTAGTTTCCACTCCATCAGCTTGAACACACTTCCAACGGAGCGGCGAACAGCTTTGGGGATATGACATCCCCTTTCCTGTCACCTCTCTGCAGTTGGATGGAGTTCGTTGTTGCGTCGTGTATTCTGACGAACATGGTGGCTGATGTGTACAAACACTAACACCTCGATATACTGGTAGTCAATCCGGCACCGCTGAAGAGAATTTAGTACCACCCAGGTCTCAATAGAATCAAAGGCTTTCTCATAGTCAACGTAGGTAACACATAACGGCAGATTATAATAATGGGTCCTTTGTATAATCTGCTTCAGAGTGTGTATATGGGTCTATGATGCCTTTACGGAATCCTGCTTGTTCGGGAAGCTGGAAGTTGTCAAGCTTGCGTCCAATGCGATTTGTAAGCACCCTCGAAAACAGTTTATAAACGTGGCTCAGAAGTGCAATGGGCTTGTACATCTTTAAAAGGGCTTTGTCACCCTTCTTAAAAACAAAGTCATACACTTCTGTTTCACACTTCCAGAGTATTTTCAGTATTGATGATGGAATCAAATAGTTTTCCGAGCGCCACTAGGAGGGGTTTCTCTCAAGCTCTTACCAGTTCGGTGGTGATTCTGTCATCTCCCGGTGCCTTGTTGTTTTTAAGCTATTTGAGAACTTCTCTAATCTCATACAGGCTGACGTCCGGGATATCCTCTTTGTAGTATTGGGTCAGTTTAGCTCGCTTGTTGCTTTCCTCCCAGAGAGCTGGAGCTTGAGAGAAGGCGTACAACCGTAGTATCTATCAGGTTCACTCAGAACTTCGGGTTTCGACGAAACCATGGTGCCGCATGCGGTCTTGAAACTCGTAAGCTGACTTTGTTTAATATGTCTATTACAGGGATCTATCGATCCCTGGCGAACACTTTGGAGCCCTGGTTTCACTCAGTTGTGTTTTTTACACGATTATTGTTGTATTTTTGCAAATCGCATTGCATGCACGTTAAGATCATCGATCCCTCATAAGACCGAGAGTTTGTTCTAAGAGAACTTGAGATCTAAGTACCTCTGGGGTGGGTCTTGAAATGCTTCGACCCAACCTTGTGCACATCCTGGTTGTTAACATCCTGGTAACACCAGCTGATGACCTTGAAATATTTCTAGAAGTTATTTTTTGTCATTTCATCTTGTAAGTAATAATTTTGATTAAAAATTGCACACTTTATTTTTTTACATTATAAATTGGTCACAAAATTTTCTTAAGGGGGCGCCGTTGTAATTTTTCGCCTAGGGCGCCAGAAATGCTCGGGCCGGCCCTGTCCCCATGGCCTATCAACCTCTATAGTTAACATCCATTCTTCATCAACAAACCATAGGGAAGACAACACCCTACGCTGTGTTTATAATGTTGACGATTGAGATGTTTATTTTTATGTACTGTTATGATAATAGTTTTTATCAAGTCACTTTTTAGTTCCCTATTTCAATTATTATTCACAGAGTATAATTACTATTAGCATTATTTACATTTAGTTAAAAAAAAAACTTCATATTCCAGGCCAGCCGTGCACAAATATTGAAGAAAGCCGCAGAGTACATACAGTTCATGAGGAGAAAAAACAATTCACACATGCAGGACATAGATGATTTAAGAAGACAGAATAGTTTGTTAGAAACACAGAGTAAGTAGATTTTTATTAAATGATCAATATAATTTTTATACTATGGCATTTGCCTAAGGAAACCTAGATGGTTAGGCATTGCTCTTTCGGAGAAGAGGAAGTTTGACTGATTTCTTTCATGTCTTCTCTAATTTTTGTGGGAGGACCCAAAGGCAGGTTTTCCTTTTGTCTTCTCTAATTTTTGTGGGAGGACCCAAAGGCAGGTTTTCCTTTAGGGGAAACGAACAAATAATGATAAGGCATGTTGAGTGTTTTATTACATTAACTAAATAAATAAGGATTGGCTTATCCCTTCAAGAATATTATGAACTACAATATGTATGTGAACTATGTATGTTTAAAAATTAATTTACAATATATTGTTTTCAGTAAGAGCATTAGAAAAGGCACGAGCTACTGGTAACTACGTGGATGCACACGAATTAGGCCTCGGCATCAAATCTGAGGGCAGCTCACATGACACTGACAGTTCAGACGGAGAGGGAACCACCAGACGTGTCAAGAAGCTCAAAATTAACGCTGTTAATGTCTAGTTTTTGCGTAATAAATGATCCTGGGAAGATCAATTGCAGTTTTGGAAGTTATGAAGGTAAAATAATTAATACCTAACTTAAATATTGTCATTAACGTTTGAACTTGTCAGATGTAAATTTTTATTAGCTTGGATTTGTCATGACATATTTTTAATGATAGCTGAAGTAAATATAAGTTAGTGTCTGTAAAGTGCAAGTATGAATGTTATATTATGTGTATGCTAAAATATTTTCGAACAATCAGAAATGTCCTAGGTGGGCATTTCTTGGAAGAGAAATTATCTCTGTCTGATGGCAATAATCATAAACGCCCCAACTCAGTCACTAACAGTTACTTAAATCGCTCCTTAGTACATAATTTGTATGATGATTCTTTACTAAGGAACGTTTAAAGTAACCGTTAGTGACTGTGAGTTGGGGTGTAAGTAATTAATTACTTGATTAACCATACCATAAGGTTTTGGTTAACACATCTCTAAACATATAGTTTTATTTATGAAATAAAAAATGCAGCTTAGTTTATTGTTGAGCTTTTCTAAATATTTTCTATACATGTGTTACTGAATTAGAAATTACTATAAATTGCAATTGATTCTTTCAGGAGCACTAGTATCTAGATTTGAGACCTAACCAATTTTTTCAATCATCAACCTTGTTTAAGTTTCTTTAAATAAAGCCAAAGCTATTAACGGGCAATGCAATTTAATTCTTTTTCGTTGGTTCGTAAGGTCTCTTTTCTGGTGGTAAGGTCTTCAGTGATATGTTTACATTTGTAAGCAAATCTTTTGACTGGATATTTTCATCAGTCACCTTAAGGATGTATAATGTTGTTTAAGCAGCAAAGTGCTTTCGTTATGGACAAATTTTAAATTCATACTATTATAAGTGTTGCATGAAATAAATGTTAGTATATTGTAAATTTGGCAATGTTACTTTTAGGTAAAATACTATGGTGTTTTAACGTTCAAAATTTTAGTCTACCTTCTTTTAGATCAGGGCAAAGATTTGTCATGGGAATTGAAAATAACATTTTAAAAATTTAAATCAAAGTATTTTTGTATAAGGCTTTTAAATTTGATGAAACAAGATTCATTTCTTTATTTGAAATGAACTAACGTAATGTCTCTATTCTCTAAGCTAGAATCTTCTAATAAGGCTAGTTTTTTAGGTCATGTTCTTTGACGTCAGTAGTCAATCCTTTTGTTTTAAAATCACTGTCTCTTGAAAAACACATAAGTTTCTAAAGAAATGTTACACTAAAGTAGAAAGAGTAGGTTGCAGTTCAGCGCCACTGCAACTTATTTACATGGTAGTAAATTCTGTATAATTCTTCTTAAATTATGGAAAATCATTCTAAACCCCAACTATGGAGGGTAGAGGTAAAGGGAACCCCATCTGCATGCGCAGACTAGTGACAATCTGTTGCAGCGACACAAGGCGTAGTTAATGTGGTGGATAAATGTGAATACATGTCAAATTTTAATGAACATTAACGATGTGGCCACACTCTTATCTGAAGTAGGGTAAGTCAGGGAAAAATATGACAGAGAAGTCAAATACAAAAACTACTGGAAATGTCGTTTATTATTAAAGATCGATGCATACGTAACGTGGACGGGACGGGCACGGGACGGGTCGTGAAGTTTTGGAAACATCGTTTCATAGAAAGTGTAAACGATAGCGCATACGCCACGGAGGCACGGACGGGTCGGGAACGGGGCACGCACGTATATTTATGCCCCGTCCACGTCTCGTCCGTGTCTCGTCCACGTTACGTATGCATCGACCTTAAGTCATATTGTGCCCCCCCCTTTATTACAGATACGAGTGTTACCCTATCTCATTTTTAAGAGTTTATTACCATTTGACATGTTCATATTTATCTGACAAAGTATATCTACATGTAAACTAGCTGCCCAGACAGACTTCGTTCTGTCAAAAGTATTTTTTTTTTGAGATGTAAGCTATCCTATCTTTCAAGTTGGATCAAACTGCACACGGTGTGCAAATTTGATTAAAATCGGTTCAGTAGTTTAGGAGTCCATCGAGGACAAACAACGTGACACGTAATTTATATATATTAAGATGACATGAAATATCTTTATTTATTATTTATAATAACAGCTACTAAAACGTTGCAATGGTTACAAGTGTACACGTATACGAATTTAGATTTGAATTTGAGATAATTTAAATGAAGCAGTGGTTAATTGCAATTTTACATCTCAAAGCATAAAATATTGGATCTAACTACTTGAGGCAGAAAATTACATTACTCTAGTATAATTAATACTATACTCTTATTAAAAAATATCTCCCTATAAACTTGTATGTAAAACTAGGATGACTACAGTATAATACATACGTGTGGATGTATTGTATTTTTGAAAGCGCGCAAATAGCTATTTTACCATTAATTAAGAAGTACGAAGTCTTACGTTGATCGTAGGTTGCATAATGATTTTAACTTCTGTACAAAATTTAGTCTATATTTTAACGATATATAAATTTAGATATATTTTAAGGTTTTTAATGGATGTTGAGAATATCCAACAAGAAATGTTGTAGACATAAGGGTCTTCTTGAACAGTTGTTTTTTATGTTTTACTAAGCAGTAACATTCCGCATGTTGTTTTTTGTTAAAAACTCGCTCATTACCATGTGTCTAGATGTATGTAGATTAGGCTTGCAACGAATAGTATATTCGGCAGTATACCGAATACCGAATATTCGGCGAGCCCCCTGACCGAATAGCCGAATATTAGGCAAAAGTATTCGGCCGGATTTTAGCGCCAAAACTTGCAAGTACAGACATGATTGTTTCCCGCTCGTTTGTTCTAATGTACCTACTCACCGCCCGCGCGCCCTCAGTTGCTCTGCGCGGTAAAAATGCAGTTTCAACAGAAATTGATCTTTTCTTAAGTATTAGTAATATATCACGTCATGACAATCCGTATACTTGGTGGCAAGCAAGGAAATTTAAATTTCCGTGTTTGATCAAAATTGCAGCAAAATATTTGTCGGCGCCAGGAAGTAGTGTTTATTCAGAGCGCCTTTTCTCTGAAGCCGGGATGGTCTACGAGAAAAAAAGAAGTAAACTACTTCCTAAAAATGCAGAAAAATTAGTCTTTCTGCACCATAACCTTCCCCTTCTAAATTTTCATTACGACAATAATTCAAATACATAGAATCCTTAACTTTTCTAATACAGAAGATGGTTATGTGTTATGTACCAATGACTACTTAAATCATTATAAGAGAAATGAAAAGATGAATATATACGTAATGAATCATTTTTTTTTTCATTTTACCAATTATCTCCCTATAACAAAATATATTACATAAGTATTCGGTATTCGGCCGAATAATTTATACATATTCGGTATTCGGCCGATTATAATAAAAGCAGCCGAATACGCCGAATACCGAATAGTAACCGAATATTCGTTGCAAGTCTAATGTAAATCTGTTTGTACCCTGACATATTGCATTCAAAATGTATTTGTAAGATACTATAAGGAACTACAATTTTGTATATCAGTTGAGTTAAATGTAAAATATTTGTTTTCTGACAAAGAAAAAGAGTTTTGTTTGTTTGTTCTAGAAGACTAAAGATTTTGGCGAAATATATAAAATACTCCGTTACATTTTTTATTTTTTGGTATCTCTGTTTCGATTCCTTTTCTACCGAGTGAGGGGTTTCGGGTTTAATTCGGTTCATACTATTACAGATACCAGACTGTAAAGGTCACTAGCCAATAGCCATACAACGGATGACGCTATTACGCCTGGTCCCTCCGGTTGTACCCAAACCTGGTGTTACGGACTTTTACCCGCCTGGCTAGGTACACTACACTATCCTAAAATCGACTGTGTATGTGTTTGCTCTCGGTCGTAATGTCGGAGAGCCAGAAATATTGCAACTTTTTGGACCGCATGGGCATGGGCAATTATTTACCTTTGGGCCTTGGAGTTCGTGGTATGCGAATTGAATAATATTCACATCACCTGCGAGAGTCAGGAATTTCTGTAGCGGAGTTAGTGACAACCTCTTTATTTTTAGTAGAAAGTTATTGGGTAAATGAAACCAGATATAAAATTAACTTTTTATTGCACACGTACCACTGACATCTGTGAAAAGTATTATCATTTATAATTCAGTAAAATTGTCAGTGTAATTTTTTAAAATGCAGCTTTTTATCCATACAAATTTAATTAACAAAATATTCATATCATATTATAATTTATTCACATATTTATTCTTCTACATCTGAAACAAAAAATAATATTAATCAAATTATAAGGCGTAATGATAAGTACGTAACATATCAATGAAAGTGCATTGAAGAGAGTAACTTCTGGAGATATTTATAAATAGCTACATTATGTTTTAACTGGCGACACGTTTGATAATGCGCGGATACAGAGATTCGTGGTACGCATCTCCTGGATTTAAAAATGGTTTTGAACGTTCCCTCTAAACCCTGACTATATCTCTCAACTCACACCAATATCAAAATCGAGTTCCTTAGATCTATATCTAGCCATCCCAAAAATCGCTAGTAAAAATAAATTATTGGGCCACAATTCGTATACGTAATTTTCTTTAATCGGCTCTAACGGACCGTAGAATTTAATCTAGGTACTGTTAATAAAGAAAATATAACTTACCTACGTCTCGCCAGATTCTCGTTTGTTGGAATAAAATTTAATTTAAAAGGTTTCCTGTTCAGAGAGTTGCTCGTTCGAACTGAGTGGCTCCTTTTTCATTTTCCTCTGTAGGTATATTGCGTCGTTTGAATGCTTCAGCTCTTGTATTGCGTCGGAATTCGCTTAGGTTTTCTTTATCTTCCTCGAACTCTCGCCAGCCAAGACGTTGTTCTAATTCTGCGACTGAATAAAAAAAAAATAACTTACATAAAAATGAAATTTAAATACCTATGGTTCATTTTTCCAAAGTTGAATGAACCATGACATTAAATGCTAATCATGGAGTAAGTTTAAGGCAATTACCTATTAATGAAAAAAATGGGGTGATAGGATGTCATCACTCCTTGAGTCCAAGCCAACGATGAGGCTAAAGTGCCAAAATCCTGCTGATGCAGGTTGGTAGATTCTGTACAGTAATCTCCAAACTTATTGGCCGGGCTGAAGTTGGTACAGCTGCTCGAAGGGAGCGCGAGCCGCGCGGGCGCTCCTCCGTTGGTCTTGGTACCTTATTTTACGTTCTGCGCATCGACTCGCGCCTAACTTCAACCTGGCCAGCGTTGTCAGATCTCCTGATTTTCCAGGAGATTTCCTGATTTTTCTACGATTCTCCTGATCTACTGATTTTATTAATAAGTCTCCTGATTTTTGGGTTTTGAATAATTCACTGCATCAATAATTTCTAACACTATCAAATTTGGAAAATAGACACACCATAACATTTATTATCCTAACTCAATCGAATATGAGTGTTTTTGCAATAAGCCCAATAACATAAATAAGTCGCTACGAGCAGATACGGAAAAGAACAAAGGTTCTTTCGGTATAAAGGTTTTGACGGGTAATGTCCGCCAATACCACGCGACTAAACTAAATAGGTATGTTTTAAGGTAGTAGCTTGATGTTGTAGGTTACATTTAAATTTTGCATGTAATTGTTTGAGCTTACAAAATAGAGAATATTTACCGCTTATTGCATTCAAGCGCTACGGTGGAAAGACTATTTTAACAAATTAACATAACGATCAAATTGAGAAATTAATAGATTACCAGAGTTATTGCCGGATTTTTGACAACTAAAATATTAAATAAAAACTAAAATGTGTGCAATTCACACGTGGTAGAAGTGAAACCTTCAAAAATTTTAGTTTCAAGATAATGAGACGTATGTAAAATTTCGGAAACTTGATAAATTGGAGGTTTTATAAAATGATCATAGGAATGCAAAGTTAGATAATAAAAATAAAACAGTGGTAACTAATGCCATCTCTTAACATAATATGAAGAGTAAAATGAGCAGCTAGCGCCATCTATCCAGCAATAAAACGAATCTTTTATCCTATTCCTCGCGCCATCTATGAATAACTTCACTTTTTAAGGTAACACAAAGAGAACCACGAACATAAAGAAACACTCTATAATGCTTCCTATCTCATTTTCTCCCACCTTAAATCTTATAAATTTATGTGTCTGTCGCTTTTTCGTTTCATCGACTTTCAAACCACAACGATGAAAGAAGTTTTCACTTCAAAAAACAATAGTTGTTTTGATTTTAAAGTAAGCGAAAAAATGACAGTAAAACAGAATAATCAAATGTATTAGCAAATTTAACAATATTTTAATTCAGTAAGTATTTTATTTATCTCCTGATTTATCAGACCAATCTCCTGATTTTTTTGTTCTTATCTCCTGGAATTTGAAATTTTGGTCTGGCAACACTGAACCTGGCCAATAAGTTTGTAGATTACTGTAAGTTCCTAGCGTCTAGTATAATCCCGACAGTAGGTGCCTATTGGTGAAACACGACACGAGAAAACAAGCAATTTTAGATTGACACTTGATCGGTAACCGTGTTTTAAACTCCCAACTCCGAGTCAAGTCAGAATAATTTGTTACCTACATAGCATAGGTAATAATTACCATAAATAGGTACTTAAAAATGTTGCAGCACTAACTTTGTTCCATTAAATTCTCGTTACATCGCCTTAAGCTTTCGATATCTTCTGAAGGGCCCCGTTTGGCGGCTCTCTGAAGTTGAGAAACAACGGAGGCGAGGAGATCACGATTGGACATCTGCAATAAATATTTGGGTAGATACTTAATCCTGGGTAATACCTTCCATAAACAGAACTTTGTAATGTGAGTCCCGGAAGAGTTTCTTTTGAATTCAGAGAATTTCCAAAATAGAACCTAAAGCGGAAATGCACTCACTGCTTCAGTAATGGTGTCATCAACACACCTGTGAAAGTGTTCAGAAAATAATTGAGATTACGTAGGTACCTACTTAGAGTACTTAGGGGCCGTTCAAATATTACCTAAGCAGATTTATTGCAATTATTTACCCCCCATCCCCCTTGTCAGCAAAAGTAAGCAAAGCTCTTATCCCCTCCCCCCATGGTAACGTAAACATTTTTCAATTATATATGTATTTTTTTATATTATTACTAGCTTCTACCCGCGACTTCGTCTGCGTGGAATTGAGAATTAGTAATTTAAAAAGATCCCGGCCAAATGCAAGTTTTTTGGTACCGATGGTTTTGTACAAACTTACGGAAGCGAACATAAGAGCAATATTAAATGATTCAGTAACAAACTCAACTTAGCCGCTGTAAAACTGTCGTTCCCATACATGGGCATAGCGATCAATTAACCAAATACAAATAAGTTTAAGTTTTTTGGAATGATGCCTCCAGTCTCCATGCATTCCTGATAAAATAGGGTCGACAGACAGACAGACAGACGGACAACGAAGTGATCCTATAAGGGTTATGTTTTTTCTTTTGAGGAACAAAACCCTAAAAAAATTATACCAAAATTTTATGTACCTAATAGCATATCCATAAAATCAGTCCAAACAATGATTATAACCTGTAAACCCAACTTCTAAATTATACCCTTGACCTGGAGAAGCAGATCCATTTATTATTTGTTTTTAGTATTTGTTATTTGCGTCCGTTCAGGATTTACATAATTGTTCTTCAAGATACACCTACAGACCCATTGCAATTACCTGATCATGTTGACTATTAATTTAAATTTTTTTATACCCTGGACCGAATAGGTAATTAAAAAAAAATATATGAAACATATCCTATGAACAGTATTTCAAAGTCAACTCAGATTGATAAAACTTAAATCAAATCTCCAATCCAAAATGTCTTCCGAATTTTCACACATTCTGGGATTAAATCTCTAACATCATGAAACATTACAGTCTTTTTATTCATTGAATAGTATTTGTACTTACAAAGTTTGACCCAGCTAGCTCTATTTACATCAGTACAAACGGTAGAGCACCTAAAATCAATGCTCAAAAGTAATTAAAAAATAAGAAGAAGATTAAATTTTTTATTCCATCAAGTTTAGAGACAGCGTTACTTATTTTATCTACAGGGCCGGCCCGAGCATTTCTGGCGCCCTAGGCGAAAAACTAAAACGGCGCCCCCTTAAGAAAAATTTGTGACCAATTTATAATGTAAACAAATAAAGTGTTTAATTTTTAATCAAAATTATTACATAAACAAGATAAAATACCTAACATGTTAAAGGCCCATTTTTTTAACTAGAATGTATATTTAACCGACTTCAAAAAAAGGAGGAGGTTCTCAATTCGACTGTATTTTTTTATGTTTGTTACCTCAGAACTTTGGACTGGGCGAACCGATTTTGATGATTCTTTTTTTAATCGAAAGCTGGTGGCTGTCATGTGGTCCCACATAAATTTTATTGAGACCTGACAATGGCATCCATGAGAAAACCACATAAGTCGTAAATTTGTGTTAAGATGTGCAGACTCAGAAACGTAAGAGATATGAATGATGTTTAAGAATTGTACGCACTCAGCAAGTTGGTTACACCCTGGTTCACCTAACCGCCCTAACCTAACCAATTTCATAAACAAAAAATAACTTTTAGAAAAATTATGATCATTGTTTGATGGTCTATTCATCACATTTCAAGGTCATCAGCTTTAACACCAGGATGGTAACAACTGTGCACAAGGTAGGGTCGAAGCATTTGAAGACCGACCCCAGAGGTAGTTAGATTTCAAGTTCTCTCAGAACAAACTCTCGGTCTTATGAGGGATCGACGATCTTAAAGTGCAGGCAACGCGATTTGCAAAAATACAACGCAAATCGTGCAAAAAACACAACTGTGCGAAGCCAGGGCTCCAAAAGTGTTCGCCAATTTATCTGTCTATCGGACAAAGTCAGTTTACGAATTTGAAGACCGTATGCGGCACCATGGTTTCGTCGAAACCCGAAGTTCTGAGTGAACCTGAGAGATACTAAGGACGGTCGTATGCCTTCTCGCAAGCTCCAACTCCCTGCGAGGAAAGCGACAAACGAGCTAAACTGATCCGATACTACAAAGAGGATGTCCCGGACATCAGCCTGTATGAGATTAGAGAAGCTCTCAAATAGCTTAAAAACAACAAGGCACCGGGAGATGATAGAATCACAACCGAACTGGTAAGAGGTGGAGAGAAACCCCTCCTAGTGGCGCTCCTAAAACTATTCGATTCCGTCATCAATACCTACTGGAAATACTCTGGAAGCGTTGAGCAGAAGTGTGGTGACTTGATTCTTTAAGAAGGGCGATAAAGTCCTTTTAAAGATCTACAAGCCCATTGCACTTCTGAGCCACGTTTATAAGCTGTTTTTGAGGGTGCTTACAAATCACATTGCACGCATGCTTGACAACTTTCAGCCTTCCGAACAAGCGGGATTCCGTAAAGGCTTCAGCACCATAGACCCTTAATACACACACTGAGGCAGATTATACAAAATACCGATTATTATAATCTGCCGTTATGTGTTATGGATGTGGACTATGGGTTCTCACTATCCGAAGGTTGACTGGGAGAGAATGCTATGAGCATTAAGTCCGCCTTTGCTATTATCTTAATATATATAAATTACGTGTCACGTTGTTTGTCCGCGATGGACTCCTAAACTACTTAACCGAATTTAATCAAATTTGCACACCGTGTGCAGTTTAATTCAACTTGAAAGATAGGATAGCTTACATCTCAAAAAAAAAACTTTTGACAGAACGAAGTTTGTCCGGGCAGCTAGTATAAATTGTATAGTGCAAAAAGTTAAATAAATAAATATCGAGATGTTAGTGTTTGTACACATCAGCCACCATGTCCGTCAGAATACACGACGCAGCAACGAATTCCATCCAACTGCAGAGAGGTGACAGGAAAGGGGATGACATATCCCCAAAACTGATCGCCGCTGTGTTGGAAGACGTGTTCAAGCTGATGGAGTGGAAACTACGGGGCATTAACATCAACGGCGAATACATCACACACCTACTAAATGCCGCTAATATAGTAACCCGGGTAGGTTACATTACTTACATGGAGAAACTTGGTACAATGCTCGGAGACTTAAACAGCACCTTACAACGGGTGGGTCTTGGACAACATGAACAAGACGAAAATCATGTCAATGTCCATGTCACACCCATACTGGTTGTTGTTGACGGCGCGGGGGCGCTGCTCTCGATTTTGTAGACGAATACCTGGGACACATCAGAT
The DNA here is from genome assembly GCA_911387775.1 of Thymelicus sylvestris. Classification (NCBI taxonomy): domain Eukaryota; kingdom Metazoa; phylum Arthropoda; class Insecta; order Lepidoptera; family Hesperiidae; genus Thymelicus; species Thymelicus sylvestris. The sequence goes on along the minus strand of OU426905.1, from coordinate 11,423,838 downwards.
GGGCTCGTTCGGGAAACTGCATCTTATTTTATCGTAAAAAACACTTTCGCCAGTGATGATATAGGGCTCCAGGACGTGATGCTTTACAATAGCCACAAGCTCAGAGTCGCACAGCGAACTATGCTCGATAAGTCTCTACGTGATCGCGACATAACCCGGCTGAAGTTGCAATGGGCAGGGCACAGATCGAAGGACCGATAATCGTTAGAGAAGAAAGGCCATCGAATGGCGCCCCCCGACCAGGTGAACTGACGACCTGAAGAAGACAGCGGGCATCCGCTGGATTCAGAAAGCTCAGGACCCGTCAGTGTAGCGAAACTTAGGGGAGGACTTTGTCCAACAATATAACTCCAACATGGTGGAACGTGGATGGAAAACACGTGTAAGATGGCTTAATAAATGAACACAAAATGATTGATCTCAATCAAAAAGCTATTTTGTCAAACACGTTTTGTCTAGTGAAAAGTGAAAACAAATTTTAACTGATATTCATTTTAGATTAGAATAGTAGAAGGAAATTTTAGGTCTACAATGGCCCATAATTAAAAATATTTTCACCTATTGAAAAAGTGTTTTGGCTGTAAATAGGTTTGCACTGTTACATACTTATTCCTTTTTAATAAAATTTATAATATATTCTCGTCTTCATTTTAGCAAAAGTGGAATCAAGAGGGAGGGAATTTGTTTTAGCTACTGCTTGTTGTACCACAGAAGAAATAATAGTACTTATAAATAAGTAGTTGTACATAATTCAGTAATATTCTTATAGGCAATAGTCGGTACTTTGTATTTCTCCACATACTCCATTGCATCACTCCACTCCTATTTAGGCTCTATGACAAACGAAAATATTTCATACACAGGCTTCTTGAACAACTTATAGTCAAAATTATCTAAGATGCCCATAATGATAGCTGCCATTTATTAATATGAACTAACATTGTATGGGCGTCTTCGAGCGAAATGGAATAATCATTTACTTGACATGAATAGTTGAATACGACGAAGGATTTTACCAAAATTTGTTAAAAATCCTTACTCACTTTCATTGGCGTTGATTATAAATCATAGTAAACGTTATAATCTAGTAAAAATGCCATCACATCATAATTTATGCAAAATTTATTAAAAATATTTGACGTCGAAACAATGATAGATGAAGAGGCCTAAAACAAAACTGACGCAAAGTGATGTGACGGCCTGAAACCGTTTCTAAAACCAATCATAATCGATACATTACTATAATCGGAATTTAAAAATGAAAATTGATTAATTTAAATACTTTGTTAAAAATGATTTACTTGCATTTGAATTTAAAATTAGGTACCCAAGAATACCACGACGAATTGGATGCTAACAAAGGATATTTTCCATTATGTATGGGCACTTCGCCATCCATGGACAGTAAACTGCAGATAATATATTATATGTAATTATGTAGCTTAGCTTTTTGCGGTATTCTTTTTTTTTCGACAAAATAATAATTATGAATGTGTGTTACGATTACGAAATAAACAAGAATTTATTCACTGTACTTTTTCCCTGACGCTCATAATATTACCTCAAAATATTATTATGAAACTGAGCGGAAGAGTTCATTCTATCATGATCTATCTTTCTTTCTTTTTCTTCTCTTTCTTAGCCGGCAACGCACCAGTGATGCTTTTGGTGTTGCTGATGTTCATGAGCGACGACAGCCACTTACCATCAGGTGGATCGTCAGCTTGTTTGCCGGCTCGGATATTTCCATGCATATCTAGCAGCATGAGTTGTTAGGAAGAAACAAAAGAATATTTTATTGGAGTCGTAAATACTATTGAGAATACGTGGTACGAGACATGTAGCTCAATTGAGGTAGTTGGGAGGTATCTAAATGTTACGGTTTTTAGTTTACAATTTAATTATCGAATCGATTAGAAGGTCTTACGATTTTGAATCGATTTGTTACAAAAATTGGTTTCTTTCGTGAACCGATTTTTTTGTACATCTCTAGTGTCACTGTGATTGCAAACGACAAATTGGGCATCTTAGTTCACGGGGACTATAGGAAGTTTTATTCTGCATATCCTCAACCCTGTATAGACTTCCTTAATCATTATACTTCATATTCTATCTGTGTAAAACTGTGATCGATTTAAAATATTTTTTTCCTAATTTCGATGCCGTCGATTTGCGCCCCCCGAATCCCAGCGCCCTAGGCGGTCGCCTAGTTCGCCTATATGGACGGGCCGGCCCTGTTTATCTAGTAGAACTAACATTTAAGATATACTTAGATAAATAAAGACAACTGAAAAAAATGAACAGTTTTACTTCGACTACACCTCCCCGAAATTAAAACAGGACATTGTAGGAGTTGGAGATTATAAATGACAAATTCAGACTACTGGAATACTGGACTGCTCCTATTCTATTCTTACTGCTTTATTCATAGACGTCAACAAATTTTTGCACGTAAGTATAAACAGCCAAACGCAACCTAATCTTCTTCCATTTGAACTACGTAGTGTTTTTTTGGCACTACTTCTTCCTTCTTTTCGACTTACTGTGTGTTTTTATCTGACTAAGTAATACCTAATGTCTGTAAGATGGTCCCCATGCTGCTCACCAGATCAAGCAAATTGCCGCCGCCGCTCTGTCTCCATGATTAGATCGGGTGGCTTAGCAGGTACCTGAGGTGTACCATATCAGGTTTCTCGGTCAATGTTTGATCGCATCGACCACGGGTTACATCAGTTGCTCAGGGACGTCTCGCCCCTCCACACTTGACAGCCTGAGAGCTAAACGCTTCTGCGGGAAGAGTCAAAATAGTCCCCCAACTATTTGGGGAGTTTCGCAACCGCGGCACCAGCTAGATTTACGGTAATGAAAGGATCTCCTACCCGACAGCAGGGCCCGCCTCTCAACCGGGAGACTCTAGTTCTTCTAGGTTTATTCCTGAATGACTTTGGGATTTTAAGTGTAACTTCCAACTACGCAAGGTCGAGCTTTTCGTCCAGGAACCTGGCCCAAATGCCAGACGTATATATTATACGTATATAACGTTTCAGAATAAACTCATTTAGTCTACGCGATAAGTTCAAAATGGTTGAAATTAGAGATACTGCTCTTAAAAATACGTGCGATAGCTCATTCTGTTCGGAATGATGTCTAGAAAAATGTTTCGGAAGCGTTTACCAGCACGTAAAAAATTGCAAAAGTTATTGACAAAATAAAGTTGAAAAAAAAAAGTATTTTGTTTTTGGTAATCACTCCGAAACTATTAATATTTAAGAAATTTTAAAACAAGATTCTTAAAGTATAGCAAATTTCCAACCAATGACTCGCGACTCTCGGAACTCTATCTTCATTATTTATAACTTTAATTTAACGCTGAAAATGGGTCTCCACGCTGCATTTATAGGTTGCGCGTGCGGCGTCAAAACCGAGTTCGTCACACTCAATAATTTTTTAAGGTATTAATTATTAATTTAAAAAAATAAAAAAAATATGGTGTATTCGAAACACTTCAAAGAATTTGCTCCCGTAGGAAATTTTGCTTAAAGTTAATTTTTCAACAAGTTAGACGATTGTTAATTAACTAAATTTTCTCGAACTTCCATTTTCATTGTACATTAAAAAAAATGTTTAAGTAATTGTCCTATAAATTTTTCGCTTCGTGGAGCCCTTCTTATATACATGCTTAACGAGATCACGTCATAAAAGTTTAAAAAGTTTTAATACTTTGTGTATAATAATTTTATAAGTTGAACAAAAAATGAAAAATCCAAATAATATTATTGAAAATATTTTTTTCTCAATTTATTATTACATAATCGTTTTGGAATTCATAAAAGACATTTAATGACTTGAAAAAAAAAAACCCTAATTTTTTAATATTTTTTTTTTATACACAAATAGACTATTTCAATGCTTTCAAGAAAAAATTTCTTAATATCTTATTCTTTACAAAACATTATGATTTTTGAAAAAAAATTTTTTTTCTTAATAATGATATTTAATTGTTTATAATTGTTTTTTAATATTTCTATTGTTTGAATACTTAGTTAATAATTTTTTTTTCTTAAAATTTATAATTAACCATCTTTAATAGAAATGTAAAAAAATATTTTTTTTATCAACAATTTCATTGTTTTTTAACTTAACAATTTTTTATAAACAAATTCTCAACTTTTTTATATATTTTTTCTGAAACACCTAAAAATAAAAAAAAACAACGATGTATAACAAAGTACAGATAAAAACATTTTTCAATTTTTTAATTTCGATTCGATAAAAAAACGAAAAAATTGTTTGTTCAACTTATAAAATTATTATCCACAAAGTATTAAAACTTTTTAAACTTTTATGACGTGATCTCGTTAAGCATGTATATAAGAAGGGCTCCACGAAGCGAAAAATTTATAGGACAATTACTTAAACATTTTTTTTAATGTACAATGAAAATGGAAGTTCGAGAAAATTTAGTTAATTAACAATCGTCTAACTTGTTGAAAAATTAACTTTAAGCAAAATTTCCTACGGGAGCAAATTCTTTGAAGTGTTGCGAATACACCATATTTTTTTTATTTTTTTTAATTAATAATTAATACCTTAAAAAATTATTGAGTGTGACGAACTCGGTTTTGACGCCGCACGCGCAACCTAAAAATGCAGCGTGGAGACCCATTTTCAGCGTTAAATTAAAGTTATAAATAATGAAGATAGAGTTCCGAGAGTCGCGAGTCATTGTTTGGAAATTTCCTCTACTTTAAGAATCTTGTTTTAAAATTTCTTAAATATTAATAGTTTCGGAGTGATTACCAAAAACAAAATACTTTTTTTTTTTCAACTTTATTTTGTCAATAACTTTTGCAATTTTTTACGTGCTGGTAAACGCTTCCGAAACATTTTTCTAGACATCATTCCGAACAGAATGAGCTATCGCACGTATTTTTAAGAGCAGTATCTCTAATTTCAACCATTTTGAACTTATCGAGTAGACTAATTGTTTAAACTGCTTCGGCGTTTGTGGATTAAACAGCGTGCCTGCATTACCATAAGATTATTATATTTTTACGGATATTTATATAGCTCGATACATCTTAATTCTAAGCTCTGCTAGATAATAAACAACTGTCTCTAAACTTGATAGAATGGAACTTTAATCATCTTCATAATTTATTATTTTTTAATTCTTGTTTTCTTTCTTGGATGACAACGCATGGGTGATGCCTTTAGTTCATCCATGGAGGACGATGACAATTTAGCTCGTCTGCTTTTACGTGGCTATTCGCAAATTCAAAAGTATTTCAGTTATTTGTATTGCACTTACGTCCAGTCATAATTACCCTGTGCGGAACCGGCTTGGTACGCACTAACCAGTAAGTTACAGCAGTAGATGATTATTCGCAAATATTTAAATTTCTTACTCTTTGTGATTATTAAATATGTAAAGGAATTGTATTTTTATTATTATCTACTTACTTTCTATGTGCCTATTCCTACATCACCTAAAGAAAATCTAAATTGTAAGACTTGGTCAAAATTTAAGATTTTTATTTATCTACAAAAAAAAATACATTATTAATTGATATTTTTTATAAATTGTGTCTTAATATTATCACTAACTCTGACCTACACCTGCACCATCATACAGCGAATTGAATATAGGAATCTGATAGCACAATCTAACATCATAGTTATGTGTTATTGATTGAGTAGGGTAATTAATTTCTTAAAACCCCAATGTTTTAAATATTGTAAATATGTATTACAATATTTAAAACACATTAATTTCAATAAAAAGATTTATTGATTCGTTCTCAGACCTACTTAGGGTGTTTTAATTATGGCTTCTAGTTACCTAAACTGACATCTGTTGTTGAATAGCAGAACTAATTCATTGCAAAATCATAAATTAAAAAAAATTGGTACGCATTGATTTTGTTGAAGAAATAACGTATATTTCCGATACTAAACAGTCTCTTATATCCCTCTATCGGGCACTTTCAGTAATTCTTGCCGTTATGTGGCGTATCAAAAAGTCCTATTTATTGATATCTCGGCTTCTAAGCGACGTATCACGATAAAACATACACCAGATTTTAAGTTAGACCACCAGTAATACAACTTTGAAAACCGCACTCAATTTCATCCAGTGGTTTTGGCGTGATGCGGTGTCAAACATACAGACAGACAAGATTTTTAAAAATGACAGATTTGCAATCTATTGCTCCTATATAGTCCCCTGATACCAAATTTTCTTAAATATCTTCAATGTACAGACATTATCGAGTTACTGTTTTATAATATATATAGAAAATATAGATAATAACTACCTACCGATGACGTAATCATCATCTAGACTCCCCTACCCCCCATCACAATATATGAATTAACCTTATACTGTGCCCCCATGTCATCCAAAATAAGCAAAACAAAGAAATAGAGCTTACGTAATACTTGAACGGCCCCTTATGTATTTCAAAAAATAATAAAAATACAAAATACTGGTAGAAGATACATTAGATATCGCTAGGTACCTAATGATTTTCTAAACAATTACAATGTAATCCTCGTGCACCTACTAAAATGTTTTATATAAATAATGCCGTTCAACCGAACCAAATGCTTTTAGAGCCAAACAATAGTAGGTATGTACCTAGTAAGTAGGAACCTTTAATCCTATTAAAATATTAGCATACTGTATTGGGGAGGCTTTGAATACTAACCTTAATCCCACGCCGGATGGGTGTCGTAAGAGGCGACTAAATCCGGCCCGCTGGTGGTAGGGCACCTCGAGGGATTATTGGTAATATTGATTTTAATTGTTAACTAATACCATTATTACTATTATAATTTCTCCATGGGGTTCGCCTGGATAGCTACCACCCTTGAGCATGATTCAGCCGCCAAACGCTAACCATAGCCACTTACCATCAGGTGGATCGTCAGCTCGTTTGCCGGCTATTTCCAATAAAAAACCCTAGCTAGATATCTATTCCTAAAGGCGTCCCAACTTCTACCTGCTTGCTTAAGAGTATTAAATTCGAAACATAAAACAAGCTGAATTTTACAACGGTCATAAATACTCATAAAACATTAGGTACCTACCTAAGTAATTCATGATCTCATTTACATAAACGGTAGTAGGTTTGCAACAATACCAATATTAAGAAAATGTATAGATAAGAAAAGATAGTGCTAAAAGGCGTTTAATGGGAGTAAATTAACTTTTCCTATTGAAGGTAATATTCGAGGAGGATATAAAAGGAATCTCACGCTGATATCGAAGCCGGCAGCCTCGGCCAGTTGGGCCATAGCGTCCGATGTTTCGTTGCGTCGCTGTCGCTCGTACTGAGCGTTTCGAGCTCGCTTTTCCTCCTGGTGTTAAAAAAAAACTAGATTAGTCTTGAATTTTATAATGAAGGCCATACACGATCAAGTGTACTTGATCAAGCGTCAAGCGGACTTGACGCAGCATCCAGTATACTTGATCGTGTATGGCCACGGTATGGATATTTGGTCCTAATATATCTATCACATGCACACTGGATGGCGTGTCAAGTCTAACTGCAAATTTGACAAGTCAAACTGCAGACTTGATCAAGTACACTTGACCGTGAATGGCCTCCATTAAGAACTGTGTCTTGAATTAAAAATAAACCACCTTTATACACCGTTATTGTTTATTATTATTCTAAGCCGTTATTATACAGTGCCTACCTCAATCTATGTTTTTGTTATAATTTGTACTCCAATAGGTATTTTGGTTATAAAAGATCTGGGTTGAGAAAAATTACATACAGCCTAGTCGATAACCGTGACATCTAATAGATTTGGATACAAGTTAATATGCTGATTTAAATGGTAAAAAAATGTGGAACTCTCTTACCTGCGAGAGTGGAGTCCTGTTTTTGCCAACTGGTCTTCCACGTCTTCTGCAGTTACTTGTTGTCTCCTACATGAAATTATTATACAAAAGATAAGTTTTAAAATAGTAAGCAAAGATAACTACGAACTCAGTACTTAGGTAATCTACACATTCAAACCGTATTCAAACATTAACAACTTAGGTGTTTATTACCTAGGCCTACTCTTTCACGCAAAAATTACTGAATTGATTTTCATGAAGTTTAGCGCACAGGTAGACCATGATATAGAATAACATATATAAGGAACTTATTAACTCAAGTGGTCATTAACTTTATTGTAAGTAAAAATATTACCGGAAAACGCGGACAAAACCAGGCAAAGCGCTAGTAATTTCTAATTTCTAGTTGAACTTCTAAGCGAAAACATCGGTGATTAAACAAATAACCACAAAAAAATTATTAGTTGTGCTTCGTTCCATCAGAAAACCGCGGAAAAAGTACATAATTAATTCATAAACCATTCAGACAGTGCTAAGTTTTTTTATATAGAATAAATAATAATATACAAGTAATAGAAAAACTAGTAAAATTATATTTTATACATATTATATTCCTACCGTTTTAGGCATATTCGATTTCCAAGTCAACTTATCACAATTAAAAACTTATCACAACAACGGTTAAACTAAACTTAAAATCTTTCGTTTCGCACGTAACTTAGAATCTCAGCTGGCCAGTCACAATTTTAACTAGATATTTTTTTGCGTTTTTTTTCTTATATACTGTAGTGCGCATCCCCCACCCTAATGTTAGGGCGTAATGAGCTCTTGGCCCTTATCTCGAACAGTTTATTACCTGCTAAAGGCGGTGGAGTCTTTGTTTAACATTTTATTCTTATTACCCGGATTACTTTACAGTTTACCGGGCCGCTGTTAACTTATTCCTTGAATCTTATCAGTTCATGATTGCGGGATGGTTTTTTAAATTATTTTATTAAGGGCAAGAAGCGTGACCTTAAACTCTAAAACTTAAACTTTTTGGAACAGGTTAGGTCCCTCGGAGGGATGATATTAGTAATATAGATTTTAATAGTTGTTTGCGCATCAGTGATGCCTTTGGTGTTGCTGATGTCGTGGGCGACGATACCCACTTACCATCAGGTGGATCGTCAGCTCGTTTGCCGGCTATTACCTTTAAAAAAAGAGAAGCATTTAAATATAAGTGCATTCACGTACAGTCCGCGCGTGAGTTGATGCCTATTTTTACTATGGCGCGCCCACAGACCTAAAAAAGGTCTTTCAAAAAAGGCGTTTTCTTTTTTTACGTCCGTGGGCGCGCCATAGTAAAACCACAATATAGGAATCTAAATAATGTGGTAAAACTCTGCATTCAACTCGCGCGCGGACTGTACCTAGATAGGTACCACTAGGTACCTACTAACTATTATTTGCCAAAAAGGTTACTCATAAGTATATCACAAGGCAAGCGACAATGATAACTATGGTGGGTAAGAAGGATAAAAATAAACACACCCAACATAATTTGTTGGTTTACTTATCAGTTATCATTAATTATGTATAATATATTCAGCATAATATATTACAACTTCTTGTATGACAGCATCTTACTCTTCAGTCATGAAGAAAAACTAAATATTTAGAATATGGATGTGTCAGTATAATTGGAATATACGTACCTATAATAGGAAATTCTAGGGGATTCGAATAGTGATCACGGAGTAGTAGAGATTGTTACTGATGTGAACGTTAGAACTGGAAATATATCATGGAGCAAAGTAAAAGGAATATTATTGAATAACCAATATCGTAGAATACCCTTTCTGCTTTAGGTATATACTTAAACGAGTGCTCTGCTTTGCCCGCGGCACAAGTTCCCTATATCCTCAGATTGAAGAACAAAGCCTATAAATCTTATTCCCGATTATGTGTACAAAATTTTATGAAAATCTGTTCAGGAGTTTTTCTGTGAAAGAGTAACAAACATCCTTACAAACATTCACGTAAGTAGGGTTGCCTATAATTTTGATGAAAATATATTTTTTTTTGATTCAGCCCTCAGGTGAAAGTTAATGAACAAAACAATTAAATAAAATAATGAATATGTATCTAAGAGTTTAAATTAATTCCAAGGCCAAATAGAGCACGATTACTTATTGGAGTGAATATCAACCAATTACTTTGCCAGCAGTCTTCGTTGATAACACTTGTAAAATGAAGCTGTTGGGTGTGGGTATTATTCTAATTATTTATGTTATTACACTGAGTGTTTCAGGGAATACTGGTAAGACTTTTTTAATTACTATGATACACGTGTATGGTATGACTGGTTGGATTTAGGTACGTTCAAAGATTTTTACCATAGATATGTTATGTCCATACATTACGAGGTTCAGTTTTCGATCCGCGATGACATGTCATAATTGTCAAAGCATAACATAGAGTAGTCAGGCAGAAGGGACACTGAATGAAACAAATAGTTAGTACATATTAGGCATAATATTATTATTGTCATTTAACATTTTGAAATTATATTACACAACAAAAAACTTAAATTGTCTTAAATTGACTTTTATGCCTAGATTTCACTTCTGCCTTATTAGTCTATGACGAATGGCATGTGCCTTAATACATTTAATATTTTAATCAAATTTTAAAAGAAATATTATATATTAGTAACAAAATTAAACATATCGTTTTATGTACTTGCCTATGGTATGTAACTCCATCATTCTTATTGAATTTGGAGAAATTATTTTTGCAAAATTTCAAAACACAACTCGGCATTTTTGTGACAACTACAGACAGCCTCACTCTGAAGCATCTATCAACTGTCTACAATGAAATCGCTACACTTGACTAGATTCGACTGACTTAATTTCAACGCCCTCTCAGCATATCTACCTCCCTATACATACAACATCATTGGGTACGTTGAAAAATATAGTACATAATCTAAATTTTACTAACAAAAAATAACCGACTTCAAATTCTCAAAAACTACTGGTCAGATCTCGTTCAAATTTATGTGGGACCACATGACAAGCACCTGATTTCGATTAAAAAAAGAATCATCGAAATTGGTTGGCGTGATATTGAGTTATTCGTCAATTTGTCGCGCACATCTTAACACAAATTTACGACTTATGTGATTTTCTAATGGTTGCCAGTGTCAGATCTCAATAAAATTCATGTGGGACCACATGACAGCCACCAACTTTCGATTAAAAAAATAATCATCAAAATCGGTTCGCCCAGTCCAAAGTTCTGAGGTAACAAACATAAAAAAAAAATACAGTCGAATTGAGAACCTCCTCCTTTTTTTGAAGTCGGTTAAAAACAATTGAAAGTATAGTATTTATAAAAAAATTATAGTACACTCAGTGTTGCAAGCAAAAAAATCGGTAGATTAACTGCTTTTGCCCCCCCCCCCCTATTTGTTGAAATGGAAAAAATACTTTTACTTTCAAGTCAAGAAGTAGGAAGAACTTCGTAAATAAACGTATTATTTTACACAAAAATTCGCAAGCGATTGTTATCGCTTTGATTTAATTTCCTATAGAATGGAAGGAATCATAAGGAATGAGATTAGTTACTGTTAGTGGAAACTGGAAAGGAACAAAAGAACCCTACTGCTGAGGACATTGAGACAGGAAACGCAAGATTAGAATTCGGTCGGATACACGCACTGTCGAAATATTCATAATATGACGTAAAACTAAACATTCGGGACCAAATAAAATTATAGTATTTTAGCGTATTATACTTGGATGTGGATAGTACATAGTACAAAGGGTGAAATTATAGTATAAATAAATACTAGGTATAATTATAGTACAAAATCCAACCCTGCTCCATTGTTCAGTAGGGTACACTCAGAGAAAGAGATATGCAGCCGCATGCGCGGGGCATGGTACAAAAACCTTTCGTAATGTAATGTTTAATAGGACAGAATTTTTGTGTTATTAAATCATACCTTACGTATAATAGGTAGCATTTCATTCACAGAAATTGTTATTTTTTGTTGATTGAAACCCACAATGGAAGTTTGGCTTGGTCTCTTGATGGGTGGTGCCATGGAGCCCCAACAGGGAACGAAGGAGGCGAAACAATACCAAAACAATCTCGTTACTTTTACTGCACATTTTATAATTGTCTAAATATTGGATAACTGGCGAGTGCTACTATACAAAAAAAAGTATGGTAAAAGTCAAAAATGTGCCTAATGCATTTTTTCAGTGGTCTCAAATCATCATCGCATTATTGCCTTTCAAATTAAACCATTTTGGGGCATGTCGGTTGGATGGTTTCAAAGTTTGTAAAGGACATCCGAACAAACATTTTTTTTTGTGTTTTATCTATATGTGTAGATTATTTGTACGACTGCACTGTAAACAGCCTATTTATACTAATCTACTCGGAAAACCTTTTGATGAAAATACAATACAAATAAGTAGGTATATTTGTGCAGATCTGCCGTGTGCGGCGCGACCGATCTACAACCGCTCGGTCGTGTGTGTGTGCAACTGTACTTACTGCGATCAAATCTCACGAGAACCACCAAAACCGAAAACCTTTGTGTCTTATACTACCTCTAAGGTATAATCTTTTTATTTATTATTGGAACGAAGTTCCTTATCGCGCGTTGCGAACGGGGCCTAGACGGAAAAAATTTAGACGAAAAGTTGTAACGACATGGAATGGAAATTTCTTTACTTTATAATGATTTCTGTAATATTTTCTTATATTCTTCAAAGAAGAATCAGTTGAAATAAGAAAATTATGTACCTAGGTACATAAATAAAATACCGTAGATATACTTACAAGCTTTCTTCAATATTCCAGAGTGGTTCCCGTTTTAAGAAAGGCTACGGCTCCGTCCATACGACCGACAATTGCTTTTGTAAGTTCTATTTTGCATTTGTATTTCAATGGTAGGATACCATTTCCATGTGACTAGTTTTGCCTAGTCATACCAACGTAATATCGACACCCGCAACGAAGAAGGTTGTAACTCAAATTGCGTCATTTTCAGAATAAGTAAAAAAGTAAAAGTTAAGTGTTTGAATGTTTTTTACGAAAAAAGTATTAGGTTTGCTAAAAAATTTATATGTGCATTAATTCTATAGGGGAAAATACTATACTTTGATGCGTGTATATCTCAAAAAATACTGTTAGAAGCTGAGATAGCATTAGTTACAACCCAAGGTTTTAGATAACTTCAACAGCGATAAGGTTGTATCTAGCTAGTTACAACCATCTTAGTGATGAAAGGTAGCCTGCTTATAATGGAAGTAAGTCATATTCTTGAATTATAATGCAAATAAAATAAATTATCAAGTTCAAATATGTTTAATTGCTCATGCTACCAAAACCAGTGACGACTTCGGCACCTGGCAACATAATTATACCTCCAGGATACTGAGGACCGATGGAAAGATAAAAGAGCAAGAAGAAGCGATAGACAAGTTAGACTGGAATATTGTGGGATTATCCGAAGTCCGAAGACAGGGATATAATCGAGAAACTTGTTCTATTACCGACAGGGCAAACCAAAGCATCAAAGACCAACCAAGAACGCAAAGTGGTGTCGGGTTTCCATCCACAAGTCCCTCGTCAATAATATTGTGCAAGTTGGGGCGAGTTAGCCAGGGTATAGCAGGTACTAAGAACTAAGAATATCCAAATGTATTCGTTGAAGGTTGTACAGGTATATACACCGACTTTGACACATCCCGATGATGAGATTGAGGTTATGTATTAGGACATTAGTAGAACCAGAGGTATCCTCTAAAGCTTATTATACAGTTGCGATGGGGGACTGGCCCACAAAATGGTGCCGAGATGAAAGTGGGTCCCTTCCCTTCGGAATTAAGACGACGGAACTTGCTGGCTAAATTTTAGAGAGGAAAAATCTGTTTATGATGAATTTCCTCTTCAGAAAGAAGCCTCAACAAAAGTGGACATGGATAAGTCCCAATGATTCCATAAATAGTAAGATGGACTTCATTCTGGCGGACAAATGGCACATATTTAATAATGTGATCAGCAAGTTACTGGTTTAGTAGCGATAACCGTCTTGTTAGAGGCACATTAAATATCGACATGAAGAATTGATGAAGTCTACGCTTCGCCCAGCATCTGTCACGCCAGTGGACGAGTTTAATACTATTGTCCACGAGGTAGGATCGAATTATTGAAAGACCCACCCCAGTGGTAGACCTTATGTTGTATCAGCATAAACTCTCAGTCTTATTATCTCAAAGTGCAGGCGACGTAATTTGCGTGAACAGGACAAATCATGTAAAAACAATTGAGTGACACCAGGGCTCTAAAGTATTCGCCGGGGATCTGTCTATTGGCAAAGTCAGCTTACGAGGTGAAAAACCAAGTCCAGCACCATATTTTCTTCGAAACCCGAAGTTCTGAGAGAAACTCATAGGGACAATACAGATGGTTGTACCTTCTTTCAAGCTGGGGAGCTGCCCCGCGGGGAGAACGACAAGCAAGCTAAAGTGACCGTACACAGAAGATAGTAATTTTTTTCATATGTCCAAGTCCAACTATATCATTTAGCTGGCAGGGTGGGAGGACAATTGACTCTAACCAAATTCAGCACTTCGAAGCCGAATATTTTGCAAACGGGCCCCTGAATTAAAAATGGCCTGTCCAGATCCATAATATTTTTAATGTGCTTTTCAAAGATATCCCTCACTATGGGGACAAAATCATTACCACGTTACATACCTGTTTTTTTTAATGGTTCCGCCACTTTGTAGTTTTAGTAAATAATATGTATATCCATGCCAAATAACAGCTTTCTAGCACAAAAGGTCTCTGCGCTATTCTACGAATGGACGGACGGACGGACGTACGTACATGACGAAACTAAGAGGGTTCCGTTTTGACGATGAAACCCTAAAAACCACAAATTTTAATAAAAACATGCAGTTTAGATGTCATTTTGCAGGCCAAATACACACAAATCGTATAAATATTAGCCGGTCGCTCAGTACAGCTAAGCCGTGACAAAGCAGTATCTTAAGTTACGGTTCCGATACGTTTGTTGTGATGCCCGTTAAAAAGTTGTAAGAGATTTTACTTCCACATTCAACAACGAACATAAGAGACGTAATTCGCTTTACGCCTTTAATATTGCTAGAAATTTTCATCATATGGCAATTACTACCTTCTTCGACTGGCTATCTTCGAAACCACGAATGCTAGAGATATGTCGATACTACTGTCGTGTAGCTCTTTTCACGGACTATACGCCATTGGTATAGTCGAAAAAGGTTGTAACTTGAGTTACAACCTTCTTCGTTGCGGGTGTCGATATATTTGTAATAACTATTGCTTTTTATCTCTATTTTACATTATGAAATGTTATATTTAGTACACATATAACTAGAGTTGCCAGATGGTAAGACTGAAATATCTGGACAAAACTTAAAAAAGACGGGATTTGTCGGGACAAAATTTTTTTTTTTTGAAATAGCCAGCAAATAAGCTGACGACGAAAAAAAAAACGGCTAGAGCGCGGCAAACGCGTTTTGTTGAATTGAGTGAATTGTCGGGACATTTTGTATTTTGTCGGGACTCTGGACATCATGTGAAATGTCGGGACAATCTGGACGAATCCCGAACATCTGGCAACCCTACATATTATCAATTTTATCAATGTTATCAATTTTAACCAAATCAGGATGACGTTGAAACGTTGGTTTCACGTTAATAAGACCAAAATAAAAGATATTATGTCCTTCTAGAGCTCTGGACAAATGTTATGCAAAAGTTTAGGTCGATTTGGTTATTAGTTAAGGACAGAAGGTGTAACAAACAAACCAAAAAAGCCATTTTACAGATATTAATTAGAATTACTAATGATATTTCTTAGCTAATCTTGTTCAATTTGTTAGCGGACAACCCTGGCAGGGTGACTCTGGTGTTAAATCCAGAAAAACGATACCAAAAGATTCAAGGATTTGGCGGTGCGGTAACCGACTCTGTTGCTTTCATCTGGAAAAATCTAACAGCCAGTCTACAGGAATACCTGATACAGTAATATACATATCTTTACTAATATTATAAAGAGGAAAGATTTGATTGTTTGCATTGAATAGGCTTCGAAACTACTGAACTGGTTTGAAAAATTCTTTCACTGTCGGGAAGCTACACTATCCCCGGGTGACATAGGCTATATTATGTTTAAAAAAATAGGGATCCTTAATCAAACTCCAATAATGTAACCTAAAGTGTAAAAAATAGGAAAATCACCACGACGCTAAAGAAGTTTTCACTTTAAAATAACAAGGGGGCGTGTTACACTGTACATTATTAGCACGCTATCAGCTAGTCTTAATATATATAAATTACGTGTCACGTTGTTTGTCCGCGATGGACTCCTAAACTACTTAACCGATTTTATTTAAATTTGCACACCGTGTGCAGTTTGATCCAACTTGAAAGATAGGATAGCTTACATCTCAATTTATAGACGCAATATTATTTTAGTGCAAATTTTTTGACAGAACGAAGTCTGTCCGAGCAGCTAGTAGGATATAAAATTATGCTATTTCCAGGTCCTATTTCGGTAAAGAGGGTATTGAATACAGCTTAATAAGACTCCCTATAGGTTCCTCTGACTTCTCCCTGCGGTCTTACACTCTTGACGACTGTCCCGGAGACGTGCATTTGGAGCATTTTGCCTTACAAGAGGAGGATAATGAATACAAGGTAATGGTTATTAAACACGACACTCTTTGGTAAAACTAGAGCTTTATTAAACGAATTATTTATTTCTAATAATATTTTATAATTATTCCTTGTAAACACACACGCAACAACACACACACACACACAAACACACATGCACACTCACACACTTACTTAAGTCATTATTGTAATAGATTTAAGGTATTTTTTGTATTCCTTGCTTCTCCGAGGTGGGCGTAAACAGCGGCGACACAGTTTAATACTATTGTCGATGTTTACGATCATTAAATTGTGAAACTGTTTTTTGTGACAAATAAATCTTTAAATCTTTTATTAAAGATGTAAGGGACAACTCAAGCGCATTATGCACATCGAATGTTGCTATCACTAGTATTCCAGTTCTTTCTTTCTTTTTCTTCTCTCTTTCTTGGCCGGCAACGCATCAGTGATGCCTTTGGTGTTGCTGATGTTCATGTTCATGGGCGACGATAGCCACTTATCATCAGGTGGGTCGTCAGCTCGTTTGCCGACGACCCACCTCTCATTAAATCTCAATATTGGTATCTCAATAAAGAACCTAAGCACAGTTCACTATCTTTTAATTTCTGGCCCCCCTTCACCAAGGAGACAACTCCAGATATACTCAGATCAGACGATACTTACCTAATGACTTCTGTTTTTAACCCCCGGCGAAAAAAGAGGGATGTTATTTATTTTATTCAAATTTATTTTCAGGCAATTAAGGAGCATAGATGATATTATTATCACACATAAAAATATTACAAACATACAAGTTAATACATATAAAATAAAGTTTGACGTGTCTGTGTATCTGTGTATCCATATGTCTGTCTGGGGCATCGTAACTCAAAAATGGATGAACCAATTTAGATCTAGTTTTTTTTTTGTATGAAATGTGACTTAATCAAGACTGTTCTTAGTGTAAATAATATTATCTAATATTATTTAATAAAAATTTTATATTATATTTTAATATTATACTTCTACATAAAAGGTTTGGGTAAGTTGGGGGTTCCTCACACTTATTGACGCGAAATCTTCTGTCGATTACAATGGCTTAATATTCAAGAGTCCCAGAAGTTTGATACATCATTTTCAGATACCTATGATTAGAGAACTGATGAAAGTGTCAAAAAGCAAAGTGGATGTGATCGGCAGCGTCTGGTCTCCGCCGAGCTGGATGAAGGAAAAAACTCCACAGAACCCATCATGTGGATTCTTAAAATACCAGTACTTTCAGACGTACGCTGACTACATGTACAAGTAAGTGTTCTATATACGAGTATTACATCCTAAAGGTTAACTGTTAGATAATTCTGTATACCGTTAGCAAAAATTTTGAGAGAAAACACATCTTACGTGTAGAGCGTAAGATTAGAAAAAAAAACTGTTAGCGAATGCTGTTTAGCATTAGATAAGTCCGCTAATTGTACAACATTTTGGGGTTCAATAAAGATTTAAAAAATAAATTATTGTAACATTTTAACGACGTAAATTATTTTAATAGGATAGAATAGATTTGTCATAATTGGATTTCTCCAGTGCGGAATAGTAGCGGTTGCCCTGGCTCTCTTCTCCTGAGGAGGCCAGGAGCATAATGACCTTCTCCAATGCGAATTGGAGGTGGTGGGGGATTTTGGAAGGGTTAGTGGTCCTTATTTAACATCACCGTTGTTTAAATATATCGAGGTTTGACTATAACATATGCCATCAAAAATGTAACTTGTAAAAAAAACAAGTCTCGCAACTTAGTTCTTCTACCGTAAAAACTTGTCAGATCCATTTAATACCAATTTATGTCGGTTAATTTATTTAGTCCCTACTTATGGGTCCTTCTGTCTTAAGTTCTTACGTATTACATTTAGCTAACCTAACAACATCATAAAGTGACCAATTATCAATTTTAAAAATCTTTTATGTTTTAAATAAATAGATTGACTTGGCCATCGCATAAAAACACAATGTATCTCACAAGTAACATAATAGACATATTATATTAGACTAGATTATTTAGTGCGATTGTCAATATGCCTTACGTCTTTTCAGATTTATTGAAAGTTACGAAGCTGAAGGCATTCCGATCTGGGCAGTGACGACCGGGAATCAGCCATTTGACGCCAATTTGCCGTATCCATTGATCAATTGCCTCGGCTGGGCTACGGTAGATTTGGTATGTTTTTTAACTACTTAACCGTACTAAATCCAGTGATGAGTACCTATTAGAGCATGTCCTACAATAGTATCTTCTTGCTCTATCACTCATACTATTCTCTTTCTCTCATAATTATATTTCAAATATATTGCCGCATAGCTTTATTGAGTACTTTTAATAAATAAATAATTGTTTGACCTTTCAGGGAAAATGGATAGTAAATAATCTTGGACCAACTATCCGAAATAGCAAACACAGTAATGTGAAAATCCTAGCTATGGATGATCAGCGCTATACCATTAAACTTGTATTCGAACCGGTAATCAGTTTACACTAATATGTTTTTAAAGATAAAAGTTCGATAAACGAAGAAATTACTTGAGGTAAAAGAAATGAACGTCACTTGAAATATTAAGTTTTAGTCATTATTGTAGTAGAGATTCTGTACAAAATAACGATTTAAGTAACCGTTAGTGACTCTGAGTTGGGGCATAGGATGAATTCCAGACCCTTTTCTTTCATTCCCACCAAAGATTACATTTAAATTCACCCGCCAACATTCCTGTCAAGTGTCAACTCGACTACAATGACAGCGAGTGATACTAAAAGTAAAACTCGCCACTTGCACCGCGTAGAGGACGAAAGACCGATGCAAAATGCAATGCAAATGCTTAACTTAACAATGATCTTAACGCTAATATCAACTTGATATTCTTAACTATACAATAACAATGTTTGACAAAATTTTAGTTTTAATGTTTTTATTTTAATTCAATCCAGTTTAACTAATAATTAATATTTTACAATTTGAATATTTTTACAATTTTTTTTTATAATTTTTTGAAATTGTATTTTTATAATTTACAATATATTTTTGTTTAAAAGTGCCTTTTAAAATTCAATAGTTACATTCTGTACTGCACTGTAACCACAATTTATTTAATACATATGGGTGTATACCTGGAAATAAAGACTTAATATTATTAACTCATCAGATGGTCCAAAACAACAGTAAAGTCCTGGACTTCATAGATGGCGTGGCGGTGCATTATTACGCTGACGACTACGTGGACCCTGACGTGCTGTCCCAGGTCACATATCGCTATTCCAAGTTTGTAATCAGCACTGAAGCCAGCACCGGTTGGTTCTTTTGACTCTACAAACCAAACTTATTTTATCGCAACTAACCTATACATATTGCACACCTAGTAATATAACGGCACATCTACGTTTGTCATATTTTTAACCGACTTCAAAAAAAGGAGGAGGTTCTCAATTCGACTGTTTTTTTTTATGTTTATTACCTCAGAACTTTGGACTGGGCGAACCGATTTTGATGATTCTTTTTTTAATCGAAAGCTAATGGCTGTCATGTGGTCCCACATAAATTTTATTGAGATCTGACAATGGCATCCATGAGAAAACTACATAAGTCGTAAATTTGTGTTAAGATGTCCGCGACAAATTGACGAATAACTCAATATCACGTCAACCGATTTCGATGATTCTTTTTTTAATAGAAAGCTGGTGCTTGTCATGTGGTCCCACGTGGTCCAACGAGATCTGACAAGTAGTTTTTGAGAATTTGAAGTCGGTTATTTTTTGTTAGTAAAATTTAGATTATACAGAAACGAATTTCAAAAATTATATAAAAATGTTCAAAATTAATTTATGGGTTCTTTTTACGTTTATTACAGATTGTACGGGTTTGATTACTAGTATAAACATTATTACATATTTACCACTATGTAGATTATGCACTTTTAGACACGTATACCATGTGAACTAAATTCCGCATTTTTTGCAGATGTGTCATTATATTACTAGGTATATGCAATGGATGCATAAAAAATGGTATCGTAGTACATACACCTTAACGAAACTAAAATACTGTACTTACCTATTATACGTATACTGCGTTTTAACCAAATAATACTATTTTAATTTCATTCGGGTGAAATATAACCATACCATTATACCATTTTTTTAATTCATCGATTAATTAATATAGTCGTTTATGACAGAGATGATTGACATGAAAGTTTGTAAATTTTTTATGAAATATTTGTTAATCAAAATTTTCAGGAATTTCAGGAGCAAATAAAGGTGTTGAACTGGGCTCCTGGGATCACGGTCTGAAATATGCTAAGGATTTAATAGAAGTAAGCTTTATCCTTAAAGTTAAGAGCATCACTATCATCATCACTAGGTAACTGCGACAGTGTTGTCTCGGGTCTCCCCAATGTCCTCACATAGTGTGAAAAATAAAGGCTACACTAGTTAACTGCGGATTGAAAGATGTAAAAGCACCTTCAAATTGTCGAGAAATATGAAAAATGCATTTGAAACCGTTGCATCTATTTTATCGGACTTATTCATAATACATATTCATAAATGCTTAATAAAACTATTTTTAGCACTGTTATATTATGCTTTATCTTTATCATTTTTCATAAGAGTGGAAGAAACAAAACACTTTTTTTTACACAAATAAGTTAATGCTTGACCACAATCCCACTTTATAAGCCTTCATCTTTAACTTTGCTTGGTTTTATAAATGAAGGATAAATCTACATATAATATTCGACAAACAAATCTTATTTTTATACAATAAGTAAACTCATAATTACACCACAATTTAATATACGGATTCACCTATTCGTAAAAATACAATGTAGTTATTTATAAATATGACCATTAGGTAATTCATTTTGTGTTTCATAATGCGCCCATGATCAATGTAAAAGTAAAAATTGCGGCAAAAATAAATCTTTCATTTATTTTTTATATCATTATCATCCATCCAGGATTTAACGCACGAGGTTGTCGGATGGATAGATTGGAACCTCTTTCTCAACACCAAGGGCGGACCTTCTGTGGACGGCAACTACATCGATTCTCCCATCATCGTCGACGCGAAGAAAGAGGAGTTTCTCAAACAACCCATGTTCTACATCTTGGGTCAATTCTCCAAGTTCATCCCAAGAGGCTCTCAAAGGATTGAGCTGGAAGCCCAGAGTTGTAATGATCTACACTATGTTGCCTTTTTAACCCCGTCCAACACAATTGTGGCCGTCATTTGTAATCAGTAAGTTGGTTTCTTACCATTTATAGTACACTAGATTCCACCCGGAGCTTCGCACATGGAATAGTGGTTTCTCAAACATTTATACGTTCAAATCATCCCATGGTAACGGGGATGACGGGAAATAACCAGGATAAGGTTAACTCAAAGTCTGTATACCAAGTCATGATATATCTGAGTGCCAAGATTCAGCTTAATTCATACAACGGTAAGCGTTTATATAGTTTTATAGAGAATTTATAATATTAAATAATAGGATAAATTGATGGTTATTGCGTAGGTAATATTAATATTAGTTACAAGTTTTTCTTAAAAATATTTTATGGACTTACAACCATCAATAACATAGTGATTTCTTACAGGAAAAGAGTATAAAAATTTAATTATCGTATAGAATTGCACGTCTCACAACGCGCAAGCGTGTGTGTGTTCTCTACTCTCAATATACCGCTCTGTATCGATTTTTTAACATGTTAGAGAAGATATTCAAAAGTAATATAATATTGTACATAATTTTTCAGAGGTATAGCAAGGCCTACAGTATTGCAGATCGGGAATAAAGAACTTGCGATCCAACTAGAAGAAGACTCCTTAACTACTGTAGAATTTTGCAACGAATAAGTTATTCGACACAGTTAGGTATATCAAACAATGTCATATGAAATAATTTTATTGGTTAAAAAATAGCCAAAAAATATTAGATTTTTTTATTTAAATTTTTTATTTATTTATCTATTTTAATGTAGATAAGAGATAAATATAGAATTAATTTTATTGTGTCTTATTTTTAATACTGAATTCACAAAATTAAAAATGTATCAATAAAAATATTTCTCACCAATCAATGGAGATTACTTGTGTCCAACCCAAATAAATACAATTTGTTCATGAGCTCTAAATATTGTTCGTATTGTGAAACGCAGCGCTGGGCCAGCTTTGGCAGCGAGTCAAGCAGGAATCTCGTAAATACTACCATGGCTTCCGTTTGACCGGCGTTCTGTAAACACATTTATCAATACATCGGTGGCCAGATAGCGCCAGAACTGCCTCTATCTGGTACGGGCACCGGTGTACAATTGGTACAACGGAAAACGTATTTATGTTTAACTGTTTTAAATTATTATGTTTATTATCTTTGTTTCCGTAACGGTTTTGTTGCTAGCTGAAAATCGGGTGTCAAGCATGGTCTTCCAAATTACAGAACAGAACTAGTGGGATTTTTTTTCGACTAGTATTGTCAACAGGACTACTCAACAAGACAAGTTAAATAAACGAAACATTGTGTTTTCAAATTTGAATTCAAATAATCTATGTGCCTATACACGCACACTACAGGTACCTATCAATGACACAATATGTAAATCATAATTTGATTGCTCCTGGAGAAGAAACGGTGATAGAAACTTCGCAGCAAATTTTTCAAAAATAAAAATGGCTTCAATTCACTAACGGTACTGAGCACGTAATGAGCACGGGTCTCTCATGAGGAGGCCTAGAGTATACACCAATACATTGCTCCAGTGCGGATTGGTGGAGGGGTTAGTGGCCAACCCAAGTGTCGGAAACTTTCATTCCTAGGAAGAGCTAGCTTAACGGCTCTGTTCAGAAACGTTCAGTAGCAAAATGAAACCTGCATTTGATTCAAGGACAGAAAAAGCCCCAAATAATGGAGCATTTTCTCCCAAAGAAAATTTATCAAAAAGACTATACTTACAGCGTAAGTTACGATTATAGCTAAAGATATCCTCTGCAGCGCCATCATCTCACATCGCTGTATATAAGAGGTTATATCAGCTATCAGGAGATCCAAACTCCGAGCTTCCCCCTTCAGTAACTGGACGATCTTGCGGTCGCTCTGAGAGCAGGCGCCTCGAATGTCACACACCTCTACCCATACTTCAGTGCCGTTACCTGTGAATGTTGAAAATTGTAAAATTTTACAGCTCTTACGGATAAAAAAAATGCGGATGAAATATCTTGTCTGTAATTCCTGTGAGCCGGGCAATAGTAATAATAATGTGATAAAGAACGAGTTCTCTGTATTTTTGTCCACTTTTGTCACAATTTCGTCTACAGCGCAAAAACTTCGTAGTCCATTATAAACTTATCATAAATATCAACTCCAGAAAAATTCCAAGTCGATGTTACTTTTTGGAATTAAGGTAAAGATATTGGGTACTCTGTTAGTCCATAGTAAGTATTAAGTATACGACGCGTAAAAGAGACTCAAGCCGTTGAAATTGTACCATAATATGTCATGTGATATCGCATCGGCCACACTTCGTCGGATTCGCAAAAAGTCGGATTCTAAGTATATACTTAGAATGGTAAATTCAGAAAAAAATTCTGAGTGTTTATAAGTTACTGTTTAATTGTAAGATGGCAGATTCATTTCTATCACTGAGCTTCTGCTCAAGCAAGGAAAGTATTAGGGGAAGCAATGTGATAATCTATAGGGCTTCCAACGTGACAACGTTTGATATCTAACAATAAGAGTCGGGACCAATGGCTTACATTGCTATGTATAAAATTGCTCCACTGGCGGTCATGCATGCTTTCTGATCGCGCCCAGGCGTTCATAAAAAACCGTCTAGGCTATCAAATATTTTCACGCAGAATATCACAAAAGAATTTTATTTCAACATCCCACGCACAAAACATAGGAGCTGCATTATAACTGTTTTGATAAGCGACAAATTGAACATGTCTCCCGTCCCTTTCATTATTATCAAAGGATATTACACATCTGATCTATATTTGGACCCATCATGTTTTCCTTCAGTCCTCGGAAACCTGAATTCGAGACTTAAAGTTCTATTTTTATTTATTCAGAATGATTGGTCGTAGAGTTTGTGTAATTTTTCACATGTCAACGTGATTTATGGACTGGATTTATGTTATTTTTAGTTTTGAAATATGTTTGTCATGGAGCAGTAGAGCAATTCGAATGAATTTTAAATGAGATAAAATATTGAAACAAAATCGTTTGAAATATAAGAAAAAGAGTTTTTTTTTTCATTTATACAATATTTTATGAATAAAGTTAAATAGTAGAGTTATCGGAAAACTCATCTTGCATCTATGCTCAGAGATACTTTAAAAATGTTTCGAAACAGTTAATATTAATTATTTAAGAGCTTAAGATGGATAATAAAGTAACATCATCTATCTAATACCAATATAAGGCAAAAATGCTTCCACAGCCAAATGTTCTAAATAGGAACCCAGCAGCAATGGATCATTGTTTCCAGTACTGCAGTAGAAGGAGTAGCGAAGCGGGCCGTCAGGGTCCGCTGCGGGCCGGCTGCTCAAACGGAATATCGTCTCCAGAGCTGTTCCTGATGATGGTGATACCTAGAATTTAGGACATTATTTCTCGACAAAGTTTTTATCTGGAACTCTTTGGACTTGGAACATCGTAGCAAAACATATAAAAACATTTTACGATTCAAGTTAGATGGAGGGTGGTAGATAGGCAAGCTTAGTTAACCCTAAGCATCATTGGGATTTACTTGATTGGCAAAGATCCTAGCCATATCTAATAGGAGATATCTGTCGTTTAAAAAGTTAAACCAACGTGCTTAAGGCCGGGTCAAACAGAGCGCGTGGCGGATTATTATCAAAGTAATTCGCTCGTCAAGAGCACGCTATCAACCCCGTCACGCTCTAACAAAGACTCTAGGATATCCGAAGCACCAAGGCTATTCTGTTTTGTAACGACAGCGGAATCCGCGATGAGTTTTAAAATTACTATTCTCTAAAACTCGACAGTACAGGTGGCGCCGCAGTGTAGAATGCGGCGGTGAGATAAACTACTTGTTCAGGCTAATTTTACATGTTTGGTATTCGGTAAGGGACTTATTATTCTCGATAATTAATTACGTCACCGTCGAAGCTCGTGTCCAATTGTCAAACGAAAAGTGAGCTTCGATTTCGAGTTCGTATTTTAGCCCTCCAGCACTTACCGTAATATCATTAACCAAAGGTCTTTCATTCAATTTGAAATGCACGTCAGCGTACACTAGAGCCTTAGTTGCACAACCTAGGGCCAGGGAGCAGTTGCATTCAACGACAAGCCGCGCTCTTCCAGCCGAAGAGTTCATCTCTGCAGTAAGTTCCCTCCATTCTGTCTCGTTGCTGAAGTCTGCCAGTTCGTATAGGAAGTTCTCGTCCATTGAAAATACGGTTACTGTGTCTGCTATCGGTGTGCCGTGCTAAAGGACAAATATGGTACATACTTACATAATCTATACTATAATAAAACTCAAAGGACTTTTCTGTACATTTAATATTTTTAAAAAATTTTGATTAGGGGGCACTTCAATAACGTGTTGGAGCACAAAAATATTTTTTTTAGAATTATTGTCTGTCTGTCTGTTTGTCTGTCCGGGCATCACATGAAAACCCTTGAACGGATTTCGATGAAAATTGGTAAAGTTGTTACTAATACTCCGGGTCATATTTTAGGATACTTTTTATCCCGGAAAATTAAAAGGTTTCCCCGGGAAACGGGATGAAAGTTTGTATGGAATATTTTTAAAACATCAACCGATTTGCTTCAAAGCAACAAATGTTCCTTGCTTAAATTTATGGAACATATATTTTTCAGTTTTTCAAAATTTTGCAAAAAAAAGGAAAAAAATATACAAATTAATGTGAATATTGCTTATTTTTCAAAACCCGCTCCTGGAGGAATCCTTTGTGGTTTTATCGTGGGTTGCGGTGTATAAATTACTAATTATAAGTTCTTCAATATAAATTCACCGTTTTTTAAATTTCCTTCTACAAGAGGTACAAATAAGGTAAAACATAATATCCGTATGCAAAACTGCGGGCAACAGCTAGTTATGTTATATTATTCCAGGGGTAGCCGTAATTATGAACTGACACTAAATGTTACATCATGATTTGGTTCAAATATTTACGTATTTATTTATTTATTCATCACACACATCTATCGTTACAGGTTACAAACCCAATGCGACAGAGTGGCCCTTATAAATTAAACTTTTAAATATTTACTACAAAAGCTTAAAATTACAACTAACTAGCTGCCCGGAGAGACTTCGTTCTGTTAAAAGTTTTTTTATAATATCTTGAGATGTAAGCTATCCTATCTTTCAAGTTGGATCAAACTGCATACTGTGTGCAAATTTGATTAAAATCGGTTCAGTAGTTTAGGAGTCCATCGCGGACAAACAACGTGACACGTAATTTACCTATATATATTAAGATTAATAACTTTACTACCTATCATAACATAATAAATATAATATCACCTTTGCGAATTCACTTAGGTGACACGAAAATAAGTCCAGTCTGTCATATAAGCCCGGTTGAGCGTATTAATTGCTCGAGAAATAGGCATAAATATGTGAACATCTATTTTTCAATATTATATAATTAGAAGTTTGTGTTTTACTCATTGCATGAATGATGAATTCTTTATTATGGAATTTTCATTTGAAAGGCTAATAAGTACGGATAATTTAGTTGATGATAGATACATCACGATATATTTCATTACACATTAAGGATTTTATTCACATTAAGGAGATCTTTCATTGCAAATGTTATCGTGTTATTTTCATAAACCAAAGTATAAGTTTAAATAATACAAGTTCTTCGCTTCCTTTTTCGTCGGCAACACATTAGT
Organism: Thymelicus sylvestris; assembly: GCA_911387775.1. Taxonomy (NCBI): domain Eukaryota; kingdom Metazoa; phylum Arthropoda; class Insecta; order Lepidoptera; family Hesperiidae; genus Thymelicus; species Thymelicus sylvestris. The sequence goes on along the minus strand of OU426905.1, from coordinate 11,396,339 downwards.
GGAGTCCTATGTCTAATGTGACGATTACCACTCACTATCAGGCCTCTCGTCTGCTCAAAATAAAGGGTTATATTACTGTTATATTACTATGTACCTACTATATTTACTGTTATATTATTGTTTCTTACTCGAATATAACCTTTTTCACGACTTTTGTGGATAATTTTTGAACCCCAGTAAGATTCTGTCAGCTATGTTAAAAATGTGATGTTTAAGAGATACGATTTTCATATAAAAATGTAGCCGCGTTGCCTATATTGGCAGTTGGATTCAAATAATGGTAGTATTGTAAGTTTAGTGCGCGGGTGTGGAAAGGCGAAGTTTTTAACGAGTCTGCTCGTTGGGTGAGGCCGTTTGCTTGTTATCGTTGAACTTAGGCTTTGTATGATTTTTCAAAGCCAGGATAAATAATTTTATTTTCCTAAAAATTATATTTTTTGGTTTATATGTATAGGCATCAGTTATAAAGTATTTGACTGATTTACATAGTTTATATCATCTTTTATGTTATCATGTATATATGTAGGTACATAAGATCCTAAAATCTCAAAAGTTTTGTTATTACAGCTGTGTAACGAAATCTATACTAAGCATAACACAACTTAAAAATTGTGATACTTCTGTGCAAAACAAAAACAAAACGTTCTTATTGTCTAGGTCTTAAAATTAATCTTTTTGCAAATTTAATCACGGATGAACACAGCATGCGTAGCTGGGTTAACATTATGCTATTTAATAAAGTTGTTTACATTATGTATCGTTATTTCTACTCATTTAAAAACAATTTAGCACAGTATTAATGCCCTATTTACGGGCAAAATAGGTCTCACAAACTTATTCAAACTCGTTAAGTGAAGTATAAGCGCTTTAAAAAGCCGCTTTTAACACAATTTTTAAAAGAACTTTCAAGTCGAAGTTTGTTAAAATGCGAGCTAAAAGTTTTACTGCTTATAATACATAGTTCCATGTGTTAGGTTTCTATGAAGTCGAGTTTTTAGTTAACTTACACACGAAAGTTAACTATAGTAAACTATCACTATAAATAACTCGTATTAATTTCCTTAAAACGATTAAAATATGCCTAAATAGGTACATATAATGAGACATAATATGGATAAAATAAAATACATAATATATCAGTAAATAGTATTTAGAAAGAGACGATGTAAATCGTTTAAGACTTTGAAAATAAAGTTTTTTTTTAACTAATATACATACTTATTCATAAAACCGACGCGCTCCTTATTGGTGTCCCAGATTGGGCGCCAGATGTGACAATGCAAATGGTAGTAAAAAAATTCTTACTGACTACTTGACGAAGGTGTGAGCTAAGTCCAGAAAGTCGGCTACAAATCCTTGTAATGTAGGTATACCTATCCCTTTTCATGCAATAAAGTATTTTGAAAATTGAAAATATTCCATCTAGATTAGTCTACATTTTGGAATCAAACCTTCGAAAACTGGAAATTTGATTTTTAGAAACTAAATACGAGCAAATGCAGAAAAATAAATTCTTTCTTTTGGCTGGTGAAGCTATTATATTATGAGGGTTAAGTACTGATGTCCTTACCATTAGAAGATTGGCTCACGTCTCGTCCCAATTACGAATTGTGGGGAAAATTAACAGAGCGAAAGAAGTATGCCCGCGAAAACTCGTCTTGATTAAGGCGTAGACGAGAAAATTATTTACTGTCGTATAAATATTTATCATCATCTTGCCATCTTGACTTGATGTCGCATCCTCGAAGACTTCTGTGCGCCTAGTACTCGCTTTAATTAATTGCTACTAATGGTGAACAAATCCGATGAGAATTTAATACCCCAGCTTTGTTTTGGCACACTCGCTTGCATGTTTTTGCTATCCTAGTACTGACTGCAAGTGGGGGTGTCAGGTTTTATTTCGCAACAAATGCTATGCAATAGCTTTACCGCGGCAGTCCCCGAGTGCCACACGTTTTTAATTTTTTATTCTGATAGGACTATAAATAAAAAAATATCATATTAGAAAGAGTCGAAATTACACTAATTTTTTTTTAATAAGGTGAATTAAGTTTACTAATACACCTCGGCAGTAGGCTCGTGTATAGCTTGCTTTAATCACCTAGGTGATTTTAGGTCTACCGATTTAGTATACTTAATTCACCTGCGGCCAGTAGATTTAAATCACCTGGGTGCATAGGTGAATAAAGTACACTAAAAGTAGACTTAAGACACCTGGGTGAATTAACTCAGGTGAATAAAGTCGACGTCACCGATATTTCAAAGCTTACCAGACATTCCTCGCAGGAGTCATCGATGAAATGAGCGAGTTGATCCACCGTAGTGAAGTACCAAGTAAGCGAACACACCGGTATTATGTTGCTCACATTAGCTTCAAGAATCACTGTGGTTCCTTCATTTAGTATTCGTGGCAAAGGACGGATCTGGAAAATATATTTTCTGTACGTACTAAATTCCAGAGCTGAAAGAGGCATAGGTATAATTGGAATTCTCTTTCGGATTCTATGTACCTATTTAAATATTAAAATTGTTATTTTACACTTTAAAATACATCAGTTTGTATGCTTCAAAGGCAAATCATGTAGTAGACTTATCGGAATTTATACAGTCTTGTCGGGATTTACAGACGTGATCTACTGATCACGTATTTTTTTACTGATTTTTTTATTTCAACCCTATCTAAGCAATATGTATTTTTATTATACTCATTTATTCTACAAATAAATATTTTTCTTCTAGGGATGTTTACAAATCCGACTGTACTCATAAAACATAAAAGAAGTTATTACTTACCAATTCACTTCTACCGACCCACGTAATCCTCTTAGAGCCATTCTTCTTAGTCTTTTGTGTTATTGTTTTCTAATACGTTCTGGGAATTCCTAATGGAGTCTAATAGAAGCGGGACTTAGTAATAAAACTTACATGGATTATTGGCAATATGGCGTCCTCTGCTGTTATTGTTACTTTCGCTTCAGCAGATTGGTGCAATACATTAACAATGAGGGTAATTTCGTACCTAAAAGATTATTTTTATAAAGCAGATAACCTTATTGTTACCAATAATGATATTTTAAGAAAAAAATATACCCGCCTAAGGTTTTGAAATATATTTTATGGACTGGAGTCATGAGTCTGGTTCAAAATATGAGCTAAAGTGTAGTGTTTTAACTTGTTTACAGGTAATAAGGAACTTCACCTAGTCAGTATTTAGTTAAAAATAAGATCTTATCTTCTGTAGGGGGGTATTTTATTAAAGGTACCCATAAAAAAGTACCTATCCCTGAATAAATTTCATTTTTTTTTTCTTCTTCTACAAACTTAAACTATTATTTTATTGATTTAGATGTTATTTCGTTTACTTACTGCCCTGGAGAAGAAAATCCTGATGAAATAAATAAATGACCATCATTAACGTCTGGGAACAACTCGCACGCTGTTCCATTCACAGTGCAGTGCCAGTGAAACTAGTACAGAAATAATCGTTTAATAAATACCAAAATTAAATCAGTTGATACTTGATGACTTTACTCTATATGACTGTGTTTTATATATAACAAGTTAAAAAAATGTTAGTAGGCACGGGAAAATCATATTATCCGTAGACTAATTGGTAGGACCACGGGCAATCGATGCATACACAATATATTGTATCTGTGAAATGAAAATAATAACAATAATAATGTTGACTGTCGAAAAATGTTTAACAATGTTTCTTAACTCAGACAATAATTAACATTTTGTTACTAGATGTCTTTCGGACACATTTGAAAATGTTGCTCTACAAATAGTAACTAGGTATAGTCAGGATTTAAGGATGCACCATTTAAATAATGTTTAAATGACTAATTTAGACAACTTTAGTTAGATCACAGTATAAGAATAATATACTGTGGTTAGATTAGGCAAGCTATGGTAATGATTGAACAACCGAGACTGAAAGCTTTACGTGCCTTTTGAAGCAATGAAAAGCTCAAGAAATTTTTGCCACTAGTGCCGTTGCTTAACTTTGACGGTCACTTAGGATCGACACGAGCAGCTGTATATAAATGTGTTTGTAACTCACGGTTAATGGCGTGTTAGGGTAATCGTGGTTTATCACAGTGGACTGAAGTGTAAAGTCGTGGTCAACGCCAACAATCAGTTTGTCCGCGGCGAGGTAAACTTCCAACCCGCGGTGCCCAACTTGGAAGGGAAGCTTTATCTACAATTTAACTTCAATAACTTCAATAATTTCGTTGTGACAGTTCGTGTGCGACAACGACGCGATTAAAAGATTGCAATTTTTTTAAAAGAATTATAGTTTCATCACTCATTCACACGTGAAACATTTTGTAGTCCAAAGGTACAAAATTGCGACATTTTTAACCAACTTCAAAAAAGGAGGAGATATTCAATTTGACTGTATTTTTTATGTTTGTTACCACCTTTGAGCGAGATATGACGAGTAGTTTTTGAACTATCCCTAATTTTTAAGTCGGTTATTTTTGTCAAGAATTATGTCTTTGTCGTGTCGTTATTGCATTGATGTCGCAGGTGTAAATGTTAGGTTTTAGCGTGTATTATCAATATAATTATCATGGAATTCATGGAGTCCCCCCGTATGAGTCAGTCCTCCTTTACCTCTATCTTCTTTGCAATGCATTTAATAACTAGGTAACTGGTTATAGTTTTTGTTCCATAATCAAAATAGACGGTTGCTGTTTCAATTTATTACCTGCGTTATTATTTCGTCGGTATCATCCTTTAAAATGTAGCAAATTACATCATACAGAACTCCTGCTTGCACAGAATAAGGAGGTATTTCCAATCTGGAACCCAGAGTGGAGATGTTCAACGATTCATTTAGTTGTGAACTTTGAATATTCCAGGAAAACTAGAACAAAATTGTGTTTTATATTCAACTGTACATGGGCGTCATATTTTTCTATTGGCCTAATCCACAAGCTCAGAGTAGCGCAGCGGGCTAGGAGAGGGCTATGCTCGGTATTTCTCTACGTGATCGCAAATGAGAAGAAAATCAGAAATGAGGACAAATCAGAAATGAGGAGATCCGTAGACGAACAAAGGTAACCGACATAGCTCAAAGAATTAGCCGGCTGAAGTGGCTATGGGATGGCCACATACATAGTTCGAAGGACCGATAACCGTTGGGGAAGAAAGGTCATCGAATGGTGCCCACGTCTCGCAAAAAGGAGCATAGGACGCCCTCCGACCAGGTGGACTGACGACCTGAAGAAGACAGCGGGCATCCTCTGGATTCAGAAGGCTCAGGACCGGTTTGAGTGGCATAGATTAGGGGAGGCCTATGTCCAGCAGTGGACCTCCATAGGCTGATGGATGGATGGATGGATTATTACGCAAATAGTATCTTCTCGGCCCCTGGAAGATGTCTCTTTTAGCGATAAGCACCTTGTATTCTCCTACGTTTATTATTTTCTGTTATGTTTTTGGTACAATAAAGTGTTTCATGAACGACTCTTAGTAATCTTTATGCTTTGCTGTTGTCGTAGAGGCAGTTAAAGTTAAAAATACCAACAATACTAAAGTAACAGCTAATGCAGTAGTTGTAGTAGTTGACGATCCATCTGATGGTAAGTGGCTATCGTCATCTATGGACATTAAAGATATCACTAAAGAAAGACCATGAAAATCATTTAAAAGAACTAAAAGTAACTAAAAGTTACGCACATGATAATCGTAGATGGGAACGCAAGTAGTGACGTCAGCTTCCAGAACATACTGTATGTCAACAAACGTATCTTGACCTCCGATTAGTATGACAGACATTGTCTCCGTCAGTCCATCAACAGCCTCTAAAGTTGTCTCTCCAAATGTATTGTTTATATAAAACGACTTTGGTTCGGATGTCTCGCCATTAGCTGTAGCTGTCACGTTAAATATGTAGTTTACTCCGTGCAGTAACTGAAAGAAATAGTTTTTAACCACAGCAACGTGACCGACAGCCCCCCCCCCTCCCCCCTTCACGACAGCACGACAGGTGCATATTTCGGCGCTCAGTTACTTTCATTAAACATTTATGCCCGTTCAATTGACGATAGGAAAATCAGTGGTAAAATGTTATTTATATTACAAGTTCTCCCACGTCAAATCTTATGAATTTATGTGTCTGCCTCTTTTTACTGTCCCTTTTTCGTTTCATCGACTTTCAAATAACAATGATGCTAAAGAAGTTTTCACTTCAAAAAACCTTTTATTTGCATGTTCATTTTGATTTAAGTAATAAGAAATTGTAATTTCCGGTATCGTTAAATTAACCGAACTACTGCCACTAAAAAGTATCAGTAGTTCGGTTAACCGGACTAACCGAACTACTGACACTAAAAAGTTGCATTAGTTCGGTTAACCGGACTAGTAACCGAACTACTGCCACTAGACCTTATTTTTCAATTCAGTGCGGATTGGTGGTAATTTTTCTTTCTCTCTAATAAAATGTGTTTGTACACATTGAAGTACATACTTTTAAAAAAGGCAAACATAGTTTCAAAGTTTTATTATAAACAAAGATGTCTCGACCCGGACATTTCAAGTATTTCTAGTATTTTACCAGGAAACTGCAAGCTAGCTTTATGATAGTTACGTGACCGATGCGATCAGCGAATCACAAAGAGCTTGCAAAACAATATACGTCAGGTATTCAACGATTTTTATGGATTCCATTTCAATATAAATGGAGCGGGATCCATTCAGCAACCGGCTGCCATAATGGAACGTATTTACATAACAATACGTTTTAATGAAACTGCAGACGCGCTGCCTGAATTATATTTCTTTACTTTGGACGGATATCATTGAAATAATAAAATTATGATCGATCAATCTTTACAAATTACTCCTACTACAACATTTTTAGTGTGTCAATCTTTTTCATTCAAAAAGTAATGAACGGATTTACATGAAGTACTATTTATCCCGGAAAACGAAGCAGAAGCCACGAACGGAGCCCTAGTTGTGTAATTATATTCACACAGTAAAATATTTAATAAGCTTTAACAAATTATCAGGTCTAGTTATAATAAAAATATTATTTTAATTTCATAATTAAGTATACTTATGTATTAAGGTAAACAAAAAGTGATGTCTTTGACGTTATTGATCCATGGGCGACGGAGACCATTTAATTATGCGGCTTATATCGTTGGTCAATTTGTTTTCATTGTTTTAATTAAATTAAAATGTTTTGACATGTGACACAAATTTAGTTAAAATCTTATCTACTTAACTACGTTAAAATCTTATCTAATTATCTACTTAACTACTTAATACGTCTAAACCGGACTATAGGTAAAATTTTGTACAGTATACGCTTTACCTCGTCATCATTAATGACATAAACAAAGCGTTCGGTTTGGGGCTCGTTTAGTTTAGCCTCGAGCGCGCGTACCGCCCGCCATAGCAGGATTGTGAATCTTTGTGAAGATGTGCCCAGGGGATGCCAGCGTACGGTCCAGTTCATGTGTAGGTCCGCGTCGTTGGTTTGAATACTGGGAATAGTAAACAGGATTATAGTTCTTACACATGACACTTAATCGGTGTCAAATATAGGTAGGTATCCTACTAATCCAAAAGATTGACCAAAACGATTTAGAACGTACAGAACAGTTTGTGAAATAATCTGCATTTTACCAAGAAAACAATAACCGACTTCAAAATATCTCAAAAACTACTCGTCAGATCTCGCTCAAATTTAAGTGGGACCACAAGTACCAGCTTTCGATTAAAAAAGAATCATCTAAATCAGTTCACCCAGTCGAAAGTTCAGAGGTACCTAACAAACATAAAAAAATACCGTCGAATTGAATAACTCATCCTTTTTTGAAGTTGGTTAAAAACGAGTGGGTACCTTGTCGGCAATTCCTTATACTTTTTTGATGTGGTTGTTATAGAATATGGTGTTTTGAAGCGTGGTTGAGTTGCCGTGTGCCGTTGCGTTGTATTGAGGTTTAGTGCTGACTTGCTGAGTTGTGGTTGTGTTGAGGATTTTATCCTACAATGTCGTTTACTTACGTAATAACCGTGTAATCCAGCTTCTCTATTGGAGATTGAGTATCCTTCGGGCACACTAACTGCGGAGCTAAAATTCGAAACCTAGGAAATTCTGAAACCTGAAAGATATGAAAAATTCGTTTTTTAAATATTACAAACACACTTTATTTTAGAGAAGGTAGAGAAGGTAGAAAAGGTAGAGAAGGTAGAAAAGGTAGAAAAGGTAGAAAAGGTAGAAAAGGTAGAGAAGGTAGAGAAGGTAGAGAAGGTAGAGACGGTAGAGACGGTAGAGTCGGTAGAGCGCGGTAGTATGACGCGCGGAGTGTGGAATGTGCGTCCACAGACTGCTGCTTGCTACATGCTGCTTGCTGTACTGTCTGTACTGAGTTAATACAATGATATTATAATGTCAAATATCATTGTGTTCATAACAAATGGTCCTCCTATGTCATAATTTGTAGAATCGCATGACCGAAGCAACAGTTCATTAGCGCATAGCAGGAGTCCCAACAGAGAATTTAAGACCCGTAGGAGTAGAACTAGTAGTACTTTCAAACGAACTAATACTAACTAGGAGAAGTTACTTTCTGAATATTAGTATAAGAGAAGGCACATTACATACTGGTTGGAGTGGTTGGTAATAAGATTCTACGATAAACTTGTATCTCCAATACTATCTACTACTCGTATAGTCTAGGGCAACCTCTGCACCGGCTGGCGGATTACACATGCCACATTTATTTTATCCCCGACACACGAGTTTCCTTACGATATTTTCCAACGTTGGAAAATGTGGCCTTTCAGTGCGATTTTACGGTTTACATCCAGCCGTGACTTATGCAAAACGACGGCTCGATCTGCAGATGGAAACGCTTTCACATCGTTTTTAGGAGTAAAATAAAACGTGGAGGCGAAAATCGGAAACAATGAAAAATTTAAATTGTTTGAAACTTGTTTGAACAAATTTTCACCATGATGAATGATAGTGCCGCGCTCACACATTTTCAACTTACATCATAACCTTGATGCAGTGGGTGCACGGGTAAACACGAATTACCCGTCCACCCACCAGTGGGTTAAGCCAGTGGGTGGACGGGTAACGGCCCTTAAATATTACTATGTGTTTATATATCTGTTCAAGGTCTGGGTGTGTGTGTTTTTGTATTTTCCATTGTGAAACAGGCAATTCTAATGGGGCTATGAGTTCAAAAATGTTCGAAAATTCTAACTGTCACAAATCTGTCTCTCATCTTTGTACGAATTTATGTTGATTCCAATCTTATGTTTAATAAATTATCCTTAAAAAATACAGTTACATAGTACTTAAGTAGATTTTAGCTGACGAGTTCACTGTATTACAGTTTGTCCTTCGCTTCATTTGCCCAATTTATGTGTTTCCCTGAGGCCTGAGGTTTGCACGCAGCTGCTGCAAATTTATTGATATTGAGCGCACGAGGAACTTTACACTCCTCCTGGGTGTGATTTACGCTATTATGTTCCATAATATATTCACTAAAAATGTAAAGTGATACGTACAGTAACTCATTTCAGTTTTTGGCTTGAGATGGCTCTCAACTGGCGTTCCTTCTTTCTTTTATATGTCTCTCTTTTTGGCCGGCAACGCATCAGTGATGCCTTTGGTGTCGCTGATGTCCATGGGTAACGATAGCCACTTACTATCAGGAGGATCGTCAGCTCGTTTGCCGGCTATTTCCATTGTAAAATATAAATCCGTTTTAATTCGTGTTCTGCTTGGACACGAGTAAAAATAAACCGACTTCAACAAAATAGCGTTGGGTAAGAATCAAGGAAATGAAACTAGTACTTAGTACTTCTTTAATAAAGAAAAAAACTTACCACATACTTTGATGACATAATAACGAAGAATGGAGTTAGCAGACTAATAAATATCATAATTATTATAACAAAACAATTAACAATTATTATAACAGAACTCAATCAAAATATTCTAGACAATTGTGTTATTTTCTCTTATTAATGAATGCTATTTACAAAGATTTTGTTTGCGACAGGAAGTAATTTATTATTCGTAGATGACATTAGTATAGCACATTTCACAAATTAGGTCGGCGAGCGAAACGTTTTTCAGTAACAAAGGCTCGTATGCTAATAAGTTTTAACACAGTTACCGACGAACGGGAAACAGTGACCATGAAACATTTTCCATTTTATTTTTAAGGTACCGTAAATTAACGAATTAATTGAACCCCTGGATCATAAGTTAGTCCATCTAATGTCAATTGAAATTAGGTCTTGAATACTGAATCCACCTGAGAGGCTCAAACCGCATCAACCAATGCTAAGTCTATCTAATCATTTCAAATGGATTTGGCAGCGTTCTCGATTAAAGCTCCCAGAAGGCTTGATTTTAATCGACATCAATCGTCATATTACAACCTGAGGTTACAGAATAAAAAAGATTACACCAATTTATACAAAATCTTAATAAACCTATACACAAAAACCTTCCTGAAGAGAAGAATCACCATAAAGAATCTACAAGAACTTAAATTATAGTCAAGGGAGAATTTTAAAAGGTAACAGGAAAACTAACGCCCCAACTCAGAATTACTAACGGTTAATTAGATCACTCCTTAGTATAGAATCACAATACAAATTCTGCACTAAGGAGCGATTTAAGTAACCGTTAGTGACTCTGAGTTGAGGCGTAAACTTTTTACTTTTAAATACGGAACACAATTCTTCGCAATCCGATTCCAACTTGACGGTTTATTATTTTTAGTTTTTACGTGCCGATAAATACTGGTACTACGAAGCTTAGCAGCCATCGCGCGGTTGCCGTGTGTGAATATTTAATTTTAATAGGACTATCGATTTTTAACACAAACTCGAGTTAATTTTATTGGGCCGTGAACATTGAGCTTATTCTACGTTAAAATGTAAATGGGTGAAAATTCTGATGAAATAGAAGATATTTTTTTATGAAAATAAAGAAACGACCCGTCTTTGCAGCTCTCCTAAATTTCGATTGAATCATTTATTTCAATCAATTTTAGAAATATAATTTTAGAAATAGAAATAAAATTCTACAAACATGCTAGTACCGTTTATATTAAACTGGGTGGTATAGCCTCGTGTGTTGTTCACCGTCTACATGGCCTCCTCACCAGGATGCCAGGGTACTCCCAGGGGAAACTTAAACTTGACTTTGACTCATGAGTCATGATGAATATAATCTTAAACTCTAAAGAAATTATTTTTATCGAGCACAGTGTGACATATCTATTGCTGTTTAGATTATGTATATTGTGTGTATTTTTATATTTCAAAATACAAATAGGCCGATTATTGTATTGACCAATGACTAAATGTTAAATGGGGATGCATCAAATTCAAATTCTCATTCAAAGTCACAAAAAATCGTTTTTGGAAGTCTGATGTAGTGCATCCAATGAATGGTAGGGATTGAAGATGAAATATTAGATCGAGCTACCTCTTTGGTTCTACAACGATCGGCCGATACAGATGTTGTCATGAAGAAAAACTAAATATTTAGAATATTGGATATGTCAGTCTAGTTGGAACATACATACGTAGGATATGCTAGGGAATTCAATTATTGATCACGAAATGGGTGAGATAGTTATTGATGTGAACGTTAGGAAAACTGGAAATATATCATGGACCAAAGTAAAAGGAATATCATTTCATAGCCAATACAACACCATAGAATACACTTTCTTCCATACATACGAGACCATCTAATATCTGTAACAACAGCATGCTCGTATTAGTGTATTTATGTGTGTATCGGTCCAAATCTAATTAGCCCGGTCCATCTGCTGCTAACTGCACCAACTATCGTCGAGTTGCTCATTACGGGGCTATTAGTGCCCGTAAATTGTTTTAAAACGCAATAAGCCAGCACCAACGGGTTACGTTCGGATTAAAAAGGATTTTCACCGCTATTCACCGTTTTGTGAGAGCATTAATGGGGTTGTATTATTTTAGTAATCATTAAGGATTATTGTTTTGTTTGTAATCTGTTCGTATTGCTGATAATATGAATAATATTACTAGTATTATAATTTTATTGTGAACTGAAATAGATTTATCCGCGATTCTGTGACGTGCGCTAAGAGGATTCAATTGGTTTTACATGAATAGTACATGCGGTGTTTATATTTCATTTACAAACATTTTTATGTGACTAACTAACGATTTATGTAGAGGTCACGCCAATATAAATTCAAATGGCAGAATTTTTTATGACGTGTGTTAACTACTATCCGAGTTTGTAAAATAAACTGTAAAATTTCGTTAAAATCCATTCAGTGGTTTTTGCATGAAATAGTAAACATCAATCTATTCAATATAAGTTAAATTTAAAAAGGACAAAAATACTATTAAGTTTTTCAAAACATATTTGATGTTAATATGCATGGAAATGACCAGCTCTGCAACCAGTTCCGTTAGTGATATTTTTTTAATAATATACCAATGTATTTTTATTTTTAAAAGATGTGCTGAGGAGTTTCTTTACGGCTTTTCTTCTCCTCCATGACGAAGCTTCTTTCCAAAAAGCTGGTAGATATAAAAAATTACGTGCATAGTGTATCAGTGATACCTATATGAATACATTATTTTGAATTTTTGAATTGAATTTTGAATTCGATGTTTTATTTATTTCATTACAAATGTTTGTGTTTGTAATAGGTAGGTACACACACATATTATAATAGTGTGGTTGCATTTGTGTCACTATTAACTTTCTTTTAACTGCTAAATAAAATTTTAATGTAGCTTGTTACAAGTTGCCTCATGCTTGTTGTTAAAGTTATTTAATAGCTGCGAATTATGCCTCTGGGGTTCTAGCTTAATTAGACAAAAACATCAACATTCAACCACAATTTAAAACCCAATAGTGTGTTATAGTTTCATTTAATCCACGTCCAAAATAAACCATGTTGGTTGAGTAAAAGTAAACCAATTATCATATTCATGGCTTCGTGGTTCCATAAAGTGTGGTGAGTGGTGACTCAATTATTTCGGGTCACCAGCAGTAAAAACAACCGTATTAAAATGTAAATAGCTATAAAAATCGACTGACATTGTACGCATGTGCGGTAGGTGTGTGCTGAAGTTCGTGCGGTTGGCGTCGCGTCGTCCCGTGAAGCGCTACTGAGCCGAGACTTGACGGAAACAACCGATTAGTGCCGAATCGTCGACTAGTTTGGATTCACGTTCGCTCGGTTGCCACTTTATTGACCATTTCCTCCGGTATTCCCTCTAATATGTGTACTTATGTCGTCTCCAATTAACACGAGTAATTCTGACTTAAAACATAAAAAATGTGTGATGATTAAGTGATATCGTAAAAGGTGACTGCAAATTGACTCTACGAGTGCATCAGCTAACGACCAAGGTACCAGAAATGAGCTGTGAATGAGCCAAAAAAACAAAAGAATCTTTACACTAACTCTTCATAATTAGAAGTTGGCAAAAGACGTGACTATCAGCAAGGTGCGAATAACAGTAATTGAGGTGTCAACAAAGGAAGGACGTCCATTGATTTGTGCAATAAAGAGTGCCCGACGAACGTTATCTGAGAAAAATGCCGACCACTATACAAGAAAACATAGCTCTGCTAAACATGATGTCTTCGGATAATCTAGAAGATGATCTTAAAAGCGTCCAGTTACATTTTCCCTCGGACCGTAGATTGCTGAGCGACGGCGCATGCGTGGAAGAGAGGGTGAGGACTTCGTGTGGAGACATACTGGTGGCGGTCCGTGGGGACCGAACCAAACGAGCAATAATTACTTACCATGACCTTGGACTAAACTACGCGGCGAATTTCCAAGCGTTCTTCAACTTTGTAGACATGCGAGCAATATTGGAACAATTCTGTATTTACCACGTAAACGCCCCCGGGCAGGAGGAGGGGGCGCCGACTTTACCCGAGGATTATGTTTACCCAACCATGGATGCTTTGGCTTCCCAAATAGACTTTGTACTAGGTCACTTCGGCATTCGATCCTTCATTGGGTTCGGAGTTGGCGCGGGAGCTAATATCCTAGCCCGCTATGCCATGACCAACCCAAATAAAGTTGACGCCTTGGTACTGATCAACTGTACGTCCACCCAAGCGGGATGGACCGAATGGCTGTATCAAAAAATAAATACCAGGCAGCTGCGATCGAGTGGCATGACTCAAGGAGCCCTAGATTATCTAATGTGGCATCACTTCGGCCGCAGCAACGACGAACGCAACCATGACTTGGCATATGTCTACAAGGAATGTTTCTCTCAAGTCAATCCCGTCAATCTCTCAATGTTCATCGACGCGTATCTTCGTCGAAATGATCTGAACATTTCTCGAGAAGGCAATACGATAAAAGTGCCCGTGCTGAATGTAACAGGGGCTCTGTCCCCTCACGTGGATGATACTGTGACTTTTAATGGTCGTTTAGACCCCGCCAAGACGTCCTGGTTGAGCATTTCTGACTGCGGCATGGTTTTGGAGGAGCAGCCTAATAAGATTTCGGAGGCGTTCCGCCTGTTTCTTCAGGGAGAGGGCTACTGCAGGTAGTCACATTGCCCAGTTACGAAGTATCAATGCGATGCTGTTGTATGCAATAGAATGCACGAGATGCTTAATCTACACGCGAGCTTTGAAAACACATTGGCCGTAGATTTATTGGAATCGTAGACGGAAATTGTTGACTCTTGTTTTATAGATATTTATGGAAAATAAAATTATTTTCTGGCTTATTTGTCTCTATTTTTTGAAAACGCCTTAAATTACTTACGTTTTTTTTTTTTTTTTTTACATAAGATAGCAAGGAAAATACGTTTGCAAGGAACTACTTACTAGACTTTAAACAGGTCAGGTATCGAAATAATGTTTAAAGCAATTTAATAACGAACCTTTTTCTGTAATTTAAACAGAATTCGCCTTCGGGGATTAAAGCTGTATTGTTCGAGTTACCATTTAAATCAAATTTCAGGGTGCAATAATCCAAATTGAATTTCAAGAACGTGAGCGGTTCCAATCAGTGAAAATTGAAAGGCCCGCTAATAGCTCCACGCAATCGAGTTTTTACGGCTTAATTTAATTATAGGTACTGTATTTCATGACTTACATAAATGTAACAATATTCTTTGTTACATTGCTTGGTAGGTACAAAGGCTGGCTTCTACAAAACTAACTTTTGTTGTTTAATAATATTCACGTTGTTATGACTTACTTACATAATTAACCTATCTATCGAATAAAAATACATACATACGTCATTTGAAAACGCATTCATAACTATATGTTTTATAATTTGTTAATTTGTTCAGTTTTGAGTCGATCCAACCGCATAATATGAGATTTAAAAGCGAAAACGATTTAAAGAATTCGTTATTTTCAAGCGGAAAGTTATTTGTTTGAATAATTAAACAGTCTTCGATCTCTTCCATAACCAGCAAAACTATTATCGCCACCTGTCATATTATGTACTGTATATGTATTATGTATGTCTTGATATTTCCAGTAGCGGTGATAACATTTTTGGCTATTTCACTCTTGTAAACCTATTTAACTTAACTGTTATTTATACTTCTAGATGGCGCTGTTAGCCTAAAGAAGATTTTACTATATTTAAAGTGATTTTGTTTCACTTTCAGCTAACTTATTTTAAATAATGGTAGGTACTCGATTTGTGCAATGTGCTCTCGACAAATAATGTCGTAGTTAATATCGAAGATATCAAATAGTGACAGAGGAAGAAAAATAGGTTCTCAATAAAAAAAATGGTTGTCTGTAAAGTCGGTTTACGGACGGTAGTTTAACGTGATAACGTCATGACAAAGCTCCGCTCCGCTCCGCCCCGCCCCACTCAACTACGATCGCCTACGGCATCGGCTACGATACGCCGATCGTAGCCGATAGTGCCTCTCTCTCGCTTTTGCCGCTCTCTCGCTCGCGGAACGCTACATTTTTTCATAGATGCGCCCGGCGCTCATCGTTTTAATAGACGTTATCACGTCAAAATACCTATATGTAGATACTAATAACACTCGGCAAACATACTGCGTTTTTCCATGGCCTTATCCAGGTAGGTATATTGTAAATAATCACCACCAACCTAGGTACATTCGTAACTAATACCAAATGATGTGCGGTACGGAAGTGACAAATTAGCATTATATCTGCAATCTGGTTCTACAATATTGCAAACATTATATTAAACATTTGAAGTTAGAATTTCTCTGAAGCGCTCATAGCCCGGAGATACCTCGACAAAGTTAAGCAACAGCGGGCGTCGTCGGTAGTTGGATGGGTGACCGCTAGTGGCAATCGTTCTTTGAGCGTTGACTCTGAGTTGGGGCGTTAGTTTTTAATATGTGTCTATCATCTAAATGATTGTATTATTTATGTATTCCGTACTCTATTTGAAATTAAATTTTATAATTGAATATTTTGTCTCAATAATCTTATAGGAACTTTTTCCTAAGATCATTGTTTTGTCTACTGATTTCCCATTAACATTCCCATTTTTCAATAATTAAGTTAAGATTAAAAACGCAATTTTAATACACTAAATCGAATAATTTTCTAATTTTTTTTAGTTAAATGCCTATAAACCGAAAAAAAGATTTGTTTTTGGATATGTAGGTTTTAGTTAAATTATGTTATCATTATTTAATTTAAAATTATTTGGACGACATTAAGAGAGTTTTAATATTATCAGTCTAAAGAATATTTTTTGTAATTTATTTTGACATTAGTACCTACGCCGGTTCCACTGGCAAAGTGTGCTGGAATGTATCTACTAATAAGTAGGTATAGGCTATACTGTATGTGACCTAATAAGTCCGCATACTTGAACAAATGATTTCATTCATTCGGAGTCCCTAGGACGGCACGAAAACTTCCGACATGGATTGGTCACTAACTCCTTCACCAATCCGAACTGGAGCAGCGTGGCTGAGTATGCTCTAGGCCCGTGCTCAGTAGTGGGCAATTCATGAGTTGAAGTGAAGTCAGAATGTAGGTGGTAAGAAGTTAATAACATTCGCAACATAGCGAATTCTAGTGCGAGAATATCACGAGTGCGTAGTTTATTATAGTAAAAAAAATTAAATCATTTTTATTAAAGGCACATTAAAATATTCCAATGAGTGCATAATTTTACATAACCATACGCTTAAATTTAAGTCGCATATCGTTAAACTCCAATTACGCGCTGTATTCGGGAGCATGCGGAAAGCGATAAAAAGCTGCGAGAAATATGAAAATATAAAAGTTTTATTCAGCGGTATAATTAATTTTCGATTCGCATTGAACTCTCCGCTCGTATTTCCTTTTTTGTGGGTGTTTTTCTGAACAAACGTGCATGGCAGCCACCCGGGGGGATGTGGGGGGAGGGGCGGGGGGCTTGCGTCAAAAGTACTCCCCCAAACAGTAGCTCAACACCCACTGAATCACCCCTCCCTTTACTGACCACTAGATCACCTGATTATGAAATTTTTCATCGAAAAATACACGGTGGTGTGTAAAAAATTGATTCAGGAAAATTAATACGTTAAGATTAGGATTTACTTATCTTTATCTTGTTAATTTTTTTTAAATAGTTTCTAAATAACTAAGGGGCTTTAATAAATTTAATGTATGTAGGTTAAATATGTCTCGAGTTGTGATGGGAGTCAAAAGTAGCTCGAAATGGTTTGTGTAATATTACACACGTCACTGCGTCACCAGTTTTTTTGCTTTGAACTTAGCTGGACACGCTGCCGCGTATCTAGATTAAAACGAATGTCCACTCGGTGGTCTAAATTCGACCATAATCATTATTCATTTGAGGACGATGTATAATTGTATAAACAATACATAAGTATAACACCGTAAACTTTGTATTCAGTCGATAGTTCAGTGCTATTAAAATGAAAAATATGGACAAAAAAAAACCTAATTCAAAAGACATATTTTCTTTTTGCAATTATAAATAGAGGAATTTATATTTTTATTGTAATTAGTCGCTATATTATGTATTAAACACAACAGCGAAGTTTTGTTCTTATACAGATTCCCATAATAATATAATACCAAATTGAGGTAATGATACACACGTATCGTTTTTATACTATACTTTTTTTATTAAAAGGGCAGCGCACAAAAACCAATAAACAGCGAGCTTTTCAGAGAAATCGATCAGTTCATAAATTGATTTCAGAATCGGATATTGCGAATGCTATCGCGAATCGCGATCGCTGTGAAAGGTCTTCAGGCTCGACGTCAACAATGGGATAAAAGCTACAGTACTGTGCGTCTTTTATATGGGTACTCTTGTTTTTTGTTAGTTCTGGTTCAAAAAACACGCGTTTCGAAGGTATTGTTTAGTTTTATTTTGCAGATACCTACAGACTCCCAAACAACTGAAACACGTCACATTTATACTTCGTGAACGTTTTCAGTTTTTTTCAAGGAAAGTAAATAGGCTATTCCTAAGTTAGTATTAGAAAGCACCCACACCACCCACACAACTACAAATACAAACTAGTACAGTACATCTTCACTAAATATCAGGTGAACTTTAGTCTAAGATTAAATAAAAAAACAAATTAAAATTGTTGCTTTGGGATAATAATAATAATAAAGCCTTTTATTTCCATAACCAGATTTACATTGCAAGTAGTTTGTTAGTTGATATTTGTTAGAATTTACTTATTGTCTAATTGTTAGTATTGTTAGTTACTTAGATTTTATGGTATGGAGTGGTATGGACCCCTTCTTGGGTGAAGGCCTCCTCCATCTTCTTCCACGAGTCTCTCTCTTTGCCGAGCCTCTGCCAGTTTTTTCCCGCTGTTTCGATTATGTCATCAGCCCACCGTCTCTTAGGCCTGCCTACATTTCGCTTACCTACTGGGCCCTTCCATCTTGTTGTCTGTATAGTCCATCGGCCGTCTGTATAGCGCGTTATGTGTCCGGCCCATTGCCACTTTAGCCTCAAGGCATGTGTGAGTGCGTCTGTTAGTTTAGTTTTTTGTCGTATTGCTTCGCTCTTTATTTTTTGTATTTTCTTTATTTTTAGCATACTTCTCTCCATAGTCCTTTGGGTTACTTGGATTTTGTTTTTAGCTCTATTACTGAAGACCCATGTTTGGCAACCATATATTAAGCTTGGCAAGAGGCAGGTATCAAATACTGTTTTTTTCATGCTTATAGAATAGTCTCCTTTTAATATTTCTTTTAGTGTCCAGTATTTTTTCCATGTTATATTAGCTCTTCTGTCGATTTCTTCTTCATTATTTAATTTTTTAAATGATAATTGCTTGCCAAGATATATGTAAGTATTGACATATTCTATTTCTTTACCTCCTGCTTTGATTGGTACTTCTAGGCTATTTGTCATTAATTTCGTTTTTGATGTATTCATCTCCAAACCTACTTTGTTGCTTTCCTGGTCCAAAGTGTTTATCATTACTTCTAGTTCCTTTGCAGTTTCGGCTAGCACAACAATATCGTCTGCAAATCTGAGATGATTTAACCGGTTTCCATTTATTAGTATTCCTTTGTTATGCCAATGTAGGTTTTGGAATATACTTTCCAGCACAGCTATAAATAATTTTGGGGATAATGGATCTCCCTGTCTGACGCCTCTTTCTATTTTTATCTCTCTTCCTTTAGTTTCCAATTTAACCCTACTTTTGCTGTTATTATATATATTCTTTATAATGTTAATATATTTTGCATCTATATTTAGCATCTTTAGTGTGTTCCAGATGGAGGTATGGCTTATAGTGTCAAAAGCTTTGGTGTAATCGATAAATGCCAAGTATAAAGGTCTGTTGTATTCTATATACTTTTCTATGACTTGTTCTACTGCTTGGATGTGATCTATAGTGCTGTAGCTTGAGCGAAAACCTGCCTGCTCTATTGGTTGTGCTCTGTCAATTTCTTTGGTGATGCGTTTTAGAATGATTGATGCAAAGAGTTTGTAAATGTTGGCCAGTAGGCTAATTGGTCTATAATTCCCAATGTCTCGAGGGTTGCCTTTTTTGTATAACAGAATTATATCCGATGAGCACCATTGTGTTGGGACAGTTTCTGTATCCAGTATCATGTTGAATAGTTTTGTGAGATGTTTAACCAGAATAGGTGCCCCTATTTTTAAGATTTCATTTGTTATGCCGTCACAACCTGGACTCCGGTCTGATTTTAGTTGTTTTATGTGTTCATATACATCTCTTTCTTCTATTGGTTTAACTGTTCCGGAAGTAATTTCAATCTCATCCTTCTTGTCGCAGCTTTCTTCCCTTTTTTTGTATAATTCTTCATAGAATGATGTTGCTTGGTTTATGACATCTTGCCTCGTTTTAGTTTCTTTATAATTTGTTTCTAATTTGTGTATCCAGGTTTTGCTTAAGCTTAGTTCTTTGAATGCTTTCTTTGTGCTCCTAAATTTGTTTAGATTTTTTGTTATTATGTGTTTTCTGTGATTACTATAGTCCTTTTTTATTGATTTATAGGTTTCTTTATACAAGTTGCTTAATTCTTCTTTTGTGTCTTTGTTTTTGTTCTTTTGGCATATTAATTCGGTGCGTCTCTTTATTAGTGATTTAGTTTCTTCGCTTAATATCTTTTGTCCTTTTTTCGTGTTACTACTATTTTCATTCTTTAGGCTGTATACTATGGCTTCTTCAAGTATGTTGTAATAGTTTTGAGGGCTTTTTATTTCTTTTAATCTGTTTTCGATGCGATTCTTGCTTGCTTGCTTTGATGCGATTGTTGCTTTGGGATAACACAATGTAATTAAGAACTATAAGTATATAGGTAGGTACCTATCATAATAATATTTCAATGGTGCCTATACAATTCAGTATTCCATTAATAAAATCTTTTTTAATTTTTTTTTTTGATTCTGTAGCAAAGCTGGTGTGACTATTGTCTTTCAGGATCAACGGGCCAATGATTACAAAATACCCAATTTAGTCGAAATTGGTTGACTTTGTAACTACGTACCTAATGATATTTTCTGCTCTCGTCATAAATCTTCGGCGGATTTTGAGGAGTTTGTGAAGCAAAAGCGTGTGATGGATGCAATCTAGTCATTGCATTGTGCGAAGTGGTCGCGAGAGGAAACCGCTACAGCACTCTCGACTCTCGATCCTTTGTTATTTGTGATCGGCGAGCACTTAGGATACGAGTGTCGTTTGATATCAAATGGGAACTCTTAGGAAAACAACTGTACTAGCGTAACGCACGCAAGGGGTCTCTAAGCATCTATTTGTCGCGATCAGAACCATTTTCTATTCTGTTTGTCAGCAGATTTTCTTTTTACATGCTTTTATTTAACTTGCTTTGTTTTGTTCCATATTTGTTACATTGCATGTAGGTAATGGTCAATCTTGCAAGTTGAATTAGAAGTAGGTACTAGTTGCCTTTTTGCATATCGGTTTAGTTCCGATGATAAGGCATTTTTATGATAATGGTGACAAATTGTGATATTTGAATTTCGTTCTAAACCATCATAATCTAACCGTCGCCGTCGCGCTCACGGATGGCTCTATTCCATCTCCTTCGCAGCCAACAGCACAAATTAAAATTAAATTAACATAATTACGTATATAGAAAGCTAATATCATATTTATTTAGCGTGTAGTCCTCTATCCATCAAGCGACAAGTACTTGTGACAAGGCAACGTGACCAGTTAGCGCACATCAGAAGAAAGATGAGTACCATTGGAACTCGTTGCTATCTATGTACTTACCTACTAAAAAGTTAACAGGAAAACTTCAATAAAATCTGCTATGTGTCTAACTTCATTTAAAATAACAACTATTTGTGTTCGGAGTTACTGCCGTCCTCACGTTATCAGTTTTCGCTTCATTTCACAAAGTGTTGGAATGAGCATTTTGTGAACCAATTTTCTTGATGTAAAAGAACATTAGTAGGTAGGTACCTACCTACTGTATTTGTTTACATATTCGTTTTCTTGATAACTTATTGCGGTTTAAGGGCGTATTTTTGGAGGTAAGGTATGATTTTTTCGGTTTCATACTAAAGTCATGTTTGTACCACAAGGCGACGCATGAGTTTGGATTTTAGTATGAAACCGGCTCATTTCATGCATCGCATCTTAAAAAATACGCTTGTTTGGCCTCACCCTAAGGTAATAAGAAGCAGAACCCCACTCATTGAAACGACAATTTAATTAGAACCAGCGTAGATCTGTAGCTCGAGCACGAATATTTGCGAGAAAGTATTCGTATGGTTAACGTA
The DNA here is from genome assembly GCA_911387775.1 of Thymelicus sylvestris. Classification (NCBI taxonomy): domain Eukaryota; kingdom Metazoa; phylum Arthropoda; class Insecta; order Lepidoptera; family Hesperiidae; genus Thymelicus; species Thymelicus sylvestris. The sequence goes on along the minus strand of OU426905.1, from coordinate 11,374,077 downwards.
AGCAATTTGTATGGCATTTTTTCAAAAGCGCCCCTATCGTGTGTAAATGGTACTAAAATGCCATACAAATTTGACAAATTGCTTACGTTAACCATACGAATACTTTCTCGCAAATATTCGTGCTCGCCCTACATCTTTTACAGGTCGCCACTCCTGTATGGATCAATCTCAGTCCTTTTATTCCTGTAATCTGAGGGAACAATGATATTTTATGTATGAAAAGAGGGTATACATTGATATTTTAATCAATTGGGGTCAACGGAAAAATGAAATACACATTTGCGATAAATTGATTTATATTACATTTAAATTTTCACATAGATTATTTATTTACACGATACAATTACATTGTCGTAAACATTTAATATAATAATAAAAATTGACTAGAATTGTGATGATATCTACATAATTATTTACAAATAAGCTCCGATTCAAGGGCTCCAAAAATCTGTTACTAATATTATTTACAGATCTGAATATTACATAATTAATATTCATCCCTTCTGGCTTTCTTATTTAATTTTATTAATTCTAGACATTTAAGCTGATAGGATATCATATTTCTTAGATGATTTTTTTATTAACTTCGAATCCTATTATTGGGTCTTAGCGATGCCCGATTCGAGATTGAAATGAACGTTTAAAACTTACTTTCAGATATTTACTTTCAGATCTGTAAATAAATTAATAAGAGATGAAACACTAAAAATAAGGATATTTTACGTCAGTCTGACTATTTCATATATTATGTACACATACTAACATCAATTTCACAGACAGTTGACTAGCTACCCGCTAATATCTATTGAACATGAGACATGAATGGATTTAGAAAAATTGTTGATTAATATGGCAACACTGTAAACTAAACAGATACAGAGTATACAATTCATAGAATTAAGAGGACAAGAGATGGAGTGTACTATAGTAGATTCTGTAGATTACATAGACACTGTACTAACGTTAAACAAATCTATAAGTACATTATGAAGTTTAAATTTTGCAATATAAAGCCCAGACATTTTTTAAAACATAGTTGAAACATAGCGCTTACTATTTTTCAGCGATTCTATGTGAAAGAATGAGATAGACAATAATAGGTATCTGAATAATATTTGACACTCCATCTCTTTACCGCATAATTATAAGATAAATATTTAATACAGATAATTTGTAAATGTATACCAAAACTATCCTATTTGTAGTGACAAACTGGCAGTGACCAAAGCCTTATAATATTTCACCGACATTAAATTCAAGATCAAATAAAAATACTTTTATTTATCCTTTAGAACTAGATTCTTTGAACTACTGGAGGAAGTTACTTTAGTTACAAAATCCGGCGAAAATATTTAATTTGAGTAATTAGAAAAGTTGGCGAAAATTTTGTTTCAACAAAAGTTTAAACTATTGTTGAGCGGAACAAGCTTAGGCTGGATTCAGATGCTAAAAGTCGTCAAAAGTTCTTGTAAGAAATCAGTCCAAGATTAGATGGGTTCAGTTTTATAGCATTATGTATAGAGAAAAGCTAGTTGAGCAATGAACACAGATGCGTTATAGCCTTAGCACGAGGAGTATTTAAATAATAAATATTCTTAAGAGTTTAACCCAAGCCATCGACTTGAGACCCAGAATTTGGAAAAAAGTTCGCTAAGTCTACACGAAACTCATTTCCCTTGTATATTGTTCTTAACGGTATATTACCGATCGGTTTTGCAAAAAGAATAAAATAATTGTAAGTAGAAAATCGTTCGCAAAGTTATGAAACTCATTCTTTTTATAAAAAAAAATCCACGCTTGCAGACACGCACTGAGATCCTCTTTGCATTGATAATACACAAACATAATATCACCCAAGACCCGAAAACACACATTCATCTCTTATTTAAAATGCCTCTGCCGGGAATCAAACCCTTGCTCGACAGACAGGGTTTCTATGAACTGGTCTATAGCATTGTCAATAATTATTTGTACAGCTATTCAAGTACTGATATAATTATACAAAGAAATTATATAATTATATAAAAGATAATTTAATCATACAATTTTAGAAAGCAATTTCATTACAAAGAAGTAGGCTTAAGTCCTACGTTCCTTTTAAATAAAAAAGTGGGTAGTACTCAAGAAGATTGCTTTAAAATTGTGTGTACCCAATAAATTGTGTACCTCGATCCGGGGACTACTGTATAGTGATAAATCTATCTGTTTAACGATTTAAATTGTTTCCAACATCCGTTTCAGTTATCCTTTTATTTCGATTGCGTTTCTGCTTGAGTAATCGCACCTAAATATTTTAGTACGAGTAGCTACGTTACAACTGGATTGTATTTATTTAGTATCGCAATTTATCTGAATTTTGAATTGGTATTAAATATAATTAGACTGGTTTGATCGAATTGTTTTAACAAGTATTGTAGAACTTTAGAAGCTCTTGAGAAAGTTTAAGTTATTGCGGGGTTTATTATTTAATAGAGAGCCTCTGCTTTAAAACTGATTTTGGGGGCACGTTAATTTATTGTTGTAATTTCTGAGTATGCAGGAAATATTTTATATTACATAAATAACATTTCTACTTCAATGTCCCATTAAATTAATAGAAATAAATAACCTAATAATACCTACAGTGTAGTAATAATATTATATTGTATTATAGTGGGGGCACGTTCATTTTTGACGATCTCTACTACGATATGATTGTCATCTTCGATGTAGTTCGACGTAACTTAAGATTTGAGAAACCACATGTTCAATCATTTACAATCAAACAATTGTATATAAACAACCAACAAGTTAAGTCTACTGCCCTCTCGTTCTAATAATATTACATATATATTTCATGCAGTTACTGGAATTTCCATAAAAAATCCATTAATTTAGTCATTCGTTTAGGTGCGGTCATTCGAAACCGAGTCAATATTTTGCATGACCGTGTACTATAATAAACCCTTTAATTACATTTCAGTTAATCGTTAGTCATCGTTTACGCCCTTCTTCATTTAATTACATTGGCAGTAATGGCGCTTTCAATAAATACATGACCTTCATGAAACACATGGGTAATGTTATTTTATTACGCACATTTCACTTATGTTTCGGGTTCTTAGGCGCTCCACCCACTGAAGACGCGTCCCGCCGCGGTGCGCGGAGCGACGGAAAACGCCCGCGGCGACGGAGGCGCAGATCTGCCTTACTTAGCGGTGTAATCTGCTCCCCCGCGCGGTGATGCAGATTACGACGGCCTCGCGCTAAATAAACTCATGTGTTCACTGTTGTCGATCGTCGTGTAGAATGGACGAACTTATTCAATTTCAAGATGTTGCAGTTATATTGTCATTTTGGTTTTTGTACACAATAATTAAAAGACACTGCGTCCATAGAAGATTTTGGATACATCCCTATTTACGATCGAGATCTATAAATGGATCATTTGCACTGAATTACAAAGACTTAAGAAAATATGAAGATAAATTCTTTAGCTACACACGTATGTCAACTGCATCTTTTGATTATTTACTAAGCAAAATTCGAGCGACCATTACTGGAACAGATACAAATCGTCCTTGCATTACGCCGGAAGAAAAACTTTTTGGAATTCATTAGACGGCCATACCCACGGGCAAGTCTGCAGACATGTCCGCCGGGCCACGTTACTATAGGTCTGTGCAATGTTTGCTAGTGTAGGACCGTTGCAGTCAGTCTGGCAGACTTGCCTGTTGCAAGTCGGCGCGATCTCACTTTGTCGTTGTAGCCTAAGCAATAAGTTCAAAATTCCGGTAAAGGTCTAACATGCCCGGTCGTACCGCCAGTGAATTCCCCGCTTTAGGTACATCAACAGTATCAAATCACGCCCGGTACTGCGGAGCCGGTGTGCCATACCCCGCGGCACGCACCGCGCTCCCGCGCAGATTGGCAGAAAACGCGCGCGGGCCGCCTTCCCGCGCGTTTCCGCGTCGGCAGTGTGTTGTGCTAGGCGTGATTTCTATATAAATTGAGATATTTGCATACAATAGTAAAATCTGCCATCCCGCGCCCCGTCGCGGTGCGCGGTGCAGTGGGTGGAGCGCCTTACTGTCTTGTCTATCCAACTTGTTTTAACCACAGCAAGTATCCATGTAACAGGGTTGAAATGTTAGACTACAAGTACCGTAACTATGTTATGAGTACGTAACATATTGGACAACAAGTCGCTTGAATCCTACTCTCTCTCTTGTACCATCTTCACGCACTATATTTGCGTATCAGAAGTGAGAAGTGATTCATTGTCCATTGACATCCTGACAGTCAAATTAGTACGCTAGTAGAAAAAAGTCATAGCCATAGATATTGAGTAGGATAAGATGCAAGTCGTTCATTCTAGCGCGACCATAGTTGGTGTTGTACACTAACTCGTCACTCTTTTTAGGATCTTTACAACAATTCTATCCTACAAGAAACATCAATGATTCTATTTACGACGAGTACCTATAACACCTAAAATCTTTACTTGACGTCATCGTATTTCTGAAAAAGTTTTCGATATCTTCATACAATTTTGTTACTAAGCGACTTCTATCCTTCTTCTTATCCATGGTTTACAATTACATATCCATTTGCGGTTTTAAATTCAACCGCAATGCACACACAAATACCGTACATTGAAATGAGAATTAAGAGTGATGGGCTCAATACTGCTCCTATTCGCGCTTATTTTTCATGTCCGTGTACGGTTTTTATATGTGCATTGCTCAAGCTTGCTGTTGAGTTATGCTCCTTCTCTTTCTCTCTCTCTCTCTATGTATGAAGATATACCTTTGTTCTCTTTCTATACTTTACTGCCACTACTGTCTCATGTATTACATAAGGACATATCTGAGGGATTCCTCGCTGGCGTCCTTGCGCGCGGGGTGCGCGAGTTTCCCGTGTCGCTAGCTGTGGTCGTGGTGCGCGCGGGGGGACAGGGACCCGGGGCCCGACTCCACGCTGGAGTCGCCGGCGTACACCTCGGAGAGGCCCCCCGCGCTGCCGCCTCCGCCCGCGCTGCCGCCGCCGCTGCCGCCTCCGCCTGGTAACAGAGGAGATGAGTATAGCAGCTTTAAGTCCAGTTTAAGTTATAGAGAAGTTGGGTTGTCGTAGAGTCCAGTTTCAGATAGACTCTAGAGCAACGGGGAAAAGACGAGAAGAGTTGTCGTAGTTTGGGCTCTACAAATACGGTAATTTTAGCATCGGCGTTTCACGTTATTGCGTTTAAATTGATGCTGTTAGCGACTCTCTGCCTTCTAGCTTCCGAACAGCAGCTAAATCGTCGTTCGCTAATGCTAAAAGTAGCGTGGTCGGTGCGTGTGTTAGTAGATATGGCGCTATGAAGTATTTTAATCAAGAGATCGATTTGAATGGAATAATTTATGAAAATTGGTATCTTTCAGCCTGTTCGAACGTCGGTGGAGACTGGAGTGGATCTTTGTGTTATGTGACGTACCATAGTCGGTCTTTCGCCAGCAATAAAAGTTGAAGATATACGATCGTTTTAGTTCGGGTTCATTATTAATAGAGATTTCATACTAGGTAGGTACCTAATCGAATTTTAGTAGACGCGATATCATTAAGTTTTTACCTACTGAAAGAAAGAAAGAAAAAATTTATTATGTTTATTTACAACATAATGCAGCGTCTGCGGAAAAAATATCGAAAACATTTCATCGAATTACAATTCGCCGAACACAATACATCGAAAAAACATTTCGTCGACTAACAAAACGTAGAACAAACAAGTCATCGATTGACATTTCTTCGAATAGCATTACGTAGAACAACCATTTAATCGCATGACAAATAATCGAATTACATTTCGTCGAATGTCATTTCATCGAATGTCATTTCATCGAATATCATTTCATCGAATGTAATTTCATCGAATGTAATTTCATCGAATGGCAAATCATCGAATGGTGATTCATCAAATGGACTGCCATTCGGTGAACTGTCATCGAATGGCAATTTTTCTCGTTTAAAAGATTTTATTATTAACAGAAACAATTTTATGCTTTTTATAACTTTTTTGTATTTCTTAGCTTTTGATCAATAACAATTTAATATTTTTCTGTACATAAAAATTTTAGGCTTACTTTCTTCCTTGAATCATTTTCTTTCAAAACGTTTACGTTAGTGACAGAAACGAATCGCTGCAAAACTGACTCCACGTAGTCTTGTTTGTCCTACCCCTAGAGTGTAATGTAAACCCGCGTAGGCGCGGAGGGGCGAGGCGGCCCGCGAGCTAAGAAGCAGGTGGTTTTAATGCTCGCCGCAGCAGCTGAGGCTGGCCGGCGCAGCCGGCCAGCAAGCCGAAGCTGCGGTGGTGAGCATTAAAAGCATCTGCGACGATAAGCTCGCGTGGGACCGCCGGAGCCCCGCAGCGCCGGAGCCGTGACAGAAACTGTGTTTGCTGCATGTTGCATGCTGCTTAAGTCTTAGTACTGCCTTTCAAGGATGTGTGACGTTTGAAATAATAAAAAAATATTTATTAATGATCATAATAATATGAAAATTATATCATTCGATTCGGCCAATTGTGATTCGATATATTGTCATTCGATATATTGTAATTCGATATATTGTCATTCGATATATTGTAATTCGATATTTTGTCATTCGATGAACTGTCATTCGATGAAATGACATTCGATTAATTGTTTTCGATGAAATGTTAATTCGATTAATTGTGTTTTCGATGAAATGATCATTCGATTAATTGTGATTTCGATGAAATGTCGATTCGATTAATTGTAATTCGATGAAATGTGTTCGACTAAATGTAATTCGATGAAATGTTTTCGATGATTTTTCCGCAAATCTAATGCAGCACAGACATAGGTTGTACATAAGATCATAAATAATATTTTTCTAACACATAACATTTAAATATATTACGAATACGCAACGCTTGATTGCCTGCGCTGCAGAGCTATATTGTAAAATAGGATTTCACTCAGCTTGTGCTGCAGTTCCTGTAACAGAACACGGTCTGCAGCGCTGGTTTTCAGTGAAACCCCAAGAGCTGTGCGGGCAGTGCCGAGGTTAATTTCATATGTATTGCTCCAATGACAAGTTTAATTTTGTCTTTGTTCTAAAGACATGACCTTCGTCTGTAAACACAACATGTTAATGACAATTGGTGTCCAATTAATCTGGTGTCCTGAAATACAGGCCAAAAGCTTAGTTTAGGCACCAGTATCCCACAGTATAGAAAATGTTAAGACTATATTGTGGTGAGAAAATAAATGAATTTATTATTATTATTATTATTAATTATTACCTTCACTAGAGTCACTTCTAGTTGCGTGACTCTGTCGTTATTAGCTTGTTATCAACTGTCATGAAACATGGTAACAATTATACACCTCTGAACATAATTAAAGTAATTAGTCACTCATGTTGACACACGAATTTACGAGTCCTTTGGTAAATAAAGTTTACTAAATAGTAGATTAGATACGAGTAGGTATAGCGTTTCTATGACGGCAAAGCAATCATTGGGGAACGTGGGATTGTTGTCAAGCAATAACTTATTTTATGTGAAAATAAATAAGATTTGGTATCGTGGTGAAATAAGCTTTTTATCTGAAGGAAAGTAATGGAATTGTGTATCGATTTTTTATTTGAAACGGTAGCTGATTTCTTTTATATTTGTCTTCTATTGGAAAAACTGATAAAGGCGCATCCATCCTTTTCTCCAAGTTGAGCTATTAAAGATGGAATTAATAATAATAATAATAATAATATCTTTATTTCAGGCTCATAAGCCAATATTTGTTAGTAGTAATTAATAGGGCACATAAATTCTAGTAGGGCAGACCACATAAAAACTGGGACCAATGCCAGGATTCATTAAGGCAGCTGTTTGCCAAAAAAACGAGCAATGGTTTCCGAGCTGAGTGAGACAGAGCTATAGCGAAAAAAACAGCTTTCACATAACATAAATAATCTAAATTTTACTAACAAAAAATAACCGACTTCAAAGTTACTCAAAAACTACTTGTCAGATCTCGTTCAAATTTATGTGAGATTACATGACAAGCACTTGCTTTCGATTAATAATCTAAATTTTACTAACAAAAAATAACCGACTTCAAAGTCTCAAAAACGACTTGTCAGTCAGATCTCGTTCAAATTTATGTGAGACCACATGACAAGCACCTGCTTTCAATTAAAAAAAGAATCATCGAAATCGGTTGGCGTGATATTGAGTTATTCGTCAATTTGTCGCGCACATCTTAACACAAATTTACGACTTATGTGGTTTTATCATAGATGCCATTGTCAGATCTCAATAAAATTTATATGGGACCACATGACAGTCACCAGCTTTCGATTGAAAACAGAATCATCAAAATCGGTTCGTCCAGTTCAAAGTTATGAGGTAACGAACATAAAAGAAAAAAAATACAGTCGAATTGAGAACCTCCTCCTTTTTGTGAAGTCGGTTAAAAAGTTCATTTCCAATGCGAATATAATTATCCGCTCTAGTCGTCGAGGTGAAACATATGCCTTAGTACCTGCGCCGAAAAATTGATAAAATCATTAGGTATTACCAAGATCCCTATTATTTTTTATTCCCTTTTATATAATACTATTATTTATTTTATACAAATTAACTTTGTATAAAATAAATATTAGTGTATTTTATACAAATTAGCAGCATATTAATTGATTAATTAGAAGCATATTAATTTATTCTAACAGTTACTAGAGTAAGAATATTGAATAGAATAAGAATATTGAATAAAGAAGAAATATTGTAATTAAACAATTTTTATTATATTTGTCGAAGGAACACAGCAATCGTGTAATGGAGGCTATTAATTCTCTGAATATCGATTTCATGTTAATCTAGGTACTAGGTATAGGTACGTACATGTTTGTGATGTTAATTAAATAACTCATAGTTGTTTTGTAGCTACGAGCTGGGTCCAGATTACCGCCATACTTACTGGGAATGAAGTGTAATGGAAAATACATTTCAACTTCTTTACGACTGCTACCGTACGCCTGTAATAGATTTGTGGCCTATTAAATGGAGTCCCTACGTTGGTTGGGAGTTGGAAATTGGTGGAAAAATAAGCACGCTTAAGTGAACTTTTGTTAGAATAAATATGGTTATCTAAGAGATTGACCCAAAAATCGTAGACCGTATTAAAGTTACTTGATAAAGCTTAATAAAAGCCTCTTCAGTCTTCAACCAAAAACAATTTGTGTTAGGTAAATAACTAAAGAACAGTTTTTATTAATATAAAAATGTGAATAGTTTTTCAACACAATTGCTGTCGTAAAGTAAATTAAAATGTCTACAAACCTAAATATTTTCGTGATGAAAAGCGAAACCTAAAGAGATCGTCTTTCAAAGAGCGCTAGCAACATTCACACCGTAATAATGTTAAAATGTTTTATTATGTCGCCGTGTAAATGTAGTCATACTTTAATTATGTAGGAGCTGTAGGACGGGGTGTTTTCCGACGAGCGTTTGAATGAAACGAGGTAACGAATCGAACAAATTGGACGACTTAGAAACGTGTAGACATGTCAATTGTTCAACTATCCGTATTTTCCACCACGTTGCTCCAGTGCGGAAGGTTTAATATACTTAAGTACTATAAAATGATAACAATTGTAAAACCCATGGTTTTACGTGGTTTTAAGCACTAAAGCGCTCAAGAAATTTGGTAAGGCTAAGGGTAGAGGACACAGATGAGGTGCAGTACAGTAGAGGTGCAAACTAAAAATATAATAAATAAATAATAATAATATACAATATTGCTCATCTAAAACATTACCTACTAGTTATCTATAATCACGCATAAATACCTATACTTTCCCTTCATTATTTAAACGCTTAAATATCTTTTAGTGTGGCGTCGTCAAAACGGAACTAACGATAAACTTAAGATAACGTGGCCTAACAAGCCCTTTGCCGGTCATTTTTATCACGTATAGTTGTATATTCAAATGCGTTTTATTACACCTATTTATCACACTATGTCATAAAGGAAAAATAAATTACCAGGTCAACCCAAAAATAATTTAGGGTACGCTGGGTTAAGCGATTTGTTGAACGTTGTATGGCATTTATTCATGGCGAGTAAATAGTACGGAGCTTTTCATGGGCTTCAAAAGGAATGACGGTTGTGTGTAAGTTGAAAAATGGTTTTATTATTGAAAGTCCCTTTGAAATATCATATAAATCTACACTCTTATGAGTTATGTTTACTGACCCATGTTTGTACAGCGTAAATGAAAGACATTATTAATAATGCAATAGGTTCTATACCATAGAAATGTTTTTAACCGACTTCAAAAAAGGAAGAGGTATTCGACTGTATTTTTTTATGTTTGTTACCTCAGAACTTTCGACTGGGTTAACCGATTTTAATGATTTTTTTTTAATTGAAAGCTGGTGCATGTCATGTGGTCCCACTTAAATTTGAGCTAGATCTGACGAGTAGTTTTTGAGTAATTTTGAAGTTGGTTATTTTTTTCGAGGTAAAATTGAGATTATTAGTTTTTTTGTGTGTGTGTATCTATGGGCGAAGGTTACCACATATCATGTGACCCATCTCTTTCTTTATCAACTACCTATTTAATATTAGATAGATAACTCTTTATTGTTTGCACACCACACAATAAACACTCATACAAGGAGAACAGAATAATTAATAAGTACAAAAAAACAGGCGGCCTTATCGCTTCGTAGCGATTTCTTCCAGGTAACCTAATTAGAAGGAAACATAAGTAATACATATAGGGTATCGGCGTGCATAAATTCAAAAGAGACTAATCAATAGAAAACAAATACAAAAAAATTTATTAAAACTAAAAAACTATTTTATACTCTATATTAACGGTTTTAACAAGCAAAACATGTCACAACAAGTGTTAACGACGTTAATTTGATGTGCTAATATAACAACGTAGCGTGAGCATAATGTAACTACACGAGTATTACATACAACATTAGAGATGTAGTGTGAATCATATCCGGAAAAGCATACACAAAAAATTATATCTAACGGGACTCCCTCTTTATCTCTATCATCATCCTTTATTTTCCAACTTAATCATGAGCGGAGGTAGATATTCGGAACAAAACTTTTGCCGAAAATGTTCCATAATAATTCTTCACAAAAAATATCCGACTTCAAAATAACTTAAAAAATACTCGTCAGATCTCGTTCAAATTTAGTGGGATCACATGACAAGCACCAGCTTTCGATTAAAAAAGAATCATCAAAATCGGTTCACCCAGTGAAAGTTCTGAGGTAACAAACATAAAAAAATACAGTCGAATTGATTACCTCCTCTTTTTTGAAGTCGGTTAAAAAAATAGTCTTCCACGCATCTGGTATTGTATCAGAGTAAATTTTTCTTTGTCATTCACTCTCTTGAATTCAAACGCAAACAGATCGATATCACATTGATATATCATAGGTAAACGTTTGATATACGATATTATTGTATTGAGAGGTACCTATACAATATCGTGGATATGTAAGGAACACGATAGAAAGCTCGTGTTTTGATTCAATGCCTCCTTCATAGTCATTCCTCATGTCGAGTTGGAGTGGGGTTGATGACGTATTGGTGTAACTTGCGACAGTTCGCAGGGGTAACGATCACTATCGTTACCCCTGCTACATCTGCGGTAACGTTAATGTTAACGGATGCACCGGATTGCGCCTTACTTAGCGTGTTAGGCCGCAGATGTGACAAACAGAATTAAAATCCTTGGATGTGTCGAAACCACCACCCGAGTTTATCGCATAACGTGTAATGGAATTAAAACGGCGTGTCCCTTATAGCGAGCTAACTGTTGGTTAACTGGATCATGTCATTCTGAAGAAACATAACAAACAAAGGCGTAGCTGGCCCTAAGGATATGAATATTTGTTGTGGGCCCCCTCAAAGTCACCTGTCAAATATAAAAGGAGTGCAAACTGTAGCGGTCATAGGCCGCTGGCGAGCTTTTTTTGGGAGTTTTAGTGGGGCCCCTGTACGCTGGGGGCCCCGTATAAATGATACGGCTGATACGGCGGTATCTACGCCTCTGATAACAAAGTGGTACATACCGTGGTGTGCAAGCGGCACGCAGTACGAGGAGCCAGCGCAGTGCCGCGGGCGGACCTTCTCGTAGCGGCTCAGGTGCTGCAGTTCGCACTCCGAGTGGTGCTTCTCCACTGTCGTACAACCAGTTAGTAGAATTACACCTCCGATACACTTATAAGATTAGCCTAAAAATACATACGCACACACGCTCAGATCTTGCCCCAGTTAGACTGCATTGGACATACTCGTGTGCTAAAGGCCTCATTTACGGAGACGCGGAAAGTCGCGCGTCGCATGTGGCATGGTATGGAGTCTCGCGGTGAAATTCGATAGGTGTATAAAATGTCTTCTCCGTAAACGCACTCATACAACGCCATTATGTTTGAATTCAGTGCGGGCCGCCCCGCGTCTTCGTAAATGAGGTCTGAAACTAGTATATGTACACAGGTATTACATGTTGAATAGTCAATCAATCATACAAGTCAATGCTTGCTGTGTGTATGTGGAGTAGTCTTCTTGCTAAGAGGTACTTAGGAAGTAGCTGTGCTATACTTATTTCATTTATTTGTCCCATAAGATATTGTTCAGGCATAGACACTCATAATTATAAATTACGGTACGCTAAAATGTTACAACGCAATGCGTCTCGGTTGCAAGGAGACAATTAGGAAGTTACTTTGTCTCTTTCAGTTATGTGCATAAGGTGCATATTATAACCTACAACAAGAGTTCCTACTAGTAATTAGTACTTAACCTAGTTACTGGTCTGCGTTAGTAAATATAGTTTGCAGCACTCCAAAAGAATAGATCTTCTGACGCACCTATTTTTACACATTAATTTCACATTTGTCCAAATATAGTACCAAAAAAATCACTTTCTTTTAGTTTTATTGCATACGTATTTTATATAGACGAGCATCTAAATGTTAGTTACTGGCATAAAATAAAAAATAAAAAAAGTTAAACAATGGAAGCGGAGAACCGCGAAATTACGTCATATTATTCTATTATCGATAAATTGAAACGTTAGGAACCATTAGGAAAACGGACAGTGAAAAAATTGGGCGATTAAAATAATTCCGCACAATTTTTATAATATCCAAAAGTGTTCACATTGTGCTTTATCGTCCACGCTACAAATCAAAGTGGCCTAGCTCGGTGAGATATACTCGTACTTAGTTACTCACTAGTTCGACTAACTTCCTTTCGCAGTACTTTTGTGAAATAGTTCGTAGTGCTATCTAGTTGGTTTGGATTTTCGCAAATAGTTTCATTATCTATCACACTCATTGGAAAAGTAATGTCCTAGTGATTAGAGATACGATGTATTTCAAAATCTCAAATATTTTTATTTGAATTAGGTTTGTTTACAAACTCTTTTCGAAAGTCACTCTACGACATCGCTTCAATAATGCTCAAATTGCAAAAAGATTTAAGGTTCCGACAGGTATACGAGTATGAGCACCACTTAGAAAAGAGTCAATTATACTCTACTGCTCTTTATTAAATTACTCCGTAAATTCCTTATTAAAATTGCGGACATAATCATTGAAGTATTATTACTAGCGTATAGAACAGACACCGCGAACACAATGTATGTTCCAATGAATTGGCGCCGAGCGGCTGCATTTCCAATGGATTCGTTCGATTTTGAAAGGAGAACGGGGGCTCAATTTTGAAAATAGAACTTCCCGGCGGGAACACACATTTTGTTCGAGATGTCTCTTCTATGACATTATACTTCAATGGACATAATTAGGAAAATAAAAATGAAAAATTGTATCATTATTTTATTATTACAATTTCTTGATAATAAAATTTTAAATTAACAAATGCTCGAGTAGATACGAAGTAAAACATTTTAATTTTTTTTTTGGATTACATACTTTGATCACTTTATCACGATAAAAGACTTTTATTAGTGATCGAAGTTTAAATTGTTCAATCATATCGGGCGTATCAGACATTTCATGGCATCAAATTAAACCTGTTTTTGATACTTTTATCATTGTTAACATATTATTGAATTTTTTGACATTTATGATATTTATGACCTTATTGATATTTTTAACTTAAATTGCTCTGTTGTTGCTAAGCAATCGTGATGGTATATTTTTTGTTGGCCTGACTCTACAGCGTCAGTTCTTGTCTTGTGTGTTGTCCACACTCACACATGGAAGTCCTTGTGTAAAGGAATGAGTATGTACTGTGTAGAGTGTGTAGTATACGTTACCATCAGCCCGATCCCGGTCGCGGTGCCGCTGTGGGTGCTTGCGGCAGGGGCGGTGCGGTGGCGCATCGTTGTCGCGGTGGCCGAACGTGCGGAACTGTAGCGTGTGGTCCAGTGTCGCTTGCGTCTCGCCGCCCACCGCGAACGTCGCGTAGGGGCTTATCTCGTACACGTCTGTTTAATGGTTACATGGTGTGTGACAAACGTCTGACGATGAATTTTACGATATTTATTTTGTATATCGATATTTTGACTAAATTACAAATATGTCATGGCTGAACTCGAACTAAACTGTGTTCATTGCACGATGAGCTAGGTTTAAAATCATGTCTGAATTCTGATGATGGTAATGACTTTTATAACTGTTGTTTACACACTGGCACGGAGCGGAGGCAGCGCGGTTTGGAGGCGATTTGGTGTGGGTGGAGCCTCTTAAAACATACCTACATATCTATGCTTAAAACTAAAACGAAGCTGCAATAAGGAATCAACATTTCCGTAACGTCATACTACTACGTCAGAAGATTGAATTAAATTCCCATTCACTCAAAACTTATTGGATATTGAAAAATCCCTCTCAAAGTCATTTAATCCGACGCATCAGGCGATTCTACGCCTCGTTCCGCACAAAATTTAAATTTAAAAAGAATCGTTTCAGCTACGTAAATCAATTTGTTAAGTAGCTGCGCGCATCAGTATCTCATTTCGGCCGACAGCGCCTTTCACACTTTAGCACATTAATACGGAGATCCATCAAGATCGACGTCGGAGACAATGGCCGGAAATGAGCCGGTCGGGGCGCGGTAATGCGATTGGAACGCCTTCGCGTTTCAGAAGGTTACAAACAAATTCCTACTTAGTGACATTCAGTGAGGTAGTACTAATTTAGGTAAACTTGGGTTTCAGGTGAAATAATCTCGGGAAAGATTCTATAGTCTGTCTGTAGTATATTCTAAGTCCTGTATTAAGCTCGGAATCCAATTACCTTCAATATATTAAAATGAAACCTTTTCTATCATGATTTGTTGACAAAATACTAAAAACTCTACCCATTTTTTGGTAACTTCTGTATTTTTTCTGCCTTAATATTTTTTTAAAACCAAAAATGATAATTTAGAACATAGTGACCTATAACAAAACAAGCTGGCAAAACATATTCAGTTAGAGTGATTGCCATGGATCTTCCGTCAAAAATGAATGGAGCTTCTTACACCCTCATACATGCCACTGTAATAAAAGTCCTCTTACATCTAATGTAATAAAATTTTACATGCTCTTATTTTGTTAGTGCTATCCTTAGGGTACTCCAAAAAGTCTTTAACCCAGATTTTGTATCCCGACAAAAAGCTTCTTTATTAGCCGGCAATGGATGTTGTCTTTTAAGTTTTAAGATTTTAATGGAAGGTGAATACCACAATACAATACAAATACGCTTTATAAAGTTGAAGGCACCTTTATTTGTACATCAAAATAAAATAGAGACATTTTTAAACATCAAGTGGTATCCAAAAGGCGGCCTTGTCGCTAACAAGCGATTTGTTCCAGGCAATCTTAGAATTTAAGAAAAAACAAAAAATTACAACGAGGTATAGGGTGTACGTTGCAGCGATTATAAGTTATTTGATTGTAAACTATTGCTAATACTAGTGGTGATAATGAAAAAGGTAATTATCTAATTAAGCCGACCAGTTATCGTAAGTTGGTAGAGCTTCGGTGACTTTTGACGAGGAAATATACTTACCCGATGCTGGTGAGAGCTTGTCATGTTTGTAGTCGTGTTGGCAGTTTCTTATGTTCTGCTGTTCAGGGCACACAGACTTGTCGGTGCTGGCTGCGGAGTGGCTGCAGCGACGAGCCTCCTCGTCCACCTGCCCACCGCACGGCCAACTAGGAGGTAACACATGTTGACTAATGCACGATTACATAGACAATGCTGAGTGCTTGATGATGCGACAGATTAACGCCCCAACTCTGAGTCACTAACGGTTACTAAAGAATCACAATACGAATTCTGTACTAAAAGGAGCGATTTAAGTAGCCGTTGGTGACTCTGAGTTGGTGCGTATACAAATGCTAAGTTAGGTTTCATGATTCCACTAATTGGGCACCATAAACACGCAGGATAAATCTGGTTGAAGCACTTGGTAGTAAAATTGGGAAAGGGTCATGTAATCGAAAAATAATAAAGTAAAACTTTGTACCTATGGTTCAAGAGGATGAACCACGAGGAAATAAAATTACATCAATATGTTGCAACTAATTGAAACACAGAAAAGTAAACTGGCCCATGGTCAAATGTACCCAGGGTCAAACTTGATGTACCTAGTAGATATGAGTAAAAATAATTATCTCATATTTATTAGTTATCAAACTAATAATAATATAGTCGTCACGGGTCTATCCTACTAATCTCGTTGAGTTGAGAACTAACACTATTTAGTCTCATTAGTCCCACGGGACAAATGTAACCAACATTAATGCCAAAATTCCCATTACGTCGTTAAGCTTGACCTCGGCAATACCACGGAACTAACGGGATGGACGGAATTATTTATCTTTAACCTATCATGTCATACATACAATACAAGTTTGAAGTAGGTGATAAATAAACCATTAAAATTACAAGTTACAATGTTTTTCCCCACAACTTTGTAATGTTGAAATGTGACTTGATAATAGAGTGCCTTGCTTTCAGCAAAACTTTCTCCAGAGCTCTTAAGTAGAACATAGATCTTCGCATTAAGTGAAATTATATTTCAGGGAAAATGGAGGTAAGATCTAAACACCTGCTTTACAAAATCCAGCTTGCATGTGAGAAACACATAACTCCCTTAGCTTTACACGTACCCGCATCCCGTATAAGATTTAAGAGCAAATGCGGTACATATTTTTAGATTGGAGAGACGATAAATAATTTATGGGGCTATTTGCTCATGAAATTTATTATCGAAATAGGCGTTAGCGAAGGTTTTTGGATTGTACGAACTCTGTGTTGTTATGCCTTCAACATTGATGGACTGCTTTAAATTCGAATACATAACACTTATTCACGATGATAGTGACCCTGACCGCAATTAAGAAGATAAGGATAATGATGTCGCTTTGATTGTCAGCCGCTAAACGCTTCGTCATGTTCTGGCTGGAGGCTTGTGAGCCAGGTCTTTTATTCTCACTTTCTTGGCCGACAACGCATCAATGATGCTTTTGGTGTTGCTGATGTCCATAGATGACGACAGCCACTTATTATCAGGTGGATCGTCAGCTCGTTTGTCGGCTATTTCCATAAAAAACAAATGTAGATAGATTAGTGGCTACCTTCTCTTAGTGATGAGCACGACGAGCAGCGCGGCGACGGCGATGGCGGCGAGGGCGGCGAAGGCCAGCGACACGGCTCCCAGCACCCGCTCGGCGCTCTCACTGCTGGTCACGGCCGGGGGCGGAGCGCCTGCTTCCGAGTGGAACGCCACCGGCCGACGGATGCGTTCTATACCGCATTATGCAATGGTTAGGTTAGGTTAGGTTTTTTTTTTCGCTCTACATTCATTAGGTTAGGTTAGGTTTTTTTTTTCGCTCTACATTCATTAGGTTAGGTTTTTTTTTCTCTGTCTTCTCTCAAAAAAATTTGCGAACGGCATACAAAAGGTTAGGTCAGGTTAGTTATGTTTGTTAAAACCCAACCCGCACGGGAGCAGCAAAGTAGCTTTGTGTTGTTTACACATTGGGGGCGGTGTGGTGCGAGGCTGATCCAGAGGCAGTGCGGTATCAGGATGTATAGTCATATAGTGCTAATGAAAATGATAATAGTTATTTGTCACTTTAATCCAACATATTTTAAAACAAAATGTTTCACACACATAAGTTCGCCTCCGCTCCCATGGCCTAAAACTAGCCACGCTATTAGGATTTGCTCACTATCCTTACGTTTAATACATTAGAACTACAAAGTAAGATGTCGGTGTAAGGGTCTCACATAATTCGACGATGACAATGGTTCTAATCTAGCTGTGCCTACCTCCTGAATGTGTAGTAGTGGCGGCGTATATGACGGCCTGCTGTCTGGCGGACTCCGTGGCCGTCCACAGCCGCAGAGCATACCACACGCCAGCGCCCAACCCTCCGAGGACAACCTGACGATTATTGCTTACATTGACTTAAAATATATTAAATACCTGCTGCATTTTTAGACGAGTCTTATTTGATGAACAATTTTGACACTACTTTTTATTGAAATATTAGTTTAAATTAGTTTAAAAAATAATTTATAGTAAACAGACTTTACTAACACTAAATATTTTTTTTTAATTTTGTATCAGCCTTATTTTTATACAACAAGTTACGATAAAAAGACACTAAAATAGCCTACCAAAAAGGAGTCGTCTAAAAACCGGGCAAGTGCGTGTCAGGCTACGCGCAATGTAGGGTTCCAAAGTAGTAAGTTTATGGACTATTACTCATTAACTACTTATGCTAACATAACCGTGATAGTTTTCCTTGTAAATTCATCATATAACCTATCTTTGAGATTTTTTTTCACTTGTCCAATTCCAACCGTTTCGCCAGCAGGGGGGGAGACACTTGACTCTTAACCAAAATTAGCATTTTAAAAATATTTCGCAAACGGACCCTTAATTCCAAAAATGGTCTTAGAAGACACATAATATTTTAAAAAGACCTTATCAACGATACCCTACGCTATAACAAATAAAAAATGGAAATAAAAATAAAACCAAAACATATGGACGAAAAACTTCAAAATGTGATCATTGC
Organism: Thymelicus sylvestris; assembly: GCA_911387775.1. Lineage (NCBI taxonomy): Eukaryota > Metazoa > Arthropoda > Insecta > Lepidoptera > Hesperiidae > Thymelicus > Thymelicus sylvestris. The sequence goes on along the minus strand of OU426905.1, from coordinate 11,355,011 downwards.
GTTGTAACGAGAAGTTTTCAAGTTATTACATCGTTAAATATCCCTTGTCTAGCAGATTTATTTATGTTAAAGGAAAATAGAGCTGTCATCTCACCGTCCTTTGAGAAGGGGTTTCCTATTATTGACGGGTGGTTGCTATAAACAATGTTTAAATATTGTAATACAGTTTTGTTCTATAAATTGTTACATGTTTGTTGTTAAATGGTTACCTATTTCTCGTGTTGTCACTTGGTACATTTTGACTTCTGTTACTTCTGGATTTCGTTATGGCTATAAAAATGTTAATAATATGATGCCCGTTAAAATCCATTCGAAAATCCCTTTGGTATTAGTGCAATAATATTTTAGAGTATGTTTTCAATGTATTCAATTAACTATTGCTAATCAAAGGGAAATAGTTATTATCAGGTAAGTAGGAATGGTCCTACTCATTTAATAAACTGTGGTTTGATGTTAGCTTTACAAAATAAATATTTGATTAATTCTGAAACACAGTTCCAATTTATCGGAATAATCATTGCGATATGAATATAGGATTTGACAAATCCGATTTATGCACAAGTATTTAGTTTCATACATTAGCATAATATGATGTTGATAGTGGTCGGTAATATATTATTGCAACTATCATAGTAGTAGCAGAATACCTAATTCTACCTTAAGACCCAATGTTATTCACTGGTGTGGTCCTACGATGTGGACGCCGCGGCGCCGCGCTGCAAGAACGATATCGCACCGCAATGCGATGCGTTGTTGCAACGCAACATCGCCTATGGCATCGATGTTGTCGGTAATTTCCTCCAAGCGATGTGCTACGTCGTAGATCATAGATGTTTGTACGCATCGTCGCACCACATAGTGTCCTCGCTTGCCTGGCCAGTTACCTCCTTGTATCAGCCGCCAAAGGACTCGTGCTTGCTGGGAGTAAGAGAGCTTCTTTCTTTCTTCAATTTTTGTCCGGCAAGGCATATGTTCTCTCGGCTAATTTGTGGGCTATTTACACAAAAAAATTATAATAATTATACCTCTCGATGATGATGCAGCGACGTGAGATCAGCGTCGCGCCATGCGTTAGCCCCGGCGTCAGCACGCCGCCACTGCAGCCGCATGAGCCGCGCGCCGCACCGCACCGCGCGGCGTGCGTCGAGCGCCAGCGCGCTGCTGTTGCTCCACACGGCCGCTTCCGCCCCCTCCTCCCGGCTCTCCGCTCCTCCGCCCTCCCACACCAGCACTGATGATGGTTGACCAGTTAAAGAGTGTTCAGAATTCTAGTTGGCCTACTGTTTGGTTGACAAGGAGAATTATCTAGCGGTATGTATTGGCTAATAGTTTTATTGTTATTTACTATTATAACTTCATATCGATTCCATGACCAACCTCTAGTGCGCGCTCGTCTTTACATTAGGGTAATTGTATAAAATATCAACAAGGAGATTGCCTATGTCGTAATTACGTGACTAACGCCCCAACTCAGAGTCACTAATGGTTACTTAAATCGCTCCTTAGTACAGAATTCGTATAGTGAACCTTTAGTGACTCTGAGTTGGGGCGTAAGTGTCGTTGTATTTACATATATAGTACGGGTAATTATCTAATACAATCATATTATCGGAAAAGACTTGTATACCAGTGCTGAAAAGTCCCTGAAAAGTTTTCGTAATAAGGTCCCTAACCTTACGAGAAGAAAATATTGGTGTAGAGAACACGCTGTAATCGTAGGTACAACTCATATACATACGATCTGGGTTCAGTTCGTATATATACTGGCACCGTTTGCCAATCAAGAGTTCAATTCCTCTCTGGGCAGACATTTCTGATAGATACGTAAACGTTTTACTTACAAAGTTACGTTACACTTACAAAGGGATCTCAAAAGTTTGAGAATTCGAGAGTATTCAGTAGAAAAACTAATTTGTAATACAAGTGCTTCATATTCCTTCTATTGTTAATGGCGTTGAAAATCCCGGTTCGCTATTATTTTTACTGTTTGCATACGGCGTGTTACTGGCTTCCAGCTTTCTGTTGGAACTGAGCACCTGTGCTAATGCAAAGTTCAGAGAGATCTCATATTTGAATAGCTGGTGCTGGATTGAATTCTCGTATGCGGAAAGATTTTTCTAAATCTTTTTCAAACATTAAATTTAAATTAATGTAAGTAGGGTTCATTTGTCGTTAATTTGCTATTTGTGCTTGTTCTGGGTACTGCTTTTAAAGATCTTTTTCTTTACCCGATCATGTTTCTTATCGAAGTAACTTTGGATTCCAGAACCACAACCAAACATAATTTAAATAATATTTACACAAACGAGGAGAAAACTCAAACACAAAAGCAAGATCACTAGCGTTCATAACAAGGAAGCGGTACATCTGCTTACGTATTTTTATTTTATTTTGTATAAAAATAAACTTATGGCTTCATTTAATTAAAATTTCATTTTCGTGGTATCACGTATCTACTAAGAGCGAACCTCTTCAGTTCGATAGCGCGTCACGTGCCGAGAATTTGATATCGGCAGCTGGGAGGAAACCTGGTTCTGTATTTTTATCGGTCAACACGGATTGAATCAGGTTACAAATTCTATTGAATTTACGTGGAAAATATTCGGCCTGAACCAAACGTGGAAAAGGTGGATTGATTTGCATAAATGAAACACGTCTTTGTTGAATTCGACTGTGTTACGTATTCGAACAGCAGAAACGTTTTATTCTTTGGTTCAAATCGGTCATATATTTTGGAGTGAAAGTTCAAAAGATAATTTAAAATGTTTAGATGTTCTAAACTATTCTCCATTCCCCAAAAGAAGATCTATTTCTGCGGTGATATATTACATTTTAAAATATCTTTTGAATTTTCTTCAAAACGTTCTTTCTTTTCATTTAGAAACCCCTTAAAATAAAATTCTGCCTCTTTGAATTAAATTATTGTATTTTTAATTCGTAGCAATGACGACTCTTTTATCAATTTGAAAGCTATTATGGTTGACTTGATGAAATATTAAAAAAAAATACGACTTATTACCTACGACCTACTTACTGCCTACGACTAACTCCAATGTGACCGAAAATATTTTAACCGAAAGAAATATAATGTAAAGTTCAGATTTCCATGCCTTCCTATGAGTTTAGTGAGGTAAAGTTGGTGTAATGAGTGAAGACCTGTAAGCAGCAAATTCATATCCATCTAAAAAAAATCCTACACATTAATTATCACGTGCGACGAAAACGAAAAGGTTCAAATACCAGGATGTCTATCTGAGAAATTGTAAAATGGTCTCTATAATGATGGCCCTAAATGTGATAAGAGCTATGAAATCAGAAGTGGGATAGTTATGTGCTTAGCTGAAATAGAGTGTAATAACATACCAGGAGCCTTGGTCCTGATCATCAAGGGCGCGGACGACGGTGAGGGACCAGCTCTGGAGTGCGCTACCGCCCTGACGGAGTACGCAGCGCCGCAGGACAGGGCGCGCAGTACCACGCTACTGGCTTCTCCACCAGCCTCCAGCCGCCTCTCCTCTTCTCCACGGCTAGGCTCACTGTCAGTGCTGTCATCACGGATACGAACCCACCAGATCGTGAAGCCTATTGATGAGATAGTAAAGCTGTTTTCAAACACACCGTGAGTGTTCGAGTGGGTACACGCAATATCTACATTTTATATTTTTACAATGTTAACACGTAGTTAGTTTCACAATTTTATTCAAGTTTTGACCGGAATGTGACACCAGGTCGACTTACGACTGGGTCGCACTAGAAAACATTCCGTTGCAAAACTCATGTCATTGAAGTGGATAATAATGCGTGAGGTAATATTTAAGTTTGGAATCCATTTAAGAAAAAAAAGTGAATCTAAACTTTGTAAAAGCTTTTCAAATGTGTTGAACGAAAGAAAAATAGCAATTATCTACGAGGAAACGGGAAAATGATTACAAGGAAAACATAACAAGACCCGGAAAGAGTAACGATGTAATGATTTGGAAATGCAAAAGCTTTTAAATTGTAATCATTTTCAAACACGGCACAAGCCTCCCGTAATTCGTGTTACCTGAGGAATCTTAAAATTTTGCTGTGTGTTTAAGAGGTAGATTTAAATTTTTGTGAAAAGATTTTTGTGAAACCATCACACATACAGTAATTATTCAGTCAATCAATAAACCTCATTCTGCGATCATCAGTCTGATCATCTGTTCATTTTAACACTACACTAGATCCATTATTTCTTGTAAAGTTGGCAGGTAAACTAACGACAACTCACTAATTGATGTTGTTATCATGTGGGTAATTGTGACGGAATTAACATGATGTTTTTCTTTCTTTCTCGTGTTCTAATATGACTTTTCGACAGTTCCTAGGGAACTTATTGACATTTAATGGATTGAAAGAAAGTTAACTATTTTCATCAGTTTACGACCCGTATTTCTTTTAAATTTAACTTTCTAATCATACATAACGTAAATTGTCTGCGTTGCAACAATTACTCATACAATATAACACGTATGTTCAACGGAGTTCGGATTCAACGGGAGCTCACTATAAATTATATTTACCCTCTAGAAATCTCGATGTCGAATATCAAACACTTACATTGACCTACTTTGGATAAACTTTCTGATCTTGTGTGTTCGAGAGCAGAGCTGAGATCCAAGCCAAGCTAATGAAATAGTGTGATGTGAAATGCGATCCAAGGTAATTGGAAATGAAAATTAGTCATAGCTGGTTCAAAGACATGTAATATTAGATCAAATGAAATGAGAACCAATGCTTGAAGTTAATTACCTATCTAGGTAGAAGTTAAATTACTTAGGTAAGTAATTAACTTCAGCATTGATTAACCAAAACCATTGAATGGTTAACCAAAAATCATTATCAAATTTTAAAAAGTTAGTTATGTCAATGTTTTATCTTGACTGTTAAGTTCAGAATGTAAGTACCGTTACTTAATAAAAAACACAGAAACTGATTTAAAGCTATAAAATCCCTACTTAATAATATAAATGTGAAAGTGTGTTTGTTTGTTTGTTTGTTTGTCCGTATTTCACGTCGCAACGAAGCTGTTATATGGTACCTATGGTTTTTGTGTGTGGAGATAGTGAGGAGGGTGGAGACTAACGTAGGCTACTTTTTACCACGGTAAAACATCCCCATGGGGAGATCGATATTTTGTTATTTACTAGATATTTAGTTCCGGATTTTGTTAATAGATGGCGTTAAATTCCGCGGAGGAAGCAGCGAAGCTGCGGGCAAAAGCTAGTGTTAAATAAAAAATCCTGTAACAAAGATATGAGTACAAACTACAAACTTGAGTCTTCAAAGCCCCTGATAAAAATTAATAGCAATCACCGTTTGCGGGTACTAAACGTAAGGATAGTCTTAATTTCGCTTCTAATGCTGAATAAGCACATGCTAAATTAAGGAATATTACCATGTGGCGGCGCTGCAGGGTGATGCGTGGTCTTCCAGGACAGCTTGGCCTCCTTGTGCGTGGCGTGGTCCAGCGCGAGGGTCGGCGCGGCGGGCGGCGCGGCGCACTCCACGCGGTACGTCACCTCCTCCGAGCCGTACGCGTTGCGAGCTGAGCACGTGTAGTTGCCGCTGGTGGACGCGTCTACTTCTGGTTGGGGTTTGTGAGGGAGTAGATTATGTTAGCTTTGGTTGATGTGGTTCCCTATGGTAAGGGAATGTTTGGGCAGTCGCTTCACATAGAGTATCTTCGATGTATAGAGCATGAATACTTAAAAACGGTACTATAATGTTAGTTTCACTTTGCTTTGCTTCTAGCACTAGAATCAGTAGAAACTATTGCCACGCTTCCTTTTTCGCCGAGCTTCTACGTTTTGGTGGAAGCAGGCTCTAATATGTTTTAACTTAGCATATTCACGGAACTTATTGTTGTACACTACTTAAAAAAAAATCGTGTGCTGTGCTAAAATGCACCTGAAACTTGTGTCACGATTCCGTAGGCAGAGTAAAACTGATTTGATTATGATGTCACGCGTACGTGACACTGACAGCCCGCCCAAAATTATAATTAACGTAACTTTAACTAGTTCGTTGATGTTAACGAAAAAAAAATTTGTATTTCTATAAATAAAGTGATTAAACGAACCTAATGACATTCCTCATTATGTAAGCTTGTACCTACTAAACGTGTATAGCAAGATGTCCGTGCTTCGTGAGATGCGTGCGCGGGTCGTGCGTCACGGGTCGATCAGCACGCAGCCCACGCCCGCACGTCACTACCGCCTACACGCCGGAATAGACTACTACATACTAACCGTGTATAGCAAGTGGTCCGTGCGGCGTGAGATGCGTGCGCGGGTCGTGCGTCACGGGTCGATCGGCACGCAGCCCACGCCCGCACGACACTACTGCCCACACGCCGAAAGAGAGTACTAAATACTAACCGTGTATAGCAAGATGTCCGTGTGGCGTGAGATGCGTGCGCGGGTCGTGCGTCACGGGTCGATCAGCACGCAGCCAGCGCGCGCGCGGCGCCGGCTCGCCCCGCCACGCGCACGCTAGCCGCAGCCCGCGCCCGCACGACACTACCGCCCACACGCCGAAGGACAGCACTCGGACTGTCGCTGTGGGAGGTGGGCTTTAGCAGTTGGGAACAATAACCATTGACTAATATCACTGTTCAGTATCGACAGGGCAAACACGTGATTAACATGTGGCATTTAAATTGGTCCAGTTATAGAAATGTTCAGTATATATTATTCACCACGGTTCTGCTACCGTAACGGCAATATCTTTTGATTGTGTTCACTTAGAAACTTGCATTTTTAGGGTTCCGAAGTAATATCGGAACGATTTGAAGACCTGAATGTTGGATATTGATTTCAACTTGACACCTCAAGGCATTCTTGAAATGAAAGGGGACAGACAACCAGAACGACGAACATTGAAGTGATGCTATAAGGTACGGAAACTTAAAAATATGTCGTAAATTGGAAATAAACTTGTGAAATAACAACAGCCCCAACCTCTAGAAGTAGTGGTAGCCGGCTGAGGGGCGGAGGGCTCCCCTTCCCCAGCGACGGAGTGCGCCGCCACCCAGGCCTCGTACGTGGCGCCCTCGGACAGTGAGCGCAGCTCCGTGGCCCCGCCCAGCCCGACTGAGGCCTCCGTGTCCTCAGCTTGCACTGTCGTGGTTTGGGGCGGCCTGTCTCTGGCAAGGATGGGTGGATTTGGAAAATGGTTTTGCAATGTCTAAAGTGATTATGTATCTGTATAGTGTTCTGTTATATGAAAAAACAAACATTGTCTTCAACCATTACTTAGTTGCTAAATTCTACTCTATTTTTAGATCTTACTTATTTTATGTCGTAACTCGTTTTATCGTTTGCACATGAAAGAAATATTTGTTATTTCAGTAGACCTACCTATATCCAATCCTAAGAAAAAACTTAAACACCAATCAAAATGTAATATGATAACTACCTATATTAAAATTACCTGCCAAGTTCCCGATAGAATACAGTATAATAGAGTATGGGTCCATTTGGCCGACTGGGCGGTAGCCAGCTCACAGCCAATGACGTCACTGTGGTGGGAACCACCTTCACTGCAGCTGGTGGTCCTGGTACTGGGTTATAACAATAAAGAAAGATTTATACATTTTTATACATAATTATGATGATATGCTACAAAAAGTTTCGATGACTGTCCAAATATAACATAAAAAAACGCATAATTAAAAAAATTTAATATGCGATAACCCAAAACTCAATGCTTAACTACAAAATAAATATGTCAAGATGTAAACCGCATGTATACTAACAACAACTTAACCTACCATCCTGCTGCGTGGTACAATGTATAGGCAGAGCGGGCACGCCGTCCCCTGCCGCGGTGTACGCGAGCGCCTGCACCGTGTAGTTCATGTGTGGCCGCAGTGCGAGCAGCAGCGTCTCCACGCCCGCTACCCGCTTCACCTCCGCGCCCGCCGCGCTGAGCCCCACCCCGCCGCGCACCTCCCACTCCAGCCAATCAGTCGCTGCCGACAAACAACTGCCATCGCTCAGCTTAAACGCTTACATACACGCACACACACACACACACACATACATACACGCACTAGGATGTCCTAAGCTGCGGACATGGAAATATAATTTGATACAATATATGTACACAGACGAGACAATACATATCGATGATTCGAGAAATAAAACTTATGTCACATAAATGTATATCCCGTCCTGGATTCGAAAGATTCGAATAAGAGTCCTCCCTTTGCAGATACTATAATTAAAAATTAAACGCTTCTGCATGATACGGACACAACCTGTTGTAAATTACAGTTTAATGGCACTTTAAAACACTATATGCACCGAACAAATTCTTGTTCGGGTCGTTAGCATAGAGTACGAAACAAAAAGGTGCGAAAATGCGAGAGAGTTCAAAAAATTCCAGCCACCTGCCAACAACATTACCGCCCGGCCACAGCTACTAGCGGCGCAGATTGCGGCGCGGTGAGCGGCGCGGCAAGCGGTGAGCGGCGAGAACAAATGGTAGACAATGTATGGAGGGTGCCACAGCTACAGCGGCGCGTTTTGCGGAGCGGTGAGCGGCGCGGTGAGAGTCGCGGCGGCGGCGGACTGCGCGGTGCGCGAGTGAAACAAATGCCGCGCGCGGCCGTATCGGTGGACGAACTCAGCATGTATTATATTTATCTTATTATTTATTATTTTTTATTCTTGATGTATTATATTTATCTTTATTTCATGAACAATAGTAAAACAATCGGTTGCTTCAAATACTAGTTCTCATCATATTTTCTTATTAATCCATGTGACAGCTCATTCCATCATACCCTTTTGTATTCGTTTTTCTTATAATGACAAACATGGCCGGTATCTTAATTACCTGCTTAAATTGTTGTTATTTATTTATTTATTTATTTATTACACTTAACACTTTATTGTTTGTATACCAAAACATAATATACATAAAGAGCACAAGGAAGGAACACAAAACAATGTTACTATTTATGTACAGATTATTTGTTAATATTATTATATATAATATTATTATATAGTAGTCTGAGTACGTCCACCGCTGACGCCGCCGCTATCTAGCTGTGGCATACCACCGCAAATCGCGCCGCCCGCCGCGCCGCTCACCGCGCCACTCACCGCGCCGCTAGTAGCTGTGGCCGGGCCCTTAAAACCTTTTAGATCACTTGTTTTTAAATTTTTACGAAATGATTGTTAATGACTATACATTTTAAAAACAAAAAAAACCGCATCATATTCTTTCCATCCGTTTAAGAGCTATGATGCCACATGTGTGTCTGTCACACAGATACGACAAACTTATAACACCCTTTTTTGAAAATCAACGGTTAGGTGCAGCGCAGACGGCACACTGTCTGTGACGCTCTTTTAAGTCTGTGAAAATAGAACCTTTGCAATTATATGCAGTAACGCATACGACGCGCAATAATTGCGGCGCATACAAAATACGTGTAATTCGGGCAGCCCGCGCCGCACCGCGTCGCGCAGCTCCGCTCAAATGGTGTGCGAAAGAAATACAACGTTTGCTTCAACACGCGCTAACGCAGACGGTGCACACTTCAGTCTGCAATCTGCATTCGTTAGTGGTGGGCGTAACGTATGCGATATTAGCATGGCGCCAGAGATCGATTGAAATACAAAACAGACCAGCACTTTCTCATTGTTTCCGAATGAGTCAAAGCTGGTCTTAAAATAGATAACAGTTCATTAAATGTTGTAACAGATATTTTATAGAATTTGAAAAATTTATCCGGATATTGTTTCAGAATTGAATGTTTAATATGGAACTGTCCTTTCAGTAATCTCTCCGAAAGTATAGAATGTACCCGAAATTCTCTATTTCTTCTTTTTTTCTGTACTTCAAGTACAAAATAATGCATCGCGATCTCTGCGTGATTTCCATAGCGTGTACGTCACTACAGTTCTGCCGACAGAGTGATCGAAGGTGTGCGTCGTGTGCTTTGAGTCTGCGAAAAATCCGAGATAGACTGTTTGCGCGCCATGTAGTCATTTGTGCGCCCGCAGTCTCGATCGCTCAAGAAGAGTGTCGTCTGCGCTGCACCTTAATTAATTTAACGTGACAAGCTGTCTGTTGTAATCTGTACTCACTGTGTTCCGGCCGGTAGAGCAGCTTGTAGCCGAGCAGCGCGCCGTGGTGCGCATGCGCCGGCGGTGGCGACCACTCCACCTTCAGGCTCTGTGGCGACACCGCCCGGCATCGCACGCCGCGGGGGCCCTCGGATGGGACTATAGAATACAATAACTTGGCATGCAATTAATGTAAGATTGTTAGTTGGCACACTAGCGCCTTCAACGTTGAGCGGTTTAACAGGGAACTTACGACTGATGTCCGCTTTCGTTTTTAAACTATACCACATGCTGTCGATAAAATACCGAGACCATATTGTAAGAATTTGACACAATCAATTCAGAATAAAAAAAATGTAAATAAATCACACCATAATTATTAATGAAATCATGTGGTAAAAATTAATAGAATTCCTCAAGAATTCTATATTCAAAAAGTTATATAGAATTTTTGAGGCACTAATTATGATATCAGCAAATAATACTCGTACTTATGCGAATATACAAAACGAGACATTGGGACTCGTATTTGAAAACAATTAAGCATTTAAACGAGCCCTCGATAAACGACTGATTGATTGAAAAGACTCCCGTTGAACGTTCAGTTTTAGGTCAATTCAATTTCACCTTCACTTAGTTCATTTCAGTTTCAAAACGAATAGTGATTAGATAAACTAAACTCACCGCTCTCCTGGGTTAGCGTGTTGACAGGCGCGGTGGCGGGCCCCGCGCCTGCACTGTTGAACGCTCTGACGCTCACAGAGTACCTACAAATGTAGCTACTCTATACAATCACATTAATTTTATCGCCGTCATAGGAATAGTTCGGTAGCCAGGGGAATTATTACGGGAAACACTCTATAATTATGGTTTAGACATTTTTACTTATATAACATATTTTATTTCAGACTGAAACTGTCGTAAATAAAATTTATTATTTAACTCAAATAAAGTAGAATTTAATAAATTGTTACTCGCATCGCTGAAGACTGAAGGAACCGCGAGAAAATCTGTATAACATTTCTCCTTGTTCTTCGATCATGTCCAACGTTGTGGATTTTAGCCTTTATAGTTGTGGAACGAACTCAAGCCAAGAAAACAAAAACAATAAAATAAAAAAGGTAATTAAACAAACGCTTCATTTATTATCTGAATTTTAGAAAAAAATAACCGACTTCAAAATAACTCAAAAACTACTCGTCAGATCTAGCTCAAATTTAAGTGGGACCACATGGCGAGCACCAGCTTGCGATTCTGAGTCATTTAAAAGGGCAGTTATCCACCCGATATATAAGTCTGGGGACCGAAACCAAGTCAACAACTACCGTCCCATATCCGTTCTGTCAGCCTTGTCTAAGGTTCTAGAACGCGTCTTAAATATAAGACTTGTTACTTATCTGGAAAGTAAATATCTCTTATCGCCCAACCAATTTGGCTTTAGAAAAAACCGTTCTACAGGAGACGCCGTCCATGCCTTGGTTGGGGATTTGGTTCAGAACTTGGACTGTGGAGATAAATGCCTTGCCATATTCTTGGATCTTGCAAAGGCATTCGACACGGTTTCGATCCCAATCCAAATTAAAAAACTTGAAGTTCTTGGTGTTAGAGATATTCAACTGTCACTGTTCCAATCTTACCTTACAGACAGAAGCCAGTGCGTAAAGATAGGTTCACATACGAGCTGTTACAGAAAAATAAAATATGGTGTCCCGCAGGGAAGTATTCTTGGCCCTAGTTTATTCCTAGTATATATAAACGATCTCTGCAGTCTTAGCTTAGAATCTGGTAAAATTTACTCTTATGCTGATGATACGGCACTAGTTTTCTCTTCAAAAGACTGGGATACTACTTTTGCTTTAGCTCAAAAAGGATTTGATACAGTTGGTAAATGGCTACAATTAAATCGGTTATCCTTAAACGTAAATAAAACTAAGCTTATAACCTTTGCTATCCGTAATTCCTCTCATCCCCCAAACACGCCGAATCTTAAAATTATCGCTAATATTAATAAAGATACGCCTACATCTAACTACACACTAGAACATACCGACTCGCTTAAATACCTCGGCGTCACACTGGATAAGAATCTAAATTTTCGTTACCATATCAATGATATGTCATCAAAAGTTCGTAAACTGTTATACATCTTCTCGCGACTACGCGCCTCTGCCAGTGTTGACGTGATGAGGATGGTATACAAGGCATTATGTGAATCTATTCTAACATAATGCATTTCAACATGGGGCGGTGCACCAAAAACATTCTTAATTCAGCTTGAAAGGGCTCAAAGGGCCATCCTAAAAGTTAGTTTATCTAAGCCTTTCCGATTTCCCACAGATAATCTTTATTGCTGTGCTAAAGTATTAACGGTCCGACAGTTATTTATCCTCAATACCATACTCAAACAACACCGGCTTACACCATATTTTCCTCAACGACTTCGCCGTAGCCACCCAGTCGTTAAATATGTACCTACTAAAAAATCTTTCACTCAACGATTCTTCATTTATATGGGTCCACATCTTTACAACTTGCTACATAAAAAACTAAACCTTTATCCATTAACCTTGTATAAATGCAAAGAATTGACTTTAGACTTTCTCTTAAACATTAATTATGACACAACTGAATCTCTCCTTAAGATTGCAATATGAAACAATACAGACAGACAATACATACACTTAAATACACACTCTCTCTCTCTCTCACACACACACACACACACGCACTAACACACACACTCAAACACACACACATAAACATACTCAAATGAACCTCTCCTTAAGATCGCAAATATGAGACAATACATACACTTATTCACACACGCACTTAAATATACACTCTCATACACACACACACACACATACACAGCACATATAAATGTAAAATTTTTACTTTTGTATAATCATTTTAGTTTAATGTTTAATTATTTAAGTCCCTTCGTTGTCACTCACAATTAGTTGAAATCTATATTCCACGTTACATGTATATATACAGCTCTTTAAGATAATTTGTAAGGCTATTGTAGCGGTGGGCCTGGTTTCCTGTGACACAGGTTTTTAAACCTAATATAGGGACCAGCTTCCACAAATACTGTAGTATTATAACTTAGATTGGTAAAGAGTCTATATGTAACACTGATTGTATTTGTGGTGGAAATAAACGATTTATTATTATTATTATTATTATTATTAAAAAAAAACCATCAAAATCGGTTTACCCAGTCGAAAGTTCTGAGGTAATAAACATAAAAAAATACACCTGAATTGAATACCTCCTCCTTATTTTGAAGTTGGTTAAAATTACACAAACAAGTTATTTTTTAAAATCAGTGCACTGTAAGGTTTGGATTACGTACCTCGTATAATGCTCCAAGCCTTCGATAGTGTATTTATTGATCTGTCCTCTGACTGTCGCGAACTCCATCCCGACGTTAGCGCCGCCGGACAGCGAGCCGTCAGCAGAAGCCCACCACCACACGGTGTAACCCAGCAGCTCACCGTTCCACGCTGACGTTGGCGGTGCCTATGTACAAACATAATAAACATAATTTATATAAACGTATTTTTTTTTAATGGAAATAGCCGGCAAACGAGCTGACGATCCACCTGATGGTAAGTGGCTATGGTCGCCCATGAACATCATCAACACCAAAGGCATCACTGATGCGTTGCTGGCCAAGAAAGAGAGAAGAAAAAGAAGGAAAGAAAAGGAAAGAAAGATGATTATCATACATTTAATATTAGCGGTATCCCCGCGGCTTCAGGGGTTTCGGGATAATAAGTACCATATTTTCTATTTCACATCATGGTCCACCTGTGTGCTTTTCATGAAGATCTGTTCAGTAGTGTTGTGACCTTGTGACCCCGCCTTCGAAGTTCGGGTTCGATTTCCGACTGGAGTACCTATTTTGGATAGATTCTATAAAGGTTGTACCTATGTATTTATTTAAGTAATTTTTTGAAAATTAAAATTTAATCTGATTATAAATAGCCACTGTCAACTTTAAAGATTTATATAGAACCCGTGTTACCTAATTTTTGTACACTGTCATCCAATTGGCGAAAAATTTCATGGTTTACATCTATTTCGTAGGTAGTCGTTAGGATAGGAAGTCGAGATTATACCATTAACAAAAGCCTAGCAACATCTTCTAGGAGTAACCTGGGCTGTCTCGTACATTGTTCAGACCCCGCTGAATTGCATTAGTAGGAGAGGTTGGTTTTATAGCCAAGGGTATAAAAAAGAAACTCCTTAAAAACTTAGTAGAACACCTTGTAACGAACTACGAACTTCAACAATAACAGACTCGTAAAGTCACCGAAGGAGAACTTTAGAAAGTTTCCGAGATAATTATACTTTGAATAACAAAATTTTTGAGAAACTGTAAATATTACAAGGATAGGATTTTAGACCGAACTAAAAAATGTAATACTATAACTATTAAATTGGCCATTGCGACTTCATTAAAGTTACGAGAAAGCCAATCTTATCGTTATCATGGCAAAACTTCGTTAATTTTGTGTTTTTCAAAGTAATGACTTCAAAAGAAATTTTCAAATTAATCTAGAACTTTATTTTCAATAAAAAGGTAAGAGTTTATTGCTTCACATATAATTTATAAGAATAACAGTTAACACAAAAAAAAAAACTGCTTTGTGTCCCAGGTTCGTGCTGTATTTCTGTATAGTGGCACAAGAACGTCCGTCCGTGTCCGCGTCTGTCACAAACACAACTGGTAGATTAAAACAACTACTTTCTACTTGTGCATTATGAGGCAGTGTAAATTAATCTATTGAATAGATACGTATACTAGAATCTGGAAAATTACGATTATATAAAGAACCAGCTAAAAAATTATGGGCATATTCAGGCGGAAAATAGGCTACCAATGCCGACCTACCCGGGAAGATAGCACCAAGTTTCTGTACCTTGTAACAAATGAGCACCAATAAGCGCCGAATGTGACTGAAACCTGCACGTCCCAACATCCAAAGTACAAATTATATCCCAACTCACCTGGATAGATGGCTTTTCGTGGGCCGTCTTCTCACCCTTACATCCCAACCCAACTGACTGTGGATAGATGTCATTTCATGGGCACACCAGACAGACAGGTCATAAAGTAACCTTCTTGAGCACCAGTAGATCAGCTCTAGAAAATGTTTCCTACGTGAATACTCTCTAACCTTACCTGCCAACCCAGCTCAATAGTAGACGGCCTGGGCGCGGAAGCTCGAAGGCTGATGGGGGCTCTAGCCGGGGGCTCGTGCAGTGTCAACGCGAGCAGCGCCCTCGTGTGGGTGGACGCGAACTGACCCGTCACCGTGCGAGCCCGCACCAGGTACGCTGTCGCCGGCTCCAGGCCTGTTATTGTTGTACCTTCAGTCCTAAAGACAGGATTGAGTTACTGATAAGCACAGGCGAAAAGTAGGTAAGATAGATTAGACTAAGTAGTACTAAGGTAGATAGACACTGGAAAAAAAGTAGGTAACTAGACGAAAATTGACAGAATCAAGACTAAATTTTGTGATAAAAGTTATTAACGGAATCAAAATTTTTATGGCAAAATGTTAACAGTAATAAAATATATTTAAGGCCGGATTAAGTCAGACTAGTGCGTTATCCTGTGAACGACGACAGTTGACATTTGATACATAAAATCACGTATACCTACCTAGCGGTATACATATAAAATCTTTAGACATATGTAGTTCGAGAGATAGTTCCATATATCTACTCGTAAGTATGACAACTTACTCCGAGTACGAATCCGAAGCATGAGCAGAAATAGAAATATTATGTGTGTCGGCGTCTCTCCACGCTTCAGGGTTGGTGGAGTCATGTCTCCGGTACTGCACGACGTATCCCATCACGGGAGAGTTGCCGTCATACGGCCTCTGCCACTGCAGACGGACTGATCGGGAAGTTGTGTCCAGCACTCGGAAGTTGGCTGGTGGTTCAGGTGGCTCTGGAAATGGATAAAAACTTTAGAAAGTTCTAATTAGACGTTAGACGAAATAAATAAAAAGAAAAACATTTACTTCTCCATTTTACAACATACTGTACCAAAGTTTTCACTTTTATACGAAATTATGTTAGGATTGGTATTTTTATTGCAGTACCAAAGAAATAATGGCGAAAAAGTTCGCAATTCTTAGATCTGCTATTACTAAGTAGGTACGATCTTACAAAATAAAATATTTTTTAAGTAGTCCACGATTTTGCAAGTTGTGGGAGATCTGTTGTCTCTGTCTATGCCATACTGTGACTAAGCCGATGGAACATTCTTTCGCGGTTTTTTCCATGACGAGACGGTAGGAGGATCAAAATTGACGTTCATATGTTTATCATTGATGCCTATATAAATAAACAATTTCGATTTTTAGTAAACACGATGACTATCGTCAGTTGCGTAAAACAATTACGCATTTTACCCAAGCACATTGCTTATTCCCATAAGGCAGGTGTCCATCGTCAATTGACATGTGATATCGACTGAGTGAGGTTCGGCAATCTTCAGACACGTCAAGCCGTCAGTCTCGTTTGTTAGTTCGACAGCAATCGTTAAACCATATCAGTTAACCACCGGCATAAAAACTTTCCTTGGTCTGCCAGTAATCCCTATATCCAATTAAGGAACACGTTGGAATACGCTCTTTAATCCATAATTCGTGATAGAATACACGAACCTCAGTGGTCAGCATAATGTTGAAGATACAAATAACGCACCCTCTGTAGAAAAACCGCATAAGTCGTATTATTTTGAATTTTAGTTGTTAATATGATTAGAAAGAAGGACAAAAGCTGCATATGCTCATTTTTTTCAAATTTTTATCATTAATCTTGACAGTTTTGTGCAAGAAATCGTAATGTTAATTCCTTTGACTACTTACTGATATTTGTTATTATAAAATGATATTGTAAAATTGTAATTTTCATCTTATGGCTTTTTTCCACTGAGGGTACGATAAGTTCTATTTTAATTTCAGGACAAACTTATATTCATCATACCCTGAACTCCTAAATGGACGAAATGGTCCGATCTGCCGTAAGGATTGGATGCTTGACATCGGTATACTCCTGAATCTCTTCTGTCTGCCCTTTCTATAACTAACTCACTTCGGAGACCTTCGACACTTCTAGTTTCTGAAATGCTCATCCTAAAAGAATGCATTTTGTTAGCCACTTAATAGATAGGAAATGTATTATTCAATAAGGTACATTTTTACAGAAATCTTATGTTAAATATCGAATTATTATTCGAGGGATGTAAGTAATCAATTACGCACGAGATAATAAGAACGAGCGAGCAAGCAATATAACAGAGTTCGACGGTGTAATTGATCACCTATACCCGAGTGAACTGAGAGAATTTCTTTTTTACCACAAATAGAAAGGCAAGGAAAAAGTAAGGTAAAGAATAATCATAAATTAAACAAAACAAGTAACATTGCAGTGTTAGATGGGTTTTAAACGTCGCGATAAATCTTAGGCTAGTGTCCTTATTTTTTATTGGACAATACTAATATGAAATCTGTATGCAATGTGTATAGTTCACATATGTATTTTTAGTGCCAAACTGCCAACTTTAGGCAAACTGCCTAGCTTCTAGACAAAGTAGGCTCATTTGATTTTCAAATTTGGTTACGTTCCCATGGAGAAAAAACTAATTTATATCCCGAATTTCGCTTTATTACGACCTAGCTTCAGATTAAGTTATGAAAATTGCCTATCTTAGCTTCTAAACATACCTGTAATCGGAGTTAGGCAAGGCCCGTCCAGAATGGCTCCATGTCATCGAAAGAGGACTGTCACCTCGCGCGAGACAAACCAGTCTTACTGTGTCTCCCAGTTTCGCTGTGACGTTCACTGATGGCGTCTCAAATCGCGCTGGTTCTGTGGGAAATTTTAAGAGTAATTTCCTCTTGTCCCTTTATTTATTTTGTCACTTCATTGGAAATTACGACAACGACATCTTATGTAAGTATTGTGTACGTACAAACTTCCATGTGTGCATGTGAGTATCGTGAAGCTTAAAGATGCTGCCACACCAGTAAGTAATGTTTTAAAATATTTTATAACTGCAGTGTATCAGCACTCTATTTAAAAAGGTGTTTCATTGTTTGAATAGTTCAAAAAACAAATATCAATAGCTTTCTTTTGCTGTAAGGACATTTTACACTTACCATTAATATGTATAGTGATGGTCTTTGAAAGAGCGGGAGCCACCCCGTTATCAGCTCTGCAGCGATACTTCCCGGAGTGCTCCGCGCGCGCCGCGTCTAGCCTCAGCGATCCATTACTCAACACGACGGGGTCTGACACGCCGCCCAGCGATGTCTCTGTACTACCTTATAAATGAAAAGTAATATTATGACGTCACTTTGTAGCACAGTTATCTGATTTTTATGTTGGAAAATTGCTGGTATCAGAAGAGTTTACTAAAAAAATTAATCATATATCAATAACCTCAATCATATCAATTAACCATGTATCTCACATGAAAGTTACTAATTAGTTTAAGTACATTGTTGACAATGATATTCGTAAGATATTCTCTTGTTTTTATAGGCTTGCAAGTTGATTACGACTTTATAAGCATAATAATTAAAATGCAGATAAGGTGTATATTTTTTTTATGTGATCAACACTTTTCCCAAATACCTATTGGAGATTTGGGAAAAAGTTCCACTCCGCATACCACGTACAATTAACCTCTCCAAAGGCCCCTATTGGCTGACGTTATGAAAGACGCAAGTTAATTAGACTGTGGCCAAACTATCTACGAAGATAAGAGAGTGGAAGTAATTCTTACCAGTGAACTTGGTCCAATAAATCGCAGGCGACGGGTGACCCCGCGCCTCGCAACTTATAGTTAATGATCCATTGAGCAGCACCGCCGTGTCTGAAGGCTCTAGTTGCCAGTACGGTGGGACTGCACAAAAAGTTTGTTGTTCGATTTATTACATTTGTTTCTTTAGATGAGTGTTACGAGTTTATGAAGAAACTTGAATGCATGACTGTTCATTGTGTTTGCAGTTATTTTTCTAGAATTTTATGAAAGTAACTTAGAAATTTAAATTTTATTATTTGATGATCCTGTTGCTGAATTTGTTTCGTAACTTGTTTAAAGAAATCTAAACCCATAATTAAATGGTGTTACATCCCGAACCAAGCTAATAAAGTGTTATAGTAATAACATACAAATATGTAGACATAGTTAACACAATAAGGAATATTTTTTCTTCACGCAAAGTGAGATATGAGAGTTGGTTGCAGACTTTTCCACCCTGCAGTTTCACAGTAATAAGAGGGTCCATATATTGTGTTTTTATTCAATGTAATTTTTTATTTAAGTACTTTGCAATAAAGTACGCTAGTATTGTGTACGCTGTCGCTTTGTGTTGTTAGTTGCCACGATCAGACATGGCACTTAAATTGGTCCAATCGTACCAATACTCAGTACATAATAATTATTTTTCGTGGCGACGCTGATCTCACTAAGACCATAAGAGAGAAAGAGAGATAGCGCTACTTTTTAACCGACTTCAAAAAAGAAGGAGGTATTCAATTCGACTGTATTTTTTTGTTTGTTAACTCAGAACTTTCGACTGAGTGAACCGATTTTGATGATTCTTTTATTAATCGAAAGCTGGTGCTTGTCATGTGGTCTCAGTTAGCTAGATTTGACGAGTAGTTTTTGAGTCATCCCTAATTTTGAGGTCGGTTATTTTTTGTCAAGAATTATTGCGTGTATTAAGATACGTGTAATGTGCCGACGGGCCTATCCATTCCTTTAAAAACATTGCTATTGGATAGATAAAACTTACCCTTGATAGCCAGCTCGGTGGAGGTGTTAGCCTTGCCAGCCGTGTTGGTGACCACGCAGGTGTAGACGCCGCTGTGCGCTGCCGTCAGGCTCTTGAACAGCAGCATGCTGTAGAACTCCGCTCCTCGCTCGTCTACCTAGATGTTAAGATAACATTACTTGAAATCATTAAAATGTGAAAAATTAAAGAGAATAAAAAAGTAGTCGTTAGAATGTAATTTTTAATAATATATTAGACGTTTATAAGTTTGAAAAAAATGAAGCAGATTTAATTCGAATTTGAAACTGTTCTCGCAACGGGAGCATTCGCCTCAAGCTGGAAACTGACTTGTAAGTCTTGTAACATTTTACTGTAATGTATCGATATTTTGTAACTCAAACCATAGACTGACTTGTAGCCTTAGTTTGTAACGTTATAGTCAAAATTATCTAAGATGCCCATAATGATAGCTGCCATTTATTAATATGAACTAACATTGTATGGGCGTCTTCGAGCGAAATGGAATTATCATTTACTTGACATGAATAGTTGAATACTTACGGACGAAGGATTTTTCCAAAATTTGTTAAAAATCCTTACTCACTTTCATTGGCGTTGATTATTAATCATAGTAAACGTTATAATGTAGTAAAAATCCCTTCACATCATAATTTATGCAAAATTTATTTAAAATATTTGACGTCGAAACAATGATAGATGAAGAAGCCTAAAACAAAACCGACGCAAAGTGATGTGACGGCCTGAAACCGTTTCTAAAACCAGTCATAATCGATACATTACTATAATCGGAATTTTAAAAATGAAAATTGATTAATTTAATTACTTTTTTAAAAATGATTTACTTGCATTTGAATTTAAAATTAGGTACCCAAGAATACCACGACGAATTGGATGCTAACAAAGGACATTTTCCATTATGTATGGGCACTTTGCCATCCATGAACAGTAAACTGCAGATAATATATTATATGTAATTATGTAGCTTAGCTTTTTGCGGTATTCTTTTTTTTTCGAAAAAATAATAATTATGTATACATGAATGTGTGTTACGAAATAAACAAGAATTTAATCACTGTAGTTTTTTCCCTGACGCTCATAATATTACCTCAAAATATTATTATGAAACTGAGCGGATGAGTTCATTCTATCATGATCTATCTTTCTTTATTTTTCTTCTCTTTCTTAGCCGGCAACGCACAGTGATGCTTTTGGTGTTGCTGATGTTCATGAGCGACGACAGCCACTTACCATCAGGTGGATCGTCAGCTTGTTTGCCGGCTCGGATATTTCCATGCATATCTAGCAGCATGAGTTGTTAGGAAGAAACAAAAGAATATATTAATAATACGTGGTACGAGATATGTAGCTCAATTGAGGTAGTTGGGAGGTACCTAAATGATACGGTTTTTAGTTTACAATTTAATTATCGAATCGATTAGAAGGTCTTACAATTTTGAATCGATTTGTTACAAAAATTGGTTTCTTTCGTGAACCGATTTTTTTGTACATCTCTAGTGTCACTGTGATTGCAAACGACAAATTGGGCATCTTAGTTCACGGGGACTATAGTCAGTCTCCAGCTTTAGCTGTAATGTTGCGTTACAGATTCGAGCATTACATTAGTGAGGGAGAAGAACCGAGAATTACAGTGCACTACCTGTAATGATACTACAATATGCAATTATTTTCATTCAACATGTAACATCAACGCTTATGACTTGTAATTGAAGGTAGGTATTGTTGCAAACGCGGAGCGCTTACCGCATAGTAAACATATGTTCAAAATCAAATCTGTAATGTTACATTACAGTCGAATGCTCCCAGTGAGAGAGCGCTCTTATACAAACTAATTTTAATGAATTCTTTAGTATTAAGTATGTACATTAATTAAAGTTTGACTTATGTTATGAGAACTAAAGTTGAAAATTAGTTTTAAATCAAAGGAATTGATATTAAAACCAAGTTTGAATCACAAGCGAGTTTGAATCAAATAGAGAATCAATTTGAAATCGCTTGCTACTTCGGAAAGCGATGAAATAGCTCATTTTTAACTTGTAAGTGAGTTCTGCTGTTCATAATTAACGCAAAATATATTTAAATAAATAATTGGTCACACCGTCGTCCTTGAAATTCGTTAAATTCTTTCACTTTTTAACCGACTTCAAAAAAAGGAGGAGGTTCTCAATTCGACTGTATTTTTTTTTTTTTTTTATGTTTGTTACCTCAGAACTTTGGACTGGGCGAACCGATTTTGATGATTCTTTTTTTAATCGAAAGCTGATGGCTGTCATGTGGTCCCACATAAATTTTATTGAGATCTGACAATGGCATCCATGAGAAAACTACATAAGTCGTAAATTTGTGTTAAGATGTGCGCGACAAATTGACGAATAACTCAATATCACGTCAACCGATTTCGATGATTCTTTTTTTAATAGAAAGCTGGTGCTTGTCATGTGGTCCCACATAAATTTGAACGAGATCTAACAAGTAGTTTTTGAGAATTTGAAGTCGGTTATTTTTTGTTAGTAAAATTTAGATTATTAAAGTCGTCGTTGTTATTTTACACTTGTACATTAGAGTATTAGTTCATTGACTGACAGTAATAAAGCGAACAATAAAATAAAAATATACATAATTCTATGCAAACACAATATATCTTCTTTATCTATGTTACATGTAAATTTTATAAATTTGCACTTCTTGTCCATATACACAGCCTTACCTGAAGCACGCTAGAGATGGGCATTTGATCCTTGAGCCATGAGAAGTAAACCGGCATATCCCCGGAGGTAACGGTGCAGGTGATTTGAGCACGGTCGCCCGAACGCAGGCCAGGCGGGAACACTATGGGAGACAGGACGGGTGGCGAAACGACCGTCATTTGTACCTGCAATGGACGAAACATTGGACGGGCGGTCTGCAATGGCGAAAAATAGCCGGACGGGTGGTCTGTGGGTGGTCTATTGCGAACGTTACGTTTGGATGTTCATGTTGCAAGTTAAAACCTTTAAAGTTTTCCATTTTTTCCTTTTTGTGACTTTAAAATACAGTTACAGTGGGAGTTTGGAGTTATGATATTGACCAAAAGGTTTTCCTTTTTATAGTCGTGCGTTTGGTGCAAAAGCTGCCGGTTTATTGGGAAATAGAAATCTTTTAAAAGGTTAGTAAAGTAACATTTTTTTTGTTTTAAATAACTGAAGTGAAAATGTTGCGAACTTTAAAACTGTTTCAGCTTAAAAATATAACAAAATCTTATAAATCCATATTTTAAAAACTATTATCGTTATTGAATTTAAAATTACTTAATTGTAAATATAAGATAGCATATTTCACCTAATGTAATTAAGGGAAATAACAATATATGTATCTACACAATAATATAGTTCAGTAAAACAAGCGTATCTAGGTACATTTAAAACTCAAATAATGTAAAATTATTTATATGTTTTGTTTATGATGCATACTATTACACATAGTTTGATTGAAGATAAACAATAAACAAGTGTTCAAGAAGATATCTAAGGACCTTACCTCTCTTCTAGCAAGTTCTCCACCAGGCGTCAGGACTGAACACGTCCAGCTTCCCCTATCTCGGTTCTTGTCCACGTTACTGATGGTCAACTGACCGTCCGACTGGTGGTACCTGGGGTCTGCGCCGGCGCCGCCCTCCCACTTCACAGAGCTAAGGATATCACAATTATAATTAAAATTTACAATTATAATTACAAATTACAATTTTTATTAACTGTCTTATGCCTATGAAAGTCAACGAAAGGCATATTTGCTTGGTTTCCATTATACAATAAGAGTTATCATCCCGTAATACGTTATCCCGGCTATGGCGGGATCCCTGGAGGAACTTGGTACAATGCTCGGGGACTTGAACAGCGCCTCACAACGGGTGGGTCTTAAGATGAACATGGACAAGACGAAAATCATGTCGAATGTCCATGTCACACCCGTACCGGTTGTTGTTGACGGCGCTGCTCTCGAAGTTGTAGACGAGTACATTTACCTGGGACAAGTGATCCAAATGGGTAAGTCCAACTTCGAGAAAGAAGTCACTCGTAGAATCCAACTCGGATGGGCTGCGTTCGGGAAACTACGTCATATCTTGTCGTCCAAAAAGTTACCTCAGTGCCTGAAGTCGAAGGTGTTCGAGCAGTGTGTGTTGCCAGTGATGACATACGGATCCGAGACGTGGTGCTTCACTATTGGCCTTATGCATAAGCTTAGAGTCGCCCAGCGGGCTATGGAACGAGCTATGCTCGGTATTTCTCTACGCGATCGAATTAGAAATGATGAAATCCGTAGACGAACGAGGGTGACCGACATAGCTCAGAGAATTAGCAGGCTGAAGTGGCAATGGGCTGGCCACATAGTTCGAAGGACCGATAACCGTTGGGGAAGAAAGGTCCTCGAATGGAGACCACGCCTCGGTAAAAGGAGCACAGGACGCCCCCCGACCAGGTGGACCGACGACCTGAAGAAGACAGCGGGTATCCGCTGGATTCAGAAGGCTCAGGACCGGTCAGAGTGGCGGAAGTTAGGGGAGGCCTATGTCCAGCAGTGGACCTGCAAAGGCTGATGGATGGATGGATGGATGGATGGAATACGTTATCGAAGTCCCACTATGATACAACAATGGTACGGGAAATTCCTGTGCTACAGTTGTATTACCCATAATTTCAAAGTAAGTACCTTCCCGTAAGAATAAGTAAAAATTACCCTCATATTTATTTTATTTTCACGTATTTAGCAAATTTTTTATTTCATTAGTTACTTAAATGTATTCGATAAAAAACTTACGAATTAAGATAAATGAGAAAGGAAAAGTCCTTACTCTATTGGAAATCCATAATAAGGGCACCAAATGGTAATTTCGGAGCCGGCAACTGCCTTCACAGTGCTCATGGCGCGGATGTATGGCGGACCTGTGAGGAAAAAACCTTATTTAACATAAAACGGTAAGTATACGTATATGTTTATACAAAAATGACACACTTGACTTTTTAAATTGTAAGTAGGATATCAGCAAGGCTATTCTGTTTTGTAACTCAACAGCGGAATCCGCGATGAGTGTTAAAATTCCTATCTTTAGTCGTTTGAAGTTCGAGTTCGAGACTCACTTCACTTCGCAAGTGCGTACTAGATGATTAGAGAATGACATATCAAGATGATGCAAGTTCGCTTTCGAGTCTCACTTGAGTGAGCTTCGATTTCGAGTTTGTATTTTAGAGAATAGTCCTCCTGGTAACCTGAGTGTCTGACTCAGGTGCGTGTGCTCAGTGTGCGAGTTCGTAGCACACACGTAGCACGTAGTCGTAGCGATCACTGTGCTCTACGTGTGAGCTATTCATCGATAGCGTAGACAGTATGAATGTCGTTGTCTTGTCACATCGTACACGTTGAGTCTGGCAGCGTGTGCGACCACACCATATAAGTTCGTAGAACGTACACTCAGCATAATAGCTTCGTTGCGACTTTAAGACCTCTTATGTGTTATGTGTCACTTTTCGCAAAATCACTTTTTTACGTCAAACGATTCTACATTTTGAAGCACTATCAAATTCAAAAACTCTTGTGTGTACGACGTTTCTATCTTAATTTATTCACCAAATTGAAAATCATCTATATGCTTGCTAAACTAAAGTTTATCGATTTTTATCTATTTTCTCAAAAAGCTGATTTTTTAGATAAGAGGTCTTAAAGTCGCAACGATGATAGTTAGGTATGCAGTAAATGATACAACAGTGTTATTATCAAAGTTATATATGTTACTTTTATACGTAAGGTATGATTTAACATTGATAAAATACCATAAACATTCTGTAATATTAAACATTACAAAACGTATTTTGTATGTTACCCTGCATATATAACTCTTTTGCCGACTGTACATAGTACTATCATATCACAAGTAGCGTAGGTAAAATTATGAAAAATTATAGTTGTAAGTACGCACCGTATACGTTGAGTCTGGCTGCGTGCGTGACTGCCCCGTGCGAGTTCGTAGCACAACACTCGTAGCGGCCGCCATGCTCTACGCGCGCGCTATTCAGCGATAGCACATGCAATATGAATGTAGTTCTCAGTACGCACCGTACACGTTGAGTCTGGCTGCGTGCGCGACTGCCCCGTGCGAGTTCGTAGCACGACACTCGTAGCGGCCGCCATGCTCTACGCGCGCGCTATTCAGCGATAGCGTCGACAGTATATAGTTGCTTCCAGATCCAATACCTGATTGACCACTCTCGCGGCCTTCTGTTACTATAGCCCTATTAATGATAAATAAAACATAATAATATTTTTTGTTCATACCTTAAACTAGTCAAAATATAGCAACCTTAGCAACCTGTATGAATTTCGTTGTTAATAGCAGGGATTAATTTATTCCGTTCATATTACAGAAGACTTATAAGACCAAGTAAAGAATAAATTAAGATTTATGGCTCGCACATTAATTTTCATTTCTAGGAAACTTTGTAAACAAAACCAGTGTTTGTTTGCAAAACTCTAGTATACAGAGTATTTTAATAACAAGAAAATATTCTAGTAACTTTCTTTCTTTCTTTCTTTTTCTCTCTTTCTTGACCGGCAACGCATCAGATGCCTTTGGTGTTGTTTATGTCCATGGCCGACGATAGCCACTTACCATCAAGTGGATCGTCAGCTCGTTTGCTGGCTATTTCCATAAAAAAATGTTTACTTACGCATACGTAACATATAAAAGAATCGGCATTTTCAGCGCATAGATATTTAAAACAACATAATATAATCTAATAAGGTTTATGAATTAATTTAAAAACCTTTCCTAAGGCTTGATTTTTATCCACAATACATGTATATTGTATCAATATCCATTGGACAAACCATAACCCATTCAGTGACCGCATAACAGCTTTAAAATGATGTCAATATAAATATGATAGACTCACCCGTGGTGCTGTGGTATCGGCTGGCCATCTAACGTCCATCTGAACCGCGGCGGGGGCTCACCCACCGCTGAACATTTCAGAGCCACTTGAGCCCCCGGTTGTACCGCTTGTTCAATGAATGTGTATACGAGCTCTGGCCGGGAATCTGTGTTCAATAATAGTATCTAATAATGGTGTATGCAGAAAAAAAATACTCGCACCACTACGATAGCCGTGTCATCTTTAATTGCATCTATACTAAACACTTAATCATGCTGTCTTAATCTGATTGCCTTCATTGTCCCTGAGAAAAAGGGATTTCATATACTGACCGATAGAAAACGAAGCGATCCAATAAGGGTTTCTATAACAGTAAATAAAATTTCAGAAAAATAATAAGAAAGATGTCTTAATTTTAGCACTATCATAGTTTTCTTTGGCTATGGATACTGTGTTTTCATTGAAGACTAAAGTCAAGGAGGCTTCACAAGGCAAGGAGACTACTTCATAAGGCAAGACTACTCCTCTTTATCACCTAGCTCATAGCAGATTCTGCCAGCTCCCCAAATTACACGGCGCTTTCTGGCCGGCCTCCACATTACACGGTGACTGTGCCAACTTTGACCCATTACCACACACTGTTATTGACATCATCAAGGAATTAAATGTGTAACACTTTAGCTTATCCAGATCATCAGTTAAGAATCCTGGTAGAAGTAAACCATTTCTGTGCATTCAATCCACGAGTTATTTTTAACCGACTTCAAAAAAAGGAGGAGGTTCTCAATTCGACTGTATTTTTTTTTTTTTTTTTTTTTATGTTTGTTACCTCAGAACTTTGGACTGGGCGAACCGATTTTGATGATTCTTTTTTTAATTGAAAGCTGGTGGCTGTCGTGTGGTCCCATATAAATTTTATTGAGATCTGACAATGGCATCCACGACAAAACCACATAAGTCGTAAATTTGTGTTAAGATGTGCGCGACAAATTGACGAATAACTCAATATCACGTCAACCGATTTCGATGATTCTTTTTTTAATCGAAAGCAGATGCTTGTCATGTGGTCCCACATAAATTTGAATGAGATCTGACAAGTCGTTTTTGAGACTTTGAAGTCGGTTATTTTTTGTTAGTAAAATTTAGATTATTTATTTACCTTTTATACAGATTGTTCTTGTTCTAGGAAACTTATTTTTAATATATTTTAGCAAAAGTAAATCGTAAAACGTACCTGAACGCTTGAAACGTTTTCGTGGAAATCCTTTTCCTGATACCTCCAGGCACGAGAAAACTGTAAATTTAAAACAAACCGTACGTCATTTAAACAAATTTGCTTTTCGAATTTATTTTGTAAAGAGTAAAGAAAAATAGGTGTTCTGAATTATGGAACCTGGTGTGATCATTAACGAAAACCTAAAACGGGTGTAAAACGCAGTTGATTTTGTGGATGCCTCGAATTTTGTAAGTATACGGTGCCTGCATAATGAGTGGGAATGGTAACTAACAACAACTCGTTGCCATCCAATATGGGTACCGTTTGTAAACTGAATCTCCACCGATGAAACGATATATCCTAAATGCATGAGTGCCGTTGGAAGTTATTACAGTGGTGCAGATCCAGGGAGATAAAAAAATGGTACCAATGAATCTGTTTATTCTCCGCTTCTTTTGCAGAGACCTTTCAGTAAATCCACTGATATTCCAATGCGGCAGCCATCATACTCCAGTAGCCCGTCTACTTATTGTCCGGCAATGATAGAAAAAAAATTCGATACAATTCCACGATTAATTAAAATATCTCTAAGTAACCTTATAGTCTTATACAAAAACACTGAAATGGCTTTTTAAAGTTGTTTCTTAGTTTCGCTAAGTAACACTATTGTTCGCTAGGGCAATGACCGCCTGCACTAGCTCGGCTTTAAAATGATTCCATTTAAAAATGTGTCCTATCCGGATAGAATGCGCTTGGCACCAGCGTTAAAATTATAATTTACAGCTGTTACTCAGCCGCATTTAATTATAAACTAGGCGGAATTTTAAAGTTCCCGGGAAAATAACTTGGTGGGAAAAAAACATTAAATACACAAGTTTCCTTTCAATCTAATCGTTTACTGAAATTCCGAGTTACACGTACGCTTGTGTCACATGTAAAGTATGTGTAAGTATATGTGTAAAGTATGAAATAAATTAAACGAAATGTTAATATAACTCTCCAATAAAGTCACGAAAACCAATTCAAAACACACTTATCTGTCTGTATTTATGTGTTATTTTTATGTACATTATTGCTTTGACGCAATACATTTTTGTCCCTACAGATATTTATGCCCGATTTGGTAACCTGTAGCAGCAGTTGATTCATAACAGTAGATATAGTTATAAAATATTATCTCCATTAAAATGAGGTTAATGAATAGCATATTAAATTTCTCTACATACAGGTAATATTGCCTGAATATATTATCAGATTACCCACGGCGAAGTTTCCCAGCCTAGTTTCAATGAGAGCCATAAAGTTAATAAGGTATTAAAATGAAACTACACAATGGAAGAACTTATAACTTAGCCATTCAAAGTAAACCTTACAGTGAATTTTTAACGTTTTACAAAGGCAAAGTTTTCGAGTCAGTTAAGTAAGTTAGTTTAGTTTAGTTCATAGTTTCTTTTATGGCTGGCCCCGCGTCGTGTCACTCCTGGGTACCACCAACTACTATTAGTGGGTCAGTATGTATGTATGCTCAATTCCAAACATTTTTATAAGTTTTTATATTGAGGCTAAGTACGGCATTCAGGCTAAAAGATGCTGTTGTTTTCTAAGTTTCCTTAATCTATAATATTATAAAGAGGAAAGATTTGATTGTTTGTTTGCATTGAATAGGGTCTGAAACTACTAAACCGATTTGAAAAATTCTTTCACTATTGGGAAGCTACATTATCCCCAGATGACACAGGCTATATTATATTTTCAAAAAAATTAGGAGTCCTTAATAAAACTCCAATACCACCCAAGGTGTAAAAAAATAAGAAAACCGAAGCAAAGCGAGGACGGTTACTCGTGTTATAATATTATTATGATCACTTGTAGGTTGGACTGGTGGAAGATCTCCTTTGATCCTTTACGTCAGTTAATAATGGTCCTAAATCAGCCATAATGTTAGCCGTTTATATGACTTTTTAATTTTTTTGTACTAACAAAGAACATCCAGTACATTTACGTGTTGCCTGAGCAGTTAAAGCCTAAGTTCGCTTTATGGATCTGACCTTAAGTCCCCCTTTAAATAAACACTTTACAACCTTTACATGATATAAATGGTGCGTCGTTATCAGATAGAAGAGCATTACAAAAGTAATTATGAGGTATAAATTCTGCACTGTTTCCATTTGTTTCTTGATTAACTACATACCTTTCCCTGCAGGTATTCTACAGACACATTTATGGGATTCCCGATATCGTTTTTATTAGATATTCGTGCTTAGCCTTGGCATGTAAAAAGGGTTGAGACATATCCTAAAGGTATGAAAAAGCAATATACTGAATTCGTAGAGAGCGTAATATGTAAAATATTTTCATATGTAACATGCATAAACCGGAATATATTTTATACATTGCGCAGTAAAACCACGTCATCGGCAAAAGCATTCCATAAAGGGATACATCATATGCAGAATTTAGGTCTGGCTGAAAATTTTACTCCGTTTTTCGTTTTACTACCTACTCGCATTCGTTCGCAATTTATAACATCGTAAATCGTGCAGTGGTGCAAAAAAATTACGGCCACGTAGAAACGGCGAGATAAATGGGTTCCCGATAGCCTCTACTATCACAAAACAATAATAGGATCGCTTGATTCGGGCCGGGCTATGAAATAGATTTCCCTTAAAAGGGGTTCTCGTTACGTCTAATCTAAGCATTAATTTGAATTAAAGTATTTTTGTTTAGTAATAAATATAAAACGTTCATAGTTTATTTTGCACTACTGTATCTATCGCGAGATCTGTTGCTCAGTCGGTATTATATCGCTGGTTGTTGAGTGGGTTCGGTTCCCGACAGAGGTAAATATTTAGGCGATATTTAAATGTTTATTCTCAGGTTGTGAGTGTGTTGAACATACTTAATGTTTTTGTGTGTGTCCTAATTATACCACTCACACAATTGTCTGTATCATGAAAGCGTATAATATTTTAAGTAAATACGCTGAGACATGTTTTAGGTTGCATGTATCTAATAAAACTTAAAGGAATATCGTTTAAATATTATATGTATATCGCTCACCTAGTAATATGCATGGCGGCACATCTGCAAAAAATGCGAATTTGAGTTTATATGGTATTTACAAGTGCATAATCTGCATAGTGGTAAATACTAACTAGTGGTAACCAAACCCATACAATCTGTAAAAAACGTAAAAATAACCCATAAATTAATTCTAAACATTTTCATAAAATCTTTGTTCCTCGTATATGTAAAATATGACAACCGTAGATGTGCAATTATATTACTAAGTAGGTGAGCGATATCTGAAAAAAAAATTACAAAACATTCGTACAATTGAAATTGTCCTCCTTTTTATTTTTTATTCATTAACTTTAAACCAGTGCATAAAACCAACGTATCTTCATTCAGACGTTCTGAACTTTATTTCTTTATTTATTAACCAACATTCCAAATTGTTTTCGAAGGAGAACGAAACAGCATTTTATTTATCGTTCGACT
Organism: Thymelicus sylvestris; assembly: GCA_911387775.1. Taxonomy (NCBI): domain Eukaryota; kingdom Metazoa; phylum Arthropoda; class Insecta; order Lepidoptera; family Hesperiidae; genus Thymelicus; species Thymelicus sylvestris. Next base: position 11,323,435 of record OU426905.1, on the reverse strand, counting down.
ATAACGCCGATTGGACTTAAAACTTGTATGGCTGCAACTGTATTCGGGGAACCGTCATAGATTCTTTACAAAACGAGCTTTTGACGTATGAGACTAAAAAAAATATCTCTACCACCCTCCCAGTGACACCCGCCCCCACAAAGATGGATGCCACTGCGGGAAATACCCGGCGAACTATTCCAATTTTCAAAGTTTCCTTTTGGCGAAGACCATTTCGGTTATTTCTGAATGAGTTTCAAAAATTTTGACCGATACTTGTCAACTTGACGTGGGTGCGTTGGAAGGTAATTATCCCCTTTGTGGGAACAGATGAGGTGAAAATAGAAGTGACAAACCTGCTCGAGTTTGTAGTCATGCTCTATGTATAATGAACGGTTCTGGATTTGAATCCTATCCAAGGTAAATTTTTAAGTCATATAAATGGTGTTCCAGGTTGGTGTCGATTGTCCACATCTTTGATAACTTTGATTTAATACCAGCCTTTTATTCAGGGTATCTTATGTGGTCCCTTTTTGTTGTTGGTTTTTGTGACTGTGTGAATTATTCGAGTTTAACTCTTTTAGAGTCAATTTTCATATAAGCCCGAGGTTTGAAAATTTATGGGGAGTAAAATCAAACTTTCTCCATTATGCTATGCGTTATACAGTTTGTAATTCGTAATAAAGAATCTAGATGACGTTGTTACTGATTTGACGATAACGCCATGTTAAATTAAATAATTCATATAAATAAATGTATCAAGCATGCATTCAGTAATATAAAAAATGCGTTCATTTGAGGGTAAATTTATTTAACTATATATTTTGTAATCGTTTGTAAGAACTAAACTCCAGTCATGTGTCGACGCTGACACATTCAAGTTTTTATTATTTTCATAACGTTAAATTAACGCACAAGCTCGTTTTTTTCCATTATTGTCGAATAGATCGATCACTACCTCGATTAAAGGTAAAGCACACCGCAGCTTGGCAGGTTATGATGGTCTTGATGTTTAGCGGAAAGTGAAGCTTAGTAAAAGTCCCCTAAAAGAATAATTGCCGTACTTTATTGGTAATAGTGATGCGCAGTCCTTTGCTAAAATATCGAATAAATGTATTTAAGTCATAACAACTTTCTTTATTTCACACTACGCGATATTTAAAATCACAATACTCCGTATTTCACAGTAGTAAAATTCCGGGAACCAATCGTTACACATCATTAAAATTAACGGCAGATACAAGCACTCGACTTAACACGGAAAGAAGATACAACGAGTAAAAAATGCAATTACTTTTAATGAGTTCGTGTTTCGAATCCCATTGCTATGCAGTTCGTCTGTCCGACCGTGCATAAAAAATTCGACAGATCGCAGTTTGTAGGTCGGCGGTCAGGTCTGCCCGGTCATACGAGTATGTAAAGCTTACACGCCGGCTGTAGGTACGTTTTGGAACAAAATTCCCTGAACGCCATTAGGAATGAGAAAATGTATGTACTTTTAGCATACAGGCCCGAATTAAGAATATTTTCTACTATACAAAAAGTATAAAACACATAACACAAAGACGTATTTTTGTTTAATAAAAAAGTGATAACATTTTCCTTGATTTAATGAAAAGTATAAATTTTAATGCTATTTAAACATGTATATATAAGACCTATTAATTAAATAATGATACTGTACATTTAACTATGAAGTTACATTAATTACATGAATAGTACATTTCTAAAATACATTTTATGTATCTTAAATGACATTTTTATAACAATTTGTATGTCCTTCTGCTGAAATAAGCGTAGGTTGAATAAACTCATCTAATTATATGACTTATTTTATTCGGGGATATTAAAATTGACGCCCACGATGGAGCTTTGTGAGTGGAATAAAGTAACAAATTAAATGATAACTTTGAACACAGCTATAATTTGCAGAAAATAACAAAAAAAAATAATTACGCAGGAATCTCAATAGATAATAATTATATAATTAAGTTTACATTTGCACCAATTGTTTTAAAACCCAACAGACTACCGATAAATAAGTGAATATCGAATGAATTGCCTTAAAACGAGTAAAACTTAAATAAACTGGATTTATGCGCGCGTGCCAAATCAAAGTTGTAGTGACGTCATCAACTTTTGTTTTTAAAAATATCCCGTCGTATATGCCCACCAGGTTTGTGTTGGAATCCTAATTCCAACCCAAATCATACTTTCAAAGGCCGACCGCTCTTTGAGTCCGTCGATATCGATCTGACATACGCGGCCTTTTGGATACGTTGAAATACATTGGGCATAGCAATAGCTATTTTCTATTAGAACCTCGCTGAAATTGCGATCTCCGACACGATTATTACTGAACATAGTTCATTAACGACAATCTATTTTGCCCCATGCCTATACTCGAATGACATCTCGGATTCAATTGAATTAGACAATAGCATATTTGCTAACACACTCTAGTCATCACAAACTAAAATTTTTAATGGCTCATTGGTGGACGATGCCATTAGGCATTAAGTTTTTACCCTTTGTTACTTACTTTATGAGACATAAATATAAATAAATAAATTATCAGACAATGCGCCACAAAGTTATAATGTGAAACTTTTCATTAATCGCGAATTTTTCGGCTGATTACGTATTTTGTGCCAATCAGAGACTTACATTAATTTGCCCGGGTAATATCATGTAGGTATGTACCTAATATGACCTAAATGATTTCGAGATAGGTAGGTAAAACTGATTTAACCCTGGTTAAATAAACTGAATTAATAAGTGTACAAGTATTGTTATGTTCAAATTATTTGATGTATTGTATTGTATGTATTATATTATACATATTCTATTAACTTATTATATTTTATAAAAAACCACAAAGATTACTTCTAGAGGGCAATAAAAGTTCGAATCCCAAAGATTCGGCCCCACAAATGGTCGATAAGATTACAGTAATAAGGGATCTTTCGCAACAATTTGCTTTGAGTCGACCCAGCCTTATTTTTCTCTCTGACTGAGTACAGAATTTATGACAGACCCCAAAGCAATAAAATACCTCGTGAGAAAATGAAGGAGCAAATAGCGATATATTTGTTCCTTGGTGGCTAGAAGAAACCCATTTAGGCATACGCACGTGGAAATATTATTTCTCCGTAACAATACGTAGAGACATTACATTGTGCGTGGTATTCATGAGGATTCGGTTTCATTGTCGTTTGTTATAGTCTTCTCGTGTTATACATTTAAACATATAATATACCTAAAGTATAGAGCTCTCCTTCAAAGCCGGCGAAGAATTGGCGACACTTATGGTTTTGCTCATGTCCATATAGCTCTTAGGTAAGGCTCTCATAGGTAAGGTAGCCTGTTACCATCACTGTCGCTCTGTTACTATCCACAACATCAAACGCGTTGCTGGCCAAGGAAGACCTGACAGTTACTGTTAATTTAATTGCAGATGAAATTAGAAACAGATTTAACTTTACAAATGGCTTGTCACTTTCAGGCTACAGCTTAGAAAGGATATCACTAAAACTCCATACAACTCTGTGCAAAGAACGTAATATGTTACATTAACATATGTACGTTACATTAATGATTCTTATGTTATTAAATACATAATATGTATATTATATTTCAATAACTCAAACAAGTTTTCAAAAATTATATGGAGTTAAAGAGAAATAATAGTAGCAATGGTTAAATATGGTTACTTCAGAGTACATACTTCTAGGTTGCAATTCCGTAATTAGGGCAATTCATCATCCAATCGTTGAGTAAACGTGTAGAGACGCCCTAACTCTACAAACCCTAACTTCACAAACTCTACACAGTAGTTACACCTTTGTCAAAATAATATTTCCTAGTATATAGTATGTTCCTTCATAGTTTTGATAGACATAAATAGATAAACAAGTTATTAACAAAGTCTTTATTAAAAAATCTATAATGCTTTACAAGGTATAGTGCTGATATCATTGTCCTGTCATAAATTTTCTATAAAGCCATAATGAAAAAAGATTTCAAATGAATTTATCGGTATAAAGAAGCTTTTAAGACAACGAGGCCATGGACAATGTGGCTTTATGCGTCTGATGGAAAAATAGCGAAGATCGGTCGAAGGACGCACGCAAAAAGCAACTCTTAAGATAAAATGTCATTTAAGGCTAAAACGCTGAACGTAAATTATAGTTATAAAGTTATCAATATACATTGCAACACAAGTGTTATGCATGATAATATAATACATAGTAATACTTCTAGAAACATAGTTTGTAAATATCTCTCATTAACATAAAAAAAGCAAAGCAGCAACCCATAATTGTCCCAATATTAGGCTCGGAATCTCCTCTCACAATGTGAGGGGTATAAGGCCATAATCTACTATGCTGGTCAAGTGCGGACTGGTAGATTTGAGAACTTTATGGAGAACTCTCCCGTGTGCAGGTCACGATGTTTTCCTTTACCGAAGCAAGTGATAATTAACTTTTAATACGCACACAATATTTAAAAATCAGAGATGCGTGCCAGGATTTGAACTCGGGCCCCTGTGTTCGAGAGACCATCGTTCTACCATGTTCTAACCTATCACTGCTTTCACTGCTCATTAAAATAAGATGAGTTATTGTCCGCGATAAAAACTCACGGCTTGTAGTGATGCTATAACGGATATAAAAGCAAAAATTCTTGCCTTTATTTTGGCCAAAATCAATAACTTTAGAAGGTACTAGCTGTTGCCCGCAGCTTCGCACGCGGAAATTATGCTTATCATATTATTTAATATCCCTTACAAAAGAAAATTTAAAAACAGGTTCATTTATATCGAAGTACTTATATTTAGGAATTTACATACTGAAACTTACAATCACAGATCATTCCTCCGGGAGCGGGTTTGGAATAGTAAACAACATTAACATTTTTTTCTTTTCCCTCTCCCTCTCCCTCTCCCTCTCCCTCTCCATCTCCTTCTCTCCCCTTGCCCTCTTCCTCTCCCGCTCCCTGTCCCTTTTCCTCTCCCGCTCCCTGTCTCACTTCCCCTCGCTCTCCCTCTTCCTGTCCCACTCCCTCTCCCTTTCCCGCTCGAGGTCCTTCTCCCACCACATATCCCTCTCCCTCTCCCTTTCCCGCTCGAGGTCCTTCTCCCACTTCATATCCCTCTCCCTCTTCCTCTATCGCTCCCAGTCCCTCTCCCGCCCGCACCCGCGCCCTCTCCCGATTTCGGTCCCGCTCCCACTCCCTCTCCCGCTCCCTGTCCCTCTCTATCTCCCTCTTCCGCTCCTTCTCCCTCTCCTGCTCCCTGTCCATTTTTAACTTAAAAAATGACGAAGTTGCTTACTAAGTTCATTCCCCTAAATTGCCTCTTTAAGGGATGATTTTCCGAAAAAAAAATAATTCTAAGTTAACTTTTGTTTATTACTATAAACTTACATAAAAAAAAACATATATTTTATAACTCTAAAACTGACGAAGTTGATTTGTATGTAGCTGACTACCAACCCCTATTTTTAGGGGATGAATTTCGAGAAAACAGTGGTACAGTTATTTTTTGTGTCTAACTATAAGCTTATATACAAAATTTTACCCTTCTTACTTCAAAACTGACGAAATTGGCATACTAACTTGCACAATCTTATTTAACCCTTTAGGGGATGACTTTCCATAAAAACGTAATATGTACTTCCAAATTTTGTTTCTAATCTGGAGCTAATAAGTATATAAATTTTCATGTTTTTAACTTTAAAAATGACGAAGTTGCGTACTAAATGAAATCCTCTAAATTAACCCTTTAAGGGATGATGTTCCAAAAAACCGTGTTAAAATTAACTTTTGTTCACAACTATAAACTTACATAAAAATTTTCATATTTATAAGTCTAAAACTGACGAAGTTGATTTATACGTAAATGGCTTCCAACCCCTATTTTTAGGGGATGAATTTCGAGAAAACAGTGATACAGTTATTTTTTGTGTCTAACTATAAGCTTATATATAAAATTTTACTCTTCATACTTTAAAAATGACGAAGTTGCATACTAAATTAAATCCACTAAATGAAGCTTTTAAGGGATGATTTTCCGAAAAAAAATATTAAAGTTAACTTTTGTTTATTACTATAAACTTACATAAAAAATTTCATATTTATAACTCTAAAATTGGCGAAGTTGATTTGTATGTAGTTGACTACCAACCCCTATTTTTAGGGGTTGAATTTCGAGAAAACAGTGATACAGTTATTTTTTGTGTCTAACTATAAGCTTATATACAAATTTTCGCCCTTCTTATTTCAAAACTGACGAAGTTGCCATACTAACTTTCGCACTCTTAATTAACCCTTTAGGGGATGATTTTCCAAAAAAACATAATACTTACAAATTTTGTTTCTAGTCTGGAGCTAATATGTAAATTTTCATGTTTTTAACTTCAAAAATGACGAAGTTGCCTACTAAGTTCAATTCAGTAAATTAACCCTTTAAGGGATGATTTTCCAAAAAAATATATTAAAGTTAACTTTTGTTTATTACTATAAACCTGCATAAAAATTTTCAAATTTATAAATCTAAAACTAAGAAAGTTGGTTTGTATGAAAGTGTCTTCTAACCCTTATTTGTACCCCTTAGGGGATGAATTTCCAAAAATCCGTTCTTAGTGGACGTCTCCTTAGCATAAACTATCTCCCTGCCAAATTTCATCTTAATCGGTTCGGCAGTTTCTGAGATTTTTTGTTTAATCAGCGGTGTGTCGCTTTTCAGTTTTATATATATAGATAAGGCAAAACCAACATCCCTTCATTGAAGTTATATTTTTTTATAAAAATACATTAATTAAGATCTAAAGCATGCCGTAATTATTTAATCAATTAATAAAAATAAATAAATAACGCTCATAGCCCCACACCAGGGTTCCCTCTATCGTGGGTGCCATGGACAACACACAGAGACAAGAACACTCATGCCCATAACGAGAATAGAAATTCAAACTCATCATTAAAATTTCCGCCTCGTTGGGAATCAAACCCAGGACCCTTGGCGCGGCGGTCCAGCATGGTAACCATCGCACCACACAGATAGTCAACTAGGTAAGTGGGTATTAACCTTAAATATTCATTTTTAAATTTTGAATTAAACATACCTAGTTAACTTATTTTCATAAATTATTGTCTGTATTCAGTTGAATCTGTAAATTTTATCATCGCTAAAATTATTTAAGTGAAGTATTTATTAATTCGTTGAGTCTATAACAGTTTTGCGAGACGAAACTTTTTAAGTAACTTATATTGTTCTTTAGTTCTTTAGTATCTAGTTAAAGTTGTCTCCGAATTTCGATTAATTCTGGCAACAAACTCAAATTGTATCTTTCGTTTTTTATTTCGTAATTCCAGATTGGAAATAACGTTATTTATTTGGGTTAAAGTTCGCTCAAATAAATATTATGTAACTATTAAGTTTGGAAGAATATATTTATTTCTGTTTGTCTTGAATAATAGAATAAAGCTTTTCCGTTCAACTAAATGTAACTAAAGATAGTTTATCTTCAGTACACAGAGTTAAGCCTTTCAGGACCTTAAGACGTGCAATAAATGGCGCATTTAAAAGGCGCTTTAAACTCATATCATCTGCGAACTCGACTCAGTTATTCTATGTGACGGCGACGGTATTATTATAAGGTAGTATCGCTGTCATAAGCGGAGCGGGATCTAGCATATAAAATATAAAAATTTCGTGTCACGGTGTTTGTGGTCGCACTTTATACACTAGTTTTTGGGTATATATTTGGGTATATGAGAATAAGTTGTAAACTATACTTCATATCGCTAGGCGATTAGGGTGTCCCTATTCAAATTTTTTTTGGCAGAACAACGTTTGCCGAGTCAGCTAGTAATTAATATTATAAAGGAGAAATTGAGTTAGTATGAGTAGAGTAGTAAAGTCGAGTGACTTTTTGCTGCCTTAACAACTACATGACACGATCGACTTGATTTTTTTCATTTTTAGGGTTCCGTACAAAAAAAAAACAAAAAATGCAACCATTAGCTATAGGATCACTCGTGCGTCTGGGCGACCGCCGTTCACAGCCAATTTACTCCGAACTTACTGGATCAAATGAGTTGAAAGGTACTGCTCATGTACTTTTTTGTGACCCAAAGACAAAGTATAAAGTAAACAACTGAAATAAAAAAAAGTAATGAAATTCACATGACCTTTAGGCCCGTATTAATAAGCTGATCTTAAGACCTCTGCGATCTCAAGCTACGGTTTTTCAGTGCATTCTCAAATTTACTTTCGGCATATTTAACACATGGCTGCTAATCATCTCATTGAGGGTAGAAAGGTACCTGAAATTCGTCAAGCTTACTTCTATTCACCATTTGAAATATTCGCTAAATCCTTCTAGTCTTTCTCCGCAACTGAATCAGTCTTATACCCGGACCTTTAAACGGGAGAGCCAACCTTTATATTTATTGCCTGTCTTATTACGCCTCGAGAGCTATCTCCAGACGGACTGCGCAGCCTTTTATCGTGTTTACCGTCTAGTATTTTTATGACGTCGGCTCTAGCTAGCCTTAAAAATAAAATATTAACATGTAGCAGTTAATTCTGCTTTCCTTAACTTCTATTTAAAAATAAAAATTTATTACTGTAAAGCTTTTAATGTCTTGCATTTGGATTCACTGGGTGAAATAAACCAAAGTTTTTCTTGACTATTTATGGTGTCTTTATTTTTTTATCAAAAGTCCTAATGCCAAGATTATTTTGAGACAAGGAGTCTTAAAGACTTCTTCATTTAGCTGTAAACAAAAGCTGTTTATTTAGAAAATTTTTAACAGACTTCAAAAAAGGAGGAGGTATTCAATTCGACTGTATTTTTTATACCTATGTTTGTTACCTCAGAACTTCTGACTGGGTGAACCGATTTTGATGATCCTTTTTTTAATCGAAAGCTGGTGCTTGTCATATGGTCCAACTTAAATTTGAGCTAGGTCTGACGAGTAGTTTTTGAGTTATCTTGAAGTCGGTTATTTTTTTCTTGGTAAAATACAGATTATAATCATCATAGTTGATTAGAAAGGATAACCCTCCAGCAGTTAATGATCAAACTAAAAATGACCTGAATGTGCATATTATTGTTGTTGTAATGTGTAGTTTAGAGTGCAAGTTTAGTGTTTAATAACTATAATGTAAACAAATACCTCTGCCATTTCGTCTTCTAAACGCCGCATCAATCTCGGGGCAATCAGAGAGGACGTCGTTGAGCAACGCGCAGTCTCGCCTGGTAAAAACAATAATAATGTTATTATATTTATTTAATGCTTTATTGTACACAGGATGACAAAGATGTCATTAAGAAAGTTAGTACAAAGGCGAGCTTATCTCTAAAAGAGATCTCTTCCAGCCACCCTATTTGATGTGAGAAAAATTAAATTAAATTTACTAAGAAATATTAATAGACACTCAAAACTAATTTGGATGCCGGTAAACGCCTAACTCAGAGTCACTATTGGTTACTTAAATCGCTCCTTAGAACAGAATTTGTATGTTGATTCTTTACTAAGGAACGATTAAAGTAACCGTACAGAATTTGTATGGTGATTCTTTACTAAGGAACGATTAAAGTAACCGTTAGTGTCTCTGAGTTGGGGCATTAGACTTTTTTATTGACTTGTAACGCGTTGGTGATGCCTCTGGAGTTACTCACGTCCATTGGCGACGATGACCTTACCAACAGTTGGTTCGTCTGTTTGTCGGGTAGAAAAAAATCATAAAGAACTTGAATTTTCATCTATGAAAAGACTTCGGTGTCAAACTTCAACTTTTGAAAACAAAATTGAAAGTTATGAAATATTAATCTTCAGGGTGAAAACTTTTCTTTACTCAGTTAAAGACACATTCGAATTAAATTAAAATTAAATTTTACACAATAGGTAAATCAGAATGCGAAATGAATTTCTATTTCTACAAAGAATATAAATAAATTAACTACAATTCAAAACTCTTCCATTCCATTCCATCGTTTCAGACATACGATCAGAATGTCAAAAAGAAAGTTGAGGTACGTCCTCGTGTCCAGACACCGAAATGAAATAGGTTTTTAGGTCACATTTGGCATTTTAAAACAAAGAAAACAATGCAGCACAGTAGACCGAGTGTAGAATCTTCTACTGACCTTAATAAGTCACGGATGGCGGGAGGGAATTATATCATGAGCTCTGGTATGACAAATAGTTCGTTTTTAACCGACTTCAAAAAAGGAGGAGGTTCTCAATTCGACTGTATTTTTTTTTTATGTTTGTTACCTCAGAAATTTGGACTGGGCGAACCGATTTTGATGATTCTTTTTTTAATCGAAAGCTGGTGGCTGTCATGTGGTCCCACATAAATTTTATTGAGATCTGACAATGGTATCCATGAGAAAACCACATAAGTCGTAAATTTGTGTTAAGATGTGCGCGACAAATTGACGAATAACACAATATCACGCCAACCGATTTCGATGATTCTTTTTTTAATCGAAAGCAGTGCTTGTCATGTGGTCCCACATAATTTTTGAACGAGATCTAACAAGTAGTTTTTGAGACTTTGAAGTCGGTTATTTTTTGTTAGTAAAATTTAGATTATGTTTATATGGTTTGGCTCGGAACGTGGTACTGCAGTGTTTGTAAACTTAAACATTGGAGCGATATTTATTTAACGAACAAAAGAGAAAAGTTCGATTTGTGGCCAGTTCTGACTTCCAACCACGAGCAAATTAAGAATTTTATATTAATATTGAGTGTAACGCTTTATGAATAGCGTAGAGCTATTCAAAATTAGAATATGATTGTAGCATAGTGGGCAAGGATTGACATTGATATCATTTGGCAGTGTTGTCGATGGTTCAAGTTTATTTAATTTAAAATGGAGTCCTGAGAACCACTCAATTTCACTGCTGAAAAATATTTCAAAAATAATAATAATTTACCACTTTTTCACTACTGTGGACTCCGTATGCCCTTAAAATATATTATACTCCACATATTTTCCTATTTTATGTGCCTGGCTAAATGGTTGGAGTTACACAAGTGAAAAATTCTCAAAAATGGGTTATATTATGATGATTTTACAAGAAAAACTATCACGGCTATGTTGCGCGTGGCCGGACATGCACTTGTTATTTTTCAGGTCTATTTTTAGTTCGATAATGGTATTACAAATTAAATTTAAAGAATAATTATGGAAAAATTCAACAGATTTTGTATGTTAAATTGACATTAAATATTTATGATTTTATTTGTCACTACTTTAGTGACTACTGAGAGATTTAAACTTTTCATAAGCCAATGAAATTCAAAAAGCATTTGCAGCGCTCTAAATTCAAATAGGAAATTTTTCTGCACTGATTACGCGAAGTTGAGTTTTGGACACTATTTTTTAGAAACAACGGTCTTTTTTTAGAAGCTAGTGAAGTAAACAGTATTTTTAACCGACTTCAAAAAAAGGAGAAGGTTTTTAAATTCGACTTTATTTTTTTATGTGTGTTACCTCATAAGTTTTTAGTGGGTGTACCGATTTTGATGATTCTTTATATATTTGAAAGCTGGTGCTTGCCATGTGGTCCCATTTTTTGATAAGATCTGACGAGTAGTTTTTGAGTTATCCCTAATTTTGAAGTCTGTTATTTTTTTAGAAGAATTATAAAATTGAACACTAAGGGTTTATCTTAGCTACATAAAAAAACCATTGATACGTATACTGCTAAGACCTAAGCGAGAGCAAACAACAAAATGGGACTAGTCCTGTTTGCCTTTCGTTTAAAACCGCCGGTAATTACACACAAGAAACTGAACACTGTAATGGTTTTCAGTATCGTTTTGTTACTCTTGTTTACGGCGCTGTAATTATTGCGGGTTGTAATTTAACGGAGAAAAACATTCGTCTCAACGTAACAGTGAACAGGACATGTATGAACGTAATGGCGTAGGCGAATGGGGTCAACGAACTAGTAAACTGTGAGGGTACGACAGTAAAATTAGGGAACTATTTTTTTAACAAGGTTTTTACCTATAGTTTTTTATGTTGCGATGGAATAATAGGTACGTATTATGGTGTGTAAGTATGAATAAAACTATTAAGAATGTTATATTTTAGGAATATTATATTTTTTACACATATTATGTAAGTGTATAAGTATGATTTAGATTAAGTATAAAGAAAGAGTGGGGCAGGTTTAATTTGTAGATTAGAAATTAAAATTGAAACTTATCAATTGCGAGAATTCCAACACATTCCAGGGAAGTGAAGGTCCAAGGAAGTATCCTGGAGTGCCCTGAAGTGGGCCGCTAATAAGTTGAAGACACGCACGTTACAAATAAAACGGTTAATGACGGGTTTTACGTGAGTTTCCCTTCGTCCGTAAGTCAACCCTTGTGTATATGTTATGCCGCCTCTACACATAGGCCAGCGCATTCGCCAACGCGCTAGCGGTGCGCTTGCCAACGCGCTTGTGAGAAATCTACACATTGGAAGGTCGTTCAGTATGGTTTGGTTCGGGCCAATGTGCGGATGGATTCAAAATGGATGTTGAGTCGCTAACAGCTGCAGCTGTATATTTATTGACAGCTTTTAATTACTTTGTAAATGTGTACAAGAAAAGGGTGATAAAAAAGAAATGGCAAAAAAGAAGGTGTGGGTTATAAATTATAATATAAAAATAATAATAAAGTAGGATGCTCTTTGTGAAGTAAAACATCGTGAGGAAAACGGCATGTTCAAGAACCTTATTTATTTAGCACTTTTAATACTTACAACATTTTTATTTTTATTGGTCATTGGCAGTTTTCACTCTGATAGAGCTCAATAAATTTAAATGTTTCCTCGTTACTCATGTTCGCCATCTCGTCAAGTTAGGTGTTAATTCGCTAATTTAATTAAGAAGAAAACGTGCACTCTTGATCGCTGCTCCGGGCAAACTAATCGCACCGCCACAGTGTTGCCAGATAATTTTTTCTCGAATAGCCTTGCAGGAGTGCGCGTGTAGCCCCGAGATAGCCCCATCCCAGGGTTCGAGTATTGGAAAAAAGGTCATCGGCAGGTTAATTTCATATCACTTTGTCGAGAAATCCAAGCCCAATGACCTTTTTTTTCTTGTTTTAGTCCGAGCGCTGAAATATAGCCCCGCGGCTACACGTAGCCAAGGGGTAAAATATAATAGCCGCTCGATAACGGAAATAGCCCCATCTGGCAACACTGCACCGCCAATGTGTGGATGGTGCTCCAAGCTTGCGACAAGTGTCCTTTGATGTTGCCGACACCGCGCGGCAAGCTCGTAAGCGCGCCAGCCAACGTTCAAATACCTACCGCCAATGCGCCAACGCCCGTTCTACACATTGGGCCAGTGGCTGGGCCAGCGCGCTTGCCAACGCGTTGGCCTATGTGCAGAGGCGGCATTAGTCACAAGTGTCAAAAACTAACAAATGATTGTTGCTCGAAAGATTATGACAAGTTGTAAAGACCGACTAGGGCCAACAGCAACAACCCATTCGAAAAAAAAACTATTAATAAAAACGAAGGCAAGAACTGAGCACTGAGCAGCTACTTTGATTACTTAGCATTTCGTTTTACAACAGATAAATGCTTTTAAGTTTCCTTAATAGTTTTTCTGTATTGAAAGTCTTTTCCTCATTTACTTAAGTTTCCAATTTTATCCTTCTAGTCTAGGAACTAGGGCAATTTTTAAGAATAGTACAGGGAGCGATAGAATTTGGTATGCAGGGCATGATTATAAAACCTTATGTAATCTATCTACATATACTATAATAAAACTCAAAGGGCAAATTTACTGTACATTGAATATTTTTTAAAATTTTTGACTAGGGGGCACTTCAATAACGTGTTAGAGCATAGAAATATTTTTTTTAGAATTATTGTCTGTCTGTCTGTCTGTCTGTCTGTCCGGGCATCACATGAAAACCCTTGAACGGATTTCGATGAAAATTGGTAAAGTTGTTATTAATACTCCGGGTCATATTTTAGGATACTTTTTATCCCGGAAAATTAAAAGGTTTCCCCGGGAAACGGGATGAAAGTTTGTATGGAATATTTTTAAAACATCAACCGATTTGCTTCAAATTTGCCACAAATGTTTCTTGCTTAAATTAATGGAACACCTATTTTTCAGTTTTTCAAAATTTTGCAAAAAAAAAGAAAAAAATACAAATTAATGTGAATATTGCTTATTTTTCAAAACCCGCTCCTGGAGGAATCCTTTGTGATTTTATCGTGGGTTTCAGTATATAAATTACTAAATATAAGTACTTTAATATAAATTCACCGTTTTTTAAATTTCCTTCTACAAGAGGTACAAATAACTCATCTAAATGTAGTCAACCTAACATGAAATAATTCATCAAACGACAACTAGATGGCGCTGTTTAGTTTTCTGAATCACGCTATTTTAGCCCCAACAAATGATCAGGTAGTGTCTATTAACTCCTGCATTCTAACGCGCGTTGATGGTCAAAGTGTAGAGTATACAGCATTAAATAGAGTTGTTGACCAAGACAACGCCACCAACTATCCCATCGAATTTTTAGATTCTTTGACGGCACCTGGACTTCCTGCACATAAAATAGTCCTCAAAATCGGCGTCCCAATAATTTTGTTGCGGAATCTATGTTATCTATGTCCTCCAAAATTGTGCAACGGCACTCGATTGAGAGTGAAGAAATTACAGCAAAATGTTATTGAAGCGGAGATATAGACTGGATGCGGTTTGGGTGAACGTGTTTTTATTCCTAGAATCCCTCTTATACCTAACAATTTTCCCTTTAATTTTAAACGCGTACAATTTCCAGTCAGTGTCTGTTTTGCTATGACAATAAATAAAGCTCAAGGCCAGACATTCCAAACTGTTGGAGTAGACCTCACAAATCCCTGTTTCTCCCATGGTCAACTTTATGTGGCCTTTTCAATCTTGAAAAATTCCATATTGGATCAAATGTCGTTTCCCAATTTCTACGCGGACGGAGTCGCGGGTACTGCTAGTGTTTAATATTAAGGAATGTTTGTGTCATTATCAATATTAAATGCTACCTGTATCTATACGTAAGGTACGATTTAACTTCGCTAATAACGTAAAACATATGTAATATTAAATATGAAGATTTTAGAATCATGCCTTGCATGCCTAACTCTTTTTCTTTGTGTAAATAAATGATTCAATTATAATTTTTAAATGTTTTTCTTTTTGTATTTTTATAATGTGAAATATCAATAGATATTTATTATTAATAAACCATAATCTAAATTTTACTAACAAAAATAACCGACTTCAAAGTCTCAAAAACTACATAGTTGTCAGATCTCGTTCAAATTTATGTAAGACCACATGACAAGCGCCTGCTTTCGATTAAAAAAAGAATCATCGAAATCGGTTGGCGTGATAATGAGTTATTCGTCAATTTGTCGCGCAAATCTTAACACAAATTTACGACTTATGTGGTTTTCTCATGGATGCCATTGTCAGATCTCAATAAAATTTATGTGGGACCACATGACAGCTCACCACATGACAGCTTTCGATTAAAAAAAGAATCATCAAAATCGGTTCGCCCAGTCAAATCAAATCAAATCAAATCAAATCATTTATTCATTGCTTCAAATATGGTTACAAAGTTCTGAGGTAACAAACATAAAAAAAATACAGTCGAATTGAGAACCTCCTCCTTTTTTGAAGTCGGTTAAAAACATATATGAGATAATATAAATAACAAAATATAATAACAGTGCTGTATCGTAAAAGATAGCACTACTATGTTGCCAGTCGCACACACGAGATTGAATTTAAAATGTCTGTACATTATCAATCGACGAAAATAAATATAAATCTAGAATTTAAATTTGTATATCAAAACCCAAAATGATTAAAATTTGACGCAATAAAACCCCAAAAGCAATTAGAGAGGATGTTTGTGAACGGGAAAGTAATGAAAATTGATTTTGCCGCGAGCAAAGTTTTCGATTTACCCGCCCTGATTAAGTGTCCACTTACTAATTCCAAATGAACTTGCGATTGGATTCATTCGGATTTCCAATAAATTTTACTTTACATTGCGATAAGTATCAACGCGTTTTGTATTACATTGTAGATTGAGATAACCTCGATGTATACGTAACATTCAAACATGAATAAGACCTCTTATAATTATGTTATGTATCACTTTTGGCAAAATCACTTTATTACGTCAAACGATTCTACATTTTGAAGCACTATCAAATTCAAAAACTCTCATGTGTGTACGACGTTTCTATCGTAATTTATTCACCAAATTGAAAATCACCATTGTGCTCGATAAACAAGCCCACCGCTTGCTAAACTTGCCCACTGGCAATATAGAGTTAGAATAGTTGTTAAGTTGTTAAAAGCCTATCTAAGGGCCCTCGCCGACGACTTTTTGTAGCGATGCTGTTGCGCGTTCATGAAACGCTTGTTAGTCGCATTTGCAACGCGTTACAGAAGCGATGCCAACGCGCTACTAACGCGTTACAACATCGCGACTGTATCGATGCAACGCGCGACCGTGTCGGTCGACATCGGTATCTTGCAACTGTAGTGATCGCAGTTACCATGGTGCCGGTACTGGATCGCGTTTGCATCGCAACAGAAGCGCGTTTGTATCGCGACAGAATCTGGGCCCGTGGGCGAGGGCACACAGCTAGCGACCGCTTCGCCACTGTATCGATGCGGACGCGCGACAGCATCGCTACTGCATCGCTACAAAAAGTCGTCGTCGGCGAGGGCCCTAAGGCAACAAACGCGATACAAACGCGCTTCTGTCGCGATGCAAACAAGCGTTAGTAGCGATGCTGTTGCGCGTTCATGAAACGCGCGACAGCATCGCTACAAAAAGTCGTCGTCGGCAAGGGGCCTTACTAGCTGTGATAGCGGTGGATCAACTTCACCGATTTTTTTAAACGACTAATTGAGCTCCTAAAATCAAAATTAATTAACGTAAGAAACCGAGTTTATATAACTCACAGTTATTATTTTAACCCCAATAGTAAATGGAGTAAGAGACGAAGTTAATACATTTTAATGTATCTATTCTCATACAGTGAAATATAATTTCCTTTGAGAAAAAAGATTATAGTTATAACCATATTATGTTATGGTTATGGTTATAGATACGCAAGTGATTCTACACAGTCACATTTTGTTTTATCACTGAACAATTGGATATACGGAACTCAATTGCAATTTCCGTCATTATTTACGATACACTAATCTTTCGTTATAATGAAAACGAAATTGGTTCCTGATAGGGTCGCCTATCCACGAAATCAATCACACATTTACGGTTGCCCAAAAAATAAAAGCTGCGCAAACTCGCATAAATGGACTTCGACACCCCAGAGCAGGTTCTGCCCTTCGCACGCATATTGTTGTTTTATTCAACCCTTCCGAAATGTTTCAAATCATAGGTAATGGAAGAAAAACATTACGAGGCGAATGAACTTTAAGGCCGCCGCCGTTGAGAAAATATAAACATTCAGGCAGGGTTTCAGAAGAGAAAGTTTTCACGTCATTTGAAATTCAGGGAAAATGTAGGTATACATCGTCTGTCAAAAACAAACAAAAACGTTGGGACGTAAATTATTCCAAACATGAAATTTTAATAATGTTTTTTATAATGAAGCAATGGATCAGACATGTATGTAGCTCGCTTATATTGTTATATTTGATAACTTAATTTAACTTAAGTTCAAGTGATTAAATACATGTAAACAGAGAATTTAGTAACAAGTAGAAAGTTAAAACTTAGCGAGTAAGTGAACAAGCAGATTAGGATTCTGTCTCTTATTCTGATAAGCCTGTGGGCGTGACTTATCACTTGACACGCTTGGACCTTCACTTTTTAGTTAAAGTTAACTATTCGGATTAGGTAGGTACTTAAGACGCATTTACGTAAGACTCCCATGCGTTGTAGATCATCTTGAGTATGTAATTTAATAGCTCAACTAAATAAATATGTTTGGACATACTAAAGTCCTGAAATCCATTCATATTTTCGTAATCTTTACATTCTTACCAGAGAAGCAAGATATTTTCGACGCTATCAAAAAGACATAATGTGTAGGAGTTGCTAACGACTTGGGAGGGTACAATCAGAGATCTGTGATAAAAAGGCGTTCATAATTGAAAGGACCTTTTCAAGTGTTCTGTCTTATGTATACTATGAAGAGAATTTTAGGAGATACCTACTTCGAAAAATATCATAACCATTTTGAATAGGATAAAAAATATTGGAATGCTCTTGTGTGCTCTTGCTTTTGTGTGTCTTATTGCTTGTGAGCGGCTTTAAAGCTTCCATGGGACTTTGGATTATGTATTTGGAGGGTTATATATTTCGAGTGTAGGGTTTCGAGGACTGTAAGCTAAGTCTACAGGAATTGAAACGTCGTTAGATGCGTCTTAGGAGACAGATACATTTACTATAAGAAAAATAAAACAAAATGAGTTCCACGCCACAATAAGTTTCTATCTTGAGCCAGCAAAATCATTTCTTATTTATCAAGTTTCGGTATTTAAAAATAAACAATCTATTTACTTTTGTACAAGATAGTATTGTCATATGAAATCAGAATATTACCTACTCAATTCCATCTTGCATTAATCGAACATAATAAAAATAAGCATAAAAATAAAATCAAATTTACACAGAACAATACGGCATAAAAGTTAGTGTTGCTCTATAAACCGCTATACGTGTTCTACCTATAATATTATCTCGAGGGTGAGACGCGAAATTAGGGTAGTAAGTAGGTCAAAGTCGGGAGAGGTCGTCGCCCGCACTCGAGCGTCTCAAGTAATTACGTAACGACGTCGCGACGACAAACAAATAATACGTAATGCCAAGTAATGGGGTGATCTTGCGGCTTCTTAAAGGATCATGGTAACGAGAACGATGTTTAGTTGAAAAATGTGACAGGCATCCCTCAAGGCTCCTTTCTCAGCCCCTTTCTTTTTATCATGTATAATAATGACTTAACCTTGTCGTAACAAATTACACTACGGTTAATGTTTTACACTGCTTCCATGTGTTATCCCATATGTTATATTTTGGTTATATTATATGTTATATTTTAGTTATTATTGGTTTACGGCAAAAATAGTTTAATAATGACAATGTAATAAAAAAATCAGATTTTTGGGATGTTTTCTTCTACAGGAATGATTTGTTACATTTTTTTTAGAAAGATCCTGACAGTTCAAAATTAGTCCGAACAAGAAAAAGTACATAGTTAACAAATACAAATACAGCTTATCTGTTAGAATCACTGTCATGAAGTAAATAATTATTACTTACAACATAGATAGAAGTACTACAAAAAAGGTCCAAGAAAGAAGAACACTAACATCTTCACACACATCCACATCTACAAATTTTATTCATAATGTGTTGTTTAGGTAGTTCTTGCCCATCAGTGAAAGGGATGATTGTATAATAAAAATTAAATTTTTAACTTACCCTCGTAGTCGATTTATTTTCAAATCCAATATTTTCTGCAAATCCTTGTCGATTTCGTTTGACACCGTCCAGCCTGTAAGTAAACCTTTATTTATTAAATCTTTCAAGGATCTTATTAAGTTCATCTTATCAATCATTTTGTTGAAGGACAATTCCTCAATATGTGTCCAATTTCTAAACTAAATGAACATTTTAAATACTGTAGTATTTTTAAGTGCCAACCATTTTTTATTGCCTTATAATTATTTGGTGCATTCAACAATAATGCTCAAAGAGAACCTTTACTTGCGCGGCATAAATCCTTTGCCTTGCCCGGAAGTCGAACTAGGGACCACCCGGAAGTACGTAGTGAACTACAGGATTGTTCATAATTTTATTATAAAAGCAATTTGATTTAACACTCAGATAATTATAGACTTCTTCATAATATTAATTTATGATTATAATAAAGCGTGTTCCTTACCAACGTGTGTTGGTATTAAAACTTTCAAAAAAATGTTTAATTACCAGTTTAATGGATTGATAAATACCTTAATAAAATTAAACGATTCAATGACTTTGAATGGGACCCCTTTAACCACACATTGTTGCCTTTTCGTTTAAAGTCGAACCAAACCCCATACCGCGGCTTACGCGGCCCAATTAAATGAATGGCTACTTACATGTGCCACGTGATCGCACTTATATTTTTGGGCGTGCGCAATAAAATCAATACTGCGAACTTTCCAAGAGTACACTGACCGAGTCACGCTCCAACCGAATAAGGTCACACGTTGCACAAACTATTTGTAGCAAAACAATACCGCCAGTCGTACGTCACGACTGCCAATTAAATCGCTGCGATCATTAAATCGGACGCCGGGGAATCGTACCGCATGCAACGGCCGGACGAACAAACGGATGAGAATTATATGTACGGCCTTTACAATTCTAAAGAGACCACGCAACTAAAGCGTACCACTTGAAAAAAGATAAAAACCCATTTTGAATGCGCATATTTCCCTACAAGCCGACGTCCCGCGCGGGGAGTAGACAAAGGCTGTGAAATTACAGTCTTGCTTTTAAATGCGAGAATGAATCGCTATGTCTCATTCCCTCAAAGCTTTGCTATCCGGTGTGCATCGCGACGGTACGCCTCTATTATTCTAGAATTTACAACACTAGTGTGACTGTTTAAGAAAGCTTCACAATAGGCATGTAAAACTTTATAACTCTGACTTTACAACAAACAATTGCCTGCGTATTCGATAGCAAATCTTTCCCGCGCGATCTTTTGGACAGTCTCTTGCGTGAACGGGTACGAAAGAAACTAAGTAAAGTTGAAAAGTACTCGTTATGACTGAATAGAAAACTATAGAATCAACTATGGATTTTATTCTATTCGAATTATTTTATTCGTTAAAGCACAATATAAGATTTTTCGAAGTTCGTGGAAATTAACCGAAGGGGTAATGCGCAGGAGACGGAGTTCATTCGAAGGTAGTTTAAGAGAGAAACAGAATAAGAGAGATATAAGAGTATCTATTATAAGAGAGTACCTTCTCTATAACTCTTTGCTCATTTAGTTAACTGCCGTTATTAACTAGAGTACATTTTATAATGGGTCCATTACTTTTTATGTATGATAAATGAATCATTGCATTCGGTTCGGTATTAAAAGACCTTTTATTAAAGTAGCCTTTTATAACCATCCATTTTATCCATTGTTTGTTTATTACGTCAAACATAACATGATAACAAAAATGAGCAAACATTGAGCCGTTGATAATACCTAATTATGTTTACAAAGGTATCAATAATACTCAATCCTGTTGTGTCTGAAGTCTGAACGAATGTGAGAGGAATATTTATTAAGTACACTTCTCCGAAGTCTCCCAAGAGGGAAATAAAAACTAATCGTAACACAATCAAAGTTCCGAAACACGCAGTGTAAAGACTTTTACGTGATCGGAATGATATTTATATTATGTCGATGTTTAGTTAATGAGAGATACGAAAATAAGAGTAGGTACCATGAATAGATAATTTTTTACAAAAAATATATTAATCCATAAATAACCTACTTTAATACACAGACAGCCCACAGTCGCAAAAAATTATGGACAGTACATATATTTTTTTAAATTCACATAACTCGTCTATTTGTGCACCAATTGAAATAAAAGAAACAATAAATAATAAACCAAGTTCAGTACAATATATCTGTGAAAACCGCTTTCAAATCAGTTCAGCCGTTTCTGAGATTAGCCGGAACAATCGCACAGACAATCAGACAAACCGATAAACAGGTAAAAATTCTAAATATCATTGTTATAGTCCGTTAATAAACCATCTGTTCAGATCAGTGACAGTTTTAGTATATGGAATACGTACCAAGTTTCTCGTTATCAAAAATTGGAAAAGACTGCCTTTAAACTGAGTTAAAAATTTAAAATCGTTTTTAAACCCAGTATTCCCTGGTATTATGCTATAATCTCGAAAGTATTATTTAGTGGCTTATGACTAAAACGATTCTAACTTGGTTTAATTTTTGATTCAGTCTTGCTTTTGATCAGTTCTTGGTTTTTAATTAAGATAGCGTCACCTTTGATGTGATAATTTTATAGAAGTTAATTGCATAAAATTATATTAGATATCGAATCATTTAAATTGTTAACTCTTTAATTAGGTAAGTATGTACCTACATCAAAATACCGTAGAGATTTAGATACTTTATACATAACAATAAGTAAATGGATTTAATTTCAAGTCAACTTTACTGCGAAGGATTTTATGTTTTCTAATTTATGTTATACATTCATAAAGATATAATCAATAAAATTTGTTTAAATATGAATCAAAGATAGATATTACGAACCCTACGCGGAAATAAAAATAGAATTGTAAAACGCTATACCTTATAAAATATTTATAATATTAAAGGAGTGTAAAGAGTGGGATAGCGATTATTACATGAAATAATAATTATGCTATTTAGCGTACATACGAATAAACCGCAAGTCCTTTTGCAAGTTTTCTGTTAGTCAAGGCTACTACGGGTAAATAAAACGGCTTCTCTCTTTGTATGTTGCCGTCTTTCCATTTTGTCGGGAGGTTTCGCCCCAAGACAAAACCTGCGGGAATTACTGTTTTGTTCCTCAAATACGGGCACAGAGCGCAATATCTCTCTTTTGAAACCCAGAGAACTCATAAATAGTAGAAATGAGCACGAGACGTTTACACTTTCTGGGACGTGAGAAAAACCGTTCTGAAAGTTAATAAACCAATCTAAATTCAGAAAATAACCAAGAGAATATACCCTATATTCTGAAGTTACAGTGATATTATTCAATTAAAATTTTTACTATCTTACAGTGGTTCGTAATAATATTTGATGCTTTAATTAAGCAGTGACAATTTTTTTGTAGGGCAACTCTCTACCTCCTGAATCTGGGTTTGACTCTAGATAAATTATGACAGGATTTCGTAGATATATTAAAAACAAGATATTGTTTCTGAAGAATATCATAATTACTATTTATTACATACTGTCTGACTCGGCAACGTTTGTTCTGCCAAAACCAATTTTGCATAGGGACACACCCTAATCACCTAACGGTATAAAATCATCATAACCTATTCTCATATCTACCAATAAAAAAAAAACATAAAAATCGATCGAGCCAGAGCACGACCACAAATAACGTGACACGAGATTTTTATATATTAGATTACGAGTGCATAGGAGTTGTACAGACAGAGACTCATTGTAAAAAAGAAGAATGCTATCAAAACATTTTTATATGTAGTTTTGAAAAGAACTAATAAATTACTATTATCAAAATGGTACGGACACCCTGGGTACAATGACCTCAACTCGTTACTTCTGAGAAGGCATCAGGGCCTAGCACATTATTATGATTGAAACCACATAACGATCCTCTTTTTTCCTTTTGTCGGTTAAGGCTGTAACTTACCCAAGCTTAATATTATTATAATAGCAATTATCTGGCTTTGCTCGCGTTATTTTGTTGGTAAAAGGTGTTATATCCCACACTAAAAAAGTATCGATCCTTGTTTCCACCCTTAAAAGTTTTAGTGTAACAATCAATTTTAAACTCTATTTTGAACTATTAAAGGTTGAGTTTCCCGAAATCTCACCGTATTGATTGCTTAGGGCGGCTTAGGCCATAAAATTAACTAACTTATCCAAATACCGTAGTCCTATCATCAATAGTTTCACCAATTAAAGGCATTCTCATTTATTCTATTGGTAGTGACGTTATCTAATACCAACAAGGCAACTTGGTAGTCTTAATTCAAACAACTAAGAACCAACTTAGCTAACTAATTTCGATTGCTAAGTTCTCATTCTTAGCAATCGAAATACTCCGCACATTACAATCAGAGACCGCTGTATTAATCGTCGCCTAACCATTCTCTAATTGTTTCTACCACGACATTTAACTAATGGAATCAGTGGAAGCTAGCGACACGGCAAACAATGAAAAACGCGCACCGTTTCTCTGTTGGCTCTGGAGACAGCCAGCAATGGAGACAAAGTAGTACGAAATTGCGGAGATCTTCTTCGGGTCGAGGTTGCTTGCTCATTGTGTTTGATGCTACACAAACAACATGTTTTATGAACCCACATTAGAGGCAATGGAACGAATTCCTCGGGTAATTTGTCGTATTGTTGCGGTTCGTGAATTGAAACATTACCCTTGATTATTATTTCGTTCTCATAATGCGAGACAAGATTATTTAACCTGAGAAGGAAAATGATATAGGATACTAATGGAATTTCAGACGCTTTGAATTAATCATTTATACCTGCTGTATTAATATTTAGTGTAAACCAATGATGTTGTATGTATAGGGAGGGTGTAAGCAATAATTTGAATCATCATCAATGATGTTATTCTGGGAACCTCAGAAACGCTTCAACCGATTTGAATGCGATAATAGCAGATGTATTGTAGTTCAGTTTATTTCAATTGGTACACAAATAAATAAGATGTCTGACCCACTCTCTGTGGTCACTCTCTCTCTCTCAAATCAACCGTGAAGTACTAAAATTATTTCATAAACTTTTTGATAATAAGTATTTTATACGGCTTGGGTCCGAAACTCCGAACAGCTTGTGACTTGACGTTTTGAAACAACTTACTCGTATTACATGGCGAATTGGAGTTTTGCATTTCATAGAAAGCGGCCTTAATACCAAATTGCCGATTGCCGAATGGAATCCGCATTCTACACCAAAATAACCTTTAAAATTGTGCGATAAATTGACGTATCTAAAAGTGGAAACACGTTCATTGATGTGAGATAAAATCGGAGGGAGTGACATTTCAACTCCACTCTATTGAACCTTCCATTAAATGAAATCTGATGTCGATTTCCAATTTGGGTATTCAGTGGTACCCTTATCAAGAGAGGGATAGCTGTCACCGTTTCTCGTGCCACTTTTAGACCATAATATATTGTCATTAAAATAGATTGACATTCAAGTTATTATTAAAATATTTTGATAAATGTATGCACACTTATCGGTGCTGCAAGATGAAAAACTTCAGGTATAATAATGTTCCCGAGTAATGGATGTTTGTGAAAGGTATCTCATTCTTGTACTAACTCTTTAACACTAGGATTCCCTGTGTCGTGGGTTCCATGGACAAGTATCAGTCACACCCAGACCAAGAATAGAAATTAAAACTCATCATTCAAATCGCCTCTGGGGAAATGGGCTTAATTTCATTAAAATATTTTCAATAGGTTTTGCGTAAAAAAGTAAGAAACATTTATACATTCTCACAAACTGACATTTATAATATTAGTAGAAAAGTGGATTGAGAAATTAACTAATAGTATCTATCAGATGATGTTTTGATTTTTCATGGATGACTAGCTATTGTTTCGTGAAGTATGAATGATTACGGATTTTGTTACGGAAGATGTAAAGTATAATTAGTAGTAAATAAGAACAGTAAAATTCGTATATAGGTACCTAACTCTTTTTGTTTAAACTAGTTCGAAACTCTGAGCGTTTCACATTTATAGCATGCCGTCCTCAACACATCAAATCGCAATGCAGCTGGATGTGACTTTGTGAGCGTTTAAAAAAACTTTTCATCTGCTCCATTTTTAGTTTTACTGCCTATCTTTAGAAGCTGATGTAGCGACGAATTGTAAATTGCGTTCCCATGTACCACCACGAATAAAAACCTAACTAGTTGTTATTCAATGATATTATATTATGTACAAAAAGAGGTAGTAATGCCAAGAACGCGCAGAAATTGAGTCGGTCTAATTTAGCTACCTGTCATAATTTCGTTTAGACATGGCACATAAAATGCGTTATAGATTACATCAATCAGTAGGTAATTAAATTGTAGGTAGGTACTTACATTAAGCAATTCATATTTTAATAAACTTTCAATACTTTTAATAGTAAATATTAATTTACTAATTGATACAATCGTACAATTATGACATGTCTAGCGGATCATAAACTGAACCTCGTGATGCACAAATATAACATACTCGTATCTATAGTAAAATATATTTGTTGTTATTACACTACATTATTACTAAATATCACAAAAACTGGAGATATTATGGCTACAAACATATAGCAACCGACAAACGAGTAAGTACATGAGCCAGTTGAAAATAGGTAAGTGGTCATAGCCGTCCATGGACATCAGCGACACCGTGATCACCGATGTTAATGGTGGCCACTCACGGTCAGTCCATCGCGTCAAATGGCGTGATATACAGCCAAAATTTGATCGTGAATGTGAAAAACTGATGGCGTGATTTAAAAAATTTGTATGTCCAATCGCGCCATTTTGAAATATGTCGCTTGGCGTGGCTCCAAAAATGACGCGATGGAATGACCGTGAGTGACCACCATAAGGGTTGTGATACTTGTGATGATGTAACACATGTCATGAAAATTCATGTTGTTTCCCAGCTCTATTTAAAAACTTCTATTGTACGCGTATCGGCTTTGTGTTAGCGCTAAAAATTCATTTCCATTTTACAAACGTCATTGAAAAAAGCTCACGGAAAATTTTATTTCACCTCGCTTAATTCAACTGCGCTTGACACGGTGCACTTTTTTTTTTGTATTATGATACTTAGTTTTAGCAACTTTGTTGATGAAAACCTTTCCATCCAGCATTTCATTGCCTACTAGATGAAGCCGTTACTTCCATTTTGTGTAATTTTATGAGTGCCTTAGGTATTGTCATAATAGACTTCAAGAAAGTTACCAAATTAGGGCGCTTACCATCCTTGACTATTCTACAACTAACGTTTTCGAAAAGCGCCTATAATAGTAGCAGATCTCGATCTAGGTGTTGGAACACTATTCTTTTTCCAGGCGAAATATATTTTTAAAGAAGAAGAAGAAACAGCGATACAAACTAAATGGCACGTCTTTTAAAATACCAACTGGTGCAATAATATCAACTTAAGCGGAATTGGCTGGAACATTGACAAACAAAGCGTGCAAACTGTAATGAAATGAACAGATACAAGTTATAACACGGGACATATAGGACATAGAGGTGTGAATATTTAGTAACGCACTAAAGAATAACACCCGCAAGTGGCTTTTATTTCTGAAACGTTTCCATTTCAATTAAATTTCGCGCAAATTGATTCGAAGCGGATCGGAACGTTCGCAACCAAGTGTTTGACAAATAGTCGCTCCAATTTATTCCCATCTCACATAATGAGATACGATACCCAACGAATACGGTTCGAATAAAACACCCTTTAATTTTCATGTTGCTACGTAATTTTGCGATCGCCGAGTGGGTACTCTCCACTGCGCCATGATGTATTCGCCATAATCATTTTAACAACGACCCGAAGCGAAATTATCGCGCCATTCCCCTTCGGAAATTTTAAACGACATTTTCATTTTAAACGTCGTATAATATATTTCGAGCGTGGCAGATTCGATGCTTAAAGCACCGTGTGTTCGACGTTATTAATATTCAATTACTGTTAAGTATAACAGTTTATTTATATTATTTAGTTTATAAATTAGCGCAAAATTTGTTATTCAGATCAGTTCAGTTTGATTTTAGCGGATTTAGGTACTTGTCACATAAATATTAATACCAACTTTGACCTAAAAATAAATAAATGCTCTTAGGGTTGTAATCGACCATAATAATTATATTGTTTGAATTAAAATTTTTTTAAAGAAAAAAAGTAAAGTTGTTATAGAAGCGGTTACCAAGCTTGTTTTACCAGTAGTGGCTTGTTTCACAGAGGGGGCGTCCATAAATTACGTGAGATGTTTTAGGGGGGGAGGGGGGTCGAGTCAAATCTCATCTAATCTTACGTTGGAGAGAGGGGGGGTCTCGGCAAATATCACGCAATTTTTTTTTCTGATTGAAACAAAAAAAAGTTATACTATTTTGGCCCATTTAATCCAGATTGTACATGCTCAAGATTTAATCTTAAGCGTAATCGTAATACGATTAAGATCATACACTAAATAAAAGCACGAAGCAATTTTTTTTCTTTTTACAATAACAATCCAACGCGTTTACGTAAGAAACCCACATTTTGAAAAATCTCACGTGAGATTGGGGGATGGGGGAGGGGGTTGAATAAAATCTCACGAAATCTCACCAGGGGGGGAGGGAGGGAGAGAAAATTAAAAAAAACACCTCACGTAATTTATGGACGCCCCCTAACCCGCTGGTGCATGTCATTCTGTCTATTTTTAACAATGACCACTTGTAACAGCCACTAACTTTAATATAAAAATTAGTAATAACAAGCAACTCACCTGTTTTCCCTCTCTCATATTTATTTCTGTTTTTGTTCATCAACCAGAGACACCTGAAAGAGAAAGAGACAAAGAAAACTTAGTTTGTATTCATCAGACATCTAATAAAAATATGTACAAGGTAGGTCTAACTTACACCTATTCCCAATATCTATCCGTTATCCTTAGTAAGTTACCTGACAACTTTCAAAATATCACATGCATTCATTATATTATCAGTTGTTAGGTGGTTGTTAGCATACCTAACATCAAAAGCGATATGGATAATTGGAATATTAGGAATTGCCGTATCTCTATTAAAGATTGTAACTGAATGAACTGTTTTCAATGCAATGAATCAACCATCTTCACAATTTAACAATAATATTTGTGGAGGTTAAGACATTCAGTTCTATTCTTAAGTATTTTGATCAGATACCTAAGTACACTATTCATCCATTTTTCCAATTCCATTTACAATTATGTGTGTCTACTATAGAACTTACTACATTCAATGTGCGCGATGAATGTTAAGTAGGGTAAACGGCCCAATATCCGTGAAGTTTTGATATTCACGAACTTTGCAGGTCTGTTATGCAAAAACTAATAACCTTAGAAAAACGAGATATATATGACTTGGTAGGTAATTTATTCTAGTTTTCAGATTATTGTATCGTTTCATTTTAGTAAAAAGATTTATGCACAATAATTCGAAAAATATTAAAAATAAGCCTTTTGTCCCAGTATCCGTTAAATTTGTACTAGTTTTCGTTAAATAGTCCTGGAATCCGGTAATTTTTACTGCGAATTGAAACTTTATTGCTTGACGTTAAAGTTCACAGAAATGTTGAAATGAAAAATTCATACCAAAGAAATGTTGAAATGTTCATACCAAAGAATACACATTAAATAAACAAAATATGTATATTTAAGACAAATTATACATACATAGGTAATTCCTTTATTAAATTGTATAATCATTAAATTATTTTAATATGATTTATTTAAATCAACTATCATTAGGGAGGTATTTATGAATCACATTATTTTTGAACTCTTAGCTATGCACTACTTACTGCAATTATTTGTGAAATTGTAGACTATTATAACTTTAGTAACAAATAGGTATATCACTAACCTTACATGAACAGTATATTAGCTAGAAAGCACTTAAATACGCTTACAAAATAGAAGAATTGAACTTGCTATCACCTGCGGTCAGCAACACGCACTAGCCAAGCGTGGTGACTACCGGCTAAAAACCCCGCATGATAGTCACAAATGAGCCTCGGCCCCCAGTCAACAGGCAGACAACATACAACACCAGGACACTGTGGACCGACGACAAGGTAAAAGAGCTGGAAGAAGAGAAACACAAGTTATACTGGAGTATTGTGGGTATATCTGAAGTCCCAAGTTAGGGAGGAGGACACGATAATACTCAAATCCGGAAACTTGTTCTATCACCGGGAGGGCAAACACCTGTCCCAAGGTGGTGTCGAATTTCTCGTCCACAAGTCCCTTGTCAACAACATTGTGCAAGTTGGCAGCGTGTCGCCCAGGGTAGCGTACCTTACACTCAGAATATCCAAACGGTATTCTTTGAAGGTCGTACAGGTATATGCGCCAACTTCGATACATCCCGACGATGAGGTTGAGGTTGTGTCTGATGACATTAGTAGAACCATCCATGCCTCGAAAACTCATTTCACAGTTGTGATGGAGGACTTTAACGCAAGACTAGGCACGCGAAATGACAACGAGATGAAGGTGGAACCCTTCGTATATGGACGACGGAACCAATGGGGACACTAATTGTTGGCAAACTTCATGGAGAAGGAGGACTTATTCATGATGAACTCCTTCTTCAAGAAGAAGCCGCATCGCAAGTGGACCTGGATAAGCCCTAATGGTTCAACAAAAAGCCAGATAGACTTCATTCTGGCAGACAAACGGTATATATTTAATGATGTCTCTGTGATCAGCAGGCTTAAAACCGGAAGCGATCACCGCCTTGTAAGAAGCATATTAAATATCGACGTCAAGCTGGAACGGTCACACCTGATGAAGTCTACGCTATGCCCAACACCTGTCCAAATCCAGGGTTCCGAGAGCTTTTAATTCGAACTACAAAACCGTTTTGCGTGCCTAGAATCATGCACGTCAGTGGACGAGTTTAACACCAAGATAGTAACAACTATCCACGAGGTAGGGTCGAAGTACTTCAAGACCCACCCCAGTGGTATATCTCAGGTTCTCTCAGAACAAACCCTCGGTCTAGTGAAGGACCAACGAGAACTATGTGTGCAGTACTGCAGTGTCAGACCTCTATGGCGGAGTACAGACGGTTCAATGAACAGATCTCCAAGTGCAGGCGACGCGATTTGCGAAAAAACAACGCAATTCGCCAGAGATCTGTCTATTGGGCAAAGTCAGCTTACGAGGTTGAAGACCGAGCTCGGTACCTTAGTGTCATCGAAACCCGAAGTTCTGAGTGAGACGGAGAGATACTATGGATGATTGAATGCCTGCTCTCAAGCTCCAGCTCCCCTCGAGGAGAGCGATAAGCAAGCCAAACTAGCCCGACACTACACAGAAGATATCCCGGACGTTAGCCTGTATGAGATTAGAGAGGCTCTCAAGTAGCTTAAAAACAACAAGGCACCGGGTGATAACGGAATCACAACTGAGCTGTTAAGAGCTGGGGGGAAACCCCTCTTAGCAGCGCTCCGAAAGCTGTTCGATTCCGTCATTAATACTGGGACTACCCCGGAAGCGTGGAGCAGAAGTGTGGTGACTATGTTCTTTAAGAAAGGGGATAAGACCCTTTTAAAGAACTACAGGCCCATAGCACTTCTGAGCCACGTTTATAAGCTGTTTTTGAGAGTGCTCACAAATCGCATTGCACGCAGACTTGACAACTTCCAGCCTCCCGAACAAGCAGGATTCCGAAAAGGCTACAGTACCATGGGCTACATACACACACTGCGGCAGATTATACAGAAGACCGAGTTGCCTATGTGGACTATGAGAAAGCCTTTGATTCTATCGAGACCTGGGCAGTACTAAATTCTCTTCAGCGGTGCCGGATCGACTACCGGTATATCGAGGTGTTGAAGTGTTTATACACATCAGCCACCATGACCGTCAGAGTACACAACACAGCAACGAACCCCATCAAACTGCAGAGAGGTGTCAGGCAAGGGGACGTCTTATCCCCAAAACTGTTTACCGCTGCGTTGGAAGACGTGTTCAAGCTGATGGAGTGGAAACGACTTGGCATTAACATTAATGGCGAATACATCACACACCTGCGATATGCCGATGATATAGTCATCCTGGCGGGACCCTGGATGAACTTGGTACAATGCTCGGGGACTTGAACAGCGCCTCACAACGGGTGGGTCTTAAGATGAACATGGATAAGACGAAAATCATGTAAAATGTCACACCCGTATCGGTTGTTGTTGACGGCGCTGCTCTCAAAGTTGTAGACGAGTACATTTACCTGGGCCAAGTAATCCAAATGGGTAAGTCCAACTTCGAGAAAGAAGTCACTCGTAGAATCCAACACGGATGGGCTGCGTTCGGAAAACTAAGTCATATCTTGTCGTCCAAAAAGTTACCTCAGTGCCTGAAGTCAAAGGTGTTCGAGCAGTGTGTGTTGCCAGTGATGACATACGGATCCGAGACGTGGTGCTTCACTATTGGCCTAATGCATAAGGTTACAGTCGCCCAGCGGGCTATGGAACGAGCTATGCTCGGCATTTCTCTACGCGATCGAATCAGAAATGATGAAATCCGTAGGCGAACGAGGGTGACCGACATAGCTCAGACAATTAGTAGGCTGAAGTGGCAATGGGCTGGCCACATAGTTCGAAGGACCGATAACCGTTGGGGAAGAAAGGTCCTCGAATGGAGTCCACGCCTCGGTAAAAGGAGCACAGGACGCCCCCCGACCAGATGGACCGACGACCTGAAGAAGACAGCGGGTATCCGCTGGATTCAGAAGGCTCAGGACCGGTCAGAATCGCGCTTGTTAGGGGAGGTCTATGTCCAGCCGTGGACTTCCAAAAGCTAATGGATGGATGGAGACTTTTAACTGAAACTTTCAATTGAAAAATGATTTTCCTCTTCCTTCGACAAAACTGTACCCGGTCCCTTGGAGCAATTGACGGGATAGAGACCACGGATTATAATATGCAACGTTGACCGTGGGATACCGTACTGCGCGTGGCAGCAGCTGAAATTGAGGTCCCTTTTTTGACTGCCTCCATGGCTTTTAATACAGCCTTTTGCTTCTCAGTCTTAGCTGAAATAAAAAAATGAAACATTTCTTACAAGTCTTGCCACATGCCTTAATATCCATCTCAGCTACCAATGATATTATAGAAATGCTACAGGAAAACGAAAAAACAACCAAAATAAACAAGGTAGGTAATTATTATTAATTCCAAGGAATGTGAGACTTTAACTCAAGACAATAAGGACCATGACAGGTTTAGGAGCAACTATTAGTTCACGAACCAGTATCCGGCAGAAAAATATACAGTTTCAAGCTAAAATGAGACCTATGTGAAGGCAATAAGGTTCAATAAAGATAGTTTAACGGGTTTTGGTTCAAGTTTGATGCGCGTACCAATATCCGGTAGAAAATGTACGATTTTGCCGGGTACTAGGTCTAGTAGGGATTTATGAGTACCAATAGATGTGAAACGCAAAAATATTAACATTTTAATTAGATTCACCTCAACTTGTAGGTTAGATCGCTAGATAATTCATTCAAATATTACAGTAATGTAATCCTGTTACCGTATCGTTATCCGCAGCAGTATGGAAAGCTCAACAATATGACGCGGTGACGTCCTAGTTCAGTAACTGAACTTTGTATTTTTGTAAAAAAATCCTATAACACAACTTTCATGTCAAACAGTTTCGACGCTATTGCACTTTTTAGACAGTTTTACCATAGCATTTGTACAAAATATTACCAAGAATATGTTGCCATTAACAAACTTTAATGTAATATTGGTAGAATGGTGCACTGATAGAAAAACTGACTAGTTACCGGATACTCGGACATTACCGAGAATACGTGCTTCTACCCTACCCACCATTATAGTCGCACACATCTCTCATACTCCCGTTTCAGATGTATTCTGCCTTAGTTCCTAATACCATCACTAGCATACACAAGAGTATACCTAGTAGTATACAAGGGGTATAGTAGTACCTATACACAAGGGTTCATGTTAAGAAACCAGTTGGAGCACTCTCCGGTAACACAATACATCGTCAGCAGACAATGCTCCCCGTTCACTCTCAGACCACAGTCAAGTAGTCTCTGGGTCGCATACGACCCGCCCGTAAAAAGACATTGTTATCCTGAATACCTTCGAAATGCACACTAGCTCCCCACTCCAGTGTATACTAACATGTTTTAATGTCGCTTTCGCTCGCGAAATAGAGTTAATTAAAAATGGGAAAATCTGCTTTCTTCCGTTTAAACGTTATTTTAAATACCACCGACGAAATCAACTTAACATTACAGTTACGAGTAAGTCAGTTTATATTTTTCATCCCCCTACCCCTAAAATTTTTTTGGCAGAACAACGCTTGCCCGGTCAGCTAGTAATTTATAGAAAATAATTATAATTATCTGTTGTTACAGGCCTAGATAATAAAGAGTAATTCAACGGAAAAATACTGACTATTCATTATTTCTGTGGTTGTTTTTAACTTGTTCAAGTCAGTTTATATTTTTCAACAGCATTCATCTGCAATTTATTATGAGGAGTCTTTAGAAAATTGATGTTTCCAAAAGGGAGAGAGATGCTTGAATTGAAATGAGTTGAGAATCTGCAGGAAAGCGTTATCTTTTTCTATGATATTATCTGCCGTCACTTACTTGTAGTATACCTGTGTGCAGAAAGTTTCATTTTAGGTACTCGTAGTAAAAACCTACATCTGTCCAAAGTAACCTTCAATTAGCATTTAGAAACATGCTAAACGTCACTAAACTTCCCAATTACGCACAAAATTTCACATATAAAGACTAACTTAATCCAAATTGTTAACGACACAAGGTATATACTTTGAACGTTGCGGCCGGCGCCCGGTGTTTGGAAATAAAATACATGTATTAACTGAACGATGGTTTATTTGCGACTGATCTAATGAGCGATACACGATTTACTCGCAACATACCGCCCACCAAAAAACAATAGTTTTTTACATGAAAAACTCAAAAAATACATACATTTATAAATAATTATCATCATGCATGACACGTACATTTATTACTTAATGTGCTTAATTACATAATAACTTAGTGCTGAACGCACAAAAGTAAAAGTAACAAAATAATGACTTAAACTTAATTTTTCTTATAAAATCAAGCAAGTGAGAATCTATTCCAAATACAATAATTGTTAGACATTCATTTTTCAGATCTGATTAAACCACAGAAGAAACAATAGCACTTTTAATAAGTAATTAAACTTTAAACATTTGAGAACAATTCTACTTCTACTTAACAATTTTGATCATTTATTGGGAGCTCACAAATTTTAGACAAATTACGTTTTATAATATTACCGCGACATTTGATGCTATACACACGACATAAATTATCTTGGCCTGAATGTTTTCCTACGATGCGACCTAGGGCCCATTTGCCCGGCGGAAGATTATCTTCCTTTATTAAAACAATATCACCTACTGCAAAGTCTTTAACTGGTTTTTGCCATTTTGGTCGTTGCTGGAGCTGGGTCAAATATTCTGTTTGCCAACGACGCCAAAAGTGTTGTACTAACCTT
The DNA here is from genome assembly GCA_911387775.1 of Thymelicus sylvestris. Taxonomy (NCBI): domain Eukaryota; kingdom Metazoa; phylum Arthropoda; class Insecta; order Lepidoptera; family Hesperiidae; genus Thymelicus; species Thymelicus sylvestris. Next base: position 11,288,362 of record OU426905.1, on the reverse strand, counting down.
TGAGTGTGTTGCCACCGAGACAACCTATTGACATTAAGGTTAATCAAACTAGGTTCAGATATATTAATAGGAGCTTCACCTATTAGAAAGTGACCTGGAGTCAGAATTTCTAGGCTATTAATATCAGTCACGTCTGCTGGGCAAAGCGGTCTCGAGTTCAAGCACGCCTCTATTTGACAAAGGGTTGTCAGCATCTCCTCATAGGTTAAATTGCAGGTAAGAATGCGTCTTAGGTGATGTTTTATGGAATGGACTCCAGCCTCCCACAGACCTCCAAATCCTGGGCTGTAAGCTGGATTGAAATGCCATTCTGTTCCGTCTTCAGCAAGTAAATCTACAAGATCTTCAGGCATATTCAACTTGGCTTCCTGCCACAGGGTTTTCAACTCCTTGTTTGCGCCCACAAAGTTGGTTCCACGATCGCTCCATAATTGGCTACACTTGCCTCGTCTTGCTACAAACCTTCTGAAGGCTGCTATGAACGTTTCGGTAGTGAGGTCACCCACGAGCTCCAAGTGTATTGCTTTCGTGGCCATGCAAATAAAGATGGCGATGTAAGCCTTGCTGCACTTGGCGCCTCTGCCACGTGTAGCCAAAATTTGAATTGGACCGGCAAAGTCTACTCCAGAATTCTGAAATGGACGAGCTGGTGTAACTCTGGCACTTGGAAGATCTCCCATAAGCTGTTCTCTAGTTTTTGATCGTTGTATGGCGCATACCAAGCATTTATGAATATGAGCCTTCACTAATGTCTTAGCCTTTACTATCCAAAAGCGTGATCTGAGAAAGCATAGCATTAATTGAACACCTCCGTGAAGCGTTTTTCTATGTGCCTGATCTACTATAAGTTTCACGGCTGCATTCTTATGGCCAAGTAAAATGGGATATTTCGCATTGTCTTCAATTGGAGCATGTCGAAGTCTACCTCCGACCCTCATGATGCCCTTTTTATCAATAAATGGGTTTAGCGATTTTAATGTACTTCTTCTACTAATAGGTTTATTTTCTTTTAAACTATATATTTCTTCCTCAAATTCTTCCTTCTGTACTATTCTTACTATCTGATCTAATGCTTCTTCTAATTCTTCATTTTTAAAGGGTTTATGTATAATTTCGGGTTGTTTCTTATAATGTATAAATCGCTTACAATAAATTATAACTCGTTGCAATTCTTCTAAAGTATCAAAATTCTCGAAATTCAGTTTTACCTCCTTCAATACACTGCAATGAACCTTTAAATTCTTTCTTTTCTCTATATCTGTTTCTTCCACATTTGGTCTTTTCAATGGAACATTCTGTGTTCGTAACCAGTTGGGTCCCGCCCACCATAATCGATTGTGAACGAGCTGGGGCAGAACTAATCCTCTACTAGCTATGTCAGCTGGGTTACTTTCAGATGCAACATGGTGCCACTGAGAACACGGAATATTGTCTGTGATCTCAACTACACGATTGCTGACAAATACACTCCATCTTGACGGATCTCCAGCTAACCACGACAATACGACTGCCGAGTCTGTCCAGGCGTATATTTTACTACAGGGGATTCTCATGGCCTCACCTACTTGTTTCAGCAATCGAGATAGAAGTACAGCGCCACAGAGCTCCAGCCGGGGAAGAGAAACCGGCTTAACTGGGGCAATTCGAGTTTTTGCTGCAATAATACTCGTTTTAATTTCTCCATCCCTGGTTTGGACTTTTATGTACGCTACCGCTGCATACGCCTTAACTGACGCATCACAGAAGCCATGAATAGTAACAGTTTCCATCAAATCCTCAGTAGTATGAAGCCATCTTTCAATCTTAACTTCATCTAAGTGTTGAAATCCTTGCCTTAATTTTAGCCATTCATCACGATTATCATTGGTGATCTCTTCATCCCAACCAATACGCTCAATCCAAAGTCCTTGCACTAATATTTTATAAAGCACGATTACAGGTGCTAACCAGCCTAGAGGATCGAATAAACGTTGTAGTTCCGCTAAAACTAGTCTTTTCGTTGCCCTTACAGGAGCTGGTGGAAGTGATAGATGATATTCTAAGCTATCACTACCCATGTTCCATGATAAACCTAAAGCTTTAATAGTACCATCCACCTTTATGTCCATACTGACCTTGGTGCTTCTCTGAGAGGGCGGAATTTGCTCTAAAAACTCCGCACTGTTTGACGCCCACTTTTGTAAAATAAAACCTCCCCTTCTCAATATATCAATTAGTTGATTTGCCACATTAATTGCGTCTTCGACAGTGTCTTGCCCGGATATCAAGTCATCTACGAAGAAATCTTCCTTAATAGTTTTCGCTACAGTGGGACGATCCTTGGCTTCATCAATAGCTACCTGATGCAAAGTTTTGACAGCTAAGTATGGAGCAGAGGCCGTCCCAAACGTTACACGTAAAAGCCGATAATCTTTTGGTAATTCAGTTTCGCCTGAGCGCCAAACGATTCGTTGGAAGTCAATGTCATTTTTATCAATTAATACCATGAGATACATTTTCTGAATGTCAGCTGTGAAACAAACCTTCCTCAATCTCCAGCGCATGACTAGGCTTCTTAAATCTTCCTGGAGTGGAGGACCAACAAGCAGCTCGTCATTCAGAGAAATGTTGTTTGACCCCTTAGCCGAAGCGTCAAACACGATACGGACACGCGTGGTTTCCTTATCCTCTCGAACTACAGGATGGTGTGGTAAGTACACAGCAGGCTTATTTAATTCTTCTTTCGGAACTTCTTCTATGTAATTCTTGTCTATGTACTCCTTAATAACCCTTTCATACTCTTTCCTTAAGTTTGGTTCTCTTCTAAATCTTTTTTCCAACTGACACAATCTTCTCACTGCTACCTCCCTTGTATTACCTTCCGTAGACAAAGGTTGTTCTGTTTTCATAGGTAACCTCACAATATATCTTCCGTCAGACGTTCTTTTGTGTGTGTTTGTATATATTTTTTCACATAATTTTTCATCTGCTGTATATAAACGTTCATTAGTAGGCTGTAATTCCCACATAGATTTCATCATATCATCAAAATTTATTTGAGTGCAAAGCACTACGCTAGTATGACTGGACTGTTCGTCACCTATACTACCAAATAGGATCCAACCTAAACTTGTCTCTTGCGCGCACGGTGTGCCTGAAGGGCCTTTAATAAAATTATTCTTAAGGATTTCCGCATAGACCTCAACACCCAGCAGAACGTCAATTTTACCCGGCGCATAATAATTTGAATCAGCTAAGGTTAATCCTTGAATATGACTCCAGTCCCTACTCACCTTAATATACTTACATGGTAACTTCGTAGTCAAGTGTGTAGATAATACATAAGCCTTGACCTTGAGGCTGAAGGATTGCTCATAATTTGATAATACCTCAAGTTGTACCACTTGGCTAACAGAAGTTTGAAGTGACCCGACCCCAGTGACCTTACCCTGTACCTCAGTTCTCTCAAGTTGCAAGAACTGTGTCGCCCTTTCACTGATGAATGTCCCTTGAGACCCAGGATCAACTAAAGCTCGCAACATCGTGATGTGGCCCGTCGAACTCCTCACGGGAACCACTGCGGTGGCCAACAAAACATTCCTATTTTCTGAAGAGAAGTGTGAAGCAATTGACACATCTGTAACCTCCTTTATTTCTTCTACATTTGTATGCATAGAAGACAAACCTGTTGTACCTTGACTATCCTTCCTATCCAGGCTTGTATCTAAATTCTTGAAAGAATGTAGAAGTGAATGGTGTCGTTTAAAACATAATTTACACGTTCCCTTCTGTTTACAATTGTAAAACGGATGCCCCGCCAATAAACAGTTAAAACATAATCCTTTCCCCTTTACAAATTCCTTTCTTTTTACCGGGTCTAATTTACTAAATTTCTTACAGTTATACAGGTTATGACTACTATTACAAAAAACACAAGTCGACGGAATTAAGGCAGCTCCATTAAAACATCTATCTTTAATTTTATTATCTCTCAACGGCGCAGTACTACATGTTAATTCTAATGTTTTAATTCTATTTTCCAAAAAGTTAATTAAAATATTTAAGGCAGGCATACTTTCAGAACACTCCTTACTTACATATGTTTCCCAATCTTTATGAGTTTCTGTATCTAATTTTTGAACAATTAAATATATAATAATAGCGTCCCATGTATCCGTATTTATTTCTAAGTTATTTAAGCTATTCAAACACTCTTTAGTACTATCAATTAATGTTTTCAACTGTCCCGATGACTGAGCACTCACCCTTTTAATTGAAAATAATCTTTTTAACACTGCATTAACTGTTGAATATTATGCAATGTTCATACATTTGTCGAAGGTTGGCAACATGTTAGAGATGACCACCCTAATGTGTAGGTAATCTGTATTTGTAATCTGTATCCTATGTCTGTATCGTTTGCTTGTCACGTGACTGACATGTACGTCACAGTCTGTCACTGATCTGTAGTTTTGTGCATTACGGCTTCGGTTAAAATAAAACTCAATTTATCAAGAAACTGCGTATTTTTTGAAAATAACATCAGGTTATGGGCCCAGGGCACATAATTCGAAGATTGAAGAATAATACGGCACGCGATATAAGTTACTCGCAACGAAAGTCGTAATTACGCAGCAACGGGAAGCCGGCCGGCAAGAGGGCAAAGGCGGCAAGAGGGCAAAGCGGCAAAGTGAGGTTAATTTTTGCTGATTCACGCGGCGTGGTGTGGTTTATTCTCAAGAAAAACTTGTTCTGGGCTGTGAACAGGGTCGGAAAATGGAGAATAACAATAATGTCAACGTCATGAAGCTGGAAGGTTCCAGAAATTGGAATTTATGGAAATTCCAAACAATGGTGTTGTTACGTGGCCATGGATGGCTAGAAATTGTGGAGGGAAAACGCGTGAAGCCCGAAGTTGCGTCTGAAATAGCTACATGGGAAGCGAAAGATGCCAAGGCACAAACATTATTGGTTACACGGATGACTGAAGAGGTAATGTTACACATTATTACATGCACAAGCTCAGCTGAAATGTGGAGAAAACTTCAAAGCGTGTATGAACAGAAGACTGAAACGAGTATACACATCATTCAGCAGCGCTTCTTTCAGTATAAATATGAAAAAGGAATTGACATGTCAGTTTTCTTGTCAAAAATTCAAGAAATGCAAAATCTGTTAAAACAGATGGGTGAAGAAATTTCAGATAAGTTTGTTATTACAAAAATCTTAATGTCATTGCCTGACGAATACAAGCATTTTGTGTCAGCGTGGGAGTCGGCACCTGACGACAAACAGACAATTGACAATTTGGTGGCCAGATTATTAATTGAAGAAGAGAGATTGAAAGAAAAAAATGAGGAGTCCAGACAAACTCAATCTTCTGCTTTCGTCGTGAAAAATAAAAAAGTTAAGTGTTATAAGTGTGGCAAAATTGGACATTACCAAAGTGAGTGTAAAGATCATAAAAACAACAGCGATGAAAATGTAAACAATAAAAATTGTTTTTATTGTGGAAAGTTCGGTCACTTCAAGGCACAGTGCAAGTTTAAAAGACAAAAAGCTATTAAAACTGAGAACAACAAAATAAAGAGTAATGCATTTGTAGTATCGAGGTCATCGAATGAACAGCATAAATCAAAGTGGCTGGTCGACTCTGGTGCAAGTGAACACATGTGTCGAGATCGAGCATTGTTTACATCATTTACTAGTACCTCAGAGCAACAAGTAATCATCGGTAATGGTGCATTAATCAGTGCCCTTGGTTACGGACAGGTGGCAGTGCAAGTTTCAAACGGAACCGATTGGATTGACACAGTTATAGATAATGTTTTGTATGTTCCGGAATTGAAAAATAATCTGTTTTCAGTCAATCGTGCTACAGATAAGGGTTATGTTATGATGACAGATGAGAGGTTATGCAAATTTTACAAATGTAATGAAGTATGCGCCATAGCAGAAAGAATTGGAGATTCATATTATATGGAATTACGGTATAAATTTGAGTATGAGACTGCAAGTACTGCAACATTAGTGCGGAATGATTTAAATGAGTGGCACAAAAGATTAGCACATCAAAACTTTGCTTATGTAAAAGACATTTTGAAGAAATATAATATCAATGTCAAACAAACTACTAAACCTGAGTGTGAGAGCTGTTTAGTTGGAAAGATACATCGATTACCATTTAGCAAAAGTGAACATGTAAGTACAAGGACTTGTGAATTAATTCATGCCGATACTTGCGGCCCGATGGAAGAAGCATCTGTTGGTGGATCCAGATATTTTGTCATACTGAAGGATGATTATTCCAATTACAGGAGTGTGTACTTTGTCAAAACAAAACATGAAATCAAACATTGTATTGAGAATTTCATTAATAAAGCTGAAAATATAAGTGGAAATAGAGTAAAGTGGTTTAGAAGTGACAATGGTCTAGAATTTGTAAACAAAGATGTGAAGGAAATGTTTTCAAAGCGTGGAATAATACATCAAACAACTGTACCATATACGCCGGAACAGAACGGGAAGGCTGAAAGGGATAATAGAACTTTAGTAGAAGCAGCGCGGACGATGTTGCATGAAGAAAACCTTCCAAAGACGCTGTGGGCGGAAGCAATCAATACAGCGGTGTATGTTTTAAATAGAACTGGAAAAAGTCATGAAAGTGGAAGGTCTCCATTTGAAGTATGGACAAATAAAAGGTTTGACATACATGAGTTAAAAGCCTTTGGCGCTGAAGTATATGTCCACATTCCGAAGGAAAGAAGGAGGAAATGGGATAAGAAAGGTGAAAAAGGCTTGATGGTGGGCTATGAAGAAAATGTGAAGGGATATAGAATTTACTTTTCACAGAGGGACACAGTGGAGACAAAGAGAGATGTTGTTTTCTTAAACCGAGACGGTAAAGAGGAGAAACTTCAAGTGAAGGAAGGCGTAGAAAAGGAATTGGTGATGAATGAATTGGCAATAAACCTGGAAGAAGAACTGGCAGAAAATAGTAACCCTGAGGTGGAAGTGAATGAGCAAAGTACTAAGTTAGATGAGTCATTGGACGCAACTCTTACAAGTAGTGTTGGAGAGGATGGATCAGAAGATGATTGTGATAGTGAGTACTTGCCATGCACTGATGATGAGGCATGTCTGTTGGAAGAAAGTATTTCACCTTCAGAAGAAAGAATTCAGTTCAGAAGAAGGCGGGTAAGAAAACAAACAACTTTCTATAAATGCAATAATGTGCAGTTGAATGAGTGTGAACCTGTTACATATACTGAGGCTATGAAAAGAAGTGATGCAAGTAAGTGGAGTGAGGCTATTGCAAGGGAATTACAGACTTTAAAAGACAATAATACGTGGGTTGATTGTGTTGTACCGGTGAATGTAAAAACAATTAGCAGTAAATGGGTTTTTAAAATTAAAAATATAAATAATGGTTTACAGTACAAGGCTAGATTAGTTGCCAGAGGGTTTGAACAACAGGAGTCACTTGATTTAAATGATATTTATGCCCCAGTTGCAAAGTTGTCCACATTTAGATTATTTGTAGCAGTAGCAACTAAATTAAATGTTCCAATTTACCAAATGGATGTAACGGGAGCTTTCTTATATGGGGAGATAAAAGAAGAGGTGTATCTTAGTTTACCTGAAGGGGCTTATTCAGGGGATAATAATATTGTAAAATTAAATAAGTCTTTATATGGCTTGAAAAGTTCACCTAAGTGCTGGAATCTAAAATTTAATACAGTTATAATTAAAGAGGGTTTTATAAGGTCAAAATGTGACTCATGTCTATATAAAAAGTATAATGGCAAAGATAAAATTTTTGTATTAATTTACGTAGATGATTTGTTAATATTTGGTACAAATGAACATGAAATTACAAAATTAAAAATGATACTGAATAAGGAATTTAAGATGAAAGATCTAGGATTAATTTCAGATTTCTTAGGAATAAATGTAAAACAAAATTTGCAAAATGGTACAACTATATTATCACAGAAAAATTATTTAGAAAACATTATTAAAAGATTTAAAATGGAAAATTGTAAACCAATGATGTCCCCTATGGATCAAAATTTTAATAGTAAAATATTTGATTCTGATTTAAAATGTGATAAAAACATTGAAGGAATTTGTAGTCAAATAATTGGTTGTCTTATGTATGCTGTTTCTGGCACTAGGCCTGACCTTAGTTTTGCTATTTCTATGTTGAGTAGATATCAGAAGTGTGCTAATAGTACATTATTGAGTGCGCTGAAGAGAGTTTTGCGTTATGTAAAACATACTGTTAATTATCATTTGATTTATAAATGTAATGACACAATATTACAAGGTTTTTGTGATGCTGATTGGGGAGGTGACCAAAGAGACCGAAAGTCTACTTCAGGTTACTTATTTACTTTTGCAAATTGTTTAATAGTATGGTGTTCAAAGAAACAATCTTCTGTGAGTTTGTCTTCGACAGAAGCTGAGTACATTTCAATGAGTATGGCTGCTAGCGAAGCATGCTGGCTTATTAATTTGTTACACGATTTTGATTTCCAAAATGTATGTCCAGTAAATTTGTTTTGTGACAGTCAGTCAGCAATATTGAATGCAAGTACAGATTCTATTAAACGCTTGAAACATGTAGATATCAGATACCACTTTGTTAAGGATTTAATTAAAAATAATAAGATTTGTATTAAATATATTTGCACCTCGAAACAACCAGCAGATATGTTAACGAAATCTCTAAGTAAAGAATTAATTTTAAAGTTTTTGAAACAATGTGGTGTAGGAGATGTAATGAACCATGAACCATAAACTAATACTGTTGTGTCATTGATATTGTTTTTAAGTATTAGAATATTTTTTTTGTTAAATGTATAACATTGAGAGGGGGTGTTGAATATTATGCAATGTTCATACATTTGTCGAAGGTTGGCAACATGTTAGAGATGACCACCCTAATGTGTAGGTAATCTGTATTTGTAATCTGTATCCTATGTCTGTATCGTTTGCTTGTCACGTGACTGACATGTACGTCACAGTCTGTCACTGATCTGTAGTTTTGTGCATTACGGCTTCGGTTAAAATAAAACTCAATTTATCAAGAAACTGCGTATTTTTTGAAAATAACATCATTAACAATAAGTCTCTTGTGACTGTATCTTGCCTTCAAAACATCCCACGCCGCATGAAAGTTATTCTTAACAATTTGAAAATGTTTTATTGTATTCTTCGCTTCGCCACAAACACAAGACTTCAAATAATGTAATTTTTGTACTTCGTTGAGACTGCTGTTATTGTAGATAAGCGTCATAAATGTGTCTTCAAACGACTGCCACTCCTCGTATGCTCCCGAAAATGTAGGCATGTTAATTTGCGGCAACTTGATCTCCGCTGCGCTCGACTCGCGTTCCGAAGACGTCGTAGTGTTGAGTGGGGCAGCAGGCTCCAGCATGTCCAACAAGTCCGCCCGTAAGCCCATGTACAACTCTTCACATGCGGTATGATCATCTTGAACGAAATAATCCATAGACTCCTTTTGATCCCGCTTAGTAAGTCGTAGCAAATTAGTATGCGCGGCGCGATATGCATCCCAATATTCTTCTATGCACTTTATTCTAGTTTGTACATAGCCGCGTGTGAGTCTAATCTTAGGACATTTCTTGATGTTAACTTGTGCCTTGTTTATAAGCGCATGTAAATCACTCAACTGCACCAATATGTCTTCATAAGTAGTCATAATTACCGATGAACTTATTCAATTACACAAATATTACGATCTTCTTATAACTGCATAGAAAGGTTGGACTTTGAACTTGTTTACTCGTTAATCCGTTGACTCGAACAATAGGCCTCGCCGCTCGCCGGCCGGTATGCAGTTTTTTGCACTGTAATGAATCCTCGCTGAATCCGGTTCGATTTAGGACCATATGTTAACGACACAAGGTATATACTTTGAACGTTGCGGCCGGCGCCCGGTGTTTGGAAATAAAATACATGTATTAACTGAACGATGGTTTATTTGCGACTGATCTAATGAGCGATACACGATTTACTCGCAACACAAATGTTTATCGTAAATGACTAAATAGACTAATTCATTAAAATGTTAATGTGAGCTTAGAATGCGACACCTATATACATGTTCAGTGGCTACTAATGAGTCTAGACTGATAAACCCGTTGGAAGTGACATAAAAAACATATTATAACTCGTTAGGAAAGTGCGCTGAATTTCGTTCGGCTTTTATTTCAAAAGGCTTTGAATAAAGAGCAATTTTCTACTCTATTGCTTTTGTTTTAGAGAAAAACTAAATTGACACCAAGCCAATGGAATCACCGTAAAGTTTGGAGAGTCAACTTTAACCGACTTCAAAAAAGGGGGAGGTATTCAATTCAACTGTATTACGATAGAAAGGTCGTATAACTTCTGTTGCACTTTACTCTTACACAGCCATAAACCATGAATAGAAGTTCACACATTCATCGCATTAATTTTCTTTCAATAAACTTACGATACGTCTTCCCACGCCAACATTCTCCCTGAATAAAATTCCTATATTTTCTCCAGGGGGTTTAAAATTTTATTCAATTTAGTCATTCAATACCGGAGTCTCGCATGCAGAGAACCTGTCGGTTATCGACAAGCGATGATCGATGATACGTTCGGGAATAACTATGAATATTTAATGATGCTCGCAGTGCTATTTGACGCGCCAATTATGCTCTTATCACAATATACTAAAGTGAAAAACGGTAATTATATCTACCAAGGAAACGTATAATTAGGAACCTGCTACGTGATTTAATGTCCTTCGAAATCCATTTACAGAACAAATGAAAATGTGTGCAATTCACACGTGGTAGAAGTGAAACCTTCAAAATTTTTGTTTTCAAGATAATGAGACGAATGTAAAATTTCGGGAAGATGATAAATGTAGGTTTCACTAATCTACTTCACTCCGCTCCGCTCCGCTCCGCCCCGCTCCGCTCCGCTCCCCTACCCCTCACTCCCCTACCCTACCCCTGTATAATGCTTCCTATCTCACTTTAGAATTTATGTGTTTGTCTCTTTTTACTGGACAGTTTCGTTTCATAAAATTTCAAGTCACCCCCGTACTAAAGAAGTTTTCACTTCAAAATAATAGAACAAAGCTATACATTTTTTATACACACATGCCACTGCACTATAGGATCCTCTTTGTCGCGGGTGGCATGGAAACTTAAGTAAGACCACTGTCACCGAGCCACGATAGCAAACACATTTTTATCTGATACATAAATGTCGGCCCCTGCCGGGAATCGAAACCCTCGGTTCGTTGGCAAGATAAGGCTACCAGTGTAAGGAAATGTGATTCAAACCATCCATGTCATTCGAAGTGATAAATGGATTTAATTGTTAAATCATAGTAATATTATAAAGTAAGTGCAAGCATAGTAATATTATATAGTAAGGTTGTTTGTTACGCTTTCACGCAAAAACTACTTAACAGATTTGGCTGAAATTTGGAATGGAGATAGCCTATACCCTGGATTAAAACATAGGCTATTTTTTATACCGAAAAAGTTCAGGATTCCCGCGGGATTTAGTTATAAAATTTGTAAAAATCAATATCTACCGCGGGCGAAGCCGCGGGCAATATTTTTTCCACTCGAAAAAGTTGTTGTCGATGTTTGTTGCTCTTTCACACAAAAACTACTGAACCGATTTTCATGAATTTTTGCACATGGATAGACCATGATCTGTAATAAAATATAGAGTACTTATTATCCCGGAAAACACGGGCCAAGAGAGAATTTTCACAGTAAAATGATAAACGCGACCAATGACTTCATTACCGAAGTCATTCAACTCATTCACCACACAGTCGATAGTGAAGTGTCAATGGAGCGTAGAGGTTGTATCGGCAAACAGCAATTACCTCGGCGGGTGCTCGTACACCAGTCCATCGCGCCGGTCTCTCGAGGCGAGGTTGTTTGTACGGGCAGGCGTTGAGTGAGCCTCCTGTGACGTAATTACTTCGTCTCATTCTTTCTCGTGTTTGCAGCGTAACTCACACGCGCACACGATTGAGTTTATAGCGTAAGTATATAAATAAAATTTTCTCTTTACCACATAGGTACGTGTAATGATTAGGAATCGTTTTTTTTTTCTAAAATTCGAAGGATTTTAAACTAAGGTCATATTTGTAATAGCTTTGCAAAAATTTTATTTAACCGACTTCAAAAAAGGAAAAGGCATTCAGTTCGACTGCTTTTTATGTTTGTTACCCCAGAATTTTCGACTGGATGACCGATTTTGATGATTCTTTTTTTTATTAAAAGCTGGTGCTTGTCATGTGGTTCCACTTAAATTTGAGCGAGATTTGACGAGTACTTTTTGACTTATGCCTGATTATGTTTGTACCAGAAATTGTACCACAAAATGTACCTACCTACTCGCGAGACCACAAACTAACCCGAGCGGACAGACAGTGTTGTGATCTCTCACGTTTCCTGATTGGAACCTCCGCTTCATAATTACGCGGTTACACCCAAATCTATTACGTACCTAAATGTACACAAAGCTGAAGAGTTAGGTAGTAAGCAAAGCATTTAACATTGATAATAAGACGACCTTTCTGTAATATTAAACATTACAGAACTTTGTTGTATCATGCTCTGCATACCTAACTCTTTTGCTCACTGTACCATAACTATAAGTACAAAAAAGCGTTTGATGTTTGGAATTCCGGAATACGGGCAATGGTTTTAGTATTCCGGAATTTAAAAGGAAAATTGTACAGTCGACAAGTCGACAGTAACAAACATAAAAAATACAGTCGAATTGAGAACCTCCTCCTTTTTTTGAAGTCGGTGAAAAAATAATCTGTAATTTCAATAATTATTATAGAAGGTTTTAGAATCATGCCCTGCATATTTAATTCTTTGGCCAACTGTACAACACAGCCTGGTTTTTACCTTTTGACCTGCATCTGCATAGTTTTTGAGAAAGAAGAATATTTTGATTTTTTCCAATTAGATACACACTTTTCCACCGTGCCTGATGGACTAAGCCTTACTTCTGTACCTCTCATAGATTGTGAGAGGAGACCTGAACCCAGCCGTGGGTGAATTAATGGTTGTGATAGACCACGTAACACAAACATTGTTAAAGTTAAAAAAGTTTTAGAATACTAAAAATACAAAAACCAATTGGCAACAAAAATAAAACTAACAGACCGAAAGACTTTGTTTTGTTGACCGAATAGAATGATGTTTGCAATAGTTCCCAACAGGAGCTCTCCGTTAGTTAGCGAATGAATGCGCTCACTAACAAAAAAATACCTCTAGCGAAATCGAAGCAAAATAACAACAATAGAAAACGTAATGTGATGCATTAAAAATAGTATTGGAAGTTATGCAAGATACACAGTCAGTGAAATTAGCTCATTAGTGTCATTACGAATCGTAGCCACTGGTAGGGTGTCGGTGTGTGACTCGATAGGGCGCAGATATTCATCCAGTGTCACATGATCTCTCTTCAGGCAATGATATTATAACGTAAAAAGAGATAGATATATCACTAGCGCGCCGACGATGAAGAGCGTAAGAACAGGCAACTGACCGTTCTATGCTCTGTCAAAACAAGACGATACGCCAGTGTACGTTAGTATATTAGTTCATTGCGATACCAGTGAACGAATATACTATATTATAGTCAAAATTATCTAAGATGCCCATAATGATAGCTGCCATTTATTAATATGAACTAACATTGTATGGGCGTCTTTGAGCGAAATGGAATATTAATTTACTTGACATGAATAGTTGAATACTTACGGACAAAGGATTTTTCCAAAATTTGTTAAAAATCCTTACTCATTTGCATTGGCGTTGATTATAAATCATAGTAAACGTTATAATCTAGTAAAAATCCCATCACATAATAATTTATGCAAAAATTAATAAAAATATTTGACGTCGAAACAATGATAGACGAAGAGGCCTAAAACAAAACTGACGTAAAGTGATGTGACGGCCTGAAACCGTCTCAAAAACCAATCATAATCGATGCATTACTATAATCGGATTTTAAAAATGAAAATTGATTAATTTAATTACTTTGTTAAAAATGATTTACTTGCATTTGAATTTAAAATTAGGTACCTAAGAATACCACGACGAATTGGATGCTAACATAGGACATTTTCCATTATGTATGGGCACTTCGCCATCCATGGACAGTAAACTGCAGATAATATATTATATGTAATTATGTAGCTAAGCTTTTTGCGGTATTCTTTTTTTTCAACAATATAATAAATATTTATACATGAATGTGTGTTACGAAATAAACAAGAATTTATTCACTGTAGTTTTTTCCCTGACGCTCATAATATTATTCAAAATATTATTATGAAACTGAGCGGATGAGTTCCTTCTATCATGATCAATCTTTCTTTCTTTTTCTACTCTTTCTTAGCGGGCAACGCATCAGTGATGCTTTTGGTTTTGCTGATGTTCATGGGCGATGAGTTGTTAGGCAGCATGAGTTGTTAGGAAGAAACAAAAGAATATTTTATTGGAGTCGTAAATACATAATATTGAGAATACGTGGTACCTAGATATGTAGCTCAATCGAGGTAGTTGGGAGGTACCTAAATGTTACAGTTTTTAGTTTACAATTTAATTATTGAATCGATTAGAAGGTCTTACAATTTTGAATCGATTTGTTGCAAAAATTGGTTTCTTTCGTGAACCGATTTTTTTGTACATCTCTAGTGTCACTGTGATTGCAAACGACAAATTGGGCATCTTAGTTCGCGGGGACTATAGTTCATTGCGATACGCACGCTTTTGTTGCTGTCAGAAGTGCTTGACATTTGACATATAGCGTTAAACTTCCTCCGTGTATTATACCAATGTGATTGGTGTAGTGAAACAAAAGATAAACGTGTGTGTGTTGTAGCTCTTTTCGGAACAGATTTTTTGGTTGATTTGTAAGGGCATACCATATTTATATGTACATATATTTTATAATTTTATTGCCTTCAGGTACCTCCATAGGCGGATCGTGAATTTGTGGGGCCCTTGGCTGAAACAATTTAGGGGCCTAGCAAATAACTAATAGCCATTTGGTCAAAAAGTTGTTTTCGATAGTAATGTAGATAATGTAGATACACCTAATATAGAAAAAATAGGACAATAAAATAATTAGAATGTGACTTAGTGTTTTTGTATACAGACAGCAACTGTACAACATTATTGCAAAATAATTAGAAAGGTTATGTGTAGTTACGTTATATAAATTATGAAGCAAACTTTCTGCATTTTTCTGCTGCAAATTCCTTTATTTGCTCATCACATTCCTTCGTTAAATCACAATTTATAGAAAGAACCTTTCCCCGTGTGGTGTCCGGGTTCACTTTGTAGATCAGCACCACTGCCGATCTTCCTGGGATGTCGTAAAAGGCGACTAATAGGACAAATCCAGAAGATGGGCAGCAGCATCTTCCTGTGTTGATGAATACCGGTCATGTCACCTGCGGTCACCAACTCGCAATAGCCAAGCGCGGTGACTATGGCTATTACCCCCATGGCAGACACGGAAAAACCACGGCCTTAGTAGTTGTAGTAGATCTCACTACAGACGTTTGTTTACCTCCTCATGCGCTCCTGTCCCCAGACAGGCGAACGACAAGCGAGCTAAGTTGACCCGACACTGTACCGAAGATATCCCGGACGTCAGTCTGTATGAAATTAGGGGGGCCCTGAAGCAGCTAAAGAACAACAAGGCACCGGGCGATGACGGAATCACAACTGAGTTGTTAAAAGCTGGAGGAAAGCCTATATTGCTAGTGCTCCAGAAGTTGTTTGATTCCGTTATCAATAGCGGAACTAGCCCGGAAGCGTGGAGCAGAAGTATGGTGATGCTGTTCTTCAAAAAGAGTGATAAAACCCTATTGAAGAACTATAGGCCCATTGCACTTCTGAGCCATGTGTAAAAGCTGTTTTCAAGGGTACTCACTAATCGCATAGCACGCAGACTTGACGACTTCCAGCCTCCCACTGGATTCCGTAAAGGCTATAGCACCATGGACCACATACATACACTCAGGCAGGTGATACAGAAATCCGAAGAGAAAGCCTTCGATTCTATCGAGACCTGGGCGGTACTGGAGTCTCTTCAGCGGTGCCAGATCGACTATCGATATATCGAGGTGTTGAAGTGTGTATACGTATACAAATCGGCCACCATGTCAGTTTGATTACACGACAGAAGCACGAACCCCATCCAATTGCAGAGGGGTGTCAGACAAGGGGACGTTATTTCCCCGAAACTGTTCACCGCTGCTTTGGAGGATGTGTTCAAGCTAATGGAGTGGAAAGGGCTTTGCATTAACATCAATGGTGAACACACTCCTCACACACCTTCGATTTGCCGACGATATAGTGATCATGGCGGAATCGCTGGAGGACCTCAGTACTATGCTAGGGAACCTGAACAGTGCCTCACAACGGTTGGGTCTTAAGATGAACATGGACAAGACAAAAATCATGTCTAATGTCCATATTACACCCGTACCGGTAGTTGTTGACGGCACTGCTCTCGAAGTTGTCGACGAGTACATTTACCTGGGACAAATGATCCACATGGGTAAGTCCAACTTCGAGAAAGAGGTCACTCGAAGAATCCAACTCGGCTGGGCAGCGTTCGGGAAATTACGACACATCTTATCATCCAAAATTCCTCAGTGCTGGAAGTCGAAATTGTTCGAGCAATGCGTGTTGCCAGTGTTAACAGTGGATCCAAGACGTGGTCTTTTACTGTTGGCCTCATTCGAAGGCTCAAAGTCACACAGCGCGCTAAGGAACGAGCTATGTTAGGTATTTTACTACGAGATAAGATTCGTAACGATGAAGTCCGTAGGCGAACAAAAGTTACCGACATAGCTCGTAGAGTTAGCCGGCTGAAGTGGCAATGTGCAGGTCACATCGTTCGAAGGACAGATAACCGATGGGGTCACTAAGTCCTCGAATGGCGGCCATGTCTCGCTAAAAGGAGCACTGGTCGCCCCCCGACCAAGTGGACTGATGACCTAAAGAAGACGGCGGGAAGCCGCTGGATTCAGAGGGCCCAGGACCGGTCGGAGTGGCGCAAATTATGGGAGGCCTATGTCTAGCAGTGGACTTTAAAAGGCTGTTAGATAGATAGATAGATAGATAGAAAGAACTGACAAATGATTACATTGTTTTCCTATATTTGTTTTCTATACCTATATGTACACGCACATGCACGCTATATGCACGTGAGTTGATTGATCTCAGAGTTGCCAACCTTATGATCGGATTTTTTAATTTTTTTCTTTTAAATTTAAACATTATTTTTAATTCAAAATATCTCCTATTGTTTTTAGTGGTGGCTGGGGGCCCTTTGTATCCACGGGGCCCTGGGCTGCAGCCCAAAAAGCCCTTAGGTAGATCCGCCTATGGGTACCTCTTCGAAGCATGATGTTCTGATGTAGGTATATGAAGTATTTGATCCTGACGACACTCGTGCATGGTGAGGGTTAACTCCCTGGATAGCTTCGTCTTAAATTGTAAATGCACGATAGCACAACAATAGTAGTTAATATACGATAACAAAAAAAAAACATTTTATTCTTCCTACCAGTGTCATCTGCATTTTACCTTGAAATGTTTTATGAGGTTTTGGTCGGAGAAAAAAAAATAGAGCGGGTTCTCTCGTTTTTTGCATCAGTGAATTTTAATTAGTATAAGTAATAATGCCGTTTATTCCTATTCCATTTAGCGTTTAAATCCAGCCGATTCCCGTAGCAACAAGAATGAAAAGATAAACCTATTGGTAGAACTTAACCTAGTTGTTGGCTAAAATTAGGTTAGACCTAGATAACACCCTTTGTTTCCGTTCTTTAACAATTTACCCTTGACACGGTAGACATTTCCAGTTGCAGATGACACTGGTAGGAAGAATAAAATGTTTTTTTTGCTGTCGTATATTACTATTGTTGTGCTATCGTGCATTTACAACAATACCAATTGTAGTGGCTGTGCACCAGCCGTTTCTAACATTATAAATGTGGAATGTGATAAATTTGGATCTGGGTGGATTATTTATTCTCGTTTCTAAAAAAAAACTGTCATATCAGGAACCTTCTTTTTATGAATTCGGTTAAAAACTCGTTTGTCAAAAATGACATTTAACTAATGATTTTTAATAGGTAAATTGTCTACTTATTGGTGAAAGGATGAGAGTGGAAAATGGAATTGCGTTGCAGAGAATGCTCTACGCTTCATTGGCGTTGAAAAGAGACCACTGTAGTGGCCAGTTCAACTAGTGACTAATAACGTTAAACCAGACGTATACCAACACAGTTATAGTTAATTCCTTACGTGTCCGAAGCACCAAAACACTTTATAAAGTGATTATTTGAAGCCTAGCGAAAATTCAATATCCTGACAAAAGCAGAGTTTAACTGGCCATGCAAAATGTGCTCGGTACCAAACGATGTTTTTGGGGGCAGCCATTTTTCAACGTCACGAACCGACACACGTACCTATTTGGACTGAAACGTTGGTAGGTATGTTACGAGCAGGGCTGCCACGTTGAGGATAAAAACAAAGAAAAAATTGTTGGTTCACAAAAAGGCAAAAACAAAGCTCTAAATTAAAATAACAATCAACAACGCTTTTTTGAAGTTGAACTCCTCCGAAATGGCTCGACCGATTTTCGTGAATCTTAGCGTGCATATCGGGTGAAGAATCGTCCACCCCTAAATTTTTTATTTATAATTACTATTAACTTTTGACTATAACTATGTTTATGGCTAGTTTTAATATAAAAATGATAATGAAATCTATGGATTAGGACGTGACAATTAATAGTTAGTCCTTTATGTCATTTGCCAACAAGCGATAAGGTGAGGCACCAGATTGTAAGTGGTCACCGTTGTCCTTGTACACCAGTAAATCCAGCAATGCCCTTCTTCCTTCCACTGCAGGAGTAACGATGGAATTAAATCTCGTCTTTATGGCATCATCCGACAAAAGAGTTGACGATCTACTTGGTAAGTAAGTGGCTATCGTCGCCAATGGACATCAGCGACAATAAAGACATTCATTGCATTGCCGGCTAAGAAAGAGAGAAGAAAAAGACAGAATAGGAAACAGAATTACAATAAGAGAAATTTTACTTTCAACTCGCCTGTTGTTTAACAGAGTGCATCGTGAACCATTGAGGTTACCAATTTATTTAACTATGTTATTTGTGAATGAATGACATTAGGTTGAGATACCTGAAAGTTTATAAGTAAACACGCTAACTTAATGATTGGTGGGGATGCATTATGTGTAATGTTGTGCTGTGACGATACTCAGGCAATAAAAACATCAATTGATCTGGCTTATTATTACCTAACCAAAGATAAAATATATCAATCAAATCTTTATTAATATATCTATCTGCATGTATTATCTTCTTAATATGTATATATAAATCACGTGTCACGTTGTTTGTCCGCGATGGACTCCTAAACTACTTAACCGATTTTAATCAAATTTGCACACCGTGTGCAGTTTGATCCAACTTGAAAGATAGGATAGCTTACATCTTAAAATAAAAAAACTTTTGACAGAACGAAGTCTGTCCGAGCAGCTACTGTAATGTATATTTTTTTGTTTTATTTAAAAAATGTTGCAATGTCTTGTGTTGGACGTGTTAATAAATCTCATTTTCTTTCTTTCCCACTTACACTTCGTCACATTTCATATCGGTGTACAAATAAATATCGTACTCAAATTCGTGACTTTTATCATACAATAGAGACTAAATAACAGAAATACTGGATAAGTCGGTCAAACCATAACATTTTGCAGCCCTGGCTACAAGACGTATTCATTAAGTATCGTCGAGGGATTTGTTCGTGAAGCAAAAAAAATAATTAAATTGTTATCGATACGTTACTTAATGAACAAAGGTCATTAAAAACAAGGTAAAAAAGCGATACACCAAACATTTCTACATCAAACATAAATTCGATATCAAAGGGAAACGGGACTGTAATTAATTAAAATTGTAGGAATATATTATTTATTTATTTATTTATTTTAAGGATTGCCAACGGAAAGTACACTACACCTTAAATCTAGATAGCAATTATACAAAGTTATACAAGTGCCTTCCCAATTATAGGCAACCACAACTCAATTATAACTAGGTACAAAAAGGGAGTCCTTATTGATTGAAGTAAAGAAAACTGAAATTGGCTCATTCACCAATCCGCACTGTAGCAGTGTGGTGGAGTATGCTCTTGACTTCCTCAAGAGGAGAGAGAGACTCGTGCCCAGTAGTGGACCATTAATGGGTTGAAGCCAGCCAGCCAGGATACCACAATCCGTATGCCTGTAATGATTTGCATGGTTGTCTTTAAAGTAAATGATTAATTTACCCATCCGAAAAGATATAATCCTTCTAAGTAAGAAAATTCATTCCTTCAGCAATAGCAATCCATACCACAGCTTATGAATTAGGCTTTAAGGTTCTTCCTTAGACCAAGTTAAATTACAAGGTAATAACCAAATAATAGTAAAATATCAGTAATGAATAATGATAAATGGCGGTACTAGGTAAGTTATTGTGATTTATAACCCACCGACTTCACCCATACATATTTTAGGTAAGTTATTGTAATTTATAACACACCGACTTCACCGATACATATAATCGTACGTATCCCATACAGCTGCGTAAACCGCGATCATTATAGGAGCCGCCATTTATAAACGTTGACGCTTCGGCATCGTAACACTTTTTATGCACACGATAAATATTATTTAATATCCTCGTATTTTTATCTTTATCCAAAAGCTCTCTCTTTCTCTCTCGAGCTCTCCTTGTCTATGATATAAAAATCGCCTTTACGCGTATAGTCACCTGCAGAGAAAAGTAACCCATCTGTATATAAATATACGAGCCGCAATGATTCCGTTGCATTGCCTGTTGCGTTGTAAACAGATGGGTTACTTTTCTCTGCAGGTGACTGTACTATGACGTGCATTGTCTGTTTTTAAACTAAGAAGGCATCATTATTATATTATGTTGCAAGTGGCAACAACTGAAGAAGCAAAACCTGCATATTTGAGTCGTTTAAGTTAGTGCCCTGAGCAGGAACAAAACCCAGGACACTTCGTCAGCAGGTAAAGATTACCAGGTGGATTCTTGGATTGTCCAAATGCCACATTTTTGTTGGGGTTCAATTATATTCATTATACATTATAGGTTCCATTATAATTTACAAGTAAATAGGTACATAATACGAGTATAGTTAGGTAAGCACCGGTACGAATTACCTATTACTCGTATATTTCAACAACAGAAAATCTTCTTATCTTTATAACAATATATTTCTCATAGGTTTCAACGTATACCCCACTAAAACATGATGAAATTGCCGAATAGATATTGTCTTGATACACGGACCCTTGGGATATGTAGTTTTATATTTATTTTACCGTATTACAAGAAAGTATGCTTCATTGGGCTCGATATTTTTATGTTTAGGTTACAGTAGGTTTAAATATAATAACAAATGACGACAAAATAGGCTTTAAGATGAATCTATTAATACCTGACAGCTGTTTGCTACACGACAATGTCATCACTTTATTTTTATAGTTAAATAATTCTTCCATCAAAAACGCGATAATGATTGCAAAACAAAAACGCCTCACAGCCATGGAGTAATGAATAATAATGAAATGGAGTAATGAAATTGTGTTGTAAAAAATATGTCCATCAAACTGTTAAATAAGATAGCAAGGTATCCGAGCATATATAAGTGAAACCGTCACGCTGCGAAGAAAGGCAGGAGGTAAACCTATCCTTGTCTTACTTACGAGTTACGCGAGTCTCCTTGGTCTCTTTCTCTTTCTAATAGCGTGACGCAAAGAAGGCCCGCTTGTCTAGTCTAGTAGTATTATGTCTATGGTAGCAATATGGTAAACGACTACGTAAACAGTTGAAGTTTGGTATACAGGACTGTCACTGTCAACTTCAATCTGTCAAAACTTGCTATAATCATACCTTGTGCATCCGCCATATTGCCATTTGTTTACTGGTTACCGCTGGACACTTTTTCAACTTTCCCCCTATATGAGTCATTCCTCCGTACTATGACACTTCATGCTCTTTATTAGGGTACTCCGTGCTTACAGCGGGGAAAAGAGAATGTAGAACAGGAAACTGGCCAGCAGCAAATTTTGATGATTTTCAATTAAAATTCTATGAGGTTTTAATATCCCTACGTCCTAACGCGTTAAGAATGACACAGGCTGCCCGCGCTTGTGTGGCCAACAGTTAGCGCGCTGAAAGGGGCGTGGCCGTGTTAATGTTTATTTACATTACACATTAAGCGATAACTAGGGCGACGGATTCTTTGACACATCAAAGGATTTTCATTCTGAGAGCCATATCTGCGGCCTAACGCGCCAGATATCTAATGCGCATGCAGGGGCGTAATAAATACATGGTGATGTCTGTAACTCCTTAGAAAAAAGACATATCTAAATATGTAGTGCATCAATAAATTTTATCATATTAATAAAAAAAGTTGATTGCATATTAATTCAATGATAAACCACTATTATAAAACGCAATAATAACTCATAATTAAATGTTAACGCCGCTACAATTTCCACCGTTCGCTGAAGTAAATTAAATTGCGCTGTAGTGTGGTGGGAATGTTCATACTGAAGAATTCGATTGAAACATTATTGAAATTAATTGGTTGCACATACGATTTATGACTATGACCTACATTCAAAATGTGATGCTTTTGAGTGAGCGTAGCGAGTATATTATAATTGCCAAATATCAAACTTTTGCAGTAATCAGGCAGATTTAACTGCGTTTACCCTTTGTTTCTGTAGATACTGAGTCCTCAAGAGGTGTGTCAAATTACGGTAGATTTTTAGTAGAGATAGATGGTAGATGGTATTCGTCTATAATCACAGACATATATACCTAGAGTCTATAATACTTCGCCTTTTCCATCACAGATTGGTTATGTTTGGCAACACTGATGCGATAACGAAAAATGAATTATTGCTGTTTGAATATGAGCTCACGCTACATGTCTACATCAATGCGCTTTCATGATTATCCCTCCTTCTCCTTTCCTTTCGTACTCCTTATTTATAATATTACAAATATAAGCAAAGTGCAAAGTATTGTGTCTGGATCACACACGCAGCCAAGCCAGTTCGAAGCACTCCGCCATATTCAGCAAAGCATTCGTATTTGCACATGTAAATGGTTTCGGGATTGAACGGCAGCATTAAATAGAATTTTCAGTTTACGCCAACTTCAATTTTGAAATACAGAACCTATAAACGCGTACGAAATTGTTTGCAGCTTCCAATGCCTGAATTCACTATGCATTGCCTCAGTTTTTCGAAACACTAAAAGCTGCTGAATGTTTTAAAAATAAATCAAGTGCTTGTAATTTTATCGATTTTGCTTGGCTTCAACAAGTTAGCTACACATAATATTTTTTAGAAAGTTGTTTCTTTGAAGTCGATTTTTGGAACGAAGTTCCTTATCGCGCGTTGCGAAAGGGGGCTAGGCGGAAAATTTGGTAACGAAAAGTGGTAACGACACTTTTTGCCGTCGTAGTTTTTTTTACATAGAAAGCAAGCCAGAGTTCTAGGATAGCAAAAAACATGCAGCAAGTGTGCCAAAACAAATCTTGCATGCAAAACGCATGTTTTTGCTATCCTAATACTGACTGCCAGGAACTTCGTTCCATCCGGGTGTCCCTTGACACCTCTCAAGTTTTTTTTTTGTAAAATTTTAAGTCTGCTCTCTACAGTGTATAATTTGTTTAAAATGCGGATGTACCTACTCATAATTTACCGTGCATACCTACTGAATATGTTAAGACTCATCTTAAAACTTCATTAGAAAAGTTAAAAATTAATGAGTCAGTGCTTCATTACTTAGCGCACTTCCGTTGCTAGATCTGCAACGCGAACAGCATTAATGGAATTACAGCATAATAAATTGCAATGCTTCGACTTATTAAGGTTGAATCAATAATTCATATCAATAATTTGCTTTTAAATGCAAAAAAAACTAAATGTATAGAGTTTGTACTACCTAATGTTAAAAAAGTTAACAAATCTCTCAGACTGAATAATGAAATATTGCACATGGAGGAATCCACGGTCTTTTTAGGGGTGACCTTAGATAGTAAACTTCAGTGGGGCCCACATATAACAAATCTCGCGACTAAACTCGGTAGGGCTGCTTATGCTGTTAGGAAAATAAGGCAGTTTACTGACGTCGAAACTGCTAGGATGGTTTATTTTGCATATTTTCACAGTATTATGTCATATGCCATCTTGCTGTGGGGCAAAGCAGCCAGTATAGAAAGAATTTTCATACTACAAAAAAGAGCTATTAGGGCTATTTATAAACTTAGATCTCGTGAAACTTTGCGTGACAAGTTCAAAGAAATAGGTATACTTACAGTAGCCTCACAATATATCTATAGTAACGTGGTTTTTATACGGAATAATATAAGCGCGTATAAACAAAATTTTGATATCACTAATCGCCAAACAAGAAAAATGCACCAGTTAGTAACGCCATCTTACCGTCTTTCTAAAGTGAAGCGATCTTTTATGGGCCGTGGTGTACAGTTCTATAATAAAATCCCAAAGTTAATACGTGATTTGCCAGTGGAATTATTTAAGAAACATGTAAAATCTCAACTTTTAGGCAAAGGCTACTATACTGTAGAATGTAGATGAGTACATAAATGACAAAGACGCATGGAAATGACTAGATCTGCAACCAGTTCCGTACAGGCTAGTGATACTTCTTTGTAAGAAATATACCAATGTATTTTATTTTTAAAAGATGTGCTGAGGAGTTTCTTTCGGCTTTTCTTCTCCTCCATGACAAAGCACCTTTCCGAAAAGCTGGTAAATTAAAAAAATGACGTGCATAAGTGTATCAATGATACCTACATGAATAAATGATTTTGAATTTGAATTTGAATTTGAATCAAAATGGAAGTTTAACCCACGCTTGCTTGAAGAAATAGCGTGTAATACAGACATTCAATTTAACACATTGATATTTAAACATCAGAAACATCAGTGTTGTGGCTAACTCGTTCTAGCCAAAAACAATGCAATAATTTTATTGATCCCAATCCCATGCCGGCATGTTAGGATGACGTAAAAGTCGACAGATTGCCCATTGGGTGGTAAGGCCTCACATAAAAATAATATTATCAGTATTATTATTAAGACAATATTATTACTGGTATTATTTCTGGTATTATCGTTCCGTTAAGACTGCCTGGCAGGGTTGCCAGATGGTCGGGATTCGTCTGGAGTGTCCCGACATTTCACATGAAATCACATGATGTCCAGCCAAGTCCTGACAAAATACAAGTACAAGGCCTGACAAAATACAAAATGTCCCGACAAATTTCGACTTCTTGAAGTTTTGTATAGATATTTCAGTCTTGCCCGCTGGCAATCCTACTGCTTGACCAGCTACCACCTTGCCACCAAATAACACGTCATGTTCCGGCTCGGGGCTGGAAAGTCAGTTCTTATTTTCTTTTTATTTTCTCTTTTTGGCCGTCAATGCTGCCTTCGGTGTTGCTGATGTCCATGGGCCACCATAGCTATTGCACTTACCATCAGGTGGATATTCTGCTCGTTTGTCGACTATTTGCATAAAGAGTTAATGGTAAAAAAACTTTTCAAAAACAAGCTTTTCTTTAACTTGCAATGTACTTATGTATGTTTTGCCGGGTGAAATCTTGCAACTGAATTTTAAATTTAAAAAAAAAATTTAAGTGCCCAAAAAATAAGAAAATAAACTTTAAATAAAAATCGGTTAAAAAATCTAAACGTAAACAATATACATATGAAATGAATAACTCTCAAAATAAAACAAGAACAATGTGGAAAATAATAAAAGGACGCACGAATAAAAATGTTAAAAAGACTAAAGTAAATATTCAACTAAAAATCCACAGTAAGATAACGTCTGATCCATGTGAGATAGCGAACCATTTCAATGAGTTCTTTGCATCAGTCGGGAATACAGGCAGTCAGCCGGGTGCATCCGCCGCATGCGGCCGCCCTGCTTATCACCGCCTTGAAAACACCTTGTATGTTAGTGAGGTAAGCACCCAGGAAATAAACTTGATCCTAAAAAATTTAAAAAGTAAATATAGCTACGGTGTAGATGAACTGCCACCAATCCTTATAAAAAAATGCGCTGACGAACTGACCTTACCTTACCATATCCTGGTTAATCAATCCTTCCAAGAAGGTACGTTCCCAGATTTATTAAAAACGTCGGTAATAAAAACAATTCATAAAAAATGCTCGAAACTTGATCCTAACAATTATAGACCCATAGCACTCTTACCTACGTCATCCAAAATATTTGAAAAAGCAATGCAAAGGCGGGTCGAACACTTCTGTGAAAAATATAACATATTTGACGAGTCCCAAAATGGTTTCCGAAAGAATCGGTCGACAATACTAGCAATATACAATTTTATGCAAAGAGTAGTAGATATCTTAAATGATAAAAAATACGCAATTGGAATTTTACTTGACATGACAAAAGCTTATGACAAAGTACAATTTAAAATATTATTGGACAAGTTATATGACATAGGGATACGCGGTATATCACATAAATGGTTTACATCCTACCTTAACAATCGAAAACAAGTTGTGGAAATTGAGCATTTTGACTATGATACAGGGCGTATTAATATGATCAGATCGGCAACCATTCCCGTAGTGAACTCAATCCCGCAAGGAAGTGTCCTCGGATGTATCTTATTCCTTTTATATATTAATGACCTCCCGAAAATAATAAATGACTTTAGTGTATTATTCGCAGACGATATATCTATATTGACATCTTGTAATAATGACTTTAATTTAAATCGACATCTTTTTGACATTTTCACTAATACTGTTGATTGGATGACTGACCACAACCTTAATATAAATTTCTCCAAGACCAAAATAATGCAATTTAGACCATATCAGAAATCACCCCTTGACATAAATTTCGTATATAAAAATAATAAAATAGAATGTGTTGACACTTTCCCGCTATTAGGTCTGGAAATAGATAGTAACGTGAACTGGAAAAAACATATCCAAAAAATTAAAGCAAGTTTCACATACGCGATATGGGAACTTAGAAACACAACCGACCTCAAAACCGCGCTAAGTGCATACCTACTACGCATATGCATATTCCTGGATGAAATACGGTATCATACTTTGGGGAAACAGTGTAGATGCACAACAGATATTTATTTCCCAGAAAAAATGTATCCGCATATTAGCTAACATTAAAGAACCTGAAAGCTGCAAACCACATTTTATTAAAAACAACATATTAACATTACCGTCAATATATATACTAGAAATAAGTAAATTTGTTAAAAACTACCCTCAATACTTTAGAAAACAAATTGATGAACCAAGACACAATATATTAAGATCTATATATACGCATAAACTTAAGACACCTACATCTAAATTAAAAATACATAGTGACGGTCCAAACTCAATGGCGACAAAGATATTTAATAAACTCCCAAAAAACATAGCTGAAGAGACAAATGTTAACCTTTTTTGTACCAAATTAAAAATATACTTAATTGAAAAATGTTACTATAGTTTAACAGATTATTTTAACGACAAAAATGACCAGTAAGTACTTGAATATTTTAATAAACTAATCAGATAATATGAAATTGACATTAAATTAAACTCATATAAAACGTTAAATATGGTTTAATGGTTATAACTATAACTTAATGTAATACAATCTTATTTAATTAAACGATTTAATTTTGAATGGAATATATAATATATCTGGAAATTAAATGAATTGGTCCACCACCCAGAAAATTGCAACACCCTTTTAGGGTTATTATTGTGTAGGATGTGTTATGTGACTGTGTTATATACCATGTTACTACATATTTAATGCAATAAAGTATTGAGTATTAAATTAAATCAAACTAATCAATTTAGTACATGTATTACACTATTTATTAAATGATATAAAATAAAATGTTTCTTAGAATCTCGCAACAAGCTTTTGGTCGTCGCCCATGGACACCAGCAATACCAGAGGCATCAAGGATACGTTGCCGGCCAAAAAAGAGAGAAGAAAAAAAAATAAAGTAAGAAAAACATCCCCGGCAACTGTTGTTACATACCATCAAATGGTCAAGCATTAGCATTACTTTAAGTCGATCAATCACCCTTAAATCATCTACATTAGAAGGTAAGTGAAGGATAACCTTTGGGAGGCCCATGGGAGGCCCTATATAAAACGGTAACGAGGGACTAGGAAAACCTTCCGTGTGTATACAACCCTCATGGTCCCTTTGCCAAACATGTGTATGAAAAGGACTTCTATAATAAAAGGTATTATTAAAATATGATCTTGACATATGCTACAAAATGCCTTTGTATGTAGCTATGTTACATTAAGCATTTGAAATGCTTAAAGCAAACTGCTTATTTTCAAACAAACAATTACATTATGATGAAATAAATAGTTTAGAAAAATTAACTGCTCTTAATTCGAATACAAATTTAATTCTCAAACCAAGCTGAACTATTAACAATAAGTATAATTTACATTATAATACAATCACACACAAATAAAAAAACAATCTAAATAAATTGTGAACATGACCAAAAGACATAAAAATATTATTCAAAGCATCATCTGCACGATGACAAATCCTTCAAATAATTCAACTATTGTATTTCACTTGAAATTTCATCTAAAAATTCTTGATACATGCAACTCAAAACTAACAATGACAAAAAAAAAATACAATATCTAGTGATATTCCATCACATAACATAGAACCCAGCCATTAATCGCTGATAAAACAGAGCATCGTCTTCCGGGTATTCATTTCCCACCCGAAGGTATAAAGCGTATAAATAAAGCAAAACCTATAAGGCTTTAAAGCAACAATGAAAAATACGAACCGTTTTATTTGGAGCGAAGGCAGGGGTTGAGGTGGCAGGGGGCGCAGGCCTCGCGAGCAGGAACAATGCGGCCCCGGCGTGAGCACCGCTGCAGAAACAAAAAACACATGAACAACCGCTCCAATTATTGACGTGGGCATGAGATGAGAACTACACTCCTACACTGCTACACTCCGCACTTAACCAGGATGTTGTTAAGTGTATTCGCATTTGCGGTAATTTCACCGACAATCAAAATCATTATGTCCCTTTCAAATGCATCAATGCTCAAAGGAAAAATATTTCAATATAAAACGTCTCTCGCGAGATTACATTCAGCGAGAGCATCTATTTTCCATATAATAAAATACGATTGAGGAATCGATATCCGGCTGACGGAAATGGCAAAGTTTACTAGGCATTGCTTCTCTTAATACGTTTCAGTGGCGTGTAATAAAATACCCAATCGTATTTTATAAGATTCGTATTTCATATTGCTCCGCAACGCGTAATGTGGAAGTTCAAAGGAAAATTATTCTGTTGTGTTTTCGTTTCATGTACGATTTATCATTTGATTATTGCTTCATCTACAATAATCGCTGGGTAAAACTGTGTGAAAATGGTTGAATTAAAACTAAGAACAAATATTGAAACACCTGTGAGCTGTAACATTTAGTTTTCTTGGCAGATATTATATTGTTATTAAATTGACATATTACACTGACATCTGTTATGTATAATAGCCGCGATCCACTAGACGCTCATAACGCTCACAACGATCAAAATATCATACTAATTTGACAGTTGTGAGCGTTTTGAGCGTCTAGTGGAACGCGCCCAATGTAATGTGCATTGTGGTTTTCTCTTTTTAAGTTATAATTTGTATACATTTTTAACTACTCTATCGCATTGGGGACACCTGTTATGTTAGATGTAGTGTGATTTAAAATAAATAAATAAATAATAAATATCGTCCGTCTTAGCACAATTTTTAATTGAAATATTTATTTATTTTCCCTAGTTTAAAAAAATATTAATAGTAAACAGAAATTAGTTTTGGCAGGAAATTATAATGGATTTTTCTCAGATGAACGAATAAAAGGGGATTTTTATATTATTTTCATTTTGTGTCAGTCTTATTTTTAAACTAATGGATACCCAGCGTGTTCCACTAGGTAGCTGAAAAAAATCTGATGACAATGTCAGATCAGTATTGACAGTCTATATTATTATGCGCCATCCACGGACGTAAAAAAAAAGACGGACGTAATCCCAAGAACAAATTCAGTGAAGCACCCATAGGAATACCAAGGCTGCGTTCCAGTAGACGCTCACATCGCTCACAACGATCAAAACGCGTTCCACATGGCGACCACGGTCGTCATGGTCTCGGTGAAAACGTCATTGATGACGTCATTAATTTCGCTCACGGCAGTTCACGGCACGCTCAAAACAACCCACCTCACAGGGTGGGTCGAAGTGCCCGTTCCACTTGGGTGTATGATTGTAACGCTCACAAGCTAGTGGAACAGGAAAAACCGCGGTCGTGAGCGTGATCGTTGTGATCGTCTAGTGGAACGTAGGGCAAGTCTTTATTCGTACAAGTACACACACCCACACATTGACACCATACGGCTACGACATTGACACCATCGCGAATCAAAAATTACAAAATTACGCACACATGGTAAGAGAGCTGTCAGCTGTCAGCTTCACTCTCGATTAGACAAGGTTACGTCCGTTCTTTTTTTATGTCCAGGGCCCAGGCGCCATCTTATCAAATTATCTTCTTTTTGTATGCAAATGCGATAATGTATTGTAAAGCGACTTATGTTCATGTCGCGATAAAACGTAAATGAAATATAGTAATGTTAGGTACGTTACACACTCACACTATCTTTGAATACAAATAAAAAGTTTTTTTGCGAATTCATTTTCAAATCACTTTAGTAATATCAGGTATGTAAATCAATCAATGTAAAATTAATAATATTACTTACATTGTTAAAAATTAAGTCACTTGCTTCGGTGAAAGAAAACATGACTAATGCATTAAATAATTATGAGTTCTCAGAGAGCAGTTACGGGCTGGGATGATAATGTTTATTTTACGTATAAATCCTCCCTTGATATTCAAAACAAGAACATTTTACTACGATTTACATTTCAAATGTTGCGACGTTGCCATCAATCTCACGCATCGATTCTCAAAAGAGTATGTATTTATGAATCAAATTGTATTACAAGTGTACACCTTCGTAACGCGTTCCACATGAGTGGGGACAAGGAGCGAAAAACGATTGAGGAATGAGGAATCCATTGGAAATCGACGGTCGGGGCGGTGGGAGGGGGAACCCCCACCCCCCCGGACATACAGTCTGCTCGGGATATGAAGGCTACTAAACATATTTCTTTAGTAAAGGTAATATTATAAGATGTAGTGAGGCACGGACTTCAATATCCCGGATATGGAATAGCCTCAGGTGGTATTGAGAGAATACAATTTTTCCTTTTACAAATCATATATTTTAGAAGTGTACAGTCGGAGTCATATGTTATTGTTACAACTAATATCCGTCTTTTATGTAGGGTTATATAAAAAGGTGGGGCAGAGAAATTAGTATGTTGAAAATAGGGCTTGAATATCGGAATCTCGGAATCTCGAAATATCGGAATCTCGGACCGTGAAACCCGTTATTACAATTCCGATACTGAGTGATTCGATATCGTAATATCGGAATTAGTAATGTTTTTATTTTAATTTAAACAAAATGATTTTAATGCGTGCCACAAGGTATATTGGCCAATAGGTCATAAAATTGAGCAAGTAAGTATAAATATTTTAGCTGTGTAGGGAGCTAGAGTTAAAATCTTTAACCGTATTCCTGTTGTGAGTCTGCTCAGCCTACTGCACGAATAATGCGATACGGAAAAAATCTATTCCAAACATAATTTATGTCCTTAATCTCGGTATACCTAAGTCAATAATTTCATCATCTTCTGCAGATCATCTGTACGAATCTCTAGTTGCTGAGAATTTGCATCTAACTGTCAATTGCCATTCACCGCAGATACCTCATTGACCATTGTATATCGGAGGTTCACATCTACAACAAAGGTTTTTAAAACCTTACGATGTCTAGACGTGAACAAAGCTAGTGGACCAGGTGGTATTCCAGCTCTCTCCAGTTATCTACTGTTTTGCCACGTTTGGTTCGTCTCTCAATTAAGACGAGCATAGTGCCTCAAGCGTCGAAGCTTGCCAACGTGCAGTGCCCAAGAATGGCAATCGAGCTGACCCTGCTAATTAATGGCCAATTTCAATTACCAACATACTCAGGAAGATTATTATTGAACATGCGCCTCGTTGTATACCTAGAACACAATGATCTCCTTAGTGACCCTAGCACTATAGCCTAACGCATACCTCTCTACCGCATTCTAGCATATCTCACCTACTCATATCTGGGGCGAGGACCTTAAGAATAATGTAGAGGTTGCCTTTATCCCTTGACATCTCGAAGGCCTTCGATACGGTTTAGCATGTTAGCCTATTGATCATGCTTCCTGCGTATGTCCTATTCTCTGGCCTGATCAGCTGGGTTAAAGACTTTCTGAGTGAACGTTCATTTAGAGTCGTTATCAAAGATTATTATTCGTCCCAAACAACCTTACATCACATGTTACAAATAATTCTGGACTTTCTTAGAGATCTTTTATCTCCAGAACTATATTCCTGCTGCATATCAACGATCTGGTCGAGCGATACTTGGCAAGCTTCCGACCAGTAACGACCATAATACAGTATGAAGAGAGGCCCGGGTTGAAAGAGTGAATCACTGCCTGAAGTCACCGAATAGGGTGACGCCAACCTTGTGAAATTCAACGCCACATAAACAGAAGCATTTATTTTGGCCCTACTTTTCAGAATGTATCCTTGAAATACTCCCACCGCAAGAAATTGAAATATCCTTGAACCTTAAATTTGAGCGGTTTATTGAACCCAAAGTTAACAGCAACTGCCAGGAAACTAGGCGTCCTAGCAAATGTGTTGCGATATTTCAAGTCACATCAGCTTTTATCCTTGTACAAAGCTAGCTTCTGCCGTACAGCTGTCACTGTCACATTTGGTGCAGCTGAATTTCATCTATCAGTAAAAACTATTTTGCGATTCA
This sequence comes from Thymelicus sylvestris, assembly GCA_911387775.1. NCBI lineage: Eukaryota > Metazoa > Arthropoda > Insecta > Lepidoptera > Hesperiidae > Thymelicus > Thymelicus sylvestris. The sequence continues at coordinate 11,255,166 of OU426905.1, read as the reverse complement.
AAAATCCTAAAAAAATTAAGGTAGTGAATTTTTAACGCGAAAACAAAACCGAATTGAATAGATTTAGGTAATATTTGCAACGAACGGGAATAAAACAGTATTAAAGACGGTATTATTTCATTATCTTATTGATTAATAACCTTTTTGCTATCCAAGACTTCCTACTTTACAATACAAAATTAAATTTAAATTATTAAAAAAAAATTGTATAATTCCGATATTGATATCGGAATTCCGATATTAGCATCAAATATCGAAAATCAATATCGATATTGAAAACCTTCCGATATTACAAGCCCTATGAAAATGTTGAAATTTTTGTAATTTTCGAATTTGAAATTGTAGAAAGTGATATATGATTTCATGATTCAATATACTGTACCAGTTGCTATAAGATTATGTCAGTTACTACAAGTGCAAACGTTACTGCTGCATTAAGAATGTGTCAGCGTGAGTATTTGTGAGTAAAAGTTGAATGAGTCATGTGTGTAAGGCTGTTATTACTCAGTGTAAACGTGCCCTAAGACCAACTTTGCTCTCGACGTTTAGACGTTAATTGGAAGTAAACTGGAAGTTCCATCGACACCATTAGCGAAGTAAAAACTGAATGCATACACGTGTATTGGACTCGCAAAAGCTGAATAGAAAAATCCAAACATGAAGCGAATCTAGTGACTTAATGCAAATCGTGTTATATTGGGTATTCATTTTTTGGTACTTGTAAGTACGAATTTCTGTATTCATTTCAGTGCCAACTCGATACAGGTTTTATGATTTTAACCGACTTCAAAAAAGGAGGTATTAAATTCAACTGTATTTTTTATGTTTGTTACTTCAGAACTTTCAACTGGGTGAACCGATTTTGATGATTCTTTTTTAATCAAAAGCTGGTGCTCGTCATGTGGTCACTTATAGAGTGAGATCTGACGTGTAGTTTTTGAGTTATCCCTAATTTTGAAGTCGGTTATTTTTTGTGATGAATTATTAGTAATGATGTTTAAAGCCACGCGACGCTGCGGGCGAAACTGACAACATTTTCATGATTCGTTGAAATAATTTGACTTCAATAAAACTATCATATTTTGTTACTGGCGCTTAAGCATAAAACCTATTTTGGCAAAGGGAGATCTCCCGCCAGGCGAGGTGTGTTGCCTGGGAGCCGGAGGCGGCCGAGCCCCGATTGATGTTGTCGGAGCGTTTCTATTTATACTAGCGATCTTTAGAAACTTCGATAGCGTGATTCAGGGCGACGTCACGTCACCGTGTGACGCGTGTGCGCTATCGCCACACTATCAACAATTTATATGCGTATTAAAATGTTAATTATCACTTTGCTTTGATGAAAGAAAACAATGTAAGGAGATCTGTACACAAGAATCTTACATAATATTCTCAAATGTGTGTCGCAATCCGCAGGTGTCCAGCGCGATGGGTTCTGGCCTATACCTACCCCACGCATTAGTAAAAGAGACCCGAGCCCATCAGTGAGATAATTCTATCATCAGACAACAATTTATATTTTTATTTACCAAATGTAAAAAACGCAAAAACATTTATATACTTTCCGATACGAGAACAGTAAATTTACTTCCCAATACCAATATCAGACGAATGAATTATTACTGTGTCATAGCGATACTTTCCACTTCTAAACGTGACTGAGTACTCCTTACAAAATGTTATTTCTCAATATCCATTAGCGGCCGCCTACAAATCCTTTTAAGCGTATTTATCCAGCTCTCAACCGACACTTTCAATATCCAGACGGTGTATTTACTGACGCAACGTACCTTCTACCTTCTTCAACTGTATACGAAACTCACGTCTTTAATTAAAGATATCGCTGACGTTGAACGAGACGTAATCATGACCTAAGTAGGAAGCTATAAGCAACAAGGTCCTAATGTGTAGCGAATGGACCGGTTTGATAAGGAAAAACGGGTAAATAAGGAGTCTGAGGCGGACCGGAAAGGGTCTGAGGGGGGTATCCGGATATACGCCCGTCCGCCGGCTTAGCCAGTGTATTTCATCGCCGTTGGCTACAGGTCTCAGTGCAATTTTATACGTAATGAAATACTCGATGAAATTTCTACGTAACACTCGGAATGAATAAAGGTAACATATAAAACTTGTGGGTAGCTTTGCTAGGAATAATAAGACTCATTTTAATATAAAATATGTTTATCTTCAATTTCTTGCTCTTATCCTCATTTTTTTCTCCTTTCCATGGGCGACGATAGCCACTTAACATCAGGTGGATGGTCAGCTCGTTTGCCCGCTATTTCCGTAAAAAAGAATGCCAGAGGTAGGTACCTACTACAGGCCATAGTCCACCAAACTGGCAAAGTACAGATAGCCAGAATTCACACTTTTGAGAAATAATGGAAGACGCTCAGTTGACGCTTTGCGATGTTTTCCTTCACCAGTACAAATAATTATCATATCTAAGCGTTTACCTCTATTATTTTATGACTCTATTTCAGAAGTTCAATGAAAAAAAAAAATTATGTATAATAGCTGAAAAAGTAGTATGAGTTACTATAAAAACTGTTTTACCTGATAATAATGCGCAGAAACTCATTCACTTCCCAGAATAAAAAAAATCTTCAAGTTGATCTATATTTTAAGCTATAAATTATATTCAGGTTCATTTTTTTTTGCAGATTCTTCGTGACACCGTAACAAAATGCACCTACCTACAGCGACCGACTGAGTAAAGTTGTAATATTTTGTAATGTCGGCTTCGTGCCTCAGACATTACCTACTAAAAGCTACCTAATTTTGACCTGTTTGGTGTTATAATATCCTGATAAAATAAAACAAATCATTCTGTAAACAAAGTTCCCGCGTTTACAATATTGTTTACGGCAAGCCATACGTGGCGTAACATAGTTATGTACATTTTCCAGACAAAGGAGGTGGCCAACATCTGTATGGGCATTTGCCCCATTTGTGAAGTATAATGTACACATATTATTTTTACCTTACATTAAAGCTTACAATATCTACTTTGATAATTTTATCAATAAAAATCTCTAGAACTCGGGATTCTCCTTTTACGGGCAGTTTTAGCTTTTGTAGTTTGACATTCTGCAAAACATATGTAATCGTGAAAAAGTGTTTTAAAGAGCGATTTTTGTGTTAAATAAATACTATTTATCTTTTGGATAATTAATTAATATATGTCTTTTACTTTAATTATGACTTTATGACCTTATTCCTACAAAAAGAAGTACCAGCAGTACTAAATAAAATATACGTATTAACTTGTCACCTACCTATTTGTAAATATTCACAAGCAAACGTAATATAAATAAAACTGCATATTGATATTATTAAGTGTTTCATTATATACATTTAGGTACACATATGTAAAAATTAAGGAATAAAATATAACAATAGTACCAAATAAGGCAAATAAGGTGATGCATTCAATTTTTTTTCAAATTCAAAATCATTTATTCGTTTAGGTATCATTGATTCACTTATGCAAGTAATTTTTTAATCAACCAGCTTTTCGCAAAAGTGCTCTGTCATGGAGGACGTGGAGGACAAGAAAAGCTGTAAAAAATCTCCTCAACACATCTTTTAAAAATAAAAATACATTGATATATTTATTACAAAAAAATATACAGCTTGTACAGAACTGCTTGCAGAGCTGGTCATTTCCATGCGTCTTTGTCATTCATGTACTATAGTAGCCTTTGCCTAAAAGTTGAAAGAAAAAATGTTAGGAGCCTATTATAAAATAGAACTTATTTTCTAAACGTATTGCAAAAAAAGGAATATTGTACATTGCCGCGTGAACCTAGTCGTAGTAAGCACTACTTAATAGTACCTAAAGAAAAATGCTATACCTGTACTACAGTGATCCATTCTACCAATATGGATTGCAGGTTTCTTGCTAAGGAAGATATTGAGTGACGTGCCATGCGCTTAATATCAACCGCGCAATTAATGCACCTCATGGCAAAAAATCAAATACAATTAATATTTTGCAGAAATGAAACTGAAAAATATTATTTTGGCAAATGACAATATAGTAGACATTCGCACTTCTGTCAGCCAATTGTCAACCTCCAGTGATGCCGGTCACTCACATTCGCGCGAATACGCGAACCCACAAGTGTGGGACGACCTTCGCGAATGATTATGCGAAGTTTTGGAGGCATTCGGGGTTTTCCAAGCTGTGTCGGTTTTTTGTCGCACATCAAAGCGCGCGAACCTCGAACCTTCGTGTAGTCTCCCACACATTCGTGCGACCAGTTTCGCACACGACTAAAAAGGTGATGTATCTCCTAATTTTTCGTAGTTCGTGGCGTCTAATCGTACTACCATTTATTTTCTGTATTGAAAATGGATTTGAATGACAACAACATAATAACAACAGCAAGATTGAACATTCGTGAAAAAAGTGTAGGAGGAAGCGGAAATGGGCTTGTATAACTACTCATATGCGAACCCATTTGCCTGGCCGCCCTTCACATATGTGCAAACATTCGTAAAAATGTCAAACATTTGCGCGCATGTGAGTGACCGGGGTGATAGCAATGGAGGTAGTAAAAGTATATTTGTATACAATACAACTTATTATTATTGTTAATTTATTATAACTACTCACGGCGGAGTTCAGAAGAAAATTAAAATTCTAGTTATGTTATAATAAATGGAAAATATGTCTTTTCAGAGGACTAAAACCTTGTACAAAAAAAACGTATTTTAACCATTTCCGGGGTAAATATTGGCCACCTCCTTTGTAAATAAGGCGTCAACGCGCAAATCTCGCTCCAATCCTATTTGCAATCGAAGAATCTTTCAACATGAGAGCTCCACAAACGACTTTGATTTCACCGTGACATAGTCAAAGGAGCTTACTGGGAATAAGAAAAAAACCTGGGAAAGAATGAATAGAGAGAAATAAAAAATTCAGAGAAACACGGAGGTCGGAGTTTTTCCTGTCACCGGGCACAAACAATGGAAGCATTGTACCCCTCCCGCGCCCCGTATCCCCTCGGAGCTGTAGAGGAAACGAGCATCTTTTGTTTCTATCCCCCTCCTCGCGGAAACGGGAACTTTAACCCGCGGTCATCTGTTTACATCTCGCCGACTAGAAAAAAAGACATACGATTTCATTTCACCCGCATTACATTTGCCGGATGAAGTCGCTTAGCTTCGGAAGCGCTTCGCAGCGGATCCGACAGCTACTGCTTGAGAAGAAATTTTATGACAGGTTTTTTGTGTTATTTTTTTAAGTTGACGTCAAGTGAACTTTTATTTTTAATATATACTCGTATCTACATGTTGATTACTGCCTTACTAATGAACATGTTACAACTAAGTTTCACAAATCTATGAATTTTGTCTTTCTTTTCATTGAATTCGTTTGATGAATTATTTTCCAATTAAAATGTTTTAAGCAAGCGTTTTGGTATACATCATTCCTAATCATCAATTTTTTTTGGTCTAGACTTTTTCATGCAAATCATGAAATGGTATTTATGAAATTTTTACAATTTCAACACAACTAACAACAATATGCAATAATTTAGCTAGTGGTTACAACGCGATCTCTGAATCCATGTTTCGGAAAATTCGAGATCCTTTTTCAAGAGTCGTCTGCGATGAGAGTTTCCAACGGATGGCGAGCGAATAACCTGAATAAGCCGTCTATATTCAGAAATATTGTATCATCTCGAAATCGAAAAAATGCAGGTTTCATTATTCAACAATTTTTTAATGGAAATAGCCGGCAAAGGAACTGATGATTCACCTGATGGTAAATGGCTGTCTCACCCATGAACATCAGCGACACCAAAGGCGTCACTGATGCTTTGCCAGCCAAGAAAGAGATAAGACAAAGAAAGAAAGAAAATTACAACTTCTATTTAACATAACCGAACCTAAAGGTGACTTAAGTACCTCTTTCTCTTGACAATGCTTCGCTTCGGTGATGCCGCTCCTTAAATGAAATAAAATAAATTTTTTAAACTATTATTCATTTTTTAATATTTAGTTTCATTTTTTGAAATGATATTTAGGGTTTTTTTTCTTTTTTCTTTCTTTTTTTCTTTGAATATTGAATTGTCATCGATCCTCGATATCTACGAAGTTTGAAAGAAATCTGACCGTTTGAAGTGGGTCAAAATCAAGTTCAAAGAGAAGTTACAAACATACAGGTGAAGCTAATATAAAGCGTGTAATAAGATGAATTGTGGAATCAAATTATCAACGATGGACGTAATGGGAACGAACCGTAACGCGACCATTGTGTTATTATTATGCCAGTTGTCACCATGAAAAGATTACGACCACAATAAATGTGTTTACCTAACATTTTCCCTGTACAAATATGTTTTGCCACCTTAATTTCAAGCGACCCTAAATTCCATAATCATATACAAATTGTAACAAAGTCAGACAAAATATTTGCTTCATTTCTCTCAAAACAACCTACTGTCAATAAAAAACATGTACTTAGGTATATAAGAGTGGCACGGCGATAAAAGTTCTGTCTCATCAATAATGTATTACCTTTTCTCGCAGTTCCTATTTCAAATGAATAAGGTTAAAGATTTCGTCAGGTAACCTGTTTACCGCTACTGGGGGACATGGAATAATAATTTTGTTTTTCCTCTGTCCTCCCCGTCCGTTCATTTAGATATGAATAAGGAAAAAGAGGGTTCCTTATAACCATACACTAAAAGCCTTGATTAAATCTATGTACTTTCACAATTAAAAATCATTATTATTCAGATCAGGGTTCTAAACGCGATGTAGGCTCGTATTTATCTGGGATTTATTTTTTATATATTAATCAGGTTTAACCATTTTTATTATTAATTTATTGTAATTTATGATATGTAATGAAAGTGTATCCTCTAATTTTTGCCTTTTTGAAACCGTTTCTGTAGACCCATTTGCGATATATTTTTAACCGACTTCATTCTTCAAATACCTCCTGTAATCAATTCGACTGTATTTTTTATATATTTTTTATGTTTGTTGCCTCAGAACTTGCGACTGGGTGAACCAATTTTGATGATTCTTTTTTTTAATCGAAAGCTAGTGCTTGTCATGTAGTTCCACTTAAGGAGTGAGATCTGACGAGTAATTTTTCAGCTATCCCTAATTTTGAAATCGGTTGTTTTTTGTCAAGAATTATTACTACTGATTAGATATAAAACACTTTAAACACTTTTCATCCAATACTGAAGTTAGAGCCTATTATAGTTTGGATCTTAGAGTATAATAATGTTCTATTTCTGTACAGAATCTTAAAAAGTAAGGGTCTGGGCATACGACATGTACAGAGGACATCATTTATTCAAGTTGATACAACACCGCCTTGAGTTTTTTTCACCGTCTTTTAGGTCAGTGTGCTTTACATTCTTCGGTTGGAAAGCATCCGAATGACAAAGGGACGAAAAAACACGTGTATTGTACTCGGGAATATAAATGGTCTGTCGCTTTTTCTTAATAATTTAGAGAGTCGTAACGTGCTCCAAATATGTGGATGTAACGAATGACAAAAGGTTTTCGTAAATAATACTCAAATGAAAAGAGTTACGGAGTAGATGATATTTATTTCTCGCCTTTTTTTTGGTGGTTCATAGTTCCACATTAAATGGACAGATGGTGCTTTCTACAATCCATACTTAATATTATAAATATGTAAAAGTGTGTTTGTTTGTTTGTTTGTTTGTCCGTCTTTCACGTCGCAAGGAAGCTATGGATGGAAGCTAAGGAAGATATGGTATGGATTTTGTGTGTGGAGATAGTGAGGAGGGTGGAGAGTAACGTAGGCTACTTTTTACCGCGGTAAAACATCCCCATGGGGAGATCGATATTTTGTTAGTTGCTAGATATTTAGTTCCGGATGTTGTTAATAGATGGCGTTAGTAAAATTAATTTGCAAGTTCTGAATCACGCAATCAAATGATACATCTAACTAAGTAAAAGTGAGTAAGATTTGTAAAAAATCGATCTCTACCGCGGGCGAAGCTGCGGGCAAAAGCTAGTAATAAAATAAAATGCTTACAGCCTTAAAAACAGGACCAATAAAATACAAATGCCTCAGTTACCCAATATGTTCTGATGTAATTTACTTTTTATTACAGGAAAACCAATGTGTAGAGGACCCCCTTGACTTGGGATCCAAGTCAATCTCCCTCGTAGTGGACCCTACGAAAACAGCGGACGAGATGGCGCCAAGCTTCCATAAAAGGTCACTGGACTCTGTTCCAGATAAACCCAACAGCATTGCTTGGTGGTATTTTGTAAGCGAGGTACCATCCACCATCTTGAATCAACTGATTAATGTTTATAGATTGTTGAATAGCTTGTAATAAGAAGTCTCCTGCTGCCCGAATACTTATCAGGTAGCTCACCCGCTCGTTGGCGGCTAACAAAAACGAATCATATCTCATAGTGTAAATTGCTTTCTTTTCCTCTTCCTAATACACGAATTAAGGGGAATGTGGTTGCGAGAATGGTAAATTGTGACGAATTTCTTCAAACAACTCGTTCTTTTATAGCGCGCGAAAATTGGATCCCTCGGAACACATTCCGCATCAGAGCAAATTTCATTTGTGTTCAGTGATAATCATTTCCGGAGCGCGAATTTCTTTAAGCTCCACCGCGACTTACGACGACAATCAACTCCGATGTGTATTCTGTGGCACTGCCAACTAACATAAACATAATTGTGCATAATGACTTGTTATTTTTAGTCGATTTCAAATAAGGCTCTCAATTCGGTTCTTTTAATTCTTGTCACCTCAAAACTCCGTCATACAAAAACCGACTTGGATATTTTTTTTAAATGGGAAGAACATAGTGACAGATTCGTCTCATGTTTTTTTATAAATATGATTTTGATGCAGTTTGATGATTACGTGAGGAATTGAAGGGATTCGTTAAAGATTACAGGCCATTATTGAATTGAAGCCACGTAAGTACACACTTATTTCTTTTGTCGACTGTACCTACATGTTTAAAAAAAACTGACATCAGAGGGGTAAAAGCCAGCGACGAAGTAATAACCAATGAGTGTAATGATTTGACAACGACATAAATATCAATAATTCTCTCACATTTTCACATTTACTTTAGTCTTTGTACATATTATATTTGAAAAAATATTAATAATAATAAAATTTTAACTGTATTTTAATCTCTCCTTCAATTTGTTACACATACAAAAACGCAGTAGGCGTGAAATTGGACGACAGTTTTCCACTCGTGTAACTTACAAAACGTACCCTGAAGTGGGACGCTAATTGGTTGTATCCATCCTCTACTGCAATACGACAAAGTATGTATTTTAATATTTTACTTTAATATACTTAAGCTGGCTATGCTTTATTAATTGATAAAGTTATTTTTGAAGTGAAAACTTCTTTAGTACGGGGGTGATTTGAAATTCGATGAAACGAAACTGTCCAGTAAAAAGAGAAACACATAAATTATAAAGTGAGATAGGAAGCATTGTACAGGGGTAGGGAAGTTGAGTGGAGTGGAGCGGGGCGGAGCGGGGCGGGGCGGAGCGGAGCGGAACGGAGCGGAGCGGAGTGGAGTACTGAAACCTACATTTATCATCTTCCCGAAATTTTACATTCATCTCATTATCTTGAAAACAAAAATTTTGAAGGTTTCACTTCTACCACGTGTGAATTTTAATTTTTTTAATATTCGTCTTGTGATACGGAATATGAACCATATAAAACAAAGAATAAAGTAGTTAGAATATATCAAATGGATAGATTAGATAGTATAGATTATTTTATTAGTCATAATACTTTTTTATTTCAATATTAAGAACTAGAAAACCCTTTACGGGCGTGGACACTGTATCCGTGCCGTTAGAGAACCAATCATGAGTTGCCAAAGAAGAATAAAATAGTAGAAGAATAAATATCGATTTTTCCGAAGCGAAACAAGAGCTTCATAAGAGGTTTATAGATAAATCAAACGTAAATAAAGAGCCGCTCATAAATGGAGATACAGATTCATAAAGAGTAGATTAAATAGAAAAAGTACAGAAAGTAGTTTCTGTTCACCAATACGCAATAAATGCTAAGTATTTCGAGGATTGCTCTCAGACGGTTGGATTGAAATAAAATTTGCGTCGATTGTACTTACTGCGAGGATGCTCATGGTGACTCGCAAAGGACTGGGATGGAGCGCTTAAATTGCTTAAACGGTCGGATCTAGTTCGTGATTCGTTACAGATTTCACGTAATTGAAGTACTCGTACTTATAGGAATGTTTTAACTTGATTTGCAGTTATGATATTTTTTAACATCGCTTTAAAATACGGGAAACAAAAAAGTATGTTAGTTTAGCCTTACTAGGGTAGAAAGTTCTGGTCACTCTTTTATAATTCGAGAAGCCAACATCCCCCATCACGCTTAACCAGCGGGGATTTATAAACTCATTAATAAAACAATAACCAAATCTAACAGGTGAAGACATCTCAAGTTATAAATGAATAAAATAAAGTGTTGTATAACGACATCCTATTTGTCTTTTCTTGCATTTGTGATCTTGTTGTCGAAGAATATAATTAACATAATATTTGAGTAGTTTTGTCGAAATCAATAGAATTTTATAACAAATGCTACTGTCCAAAACTGACACGTGAAAGAATACGTATTGGATTATTTATGTCTAGATTAAGAATCAGTCAATACCTTGATTACAACACCACACAAATATCGATGTGCTCGATGTGATCGATCACCTTGATCTCTTAACCTCACTGGTGTTACTTGGTGTTAAACTTGGTGTTGGTGTTGTTATTTGTGTGGTGTTGTAATCAAGGTATTGACTGATTCTAAATCTAGACATAAATAATCCAATACGTATTCTTTCACGTACTACGAGATATTCCATAGATGGCTTAAGTTATCGTTAGGTGAAATTAGACAAAGTGTCAACTTAGAGTTGTATTCAATATTCTTTGTATACAATATCCTTAATTTTGTTGCCTAGTAACTGTGAAAATGTCAATAGGTTCGTTTTTCATTTTAATTTTTCATATTTGCCAATTAATTTATCAGAAGATAATGGATAGATGAATTATTGAAAATGATTACTAAATAATCTGTTCAGTGCGTGATGTCATATAAATCCGACGATTATTTTCCCGATCCAATTATTTACAACAAACTAATGCAATATTCAAAAATACTGACTTAACTTTTAATATCTTCAAAGAATGTTAACGTGCCCTGGAAAACAAAGCAATAATCATAAATGCTTATTAAATGTAACTATGTTCTTTTGTTTTCAACATCTGCTAAAACGGTTTTAACTATATTAAGCCAGACATTACTTGTATCATTTTTGTAATTACATGTGTTGGTGAACATTTTCTCTCAAAAATGTAAACGTTGAGCTGTCCACCGTTTCAAAATGAACAAAACATTTTAAAATATTATCCTTGTTTTTCAAAAATGTTATTTTTGTAAACGTTTCTCCAGTTTTGCTGTTTCGATTTTTATGAAGTGTTATGTAACGAAATATTATTTTTATTTGTTGTTACCACTGGAAGCGAAAACGTTTAATATCAAACCTAAAATCGGATTTGCAAAAAAAATACTCAAGGTCAAAGTTCGCAAATATGGGTCTTTTGCGTTTCACAGCCAAACGGTAAGTTTTTAAAAAAAATTATGTACCTATGCAGAATAAATAGTAGCCCATGCAATTATCTATAAAAATTGTTTTTCACGTTTTTTTTCTAAGAATCACTATTATTGAGATAAAGCAATTTGAAAATGCTGTGGTCAAAGGTCAAAGGTTTTCTTTCTTTTTCTTCTCTCTTTCTTGTCCGGCAACGCATCGGTGATGCCTTTGGTGTTGCTGATGTTCATGGGCGACGATAGCCACTTACCATCAGGTGGATCATCAGCTCGTTTGCCGGCTATTTCCATTAAAAAAAACCTTCACAACTATGGATTTTTTGCGATTTTCAGCCAAACGTAAGTTTTATCATGAAAATAGATTGGACTTAAATTAAAGATCATTAATGTTAATTCAAACGATTTGTTGTGTTCCAGCTTGTAACCAGATTTTTGTTTCTTCTAATTTTTCTTTGAATGCCGGCAACGTATCAGCGATGTTTTAGGACCTAAGACCTAGGTGATACCTAAGGTCTGATGTAATTTGTGTGATGGACAACAATGATCACTTACCATCAGGTGGCAATTCTACTCGTTTATCGGTTATTTACAAAATGGTATGTATATTTAAGGGACACATGTCTAAGTTAAACACAAAAACAAACCCTAATAATTATTGAGTTGTCATTACCAAACGTAATGTTTTAACAAGCCACCGCTCAATTCAGTGAAATTAGGTTAATTAAAATTTCATAAATGTTATTGTACGAGTGCGTGTTAATAATTTCAAATAATACTGGCATAATATTAGCAACGTGGCCTCATTAGAATACTCCACATATATGTAATTACCGCCTGAAATTTTATCACAAACCCGTCGAACTAAATTCAATTGTTTCAGCTCATAATGTTGAATGGTATGAAGTACGTAGAACATAAATCATGATCTAAATTTTACTAACAAAAAATAACCGACTTCAAAATTACTCAGAAACTACTTGTCAGATCTCGTTCAAATTGATGTGGCCACATGACAAGCACCTGCTTCCAATTAAAAAAGAATCATCAAAATCGGTTCACCCAGTCGAGAGTTCTGAGGTAACAAACATAAAAAATACAGTTGAATTGAGAACCTACTTCTTTTTTTGAAGTCGGTTAAAAATACAGCAGTAATATCTTAATATTAATTAGAAAATTTTAAAATAGTTTTATATTTAAAACAAATGTATTCATAATATGTATAAGTAGTTATTTTCATAATTTTAAGTAAAATTTTACAACATTCTGTCTAGCAAAGACTTAAAACTGTAGTTAGTCTTTCTTCTAGAATCTAGTGAATCCTTAGCAATTTTCAAACCAAACTTGTGTGTTTTTCCATTATTTCCTAAGTTTCAAAGTAGGTTTTTAAATTAGCTTGATATATAATATGTATAGATTTTCAATAAACAGTATTTTTAAACTGTTACAAAAAATATGTGTGAATATACATATTTTATCATCATATAAGTGATATTAGACACTATACACAACTAACCATCTCTATTCTCTATTCGTTGTAATTTAATGTGGAGTTTCAGTTCTTGTTATAGCTGGAAGATAAATAAATTAACTCGGTGTATACTGCGCGACTTATGCGGTGAGAACTCGCAAATTAGTTTAAGCGGGAGTGTAATGGCTTCCAAACATGTGATATGGAGAACAATTTGATGTTTGTTTCTTTTGTAAAAACATTACAAACAATAAGCTTGCATTACCTACGTTAAAACCAAATAAGTGTTTGCAACGTAAAGTTAATGGATATCATTTACCTGCTAAGTAAGCAATCTTTGGCCATTAGTACCGAGAAGAAAAAGCTAGAAGAATCCCATGATAGTATACTGTTGAAAAATGGTTGAAAATAGTTTGGAATTTATTTCAGGGACGTGGCAAAAATTGTTTAAAGTTTAAAATCCAATTATTTTTTGATAAGCAAGTTAAAGTTAAAACAAAGGTATCACGAAAATCCTGGATTCAACTAAGAACAACACGTTTTTACTACAACATAATATGATTCAAATTATAAAAACACGTTTTTACTACAATATACATAATATAAACCGTTGTGGTCCGTTGAGATTGTGGTATTATTAAACTTTTAATTAGGTATCAATTTCGGAAAGGTACGGTTTAACCGTCCCAAGTGCAAAGCCTTTAATAATCGCCCTAAATTAAATTGTGTTTGTTTATCGTCATCACATAATATTATATTATGAAGTTGAAATTATTTTCTTAACAGTAGGTTCTATTTGTTTTTAACCGACTTCAAAAAAGGAGGTTCTCAATTCAACTGTATTTTTTATGTTTGTTACCTCAGAACTTTCGACTGGGTGAACTGATTTTGATGATTCTTTTTTTAATCGAAAGCAGGTGCTTTTCATGTCCCACATAAATTTGAGCGAGATCTGACGAATAGTTTTTGAGTAAATTTGAAGTCGGTTATTTTTGTTAGTAAAATTTAGATTATTATACAACTTTTAATGGCTATTACGACTTTATTATTACAAGCTAAATTCAGCCATGCTTTGATGTGACGCTAAAATTATCGTTAGGGAAAACGTTAAAATCTCCCAACGTAAATATTTTCCATACTTGTTGTTTGACAATTTTGATATATCATCTAAACGTTTTTTACTGGCAAGGAACCTATTCATAATGAGTGTGGAACCCAACAATCATTCGATTGAATCATTTTATATTCCATCCAGGAAAATTCAATATGCACAATACTTTTAGGAGTAATTGGTACTACCCGTGTTAAGTCACCACGTTACGGTTCAATTTATTTCTCGTCAATTAGTGCGAAATGTTTTACAAAGAGTCAATCCTAGGCTGGTATTAAAATTTAATCATTTTCATCATTGTTCATATTCATCACTTTTTAATATGTTGTGAGTGAATGTTTATCGGTTCTTATATCTATTTGTTAGTAGAGCCGTTCAAAATTTTAAATTTTTTTTATAACACAAGTGACTCTAATTCTTCAGTAATTGGCACGGAATACTGAGGCCAGATTTCAAGAGGGTGGCCGACACGATGATCAACACTTAAATGAAATAATTAAAAAAATAAATCCATACATCTCTTCTTTTCAATAATTGTTGCCATATTTTTTCTCTTATAATTTTTTGTTCAATAAAATTTAAGTCCTAATGCCGCCGAACCCCCTGTACAAACCAATTCAATCATACCTACAATGCAATAAATAATTGTAAGATTTGTAATGAAGCTTACTAAACAAAGTTCGTTTACACGTCCTGGTACAAATTCAATTTTACGTTCAATAAGCTCCAGGAACTTTTAATTAGGAAGCTCCTTTCCAAAGGTATCCATTTAAAACTCCGAGTGTAAGGCTTTGATTGAATTGCACAAAGCGTTCAAGCTTTTCGCTGGATGTTTACCCGGCGTCTCGTTAAACCAACTAAAGAACCTCCACGGATATTCTATCCACTAGATATGTCATGGTCTAAATCTAAATCACAATAAATTATTACATTAAACTTGGCTTGTCGAATAAAGTTATTTTTAGGGTTCCGAACAAAAAATCGATAAACGGAACCCTTGCGATTACTTGTATGTCTGGGCGATCGCTCTTCACAGCCAATTTTCTCTGAAACAACTGGACCAAATGAGTTGAAAGGTACTCTTATGCTTTTTTGTGATCCAAAAACGAAGGTATAAATAAAACAAATGAAATTTGAAATATTTTTTTTAACTCCCCTTTAGGGACAGAATAGATAAAAGGACTAATTGAGAAACTTATCCCAGGTTGAATATAGAGAAAAAAACTTAGCTGATACATTATATTGTGAAGTTTATTTTAATAAATGTCGCATCCAGATATCTGCAGTTTATTTTTATAGACGTCCTATCCAGACTCTTGGAAGTTCCGTGTCGATCACGGGCGGCTAACAATTACCGATTGGGTGGGAGGGTGGACTTTATCAACATTGGCTTTAGATCACTGATGGAGATATTTTTATTTGAACGCACGTTTCTATTTTAACGTAAAATAACTTAGCATTTATTTCATATAACATAAGATTTTATCTATTATACCTAATGTCAGTTAGGTTAATGAATTCAACTCTTTTTTTTAATTTTGTTTAGACGTACCTACTCATCTGGCACGTAGAATGAGGAGGATCGCAATTCGGTTGTATTTTTTAAATATTTGTTACCTCTGAATTCCGTCATTTTTATGAAACAATTTGGTTTTTTTTTGTAATTTGGAAGGCGATTCTTTCAGATTGGTCAAATATTTATTCGTTTATTATGGAACCCATGAAGAATTCATATTGGAATATATTATTGATATGCGATTTAATAATATAAACAAAACATAAAATATTAGCAATAACGCTTTAGATACGAAAAATTACTTTTATTTATTATTTATTGCGGAGTATATTCTAGCGTGGAGCATTTCGTTGAAATGGCTAGAGGAGAGCAAACAATACCCTGGAAGGAAAGTGCCTATGTCAACAGTCCCTTTTGCAAACTACTCTATTTTATTATAAAAACCTACCCTTTTTATATGTACGTATGTCTATAGGTATACTGTACTACCTACAAACTATATTATAATAATAAAACTGTAACGATATCGAATTTCTTTATGAAATATACTTAAATTTTGCTTTATTTTTACGTGTATTTGTAGCTACTGCAATACAATTTTAATTGAAAAACCTTTTCATTGAAGCAAAAGAACAATTAAATTTTATAATGATGAGTTATGTTTAATGAATTTTCCGTAAAGTGTAACACAAAAATGGTTGTAGAATAACATATTTGTTATATTTTTTACTTTGTATTACTTCGTTTGTGTTGTAAAGAACAAATATATATATGCAGTCCATATCATATCAATATGCAGTGCATAATCTAAATGCAGTCCCATGCTCAGCCTGTTGATCGGTTTCATTATACTCATACTTCTATGAGAATAAAATTCGCAGTACCTAATTACATTATTTAAGGTTTAAGTAAATCAATTAACTTAAAATAATTAAATATTACTTGAAGCGCTCATAACCCGGTGGTGTCGATCCTAAGTGATCGACAAGGGAGCGATCAGTAGTTGGATGGGTGACCGCTAGTGGCAAAAAATTCTTGAGCGTTTCCGTGCTTTGGAGAGCACGTAAACTGTCGGTTCCGATTGTTGTCATTAGACCCTAAATCAATCCGCTTTGAAGTGTGATGAAGTAGGTATGCTAGGCCTCCTCAGTTACTAGGGGTCATTAATGGTGTGAACCCAATTAAATTATATTATTACATGCGATAGAACTTACCTAAAGCCAGCACCAGGAGATAGTTCACCATTATCGTTCGCTCTGAAACAAAACAATAATTTGAATGAAACATAAATAGTAGGTATATTAATTAATGTCTAGGACACGGAATTTATGTATAATTTATAGAAAGCATTGGTCCTCAAGCCAACAGTTTTGGCGGTTATATTTGATACCTCACTCAAGCCAGATACCTGCTAACATTCCGGACAGATATTTCGGTTTGCACAAATCGATATCTCTTAATTTCCTACGTCATTCTCGCATAGTCGCGTTTATATTTGCTGAGTATTACGCTGTAATTGAAATTGAATTTGAATGAATAATTGTAACGAATTATAACGCTAGTGTATCACTGTATTGACAATGAATGTTTAATTTAATTAACAAGCATGTGAGCATATTGTTTGTCAAATATTCCACGTATTATAATGTTGTATGTACTTATGTAAATACATACTTAAGTATGATATAAACTTATTGTGATAAATATTCTTTGATGTCGGAAATTAAGCCCACAGCAGCCCACACAGTGTAGATAGGTACTGTAATATTTACTATGTAAATATCTCCAAGTATACATATAAATTATTGTTTTTTTATTATGTGGTATAAAACCAGATATTTCTTGATTAGAAAAAAATTATGCGTCGACATTTCTTACATTAGATAAACATTCAAGAAGTGTTCCTCCTGTCATTGCATGAAATTAATGAACGAAATAATTGAATCTGAGACTATGCCGGGGGTTTCATTTTTTTACCACTTTAACTTTTCTCAATGTCTCACAATCGATCACCTATCGACATATTTTTAAGATTATGAAGCCTCCTTTCTACACTGATTTATTCTTCGTAATATTCGAACTTGTTTTAACTGGATAGCTTTCAATCCCACCGTGTGCGTTGACGTCAGAGGTAGCCGTGAAATGCAGTCGCAGCCTATGAAGAATTTCTGCTGTCACAGCGTAAAAAATAACTGAAAATTTTTGGCCTTTCGTCCATTGTTCTCTTTTTCAATTCTAAAAATGACTCGAACGGCATCGCGTCAGCACTGACGATAATAATAGCAAATTAAAAGTAATAGTGAAACTGAAAGATGGAAAATTTATTTTTAATGAAAGTAACAATGAGTCTCTGATAGGCTATTGTAGATTTTTGTACAAAGGACCCGAGTTCGATTCGTGCTTCAAATGTTTTGAGTTTAAAGCTTGTACATAATTACTTACTTCGGTGAAAAGTAATATTGTAAAGGTCGCTGTATACGTAACGTGAACGGGACGGGGACGGGACGTGGACGGAACATAAAATATATACGTCCGTGCCCCGTTCCCGTCCCGTCCGTGCCTCCATGGCGTTGGTATGGGCTATCGTTTACATTTTCCATGAAACTATGTTTCGAAATTTCAGGTCCCGTCCCGTCCCCGTCCCGTCCACGTTACTTATGCATCAACCTTAAGTAAACCTGCGTTCATGAGATCCTTCCTACTAATATTATTAATGTGAAAGTTTGTATAGTTGTAATTCTTTCACGCAAAAAGTACTGAATGGATCTGGAATAAAACGCAGAGTACTTATGATCAGAGGCAAAGTGGCGGGCAGAGAACTAGTTTTATATCATTATATGAGTGCCAAGAAAAGGAGATAAGAGATGATCCCGGAAAACGCAGGTGAAGTCGCGAGCAGAGAGCTAATTTTATATAATTATATGAGTGCCAAGAAAAGAGGATAAGAGATAAGTGGTTGATGCCGCCCAAAGAAAAAGTTTCCGCTTCAAAAGCTCTGGTAATTAAAACGATAACGATGGAGCCATTTATTGAGTGTCTCCAATGTCTCCAAATTAGCCATTGTTAGCCATTGTACGCTATATTATGGCTAATGTAAGATATTTATATATGTAGACACATTGATCCTAATTTTGTTCAACTAATCACAATGCAATTGAGATAAGATGCAATTGACATATAATGTGATTAGTTGAAAATTGTTTGTAGGAGCTACATTTCAGGTATTCTCCGGTATCACCTAGTTTAATCAGTTCTCCATAATATTCACCATCATGCAGACGATAAAGAGAAAGACAAATTGTATCCCTAAAAAGAACAGCCTTAAACTTCAACGCTTGGAAAATATTACTTTCGAAGGGAAATAAAACATTGTAAACCTCACCAACCGACCGTATACTCGTATAAACACTTCTACGAGCACCTCTGGACAGAACAATGGAAATAGAAAATGCAAACGAAAATAGCCCCAAATTATACTTACACCGTCGCCGGCTTACTACACGAAGCGTAAAGCTGTACCATTATACCTACATGAACATTTGAAAAAATGTATTTAGTTAAAAAAGTAAAGTGTACTAAGTAAAAGGAGATTATCTTCATCAAATAAAATGCATGGAACTCACGATTCCCACATCAAGCTTTCTCAATCAACTTTAGTAAAACCATAATAAATTAAATCGCATCCTCTCACTAAACATACTTAAGTATGTGTTCATTACGAAGACGTCTTAAAAACCTTTATCTTAAAAGACTTATCCGTGCGTCCTGTGTAATTATTTCACGAAATTTTATTTATCAGTTGTTAATTGCCAGCTTCATAATACAATGCTTTATCCGTTTTTAGGAAACTTTACATTTTCTATTATTGTATACGTGAAGGTCCGCTTCAGCCTCTAGAGAGAGAGTTACTACGTGATCACTACCAAACGGGCTAAAAGGTCAACGAATTGTACGTTAAACAAAGTAAATTGAAAATGCAAATGTAAATCAAACAGTTAAAGAGTGCGTGTACCGTTCAGGCGTTCATTCGAATGGCATGACGGGGTCGATTAAATGAAGCGAACAAGTAGAAAAGGTTGCTCCTACAAACGTACCATCTATGCGGAGCTATAAGGGAGCTTATTATTCGAGGACTACTGACGTTCCATTTATTTGCGGACGCCGGACTAATTTAACTGTCAGGCGAAAATTGCTCGGAGGAGAAACAAATTGTTTCATTATACATATTGAGGCCGTTTCGCAGACATAACTGTTATATCAGATTAATTACGGGAAGCGCCGCTTGATGGAAACGTTTCGTTTGGAGGATGGACTGAGACATCGATCTTACAACTTTCTTGATAAACTTGCCTCTGTTGCCTTGATAATCTTGTTCTGTGTTTCTTTTTAATTTTAAAGTTTACGCTTACATTCATGACATAGAAGGTTACACAGTTTATTTTTTGTATGGTTCTTTTTATATAAATAAAGGTAATATTTGACTATAAAACCTGATACTAGCTCAAGACTTAGTTGCTAAAGAACACTAAGTTAAGGTTAAATGTTAGAATAAAACCTTCAGAAATATTATATTTCTATTTTATTCATAACTTAAAGCTGTAAATTGACTTATAACTATGTACATATAAATTTATTTACGTTGTCCATTATTATCTAATAAATAAATTATGCTGTGCCTAACTTTACGGCGTACAAAAGCTATAATTGCTTTGAACGAATCACGATATAAACCGAAATTTTCGGACTCAAGTCTCGATGATAATAATTTGTCCCAATTCAGACATGAAAATAAGTTTGACGCGAAACAAATTGTTCTATTAAATATTTTTAGGTTCCAATGTTTTATTAGATTGGGCTTGATTGAATCATTTCGCTATTGAATTGAAGTAGGAATTACGATTTGATTATAGGTTAGAGTAAAAATATTTTTTAAGGGTTGAGTTTGGAGGTTTACGGATTGTTGTGTTTGAGAATAAAATTGTTGTTCAATCTTGGCCGGCATGTGTAGCTGACATCCGAGTCCATGAGAATCGATGACTATATACTACCAGCTCCTCCCTTCGTTAGGCTAGTCACATTAAAATATAAGAATATTCTATTAAATGTCATTAGGAAGAGTTATACATACGTAGGTAAGCTAACGCCCGAATTTGATAAATAAATAATCGACATACTAATGTTTTTTTGTGCATACCTGTGTGTAGAAATGTTTTATTTCAATTTTACGCTCACCCGGCCGAATAGAAAGACGTGTCAAAGTAAAATTGTCGAAGCGACATTCAATTGTTTCATTATTATTGAGCAGTATTGTTTTTTTATTTTGAACAACGAAATACTCGTAATGTTTTGCTATAATTGCTTAAGTATTTAAGGGTTTTAAAAAATAATTGTTAAACCGAACAATGAACTTATAAGAAGCTTATTTTTTGAGAATTAATTTTATTAATTGTACACTTTTTGCAAAGGATTTTTGTCTATTTTAATAGATTTAATAAAATATGCACCTAGATTCTTCTTCAATGCTGCTATAGAGTTTAACTCTGAAACAAAGAAGGTCAAAGATTCTGACAGCAAGAATAAGACGGTGCGAAGTGGAAAGAGCTTGTTGAAGACGCTAAGAACTACAACGGGTTGTACTTGTAACGCAAGTAACAAGTAAATAAGGGTGAAGTTAAGTCAAGTTGCCATCAGGTGGGATTATTGTCAAGTATTAATTTAATAAGTAAAACAAGAGAGTTCAAATGATAATGACTAGTACGCTTATAATAGTAACAAACTTGTCAACTATTACATAGGTTAATTAATATTGACTATAGTAACCTTATTAAAAATGAATTTTAATATTTGTTAGTAACAAGAAAATGGAAAAACGACCTAATCTTTTATAACTTAAAATACTTTTAATGGTCATAAGATACAATTAGAAATTACTTATTTAGAATTAGAAATACTGAAATGAGAAATACTGATATTGTGATACCGTCCTAAGAAAAGTTGTTAAATGTCTTGAACATAATATACCTACTTAGGTACTTACCTGCTAAAGGAAAAGTAACTTAATTGAAATTTTGTTAACGTCCGTCGGGTTGACTAATTAACTATAAAAAAGGTCTTTAGGTCTTGCTTGCTGAGCAACGGATCTTAGGTTCAAATTCTGGCCAGGGAAGTTATTTCGTAAATTAAATTCATAATCTCATAAGCACAACTTTTTGCTTTTGTTTTGAAGTGGTGTTTTGAACGGCGAAAGGAACTCCTCAGTTAATAATTCTAAACTTATGTATAATTCATAATTACAGTGTGCTGATATTGGAAGTCTACATCGCCACTTGTCGTCGGATAGGGTAGTAGGCAAAATTTTCTATAATAAGTACTTTTTAACAGACTTCAAAAAAGGTGGAGGTATTCAATTCGACTGTATTTTTTTATGTTTGTTACTTCAGAATTTTCGACTGGGTGAACCGATTTTGATGATTATTTTTTTAATCGAAAGCTGGTGCTTGTTATGTAGTACCTCCGAAATCTGACGAGTAGTTTTTGAGTTATCCCTAATTTTGGAGCCAGTAGTTTTTTGTCAAGAATTATTGTAAATACGCAACAAACAAGAACACAATGTGGCTAAGTGGTCACTATCGCCCGTGGACATCAGTTGCACTTTGGCTCGATGAGTTTGCTGGCCAAGACTTTTTATCGGACGATTTTAATACGATTAATATTAAGACGATTTATCGGGTTTTTCCATCGGATATACGGAACCCTAAGACTGGACAACCACCGCTAATTGTTTGGCCATATTCAATGACCCCGTACAGCTAGAATATTATTTCGGTACAATCGACAGGCCTATTGTTGCGACTTGCCAGCTACATGCTACGAGCTACGGCTACGCGCTACGAGAAATAACATGTGCTACGAAGCTCTACGCGAGATTGGTTGAATTGTGTATTGAGGAGAATAGGAATAATGGAAAGTTTATCAAAGCCACAATACAATTCGTTTTACAATTAATAAGTAAATTCTCCAAATTATTTAATTATTTGTATTTATTTTAAAACTTTACAAGTTATTCTATGTTTGGTACAAATGCTTTGTGCAGATGGAATAACTAAAATGAAAATTTTATTAAGTAGAGAAAAATACCTGTTATTCCAATTAGATAATAAAATAATTATACAAAAAACTTGACTACATCTCAAAAATAATACCACTAAGTTCTATATACAAATGTAGCATAACAAGTATGGAACAATCACGCAGAATATATTTCTCAACTCACATAAATTTAAAACACCATAAAAGTTAACTTACCAACTTCGCCAAACTTCTCCCAAACATTCCAAAGATTTTCAGCTCGGAGTAGCACAAGATCACAACGTAACAAGCGGGTATTGCTAAAACTTCCGCGGAACAAACTCGGAAACAGTTCGAGATGGAAAACTCGAAGAGTTATTCGAATCGGAAGTTGTTCGAACCCGCATCTACGCGCTCGGGATGCTGCGAGGACCGCGCGCGACTGAGGCGCTCGCCGGCCGCCCGCGATCTCCTACCTATTTTATATAAACGCTTCTATATACCGATTTATATATTTACCCGCACTCATACATATTTAACTTTTTTCCCATTTCACATCGTTTATTCTCGCATGTGAGACGCGGGCAGTACTCTGTATGTGTGCTCGCCATTCGAACCGAACGAACGCTCCGCTCTTCTATTTACGTGTTTTTAGAAAGGGTGAAGCTTTTATACCTTTCCTTTCTACTATTCGCTCCATAGTTGAACGCAGCTCTGAATACCGGACCGTGAAATATTTCTTTTCGATTTATGAGTTTCACATTTCGTGAATCATTTTTTTCGCTCGGGTAGTTTTATCAATTTCCACCCACGCGCCACCTCTTCATGAATGTGTCTCCACATGTATGAGTTATAGTATATAACTTCTTTTATGGAATTGTTGCGTATGATATCAGTTCTTTTTTAATGGGTCTGTCAAAGAGCAAAAAATATCGACAAAGGTTTCTTTAGTCCGTCTTTAAAGGGCATATTACTCGGAATCAGGAGTTAGGTACGTAGTTTAAAGAGAGATTCAAAATACCGATATTCTTTTACTAAACTAAGATGAAATCAAGTTTTGAATTATTTCACTATTTATCACTGACTCAAAACATGTTAATCACATCTACAATGTATTTCTTAATATTTAATTACTAATCTTCAAAAAAAAACTTTTTCCTACTAGCCGTACATTTTTACATACTAAAACTTACTGCTAGCGGTCTCACGAGTACATTGCCAGAGATAGCCATTTCCCTACAATTTGGTAAGTAGTAGTAGCTTGTAAGCACAGAGTACTTAAACACCTATAAAGTACCTAGTTGTCTAAAATGGCATTAATAAAATTGCTGTCTCTCTGTTCTCACAGACTATAAATAAATTACAATTAAAAGTTAGAGAAAGTTTTAAACAGTTCAGATGGAAATTACTCGCGTCTGTCTCTGTTCCGAGTGATACAAATTAACACTTAAATTATTTTAATTGGCACTTCATGATATCATTGTAGATAGCTTTACGTGTGTTCACGGGTTTTTGTATTTTTAATACCAAAATTATTAATATACTTTTTTAATAATATGTTTTGGCCATTTAGAATACGAACATCACTAGCACTGATATGTGAGACTAAACAAATCAAAGTTAATTTTTTTTTCTCTAATCAGTTTCTTTGTTCTAGTTACTTGATTTTGATCAGCCTTTCGGAAACCGGTAGTAGGAGTTTAATCTTTAAATTAAATAACTCAAATCACACTAACAAAGTTGCAGGAATAATCTTTGACACCCTACTCCATAGAATACCTTGAAACTATTACAGTCCATTTAAAAGCACTACTGATTGCAACAGTATTTGTAAACTATAAACCAACGCATATATTCATTCCAGGACCATACGAATAGTATGTATTGCGTAACGTATAGTGACGTAAAACAGCGCAGTGCAATTTACAATGCAACGTTTTTTATGGCTAACTTTATTTCAATTTACCTGAACGTATCAATAGGTAGCAAGCTAGCGGGAAATCAACAAAGCAGAACGCACACAAAGCTAAAATTCAATGTTTATTATTAATTTAATGTAATGAAAAAAATACAATCTATTAATTAATTTTTATCGTTACGGAATAATACTGATTCAAGGACAGAAACTTATATATTTTTTGAATATATTTTATGAATATTTTTGTAATAAAACTCATAATAGTCACTAAACGTTAAAATCCTGGACCGTACCAACTGGATCGATCGACGTAAGAAACATTAAAAGCACTAAAATATCTGAATATACCAATGTATTTTTTAAATAAAAAGATTAATTATTAATATAATTAAAACAACTGTTTTGGGTGTGTTTGCTATCTGGTATATGTCTTCCTAGAAATAAAATAGGTTCAGCAAATAAAATTTGTCTCATCGAAGTATAATGTCATAGAATAGACATCTCGAACAAAATGTGTGTCCCCGCCGGGAGGTTCTATTTTCAAAATTGGGCCCCCGGTCTCCTTTCAAAATCGAACAAATCCATTGGCAATTGAAGCCGCGCGGCGCCAATTCATTGGAACATACATTGTGTTCACGGTGTCCATTCTATACGCTAGTAATAATACTTCAATGATTTGTCTATACTTTTATCGCTTATACCTAGAATATGTTAGTGTATGTTTCAAATAGTGATACCAATTTGCAATTAGATGCCTTTCCGGAGATTTCCACTCTACACTTAAACTTACAAAATTAGCATTTTATTTATTTATTTATTTAAAATTTATTATACCTAAAATGGATGGTATAGCATTCTTCATAAATCATAATTAAAGATTTAAAGATTTATTAAGAACAAGAGAAATTTTAGAAATTATATCTTCGTAAACACTGGCTATACTATAAACTATATCAAACTCAATTAGTATTGATACATAAATTTCCACTAGCGAAACTGCGGAAGATAAAACAGCACACAAAAATATAGAAGATAGACAAGTATCTCGTAACACCTGGCCACCAGAAGATACTCTAACTTGGTATTATCAGCGAACAGAAGTAGATATTCGATAAATACTCGATATGACGCTAATAAATTTCTCGACGGGACTCGATCCTCCCTGCAGCGCAGCCGTCGATGGAACGAGTGTAATAAATTGTGATGGATGCAGGTTGTACGTTGCACCTCATAGATTTTCCGGCTATCCTATATACCCTTAATATGTACTACACAGAACTTTATATCATCATGTTTATTTGCGCCTTTATCATTGCGCCCTCCTTTTATGTGCAAACTTTGCTGTACATATGTATTTACTCGTAGTCGTACATATGTGTTTACATGTCATATGATTTTTACGAGTATACTTGTATGTTTACAGAACAAAAATACTCCAATCCAATTTTCATCGCGATATTTCAATCTATATACATACCAAATAACAGTGGGCTTAATTTACTGCTCACAAGCCATACCTATCCACAGGTGGAATAGGCTCGGGATTCTTCTAAAAGCTTGAAGCTAGTCTATAAGATGTTTTAACATTATTAGATAAACCTTGACTATAATATAATATCCTGATGGTAAGTAGCGACCTATATTAGAGTTTAAGCGCACTAACTTAGGTTGAGATCTATAAAGCTTACTTAGACTTTGACTTTGCTGAGACACCAGTCAAATGTACTAGATGAGTAAAAGTTTGTTAATACGAAAAAAAACATATAAAACGGCTAATGTCAAGGTTGATTCAGGACCATTATTTTTGTTCGGATATTTGAAACCTCAGCAAAGCCTTAGTACTGTTTATAGATCTCAAGCTTAGTAAAAGCCTATTCACTCTTGAACTTGACTTGAAGACGGCTCATATTGGCTAAGTGCGGATGGCAGACTCGAGAATATAAATGAAGAATGCCTCGAGATATTTTCCTTAGGAAAGTTATACCTACTTTTGATAAAGAGAAGAGTATAACAGTTTTAAACAAGGAATAAAGAACGAATGATATCAGGTTGAGCTAACTTAAACTACTGGTTCGTTTATGAGTAAATATGTAATGCAAAACTTCAAACAAAATTCCTTCTTAGTTAACGGTAGATACCTACTTCTGCGTCTTCCTAAAACTTATGTCAAAGGCATTCTTATGACGAAATGTTACTATAAACAGGATTTATATTTCAAATACAGCTTGCTAGCTTGGATAACATGTATTCGTAAGTACATACTTACTACCTGAAAAGTAAGTGTTCTTGGTAACTAAGAACAGAAAAATACTTTTCTTGGAACTTGCCACTACTTCTCTAGGGTATCTTCACGGTAGAAAATTTCTGAAGCGTAGTATCGTGTATATCACTTTTTTAAAAGTACCTTTGAAGCCCTATTTTGAAAAAGTTGAAAATAAAAAATAAAAGCAATGACAACCCCGTAGCCAAGTTGGTAGCGACCCTGCCTGCGAAGCGAGGGGTCCCGGGTTCGATTAATTAAATATGTTTGCATTTTTCGCCGTGAATTCTTCGGTGTCGGTTAATTTCATAAATTATCAGCTATCCATTTCATGAAACTGATCAACCAAGTTATGAAGGTTGAAACTATAATGGGTCTTATACTAAGTTATAAATACCCACTGCGAAGTTTCTGAAACAAGTTTCTTATACAAGGCAAGTTATGATTCAGGCTTGACTGCTTTTAAGTACCTAGTCTTTATAGCGTCGTGAATGCTTTGTAAGAGTTTAAAACTAATAACACTTACAATCACTTTGAAAGGAGAACCTAACGCTTCGTCCTACGTGAGCGACGCGACGCGAACACAACAAGCAATCGAAATGTATTGAAAAATCAACTTAGTCTTGATAAATCAACAATTTATATAAAAAATATTTTGTTTGATAACAATCGCTATTATAATTATATAATTTTAAGGACATTAAGACTAAATTATAGTCTAGGATGGAGGAAGTTCTATAATTTAGTGTAATTATAGCCCTTTGCATTTTTATTTTAAAGTACATTAAACGCCAAAACATTTAGTACGTAATGAGTTAGTAATTAAAAATGGTTTTCACTTTATTCGGCGTAATGCAGGCGACCCGTTTAAGCTATAATAGGAGTCATTTAATGAAATTAAGCCCGCGTTTAGTTCCAAGCGTTGGAGGCTGTTGAAAGCAAAGTTTTTTAATGTTCGATTATTCTTTCGTATGTAAAATTATTTTTACAAATGTTTGCTTTAAGGTAAATTTTATATGATTAAGTAATTAAGTATAGAGTAAGCAAATTTTTTGAAATAATGACAATGGAGTAAAAAAGAGGGATACGATATGCTACCTCATTCCTGGGCAGTTTGAATTTATTTTTAATAATTCTCATTAGATAATATTTTCAATGTATTTTCTGGGGTCGTCGGTGTTTTTGATGTTATATTCTCCCAATCGTGACACAGGAAATCCTGGTGAGTGGGTGTGTTAGTTTAAGCGTTTATTATAAATTTACTAGCTATTGGACGTGGCATTGGCCGCGCTCAAATGCATAACTTACATAGAAGAACCAGTAGCATCTTGACACAGTGTCTGCTTCAAAATCGTTTAGGGTGGAATTTAAAAAAAACAGCTTTAACACTTGATACAGAAGACTGATGTGCAAATTTCAGCTTTCTTGCTCCAGGGATTTGAGCTGGATGATGATATATCAATAAGTCAGAACTTCGCCTTTGAATATTTATATTTTTTATCGAAAGATATGAAAAAATATATTTATATTAATGATTTATTTATACTTTATACCTATATCGTCATATGTTCTTCTCTTGGCTATGAACATGAGTTTTTCATAGAAAAGATAGAAATATTTGAAGTTCGCGTAGGTATTAGATTCGGCATATTATTCCTTGGGGGAAATTGGCCTGTTACGTGTGAAGTTATGAATTATTTATGAGACCTCTTCTAGGAATAACCTTAGGACGTATATTTGGATTTCTGTACGCATCAGAGATATTTGATCTCAGCTGGCTTCGTTTGGCAACCTAAATAAAAAAATTGGGATATTCCTCGAGTAAAGTGTCGTTCTAATGCACTAAATGAAACGGAAAACGAATTAAAAGATTAGTGCCTTCTAATGAGCGCACGTCAATTGTTTTATCGTGGACCTTTTTCTCCAATATTGTGAATCCTAACAATTTTACTTAAATATATTTACAACTAAATATATTTAAGTTTAGTTTAAATATAAATGAATAATTTCTAGTTTTTAACAACAATTCTCATTTATTATCATTTAAAAATATATCATTAGACATTATAACGTAAAATTTTCATATTTCTTTTTCATATGAAAAGTAGGACTCATTTAAAAACCGGACTATAACTCTGCTACGTCGCACTAACCGTACATTATTATGTATGTAATTTACCAACAAGAATATTCTCCCAATACACCTTTCGCAAATCATGACGTCCACCAGACAAAATGCAGCAAAAGCGTGTCCATTTACCGATACAAACACAATTGCAGCAAACAATCCAGAAACTGCACCCTTTATAAACAAAGTGCAAACGAGATGTAGTTAAAATAGCTTCTGGCGTAGCGGCACTGTGCCACAGTATAATTTTAATAATCGGCCAATGAAGACTAGACGCGGCGAGCGGGGTGAGACCCGTTGCTAAGGCCAACACACTGTGTCAAAAAATACATGGAGTTCATTCAGCTTGAAAATCGATGCCCTGCATATTGTGGCATTATTTATATCAACCTATAGATTTAAGTTAGTGACTAGACCGCGCGTGTATTGCGATTACCCTGAACGCTTTTCCCAAAACTGCGTTATAGATCTGGGAACGGGTCTCCCCACAAATAACATCCTTAGACTTTTCTATTGATAAATCACACACACAGGCCCCTGTGTTTCACACACCCTGTGTGGCAGATTTTGGCGATCTCCTTTTAAAAATCAAAACATTAGTCCTTGATTCTCGTACATACGAGACAAAAAAGAGGTGAAGAAGTCATTTCGCTGAACTCAAGTGCTTGACGCACATGCAACAGTTCGTTCCGCTGTAAAACTGCACCGCTATGGTCATTAGATTTTATCTGAGCTAGCTGGTGTACGAACGGTTTCATTAGGCTGTGTCAACGTGGGTTCCGTTCCCCGATCGCTGCAGCCTAGCTACAGGGCACACCGTCAAACAGCCCGGTAATGATGAGTAAACATAAATACATCATGCTCTTTGTAACCATTGTAACAGTAGCTTTGACTACAAAAGTATATCGCTCAATTTGCATCATTTCAACGTGTTTACAGTTGTCACTGTATATTTTAGTAATCGTTTGAATGTAATTATTGTTTTAGTCGCAGAATTCTGTTTAACTACAGTTATAAATAGTCGATAATAGTCGTAACAGCAGTGATAGCCTAGCGGTAGAACGTTGGTCTCCCGAACGAAGGGGCGCGAGTTCAAATCCTGGCACGCACCTCTAAATTTCAAATATTATGTGCGTATTACATGTTAATTATCACTTGCTTCGGTGAAGGAAAACATCGTGAGGAAACCTGCACACCGGAGAGTTCTCCATAAAAAGTTCTCGAAGGTGTGTGAAGTCTACCAATCCGCACTTGGCCAGCGTGGTAGACTATGGCCTAACCCTCACATTCTGAGAGGAGACCCCGAGCCCAGCAGTGGGACAATTATGGGTTGTTGCTTTGCTTTGCTTAGTCGTTACAGAAAAGAAAAGTTCTGAAAAGGAATACGGGAATATTGTAAAGACCGTATTGACGTAGACGTTTATGTAGGTCATCCATCAGTCTTATCAAACCAAACGGCGAATTAATTAATTCGGCCTATAAGAAGGGCGTCTCCGAGAAGTGTGAATAAGCTATAACTATTTCACCGCGCCTTAGTAGTTATGAATTAAAAATATTATTATGTTTACTACTCACATTTCAGCACGAGTCATGGTCACAGGTAAACTGCTCTTGTCACCTTGCACTTCATAATTACCGTACAAATTAACTATCTACGTTGAATAAATTTGGTATAAAATTAGTACATATCCAGTGCCGGATTTAAGCAAGCGCGGGGCCCGTAGCAAATTCTTTCAAAGAGTTTTCAATGAGCCCTTGATCTACTATGGGTTCTTAAGTATAAAGTGGTAAAAAAATGGTTGTCTGTAAAGTCGGTTTACGGACGGTAGTTTAACGTGACAACGTCATGACAAAGCTCCGCTCCGCTCCGCCCCGCCCCGCTCCGCTCCACCCCGCCCCGCTCCGCCCCGCTCTGCCCCGCTCCGCTCCGCCCCGCCCCGCTCCACTCAACTACGATCGCCTACGGCTCGCCTATTGCATCGACTACGATACGCCGATCTTAGCCGATAGTGCCTCTCTCTCGCTTTGCCGCTTTCTCGCTCGTGGAACGCTACATTTTTTCATAGATGCGCCCGGCGCTCATCGTTTTAATAGACGTTATCACGTCAAAAACAATTGAGTATTTACTCAATACGTTTATTTTCCATCTATAGGTTACAATTTTGTGGGCAATTAAAGTCTAGTAAATTACTTTAGGCCCTGCTAGGCTCTGACAAGTACAAAAGTTTAAATAGAGGCCCCCTTTCGCGCGAGGCCCGTAGCAATTACTACTTTTGCTACGTGGTTAATCCGCCACTGTACATTGAGGTAGTGAGCGATGCAGACCTTTTATGGTAGTAATCATACATGTATAGGTAACGGCTCCCTTGAGTCTTGCTGGTAGAATACGGCAATACTTATTTATGTTTACGACAAAAGAGGTTCTACGTATTCGTTGCACGTCTCATATACTCAAGTATAATGGTAGTAGGTTACAATTGAATTGAAGTGCTCATAGACCAATGGGGTGGTGTCTGTCTCGACTTACAAGACAGTTAAGCTATGTTGGATGCACTACTCTAAGATATAAAGCTGTTAGTCTCTCTACCGAATAGTGATAGTACTAAATGATACTGCATGAATATTCATACGATTTTTTCCTATTTTTTATTCAAATCAAGAAAAAAGCAATAACAGAAAAATATTAAATGCATGATAAAAATGCATGCACGTAGCGTATTCACGCATGTAGGTACCCATAATAATTACTTTTTAACAAAAAATAAAACCAACGAAAAAAAAACTGAAAAGCAAAAAATAAAATAAACCATTTAGTATTATAAATTAAGATCCGAAATTAACAGTAAGTAAATAATTTTGAGACCGTGCCAAACAAACAACCAAAATTCATAATATTATGAGGGCAGCGCGGCAGTGGCATGCGATGCACACGGCAGCAGCAGCGCGGCGTACATCTTTTCGCCGTTTGTTTTTTCATTGGTTTGGCACCGCCTCAAAATTATTTACTTACTGTTAATTTCGGATCTTAATTTATAATACTAAATGGTTTATTTTATTTTTTGCTTTTCAGTTTTTTTTTCGTTGGTTTTATTTTTTGTTAAAAAGTAATTATTTTTTCATTTTTAGTTGCTATAATACTAATAATTAATAATAAATTATTGATTTTATGAATTATAGATTCAGTTACCAGGTAAAAATGTAGTAGATGAAATATCAATCATCCCCTATTTTCGTACCTAAGGGGGTAAAATTTTGTTTTGAAATTTAAACAAGAGTAACCTCAAGATACACACTATTCAATAAAAAAAGAATCATCGAAATCGGATCATCCAGTACAAAGTTATTGGGGTTAACATGTAAAAATTCCCGGTAAAAAACGGGTGAATAATCAATCATTCCCTATTTTCGTACCTTTAGGGTGGGAATAAAATTTTCAAAAAAATATGGGACCAACTTCAGGACATATACCCTATCCAATAAAAAAAGAATCATCCAAATCGGACCACCCTGTGCAGATTTCTGCGTGATCATACATAAAAAAAAAAAAATATATACGTGTCGAATTGAGAACCTCCTCCTTTTTTTTTCGTCGGTTAAAAAAATGGCTTATGGCGTCCTTGGATTTAGTATTTTTCTGTTGTATTGTTGTGTTGAATTCCATGGGAAAGACTTTTTTATATTTTTGTTTTTTCTATTAAGATTTTCTTATTATTCAGTGTACGTTAAAAATTCCTAGATAAATAAGTCATATACAATTCTCAGTTCGGCATAAATAAAAGGTATGAGAAAATTTTATTCTATCTTTCTCACCCTTTTCCTTACTCACCCTTTTCCTAAAACTTGGTATCAAACCAACGCCTTCAATACTGTGTAAATTTTTCTTTTCGATTCGAAAAAGAAAAATCTCTCTGGGTAATAAATAGCTCTCAAATATTATAACGGGCAGGTTTACCACCCCATATCTATATTATATCTATCTTCTATCTATGTTTCTATCTATATATCGGCGCGAAGTAAAATAAGTTCGTACTAATCTATCAAATTAAGAGAAAAGGGAGTTAATAATTTCCGCGTGCGAAGCTGCGGGTAACAGCTAGTTAAGGATATTTTTATAAGCTTTCTACTTTAATTAATATGCACTCAATTATTTTACCATGCATTTGAGAAGAGAGTTGTAACTCAAACAACCATATTTTAATGTAGATCGTACGTAATGCACTCATAAGCCTTATATTTTATATGCTCTGTTTAATCAATAAGAGGTAACTTTTAACCGACTTCAAAAAGGAGGAGGTTCGACTGTATTTATTTTTTTGTTATTTACCTCAGAACTTTCGACTCGTTGAACCGATTTTGATGATTCTTCTTTTAGTCGAAAGCTGGTGCTTGTCATGAGGCTCCACTTAAATTTGAGCTAGATCTGACGAGCAGTTTTCGAGTTATTTTGATATCGGTTATTTTTATTTCGTTTTTTTTTTATTGGTTAATTCTGATTATTTATTGTAATTCAGTCTTGATTTATTCAAGCTACTTTATTACTTACCGGCTGATGCTGCAACTTTGTCCATTGAAATAAATATTGTATTTCTAATGAAATATTCAGTGATCATACAATCTTGTAACCTGAGGGGATTTTTTCTACTTATGTTACCATACACTGTATTTCTAGGGCTACTGATTTAATCTGCGCGTTTTACATCACTCTATCGGCATTTATTGACTTCCTAAGTACTTAGCTCTTGACAAAATACACGAGTAGGTATTATCCTCATAATATAGACATTAATTTATATTAGCAAATCAGTGAGTTTATTACACCGTTGAACGTTAAGAAGCTTAATGAAATAAATTCCACGGCAATGCTGTTTTACTTTTAAATCCCTTGTCTCTCACCCCAAGTTAATTTAGCTTCCATTGTCCGCTTTGTACAAGTACTCATTGATTAAAAACGGCCCCGACAGGTGGTCCTCATTCAGAGGCCTCGCGAACTCTCCACTTAAATAACAGCTATTTGGATAATAGTTCATTTTTTGGACTGTCTTTTGTTTTAGTTATTAAGATCTTTGTTTTATTAACAACGACATGCTGTGCGCGCGTGTCAAAATGTTTGTTTAGGGTTTATTATACGTTTTACATTTTAGCGTTCTGTTAATACATATACAGTTTTAGTATTCTGTATTATACAGCTGTATTATACCTATATTATATTGGTTTTATTCCATATAAGCTTATCAGGCTGACAGTATCTGTATAGAGGTAAATCTTGAAACGCTAAATTTAGACTGTCCGGAGGAAAAAATACCAGTCGGTTATATTAAAATCTAAGATATATTTTTTACGTGATTATCGTATGATGTTATTCCACGCAATGGTCCATGTCTTCTTAATTACTTGGAAGCACCCTTGCCCCACATTGCGCCACTAATATCTGTAGATATGGGTTAAAACCAAGTTACTCGCAAAATAAAAAAAAACGCAAGAAGCTTAGGAATTGCTTAGGGAAAAGTAATTAACATTTCAGTATCAACGCGTTCTTAGCATAAGACCGTATGGTAAAAACAAACAAGTTACCTCTTGCCTCGAGCGAGACCGTATGCTAAAAAATCAACTTACCTTCTCCGTCGCAAGTAATTACTCAGCCAACTTTGAAATCATTAACCTCAATTTTTCTATTAACAAGTGGAATAACGAGGTTTATTTAAAATGACATTCGACAGGATTTCCTTAGTAATAGGTATATTATTTACTGGTATGAATACGATACGACTAAAGATTTGTAGCTGCAACTTTCCTATGATGGGATTCTTAAAATGTAAATAAATATGTTTTTAATATGTGTATCAATTAAGATTTTTATCAAATTTACTTCATACATAGCTGTATCCTAATCTGTTAATTGTGTTGACAAAAACAAACGCACAGACAAACAGAACAACATTCTAAATTCTTGTTAATGTGTCACTCACTTAAAGAATATTTTTTTCAAGATTAGTTGCTGTGTAAGTGGCCAATGACATGTTGCCCTATACGTCTATATGGATAATATTTGAGAAAAACTATTAGTGAGTCCTTTGAGACAAGTAACGGACGAATACGATACTCGAATACACTAAACGATACACCCATAAAATGACAATTCCTTGCGATGGAATAGGAACACACTTTTAAATCATTGCACGATGTTAATGGTCCCAGATAAAAATTGTAATGAAGTGGATAATCCAGTCGACGTCGTGGAAAATGACACGAACTTCATTCAGCACAAAAATCCAGCTCCCAACGATTTAATGATTACAATTACAATTTTAATATCCCTTGGAGCGCTGAGAATTTTATGAACCATCCACCAAAGCAAATCAGATATTAATGTACTGTTATGAATACTTTGCAATTTTGACTTGTGTTGTTTATTGCAAGCCTAAAAGAATTTATTTTACCGTCGGGTCGTAAAAAGGACATTTGGGTAAGTCCTTAAAATGGAACATATTATTATTATAATGTTTATGCCACCACGCAAGAAAGAGGAGGAAATAGTTATTTAAGGCATCACCGACAAGCTACTGGCCAATAAAAGATTGCAAATCCCGCTTGGCTTCAACCCATCTCTTCTCTTCTGTTGGGGAGGCCTAGAGCATACTACACCACGCTGCTCCAGTGCGGATTGGTGGAGGGGTTAGTGGCCAACCCAAGTGTGAAGTTTTCATACCACCCGATAGCCTACGACATGGCTTAACGACTGTTATCTTACGATAACAACGTAACCGACGGCCTAACGTGCCCTTTGAAATACAGAAGCGCTAAAAATGTTTTTCTTTGTCAATCACTTAGGATAAACACCAGCTGCCCTGAAATGATGAGTGACGACACTGACGACCCTTCTATTAAAAACAATGACAAGAACTTTGACTTTAAAAAATAAACCTAAAAACAAACTTTCTGTTTAATGTGTAGTCTGTGCAGCATTTTTTACATTTTTCACAAATTTTAATATTGAAGTGGTCTGTCGTATTGTCTTTCAGTCTTCTTTTGTCTAGTTTGACAAAGCCAGCTATAGCGGAACATAGTGTAGTTAATATTAATTATGTAAAATTACAATTTATTGCAGGAAACTTGTTAAACTTAAAAAAGAGTGGGTGTTTATATTGGTATCCGCTCTAGCTGGTAGGTAATAATGAAAAATAATGTAATATTACACACACAGACACATGTACTCACACACAGAGAGCAATGAACTAATGAAAGATACACATTGAAAAAGAGAGAGACATAGATGCGTCATGCATATTAACACGGTGAATAAACATACTCCGGTCAACACAGTATTTCACAAATGATTAATCATATCTAAATCATTCCAAGAAATGTATAAATTATTAAAAAATGAACTACACTACAAGTATCAGAATAAAAAATATGGCATGTGTAACCCACTTGCGGGCAGTAGGGCAGCGCAGTTGGTCAGGCTCCAAAAAACCTCTCTCTTATAGCTTGTGCCTCACTTGCATTTTTTCCACTTAAAATAAGCAAGGTACTCTCAAACTCAAATTTTAACGCGTTGCCAACTACCCTGTAAATTTTACATCAAATGTAACGATTATAGTATTCCACATCCGAAAGTTATTTATTACTTTTAAGCTCTTTTCGCCACTAATAAAAATGGTTTCAAACACTGTTATCTTTGAATCACAAGGTCATGAAATGACTTCATCGCTTAACTTAACGTTAAATACTGTAATTTATTTTAAAGTGCTCTGAGCATCATGTAGCTGGAGAGCTATTGAACCATTTGACTATCCCACTTCCCACAAAGCTAGAATTTTTTTTAATGATATTTTATTATCAGCCAATTAAGAAAGTACCGTTCTGGCAGGCATCTCGCGGGTGCGTCATGGCCCATAAAAATTTTGAAAATGCAAAAAATATATTTTTTTTATCCCACAAGGCTACAATTTTAATATGTTGTAATTTACATATGTTTAAGTGTAAAAAAAAATTGCCAGAACATTTTGAGGGTTGCAAGTATGTGCCAGAACAGAGCAAAGTTGTCTTCGGGATTACAATTCTATCTTTCTATGTATAATTTCAGGCTCTAGTCTGATTTGATATCATTCAAATGTATAAGGCGATTGTTGGTTCTCACAGATAGTACATATTGATGGAAATAAATTTCAGTACTGCCATAGAAAAAATAATAATTTTCATACAAATGTATCCTTCTATTCATAAATTCAAGCTCTAGCCTGCTTTTGATGCCATTTAAATGTACAGAACTATTGTTGGATCTTACAGATCGTACACTTTGGTGGAAATAAATTTCAGTATTGTCATACAAAAAATAATAATTTTCATACAAATGTATCATTCTATGCATAATTTCAAGCTCTAGCCTGCTTTTGATGTCATTTAAATGTATGGCACTATTCTTGGATCTTACAGATAGTACACTTTAGTGGAAAGAAATGTCGGTATTGCCATACAAAAAATAATAATTTTCATACAAATGTATCCTTCTATGCATAATTTCAAGCTCTAGCCTGCTTTTGATGTCATTTAAATGTATGGCACTATTCTTGGATCTTACAGATAGTACACTTTAATGGAAAGAAATTTCGGTATTGCCATACAAAAAATAATAATTATCATACAAATGTATCCTTCTATGCATAATTTCAAGCTCTAGCCTGCTTTTGATGTCATTTAAATGTATAGGACTATCGTTGGATCTTACAGATCGTACACTTTGGTGGAAAAAAAATTCGGTATTGCCATACAAAATATAATAATTTTCATACAAATGTATCCTTCTATGCATAATTTCAAGCTCTAGCCTGTTTTTGATGTCATTTTAATGTATGGGACTATTGTTGGATCTTACAGATAGTACACTTTGGTGGAAAGAAATTTCGGTATCGCCATACAAAATATAATAATTTTCATACAAATGTATCCTTCTATGCATAATTTCAAGCTCTAGCCTGCTTTTGATGTCATTTAAATATACATAACTATTGTTGGATCTTACACATCGTACATTTTGGTGGAAATAAATTTCAGTATTGCCATACAAAAAATAATAATTTTCATACAAATGTATCCTTCTATGCATAATTTCAAGCCCTAGCCTGCTTTCGATGTCATTTAAATGTATAGGACTATTGTTGGATTATACAGATAGTACACTTTAGTGGAAATAAATTTCAGTATATCCATACAAAAAATTATAATTTTCATACAAATGTATCCTTCTATGCATAATTTCAAGCTCTAGCCTGCTTTTGATGTCATTTAAATGTTCAGGACTATCGTTGGATCTCACTGATTCTACACTTTGGTGGAAAAAAAACAGTGTTACCCTACAAAAAAATTTTTTTTCATGAGGCAAAATCAGCGAGTTCGATTCCTGGCTAATAATATTGATTTTTCAAAAATCTAATTATGCCGTTTTGGTTTTCGTCAAAATCAGCCCTGAGACTCCTTTGACCACTTTTCGCTATTCCTCATAGTTTTGAATTTGTCCATCCACGCTCACTTGAAAAATTCACCCTGTATACTCTTCTGGCAGATACTTGCAACCGCTAGAATGTTCTGGCTGTTTACACATATTTTTTAAACAATTGAAAGAATGTTCCCTGAAAATTTCAGCCTTGTGCGAGTAGATTATGAATTCCTCTCCCGATGACAACTTTGCTCTGTTCTGGCACACACTTGCAACCCTCAAAATGTTCTGGCAATTTTTTTTTTTACATTTAAACATATGTAAATTACAACATATTAAAATTGTAGCCTTGTGGGAGTGGGATAAAAAAAAATATTTTTTGCATTTTCAAAAATTTAAGGGATGATGACGCAATGAACAAACGCAAGGATTGATTGATTGATTGATTGGGATAGTCAAATGGTTCAATAGCTCTAGGGCTAATGGCTTGTATCAATCTTCAGTGATCCACCGAGGTAACCGCTCGGAAATTCGGGCGCGATGGACGGATGGATAACAGGGGAAAATATTCTTGAACACCGTTTTTCAGAGGGTAAATATTAAGCCGTCGCGCATCATATTAGTTCAATTTGTATGTTTTTTTACGTGATATTATTATTTACGTTATTATTGTTCAAGTAGTTTTTATTATTATTTACGTATTTCTAATGTATCGTATGAAAAATATTAGCTTTCCGCATTTCTTGTAAGCTTTAACAGTGTCAAATTTCATATT
The DNA here is from genome assembly GCA_911387775.1 of Thymelicus sylvestris. NCBI lineage: Eukaryota > Metazoa > Arthropoda > Insecta > Lepidoptera > Hesperiidae > Thymelicus > Thymelicus sylvestris. The sequence goes on along the minus strand of OU426905.1, from coordinate 11,215,844 downwards.
CCTCCGTCCGCGTAATTGTCTAAAATAGGGGTACAAAGTTCTCTCTCTGATTACAAATATAGAACTCTTCAGTTAACAGACTTGGTGTAAATTTTTCGCTCAAGCCGTGGTAATCCCATGTAATTGTGTTTGCGGAGACCGCGAATGGCGCGACTTAGTTTAGCTCCTTATTGAATTTGCGCCACCCCTACGAGAATCTCTTTCAAAACAAACTATGTTTGAAAAGGAAGCTCTGAAGTTGAATGGGGTTAATATACGGAGTACTAGAAAACCCGTATGGCGCAATTGCTACTATGCTGGATTGTAGTGCCAAGAGTCCTGGGTTCGAATCTCAGCGAGGCGGAAAGAACGATGTTTGAATTTCTGTTCTCGGTCTGGGTGTGTGTGTTCTTGTCTGTGTGTTGTTCATCCATCCACGACACAGGGAATCCTATTATGGGTCTATGAGTGTGAAGCGTTTAAAAAAAGAATATTGCATGGCCTGTCTTCCAACGCAACGGTAATCAATTAGGGATATGATGTTTCCTTGCCTAACACCTCTCTGCATCTGAATACCTAGCAACGAGCCCTGCTAGGTCATGTACTCTGGCGGACATGCTGATCTCATCACTTCCACACCTCAATATATCGGTAGTCGATCCGGCAGATAGAATAAAAGAATAATTCTCGATAGAATCAAAGGCTTTCTCATAGTCCACATAGGCAACACATAGCGGCAGACTCCTCGGTCTTTTGTATAATCTTCCGTAGCGTGTGTATATCATATATGGGTGAATATCAGAAACGTGCATTTTTTTTCAACTTTGGTGGCGAAATTTTCTCTTCAGTTTTCGTGAAAAATGAGGACCTGGTATAAGAATAGAAAGTCTAAGCTATAAGAACCTTCAAGAGGTCTGAGAATATCTCGATAACTTTTTGAGATATTTAAGTTCAAAGTCTAGTGTGGCCACCAGAATTGATAATCGCCCACCAAAATCGAAAGTACCCACCAAAATTGAAAATCAGTGACACCAAAATTGGATTTTTCTATCACAAAAGCTCTAAAATCAATAAAATAAAGCTCAAAGTGGCTAATATCACGAATTCTCGGGAATTATCAATAACTTTCATCGTTTTATAAAACTCTATTGTTAAAAAAATATAGATATTACTATTTAACATCTATCAATCCATCAGCCCTTGGTGGACACAGGCCTCCCCTAACTTGCGCCACTCTGACCAGTCCTGTGCCTTCTGAGTCCAGAGGGTGCCTGCTGTCTTCTTTAGGTCGTCAGTCCACCTGGTTGGGGCGCTTCCAATGCTCCTTTTTCCAAGACGTGGGCGCCATTCGAGGACCTCTTCCCAATGGTCATCGGTCCTTCGAATTACCTGTCCAGCCCATTGCCACTTCAGCCGGCGTACTCGATGAGCTATGTCGATTATTCTTGTTCGTCTACGTCATTTCTGATTCGATCACGTACAGAAATACCGAGCATAGCCCTCTCCATCCGTTTTTCTCTCTCAGTCCGCTTTGTGACTTTGAGTTTATGAATAAGGCCAATAATAATAAAGCACGACGTCTCGGAGCGGTATGTCATCACTGGCAACATACACTGCTTGAACACCTTCGACTTCAGGAACTGAGATAGTGTTTTGGACGACAAGATATGACGCAATTTCCCGAACGCAGCCCATTCGAGTTGAATTCTACGAGTCTTATTTCTCGAAGTTGGACGTAGGTACATGATATGGACATTTGACATTTTCGTCTTGTCCATGTTCATCTTAAGACCCACCGATTGTGGCGCTGTTCAAGTCCCCTATAATTTTACAAAGTTCCTCAAGAGATCTTGCCAGATAGACTATATCATCGGCATATCGCAAGTGTGTGATGTCACTATTGACCACGATGATACCACGTTGTTTCCATTCCATCAGCTTGAACACATCTTCCAACGCGGCAGTGAACAGTTTAGGAGATATGACGTCCCCTTGCCTGACAACTCTCTGCAGTTGTATAGGGTTCGTAGCTGTGTCGTATACTCTGACGGAAATGGTACCTGATGATTACAAACACTTCAACACCTCGATATGAGAATTAAGTACCGATACCAATAGAATCAAAGGCTTTCTCATAGTCTACATAAGCAACACATAACAGCAGATTATACTCCTTGGTCTTTTGTATAATCTGCCTCAGTATGTGTATATTATGGTCTATGGTTCTGTAGCCTTTCGGAATCCTGCTTGTTTGGGAGGCTGGAATTCGTCAAACCTGCCATGCGATTTCTGAGCACCCTCGCAAACGGCTTACAAACGTGGTTCAGAAATGCAATGGCCTTTATAGTTCTTCAAAAGGGCTTTTTCGCCCTTCTTGAAGAACAGAGTCACTACAGTTCTGCTGCACGCTTCCGGGGTAGTTTCAGTATTGATGACGGAAACGAGCAGCTATTGGAGCGTCATTAGTAGAGGTTTCCCATCAGCTCTTAGAAGCTATTGTGAATCCGTCATTTCCCGGAGCCTTGTTCTTTTTAAGCTGTTTGAGAGCCTCTCTTATCTTATACAGGCGTCCGGGATATCCTGTGTGTAGTGTCGGGTCAGTTTAACTTGATTGGTATTGTCCTCGCAGGCAGCTGGAGCTTGAGAGGAGGTATACGACCATCTCTCAGAACTTCAGATTTCAACAAAAACATGGTGCTGGACTCGGTCTTCAACCACGTAAGCTGACTTTGCCCAATAAACAGATCTCTGGCGAACACTTTGAAGCTCTAGTTTCGCTCAAGTGGCTCGTTTTAAATTTTGGTCACGCATAAACGCCACCAAATCCACCAAAATTGAGCCACCAAACTCGGACCATGCATAAAAAAAATCTTTAAAAATAGGGGTTTTAAGTTACAATTAAATTCATATAACTGTTTTATGCGTAATCCAAATCAGTACCTATTTTGTGTAGCTTACTATAAAATCACTTTAAAATAGACAGCAAATCGATCCACCAAAAATTGAACAATTCTTGTCCCCCTGTGCCACCCAAGCGGGTACTTTTGTTTTGGCGGGAAGTCATAGCTCTAATCACATACCCGTTACACTCAAACGTTACCAGACAACTATGCCCTGCGAAATAATAAAACTTAAATGATCGCATACGCAAGAAAGTTCATGTTTTAGTAAGTTGAACAAGTGCACCCAAGATTTTGGTTTTTTCTTGGACAAACTTTGATCGAGTATCCTGTGATGCTACATAACATTTTATAATATGGTTTAGTTATTTTTAGATAGTGTGTCTTATGTGTATACTAACGAAATTATATATTTTTTATTTTAACTTTAATTGTCACTGTGGTGAATGAAATTATATCAAAAAATGGAGCTGGGACATACCACCAAACTTGAATTTTAAGGCATTTTTTTTACCCTGATTTTTTATATACACATATATTTAAAAAAACAATGTGGCCCCAATTAAAAGAAGTTACGTAGTTTACTATATAAAAAAATCAGAAACATTCTATCATTTTACACCTCGATTCTCAACGTGGACACGTAAAATTTGCCGATTTGATATTCACCCATATGGTACTGTTTTAGGCATTTTTTTTCTGCTACAGGCCCATATTACAAAAAAATAATTGAACACTGGTATTTTTGATAATTTTATTTTATACTTTACATTACTTTAATTACAAAAACCGTAGGTACTAAAGAAATTATTGTTAATGCGTTTTGCAGAGATAATAATTGACTTTTTGTAACCAATTATATACGTGTACATGAACAATTAAATAAATAAATAAATAAATAATTGTTAAAATGCTACTGTAGTGTCGAAATTACATTTGTTACTTATCCTTTTTAAGAATAAAATTATCCTAGTCTTAAGCTTGTGTTGAAATATGATAATTATGGATGTTTTAACATAACTTTCAAGCGCTTTATTATACTGCAATTATCCGTTGTTAATTGATCCAGGTACAAGCATAACTATACTACGATCTATTATTAAAATGCATTACAAACTGCGGACTATTTTATTTAGCGGACTTAGTCTAGGCATTTTTAGAGTTGCGTAGGCGGAGTAGAAAACCATCTCACTTCAATTACTACACATTTATTTCTGGTTCGAATTCTGCACACAAAACTAACTTTGAAAAGTGATTTGTTAAATCCTGAAAAAATATTGTCTAAGCTTTGATGAAGGATAAGAAGATAAGGAAACCTGCATACCTGAGCGTCCAAGTTTTGAAACTTATGCGAACTTTCCCAAGTTGCACTTGTATGGTTGATTGTGGCTTTTATCCTGCTTATTGAGAGGAAACTTAAGACTAACTTTAGAACGACTTATTTGTAATAAAAAACTTAATAAGAAGAAGGTATCATTATTATATTATATTATGATAGTAATAATAATAAGTACAAGTTCTTAAAACAGACATCTGTAACTTAAATAGCTTTCAAGTTCTTAGAACTACGATTTCATGTTTTACCTATTTGTTCCTCGTTTTTAATTAAAACTGTTTAATCATAACTAAATGTAGTTTTTTGTAATTAGAAATATCTAATTCAAATCAGACATAGAAATGAAATAAAATGTAGAATTAAGTACGATAACATTAATAATATATATGGGAAATATATTTCTAATACACAAAGGACCATGGAAACTTCAATTACCATTGCCCAACAGCCTATGATAAAGATGACCAGCGATATGAATGAATGAATGAATTTTATTTATTTGTAATAGTATAGATACATTGTATTAGGTCTTAGGTTAAATTGGTGAAACTACTATACTATGCCTTAATGATATGATGAATTATTTGAATCCGATCCCACCGGATGGAAAGTGGTGATGAAGTCTAGGATGGTTCGAGTTAGCGCACTAACTTAGTAAAAGCCTGTTCAAGTGTTCACTCTTTTTTGAAGACGCATGACCACAGGTCCTTGTACGTTTTCCTTGCTATTCTTGCTTCATTAAAGTAACACGATATACCTGTAGAAAAAATAATAATTTATTCTTTGACGACCAGTGTGGCGCAATGGTTACCATGCCGGATCGCCGCACCGAGGGTCCTGCTTTCGATTCCCAGCGAGGCGGAAATTAGAATGATGAGTTTGAATTTCTGTTCTCGGTCTGGGTGTGAATGTCCTTGTCTAGTGTGTTTGTCCGTGGCACCCACGACACAGGGAATCCTAATGTGGGGCTATGAGTGTGAAGCGTTATTATTATTATTGTTATTATTATTCTTAGAATAATCATACAAAAATAGCTAAGGGGGTGAAACCAAGGCATTGTTTACAACGAAACGCTCTTAGCTGTTTTTGATAGATCCCACCATTGCAGCGGTAGTACTAGTAATTTCGAGTGCAGCCGCACTTTAAACAGCACCTTTTGTTAGCCTCCGCGGTTTAAAAACGCGTTTTTATACTCAGCCAAATAACGACCAAGGCTTTCGAATAAAATATAAAGAACAAATACTATTTTGCACTTGTTAATGCTATTAAAATTCTGGTCGGTCAAAACGTTCCCGGTAAAACAATTTCATGCGTCGCTAAAACATGAAATGGAAAAGCCGAGAACATTTAAATTTGTTCGATACAGTAATTCAGTACGTGTCACGGAATTTTTAATAACGCACATTTATGTTTTTTAACCCACATATTTATAATACCTGGTCGCTAACAAAATTAAAAATGACGGAAAATTGTAAGTAGGTATAACATACCCATAGGAGTTTATTAATTATTTCTATGTTGTTATAATAAACTTTGTCTGTTAAATCTTGAAATATGGGAATACGTGACTTATTGAGGATCAATCCTAGTATTGAAATTTTAAATGGATGACAAAAATAGAAGGGCAAACTAATGCATACGTTATGTTCAACATCACAAGTCTCACCAATCCGTTGAGAACTCTTTAAAGTACATAAGAGCCCAATGAAAGAAATCAATTCACAGTCGCACATATTTATTTACAAATATGTTGAGAATTCATTGATTGTAAAGGTCGTGCAGGATCTTCTCGAATACGAAATGATGTGTATGGAGTCTACGGAGCTTCCATTTTCAGTGTGATAATATGATGATAAAGTTTGACATGTGTAAGACGTAGACATAATTATTTAATCGAATAGAATCTTTATTAGGTTCATCTTTTCTTTCATCTTTGCAAAAAATGCAGTGACTCACTTGTAAGCCTTTCCTACGGGAGATTAGAGATCAAATTTTACACAAACCTCAACGTTTTAAAATACGCAAGAAATATATATTTGGCAAAGTGCTATAATTATCAAAGGTCTGCCTATCAATCCGCACTTCAGGCATTTAAATATGGTGAGGAATCTTTGCAAATAATCCAGTAAGTAAAGGCGGTAAGGAACGATTGGTCAGTCGAAGGCAGTACCAAGATTAAATAAAGGAACCCGCAGTGAAGAGCTCAGGCCTCAGGAACAAGTCTCCTCTCACTGCGTCGGAATGCTTCTGCAGTTTTAATTAAAACCCCGCTTCAACTGCGTATATTTTTCTTGAATCGGTAAAGTAAACTTAGGTAGTCGGAAGTGAACGGAATCACTTGTTTTTTTAACGCTGCCGTAAAGTCATAATTGAAAACGGCGAGGTATAAAATATTTTATGTTCCGCGAATTTATATTTCGTTTAAATTTTTCCCGTGACAGAATATTTATAACATTTTGGTATTAGACGGCGACTCATAGAAAAGGTAACTCACGACTTACCTACCTGTATTTTAATAAGGAAGCAGAAAATTCGTGCCATGAAACAATTTATTTGAACATTACGTGTATTAAGGTGCTTGCTCTAATGATGGACAACACACTAGTGTTCGTTATTTCCTACATAAACCTGAAAGTAAAATAGAACTTTATTTATTTTACTCTAAACTTTTATACACCGCTCAACAACACAGCGTGGAAATTTTAGCTCATTTTATATAGAATATTGAATTATTAATGTTAAATAATTATAATTATTTGAAGTCATCATCTCATTCAATTTAACCATAGTAATTATGGCTACAAATATTATAAACGTGAAAGTTTCTGAACACGTTTGGATGTTTGTTTGTTTTCGTATCATAACACGCTTATCGTTGTAAGATAGGATCCCGCTTGTATGTTATTATATAGGATGATTATGACGTTTTTTGTTTGATTTCGTGAAACTACTCTTCCACGGTCGAAGACGCGGGCAGTAAGTAGTTTAAAATTAATCCGCGCCCTAAAAATATTAGATTAAATCAGTAAGCCAGCCTCATTTTTCGTATCGCTCTCTTTCAAATTCAGGTCACCATTTCTAAATCCAACCCCATTTGTCTATGAACTAAATACGTAAATCTGTATAATCTACAAAATCCTTAGTATACCTATACTTTATCATAATTTATTTTATAAACTGCAATGCAAGAATCGATTTCGTTCGACTAAAAATAGAGCGGTAGGTTGTAGCAAACTTATAATTTTACTAACACTACAATTATCAACTACTTATTTATCTTCCCTTTAATTTATTTGCCGTGGCCGAGAATCGAACCCTACGCCCTCTAGAATTACTATCACCTGTGCAAATGCTAATAGAGGTCAATACAATACAAATATTCTTTAATGTGCACATAATGGCTACAATATAAGACACACTAAGTAATCTACATTTATAGACGTCGTTATTGGTTACTATGCTATGAAGTTGTATTGTATTGCTCTGAATGCAAAAGCACATAACAGCTGTTCCAGAGATTGCTGCGTCAGCATCAGACGTTCCAGTCAGCACTGAGCGGCCGAGCGCCTCGCTATCACAGTGTTTCGAGACACGATGACGTCATCACTATACTGTGAGTACTGGGACACAGTACAAAGAACACAGCACAGAAAGATAATCCGACTATGTATAGATGTTTCGTCACTTGTGCAGGCATTTTATTTTGTACAAAATGAAATAAGTATAATGCGACAGGTTGTATATGTATGTACTTGTACATGTACATATAGTATGTATAAACCCTCATTTGCTCAGACCTAAAATTATCCGAACAAAATAATGGTCATATATAAACCATGGTTTAGTCTCGTTGAAAGTAGCTTTAACTGAAAATAATAGTTAAATCCGGTCTATTATCTAATAGTGTTGAAAAGTCCACATGGAGGGATCGGATTTGAATCCTGCACATAATTTTCGAGAGTTATTGAAGTTATTTTGTATGTAACTATATTTATTGTTGTATAATTTGCTTGAATAAGATAGTGAGTAACATGTATCTAAATAAGGAAACTTTCGTACTTGAGAGCTTTTCATAATGTTCTCAAAAATGTGTGAAATATGCCACTGTGTTTTTCACTGTGTAATCCAGCTCTGAAAAAAACTACGCATCACGATGATTGTATCCCAAAACATAAAATAAACAGTAAATCACGAACTCATTTACAAAACAAACTATTGAATAGTCGTTATTGTGATCATATTTCTGTTTGTCCACTTGTTCGCTTTGATAGCATCCCGGCTACACCACTGTCAGTGACGTCATAGTTTCCAGCGTATGTAAAGCGCAACCACAAATTAATGAAAGCGGGCCACGTGACGTTTAATACGTTGTAATAAGGTTTAAAGTTGAACGAGCCGGTGGTAAGTGTAAATTGGGTAACGCGTATGCGATTACAGTTGGGTTGTTTAATCAGCCGTACGGAGCGACGACAAAACAACGACACGACGTGAAAAACTGCTTCGTCATTCGCATTTAAATTTTAAAAATAGCAGCCACGGTTTGTGGTACACAGTTATATGTATAAATCTCACAATCAGCCTAAGATATACTATGTTATTATTCGTTTAAAAATAACATTTTACGCTCCTATGAAATCCGACCGCGGTGGAATAAACGATTCGATTTTCCAATTTCAGCGATTTCGATTTGGAAACCGGGTATTTTCGCAGAACGTAATCCTGCATGAAGTAAATTGACTCTATCGACGTATATTTCTTTACATTTTTGTACAAGCTCTCACCCACGTTACTAAATTCACTAAAATTCCCTTTATTTATCCTGAACTTACCCATGTGTGTAATTCCTCATCTGAACAAAATAGGCTGTGTATTTATATCTTATTTTTTTATGGAAATAACAAAATAGGCATACCGCAAACGAGCTGACGATCCACCTGATGGTAAGTGGCTGTTGTCTCCCATAAACATCAGCAACACCAAAGACATTATTGATGCGTTACCGGCCAAAAAGAATGAAAGAACTGGCTCTCAAGTCCCCAGCCGGAACACAACGAGTCGTTTGGCGGCTGACTCATGCTCAAGGGTGGTAGCTATCCAGGCAACACCATGGAGAAATAATAATAATAATCCCTCCTAGGGTCCCTATCACCAGCGGGCTGGATTTAGTCGCCTCTTACAACACCCATCCCTCTTTCTTGGCTGGCAACGCATCGGTGATGCCTTTGGTGTTGCTGATGTCATGGGCGACGATAGCCACGTACCATCAGGTGGATCGTCAGCTCGTTTGCCGGCTATTTCCATAAAAAAAGAAAAATAAAGTATTTTCAGAACAATGCTGAAGATGTTAATAAATCCAGTGATTTTCCGGTATTTCGGTACCGTGTTCAATAACCAATCATATAAATGTGAAGCGATGTCCACTTGTCATCGTTCATGCTCTCACAAAACTAACTATTCATAGTTCATCATTCAGCATTCACTGTCTATTGTTCATCATAATTCGTTCATCTCACGTGTTTCAACATTGCACAAAATACACTCATAATTGTAAAAACCAGGAAAGAGGATTTGAATACAAAGTAACAGCTTATCTCCCACAAAACAGGCTTACAAAAGGAAAAACTGTATATGGAACTTCCTACATATTTAAAAGAAGCTAATTTCATTCGAAAATTAAACTTAAACTAATTTATAGTATACCTACTCGTTACTATATTTAGATATACTCGTTCTTGAGTTCCTTACAAACAAATAAAATGTTTTCCTTAGTTTTTCGAAATGGAAATTTACAAACGGTTATAGAATTAGATCGGCATGCGGCATACGGAAAACTTATAACCAAGATGCCAGTAACAGAAGCATCTAAGAATATTCTGTAACCGTTAAAATATGTATATTCACTTATAATACATTATATTTTAATAAAAATATTTTTTTATTATTTTGATATAATATTACAGTATTATATGTGAATCGATACATTCGACTGTAGTTAACTCTTTAGACTCAGTTTTGTCTTCTTCATAGAAACTTTCCTAGAAAGGAAAAGGAAAAGAAAAACAAATGCCCTATCTTCTGCATTCGACATAAAGGAGGAAGATTATTTTTGTATAATTTCAAGACTATCTGTAAAACACACATTTAAAACATAAATTGTGCCCCAAAAAGTTCAAATTTAAGTTCATATGATTCTTTCATTTATTTTTTATTTTTAACAGAGCTATGGGGCATAAGTTTGTGATTGGGTACTTAAGTGTATGCATCAACTAAACCTAATCTTTTAAAATGTCCATTATAATCAGAAAAATAGCACGAGAGAGACGATAGAATTCACGCGATATGCGTGCGCGTTGCATGTGTGCTACCAATTGTTTTTTTAAGATATACATAAGTACTATTATGTCTTCTGTGGTTATACTTACAGTGAACGTAAGAATGTTAAGCTTAAATACGACAAAAGAGTATCTCAGTGAACTTGCAAACATATAAGTTAACGGGAAAATACGGACAAGTCGGGACAAGTACAAACAAAGGTAGAAAGTTGGCGACAGAGAACAAAGTAGCGGAATAGTAGCGCAATACTCTTTCGGTTCTCGTGATAAAGCAATTTACGATTTCCGTTTTTCGCCGCAAACAACTGAGTTTCGTGATTCCCGCGCACCGTCCAAATTGCTTACACGACGGAACCGTCACAACTAAACCCGTTGCAAGTATGCCGCCTGCATGTGTCATGGACCTTGGTAATAGCTCGCTTTATTTATATTCTTCATGTTTAGTACATTATTTCTATAACATGTCGATTAAATTTGAATACATTTCAAATTCTAATAAACGTTTTAAATCAGACAGGACAACACTCTTGTCTCTAATAGAGTAAGATGGGGCAAAATGTGACAGATGAGACTAATATTAAGACTTCTGCAAATGTTATAAAACAATTGTCCTGTTTGTCCCGCCTTACTCTACTTCAGATAGGGTTGCCAGATGGTCGGGATTCGTCTGGATTGTTCCGACGTTTCACATGATGTCCAGAATCCCAACAACATACAAAATGTCCCGACAATTCACTCGATTCAACAGAACGCGTTTGCCGAACGCGCTCTAGTCATTTTTTTTTCTTCTTTAGCTCGTTTGCTATTTCCAAAAAAAAGTTTTACCCCGACAAATCCCGACTTTGAAATTTTGTCCAGATATTTCAGTCTTGCCATCTGGCAGGGCGTTTCTCGGTGGTCATACTATCATGTCATACTGATATGACCAGCGAGAATAGTTTGTATCGGTGGTCATACTCCCCATTATAATTCTAAATAAAGTATTTTCCTACACCCTGACAAATATAACGGTACAGTCAATGTCACCTGTAACTAAGAATAATTTATTTTACTAATGGCCCAAAGATATTGTATGTATAAACAGAATGGCCTCATTTTTAACCGACTTCAAAAAAAGGAGGAGGTTCTCAATTCGACTGTTTTTTTTTTTATGTTTGTTACCTCAGAACTTTGGACTGGGCGAACCGATTTTGATGATTCTTTTTTTAACCGAAAGCTGGTGGCTGTCATGTGGTCCCATATAAATTTGAACGAGATCTGACTGACAAGTCGTTTTTGAGACTTTGAAGTCGGTTATTTTTTGTTAGTAAAATTTAGATTATTGAGATTCACCTTTTTAATGGCACCTAATACAGAAATGTTTTATTTAATTATCTGAAAAAACTTCGACCAGCGTACTTGCTACTGGTATCTCAAAATCCAGGTGGACTTTGTGTCCATTCTGGTACTAAAGACCTAATCATCTCAAACAATGTCATATAATTATTAGGCTAATGTTGGGAAAAGTTTCACGATTAAATTATATATTTTTTATTTTAACTTCAATTATTGTCACTGTGGGAATGAAATTATATAAAAAAAAAATGGAGCTGGGACATACCACCAAACTTGAATTTTGAGGCTTTTTTGCGCCTAAACCTTTTTTTACCCTGATTTTTTATATTCACATATATAAAACAATGTGGCCCAAATTAAAAGTAGTTACGTAGTTTACTGTATAAAAAATATCATTTTACACCTCGATTCTCAACGTGGACACGTAAAATTTGCCGATTTGATATTCACCCAGGCATTTATCTATCTATACCTACTAATAAAGCTGAAGAGTTTGTTTGTTTGTTTAGTTGAACGCGCTAATCTCAAGAACTACTGTTTCAAATTGAAAAAATATTTTTGTGTTTGATAGTCCATTTATCGAGGAAGGCTATAGGCTATCGGATTTTTGGAAATTCTTCCCCTAAAGGGTTAGAATAGGGGTTTGAAGACACTTTCATGCAAACCAACTTCGTCAGTTTAGAGTTATAAACATGAAATTTTTCATGAAATTTTATAGTTATTAACAAAAATACAATTTAACACATTTTTTGGAAAATCATTCCTTTAAGGATTAATTTAGGGGATGTAGTTACATAGTTGCTTAGTACGCAACTTCGTAATGTAGTTAAAATCATGTAAATTGATATATTAGCTCAAGATTAGAAACAAAAAACAGTAATGCGTTTTTTTTTGGAAATTCATCCCCAAAGAGTTAATTAAAGGGGTGCAAGTTAATATGGCAACTTCGTCAGTTTTGAAGTAAAAAGGGTGAAAATTTGACATTTCTGAGGGAGAGGAGGGGAGGGAGAGGGAGAGAGAGAGAGAGAGTTAATTTGATGGTCTCCGATTTGTTAAACCTACCAGAACTATAAAAGTAACAAAGTACGTTCACTAATTGTTAGGCGATACGAAGTTTGCCGAGACAGCTAGTCCTTTAATCATTTAACTCCGCAGTAGGACTACGAGGAATAGTTCTGTTCTTCTTCGTGGTCCTACTAGTAGGACAAATTAATAAGATAGGACCACAAGGAAACTGGTACAGAAACCGTATTGTATAATAATAAATAAACTGGAACAAAACCGTTGTATTGTTTATATAATAAAAAAATTAAAATGTGTGCAATTCACACGTGGTAGAAGTGAAGGGTGTTTCCCAGTGGTCAGATTGATGGTCAGACTAGTCTGGCCAACGGGAATTTTTTTTCCCGTTGTTCAGATCAGCTCGTAATTTAGTAAAGTACTGTTAAACATAAAAATACTAAGACGTCATATAATTTTTAAATAGGTTTTATTTGTGACATTATGAAGTTTATTAACACTGATTGAAACTATTTGTAAGTTGTTTGTTGGTTGTTTATTAAATAAATAAAAAATCCTGTTTGTCATGAAATGTCTCGCTACTCCACTCCCCTGTACAATGCTTCCTATCTCACTTTAGAATTTATGTGTTTGTCTCTTTTTACTGGACAGTTTCGTTTCATCTAATTTCAAATCACCCCCGGCCCCGTACTAAAGAAGTTTTCACTTCAATAAATAAAACATTTTGATCGAAAGTGTACTTTATTATTTATGTCAAACCTAATATACGTCAAACCTAATATATATGGTGTTCATTAAAATAGTATGACCACCGATACAAACTATTCTCGGTGGTCATATCAGTATGACATGATAGTAGGACCACCGAGAAACGCCCATCTGGCAACCCTAATTTCAGATAAGACTGTTTCATGACTGTTTCAATAACCCGTCTTCAGTCTTCACATTTATTCAACGCACTTTACTGACAAGTTTCTAGAAGTGCTTGAGGAATCAAGGACTGGTTACTAGAGTAGTAACCAATTAATATTAAATTTTTAGCGATAGGCATTTTAGTGCACCTAATTAAGAGTTATTAGAGAAATTGTTTATATACTCTTAACAGTATTTATAACTCAGTAATTTCATATTTCCTTCACAGAAAATATATCCTTCTCGATACTCCGTAAATTTTCTCGTCATATTAATTTTCCCCACTGCGATCAAAGTAGGGCTGATACTGAACTGCAAAATTGTAACCGATACTTATGAGGGACCAAAGTTAAGAATATCCGAAAGTGTAATCGATTTCATAGTTTCAGTTTAAAGCCTTTTTAATCGTGGATTTTCCTCTGCCGTGTCCTCTGTTTTGCCGGATGTCATTCATCATACCAATTTAAGTTTTGAAATCTTTCGCTATAACAAGGGACCTGTTGCTCAGCCCCCTTCCCTTGTATAATAAGTCTCAGGAGTTCTTCTTACATAGATTTTATCACTGCTTCTAAACACTTGCACTGATCGGAGAAGGTTCTTTAACTATATCTGAAAAAATGTCCCTTTTATAATATAAATAAGATTTTTTTTTATTTCCATGAGCTCAATTAGTTCTTCTTTGTAATATCGATGAAAACATTTTGTTAATTGACTACTTAGTTGTGGTAGTAAATTTCAGGATTGCTTCAGAGGATATTTTTAACAATTAAATTCGTTGTTCATTGTCGGAGACCATCACTAAAACTTGTAACTTTTGAGTTGGCTAATACTAACTGAAGTCTGAAACCCTTACAGAAGCAGCGAGACCTTTCATATCTTCTCAATTTTAAAAGTATATTGTCAACCACTAATGACTTGAAGCTGAAGCACACCTGAAGCCAGTGCATTATACTTATATGTACGTATCCGAAAGGGGTTTTCCCTAAAAGTGCTTCTAAGTATATCGTACGATACTGATATTGCCGGCGTTAATTTGATTTGACAAGCTACACTGCAGCATCGACTGCTGATATACCTACGTACCGAGTTACAACGATAATGATATTCGATACAGAACAACACTAACACATGAGGGTAAAAATGGAACAACATTTTTTACAATATCAACGCTAAATAAAACCATTTTTAACCGACTTCAAAAAAAGGAGGAGGTTCTCAATTCGACTGTATTTTTTTTATGTTTGTTACCTCAGAACTTTGGACTGGGCGAACCGATTTTGATGATTCTTTTTTTAATCAAAAGCTGATGGCTGTCGTGTGGTCCCACATAAATTTGAACGAGATCTGACAAGTAGTTTTTGAGAATTTGAAGTCGGTTATTTTTTCTTCGTAAAATTTAGATTATCTATTATGTACTAGGTAAAGCTGACCAAATGTACTCACTAAATTCTTTAATTCGAACCAAACAACCAAATATATTTAAAACAACGCCAGCGATTAGTACCATTGTAATTCCAAAGAAAACTGTGTTTCATTTTAATCTCTCGACTGTACGAGTTACATCTCAGATAATAACATTTCTGATCCATGGAACAAACAGTAGCTTCGACAACTGACGACATTATTTACGTGACTCCGAGGAATGAGTTTTTAAATGAATTCCGGCCGCGTGGACCTCGACGTACGTGTAATAAGCAGTCAGGTTTAATTCGGAACTCAGTTGCCTTCAGATACAAGAAATATTTCATACAAACAGTCATTTTCCTAGAATTTATGTATGTATAATGATGTAACATTGTCTGACTCGGCTATATTAACAGGGACTGATGTGAATTCCCAGAACCATATTGTGTTTGTTATCACATAACGTTAATTAGCATATTATTATTCTTGCATACGGTTGTTTGGCCTCTGCGTTATTGTAGAGTTGGATTGTATCCTAGAGAATACGAGAATATACCTCGGTAATTTTTATTTATAGTATTCGTGGTATGGATGGTATGGTATACCTTCTAAATGTTTTAGGGTTCCGAAGCAAAATCGGAACCCTTATAGTTTCGTCATGTCCGTCCGTCCGTCCGCAGCATAGCGCAGTGATTTGGTATGGATATACATGTTTATTTCCCCTATGAATATAGTAAAACAAATAAAAATGGATAACTGTTACTACCTACTTCTAAATTTTCCTAAAATACTCGTACTTACCTACAACCAGTTGAAATATGTGTGGGAGTACATATCATTATACATACGAATGAAATATTCATATTTCTAAAGCTTCCAACGAATTTGTAATAATAGAGGTGTTTCCAAATAAAGGTCCTTTGTAACCTGATACCTACCTTTTTCTGTGAATACCGTTAACGAATTATTTTATGTTATCAAAGAACAAAAGAAAAATAAAATAGAATATGCTCATATAAATATAGATAATATAATTATTTGCAAATGAAATAAAACAAATATAGAACACAAAACCTGGCAATAGAAGATGGATCCCATAGTCAACGTACCTACTTAACACTTACCTTACAATTTATTTGTAGAGAACCATAAATCGGTTTACATTAAAATCCTAATAAAAAATAAATATTCACACATTCTACGCCGTAATTGATAAAATGTATATCATTATGGTAATGGGTCTGAAGCGGTAGATCATAAAAGAACTTAACATAAAATTTAGTCCATTTGAGGAAAATCAAGAGCAATGGAAAGGTTTTTTTATGCGCGCACATTAGGAGACATTACACGACACGGCCTCGCCTCGAAATAATATTTTTAAAGCTGTTGAAGTGCTTTTTATTCGGGACTAGCAATTCCTGGCAAATGAGTTTCTAAGCGTGAATAAATCTTTCCCTGTCCGCTTTCCAGAAACTTCCATTATTATCATTTTGTTTCGGCTGTAAACAATTCGAGCGAGCCTGGCTCAAAGATACTTATCGCGAATACTTGTAAATTGTGACAATTAGGCGTTTTTTAGACGTGAACTTAGAAGATTTCAGATGAAATCGCGGGAAGACAAATCGGTTTACTTAGCAAGTTATCTATCGTCCTATTTTACAGTTTACTAAACCCTGCAGCTGCCTTCTCTGGACTGGGAATGTATTATCTACTTATTTACGGTATGGCTAGATACTTAATTATAAACATCATACACGTTATTTCAGTTGAGTTAGAAATAATGTGTTAATAAGTAGATACGTAATTTTCAAAGATAAACTGATAATAGACTAATAGACTTCTAATTGCTTGGAGCACAATCCATGAGTGGTATCATCCGTGCTTAACGTTGCTTAATTCTGCCGATCACTGGATAATAGGCGTTAAGTACAGTCACCTGCAGAGAAAAGTAACCCAGCTGTTTATAAATATACGAACAGCAGCGTTTCCTTTCTTTACCTGTTGAGCTGTAAACAGATGGGTTACTTTTCTCTGCAGGTGACTGTACCTACTTATCAAGTAGATTTAATACGTCGACAATAGTCTGTGAATCCCCCTAGCGGTTTAATATAACATCAGCGCGCGATAATGTTATCATCACATAATTTACAAATGTTTTTATTTACGCCACAGCAAAATAAGTTTGTTTACTTTAACAGTGTCCGTTACGCTCAGGCGCAAAATATTTCATTTCTCGCGCTTAATTAAAATTTCGGACACATTCACCTTTTGATTGCGTTTGTCCCGGTAGCTATAACAACTCTACTCTGCGGGGTATATATCGCTCACCTAGTAATATAATGGCACATCTGCAAAAAATCCGAAATTGAGTTTATATGGTACCTAGTGTTTAAAAGTGCATAATCTACATAGTGGTAAATATGTATTAACGTCTATACCTACTAGTAACCAAACGCATACAATCTGTAAAAAACGTAAAAAGAACCCATAAATTAATTTGAAACATTTTTATAAAATTTTTGAAATTCGTTTCTGTAAAATATGACAAACCTAGATGTGCCGTTGTATTAGTCATATAATTACGTTGTAATTGTCATATAATTACGTAGGTAATTTCATAATTTTGGCTTAAACGTCAGCAATCATACGTGTTACATCGGTCGCGGTGCGTGCATGCCCGCTGAATTTTCATTCGGTGACGCGTCCATAGAAGACTATCTCATAAAGTCATAACGTCTGGTTTTATAAAAAAAAATATGGCCCATGACTTCTTCTTTCTAGTTTATAGTCATCAATATTCTGGTAGTTGATGACCTTTTATTGGAAAGCTGTCAATAAGAATAGCAGCAGCATTGCCGAGGGGTACATTCTGATTGCAAGCGTCAAATTCCCCGAGCGCTGCGCCATATTTTATTATTGTATGTAGAAAAGTCTTATGCTATATCCGCCCCGACGCAAACCAATATCCTTACATTCAATAGGGTTGGCACTGTGGCGTTGTAATTACTGTAGACTTCATCTTGAAACGGTTCCTGTTTTAGAATTTAATCAATAAACTGAATTACGTCTGTGTATGGTATTTTCATTCAGAAAAGAATACTTTGCTTTTAGACCTCATTATATTTTTAATTTTTATCATAATTATACAAATTCAAATCAATTTAAAAATAAATATCAATTATTTTAGGTTTTTATTAATTCCTGACGATAGGAGTTGCAGATTAATTTATTAAGTTCAGGAAATCTATGCCTCAGTAGGTTCTTTCTTTACCCACACTCGAAAAAAAGGTTCGGATGAGATTATTTAGTATCCAATTGACATTATCTTTTTATTATTTGAAATAACACAAGCACTAAATGTATACTTAAAGTATCGCTCAAAGACCAAAAACAACACAATACGTCAGCGGAATTTGCAACTGCCGATTAAACCATTTCCGAGATAAGCTGGAACTAACATCTATGATAATTATGTCAATGTTAGGTGCAAAACATGCCATATAAAGTCCTAAATGGGGATCGAGGTAGTTACCGCTCTCACTAAAACAGCATAGCGCACAGTGACAACCCTAAAAACGCTTCGCAATACATGTACATTGGCAATAAAATATACTATTTACCACTGCCATAGAAATCAAGGATGGAGCACGCGTCGAATGTTCCCCACGCTGCCATATCCTATATTCTTGTATGCACGTAACCTATAAATGCAGATATTCCTAGAAATCTTTTAGAACTCAACAATGTAGCTTTACTGATACTTCCCTGATGTAGGTAGATAAGCACAGGGATTTGTAGTTATCAGAAAACATTATTTTGTTGTGTAAGTATCGATGTAAGGAATAAAATGTATCGTGTACGATGTTGATCTAGACAGATCGAAGCGATAAACTTTGAGGTTTTATAAGAACAGTTTTACTAAAGAAATTATATTAAACTAGTTACCTGGACAGACTTCGTTCTGTCAAAAGTTTTTTTTATTAAAACCCTATCTTATCTATCCTATCTTTCAAGTTGGATCAAACTGCTCACGGTGTGCAAAAATCAAAATCGGTTAAGCAGTTTACAAACAACATTTAACAGATGGATCTGATGATTATATCCTATTCAGATTTAAGAAGCCGTATCAAGTGATAATTAAATTGTGCTGAAAGCTTTGATAAACTTGAAGTGTAGGCAGGATTTCACCCCCAAGCCCTCAAAGTAGAGAGCAACTAATAAACCAATTGATATAAAAGCTATGGAAGTTGTTTTTTTTTGTAACAGCTGGCAAACGATTAGCCCGTCATGAAGGTAACCACAGTTTTCTGTAGTACCATGTTACTCACAGGCGGGGTAGACGCCATTCCCAATATTCAATCTGTCCATAATATGGTAAAGTAGGTAAAATAACAACTAACACACAAAAACATCACATAATTAATTATATTTTAAGTGTATTTACTGCAGAAATAATGAAGCCACTAAGGCTACTATCTACAGATGTTGGGACGAGATTAAAATGCAGCGATAACTTGTTAACTGGCTCTACCACCGATATACGTATAACAGGTAGTTAATTTTATTTTAAGGTAGTCAGGCAATGAGAAATCCAATCACCATCAATGCATGCCTTCGAAATTAAAGTAGAAAACGACCTTCTAAGGAACCTAACACCTTTATTCATTTTTTTTTTCAGGAAGTAACACCATGCAGAGGTACGCTACACACAATAATAGAAAATAAGATAATGAAAATAATGATTCCGATATCAAACACAGACAGGTACACATTCTCATATGAAACGTGTGATGCTATAATAACACGAAGATGCGGCGTACTGGAAATATTGTGATTGGGACGTGAAGGCCCGTAGGTGTCGCCACCTACGACACTTACATTACAAATCTTATTTCCGCTCCGAACGGAATTCGTTTCGTGTCCCTATCGGCATTTTTATTACCTACAATACATCATACATCGCAATATCACCGGATACATATGGAACATAAATAAAATCCTCTCGTTTTTTGATGCGTAAGTAACAAGTTACGGTCGTAGAAACGTGCAATCTACGCAATTTACTTTTTGAAATATGCTTTCCTAGTAAGCAGTCATAGTTGTTGTAGTGATAGAAGTGGTTCTTACTATTTTTTAACTGACTAACTGACTAAATTCAAAATAGGAGTCTTTACATAAGAAAAGAAAGTTGAGAACTCGAAGTTAAATAAACTGATAATAATAATGAGCAGATAAAAGATTGAAATTTGAAGTGTGTAAAAACACAAACAAATCTTTATAAAAGACCTAATAAAACAATTGTTAAGACACCGTTACTATTTTAAACATAAAGTTTTCTAAGCCGTAGACGGGCTACTAGTTTCAAATTAACAAAAACAGCCAAAAGATTTCAGCAGTTCCACTAACTCTGAAATTGGTTTAAACTATTTCCATGGCCGGCGAACACAAAAGAATCGGGATTTGTGCCTCAAATTTCAACGGATCATGTCGGCTGGGTGGCTGGGTGCTAGCCGACTGAATACAAATCGAGGCCGCACCTGACCAGGTCTACTTGATCTGTCGAAGTACTCTCCAGAATCTCTTTATTTCCACGCGAGATAAGGAAGCAGAAAAACTCGGGGATCCACTCAATCTGGTTAACACTAGCCCGCCGTCTAAACCACGTGAGATTTCAATTTTAGAGCCTGAATAAATTTGTTCGTATTTTGCTGTTAGTTAAAATGTACAAAAGGAGGCCCATTACAAAATAATCGATAATTATTTTCAATTTCAAATTCAATTGTGGGCAATTCAGGTGAACTCAATATTTCGAAGTTATCAGAGTGTTTCATAATGAGATCATCATTTTTCAGCCGTGAGACAGTAAAGAGGCTGGCACAGTGGCACGATAAGGTAGATAATATTAAAAATGTTTTTCTCATTGAAAAAGGTACCAAAACTAGGTCACTAGTAACTAATCACTTAAGTAACATTTACATATCATCACTAAATATTGAACAATCATAATTATGTAGCTTTGTAGATGTAAAACTTTGGAAGATAATCTGACATTTATTTAATTTTTAATCATTCGTTCAAGCTATCTAGCTAGCACTTTTCTGTATCTTTTAAATGTTAGGTAATGAAAGCCTCCATACTTTATAGTAAAATTATTATTTTATACCATTGCAACCATAATAAAATCAACCTAGGTACTTATGGCAGGAACCCATTTATTCTTACATTTTCTACCATGTAATTTATGAGTGAATGAATTAATACCATGGCTCAGATTCCGTCATAATATTATGCGGAAAACATTATGAAGGGCTGTCAGCTATACACATTCTCACGATGTTTTCCTTCATCAAAATGACAAAACACACATAAAATTTCAAAAATTAGGATACAGGATTTGAATTACCTGCAGGAGTACTATTTTAATGGAAATAGCTGGCAAACGAGCTGATGATCCACCTGATGGTAAGTGGCTATCGTCGTCCATGAACATCAGCAAAACCAAAGGCATCACTGATGCGTTACCGGCCAAGAAAGACCGAAGAAAAAGAAAAAGAAACGAAAGAAAGAAAGTATTTTCAAATACTGGCTGTCTTGTTTTTTTATTGTCTATTATTTTTTTGGTTGTCTATTGTTGTCATTAAACTGTATTGTATTTGCACAAAAGTATGTTTCATTTTGTAACTTTTATTGATACATTTAGAAATCGTTCAAAAACTACATTAAAATACTCTCACATTACAAAATGAGATCGTAAAGACTTTTAAGTATTTTTGATATGCACCATATTGTTTGGAGGTGAGCCAAACGCCGCTATCACGGCCCACGGGGTGGCTGACATCGCGACATACACGACTGATATTTTAATATAAACATGATAAAAAGAACATTTTATTACATTTTTTCCCTTAAACGTTCCAGATATTTCTATTACAAATCCTGCTTCTTCGAACAGCATGAATTCCAACATTCATAGAAAATATGTTTTTTTGTATGTAACGGTCTTATTTCAAAAACATAAATGTATAACGAAACATAAAATAAATAATATAAATATATTTCATAATATAATACAATAGAACAATTATAGTTTTATTATGTACTAGCTGCCCGGACCGACGGTTTTTTTTATTTATTTCAAGATGTAAGCTATCTTTCAAGTTGGATCTAACTGCACACGGTGTGCAAATTTGATTAAAATCGGTTCAGTAGTTTAAGAGTCCTTCGCGGACAAACAACGTGACACGTAATTTATATATAATAAGATAATAAAAAATCCGTTGGAGACAAAATATGGCCCAAACATTTTTCTAAATTTTCGTCTCATAATTTTTCGTGCAGTACCTACCTATCTACATGTTTTCGACAAAATATCCGACACGTAAAAACATCTGAAAATAAATTGGTCATATTTGCCGATGGACCTCGCACCTTACGATTGAATGCAGGGGATGTATTCTGTTTTATTAGACCGGCCAATAAATTCGGTACGTGAGGCGACGGATCGACACGGGATCAAGAGAAAAAATATTTGCTTTCTTTATACCTCCACACCCGAAATACGTACTGAGTACAGAGTACTGACAGTCTTGAAACGTGTGATTCCTTTACGAAGCCAATGTGGCCGTAAAAATTTCAAAGTGGAATTCCCAGGGTTTTTAATCAAACAAATTGCGATTCACGCGTGCAGGTTGTACCTACCTACTACGTCATATGAAACATTTTCAAGCAATTTCTAGCTTAAACTGGAGTTACTTCTACAGTAATAAACTCATGTTATGAAGAAACGAGTAACGGTAAAGTTATGTTTCATAATTACCTATGTGGTTCATTTAAGATATTTGCTACTTTTATTAACACACTAGCTTTTGCCCGCAGCTTCGCCCGCGGTAGAGATCGATTTTTTACAAATCCTACTTACTTACTTTTACTTAGTATGATATAAAAATCGTTTATTATTCCAGAATTTACATTTTATTACAATATGCGTGGGATGTTATTTAAGTTATTTAATTTACAAAAATGAAGATGGTATTAATTGTACAAAAAATGCCAGTAGCTATTAACTCGTGAGAGCTAGTCATCATTTGTATAAATAATCCAAATCAAATCAAATCCTCATATTCAGTACAAATAATCCTTATAACTATTCAGTCAAATCCAAACGAAATATTCTGAATTATTTTATCTCATTCACATTTTCATTGATGAGGTAAGGAAAAAAGTATTGCTTGACAACACAATTTTTGACTTACGTGCCTTTGTTAACGATTCACACGTTTCAGAACGAACAATAAAGAAGAAACAGGAAAAAATATTTCCTGATGCACTGCCCATATTAAGTGAAGAGTTATTGATTTTTGCTGAACAGAGCCTTAGATATTTATCAGGAATTGGAATCACTTCATGAAGTAGGTGTACACTGTACAAGTTGTTTCAAGAAATAGTGACAGTCCATCCATCTACATAGAGCAAGCTACGTCACTACAGACGTGGTTCATCCTGCTGATCAACTTACAAGGTATTGTATAATAATAATATGGTTCTATGTCACTCCTGTTATAGAAGCTGCAGCAAACTCCTGCCTCCCTCCTTACCTAATCCCTGCCTCCTTACCTAATCCCAACGTTAGTTTTATATTGTCAATGTAGATACTGAAGAAAAAAATTGGAACTGTGCTCTTAACCATTAAGAAGTTCCCTCGGCTGGAGCCAACCCTGGGAGTAGCACCAGGTCAAGCTTATCACAAAAATGCATTGTCATCAGAACTAAAGCAATGTGTAAAATTTCAACTCCTAAGGATAAGTGGAAGTTGGTCTAATTAGGCTTGAAAGATTTGACTCAAACAAACAAATAAATAAACAGAGAGAGTTAAATAAAACCGTTTAAAAATATACTGATAGCATATAAAATGGTGATAGCTTACTTTGTGTAGTGACCACTTTGTCTGATATATTTATTTTGACACGATAAATAAATCTGAAGCGTCTGACACCACTTAAGGTTTATGTGGCAAGTACCAGTGTAATCTATTTTAAAGTATCATCTCTATCGCGTCGGGTTTGGACAGGCCCAAGATTGCAGCCGGTGGAAAATATTACCCGCGAAGAATAAGGTGTCTCCTGCTGAACCGCGCAGTCCCCTCGCGGGAAATGAAATTGCAAAATATGTTTACGAGATGGAAAGGACGTGTTCGCGACACTGCTAGAGCTAGATTCGTGTTGCTCTGCTTTTGGTACTTACACCGTATTTTGTTTTCGTTTACGTAATATTTTTGTTTTCGTTTACGTAATACGATATTAAGTTAGTATTATGGTGGTCACTCACGGTCATTCCATCGCGTCATTTTTGGAGCCACGCCAAGCGACATATGTCAAAATGGCGCGATTGGACATACAAATTTTTTAAATCACGCCATCAGTTTTTCACATTCACGATCAAATTTTGGCTGTATATCACGCCATTTGACGCGATGGACTGACCGTGAGTGGCCACCATTAGTCTACTTTGCAACAATCTGCGTTTAACATGTATGAAAGAATATACTTTAAAACATGCGTGGCACCTCCCTCCCTCCCACAACGGAAACATGCACTACAATAATTAAACGTTTATACCAACATACATACCAGCACCAACACGTGTTTCGCCCCGAAACGGAGCATCATCAGGGTAAGTTAACTCTACGATGGTTAGTCGGAAAGTTCCGGTACTTAACTACTAACACTAAACTAAACACGTGTTGGTGCTGGTATGTATGTTGGTATATACGTTTAATTATTGTAGTGCATGTTTCCGTTGTGGGAGGGAGGGAGGTGCCACGCATGTTTTAAAGTATATACCATCATACATGTTAAACGCGGATTGTTGCAAAGTAGACTAATACTAACTTAATAACAATGGATTTCCGCAAAGTAACGCAAAGTAAGATACTAATAACTATGTTTACGTAATATTTTTAATGTTTATATCTTATCTGTTTAAGTTGCTTGGGTGATTGAATTTGGACTCGAATCCTGCATCTGTTTTCAAATTAGGTGCGTACAAGAAATTTATTATCAGTTCATCGGTTACATCGTTTGGCTTGAGAGCCAGTTCATTATTTCTTTGTCTTCTCTGTTTCATGGCCGGCAACGTATCAGTGAAGCCTTTGGTGTTGCTGATGTGATGTCGTTAGGCGATTGATGTCCTTGATTTTGATTGACAGAAGACTTCGAAATAAGAATCATTATTAGCATAAACAAAATATTAACTATCTCTGTCGCGCTCATAATATGCTTGTTCATGTGCAAGTGAGACATGTATTAGTTATTTGATAGATCTTTGCAATAGGATGTCATTACAAATTTTTATTCAATACAGTACATAAGCTCAATTTGTCTTTGTGTTGTATACGCCAGCTTTCGGTAATTCGGTAATCGACAAATACAAAGTTTTAAAGTTTTTGCTTTGAGTCAAACATTTTTAGTAACGCAACATTGTGCTGTCAAATCAATAATTCGTAACGTGGTCCGTTGACTAAATTTTAATGTGAAGTGGAGTAAAGTCTGGCTCCTTGATTAATAAAACACTCCAAACACATAAAAACGCGACGAGAGGACGTAAATATCTTACTCTTTAATAAATTATTTACAAAACGTAGAATAAAAGTCCGACGAAAGGAAAAAAATACTCGCCTCTAGACGAGGCTCTTTTTTCTAATAAAACCCACCAACGCTCTACGTTATTACACATGTACCCTCGTCACGATCTTTATTTTTTGGTCAAGCGGGGTGAATCGAGATCATAGCATAATTATTATTAATGTACTAGCTGCCCAGACAAACTTCGTTCTGTCAAAAGTGAAATATTGCGACTATAAATTGAGATGTAAGCTATCCTATCTTTCAAGTTGGATCAAACTGCACACGGTGTGCAAAGGAGAACCCCATCTTCCATAGAGACACCGGCCCAGAATAGACAAGAATGAAAATTGGTGGTCAATTAGATCATTGTAAAAGCTTTAATTTCTCCAATTTTCACGTCTGCTAGCAATGGCCAACTAATGAAATCCTAATGAATCACCTTAAATATGGGTTATGATTATGTCACACTCGTGTCACAGTGCTGATGAAAAAAATATGTTTTTGATAAAGTTCTCGTTTATTATGGGTAACGTAAGGTCGGTTGGTCACCGGTTGGTGAGTACCTATCTACTGAATATGCGTTTTACTAGTCACTTACTACCTCAAACACCTACGAGTATATAGACAATGTCAGGAATATAATGAAGACCATAAATAAATAAATACTACTTAAACCATAATGGTTAAAACTGAGTAGGTGGGTATAATACTACCTACTACCTACCCACTTTAATGGGTTTTACCCAAAAAAATGTCAAAAGGTTGTGTAATAAAGGCATTTTAATTTTTTAAAGAAATTTTATTCATTATCATCAAAATATATCAATATTTCGTCAAGAAATTGTGCAGGAGGCGCTATACTCCTATTTCCAATATTCAGGCAGTGGTAGTAAGAAAAGCAAATCTAGAAATTGTATCAAAAACACATTCACCAACGCACGAAACGAAAAGCGAACGCAATAGAACATAGTGATTAAGTACTCTGTGCAAAAATTAAATTGTCATAAATGTCATCATAATATTCTTTTACTTTTTTTACACAGATAAGTTAAACTCAAAATGTCTTTTAATAAGCGTAACGATGTCGTTAAAGGATTTAATGGTAATTATTATATATTAAATAGTTTAGCTTTATATAGAACATGAAAACATATCAGAAAGGAATAAATATTGTTTTTATAATTAATAAATAGTTAATTTAATACATATGTTCCTTAATCAATCGATTATAAAATCGTTTGTAATGAGGTAAATACAATGAGAACTTCTTTCTTTATTTTGTTCATTTGGCGATTGCAAATGAGGCTAAGATTTAAATATGTTTATTTAGTAAATAAGACGAATTTTTATGTATATAGTTTACTCTTGTCCAGTCTTATGTGCTAGCACAGATTACATATAATTCGTGGCCGGAAACCGGGGTTCTCCTTTGATTAAAATCGGTTAAGTAGTTTAGGAATCCATCGCGGACAAACAACATGACACGTAATTTATATATATTAAGATAAACAAAGAAGTCAAGGGAAAAACGACGACATTGAAAACATAATATTTATTTATCAGTCTCACACACACTGAGGTACAATTACATGAAATTATTACATTAATCAAAAATATTACATCAATTTTACATTACGTTAAATTAGTCTTGTATTAACAGACCGACTACGAATGCCTGACACGCTTCATCATCGGCGCGCTAGTGACATATCTCTCTTTTTTACATTATAATATAATTGATATCTAATCATTAAAAAAAATTCACGTTTCTTTGTGTACATGAAAAGGCAAGTAACCCTTACACTGTGTAGGAAAGGAAATACGATAAATCAATTTGTACTTTAGAGCACCAGGCTCTGCTCGTGCACTCCATAAAATGAACCTTGAGATTTATTTTCAACACTTTAACCAACCAGTGTTTTATAAGTTACAACGTTATATTAGTACTGTCCGTGAAAATCTTGACATACTTAATCGTCACAAGTAAACACAATAGAAATAATATTAATAAAAATTAAAATGTGTGCAATTCACACGTGTTAGAAGTGAAACCTTCAAAAATTTTGTTTTCAAGATAATGAGATGAATGTAAAATTTCGGGAAGATGATAATTGTAGGTTTTACTACTCCACTCCACTCCACTCCACTCCACTCCACTCCACTCCACTCCACTCCACTCCACTCCACTCCACTCCACTCCACTGCACTCAACTCAACTCAAGTCAAGTCAGTCTCCACTCATTTCTAGTCTCCACTGGACAGTTTCGTTTCATAAAATTTCAAGTCACCCCCGTACTAAAGAAGTTTTCACTTCAAAAATAACTTAAAGTTAATGATAAATTGTGGTTGATGTGTATTGGCATTGCATTGAATGGACGGCCCACTTCTGAGCACGGGTCTTTCACAGTGGGGGGGTCTAGAGCATACTCCACCACGCTGTTCCAGTGCGGATTGGTGGAGGGATTAGTAGCCAAGCCAAGTGACGGAAGTTTTCATGCCACCCGAGGGCCTCCGTCATATCTTAACGACTTTTATATTATGATTACTACCGCGACGGACGGCTTTACGTGCCCTCCAAAGCACAGAAACGCACAAGAATTTTTTGCCACTAGCGGTTACCTATCCAACTACCCACCGCGCCCGCTGTTGCTTAACTTTGTCATCCCTTAGGATGCTAAGAACACTTCAATGGTGCATATTAGTGTGGTCCTATTTAAAAAAAAAATTGGTATTGATTTCTTAGATTTTCGCGATTATGATAAAATAAAGTAACCCCAGAAGGGCCAACTACAAAATCCTGGCGGGCCGCACGTTGAGTATTGCTGCTCTAGGCCATCGAATCTGGGCACTTAAAAAACGCATTGGGAAAGCTTTTCATTTTATGTCAGCCTTATTTTTAAATTACAAATTACGATAAAAAGACACCGTAAGATTGTTTACCAAATAGGGCGTCTTAAAAAATAGTTTTGATCCGGACCTCTTCGCCCCGATATATAAAAATGACTGCGAATACTTTAGCGCCGTCTGTGAGTCAAAAGAATAAAAATTTTGGGTGAATTTTTCAGCGGGCAGCGGTCGGTCGGCCGGCGTTCGCATTTTATTGCACGCTATTCCAGCGAATAAACGTGGGAGGGGGAGGGGGGGTTAATGGACCACCGCGGGGTCGAGAGGACCCCCTCGCCGCATTGGCTGCGAATATTCAATAATATTTTTGCTCCTGAATCGAAGCCTAGCCGCGGCTCGGCTAACCGCTTATTAGTGGTCCGTGATGTACGGGCTCAAAACCGCACTTTATAAAGCCTTTTTGCCTTTCGCTGATTTTTATAAACATTGGTGAATATTACTAATTTGTAACGATACCTAACTCAGAAGAAAGACATAAATGTTAAAAAGGAAGTTACAGTTTTACTAATATACTTACTTTACGACTATTAGTAGGTACGTACCTATTATTGATTTAAAATCGCAAAAATAACGGAAAAACAAATAAACAATAAGACCAAAAGCCTCAAAATTTTTAATCAAAATGCATAGATAACTTTTTTGTAACACCGATGCGTTTGAATCACGTTTGTAAACAAACTGATGAGATTAATGACTCCTTTTTTTCCTCGTAGTAATCACGCAGCATCCTATCAACGCTCGCTTGTGGCGTAATTGCAAGCGCTGTGAGTTGTGAGTTGTGACGGCCGAGCAATTTCCGACATCATACTGTTTCTATTTACACAAATCACTATTCACCCCAAACAGCTTTTATTAAGTCCAGCGATACGCCGTTCCAAATCGATCGTATTGATGCCTATTTATCGTTGTTTTCTCTCGAATTGTACACTGTACACTGTACACTGACGACCCGTGTGGCGCAATGGTTACCATGCCGGATCGCCGCACCGAGGGTCCTGGGTTCGATTCCCAGCGAGGCGGAAATTTGAATGAAGAGTTTGAATTTCTGTTCTCGGTCTGGGTGTGAATGTCCTTGTCTTGTGTGTTGTCCATGGCACCCACGACACAGGGAATCCTAGTGTGGGGCTATGAGTATGAAGCGTTGTTTGTTTGTTGTTGTTGTAATGTTATAGATATTTTTAACCGACTTCAAAAAAAAGAGGAGGTTCTCAATTCGACTATATTTTTCACCATGAACATCAGCAACACCAAAGGCATCACTGATGCGTTGCCAGCCAAGAAAGAGAAAAGAAAAATAACTGTGTCAGAAGTGCTCTCAACTTCACCACTGACCACAGTGAAGCTGGTCTTCCACTGTACATCGTTCAAACTGGATCTGGAATAAATTTAAACAAATTGTTGAATAACAACAGTAACACCACAAACAATTAAATTGAAATGTGAATATGGAAAATCTAAATACACACAACACACACGAACATTGTAACATTGTGTGACTCAATCCTTAACTTGTCTTCTGTTTAGTGTAAAAATTTGTTGTGTGTGTGTTCAGCCAGAAATAAATGTTTTCTTTCTTTCTAAATGAATTCTTATTATTTATTTGATCACTTTGCATTAATAACCTTCGATACCGGCAAAATTTCGCCAACACAACACACACAGGGAGATGCAGTGTTATGTTAACACTTTGCATGTACGGTACATGTACCGATACAACCGTCGGCAGCTGCGACTTCAATTTAAAAACCGGTAAATGCGTGCCGGCTCGCACAGTGTAGGGTTCCGTAGTAAAATAGGAACCCTTACAGTGTCGTCATGTCCATCCGTCCGTCCGTCCATCTGTCCAAAGTCTTTAATAAAATACTTACCTGGTACTTAAGTTACAAAAACTAGCACTTTATACATAGCTTAATATTTCGCAAATGGACGCCTTACTCAAAACATGGTCCTGACACATCCGCAATGTTTTTGAACTCATCAGCATCATCACTTTACATGAGGGGAGTTATCTTGATAATTTTTATTTTAGCACTTTGCGTGATAAATGTCAAATTACGGCTTTCTAGTACTTCAAGAAGTCTCTAAGCTAACCAACGGACGGATAACTATGGATTTTGAATTTGACTACGGAACTCCAAAACTCTGAAGATTTGTTTTCCTTTTTTGAAAATAGGTTGGAAATCAGCCCGCTTGGTGGCTGACCTACGTTTACATAATATACCAATGGCATAAAGTATTCCGTTGGAAAACTTTGGAAAGTTTACGACGCGTCGACGCCGCGACGTGCCGCCGACTTCTCCTCCGATTGTGAGCAACTCTTCGCTTACAATTTACACAAGTCGTGTAAAAGTTGTTCTCTGCGAGCTCTCCAATAGCGGTCATAAATTGAATTAAATATTCCCGTTGGAATGTTGGTTGGAACTTCTCATTTCAATTTTTAAGATTCATGAAGCAATATTTTACTTAAAAATGTAACAAATAAATGTCGAATGCAATTTGTAATTTTACTGAATTTTATTTCTGTTGTCATTATTTAAGCAGTGTAATTACTGCGGGGGTGGGGGGGGGGTGAGTTTGTAAGCGTTTTATAGCGTTTATTTTAGTGTAACATGTGAATTTGGATTTCATTTGGAAAACATTAAAAAGTGTAGTTATTACGTCATCCAAATTGGGTAGTAAAGTCAAAATATTGCAACTAAAAGCCACGTACTAAACCCTGTTCACAAATCTTAGAGACCTATATGAATGATAATGGTTGCTTAAACTTGTTTTTATACTAGTTTTAGGGACTCTTCAATAATTACACAAATAGTCGACCTTCCATAAAAGCTGTGAAAATTTTTCCGATTTACTTTTCGGTTTATAGTCATCACTATTTAATTTGCACCCGAAACTGGTCACCCATGAAACGTCAATTTAGTCTCTAAGATTTGTGAACGCATTATACGTACGTTAAAAGCAATCGATACAAAATATCTACAACCCATTCATGAGCCGATACCTACAGAGTAAGTACGGGTCTCTCCTCTTGAGGAGGCTTGGAGCAAACTCCGACACGAAATTAGTTAGCGAATGTCAGAAGTTTTTATGCCCCCTGAAGGCCTTCGATAAGATTTAACGAGCACTTGACGACAACTACGGCCAACGGCTTTACGTGGCCTTCGAAGCACGAAAACGCTCAAGCAATTCTTGTTATCACAGAGTGAGATCATGGTTCTATCCTCCATGGGTTGGATCTATAAAGCGTACTTAGACCTCAGATGAAATAAAAGGCAGATGGAACATTCGCAAAGAAATGTAACGAATGACGTGAAGTCACTTTTTCGCTATGTGTGCGTGACAACCTTAATGTCAACTAGCAGTGGCACCGTATGGACAAGTAATTCTTTGTGTGTGTGAGGATGCCAAGTGAAAAGTCACAATCTCCCGCAAGTTTGTAAATGTTGTTTGACATATTTCCAACTTAACACATTATGCACAATTAAATTGGCAAATTATTTATTACAAGTGAACGCCCTTGCTTCGCTTCGGTAAGCCCACAGTCGATAAATGTAGGGATGATAATCTTTAAATTGTCGTGATTTTTTTATTTGTGAACCGATTCAAATAAAACAAACACTAAATGTTAACCCAAGCTCATTAGAATACGTCAGTGAAAACCGAATCTTTTATTAAGCCGTTCCTGAGATAAGCGGGCCTATTATGAACTTTTATAAAACCATTCATGTTTCAGGCAATTCATTTATCGGGCTTGGAACGACGTATGATTGGCTAAAAAGCGGTCACGTGAAACTTTTTAGCCAATCATACGTCGTTCCAAGCCCGATAAATGAATTGCCTGGAACATGAATGGTTTTATAAAAGTTCATAATAGGCCCGAAGGTGGAACAAATGCATAGAAAAATAGTCAAAAATTTAAGTTGTATTATATGTGATAATCATAATTGATTTTAATTTCATCACTAGTTATCAAAAAGTACACTTATCAAAATATATGTAAATGTTCTTTTAATATAAAATAATACTTCTATATATTTAATTGTTTTAATTAGGTAACCTATGGACTTTTTTTATGCAGAATAAGTTAGTGTTTTACCACAAAACCACCTGAGATGGTAAGCGGTAATGAAATCGTGGATGGTAAAGCGCACTAACTTAGTAGAAGCCTATTCACTCTTGACTTGAAGACACCCACATTATAATCTGACGGGAACACCCACACGGACAATTAATTTCAGTCCTTTGTGGTACGCATAATAAAAGACGAATCAAAGTGCATTTTTTTCTCTTGTAATAGCATCTGTCGGCAATCTGCAAAATTATAATTGAAATCATTTTATTGAGTAGGATAAACTAAAAACAGAAACTAAAATATAACATAATATTTTCTTTCAATCATGCATATTATCGTGGGCAAACGTGACATTTTCAATTAACCCGGTTTGCATAATAATATGTTTTAAAATGCTAATTTTATCCCTCTAAGCCTTTGTACTATCTATTTTGTGTTTATAATATCCCAGCGTTAGGTGTTTATGCATTGGCTGTATTTCCTGATTTTTAGGTTTAAATAAATACAAATATTTACTTTTTTAATAATTTTTTTTCGATGTAAATTTATAAATCGACCACTGTTCAAATAGCTCATGCATATTTCCCCAAATTTAGGGTAACTGATTTTCACATAAAGCTGGTATAGAAATGAATAATTGTCGAGGTTTTGTGTTCCGAGTAAACCGCAAAAATATTATTATAAATAAATAATAAAATAATGAACAGACACCTCTGAAAAGACATTCCATCTTCTTTTCTTTGATTTTGCGAACTACTTTTACATAGTTTAAAAATGCAAGACGGCATTTTAACTGATAAAATTATTTAATAAATTTTGACAATTGCGACGTTCATGCAATTTGATGCTTTCTTTAGTAGTGACACGAGATTGTATTAGTTTTTTATTTTGTATTATTCGTGGTAGGCTTACGTCATATTCGAACGACGTTATCTGCCTTTTATTCCATCTGAGACTTAGACTTTGAATTTGTTCACACAACAGTCAAATGTATCAGATGATTGACACTTTGTTAATACGAAATTTAAATTTCATATGGAACGGCTAATTTTAAGTCTCAGCAAAGCACTATGTACGATTTATACATAGATGTCACCATTTGGATCGACACAAACCGACAGACAATGATACTATTTATTTCTTTCTTTCAGAACTAAATTTTTCAACATCATTTGGTAAAACTTTTTCCTTCACGGAGGTACCTTTTGAAAGCCATAAATAGGTAGGTTAGGTACCTACTTTAAAGTCAATTTCAGTCCGTTCCTTGAATTAAAAAATGTTCAACATAAAACCAAACGAGAAACAGCACTTCATAGAAGCACGGCATTCAAAACTGAAAAGGATTTAAATCCAACGATCTAATAAACCAGTTCGTTCCGGTTTTATCCGGACTCAATTTTGAGGTTTGGATATGTGAAAAAAAGTAAAACGAGTGGCCTGTAGCGCTGTCTATCTGTTGGCCTGATTTAAGAGAATAATAATTTGCGAATTTTTTCAGCGAGCATCCGATGGTTTCGCATTTTTTTGCACACTATTTCGCCAAATAAACGCGGGGAGGTTAATGGACCCGCGTCTCCCCCGCCCGCATTGGCTGCGATATTCAATATTTTTACTGCTGACTTCAACCGCGCAGAGCAACCACTTATTAGTGGTCTGTGATGTACCTACGGGTCTCATAGCTGTAGATTACGCCTAAGCGATGGTTTGATTAGTATAACTATAGTGACTGAGTGACTGCTATATTTCTACTATTAATAACTTTAATAACTCCACAGCTGTGAAATTACGTGGACCCAAATTACCTATAGAGGTAGATAATGGTATGGAGTATAGACTCCATGCCCAAAACACAAATCTAATCTTTATTAACCACCTTAATTTGTTTTGGATGAGAAGATGAAAGAGTTATTGGAAAAGTCGAATCAAAGTTCTTCGACATGATGTAATATTATTGACTGCGAATTTATTGACAGACTCGCATCAGCCAATGAACGTGCCTCGGGAAGCACAAGTGTAGATGAATAATTTTTGGCCACTAACGTTTACCACGCCAACAACGGATCATGCTTTATATCTACCCGGCTGATCCCTAAAAAATATTATCGAGAATTTCAAAACCAAATCAAAACCACTTTATATTCAAAACTCACTCATCGACTCGGGATACACGAGTAAATTAACAAAGCCAAATTCTATAAAAAATATTTTAATGTGCCGATTTGGTCTCGATACAATGCATGTATCTACGGTATTAAAATTTTGATACCTGTAATACGTACCGGCTTGAATACAACCACACACTCGTATACATATAAATGTACAGGTAATGGGTATAGGTGTGTAATGAAAATCCTTTTTGCGCTGGTGGCAGGTAATCACGCGAGCTTCCAATCGAACTGTTTGTGGAACTCGTTAATTGCGAGCGTGGAGATATTTCCGACAGCCTAGCGTTCCCAGCTGTTTACATGTACGGAGCTATACAGTATACACTAATAATGATTGGTTCTAATAGCCTTTTACTAGCAAAAAATCCTTTTTTATGTGAAAGTTAGAATAGCAAATGAGCTACGAATCAAGACACTACGATTAATACTCAATTTTTTAAACAAGTCCTGTTTGGTACACTAAACCTACACTTAAAAAAATATTAACAAATACAGTTTTTTTTGTTTCTTAAACTTACCTACATTTTACCGGATATCTGCATAATACGGTATTCTATACAATGCCTAGGCAATGTGTAGAATACCAAAAACGATAAGGTAATGTATGAAGTATTATTTATTTCATACTCTACTTATTCTTTCATCTGAGCTAGAGCTGAGTAGACATACACATAATAAATATTACCTCATTTATAAGGTTTAATTATAATTTAAAAAGAAAGGCTATTCAATTGTATTGTGAAATGGAACAATGGGAAAACCATACAGTCAACCCAGAGCAGAGGTAGCATTGAAGGTTGTGTACCCTGGATTCCGTAACGAATGAATTTGGCACAATGTTTTACTAACACGTGCGCCCAGAAAGCCCATCCAACGCCCAGTTTTAAATTTAAAAGCTCGGAAAAAATTTCGTTGCTTCGTTTTTCCAACATCAGTTGGAAGTTAGCCCGGCGTAGGAATACCTATCTACGTATTATACAACGCTCCACATTTATGGCTTCAAGTTTAACGGTCCATTGAAGAGCTTTCGTCGTAGGTAATTCAGAAATGGTTACTGCGAGAGTATGGTGGTAGGTACGGAAGCTTTCAAAAGAACTTTTACCAGTAGCGGTGACCAGCATCCTATCTATTGACGTCCCGTCCCCCCCCCCCCCCCCCCCCTAACGCCGGCTCTGTCTATCCACGCTTGAAGGTAGAAAACTTACGAAAGTTAGGGAGCCAACGTACTATCGACTAAGCAGCTGTGAGCAATCCTTCCTTGCTTACAGTTTACGCAAGTCGTACAAAAACTTTTATACTGAACTTTTTTAAAGCGCCAATGTGCCACTTGATTAAGATTACGTAAATATTTTTTTTTAACAACCGGTATTTTTGTTTTACTGGTGTGCTCCGGAACACGTAAAAATATTATATCGCTGATTCTGTACCACACCTGTACCTACTGTCCATAATAAATTATTTTGATTTGATTTCATTTGACTTGATTCTACAGAAGGGTAGCGGCTAGAGGCAGTAAAAATTCTAACCACTAAGATAGGTATGTACACGATTTATTAGATGTTCTGTGGTAGATGCAGTATTAAAGCCCAGCATCCTATAACTATCTATATCCCTGTCTGCTTCAGATGTTATTAAATTTCAAGCAGCGTTAAAGATACTTTTACTATTTCACTTGAATTGAGAGTTTTTCCAGGAAGCTTCATGTTACAGTATCCAAGCTTCATGTTACATTGACATTATAAAAAGATTGTAGAGAAATCTTTTGTCCAACTACTTATTATAATTAAACTCGTTAATGTAGTTATACATATAATTATGTACGTTTAACGTACGTTTAAAAAAATATAAGGCATTTAGTTAGATAAAAAAAACCTATTATTCTTTAAGTTTTCAAACCCAACAGGCTACGCAATGCTAACAGAATGGATACATAACAGGAATCATTGAATTCTACTCTAAAATACTTACTTAATAATTATGAGAGTACCTACCTACTATTATCATTAGATTACTTTTTTGGTAAGGGTAACCCTTGTTTGACTTATGGAGGCTATAACACACATGTAACACAGTAGAACCAATAAGTAGGTACTATTATTTCTTATGTGGTAGAACATAAAATCGGAAATTGAACTGCAACATTTTCGACATAAATACGATATACAAAATTATTTGCTAGACATTTGCTGGGTGAACTGGATCACCCTCGTAAAAATGTAGGTCACAACAGCCGATATTTCAGTACAATCAGAGTCCAGATAAATGTTCATAAATGTGCAGATTGCTACATAAAAGGTGTTTATGCCATAGATACTGGTCTTCAAGTTGAGACTCGTAAATCTAAATGGCCAACGTATAGCGCGTAAAACTAAAATAAACAAGAGATTTATATCTTAATCTAAAAATCTATATACAAAGCCATACTTATCACTAGACTTCGGATTATAATAAGCATTTGCGTGTTTGCATGAAAAAATAGCATTTTATCCGATATCTAGTTCTGAATATTACCTAACGACGTCGAATTTTTGGGGCACTAATTATATTATGTAACTTATTGTTAGCCGTAATAATATTTGAGGAAGACATTGTCTTCTGCAACATAGAGCAAAGTGAAGTGAAAATTCCAACGTTACAAGTAAAAATTTACAAGTGTATTTTGAAAAATAAAATTATTATGAAGAGGACAAAAATACTTTTGAGATTTGTCTGTCTACCTATCAGTCTTAAACCACGAAAAACATTATGGAATGGGATTCCAGAGTCCACAGGAGTGTGGACATCTGCATTAGAGGAGGAGAAGTTGAGGAAACTGCATTGGTGGAGACCAATGCACAGCTTGGTGGAATATGCCGTAGACCTCCTCAGATATGAGGAGAAATCCGTACCCTATAATGGGCTATTAATGAGTTAAAGCCATACCAGCAACACAAAGTATTCCATTCTTGTATCCCTATTTGTTTCCGCAAAAAACTCAAGATATTTGCTCCCAGATAAAACTCTTCTTACCTCCATAATATACTTTGGCTCTAAGATCCTAATAAAAGATAATGTGCAAATGAAATGAAAATAAAAACGAGTGAGAAAAGAGATAACAACATAACGCAATAAACGCAAGCCTATTCACTGTCGATGAGGCGTCGTAATGGCCAGTTGTGGAGGCTCAATGCCGCGGCCAATTACTGAACGCACTTTAATTAAACCTGAACGCCTTGATGACAGGACGAGGTCCTTTTTATCTAATATTATAGAAGATATATTATTATATGGCTGAAGTTGCAATGGGCTGGCCCCATAGTTCGAAGGACATTACTGTTGGAGAAGAAAGGTCCTCGTATGGCGCCCACGTGTCGGAAAAAGTAGCAGAACGCCCCCCAACTTGGTGGACCAACGACCTGAAGAAGACAGCGGGCATCCGCTGAATTTATGAAGGCTCACGCATGAACGGTGACGCAAGGTAGAGGCGGCCTATGTCCATGTAATTGTGGAGTATGCTCCCTGCAGGACTCGTATATTCCACAACGCTCAAGAGAGACCCGTGCTATGTAGAGTACAATAATAATGGGCTAGGGCTACAGAAAACGACATGTCTTGTTTCAGATGGGGGCTTCAGAGCCTGTTCTTTCTTTCTTTTTCTCCTTTCTTTCTCTTTCTTAGCCGTCAACGCATCAGTGATACCTTACCTTTGTCCATGGGTAACGATAGCCACTTGCCATCAGGTGGATCATCAGCTCTTTTGCCGGATATTTCCTTTAAAATATGCAGCCAGTAATATCTGATCTGATACATCTAAAAATAAAGATGATCTGCCGCTAGTAGTAGTAGTCTGGGTTCCAGTGCTATACTTACGCAAGTGCAGTTTTTAGTCATAAGTAATTGTACATAGGTATTACAATCATCAAATTCAAATTCAAATTCAAATTCAAATTCAAATTCAAAATCATTTATTCATGTAGGTATCATTGATACACTTATGCACGTCATTTTTTTAATTTACCAGCTTTTCGGAAAGGTGCTTTGTCATGGAGGAGAAGAAAAGCCGAAAGAAACTCCTCAGCACATCTTTTAAAAATAAAATACATTGGTATATTTTTTACAAAGAAGTATCACTAACCTGTACGGAACTGGTTGCAGATCTGGTCATTTCCATGCGTCTTTGTCATTTATGTATTCATCTACAGTATAGTAGCCTTTGCCTAAAAGTTGAGATTTTACATGTTTCTTAAATAATTCCACTGGCAAATCACGTATTAACTTTGGGATTTTATTATAGAACTGTACACCACGGCCCATAAAAGATCGCTTCACTTTAGAAAGACGGTAAGATGGCGTTACTAACTGGTGCATTTTTCTTGTTTGGCGATTAGTGATATCAAAATTTTGTTTATACGCGCTTATATTATTCCGTATAAAAACCACGTTACTATAGATATATTGTGAGGCTACTGTAAGTATACCTATTTCTTTGAACTTGTCACGCAAAGTTTCACGAGATCTAAGTTTATAAATAGCCCTAATAGCTCTTTTTTGTAGTATGAAAATTTGTTCTATACTGGCTGCTTTGCCCCACAGCAAGATGGCATATGACATAATACTGTGAAAATATGCAAAATAAACCATCCTAGCAGTTTCGATGTCAGTATACTGCCTTATTTTTCTAACAGCGTAAGCAGCCCTACCGAGTTTAGTCGCGAGATTTGTTATATGTGGGTCCCATTGAAGTTTATTATCTAAGGTCACCCCTAAAAATACGGTGGATTCCTCCATATTCAATGTTTCATTATTAAGTTTAATAAGTTTATTGACTTTTTTAACATTAGGTAGTACAAACTCTATACATTTAGTTTTTTTTGCATTTAACAGTAAATTGTTAATAGTGAACCAACGCGAGACATACGAAAGAGTACTATTTACGTCGTCGAAATTTTCTTTATTCCTATCACACTTAAATATTAATGATGTATCATCAGCAAATAGTACAATATCCGCTTGGTTTTTTACATAATGAGGTAAGTCATTTATGTATACCAGGAAAAGAAAAGGACCTAAGATCGAGCCCTGTGGTACACCCATCACCGCCGGTGACCCCGATGACTTAATATCATTTATGCTGACTTTTTGTATTCTATCACTCAAATAAGACGCGATCAAGCTAAGAGCCTTATTTTTTATTCCGTAATGACCAAGTTTTAACAGTAATGTTTCATGTTCAACACAGTCAAATGCTTTAGATAAGTCACAAAATACACCTATTGCATTTTGTGACGCCTCCCATGCTTCGAATATATGCTTTAAGAGCCTAGCCCCTGCATCTGTTGTACTACGGCCTTTAGTAAAACCGTATTGCTCAGGGTGTAATAATTTGTTATTGCTGAAATGGTTTAGCATTTGATTCAATATTATTTTCTCGAAAATCTTACTAAGTGTTGGTAATACAGAAATTGGTCTATAGTTATTAAGGTCGGTTTTTTCACCTGTTTTAAAAAGTGGTATAATTTTACTACATTTCATAAGATCTGGAAAAATACCTAAATCTATACATTTATTGAACACTACGGCTAAGGATGGAGCTATAATATCAATAATATGTTGTATTATTTTTACTGAGATCCCCCACAAATCACCCGTATTCTTTACCTTCAGAGATTGAAACGCTTTAATTATGTCTCTGGTAGTAATATGTTCAAATTGAAATAAAATATTACATTCGTTTACATTATCTTTTAATATAGAAAGTGCTTCGGTCGGTGAAGAAGCTAGTGCACTAGTTAATGTTACTGGAATATTACGGAAGTGATTTTCAAATGCGCTTGCCACGTCTTTATCAGCGGTAATTATTTTTTCATTAATTTTTAATTCGTAACTGAAGTCACAGGATTTTGTGTTACCGTTCTCACTACTAATTATATTCCAAGTTGTTTTCATTTTGTTATCGGAGTTAATTATTTTATCCTTTATGTGCATTGACTTCGCCTGAGTGCAGACGATTTTAAAAATTTTTGAATAATTTCTCACGTACTCCTGGAAAGTGGAAGAAAGATTGTATTGTTTCTCGGCATAGAGATCATACATCTTGTTCCTACTTTTGAAAATACCTACAGTAGCCCAATCACTGAATTTACTAATTTTAGCTAAATTTACGTACCTAAACTTAAATATTCGATTAAATTCGTTATTAATGTTATTAGACAATGTATTATATATTTTAATAGGATCACTTCGTTGTAACGTTAACTGCGTATGTATTTTTGAATGAATTTTTTCTTTAAAAGTTGAAATTTTATTTTTAGTTACTGGTCTACATTTTATTAGTTGTTTTTTCTTATCGACAGAATTATACAATGAAATCTTTTGTCCGCAGTGGTCTGACCTCAACTTACTGAATATCTCTTTATCTAAGATCTCACAATTGCAAAAAATATTATCTAAACATGTAGCTGTAGTTTCAGTTATTCTGGTTGGCTCGTTGAATAGTGGGTTTAAATTAAAGCATTTAAACAAGCTTAGTAGCCTAGTAGTCATCGAAGTATTCAATAAAATATCTACGTTGAAGTCGCCACATATCACTAATCCTTTTCTAGAAACACATAACCGTTTAAGTACATCCTCCAATGTATCTTCAAAAATAGTATAATCACCAGAGGGGGGTCGATATACGCAGACTACAATAAACCGCTCCAGTTCCACACAGGCCAGCTCAATAGCGCGCTCAATAGAGAGACTTACAATATCTTTTCTGTCCTTGCAAGACATATCATTGTGCACAAAAATTAATGATCCGCCATGAATTGCGGTCTCTCTGAAGAATGCACTTGACAATCTGTAATTATGGTAATTTACATTATTCTGAGTGCTAGATAGCCAATGCTCAGTTAAACATAAAACATGTATGTTAAAGTGCCTAATAAACAATTCAATTTCTAATTCTTTGCCAGAGAAGCCCTGTATATTTTGGTGTACAATATTCAT
This sequence comes from Thymelicus sylvestris, assembly GCA_911387775.1. Taxonomy (NCBI): domain Eukaryota; kingdom Metazoa; phylum Arthropoda; class Insecta; order Lepidoptera; family Hesperiidae; genus Thymelicus; species Thymelicus sylvestris. The sequence continues at coordinate 11,173,894 of OU426905.1, read as the reverse complement.
ATTATAGAGCTTTCCCGTTGTCTTAACATCTAGTTTAAATTATGGTTATCAACTGTACTTGTACAGGAGTCAATAATATATTTAGTGGTACTACTACCACAATCTAAAACATTGTCAATAGACTTAGTTACATGACATGAGTAGTATAGTATTGGGCATTCTGCCCCACTTGTTCGCTCAGGCGTTTGCCTTCGCGTCGTGGGGCAGAATGCCCAATAAGATTTCTGGTAATTAGGGCTTATAGGTACATTTTTTCCACTGTTTCACTCTTCTATACGCCTCCTCCACGTGGAACAGAATGCCTGACACTGTTTCTGGTAGTAAAGCGTTATACCGCGTTGTCGATGGATGAGATATTCAGTCTACTTACTACATACGCTAATAAATGTTAATGTGATGAGTATAATTACTCATTATCAATCAAACTACCGTCCACTCAAATCATGAAATTTGTAAAACAACCACAATCGCTGAGTTTTAACACAATCTGTGAGGAAGTTTGTAAAGCTGATTCTCGTCATGGCGAATTATTGCCTAATTCAATACGATGCATCATATGCGGGCCCTCCAACTGTGGAAAAACAAATTTGTTAATTGGTCTCCTTTTACATGAAAATGGCTTGAGATTTCAAAATGTTTATATTTATTCGAAAACTTTACAACAACCGAAGTACATATTTTTAGAAAATGTTTTAAATCTTATACCTGTTATTTCGCTTCATAAATATCAGGGAAATGAGGAAGTATTAAGGGTTCAGGACGCAAAACCAAATTCAATTATTATTTTTGATGATGTTGCTTGTGAAAATCAAAATAATATGCGTGATTACTTTGCGATGGGAAGACACAAAAATATTGATGCTTTTTATCTGAACCAAACGTATAGTAAAATTCCTAAACAGTTAGTTAGAGACAATGCGAACTTGATTATCCTTTTTAAGCAAGACGAAATAAATTTAAAACACGTTTATGAGGAGCATGTTAACACAGATATGACATGGACTGAATTCCGCGAAATGTGTTCAGAAATTTGGAAAGAACCCTTTAATTATGTTGTAATTAATAAAGATTGTTCTAAAAATAAAGGATGTTACAGAAATAAATTTGACACTTTTGTGGTGTTTGATTGAAACAAAAAAATATTTAAATAAATTACTTTTATGAAATCGTTATTCTTTATACGACGCTCAATCGATCACTATCTTGCTGTCATTATGGAACAATCAATGAAAAGAAAAATTGTGAAGGCTGCAGCAGCTGTAAAGAAAAAAGTAAAAATTATGAGGAATATTGACATCGATAATAAGCAAGCATTGGAGACAGTTTTCAAGCCTGTGACTAAACCTCTCAACTTAATTGCAAACGCAAATAATCATTCTCTCCTTCCTACTATAGACGACGAAGAAACTAAAACACCATCCATAAAAAGCATTATTCAAGAAAATGTTACCCCTAAAATTAACACTGGAAAAGTCATCGATCCAGACGAATCTCAATCTGACACCGAAAGTGATTATTCATATCAATCAATAGAAGAAAGCAAATCAGACCGCGATACATCATCCTGGTCAGTATCATCAGAAGCATTAGAAGATATTCCATTTGGCGTCAGATTAGAAAACGGAAAATTAATGTTAGGTTCAGCTAGCGTAGCAATTGGTGATGATTATATCACAGTAGCTGGACGCAAATATCATAGTACACCAGGTATAAAACAGTTGCTGCTAAAAAAAGACGTTGATTTAAGTTTAGTCACAGACAATGATATGCAAAATTATAAATCAATGTTACTTGACACCAATGCACATCGACGGGACTGTGATCCAAGTAAACCAATAAAGAGTAATAAAGGACAAAAATATTTACAAATTGTAAAACCCCTATTTAAATTTCAAACACAACACAAAGGAAAAGGTCTACCTTTAATGAAAACATGGAAAACAAACATAGATTATGTGTATTGGGATGATCCAAATGAATTGGTGGAGAGGTTGAAATTATTAATTGCGTCTCGAGATGCTGGCAATACTGGATTAGACAATGAAATTATATCAATTATTGAAGAATTGCGTGAAAGTAAAATTATAAATAAGTAAATAAATGTTTGCTGATGATGGATGTTTTTTCATTACACTACTAACCTTCGAATAAAGTACACTTTCAACATGAATGTGGATAAATTCGGGCACTATATTCATAAAAGAATGCGTCTGTCAGAACTATTTGACGTTTATGATAACGCTTTAACAAAAACAGAAAACGGAGAGTTTGATTTAAAATCGTCAAGACTTAGAGGAATTAAATTACCCATAGAAGCAGACGATGCTGTGAATAAGGATTATGTTGATAATTTTCAGGATAATTTGATAAAAGAATTACATAAACTGAATGAGACATTGCGTTTACAAACCATGACACATATTCAAAATTTTGTTCAAGCTACTATAAAAACAAAGATATCAGACGTTTTGGCTCATTTGGAAGATAAGTTTTATACCAAATCAGAAATTGATAAATTACTTAAGAAATCTTCGTAATGATGAAACAACAAATAGTTAACGAAATACACAAACAAGCACGAAGAAATTTTCTTCGAAGACCTGTTATTCTAAAGGGAATAGATGACTTATGGCAAGCCGATCTGATAGACATGCAAAATTTAACAAAGTTTAATAAAGGTTTCAACTACATTTTAATTGTGATTGACTGCTTTTCTAAATACGCTTGGGCGGTGTCAATCAAATCAAAAAATAAAATTTGTGTTACCAATGCATTCGAATCTATATTATACAATAGTCATCGAAAACCGATTAATTTGCAAACTGATCTAGGGACAGAATTTTATAATAACGTATTTCGGAATCTCATGAAGACACACAATATAAACCATTATTCAACTTTTTCTACCAAAAAGGCTTCGATTGTCGAACGATTAATTAAAACTATCAAAAATAAATTATATAAATATTTTAGTTTAAATGGAAGTTATCGGTGGTTAGGATTACTAGAAGTTGTCTTAAAAAAATACAATAATACGAAACATCGTACTATCAATTGTAAACCAATCGATGTAGATAAATCTAAGGAACCTCTAATTAAACAAAATATTAAAAAAACCCACAAATATATATCATCAAGGACAGGACCAAAGTTTAAAGTCGGTGACTATGTTCGAATAAGTAAATACAAACAGCATTTTGAGAAAGGGTATACTCCAAATTGGTCAACTGAACTATTTACGATAAAAAATATTAATAACACAGTTCCAGTTACGTATCACTTAGAAGATCAACGTAAGCAAACTATATTGGGAACATTTTACGAACACGAATTGCAAAAGACTAAATATCCTGATGCTTATTTGATTGAAAAAGTTATAAAAAAGAAAGGAAATAAGCTGTTTGTGAAATGGTTAGGTTTAAGCAATGATGAAAATAGTTGGATTGAGAAAACTGCAATTCAAGGCTAAAATTGTTATTAAATAAGAAGTTTAGTCGTATTTGTTTCATTGCAACTTTGACGATGCAAGGAGGTGGGCTAGTTAATAGTATCATTAATAATTTACCGTTTGAACTTCATTTGCCTGGTTATAATTACTGTGGACCTGGCACAAAACTTCAGAAACGTTTACTACGGGGTGATAGAGGGGTGAATAAGCTAGACGACGCTTGTATGCAACACGACATAGCATATGCAAAACATACAGACCTACCTAATCGTCATAAAGCAGATTTACAACTTCTAAATATGGCAAAACAACGCATTAAGTCAAAAGATGCTTGCAAAGGCGAAAAACTAAGTTCATGGTTAGTGAGTAAAGTTATGAAAGCCAAACTTAAAACCGGTGCTGGCGTCAAAACGTTTAAAAATTTTGTATCTAAAATAAGATCAAAAATCAAGAAATTTAAACACAATGATAGTAAATCTTTAATCGACGCTGCTTATTTAGCAGCTAAAAAAGTATTTCCAAATAAAAAGAAAATTCGAATACCACGTGTAATACCCATACCAAAAACTGGAGGTATTCTACCTTTGATTCCAATATTTGCTGGTTTATCGGCATTAGGGACCTTAGCTGGCGGTGCAGCTGGCATTGCGAAAACCATTAATGATTACAAATCCGCTCAGAAAAATTTGCAAGAAACACAACGACATAACAAAGCTATGGAAGGTGTAGTATTAGGCAAGGGTCTATACATTAAACCGCACAGAAATGGTCACGGATTATTTATAAAGCCCTCAAAAAACTGAATTGTAAGCTACCTAATCGTCCTCTAAGTAATATAGATATAATAAAGTACGCATGTGACATCCCCCACTTCAGAGGAGTTTTTATGCGAGATCAATTACCAAGAACACCAAAGGAGATCGAATGTGGTATTGTTAATTTGGATGAGTCTAAGAACAAGGGGACGCATTGGGTGGCTTATGTTAAAATATATGACTATTGTGAATATTTTGATAGTTTTGGCGATCTGAAACCGCCTAAAGAAATAATTCGGTATTTTAAGAATTGTAATGTTTGTTATAACTACACAAGATATCAGTCATTTAATACAGTTAATTGTGGTCATTTATGCTTAAAATATCTATGGCAATTTTGGAATAAAAATGTATAAAATATGTATCATTCTTTTATTTTCACCATTTGCAATATGTCACTCACTTTGTCGATAACAGGAAATTCGTCAAGTTTATCCACGTACTATCCAAACACTCTGCAATTAGATGGACAGTATGAATGTGCTTTATTGCATATCTCAACATTTAATTCCATTCCAAATATTGATAAAACTAATAATAAGTTATTCTATGGATCTAATGAAGTTATTGAAATCCCTGAAGGGACTTATGAATTACAAGATATCAATGATTATTTAAAATCTGAAATAAAGGATGCATCAATCAATCTACAGTGTAATAACAACACATTGAAAGCAACTTTGTACTGTACAAAAGATATTAATTTTTCTGAGGAAAATACCTTTAGAAACTTGTTAGGGTTTAAAAAACAAATATTGAAAGCAAATAAATGGCATGTGTCACAGTTTCCAGTAAACATTTTACCAACAACCGTGATCAGGGTTGAATGTGATATCGTAAGCGGCTCATACATAAACGGCGAATCAAGTCATATTATTCATGAATTTGCACTAAACGTACCACCTGGATATAGGATTATAGAAATACCTAAAAACGCAATTTACTTCCCCATTAACCAGAGCAACATAAGCTGCATTAATATTAGACTTTTAGATATAAATAATCATTTAATAAATTTACGTGGTGAAGAGGTACAGCTGTATTTACATCTTAGAAGAAGAAATGATTGACTATAATAAATATACGCAACAACCAACTACACGTATCAGTTTGACTCAAGAAATCAATCATACAAGAAGTCGTAATAAAAAGAAAATAAAATTAACGAAAAGCAATAAGGCATTCTTAAAAGCGATCGGCTTATTAAAATGAATATTTTAGACGTTTTATCGACTCCGTCTTACGACAATAGTGTGGAAGGAATTGAATATCATTCTTACAAACCCTACATTACTAGTTTTAATAGAAATGATGAAATCCGCATACCAATCAATCAACAGGATTTATATGTACTACCATCAGCAAGCACCTTGTATTTGGAAGGGAATGTTATCGTTAAAAAACGAGATTCTAAGGATCCTGTCACCAGTGTTCAATTTACAAATAACGCTTTATTGTACTTATTTCAAGATATAAGGTATGAGCTAAACGGAGTGGAGATTGATAAAATAAAGAATGCAGGCGTTACGACCACCATGAAATCTTTAATATCAATGAACGAAAGTGAATCTAAGATAGCTTATTCTTGGGGGTGGGATATTGATGGTATAAAAAATGGAGGTAAATTTTCTGCTTCTATACCACTCTGTAACATAATGGGCTTTGCAGAAGATTTTAAAAAAGTTGTGATAAATAGTAGACACGAACTAATATTACTAAGAAGTAACACAAACTTGAATGCTGTGAAACTCAATACCGGTGAATTTGTAGAAGACGTTCAAATAAATAAAATTATTTGGCGTGTACCACACATTAAAATATCTGACAAAGAAAAGCTTAATTTTTTGAAACTGTTAGAAAGAGATAAACCGCTTCAAATGATATTTAGAAATTGGGATCTGTATGAATATCCAGCTTTACCTAAAACTACAAAACATACTTGGGCAATTAAAACTTCGTCACAAATAGAAAAACCAAGATATATTATTATTGGTCTACAAACAAATAGAAAAAATAATGCAAGTTCTGACATGTCTCAGTTCGATCACTGTCTTCTTCGCAGCGTTAGAGTCTATCTCAATTCAACATACTTCCCTTATGAGAACCTAAACGTTAACTTCGCAAACAACAACATTGCCTTATTATACGAACAATATGTTAGATTTCAACAGTCATATTATGGTCGTCGTCCAGAGCCCTTGTTGAGTGAGAAACAATTTAAAGATTTAGCGCCGTTATTTGTTGTCGACTGCTCTAGACAAGTAGACAATTTGAAGACAGGTCCGGTTGTGGACGTTAGAGTGGAAATTGAAAGTGATTCTGATATACCAGATCAAACCGGCGCGTACTGTCTTATATTAAACGACTGTATAATTGAATATAAGCCACTGAGTAATACTGTAAAAAAATTATCATGAAGCAGGATACCATCATAGTGGATATTCAAGGATTTAAAGATCAGTACAATAATTTTATAGTAAAAGAATTAGCGTTCGCAACACGTGATTATACGCAATTATTCTTAATAAAACCCCCATATTTATTCAAATATTTAACAACTGATGAAAAAAGACAAGTAAAGTGGCTGGAAAACAATAGAGGTATTCATTGGAACGAAGGACATATTGACTATAGAGAATTTCATCGTATAATCGTTCCCTATCTAGAAAACAAAAATATCTTAGTGAAAGGTTTGGAGAAGGTTACGTGGATAAAAAACATTTGCGAAAATTGTGAAGTGTCAGATCTTGGTGAAGACCAGTGTCCTAACATGTTTGAATTACATAAAAAATTCTGTGATAACAATTTAAATTGTAATGTACACACAAATCATTGTGCTTTAAAAAATGTGTTATGTATAAAAAAGCATTTAGGGTGGCACTAAAATGTTTTGTTTTGGTTTTATAAATAAAAATAATTTCTTCAGTAAAAATGCATTTTTATTTTTTAAACATAATAAAATAATAACTTACAATAACAATAGTATCTTTATTAAAAATCATTGTCTATTAAAGATTTCGATATTTTCTTAACTAGCGATTCTGTATCGTCCATAACACTATCCATGGCATCCTTAACAATGTACTGCGCACTTATCACAACGTTCTCACTTTCACTATCGCTGCAGCTTGTTTGAGAATTGTTGCTGCAGAGATCAATAACAGAAATTTTTATTAACCTAATGCCTCGTCGTTGTAATCGGCTCATTACAAAAGATTGTGTAGCGTTATGTTTTATCAAAGTTTCTCGGCGACGTTGCTTGGACTTTTTCTCTTTCGTTAGTTTGTATTGCTCGGGTTCACAGCGATTCAGCTCGGAAAATCCTTCGTAAGGATCCTGAGCATACTGGCTAAACACAATCTCTGAATCAGATACCTGAAACAAAAATAATTATCCATTTTCAAATCTGATGTGCACACACAAAAATCCACAAACATGTATAAGGTATATATGTCTGTGCAAAAATCACTAATATTATATCAGATTCAAATAGGTACTTTACTTACCGTGCACATAATTATTATAATAACACAAGTACTAGGTATAATACTGTAAAAACAACTTCTCAATTCTATTAATATTCCGTAAATAATAAAAAATAAACTAACTATCAACTTTATATATTCAAATCAATCCAAAATTGTTAACTTAGCATTCAATCAAGGATATAGATTAGTTGTTTGAAAATCACTCTTTCAGATATAGTTTTATAGTTCAATATATTAAAATAATTTAGTATGAATTGTAAACTGCAAGTCTGCATAAATATATCATACCTTCTCATAAAGTGCGATGAACTGTAACATGTTATAACATGTTGCGTGTATCAATAATACCTACCATTCCGGAGCATTATTATTATTATTATTACGCAAGTATAAGTTATTGTCATGAATTGTAAAAGCTAAATATTTAGGTATTAAGAAGAAAATACAAAAAAATATCAAGGAAATCCTTCTAAAGACATAGGTAGGTAGTTAGAAGCCACCTTCGGTAAAAAAACTATAATATTATTAGTTTAAATAGATCAATAAAACAAAGATTATTTTTAACAAAGGTTGTTTATTTATAAGTAGGTATATAATATTACATAAAACTTACTAATAACTTCTATAATTTACAATCTTATTTACGTACATTTTTAAGTTGTAATAAAACTTGGACACTGAATGAATACAAATCATAGGTTACTTATAGTTATTACAAAATCAATTACAGAAATGTTTATTAACTTTATTATTTTTTATATTTACCTAAGTAGGTACATATTTTACTAAGAACATTTACATAATCTCTACATATTATTATAGTAATATAAAATAAATGATATTTATATGCCCATTAAAACCAATTACGAATATCAATATTTAGAATTGAAAGATCCTTTTAAAATTGAAGAATGCCCCCCCCCCCCCCCCCCACGCTCGGGTTGCAACATTGCAATTTGATATAGCACGTTTATCATCATTACTTGATAGTGCTATTTTATTCACGCTTTGTGTAAATATTTCATGCTTAATTAAATAAGATATTTTTTCGATGGATAACATCTCTATTAAATAATACATACAGAATAGAATTTTCGAAAAACCCTGAATCAATTATTATAACTATTTACTATTATAAACTGGGTTATAGTAAATTGGGAAACTACTAGGTGGTGTCCATAGTTTATGGAGGGTCAAGTCAAATTGGGCATTAAGTTTTTTTAACAGGTCAGTTCCTATTAATCCGTCGTAAAAATCATCAATGTCTTTTATATAAAACTTATAACACATGTTCCTTTGGAATAGTCTATGCATTGGTAATATTATTGCCTGTAGAGTGTTTTCATTATTAAAAGGTTCGTAAATTTTATGACTGGCGAAATATTTATCAGCTAATTTACGGCTTACAAATGACTTTTCCCTACTCGTGTCCAATAAAAAGTTGGCATCTAAATATTCTATGTATAAATATGGCAAATATGGTAAATTATCATCTGCTACGTTACTTTGCGTCGCAGAGGTTAGGGGATAAAAATTTATGTTTCCCTGCGTGCTCGTGCTTGCTTGCGAAACACGATGAAGGGTACTCTTTGAAGGAGGAGCTAAATAACGCGGTTTGCTTTTTTTCAGGAAACAAAGGAACGGTTCACAATCGTAATGAGGGATAGTGGGAGTTGCTTTTTCTTGCGATGAAGATGTATGGTCTTGTTGTATGTGACCTTCCTGGTTGACGATAGAAGAGGGGTTGTGCCCGTGTTGTCGCTGAGCGATCGTTTCCGCAACTGCGTTAACTACATTATCCTGAGTAATACCTGCATGACTAACTGTATCCGCGGCTTGCCTAAGAAAATTCATTCTTAAAGGTGAATACAAAGTTGCGCCTTTAAATATCTAGAGTAAGTTCCTTGTAGGTTAGTGAACAAATTAACAATAGTTAGTGTTCAAATTTAACAATAACCGTTAGCAACACAAGTTTACTGTTTGCCTTACGTTTTCTACTGTTTTCGCGTGTTGGAATAGTCGGCTGGTGTATAGTTATTGAGTTAGCTGCTAAGTATATCAGACTTTATTACCAATTACTGCTGTAGGTCTTCAAAACTTCACATCTTCAATTGCATCTCTCAATCTCTCATCAAAGTGACGTGCTCTGGAATAAGATACGAACATAATTTAATAACACATATTAAATAATAATTTTAATACACTTTTAATTATTTTGTTACGGGAATAAATTTTAACAACAGATACAAAAATAATCACTAAGACACATCTACAATTGATTTTGTAATAGAATAGATCTAAGAACATTAATATTATTTTAATGTGGAGATCGAACCAACAATTAATACTTAGCCCTCGAGCAGGACGATAAGATAATAATATTATAAGCCACTTTGCCATTCATCATAGAATGGATTATTTCTTTTAGGAACCGCGAAAATACTCAATCAGATAAAAATAATGAAAACTATCATAGTAATATGAATTAACAACTAAATACATACCCAATATTCACAATAAAATAATGTCGTCTCTGTTAATTATGTCCAAAGTATTAGCATTCCCTCGTTAAGTAGGTATTTCTATACCTGCAAATGTAGTCAACAAATAAAATATTTGCTTCAAACCAGCACCTCTGCTGCCTCACAGTTCATAATAAGTGATGATCTGAAATAAAAAAACAAACTTATTATAATAATACTGTTAATGACAACAAAAATTTAATGAAATATAATAGAATATAATATTTAACATAATAATTACCTTATAATAATTTTGCTATCGATTTTACCATTACTATAAATACCTATAACTTGTACTCAGTAATCGAATTAAATTTAAATTAAAATACACATTTTGCGTGCAAATAGTACCAATACCTATTGTGTTTTGTCAAAACAAAAGTGTCGTGTTCCATCCGGTTGCAGTACTTAACGGTATTTTGCAAGATTTTTCATTTCGATCAGGGTTGACATCCAAATGCAAATAATTATGTATTATTATTACCTATTTACTGGAACAAAATGTTGTATTTATTACTTAATTATTACATACAAAGTTATCTACGTTAAAATAGGTATAGAATATTTATTTAAGAATGCTAATGGTCTGTTAATTTACCGAATTATTCAATATTTTCTCGATATGTAATTACCTAAACTAGAATACAAAAGACTCAGTGAAACGTAAATAACAAGCCCTTTTAATCATATATTTTTATTTTTACAATTTAAGTTGGAATGTTTTAAATTTATATCGTTTGTCAACCCTAACAAAAATATCATATTTTTCAACACAATACTTGTGATTATTGCACACCTATTTAAAAGTGTTATTCAGCAATACGAATTTTTATTATTACGCAGCTAATTTGGTTATGGATGTCACTTCCACATATTTTAGTGTAAAAATGGGATCATCAGTCTATACATAGTACGTAACATGTATGACAATTATTTTGGTAGCCCTAAGTCTTTGTGTTGCGTTAGCAAATAATGATTCTAGAACATTCTTAGTTATCATTTTTTTACAAATGTAATACGTACAAATAAGAAATGTCTAATTTGTGTTTTATTTTTATTAAACACACTTACATTTCATTTTACCAAATTTACATGTCTTTTCTGACTTATAAGCTAACGTTTTCGGAGCTCGGTACATCAAATTCGAGCCTCGGATAGGAACAAAGTACTCCTACAACGACTACAGTGCAACCAGCGCCGAGTGCCTCCACTCTGCAGTTCAGTCCATCCAAACAGTGGTTGTATTGGTAATTATACTTCAAGTGGCTGCCATTTAAAATGTAAGTCTTTATAATTTTTATTAATTTTCATATTTTACTTCAACCAATTTATATTTCAGATACAACATGTAGCCAAATACTTTGACATTTTTCACTAACTTAATTTACTCATAATTGTTATAATCGTCAATAGATTAATTATAAGTGCGAGTTAATAGTTTTATTATTACTAGTTCATTCCAAGTAGATAAACATTAACTTAACATTTAATCCTTTTTCAGCATAGGTATTTCAAGTAATAATATCTAATTAAAATTTAACAATTTACAGGTCGGACTCTGAGTGCGATCAACGCAGCAACTCTACAGATGTTGAACACAGTGCCGAGCTCCTGCGGAAACATTCTACTCCTACAAGCAAGCGTAAATCTACGAAGAAATCGCCTGCCATTATAAGGTAATCATACTAAATTTACATCTACTCGTTATATTTAAATTATAATATTTCAAATTTTGTACTTACGTTCGATATATTTATGTGGCGTTGCGGTCAGTAGTTGATTTTTTATTACACACATTCACTTTCTGTTACTGAAATAGTTTATGATATATAAATTATGGGAGATATTTTTTTATTTATTTTGAAATAACCAGTAATAGGCACTGGTTATTGCTGCAAATGTCGATCAAGTTTATATTTATTCTTGTTCATGATTTATTTTAATATATTTCACTAATCTTATGATTGCAGAGTAAAAATTTATTTATTCTTCGGTAAACTTGACTTTTAAGATAAGACTATATTGATTCTTAATATAATTAAATTGTTACTCTCATTTACAAGTAACAACATTTTATTTACATGACCATGCAGTATGTAAATTAATACAATTTTTGTATTTATTGTGTTATTTTTCGTAATGATTTTGAAAACCGACACAATCAGTAAGTTATTTTTTACTTATACGGGTTATTTATGTTTGTTACAGAAAGAAAGGGAAGACTGTGGACATCTTCAATCTTACTCGTGATGGCGGCAAATCCAAAGATCCTCCATCGCGCGTGCTGTCCACGTACTTCGTCAACAGAGTTGCAAACGGCAACGAACGTCGGGCGATCAACACAACGGGGGACTACCTTATCGATTTGAAAGTCTACCAAACCAACGATGCGCGCAATACTGATGCACAAGAGCTCTGGAAGAAAGCGCTAGTACGGATAAAATTCCAGACTCAAGACGATACACCGCAATGGCGTAAGCTTCAATCTTTGGTGCACTCGGTGGATGAACTGTGTGAGGACCATCCTACATTTATATCAAATGATTGTAATCTGTAATTAACATTAATATTATAACTATGAATACATAATTTTTACATATTGTTTTGTTTCCTTTCTCAGCTGAAACCGCGTTATTTACAACAACAAACAGTTATTTGCATTTCTAATTTAGAAATTTTAATGAAGCTTTCTGTCCCACATTACCAGAAATCTTATTGGGCATTCTGCCCCACGACGCGAAGGCAGACGCCTGAGCGAACAAGTGGGGCAGAATGCCCAATACTATACTACTGACATGTAACTGTATCTTTTAATTTATAAGCTAACAATTTAGCTAACTGTCGTTTTACTTTAGATGGCAAGTACATATTCTCCTTTATCAACTTAAACGGAATGAACTTATTAATATCATAGTAAAAAATTGCATCTCTATGATGAATTGTCAAGTTATATAATAATAAATTTAATCTATATATGCGCTTATTTTGGTATCACTTCACCACTTTAATTGTTGCGGAGTAGAACTTTCCTTCATTTTGAGGAAAATCGTAAGTAGTTAATAATTATCTTTTCTCTTTTTCTTAATCTTAGGTATTGTCTTACAGCACTAGGGCGGCGTGGTTGAGTATCTAGCCTCTAGAACTCATCAATTACGCGAAGTCCGTGTAGTTGGCCGCTGAATGGCTTGAAACAACTATTGAAACTTAAATTGTACTCGTTCGGACAGCTAGCGTTCCGCCCGCGGCTTTGCTATCTTTAAATAGGAGCTTATGAGTAGAACAGTTCAAAACTTGGTGACCTGTGTTAGCCGGTGTCCCATGCTGTCAGCAAAGTGGATGTATACAAAACCACAGTGAATGGACCGATGCCAAATCGATTACTGTAACATACAAAGACCATCCAGTTACGATGCCGATGTGATTTATAGAACAAACATGTACCTACCTATGTTACATGGTTCACGTTTATATTTGGTCTACAATGCCGGTCGTGTAAGGAACTATCTACAGACTGAGAAGAAAGATTCAAGATACTAAGGTCATCATTTGGCTGCATTGCTGTGCGATTGTGTCAAACTTTAATGTTGGCAATAAAGCTTAAAAATACTTGACGGAAAACATTATTTATTTTATTCGGAAAATAATAAAAATAAACCCTTACACACTCATTAAGTTTTTACTGTGTCGCGGATGGCATAGCCCATGGCACAATAATGCACCCATGATCCCAGAACAAATATTTATCAGTCACATAAATATCTGACCCACCCGGGAATTCAACCCGGGACGCCGGGACCCCTCACTTCGCAACCTGGTTGCTACCAACTAGGCTACAAGGTCGTCAATTAGGCCTCCGCTCTTTAGTTCCACCAGAGCCACTAAATCCACACCTCCAAATCCGGCCCTGACTTAATCAATTTACGAGGCTATGATAACAGCCTGTGAAAAATAATTTCAAATGTAGGTAGATCGGGGTCGGCGTGGACACATCCACGAGTCGTATCCGTTACCCACTCATGTCCGCGCCACTCGTCCGCCCCACATTTGATTCTCTAGTGCCTCCACGGTTCCCAAGCCTCGATTTCTGCTTTGACTGCATGTTATTTTTCATTCCGTCGATATTTTTTCATAAAGTTTCGAAACGTTAAAGCTAAACAAATCTGTATTTTATTTAATCATTCGTGCGTTAGTGACCCTGTAACTTTTGAACGCTTTGACTGATTTAGTTCATATTAATACCTACTTACTACAACGAACCCTATCCAACTGCAGAGAGGTGTCAGGCAAGGGGACGTCATATCCCCAAAACTGTTCACCGCTGCGTTGGAAGACGTGTTCAAGCTGATGGAGTGGAAACGACGTGGCATTAACATCAATGGCGAATACATCACACACCTTCGATATGCCGATGATATAGTCATCTTGGCGGGTTCCCTGCAAGAACTTAGTACAATGCTCGGGGACTTGAACAGCGCCTCACAACGGGTGGGTCTTAAGATGAACATGGACAAGACGAAAATCATGTCGAATGTCCATGTCGCACCCGTACCAGTTGTTGTTGATGGCGCTGCTCTCGAAGTTGTAGACGAATACATTTACCTGGGACAAGTGATCCAAATGGGTAAGTCCAACTTCGAGAAAGAAGTCAATCGTAGAATCCAACTCGGATGGGCTGCGTTCGGGAAACTGCGTCATATCTTGTCGTCCAAAACACTACCTCAGTGCCTGAAGTCGAAGGTGTTCGAGCAGTGTGTGTTGCCAGTGATGACATACGGATCCGAGACGTGGAGCTTCACTATTGGCCTAATGCATAAGCTCAAAGTCACCCAGCGGGCTATGGAACGTACTATGCTCGGTATCTCTCTACGCGATAGAATTAGAAATGAGGAAATCCGTAGACGAACGAAACTGACCGACATAGCGCGGAGAATAAGCCGGCTGAAGTGGCAATGGGCTGGCCATATAGTTCGAAGGACTGATAACCGTTGGGGAAGAAAGGTCCTCGAATGGAAACCACGACTCGGAAAAAGGAGCACAGGACGCCCCCCGACAAGATGGACTGACGACCTGAAGAAGACCTCAGGACCGGTCAGAGTGGCGCTTGTTAGGAGAGGCCTATGTCCAGCAGTGGACTTCGAAAGGCTGATGGATGGGATGGATGAATACTTACTACTTATTTATAAGTACTATTATTTCGTATGTGTTAATACAATAATGGATACAATTTACGTGGAAAAGATAGTTCAAATACCTACTTGTGTAATCAATCACCTCAATTGCACTTTGGAGTAAAATTTTTAGAATGTAAGTAGTGTAGGTATCTTTAGGAATAAAATAATAATTAATTTATGTTCCTTAAGTACCTACTAGGTAGGTATTGCGAAGTCAAGTGTTGTCCGCTAGGAAGGATCTTTCGCCGTCCTTTCATCTTTCAGTACTTCAGTAGTCGGACCACTAACAGAGGAGATTGGCTTGCTACTGCAGCCAACTCTGAATAATTTCAGAAGCCGAAAACACATGCGTCCGGACATAGAGAAATTCAGAACAACCGCACGTACATGCGAATGTCTTTTTTCTGGTTTCAACAAAGGGAAGAAAGGAGTAATTTACGCAGCATGCGGGATCCGCGGGTTTTTAATAACAGGTGTAGCACAAAGAGCGGGTATTGTATATGCGGCTATATGCCGCGGATGCCACAAACGAAGCGTTCATTCGTGCGTGCCGGCCTGCCAGGGTCTGCCGCGAAATGTTTGTAGGGCGGCAGGCGGCTAACGAACGGGGAATTCATCTCACACCAATTTTACGAGATGGTTGGTGCGTTCATGCTGGAATAATTCCTTTATTTAATGTTGTTATGACTGTTACATAACTTAATTATGATATTTTAACATATTGTGTTAAAATTATATTTATAATTGGACGTGTGTATTGTCCCTTTTTTGTGTAGGTACCTACCTACCTTGGTAACGGCCACTTGTCCCGAATAGGTACAATTTCTTAAAGTAAAACCATTTGTAGGTAATCAAGACTTGGAGCTTAATGTATCGACGGGTGCAAAATGAAAAAAGTTATCTGCAAAATAGCAACTTTTCAGGAGAGCGTATAATAGGAAAAAGTGCTCCCATTTCGTTAATTTTAAACCAAATCTATTGAAAATTTTATCACTGTTTCATTATTGAATAAGGCATCTAAGTGCATGTTTGATTTCTTCTAATTATGTTTAATTTACGAGATATTGCAGTTGTCTGCATCTACATTGTGCTTAAAAATATGACAACTGTGTTAACTACCACTTGGTCGTTTCTACATGGGAATTCAAAAATCTGGATTTAATAAAGTACGTTTTATAATATTACAGTAAATACAAAAAGTGCAACATTTCCAATTATTAAAATTAGTTCATGACTGTGTTAAATCTTAAATACACCAAGTTTACAACATAATTTGCTCAGATGTCTTTTTCTACTTTTGAATAATACTTTAAGCTACACGGTTTAGAAGAAGGTTAAATGAAATATTTTCGAAGGAATTATTTATTTATTGTAGTTAAAATGTAGTGTTACGATAACTTCTTTCTGCATACAAATTTTAGGGAACATTAATGAGGTTTTTGCAGTTTCTTTGGTTGAGTATTCAACAGTAAAAATTATAAACATCTTATAAAAACAATTTAAATTAAAATAGAGAAGTTCTAAAGTTTTAATACTTAAAAATAAATAACATCAGTTACAGTAATCAACGTTATAATCACAATCAGTAAAACTGTAGTTTAAAACAAACACAAATGCTTTAAGGAATGTTCTAATCTAAACGTGAATTTAAAAAAAAATTGTTATATCTCTTATGGTAAAAGCAAGTAAAAAACTAAATTCAACTCAATATGAAACAATATTTATTTATTTATTTATTTATGCTTTATTGACCCTTAACAAATAAGTGGTACAAAAGGCGGACTTAATGCTAAACAGCATTCTTAGTCCAGTGCCGATAATTTTTGAAACGAAAAAAAATTATAGTAGAATGAAACCTATTGCAAAAGGAAGAGAATATAACGAAGATTATAGGAAAAATAAATTACGGGCGATCTGAGGTCGGGAAGGGGGGAGGAGGGGTGGTTTAAGGGAAAAAAATGGTTTATCTCGATTTCCGGAAAAACTACAAGTCCTATTGAAAAAAATTGAATGGCAAAGTTGTAGGTAATAAAAAGATCTACAACTTTTGTATTTACACTTTTTTACATAACCTCAAAATTTATGTGAAAAATTCAAAAAACCACGTTTTTGGTTTTTTATTTTTATCTTTTACAAAAAATATTTTTTTTTCACGAAATTTGGTCAAAACTTACCTTTGTATGTCCTTAACATACTGTAATTTTTTTGATTCAAAAAATATTTTTTCCACCTTATTTTGACCTTAAATCAAAAAAACAACCTTATTTTCAGTCGAAAAATCTCACGTCAAAATATCTGATTTTTTTTAAAAGTCGGTAGTCTTCTTGTTCGTTGGAATCTCTACTTTCTAGTGGTATATAAAAACCTATACACTACTATAGTAAATGTTCTCAGAAAATGCAATGAAACGACTACTATTTTCGCATGTTTTTGCCATCTCATATGCAACCAATGAAATCCGAAATTTTTTTGCGAAAATCTCTACTTTCTAATGGTATATAAAAACCTATACACTAATATGGTAAATGTTCTTAGAAAATGCAATGAAAAGACTACTATTTTCGCATGTTTTTTGCAATCTCATATGCAATCAATGGAATCCGAATTTTTTTTGCGAAAATAGTTGTCGTTTCATTGCATTTTCTGAGAACATTTACCATAGTATTGTATAAGTTTTTATATACCATTAGAAAGTAGAGATTCCAACGAACAAAAGGACTACCGACTTTTTAAAAAAATCTGATATTTTGACGTGAGATTTTTCGACTGAAAATAAGGTTGTTTTTTTGATTTAAGGTCAAAATAAGGTGGAAAAAAATATTTTTTTGAATCAAAAAAATTACGGTATGTTAAGGACATAGAAAGGTAAGTTTTCACCAAATTTCGTGAAAAAAAAAATTTTTTGTAAAAGATAAAAATAAAAAATCAAAAACGTGTTTTTTTTAATTTTTCACATAAATTTTGAGGTTATGTAAAAGAGTGTAAATACAAAAGTTGTAGATCTTTTTATTGCCTACAACTTTGCCATTCAACTTTTTTCAATAGGACTTGTAGTTTTTCCGGAAATCGAGATAAACCATTTTTTTCCCTTAAACCCCCCCTCCCCCCCCCCCCCCCCCTTCCCGACCTCAGATCGCCCGTAATTTATTTTTCCTATAATCTTCGTTATATTCTCTTCCTTTTGCAATAGGTTTCATTCTACTATAATTTTCTTCCACTTTTTACCGTTTTTAGAGCTATCGGCACTGGGCTATCTCTACCAGTCAACCTTAAGAATGTGCAGAGAACAATGAAAGCGGTACAAATGAGAAAGAGAAATTACAAGAAAAAAAGAAAGAAAGTAATAATAATACAAATAATGAGATAATAATAAATAAGACTATGAATATACATTAATAATAATGTTAATAATAATAATATTCTGAAACAGCAATAAAAAAAAAATAAAGTTTTTGTAATTACTTTAAAACAAATTTAAAATTAATCAGTCTCATTACCATCAGTATAGGAACCATGTTTCAAATTTTTATAAAAGCTATGATACCTAGGAGGTATCAGATTTTGCTGGCAGAGGCTTGTTTATAGCCTGAGGGGCTGACGAAAAAGCAGACGGGCCACCTGATGGTAAATTCTCACCGTCGCCTATGGACATGAGCAATATCAGAGGAATAGCCAATGCATCGCTGGCCCTGAAGGAGAACTCGTTTTACACCTTTTTTGATGTGTCATAGCGCTCAGAAGGAAGCTCATTCCACAGCTTGCAAGAACTTTACAAAAAATATCGTGAGAATCGGACCGTAGATGTTCTCCACGAATCCAATCTGTGTGGATGAAACGTCAATCTTCGGCGAGTGATGCAATGATAGAAAGGTGCAGTAGGCATCCAGTCAAACAATTCCTCAGAGCACTCACCGTTGTAAAATCGGTAGAACACAGAGAGAACCGATATCTCTTCTGAAGCTTAGGTGTTCACCTGTGAGTGACTCATGGGTCGTTGACAACTCGGACCGTGCGGTTTAACTCTGCTTTAACTAACTACAACTGTATCAAAGATACGTGTCCTATCTTGGAATAATGTTTTGTACTACAGTTTTTGCAAATACCACATGCCGGCTTAATATCTTTCGCAGGTTGCACTTTTCCGTCCCTAGACTAATGTTGTTTACCTGAATTTAATACTAATTTAAGCCTCACTTGTCTTCATTTCTCAATCGCTTTTTCTTTGATCTATCAATACAGAACTGACGTATTTTTCTACCGTTTAGTAAGGAAGTCGTAGAACACTCACTTGAAGCCTCCACTGCCGAAGAAGCATCACTGCAACTGGTGTTGATTATATTAGAGACTGGCAGTTTGAAACTGACATGCTCGATAGCCTGACTTTAGTGAAGAGATATTTTGATTTAACTCTAATAATGGACGTGGCGGACTTGAAGTAAATGAATAGTATTCTGAGGGTGTTGGTGTATCCGATAATCTTATTTTGTATCTCTAAAATCAACATCAAAGTTTTCAGAATTAAAAATTTGTAATTCAGATCGAGAGTGCTAGAGTGTGACGAAGAAAATTGGCACTTATCTTGCGAAGTTAAATCATACACATTTGTCTTCATCGCGGTCTCATCAAGTTCTTCTATAAGATGTTAAATAATTTCATCGGCCAACACAGTATTATTCTTGAAAAATTCATTGCTTACATTCTGTAAGCTATCATCTTCTTTTCGGACTTTCTGAACGTGAAACAATAGTAAAAAATATCGATAAGTGAATAAAATTTAACTATAAATCAATTATTATAGCTAACAATAAGATGTAACATAGTTAGATACTCACTAACATACCAAAAAACACTAATTTACTTATGTAGATTGAGACATCTACATATACTCTCGACGTAGAAAAAGACATTATGGCAGATGGCCGTTTATGCGTCGTTTCTTAACAAAAAATAACACTTTTTTATTAATATGATAACACTTTCACACAAACTTTAACACGTAACAAGCCAAAATAAACAAAATATTTTCGCCGCCCGACGTGTAACATGTCACCTGACCAGGCTTGACAATCTTAGCATTACAAACCGAGTAACAGTTCATGTATAATGTAACAAAATTAAAATGGTTAACCACTTCATCCACTCCATACGTTTACGAGGCATCTGAATTTGTTGTTATTATAACATACTACCAAATATAAATCTAGATGGCGTTGTTACTGATGTGGCAATAACGTCAATAGATGGTTGACGAAAACTTCAAGAGATGGCGCTGACCTGCTTTGTGAATCACGCTAACGAATGTTTGTTGTAGTTTCCCTAGTACGTCATTTAGAAAATGTTACGGTTTTTAGGAAAAGAAATAGACCAAGTTTGATGATAATATCGTTTATTTATCTAACTTTATGAGTATTTTATAGCCAGAGAGTACTTAATCATACGTCACCTACTTGTCATAGCTTTGAGTACTTACTCCGAAAGTTTACGAATCATGTTTCCAGAGGGCGACTCTTCTTGTTTCTCATAATTCGCTCAGAGATAGACCTCTATTCCCGTATATACAAAGTTACTCTATGCACCTGACTGATGTCTCAATGGGAATGACCGCGCGCCCGTCGTAAAAACGGCCAACGGTAGGTAACCGCATTGACGTCGTGCAATTTTACAAAATAGACGTAGTTGTCTTCTTATACGTGACAAAAGTACGAAAAATAAGGAGATATTTTGATTTATTTTTTTGCCATGTTGTGGAATATGATATTTTAAGTAAGTTACCGCAATAATCGCAAAATTGCAGATAACTTTTTTCACTTTGCACCCGTCGGTATATACCTATGTCCCTAATTACCTATATATTTAATTCACAGAATATATTATTATGATACTATTATTACTAGGTATATACCTACTATGTCTACTATACTTACATAGTTTACTTAGAGTTCAGAAACCTATGCGTTGTTTGTGGACAACATTATTTCTTTGCTACTTACGAACTTATACTGATCTACTTTCATTTTCATATCATTATGTACCTACCTACCTACTCTTATAACTTTTCATTACGTTTAAACATTAGGGGAATTAAAAGATGAGCGAACAAATAAGCGGTTAAGTCGCTGGTTTTCGCGGGATGAAATGAGAAAGCATTTAATAACGAGGCGCCTATAAGCGCCGCAGTTTCTTTTTATTTCGCTCCCTGGACCTGTCTTTGTCTCGGTATTGTGTTTATATGAAGTTTATTATAGGTAGTAGGTACTTTCTTTGACAAAACGCGCGTCATTTTGGTTTGTTTGCGGTCGCTGTTTGATAATCCCCGGGAGCTTTAATTAAGGTTTAGGTGTTTCGGTCACTGACGAAATAAATAAAATATCGCTTTGAAGCAAGTTATTGCTCGTTTTGACCCAGATTGTTAGAGGCTTTTGAAGATAATTGGTTCACTTCCTTTGTAACACCAAGGTTATCAACGACTCATTGCAGACTGGCTTTTATTGTAGGAGGCCTTTCTCTTTCTTTATCTCTCTCTAATTTCTTAGTCGGCAACGCATCGGTGATGCTTTTGGTGTTACTGAAATCTATAGGCGACGGTGGCCACTGTTCGACCTGATGTTAAAAGATCGTCAGCACGTGTGTCGTCTACTAAAATCGGAATTAAGCTTGCTGGTACAGAGGAATGACTCCCGATACGTATCCTGCGACGCATACCCGTAATTGTCCAGAATGTACATACCACGAACAGCTTGGCTTGCACTGGGAACTGGGTGGAACTGGGTTAACTGGGTGACCTGCCTACGAAGCCAAGGATCCCAGGGCACATATTTATAATTATGATAACTTTGAGGTTACCTAGGTTGGCCAGATTACCGCAAATTCTTAATTCAATTCAAATTCTTTATTTGCGCAAATAAGGTTGCAATCGTTGGTCAATATAAACATACAACCCTCTTATTTTACCTTGTCTGCATGCAAACTGTACTTATAAATTGTATTTATTTAGACATTCGACTTATCTCAGCCATCATTATTCCATTTGAGACTAAATAATATTCTAATGGCGTATAAATTATAGTGGATTTCTCGTAAGTGTTCCTCTCGCTACCATACCTTCAATAGTAGGTCCCTAGAAACCAATGCGATCACTCTGGACTTTAAAATACCTTAAAGAATAAGCAATCATATATTATTATAAGAAGTGTATGTAAAGTAACTCCTATTTGATATATACCTAGGAGTTACTTTACATACACTTCTTAAGCTTCTGTTCTTACCACGAAATAAAAGACTATAAAATATATATTATGCTACAGTTATTATTATATTCACTTAAATAGCAATTCAGATAATTATAATACTGAATAATATTTACATTACATTAGCAACATTTAGATATACTTTATAAAATTGTTTCTTCATAATTTATTCTCTTTTTCTTCTCTTATAGACTTCCTGGGACCCCACCGCGGTTCAACCGCTTCAGAAGACTACAATTCGACAGCGACATTCAAACCCTTCTTCAAAACCTGGTATTGAAACTAAATGTCTTCACTAGTGCTAAAACTTCCTAGGAACTGCACTTCAATAGTGATCTGGTAATCATTTTGTCAGTCATTGTGAATCTTTATTGGGTCTGTGAACTGCGCAGTCAGTATGTAGAATAGTGCGGGCGCGGGCACCAGAGACAAGTACCATAACTCCTTGAACCCAGTCAAAGATATTATTCCGTAAGCATGAACTAGCCAATGGCCAACCAGGATAATGAGGTTTCTTGTATTGGTCACGGAGGACATGAGCAGGGCAGGCGCTGATTGGTCAATCTTGATGGAAAAATGTGATGCCGACGTCATCATTGATATAATTATGACGATGTATGGAAAGGAGCAATCTGAAACAAAATTAGGTTGTTATCATTATCATATTCAAAATAAATTTAACATGGTTTTATGTTTTATTTTTACCAAGGCCACTGAACTAGGGTTGCCAAATACTGGGTTATCATTTTCGGGAGAATTCGACTACTAGCCCTTGAGCGCTCCGTTAATGACAACGCACGTTAATACATTTCAACGTGACACCCTTAGAGGGGGGCCAGATGCCCCTAGTCTCGCTACTATTATATCTTTCCTGGGCACTAATTAATTAAGGGACAAGACGTGAGATGCACCTTCAGCTCATGCTGTTATATTCCACTACAATGTCCAGAAGATCGCACCATCTAGCAGAAGTGCTATACATAGTAATTGTTCCAAATATGGTCTCTTCTTTATAAGGCTTACTTTAGGCCCTCTTGCCTTGTACTCAGGCAGCTAATAGGTTAAGTTAATAAGTTTACTTACAGATCAAGCCCGCAGCAACAGTATGTGTCAACACCAGGATAGGGTAGAAGTATAATGCACAGTAAATTGCCTTCTTCCCTGAGCTGAACCCTTGCCATATCAGTATCCAGGGCCGCAGTGTAATTGTTAGTAGCAAGCTGAATGCGTAGATCAGAAGTATTATTGTGTACCTGTAACCATATAGAATAAAAATCAATTATTATACACATTACGTTTACATATCTATAATTCTTTAGTTATTTCCTTTAATGTCAACGTAATTATGTTTTAAGTTAATTTTATATTATTTGAATAATTATCTGAATTGAAATTGAATTGTGGTACACTTTCATTCAGATAATTATTCAAAGACTAGCTGTTGCCCGCAGCTTCGCTTACGGAAATTATGTTTTACCTTATTTGTACCTCTTGAAGAAGGAAATTTCAAAAACGGTGAATTTATATTGAAGTACTTATATTTAGTAATTTATATACTGAAACCCACGATAAAATCAGAAAGGATTACTTCAGAAGCGGGTTTTGAAAAATAAGCAATATTCACATTAATTTGTATTTTTTTCTTTTTTTTTGCAAAATTTTGAAAAACTGAAAAATACGTGTTCCATAAATTTAAGCAAGGAACATTTGATGCAAATTTAAAGCAAATCGGTTGATGTTTTAAAAATATTCCATACAAACTTTCATCCCGTTTCCCGGGAAAACCTTTTAATTTTCCGGGATAAAAAGTATTCTAAAATATGACCCGGAGTATTAGTAACAACTTTACCAATTTTCATCGAAATCCGTTCAAGGGTTTTCATATGATGCCCGGACAGACAGACAGACAGACAGACAGACAATAATTCTAAAAAAAAAATTTTTGTACTCTAACACGTTATTGAAGTGCCCCCTAATCAACATTTTTAAAAAATATTCAATGTACAGTAAATTTGCCCTTTGAGTTTTATTATAGTATAGATAGATTGGCATGGAATAGTCGTCACTCTTCACTTTAAAGAAATAAAAGAAAGCCGTGAGAAGAAAAAATTGTGATACAGTGATATCAGATTTCTTTTTTAATTTTTTTGGAATGGCCAGTTGCTGTTGGGCCTAGTGATTTACAGATTCACACAGATAGATAGGCAAGCCTGGAAAGCCTCAGCCAAGTAAACCTGTTTATGTGAAGAGAAAAGCATCCTAATTCCTATTACACTAAGCCAAATTGTTATCTCCCTATGAAAATCCCATTTCAACTTGCTACAACTTTGTCCTGTTTTTATACTACTTTTTATTCATACTTAAGAGGCAAAGATTGGCCTCAACTGAAAGTAATACAACACATAAACAATTAAAGGCGTGAGAAGGCAAATCAATGGATTTGTCACTGCATTAACAACAATGATACGCTCACAAATCTGTTTATAGCTAGAAAGCTGAGCGCAGATAGACGAAGTAATAAATTTAAAAAAAAATTATTAAATATCCTCGTTTAAGATTTTAACCCACATACAAGATTCCAAGTGTAGTAAGTTTACCTATGGGCTAGATTTCATGAATATCCCGTTAGAAGTTTTTGTGTGAAAGAGAAACAAACATCCTCAAACACTTTCACATTTATAATATTGGTAGGATAGGATGATACGTACAATGGATACACAGCTTCCTGAGTGCAGTGCAATGTCTCTTTGTAATCCGGCTGAGGATTGTGGAGCAGCGTGTACCAGTCTGACAGAGCTTTGGGCGAGCACACGTAGAGGGCAAGAGTGCCTGTTGGAGGCAACACTAGTAACGCTACCACTGTGCCTGTTGCTACCTCAAGGAATGCACACATATGTTGTGCCAATATGCCTTTTTTACTGAAATACAAAAATTTTATTTTGTCACTTGCTCACATTTCGAATATTTGATGATTTCAAATATTTTACATACGTAATTCTAACAGCATCAAGAGAAAGAACACAAAATAAGTCTTACCCTTTTCCAACTGTAACCATATCAATAAAAAACCAATGCAGCACAAGGGGTAACAGGACCATGAAGCCCAGATACTGCCAGTCGTATAGAGTGGGTTCTTCTGTACATGGCATGCAGTAGCTCGTCTCATTTGTACGGAACCCTCGCGGGCAAGCGCCGCATTCACTCCATACACCTCCCTCCAGCTCAGTTCGGCCACAATATAGGCCGGGACAGGTCTTTACTATTGACATATTTGTACCAGTTCACTGTTTTTTTCTATTGATCTATCACATTTTATTGAGTATAGTGGATAGCTCAAGACCCTGTAATCAGAATCTATGAACAAACACGAAATTACACTTTTTTCTTGATTATTTTTATTCTTTCTTCCAGCCAAAACTTTTATTACAAAGTTTGGCTATGTACTGAGTACCGACTTGTTTCTTTTTGAATGTGTTTTATGTAAAATATACACTATATTATTTGTCTAATACGGAATAATACTGAAATGTATGAAAAAGAACGATTTTTTATTGTAATTATTTAGGATTGAATACTGAATTTCTAATTCTATCGGTATCACAGTATCAGTGATACTATCACTGACAAGTGGACCTACTTACGCAAAACGGAATCAATCCACACGATGACAGTTTCGAGAAAAATCCGTTTAAAGCCGTTTAAGTTAAAATTTTGTATGCAATAAAATTTATTGTTATTTTGAATAAAGTTTACTTACAAAATTGTAGGAAATAATTTATTCTATGTATACAAACATAATATTGATGAAAATCAATAACATTTTCAATAGTAATATAAAAATAACTCATTGGTTCTTTTTAGCAAAACTCTCTGTGTGTGGGTTGGTTCCTTGTTAGTTTTATTACTTTACCATTATTTTATCTGAAAATAAAAAATCTCATATTTTCTTTTAATTATTTTACTCAAATACAAGTCTAAAATTCTTATATGTAGTAATCTTACATATGCAATAAATGAAAACTTTCAAAAATTTCTATTTAGTACATATTTATCTGTAGTACCACACTAGTACTTAAACTAAATCCAATTTTATTCTATTTCGAAATCAGGTTGACCACAAAATCCATCAATGTCGTCCTCTATGTCAGCATTACCGATAAGTTTAACGTAAAATTCGTGCGAGTCTTTTGGAATCAGATGTAGCATGCTTTTCAAATCATTTATTTATCTTCGCGTCCGGGACAGATTTCCCTGTTGGCCAGAGAGGCTCCATTATAGCTTTTGTTATTAAATATTGTCTTCCTCGTATATTTTTTTTAATATCTACTACCCTAAAATCTTCAACCAAATTATTTTTCATATACATTTGGAACATTTCATCCTTTTTCAACATAATTTCTTTCGTGTTGAGCCACGAAACTTTCTCGCCATCAATCGTTTTCTTTCTGTTTATTATTATCCGTTCTAACTTTGACGATGACCAGAAATCTTCATTTTTCATCCTATGAACATGCATAGGTTTATTTTTTTTGCAATTTTTCATAATTTGAATGTAATCATCTCAACACGAAAGAAATTATGTTGAAAAAGGATGAAATGTTCAAAATGTATATGAAAAATAATTTGGTTGAAGATTTTAGGGTAGTAGATATTAAAAAAAATATACGAGGAAGACAATATTTAATAACAAAAGCTATAATGGAGCCTCTCTGGCCAACAGGGAAATCTGTCCCGGACGCGAAGATAAATAAATGATTTGAAAAGCATGCTACATCTGATTCCAAAAGACTCGCACGAATTTTACGTTAAACTTATCGGTAATGCTGACATAGAGGACGACATTGATGGATTTTGTGGTCAACCTGATTTCGAAATAGAATAAAATTGGATTTAGTTTAAGTACTAGTGTGGTACTACAGATAAATATGTACTAAATAGAAATTTTTGAAAGTTTTCATTTATTGCATATGTAAGATTACTACATATAAGAATTTTAGACTTGTATTTGAGTAAAATAATTAAAAGAAAATATGAGATTTTTTATTTTCAGATAAAATAATGGTAAAGTAATAAAACTAACAAGGAACCAACCCACACACAGAGAGTTTTGCTAAAAAGAACCAATGAGTTATTTTTATATTACTATTGAAAATGTTAATGATTTTCATCAATATTATGTTTGTATACATAGAATAAATTATTTCCTACAATTTTGTAAGTAAACTTTATTCAAAATAACAATAAATTTTATTGCATACAAAATTTTAACTTAAACGGCTTTAAACGGATTTTTCTCGAAACTGTCATCGTGTGGATTGATTCCGTTTTGCGTAAGTAGGTCCTATTATCCAGTTAAGAAAATGTTGCCATTATTCATACCAAACCAAACTTATCATACAAAATTTATATAAGTTCATAAATTTTTTATTGAATTTAGAAATACTAGTGACTACAATATTAGGTAGGTAGGTATCACTGACTTGAATGAATAATTTTATCAAGAAATTTACTAAACAACACAGATTCAAAAGACATGATTACTAAAATGTTATAAATACAGTTATATCAACAAGGAACCAAGTAATGTGAGCCTATAAAAACGATAAGATTTATTAGGCAAACAAGAATCAACCTGCATGGTCCCACATAATCGATGAAAAAAATATTTTACAAGGGATCATGTGGTATGGGTCTTTATGAAAAAAAACTATTTCAATGATTTTTCAGATTGACAGGTTACCATGGGACATGGATCTTGTTCGTATAATGAATAACTGTTGATAATGGAGTTGATAACTTTGTCATAGAAATGTTTTATTCAGTCAAAATTGTCAGATCATTTTGAACTTTACAGAGTCGATAGAAGGTGTATTTTAAAAGCTTTCTGTATACTCATCTCATTTTTGGCATGTGTGTGGGTTGGTTCCGTTTTGCGAAAGGAGGTCCAAGTGACAACTGTGAAAGTGTGAAGTGACATTGTCAAATTGTCAACAAGACATCGAACTTGACACAATTGACACTCTTCACAATCTTTTTTTTTCTCGTTTGAGGTCTTCGAAAACCTGAAGACATCCAAGCTATTAATAGTCACATTTTAAAGTCCGCGAAATCAACGTCTCTGAACCAAAGTCTGAACCAAATTGTTTAAATAATTCACACTTCACAGCACAGTGGACTTTTGCATTAACTTGTCAAAGTTAATCGAATCAACGAAACTGTAAACTGTAGGTATATTATTATAATAAATTGAGAATTCGCAATTAGAAATTGATTCCTAATACTCCATGAATTCGAAATATTTTTACTTTTTAAATCTCATCAAATTCAAAATATAAGTTGAATTTCCGTTAATCAAATAATTGAGTGGCAGGTAGGTAGGTACTACATTAATATTATATTTAATGAATCTCTGCAAAACCAAGTTTCTGCTGCGGAGATAGTTTAACTTGCTACCTAACTTGTATTTATTAAAGGCACGGATGATTTAAAAGAAAACTTAACGAGCAAATAAAAAACACGTTTATTATTTCACCAGAATTAAGCACAATAAATTATTTAAAAATACAATGCCACAGCACAATAACTTTAATGATAAGTCGTAGCCATTCATTTCTTCAAAAATGATTAGATACGATTTGAAGCAAATTAACAATAACAAAATTAAAACATGCCTACTAAATTTACAATGCCTTAAATTTTCCTTCCTGCTCTCGTGTTTTAAGGAAACGTGCTCGAAGACGCCTGACAATATAACGCAGAATATAATACGTAATAGTTAGAGAAGTAATAACTATCGCTATTAAGACGCTGAATACATCGAGCATGTAGTATTTGAAGAAGGTAATGCCGACGGCAGCAGACCGAAGGTGGCGTGCTCCGCCGTGACGCATGACGTACTCCGTCCACCACACTGCGTTCTCTGGGCCAGATAATATAGGCTCTACTACCATGCTCTTCAGTTTAGATATGGAATTTTTATAACTGGAAAATAAAGCACTAAAATTAATACCAAGTATAAATCTATGAGGAGATGAAAATGTAAAGGTCATATTGCAGATAGACAGACCCCACAAGTCTTTGAAGACATTATGGAGAACTCTCAAGTTTTCCTAAGGTTCCCTAAAGATATTATTCTCCACAGAAGCGCGATCCTGCGATGCTCCACCTCAGTAGGTAGATACAGTTCTCAGTTGTCACATAGGTCAGTAATACCATTCTTAAATAGAATTGAGGTGCAGATCAGTGTGATATGGTTCTTCTGTTCGAGACAAACTGTAGAAAAATGCTATTAACAACTCTTAAGGAAGGCATGCTTACCTTTCATTTGTAACAACAGTGTTAACGACAGATTTAACCGTCTCTTTGTCTAAGTAGTATAAATCCAATATCTCTCCAGCACCATATTTAGTTATTTCTCCCATAAACGGTTTTCTAGATCTCACTATTGGTAGGCCTATTATTGGAACTTCGTAATACAAGGCCTCTTCTAATGACCGTGCGCCTCCGTGGGTGATAAAAGCTTTTACGTTGGGATGCGCTGAAAAGAAAAAGGTTTAACGAAAACTGCATTTCATGCAAAATATGGCTATAACTACCTATTCGGTACACTGCAGCAGATTAAAGGATTTTTTGTAATTAAGGATGCCTTAAGCTTTCGGAATTTTACGACTCTACTTCAACGTAGATTTCTGAAAGAGTTAGAGGCCCATCCAACAAGTTTCGGCATGCCAAACCGTACCAACTAAGATCGACAGAAAAAAATAAGAAAAGACAAAAAAATACTCAAAAAGAATTGAATTTTTTATAAGAACTGGAGAAAAACTAAGAGTTTACCTACCTAAAACCTCCTGCTGTGGGAACCAACCCTGTGCGTAAACATTATCAGGCTTATTTATCATGGTGATGTTGCCAATCTTCCACAGCACTGTGAAAGGTAGTTCGCGGAAAGCATCCGTTAGAGTTTGCAACACATGTGGGGACAAATGCTCTGACTCTTGAACTGCTCCCAAACTGAAGTATACTGCACCTTTGGTCGCTGAGTCTAGCAACGCTTTTAGGTTCTGCAAAAACAATTCCACATGTTGTAAGAAAAAAGCAGTTAGAGATTTGTAACAAAAATTACACAACCTTAGAAAATGCATACGTCATGTAACTGGAACCCTGGCGTAATATGCATTCTATCAACGTATACTATAGCTGGAACAGTTGGCCTATTCCCCATCAAAGCCGGATTACTGGCAATAAACAACATATCTATATCGTATTCGATTTCTTGAAGATCTCTCTTGAAATTGAATATTTTCTTAGCCACAGCTTCACAGGCAGGTAAATAATAATTATAATATTCATATCTCGTTTGGAAGTGTCTATTGATTTCCACTATCTTCTGCCAACGAGTTAAATTCCTGTAGTTGAGTGTATTAACATCTGGATATAATAGTGGATGGATTGGGTTTCCCTTGGCTTCATATTGATGTATTTTGCCACTTGATGCCGTTATAGAAATGTGAGGCACCTTATATTTTTCGGCGACTGCATATAGAACTGGCACATCGGCTTCTGTGATGACCAGATCGAATTTAATATTTGGATTTATGAACAAAGACGTCATTTGCTTAGATTTAAGTTGCGCGGTAGCTAATTTAATCGAAAAGTCATTGAGAGCTCGCATGCGTGGATAAAAGTCATCAGTGTCCGTGATTAATTTTCTGTATTCTTCCCAATGCTGCATAGAGTCGTCAACTACGCTCAGTTCCACTATTTTCTCGGCATCTGGATATTGAAATTGGCCGGGATAAGGAGTCATTATGACCACATTATGTCCTCTTTGAGTCAAGAGCGATACGTATCCTCGAAACACCAAATGATCAGAATACGACAAAGTCGAAAACAAAGCAAGAATAGATGCACTTTCTACTTTAGCACATAAGTATAATATAGTAAGCAGTAAAGTAACTACGTTGAGCGCCATTATTTAATATTGCACTATACGTGACTGATCGCTACTGGCACGGTGGCTTGAAAGACTGGCTTCGAGTGAACTCAACAGTCACCACAACAACTGTGTCAATATTATAAACTAATATATTGTAATAGTCACAAGGTCATAAAAATTATTCACTATGTGGTAGGTAAGGTACCTACCCATTTTGTAGCGATCAGAGCAGATATTAGATTTTTGTTATTTTAATTTATCTAGTTTATGTATTATGTCTATGTATAAGTATAATTTGCTGGCAGATTTCATGCACGAAGGTCCGAGCTGGTTCCAACTAGCTTGAGTTCAAGCCAATGTCGCCTGCTCGCGTCGTAGTGTATAATGCTTAAAAAGGGAAGAAACAAGAAAAGAAACGACAGAAAAAGAAGAAACAAGACAAGAAAAACAAATAGCGCCAGGTCTCTCCTGTAGGAGATAGCTCGATGCTGCACCACTACGTTTAATTTCGGTTTTATACCTATCCGCCTCTTAAAGTTACCCAACTCTAACCATCTGGTAACCAGTTAGCTCGTAAGTCCACAATGTATTTACTTTTGCTGGTATAAATAAATAAATAACTTTATACAATTCAAACTCATCCTTCAAATTTTCACCTCGCAGGAAATCGAACCCAGTACCATTGGCACGATGCCGGCGCGGCGGCGGCGGTCCGGCATGGTATTATAACCATTTCGCTAGAGGGGTCATCGGCAACCATTCCACCAGATGGGTCGTCGTCTATTAAACATATCTATATGTATGATGGATGTTGCTAAGCGCTAAACTCGAGAACGGCTCGACCGATTTGGCTAATTTTTTTTTTGTATGTTCCTTGGATTCCACGGAAGGTTTTTATAATATTAAAAAAAAAAAAAAAAAAAAAAAATATTGCGCGGACAATACTAAAGGTATGGTAGATGGTTGGTAGATGGTAAATATTCGAAACGGTATCCACGGGAATTAATAACCGCTATATCGTCGCTGAGCAACTGCAGATAAAAGAAGATCAACAGTTGTAAAAGTAAATCAACAAAATATCGAAATTGATAATCGTTGCATTTGTACCATATTCACCAATACTATCAAAAGTATCATCTCAATTAGGCATGGCCGTGCCTAATCGCCCAATGCACGACGTTGCTTTAAGGGAATCAGAATAAATGTTCCGCTGTTGAACCTGTTTGTACTTAAATGATGGAAATGGAGGAATTTACTATTTGGACGCTCCAGGTGGTACATCTTTATCTGGAATTGCAGCCACGTTATTAAAAGGCGGTCGAACAGCCGATTCAGTGCTAAAATTTCCATTGAATATTCAAAGCAATGAAACTCGAAATGACCTCTAAAATTTCGAAGAACACAGCAATGGCAAAGGTTTTGCAGCAATATAAGTTAATAGTGTGGGATGGATGCACGATACCACATAAAAAGTCTTTGGAGGCATTAGACAGAACTATGAAAGATCTACGAAACAATCGAAACCGATTTGGTGGAGCGATGATTTTATTATTTTTTTATTATTTTTTTATTATTTTTTTACTATTTTTTTATTTTATTTTCCGTCAAACATTACCAGTGATTCCTCGGTCAACGCCAGCGGATGAACTCAATGCATGTTCAAATCCTCCATAAACTTCAAAATTCAAAATGAAATTGCCGGTGAATTAAAGACATACAAATTTCATATACAGTTGATTGAGCAACTAATCAAGATGATGTCGTCAACTATCCACCAGAATCGTTAAATTTTCTGGGATTGACACCTCATAATCTTCAATGGAAAGTAGGATCGGTAGTCATAATGTTAAGAAATATTAAATATTAACTTATTTTTGTAAGTAATCGTCGTTTATTGTTGAGATATAAATAACGTGATCACTCGGAAAAAATTATATAATTTTTACTGTTAACTTTTGACAGAACGAAGTCTGTCCGGGCAGCTAGTTATTAATAGTTTTATAAGAATAATTAATTCATTAAAATGATTCAGATGTTGTCGACCCTAGCGTCGGCCACTTCACCACGTCCCCACCAGGAAAACGCACGCACACCTTTGCAGTTCCACAGATTTTACCTCTTAAAACGTAGTGTTTAAGCACTCTGTATACCTGACCTACCTATATGTTACCTACCCTACTTTTGTTAGTATTGTTGCCAAGCAACCGTTAAGCTATACAACAAATACGTCAGTATCACTGACATACTGCATCACAATACATTTTCACATTTAATTTTAATCACTTTTTTGTGTGTGGCTGAATTGTAAAACATTGAATATTTAAATGGACAGCAACATTTCCAACTATTCGGTAGTGGGGCGAATAGGCGAGGGAGCTCACGGACTTGTTTTCAAAGCTCGCCATACACCCACAGGGCGTGAAGTGGCCTTAAAGAAAATCCTTATTAAAAACATTGAAGACGGAATCCCTATAAATGTAATGAGAGAAATTAAAGCCCTGCAATTACTGCGCTGTAAATATGTACGTAAGCAAGTATAGTTTTGTGGCGACGATGACGTCACCCTGAATCACGCTATCGAAGTTTTCAAATATCGCTAGTATATATAGAAACGCTCCGACAACATCAGTCGGGGCTCGGCCGCCTCCCAGGCAACACACCTCGCCTGGCGGGAGATCTCCCTTTGCCAAACTGGTGACCCTCGACAAGAACACGTCGCTTCTGATCACCGATAGCGGCAGCAGGCATCCCTCCCCCCTCACCTCACCGCTCACACTCGACGGACAGCAACGACGTCTCCCCGCAGTCTCAACTCCAGCCACACTAGCTCATCGGGTGCATCGCAGCGTATGCCCAAGACGCTTCCTGTCCCCGTTCCGGCTACTGTCCACACGGCGGCTCCACTGACGGCTTGAGTGCACATCACTCGCCCTCTGCATTGGTCGTCTCACCCTCCCATCCCGACTCACCGTGGATAGAGGGCATTCCGTGGACACACATGGCTGAGCAATCATCGCGGCGCATGGGCTGCAAGATGTATCGACCTCCGGTCTGAGCGGGGGGGTGATGTGGCGACGATGACGTCACCCTGAATCACGCTATCGAAGTTTTCAAATATCGCTAGTATATATAGAAACGCTCCGACAACATCAGTCGGGGCTCGGCCGCCTCCCAGGCAACACACCTCGCCTGGCGGGAGATCTCCCTTTGCCAAAGTTTTAAATAAGGTGTAAGTTAAAAGCATCAGATTTAAGAGTTTTAAATTATTTTGAAATAAAAGGGGTTTGGGATCCATAGATCTCTCAAAATGAGAAGAATCTATCAATAGTCATATGAATGAGTTGGATGAATGGAACCTTAGCCACATATTAAACCCATTACGTATAATAAGTACATACCTAACCGGATCGACCGATGAACACAGCTAGCCATCATTTTTAACCGACTTCAAAAAAGGAGGAGGTTCTCAATTCGACTGTATTTTTTTTTATGTTTGTTACCTCAGAACTTTGGACTGGGCGAACCGATTTTGATGATTCTTTTTTTAATCGAAAGCTGGTGGCTGTCATGTGGTCCCACATAAATTTTATTGAGATTTGACAACGGCATCCATGAGAAAACTACATAAGTCGTAAATTTGTGTTAAGATGTGCGCGACAAATTGACGAATAACTCAATATCACGCCAACCGATTTCGATGATTCTTTTTTTAATCGAAAGCAGGCGCTTGTCATGTGGTCTCACATAAATTTGAACGAGATCTGACAACTATGTAGTTTTTGAGACTTTGAAGTCGGTTATTTTTTAACCGACTTCAAAAAAAGGAGGAGGTTCTCAATTCGACTGTATTTTTTTTTTTTTTTTTATGTTTGTTACCTCAGAACTTTGGACTGGGCGAACCGATTTTGATGATTCTTTTTTTAATCGAAAGCTGATGGCTGTCATGTGGTCCCACATAAATTTTATTGAGATCTGACAATGGCATCCATGAGCAAACTACATAAGTCGTAAATTTGTGTTAAGATGTGCGCGACAAATTGACGAATAACTCAATATCACGTCAACCGATTTCGATGATTCTTTTTTTAATAGAAAGCTGGTGCTTGTCATGTGGTCCCACATAAATTTGAACGAGATCTGACAAGTAGTTTTTGAGAATTTGAAGTCGGTTATTTTTTGTTAGTAAAATTTAGATTATTGTTAGTAAAATTTAGATTATTACCATTCATCACCAAGTAGGTAAGTACGTGAACACCTCATTATTTCAGGTAATCAAACTGTACGACATGTTCCCACGTGGCATGAGCTTGGTCCTGGTGCTGGAGTACATGTGTTCGGGACTGTGGGACATGCTGCACCACAACCAGCAGGAGCTGACGCTGCCGCGGGTCAAGACTTACGCCCAAATGTTGTTGAAAGGCACGCGGTATATGCACGCACATTACGTTATGCACAGGGTAATGAATAAAAACTGGTACCGGGGATCATTAGAAATAGGAACTCTATGTATACTAGGTTCTAAGGGGTTGATTAGGAACTCTGCGTCATTTCGTCCATAGACACAAATATCTTTTGTTTGGAGCATACAAATTTTACTATTTCGTTCATAGGAATCGTGTACTACCTATAGATTCAGCCAAAAGCTTCAGCAAAGAGCTTCCTAATACCAACCGGACCACAATGATAACGCAATCCTCTTTGCATTATATTAAGAGAGTACCTAATTTCTGTCTAGTAAAAATAGTTATATTACAGGATCTAAAACCAGCAAATCTCTTAATAAATCACGAAGGAATACTGAAGATTGCGGATTTAGGCCTCGCGCGGCTGTACTGGCCTGACGGCGGCAGACCCTACTCTCACCAAGTTGCTACACGGTGGGTACATAAAGCTATAATATCCTAATGAAATATTGAGAATTTATTAATATAAATAGTTTATTTTATTCACAGGTGGTACCGTGCCCCTGAACTTTTATATGGCGCCAGATATTATACGGAAAAAGTTGATCTGTGGTCGGTGGGATGTATTATTGCGGAAATGATTACTAAGCAACCACTATTTGCTGTAAGTGTAAAGTTGAAGTAATATTACGAAATCTATTAAAATCTGACATACTGAAAACTTGTGAGTTGTGATCGAAACTCGGAGAGCTTCAGAACAACTAATCTAAATCAGAGAGTTGTTGATAAACTTATTATTCTTTGTTTTGTTTATAGATACATTATCTAATTATCCCGTTTGTATAAACAGCTAAAAACGATTTCACCTTGGATTCCAGGGTGAATCAGACATAGAACAACTGGCGATAGTTCTGCAGAACCTCGGCACGCCATCCGAAGATACTTGGCCGGGTCATTCCGACCTGCCGGACTACCACAAGATCACGTTTCCCGAGTCAACACCCGTTCCCTGGACCACCCTGCTGCCCGGGGTGGAACTAGATGCCGTGCATCTTATTAAATCATTCATACTTTATGACGCTCAGAAGAGGATATCAGCAAAAGAGGTATGGTATCAATTCATTACTCGGGGTTTCTCTCAGAATCAGTGATACGGTGATAACGTACTGGTTTCTAGCACTAATATACTCCGGCGTCGTTCCGTGATCGACAGATTATTACTATACGCAATTGTTCCATGCGGAGATTCTATTTTGCGAAAAAATTGTAATGATTTTAATTGATTACTGAAGCAGTTATAAATTTAGAAAACAAATATAATATTAAATGCGCAGGACTTCCGCTAAAGTTAGAAGACCTCCTTCCCAATTATAAATGAGTCAATGAATACCTACGCGAAACATTTTTTTCAGGCATTAAGACATCCATGGTTTCAATCCAGACCCACTCCTGCGTCGTTGGTAGATATGCCAAAGCCAAATACGAATAAAACAAAATAAGGTGAATAAATAATAATTAATTACAAGTTACATTTTTTATTTTAATCGTGTAACTATTATTACAATACATAATTTTATTACAGTTGTACTTTTACATTTTATATACATTTGAGCCAAAATAAATCTAAAGATATAAGAAAATCCTAAAATCTTAGGCATTTTCGTTTGCATTAGGTGCATTATAAATTTTAATTACGTGCGTGGAACTCATATAAGCCAGTGACACCAAAACAATACATTTTTATGAACATATGGCGTTTACCTTGACCCAAAAACAAACAAATGAAAAATAACAATTAAGTTATATCGATTATATCAATCGTTGAAACCTTCATCCACACCTATAAGTAATATATCAATTAAATTAATTAGTACATTTAATGTTCCCATAACATTGATTTATGTTCCAATTGAAAAATAAAACTAAATATTTTCAGAACGATATTATAGCCACATGCGTTGACTTTTAAAAATAACATACAATAAAACCAGTAGATATTACAATTTACATAAAAATGCAGATTATTTAATATTAAGAGATCAAATTTAATGAAGAATATTCTACACTTCCTTGTGTAATTACATTGTTACATCATTTTGTAACATCCAAACTAAGTATAAAATAATTATCATAATATCATCATTGTTATGATGATAACAAATTTTTGTTTAATTTACTTAATACAATAATAATAATTATTGCATATTATATTCGTTAAATACACGGTAAATAGTACAATTGAATAATTAGTAAATTATTTATATTTATACATAGTTGTCCTCAACTTTTATGGTATAAAAAGTATAAATAATTGTGACTTGTATAAACGGTCTTCATACATTTCAAATCTTGCGTTCGTTCTATGCGGCTATGTTTTAAACACAATAACTTTCATATTGTTTTAACAATTTGGCAGGAAAATATTTTTATTTTATGTTCACCTTGTTTGGCCCTTTTCCCACTAAAACTTAATTAACATATAACACCCATGGTTACAAATAAAGGAAAATTTAACAATTACGAGTATAACCCACTGGCCAGTAACTAACGCCCCAACTCAGAGTTAATAACGGTTACTTAAATCGCTTCTTAGTACATAATTTGTATGGTGATTCTTTACTAGGGAGCGATTAAAGTAACCGTTAGTGACTCTGAGTTTGGACGTAAGTATATTATAATAAATATTCACCAAACAAACGAGACTTACTAAAGTCTATCGCTGTTTGACTATGAATAGTAAAGTTTAGTAGAAGTTTTCTATTCCATCGTCCTTATTACAGCCCATTATTAAGTATAGAACCTTAATTACGCTAACAGTTTCTTTCGTTTTCAAGGTCTCAACTGTAGTACAGGTTATATGAAATTTGAAATGAAATTTAAAACTATTCATCACCCCTAAGTGCTTGTTCACACTGAACTCGCGGGCTGAACGCTACATACACCGCGCGCGCGTTTTGATGTGAACACTTTCATAGTAGGTCATATGTTTGATATTTCGCGACCGCGCCCGCGAGTTCAGTGTGAACAAGCACTAAGGCTAATACATAAAGTGAAAAACTAAAAAAAATGAAGGGATCTTGATACGTAAGAAAATTCTTATACATATTATTACTATCTGTGCTCGATCTATCGATAACCTAAAATTCTGATAATGAAAACTAAAATCGAAAAGATGAAGTAAACCTCATTAATAACAAACTATGTAGTATACTTAACACGTCATTTTTATTTTTTATTTTTCTTATTAATTATTATCAATCGATACCGTTCCCATCTGTGAAAAAAACCTCTTAAATCATTGAAGTATTATTACTAGCGTATAGAATGGTCACCGCGAACACAATGTATGTTCCAATGAATTGGCGCCGCGCGGCTGCAATTGCCAATGGATTCGTTCGATTTTGAAAGCAGAACAGGGGCTAAATTTTGAAAATAGAACCTCCCGGCAGGGAAACACATTTTGTTCGAGATATCTATTCTATGATATTATACTTCAATGTCTTAAATAAATGGAATTGGGTGTAAATTAATCTAGGGTGTCAGGTACTGTCACAGCTACCCTATAGGTTGTAATAACCGAATTAGTTTTTCACAATCGCACATCTAATGCCGATACAGAATACAGTAAATTTTTGGGGACCCAAAAAAATACATAACACATTCTTCGCCCAAGTAGTAAAATAGCGCCAAATCATACTATGATTGACAGATGCCAATATTATTGACATCTAACGAGGTCTGTGGTCTCCACGTCAGGAGACTATAGACTCTGATCATCATGAGATCCATGTTAATAAAGGACAATGTTTAGCAGTGTTACCAATATCACGGCAATTACAGTGTTCTACGGCTTTCAGGCCAAAAAATCACAAAATCCACGACCTATGGCTGGAACCCTACACGGCCGTAGCAAATTCTACGGCTTTTCGCAAATTCTACGGTATTTTTGTTATTTATTTTTTGCAAACATTTAACGAAACCCTTAAAACAGGCCAGCAGGCTAATGTTGATGTTAATCTAGGCTAATGAAAGTGTTCCTTGTTTTGTGGACATGAAATTCACTGCAGATGACCTTTTTTTTAGTGCGAGCGCTGAACCGATGGTATATGTATATTGGCGTAATCGGATGGG
The DNA here is from genome assembly GCA_911387775.1 of Thymelicus sylvestris. NCBI lineage: Eukaryota > Metazoa > Arthropoda > Insecta > Lepidoptera > Hesperiidae > Thymelicus > Thymelicus sylvestris. The sequence goes on along the minus strand of OU426905.1, from coordinate 11,133,734 downwards.
CATAATATACTGGCAGCTGTAGACACGGCCCACAGTTGATTTTTTTCCATATAAACACGGCTCTTTTATCTAATGTACACGGCCTTCCAAAAATTTTCATTGGCAACACTGATGGTTAGTGACCATATTAAGCCCATGGTCATTAAAATAGGTCCGTGGTCACCTTACAAGGACAGTCATTATACTAGGGCCATGATTACCAGACCGCCATATTTATAACACTTATTGTATTTAGCACATTGTTGTTATAAAAATTGTATCGATAAAAAATTACCTACAAATAATTTTCAAACCAAACTATTTTGATTAAATACGTCTTTACATTTTATAATCTTTAATACTAGTTTAATTAAATACTCGATACCGTTTATTTCTTAAAAGTAGTCAATTTTCTATACTCTAATCTCTAAACTACATAATATTTTCCGTTTAAATAAACGAAGTAAGGGGGCGTCCATAAATTACGTGAGGTGATTTTTTAAATTTTCTGTCCCTCCCTCCCCCCCTGGTGAGATGTCGTGAGATTTTATTCAACCCCCTCCCCCATCCCCCAATCTCACGTGAGATTTTTCAAAATGTGGGTTTCTTACGTAAACGCATTGGATTGTTATTGTAAAAAGAAAAAAAAACTGCTTCGTGCTTTTATTTAGTGAATGATCTTAATCGTATTACGATTACGCTTAAGATTAAATCTTAAGCATGTAAAATCTGGATTAAATAGACCAAAATAGTATTTTTTTTGTTTCAATAAGAAAAAAAATTGCGTGATATTTGCTGAGACCCCCCCTCTCTTCAACGTAAGATTAGAAGAGATTTGACTCGACCCCCTCCCTCCCTTAAACACCTCACGTAATTTATGGACGCCCCCTAATAACTTACAGAATATCCAAACAGTAACTAAATTCTAATACCACATAAATAATAAATAAGTACATGAACTTTGAAACAATGGCTACATACGAAAAACTATAAAAATACAAATTTTAATACAAAATAATAATTTGATGCTATATCGATTTTGATTTGGTTCATTGGACAGTAATTTCGATGAATAATGTTAGATCGCAAACCGTTTGGTAAATTTGGTAGGTTTGGAATAATTGAATACTGGCCAGGATAAAAAACTGAAAAGGATAAAAAATGCCGAGATTTGATATAAAGGGTTTTTATTAGTGATGGGCCGACTACAACCGACTAGTCGGGAAAACCGACTATTCGGCATGTTTTCTAGTCGCCGACTATTCGCCGAATAGTCGGCAAAAAAGGCCGAATAGTCGGCATTTATTTTCGTTACTAAAAATAAAGTTAAAGAAAACTCCAAAATTATAAAATCAACATAGTTAACTAGATTTATTATTTTAATAAATCAGATAATAACAAAAAAAATATTGAAGTGAGTGACAATGCGCCTTGATTTTGCTTCAACGGCTCTTTGATCGATAATTCCAATCTATCCATACTCCATACTAATATTATAAATGTGAAAGTGTGTTTGTTTGTCCGTCTTTCACGTCGCAACGAAGCTGTTATATGGTATGGTTTTTGTGTGTGGAGATAGTGAGGAGGGTGGAGAGTAACGTAGGCTACTTTTTATCGCGGTAAAACATCCCCATGGGAAGATCGATATTTTGTTAGTTGGTAGATATTTAGTTCCGGATGCTGTTAATAGATGGCGTTAGTAAAATTCATTTGCAAATTCTGAATCACGGTATCAAACGATACATGTAAATTACTTAAGTCATAGGCAACTATGTCAAACTAAGTAGGATTTGTAAAAAAACGATCTCTATTGCGGGCGAAGCTGCGGGCAAATGCTAGTACTATAATAAAACTCAAAGGGCAAATTTTCTGTACATTGATTAATTTTTTTTTAATTTTGATTAGGGGGCACTTCAATAACGTGGTAGAACACAAAAATATATTTTTCAGAACTATTGTCTGTCTGTCTATTTTCTGTCCGGGCATCACATGAAAACCCTTGAACGGATTTCGATGAAGATTGGTAAAGTTGTTGCTAATACTCCGGGTCATATTTTAAGATACTTTTTATCCCGGAAAATTAAGATTAAAACGTGATGAAAGTTTGTATGGAATAGTTTTAAAACATCAACCGATTTGCTTCAAAGCAACAAATGTTCCTTGCTTAAATTTATGGAACATATATTTTTCAGTTGTTCAAAATTTTGAAAACAATAGGAAAAAAAATACAAATTAATGTGAATATTGCTTATTTTTCAAAACCCGTTCCTGGAGGAATCCTTTGTGATTTTATCGTGGGTTTCAGTATATAAATTACTAAATATTTACCTTCTGCAAGAGGTACAAATAAGGTAAAACAATTTCCGTATGCGAAGCTGCGGGCAACAGCTAGTGTATGTATAAAACAGGGTGCTACTTTAAAACAGGAGTCATCGATAGCTTTTGAAACATTTCTACCGTTATCTCGCACAATAGGATGAATTATGGTGGTAAAGAATAAAAATTTGATCGAAGTAAGGATGATCGGCATTGCCGACTAGTCGGCCGAATAGTCGGCAATTTTTTTGCCGACTAGTCGGCTAGTCGGCTGATCGGCAAAACTCATAGTCGGCCCATCACTAGTTTTTATACATAGTGCATTGGTGGAATATATTAAGAGAAAACAAAAGTAACAATATTTTTTTGAATTTTGGTTTGTGGAATATTTCTGGAATTTATTGAATTTTTTAAGATGTTTTCAGCTCGTTCGTTAATTCCCCTCTATATAACCCTGTATATAATACATCCCTTTATTTTAATTACCTAAAGCCATATTTAACTTTAAGGAAAATTTTAACTTATTAATTGGGCTATAATATATATTATATAAAGATTTTAGGCGTATTTAAAAAAATCAAATACTTCTTAAATTTTTTTTCACATTCATGTTTTTTGAAGCAATTAAATAGGTTCTACTGCTATATTTACAACAACGTTTATGTACAAAGCTCTATGAGAGCGGACTTAAAGATTCCTAATGATTTTGAGGTAACATTTCCTTTGCATGCATGGCATTGCATGGTGTTAAACTGTTTCGGAGGTAGATTTTACTTCTCTAATAAAAAAAACCGTCTATAACATTTTTTTAACTTAAACATCGTATCAAAATCCGTCGCATACTTTGAGTAAAAAAACTACGTGAAAGAAAAGTATAGGAAATTTTAAATTGGTTTATTAAACAAACAACATTTTGATTTGATAATAATTGACGAATTCTCGATCAAAATCATAAATTGAATACCCATTCATTCCCCATCACAGACTCCATAACAAAAGTTATATTAGAAGTATGTTTGCTTTTTCCATTTAAACATTTGATTAAACAGAAAAATAAATATTTTTAATTTAATTTTCAGTCACTTTCCATTTACCTTATTTTTATTCACTATGTCTTTTATGATAAGACATTAAGCTAACAAACGACAAATAATGCTAAATTAAAAGAAAATAACATAGAATCATCTACAAATACCCACATTTTACTAAAATGTTTATACAAGCTTTGCCATAAATGAGAGACATTTGATGTAGTTATACTAAACGCAATGTACGATCATGACGTCTTTTATTGCCTTAATGCAAATGGACCATTTCCCTATTATCCCATATCAACATATGCAATAATTACAAAACAAGATTTATATACATAAACCCTTTTACACTATAAATTTACTTGTTTATAAAAGTATAAAAATCAGCAATAAAATAACTTAACATTCCTATCACAAGATCAAATGTATCTCCTCTCTGGCAGCATATTGGCTATCTAGCTTTTTACAATGTTTACATAAATTACAAAGCTTTATTAAATAATATGGTCGAGGCCTTATATCTAACCTATAAAAAGGTCACTTTCAGAATTCTGCGCTACTTAGGGATAAAAATGCAGAGGTGTTCTCCTTTTAAATTTATTTATTAAACCGTACGAGATTTACACCACACCAGTGTATTATGTCTTTTTGTGTATGTTTGTGCTACCTCTACATGTTTTTTTTACAGTTTATAGTCTGTTATTATTCATGTTTTCCTATTTTGTGTTTCAGCTGGCATAACTAAGTACAGTCACCTGCAGAAAAAAGTAACCCTTTATAAACACAAAGATGAGTTACTTTTCTCTGCAGGTGACTGTGCTATAATATAGTAGTCGCTACTACCCTTTATATTGATTTACTTTTTACTATGCATTACTGTACCTTATCACCTTATCTGACAACTGAAAACCAAAAAGACGACATCGGTACGGTGGGTGTATAACATTGCACGGTATTAACACATTAAACTATCAATTTTAAAGACTTGCTATATTAGTAACGACATTCAATCCTATAGACATCTAATGAAATATCAATAATATTGCTTTTCGAAGTGAAAAATTGCTTGATGGATAGAACGTATAACCTAAAAAGTTCTTTATACAAAAATTATTATAAATAACGCCACAGGTGGGTTTATTTTTCGAGCCTTTATGTGTAAGGCCCTTTGCACACGGCGTCGTAATGCAAGCGTACGTATACGCGCGTATAACGAGAAAATACGAGCACGAATATGTTCAAACAATCTTGTACACCTAGTAGTGTTGGAGGAAAACGAGATGAATTTTCATTACGAAAGCAAGCGTATTTACTTTTTGCGAACATCTGGTTCCATTATAATGACAATTCAACTGAACGCTTACAAAACGATGTGTTTATTTTATAAAATTCAACTCTCATACTCATTACGTTACAACGATACGCTCATGTGCCTTCTACACCTGCATCTTAACGCGTTAATAGGCTAGTTGACAAAATTTGGAAATTAGTTTAAAACTATAGCTTAGCATCTATTTCACCCCAAAAATATATTATTCTAAGAAAAATAAGTCTTTTACATTAGTATTTTGAGTTTTTAGAAATGAACTTGAAATTGACCGCGAAAAAGGCCAAGACTGTCATGGCGTCTTGAATGACGTCACACCTCGCGAAACAGCCGTGTTTGTATATGACAGTCAATTGTGTTTTTTAATAAATAATGAATTCCTCGCATTATAAATATATACAATATACTTTATAGTGCCCCAATGAAAAAGTACAACGATAAAAACGCCAAACAAATTATTCATATACGTTCCAAACAATAAACAAATACGAAGAAAGTGGTTAAATATGGCAAGGAGGCAAGATGCTCTTACTTTATCAACTGATTCCACAATTTATTTCTGTGAAGATCATTTTGATCTAAGTATTAAACACAACTTGATGTATCTATTTATAAATGTATAGTAAAAGAAATGAATTTTGCAAAATCTACCATAATATACCACACATAACCTATAAAATGTTATGACTTGAATAGGGTTTTATGATGTATTTGAGTTAAAATATTATTAAAACTTTGTATTCGCTAACCTCAAAATCAGTTATATATTTATATTCCATAGTAGGTAAATGCGACTCTCTGACTGGTAACTGCTAATTAAATGAGACTTTGTTTGTTCTTCACATTATACTTACACAGAAGTTTTAACATTGCGGAATTCCGATGAACAAAAGTTCAATCATCAAAGATCATTGCAAAAAATTTGCCAAGCATAACGGCGTCAATTTTGGGCAAATTACTGCTGTTTGCTTTGTTAAATCCAGATTCCATGGCAAATTATACCTGTCTTTCAAGATTAAACTAAAAACGAACTATATTAATTTAACAAGAATTGCTGAAAACTCCAAATAACCTGTTCATTTTATACGAAAATGACAGCTACAACGTAGTGTTTCGCGAGGTGTGACGTCACGCCTCCATGCGCTTCTCTGATAGGTGTTTAATGTCATATGATTAAACGCCTCAATTTGTCGATTTTATTTTCCAAAAATATTATTAATCTTTTATTATTTTAATAGAAAAGTTGCATTTTTGCTTACTAATTATCATGGTTAATCATTAGAAACTCTAAGCCATCGGATTTATTCTTAGTGGAAACAAGCCTATTAATGCTTAAGGCATACGCAGGTGTCGCCAACACTTAAGGTGCCAAAAGGGATGTGGCCGTTTTACATTAAAACTACATTAATTTACCCCTAGTAGATAAAAAAAAAATACGTTCATAAGTGTTTTGAAATACCCACATGAATATCGATGGTTAAGAATCAATAGTGTCTACCTAAAAAAAGTAATTTACTTTTTTCACACATCACACACAGGGGATAAAAAAAAACATATTTACTGTTCATTGATAAGGTTACTGAAAATTTTTATAACGTACATAAAAAGTATCAACATATCTATTTTTTTAAATTTTATAACAGACAGTCAGGGAAGAGGGAGAGGGGGAGTTGTTATTCGGTACAAAGTTTGCCGGGTCAGCTAGTATATAAATAATAGAGAATTACCTTTTGTTCATCTCCTGTGAACTTAACTTTTTTGAGATAGATACTATTGATTCTTAACCGTCGATATACATATAATTTTTTTGTATATATAATGCTATTGCACGTGAAGCGATAACTCTGGCGGTTTCCTCGACACCTCAAACGATTTTACTTCTGTTAGCCACATTAGCCTCGCAAGCTAAGCAGATGTACCAGGGACATTACAGGGCTACGCTACGCTATCGAAGGTGTTAGTTCCGTATCCATCCCGCGGTGTGGAGGTAGTGTCGGATGGCGAGGTCGATGTCGCAGTCGGGCGCCGGCGCGCGCCGCAGCAGCACGCCCTTCATGGTCACGTACTGCGCCGGCGCCAGGCTCAGCGCCGCGCACAACTGGTCAAACACGATACATGCACTTTTTTTGTACCACACTAATTTTGTTGTAATATAATTGTATTGAATTTTGTTAAAGATACATTTTCAGAATTCACAAATAGATGTACCTGCAGAGAAAAGTAACCCATCTGTTTACAACGCAACAGGCAACGGAAACATTGCTGTTCGTACATATATTTATAAACAGGTGGCTTACTTTTCTCTGTAGGTGACTGTACATATGTATATTAATTTTCTAAGGGCGGATTCGACCAAATATGTTACATACCAGTAACTATGCCTCGAGGTAATTAATTAAAATGTAGTGTAGGTAGTAAGCAATTAAAATTGCAACGTTTAAAAGCGCTGCTGAAGATTTTATGAACACATAATTTTACAAGATTATAATATGATGTCATTTATCATGACAATATTCAAACCAAGGATATAAAGATCCGATATAAAATTTAATTTGCAGGATTGCAGGAGAACCCGCTTATAAATTAGGCCTAATCCGCCCTTAATGAAATAAGGATGGAGGATTTATTGTAATATGTATAAGTAAATAACTGGTTAATAATATCATTATATTTCGGGACACATAAAAACCATAATATTTCATCAAAGTTATAATTGTGACGTGTTAATCATTACCGGCACGTTTATAAAACGTCTAATTTGATAGTAAGTCTGCGACATCCAAGCCGTATGGTTAGTAATATAATTAGAGAGCATTGTTCGAGCTCGAGTTTTCACAACAATACACAAATATTTGAATTCGATGACACATGCTACGCTCATAAAAGGTTTCGTAACTGTTGAACAAACATATTATGAAAATATCTATAACTAAATTCACTAACAAGGCAACGTCTTGAATCGATATAATGACTTAATTTTTTCAACGTTTTGAAATACATTTTTGCAAGCTGCGAATTCAGTTAAGTTACTCCTGACAGAATACGACTTCTGCTCGTCTACAACAGATCGTATAATTACTTTAAACAACATTCAGATTTAATTAAAATCAGATGGAACGTGGGTACCGGTATATTTAACTCTTGTAATGGAAAGGGGAAATGCATAACTGATTTAATATTACCTACTGTTACTATTACATTGTTCATTTTACGTAAAAGCATTATGCAAGATATGACTTATTAACTATTATCCTTAACAAAACCAACGATGACAACAGAAGCAATTAAAGATTATAAAAATGGTAGAATAGATTAGATATAAGTTAAGTAAGATCGACTCTTTCCTTCTATATCCCTGATGCAGTAGGAAGATTATAGAAGTGACACACGACAAGAAATAGGTTAGCTGAAGTTAGTTGAGTTGCGGTTACATTAAGTTAAATTACATAAGGTAAGTTTATTTAAGTAAGGTTATGTCACCTGTATCTCGTTGCTAGTCAGCAGCTGCCTCGAGCAGGCGGCGCTGCTGCTGCTGCATGAGCTCTTTCTGGAGCATCCACATGCGGTACTTCCGTCCCGTGTGCACCTTGGGCTGGTGGAACTTGAGCCGCTTTCGCCGTCTCTGTCGCACCATCATCACCATCATTAACACAACGCCGCGTTAGTTTACCACAAACAACATGGTAGAATGTGAGAAAGAGATAGTGGTGTCACGTAACACCACGTTGGAATTATATTCCTTCCTATTTCCCATTGGCTTTGCTTGCGTTTTCCGGGATAATAAATATCCTATATCTTATTCCAACTCATGGGCTACCGGTGTGCTAAATTTAATGAAAATCCATTCAGTAGTTTTTGAAACATACATACAAACATTCACATTTATAATATACTACTAATAGTAGGAAGGAAGTAGGGTTAAATAACGGGAATGACATAACTTTGCTTCCGTCACCACAGACACTTCTACCACAGACAATAAACGAATTTTTCCATTTCACTATTACCTCAAAAAGGTTAAAGAACGACACACAAACCTACAAACGAGTCGACGAGTTACTTGATGGTAGGCCGTCAGCCCTTGGACGTCAGTAACGCTTTATGCATCACCGATACGTTGTCGGCAAAGAAAGAAAGAAGAAAGATACATCTGACTCTCAACCGGATTATATCATCAGTAATATTAATGACATATCATAATATTAACTTAATAGGTAGTAAGGGGTCAACATCGTTCAGTGGTATCATCGATGCGTTGCCGGCCAAAAAAGAAGCGAAAACCGCATTATTTGTGGGGAGACACGGCCACATAATTTGAATGAGAATGATAGCGAGCCATGCGGGCAAAAACCCCGACCACCATGCCCCCCCGTTAAACCGTTTTGTATTGGTATGCGTTAGTTAACGCGTTAAGAATGACATTGTGTGGTCATAAGTTAGCTAAAAGGGGCGTGGCCTTGACGTTTTTTCGACACAATGGTTTTCGATCCAAAGGATTAAATTCGTTAAAATTCACGCCAATTACTGTTAGCCACATCTGCTTAACGCGTTGAATAAGGTGTTAACATTTACTACAACCTAGTACTACACACAAAAAAACCAAGTACTACAAGAAAAACTAGTACAAAGACTAACTTTTTTCTTAGCAGCTGCGTGCTGTTCGTCGTTGGATCTCTTGTCTGGTTGGTGTCCAGGCACCCACTGCTGCCCTGGCGAATACAATCGTTATACGGGATCAAATCCAAAACCACACCACACAGCATGATCGGGTTAGTAATCACACTGTGCCCTACCGTTAGCATGATTCAACTGTATACAATAGAATTATGTTTATTGTACGTTACGTGTGTGACAGATAAATTGGTACAGTCACCTGCAGAGAAATGTAACCCATCTGTTTATAAACACACAGTAACAGATGGACTACTTTTCTCTGCAGGTGACTGTACTAGTAGTCGCAGTGCAGTGAGATACTGCAACTACTATAGACACTTACACATACTACATCCCACACTAGAATTCTGTTAATTACCTGTTAATCTGCTAAATTACCGAACGCGAGGTTGGTTTATTTATCTTTTGCCTATGTCAAATAACTGGAATGAAGTTTTCCGCATCAAATGGAACAATAGGCTAGTTGACAAAATTTGGAAATTAGTTTAAAACTATAGCTTAGCATCTATTTCATCCCAAAAATATATTATTCTAAGAAAAATAAGTCTTTTACATTAGTATTTTGAGTTTTTAGAAATGAACTTGAAATTGACCGCGAAAAAGGCCAAGACCGTCATGGCGTCTTGAATGACGTCACACCTCGCGAAACAGCCGTGTTTGTATATGACAGTCAATTGTGTTTTTTTAATAAATAATGAATTCCTCGCATTATAAAAACTTTATAGTGCCCCAATGTAAAAGTACAACGATAAAAACGCCAAACAAATTATTCATATACGTTCCAAACAATAAACAAATACGAAGAAAGTGGTTAAATATGGCAAGGAGGCAAGATGCTCTTACTTTATCAACTGATTCCACAATTTATTTCTGTGAAGATCATTTTGATCTAAGTATTAAACACAACTTGATGTATCTATTTATAAATGTATAGTAAAAGAAATGAATTTTGCAAAATCTACCATAATATACCACACATAACCATATAAAATGTTATGACTTGAATAGGGTTTTATGATGTATTTGAGTTAAAATATTATTAAAACTTTGTATTCGCTAACCTCAAAATCAGTTATATATTTAAATTCCATAGTAGGTAAATGCGACTCTCTGACTGGTAACTGCTAATTAAATGAGACTTTGTTTGTTCTTCACATTATACTTACACAGAAGTTTTAACATTGCGGAATTCCGATGAACAAAAGTCGGTGATCATTGCAAAAAATTTTCCAAGCATAACGGCGTCAATTTTGGGCAAATTACTGCTGTTTGCTTTGTTAAATCCTGATTCCATGGCAAATTATACCTGTCTTTCAAGATTAAACTAAAAACGAACTGTATTAATTTAACAAGAATTGCTGAAAACTCCAAATAACCTGTTCACTTTATACGAAAATGACAGCTACAACGTAGTGTTTCGCGAGGTGTGACGTCACGCCTCCATGCGCTTCTCTGATAGGTGTTTAATGTCACATGATTAAACGCCTCAATTTGTCGATTTTATTTTCCAAAAATATTATTAATCTTTTATTATTTTAATAGAAAAGTTGAATTTTTGTTTACTAATTATCATGGTTAATCATTAGAAACTCTAAGCCATCGGATTTATTCTTAGTGGAAACAAGCCTATTACATGGCTGCTGTATACAGCAGCCATGTAATTGGTCCATTTGATAGCGCTGTATAACAGCGCTATGCTACCGCTTAGCCAAGTAATACTTAAGTGATGACTGTGAAACAGATGGCTCGACATAACGAACGCACTAAGAAATAGAATATTTGCATACCCTTGCTTCCTTACTTAGGCAAGTGTCTTTTCTAAATAAGGGGGGTAAGACTCACGAGCCGATAACGTACATTTATCTGTCACACAACACTGTAGTTAACTATTGCGTCTGTTAAACCACGTTTATAACAGTTCACAATAAACGATATTCTTATTCGTCTCCTAGATATAAATCTTACCAAGACGATATTTTTTTTATTATAATTCTAAATTATAGATACTGCTGAAGTAGAGCAAACGCAAGGAAATATTATAATTTAGGTCTACTGTTTTAAGGTTTATTCTTTAAATTTCTTCTGAGATAGGTATTCTATAAAAGTTTTTCTTACTATAAACATGCAAACTATGAATGTAGCTAAATTAAATTATGCATAACCACAGAAGAAATAATAGTATTTAGGCATACAATTTATTATTTATTAAAATATAAAACATAGACCATCTTATAACAATGAAAAGCTAACACCGCGAAAGCGGAAGCATGATGATTCATGAAAACTGTACGTAAGCATGAACTAATAGAGCCATGCAAAATTAATAACTCAAAAACTGTAACTGACAAACCATAGACAACTAGGTGAATTAAACAGACAATCATAAAAGGAAACAGTATATGAAATACTCTGAAAGTCTAGCTAGGCAACATTACGATGAATTCTATCAACATTACTATGAATTCTAATATCTTTTTATCGCTTATTAGATCTTCAAACATTTTACGTTCTAGAACTCATCAATATTACACTGTACTAAAGTGAGTGATAAATTAGTAACATAAGACTATAATGTTGCATCATACATTTGATAATAATAAAAGGACCCAAGGATTAATGTGCCCTCAAAAGCACTGAAAAATTCTTGAAGGAATGTTATGTCCTGCCCCCGTCCTACCCCTAATCATTTAATTTTTTTTCATTTTCATTTTCATCCTGTCGACATCAATCAATTTGATTAACCGGGTAAGTCCTAACCGAACAACTAAAATAAAACCATAAACCAATAATAATGAAAACTGAGAAAAAAAAACTATACTTCTTTATGTATGTATTCATGCTCAATAAATTACATAAATCCATCAACCTTGAATAAGTTGTCCTTTCCCGCTCACAAGGAAGGTATGAATGTAATGGACTACTATATAGCAGGAAATAAATATATTATGGTAATGTACTTCACGTGAGTAACGTCCATACATGTTGATATACTGTAATAAAACAAACGTATTTCCTACTTTTCAAACAATTTGCAAAGTATTATTTCGCCGAAACCAGAAGTCAGACAAGTCAGATTCAAAATGTTTCTTGTCCATATGTATTGAATAATTTTAGTTGTAAAAATAATCTAACCTGACCCGAGCCCTAAACCGGAATTATGTGGAAAAATAATTCATTTAAACTTTCCTCATTTTACCCTCTGCCTCTTGGTTCAAATAGTATAAAAATTTGTTCGATAAATCATTGTTTATGGCAGGCAAGGAAACGCTGCGAGGAACTTAACTTCACAATAAAAGCGATAAGAATCACTGAACCGGGTTGATAGCACAAGTACAGACGCGACACACGCAGTGTTGCCAGGTACAATATTAGGTAGATTTAACGTTTGCCGTAACGAGGCTTTTAATATATCTACATTATTTTGAACCACGCAAAAGAACATAATTTAATAGAGAAAACCCTACAGTATTTTATTACAATCTACTGGATTGTGGTCACGGCGAGACTTGTGTCTCTATTCTCCATGTAACTGGGTTGAAATGTCGTCATTATAAAATACAAATTGTTTTGTTAGCACCCATTACATTTAAAATGAAAATACCGTAATCCACTTTACAGACCTGGCAACACTACATACACACGTATAGTACGGCCGACGGTTCTAGGCCGGCCTGAAGTTAGGCTTTCGAAAATTGTGCGCAGGGTCGCGACGAACGGTCGGCGAACGAGACATTGTTTGTTTCAGTCACACGTCCACATTCGCTTAGTGTTCGTGTCGTTATCTCTCTTATACCTGCGCACAATTTGCGAAAGCCTAACTTCAGGCCGGCCTAGAACCGTCGGCCGTGCTGTACACTCCCACCATAGATTACCTCCAAAAGATACCGCATACAAGGCAACTGACGCGCGCCAACATGTACTTGCATTTGCAAGTCGACGACAATAGTGTCGACCAATACTGACGCGTCCTTGGCGTCCAAGTCCAAGTATGAATTAGAAATAGCCAATCACAGCGCATATTTTTGTCCCCCGCAACCCGCGCCTTCCGCCAAATTTTGTGAGTTCAAACTAAGTAAAATTAACTTATGCGGAATCTATTGGGGGTAATCTATGACTCCCACGCACGACGCACACACGGCCAGCTAAAAGCGCACTAAGTACCACGGCTCTCACGTCGTGCGGCTTCCGGTGCGCGGCGTGCTGGTCGTAGTGCGCGCACTCCTCGAGCCGCGCCACGCCCGCCAGCCGGTAGCGGTGCAGCTCCGCCAGCCGCACGCGCAGCTCCCGCTCGCGCCACAGCCCCGCGAGCACCGCCGTGTGCTCCGCGCGCCCGTAGAACTGGGCCGTCCAGCGGAGCCGTTCGGTGAACTCTCTGTGGGGTTAATAGCAATTTTTATTTATTTATTTATTTATTTCATACAGACAATTTTGATGTAAACATTACAGATCTTAAATCCAATGCGTTTACAACGTCTCCACGTATTGCTATATATGTTATTATCCTTGACGCAAAAAGAGGTATTATAAGTTTGATGTTTTTATCTCTCTGTGGCTATGTAGCTCCTAACGAATAGACCGATTATGATGCGGTTTTTTTTGAAAGTTGATGTGATCGCGATTGTTCTTAGCTACAATTTATGAAGATCTGTTTCAAGGTCATCAAGCTCTTTATTGGTGAAAATATGGTGTCGAGGTCACGTACCACATATGTACCAAGGTGTCGTAAGATGCTACAGAACTGGCCCTCCTGCTTGGTAGTAGGGCTTTACTTAAGGATTAATCTTTTAATGGCTGGCTATGACTGTCTTGCATAATACAGTCGCCAATGACTTGTCATGTTTCGACCGAGGGCTAGTTCTTTATTTCTCTTTCTTCTTTCCTGGCCAGCAATGCATAGATGATGACTATTGTGTCCATGAGTGATTGTAATATAATCATCATGTAGCTTGTCTGAATGTTTGTCTTGTAGTTAAATATAAAAATATGTATCTATACTCACTTTTTGTCTTTAGCTAATTTTCCTAATGTTCGTTGCTTATTCCTCTGGTTATTGAAGAACACTGACACTAGCTGAAAGTCCCTCACCAGTCTTTTTCTTCTCGTTCTCTCTCTCAGTCTTCTTGTGTATATGTCTACTTGGGATAACTTAAGAGCTGTAACAAAAAAATGTGAGCGAAATTATGCAAACTTTATCCATATAGTTTGTCTCCCTCTGTATCTATAAAAATGGATCATACAAATATTTTTTTAAATACATAATATAGATTTGACAAAACTTTGTTAATATAAAAACTTTACCATCCATATTCAAAAACAAAGCTTAAGTAAATGAAGGAACTCTATGCAAAGAATGCTATTTTTCACTGCGATTATTATGTTCAAGCCTTCTGTTTCACAAACATCACTTAAGTATTATTTGGCTGAGCGGACGCATAGCGCTGTATATAGCCCTGTAATTGGTCTATTTGATGTGACCTACTTTATTGTTTGACAAAGGCAAAAGACAAAGATGGCAATAAAAATCAAACTTTACTTTCTATTTTAATATAAGTCAAACCAACTCTATACACTCAGAAAAATTGTTTATACTCATACTCTGCAATAGTATGAAAGGTAGATGATTTGGTGTTGCACCACTGTTTCCACTCTTAAGACTTCCATAATCCTCGCATATTGTGAATGATACTCACCAACATCCAATTCATCATCATCAGCATTCAGAGACAATGTGGATATTAACTGTTCAGCTTCATGGTCATGCTCCTGAAATATTGATATTCAACGTACATTAGGCGTGACCAGTGGGAATATTTCATACCATAATGAGAAAGAAATATTAAATGAAGTTCAATCTCTCTTCAAGTCTTGGATCATAAATATAATATATGCTTCTACACTTTAAAAAGTAAATGTTTCATATTATTATATGAAAGATTTAAAAAGTATTATATAGAGCAATACAATTTTACAAGCAGATACCACAATCCCCATGCCAAAACCTCACAAAACCATTTCAGGCATCGACAATTACTTGTATACTCACAGTGTTATTAACTAAACTAATTACCCTTTCAAAGTCATCCCTATTGGACATGTAACCGAGCTGTGCTGCCTCATCCGGAGTCACTGCCAAGGGAAGCAGCCTGGACACAGCACTGGGGCCGAGGGGACCATCATCCTTGTCTGCACAGTGCAGAGACGGCCTACTGGTGCTCTCCACACTACCCCATGTAGCTCGTCCAATACTACCTTCCAAATACCTTGTTATGTACTCGTCTTTGGCCTCTGAAATATTGTTAGGTAATGTTGAATTAGCAAGTTTAGTAAATTTCATATTCTATGTCATCTTAGGTACATGCTTTGTTATTACAGGTTTTATAAATATGGGAATACAGTTCCCATTGCTAAATAATTGCAGCTATGAGATGTCTATGGCTTAGAGCCTTTAATTAAATTGAATGATACGCTATCTGAAAATTGGACCATTGGACATTTATGAATTAGACATTCTGCACATAATACACATAAACCTTTGTAATTCAGATATGGTTGACACTTGCCTGAAGCAGATAGAATTGTTTATGTGAATATTTACTAAGTATAGTGAATTACTGTACTACAATTTTCTGTAACAAAATATCATAACTTACCATCTGGGGACCTCGTCTCAATGTGTTTAGCAATGTCTTCCCAGTTCCCAAAACCAAACTGCTCTATTGCATCTAATAATCTAACTTCTTCATTTGCTGACCAGCTAGTTCGTCCCAAAAATATACCAAACGCCCCTGAATCCTACAGAATTTTTAAATTAGTCTTAGGTAAACTTTTACCACATAAAGCAACATATTAAAAAAAACAAAGTTCTTTACCATGAACTGATAGGAATGGTCATTTTTGTGTTGTCCGATTTCAGCACCCAACGAAAAACACTGAAACAGTAGGACTTGTCAAGACAACATTCAAAATTAGCGCCAAAACTTTAAACAAAAATGGCAACGAAGCCAGTATACCTGCAAACAAATATCAAAGTCGACACATTCAGCACATCTTACACGAACTCCGTTTATTTCTTCCTGACAGTAAGTGCAATTATATTTGGCGTATAAATCTGAAAACGACATATTTACAATATCTACATACAATAATTAATCGCGCGTTGGCAAACTTGGCAGTTTTCGTATAATTACTCACCAGCCATCTTTTTTTCACAGACAAGCAAAAAGAAAATGATGTTTCCAGATTATATAATTATACAGATTACTTATGACTTAGGTTGATGGTTACTTTAAAGGTTAGGTTAGATCATAGATCATAGATATATTATATCTATGGGTTAGATCAAGTTTGCAAAGATAATTGGGTGTTTGTTTGTCTTTCCTTCACACCACACAATCCGTTTTGATGAAACTTAACTTGACATAGAGACCCGTTCTGAATTAAAAAATAGGATTGATTTTATCCCGATTGCGTATTCCCGTAAGTTGATTAGAATTAATAGAATTGGGCCTTTGTTGTTTGTGATTTCAATTTGTTTAACGGTAAAAATGAATATTTGGAACATGTGAATGGGCATTCTATTACCGAATACCATTAAATGTATTCATAAATAAATTATTTTAAATTATTTTGCTCCATGATCAATAATCAGCATTAGGGTCAATACACACTTATTCAGCGCCATTCACATATCGCATTTCACTGAACGATTTTACACTAATTATTCAGTTTTGCTTCTATCAACCGCATACGCCACGGCCGTACAGCGTCGTAAAATGTGAATGTTCTATCTACTAGCGTACGGCTCTGAATATGCTGCGAAGACGTTAAGCTACTCATTTAGTTGGTATTGTGCCCTAAATAAGGACAGTTCTATGTGCGATGTTTTTACCTCGGCTGCGTTGGACGCTGACGCTGACGCTGTATGCGGTGCAACAGTGCTGAACGCAGCCGAACAGCGCATAATCGTCTCCATACAAAATCTATGGACAATTATTCTTCGAGCTTCGTTCTCGATATTAGCATAGCAACACTAGTAGTACCACGACGGACTCGCCATTTCGCACTGAATTTTAGAGGTAGATAAAAAATAAAACATAAAATTATCAATTTTTAACCGACTTCAAAAAAAGGAGGAGGTTCTCAATTCGACTGTATTTTTTTTTTTTTTTTTTATGTTTGTTACCTCAGAACTTTGGACTGGGCGAACCGATTTTGATGATTCTTTTTTTAATCGAAAGCTGATGGCTGTCATGTGGTCCCACATAAATTTTATTGAGATCTGACAATGGCATCCATGAGAAAACTACATAAGTCGTAAATTTGTGTTAAGATGTGCGCGACAAATTGACGAATAACTCAATATCACGTCAACCGATTTCGATGATTCTTTTTTTAATAGAAAGCTGGTTGAACGAGATCTGACAAGTAGTTTTTGAGAATTTGAAGTCGGTTATTTTTTGTTAGTAAAATTTAGATTATTGTAGGGTAGATTTATAAAACCTCACTCAGCTGGGGCGCTCTCCTCTTAGGTTCGTCATTCACGTTTCAGTGCTTCGCTGTTTCGCACGGGCGCAAAATTGAAGTTAAAAGCAAAAATGCTTAAATTAAAGTTTAAATAGTCAGGAAGAAATCAATTACTTGTGTAAAATAATAAAAAGGTTAAAAAGAAAAATTAACCAAAGTAAAAGTGATCTACAGTGTGTATCGTTGAATTCGTACAGGGAATCGTTGGATTGGATTGGATAGCGATTTATCAACGCTTATAATGAGCAGGTAGGTGAATTCCAGAATTCAAATACAGATGAATACAGCAAGTAACTAAAAATCATAACCCTACTTTAGTCGGTTAAAAATTGCTTGCAAATGTAATTCGCAAGGAAATTACACGTAATTACTAAGCAGAAATCTGTTATATATCAGTGAATATATAATTTTAATATGAATACCCTCAGGGATTCCTCTTTTATTCTCTCCATTACTAGCACGTGTTTTCCGTATGGAAAAAATATTACAATATTATTTAAATTCATAACTGGATTGTCCTTTGGGGGCCTTCCAAATAAATACCTGCTAACCGGAATTACCTGGGGGGTTCTTCCATAGCTAATAAATGTATTCCATAAGGAATTTATCAATTTATATGCAACATTATGTAATACAAACATACTCGGATTATTCTTTGATGGATTCCAAATAAAAAAGTACCTGTTAATTGCTAGTACATGTATTCTGTAAGGAATTGATATTGCATTAGTGTACAAATACGACGTGCATAATGATGATGTGCATAAGTGCATCAATGATACCTACATGAATAAATGATTTTGAATTTGAATTTGAATTTGAAATACAAAATATAATCGCGTTTTCTTTTGAAGGCCTTCTAAATAAAAATAAAAAGTGCCTGCTAACATAATCACCTATAAGGTTCTTCCATCGCTAGTATGTACTAGTACTAGTTTTCCGTAATGAATTTATATCGAAATAGTATATAAATACAAAACATAATCGGATTGTCCTTTGGGGACTCCTGTGGGGTTCACTGCTGGCATTACTTTTGAATTAGTTTTACGCAGACAACTGCAACAAAAAGTACTCGCTAATCGGATCTACCTGTGGGGTATTTCCTCCGCATTGTACATGTATTCCATGAAGAATCCTCACCGTGTTACGGAGACAACTGAAACAAAAAGTTCTTGCTAATCGGACCTACCTGAGGGACATTTCCTCTGCATTGTACATGAATTCCATGAAGAATCCTCACCGTGTTACGGAGACAACTGAAACAAAAAGTTCTTGCTAATCGGACCTACCTGAGCGATATTTCCTCTGCATTGTACATGAATTCCATGAAGAATCCTCACCGTGTTACGGAGACAACTGCAACAAAAAGTTCTTGTTAATGGGATCTACCTGAGGGATATTTCCTCTGCATTGTACATGTATTCCATGAAGAATCCTCACCGTGTTATGTAGACAACTTCAAAAAAGTACTCGCTAATCGGATCTACCTGGGGGGTATTTCCTCTGCATTGTATATATATTTCATGAAGAATCCTTACCGTGTTACGCAGACAACTGCAACAAAAAGTACTCGCTAATCGGATCTACCTATGGGGTATTCCCACTGCATTGTAAATGAGTTCCAGAAAGAATCTTCACCGCATTATGCAGCTGACTAGCGTATATTCCATACGGAATTAATATTGCACGCTTCGTTTTCGTTGAACTACACAAAGTACTTGACAACGATTGGGATAATTGATTACTCAAACAAAAAAGAAAAATATAAATATATATATATGTATATATTTCTAAAGGAACTCACGTCACGCTGCACAGCACACGGTGAACTGAAACAAGTACTTATTTTTTCGCATGAAACTGCGAAGGATTTTTATTCAACGAGCAAGGGCTGTATACGAGCAAGGGCTGTATATTATTTATTTATTCACAATAAAATGTAAACGTAACAGGTTCATTTAAACCTAACACCGTTTACAATTTACACGAATCAAGGGTGATTCTCTCATCATCTGCAAAACTCCATCTTGGTACTGCAAACAACGTTCGTCGACGCGCGTGAGTACATTATAATAATATATCCAATTACCAGCAATAATGACAATGAAAATTGCACTACTTTCATCCATCCAGAACTTTGAAGTTCACAAGTAGTGTGAAGTTGTTATAACAATTATTATAGTATCAACTTTTAAAAGTTTTTGCTAACCGCACCACTGCAACGGTGGTACTCAATACCGACGGTGATACCTTAACAACAGTAGCTGTCTATTCCGTCGACAACGCATTGGTGATGCCCATTTTTTCGTGGGTTGTGAATTAAATTCTCTTTGATCATAAAGTCTGCGAATCAATAACCAGCTAAGCCTGTCATCAGGCCCTTAAGCAACAGTAACTTTTCAGTAATATTTCTGAAAACCGCCGTAAGGAGCGTAAAAATTGTTCGACCTGCTGGTCGAACTATGCATATGTGACTCTCACACAAAGGTAGCCAATGCTGACAACAAAGCCAGCCTAAAAACAGCCTTAAACTATCAGCCGTAGACGTAAGTTCTAAAACGTTCTCACGATACGGATATATAATAATAATAAGACTAAGATATTTTATCTATCAAATCTATTATTGATTCACGAAAGATTGTCTTGTTGATAAATTCGGGAACATACCATTCTTATGTCAGCGTAAAACAATTGGCATAAATGTACCTAATTATACAATAACATCGCACATGTTCCAATAAAAAAGAAAATAACAATTCAGACATTGAAGTACAATGTAGTATGGATTTAATTAGATTGAAAGTAAACTAATAAATGTATGTCTACAAATTGATACCTATACCTATTGGCATATGAAATTATGAGTACTAATTCCGAATTTCAAATTATATTTCAATATCTGAGGAAAACTTAATTTAAGTTCTTATAAACTCTTATAAATTGATGTGATCAGTTGTTAAATTTCAGCCGAATTGAAGAAAATAATAAGCTACATCCTGTTTGTACACCGTATTTACATACCGTTTGGCTTAATATAGCTAATATTTTTAACGGGTTTTTAATTTACTGAGGCGTACGGAATACTTGTATTTTCTACATAATAATAATAAACAAATAAACTTAATTGAGTGAATTATTTTCTGGTTGGCCTGCCGGTCAATGATAATGAAATTACAAATAGTAGGTATACTACTGTATACCCCCTGTATATGTACGATTAATTGTATTATCCATTGCTTAATGTATTAGTAATTTATTTATTGCTCTATTAAAAGTAAATTTTTTGAATATTGGATATTTTTGAATAATTCCGTGCTAACGGACGATTGATTCATTTTTGCCTAACAGGCTAGAGATACAAACATCTTCTATACATGCAAAACATGCATGTATACCGCAGATTGTATAATTATACAATATTATGCTCCGTATGTGCATGTCTCAACAACGGGGTTCCGCCTCCAAAGTAACCAGACATTATCACTAAGACAACATTATACTCAACAAATAATCGAGTGATACTGTAAAATAAGACAAACAACAATGTATTTATTATTTATTTATTTCAATAAACAAGTACAATTGCATGCCTTGCACGTCTGCCAGTAGTTCTCGTGGATTACAATGTACGAGTTGGTACTCTTAACGTTCTTATTTTTTACTTACTTGTTTTTAATGTTGCAGGTGTCAGTTCTAAGACCGAGGTACACTTATGGTATTGGGGTTTGATATTATTACATATATTCAAGTCTTACGACTGCGGTCCGCCCATATATCTGTCATCCCTTAAACTTAACAATGAGATTGTTTTTTAATGGCCTCCACCAATATATTTTTTTTTAACATTAAGTAATTCTATTTTATGTATTATATACTTAATTAATCACACTATCGTTATAGGACTGAAGTCCGGATATTGTTTCCCTTATAGAAATATCCCAACTGTTTACGCATAGTACTGCGTATGTGGTGGAAAACACAATTATGCAGAGTTGGTTTAGGCAGTAGTTCGCGTATCGTCAATTCGTCACGAAAACAATTTTATCCTTACAATACTTTGTAATCGAATTTTCCTTATTTTTTCACACAAGTTTTAATTCTACAGATCATAAGGTTACCACAGTTCACCCAGGTCCTTGCTAATTGGTCAAATCAGTCTAGACAAATAAGGATTATATTTTATATATTTTTCTATACAAAATATTTTCATTGCGGCCTACTATTGAAATACTAATTAATTTAGAACATAATTATATCCAATGTTATTCAATTTAGTATCTTTTACAGCACATATATTTCATGTGATTTTTGGCCGCAAAACTCTAAAAGAAGTCGATACATTGACTTTGTTTTTTATACAGGACTGGTAGATCCTCAGCGCGTTCCACTATACTTACAATATTTCTGATAACAATTATAGATCAATGTTTTTGTGTTATCAGTCTGTTCAAATGGTTCTATGGGAAAAATGGAAAATCGACTTTATCAATGGATGGATTTTAGTGGCCTCAAACGACTTTCGGATTATTGCCTTTCAAATGAAACCATTTAAAGGCATATCGGTCGGATGGTTTCACAGTCTATAGAGAACATCCGTACAAACGTTTTGTTTTTATACACATATATAGATAGATAATGTTTTAAATAAGACAGTGTTTTTTATATATACTTTTTATTCCTACTTACAGGTTTGGAATTACTTGTAGTTGGTGACATAGTTGCTGCTTTCGTTGCTACACTCGCTGTAGTAGTGTGACCGAATTTAGCTACAAAAAATTGGATCCTTCGAAAAAACAAATTGCAGTCAATACAATTATCATCAAATTACTTACTCTCTTAGTACTGGCAAGGGTTACATATAAAGGATACCATTATATATTATCGATAATATTTTTAAATCTATATTTACCTCATTTTAAATATTTTTATGAATATATTACACAAAGATTTCAGAATTCAGTGGATATTCCACTTTATTCAGTTAACATTACACTCTTCATGTTCATGGCAAATAAAGTTAACTACTTATCCGTAGCATAATTACCGAGTGTGTTATATATACGGTTATTAGGTATATACTGTTGCCACCAATGTATTGTTCAATAGATTGAAATTTAAGCAAGCAACATCATTAGTTTCACGACTACCTTCTCTAAACATCTACTAGTGTTGCTATGCTAATATCGAGAACGAAGCTCGAAGAATAATTGATGATTAAACGAACTTACCTGTAAGTGAAGTTCAATCCCAATTATTCGAGAGCTTCGTTCGAAGATATTAGCATCCCTCCCTCCCTAGTGTACATGTCATATACACTACACCCCTAGTCGTGAAACACGAAACAGCTCAGCAAATCTCTGAACTGAATGACGAACCTAAGAGGAGAGCGCCCCAGCTGAGTGAGGTTTTATAAATCTACCCTACAAAAATTGATAATTTTATGTTTTATTTTTTATCTACCTCTAAAATTCAGTGCGAAATGGTGAGTCCGTCGTGGTACTACTAGTGTTGCTATGCTAATATCTTCGAACGAAGCTCTCGAATAATTGGGATTGAACTTCACTTACAGGTAAGTTCGTTTAATCATCAATTAAAGCTGAATAAATGTGTTCTTTAAAATTCTATAGTATGCCTATTCTTTATTAGACAATGCATACGTAACGGGGTTTTTTCCCGTCCCGTACGGGACGTGAAGTTTCGGATACACCGTTTCATAGAAAATGTATACGATAGTGCATACCCATACCCAACGGAATTCCGTGCGGGATGGGAATGGGGCACGCACGTATATTTATGGCCCGTCCCCATCCCGTATGGGGAAAAACCCGTTACGTATGCATTGGGCTTAAGACTATTACTATTATAGACTTCAGTCTTCACTATGGTCTTTATTAGTCTGTGAATACAATTTGCTTGTCAGGGGGTTGTCATGTGATATGTCAATATGTCAATGTGTCATGTCATTAGTAAAAAATATTTTTGTTGCAAATTGCAATAATTTCTCCGTGTGTGTTCATCACATTCGCTGAAATCATATTTTTAAAGCTACTGAATTCTTCTGATTACTTGTACATTTGTTCCATAATCCAGTAAACATTTTTAAATTTTGTGTTGCATTTGATGAAAGTAAATTGCAATGTAATGTGCTAAGTGATCAACGTCTACCTATTATTTAGTCTCGGTTTGCGACCATGAAATCTAGTAAGCGAAGATCTGATGGAATGCCTAATTACCTTAAAATGGAGGACTCTGAGACATCAATTCCACCAGTATTTAGATGTAGATTACACGAACTGTTTGCCCAAATTGAAAAAGAGTTTGACCTTCTTTACACCGAAAATTTGAATCGTAAGTTTTGTCCATATTTTGTCTTTATAGTAAGCGATTCCATTGCGTTAATACTTTATAGTACAAAAAGGCTAACTTTTATTGTTAATAAAATGCTATAATTGTTTTAGTACAAGAAAAAATAGACATTCTTAGTGAGAAACTTGAAAGAGAGAGTTATGTGGGAGACAAACAGAATCTGGACTTCATAGAATTTGAAACATCAGGAAAGAATTCTAAAGTGAAATGTGAGTACACATCTGCTATATATAACTGTTTATCTGAAAGACAAAGTTTTAATTATGCGTATTAATATAACTGTAATCTGAGTACTTATTCTTATGATACGATTTTTATATTAGCGCTCATAACAAGTTCATACAAATTATGTCATAACTCTTTGAATTGTATAATTTATTGTAGTATCACAAAACAATTCTCAAAAAGTGAAAACCAGCCACAAGCTACGAGTTCAGACGAGCAAGATAGTGTCCAGCTTCAAGGCCCCCACCTACAGCTGCCAGCTGGTGAGGGAGTTCACCGGCCACAAGGACGGCATCTGGGATGTGACTTCTGCTAGACCTGGACAACTGCTTATTGGCACAGCTTCAGCAGGTACAAATAAAGTACAACAAAAAATTATTATTTTTCTCCACACAAAAAATTTAATACAAAATGTTCTTACTGATCTATAGTTAGGTGCATAAGTTTATTTTCAGTTTAGCATATACTGCATAATACTCAGTTTATTATAAGTAAATTTTCAGTATTTGCTTTGTGGGAGATTTGGTTTTCAAGCTAAGCCGAAACTTGTATTTTTCTACACCAGGTTTCCCCTTTATAAATGTGGACCATATACTAATTGTATTAGGGACAATCAGGTGAAAATATTAAGAATGATAGTTAAGATAGTCTCCTAATTTATTTTTTGTGATGATTCAGGATAGTTAAAGATATTTTTTTAAGTACCAAATTTTTGATATCATACTGCCTATAGTTGTTGAAATGATAATTATTTAGTTACTAACTTTAATTCAAAAACATTGAAATACAATCAACATAATAATAATTATTATAGATCATACGGCATGCGTCTGGAGTGTGGAGTGGGGTAAATGTCTCCTGCAGTACACAGGACATACTGGGTCAGTGAACTCCATCAGATTCCACCCGAGCAGAGACATCGCCCTCACGAGCAGCGGAGACAATACTGCACATGTGTGGCAGGCTGCTGTTAATTGGGACTTGCCAGTAAGTATTTATATTAACTAGTGATCTCTACTGGCAGAATTAAAATTAAATAAAAAAATAAATGACCTCAAAAAAATGGTCTTTTAAAAACCTATATCTAAATCTGTTTACCTATTTAAGGTGTTCCCTGGATTGATCCCATCATCAGAACAAAATTTTGAATAGGAATAGACCTATTTTTCCACATTAAGATCTGATGGAACATACATTAAAAAAAATACAACCGAAAAGAAAGCCTCCTCTCGTTCCTTCTTCCTCCTTTCATTCAATTTGGTTAAACTTATAAAGTGCCATATTCCATCCTTTTATTAATTTTATTTTAAAGTCTGTAAATTGTTCAAATAATTTTCTTACTGAGTTTTCAAGTTTCATAAGACTACAGGGGCCATATAGATTAGTATAAATTAGTTAAACTACTTTTAGTTCAGTTGCAACTGGTTAAAAACCCTTCGGAGCATAATGTACAAAACGCAAAATGAACACAAGTCGCAAAATGTACAATTCGCAAAATGTACAAAACGCAAAATGTACAAAACGCAAAATGTACACAACTCGCAAAATGTACAAATCAAAATGTGCAAGAAAGCCCACGTTCACATCGATCACATAAATGACACAAAATATTGATCTGATTTTTTTATATTGAAATACAAACTAGGGATAAAATAATTCTTATTTATTCCACAAAATATTTTCCCTCGTAGGTACACATTTTACTTACAACAAAGTTGGTTCTATATTGGTTAATCGAAATATCATTAAATACGAGTATATACCTACTTAACTAAAATAAAAATAACTATCAAGTTGCTACAGCTTTATCTGCATAATGCAGTTATAGGATGAGGACATTGTATGCCGGAGGGAAATGATGCATGAAAAAAAAGTCTTAAACTCCACAAGTAAAATAAAACATAAACGTGTACGCGCATGAGAAGTTGTACTTCTTTGGCATCATTAAATTCCCTCTCCCTCCTACTCTCTCTCCCCCTGCCCCTACCCTCAAACCCCTCCCCTCCCCCTCCCCCTCCCGTCGCCATGGCGTCCCGGTGAGGTAGGGCACTTAATAGTATCATGGGTAAAAATATTTGTCTTGGTACTACTCTTGCAGTACCAATCCGGTCTAGTACCAATACAATTTCATATTTTTATAAATAACGATGGTCCGATTGATAGAAACACAGGCAAAATTGCCCATGGATCGACCAGTAGAACTCGGCAATCGGACCACGGGCAATAAACGTTCGAATTTTACATTTGGTAACATCAAAAAGAAAAGCCCTTCAAAAACTTAAGTTCCGTGTCGCCGTGAAAGAGGCCTTAGTCCTTGTTGTACATTTTGCGATTTGTACATTTTGCGAGTTGTGTACATTTTGCGTTTTGTACATTTTGCGTTTTGTGCATTTTGCGAATTGTACATTTTGCGACTTGTGTTCATTTTGCGTTTTGTACATTATGCTCCGAAGGGGTTAAAAATACTGGTATAAAAACTAAACTAGATATGTCTTGTTTACATCCTTGATGATTGCTTCACCTATTGTAACATTGTATTGTATGTACTTGTGTTATCCTGTGAACTTGCTTTGCTGTATACAGCATGTACTTATAGTAATTAAAAAAATAATTTCTGTACATTTTGTTGTATGTGTAGTGTCATTAGCAAGCAATTAAAACTTGTCCTTGACAATGCCATCATGTTGCACTCTTCTGCATTGTTGTGCATATATTTTATTTTATAGATTTATGTATGCAAACACTGTTCAGTAAAATAGATTTGTCTTTTCTTTCCTAAATATTATGACAGCTTTTCATTGAATAATTACATTGCAATATGCCTCAATTATAACTAAATGGATCAATTGCTCTGAGATAATCCAGTCGCCAATATGGACTTTTTAGCTATCATTGAAATCAAACCGTATGGCCAATGTCCTAAATATTTATTTTCACACATCTTCTCATTATCTCTCGTTATCATCCAGCGCGGCCAATCCTCCGAAGAGGAGTTAGAGGGCGGTGGAGAGGAGAGTCTCGGCGAGGGGGGCGAGCGTCCGGAGGTGCTCCGCACACCCCTGACTGAGCTCAAGGGCCACATGGGCGTGGTAGTAGCGGCGGACTGGCTCGCGGGCGGTGACCACGTCATCACCGCGTCTTGGGACCGCACCGCTAGCCTCTATGACGTTGAGACTGGCGACTGCTTGCAGATACTGACAGGTTAGTGTCGTAATATTTGTAATTTTACTGTCAAAAACCTGGTAAATGTAAAACTTGTAATCCTAATTTTGTTAATGTCAATGTTTTGATAATGTGGTCTGTAATGGGTAATGTGTGACCTGTCTGCTCATTTTGTCTGCTCACTAGCGATGGGAAATATCGTTACTTTTATTTCACTATCAAGTCCGTGAAATTATTTATTTTTGTCACTGTTAAATCACCCGTGAAAAATCACCACTGGTATATTTCATTATTGACAAGTATTGTCACAGTGGGTGCATTTTATTCCGTCTGTTACATTTCGCAGTGATAGTGACTTGATTCAGTCATTACCAAAGCTCAGCGGTCAACTTACCGGCGACGATTTGTTGACGTTGTAAAAGGGGATTCCCTACTCAAAAAATTATTCCTTCCCCATAACTAGACACAAAAACCCACGATGACTTAAATCTCACAGACATCCCTCTAAATGTATTTATTATAAACTCCCACAACCCAACCAATTTCGAGAACCGAATTCAACAAGGTTGCAAACTAATTCACAGACCTGCACTCACACCTTGACCTCTCCCCTTCCAGAGGGCTGACCCATACAATATTTTGAATTTAAATGGCTAAACTCCCGTTGGCCAGTCAGTCCCAGGACCTCTGACTACTTTATCCTGCCCACTGAAAAAACAATATATATGCCCAATCAATTTCCCAATATAGCAGACCCCGATATTTGGGAAAAATTCTACGCTGTTAACCCCGACTGAAAAACCATCAATCACAGACACGTCCCACTACCACAGACTATATCGCCTCCGGCTGTGGTCCAACCACAGACTCAAAATCAAGGGAGTGGAATGATTTAATATTTTATTCTATAAACAAGTCCTGAACCTTCTTAAAGAAATTACAAATTCAGAAGTCCCATCTAACGAAAAAATAAATACTCGCCACAATTTGACAGAGACAAGAGGCTGAACAGACCACAGACTACAGAACCTAACGCAGCGATTTAAAAAGTCACTCTAATGGCGACCGAGGATTGGTCCATCTGTCTGACAGCGTCCTTGGCAACTACCACAGACTAGCCGTCAAACTGCCGCCCGTCAAAACTCCTCAATCACCAATTGTCACTGTCAACCGGCTTGTCAATACTCGAGTACACTATTATCTATCTATACTACTAACTAACAGTATTCATTCATTAACTATTATCACTAGGTATGTTTAAAATATCAACGAAACCGTGCGCGAGACAGGCGCGCAGAGTAAAGATTACAAATGATTATGAACTGTGAAGCGAAATCTCACCGAGTCACCGTATCCAGGGCCGGCCCGTCCATATAGGCGAACTAGGCGACCGCCTAGGGCGCTGGGATTCGGGGGGCGCAAAGCGGTATCGAAATTAGGAAAAAAATTTAAATCAATGACAGTTTTAGACAGATAGAATATGAAAAATAATTTTCAAGCAAGTCTTTGTAGCGTTGAGGATATGCAGAATAAAACTTCCTAAGCTGTTCAAGAATGTGTATGAAATATTTGTCACACAGCCTAGATAGGAGTTGATGCAATGAAGTAAGTGGAGAAATACAAAGTACCGACTATTGCGAATAATACCAAATTATGTACAACAAGAAATAACTAAAACAAACTCCCTCCATCTTGATTCCACTTTTGCTAAAATTAAAACGAGAATGAATAAACTTAAGTATGTAACAGCCCAAACCCATTTATAGCCAAAACACTTTTTCAATAGATGAAAATATTTTTAATTATGTGCCATTGTAGACCTAAAACCTTCTATTCTAATCTAAAATGAATATTCGTTAAAATTAGTTTTCACTTTTCACTATACAAACATGTTTGACAAAGTAGCTTAATTACAACTGTTTTGATTGAGATCAATCATATTGTGTTCATTTATTAAGCCATATTACACGTGTTTTCCATCCATCCATCCATCAGCCCTTGGAAGTATACTGCTGGACAAAGTCCTCTCCTAAGTTGCCCTACACTGACCAGTCCTGAACTTTCTGAATCCATCGGATACCCGCTGTCTTCTTCAGGTCGTCAGTTCACCTGTTCGGGGAGCGTCCATTCGCCATTTTCCGAGACGTGGGTGCCATTTGAAGACCTTTCTTCCCAACGGGTATCAGTCCTTCGATCTGTGGCCTGCCCATTGCAACTTCAGCCGGCGTATTCGCTGAGCTATGTCGCGATTACGTAGAGACATACCGAGCATAGTTCACTGTACGACTCGGAACTTGTGGATTACTACTGTAAAGAATCACGTCCCAGAGCCGTATGTCATCACTGGTACTACACACTGCTCGAACACCTTCGATTTCAGGCACTGAGGAAGTGTCCTGGACGACAATATATAACGCAGTTTCCCGAATGAGCCCATCCGAGTTGGATTCTACGTGTGACTTCTTCCTCGAAGTGGGACTTATCCATATGGATCACTTGTTCCAGGTATTCGTCTACAACTTCGAGAGCAGTGCCGTCAGCAATAACCGGTACGGGTGTGACATGTAAATTGGACTTGATTTTCGTCTTGTCCAGGTTGTCCAAGACCCACCCGTTGTAAGGCGCTGTTTAAGTCCCCGAGCATTATATCAAGTGTCTCCATGTAACCTGCCCGGATTACTACATCATCGGTATATAGTAGGTGTGTAATGTATTCGCCGTTGATGTTAATTCCCCGTAGTTTCCACTCCATCAGCTTGAACACACTTGCAACGGAGCGGCGAACAGCTTTGGGGATATGACATCCCCTTTCCTGTCACCTCTCTGCAGTTGGATGGAGTTCGTTGTTGCGTCGTGTATTCTGACGAACATGGCGGCTGATGTGTACAAACACTAACACCTCGATATACTGGTAGTCGATCCAGCACCGCTGAAGAGAATTTAGTACCACCCAGGTCTCAATAGAATCAAAGGCTTTCTCATAGTCAACGTAGGTAACACATAACGGCAGATTATAATAATCGGTCCTTTGTATAATTTGCTTCAGAGTGTGTATATGGGTCTATGATGCTGTAGCCTTTACGGAATCCTGCTTGTTCGGGAAGCTGGAAGTTGTCAAGCCTGCGTGCAATGCGATTTGTAAGCACCCTCGAAAACAGTTTATAAACGTGGCTCAGCAATGCAATGGGCTTGTAGATCTTTAAAAGGGCTTTGTCGCCCTTCTTAAAAACAAAGTCATACACTTCTGTTTCACACTTCCAGAGTATTTTCAGTATTGATGATGGAATGAAATAGTTTTCCGAGCGCCACTAGGAGGGGTTTCTCTCAAGCTCTTACCAGTTCGGTGGTGATTCTGTCATCTCCCGGTGCCTTGTTGTTTTTAAGCTATTTGAGAACTCCTCTAATGTCATACAGGCTGATGTCCGGAATATCCTCCTTGTAGTATTGGGTCAGTTTAGCTCGCTTGTTGCTTTCCTGCCGGAGAGCTGAAGCTTGAGAGAAGGCGTACAACCGTAGTATCTCTCAGGTTCATTCAGAACTTCGGGTTTCGACGAAACCATGGTGCCGCATGCTGTCTTCAAGCTCGTAAGCTGACTTTGTTTAATATGTCTATTACAGGGATCTGTCGATCCCTGGCGAACACTTTGGAGCCCTGGTTTCAGCCTGGTTGGTTGTGTTTTTTACACGATTTTTGTTGTATTTTTGCAAATCGCATTGCATGCACGTTAAGATCATCGATCCCTCATAAGACCGAGAGTTTGTTCTAAGAGAACTTGAGATCTAAGTACTTCTGGGGTGGGTCTTGCTTTGACCCAACCTTGTGCACATCCTGGTTGTTAAAATCCTGGTAACACCAGCTGAAGACCTTGAAATATTTCTAGAAGTTATTTTTTGTTATTTTATCTTGTTTATGTAATAATTTTGATTAAAAATTGCACACTTTATTTTTTTACATTATAAATTGGTCAAAAAATTTTCTTAAGGGGGCGCCGTTGTAATTTTTCGCCTAGGGCGCCAGAAAAGCTCGGGCCGGCCCTGACCGTATCGTACTTCGTTTCACGAAATTCACGAATTCACGAGACACGACGTGGTTGTAAATATCAATTACCTACATAGTTTATTCAAAACCTTACACTGTTTAAAATAAGACTCATTTTCATTTGAAGTTTTTGTATCGTAGCGATATTATTAACGAAGCAAGTTGAAAGAAATCAGACAAACTTAAGTCTAATAACGTTGAGAATAAGATGCAATTTCACTTAAACAAATTCTCTCTTCTAGCTGGCTGGTGGCACTGTGTCGCTCTCGCTCACGCACGGCTCAAGTCACAAATGTTTCTTTCTCTTTTTCGCACGATGGAATTCTGTGAATTTTGGCCGGTGGCCGGCGTTAAGTCACAGTAAAAGGAATACTGTGGTGAATTCACCGTCCCGTTAAATGTAACAGACGGTTTCGATGCATGTCACTGGTGTGACAAGGTGAAGTATATTTAACAAGTGAAATATCCAGTGATAGGTGAAATGTGCCATTCCTACTGCTCACAAAACAAAAACAAACACTGTTCACAGACATGACTTTAACTTGACTTTTGACTTTAACTATTCTTAACTTTAACTAGTTAACCTACACTACCCACCATTCAAATCAAAGGGGCCTGGTTTTGATTCCCAGCGAGGCGGTTTGAAAGATAAGTTTGAATTTCTGTTCTCAGTCTGGGTTTGTTCGTCTTTGTGTGTTGTCCATGGCACCCACGCTCACAACCCAGAATCCTAATGTGTAACGTTTATTCAGTTAATATCAAACTAGTTTTACCAGTTGACTGTCCTTCCCCAGGCCACGATCACGAGCTAACCCACGCATCAGCCCACCACAGCTCGCGGCTGGTGGTCACGGCCTCTCGTGACACCACGTTCCGGCTGTGGGACTTCCGCGAGCCCATACATTCCGTCTCCGTGTTCCAGGGGCACACTGAGTGAGTACCATGATGACATTTTAGCTATATTTAAAACATAAAAATTGTTGTAAAATACACTTTTTACATAAATATTTTGTGCTTACAGGAGTGTGACGTCAGCCGTCTTCACTCGTGAAGATAAGGTTGTGTCTGGATCTGATGATCGTTCAGTTAAGGTAAATATTTATTAAGTGGTACAAGGAGTCCATTTGTGTTTATGTGCGTTTCTTTTTTACGATCCTGCAGCGTTAGCAGAGATCGTATAAAGGCTTCCGGGTTCGATTTCCGAAGAATCTTGTGACAGATAAATGTTTCCGAGGTCTCATTTGTTAACGATTGTAATTCTTTACCTCACTTACACCAGGTGTGGGACGTCCGCAACATGCGTTCAGCGCTAGCGACGATCCGCTCGGACTCGTCGGTGAACCGCGTGGGCGTGTCGTGCGGCGGGCACGTGGCCATCCCGCACGACAACCGCCAGGTGCGGATCTTCGACCTGCAGGGGCAGCGGCTCGCGAGACTGCCGCGCTCTAGCCGACAGGTGAGTGTGTGGGTGTGTGTGTGCGCGGGCGTGCGTGCGTGCGTGCGTGCGTGCATGTTTGTTTGTGTGTGCGTGTGCCAGTAATGTAACTCTCTAGCTACCACCTACTTGCTTAAGTCAGCCGCCAAACGACTTACGTTCCGGCCGAGGTCTTGACAGTTAAATTTTTTTTTTTTTTTTTTAATTTTAACTTTATACAACTCTTCTCATATTTCTATGCTTAATTGCTTAATTGGTTAATTGCTTGCTTGATTAAATGCTTAATTGCTTAATAGGTTGTGTCAGAGTTTGTGTAATACACACATTCTATAGTAATTTACGTTATGGTCAAAATGTTTATACTTCATCTGACCTACCTCTCATTCGCCAAGTATCCTGTAATTAACGTGTAATTTCGTTACAATAAAATTCTCATCTTTTTTACAGGGTCATCGCCGCATGGTGACGTCAGTGTCTTGGGCGGAGGATATCTCTTCCAGCATCAACTTCTTCAGCTGCGGCTTCGACCGCCGCATCCTGGGCTGGTCCATCCAGCCCTCGAAGGAGAACTGAGGGTGCCATGACACTGGCACTCCAGTGAAGCCGTTCTCATGATACTGGCTTGTGGACAAGATTAGGTCGGTTCCCGGTTTGATTCTAGGTTACAAGTGGAGTGGAGTCTAATGGTTGTTGGTTGGGTGAGGTGTTTTATGATTTTATGTTTTGTTTTTATATTTAAAATTGTCTTTTAAATCATCTCTGTGGATTGGTATAATTTAAGACCAGGGTTTTCGATAGTGAAGCGATTTGCAACAAGAATATACATATTATTATAATTTAGTGAAGTGTAATATAATATCCTCATAATATATTGTCCTCAGCATATTTTCCGGGGTTTAAAAATGAACATTGTAAACATATGAGAACAATATAAAAATGTAAGCTGCATCTATATTGAACAATCAGAATATTTTGAACTGGTTTAAAAAAACTTGTAAAAGTTTATCACTTATTAAACATATGATCTACACTGGTGTTACCATCACGTTTGAATTAATTTGTTAATTTCTTGAAAAAAAAAGTTTGAGAATATTTTTTATTTCAAACAATTTACACGCACTCCAATTAGGTTTAAACACTTTGTGGAAACAAAATTCATATAAGGGGAAAAATTTTATGCGGCTTTGGCTGGCATATTTATCTGCTATAAATTCATTATTTCAAATTAGAATTTTCTTTTTTTAACACAACACAAATCCTTAAGCTAATTGGTTTGATTTTAACATTAACATTATATTAACATGTTAATCTCACTTGTATAGCGCTCCACATTGGGTTAATGGTTCCTAGTTGTTAAATTTTAAAATAATATGAGGTTTAAAAACAGTAGCATGTTGTAGGCCTAAAGAGATTTATCGCAAAGTATATGTACATATCACGTAATCACTTTATCAATAATGTAGTGGAGTACTAAAAATTATGTAGCGTGACATTATATTGATTAATCAATCAGAGAAAGGAATAGACAGTTGATTGATGCATTAACTGATTGGACAGCATTATAATTCTATAAACTCACAGCTAAAACCCACAGCTAAAACTCTCAGCAAATTATGAAATGTGATTAAAATAATGGTTCAAACATGATGCATATTAAAACAATTAACCATTAATATTTAACGTTTTTATGATCTGACGGGATTGGTTGTGTTTTTATGAGGGCATAGAATGACATTTACAAATGTATTTAAAATATTTGTTGAATGTCTTGACGAGAAATGAAGGCTCTCATCTAAGGGCCTGCGCCCACTGGTCGCACGGCATACCTCGGCATCACTGCTGCAAGTGCTCACTGATGGCATACTCGCCGCGGCATCCCTAGGCATGCTGTGAAGTCCTTAGGCATACTAAAGGTCGCAGTATCTCTCTGCACTCGTTGTCATATTGCGCGCTCACTCGCACTTAGACTTAAGACCGAAGTGCGAGTGAGCGCGCGATATGTACGCGAGTGCAGCGAGATCTGCGACTACTATAGAGCGTTTCATCGTTGCTAGAGCGGGCGCCGCTGGCGTCTCACTCTGACCTTGCCTCGGCGTCCCGAAGGCTGCCAAAGCTTTCCAGATATGCTGATGCATGCCAAAAGATGTCTCAGGATGCCAACAAGGCATACCTGACATATTTGCTTTTCCTTTGCTTTTGAACTGCCATAATAATTGAAATTAAAACCTTATCTTCATACTATTAAGGTATATTTGATTTCGTCGTATAAAAATACAATAACGTACCGTCAATGGACGCAGACCCTAATGATCACATCATATTTTGCTATTTATAATTAACCACTAATATCATATTACTCCAAAATCATTGTAAATAGATAATAATGTTTGTCGCCTTAGAAAGTCCATAGTAATATCCCGGTTATGTATCAACTGATTGATGGGTACATACAACAATATTAGTTCATATCATTATGTAAAACTCCTACAATAACTCCCTGATAAATCAAACCAGGAATCAGACTTAACAGCGTATGTTCTTGTTGTAATTAGTAAGCAAAGTTAGAAATATAAGCAAAATATTTTTTCAGAAATAGATATATATTTTATTACATTCGCTACTGACAGACCATGTAAATCTAAATTAATGTTATATCTTTAACTTTTATGATGGTTAACTCACAGAATTTTAGCGCACTTTCAGAGTTTTAGCATAAATAGGAATAGTTTTCATTAGTTTACAGTAGTTTCCTGTACAATAACTAAAAATCGAATTCAAGTTTAATGTGTATTAGATTATTGAATGTTCTTTCGTAGAAATAGAAAAATATAACCTTATAGAAGTTGATAAATTAACTTGTGTAAAGTTCAATATATCCTTATAGAAGTTGATAAATTAAGTTAACTTGCGTAAAATGTTGCACGTTGTAATTCTACATATTAGTTCCATGCTTCCATTCTATGATCAGAGTTTGTAGTTTGCGAATATGCAATGAGATGACGTCGCATTGCATACACATCAATAAAAACGAATGTCTTTCTCGTGACCAACGGACGTATTTGGCGTTAATATTTCATATGAAATTAACATTGGAGTATGTATTCATTCAATTTTTATTTTTGTATCATATTTTTTTATATCCATCGGCTGTTGTAATAATCATACGACAGCCGATGGAAATAAAAAAATAGCAAAAGTTGCAATTCTTAATCTTAATCTATAATACTGTCAAAACGTCAAAGTCCAAAGCAAATATTGAGATGAATGAATTTTATTGTAAATATCATAGAGTACTTAAACACTACTAAGTCTAATCGTTCAAAATATTAGGCCGTTGCTAAGTGTTGTATAATTTTGTACATTTTTAAAAGTTAAACTTTCATCTGATTTGTCTTCGGGACACCTATACACTTGGAAATAATTGTACTTTATAACAGTGTTATAATATTTCTGATAATTTTAATGGAATTGAACACTATACATAGATCATGAGAAGTTATTGTATAACGAAAACTCCACCTCAATTATGACGATATAATACCTACCATAATAGCAGCCTATACAATAGTTAGAATGGTTTTATTTTTGGGCTGATTTTATATTCTGACGTTATTTTTAAAAATGACTAGATTAAAATTAATTTGTAATTTATGTTTACTGCGTTGTTGGGTTTTTAAGTTTATGAATATTTTTAAATTAATGTATGCACACGTTTTTATTTTATAAAATAAATAATAAGTAACATAGGCATGGAAAATTTGTGTATGATATGACATCAGAAAAAACTGGTATTTGATTGGTTGGCAAGCACATTATTATGTCTAAAACTTAAATAGTATGTAATATTCATATTTTAAGATGATTCCTTCAATGTAACCTGAGTAAAACATTTTTTTTTGCAAAATTATGCTCTGTTAAATACGTAATAACTACTATTCTATTCTTAAAATGAATCAAAATTTTAAACTGGTTAAAAATCCTTAAAACAGTGTTGTTTTAATATAAAAATATGAAAACTCGATTAATCTTTTAATGGTTAATTAATTATCAAATTGCAGATTTTGATCAACAAATCTACAATATAGCTATTTTTGCAAAAAATGTATAGCTTTTTTAGGAAAATTGAATTTAGACCTTATATGTAACTACATAAGGTCTTAAATCAATTTGCCCAAAAAATCGACTTATTGCACTCTTCGTTTGGACGGCAGTGTGGTTTACTACGTGTTTGCTTTCTAGCATCGAATGAAAGGAATTCCTTTAAATATTATTTAATATAATACATGTAATTATTATTTTGGTTGTTGGTATTGTGCATTAATAATTGTAGTTTAGATTTGTTTCTGGACAAATGAGTGGTTTTGAATTTCATT
Organism: Thymelicus sylvestris; assembly: GCA_911387775.1. Classification (NCBI taxonomy): domain Eukaryota; kingdom Metazoa; phylum Arthropoda; class Insecta; order Lepidoptera; family Hesperiidae; genus Thymelicus; species Thymelicus sylvestris. The sequence goes on along the minus strand of OU426905.1, from coordinate 11,096,281 downwards.
GTAGATGTGATTAGTCAAATTTATATTATTATCTTTAGAGTACACATGTTTTAAGGTTCGTTACACGCTTTTTAACTACTTTCATAGCGTTTAATTAAACAAATTAAGGTCTCGGTATACTTAAATATTTTTGATTTGTCATTTACTTTATAAAATTTAAATATTGTTCTTCCGTCTTAATTAATGTGTTGTGTAAGTTTGTTAGCCAAGTAAGCATTCTTAAGTTAAGCACTTGCATAATAACTGCTGTTGAGCGGAAAATATTTACAGTCAATTTCGATTTTTTTAAATCTAGATTTTAAGTCGAGTAGTGTATAAGTGATACTAGATTGATGAAGGATTGACTCGACTAAAATCGATAGATTTAAATCGATATTTATTTTCGTCGTAGCTGTGTTGAGATGACCAATTTACAATTTGTCAAGTAGCAGTTGTGACTATAAGTGCTTGTTCACACTGAACTCGCGGGCGCGGTCGCGAAATATCAAACATATGAACTACTATGAAAGTGTTCACATCAAAACGCGCGCGCGGTGTATGTAGCGTTTACCGCAACCGCGCCCGCGCCCGCGAGTTCAGTGTGAACAAGCACTAATGAGAATTTGCACTTTGCACGCACTAGTGGACACGTATATAGATGGAAATTTTATGTGATTTTAGTTCGGCCACTGGGAGAATGTATTGTTAATACACATCACTTGACAGTAAAATACGGCAATTCTTTCTTTGAAGGTATTTGTAAATTTTTACAATACTTCATTGTAAACGTCAACATTAACGTTAGAAATGCATTCTATGAAGGACTATTAAGTAAAGTATCAAGTGCGAAAGCGATTATTTAAGAGCTATTATGCATTTATTCGTATAAAACGACTTGTTACTTGCACATAATACTAAGTGTAAACCTTACTGTAAATGTTTTTCGCACAGCAGCCATTCCCATGTAACACCTAATCGGTGGTAGGCAATGATATTACAATGTAAAAAAGAGGCAGATATGTCACTAGTGCGCCGATAAGAGCGTAAGAACAGGCAATTGACCGTTCTGCTCGTAGTCGCTCTATCAATACAAGACGATACGCACGCTTTTGTTGTAGTCAGAAGTGCTTCACATTTGACATACAGCGTTAAAATGCCTTCGTGTATTATACCAATGTGATTGGTGTAGTGAAACAAAAGATAAACGTGCGTGTGTTGTAGCTCTTTTCGGAACAGATTTTTTGGTTGATTTGTAAGGGCATAACGTATCTATATTTTTTAAATATCATTGGTGGTAGGTAGATAAGATTGTTATAAACGGTATGTAGTAAATTAGTTGTAAGTGTTGATGATAAATAATAATGGCTTCCATGTTTACCTCGACATATCTCCAGGTATACACCGCTGTCAGTTAATACCTCTGTTTGTATCTTTTCTCCTAGTCAGAAATTAATTTTCTATAGTATAAACCAAAGATCAAATGTATGGATCATCTTTAACCTATAGTATGTATTATTAGACGGTCATTCTCACACAAGTAACCTGTTGATACTAGATTAATAAAAAAATAAGCACGAAAAATTGTCTGTATTTTAGAATCAGATCAATGTACTCCAATGATGGGGAACTGAATTAGATAAAACTTTGTCCCTTGTCAGAGTAGACAGCGTTATGATAACTAAAAAAATCCACTCGGGAATTATTTAGTATTTCTGAGCAGAGTTTGAGATAAATGTTAGCTAACTGCACAACTTAGGTATGGTATCTTCATGATGTTTTATGACAAAAAGTGCGTACGGGATTCAGATCAGGCCTTATAAACCGATATCAATACTATTACGCTGCCATGTAACTATGTTGACTTTGTCTACCATTCTGTATTTCATATTATAGTCTTTTCCCAAAGTATCTGCAAGGTCGTGTGTGAATCGCCCTTATTGATGAAAATATTATATTATTATACAGTATTTATTGACAAGTAATATGCAATTTATAATATTTTATTTTTGCTTGTTTCAACTCTTGTACTTACGAAATTGTGAAAAATAAGCTATTTTATGTGAAATGTTAAACCTCCTATATATATAATATTGGCATAATGCGAAAGATCGTAACAAATATATATACCGATTGATTAAATATGTACCTATAAATATTTATATAATTTACTTATCTTATTTTAAATATTGTGATGTCTGTTGAAAAGTAGTCTATAATTAAAATTAATAATTAGGACTAATAATTACTATCATTAACCATGTAATTGTGAAGTCGTCAGTTCTATGATCTGAATATTTTTGTTATGCCACTTATGGTATGAAATATATAAATAGTGAATTAGTCATTGATTTATTACTTGTAATCCACCCTTTTACCCTCAGTAAATTTAATCAATAATGGACGCGATTCTTTAAATTGATAAATTCCACCCTATGCGTATTACGTGACATCCATCACCATTGTGAAAACTGCATACAAATTGATTAAGGAAAAAGCCGGATCTATACAGTAATAAATGCCCCAAAGTTGAATAATAATATCATCTATGACTATAAAGTACAGTTAACGAGATGTTTTTGTGGAACAACCGCATTTGCAACAGCTAACACGCGACTGACTAAAGCTAATAAAAGCGTAATAATAAAATGCAACTGTTTGTTTTTACTTTGATTGTACTTTTTTCTATGTCTTTTCTAGCTGTCAAATAAATCTGGCCAACGGGAAAAAAAATTCCCGTTGGCCAGACTAGTCTGACCATCAATCTGACCACTGGGAAACACCCGTTCGCGTCTGCGGCGCGGTGTGGGTAGACTGGGAAAATATACGATAGTCATAGTCACGTGATCCGTCTTTGAATCATGGAGTCTATAATAATAAAGTTCTTGGACTTAACCTATGCAGTCTGTGCTTTTAGTCTGTCAAAATATTTTATCTATTCTGTGGTCAAGTCAAAAGTGGTCGCCGTCCGCCGATTGTCGAAATGAGGGTTTTCTGAAACGGTCTACGTCAGATGGCAGCACTTTGGCGTCAGGTCTAATGAACTGTCAAAATACATACGCGAATTACAATTTTGTATGAATTTTTTGGTTTATTTATTCATAAAATCATTACTTTAAGAATATTGTTTCTTAAAATGCCACAGTGTTGTGCAGTGGCTATGTATGCAAATAAAACAGGAGGGCATAAGTTCCCTACTGGAGATAAAACCCGATTGAAACAGTGGCTTGTAGCCATTCAAAGATAAATTCCAACGAAAAATAGCCCGTGTTCCAGTGGTCGGATCGGGGCGCGAGAGGTACCAAAAGATCGGGCTCGGTGAGCGCTACACAGAACTGAAATAAAATTTGATATAAAAAGTGTTTTGAGAAAATAATTTTGAAAAGAGTGGTTTTTACAGTTTTTGGTAAAAATTTTTGAAATTTACGAAATATTTTATACGGAACTAATAGAAATGGGTGCGCCAAGGAATTTCTAATCTTCCAATACCACGCATTGGTCGGTCAACGTGAAATTTGAAAAGAAACTATTGCAAAAACGTATGTTAATATGAGGAAAAAGTAGTTTATAGAAAATTTTGAAAAATATAAAGGTAAATCAAAAACTAATTGGACAGCTGTTGAAGAGAGCACTTCAAGCCTAATCTATTGATATATAACACTACTATATATGGTTATCTATTGGGAACTACGAAATGTAAATCTATAATTTAAAATAGTGTGCCGTCACACTTTAGGTGGTTTTCGGTACTAAGTAGACAATGTATGCGGAAGGAAGAAAGCTACTTTTTCTGTGTTCCAGTGGTCAGATAAATAAATAACTGCAATTTAGTAGTTAAGGAACGAAATCAAATTGTGTAAACAAAATCTAGTACATTTCAATGAGCTTTTCCTTAGTACCAGTGACTTTTGCGCCCCTTTTTTTGAGCTCAATCTTCAGTTCAGCGACCTTTTTCTGGCCGTAATCCATAATAAAATCAATAACACTTCCAAACACAACAGAATTTCATTAATTTATATTTAGTACCTACGAATCTGTGCTATCTGACAGCTGTTTAGACCTGCCGCCAACGTAGCGCCGCCTGGTGGCAGAAAAAGTATCGAAAACCCTCATTGTCGAATGTCGAGTTTGTTTTGAATTTTGATATTTTTGATTTCTATTGCAAACATTTTTTGCGGATAGTGCAGTTTGAAGATTGAAGACTTATTGCGTTGTTTTTATGTAGATGTCAGGAAAAAATTTAACCAGTTAGCTATTTACCATGCGGTAAAGACTAATACTATAGGTATTAGCTATTCGACACTGTTGTGAATAGGTACCTACTGAGTTGAGTTGAAAAAACTGAATATACTTGAAAGCGTCTAACAGCTAGCGTTCATTTCAATATGGACGAGTTGCGGGCATTCTTTAACAATCCTTGCCCTTCCGGGTCGCAAGTGGTCAAACTTAGAGGGCCTCTAACTGGCGGTCATCGTATTACTAAAGTAGATCCAACGGTCCAGCTCGATCGACGTGAAGAACACCGTCGATGTGTGGTCGTCAGCGGTACTGATTATGCTCGTGAAATAAAGGAAAAAGAACACGAAACTTATGCGAAGGTAATCTGCCAAAATTAATTTCACCCTCTAATTGAAAATAAAATAATCCGTAAACAGACACATTATACAGAATGCGATAAAAATACTGGTCAAAATGCTCACTATTTAAACTACATAAATATTTATCAAAATTTATGAACATCCTTAGGTACAATAAATAACCATGGCCATGGTGGTCCGTGATCACCTCGATCACTTACCATGATCCACCTCGTGTTCTTGTTTGTTGCATATTTACAATAATTCTTGACAAAAAATAACCAACTTCAAAATTAGGGATAACTCAAAAAGTACTCGTCAGATCTCGCTAAAAAGAGATTGCTATGCACAACATACTTGTTTAGGTAGACATAATTGTACATGGTTAGTCTTTAAAATAGAAATTGCTGGGCACATATTTATGGTGGTTGACACAAATCTACAAACATCATGCGTTTCATATTTTTAGAATGAAGTAGAGCGTGAAAAATGGGAAAGTATATCAGGAGGCCTGGATTCCATGGAGCACCTCTCTTCTTGGGGAGCCTCCGTGCCAAACATAGGAGAGCTCACCGAGGAGGCCATGACACAAGTTTACGGGAAGTATTCCTTCCGAATGAAAGAAGACAATAATAACTTAGCTATCAATGAGTATCGGCAACAGGTAATTAAATTCTTATGTTTACAAAAAAAAGTATGAATATTGCTACAAAAAATAGGATCTAATTAATTTACTTATGATATTTGGTTAAGTCTAATATCTATCTTTTACAGATATTAGATCAAATCAGTGGGTTTCCCATAGTGATCATAGAGGGCCCCACTGGCTGCGGTAAGACAACCCAAGTTCCTCAATGGATCCTTGATGATGCGTATCAGCACCGCAGACCATGTAAGATTGTAGTGACACAACCAAGAAGGATTGCTGCTATATCTATTGCTAAACGAGTAGCACAGGAAAGGGGCTGGGATGTTGGAGGTCTAGTTGGTTACCAGGTAAGTGAGATAAACTCTAAAAATAAACTGTCAGGTCTGTGTATTGTACACCCATGGGTGAAAGGGAACTATTTACTATTTATTATAAATCGAATCATGTTCATTACGTTTCATTCGTGTTAACTCATCAATGGCCCACTACTGAGCATGGGTCTTCCCTCTTGTGGAGGATTCAGTTTTAAATACGAAATCACTATATTATTCTGCTTAAAGTTGCTAATAACTAAGTTTAAATATATATTTTCAGGTAGCTCTTGAAAGTGTGAAGTCGAATGATACCAGAATAAGTTATGTGACAACTGGAATTTTGCTTGCTAAGCTAGGTAAGTGAACCAATTTTGTATGTTGTAACACTTTCTTTACTTTTTTTTCTTATTTTTGGCCAGCAACACATCAAAGATGCCTTTGGTGTCATTGATCTCACAATAGTCATTTACCATCAAGTGGATTGTCAGGTCCTTTATCAGCTACTTCCATAAAAAAAACATTATATTATGTATAATTATTATTATATTCATTACCATTCGATCAAAAAAAATATACTCTGTAGCTAACCCAACATGAATTTGTTTGTGTTATAAGAATTAAATACTCTACAGATTTATACAAATAGACATTGCAGTATTTGATACATTATCAAATAAATTATCAGAAATATACTGTTTATTAATATTTGTATGATGGGAATTCATCCCAGTGTTGTGGTTAAACAAGGCCAATTGTTGATAGACCCTTATGGAAAAAATTACTTAAAATAATTTAACTATGTAGGTCAGTCAGTAATTTTTGCGATAAAGAAGAAGCATTCAACATAGTAATTTTATATCTTCTAACTGTTTTTAATTTATGGTTAATTTTAAGCTCCTATTTGTAACCAACTTTGAAAACACTTTTGCCAATTTTGATCCAACAGGTCCAATGACGCTTTGCTAAAAACCCCATAGTAAACAAAATTTAATACGAAACATTCTTACAGTGGCTGCAAAAACCATGAACGAATACACCCACATAATACTTGATGAAGTCCACGAACGAGGTCAAGAGATGGACTTTCTTCTGCTGGTTGTCAAGAAACTGCTCTATACAGTGTCTCGTAACGTCAAAGTTATACTCATGTCCGCTACGTTTAACAGAAAAGCCTTTGCCGATTATTTTCTCATTAATTCCCCACATGGACCATTAAAACCTTCTAGCGTAAAGGTTGTTAAGAAGGAACCAATGTTCACAGTGAAAGTGTTCTATTTGAATCACTTGAATAAATTTGGATCGGTATGTATCTGGTTATCTGTACATATATAAATAAACAAATTATTAAACGCTACGCACTCCTTTAGAATTCCCTGTGTTGCGGGTGGCATGGACGACACAAGTAACACAAAAAAAAAATTTGATTTCAGATACTGAATAAATCTACACCAAAGATTTCTGAACCAGGAATAGCTCCAACCATGTACCATTTGGTGATAAAACTGATAAATGCCTTTGAACAAATTGACTTGCGAGAGGACAACTATACCGATAGGTCTGAAGCGGAGATACCATCTGTCCTGATATTCTTGCCTGGTATCAACGAAATCGAGGAACTGTATGCTTGCCTCACTGATATACAACTCAGGTATTAAACATTAGATTGTATTATTTTATATATTTTGTGACTAACTTAACAAATGTTTCAGACTTAAATCAAATCCAAAGGTTTGCTAAGTTTTTAGGTATTGTATCGCTACAAAAAGTAGTAATGGCCGATCTTCTTAAGGCAAGCCATGGCTACGAAACACTCGCCCTCGCACTCGTGTCATTGCAAATTCGCATACAAATTCAAATGATTGCGCTGCAAGGCCTAACAGGTAATTAACTAACAAAAGACCCATCGATCTACAGAAAGAAGATAGTAGACGCGGAGTGTGGCAGCTACAAGTGGTGGGTGTTGCCGCTGCACTCCACCATCACGGCGGACGAGCAGGTACGCGTGTTTCAGCGCGCACCGCTCGGACACCGCAAGATCATACTGTCCACCAACATCGCTGAGAGCTCCATCACTGTGCCTGATATTAAATACGGTACTGATCTACAATTACTTTAGTATTTTGAATGCAAGTGGGTACTAGCGATATTTGTTATACTGATATTTCGAGCCAGTTACATGGAACATGGTCATAGTGGAACATAGCATATCGTAGCAGAACTGGTATAAAGTACAAAAATACCTGTGAGTATGTTTGCATTAAAAATATTTAGTCAAAATCATATATTAATTAGTATGTTTTATTTTTGGCGTTAATTATATTCACGCAACCATGTCACCCTGCCTGTGCAGTGTCTCAATTTAGAATTCAGCTAAGCAGTTACGACGCTCTTTACTTATTCATTTATTATGCGTGTTTTGGTGTGATGGGTGGATGTTTAACTCGAGTTCGATATAAAATGCCTATCATAACATCACCATGAATCCCCAGTGATCGACTTCTGCCTGATGAAGATCCTGGTGGCGGACGAAAGCACCAACTTCACGTCGCTGCAGATGACGTGGGCGTCCAAGACGAACTGCGAGCAGCGCGCCGGCCGCGCGGGCCGCGTGCGCGACGGACGCGTCTACAGGCTTGTGCCGGATAAGTTCTATGTATGTTGTGATAGGGGTTATTTTACAATGACAAGAGGGGAGGTGTATTATAGGTGTAGCTGGTGTTCTTTTGTTTGTTGACAGTTGTATGCTAATGGATATAAGGTTTATTTTTGGTTAACCTTTACCATGTCATAATGAACAGAATGGATTTTACATCCCAAATCCATCCATCCATAGGACAACTTCCAACAAGAATGCCCGCCGGAGATCATCCGCTGTCCCCTGGAGCGGCTGGTGTTATTGGCCAAGATGTTGGATATGGGCTCCCCCAGCGACGTGTTGGCGCTGGCCATGGACCCCCCGGACATGTCCAACATACATCGCACCGTGCTCGTGTTGAAGGAGGTGAGTTGGTGCAGTTCTAATTTATGTGGTCGTGTGGCCTTAACGCTCGCGGCCAAGATAAAATTAGTTTTAGCTAGAAAAAACGTGTTTGAATAAAATTGTTGGGTAAAACTGTGTGACCCTGTCGAATATATTTTACCGGGTGCCAGGTTTGTCTATTTAATATTTATTGCATAATTTGATTTGGAATTTTACCAAATACATTTTTTTTAAATTATTTAAGTAGAATACTGGCTTTTAAATGTCTTTAAAATTTCAAAAATATATGTGTTATTCAAAATAGGTGTAACATCCTTTCAAAGTCGGTGTTGCATTAGCGATTGGTGTTGCTCATGTCCATGCGACCATTTACCATCAGGTGTCTCGTCTTCCATTCCGTATTCGTCAGCCATTCTAAATAGAAGCACAATTTACATTTGGTCTGTGGATAAAAAACAAAAAACAATTTGGATATGCCCTCCAGATAGGCGCGATGAAGAAGACGCTAGACGACGACGAGTGGTGTTCGTTCGACGGTGAGATCACGCCCCTGGGCCGCGTCATGGCCAAGCTGCCGCTGGACGTGCGCGTCTCCAAGCTCATCATGCTTGGATACATCTTCGGGATACTGGACGAGAGTATCATCATGGGTATGGCGATATTACTGAATCTATACTACAACTAGTTGCCCGGACAGACTTCGTTCTGTCCAAAGTTTTTTATTTTGAGATGTAAGTTATTTATCTTTTAAGTTAGTTATCTTTCAAGTTGGATCAAACTGCACACGGTGTGCAAATTTGATTAAAATCGCTTAAGTAGTTTAGGAGTCCATTGCGGACAAACAACATGACATGTAATTTATATATATTAAGATAATACTATACTACTTTATACAGGGTGTCCCGTAAGTAGTGGATCAACCGAAGGTGGCAGATAGCTTGAAAGTTGACCTATCATATGTCAAAAAATTACCTTAGTAAAAGTTTCACCGTTTTCGAGATATTGACCATTTTTTAAAATTTAGAAAATTCGGCTCTTTTACCCTACTTTTTCCTGTTGAGTCCACAAATGAGCAGATATTTTGATAAATTTTTTTCTAGGAACTCTCAGATAGTTGCTTTACTATTGTCAGTTTTCAATTTAGTTGAAATTATCAGGAAACGCTGAGAAAATAGCGTCTACTTTGGATATTTTTGTTTTTGATTTTCTTCGACACAACTTTGATGCGAGGTGGTTGAAAAAAAATGTACTGGGCAAGTATGCCCCAGTATTTTAAAAACTTATCTGTTTAATGCAGATTTCAAAAAGGTACAATCATTATTTTAAATATTTATTACAGCATTAATTTAACGTAACGTAATATTAAGCAAAAACCAATGAAAAACTTCATCCCATAGCAGTAAACAACAAAATAGCTTTTGATTTTAATTCACCCCTTGACATTGAAATGGCTTTTACTTGAAAATTTTCCCTATCAAAGTAGCCTGAATTGTACCTTTTTTTAAATTAAATTTCGTTAAATTAATGCTGTAATAAATATTTAAAATAATGATTGTACCTTTTTGAAATCTGCATTAAACAGACAAGTTTTTAAAATACTGGGGCATACTTGCCCAGTACATTTTTTTTCAACCACCTCGCATCAAAGTTGTGTCGAAGAAAATCAAAAACAAAAATATCCAAAGTGGACGCTATTTTCTCAGCGTTCCTTGATAATTTCAACTAAATTGAAAACTGACAATAGTAAAACAACTATCTGAGAGTTCCTAAAAAAAAATTTATCAAAATATCTGCTCATTTGTGGACTCAACAGGAAAAAGTAGGGTAAAAGAGCCGAATTTTCTAAATTTTAAAAAATGGTCAATATCTCGAAAACGGTGACACTTTTACTAATGTAATTTTTTGACATATGATAGGTCAACCTTCAAGCTATCTGCCACCTTCGGTTGATCCACTACTTACGGGACACCCTGTATAATAGTAAATGAAGAGGAAAATTTTGATTTTATATTTGTTTCTATGTAATGGATAAACTCAAAAACTACTGGACCGATTTCAGAAAATCTTTTACTAATAGTGAGCCACATTATTCCTGAGTGACACAGAATTTAATTGATTGTGATTAATAGTATTTTTACTTTGTCACAAGTACAAATGTTTGACCCCCAGTAAGTGGATACGGGTCAGCTCAGCTATAAACTTGCACCTGCCAACCGCGATATCATGGCGATAACGATCATTGTCATTTGACAAGACATTGTCGTGAAATGCAGTTAAAGCAATTACAGACAGAGCGAGATGTTACATTTTTTGTCTATGACAATTTCCGTTTTCGTCACAATATCAGAGTTTGTAGCTGCAGTCTGTAAAGGCTTTTCATCCTGTTTGTTTATTTTAGCCGCGTCAATGTCAGTGAAGAATGTCTTCAGCAGTCCGTTTGGGGAGAGATTGAATGCCTACAACTCGAAGCTGACGTGGGCAGATGGATCGACAAGTGATTGTATTGCCTTCCTTAATGTTTACAAAGTAAGTTGGAGATAAATAGACATGTTGCCAAATAGTACCACTTTTTAAATTAGAATAAAAAATTATGGGCATTATTATTTGAGTGATATCTATGTGATTAATTGATTTTATGTGAATATCATCAATTACCAACTTACACTCATCCTTTTGAAACCATGGTCCTTCGAGCAGGATATCCTCATTCAGTCCACAATCTGTTCCAGGTGTGGCACCATCTGAAGACGCAGCAGTTCTTCAAACAAGCTGGAAACAGCGAGGTGCAGTGGGCGCGACGGTTCTTCGTACAGGTAATATCGTGTAATGTAATAAATATTTATAAGGCTGCAAATACACTGTACGGTGAGTTCATGACGTAAATTACTTACGTGAGTAAAACGTACCAAACTAAAGGTGGCCCTAGGTTATGTTTATTTTATTCATTTCGTTAAGATTTGTATGACTTTCGGTAAAGGATTTTGTTTCTATGAAGAAGTAATTATTAACCCCCGACGAGAAAAGAGGGGTGTTAGAAGATTGACTTGTCTGTATCTGTATGTCTGTCTGTGGCATTGTAGCTCCCAAATGGATGAACCGATTTAGATGTAGTTTTTTGTTTGAAAGGTGACTTATGCGAGTGTTCTTAGCCACGTTTAGTGTTAATAAAACTGTCGGGGGTTTTTTATTTTAATTTATGATTATTTTACTTTACCAGGTGCGCGCGTTGCGAGAGCTAAACGACTTGGTGCGTGAGCTGCGCACGCGGCTCTCGCGCGAGGGGATCGACAGCACCGGCCAGAAGTCGCCGTGGGCCAAGCATGAGCTGCCGCTTGTTATGAAGGTATAAAATGTTAATTGATGTGATGACTAACGCCACCTAGTGTGCCTTGTGCAAAGGTTCCGTACCTATTTCCGATGAGTCTAGTAATTTTAAAGATGGACCAACATTTTTCACACTGTGCTGGACCCGAAAACGTAGCAAGTAACTACTTGTTACGCTAAATGGGAATGATGTAATCGTTGGGACAGTCGTGGACGATTTCATAATAAAGTGTTGATTAAGAAAGTTTATATTCGTTGCAATTCAATGTTTTGAATTAAAGTAGAATAAATTAATATCTTTCTGAGTTACAGAAAAAACTACCTTGGATCTATATAACAGAAAATGTACAAAATAATCCCAGAAAAATATTAGAAATAGTTTATTTGTGACTCCCAAGACAGCTTTTCTGTAGTTCACTAACCAAGACCAAACTCGTCATTCTTCCCCACAGATAATAGTAGCGGGCGCGTTCTACCCGCAGTACTTCGTCCAAGTTTCCTCAGACGAGGCCCGCGAGCGTGACGCGGTCCGAGTCCTCGGAGGCCTGGACCCGCGCGACACGGTCTACCTGAAGAACTTCCCCCCTAATCAGCCGCCGGAGGTGTACGCTACGGCCATTAAGACCATCGTCAAACAGCACATTGGAGACGAACCGAGAGTCACGTTCGATAAGAATAGCCAGTGAGTACATTCGTGTATAGCAGTCGAGGGTACACTTACCCCCCCCCCCCCTTCTCCTATGCTATAGATCTTTCGATCGTCAAAGTGACGGTTCTGATCGTCTACCTGATTATTTTCCTCTCTAACCAGCCGCCGCAGGTCTATGCTGAGTCTACCAAGAGTATCGTCAAACAGTTTCAATTCAAGTATCAGTTCAAATATCAGATACAAGACCCCATCCATTGATTTAATTTATGCACAACAAACAGGGGGTAGGGCTGTTATTGGTTCGGAAAATAACATGTCTTTTTCACTACAAAATCTGTGATTGATTTTTAATATTATGTAATTTCTCTTACAGAAAAGTGTATTTGAGTTTCATCAGTGACGAGTACGCTCAACGCAACAAGGAGAAAAGTGGGGTATGTAGTCTTTTTATCTTACACAGAAAACTTAAGTATTTAGATTATTCAAAGATTAGATCACGATTTATCAAATCAAATAATTTTCTAGAACCCCTCGATACCTGGCCAAGTGGTGTTGCCAGTGTACAAGGCAGTCAGAGCGAGACAACTGAAGATGGACATCAGAATACCGTTGTTGCCGTAAGTTTGTTCAAGTTGTATTCTAATGTAAAATGTAATAATGTAATATAATTATAATATTATAGTCCCCGTGAACTAAGAAGCCCAATTTGTCGTTTGTCATCACAGTGACACTAGAGATGTACAAAAAAATCGGTTCACGAAAGAAACCAATTTTTGCAGCAAATCGATTCAAAATTGTATGACCTAATCGATTCGATAATTAAATTGTAAACTATAAACCGTAACATTTAGGTACCTTCCTACTACCTCGATTGAGTTATCTCGTACCGCGTATTCTCAATATTATGTATTTACAACTCCAATAAAATATTCTTTTATTGTTTATTTCTAACAACTCATGGTAACATGGAACTAGGTATGCATGGAAATAGCCGAGCTGACAATCCACCTGATGGTAAGTGGTTGTGGTCAACTACCAAAAGCATCACTGGTGCGTTGCTGGCCAAGAAAGAGAGATGAAAAAGAAAGACAGATCATGATAGAATGAACTCATCCGCTCAGATTCATAATAATATTTTGACATAATATTATGAGTGTCGGGAAAAAATCTGCAGTGAATAAAATCTTGTTTATTTCGTAAGACACATTCATGTATACATAATTATTATTTTGTTAAAAAATATGTTTAAAGCAACCTTAAATACATAAATACATATAATAAAATACATAAAATATATTTTCTGCAGTTACTGTCCATGGATGGCGAAGTGCCCATATATAAGGGAAAGTCCTTTGTTTGCGTCCAATTCGTCTTTATATTCTTGGGTACCTAATTTTAAATTCAAATGCAAGTAAATCATTTTTAACAATGTAATTAAATTAATCAATTTTCATTTTTAAATTTCGATTATAGTAATGTATCGATTATGTTGGTTTTATAAACGGTATCAAGCCGTCAATCACTATACGTCAGTTTAGATTTAGGCCTCTTCATTTAACACTGTTTTGACGCCATATATTTTTATTAAATTTTGCATAAATTATGGTGTGATGGGATTTTTACTAGATTATAACGTATAATATGATTTATAATCAACACCAATGTAAATGAGTAGGAATTTTTAACAAAGTTTGGCAAAATTCTTTGTCTGTAAGCATCCAACTATTCATGTCAAATAAATGATTATTCCATTTCGCTTAATGCCACCCTTACAAGGTTAGCTCGTATTAATAAATTGCAGGTGTCATTATGGGCATCTTAAATAATTTTGACTATAGTAGGGTTACGTCTACAACATGTAACATATTAAACGAACATTAATTCAGTTATTGATTCTTAACAAACTACTTTCAGGGTGTGTTTAACATGTTACACGTTGTATATTGAAGTGAGTTTGCCTGTGTCACCAGAGTGGAGAAGGCGGAGGCGCTGGCCAAGGCGCTGGAGGAGAGCCGGGCGAGCGTGGACGTCAGCCACATGGTGCCGCGTCTCCCCGACATCGACGACACGCACTTCCCGATCAAAATTAGCCAGGTATCACACTATGCTAGCTGTTAGCAAGTTGATAAAAAATTATCAATAGAATAAGGGAGGCCATACACGGTCACTGAAGTGTACTTGATCACGGTCGGATCAAGTGTACTTGATCAAGTCTGCAGTTTGACTTGTCAAATTTGCAGTATGACTTGACGCGCCATCCAGTGTGCATGAGATAGATGTATGGCAGATAGCTATACCGTGGCCATACACGATCAAGTATACTGGATGCCGCGTCAAGTACGCTTGACGCTTCATCAAGTACACTTGATCGTGTATGGCATCCATAAGACGAGGCTACAAAGATGACGTATGGCTATGAAAAAACAGCAATACCTTGTTATTAACTTATTACCTCTAACATCTCTTATGCATATGCTTTATTTACGTTAAAGACAAGTTACATCTCTGCTTAACGATAAAAGTGCCTTGTGTAAATCATGCCTAATAATCTCTTAAATTTCATTATTAAGACCATGTGTATCTCCTGCCCTAGTTAATCGACATCGGCAACTTCTGGGTGCAATACGACGACGAGTCTACAGCGAGCGAGCTGTCCCTGATCCACGGCGCGTTGAACCGCAAGCCGCTGCTGGCCCACACTGGCACACTGGTGGTCGGCATGCTGGTCGCGGCGCCGTACAGCGACAACAGCACCACGCAGTATTACCGGGCGCGGGTTGTTAAAGTACTACCCAGGGATATGGTTGAGGTATGTGTTGACTGTAGTTTTTTTACAGTGCGTTTCTGTTAAGAATTTTAATTCGGCTACTGTCGTATAATATTCGTGTAGTATAAAGTCGGATAATATTCGTGTAATAGCACAGGGGGGAGGGGAGGGGAGGGTTACATTCGTCTCATTATCTTGAAAACAAAAACTGACTTAACTTTTCAATATAGTTCTAAAAAGTTTATACAGAGCAGGACAGTAATATTAATTCGCGTGCTTTCGGCAATAACCGTATACCGATGCTTACTTTAGTACCCGAACGATATTCTAAGTGGAAACGAACTGTATTTTATGCTGTAAGATGAGATTTAGAGAGTCTTTTTAACCGACTTCAAAAAAAAGAGGTTCTCAATTCGACTACATATTTTTTTATATTTGTTACCTCAGAACTTTCGACTGGGTGAACCGATTTTGATGATTCTTTTTTAATTGAAAGCAGGTGCTTGCCATGTAGTCCCACATAAATTTGAGCGAGATCTGACAAGTAGTTTTTGAGTAATTTTGAAGTCGGTTATTTTTTGTTAGTAAAATTTAAATTGTTATGTATGTCATCATTCGTAACCATTCCCAGGTGTCGTACATAGACTTCGGCAGCGTGGGCCGCGTGGGCGTGGGCAGCGTGCGCGAGGTGCCGGCGAGCGCGCGGCCGCAGCCCCCGCTGGCCGTGCGCTGCCGGCTGCGCGGCGTGGCGCCCGCGCCGCTGCTCAACGCGCACGCGCACTGGTCCAGCGCCGCGACCAGGTGGTTCGTGGACATAGTGGCGCAGCCGCGACTGCTCGCTAAGGTATCGAATTGCTGCTTCTTTAATCGACTTTTTATGCGACGAAGTTAAATTAAACGAATATTATAAATGTAAAACATGTATGGATGTTTGTTGTTCTTTCACGCAAAACTACTGAACGGATTTCTTTTTGGACTCAGGTATATCATGATCTGGAATAAGATTTAGCATGTGGGGAGCACTAGTTAGTAATATCGTGTGGTAGGGTAGGGACACAGTTTTTACCATTTACTGTTTCACCTGCAACATAAATACCAGCCAGCCCCGTTAAAAAATTATTGGACTAAAATAAAATTATCATAGTAATAAATGAAAAAAAAAAACATTTGCAGGTATACTCTGTGACACACGGGGTGGTGTCTGTGGACCTGCTAGCTGACAGCGGCCGGATCAACATCAACACCGAGCTTATCAATAAAGGGTTTGCCGTCCCTGCTGAGGAGAGCTACGAGTCGAAGGTATGTTATGATTTTATTATTATGTGGATGGATTGTTGTTTAGCATTAGCTTAATATCTCAGTTTGTTTTGCTTTTGAGTGCGCGTTACTTGTAAAGAATAAAATTATTGATAAAATAATTATAATATGAAGACCCTTTCCCGAATGGGTCGAATCGAATCCTGGTTAGAGCAGATAATATGTGACTGTGTTATGGTGATTTGTTATTTGTGTTGTCCGTGCCACCTGCGACACGGGCAACCTACTGCGAGTGAGTGCAAGCGTTTAATAATTCTATTATTTATTTATTTGTTCCTCAGTTGAACCACGACCTACGCCAGACAGCGACCGAGCTAAACATGTCCCAGAAGCGTGCGTACAACCGCGAGCAGTCGGAGCTGGCGTACTGCCCCACGCAGGACGCGCGACCGCTCGACTACAAGGACTGCGTGGCCGACGTGTACCTCAAGGGGCCCTTCAGGTACGTGCTCTGTGGGGGACGGTTAGAACATGTCCCAGAAGCGTGGACTCTAACGGTCACTTAACTCGATCGATCGCTTACAATTGACACAAGCACTCGGGCCATGAGCGCTGCTTACAAGTTATATTTGCAATATTTTTGATTTAACACGCACTTGCCCGATTTTTTTGTTTCAAGTGTAACGTCTATAACAACATTGAGAAGACCTGAAAAACTTGCATAAAACCCAATGAACTAATATACTAACGTACATGGAAGCATCTTTGATGCCTCAAAATAGCGCAACGAAAACTTAACCGCAGTGGGCCGGGCTTATATACTCAACCAAAACGCGAATCAGTCAGTTCGGTGTCACTCGTTCGGACGGTCGTTGGATTTAAGTGTCATAAACAAGATTTATATAAAAAAAATAGTATCAAAATGCCTTCATGTGTTGTGAAATGGTGCAAAAATCATACAGATCATCGTTCCAAGGGTTCCGAGAATCGTGGAATCACATTTCACGTGTAAGTATAACGAAATCTAAAACTACAAAAATCTATTTAACTTTCATATGGATGTTTTTATGCAAAATGTAGTTAGTATATTTTTACCAACAATTTATTAAAGGAATAAAATTCGTTTTATTTTTAATTTAGATTCCCACAAGACCCGAGAAGTAAAGATCTGTGGATAAAAGCAATTAGAGAGACAGGAAAATGACTGGATACCTAGCAAACATTCGGTAATATGTTCGATTCATTTTAAAGAAGAAAATTTATATTTGTCGAAGAAAGGATTCCAGATGATTTCTAAAAGCGCTGTACCAATTTGTACTGTGAGTATCCATTTAGTTTTTTTTACGATTTAGTTGTTGTAGTAGATAATAACTCAGTATAAAATATATATACATTTTCAGATGGTGCATTCGAGTGAAAAATCACACTCGACAAAATCTGACACTTGGCAGCCGTCAAGTAACAAAGAAATTCCAGGAACTTCAAGTCATCAGATACATCCACTAGTAAGTTAATCTAATCTGTACTTTAGTTTTCGTGCTAATTTCTTACGGTGTGGTTTTTATATGAGTACATTTTCAGATGATGACTTCTAGTGAAATATCACGGGCATCTCTATTGGAAACTAAGCAGGTGGCAAGTAATGTAGAAAATGTTGCAGGAACTTTAAGTCCTCAGAAACGTCGATTGGTAAGTAAATCTTAATTTCTAATACGCTTCGCCTTTACTTTGGTTTTCGTGCTAATTATTATGTAATGGGTTTTATACGAATTAAGAGAGCTACCCGTGCAACCATCCCAGTAAAAATGCTGTGCATTTGAAATTGGGTTTTAAGTGTTTAACTTTTTTTATTTTTCAGGTCTCCTGTCCAAGCTGTGGGCACGACAAAACATTTGGTCTTCAAAACAATTTATCAAATATTGCTAGTGAGATATTTTCCAGCATTAAAATAAAACTTGGAAAAGGCAAAAGGAGTATCGTAAAGTACACTCCAGCATTAAAAAAAATTGCAATCTTCCGTCGGCAATCCTTATAACTGCCTATTTTTTACTATTGTAAAACAAATAACGTGTACAAATAATTATTTTTGTAATAAGAGAAAACATTGGTATTATTAATATTTTATATTATATAAAACCATTTTTATTATTGTTTTATTATGATTGGTTCCCTCATACATAATAACATCCACTGACGACCTGACTGACAATGCGACAACGCATTAGACAGTACACTGAGGCGCGAACCAATTGCCGTGATCGGGTCAAGCCGAGAACCAATCCCGTTTGGCGATTTCGCATGGTTCGACAACTACTTGACAATATACCAATTGATGAGTTTGTATACCGTAGTGAGTGGTTTGTGCATGTATACTTCGTATTTGTGTGAGTTTTGGTGCTGATATTTAACGTTAGAATGTATTGAGAGAGGCTTATTCCATAGTATATTCGTTCACTGATAAAACCTTAATACGACATCTTTGATGTCACTTATTTCACTACTTCACTTCACATATTTCACGAACGAATAAGTCGTTCGTTCGACTCCGTACGCGTACGCAAAATACGTGCACATTTTTCACTTTAATTAAACAAAAATTTACTACGGTAGCAACGCATCTACGACCATCAAGTGGGACAAATATTAACGATTACTTACTAGTGCAACATTTAGATCATCACGAAATTCTTAACGTAACCAACTGTATCTGTTCCAGTCCGCTCGAAACCACCGTGCACACGCTGATGTACGCGAGCCGCGACAAGCAGGTGTCGATAGAGGGCAGCTCCGTCAACTCCGTGCTGCTGGACACCGCGCCGCAGGAGATCTATCAGCGGTAACACTAACACATTTCTCTCTCTCTTTTCTCTCTCTCTCTCTCTCTTTTTCTCTCTCTCTCTCTCCTTTACTTAGAGTTTGTTCCAGATGGAACTTGGAGTAATTCTAACGATCAACTGATGTAAGCAGCATTATATACATAACATTAGGGATTAGGATATGTGTGTGCCCTTCAAGGCACGGAAGTGTACATGAAATTTTTACTACCAGCGGAGACCTGAGTACAGACAGCGCCCGCAGTTGCTTTACTCGACATTGACTTACGATCGACGCAAGGCGGTCTATGAGAACATCCTAATTTCCTGCACAAATATATTGATTATATTATTTGTCTATTGATCATCTATTGTTTTTTTCTTGTTCAGACTGTTAGTAGCCGGGGATATCGGGCAAAACGAGATGAGCAGTCGTCTGACGCTGCGCCACACGACGCTCATGCCGAACATCCCCTGTCTCCCCGCTATCATCTCGTTGCTGTTTTGTCCAACGTGAGTATAGTTCCACTCAGTAAACTGTTCCATTAGGGTTAGGTCTCCTCTTACAATTTGAGTCACTAGACGAACTGTGGTTTATGTATCCTTTCAATTCAGTTGGCTGTTAATTTTATTGTAGTTTAGATTTTAAGGTTCAATACACGCTTTTTTACTATATTTTTGGTTTGTTATTTAATTTATAAAATTCAAATCTTTTCCTTCCGTCTTAATTAATAACAATGACGCACTGTCAATTATTCTACAATCTTATATAATTACATTACTTGTACCCGGCCATGAGGTTGAAGCATGGTTGAAGTCACTCATTATATACTTTTTCAGTAACCTTATTATTGTAACAGTAATTTTTTTAACCCCCGACGAAAAAAAAGGTGTCTGTGTATCTGTACGTCTGTCTGTGGCATCGTAACTCCCAAAGGGAAGAACCGATTTTGATCTAGTTTTTTTTGTCTGAAAGGTGACTTAATCGAGAGTGTTCTTAGCTGTGTTAAGTGTAAATAAAACGGTCGGGGATTTTTTAAAATTTAATTTAAGATTATTTGAGATAGACATTATTGATTCTTATCCGTTGATATGTGTGTGTGTGTGTGTGTGTGTGTGTGTGTGTGTAGGTGCGAGCTCCGTCGCGACGTCGAGAAAACGCGCTACGTGAGCGCGCTGTGCGGGCTCGGCTCGGACGAGAGCGGCGCGCCGCGCTTCCCCGAGCACGACCTGCTCGTCGACATCGACGCCGACTTGAGTGTCGATGACATCGGACTGGTGAGTGCTTAGCTTTATAGTGGCGGATTACTGTGAACATAATTATCATATTTATATAAGCAGTTTGAAATTTTGTACCGCAACTCTTTAGGGTAGGTCGGGAAAAAATATGACATGTAAAACAAATACAAATATTACTCTGCTAATGTCATAATGGCTGCGTTCCAGTAGACGCTCACATCGCTCACAACGATCAAAACGCGTTCCACATGGCGACCACGGTCTTCATGGTCGCGGTGAAAACGTCATTGATGACGTCATTAATTTCGCTCACGGCAGTTCACGGCACGCTCAAAACAACCCACCTCACGGGGTGGGTCGAAGTGCCCGTTCCACTTGGGTGTATGATTGTAACGCTCACAAGCTAGTGGAACAGGAAAAACCGCGGTCGTGAGCGTGATCGTTGTGATCGTCTAGTAGAACGTAGGGAATGTATTTATATAAATAAACCGTTGAAATTTTTTACCACAACTCTTTATCTATAGTAGGGTAGGTCGGGAAAAATATGACTTATAAAACAAATACAGATACTACTCTGCTAATGTCGTAATTATTATAACATATTATTTTGTAACATTATGCCCCAGCTTACTCTATTACAGATAGGAGTGTTACCCTTAGTTTTACTGACAAACAGACGGGAACTTTGCCAACAGGCTCCTTAGAGTAGGGGAGCACTAAGAAGGGATTTTTTGGAAATTCATTCCCTAAAGTGGTCAAATAGGTAGGAAGTAAAAGTTTTTCCGCGGATGACGTCTGCTAGTACTATAATAAACAATTCATGTTGTTCTCATGATATTTATTTTGTACACCGATATTGGGATGAAAAATCGGTGAGTTTAGCCGTGGCATGGATGAGTTTAACCGTGACAATACGTAACGTTCATACGCAACTGGGTCGAAATATCAGTGTTCTAAATAATTATCGGTATTACCCGTATAATAGTAAAATGTGTTCAGACCAAGATGAGTTGTTTATAACCGCGTGTGTTGTCAGGTCAACCACATCCGGCACCTGATGGACTGCATGATGCAGAGCGGCGAGGACGCGGCCGCCGACGAGAACGTGCGCGAGAGCGTGCCCAAGTACATCAGGAAGGATCTCATGCAGTGAGCGGACGTTTTGTACTGTTTCTTATGGTACCCAGTGGCGTAGCTAGCCCTAAGGAGGCCCCATATCAATATTTGTTGTGGGGCCCCTCAACGTCGGCTGTCAAAGGAGTGCCAACTATAGCGGTCGTAGGCCGCTGGCGAGCTTTTTTTGGGAGTGTTAGTGGTGGCCCCTATACGCTGAGAGCCCCGTATAATCGATACGGCTGATACGGTGGTAGTTACGCCCCTGCTTGTACCTCTCAATGGACTCTGGACACGAGTGTCTCTTTTTCAGGCCTAGAGTATTCACCACGCTACTCCAAATCGTTAGAGCGGGTTAACCTAACAGTTGGAAGTTTTTCAGAAGCGTTTTAGAATTTTTGCCGCCAGCGGTTATTCATTGTACTATCAATCATCCCTGCTGTTCCTTAACTCGTTAAATCATTTCTTTTTATTAACCGACTTCAAAAAAAGGAGGAGGTTCTCAATTCGACTGTATTTTTTTATGTTTGTCACTTATTGTTAGAACTTTCGACTGGGTGAACCGATTTTGATGATTCTTTTTTTAATCGAAAGCAAGCGCTTGTCATGTGGTCTCACATAAATTTGAACGAGATCTGACAAGTAGTTTTTGAGTAATTTTGAAGTCGGTTGTTTTTTGTTAGTAAAATTTTGATTATTTCATGAAGAATGACCATGTTTCTTTCGGTTTCTCTCTTTCTTGACTTTGAGTGACATGGGTGACGATAGCCACTTACCATCAGGTAGATCGTCAGCTCGTTTGCCGGGTATTTCCATAAAAAAGCTTCCCTATCATCGTTCACCAGATTGCTCCTCAAGCGTCGCAAGCACCGCGAAACGATCTCGGTGGTGGGCGCGTGGGAGTGGCGCTCGGTGTCGGAGGAGGAGATGATGGAGATCACGGTCCCGGAGATGATCTCCCGCGCGGTGGTGTTCCCGCTGCACGCGCCGCTCGAGCTCAAGGCCGCGCCGCGCGAAGTGCTGCTCGCGCTCAAACGGGAGAACGACGAGTTGAAGATGATCGCTGCTAGGTATAGTTAATAGTATCAGGCGTTACTTTGCGGAAATCCATTGTTATTAAGTTAGTATTAGTCTACTTAATTGGAATCGTAGCTCCTAACTAAACGAATGGATGTATTTCGATGCGGTTTTGTAATCGAAAGACGTGTCTGTCGAAATGTTCCTCAGTCAGTTTAGTAGAAATAAATTAAATGAATAACGCTTCACACTCATAGCCCCACACTAGGATTCCGTGTCGTGGCTGCCATCGACAACACACTATATAGACAAGGACACCCAGACCGAGAACAGAAATTCAAACTTATCATTCTTTCCGCCTCGCTGGAAATCGAACCCAGGACCCTCGGCGCGGCGATCCGGCATGGTAACCATTGCGCCATACGGGTCGTCAATAAAAGCAGTTGTCTCCAAGATACAGCTATACTATATCAAAATTGATTGATTTTTAATTGAACATTATGTCTAGGTCGTCGATATCTTCCAACGTGCAGCGGTCGTGCAAGCTATGCAACACGCCGCCCATGCCGGCCAACGCGTTGCGCATACATCTCTACTCCAACGCTCACAAGGAGAAAGAGGAAGACTTCCGCATATTCCAGTCTTAAGCAGGAGTAGTAAACTCCGCCCCTTAAGGAGCCATACATAAATTACGTCACATTAATTTCATGACTTTGACTCCTCCCCCTCTTCACAGCTGGTCACATTTGTGAGACCTCCCCCCTAGTGTGACGTCACATTATGAAATTTTACATCTACAAATTATTAAATTAAAACAGCAGTTCTCAAATTAATTTTTATTTGCATTAATTGTTTTTTTTTTAATATTTACCTATACTTACCAATTATTCGATTTTAAAATGTGACGTCACGAAATTTAGGACCCCCACTCCTTGTCACTCAGTGTAACACAACGTCGACCCCCCCTCCCCCCTAACGTGTGACGTAATTTATGGATGGCCCCTAACGAGTGTCAACTGGTTTCATAACCTATCCGTTAAAGGGTTAAAATTATCCGTTATTGTATCGACTTATCTTTGATAAACTATAAAATTATAACCTCGGAGTTACAGGTAAATTTCATAGGTACAAATAAGTATCTATTATTATTTATATAAACTTATTTAAACGCTGTTATAGCTGTTCTAGTATGATGTTTTATCGACAGTTAAGGTTTATTAAAACCGACCATTAATGTTCAGTATTAACGCTCCAACTCAGAGTCACTAACGGTTACTTAAATCGCTCCTTAGTACAGAATTCATGATGGTGATTCTTTACTAAGGAGCGATTAAAGTAACCGTTAGTGACTCTGAGTTGGGGCGTATGCGTCTGTTTTTCAGCCAAATAGCTCGTAAAATTTAGAAATAAGACCATGACAATCTTTTATAATAACGTTACGACTTATTGGACATAAGTGGTATGAATATTTTGTAGCTTGAAGTAACGCATAAATGCGTTTTGATTACTACCATAAAAGTTGACTACAAAATAATGTAGGGCTAAAATTTTTGTTTTGAATTATCCTTAGCTATTGTTATTCTTTATTTCCTCATTATTTGTTTAGTTTTGAACTGATTATATTATTAAACATAGTACTATGTTTTTCTCGTAGATTATAAGACGATTTTATATTAATAGTACCTGGAACTATTGTGATTCTTAGGTTATAGATATATCTTCTAGATACACTGTTCAGAGTTGCTTTGAATTTACTTTTATACTTTAAAATTACTTATATTACCTCTAACTGATATACATAAATGGTTATGTGCCATGATTTCCTAATCTAAAACTGTACTGAAATTATGTCAGTAAATAGAGTAATTTCACTCCTATGTAAAGTGTATGCTCAGAAATGGTACTTTATATTGAATAGAGCCAAAAGTTACTATTTTAGTTCAGTAAGATATTATTAATTTGATTAGTGTTACTATAGATGTCTAAAGTGTTTTCAATCTTTATTAAATAAATGTTATGATACAAGTTTTTCTTTTTCTTTGTAACCATGATCTTATATATGTTTGTAACCTTCATTTTTGATAGACATCCGCTTTTTTAACCGACTTCAAAAAAGGCGGAGGTATCCAATTCGACTTCTTTTTGTTTGTTACTTCAGAAATTTCGACTGGGTGAACCGATTTTGATGATTCTTTTTTTAATCTAAAGCTGGTGCTTGTCATGTGGTCCCACTTAAATCTGACTAATAGACTGTTTTTGAGTTATCCCTAATTTTGAAGTCGGTTCTTTTTTGTCAAGAATTATCTTAAGTAGGTATAAGGGCACATTTTCATTGGTCGTTAGGGCTCGCACGTGAGATGCGGTAGATTTCTAATAGCAATCAATAAGTTGAAGTTAATTTAATACCATGCCTTATATGCCTAGGTATTACGGCTGGAACTGGTTTGATGGAATGACAGTCCTCAATTAAAGGAAAGATTTGCGATAAAAGTGATTCGTCATAGCCATAAAGCAGCTATCTCAGATTATGCTACAAAATTGTACAGTATGGGGATAATTGCTGGTTGCATTTGTGTGTTAAACATCAAGTACAGAGTTCGAAAGCGCAATTATTAAACACCTCTCGGATCTCATCTTAAATACTGGTAATGTTTCGTGTTAATAAGTATAAATTTTCAATAAGTTCGTACTTTGGAGGTCCATAGCTTCCAATCTCATTTAATTTCGTGAGCCAATTCTTCTGTAGTTCCACTACAAAATGTACACAGCCTAATCAATTTTTACAAGTTGAGAACAGTGTCGATCAGATGATTAAACTAAGATATAATCTAGGAATAGTAGTTAGATATTAAGGTCTCTGGATCTGGATCAATCAGAGATCCAGATCCAGAGCCCTTAATATTTAACTTTTCACTATTCATATATCAATTTTAATCTTTTATTGTGGTATGTGTGTACTTACTATTCATCTATCAGTTTTAACTTTTCATCTATTACTTCTAACATTAAATAATTAGCTTTTTTAATTTTAAATAAAACGAAAAAAGGTGTTTATTATTATTATTATTTATTATCTATTTATTATTCTTTAGTGTATGTACAGAAATACTACCTATATGTATAAATCGAATGAAAGGAAACTTGTATAAAATGTGTAATAAAAATTTAAATAAAACAACTGTTAAAGTTTCATTTATATATTTTATTGTATTTTTTTCACATTATACATAAGTATATTATTCAACTGTTACTGTTTTATAATTTTTCCATACTGTTTTGTATTTTTATCATCAAGCTTTTTACAGAATTATATATTTCATCAAAGTACATATTATCGTTATCTACAACATATTGCATGCATACTCCCGCATTACATTCACAAAATACTCTACTTTGAATATTATCAATTTTGTCGACATCATATATCTCCAGTCTAACAATTTTTGTTCCGTATTTAGGCCTCTTAATGTAGGAATAAATTGTTTCATTTTCCTTTTTCTTCTTTTGGTTTGCGACCGCC
Organism: Thymelicus sylvestris; assembly: GCA_911387775.1. Taxonomy (NCBI): domain Eukaryota; kingdom Metazoa; phylum Arthropoda; class Insecta; order Lepidoptera; family Hesperiidae; genus Thymelicus; species Thymelicus sylvestris. The sequence continues at coordinate 11,070,086 of OU426905.1, read as the reverse complement.
TCAACAGCATTATCTTGCTGCTGCATGTAGTTGCCTACGCGCTGTGCAAGAACACTTTGATTTTTTAATTGAAATGGAAAAATATCTTCCGAGTCCTGAAAAGTAAGTAAATTAAACATGTTAATATTGTAGATAAAACTGTGTAGTATTATTAATTTCTTATTGATGAGTGATTTTATTATTTATTTATAACTAACTGTCTCCACACAACATTAATACTTCTTCTTATTATTTATTATAACTTTGTTAAAAACTAATAAGTTAAGACTAACACGAAATAATAATTTTACTACTTACCGACATTTTAACGGAGCGTTTACACGGAGCGTTGTGAAGAATGAATGAAATTTCGATTTTTAATGCGTATTTATATTGTTTCCATATTATATATTTATATATTTGAATAATGTTAATAGAGTTTATAATATAATGTTAATAGAGTTTAAAATTGAATTTTTTCGTAACCTATTCAACGCTGTTACAAAAATGGTGCGGGTGAAATAGGATTCTCCCGACAGACAGACGCCGGAGCTGGGTATTTGCTGGCAGAGCACTTTCCGCTCTAGAGTCAAGCGCACAGGCGTGCTTAGACCGCGGGCTGCATCATCGCTTGATCCGTCGAGCATCGATAGGCCTACCGATAGAGCCCCCAAGTCTAAGCATCCCTGCCCCAGTCCATACTAATATAATAAATCTGTAAATAACTTGCGTTCGTCTGTTTGTGTCTGTCTGTCTGTCTTTTATGCTTTCACACTTAAATTGATGAACCAATTTTGTTGAAATTTGTAAGATGAGGGAATATAATATGATAAATAAATAAATGCTAGATTTCTTTTAATTACAATGAGTACGAAAATAACCATGCTAGGTAACCTAAATTAGGTAACCTGCATATAGTACGGGGCGAGATATATGCACATCAAGTAAGTATCAACCGAAAATTTTGTTACATGTCAACGAGTGGCACTTACCTACTCGTACACACACTTTTTCAAATCTAAACGTTGAACCGATTTTGATGAAATTTGGTACTTTTTTTACCTAAAATATTTTTAATTAATACAAGTATGAGCGTAACATGTCTAATCGAATTCCATACGAGTGAAGCCGCGGGCAGAAAACTAGTATGAACGATACAAGACTATCTCCTTATGATTATTTTTGTCGGCAAAGCATTTTCCATTTTGGGTAAGGTTGGACTTTGTACTTTAATCACGTGGATTTAATGATATTTAAGTCATACGAATGCACAGGAGCATCACTGTGCTTTCTGGAAGCGGGACACCAACAGTTAGGATCTCAAAAGTACCAATTATTAATAATAGTGAAGTTAATACATTTTATTAAACGATGATAAACTGCTCAAAAGAAAATAAGGGACATCTGAAAAAAATGTAAGTTATGTTTTCGTTTATAAATCAATATACTTATTTATTTAGTTATCAATGTTCGTTTTTCTTAGATTCAGTATTCATACATTCAGTATTCATAACTTCAGTATTCATTTAGGTACCTACATCAGTTTTAGTTTCAATCAATAATGATCATGATGGTTGATCGATCATTTATATTCTGTTTAGTCTTACAGTACCTATTTATTGTTTTGTGCAGTTTTCTTTTTTAATTAAGTAAACTTTTCGCTCATGCTAATCAATCTGGTACAATCATTAAAACTGTAGGCCCTTTTAATTATTGTTTTGTGTAAATAAATGAAATATATAACTATATATTTTTTACAGGTCCCACGAACGAGCAAATCCCGTCCGACGATGAGGCTTCGCGTCCGCGAGTGGAAAAGAAGTACAAACGAAAACATTCACCGGAAGCGAGCACCTCGAGCGCGAGTCCTGCTCGCTCTCCGATTCCTAAGAAGAAGAAGAAGCCAGTGTTCAAGCCGATCGAACCCGTGAAGAAACCCTCTGCTCATGATCTCTTCGGGAGCGACAGCGAAGAAGAAGAAGTCATTGTTCCGGCAAGTTCTGGTAAAAAACCACCACCTCTCCTTTCATATATAACGCGTATGCTCACCAACGGATATTCCCGCCAGGTGTTTGATGAGAAACCCGGAACACATTACATCGATTTACGAATATATAAGTGTGATGAAATCGAAAAAGTGCAGCCGGTGAATCGTTGGCGGCACTCCATAATATGCGTGAAAAACCGCACCGATGAAAACTCGAACGCGTGGCAACATCTGGCCAATTTCATAGTGGCCACACGTAAAGAGTTCCGGGGGTGTCCCCCTACATTCATAAGCAATTATTATTAATTTTGCATAAAATATTGCACAAAAGAAAATAAGGACCATTCGTAATCCTACGAAAAGCAATAATGTTTTTTTTTTGATGTTAATAATTATGATAAAAATGTAATTAAGGTTTTTCAAACAATTCAATAACACTTATTAATTTTCTCGACTTAAAAAAAATTGAAACAAACTAAGCAGTTATCTAAAAAATCAACATAATTCAGATGTCCCTTATTTTCTTTTGAGCAGTTTATCATCGTTTAATAAAATGTATTAACTTCACTATTATTATTATTGTAATGTGGTTTTATTATGCTATGTAAAACTCTGTATGTAATATATACTCAACTAGATTAAATACATACTTGTTTACTCAATTAGATGTAAGGATTATATTCAATTGATAAATATAGGTGCCAACCCAATATAAAAAGAATAATAAAATATTATATAAATAAACATTAATTTGGCTTGTCTTTTTTTTACAGTACAACCCACCGCCAGGCCAAGATCTGATTATAATTATTTATTGAATAATGATTTAATGAAATATGAATACTGTCAAACTGAAATGTCTAAAAATAAATACCGATTTCACCTCAGAACTAACTTACATAAATCTAATTGCGCACTGAAATCAGAATTTGAAAATGTAAATATTATAGCTAAAGCATTTAAGAATAGAATTTTGTCTTACAGGCTAAATCCATTAGAGGAGTACCTCATGCCAGAGGCTTTCTTAATGGACAGCCAAAAGGACATTATAAAATTAATTTCAGATTGTCTTGCGAAGCATAAGTGTATTAAACTGAATTTCGAACTATTTGCTTATTTTATGAAGTCAACGTCAGATGAGCAACATCTCAAATCATTTATGACAAAATATGAAATAGTTTGCCAAAATACTGATATCGAAGAATTATTTATGAATGCTATTTATACATTTGAAAGAAAAATATCTGAACTTGAACATTGCGAATCTGGTTGGTCTTGTGTTTTAATGAGTCATTTAGAGATAAACATAAATAAATATTCTCCGTTAAGAGGTGGTTCTTATATTGGTTTACCAAGTAAAATAAAGAATACTAAGAGTTGTATAAATATTAAAAACAATGATAACCATTGTTTTCTATGGAGCGTTGTTGCGGGTCTATTCCCTCAGAACAAAAACGTATGTAGAACTAGCTCATATCCATATTACAATAAACATGTTAACGTACTACCTTTTGTTTTCATTTATAATCTCACGTTGACCTTATTCAAAACGCAGACCATCGTCAGGCTTTGAATCGAGAACACCATGAAATTTGTGAAGCAGTCGTTAGATCTTGAAGTTCACAATATTAAAGTCAACAAAAAATCTTGCAAAATAAAACATAGTATTCTTTTACCTAGCACAATCCGGTGTATCATCTGTGGTCCTTCAAACTGTGGCAAAACTAATGTTATGTTAAATCTTTTATTTCATGAAAATGGTCTTAAATTCAACCATGTTTACTTGTACTCGAAGACAGCCTTTCAACCAAAGTACTGTTTTTTGAACGAAGTAATGAAGAAAATTCCCGAAGCTCGATATTTTATTTTCGATGATAATAAAGAAGTGATTCATCCTAATGACGCTTTAAAAAATTCAATCATGATATTTGATGACGTTGCATGCGAAAATCAAGTAAATATACGCAATTACTTTGCCATGGGCCGGCATAAAGGAATAGATTGTTTCTATTTATCGCAAACTTATTCGAAAATACCTAAACAATTAGTGCGTGATAACGTGAATTTCCTAATAATATTTAAACAAGATGACATTAATTTAAAACATATTTACAACGAACATGTCAATACAGATATGGAGTGGTTAAAATTTAAAAAACTGTGTTCTTCCATATGGCAAGATTGTTTTAGTTTTTTAGTTATAAATAAAGACTGCAGTCTTGACAAAGGACGATATAGAAAAGGTTTTGATACATTCATTATTTTATAGAAATTCAATATAAACTGCATTCTATTTCAAATTTGTCATTTGTGTTTATGTTTCTGTAAATAACACTTGCACATCATACCCTTATCTCAGATGGATACCGACATTAAAGAACAATTGTTAAAATCAGTACATAACATAAAAAATAAATTAAAAATAATTCGTAATGAAGAAGATGCTTCTAACCTTAGGTATAAAAAAGTATTCAAACCTATAACTGAACCTTTAGAAACTCTTATTAAAGTGAAAGAAAATGATATTCCAACTTTAAGAGTAAAAAATGATGAAAATTTAAATTCTTCTTTCGGATGTGACGAGATTAAAGAAGCGATCATCCCAGATTACAATACAGGTTCAGAATACTACAGTGAAGATGACAAAAGTTTGATAAGAAGTAAGAACGACACATTAATGTCACTTGATAAAGAAGACATTTTGGATATTTATGATAATATAAATATCCCATTTGGAATACGTAGTGAAAACAAAAAATTGATGATTGGAAACTCTGGGGTTAAGATTTCTTTGTCAAATAGTTCTACAAACACAGACAAGGTGTACATAATAAGCATAAATAATAAGCATTATGAATTAACCCCTGGCTTACAAGAGCTCTTGATTCGAAATAAACCTAATCTTAACTTAGTATCCGAAATGGATAAAATAGTTTACAAAGATATACTGTCTATAACAAATGTACACAAAATAGGTTTCAATCCTAATGGAAAAATAAAAGGTGATAAGGGATTGAAATACCGTCAAATTATAAAACCTCTATTTAATCAGATAAATGAGCAAGGAGGTGAATCATCCCAACCTAAGATTGGAGGTTACATACCGATGGTCAAGAAATATAAAAAAAACACTGATTACGTTTATTGGGATGACCCAAATGAATTAGTTGAAAGGTTAAAATTATTAATTGCATCACAAAGTGCTGGCAATACTAATCATGACAATGAAATTATATCAATTATTGAAGAATTAAAAGAAGCCGGTATTATAAAAGACTGAAATCTTAATATACATTTCATTAGCAATATATTCATGAACATGAATACTCATAAAGATAAACCTCATATTCATGTTAATAAAAATAGTAAAAGTGATTATGTTAAATTAACATCAAAAAACACTACATGTGGAAATATTCATAATGAGAATTGTACCAAAATAACTGATAAATGTATTTATGAGAAGCTAAAAACTACTGATAAACATTTAGCAAATTTAAGTGAGCGCATAAAAAATCTTGAAAAATCAATATTTTTAAATGAAATTGTAGGGAAATTGAAGAATTATTATGAGCAAACTAGACGTAATAAGTGAAATTCACAAAAATGTTCGAAAAAATTTCCCCCGTAGAAAAGTATTACTCAAAGATATTGATGACCTTTGGCAAGCTGATTTAATTGATATGCAGAAAATTTCAAAAGCAAATTGCGGGCATAAATACATATTAGTTATTATAGATTGTTTTTCAAAGTATGCATGGGCTGTTCCACTTAAACAAAAAACTAAAGAGCTTGTGTCAAAGGCTTTTAAAACTGTTTTACTTGAAGGAAGGGTTCCGAAAAATTTACAGACAGATTTAGGAAAAGAATTTTAAAATAACATGTTTAAAGAAATGATAAAAACTTTTAAAATTAACCATTACTCTACATATTCCACAAAAAAGGCTTCAATTGTGGAAAGATTCATAAAAACATTAAAAAATAAACTTTATAAAGAATTTCATTTGAAAGGTAACTATAAGTGGATAGATGGCACGCTTGAGAACAAAGTTTTTGAGTACAATCATACTTTTCACAATACCGTGAAACAAACACCGGTATCAATAAATCAAGATAACAAGGAAATCGTTCTGCAACGATATATTAAAAGATATAAATGTATGAAAAAAATTAAGAATGTAAAATTACAACTAGGTGATTATGTAAGAATCAGTAAATATAAAGGATGCTTTGAAAAAGGTTTTACCCCAAATTGGTCTACAGAGATATTTAAGATTGTAAAAGTACAAAATACTGACCCTATTACGTATCTATTAGAGGATGCCAGAAAACGTCCAATATTAGGAGCATTTTATAGCCAAGAACTTCAAAAAACGAAGCATCCAGATATTTATCTAGTTGAAAAAATTATCAGAAGAAAGGGTAACAAGGTTTATGTAAAATGGTTAGGGCTATCGAATACAGAAAACAGCTGGATAAACAAAAATAATTTTGTATAATTTATATAGTTCATTTATGGTATGCATATAAAGAGGTACTTGATGTTCTTTTTAGTCAGTAAGATTAGATTGTTACTAAAGTAAACAGTTTCGTTGGAATTTATCACGTACTAAAAATATGTCTAAAGAAAAAAAAACTAATAATAATAAAACCCATGAAAACCATACCATACCTTCAAAAAAACGTAAGTCTGGAGCTTGTTTTAAGAAAACCTTTAAACGTATTGTTGCACACACAAAAAAGCATCTCAAAAATCTGAAACCTAAATGTAAGAAGGCGGTCGTGGAGCTAGCAATGGCAGCTGCAAAGGAAATGTCTTCGAATCTACCAATAGAGGTGCCAAGAATTATACCAGTACCGAAAACTGGAGGATTTCTTCCTTTAATACCCATATTTGCAGGCTTATCTGCTGCTGGCAGCTTAGCTGGTGGAGTTGCTGGTATCACAAAAACAATTAATGAATATAAAGCGGCTAAGAAGCGACTAGCAGAGTTAGAAAGACATAATGAGAAAATGGAATCATTATGTATCGGAAGAGGATTACATCTCAAACCTTATAAAGATGGATTGGGAATATACGTTACGAAGAAAAAAAACTAAATAATCGGCTACCCAAAAGACCTTTGACAAATATAGACCTATTGAGATTCTCGAAAAACATTCCTTTTTTTCGAGGTGTATTTATGAGAGATGAATTACCATGCCAGCCATTACCAATAGAATGCGGTATTATTAACTTAGATTCATCTAAAAACTCAGGTACTCATTGGGTAGCCTATGGGAAAATATATGATTATATTCAATACTTTGACAGTTATGGTAATTTGAAACCACCAAAAGAATTCATCAATTATATGGGGTCAAATATATATTTTAATAATGAAAATTTTCAAAAAAATAATTTATACAACTGTGGACATTTATGTTTAAAATTTCTCAAATCATTTTGGTTAAGAAAACAAATTTAATATTTATACAGAATAATATTGCACTTCTAATCATTCTAATCCTTGCATTCATGGTAAACGTAAGTACACATTTTTCAGGGACAAATATTTAATTTATTTATTTATTTATTTATTTATTTAATACTTGTATTCACAGCAGTTATCACAATTTTATGTTACTCGTTACATATAACTTAATCTTATGCCAGATTGAATACATATTATGTAGGTTATTACTTTTACAATATTTGCAGGGTTGAAGTGATGAACATTTAAAACTATACAAGGATTAGATACCAAAAACAATAGTTATTGCGGCAACAGTTCAATAACAATAATAAGTTTGTAGCTCGAGTTCGCAACTCAGATTCGCAGGTAGGTACGTGTATGAGAAGATGTGGTGAGTAGTGTGTGTGTGTGTGTGTGTGTGTGTGTGTGCATGCTTGTGTGTAGAATCAGCTGATTGTCTGTGAGGATAGATAATAATTGTTGGTACGTAAAGAGTGCTTCTGTTACTTGTTAATGGCTGGTTTACATGGCGTTGCTAGATACATGATCGCTTTCTAATATAATAATATATACAAGTTTAATGATATTGTAAAAATAAAATAGAATATATAATATTATATGTAGGATAAAAAGAGATGTTATATACTTATTTGTGTATAAAATATTAATTAATATAATATAATACAATGCACTAATTAGTATAGTAATGCAATTTAATGTCAGTTCGGAAAAAACCCAATGTTTTTTTTTTTTTTTTTTTTACAATTGAGTCCGTTAATATAGTTAGTTAATTTAAATGTTTTATTTCGGTCTTTTTAGTAACTTTCGTTTGTAAAATATAATTATGTTTAGCAGTTATTTCGAGAAGTCAGTAGTTTACAGATTTGCGTTTTGAAAGCAGCTTTAGAGGTATTAAATGGATCTATACTGTTAAAGTATTTATTATACATTTTAGGAAGCCTGCTGGTGACGCTGTTGGCTGAATATTTTGTGTGATGGTTAGGTACATAAAAAAGTTTCGTATGTCGACTTCTTTTTGCAGGGGCTTGTAAAGTAAGTGTTTTATTAATTAGCATCGGGCAATCAATGTTTCCTGAGGCGATGTCGTGCAGCAAGGCCATATCGAGTAATTCACGACGGTTTTTCAAGGAAATCAAGCCGTGCTTCTGACAAGACGTACTGTAACTTTGATACAAAGACCTGCTTCGGTAGTCTAGGTGTTTCAAAAATTTTTTCTGTATTTTTTCTATTGCCTGTTCATATATTGCATACTGTGGGTTCCAGATAGGACTACAGTATTCCAAAGAGCTTCTGACATATGCATAGTACAACACTTTCAGACAATCCAAGTTGGTAAAGTTTTTCGTGACTCTTAATATGAAACCGAGACTTTTATAAGCTTTGTTGACTGCATATTCGACATGTTTTGAGAAGTTAAGTTTTTTGTCTAAAATAACACCTAAATCCCTTATACTGTCATCTTTGGTGATCACGATATTGTTTAATTTATATTCGAAGTCTACGGTATTTAGGTTGCGTGAAAAACTTATATGCCTACATTTATTTACATTAATATCGATACGATTAATTTTGTAGTATGTCGATAGTCTGTCTAAGTCGTCTTGAAGCTTATGACAGTCGTCCAGCGTGTGAACATTGTAGTATACTTTTTTATCATCAGCGAATAATAGAAAGTTAGCATGCTGAAAACAAGTGTGAATATCGTAGAGGTACGCCGAATATAATAGTGGTCCTAGCAAGGATCCCTGGGGGACACCGGAGGATACTGTTTTAAAGTCTGAACGTGCTCCACCAATGACTACTGCTTGACGTCGGTTCCACAGATATGACTCCACCCATCTCAATAAGTCTCCCTGAATACCCAATGCTAGTAACTTCTGGAGTAGGATGACGTGATCCACACGATCGAAAGCTTTCTCAAAGTCAGTATAGATCACGTCAACCTGTGCGCGTTGTTCCATCCCACTGAGCACATCGCTGGTGAATACAGCGAGGTTAGTAGTAGTTGAACGACCTTTAGTAAATCCATGTTGTTGTTCTGGTATATTCTGGTGTATGAGCGGATAGATTGATTCATATACTATTCTTTCCAAGCATTTGCTGAGAACGTTTAGTATGGAAATAGGTCTATAATTTTCTATACATGACTTAGAACCTTTTTTATGTAACGGCACAATATGCGCTTGTTTCCATATTAGTGGGAAAATGCCTTCTTTAATAGATCTATTGAATATTATTGTAATGGGTTTGCATAATGTTTTAGCACATTGAACTATAAAAAGAGGTGGTAGCTGATCACTGCCCGCACCTTTGTTGGTGTCTAGCCCTCGCAAGAGTTTAAGAACCTGTTCTTCCGCCACTAAGATTGAACTGATTACCCGTGTGCACACGACAGATGGATGTGGGACAAACTGGGGGTATTGATCAGCTTTCTGTATGAACATCCTCTGAAAAAACATGTTGAAGGAGTCTAGGATTTCTTTTCGACTATTAAGCTTATCTCCACCGTAAGACATTAAATTAGGATAGCCTGTGCTTGCTTTGCGCTTATCTTTGATGTAGCTCCATAAAAGCTTTGGATTGGATTTAATGTTATTTTGGGAACGTAGTAAATAGTTCTGATAGCAGGAAGCTTCAACTCTTTTGAACCTCGATCTAAGAAAGCAGAATTCGTCATAGTCTAATGGGTTTTGATATTTTTTCCAATACGAGTGAACTTTATTTTTCTCTTTGTTTATCTGGATTAGCGCCTTAGAATACCAAACCGGGTAATGTTGAGCTCCGTCTACCATTACTTGAGGTACAAATTTTAGTTTGATGGTGTTAATAATTTCGTAGAATTTGTCCACAGCATTATCAATTGTACCCGAGTATAGCACTGACCAGTCTACATCCGAAAGCTCTTTGTTTATATGATTATAGTTAGCTTTTCTATAGAGAAATTTCTTGTAAGTAATTTTATGCAAAGGAGAAATAGTGATATCCAAAGACTCAATATCAAGTGTTACGTGATGACTATCTTCCTCGACTAGCGGGTAACTACTTTTACATATATCAACAAAAAAATTACTGAATATCAAATCAAGGGTATTACCAGATGAGTTAGTGAAAGAATTATATTGTTGCAATCCTAAGAAACTACACTGATTAACAAAATTTAAAGCACAGTTTTGTAACTCCACACTTCCTTTTTTTAAATATGTAGGTTTGGAAAAATTCCATTGTATATTAAATAAATTAAGATCCCCCGCAATCATAAAGTAATCATTTGGAGCAGCAGATATAACTTCAGAAATCCAAAAACTTAATGAATTCAGTCGCTGTACAATTTTGTCACCAGGCGGTATGTAAACCAACCCGATATGCAAGTCCTTATCGGAGTTTATTGTGCGCCCCTCTATTGATATCCACAGACATTCAACGTCGAGCTCCCGCTGCCAGTCGGGGCGGTCGCGTGCGCACAGTCTTGGCGAACATAATGCCATGACGCCGCCTCCGTGTGAGCCGCGATCCCGACGGAAAACGTTGTACCTGTCATTTACAAGTTCAGAGTTCAAAATGCTATCATTTAGCCATGTCTCCGTTATTAAAACTATATCATGGCTTAATGCAAGTATGTTACTGCTAAATTCGAGCGTTTTAGACCTTAAGCCACGTACATTTTGATACAAAAAACTTAGTTTGGTTCTATCCATTATGGGTTATAATGGGTAGCCTTACATGTAAATTAATAATAATATAAGATAACGTATGAGAGCGAATTAAAGTGCTATAAGGGAATATCAGAAAATATTTAATTATTTGAGTATAATATGAATAATATCTAATACATGCATATAACAATAAAAAGTAGTATTGTTTAATATAAGCGATCTGAGCAACCATAACCAATGTATGTTTACGTTTTATTATTGAGTGTATGATAAGTGTAACTGTACAGTGTGGTGTTAGGGAGAATATTTTAATAAATTTTTGTGATTGATGTGTACATATAGTGTAGGTGCATGCGTGAGTGTTAATTGTAATATATGAGGTATGATGTGATGGGGTGTGTGTGTATGTTGTGTAAGATTGTCTATGTTTTACATTTGTGTATGTAAAAACCATATTAAGATGCGACTGAGTTTGGAACTGACATATTGAATACCTTACAGCTTTCCATTTAGTGAATGAAGTTGAGTAAACACACTGATAATTATAATTAGGCTTCATGTTAATTTCACAAGGTCTTCTTCCCTGGATATCAGAATGTGCGGCGATGTATCGTTTTTTCTCATATAAATTCGACAGTTTTTTGTCCATATGAAGCGGTACTGAAGTTCTTTGGCTTTTACTTTAGACTTACTTAAAAGTTGTTTGTTCCCGATAGTGAGATGCTCGTTTACGAAGACTTTGAGGTCGCCGTCCATTCCGATATCCCGACAAGTTAAACCATGTCGTTTTTTTGCGCATGAGAGAAATTTATCCTTGGTGCTACGTTCACGGAAGCGGGCGATGATCACACGGGGTATTCCTTTGACGGGGCGCTTGGCCCTCACGCGGTGAGCAAACTCGATGTCCTCGACGCGCAGGCTCAGCCCGACGGCTTCAGCCACCTTCAACACCATGTCCGGAAGCGATTCATCTTTGTTTTCAGGGAGGCCCACAATTTCCACGTTCTGAAGCTTTGCCCATTGTTCTTGCCTTGCTGACACATCCTCCATCGACGACACCTTCTTTGTTAGGATGGTAACAGTTTCCTTGAGTGTATTGTTTTCAGATTGCAACTTTTTCAGTGCGGTAGCTTGGTTATTTATGTTATTATTAATGATATCACGCTGCTCACTTGCCACTTTGACGGAATCTTCTAAACTTTGAATCCTATTCGCCAGTTTGCTTAATTTTTGGTCCAAGATCTCACTAATAGTTGTGGGTAGCTCCTCCTTTATAGCAGTCAAAATATCGTCGCGCATTTTGGCCAGAAATTCAGAGTTTAGCGTTTCAGTTTGGGGGGGCAACATAGCCAGGTCAGCTGAATCATCCAAATCGGAGTCGCTCTGTTGTTTTACCGCAGGACTTTGTCTCATGTGTGTGTCATTGTCGTTACCTTTTTTCTTCTTGGCGACACACTGCGGGCAAATCCACTTAATTTTGGTATCCAATTTAGAGCTGGAGAGACCCACGCACTGATAATGGTAGCACTGTAGGCAATGAGAGGCGGTACACTTCACTTTATCTTTGGTAGATAGTGTCTCGTTACATGAACTGCACTTTGCCATTGTTATAGATGGACAAATATAAAGTTTTTCGATAAACTTATTAACTGTGGTGCACAATTAACGGTTATTAAACAGATTTTAAGCACTGATTTCCGTATTTATCAGGTTTAACTATTTTATTTCAGTAAAAACTACGGAGCGCAATGTACAACGCGCGAAGTACCCTCAACTTACTTCAAATAAAATTTAAAATTTATTTAAAATTTAAAATTTAAATTAAAAAAAATATGATTATCTTCAATAAAAACCCGAGTGATAAAAAAAAACTGAGTATTTTACTCTCAAAAGCGAAGGTGGGGAGACGGGTGAACAATAGTAAGAATTTTAATAAAAAAATTACTAAAAATAATAAAGAATTTCTTCGTGCTCTTGGATTTAAAATTTAAAATGCTGCAAATCACAGAATTACCACAACATGATAATTCCATTGAAAGTTACGAAATACATACGTACAATCCATATAATAATAGCTTTAAAGAGAACGATGAAATCAGAATACCAATTCACCAACAAGACATATACTTGCTGCCATCAGCAAGCTCTATTTACATTGAAGGATATGCCAGTGTGTTTACAAAAGATACGACTGGAACAATTACAAGAAAAGATGTGCAATTTATCAACAATCCGTTTTCATTTTTATTTCAAGATATAAGATATGAATTAAATGGTGTTGAAATAGACCACATTAAAAACGCAGGAATCACAACTACAATAAAGTCGTATATATCTTTGAATGATGGAGAAAGTAAAGCTAGTGCAACATGGGGGTGGAATGTAAACGGCACTAAACAAAAAAGTGGAAGTTTTAGTGCCATTATTCCATTAAATAAAATATTAGGCTTTGCGGAAGATTACAACAAAATAATTGTTAATTGTAGACATGAACTAATATTACAAAGAAGCAGATCCATCATGAACTGTATAACTATGGAGAAAAATGATAATTTTGAATTAGATATACAAAAAGTACAATGGCGTGTACCACATGTGCGAGTGGGTGACCGCAATAGATTATCACTTCTTAAATTATTAGAAAAAGATCGACCACTACAATTGTCATTTAGAAACTGGGACTTGTATGAGTACCCAGTATTACCTAAAACAACTAAACATTCCTGGTCTATTAAAACAGCTTCTCAATTAGAGAAACCAAGGTTTGTTATACTCGGTCTGCAGACCAATAGAAAAAATAATGCTACTAATAGTTCTTCTATATTCGACCATTGTAAAGTAACAAACGTTAAATTGTTTTTAAATTCTCAGTATTATCCGTATGACTCGCTAAATTTAAAATTTGACGAAGGCAAATACAGTATATTATATGAAATGTATTCATCTTTCCGTCAGTCCTATTACAACCTTCCCGTGGACCCGCTGCTTGATCTGTCCACATTCAAAGAAAAAGCTCCGCTGTTTGTTATTGACTGTTCACGACAAAATGATTCACTAAAAACCGGGCCAGTTGATGTTCGGTTGGAAATTGAGTGTTCAAAAGATATACCAGATAACACAACAGCCTACTGTTTGATCATAAACGAGCGTCTATTTGAGTACAAGCCGTTAAGTAACATTGTGCGAAAATTATCATGAATGTTATTGTCGATGTCCAAGGATTTAAAAATGAAAACAACGAGTTTATACCCAAAGAAATAGCAATTCAAAATGCAGGACAAATCTTTACACTCTTGATAAAACCTCCATACCCGTTTTATGATTTGACTAAAAAAGAACGTTTACAAGTAGCCTGGATTGAAAAAAATAGAGGAATATTATGGAATGAGGGATATGTCCCTTATTTAAATTATAAGTTCATAATCAGTGATTATTTTAATAACAAATATATTTTTACTAAAGGTGTTGAAAAGGTGGTTTGGCTAAAAAAAATATTACAAACTGATAATGTGTACAACTTAGAAGATAAAAATTGTCCGAGTTTAAGTGTATTGTATGATAATTATAAATTATCTTCAGATATTTTAAGATGTATCTATCATAACAAAATATGTGCATTAAAAAATGTATCTTGTCTTTATAAGTGGTGTTTAGAAAATAATATACTTGTATGAATATATTGTATTTTTTAAGATTTCCTTGTATTTTTTTTCTTCAATAAATAATAATAAAAAACATATTTTTCGTTTTATTTAAAATTTGAAAGCTGATAAATTTAATGTTAAAACTGATAGATGAATAGTAAGGACATACATACCACAATGAAAGATTAAAATTGATAGATGAATAGTGAAAAGTTAAATATTAAGGGCTCTGGATCTGGATCTCTGATTGATCCAGATCCAGAGACCTTAATATCTAACTACTAGGAATGAGATATAACAAATTTGTAAACTACCCTCGTTCTTCATTTTTTGACAAGGCAATATGTATTACCACTTACACATTTTAATTTGAAGAGTGACGAAGTAATATTAAAAATAGGTGTGCAATACAAGTATAAATACCTATTAATTGCGACTGCGACGGTAAGTGCTATCATATAATAACATCGTTATTGTAATATAGATACGTGTAACTTATTTATTATTATAATAACATCATTAATGTAATATACGAGTACTGAGTAGATAGCTTATTTAAAATAGCCTTCTTCACATTCAAGTCATTCATGGTCCAGGTACCTAATTTATATGTTCAAGATTATAAGCGATGTAGCTCACGTATCGATTGCTCGACTCTCGAGTCGTGTGTGTGCACTCAACGTATATTTTGAATTGATTGCCCGTAGTGTGGTCCTGTCTCTTTGTCCTGCTGGTATTATTGCGAATAATTTACCTTCGTGTTGTACTATGGAAAAATCATAGATATTACACAGGATTATTAGTAGAACAAGCAATTTTTTTTTGTATTTAGCACTTATCAGACCACGAGCAATCAATGATCTTTTGAAACTAATTCAGATAAAGCGATTGGTGACAGACTCTCATTATTTGCATTTTTCTGTTTTCATATCACAAGATTACTTCGCTTCTAAATATAGAAGACAAATCCGGTAGTTATTTGATGAAGTGGTCAAACAAGTTTCCCGCCGCTCATTCATCAATGGTCAGTCAGTGACCGGCTGCCTCGGAGATTTCAGTGTTATGAAAATTACAAGATAACTATTGGACTGGCTATAAAGATGTGGATAACGGCGGAGGATTTAGAGCAAGTTCTTTTGTGAGTATACCTATTTATTTAATTTTATCATTATCGTGTTTTTAGTTTAGATAAGTGTAGGGTATCTACGATTTTTTCGAACCGGGGCAGAAACTTGATAGTGCCGCCTAAGCTACGGAGTTTTGTACTTATACAATAATTACTATTAATTGCAAAATCGGTTCAGGCGCTTACTAAAAAAAAACAAAAGGTCATCGGACGTCTACCCGTTCATAAACATAGCAAACTCTGTTCAGCGCTTGGACTAAAAAATAAAAGGTCACCGGGGTGATTTTGGCGCCCCCTTAAACTGGTGCCCGGGGCGGGTGCCCCGTTTCACCCCCGCCCCCTAAATCCGGACCTGAGGGTATCGTGGTAGTAACAGGTACTGTTATTAGAATTTAAATCAAGTGCGCGATTGGGGTACTCGTGCCTTGAATATAGCACGAGTTTGAAAAGAGAATTAGCGTGACAAACCCTGCACGGGTTTCGAGGCAATACTGCCTCATATTGAGCACGTAAACGGAAATACGCATCCAGGTGATAATTATCGCTTAGCGATAATAACACCGGCGATAAGATGCGTTAACGCATCGGAGTTATTCTAGTCTCATTATTAACAAATGTGCCTCAAATCTTTTATACTTAATAGTTGGTTATAAATAAAAATACTTATTATGTTTGATAAGAAGAAACACTTTTATTTACATAGATATTCCCTTATCTATTTCTCTAACGTATTCCCTTACGTAATGTGAGTTGTTGCTTGATACTCCCAATAAAGCAACATAGTCGAAAGAATGTTTTTTTTATATGTTGTCAATGACTATATCTAACTGATTAGGCGATTTCTTGTGGTTATTATTACAATTTTATGTAAGTAAAGTCGTTTCTTGTTACGACTGAACTATCATTATTATTAATTTATACAATTTCTTAGTAAAACTGAGAGACAAATGTTCCCTACCGCCAGGAGGATTATTTTTATTTCTACTCGAAAATTTTCAGAAGAATGTAGAAGGTAAGATGTTGTGTTAGTGTTTGTGTCAAGTTTATAAGTAGCAGTGTAAATATTGATTGTATTTAAAAAAAAGTTGATGGGTTTTTATAAAAGCATTATTCCTATTTCTTCGAAATGTTTTCGACTAGTAATTATTAATTTGAAAGTTAAAACAATATTTTGATTCTCGAGTATAAATACTTACTTAGATTAAATTGGTAGTGACTGAAAGTTTATTTGGCTAAGATTAACTCCTAAATAATTAATTTATTGTTAGGTAGGTACCTAAGTATTAAAGTGACCAATATTTTGTTTATGTGGTATCATCCCGGAGTTTATCTGGGGTCGCGATGTTGAGATATCCATTACTGGTAGAATATCATTTCAGTGGGCTTTAGACCTGCTGACTGAAGAGTTGATCCAGTAGAAATGGTGGCGGAGAAAATTTCGGGGCTGGAAATAGCTCGGTACTTTTTTAGTTATTTTTTTAATAAATTATCTACTACCTGTGGTAATAGTATGTTCTACAAAATATTGTGTTTACAAAAATATAGTGACAAAAAAATATTAATTACCTATTAAAGGGGCAGTTAAATTGATTAAACAAAATTGTTAAAAAATAACATTTTTTTACGTAGTGTTTTCAACGATTCTATAAATTAAAACCTATCTATAATATGTCAAACTCGAACAGGGAGAATCCGGTGAATAATTAACAAAGAAAGCTTTACTCTGTTTTTTATGTATTTCGGTTTAAAGAAACTTTATTCTCATTATTATTATTTTATGCCGTGATACCTATAAATATTATTTATTCTGTGGTTTAATACTAACAAATATATCAACAACATTCACTGAATTATTGATAGCGTATAAAACGTAGGTATAGCATCCACCTTCTACATACGACAAGATCTAGATATACATAACTCATAAATTGACGGGACTAGGTCATATTTTTTAATATTGTAATTAACCAGCTATAACATTCATTGGCTTCAACCCATTAATAGCCCACTCTTGAGGAGGCCTAGAGCATACTCCACCATAACATTCATTACTTCTCCAGAACCATCGAGAATGACCTCCGCAAGCAAGTGTCGGAGCTCCGCAGTGTGTCAGCGACCTTCCAGCCGCGGCTGGCGATCGTGCAGGTGGGCGGGCGCGAGGACTCCAACGTGTACATCCGGATGAAGCTGCGAGCGGCCGAGAACATCGGTATCATTGCTGAGCACATACGGCTGCCCAGAGACTGCACGCAGACTGAGGTAGGTCGTCTTTGGGTCAGTGGCGTAGCTAGCTCTAAGGAGGCCCCATATCAATATTTGTTGTGGGGCCCCCTCAACGTCAGCTGTCTAATATAAAAGGAGTGCCAACTGAAGCGGTCGTAGCCCGCTGGCGAGCTTTTTTTTTTGGGAGCGTTATTGGGGGTAGGGTTGCCAACCTCAAATTTAAAAAACCAGGATTTGAAGTTGGAGAAACCAGGACAACTTAGTTTAAAAACAGGACGCAGTAATAGAGTTGCAATTAGGCCATTTGATATCGGAACTATTCTCAATATCGGAATTGGTTTTCGATATTGACTCCAGATTCCGGAATTAGTTCCGATATTGGTTCTTGAAATTTAAAAAAAACTGCCTGCTATCAAAAAAAGCTATTATGATACACTTTTTTGAAAACCTTATGAAGAGCTCTTTAATTTGATACCTTTATTGCATTGTTAACCCATATTGTATTGTATTGTTAACGGCGCTACTCTCGAAGTTACAGACAAATACATTTACCTGGGATATATGATATAAATGGGTAAATCGAACTTCGAGAAATAAGTCACTCATAGAATCCAAATCGGGCTGCATTCGGGAAACTGCGTCATATCTTGTCGTCCAAAACATTACCTCAGTGCCTGAAGTCGAAGGTATTCGAGCAGTGTGTGTTGCCAGTGATGACATATGGCTCCCGAGACGTGTTGCTTTACTGTCGTCCGAATCCACAAGCTCAAAATCCACACAACCGTTGGGGAAGAAAGGTCCTCGAATGGCACCCACGTCTCAGAAAACGAAGTATAGGACGCCCTTCCGACCAGATGGGCTAACGGCCAGAAGAACAGTGGGCATCCGCTGGACTCAGAAGGCTCAGGATCGGTCATAGTGGCGCAAGTTAGAGGGGGCCTATGTCCAGCAGTTGACCTCTAAAGGCGGGTGGATGGACGGATGGATGCATAATAAAATAAATTATTTGATTAAAGTTTCATCAGATATGTTCATCATAGCATATTTTTGAATAATTACGGATTACAACTAAATCTTTCTGAATCAAATGCTGCTTTTGAACACGACAAAAAAATTGATTTCATACAAATATTACAATTTCTTAGTCCGCTTATTTATAAAGGTAATAAATGATGGCGCTAGGGGTAACAAAGGATAGAGAGAATTGGATAATTGGGTGCGTGGGTGCGTTCAAAAATAAATAAACAATTTAGTAACAATGAGTACCGGAGTTACGATAATAACACTCAGTTCTGGAACTGAAAAATTGTCCAAGATTCCGGAATTGCGAAATCTCGGAATTTCGGTATCCATGCCCTACTTACGAGCCGTGAGGCCACCCGTAACGTAAAAATTTTTAAAAGAGGCGCGCGAATTTTAAAATTTAAAAACCCAGGACGCTGCTTTAAAACTATCCAGGACGTCCCAGGACACTACAAAAACCAGGACATGTCCTGGGAAAACAGGACGGATGGCAACCCTAATTGGGGGCCCCTATAAGTTTAAAAGTTTAAAAGAGTAGATAAGTATAACAGTAGGTAGATTAAACTGTATGGTATGGTATAATACATTGGAAGGTATTAGAGTAGATATTCCTTAGAAGTTTCTTGCCGGTTGCTTACGCTGGTCACTGGACCAGCAAACAACCATACGTAGGAGCGAACTGACGTACTCACCAAACTCATTCACCCTAAAACTATTTGAAAGGATTTTCATGAAATTAAGCACACAGGCAGACGATGATCTGAAGAATCACAATAAGTAGTTAATGTAAGAAACTTGCATTACACTTGAACTTAAAAAAATAATGTCGCATTATATGACGCAGTTTTACAAATTGACTCAAATAAACTTAGGTCATAATTATCTGACGTAGGTAATATTATAAACTGATATTAAACACAATTAAAATATACGTATGGCTGAGTAGTAAGTAGTTAAGATGCTTATTTTCGATTTTCAAGATGTTTTATCTATCTTGGCTTACGACCTTTGCTGATAAGATGTAAGCTAAGAACGTCAACGATATTGACATGTTTGTGTAATGTTTGTTGTGATGTGATGATGCAATATTATTAATTCATAAATAGTAGAATCGAGGCCTTGATCAGGAAACATGACCCCTATTTCGACAAGTAGCAACTGCATTGGGACAGTTTGCTTTATGTAAATCGCTCACAAACGAGCAAACTATAGCCAACTCGTGGTAAATGGCCAATGGACACCACAGCAGCACCAGTCATTCCTTGCGTTGATTGATCGATCACAGATGGCATACGGCACTGTGTTATCTGCACTAGTATCCGACGTATCAATACAAGCACTGATCGATTCGGTACAATGCATGACCGACGAACTACTATTGCGAAACTTCGACTCATACTCTAAAACATCATTGCTCATACTTGTAATATCCCTCACTATTCAACATACTCGCAAGACGATAGATTACTTATGACGAAGCAATATCTCCACTGTCTGAACTGGCGTATAGACATATTGATTCGTGTGCAATACTTGGTTTTTTTTTCTTTATTTTATGGGACAAAAAAGGGGGCTGAACAACCTCCATTGTTTAATAGGAATAGTACGAGTAGGATGCAACACGTACAGGAAAGCTTGGCTTGGATTCAAAATGTATGTAGCAGCTAGGTTATTAATCTTAATAACATCGCCATTGTAATGAATATTGCAGCTCCTGGCGAAGCTGACGAGCCTGAACGATTCTCCGGCGGTGCACGGCATCATAGTCCAGATGCCGCTGGACTCCACGCACTCCATCGACGCTCACCTCGTCACTGACGCAGTCTCCTGTGACAAGGATGTCGACGGGTATGCCTTCATATATGTCGATAGTATATATCGGCGGTTGGCGAAGTGTATCAGACCGCGTCGCGTATATATCACACCATGACATATTGTACTATCATGTAACTTAAATTTATGATTGTAACCTTTATGAATAAAAAACCGGCCAAATGCGAGTCGGACTCGCGCACGTAGGGTTCCGTACCATTATCTATAGGTACAACATTAAACACTATTTAATATTGAGCAAAAAACGGCATAAAAATCACGTTTTTTGTATGGGAGCCCCACTTAAATATTTATTTTATTCAGTTTTTAGTATTTGTTGTCATAGCGGCAACAGAATCTGTGAAAATTTCAACTGTGTAGCTATCACGGTTCATGAGATACAGCCTGGAGACAGACAGACAGACGGACAGTGGAGTTTTAGTAATAGGGTCCCGTTTTTACCCTTTTGGTACGTACTAAAAATCATAGATAATTTATATCTATTTACATGAGTTTCTCAATAGATGATACCTTTAGTCACATCCACAAAGAGAGTCGGTACAAGTGTGATGATCTAGGTAGGGTAATATCATAAACCATTTATCGGTCCAGGTTGAACACGATAAACGAAGGTCGCGTCGCCCTGGGGGACATGTCGGGCTTCGTGCCGTGTACTCCGGCGGGCTGCGTGGAGCTCATCAAGCAGACCGGAGTCCCCATCGCGGGCAAGCGCGCCGTGGTGCTCGGCCGCAGCCGCATCGTGGGGACTCCGGTCGCCGAGCTGCTGAAGTGGGAGCACGCCACCGTCACTGTCTGTCACTCCAAGACCAAGAACCTGAGTGAGATTGTGAGTTTTTTATGGAAATATCCGACAAAAGAGCTGATTTACCTGATGGTAAGTGGCTATCGTCCCGTGGATCGTTTTTATCACGCAAACGTCATACAGTGAAGAGGTCTCCTGCTCTAGGTACGTAGCTTAGGATTGCCAGCTGGCAAGACTGAAATATCTGGACAAAACTTCAAAAAGTCGGGATTTGTTGGGACATTTTGTATTTTGCCGGGCCTTGTACTTGTATTTTGTCGGGACTTGTCTGGACGTCATGTGAAATGTCGGGACAATCCAGATGAATCTGGTCCATTAAAAAAATGACGTGCATAAGTGTATCAAAGATACTTACATGAATAAATGATTTTGAATTTGAATTTGAATTTGAATACCGACCATCTGGCAACCCTTACGTAGCTGCATGTCATGCAGCATGATCGTCTAGTCCCTAGACCGCGTATATTAATGTTAGTGTTAATGTTAATTTTAGCGTTAAAGTTAGTGTTCACCTAGGGACTAGTGTCTATGGACCGCGAGTGTTAATGTTGAAGTTAATCGTCTGTCTGTAGACGAAGACGGCGGACATCCTAGTGGTGGCGATGGGGCGCGCGGAGATGGTGCGCGGCGCGTGGATCAAGCCCGGCGCCGTCGTCATCGACTGCGGGATCAACCCTATCAAAGGTACATCTCTAGCTGTAATGTCTTTGCTTGGTTTAATTTGTAATTAATAATACCGCTTCACACTCATAGCCCCACACTAGGATTCCCTGTGTCGTGGGTGCCATGGACAACACACTAGACAAGGACATTCACACCCAGATCGAGAACAGAAATTCAAATTCATCATTCAAATTTCCGCCTCGATGAGAATCGAACCCAGGACCCTCGGTGCGGCGATCCGGCATGGTAAACATTGCGCCACACGGGCCGTCAAATTACCCCTGTAGGCTACTTAGTAGTCATTGGAGTGATCGCGACTATGAAGCTAGGTCCCCGGTTCGATTTCGGTCCCAGCTGTGGCAAAAAAAAATGTAAACGTATTTGTTCTCGGGTTTTAGGCGATTCGCGCTGAAGGAAATCTAATGCGGGAGTGCGAGTACTAACTTATTTTCATTTATTTTTTTCCTTAATAGTGGAGAACCTATGTGGACAAATATGTGTTTAAACCAACCTATGTGTTTAAATGCTGATTAAATCATTAAATTTGTCATAGAATTGAGGGAGATAATGGCCTTTCCACAAAAAATGCAC
This sequence comes from Thymelicus sylvestris, assembly GCA_911387775.1. NCBI lineage: Eukaryota > Metazoa > Arthropoda > Insecta > Lepidoptera > Hesperiidae > Thymelicus > Thymelicus sylvestris. The sequence continues at coordinate 11,047,085 of OU426905.1, read as the reverse complement.
TTGAGAATTAATTATATGTATAAAATGTATTTATTAAATATATTTTAATAAATACATTCGAATAATAGGCAGACGGGCCACCTGAAAATACAATGAAAGATGTCAGCCATAACAAAGAAAGTGTCAAAACAGTAATATCCGTATCTGCAGGCTTATTCTAACAACAACTAAAAAATAATTAATTACTTAATCTTAATGTGACAGATAAATATTTGTACTTGGGTCATGGTGTAATTGAGATGTGTTATCTCGCACTCGCAGGTAAAAACCTAGGTACTACGGGGGAATGAGCATGTAAGCTTTTTTATATTACTTCTTCAGCACCAATTCGCAGACTCGGTGCTGTGAAGTGGATTAAGGTATCTCAATAAGGAGAGACCAGTATCCTGTTAATACTAATACTTATTGTTAGTTAACTTTAAGTTAAGTTAACGTTAAGTGTAAAAAAAGAAAAATTACTAAGTATTTAAGTTTGCGAAACCTTCTCGTCGGCTGAGAAACGCACTGTATATACCTACATAGGATTGTAAAGTTGGAAAAATCGCGGAATCGCTCACCGGACATTGTCGCGTTGGTATGGTTTACAAAATATTATGGAAAGCAAGTATTCGAGTCAGTAGGAGTGAAATCAATCGTGAAGTGGCCGTGTTTTACAAAAAATATTTTTAAGTCATGTTTTCGTTTCATATATTTTTCGTCTCCTAAATTACTAAAAAAAATTTAGCTTGACTGCCAACACAAAAAAACGCAAATCTAGATACTAATCTATCATTGTAATACACAAAAAAAGGAACTGACAAGTTAAGAAAATGACACCAACTTAAGGCGAAGCTCGTTCTAGACGAGAGCAAAGCCAGCGGGCAGCGGCTGGTGGGCGACGTGGCGTACGGCGAGGCGGTGACGGTCGCGGGCCACGTGACGCCGGTGCCGGGCGGCGTGGGGCCCATGACGGTGGCCATGCTCATGCGGAACACGGTGCTGGCCGCGCGCCGCCAGCTCGAGCGGCTCAACGCGCCCGTGTGGCCGCTGCAGATACTGCGACTGACGCCCCTGAAGCCGCCGCCCAGGTATCACAACTCTCTTTAGTGCAGCTTCCCCTTAATTTTTTTATGAGCTCAGTACATTGTATTCTGCAACTGAGAAGATATAGTGTATAATCTATGCTGTAGCCTAGTTGGTAGCGAGTAGCGACCCTGTCTGCGACCGACTATGAAATAAATTTCTAAATTATTAATTAATTAATTTATAAGTCATTATAAATTTACTGAGGCAATTATTATTACAACTTTAAGGATAATACGAGTATAATTCATTAATTTTCTAACGATATCACTTGCTTTTAATATTAGCGAATTATCGTCTAACATACGACCTATTATATGTACTTCTCCTGTTCAACAGTGACATCGTGATAGCTCGCTCTCAGAAGCCGAAGGACATCAGCCAGCTGGCGCACGAGATCGGGCTGTACCCGGGCGAGGTGTCCCAGTACGGGAACACCAAGGCCAAGATATCTCTGTCGCTGCTGGAGCGACTCGGAGAACAGCGGAATGGGAAATACATCGTTGTGGCGGGGTATGTTCCACTTAACGCTTTTTTTGTAAAGGTTGGGTTAAGTTTTTGTGGTAACCGGAAAGGAGCGAAGTGGAGCGTAGATGTTTTGTAAATAACCGATCTGATATCGTTAGTTCGGTGGAACTCATTACGTGGAAAAGATCAGAGTAGAGTCGTTTCGTGTACTTACATTCGAAGTGGAGATGTGAGCGGTGTTCGGACTCTGTCATCTGTCTTGTTTAGCTCTCGTCGATAGGTATTTGTCGGGAATATTTCTGTTATTTGTGCCGTCTTGCCAGCATCAAGATTCACCGTCATCGCCTTAAACGGCCTATATTTTTTTCATTATCATTTCGTTATTGTTAAGTTTTAATTATTTAAAAAACGGACTATTAAGTATATCCGTTAAGATAAAGACTGTAATTATATCCTATCACCTATCACTTAATTAAATACCCTACATACGTGTTCGGTTAACGGTACGGTTTGGTTCAATACCGAAACTAATTTCAGTGTTTTGAAGATAATACATTAATCATCATAAATAAATAAGCTTGTTTCTTCGTAACTGTTTTTTTTTCGGAATCTAGTTCCATAAATGTAATGACATAAATATTTCTGTAAGTAGGTACTCTATTTTTGTATACGAGTCTTATTTGGAATACTAATATAAATTGCTTACTTAAAAAATATAATGAACAGTAAACAGGGGGCTTACCATGAACTCTTAAAACAGGTCAATATTAGCCGATAATTGGCCTGTCCTGCTATATCCTACCATGATCTGGCTAAAACACAGGGCAGCCAGTGACCACGTCACCGTAACAGGACAGCGGTCACGTGACTTCAAAAATGATCTTCTGCCCTGCAATTCGTGTACCATGACGCGATTGTTGACGTATTGACATCAGAAAGTGGCATATGTTAACGTCAAAATATTACAGCTCACCGAAAGTAACATTTATTGTCCTGTTTCGGCTATTTCGTTGATGATGATGAAACACGACAGGATGCAGCCATGGCGAATTTCAAATACACCATCATCACAAAATAAATACATTTCATTTGTTTGGAAAATTTTAAAAACATTCATTGTACTTATGTTTTTTATATTAACGCTCTAACCCCGGTCACTCACATGCGCGCAAATGTTTGACATTTTTACGAATGTTTGCACATATGTGAAGGGTGGTCAGGCAAATGTGTTCGCATATGAGTATACAATACAAGCCCATTTCCGCTTCCTCCTACACTTTTTTCACGAATGTTCAATCTTGCTGTTGTTATTATGTTGTTGACATTAAAATCCATTTTCAATACAGAAAATAAATGGTAGTACGATTAGACGCCACGAACCACGAAAAATTAAGAGATACATCACCTTTTTAGTCGTGTGCGCAACTGGTCGCGCGAATGTGTGGGATACTACACGAAGGTTCGAGGTTCGCGCGCTTTCATGTGCGACAAAAAACCGACACAGCTTGGAAAACCCCGAATGCCTCGAAAACTTCGCATAATCATTTGCGAATGTCGTCCCACACTTGTGGGTTTGCGTATTCGCGCGAATGTGAGTGACCGGCATTATAAATCACACATTTTAATAGACATTTAGACATGTCATTGTGTCAAGTGTCAAGTGGTATAAGATTACGTTCAAAAATGTAAGCATCACTTAGCGATAATTTTTTTGGTAATTTTAGAGAACGAAAGGTTAATAAATCACAACACTTAAGTATTTATAACAAATCTCAAAATCTTCAATTGAGATTGTTATTTTAAACTTTTAAAAACATCAATATTACGCATTCATTTGAAAACCGGTAAACCGATAAAACGCTCTATTTCAGAACATAATTAGTACAAATCAAGTACCTTGCATGTCATAGACTAAGATGCAGGACAGAAGTAGAGGCATTGCAGGTCATCGGTAAACGTTCATGGTACAAAATACACTCCTGTCAGGTTTTAGCTACAAGCTGACCTGTCCTGAACATGACACATTTTATTAGAGTTCATGGTAAGGCACCAGAAATTAGTTTTACCTTAAATAAGAATTTAAAGACATTATAATTATTATAATTATTATAATGTCTTTAAATTCTTTTCATTTTGTGTCAGCCTTATTTTTAAATTACAATATACGCTAAAAAGACCCTGTAAGATTGTTGACCATAATAAGACTCGTGTAAAAAAATGGACTGTAATTTGACTCCTCATTTACACTCGCGAGTCGCAGCGCGTCGCGTCGCGTAGCTGGCGATTGTAAATGCGGCATGACCATAATGAGCTCGACCATTGCACAGGATCACGCCGACCCCCCTGGGCGAGGGCAAGAGCACCACGCTGCTGGGGCTGGTGCAGGCGCTGGGCGCGCACCGCGGCCGCAACGCCGTGGCCTGCATGCGCCAGCCCAGCCAGGGACCCACCTTCGGGGTCAAGGGGGGCGCTGCGGGGGGAGGGTACTCGCAGGTACTACACGGCTGTTAGCTGCTGCGGTGGTATCTTAATGGGATATAAATAACATAATGCAAATTAGGCAGTGGTGGCATCTAGGATTTTGGTTTTGGATGTGACGAGGGGGGGTGGGGGGGGGTGGGGGTGGAAGTTGAACCAGTTAAGGAAATAACTTGTTATCTAAAATTACCTTATTTTCATGTTGGCAATGATGTTTGCGGAGTTGATCCCCCTAGCTTGTCACCTTCTGGATCCGCCAGTGTCTTTAGACCAGCACGGGCTTTAATAAAATGTAAACGATTGTCAGTCAAACAAAGTCATTAGGTGAAAGTTTTTACTAAAGTTGAAACATTTTGGTTGTCAGTAAAATAATAAGACATTAATGTGCCGCTGTAGGTTATTCCCATGGAGGACTTCAACCTTCACCTGACTGGTGACATCCACGCCGTGACGGCCGCTAACAACCTGCTGGCAGCCCAGATGGACGCTCGGATCTTCCACGAGCTGACGCAGAAAGACGGGCCGTTGTATGATCGCCTGGTACCCAAGATCAAGGGTGTGAGGAAGTTCTCCAACATTCAGCTGAGGAGATTGAAGAGGTTGGGCATCACAAAGACCGATCCCGACTCCCTTACTGATGAAGAGAGGACGAAGTTTGCTAGGCTCAATATTGATCCGAAGAAGATTATGTGGAACAGAGGTTTGTGATATAAACAGGGATAAGGATTAATAATAACGCTTCACACTCATAGCCCCACACTAGGATTCCCTGTGTCGTGGGCGCCATGGACAACACACTAGATAAGGACATTCACACCCAGACCGAGAACAGAAATTCAAACTCATCATTCAAATTTCCGCCTCGCTGGGAATCGAACCCAGGACCCTTGGTGCGGCGATCTGGCATGGTAATTGCGCCACACGGGTCGTCACTATATTATAACTATAAAGGAACCCGCAAAATCTGTATGGGAATTGGCTCTCGGCTAAATTAGCTGAAATTTTGCACAGAGGTAGCTTTCATCATGCTGATCAAAAGTCTCAATGGGTGCAACCCCCCAAAATCAAACCCAGACCCACCACTCCCCCCCAAATCTCAAAATATTCCCCAAAGCAGATTGGATGACTGTACCGCTCGAACTATACAGTCTGATCGTAACGATTTCTCGTTGCGTGTATGCCCACCATTATGGTGGGATTTCTCGTTGCGTGTATGTCCACCATAAGACTATACGATAAGATGAACTGTAGGTATATAAAGCTAGTCTATTTGCTATAATTAGTATTTTTGACTACTATGTAAGTACATAAAATTTTGATTTTTTTATTTATTGAAGTCAATGCGAGGTGGCTCGACTTACATGTTCAAGACTAAAGCCCAATGCATACGTAACGGGGTTTTTCCCGTACGGGACGGGAAAAACATCTTCGGCGACGATGGCCACTTTCCGTACGGAATTCCGCTGCGTACGCACTATCATATACACTTTCTATGAAACGATGTTTCCAAAACTTCACATCCCGTCCCGTACGGGAAAAAGCCTCGTTACGTATGCATTGGGCTTAATACCGTTACCACCACCATCACAGATGTGACTACAAGCGCTACAAAACCTTTTTCTTCATCTACAAATCTTTCCAGTGGTGGACCTGAACGACAGATACCTGCGCAAGATCACAATCGGCCAGTCTCCCACCGAGAAGGGGTTCACGCGCGAGACCTGCTTCGACATCTCCGTGGCCTCCGAGATCATGGCCATCCTGGCGCTCGGGACCGACGTCGACGATATCAAGGAGAGGTTGTCTAACATGGTCGTGGCCTTGGACACGAGCGGCAATCCTGTGACGGCTGATGATCTGGTTAGTGACGGACAATGTGTTAAGGTTGATGAAGTGTTTTTTGATAGTAATTGCTAATAAGATACGTAAGATAACTAACTAATGAATGACTAACTAATCAAAGGCCATAGCAGATTAATGCTGAACGCACATTTGTCCGCACCGTCCGCTCATTTGTATGAAATCATACATCATAACAGACGGGTGACAGATGCGGACGCATATGTCATCCGCATCGGATGAAAGGTCTCATTTATCTTGCTGTTGAGCCAAGTTTAAGCAGTTGCAGATCAAAAAAGTAGTTAGGTATACAATGTACGATAGGAACATTGAAGTGCAAATTATTAAAAAATAGTTACCCAAGTACAGAAGTGAAGCTCTGTATTTACGATTACATGAAGATTAACGCATGGATATATCCAGGGAGTGACGGGCGCCCTGATGGTGCTACTCCGCGACGCGTTCGCCCCCACCCTGCTCCAGTCTCTGGAGGGCACCCCCGTGCTGGTCCACACGGGGCCCTTCGCCAACATCGCGCACGGCTGCTCCTCCATCCTGGCCGATAGGATCGCGCTCAAGCTGGTGCGCGAGAACGGATACGTTGCTACTGAGGCCGGCTTCGGTTCAGATATTGGTGTGTGATTTTTATTATGGAAATAGCCGGCAAACGAGCTGTCGATCCACCTGATGGTAAGTGGCCACCAACAACCACAACAACAACACCAAAGGCATCGCTGCTGCGTTGCCGGCCAAGAAAGAGAGAAGAAAAAGAAAGAAAGAACTGGCTCTCAAGCCCCTAGCCGAAACACGACAAGTCGCTTGGCGGCTGACTCATGCTCAAGGGTAATAGCTATCCAGGCGAACCCCATGGATAAATAATAATAGTAATATTTTATTATTATTATATGGAAAGTTTTAAGTTCTTGGGTACTAGAAGTTGTTAGCCGCGTTATGTTATTGAAGTATTCTTACTCCATTTATCAGGAATGTTCGGATTTAATTTACAAATATAAAATTACGATAAAATTTAGTAGTAACTCCTTAACTTATAATATAACTAGTAGGTATGTTAAAAACAATAGTACCTATCTTGCACACAGATATCAAATAAAGCACAGGACATTTCTGCCCTCCTAATGATAAACAACGTATCTGACATTTTTTTCGAAAACGAGTTAGTAGTATATTCGTAATCGGCGAATTTCGCTGATTATTAGGAGGGCAGATTTACAAAAAAACTTAGTTAAATCACACACAGTACCTACCTATATCTGAATACATCAAAAGAAGTCAAAATCAATATCGTTCTTCTCAACTGGCAGGCATGGAGAAGTTCTTCGACATAAAGTGTCGGGCGAGCGGCCTGGCGCCGCACTGCGCCGTCATCGTGAGTACCGTGCGCGCGCTCAAGATGCACGGCGGCGGGCCCGCGGTCAGCGCCGGCGCGCCGCTGCACGATGTCTATCTGCAGGTCGGTTTGATACGTACGGTTATGGAAATAAGGTTCAATATTGCACGGTGCTGTTGAGAGAAGGGGCGATTCATTCACGTAAGGACAATTTTCGCCTCTCCCTCCCCCCTCCAAGAAAAGAGCATGTAGTGATTTTGAAAACTTCCCCTCCCCTCGAAACCTTACATAATTAATGAATAGCCCCTAAGGTGGAAAATGAGTTTCATTTTTATTCTTACAATTTTTCTACGGCAATAACATCGCCATCTTTGTTCATAATAGTAGCTCAGACATCCCCAACGCATTGTCAATCAAGCAAGCAAGCAAGCAATAGGAAGCTCAAAGAGGGTCCACTCATTAGTTCACTGTAAATTACTATTTTGTTAGTGTTTACAATATAACATTAATGTTGCAGGAGAACTTGGAACTGTTAAGCAAAGGCTTGTGCAACCTTGGAAAACATATCAGCAACGGAAACAAGTTCGGCGTTCCCGTCGTCATCGCTGTAAACAGACACGGGTAAGCTGAAATAATACATAATACATTATAAGTATACTTACCGATGAGCCTTAAACAAATTATAAATAACACCATTTCTACCTGAAAAGAAGGGTTATAAGTGCCTTTAAGTATTCTCTGTACATCCTGAAGGTTGAATGTTACTCGTAGAGAATGAATGCTATTTAGCATTAAGTTGGTCCATTGTACCACTCTTTGGGGTTCAATAAAGATTAAATAAATATGTTGTTGACCAGTACGTATTATATAGGTACAATTCTTTTTTTTTATACTTACGGAATAACCAACTATGATATACCCACTTACTTACATCGTTAATTTGCACGTGTATCACTACAATTATGTTCTTTTCTTGACAGAAACGACACAGAAGCAGAACTAAACCTAGTGAAGAGCTTCGCAGAGAAGAACGGCGCATTCCGCGCGGTGATCTGCGACCACTGGGCTCGGGGCGGCGCCGGCGCATTGGAACTAGCTGACGCGGTCATCGCGGCTTGCGAGGAGACAGCTGACTTCCGCTACCTGTACCCCCTGGACCTCAGCATTCCGGACAAGATCAAGAAGATAGCTGTGGAGATGTACGGCGCTGGACACATTGAGTACTCTGATGAGGTGCTGATGAAAATCAAGGAGTTTACGGAAAAGGTAGTTGTTGAAGATATTTTACTTTAATTTGGGTACTCACGATATGTATTTTACAAATGTTAATGTTAGTAGAATTGTATGCAATCCTCAATGAGTTTAGTTTGAATACAATTATTATGGAAAATGTAACGCATCTGTAAGACTGTTTTCACGGTTTAACAGGATTTTTTCATGGCATCGTCTTTTCGTACTCAAACTTTTTTATTTTAAATAGCCGACAAAACAACAAACAAAAAGGAGCAAAAAATACAAGAAAGAAAGTACTCACTTCAAAACCATTTTACCGCCCCCTACACAAATTATCACCCTTTAATTACACCATTTCCAGGGCTACGACAAATTCCCAATCTGCATGGCGAAGACCTCGAACTCTCTAACGGGCGACCCGACCATCAAGGGCGCCCCCACGGGCTTCACTCTGAAGGTCAACGACATCTTCGTATCAGTGGGCGCGCGCTTCGTAGTCCCCGTGTGCGGGGAGATCTCCAAGATGCCCGGTCTCCCCACCCGCCCCGCTATATACGATATTGATCTCAACACAGAGACAGGGGAAATTGAGGGGCTATTCTGATATCTTTTTTGATGGTTTTTTATTTATTAAGTTAATGTGTTGATAATTTTATTATGGAATGATATGATATTTGTTTTGTAATGCTCAGTATAATCAATAAAATATAATATGTTTATAAAATACCTATCTTTTTCTTATCGATCTGAAATTAAACCTCAAATCTATTCTAAGAAAAAAACTAATCTGTACATTAAACATTTATGAAAATTTATGTCGGTATTCTTTACAAATTTACAAGAAACCACCGAACGAATTTTTATGATACTTGGCATATTTGCAGCTCCTATATCTTAGATGTTAAAACCAAATGAGATGACATAATTAAATTAAATTAGATGAGCCTTCAGGAGTTCCGAAGAAAGTGAGAAATGGCCAAAATTAATGCATGGCCTCTAACACAAAATAAAAACAAGCATTATTATTCATATCAATTTATTATAATTATCAAAACCTAATTAGATGACATTACTTATGTCTAACGAGGTACTCGTAATCTCACTTATATCTAACACATTTTGGAATTTGTTTGTTGTTGCGAATGATTGTTTAAGTTATTACTGTAATCGTAATTCTGATATCAACACATTTGTGTTAAATTTTTAAGGCACCCACTTGTATTTCGTTCACTGGTTAATCCTAATTAATTAATTAAACGAATGGACTAATTTATAATTCCAGCAAAGAGTTAAAAAAATACGAATTTTCTATTGATAATGCAATCTTTTACAATTTTAAATTTTACCCAATCGCAGGCCTCCAATCACATGTGCGATGCAAAGTAACAAAATGTCACACAACGACGTTGGCGAGCATGTATGAAAGAATATGAAAATGCTCACACGTACGTCAAAATGTGACAGCGACAATATCCTCACATAATCTCTGCTTGCATCATGCAATAAAGTCGCTATCACGAATGGATACAACAGTTCAGTTCCCTGAGAAAACAAAATGTAGGTGTGCAGTGTAGTGAACTAAACAGTGGTTTTATTTCTACATGTTTGGCTCGTCGATCTCGTTGACGATCTCAGTGGGTTGGAAGCTATCAGGGGCGGTGGGGGCGGTGGGGGCGGCGGGGGCGGAGTCGTCGTCGCTGTCGGCGCCGGGGTGCGCGGGCTCGAAGGCGCTGGGCGAGTGCGGGTGCGGCGCGCGCGCACTGCCCGGCGCACTCCACCCTTCGTCGTCCTGCGTGCGCAATTATTATGTTTATTCACGTATTTTATTAATACATATACATATATCAGACATTAAAATCGCTTATAACTGTCGTAGGCTTATCAATAGAAAGCGCGGTTGGTAGTTGCAAAGTTTTGTGGGTTCCTTATTTTAAAGGATACCGCCGTTTTTCAAAAATGACATCTACTTGTCTCGGTTGCTCGCAGCCGACTAGACGTTGTAGTTTAGTAATTTAGTAGTTAAGTAATCAAGTAGATAAGTAATTTAGAATTTTTTCTATTTTCTGTTAAGTAGGGGGGCGGGGCTAATCACTTAACACGTTTGGACACACTTTTTAGTTAAAATTTTGTAAAATGCTTAAGTAGTTAAGTATAATTGTATGAAATAAAGAGCTTTACTAAATTATTACGTGTGTGGACGCACACTAAAAATTATTCACTTGAAATTTAGTTAAAATTTAGTTAACTACTTAAATACGTGTGTACGGGCTACAATGTCGCGGCTAGTTGTGGACTGTGGTAGTGACCTGGTGCGGGCGCGCCCGGTGCACGATGTCGCAGTAGAGGTCGTACACGTAGCGCGCGAGGTGCGGCATGTCGCGCGCGCGCAGCACCAGCTCCTCGGGCACGGGGGCGCCGTGCGCGCGCTGCGCCGGGAACCGCTCGCCCGGGACCAGCTCCAGCTGCAGCGGCCGCTCCACTAGCTGTGCACACCACAGACAATAGACAACGTTAATGACGGGGAATATTATATGCAGGCCTGGTGCACTCCGCATTTTAGCTATGACGTTACAAGTACATGCCACCTTCGACAAAACTAATTTAGAAAATTAATAATGGCTGTCATACGTTCGTAATCTATCACACATATTAAAAATTAAATTTTCAGAAAAAAAAATACAAAGTGTATTAATTTTTATAAATGTCACTTTTCTATATGTCATCACACATGTCATTAAACTTTCAGATTAATTTTATTCTTTCAAAAAAGACAACTTACATTACCAGAGAGAATAAGCGATAGTGTTAGAAAGGAAGGCAACTCATTACGCGTCTTTGATTAGCGCTGTGCGATCTGAATTAAACTTTAATGCGTTGGAGCAAGAGTCGCTATATAATTAAATGATTTTTCGGAATTTTTCTTAGTGCGCCTTCTGTACTTATGTATACATACCTGATTGAAGGTTGGCTGTAGTTCAAAGCAGTTCCGGAAGAGGTCAGCTCTCGCGAAGATGTAGAGGCCGAGGCGCGCGCGCGACGCCGCCACGATGAGCCGGCGCAGGTCGCGCACGTGGCCCACGGCCTTCGTGCGCACCAGCGACACCAGCGCGATGTCGTTCTGCTGGCCCTGGTACTTGTCCACTGTCGTCACCTGTCACCAATAATAATACTGTTACCGCTCATTTATACGCGCGGCTCGCGGATCGTCTCGTGACTCGCGCGCGCATCTAAACGGGGCATTAGCGACTTCCAAGGATATAATGGCAAGGAGGGGGGCAGCACCAATAAATAGACGAGCACTGGGCAGTAGCAGACACTTTGCTCTTGGACGTCTTTGCGTGCGGAAGCTCTCCGGATTGCGGACTCGTATAATTAATTAGTGCAATTATTGTGTGTGATTTGTTTTGGGAAGTTTTTGTAAAAATTAAAAAGGCGGTGATTATTATTTTCTTTTTTTTAATCTTTTTTTTATTAGTTCCTAATTTATTTGCTCTCACAAACGGTTATAACAAATTGTGCCTTAGTGTATAACATAGTTATTCTTAGACCTATATAATATATAGGTATATTGTGAGAGCCTGATGCCTGAAATAGGCATTTTATAATAAAAACCTGTGGTACTTAACATATCACCAGTGTGGTGAAATGTTTATGTGTATAAAATGGAAGAAAAAAAAAGTTTTTAATGTTTTATTACATGACATTTTTTCGTTACTAGTACTGATGACTAATTACGTATAGTGTGTAACAAAAAAATCTATATCTAAAATAGATAAACAATACAATATATTAAAAACGGTTCCAATTTATTTTCATTTTACCCTTTCTACCCGATTCTACCCTACTCTCCTCTCCTGTACCTTACTCTACTTGGTTGGTGTTGATGACCGATTCGTTGCTGATGACACTACAGGCGTGTCATCAATGTACTTTAACTTATAGTATCAGCAAAGAATCGGTTAACAATAATAACAGAGTAATCTGTACTTATAGAGCCTGACGGTAAAACGTTACAAGAAACCGTTGCAAAAACGTCGTCTTTTGTTACCACCTCCCCAAGCTACGAATAAATGTTTCATATAACCACAAACCTTATGCGGCTTCCCGATGAGCGGGTTCTCGGCGCATCGCTTCTCGATGACGTCACGGATGAGGTGCTTCTGTCCGTTGTAGGTGGTCAGTATGGAGATGCGCTCCGCCGGCCAGCCCACCAGCCGCATGTACATGAACACTGCCACCACGTACTCCGCTTCTGCTAGGTTCTGGGAAGGTTTTGTTATACTTGTAAGTTGCTATTGTATAATTTACGTTAACTTTTTTTTTTCATTTATTTAGGTCAACAAACAGTCACAACAGATCTTACTTTATACAATTTGTTTTTGACTAATATTAAGTTGTGTACCAACACCGTCAACCACAGATTACTCTTAATATTATAAATTGAAAGTGAAAGTATAGACAAGTACGATAAACTATTTACAAAATATGTTTACAATTGCTTTACGGTCAGCTAATTGCGTAAGTTACTTCCGTGAGTCTTACTAATGGAAAGGCGGTAGGTTACACTAAAGCCCCAACTCAGAATCACTAACAGTTACTTTAATCGCTCCTTAGTAAAGAAGTACCAAACAAACTCAGTACTATGGAGCGATTTAAGTAACCGTTAATGACTCTGAGTTGGGGCATATGTTAGGTTAGGTATACTACGCTGCTTCATTGCGGATCAGTGGCGATCGATATTTATTGTATTTGTATTTCATTATGTAATAATTATATTTGTTATTATAATTTATAATTGATATTACTTAACTAACGGCTAAAGGTAAACAAAAGCTTGTGAAACAAATTCAGATGTTTCCAAGACGTAAATAAAATTAGTTTGAGGAAAAAACAACGTTCTTAGGTAGTTCAAAGTAACGTAGTTGTAAAATACGTTAAACACGTGCGTCTATTTGCGGAACTATGAATGAAAGCGGACAGGGTCACGCGCACGGAAAATAATGCGTTTGAGGAAAAATATTAAATTATTATGAAATTCTCGTGTGCCGAAAAAATTCGGTATTCTTACAATAATAATTAGTCAAATATTTTATTTATACAGCGTGTAAAATCTATTATGTAAAACACAAAAATGGTTTCTATGTCCGTTATAGACTTTGAACCCTTCCAACCGATGTGCCCCAAACTGAATTCATTTGAATGGCAATAATGCAAAGCGTTTTAGATCACGATTTTCGACTTTTCCCATCCAATTTTTTTTTAGTAGCAACATAAGTCTGGTAGTAGTGGCTAAAATTATAACACTCATATATTTCCCTCAACATCATTTATCATCCACCATCCAAGCTCCCACCACCAACTCACGGCTCACCTGATAGAAGTAGGGGCTGGGCTCGGTCTCCCCCACGCCGTTGAAGTCCTGCACGTCCACGAGCTGGAAGTCGTACCGGAGCCCCGCGTTGGCCGCGCGGTACTCGGGGCGGCGCGCCACGTGCGCCAGGTCGCCCAGCGCGCGGTACCGCCAGCGGTACAGGTTGCAGATGCTGACGGGAGAAGGTTCATCGTGTGAAACTACTACTACTGCTAATAATAATAATAATTTATTTATTTAATTAATTTATTTATTTGTTTATATTCATACTTACATCTAACATTACAGGTAAACAACCTAATTCGTTAGTGTAGACTTACATTTTCCACAATAATTATATGTAATTACGGTAATAATACGTTATACGATTACGATTATACGATTACGGTTATACGATTTATTGATTAAACACATATACATGATATTTATGAATCCTCTAGTCCTTGAGGTAGTCGTGACTGTGTTTCAAGGACCAGTTTCTTCTGTTCAAGCACAGTATAAATATTATTACATACAGTATTCGCTCTTCATACAAACGGTCGAAACGCGCGTCATACCTACGCACATCGGAATAAGTGTAGTAAAGGGCAGAAACCGCGGCGAACCAGCGCGGGTTGAGCCACGGCCCACGGTACAAATAACAAATTCTTTTAGTTTAGTTCCGTGGTGGCCGTGTGCGGCGTGTGACTTGTAAGTAAAAGTATTTAATATGGCAAACAGGGATACAAAATATTGTGCTGTTTTTGGGTGTTATAATACGACATTAAGTCACCCAGGAATATCATTGTTTAAATTAGGTACCTGGAGACTCCCAAAGGTAAGACTATTTTTATATACGTACCTACAAGTACGTATTATATCTTAATATATATAAATTACGTGTCACGTTGTTTGTCCGCGATGGACTCCTAAGCTACATAACCGATTTTAATCAAATTTGCACACCGTGTGCAGTTTGATCCAACTTGAAAGATAGGATAGCTTACATCTCAATAAAATTTATAGTCGCAATATTATTTTATTGCAATTTTTTTGACAGAAAGAAGTCTGTCCGGGCAACTAGTAGTATTTAAAATACTATACAATATAATATGTAATACGTACTTGTAGGTAGATATACATAATACAATTATTGTAGGTAAGTAACTTGTAGGTAAGTAGGTATTGTATAATTATTGCGTCATTGATTAATATCAACTTTATTATTGTATTGTAATTATTAATAAGAAATCAAATTATTATATTCAAGGTCTTCGGTCCTGCCGAAGGAGATCAGTGCATGTAGGATAAATAAATAAAAACAAGTACGTATTGCAATAATTAGGTACCTAAATTGTTTATTTTTCATAAGTCCACCGAGTAAAATGCCTAGATTTATAAATAAGGGGCTAAAAAAATCAAATGGTTGATTATTATTACTTTTGCCGTATTGGGGCGGCTTAGAATACTAACCCCAATCCCACGCCGGATGGGTGTCGTAAAAGGCGACTAAATCCGGCCCGCTGGTGGTAGGGCCCCTCGACGGATTATATTGGTAATATTGATTTTAATTGTTAATGAATACCATTATTAGGTACTATTATTATATCTCCATGGGGTTCGCCTGGATAGTTACCACCCTTGAGTATGATGAGTCAGCCGCCAAATGACTCGTCGTGTTCCGGCTGGGGGCTTGAGAGCCAGATCTTTCTTTCTTCTTCTTCTCTCTTTTTTGGCCGGCAACGCATCAGTGATGCCTTTGGTGTTGCTGTTGTCCATGGGCAACGATATCCACTTACCATCAGGTGGATCGTCAGCTCGTTTGCCGGCTATTTACATAAAAAAAAACTAATAAATGCAACGTTTGCAGAAATTGTAATTTTTAATAATTGTAATTTGAATATTTGCGTCTAATTTGTCATTAAAACGTTATTGCTACTTGCTACTGTAACTTTGATTTCAATGTTATAAATTAATTTAGCAATAGGTATAAAGTTTATAGAATCGGACAGTTGTACCTTTTTTATTTACCTTAACCTGCAAGAAGAACTTACCATGCCCTAAGAGTCTCTGTCTCTAATACAATACTGAAGGCTTACGAACCTTCACAGTACTAATAAAAACACAACATATATTTTTATGGAACACTTCCTTTTTATTCACAACTAGCTGACCCGGCGAACTTCGTATCGCGCCAAACTATTTTTTTTCTAAAATAAAAGTAGCCTAAGTTACTCCTTGTTACATCAGCTATCTGCCAGTGAAAGTTCCGTCAAAATCGGTCCAACCATTTCAGAGATTAGCCGGAACAAACAGACAGACAGACAAAAATTGTGAAAAATGTTGTTTTGGTATATGTACCATGTATACATCCAAATGCACTTGGTAAAAAGCGGTTATTTTAATATTACAAACAGACACTCCAATTTTATTTATTTGTATAGATATAGATGTATAGATATAGATGAATTGCATTTATTAAAATAGAAAATATAACATTTTTAAATACAAAACTACTAAGAAACTCAAGTCGTTTGATAAAATTAAAATACTGTCGGCGGACAGCCCTAGCGCGCGGCTACGCTCCGCGCGGCTGTAGGCAAGTTTTTCAAGAATAGGGCCGAGTTAAAGTACTGTATGTAATAATATTTATACTGTGGTTCAAGGTGTGTATGAGTGTGTGCGTGTGCATGCGTGGTTGTGTGTGTTATACTATATTTAAAGATTGAAGTATTATTATATTATATATAAGCGTATAGAGCAGACACCGCGAACACGAAGTTTTTATTTATCCCAATGAATTGGCGCCAATAGGCTTCAATTTTCAATGGATAAGGAGAACCTCCCGGCGGGACACACGTTTTGTTCGCGGTGTCTGTTTTGGTAATTTAGTACATTATACTTCAATGTATTTAAACTAATATTATAAAAAGGAAAGTTTTGTTTTTATGTATGTTTTTATGTTGTAATAAACTAAAAATCTACTGGACCGATTTTAAAAATACTTTCTACTAACAATAGGATGCTCTATTATTTCTGAGTAACATAGGCTGTATTTTGTTTAAAAATAATAGGAATCTATACGGATCTATAGGGATCTAATACGAAAACTGAAGCAAAGCGAGGGCAGTTACTAATTTAATATAATGAAATTAAAATATAGATCAAAAATTTAATATTTTTTATGGATTTATTTTATTCAAATCAACCACTTAAACAAAAAGTGTTCTAATACGAGCCGCGTGGAACAGGTACTGTAATGTCACAAATTATTATTCTTGAAAAGAACAACTTCAAATTACCATAACTTTTCGATGTCTAAATATATTTTGATGATACTTTCATGTTTTAAAAAAACTTAGCCTTATATGTGCCGTGTCACATTCACGGCACGTTCGTACACCTAATCAGTAGTACATTAAGGAGCGTGATAAATTACGAAGCCTTAATTTTTAATGTTAATAGAATAAACAAATCGTAGCCATAAATTAAATAGCACGCAAAGATAATAACAATGATGTGTTATTTTCACAAATCCGTATAGTACGGCCGCTGTATCTTGGCGCTTTGCTTCGTTTTCCTTATCTTTTTACATCTTGGGTTACATTATTGGAGTTTTATTAAGGATCCCTAATTTTTTGAAAATATAATATAGCCGATGTCACCCGGGGATAGTGTAGCTTCCCAACAGTGAAAGAATTTTTCAAATCGGTTCAGTAGTTTCGGAGCCTATTCAATGCCAACAAACAATCAAATCTTTTCTCTTTATAATATTAGTATAGATATAGTAAAATGTATATGTCGGTGAGGCCACGAATCTCCAGTGAAGGTCCAGGGACGGACCTCTTTATTCTACAACGCTTGTCCGATGCAGAGGTTGGCATATAAGAAATGTCATATTTAGATGAAGGAACTGTTAATAAGATAGAACGGATGATTATTGATCACGTGTTGAAGTACTTTGGAATTTTGATGTGAACGTTAGGAGAATTGGAAATATATCATGGTGCAAAGGTAAAGGAATATGATTGAATAATTATTGAATAACCAATACCGTAGAATACCCCTTCTGCTTTATACATAATATATTAGATAGTACATAAACACTAGTTACCTAGGCCTCGCCCGTCCCTGTGCATCCAACTCAACATAGGGCACTCCAAGTCTGACCATCCTGGTGAACAGACTCTGCTCCATGTTGGAGTACTTCTGGAAGGCCATGTTCTTGACCACCGGCGGCAACTGGTGGTGGTCGCCGATCATGATCCAGCGCTTGAGGCGGGAGCGCCCATCCTGCGGGTTCTGGAGTAGCAGAGGAATGAAGGTCTCTATCTCCAGGATCTGGGCTGATTCCTCCATCAGGATGTTGTCGTATTTGAAGCCTGGAATTTGTCGTCATTCGTTAATGTTATTGTGTAACCAGCTACTAGATACCTGAAGCTTGCTCGTAAATATTAGTAACTATAAGTAATAAATAAATAACGCTTCACACTCATTGCCCCACACTAGGATTCCCTGTATCGTGGGTGCCATGGACAACACACTAGACAAGGACATTCACACCCAGACCGAGAACAGAAATACAAACTCATCATTCAAATTTCCGCCTCGCTGGGAATTGAACCCAGGACCCTTGGTGCGGCGATCCGGCATGGTAACCATTGCGCCATACGGGTCGTCAAATCATCGTCATTACAAATGCCAATTAGGGAGGCGAAGGCTTAAATCAATAGTGAGGGGGGAAATGCCTATGCTTTTACTAAGTTCGTGCATACATCTTATATAAGACTACATCAGCAAAAAGAAAATAATTGCATCAGAAATACATATTTTACCATTGCATCTAGATGAAGGGTACTACTAGCAGACAATTAGCCACAATTACAATCGGAATTAAACTCTCCAAGTTTATGATTTTAGTGACCTCCAAGTCCAACAGGAGAGAATGTCACTTATATCACCCATTCTTCAACTAGGAGAATTATTGTTCGCTAAATCGCTCACTCAAGAAAAAACACACTAGGTACTGTTAGCAACATAATCTGAATTTTACCAAGAAAAAAATATCCAACTTCAAATAACTCAAAAGTACTCGTCAGATCTAGCTCAAATTTAAGTGGGACCACATGACAAGCATCAGCTCTCGATTAACAAAAGAATCATCCAAATCAGTTCATCCAGTCGAAAGTTCAAACATAAAAAAAACAGTCGAATTGAATACCTCCTTCTTTTTTGAAGTCAGTTAAAAATTCATGAAGAACTCGATTTAAAAATACATTTAACATCAGCATTCTTATTAAATGAATCACCTTCGATATTGTACAGTCTAAACATAAGAAACACTTCACTGTTCAGTGTGTTTATATTTTATAACTCACCGATCTGCACCAACTCCGACCGCTTGAGCGCGGCGTGGGTGCACGTCATGGCTATTATCTTGGCTTCCTTCACCAACAGGTACTTGGAGCGATCCAGGCCAGAGCGGAGGAGCTCGAACGCACGGAATTCCTCCAACTCTTCGAATATGTGGTCTATATACCTGGAAATGTATTGTTTTCGTAGATAATGACTCGTAGAAGTCCGGAATGTGTAAAGTTTAATATAAATCTACTCAGTGGTTACTGTGTGCTATATATTTTGACTTCTGTATCAATAACAAAACGAACCGAGTAAAAATAAACATATACGCCGCATGTTACCCCTGTACGGGATGCCTTTTCAAAAATTCGGTCACACCTATTTTATTCATTCAGTTTAAAACTAAATCGCAAATTGTGAGTGAATTAGATGAAATAAATTTTTATATTAATAAAAACCACTACGGACCCACGATACCCCTGGCGATACCCCTGGTGGTATCGTGGATCTTTTAAAATCAAACGATGTAAAAACTTTTATTCCCTATTTTACCCCTTCAGGAGAAGTATTTTCCAAAAAAAAAATGAAATTCTTAATGATGTGAGTACAGGATCCTCTTTAATGTTCAATGTTTCTAAGGCCACGAGTTTAGACTGTAAGATTTATGTCAATTAATAACATTACCATTAAAGTACCATATAAGTTACCATTTTAAAAGTAGACATAAGAGTTCTGTATGCGAATATTTGTACCTGTAACAGCTCTGTGCTATTTCCATATCTTCATCGTAGGATTTTCCAGGAAACAGCGGTTTCGGTGCGTCTTGGAAGAATTCGTGGAAAGGAAACTCTTTGCTAATAGTCTCAACGGTTTTAGTCTGTGAAAGAAAACAAACAATTGCTATGTAAACTTCGTCGCTCACTTGAAGTATTTCGAAGGAATTAGCTTCGGTTAAAATAATATTTACATGTCAATTACCCAGTACGATTGAGGGATTTAAATCTCTATTCCCTATAAGTATGTTGATTGTGACGTTCGTATAGAATAGACGTATCTATATATTCGTGGTTGTTCCGAATACATTGAGATGTTATCTTTTAAAATAATGATGCAAATTAATGTAAGCTGCTGAATACTAAACGGAATTGGTTTCCTTTTGAGTTAACAAAAATAAACTTAAATTCGCTGCAGTAATAATGATCATTTGTTACGACAATATCCTCGCCCACACGCCCGCACGAACGCGTCCCACCGTGGTCGCATGTGGATTTCATTGGCATTCCTATTCAGAGTTTGATGGAATTGTGATTCTAAACACAACATAATACAATACAATGCGACAATACTCTCACGCCGCCGCACTAAATGCCGCCTACCGTATGCGCATTCATAAAATAATATGAATATAACTAATACAAACATTTCGCCAAACTATCGATTAGTTTATAGGCGGTTTCCTATTCAGAGTTTGAAGACATAGTAATCCTCAACCCGTCACAATTATTTTTATTATTTACTATTTAGTATTTATTTTTTTGCTACCGCCTTCATTGTTCTCCCATTGCCCTAAGATTGACTGGCAGAGAATGCTTTTAGCATTAAGTCCGCCTTTTGTATACTTTATGATTTAGGTGCAATAAAGAATAAATAAATAATAATAATAATAATAATAACGCTTCACACTCCCCCCCCACCCCACCCCACACTAGGATTCCCTGTGTCGTGGGTGCCATGGACAATACACTAGACAAGGACATTCACACCCAGACCGAGAACAGAAATTCAAACCCAATATTCAAATTTCCGCCTCGCTGGGAATCGAACCCAGGATCCTTGGTGCGGTGATCCGGCATGGTAACCATTGCGCCACACGGGTCGACATAAATAAATATCCTCATTACCTGTTCCTGCGCGCACGCCCGCACGAACGCCTCCCACCGCGGTCGCACGTGGTACACGTGGAAGTGGTGCGCCAGCTCGCACGTGGCGGACGCGTCGCCCGCGGCGCCCAGGGCGCGCTGCAGCCGCCCCGCCGCCGCCAGCAGCTCCAGCCGCTTGGCTAGCACGTAGTTCACGCGCCCGTATCTGGACGATACAGTACCATCATGTATATATACCATATGTGGCATGTGCAAGGCCGTCTTTGAGGTACAAGAGAAGACATCTCAAACAAAATGTGTGTTCCCGCCGGGAGGTTCTATTTTCAAAATTAAGCCCCTGTTCTCCTTTCAAAATCGAACGAATCCATTGGAAATTGAAGCCGCGCGGCGTCAATTCATTGGTAAATACATTGTGTTCACGGTGTCTCTTCTATACCTACGCTAGTAATAATACTTCAATGTCTTTAACCTATTTTTTATAGCTTGAAGGGCAGACGAAAAAGCAAACGGGCCACCTGATGGTAAGTGGTTACCGTCGCCTGTGGACATGAGCAATACCAGAGGAATCGCCAATGCAACGCCGGCCCTGAAGGAGAACTTTTTTTACACCTTTTTTGAAGATCCCCATGTCATACCGCTACGGGAATACCTCAGAAGGAAGTTTATTCCACACCTATTGGAGGTCCTGGGCATATTAGGCTAATGGGGCCCCTATGACTTTGACAGAACACTTTATGTTCGCCGCTCGCGTCTCGGCAATATTTTTCCTATGAAATAGGCATCCTAAAATACACGCCTACCACACGTGTAGGCACTTAAATGAAAAAATCTTGGCATGGTCTAAGCTATAAAAAAATGATCGCTATATCATACGTGGTTCAAGGGCAGATGCGAACATTCTTATTAACGACTTTAAATACGTAGGTTTTCAAAGCGATTAATAATTCTCTATTGTAATTACTTTTAACTCTGAAAATAAAAATATGATCTTGCACAGTAATTTTATTCAGGAATTATTAAATAAATAAAACAAGTGTATTACCGCGTAATAAGGCGTCAAGTTTTATTAATACGTTCATTAATTTTTTAATGGTGGACGACAGGTATGCTGCCTTATAATATAACGATTCATTAATTTATTCGATTCGATCTCGTTTTTTATACGAACTTCTTTAAAAATCGAAATAGCAAATCCTTATCAATCCATTGAAACTAGTGATTCCTATTTCAAATACTTTAATTGGAATAAAACTTGAAACATTATAATCGCACGTCCGCCTTAATCTAAAAATTCCAATCGATAGTTACTTAAAGCTTAAGGCCCGTAATATCAATAGCAGTTTAAACTAAATTCTGAGTTTAAACTGTCGTTGTTGCTTCCAACAGTTTAAACTGCTATTGATATTACGGGCCTAAATCTTGTTACGAGTTAGCTCTCAAGAAACATATACATATAACATGTTACATTTTATTTGTTTTGTCCTAAATAATACGAGTTTTCTTTATTTTTCTTCCCTCTTTCTTGACCGGCAACGCATCAGTGATGCCTCTGGTGTTGCTGATGTCCATGGGCAACGATAGCCACTTACCATCAGGTGGATCGGCAGCTCGTTTGCCAGCCATAAATTTATATAATAAATTTTAACCTCTCCCGCGAATCCTTACCTGGAGAAATCCTTGTCAGTCTGCAGCGCTTCTTCTCCATGTCCCAGACGGAGAAGATGTCGTTCGTCGACGTCAAGTTCAGCGACCTTCTCGAACAGCTGGTTGAGCGCCTGGTTGCTGTGCGTCACCACCAGGGTGCGCTGCCACGGGAAGTTGTGGTACAGGTTCGATATTATTTGCACCGCCACGTCCGTTTTACCTGGAGAGAAATTAAAGTTTTAATACTTATTTTTCAGTTTAAATAGATAGCTTTTCAAAGACTTCGTTATTGTTCCCTGGTGATTTTTTAATATTTTTTTGGTCCTTCGAGCCAGTGAGATCCATCTGCTACGTGATTTCAATGCGACGTTTTATTTGTATAGGAAGTAGCGGGTGAGAACAACATATCCTTCGGCACTCCACTCAATAATATCGTCACATTGACAATAGAATAATTTATTGAATAAATAAGGCTCCAATAATAAAATTCTTACCAGTTCCAGGTGGGCCTACAACCAGCGTCAGGCCCGGCTGCATTCCGGACCGGATAGCTTCCACTTGCGTCGGGGTGAACAGAATGTTGTTCCTGTGGATACCGATATCGTTATTAAGATAATTATAATCGAAATAATAAGGTCTCCTTGCGTAGTTGTAGGAAAACGTCTGCTCAAGCTGTGAACCAAATAGTAAACTAGGTAAACAAGGTAACAAAAGAGCTATATGGTCGTCAAATATGTGTAGAAAAGAAAGCAAATTCGTATAATATTTTGACGAACTTTTTTTCGTCATTTTATTTATATTTCCTTTTATGCAAGTATAAATTAGCTTAAGTACGCTTATAAAAAATAAGCTTATAATCACCATTTTAATCATCGATATCACTAACTGTTACTGCAGTTCGGTGAAACGGAACGTTGAGAGAGGGTGCAATTTTCCATCCATCCATCCATCCATCAGCCTTTGCAGGTCCACTGCTGGACATAGGCCTCCCCTAACTTCCGCCACTCTGACCGGTCCTGAGCCTTCTGAATCCAGCGGATACCCGCTGTCTTCTTCAGGTCGTCGGTCCACCTGGTCGGGGGGCGTCCTGTGCTCCTTTTACCGAGGCGTGGTCTCCATTCGAGGACCTTTCTTCCCCAACGGTTATCGGTCCTTCGAACTATGTGGCCAGCCCATTGCCACTTCAGCCTGCTAATTCTCTGAGCTATGTCGGTCACCCTCGTTCGTCTACGGATTTCACGGTGCAAATTTATGACCGGTTAAATATTATAGTTTTAGTAATGTAAGCTTATGTATTTGTGCGGTCACTTGAGTCCATGTGAGCGTATAAATGTGTGTTCCCGAGGGTGTGCGTACGTGCGTGCGTGCATGTGTGTTTTGTTCGTCTTTTTTATGCTTTAAGCAGGCAAACGAGCTAACGGGTCACCTGATAGTAAGTGATCACCGCCGTCATGGACATTAGCAACACTGGCGGGGTCACCAATGCGCTTCCGGCCTAGAAGGAAACGATAGACCCGCTTCTTGAAAGACCCCATGTCCTAGCTTAGGTATTATCACATCGATGCAGAATGTTCGTTAATAATTTACAGGTAAGGAAATTACGTGTGTGTGTGTGTGTGTGTGATTGTTTTGTACGATATACACGGTCTTACTTCTTCGGTTCGTTGTAGAGGTACGGCCCTCTCTTGGGCTGGACGTGCGGTTCCACGATAATAGATTTCCGCGGCTCATCCTCCTCCATCGCGTCTTCGCCGAGCTGTTGCTTCCGCAACACGTTTTCAAATGTTAACCTGGGTAGTTGTAAATAAAAAAATAGAAAGATCAAAACAGTATTAAAATGTGTGCAATTCACACGTGTTAGAAGTGAAACCTTCAAAAATTTTGTTTTCAAGATAATGAGACGAATGTAAAATTTCAGGAAGATGATAATTGTAGGTTTTACTATTCCACTCCACTCCACTCCACTCCACTCCAACTCAACTCAACTCAACTCAAGTCAGTCTCCACTCATTTCTAGTCTGCACTGGACAGTTTCGTTTCATAAAATTTCAAGTCACCCCCGTACTAAAGAAGTTTTCACTTCAAAAAATATAACAAAACAGTAAAAAGGATATAGCTCCTTGTTTCATCAGCACTCTTTAATGACGATGGTGCGTCAAAGTAAGCAAAAATATACTTGCATTTGAAACTAAATCTACACACACCCATATTAGGTATTAGATTCGTTAAAAGTAAAAGTAGTTACAAGGGATATGAACAAATTAAATTATTTATCAGTAGTTTGTAATTGTTCACATATACAAATAATCCTATTTATTCAAAAAACAAAAAAATCTTAGTGAGCGGTGGGTTATTCGATGAATAAAGTTTGGGAACTGCGGCCTAATGACGTCTACAGTTATGTGGATCGTGAAGTATGGATAATAAACAGGCCGGCCATCTGGCTGTATAACACTTTATCTGCGGTATAAACTATCGGTGGGTTTTACCAACTTTCTGGCTAAACTTATCTAGCCAATGGATGGGGAATTTACGAGATGCTCTGTTTAGTTTAGATAAGCTGCAATTATGTACATATACCGAAGTATTTCCAAGGAAATTTATGCTGTAACGGTTAGGAGTTAGAATTCACTAGACTTAGTAAACAGACAGTATCGAGTCAAGCAACTGCGTGCGATGTCAGTAGTTTAATGGTGACCGCTACTGGCAAACATTCTGTAGTGCTAAGTAGATGTTGTCATACATTGCGGTCATAAAAAATATTAAACTTTCAAAGCCCGTACAAAAAATTATAAATATTTGTTCAATTTAACGGCTGTATCCTATTAATTAATCGGTGGTATTAGGTTACCAGTTCACCTTGAAAGGTAGTAACGTATCATCAAACGGCATTGACCTAAACCTTATAGTTCGCGTTCGTCAAATCACCCAGTTCGTTGATCTCCTGCTAAATATAGTTCATGTTTGCTAATGCCTAGAGCAATCACATTTTGATAGATGTTCAGTCTCGTAGAGATTGGCTACTACTGTGCGTCAGTCTGTAGGTGTTTATAGATTTTTAGTAGTTGTATTAAAATTATATTTTTGCTTGGTAGCTACGACTGTTTGAGCTTTAGTGTTATGAATAAAAAAAATAAATTATATATTCAAATGTTTTCCTCAAACTTTTGATTATAATAATTGTTATTATATTTCGGCATAATAACGATATTTTGAGTTTTTGCTATAGTATAAAGTATCAGATACATTAGTTAACGCAATACGTACTTGAACGGTCGCACCAACTTGCGCGGATCATCCGTCTTCACCTTTATCTGATATCCGGGGAAGCTCTTCCTCAGGTGTTCCATGTCTAGGAATGTGTCGTTGAAGTCCAGGGTTGGAATCTCGTTGGGCATCCTGCGGATTAAAATAAAAAATAAGTTTACCCCCGCGCTAGTAGTCCCTTTGTGTGTAGCACGGACACTCGTTTAAGATATTACAAACATTTTTATGGCACAGAAATTTCTGTCCTGGTTCAGAACTGAACCCGTCACTTGGCAGACAGGGTCCATAAGATGACATTACAACTATATCTGATAAATGTGAACCAAAATATACAGTGCCGTGAGCTAAGGCTAACAATAAGTAACTATGATGCGCAAAATGTTTTTAAAAACAACAATAATGAATTAGACTTGACATACACTAATGTATATTGTATTGACATTAATCACATAAATGCACTATACGCCTTACACTTGAATTTTCAACCGTAAAACACGATATAAGGCTCTTATTTACGACCCTGTAGCCTAGTTGGTAGCGACCCTGCCTGCAAAGCAAGAGGTGCCGGGTTCGATTCCCGGCCGGGGCAGATATTTATATGACAGATAAATATTTGTACTCTGGTCATGGGTGTTCTTGTGATGTGTTATATGTGTTGTCCATGCACCCGCGACAACCTACTGCGGGGGTATGAGTGTGTAAGCGTTTATTTATTTATGAGTCAACTCTGAAAAAAGTTGATGTCGTCCAAAGAAAGTGTCAAATGCCAACTGACCTGGTGTAGTGAGCCTGTCCAGGGTCTCCGTACCCCAGCACGATGTCGTGCAGCCACTCGGGCACCACGCACTCCGTGTTCATCAGCTCGCGGATCGTCTCCAGCACCGCCTTGAAGTTGTTCTCCTTGGGCTTGCGGCGCATCACTATGTTGAAGGTTTCGTATACGTCCTGGTGGGGTTTTAGGTTAGTTAAAGAGGATTTTCCGCTTTCTTTACTTGGAAACGCGTCGCCAACAGACTTCACTATTCTAATACGACTCGTCGTGACTATGATCTATATGTAGGTATTGTTGCATGTGAAACACTATTACCTTTGTTTAGATAGAAGAAAACAATGTAGTAATTAAACCAACATAGGGCGGGTGGCATGGATAAATAAGACAACATTAAAATCTACGACACTTAAAAAACATTTATCTGTAATAACAATAGGTATATTGTTTATACATATATTATTAAAAAGATAATACAAATATTTAAACAAAAATTCAAAACATTTTTAATGTTTGAAATGTATTTTTTTCTTTAATCCACAAACGAATCCAATCTTATTTCTCTGCGGGATAATCAGTAAATCTACATTATAACCTCAGCATAATGAAACCATATCAGCCTTAATAAAATTACTCGAGCTATTAAACATGACCTTTAATATGATGACAAGATGATGTCATAAATGTAAATGTTAACATGTCATCAACATTACAGGACATGTCATAAATAACGATAAGGATTTCACAAAGGAAATTAAATTTCAGTTCATTTGCATGGAGGATTACCTTTTCTATCCTCCATGGTTCATTTGTGAAATCAGTGAAAAGGTATGTTAAAATAACCAAATTTTTTAAAATTATGAAATGTCTATTGGATACCTATAGGGAATTTTTGATATCTGATAGGTCAACTCCCAAGCTATCTTTATCATAAGTTTGTCGTGCTCCGAGACAACCTGAACATTATTTATGAAGTCAAGATCGCTCTGACCTAACATCTAGATTTGATTTCAAGTCGATTGTTGAGGTAAGATAAATGATGTAATAAGAAACGAAAATAATGATGACAGATCAAAACTTGTGATCACAACTGTGGATCACAAGTAATAAAATTAACACACTAGGGCTACTATCAACAATGATGTTGATAGTAGTGTTCACTATGAAGTGAAGTTATTTACAAGTCTACGTTAATGGATAGGGTACTCGAAGGGTTGTATGTATAACCGACTTCAAAAAAGGAGGAGGTATTCAATTCGACTGTATTTTTTTATGTTTGTTACCTCAGAACTTTCGACTGGGTGAACCGATTTTGATGATTATTTTTTAAATCGAAAGCTGGTGCTTGTCATCTAGTCCCACTTAAATTTGAGCTAGATCTGACGAGCAGTTTTGAGTTATCTGAATTGCTACGATAAATATGAACAAAGCAAACTGACTCCATTTAAAATTTGCCGCACAAAAAATCGATAGCCTGAAAAAATCATACTGCCTGTTCGATAAATCAGTAGAGATTGGCAGCGACGCGCTTCAAGTATCCCAGACTATTTTATCATGAGACTGGTTAAATAATGAGTCATCGATACATATTACGTAACCGCTAAAAGCATTCCATAAATGTTTAAATAATATAATGGACTTTATTTAATATGCATTTGAATTGTATCGTCCTGTGAGATAGCTCACGTAAGAGGCCATTAAAGACTATTACAAATACAAATATAAAGAAACTTCATTGGATAATGATCTTTCCTTGCCGATAGTGTAGTAGATGTGAATAGAGAGCTTAGAGAAAAGGATGGTACGGCCGTGCCGCTTTTTTACTCGACTTGGCGGGGGCACTGCCGTGCTCCTAGATGCAAAATAATAAGCACAAATCTGCATTTAATTGAAAGCTGTTCAGAAAGGTGAATAGACGAAATGAAGGACACTGGCAAGACAGTGTTGTGTTCAAGCTATATTCACTATTCAGGTCAGTGCTAACAACTCCGTGTCTGTTCAGCGCATATCGGTTACAGGATATTGCCCTCTTATCTTGCAGCTGAAAGTCGGCAAATTACTGGTCAACCGAATATTTAAATCGAATTTTCTTTACATCTCAACTTTACAAGTAAGCAAATAGCTTTGAGTTGTTATTTTTACACTTACGGATTTGATGCGTTTGTGTAAGAGTTTTGCAATTCCAATAGTTTCTAATAAAATGTATAGACAGAAATCCGGTTATATTTATAAGGTGCAGTACCTTTACAGTATCATTTAGATTTTAGGCGAATTTTTTACTTGTATTTACTTGTACTATGTAGTAGTACACAATAATGGCACAACGATATCTAAATACTTTTTACTCGCAACAGTAAAGGATACCACAACGATTATTAATGAGGTTTCTAGAGAAAATCTGTTATTATATAGCGGTCGTTAAGAAATTTTGGTCGACACAGATACTTATTAACAAAAGATACTGTTGGAAACAATTTAAGTATCTTAACAGAAACACACGCGGATTTAATGCTAAAAACATTCTCTACCAATCAACCTTCAGGCAAAATTTTAAAATTCACTATGGTTAACTAATTAAGAACCATCGAAATTGTCAAAGTAGTTTCTATCACTTCAACTACGAGTAGTAATGCTAGCTACGCTGCCCACGCTAGCTCATATTGTCCTTGAAATCAAATTACGCTTATTAAGAAAACGTTTTTCTTTTATCTCGAAATTAATCATATCAAATTAATGATGAATGAATAAGCGAATAGGAGTAATTTTGCTTGGTCATTGAATGACATTGCTATTCACGTATATTTTCGTAGAAGATGATGGTGTACCACTGAGAGTCAGAACGCCCACTTAAATAATACTACGAAATTCATAATACAGCGTCTTCTCGAAATATGGTTCATATTTCCAAGCGATTTTTCAAAATTCGATTTATAAAATATATAGATTACCGATGCATAAAACTGAATAAGCTCGCTGAAGATTATAGTCTTCTAGAACGAGAGACAGATAATATTTATGAGAAAGGTAATCAAATTAAAAATATTTCAACAAATTTATTACGTCTTAAAACTTGTTAAGTTAACAAATCATCCAATAAATTAATTGCTCACTAGCGATTTATGGAACATTAAAGTTTCTTACTTAAGGACATAGGTATTCTTAATAAATAATTTGAGAGATCCTCACGAAACTGTACATTGATTTGTATATTAACTTTTTTAGTCATAAAAATGCAGTAACAGCTAATATACTGTGATGTGTTATCGGAATTAAGGGATATTATGTTATCGTATAGTTTTGTTAATTAAAGCTGCCATAAACAAGGCTATCATTGGGTTTGTGTTGTCTATAAATAAGAACACAGGATGACATCTCATTGATCATTCATTCGCATCACAAAAAAACTCTGTTTTTTCAAGCGGCAAAGTCGTAACGCTCATTCAAGCGGAACAAAATATAGCGTGATGTTTTCTAATTTTCTTTAAATTCGTTCGACAGTCAGAGTCAACTGTCAATAAATATAATTAAATACACAGATTAAATATGAAACGATTTTCACAACATATTCTATAAACAAAAAATAAAATTAGCACTGTGACAATGCTAGCTCTTAAATTAACCAACCTATGCGCTATCCTCCGCGTAATTATGCCGTAAGCGCAAAACATAGATGAATAATTAAGATTATATTACAACCAAGACATCCGTTAAAGGTTCGCGGTAGGTTGCCGGTACATAAACCGGCAAACCAGTTACGGAACATGAGGCGACCCGCAAGTCTCGCGACCGGTGATTCGGAACAGAGGTCACGGTCGGTCGACCTGGTTTAAACTATTGTTACCTATCTGATACTTTTAACAAAATTGGACACAGACTTTACGTGAAACACGTGTAGCGCATGAATTGCTGTAATTTTCAAACGAATTCTACTTTGCCTTATTTCTGTATCGATTTTTTTTTAATTTATTAAAAAGCTGGCATTTTTTAATATTGTATTTTACTTATTCGTAAGCATAATAAATATGTAAACTAAATTATGTCCTGATTCACTGAAATAAACTACAAACATCGACATAGACATCAGGTCTATATCTTGTATCAACGTCAATAAATCTTGGTTAGGTACCATTTGTCGTTTGATAGTATCTTTGAATGACCAACGTCAAACAAAGTCGTTAACTCAAACGAACCAATTCGGTGAGGCTGACGCCATCGGTGTTTCCACAAGGTGTGTTTAGTACACGTCAGACAACCAATTTAACGTGGTTAAAACTTTAACTCTAAAATCTTCAAGTCGGTATTATCTTTACGAGAGTCACCCAGAAAACTAGTCATTCTTTCTTCTCTTCTTCAATCTCTTTCTTCTCTTTTCTTTCTTGGATGGCAACGCATCGATGATAGAGTTGCTTAGTAAGGTCCATGGGCGATGATGTTTAAATACCATCAGGTCTATTCGTTTGACAGATCTTAACATAAAATAAAGGTTAAAACCAGTCCTTACCTCCTTCCCCTTGCTGGCGCGATCAAGATCCGATCTATACTGGTTTGGGTCCAGCAATAACCGGAAGGTTCTGGAATCCCCATCCAGCTCTGGTTTCGGCTCAGGACCCTCCTCAATGACTCTCCCAGAGGCGTCCAGCATGCCTTCCACCTCGCACCCCCTCACATACACTATTCCCGCCTGTTCCACCATACTCTGTCTGTAGTCATATTTCGTACCTGTAATGCAATAAAAAATAACGCTTCACACTCATAACCCCACACTAGGATTCCCTGTGTCGCGGGTGCCATGGACAACACACTAGACAAGGACATTTACACCCAGACCGAGAACAGAAATTCAAACTCATCATTCAAATTTCCGCTTCGCTGGGAATCGAACCCAGGACCCTCGGTGCGGCGATCCGGCATGGTAACCATTGCGCCACACTGGTCGTCAAAAATGCGAATGTCGTGTTACAATTTCCAGGATACGTTATCCTCATCCATCCAACGACAAAACCATCCATACATCTAGCTACGGTTTAGGTGGGACACATCCATCCAACGAGCATCCTGTACATCCATCTTACCTATCCCCTCAGTAGGCCGCACGGTGACCAGGAAGCACACGTCATGTTTCCTGAGACTCTCCCACTCGTGTTTGATCTCGTCCCGCACGCTCAGGGTGACGGTGCAGTCAGCACGCACTCGGGACGGCGCCTTCTCCCCAATGTTGGGTTTGGCCACCTCCACCACTGCGAAACTCTGGATAGGATGGGCCATACGGGCCCAGCCTCCGAAGAACACACTGCCGTCTTCTGCACGCCTGTGTTTGAAAGGAAACTTAAGGATTCTGTATTCTGTAGGTTGCTGGTTGGTTCAGTCTTGATGTAGTTATTTATGTAACAAACAAATGTTTGTTCTCCGATTAACGATTTCGTATGGCTTCAACATAAATGGCCAATCGTTTACAATCGGCACAAGGCGTCGAGCAAAGAGCAAGAGATAACTAGGAGATCCATAATAACTATTGAAATACAATTCTAGTGCCTTAATAATTTCAATATTGATAACAAAATATTTCATTAAGCAACTCACCACGGTGCCAGGCGGTACACAGCGTCCTCTATGTCTTGTCTGATTTCATCTGCAACAAAGTAATGTAGCATAGTCATTTGTGTTGGGCATATAGTAGTGGTTCATTAGAGATCTCTTTGCTTCCAAATTACACCAGATCTATTTTCAGGCCGCGTGTCTTTTAGAACAGCTATTACGCACTAATTTTGCACTAGCATTTGCACTGCAGAACTGGGCTATAATTTACGATTGCTATGCAAAGGAGCTATAATAGAATATGGTAATCGTAAGAAATCTGTAATCATGGTAATGTCATGGTTTATTTCATTATATGATTCACTAAGTTATAGATTATGTACTTCGCTAGCCGCATTACGCATACAATTGTAATAATGACCTGCTCGAAGGACCAAGTCAGATCAAGTATCTATTGTTGTAAAGCAATAACGATTAGATTTATCTCAACGAGTGAATCGTAAAGGAGTTGTCATTGATTGTTTTGTACGCGTCAGACGCAGGTTTTAAATTTAATCGCATCATCATCAATGTTATACATTATACGATATGAAATATTTTACAAAAGTTCTAAATGATTGAATGAATTAAGCATGTGTGGAAGAAGGTATATTTTTAACTTAAATTTTTTTGCTTAGTTTTAACTTATTATAAGTTAATGGCTTGAGCTTGACTACAATTAAATTTATATGGCTTAACTACAATCCCAAATGATGGTAAGTGGCGATATAGTCTAAGATCGTCAAGCGTTTAAATACGAAAATCCACATCTCTTTTCCCCAGCTTATCTAGACATATAATCCTAACGAGCAGAGTTATGCAATTCAGTAAAAAGCACAGTGTAGGAGCACAAATGTTTGTGGTATGTACCAGGCTGTAAATGGCCAGTGTGGTTTTTACCGAAGCTATAATTAAATTGGCCGTTTAGGGTTCATGCGAGGTCACAGATCAAAAATAAAAAAGGTGTCAAAAATACTGGGTAACTTAGGGCCTCCAAACTTTAATATTTGTGGTCGTGATTTCAAAGTTGTGTCGAAGCATTCTTTTGTTTAAAATATAACCCGCCGTTAGAAGATATTAATAACCATTCTAAAACTGAATTTTATGTGCGTTAACGACTACAAATCAATCTGGACTTCATCTCGGGCAAATCGACGCCTACAATCTTGTTACACGAAGTGTGTCTGTGCGTGCGAGAATGCGTACGTGCGTGCGTATGTGTGCGTGCGTGTCTGTGAACTCACATGTGCTCTCCAGTCTGAATAGGTTGAAGTTCCTCAGCAGATAGTCGTGTAACGTTAGGAACTGGAGGTTGAGCTTGGGCAGCGCGAGACAGTTTTCCCCGCTGAAGATCTCGGTGGGGACGACGTTCTCGTCCCAGATCACCTCCTCCGTGGGGTACAGTGGCATCGTGTTCAGCTCCTCTAGCTGCGAGATGCGACGCTCGTGGCGCGATATCTGTGGAACTCATTGTATTAGCACTTGGACATATTGAACTAAAGTCTTGGGCGTTTTGTACCGTTTTTTCCTAGACTGCTGACTCACTGACCACTGAGTAGTTGGCTTTCGAAAAGTGTTCTAAAATTATTTATATTATATATGTATTGTATTTCATTTAATTTTTTACTCGAATTTTTTATCGATACCTCGTTGATACCATGTCTCTTCATATACGATACGAATTACGACAAATAATTTGAAAATCCAGAGGACAACAATGTTTCCGTAATATCGGCTCATAAACTTTCAGTTAAAAGCTTATTTTACAAAAGTAAAAATTGGCAAAAGAATTATACAAAATGTAAAATTCAATATCAACAATAGAATAATATTCATATTGTTGCTGTTATTTTTCTCTGTTTTTTGTGTTAGCAACTCACCAACAATTCCTTGAGGAAGTCCTTGTCAACGCGGTGCCATGGTGCCTCGTCCTCCTTACCTTCCATCGGCACAAGATTCAGGTATGTGGCGATTGCTCTCAAGGCTTTGTCACTAGAATATATTACTTGTATTATTAAAACACAGACATCATGCAAGTCACTTTAAGCAGCTTAGTATTAATACTACTCGTACTACGTTACCGTCGAAGGAAGTTTTCAGGAAGGCTGAAGTCGCACTTCGCTCCCTCGAAGAACACTAGCGTAAGAGGGATCGCACTATGTGCAATTTTTCCTATAGCATGAGGGATGTTTGTGACTGCGTCAGCTGTTAAACGGTCATCCCGTAAGTTCCGTGATGCACCATAACAAGGAAGAGTGAGTCATGGAGTTTTAGTGGGTATTTTCGGGAACGTCAGCAGGTCGTACATACCTTCCCAAATAAGAAAAAAAAGGTATTGTTACTTAGAATATAAATATTTCATCACAGTCATCAGTCAGTTGAGCTGATTGAAGGTTGGTCGTAGATATTCATCTCCAGTACCACTCAATACCAAATAGATTTCATGCCGTAAATATGAATCAGTTGCTTCTCTGGTTGACTTGTCGCGTCTGCATATCCTTAATGACCAACTAATTATAGCCTATCTTTAAATCATCATATTACTGCCCCCTGTTGTGATCAGATCCCCTCAAATAGAACGGGTTTCTCCAAAGTTCATCACGTTGGCCAAATATTTTCTAGCCATCTTATTTATAAAAACAAGCAATGTTATGGAAGGCTAATAAAGTGTTTTGTTTCTTTCACTATTATGAAAAACGATAAAGTCAAAATTAAGCTTTGTTAACTAATAAGGCTGTAAGTCTCCACACACTATAAATAACTTTAGCATTTATCAATCTCATCGTTGCGTTGAAGGTCAGATTTGTTGATACTGTCTGTGTTGACATCAGTGGATAAATCTTCGCGTAGATATTTCTCCATTTCTATTAATGTGTCACTTATAATAGCAGTTGTAGCTAAGTAATAAATAAAATCGAGGAGAACAAGCGCGAATACTTCATTGTAATTAATGTCACTGGGC
This sequence comes from Thymelicus sylvestris, assembly GCA_911387775.1. NCBI lineage: Eukaryota > Metazoa > Arthropoda > Insecta > Lepidoptera > Hesperiidae > Thymelicus > Thymelicus sylvestris. Next base: position 11,011,853 of record OU426905.1, on the reverse strand, counting down.
AACAGATGAGACACATATTCCCTCCCTGCTGCTTTAAATCGAATCTATATCTCGCATTATTTTAATATGATTCTTTCAACGAATGAGTGATGTAAAATATACTTTTTATTCCGAAGTTCTTACGGGAATTAAGAATTTCAGGTATTTTGGGTTAATTTATGATTTGGCGCTGTCGCTACTTTCGTTATTATGTAATCCTGTAGCTAAGCTGTGCCTTGGCCGAGTCATTTATGTGATAGATAATGTTTGTTCTGGTTGGGTGCTATCTTATTTATGTTGGCCATGCAATCCGCGACATAGTAATCCTAGTGCAGGAATGTAAATTTTTTATGCGTTTATTTATGTCTTCATTATCTCAGTTCTTTATCATCTACAGATAACAATGAATTCGCACATGCCATGTGCATTCTTTACCTTAGATTTCCGAAATGTTTCTGCAGTGACTCCCTCGTGTCAACACTGGCCACGTTGGCAAGGGAAAACAAACGCAGATCTGGGAATTTGGAGAATGCGGCTTTCTGTACGGGAATAAATATTAGTTATAATTACTCATATGCGAACAAAAAATACTATTTACATACTCTGACTTCATGCTGCTTGACATGTCATTTGACATGTTAATAGACAAGAGTGGATAAAGAAACACATTTTAGAAAAAATGAATAATATTCACAGTATTACTGATATATTCAGTAAAGTAAATAGCTTGACTAGTTTTGGAACTAAATTTTTTGGATGGATAATTAAAAAAACTTAGTTGAAAATTCAGTGTTAAAGGACTTGGGATTCTACCAGGCAGAAAGGCCACGATAAAATCATTATCACCACTGTCCATAATAGTCCTACTGCTAGGTTCAGCGCTTCTACTCTTATAATACGTCCATGATGACGTCGTAACTTCAAAGCGCCGAGTTGACAGCATCCGCGAGAAAGGAATTATAACGTTTTAAATGTGTTTTCTGAAATGTGCATACCAGCCACTTCATGGTAAGTGGCCTCTGACTCTTCGTCTCAGATGGACATCAATAACATCATAAGCATTATCTATTAATTACCAGCATAAATAGAGAAGCAGTAAAGAGAAGAAAGAAAGGAAGAAAGAAAATGCTAACCTGTAACGACGTGATCCTCGAGTAGTGCTGCAGCGTCATGTCACGGTCTGTCATCGGGTCGCCCGTCTCATCACTGATTTCGAATCTCGCGTAGAACTTCAGCATTTGCAGTAACTGAAACAAATACATTCTGTATTGGCAATACTGTACAGTAATTAAAATCAGATTGTTCTATGGATAGGAGATAACGGACGAACAGAGATCATGAAGATTATGAGCATATGTAAGGGGATCCTTTCTTGACGTGTTTTTTTTTTGGTTGGTGACGTCTACCTGTTATTAATGTCCATGAGCGAAGATATCTGCTTACTCAAGGAATTGTGTAATGCAATTCTAAAGCTGCTATATTCAGTTACCTACTTCTTATTTGTGTATTTTATTATCTTCTATATCTTGTGGCAAATTAAAATAAGAAAATTGTAAAGACTCAATTCTCGTGTCCCAGAGTAATACATCAAAACGTTTAATCACCACAATCAGCGTGATTTATTCATCATTATTATTGTTAGCATCCTTAGCATCATTATTATTAGCTCATTTTATTCATCAGGATCCACCACAAATGGTTCCGCACAAAATACGCGTTTAAATTAAACGTGCTTGAGTGAAGCAACCCAAAGCCAAAGCCCAAAACTAACGTCGAAAGGCAGCTGTGTGTGTGGAGGCGTGCCGCGTGCTGAACGCGTTCAGTGTAAACACCTTGCTTCGGTAGACCGGTACAACCCGTACAACCCGATCAGTTGTCATCTTGTGCTCGCACGTGAATGCTGCTCGCGATAGCGTTTAGTTCCTTTCGATCTAATACCGAATTCGGGTTTAAGTTATAACGACTAGTGATGTGCTAACAGTGACTGAAAAATGTTTCCTTACAAAATTATTAATGTTTTGACGTTTATCGCAGCTGTGGCCGGGATTGTGATCCCGGAGGATTTACTATGTTGTTCACCTGACATGGGACCGTTTCGGTTCTTCTCTACCAATGACACCGGTTGCTGGGATGACAAGTCGAACAAAATGAACCCCCCACGACTATCATGTTCGGGTTTCAATGTTTTCACAGATGATAGCTTCAATTTGAGTTTAATCGATAATCATCGAGTGATCCATGTAGAACCAGGATTGGATGAACTTTTGGAATTCAAACGTGGAGAGTATGTTGGAACTTGATTTTAACTTACCTAAAGATAGAGATTTGCTTTTTAATTTCCCGCCAATTAATTCGCTAATGAACAAATTCTAAATGTTCTAAATAAATGATTAAAGATATTTTGATTCAACTACAGTGTCAGGAACAATAAATGTGGATAGCAAATAAAAACTAATTTAAAAGGTTCTACTTCGACAGAGGATGATCATTAAGTACTCCAATTGCTATAAAACATATAAATATAGTTCAAAGTCAGTTTGTTGTTTTGAAGTCGTAAAGAGCATCCAGCGTCCCTTAATTTTTATTTATGGAATTAAAATGTTTCAAAATAATCCGATGTTGAAGAACGCATACCTACCTAGAAATTTTTTGTTAAAAATTTGTTTCATTTTATAGCGATGTTATTGGTTGCCCATTAACATGACGTAGGTACTAGGTATGGTTTTCGATTTCAGGAAATGATGAAATTAGTTTAGTCACTTAAAATTTCCGCAAAAAATTGTAGTTAAGTTATATTTTTATTGCTTATCGCTATACCTACCATAGACCTATTATTATTAGAGTAACCTTCGGGTAATATGGCACACCATAAGCCTGTTTGGAAATAAAACATGAAGTTTATGAGATCAAACAGTCTTTATTGGTTAATTCATTCTTAGAACTCAATAGTAATCAACAGTTAAAAAAGGTAATTAACTTCAAAGCATAGCTTTAATAAACATGTTTCTTAATTTTCAATAATTATTATAATTTAAAGATGGTAGGGTAATATGGCCTAGGGCCATAATACTGCAAATTCTTTCTCTAGTTCTTGAGGTAATTTCTTCCCAACTTCGCACAAGTCACTATATCGGCTGATAGATCAGTTTTAGCAGCCAAACGTCTGAAAATCGTTCAGGGTACTTTATACAGCTTGGAATCTTCTAGTGAGCCAATTTTATTATTTCGCACATTGAATCCTTGCAACAAGTTTGTCGTTTTCTTTATGAAATGGTTTTTATGGAGCCATTGCCTTAAAAGAAAAACATGTAGACAGATTATGCTAAGTGGCCAATATATCCTGGTATACCATATTGGCCATCTATCTGGTGAACCATATTGGCCGCAGGAACGTTTTCTAGAAGTAAAAATCTTACCCAAAAACCAGTGAATAATATGCTTAAAAACTATAACCACACTATAGATTAAAAGATTATCTATAAAAATGTGCACTAGCAATGAAAAAACAATGATAATTTGAAGAACTGAAATTAATTAAACTTACCAAAAAATTACATGAAATCACGTAATTCTCGATTTTTGTACGCGCTGGACAAATGCGCTATTGCCGCTTCACAGGAATTGACTGATGAGGTGAAGGGAAGGGGTGCGCCAATATGCCGAATAGATACATCGCTGCTGTTGGTTAGTTTCCGAGAAATAATAATGTGCCATATTGGCCGACTAGGCCATAATACCCGAAACTACTCTATGTATATACTATACATACATATTCATGTATGAGAACAGACAAGTTGAAAAATCCATTAACAGAAATATTGCCGTTCAAAATATTTAATTTTGTGATGTTTTTCAGAGCAGCCATTTCAGAAGCAATAACTTTTCGTGTGCAGAAATATTGTTGTTATGGTCACACTATTTTACCACTTTAGAACGTGTATTTTCAAAAATCCCTTAACACTTTGTAAGGAACCCTTGTATAGAGTTTCGTGTTTCTCGGTCCATTGGTTTATGTTTGAAATTAAATGTTCATTTATTAAAATGAACTCAAACAAACTGAACTTAAGAGCATGAAATATAAATTGGTATTCGTCGGCTTTACTGTCACTGATTTTAGTTTTGTCTTGGAATCAGCAAAATTATTACATAAATCTTTAATCTGGTGTAGAAGTATCAAAACCAAACATGTATCTTACGTAAAAGTTTTTAGAAGCAAAACTGTCTTTCAATTTCAGATCGTGCTTCGCAAATGAAACCGATCCAGAGACCAATGAGCTTGCGAAATTCGTAGTGATGTGCGAAGTGGACGAAACAAATGAATACATTCTTGGCTATTGTATGATAGTGACTGTTGTATTCCTTCTCCTCACAACGTTGGTGTATGCAGCGTTACCAGAAATTAGGTGATCAACATGATAATATATTTTATACTTATACCATAAAGAGGTAAACTTTGTATGATGTTACTGGTGATTCTAGTGTGTCCTTTTACCAATATTGAGATTGACGTTCAGGGTTTATTTATATCATTTAAGTGAAACAGACGCTTTTCGCAAAGGCTGAATTTGCAATATAAGTCGACGGTAAAAAAAAGGCCGAGTCTCTTATAAAACATGCTTATGATCTACTCGTACTTGTTACTTTACTTATAGAACTATCTGTATTAAAATCCGCGACGACATTATAATTATATCTTTATGTTAAGTTTCATTCAAAAATAGATAATTTATCACTGAAACTATATTTGAAATTACTCGTAATTATGTAAATTTTATGTAGATGAAAATTGTCTTTTACCCAATAGTTTAAAATTGACGATCGTGTTTTTGCGAAGATAAAAATAAATAAACAACGTTTTCCTGAATATGGTGTGCATTCATATAATTTATATAAATATACAAGAACAACTTTCGCGTTTTAATCAAGACATGCAAGACATAAAATAGTTAAGAATATTCTTTGGAGGCAGATTTTGTTAAAAACGTTTGACTGCTTTTGTGTGACTTGGAATTGTATAATGTCACTAAAATCACAATTTCATCTCTCTCTTCATAGATAGTTGAGGATAAACAGGATCTATAGGCTAGTTTCTATAAACGTTTCTATTTTGAATCCACAGAGATCTTCAAGGCAAAAGTATAGTAAATTTCTGTGGCAGTATGGGAATAGGACTTGCTATCTTGGCTGGCTCCAAATTAATATCGTACGAGATGAATCTGGTTTTATGTGCAACACGAGGTATGGAATTTCTTTTAATTATCTTTATAACATCACCTTTTTACTTAAATATCTAATTATGTACACGAACTTTTATGATAATTTCTGAAACATGAAAATCTGCTTAAAATAGGTTTTGTAACTTCTTTTATAATAATATAAATTTTACCAAAAAAATAACCGACTATAAAGAACACCGTCGAAAAACATATAGGTATATTACATCACTATACCTATATTTGCGTCACGGTACTCGCTAAAACTGATCATTCGTGGTCTGTGTTCGTGATTGACTGATTATGATTTTCTCTCACAGGATTTGCAACATACTTTTTCCTGGTGGCAAGCTTTTTTTGGTCAAACGCAATATCTGTGCAAGTGCTGCTAAGCTTAAGGTACGACTTTTATAACACAATTTTATGATAATTAGGTATTTTATATTGTTGACGTGTATTTTCATATGAAGAAATAAGTATTGACTATGATATGTGGGTTATGCTTACTTACATATTTGAATTAATTTCATTCTTGAATTCATTTTTAGGGTTCCGTAGCCAAATGGCAAAAAACGGAACCCTTATAGATTCGTCATGTCTGTCTGTCTGTCTGTCTGTCTGTCTGTCTGTCTGTCTGTCTGTCTGTCCGTCCGTCCGTATGTCACAGCCACTTTTTTCCGAAACTATAGGAACTATACTGTTGAAACTTGGTAAGTAGATGTATTCTGTGAACCGCATTAAGATTTTCACACAAAAATAGAAAAAAAAAACAATAAATTTTGGGGGTTCCCCACACTTAGAACTGAAACTCAAAAAAATTTTTTTCATCATACGTGTGGGGTATCTATGAATAGGTCTTTAAAAATGATATTGAGGTTTCTGATATCATTTTTTTCTAAACTGAATAGTTTGCGCGAGAGACACTTCCAAAGTGGTAAAATGTGTCCCCCCCCCCCCCAACTTCTAAAATAAGAGAATGATAAAACTAAAAAAATTATATGATGTACATTACCATGGAAACTTCCAACGAAAATTGGTTTGAACGAGATCTAGTAAGTAGTTTTTTTTTTAATACGTCGTAAACCGCAATTTACCTCGATCAAAGTTACAACGAACTTCAAGAACTTTTATATTATGTTACTTGCTGCTACGGAACCCTTCATGGGCGAGTCCGACTCGCACTTGGCCGCTTTTCAAATTACCTTCCTTTCTAAACTTACTTATCATTGAAAAAGATACGACGTTAGGAGCGATAGATCAATAATTACAAAATTATGTAGCTTTATTTATTTAATAAAACGCAAAGATAGTGTTGCAGTACAAGTAAGATCGCTTATCCACAGTTAAGGAAAGATGGTTAACGAAAACGGACGTTTAAGAACCCAAACTAGACGGTGTAATCGATTCATTTTAAGAACAACGTTGAGATCAACCCCGTTAATAGCTCATTAGTCTGATTACTGAGCACGGGTGTCTTCTCTTGAGGAGGCTTAGAGCACCACGCTGCTCCATTGCGGATTGGTGGAGGGTTAACGGCCAACAAAAGTGACGAAAGTTTCATGCATTCCAATGGCTTTACGACAAAGTTACGTCCCTCGCAAAGCATAGAAGTGTTTAAGAATTTTTTACCACTCCCGGTCACCCTACCAACTATCGACGTCGTCCGCTGTTGCTTCACCCGGTCCATTACTTGGGATCGACACACGCTTCTTAAAACAATGTTAACTTACCTAAAAATTAATAAGTGTCTAATTACTTATTTTGCGTGTTTAATTCCAGACGACCTGTGGTAAATAATTACAGTTGGAAGGAATTTTCTTGGTACGCACTGTACGCTTGGGGATGTCCCACAATCCTGACACTTTGCATGGCCATCGTGAACTTCCATCCCGGAGATCATCCGAAGCCTGGAATCGCCCTCAATAACTGCTGGTTTTACAGTAAGTTTCCCTTACAGTTAAAGCAAAGCAAAAGCAAAGCAACAACCCATAATTCTCCCACAGCTGGGCTCGGTGTCTCCTCTAACAATGTGAGGGGTATTAGGCCATATTCTACCACGCTGCCCAAGTACGGATTGGTAGACTTCACACACCTTTGACAACTTTATGGAGAACTCTTCGGTGTGCAGGTTTTCTCACGATGTTTTCCTTCACCGAAGCAAGTGATAATTAACTTCCTTATAGTTAACGGGTTAAAAATACAAGGATTGTATAACTAGAGTTAACATTATAAAAATCATTTTGTCCAGACTATCTTTTAATAATGTAATCGCGTGGACAGTAAATAAAATACTCATTGAGACAAATTGATTTTCAGGTAGCAGGCAGCAGTGGTATTACATGTACAGTGTGATGGCGATACTGATCATTGTTAACATTTGCATTTTTATCTACACGTCTGTCCATCTATGGCGGCTTTCGTTTTCGTCTAGTAACGTCAAGGCGTTGAGATATAAGTGAGTACCTGCTAGGTTAAGAATTATTTATCAGATAAAACGGACAGACAAGCCTTCTTAGGGTAATTGGTCCCAACAACTCGCTATTAAGCAAGGTAAAAATATTTGATTTGGTTAAAGACACAAGTATATAACGTCAGAACAAAAATTGATAAAATGCAGCGTATTCCTGTGAGGCATTCAAGAAACAATTTAAAAAGCCGACTTACATAATAGAAACAAACAATTCCTGAACAAGGAATGGTAAACAGAACCTGTTTCCCCACATGAGGCATTGACCTCATCAACCAGCTAGCTATTCGGTCTTTATAAGGCAGCTCCAATACTTGGTGTCGTTGGCTTGAGAGCGAATAGGTTTTTTTCCTTTCATCGCAATACATCGGTGACACACCATCAGGCGGTTCATCTGCTTTTTTTCGGCTATTTATAAATAAGCACAAATGCTTCTATGCTCGTATAAATTGTCTTTGTGTGTACATACATGGTTCTTAGAACCATGTTTTATCACGTCAGCTTGCGACCGCTGAGAGGGTGCCCTTATAGGCGTTATCTCAAGGCAAAGAAGTCTAGCTACCTCCTCTTATGATAAGTTTAATACAAACGATGTTATGAAATAAAATCGCACGTTATTTCCAGGTTTATCATGACACTCCGTCTGTTTATTATAATGGGAGTTACGTGGATATTTGAAATGATCAGCTCGGTAGCAGAAGAGAATGTTATATGGTAAGTATTTTATGTATCAACAACAAGTCAGAATCACACTTGGATAACATAGAAGTAGCAATATATCCTCATCAAATGTCGAAAATTTACTGACCACCGATTCCAGCCTCGTGAAAAATATAATTGAATGCTCAACAAGGAAACTCAGGGAAACTAAAAGTGCCTTCTCTCTACTTCTTCGGGGGCATTTGTAATGTTATTACAATCTTTCTTTATGTTTTCTGTATGTTATCTAATGCCTTCCCATATCTAAAATCCCCGTACTCGTATAAGAGAATTATTATCACTTTTTTGGGGTTATCATGCGCTTGCTAATTTGTTTCAGGTTCGTCATCGACGTGTTTAACACACTACAGGGTCCACTTATATTTCTACTGCTGGTGGTGTTGCGGAAACGAGTCGTGAAGGCTCTGCTGAAGCGAGGGTGTCTGGCCTGCGTGGCTGGGCCGGTCGAGAGGTACCTGGCTGTCAAGGAAGATGACGAGGAGGGAGTCATCCAGCACACCCTGGATGTCACCATGAATGACAGGAACGGAATCGAGAGGAATGAGATTTGACATTTAAAGTTCTAACTTCTTTTTGGCAGGCACGATACAGGCGAGCCAAGATTAGAAGTGAAAGCGTTAACTACTTAGATGCATATGAAATATGTACAAATACTTTATAAATGGATAAAATCTATTACTTTCTTTATGCTTCTTATACTTATAATCTTTCTTTTCTAGTCGTAGCATACATAATAAAAGTAGAGACAGGCAATTTAGCGTTTGTAATCTGTGAGGATATTTCTAAACAGCTTAACAGTCCTGAAAACTGAGCCAAGCTACATCCTTATTCTAATTGTGCTTAAGGTTGCTCAAAGCATAAGCAATCAATTGAAAACAACTTTTTTGAGGTAGACTAGTTCGACCCATTAATTCATCGTACTTAATAATTTTATTGTAAAATGAAACTATCTTCCATACAGTATTCTGCATTCTAAAAGGTCCTTAGGTCCTTGTAGGATGCCAAGTTATTTTATTTTGTCGATAAAAGTAAGGTTATTATGTCGCATTTACATTTGTATAAATAAAATTTAGCAACGCCTTAACACGTTGCCATGTATAATGATGTGTATCCATGTGAATTTTTGTGTAATTATTGTACAAATTAAAAAAGGTATTTTCATAAAATTAAGCGTACTTAATTATAAAATATAGTGACAAAGTGTGACTGTATGTTGAAAACGCGTGAGCTGGACAGTCTTGTATTTTTTGTACAAATTAAAACTTAGCGTACATAATTATAAAGTATATTGACAAAGTGTGACTTTATGTTGAAAACTCGTGAGCTGGACAGTCTTGTAAACTGTGAAACGGTTTATCGGTAGATCTGAATTAGGAATTGTAGAATAATTATTTATTGTTCAGTCCACAAAACAGTTCGGTATGCAAGGAATGATACGTAATGTTAAATAGTACAGTATGTTTGTTATTTTCAATGTTTAAGTCTACCGTACGTAAGGTATGATTTTTTTATTACTGATAATATTACAGTTATAATAATTTAAAACCTAACTATTCTGTGAATAGTCAAATAAATTAAGTTAGTCTTAGTAGTAATCAGTATCCATTTAAAATAAGTCACACTTGATATTATGAAATGTTAGATTTTTAGGTTTATTTTCAATAATATTAAACTTTAATAAAATACGTATATACCATTTATTATATTGTTTTAATGTTTATTTATCTAATAAGCTCTCATCAAAAAGCACATGCTCTTCTGTAATCTATATGAGTTACCCTTCCTTAATTAAAAAGTAAGCTTAATAACTTCAAAAATTATATATTTCGAAAATATTAATATTTCCTTGAAAGGCGAAATGTGAAATTGTCAAAGTGTCATTTGGTTGTCAAATATTTATAGGTGCGTTCAGAAAGTCTGTTTCATAGCTGTAGTATGAGGTCCGATCTATTTGAAAACTTAACGACCATATTAACTTTCTAATGTAACCTTAGCAACATATCTAACTTTTTTATTTTAAACTGATAGTCGAGGGGGAGGGAGAGGGGGATTAGTTAGGCGGTACAAAGTCTGCCGGGTCAGCTAGTAACAGATAATTATCTGTTATGATTATAATCATTCTCCGGTCTTGCTGTGTGATGTTCTGTTTGTATTAGTTTTACAGATAAGAGCCAGATACAATGATATATCAGAACACGCGTTTAGCTTTACATTTAACATATTCGGTTACAGTCCAAAACAGATAGTCAGAGGCGACTGTTCATTCGCTTGTATGCGTTCGAAAAACATCTGTTAAACTATCGATAAATCGATGTATTGTCCTGTTACAAGTTTTAGTGATGTGCTAGTGATAGTGACTTCAATATGATTTGGTGCCGAGTGATTATTGTCTTAACCTTCACGTCAATGGGATCATTCATGACGATTCCGGATGACTTATATTGTTGTTCTCCCGAATCGGGCGTGTTTCAGTACATAGATTCCAAAAATGCCAGTTGCTGGCACGAGAAGTCAAACAAAACGAATCCTCTGCGGGTAACATGTCCATACGACATTTTTCTACAAAAACATCTAAATGTGGACATTACCGAGTCCGGCCAAGTGTTCTTTTTACACCCGCATTTAGATACTGATTCTACAGAAGTGGACCGTGGAACGTAAGGTTTTTCAAAGATTACATTGCTTAATTTATTTGTTTATAACTGCTATTAACAAAGGCTTTCACTAAGATAGAGCACGTACCATTGCGGACTTCATTGCCACTCAGGTGGGATTGCTGTCAAGCGTTAACTTATAAAAAGTGAAATAAAATATCCCTTTTGTGGTCACCAAAAGGAGCGTCCCTTCTTTATCTCGTATGCCTTGTCCATCAGGATAAGTAAGGTCTGGCAGCTCTAGGACATTGCTCTATTACCTAGATGTCTTCTTCACTTTATGATTACTGTAAACACGAATACATAACAGCCATTAACTAATTCAAAATTTTAGAATATGTTTCGCAAACTACACGAGATCGCATGAAATCGTAAAACTGATAGTTTTATGTGAGGAGGAGGGGGAGGGGGGAAATGAAGAAATTCTCGGCTACTGTATGTCAATTTCCGCAGTATTCCTTCTCCTAACGTCTGTGGTGTATGCAGCGCTCCCAGAAATAAGGTAACAACACATATCTCTACGACATCTAATGAGCATTACGGACCTTCGATGACGGTTATAATAACGACCCAAGCCCGGAAAAGCTCAAGAAATTCATTAAATTACCATTAGTCCAACTATCGATCGAACCGTCGTTACCTGACTCGGTTGATCACATATATCAACACCAAGGAATGAATTCTCAAAAGGTTAAACATAACACAGTTCAGTGTTAATAACGCATCATGTCATACCGGTCAAATTCTAGAATATTGTCAAACTCGTAAATTGAGATAGACGTAAAAAGCCTTGGTTAGTTGGTGGTCATGTTGGTAGTCTAAGAATTTCTGACATTCGGGTTGGCCATAAGCATAACCCTTTAAGCAAAGCACACTGAAGCAACCTGTGCCGCGTCATTGAATTAAGTTCCTTTTTTGCGTTCACAGAGATCTTCAAGGCAAAAGTATAATAAATTTCTGTGGCAGTATGGGGATTGGACTTGGTACCTTGGGTGTCTCCAATTTAATGACGTATTCGGACATGACTTGGTGTGCAATACGAGGTATATAACTTGAAATGATCAATAAACTGTAGAATACTGTAGATATTAATATTGTACGGAATGCGTCGCTTGACGAATTAAATCATGCATTCTTTGCTATATTCGTATATTAAAGTCATATTATCATAATCATGCAAGTCATTCATTCTAATTTGCTTGACTTCAACCCATACCCATAACCGCCTATGCCAACTGATCACGGGTCTCTCATCTCGAGGAGGCCTAAAGCATATTCCACTACGCTGCTCCAGTGCGGATTGGTGGCCAATCTAAATGTCGGAAGTTTCGACGTAAAAGTCGTAACGACTGTTATATTACAATAACAAACGGTACCGACGGCTCTCCATTTCATCCGAAGCACGTAAGCGCTCAAGATTTTTTTGCCACTATGTCACCCATTCAACTACCGACTGTGCCCACTGTTACGTAACACGGTCAATCACTTAGGATAAAAACAGGCCGGGCTATGAGAACTTCATGTATCGCTTGTTATTCAATTCACATCAACACCTAGCTACAACATTCAGTATTTTTTGTGAGAAAAGGAGAGAATATAGCATGAAGAAGTAGGTCACCACCACAAATCTTTCATGTTTCAAAACTTTCAGATCAAGTTGAAATTTCAATATTACCTCACATTACCTCAGATTAAAGAACAAACACCTCGTTTACATTCAGCTCATTTGAGCAGGGAAGTAGGTAGGGAAGTGGGCAGGACGAGTATGTGAACACGATACTTCTCATGCTCCTACCACTGCTACTCGCGCTGCCCGGCGCTCCCCAAAAGAGCGGTTTTTTGTGCGGAAGTCAAAGGACGGGCAGCGCGAGCGACAGTGCGTGTTCACATTCAGCTCCGTCGCTCACTTTTCGCCGAGCTCTTGGAGCTCTTGAACGAAGTGAATGTGCGTGTCGTCTTGTTTTTTTTTTACGAGAGCCGCAAATATGCCTCTTGTTAGAGCAATGAACAAATAATTAATTTTCTAGAATTGCTAGAAGCGAAAAGAAAACGTAAGTGTATAAAAAGTAAGTATATAAATGCACATAAAAGTCAGTTATCTAGGTAGGTAGATAATTACAGAGTTCTATTACGATGGACAGATATCATTCACCTTTTTTTTATGGAAATAGCTGGCAAACGAGCTGATGATCCACCTGATGGTAAGTGGCTATCGTCGTCCATGGACATCAGCAACACCAAAGGCATCACTGATGCGTTGCCGGCCAAGAAAGAGAGAAGAAAAAGTCGTTTGGCGGCTGACTCATGCTCAAGGGTGGTAGCTATCCAGGCGAACCCCATGGAGAAATAATAATAGCATAATGGTATTAATTAACAATCAAAATCAATACTACTAATACAATCTCTCGAAGGGCCCTACCGCCATCGCCAGCGGCCCAAATTTAGTCGCCTTTTACGACACCCATCCGGCGTGGGATTGGGGTTAGTATTCTAAGCCGCCCCAATACAGCTGAAACCATCTTCTACGGCGACGTATTTTCTTTTTTTTTACTTGAAATCTTTTTAAACAGCGCGGACGCAGTAATTATTTCGACGTCTGCCATTGCCAAAAGTCGAAAGCGAAGTGAGTGGTAGGGCAGTATGTAAACACTACACTTCTCTCGGTCCTGCCACGGCAGTAACAAGGGAATTATTGCCGACAGCTCGAGGAGCAGCGGTAGGGGCTGAATGTAAACGAAGCAAAAGGAATCTGAGATTACTTCTTTGTCGTAAAAGACTGAGATTACGAATAATGTTAATTGTCTGTGATTTTGTCTGCGGAGATTCAAGAGCATGTTTTTTCTACAGGTTTTTCAATATATTATTTCCTGATGGTAGCCTTCTTTTGGTCAAACGCAATGTCTGTGCAGATGTTGCTAAGCTTAAGGTACGAGGATACAACAATACCATTTTATATCTAACTAGCTGTTGCCCGCAGCTTCGCACGCGGAAATTATGCTTATCATATTATTTATTATCCCTTACAAAAGAAAATTTAAAAACAGGTTCATTTATATATTGAAGTACTTATGTATATTTAGGAATTTACATACTTACGATACAATCACAGATTATTCCTCCGGGAGCGGGTTTGGAATAGTAAACAACATTAACTTTTTTTCTTTTCCCTCTCCCTCTCCATCTCCCTCTCTCCCCTTGCCCTCTTCCTCTCCCGCTCCCTGTCCCTTTTCATCTCCCGCTCCCTATCTCACTCCCCTCGCTCTCCCTCTTCCTGTCCCACTCTTTCCCTTTACCGCTCGAGGTCCTTCTCCCACCACATATCCCTCTCCCTCTCCCTTTCCCGCTCGAGGTCTTTCTCCCACTTCATATTCCTCTCCCTCTTCCTCTATCGCTCCCAGTCCCTCTCCCGACCACACCCGCGCCCTCTCCCGATTTCTGTCCCGCTTCCACTCTCTCTCCCGCTTCCTGTCCCTCTCTATCTCCCTCTTCCGCTCCTTCTCCCTCTCCTGCTCCCTGTCCATTTTTAAATTAAAAAATGACGAAGTTGCTTACTAAGTCCATTCCCCTAAATTAACTCTTTAAGGGATGATTTTCCGAAAAAAAAATCTTAGTTAACTTTTGTTTATTACTATAAACTTACATAAAAAATTCATATATTTTATAACTCTAAAACTGGCGAAGTTGATTTGTATGTAGTTGACTAACAACCCCTATTTTTAGGGGATGAATTTCGAGAAAACAGTGGTACCTACAGTTATTTTTTGTGTCTAACTATAAGCTTATATACAAAATTTCACCCTTCTTACTTCAAAACTGACGAAGTTGGCATACTAACTTGCACACTCTTATTTAACCCTTTAAGGGATGACTTTCCAAAAAAACGCAATATGTACTTCCAAATTTTGTTTCTAATCTGGAGCTAATATATAAATTTTCATGTTATAACTTTAAAAATGACGAAGTTGCGTACTAAATGAAATCCTCTAAATTAACCCTTTAAGGGATGATTTTCCAAAAAACCGTGTTAAAATTAACTTTTGTTCACAACTATAAACTTACATAAAAATTTTCATATTTATAAGTCTAAAACTGACGAAGTTGATTTATACGTAAATGGCTTCCAACCCCTATTTTTAGGGGATGAATTTCGAGAAAATAGTGATAAAGTTATTTTTTGTGTCTAACTATAAGCTTATATACAAAATTTCACCCTTCTTACTTCAAAAATGACGAAGTTGCATACTAAATTAAATCCACTAAATTAACCCTTTAAGGGATGATTTTCCGAAAAAAAATTCTTAGTTAACTTTTGTTTATTACTATAAACTTACATAAAAAATTCATATATTTTATAACTCTAAAACTGGCGAAGTTGATTTGTATGTAGTTGACTAACAACCCCTATTTTTAGGGGATGAATTTCGAGAAAACAGTGGTACCTACAGTTATTTTTTGTGTCTAACTATAAGCTTATATACAAAATTTCACCCTTCTTACTTCAAAACTGACGAAGTTGGCATACTAACTTGCACACTCTTATTTAACCCTTTAAGGGATGACTTTCCAAAAAAACGCAATATGTACTTCCAAATTTTGTTTCTAATCTGGAGCTAATATATAAATTTTCATGTTTTAACTTTAAAAATGACGAAGTTGCGTACTAAATGAAATCCTCTAAATTAACCCTTTAAGGGATGATTTTCCAAAAAACCGTGTTAAAATTAACTTTTGTTCACAACTATAAACTTACATAAAAATTTTCATATTTATAAGTCTAAAACTGACGAAGTTGATTTATACGTAAATGGCTTCCAACCCCTATTTTTAGGGGATGAATTTCGAGAAAATAGTGATAAAGTTATTTTTTGTGTCTAACTATAAGCTTATATACAAAATTTCACCCTTCTTACTTCAAAAATGACGAAGTTGCATACTAAATTAAATCCACTAAATTAACCCTTTAAGGGATGATTTTCCGAAAAAAATTGTTAAAGTTAACTTTTGTTTATACTATAAACTTGCATAAAAAAATTCATATTTATAACTCTAAAATTGGCGAAGTTGATTTGTATGTAGTTGACTGCCAACCCCTATTTTTAGGGGATGAATTTCGAGAAAACAGTGATACAGTTATTTTTTGTGCCTAACTATAAGCTTATATACAAATTTTCGTCCTTCGTACTTCAAAACTGACGAAGTTGCCATACTAACTTTCGCACTCTTAATTAACCCTTTAGGGGATGATTTTCCAAAAAAACAATATTTATAAATTTTGTTTCTAGTCTGGAGCTAATATGTAAATTTTCATGTTTTTAACTTCAAAAATGACGAAGTTGCCTACTAAGTTCAATTCAGTAAATTAACCCTTTAAGGGATGATTTTCCAAAAAAATATATTAAAGTTAACTTTTGTTTATTACTATAAACCTACATAAAAATTTTCAAATTTATAAATCTAAAACTAAGAAAGTTGGTTTGTATGAAAGTGTCTTCTAACCCTAATTTGTACCCTTTAGGGGATGAATTTCCAAAAATCCGTTCTTAGTGGACGTCTCCTTAGCATAAACTATCTCCCTGCCAAATTTCATCTTAATCGGTTCGGCAGTTTCTGAGATTTTTTGTTTAATCAGCGGTGTGTCGCTTTTTAATTTTATATATATAGATTGCCAAATTTGTTTAGTTCGCACATTATTAATTTAAGCATCTACGGTTCCAGACGACCCGTGGTAAATAATTACAGCTGGAAGGAGTTTTCATGGTACGCACTGTACGCTTGGGGATGCCCTACAATCTTGACGCTGTGCATGGGAATCGTGAATTTCCATCCCGGAGACCACAAGAAGCCTGGGATAGGTTTAAATACTTGCTGGTTTTACAGTAAGTTGCCCTTAACGTTATTCTGGGTTATCTCATCCAGACTTCAAATAACATAAATAAATTTTGAATATTTTCGCTGATTGTGAGATTCAATACCAGAAGTAGAACAGTTACGTGATGCGATGATGATGACAAATAATGTGACGAAAATATTATCTAACATTATTTATCAGGGTTCTCCGCATCTACATATAACATTATAAACATCTCAACTGTAACATAAGACTTTAGAAAGAAAACATATAAGAAAAATCTTTTTCCACCCAGAACATTGACATCCTCACGTGCAGTTCTATAACATATGAATAGACAAATTGACTTTCAGCTACAAGGCAGCAGTGGTATTATATGTACGGCGAGTTGGCGATACTGGTAACCGCCAATGTTTGCATCTTTATTTACATCTCCCTCCACATGTGGCGGCTCTCTTTTTCGTCAAGTCAGGTCAAGGCGTTAAGATATAAGTGAGTGTATGATCCATAATCCATATCACAAAATCACTATTACCTACTTAATTTATGAGTAAAGTGTATTTTTTTCGAGTGCGTGTGCGTGCGTGTTTTTGTGTGCTTAAACAAGTTGGCACTTAGGTATCTATTGCTCGATTGATCCACTCTGACCAGTCTAAGCCTTCGCCCCTACGTTTCTTTTACCAAATCGCTATTCGAAAATCTTTCATCCCGGGCAAAATAAGATCCTCCTGGGAGCAGTTTTTTTGATAAATACAGCAACGAGACATAGTTCAAGTATCATTAGAAAAATATAATGACAAATTTTCCCAAATAATGAGGATTTGTCCAATAGCTTAGGGACCATGGTTATTTTAGCACCCTAAATGTTTAAAAAATATCTTGTTTACATTTTCAGGTGCGTTATGACAATTCGTATGTTCGTAATAATGGGGGTCAGTTGGGTATTCGAAATGATTAGCTCGGTAACGGAACATAGTGTTATGTGGTAAGCATTTTATTATCTAGATCGTAAAATTGAGCATAAAATAGTTCTGCTTCTGGCTATGGCTTCTGGCCAATTTTAATGGTCATATGATCTGAGGGTCATAAGTATATAATGTAGTATGGCTTCATAACATCGTTAAGTATGTATTTATATTATGTTGGTTTAACGACTGTTATCTTACGATAACAACCAGGACCGACGGCTTAACTTTCCCCTGCGAAGCACGAAAACGCTCAAGAATTTTTTGTCACTAGCGGTAACCCATTCAACTACTAAAGATTAAATACTTAAATATAATTTAAAGAAATATGGTCAACGTCAGTTGGTGATGCGCTTGTAAGAACTTGCATCGCCACAATCCCCGCCGTCCATGGACAACTGTGACAGGACTGTTGTTGGGTCCTGTTATTGTTAGCTGTTAATAAAAATATCAGTTACTTATAAGTTATAATTCGTTAGCAAGAGGACTGTGGAAGTGTAGAAGTTAGAACTGCTAAATGTAAGCTAGTGATGTTAATAATTTAATATTAATATGTAGGTACCTAATCTTGATTTTAGTCTCACTCGAAATTGGTCACAGATGCGATGCCACCCCAGAGGTCACATGGTCGCCACTTTTATAAGTGTAACCGCTAATCAACACCCACCCGACCGGAATACATTGCACTGCACAATTGCTGACCGAAACATAATTTGTTTCAGGTTCGTCATCGACGTGTTTAACACGCTACAGGGTCCACTTATATTTCTACTGCTGGTGGTGTTGCGGAAACGAGTCGTGAAGGCTCTGCTGAAGCGAGGGTGTCTGGCCTGCGTGGCTGGGCCGGTCGAGAGGTACCTGGCTGTCAAGGAAGATGACGAGGAGGGAGTCATCCAGCACACCCTTGATGTCACCATGAATGACAGGAACGGAATCGAGAGGAATGAGATTTGATCTTATTCCAGGAAGACAATTTAAATCGCAAAATTGATAGTAATTGAGTTTAACTTTTATAAAAAAAAATGGATCTATTCCTTTAATTATGTGCTACAAAGAAATATAGTCGATGCGTCATTATAGACAAAATATATCTATCTATATATATAAAAATGGATGTTGCTAAGGGCTAAACTCGAGAACGGCTCGACCGATTTGGCTGAAATTTTTTTTGTATGTTCCTTGGAGTCCACGGAAGGTTTTTATAATGTTAAAAAAAAAAAAATGCGCGGACAATACTAAAACAATACTTTTCTTTTCACATAAAAATTTGTTTCAGCATGTATGGTAGATGGTAAATATTCGAAATGGTATCCACGGGAATTAGTAGCAGAAACAATTAGGTACCGGGAACAATGGCTAACCGCTATAACGTCGCCGATCAACTGCAGATAAAAGAAGATTTTACAACTGTTTAAAAGTAAATCAACTAAAAATCGAAATTGATAATCGTTGGATTGTTCCTTATTCACCAATCCTATCAAAGACTTTCAAGGTGCACATCAATGTTGAATCTTGCCATTCCGTAAAATCTATAAAATACATTTGCAAATATGTAACAAAAGGAAGTGATATGGCTGTGATTGGAGTTAGTGCTGAGATTTCTGTTGATGAAGTTAACCAATACCAAATGGGCCGTTACGTTAGTATTAATGAAGCAATTTCCCGCATTTTTTCTCTTCCCATTCATGAAAGATAGGTACCCCAATGTAGTTCATTTAGCAGTCAACTTAGAAATTGGCCAAAGAGTGCCATTTCACTGCACAGAACGTACTACAACGAGTTATTCAACCACTATATACAACCTTGACCAGATTGATTGATTGTAATATTTGTAAATGATGGTAGGTGGTACATCTTCATCTGGAATTGCAGCCACGTTATTGAAAGGCGGTCGAACAGCCGATTCAGTGCTAAAATTTCCATTGAATATTCAAAGCAATAAAACTTCGACCTCCAACATTTCCAAGAATACAGCAATGGCAAAGGTTTTGCAGCAATGTAAGTTGATAGTGTGGGATGGATGCACGACAGCACATAAAAAGTCTTTGGATGCATTAGACAGAACTATGAAAAATCTACGAAACCGATTTGGTGGAGCGATGATTTTATTAGCAGGAGATTTCCGTCAAACATTACCAGTGATTTCTCGGTCAACACCAGCGGATGAACTCAACGCATATTCAAAGTCCTCCATTTTGTGGAAATACTTAAAGATACTAAACTGAAACAAGAATATACGTGTACGATAGCAAAATGATCAATCTGGAGAAATATCTCCAACTCATTGACTTTGGTAATGGCAAAATCCCTGTTAATAACAATCGAGCTCATACAAAACGTATTCCCAAACGTCTCTCAAAATTACAAAGATCATTTGTGGCTGAGCGAACGTGCTATATCAGCTGCCAAAATTACGGATGTAGATGAAATAAACTTCAAAATTCAAAATGAAATTGCCGGTGAATTATAGACATACAAATTTCACATACAGTTGATTGGGCAACTAATCAAGATGATGTCGTCAACTATCCACCAGAATCGTTAAATTTTCCGGGATTGACACCTCATAACCTTCAATGGAAAGTAGGATCGGTAATGTTAAGAAATATTAAATATTAACTTATTTTTGTAAGTAGGGAATCGTCGTTTATTGTTCAGATATAAATAACTTTTGACAGAACGAAGTCTGTCCGGGCAGCTAGTTATAATATAAAAAGATTACACTGAATTATTATTTAGTAGCTGACTCGGCAAACGTTGTTCTGCCAAATAATTTCTGGATTGGGACACCCTAATCACCTAGCGGTATGAAATATGCTTTACGAAAAATAAAGTATACGCAGTAAATCACGTAAATATACAAAAAAAAATCAAAAAATCCGTCTAGCCGTTTCGGAGGAGTGCGACCACAAACACCATGACACGAGATTTTTATATATGTATTAGATTTAAATTTTTCTAACAGAGCAAACTGCAAACTGTAACATAAATAGTAGGTAGGTGCCTCGCATATCAAATTATAGGTAGGTACCCTATAATTTTATTGTCAATAAAACATTGGATATTATTTATTATTATTATGTTAAATAAATAATTTGTACGGTAACTGAAGTTTATTCCATTATTTCTTTCTACTTGATAAATGAGGCCACTTAGGAAAAACAATTCAAGCAACAAAAAAACTTCCTCCACGCAATGTAAGCAACGCGTTGCTGCTGACATTGGTGTTATGAATATCTGAGGGATATGGTGATCACTTACCATCAAGTACCGTCAACTAGTTTCTCGGTTATTGAAGACAAAACCGAAAACAATTTTCAGTCAGAGCCTGTAAATTTCCAGTAGCAAAATCCACTTGTTACGTTATTGCATTACTCACGATATGAGATTGGCCTAATATATTTATCAGGAGCTGCGTTTACATGTCACATTTTTTTGATTTCATACACTTCTAGATTTAGGCTGACTTAGAACCCTTTAGAAAGTCTAAATTAGTTAACCCTTACCTTAGATTGAGGTTAGGTGAATTGAGGTTAGGTGCATCCGTATCATATTAAAAAATACTGTTGAGTTATTATTGTGCAACCTTCAAGATTAGATGTTGCGGGAATAATATTAGATTTACAACGAAATTACGAAAACCATATTGCTTATCATATCAAATAGGAAATAAGTAGATTCGATATAATTGTGTCAACTCATACAATTATCACGAATTAGTCATTTACATAAAAGGGTAAGTTACAGAGGTCAGTCGCGTAGAAATTATTCTTTGTTTGCCTTTGTTATTTATAGAATAGTACAAATACGGCAACACCTTTTTATTATTACAACAATGAACAGTAGTAAGTATGGTAAGTAGACAGATAGTAATGTGTAGATAGATGGGAACGGAAGGCCATATCGGAGGCCTTTAGACAACATTGAAGCTCCCATTACTTTAGTTTGGGTTGGCCACTACCTCTCCTCACTGGAGCAGCATGGTGAACGAAGCTCTAGGTCGCCTAATAAGAAGAACAATAGGAAGAAGACACAAGTGACCTGCAGTGGGTCGTTGAAGGCACGTAACTAACACTAACTGAAGTAATAGCTGAACCATTGGATTACTGTGTACAGCATTGAACTATCGTATTATTACTACCGTATAGGACCGATACCGCGAAACCAAAGTTTGCGCAATGAACTGTAGCCAATTGGCTACAGTTTTCAGTGGATTCAGTCGATTTTGAATAAAAAACGGGAGCTCGATTTTGAAAATAGAACCTCCCGGCGCGACACAAATTTTGTTCGCTGAGTCTCTTCTGGTACTTCAGTACATTATTCTTCAATTATGTACAGCTGGATTTAAATACATTGCTATTTAATGTCGAATATTAAGTATCGAAAGCTATGACTGTCTCAACTTCTCAAGCCTCAGGTTCTCAGGGTCTCCTATCAAAAATCTCATAACCACAAGTTAAGTTAAATACAATGAAGTAGATGAATAAGTTGGGCACATGAGAAAAAAAATGCAAAACAAATAACCCTACCAAAACCAAGTATTTGGGGAATATTTTAGAAGGCAAAATATTTGAAGATAATTACTACGATTAGTAAACATCATTAGACTCGATTTTCACCTTCCGATCCGGAATTTTTTTCGAAATATTCATCATGTTAATCGTGTACGCATTAAAGTAAACTTATTCAATGAGATGGACATTTTATAAATCATTCCTACAATTATTATTTTATATTGTATTAAAAACACCAGGTAAAAAAAAATACTTTCAAGACGAGACGATACAGATGTAATAATTATGTTTATTATACCTATCAGCGACGGAGAGCACTTATTATCAAATGGATTGTATGGGCTATGGTCGTTTGTCGGTCATAAAAAAGATGTAAAAAAGTAATGTTAAACGACATATGCATACAACGTGTATGTTTAGAGGCCTAACTATGTAACATTTCCTAATCTTAACTTATTTGCAATGTGGTATCGTTGTTGTAAATAAAAAATAAATAAATCAAAAATCTAATTCAATCGGAAGGTGGAGATTGCATCGTTTAGTCACAAGCACAGCTAAAATCTTCGCGGGTAACAAAAAAACAAAGGTTGCGGGTAAGTCACCGCGAGTCGAGAGTCATTGTGTATTATTTAGTACAACATAATTATAATCAGATCGAGTCGAATAGTCCGGACGCCAGTTATTATTTATAACATTTTACGGATACGGCATGGCACAAGGGAGTTGCTGCTTGCTTTCACTCTCATTTAGCCACTTGGACGACTGCAACGGGTCAAGAGATGCGGAACCGTGGATTTTTCACGGACTACATAGGTTAAGTATATTAAACTACTAATTGTAAGTATAATATATTAATATAATATTATTTACTTATATACCTTGTCATAATATGACAAGATATATAAGTAAATAATATTATTATCTTGTCGTCCAAAAAGTTACCTCAGTGCCTGAAGTCGAAGGTGTTCGAGCAGTGTGTGTTGCCAGTGATGACATAAGGATCCGAGACGTGGTGCTTCACTATTGGCCTTATGCATAAGCTTAGAGTCGCCCAGTGGGCTACGGAACGAGCTATGCTCGGTATTTCTCTACGCGATCGAATCAGAAATGATGAAATCCGTAGACGAACGAGGGTGACCGACATAGCTCAGAGAATTAGCAGGCTGAAGTGGCAATGGGCTGGCCACATAGTTTGAAGGACCGATAACCGTTGGGGAAGAAAGGTCCTCGAATGGAGACCACTCCTCGGTAAAAGGAGCACAGGACGCCCCCCGACCAGGTGGACCGATGACCGGTCCGGAGGACCGGTCTGAGTGGCGTAGATTATGGTGGCCTATGTCCAGCAGTGGACCTCAAAAGGCTGATGGAAGGATGGATGGATTTACTTATATTGCTGACAACCGAGCAGACGAGTCACCAGATGTTAAGTGGTCACAGATGCGTTGCCAACCAAATAGAACGCGGAGGGAGGAATAGAGCGCTTGCTCATTATTATTGCTATTTGTAGTAGTTGTTGTACTTACGTGCTCCGTAATATTTGGATATAGTGATATGGTTGACTTGCATTAGCTCGTTACGTCACCAGTGGTAGGGGAACACGTCTGCCTGCGTCAACGGCTGTCTCGTGACTGACTCAGTGTTGCCCCACTACCCGTGCTCTCGAGATAACATGATTACTGCTATAACCATAATAGCAGTACAAACACTACATCCCTTCCTTATTAAAATCTTTATTTAATATGGAGCCCGATCCACAGTCGACTCTGCAGTTGATCGCAACTCAAGCCTTCAAAGGCCACTCCACGTCTATACCATTCAATATTCCAGTTACTTAGACAAACACATTTGTAACACGCACTATATGTATGAAGCAGGCTACGGTTTGTAAACTTGAGCCTTCTGGGTGCCTTCACTAGCCTCAACAAACTCAAACTGTCATATGCATGCTTCGTATAGAATTACTTATGTAGATTATACTTTCACTGCAATTATTTTAAACATTGAAACAACACCTGAGACTTTTTTCGTCTTACACCTTTCCCATTCGCACCCGTTCTCCTTCTATCTTTATTAAATAATAATTATTTACATCACCTCTTAGCTTTTCATACTTCCCTCTTTCTTCTCTCTTTGATCAAGATCGCCAAGTTATTAGGTTTCATACCAACATTCAAACAAACCTCGTCATTTCTGTCTTTAAATAGACAACTTACTGGTAAAACAAACACAGGAAATATGAGAAACTCGATGAAAATTTATATTATTACTAAAAGTGGTTTACTGTCAACAACAGATTACGTACAGCTTACAACCTGCTTTCGTTTTTTAAAGACTAAAGTTTTACTTGCGAGACAATCCTCTTATATACGTAATATAAACTAGGTCCCACCGACGACCATAACACGCCAACCATGGCTAGACTCGCAACAGGAATTTCCTTTATTTAGGCGTCCTTCCTGAATGGACGGATCCAACGGATCCCAACGGACCCAACGGTGTCACATATGAATCAGACACTGCCGATACCAATCATTCACACACCAGTCATTCATTGAAATACCTCGTCTATTCATTATCTTTATTCTACATCTCAACTCCATCACGCCAAATAACTAATATGTTCACAAAATAACTACATTTTGTATGGTTTTCAAAGTTATGAGGGCCCATACTGCTGTCTAGTCAGTAATGATTTCAATTTCAAGAGGTCCATACACACTTTAGTTACTATGATTTCAAATCATGGGACCTATACTGCCGTCTAGTCAAGTAATGTATGTATGATTCTAAATTTCATGAGGTTACTACTTCCATCAAGTCAATGTATCAATCTCAATTTCATGAGGGCTCATACTGCCGACAACTCAGTAATGTATGATTTCAATTTCATGAGGGCTCATATTGCCGACAGCTCACTTCAATTCAGTAAAGTATGATTTTCAATTTCATGAGGGCTCATACTGCCGACAACTGAGTTGCGTATGATTTTCAATTTCATGAGGGCTCATACTGCCCACAACACAGTAACGTATGATTTTCAATTTCATGAGGGCTCATACTGCCCACAACACAGTAACGTATGATTTTCAATTTCATGAGGGCTCATACTGCCCACAACACAGTAACGTATGTTTATGTTAAGCAAAACTAAACTTCATTATTATTGGTTGATTTTACTCTGATTTCTATGACTCTTCGAGATAGAGTGCCTTTTAAATTTTACTTTCATTGTAACTTTAGCTTGAATACAATTTTTTCTTTAACTCTGAATTTAACTAAAAACACAGAATAAATAATAGTATTTATAAATAATTATAGAAGGTGCACTAAGAAAAATTCCGAAAAATCATTTAAATAAATAGTGACTCTGGCTCCAACGCAATAAAGTGTAATTCTGATCGCACAGTGCTAATCAAAACGCGTAATGAGTTGCCTTCCTTTCTAACACTGTCGCTTATCCTCTCTGGCAATGTCAGGGTTGCCTTTTTTGAAAGAATAAAATTAATCTGAAAGTTTATTTTTATGTGTTACACATGTATTATTATATATGTGTAAACGATAATTAAATATATATCAGTTCGGACTTGATTATTTAACATCTTACCGAAAAACACGCATCAATAATAATACACACACATGTAGTACTCCGTGTCACAAAAGGTATGTACGTTAATTGGTATCGTAAGGCATTTGCTGCCTAATACACAATCATTTACGATTTACGATTTCATGTAGGTTCGTACTACCTGACACACACAATTATGCACGATTTACAATTTCATGTAGGTTCGTACTACCTGACACACACAATTATGCACGATTTACAATTTCATGTAGGTTCGTACTACCTGACACACACAATTATGCACGATTTACAATTTCATGTAGGTTCGTACTACCTGACACACACAATTATGCACGATTTACAATTTCATGTAGGTTCGTACTACCTGACACACACAATTATGCACGATTTACAATTTCATGTAGGTTCGTACTACCTGACACACACAATTATGCACGATTTACAATTTCATGTAGGTTCGTACTACCTGACACACACAATTATGCACGATTTACAATTTCATGTAGGTTCGTACTACCTGACACACACAATTATGCACGATTTACAATTTCATGTAGGTTCGTACTACCTAACACACACATTATAGTTATTGCAATAAGTACATTATGCACCAAAATTTATGACCTATCAAGTCCATCAAATTACTCACGTCAACAATCCTTCAGGCAGGTAAGTACTTAATTATGAGTTTATGACCCCCGAAATCAACCTAAGTAGATCAATAATTGGTAGCGCCATTATAGCTAATTAGATTAGATTACCAAACTTTAATTGTAATCTATTAAAATTATTAATTACTAAGGTCATAGCATTGGTATAATCTGCAAATCTGTTTAAAGAGGACTTCTCGATTTATAACTAAATACATCCAGCTTAATAAATATTTTTTGGACGTCAGGAGAGTTTCTCCTTCACGATTTTTGTGGAATTCTGTCAAAACCAAGGCTCGGCTTCTCCAGGGCTATGAATTTACTACAGCATATCAAATCGTGCGTCTTCAAAAGGGCGCTTTCCTCAGGCTACAATAATAAATAGCAACATTTTAAACATTGCTGCACCCATTCGAACAAATACAATTATTGTTCTCAATTTAAAAATAAAAACTTACTCCTTTTGTGCACGAATAACTCAATAATAAATATATAATATGATTTCCATGACAAAACTTAGTTTAATCACAGTAACAACACAAGAACGCGTCTAGCTCGCAAGCGCTTTTGACCCTCACTGCCTCAATAGATTCTATAAAATTCAACACAAAAACTAAATTAGAAAAATAAAATTGTCTCATCGCGAAGATTTGAATTTCGGTATCGTGGCTTGTATAATGGTTCCTAATAGGAACGATGATAGGAACTTCCTATCATCTCCCAATACGCAATGATATTCAAAATATAGATACGTTATGCCCTTATAAACCAACCAAGAACTCCGTTCTGAAAAGAGCCACAACACACACACACGCCCATCCTTTGCTCCACTACACCAATCACATTGGTACAATACACGAGGGCATTCTAACGCTGTATGTCAAATGTCAAGCACTTCTGACCACAACAAAAGTGTCATGTGTTAACAGAGCGACCACGACCATAACGGTCAATTACCCGCTCCCGCGCTCCTCATCGTCGGCGCGCCAGTGACACATCCACCATAGAACCCTAACGATGTTGCTATTCTTATGACGGAATAAATGTTTCTTTCCTTCTTACGCTACCGCCCATCAAACCGACTTTATTTATGATTACCCACATTATGTTATTATATTTTCAGCCGTGTAGTGCAGCCGTGATAGTCAAATACCAAAAGGAAAGACTGCTAAAGAATCACAAAGAACTTACAAGCTGAAATAGGGACCCGGCGCCGCAACGTTAAATTACGTTAACCGTATTACAACAGCTTGTGATAGTTTATGTATATTATTTTCAAAAGAAATACAAGTGCATGGCTGCATGTATACCAAGGCGGCTAGGCATGTATGTATGTTTGATACTGCCAATGCAATACTTTCATAACAGGACATAATTTTTATCAAACAACTTCAGTTCCGTTTTTTATCAGAATTCATATCAAAACGACTGCAATTATTTCAGTTTATCATACCTACACATGTACTTTGTAACTAAAGCAAAACTACGTTTGAATGAAACCCAGGACCTGCGTAGAATATAACTAATAGTCATAAAAACAGCTAATTTTATTGACAATTACCCTTACTGTTATAGTTTTATGGCCGTGAAGAAGCAAACTCACTCTCAACAATTAAACTTAACTTGCATGTGCGGCCATCTATAATGGTAGCAAAATCTATACTTTATAAAGCCGAAGAGTGCTAAATAAACAGCTAGTCCTAAATAAATTTCACTAATTTAGGGAACCCTTCTATTCTTGAATATTTTAAAGTCCCTACTCCTTTATTTAAGTTCATAATTTGTATAATGTTATCTCCTTTTTAGTACTAAGTGTTGTTGTGCAACACACACACGCGAGAATGGATGCCGGACACCATTCGCACATTTAAAACAAAAAATGACGCTTTACAAAATAGTAGTTTTTCAGTATAGCCATTCAAAGTTTTCAACTCAACATTGCGATCACTATCTATGAAGAAAACTGAAATATATCGTTGCAATTAGCCTCTCTCGTCAGTTCGCCCAACCTACTTTTAGTTAGGCACTAAAAACATGCTAGTAAATAAGTAGTTATTCAAAAAAATATATTCAGAAAAAGTCCCGCATGATGCCACTTTTTCTCATTGGCACACATACGCAACCTTAACCAAACACGCGGCACCACACGCAATACTCCATTTATGTAGCAATCCCTCCAACAGATCGATACTGTGCATTGAGGTATAAGTATACATAGAGAAGACATCTCGAACAAAATGTGTGTCCCCGCCGGGAGGTTCTATTTTCAAAATTGAGCCCCTGTTCTCCTTCCAAAATCGAACGAATCCATTGGACATTGAAGCCGCGCGGCGTCAATTCATTGGAACACACATTGTGCTCGCGGTGTCCGTTCTATACGCTAGTAATAATACTTCAATGATACTGTGTATTATATTTAAAACGACACAGCTAAACACTAAATATCACTTCTTATTTAAAAACAAAACCTGTCTCGCTATCACTTTCAGCTAAATAAGTGACACTATATCCAAAATGTCATTTATGTTATTATTACTTCAGTAGCGTGAATTACGCTTATAACACAAAATGCCACTTTTTACTCACCGCACAGTTGTTTTTACAATGTCAATCAATGCCATTTTTCAGAAAACAAAGGGAATTGTGTAGGTAGCGGTAATGGCGGCAATTTTTATACCTAATTAGAGAGAGAACTTCGATAATTATGATGATTTTGCTCAATACGTTATTTAAAGTTACAGCACACCTAAACAAATTCTCGAGTTAACTATTCGGCACTAATATTAACATTCGTCTGTTGATTATTTCTTGCATCGACGTGTTATTTTCCCTTCAACTCTTCCTTTATCAACACAAAATAAAATATTTATTGCACTGACCTTTTGACCTCGTCGCCATTATGTAGTAGTTGTTGTACTTACGTGCTCCGTAATATTTGGATATAGTGATATGGTTGACTTGCATTAGCTCGTTACGTCACCAGTGGTAGGGGAACACGTCTGCCTGCGTCAACGGCTGTCTCGTGACTGACTCAGTGTTGCCCCACTACCCGTGCTCTCGAGATAACATGATTACTGCTATAACCATAATAGCAGTACAAACACTACACTATTTATTGACAGTTACATTTCGGCACAAAATTAGATACAAAATATTAATTTCGTTGAATTAAATCTTTAAACGACGAAGAAGTAAACGTGTTTTGCTGACCGATTTTAGTAGAATATGGTAGCACAAAACTTGTTAAAGACGAAGTATGATCAACAGAGAGAAGAGAGAAGCGAACGACTAATGCGGATAACATTCGAAGCAAACATTCTAAGAATAATATTCGAATCAATTTTTCCAGCAAATAATTCAATTTAATGCTGTGTAGTATACAAATGTGTAGTATAAAAATATAACGTAACTTCAGTGACAATTCTTACTTACAATACAATACACGTTCTAGAATACCTACAGTTATTGCGAGAAAAATATAGTAACGTTTTTAGTCAAATTTAAAATAATTTACATTTATTATTGAAGGTACCTAGATACCTATCGATCTAAGCACTCGTGCTTAGAACAAATCTTAAACAATCATCATGCTTTCCTCAACTTATTAATGAAGTTGTAGCAAATACTATAATATCCTCGTTTCTCATCACATCGTTGACAGCTGATAAAGAGACACGCACATTAAATGGAACCGGCTCCCGTACTATGAATGATAAACAAAACGTGTTTACTTCAAGTCTGTATGTAGACAGAGCCGCCTGCGCACGCGCGCAACAACGTAGGAATCGATTCTATGTTCGCGACAATCGATTCATTCATACGATTAAACGTATCAATTACTACAACGAGTAGTGGTTACATTACTCTGTGCAAGTCTCTTGAGTAGTACGTTCGTAGCGCATGTCACATCACCATTGCTACATAGTGTTGGAATTGAATTGATCATGAAGGTAAGTTTATTTTGTAAGTAAAAAGCAAATAGTGTTTCAAATAATAATTAGAAAGCTGCTCGAGTCTTTCTTTACTTTTTTTTCACTTTTTAATTTTTTGAGGGTAGATTAGCGTGAGCTTCCAATTTTGAATTTGTAACGATGTTGTTGTTATTTTTACATTAGTTGAGGAGTAAATATAAAAAGTTAAACAAAATCTCCGTCAATCTTCTTAACTGTCGTAATATGTTTGTATCTAGCATATATTATTATATGCTATGCATATGCACATAAATTTAAGTACCTAAAATAAGCATTTTCATATTTTAGGTCCGCATTCGTCAATTCTAAATTGAAATAAATTTTTATTCTCCATTATAAAAAGAGAATTTATCTAAGTATATTTTATATCAACGAAAAAGAAAACATAAGCATTTCATTGACTTTTATTTACATCTATTAACTGCTTAGTTGTAATAAAATGAATTATATGCGTCGTTTATTTGTAGTAAATATGTAATAACATTATTAACTAAACAGTGATTATAAAGTTACTAAACGGGCTTTATTACATCCGATAGGTAGGTACTCCATAAAGTTTATTATTCAATAAATAAGTCAGTAATCGTTTAAACGGGCTTGTTTCAAATCAGTTAAGTCTTTTGCAAAAATTAAAGTATCCCCCACAGATCAAATCCCCCACAGACATGTATATAATTATCCTCCCTAAAAATAAACATTCTTAAGTATCTGACTTAGGTTTCTAAATTTTTAAAGCTTTTGGATTCACTTTTGGCCAATGGGTTTTATAGGGTTCCGAAGTAAAATCGGAACACTTATAGTTTCGTCATGTCCGTCCGTCCGTCCGTCCGTCTTTCCGTCTTTCCGTCTTTCCGTCTTTCCGTCTTTCCGTCTTTCCGTCTTTCCGTCTTTCCGTCTTTCCGTCTGTCCGTCTGTCCGTCTGTCCGTCTGTCCGTCTGTCCGTCTGTCCGTCTGTCCGTCTGTCCGTCTGTCCGTCTGTCCGTCTGTATGTCCGAAGCAAACCACCGAGACCCATAGTGCTAGAAAGCTGTAATTTGGCATGGATATACATATTTATTAAAACTCCAGAATCGAAGAATAAAATATTGAAAAACGTTTTTTTCAGGGAGGTATCCCTTACAGGTAACGTGGGGATGAAAATTTTTTATTCGTCGCGTACCCTATGGTGTGGAGTATCGTTGAAAAGATCTTTCAAAAATAGTATGGGTCTTCTGCGATTATTATTGGAATCAGCAGTCCGTTTGCAAAATATTTGGCTTTAAAGTGCTAATTTTGGTTAGAGTCAAGTGTCCCATTCCCTGCCGACTAAACGGTCGGAGTTAGACGAGAGAAAAAGTTCTCAAAAATAAATTATATTATGAATTTACAAGAAAAACTATCACGGCTATCTTAGCGTACGTAGTTACTGAGTAATAGTCGATAAACTTAGTATAGTCGATAAACTACTTCGGAACACTACATTGCGCGTGGGCTGACCATGCACTTGCCCGGTTTTTTAAGTCAATATATATAATTAAAGAACTAAACCATGCGAAATGCGACCTCAGAAATGATATCTTTATTATATATGTAAATAAACTCGAAGAAGTTTAAATAAAACAACTTACTTAACCAAATAACATAATTATGTGTACGTAACTGCATCGCGCGCGATCGTTCACAGATAAACCGGGTGTGATTGAACTCGCCAATGCTGTATCGGACATGACATGGCTGTCATACACTAATTGTTGAACAATTGATAATTATAATTTTATAACAGACAACGTTCAATCAGTGAAATTATAATTGGAACTTCAGACATGAAAACTAACTGGACTTAAATAAATTGAGTACAAAACTATGCAAGAGGTTTAAAAAAGGTTAAATTTTCATTAAAATTAACGACACCCGAAACCCTTTCAAGTTATATTAAAAACACATGCATAGTAAAATTATCTCGGTTTAATTTTAGTCACCATGAGAAGTGATTCAGCGTTATTTACTGCAATTAAGTTAATGTTTCTGAGCGAAATGTCGCCAGTGAGTGCGCTAAATATACCCTACCGTGAAGTGCAAAGCAAAATAAGAAAACTGCATCACTTCTGAGAACACAAGATATTTATAAGATGAAGAGTGATTTTTGAAATCAATTATAGTGTAATAGCTGGCTCATGAGGGGGTCCAGGTCCACTATATCCATATGATGTATATCATTGTATTCACTTCAAGTTAACTGGTAAACGTGACAGCGATCTGAGTGGGATCACTTTACAGCCGGTAAACCGGTCAGTTAGAAATAGCAGCTCACAACTTGCTTGTACGAACCTAGCCCAAGGCTGGGACATTTATGTACATTTAATCCTGTAGAGTGTAGTGTATTCGGTATATCCTATGTAACTATTACCTCTCATATAAATAATACCTTCATGACCAAACTGCCGCGCTCAGTAATTAATTAGGTATATTATTAGGTGATATGTATTTGTTGTGTGAATTGTGTGATACCCGTGTCAGATGTGCAGGCGCGCTAGAGGGGCGGGAACAGCTTTTGATGAATAATATAATATGTTATCGAAATAATATAATACTAGCGATAATTTTCTTACCTATGCAACGCCAGCTATTACACTCTTACCTTATCGATGTTACATTGCTACAATTTAAAACGATTCAGGATAAGGTTTTCAGTTTTCACATACATAATTCTAAGGAACTTGTCTATTTCCGTGAAACTGGTGCTAGCCTTTTGCTTGAGTATTAAGTAAGCAATTAAAGATCCCATAATTATGTAAGCAAATAAACGCTAACCCATTCAGACCCCTAAACTACCTGTATTTATTGCGTATGGACAAAATACACCACAAATCTGATTTAAACATTTATCTATCACAAAAAGGATTACCCCAGCCGAGAACCGAACCCGGACACTAAACAAGAATTTACGCGTTTCATTATTTATTTCATTATTTTTATGTAACAAGCCGAACAGACGAACCAATCGTCGCCCGTGGACAATATGGATATCGGGAATACCATGGTATTATAAAGCCTATGGGCTTCGCCGATGCGTTGCCGGCCAAAAAAGAAAAGAGAAGAAAGAACGCGCGAACGTGGAAGTTCGAACATGGTTATGGGAGTGTGTGTGTGCACCATATGTAGTCTAATGCAGTGACATAATAATATATTCTTTATAAACTAGTGTATCTGAGAATCATAAAAGCAATTTACATGATATTTCGTTATCATTTCTAAAAGGCCGCGGACCGGGGGCGCGGGCCCGGGGTTAACTTTGATATCAAAATGTTTATTACACTTGTAGTTTGTGTAACTACACTAACATCCAAGTATGATGAATGAGTAACTAGGTTTTTTCTAATCAATACAACCTGATGTGTTTCCGAGATGTTAATGACTCGTTGTAAAATAATTTTATTAATAGAAATATTTATTTATCAATAGGAAATTATGATTTCTATTTTTGTTAAAAAACATTATTATATGAACATTATACGTTGATATTACACAATTAATAATTTGTTCATAATATGCGAACTGCGACAATAGTAATTCTATGACTGCGACAGCAAAATTCTTTGTTTTTGAAATGTGAGATTCTAACGTCTCCATCCCTACGTTCCACTAGACGATCACAACGATCACGCTCACGACCGCGGTTTTTCCTGTTCCACTAGCTTGTGAGCGTTACAATCATACACCCAAGTGGAACGGGCACTTCGACACACCCCGTGAGGTGGGTTGTTTTGAGCGTGCCGTGAACTGCCGTGAGCGAAATTAATGACGTCATCAATGACGTTTTCACCGCGACCATGACGACCGTGGTCGCCATGTGGAACGCGTTTTGATCGTTGTGAGCGATGTGAGCGTCTACTGGAACGCAGCCCATTTATACTATCCCTGAGCAGTTGTCAGCTGTCAAACTATTTTTTTTTTGTTTACAACACGTTGAAAAATAAACGGCGCGGCGGCAAGTTCAAATGTTGCATAACACCCTACAATAGGCATGATGACAGATTTTGAAATACTGTTCTATATTGTTGGGAAATATATTATAATTACACGTATATCATATTTCCGCAAAAAAATAAAGTTTAGTATAAAATAAATACATTTCAATTTATAAATTTAAAATTCGCACCAAAATGCTTCAAAATGCCAGGGCGTGGTAATGACGTCAGTCCTCAGGAAAACAAAAGACAACGTATCATTATTAGTATGTTGATATTCATTTGTTTTAAGAAGCGCGACCTAATTCGCGCTAATTGAGACTGACTGGCGTTTTAGCTAAGATGGCGGCTCGCCGTATTTTGTAGTTTTATTTTATCAAAAATATTATTAATCTCGCTAACAATAATACGATAAATGCGTGTTTTGTAATCCATTAATAGGGTTTCATTAAATAAATACATAATTTTTGTGATTTTTACTTACTGTCATCATGCCTATTAAGTGGGTCAAAAACGTTAAACTTCAAACCACCTGCACCGGGCTATCACTCTAAATTCTAAGACAAATCTAATAAAACGGATGTGTTGTTTATAGTGTATTTACATCCGACATGGGTTTTATATGAGGTACCTACATTGTAATTACGGTTTGTGATAACATTTATTACATACTCGTTATACAAATCTTATTTATGTACGAGTATTAACATGCTCGCAAATTGCACCTACTTCATACACATCTGCAGTGTTATCATATCACACTGGTGTTAAAAGTAATAAATAGGTACTATTTTTAACAGACTTCAAAAAGAGGAGGTTCTCAATTTGACTGTATTTTTTTATGTGTACCTTATAACTTTTTACTTGGTGAACCGATTTTGATGATTGATGATTCATTTTTTAGTCGAAAGCTGGTGTCTGTCATGTGGTCGCACATAAATTTGAACGAGATCTGACAAGTAATTTTTGAGTAACTTTGAAGTCGGTTATTTTTTGTAAGTAAAATTTATTATATAAAAACATAACAACAGAACATAATGTATGATATCAACAGAATGATATGTTAAAAATAAAGACGATTAATGAAAATTTTCACATCTCATTAGGTACCAGTCATTGACCTGGGTGAACAACATTAGGAATAAAAGTTATAAATATCCGATGCGATTCGTTTCCATTAATCTTAAAATTGCATTAAGCTTTAGACGAACAAACAAAAAAAAAAACAATTTTTCAATTGTTGTGTCTGACAGCTGACACTTTTCTACAACTAGAAATGGTCGATGATCTATGATCAGCTTTTCTTCAATTTTCATCAATAATAGCTAAATGATGATTCAATAATGATGGATCATCCAAGATTAAGTTACATAAGGTTTATCCGTTTAGGAACTTTAGGATGCCAGAGAGTACAGAGTCTCCAACATATACCTACAGATGTAAAATGTCCTGTTTTCATCTCATCATCTGAACTCATCACACTTATTCCTGTTACTCATATACCTATAAATATTACTCATTAGACAAATATTGTAGGTAAAGATATCACGGCCGATATCCCTCATAACTAGAAAAATAAAATTTAATGCGTGATTAAAAATTCGACGAATCGTAGTGCGTGTCCAATAGAAGTAAGTAGGTAACACTTGTACAGAAAACGTATGTGTGTATAAATATGAATCCCCATTTAGGTCACCAGGTTATTGTATTTGAAGAGTATAACCGGGCAAGTGCGAGTCAGGCCACGCGCAATGTGGGGTTCCGAAGAAGTTTATCGACTATTTATTATGCTGACATAGCCGTGATACTTTTGGTTG
This sequence comes from Thymelicus sylvestris, assembly GCA_911387775.1. Lineage (NCBI taxonomy): Eukaryota > Metazoa > Arthropoda > Insecta > Lepidoptera > Hesperiidae > Thymelicus > Thymelicus sylvestris. Next base: position 10,975,522 of record OU426905.1, on the reverse strand, counting down.
TAAATCCATCAAATAACCTATTTCTGAGAATTTTTTACTTGTCCAACCCCAACCATTTGGCAAACGGGTTTGTCTTGACTAACCAAAATTAGCACTTTAAGAGACAAATATTTCGCAAACCGAACCCTAATTCCAAAAATTATTTATGAAGATCCATAATATTTTTGGAAGACGTTTTCAACGATACCCCACACTATAGGGTACGCGACAAATAAAAAATTCATCCTCACGTTACCTGTAAGGGAGGTACCCTGAATAAAAATGTTTTTTCAATATTTTGTTCTACGATTCTGTTTTAATAAATATGTATGTATATCCATGCCAAATTAGGTACAGCTTTCTAGCAATATGGGTCTCAGCCATAGATATATGTAAATAGACGTCACTCCGTCTTAGCACTTTGCTTAGGACAGACGGACAGACAGACGGACAGACGGACGGACGGACAAAAATGTTAATATAATAATTTAATACAATATATGATTGTAATTTTTTATCAAATCTTTGCTAATTGTAGATATTAAAATCCTACTTCACAGTAAATTAATCTTACAGTAAATACTTAAAGTAAGTACTTATAGTAAATTAAAGTCAACAGAACCTTAAAAACCACAGTATGTAGTTATTAAATGCTATACTGTCCGCAAATACGGCGGTTAACCGACTTCTCATCTCAAGAATAAGGCAATGAAATTAATGCAATGATATGTAACTTATGTAAGTACAATAAAAATAATACAAATAGACATGTGCCGAGTAAAAATAAAAAGAAACAAAATAAGATAAAGATACTGTAAAAATTAGAAAGATTGAAATAAAGTTACAAGAAAAGAATCTCACAGACATGTTGGAACCGAACGCAGGCTAACAAAAAGCGAGATGAATAGTTGCCACTAAGCAAAATTAAGGATAAGAACATAGTAATGTAAGGATAGAAAAAGTACTTATTGTTCCTAATGCACTGACAGCTTAAAAACGTAAGGAAGTACAACTACAGCATATAAGATTTGTTTTTTAATAAAGACGCGAATATCACCCCTTTTAGCATACAATGAATAACCTTGTAATCATTTCGATGCAGCAATTACGCAACAAGATTTGTCACCCGCATTAAGAAATTATTAGGACTTGACCACGGGATACGATCTTCACACCTGACCTTAGGAGGCGTCGAACAAATTAACCTTCTTACATATCATTATCGAACGCTTATTGTGCGTTGACCTAATTTCAAGATCTACGGTAGACTGGAGTCTGGATCGTAATTGGCAAATTATAGTGCATATTGTAGGTACTGGACATTGCAAATCCCTCGCGCAAATGCCAAAATTATAACGGGAAACGGGTTTCAAAATATTTATTTCATTGCATCTACCGGAAACTGCCGAACTGACTAAGCTTCAGTTATTATACTTTAGTAAGTGATTTTAGACATAAATCAGGAAATGAAACAGGCTGCAAACAATTATTTCATTTTCTGTGCCAAAATAAAAAATAAAATAAAAAAATAGTAAATTCTAATCTACTCAAACGAAAAAGTACAACAAGTAAACAAAAGTATCTACTTGTAATTCTTTGTTTAAGATTTAGTTGTTGATTATTCGGGGTCCGCCTTTAACAAAATTAGAAAATACTATCTTAAATCTCTTGAAGTGTATCAACTGTTATGGATGTAACCAGCCATTATGTTCCACTTAAAATTTTCAATTACAGGAATCCATAATATTGCTATTAATCAGCTGCGGCCTGACCTTGTCCGCACCGCCATGCTGCCCAAACAACGAGATATTGAGGCAGAAAGGTATCTGCGGAACTGGTTCTACGAGAATCAACATGACGTGCAAATACGGAAAAATGCTGCTTCGAGATGTCATTCTCGACGGCAACAAGCTTTCGACTGCTGATTCACCAGGCTTCATCTTTGCAGAGGATCCCAACTCGTAAGTATTAATCTCTGGACTATGATTGAGTATTGTAAAGGTAGATCTCCCGCCAGGAGAAATAGTGTTGCCTGGAGAAGTGGAGAGCGGTTAAGCTCCAGCCTCCAACTGATCGAGTCCAAACGTTGTCTATACCTATGCAAGTGATGCAGAAAATATCGAAAGCGTGATTCAGGACGGCGTGACGTGTAGTTACTATGTCGCCACAAGAGGCCACAAGTACATTCTTTAGATACACTTTTATCCGCATATATCACTTATCAGTTATTTTCGTTTTAAAAGGACTAAAAGATAAAAATGTGAATAATCAATATGCGGTTTTGTTCTTAATTTTGTGTATATCATGCTTTCAGATACTGCCTCGGAGAAGTATACAAGAACGACTCATTTCACGAATTGGGTACAGTCAAAGTAGCCGTTCTATGTTTCGAAGGGACACCATCGAATGACATAGAAACTGGCGGCGTGTTGGTGCTCATAACTGTGTTTTTCTTAGTCCTGACTTTTGCCGTCTACATGTATATTCCCCAAATGAGGTAAGATTCATGGATAAATCCATCTATGTATATAAAACACAAAAAAAATTGTACGGATGTCCATAATAGACTCTGAAACCATCCAACCGATGTGCCCCAAACTGGTCTCACGCGAAGATCGTTTGAGACAAAACAATACATTAGGCACCATTCGATCCATTCATGGAGTCGATTTTCGATTTTTCTCATACAAAAAAATTCCCTAAACAAAATGTATCTATTTATTTTCTAACGTAGTACGGCACATGCCGGGTATCAAGTAGTTTCTAATAAATTGCCTACTGCCGGCAACGCACTTGCCATCAGGTGGATCGTCAGCTCGTTTGCTGGCTATTTCCATAAAAAAATGCTAAACGAATACAACACAAAAGTAACTAAGTTGAATAATTAATTTCCAGGGATCTACAAGGCCTGTGCTATATCAGCTTGTGCATCAGCATGGCTCTCGGGTTTCTGTCACTTGGTGTGCTGCAGCTCTCTCCTGGCTTCAGACATGAAATTTGTACCATTGTAGGTAGGTAAAGCATACTTATTATTACCCATTTTTCTACCATTACTCATTTCTCATCACGGACTACTACAACTTGATAGTATCCGTGAAGTATCCACTTTGCTTAGATTTAACGTCAAAGGTCAAAGTAATTTGCTAGTAGGTACTTATCTCTATCCCTTTACTGAATGTCACTAAAGTTGATGTCATTAATCGTGTGATCTCAGAGGGTCGCTTAAATTGGATCGCTTTCAAGTTATGAACACATGTCGTCAGGCAAAGAGCGCTTCAATTAAATACATTGCATCCTAACATACATTGTACACCTAAGCTAATTCCTATCACGTCTGGGAAAGCAAGTACAAACATATTTAATTTGTCATTGAGTTATTTTACAAGTTTTATAACAATTATGTGCATTATTTTAAGGTTTCCTCGTGTACTTTTGGATGATGGCAACATTTTTCTGGATGAACGTCATAAGTATAAACGTATACCGAACAATTATGTAAGTATTATAATGATGAATTATATAATTTGATGAATATAGATTATCGTAATAATAAATAACACTTGTTTCATGAACTTTCGCTATCTTTCGAAGATAGATTTTCGAGTTATACTCGTAAGACAAAAAGATATATGAAAAGTTATTGGTAGTTTACATAAACGATTATGCTAACTCGCTTGTGAAGGCTTTTAGGATATTTTCAAATTAGTCAATACTAATCTAACATAATTTAAAAATTGAAACCTACAGAGACGCCACCTACCTGAAGAAAACAGAACGAAAACAGTTTTTCATGTACAACTGCTACGCGTGGGGATTTACTGGCTTTTTCCTGATTGTCTCACTCAGCGCCAACTTTGCTGAAGGCAACCATTGGAAACCGGGCATCGGCAACGGCTCCTGCTGGTTCTCCGGTAAGTACACACACACACACACACACACACACAAGCACATCCACACACACACACACACAAACACACACATACAAAAGCACATCCACACACACATACGAACGCACGCCTACTGGCTAAGGCCTTTTTTTCAATATCTACGAGTTCGATTCCTTGCCCAGAATATTGATTTTTCAAAAATCTACTGATGCACTTTTAGTTTACATCAAAATCGGCCCCGAGACTCCTTTGAGCACTTTTTGCTATTGCTCATAGTTTCGGATTTGGCCATCTACGCCCACTTGAAAAAGATTGTATGCTGACTACCCGGTATCGAGGCTGCAAGTATAGAACGACTGGTAATAGGCCTTAAACAGCGTAATCTTCACTGCACTTTGCAAACCTGTATATCAACATAATTACTCTGCACTGACAGTGCTACACGTTCTCTTTCTACATCAAATTACCTAAATTACCTAAATTAAATTACCTACCTTGTTGTGACCACCTTTATTTAATTATGTAAGCTGTGGTTAACGATGCTGGTTAGCGATATGTTAAAATTATGTACTTTAGATGCGAATTATCTGGGGGCACGGCAGTGCCCCCGCCAAGTCGAGCAAAAAAGCGGCACGGCCGTACCATCCTTTTCTCGAAGCAATTCAGGCCATTTTCGGTCGAAAATATATAGGGGGTCCCCTATAACTTCCTTGTGGATAAAGCTAGAAGTCTGAATTTTCAGCTACCAAGCAGTCATGGTATAAACACGCTAAATTTCAAATTTCATTCAATTTGATTCAGTAGTTTTAGAATTATAACTAGTCAAAGTTGCTTAATTTCGTCACTCACTGACTGACTGACCGATCATCAAAACTCTAAGGCACTTCTAGCAGACATAGAAGCTTCAAATTTGGAACACAATAATTAGTGTTTAGTGTATAGATCAAGGAAAAACTAAAATATTTTGCAATTTCGCTCCAGTTTTCTAGATATATCAACTGCATAAATAACTTTGTAATCCTATATAAAGGTATAGGATTACAAAGTTACATTTGCAGTTAATGAATCACTGTACCTGTATAACAAAGTTACATTTGCAGTGAATGAATCAGTGTACATGTATATAATATGTGTAGATAGGTACCTAGATATAATGGAATAATAGGTGTAGATAGGTACCTAGATATATATATAATTATGTTCAAAGATAACTTGTAAAAGGAAAAAAAGTAGGAATATCTACAAAAAGAAATGAGATGCCATCAAAAACATAACTTGTAAAAAAACCCAAGTCTCGCAACTCAGTTCTTCTACCGTAAAAACTTGTGAGATCAATGTAATACCAAGTCGGTTAATTTATTCAGTTCCTACTTAAGGTTCCTTCTGTGTTACGTTATTAAGTAATTAGCTAACCTAACAAGTAACAACATCTTATAGTGACCATATCAATATTGAAAATCTTTTATGTTTTAAATAAATAGATTGACTTGGCAATCGCACTAAACAAATATAATATGTAGGTAGATATTACTTGTGAGATACATTGTGTTTTCATGCGATGGTCAAGTCGATCTATTTATTTAAAACATAAAAGATTTTCAATATTGATATGGTCACTATAAGATGTTGTTATTTGTTAGGTTAGCTAATTACGTAATAACTTAAGACAGAAGGAACCTTAAGTAGGAACTGAATAAATTAACCGACTTGGTATTTACTTTGATCTCACAAGTTTTTACGGTAGAAGAACTGAGTTGCGAGACTTGGGTTTTTTTACAAGTTATGTTTTTGATGGCATTATATTATCGTGTACTGTTGGTTGACCCAAATAAAGTGAAAAAAAAAACCATCAAATGGATGACAAATACTTACCATGATAATATTAGGTACCCTCTACTGCCCTAGTGAAATTGGATATCTTTATCATTGGATAAAAATAATAAGGTGACATATTATTATGTATTTCTTGTTTGCAGGACGCGCGGAAACCTGGATATTTTTCTACGGACCGATCGCTGTGCTCATCGCTGCCAACGTTCTCCTATTCATCTTGTCTTCTTTCAAGTTGTGGCGACATACAAGGAAGTATGAAGTTAACACGCTGAACAATCTTAAACACAGGTTTGTTCAACAAAATGAGTAAAAATACATGCCAGTTGCTATCCGTAACATAACAAATTCTAGTGAGAGTAACGTATACGTAAAACACGTTATACCTAGTTTTTTTAGAAATCAGTATAAGAACTTAAAACAGAAATTATGGCCTTATCACATTGAAGTATTATTACTAGCGTATAGAACAGACACCGCGAACACAATGTATGTTCCAATGAATTGACGCCGCGCGGCTTCAATGTCCAATGGATTCGTTCGATTTTGAAAGGAGAACAGGGGCTCAAATTTGAAAATAGAACCTTCCGGCGGGGACACACATTTTGTTTGAGATGTCTACTCTATGTATATATGTACCTCAATGCCTTATCATGATATTATTGTACTTTTCAGGTTCCTTCTGTCATTAAAGCTCTTCCTGGTGATGGGTATCTCGTGGATATTCGAAATCGCAAGCTTTGCACACGGAGAATCACATATCATTTGGTAAACAAGTTTTTATGATACGCATTTCTGAACACTTCTAAACATTAGAGCATTTTATATGACGAAAACATTTATTTACAGGAAGATAATGGACATCTTCAACTGCCTACAAGGGGTCGTCATATTCCTTATTCTCGTGGTGCTGCGGAAACGTGCGATGCAGGGGCTGGCTAATGAGAACTGCTGTGTGATCTTCACGAGACCATTGGCTGACAAACTGAGCCCCGACGATGAGGATGATCAGCAAATACTAGCAGACGAAACTATGGAAGTCAGGCTTAATTAAGGGAAAGATCTACTCTACGTCGTCATGTCGTTAAGTCTCGTTGTATGCCGTGGCGTGGTGCATCATATTGGTTCATTATTGTAAACAGACAATTTTTAGATTTATCTTTATCGTTTTTCATAGGAGTGAAAGAAACAAAACAATTTATGAGCCTTCTATAACTTCGCTTGTTTTTATGAATAAGGGGTAACCTTGTAGCAGATGCACCACCATGTCCACCATGGTGTATTGTGTTGTGTCGCATCACTTCACATCACGTCACGACACGCTAGTTTAATCGAATTTATTTTAAGGCTGCGCCGTATCCGTTTACCTATGCAATAAGTTTAAAAAAATCTGTGTAAAATGATTGATATCATTTGAGTAAGGTAGTTTTAAGGTCATTGTGTATTCGTGTTATGCATGTATGAATTTTTATCACATGTGACGTACATTCATGGTTCAGAGTATAATCAGCGTCAACAGGTTACCGATATTTGTTTTAAGTCTATTTTTAACCGACGAAAAAAAAAGGAGGAGGTTCTCAATTCGACACGTATATTTTTTTTTTTTATGTATGATGACTCAGAAATCTGCACAGGGTGGTCCGATTTGGATGATTCTTTTTTTATTGGATAGGGTATGTCCTGAAGTTGGTCCCATATTTTTTTGAAAATTTTATTCCCACCCTAAAGGTACGAAAATAGGGAATGATTGATTATTCACCCGTTTTTTACCCGGAATTTTTACATGTTTACCCCAATAACTTTGTACTGGATGATCTGATTTCGATGATTATTTTTTTATTGAATAGTGTGTACCTTGAGGTTACTCTTGTTTAAATTTTGAAACAAAATTTCACCCCTATAGGTACGAGAATAGGGGATGATTGATATTTCATCTACTACATTTTTACCTGGTAACTGAATCTATAATTCATAACATCAATAGTTTATTATTAATTATAAGTATTATAGCAACTAAAAATTTAAAAATAATTACTTTTTAACAAAAAATAAAACCAACGAAAAAAAAACTGAAAAGCAAAAAATAAAATAAACCATTTAGTATTATAAATTAAGATCCAAAATTAACAGTAAATAAATAATTTTGAGGCGGTGCCAAACCAATGAAAAAACAAACGGCGAAAAGATGTGCGCTGCGCTGCTGCTGCCGTGTGCATCGCATGCCGCTGCCGCGCTGCCCTCATAATATTATGAATTTTATGTAATTAATTTTGGTTGTTTGTTTGGCACGGTCTCAAAATTATTTATTTACTGTTAATTTCGGATCTTAATTTATAATACTAAATGGTTTATTTTATTTTTTGCTTTTCAGTTTTTTTTTCGTTGGTTTTATTTTTTGTTAAAAAGTAATTATTAAATATATTTTTTTGCATTGTACACAGTAGCTTCATCACATTGCCAGCGTAGTTCACTAGTCTCTGGAGACGTGGACAGTATTTAATCACTTTCATTCAATCATGGTCAAAAGTATATTGTTATCAAATGTTGCTAAACTCAGTCGGTTCAAAACAGCTTTCGGGCTATGAGCACTCAACCCACCATTCTTGATGTAGGTAGGTAGGTACCTATAGTTGTCGCTGATTAAATCTAATCACTACTTTATATCAAATTAAGTAAACTATATTTTTAAGCAACTTACTCTCAATAGCTGAATGAATCTCCTTTACGTTTTAGTTAGGTATACCAATTTCTTTTTATTCTCTTAAATTCCTAATTAGCCATTGAAGTATAATGTCATAGAATAGACATCTCTACAAAATGTGTGTCCCGCCGGGTGGTTCTATTTTCAAAATTGGGCCCCCGTTCTCCTTTCAAAATCGAACGAATCCATTGGCAATTGAAGCCGCGCGGCGCCAATGCATTGGAACATACATTGTGTTCGCGGTGTCCATTCTATACGCTAGTTATAATACTTCAATGTAATTAGCATGTTATGTAACATTTTTTATTTTGTAATTATGTGCCATAATATTAATACTATACCTAAAAGTAATGTAATGCATAAAAATGCTATACTTAATAAATGTAAATAGGTTATTTATTATTACAAAAGTACAATATATTTTTTTAATTATGTTTATCTTATCTACGTGACTAGCATTTACTTGTGTAAATACTAGATTTTCAACGAATCTTTTTAGTCTCAAAGACTTTCTTAAATTGAGATTTCAGGCTCTTTAAGTAAAAAGAATAATAAACATTGTTATGATATAAAATACCTTATGTTTTATTTATAATTTTTAACTACCTATTCTATGTATGTATTTATATCACCATCACTACGCATAGATAGATGTCCCACTCCACTGCTGGGATAGAAGTCAGAATTATTCCCGGATTCTTAATAAGGGTCAAGAAGTTTATTATGAGGTTTTGAGAAATTTCTCACCAGTTCAAATTTCGCTCCGTTTTCAGCGGAGCAAGACAATGATAGTACAGTGGGCCCAAGTTATCTGTGAAATGGCGAAAATTGGAACTAATGCTGCCCCATTCATAAGTTCTTTGTGTTCATTCATTTACATATAATACGTCTCGAATTGCGTCCAGTGATTGGTCCAATGCGTCCGACAGCGCCCTCCCACACACACAGATAAGTTGGGTGCACTCACTGTACAGACTGTACTCCTCAACTAAATCTGCACTTGGGCGTAATGTTGCAAGCATTGAAATACGTGTCTTTTATTTTCAAAACTATTTTATGGACATATTAATAGTGTTGTTAATGTGTTCATCAAAGCCCAAAGGTAATAACGATTAACGATATCTATTATGAGAATATATAAAACATTACATTTAATAAAACATTAAATTTTTATATTCCTATTTCAATGCTACCAACATTACGCCCAAGTGCAGATTTAGTTTAAGAGCATTTTAGTAGAGTTCATAATAATTCGACGGACCTCTTCGACATCTCAAATGCAAAAATGTTGCCAGCACTAGGCATTGCTGTTCTTATCAATATTATGAAAAATTTCATAATATGTATGGGTGACTTTTGAAATAAAATTGACCATTAAATATTGTTATTTTCTTAATAATATGCGACTGTATTTTGTTTACATTCCATACAACTAATCTTTATTGATTTTAGTCGACATCAAATTATTGTATGGAAGGTATTTTAATTGCCTACTTATGAACTAAAACGAAAAACACACTAATCGAGCACTATTTTGACCACGAATGTCATGGTTTTTCACTGCACGCCGCAAAAATAACTTTTTGCGCCGCGCCGCTTACATTCTCGGTGGATCGAACGTCAATACTGAAATATCGACACTTACCTGTTACTATTAATTTTCTTCATTATATAGCAACACTCTATTTGTCAAAGCAGTCCGTCGAATTACGGATTCGACTAAAGTTAATTTCAAATAAGCATTTTTTTAAATAAAGGAACAGAATAAGAATCTGATATTAAAAACTAAAGACCAAATTTCAAATCGTAACGCCATACCATATTGGTTGTTCTCTTTATAGTCTATCATAAATTATTTTAATTTGATTTAATGAAAATATGAAGAGAGCACAAAAAACGAAAAGAACCGTTTATTGTATGTTACCTTTGCCTATGGCGTTCGGCTTTCTTTCTTTAACAGATAAAAAAAACGAAATGTCAATGTCAAACAAACATATATACGTCAAAACGGCGGAACGAATCAACGAAACGAAAACGAATTAATCGAACGGCGAACGCAAGTACCTAAATTTGTTTGAAAGAAACATAACAAAGTGATTCCAAAGAATAAAATAATATAACGGCGAACCTTTAAATGCTGTGCGTTAAAACAAAAACAAAAAATAGATATAAGTTTATGTACGCACATGAATCAACTGTATTCCATTTTTAAAAAAGTTATTGGAGAAAAGTTTCTACTTTGCGATAGTTTGTGATGAATGTAAAGTGGTTTTAAAAGGATAACAATGCACTTTCCGTGTATTTTAACACTCCTAGCAATAACTCTAATAGTTGATGAGTCGATTTGTGAAGTCGGCGAAGTGAATCTCGACGAAGTATCGGAAAAACAATACTCTGTGAAAATAAACAAATGTTGCGAAGAAAACGAAATTATGGTGGACACTGGATGCAGACTAGCAAACGAGTATAACCAAAGTTAGTATTAGTAGCAAATGTAGCTAATTAAAACCATATAACCCGTATCAAATTACATTAGTTAGTAAGATCAATGTGGCGTAACAATTAGTACCGTTGATTCATAATGTCGCACTTTAATTTATAGATAAGTGTATTGTATTTCAAGATTATAATCAAAGACACCACATTCAAGTACAAGTATAATCATTAAAACTATTAATTTTGTTTTCAACAACAAACATGGCCATGGACCGAGTGTGGAGGAATATTTGGGACAAGTGGTGAATATCAGCAAAAACCGTTATCATTTCACATTGGTTCTTGCTTTTTAAACTCAGAGTTTATTTTAACATCACTACTATTTAAAGACATGTACTATAAAGTAATAATTATTATATCATTGCTCTTTTTCAGGTGTCTGGGTGCCTCAGTTCAAAACTGAGGATGGCAAAGATGCCCAATTGAAGTACTTCAGATATGTGCTTGGTTTGCCCGACTGTGAAACTACACAGCGGAGACCTATATTTGACTTGGGAAAATCGGAGGATGAGTGAGTCACTTTTTACATCACTTGACACCACATCACATCATTAGTCATAGTTGCTACTTCCTGATAGTAATATTAGTAAACAATGTTTAAGGTGTTACTGTTTCCTGTCTCTTATACTTTGCTCTCTCTTTAATTTTCAGGCTGAATTTATTAATAGACGGTCGTCTAAGACATCTAATTCATCATGAGCATAGCACAGTCAATATAAAAGATGATCCGCTGGTAACAAACTCATTTAGTATTCATGAGTCTATAACAATCCCAGAGTTAAAGGAACCAACGTCATACATTCATGGTCAGAACAAGTATTGCATGGACAAGGTAAAGTGAATGGTTCCTTAATAGATAAGTCATTATCACATTAATATCAGATATGTTTAATCCAGGCATCCATACGTTCATGAGTCAAAAAATCATCTTTGAAGTTCTCACCAATTCATATTGGATTGCAGGCTATCAAGTGTTCTACATTATGTAGCATACAAAATCAATAAGTTTGACGACCCTGTAGCCTAGTTGGTAGCAACCCTGCTTGCGAAGCAGGGGGTCCCGGGTTCGATTCCTGGCAGGGGCAGATATTTTGTGACAGTTTTTTTGTACTCTGGTCATGGGTGTTATTGTGATGTGTTATATGTGTCGTCCATGCCACCCGCAACACAGGTAAAAACCTACTGCAGGAATATGAGTGTGGAAGCGTTTGTTTTTATTTTGTTTGTTCTATACCAAACTATGGATTGCTGCTTTTCCATGTTATTAATAATTCTGTATAAGAACTATGGATCTATAGAAGATATTGCACATCCTAGACATATAGCTATCCTCAAATAAAAAAGAGCTAAAACTTTTGTACTAAAAAACAAAAGAAGTTCAGTAAAATGTCATTAAATTTATGAATTTTAAGTGACACTAAATCACTAAATATATGACTTTGTTCACAGATTCTCATATCAAGTACAAATGGCACAGGCCAATATGCGTTGGTTTGTGTACCTGAAGTGAAAATTAACTGGAAAGATGCAAGCTTTCTTATGAAGAAAATCCTCAATCCCATATTTCATGCTATAGCAATGATTTTATTTTTACTCATTGCAATAATTTATTTTGTGTTGCCAACTTTACGTGACCTGGCAGGGAACATTATTACTACAATAAATGTATGTCTAATAGTGAGTCAGGCAGCCGATTTGGTTAGAATATTTACAGAATTCAGCAACCATGTCAGTTTCATGGTGACAGGTATGTTAACAGGTTTTTGAGTGATGTTTTAATTTTTTTGTGACAGGTAATTATTTATAATGTAAGGGCTTGTTTCACAATCTTCAAGTAAGTCCGAAGGAATCTATTCGTTGGTTAAGTTGAAATTTCGTGTATGTAAAATGACACTTTAACGTCACTTTAACCGGCGAATAGCTTATTCAGGACTCTACTTGAAGATTGTGAAACAAGCCCTAAGACTGATTAAGAATATATCTTTTAACCTACCAAAGACATGGTTTGATCATTACATGTTTAACTGGTTGGTTGGTTAACAATGTAAGCTAATATCATGATTATCAATGCAGAGTACAAATCCTGGTTGAAGTTATTCGAAAGATTCAGTAGGTTGTGATGGAAATTGTTAGTCTCAAAATTTCATGGGATGATTTCTATGTTTGGCTGCATAGAGAAAATCCAATTGATTGCATAGTTTTAGGTTGACCTGTATCTTAAAAGTTTAAAAGTAATTTTAATATTTTGTTATTTCAGATATAATTTTATATGTAAGTTTACTGGGTGCTTTCTTCTGGTTGAACAGTTTCGGATTTTACATCTGGAAGACTTTTAAGTAAGCATCAAATGGATATAATTTGATCATGTGACATATATTCTTAGGAATAATAATGATATTAATTTGTGTAGGTCAAGAAACGTGTTTCTAAGGGTGACAGATGTAAGGAAGTACTGTTACTACTCAAGTGTAGTGTGGTCAAGCGTGATAATAATGGCGGCGATGGCAATCTGTGCACATTTTCTACTGGACACTGGCACAAATCCTTATAGAAAAACAAAAACCCAATTTTCTTCATCCATATTAATTGATGATGTTGAACAAGAAACTATTGGTAAGCTTAGCTTTATGACGTAAATACAAACTAATGACATGCTTCAAACAATGTCTTTGAGTGTCTTTAACCATAACTATAATTTCAGGATGGCTGGGCATAGCTATATTTTTTACACCAGTTGCATTTACTATCATCTTCAATATATTCTTTTATGTTACAACACTAAATGTCATTAAAAGGATAAATATATATGGAAGAATTCACTACAAGCTGAAAGGATGGTAGATATTTAATTGGTTCATTTAATTTTCTTTTGTCCCATCTGTCGGAGGCATTCCTCATACAATTTTGACACCTCATAGCCCAGTTGGTAGTGACTTCAGTCTTGTGACACTGCCTACAATGCAAGGGGTCTCAGGTTCGATTCCTGGCCAGGGCACATATTTATGTGCCAGATAAATATTTGTAGTTGGATCATGGGTGTTACAGTAGTGTCTCATTTGTGTGGTCCATGCCACCCACAACTCAGGAAATTTTAGTGTGGGGTATGAATGGAAGCATGTAATTGTTTATTAATTTAATGTTAATTTTTGACCATTTGTGACTTCTTATTTTCACCCTCTACAATACAATTAAACCTAGTTCTCATGACACAATTAATCTTAATATACAGGGTGACTGGTAAGACACTTGTGATATTGATAGGGCATAATCAGTACTCGATTCTCGATCCAAATACGTAATTAAAAAGGGTGCTTAAAATTTGACCTAATTATCCATTAAAAACAAAAAGTGTGGACACTCGGAACGCACGCGGTTAATAAATAATATTACATCAAAAACGTGGTGAAACACAAATACTACCGGCTGTGCTACCAGTGTTTGTAATTTTGCCGCTTCCGACAAAAGTCGGCGCGCTCAAAGACCGCGGTGTCTTTGAGCATCGATGCCGCCGCCGCCGACTCCGCCTGCCAAAATCTACGCCAAACCTACTTACTACCTCAGTTCTGTTTACGCGCACGCGCTGATCAGGTCTAAGATCATAACATCAATTAATTAACAAAGTAATACCTCCAATAAATCACAGTTTAAGAGCTTACCTTTGTATTTTAGCCTGTTACAAGCTAGGGAAAGTATTAAGAGAAAAGTAATCATATGTTGGCCTTATCAAAGGTCATTGACCCCACCGGCTGATCGCGCGGCACCGCGGCGTGGCGACGTTAGACCGAGGCGTTTCGAGCGTGTGTACACGGTGTCCACGCTTCCGGAGTATTTTGAGATTAATTTGATTAAAGTTAATTTACGGGCTGTGAGGATAATTTTGATTTTGATTTTTTTAATCATTTACTATGACCATGTACTATCATGTCCTTGAGTATCTAAAGTCTTTTACCAGTCACACTGTATATAAATTACGTGTCTCGTTGTTTGTCCGCGATGAACTCCTAAACTACTGAACCGATTTTAATCAAATTTGCACACCGTGTGCAGTTTGATCCAACTTGAAAGATAGGATAGCTTACATCTCAATTTATAGTCGCAATAATTTATATGGCAGAACAACGTTTGCCCGGTCAGCTAGTTTTATATTTTTTTTTATTTTTTTTCAGTTTTGACTTATTCCTTCAGATGTTTCTAATAATGACGATAGCATGGCTATTCCTCCTACTGTCATGGCTGAACTTCGATGGATTGATATACGCGCATATCGTGGTTAACCTGTTGCAAGCGATTCTCATGTTCTATGTCTGCATCTCTAGGCAGTCACATGTCACATTTCTATTGAGAAAGAGTTGTTGCTATGCCGAACCTGTTCCCACAGGCGAATGGGGCGACGAGATGACACATATGAATGGGAGTACTTACTAAAACACTCAAATGAAAATGAATTTATAACTAGAATCTCACTCGAATTAAATTGAATGTATAACTAGAATCTCACACTAGGTAGCAAACGTTATTCACAAATAGTGATTATCACTTCGTTTTAGGTATTGGCATAGTGAATTCACCTGTGATTTTATGTCGTTATTGTTAAAATAATTTGTGCCTTAAATTATGACTGATAAGATCAAAATTGCATTTGCTGCTTTGGTTGACATAGGGTATTACTGAAAGTAAAAAAAAACACAAAGATCAATACAATTTTTGTATTGAGTGCTCACATGGATACTTAATTATAAATTACGATCGAATTTGGACCAAAAGTATTATAGTTAATTTACGTAACCCTACTAATATCAGATACTAACTTTTAATATGCACATAGATTAGGTATTTATAGAAGAGTAGTCTTCAAAACACGCCATTCCAAACGCACCAATAACATTACCACTAAATTTTGAATAATAAGACTGCATTATTTAATATTACACATTCGATGAAGAGTAGTCCGTCCCACTGGTATTACTAAGTCAATAAAATTATATTAGGCAGCTGGAAAAAGTGAATTTAATATTAAAATTTAATAGTTATTAACTTATCATGTATTTTAGTATTGCTCTCTCTCTCAGCACTAAATGTATTTAAGCTTTCCCACTTGTATTTTATGTTTAGTATACAATGAATTTACAGTGACATTTTTACGATATCAGTATCAGTAATTTTAAACATGATTAGCGCATTTATGTGTACATTTTGTAAACTTTTATCTCAATAAAATACTTTATATAGTACTATTGTGTGGTTGTTTACTTTTATGTCTAAAAAAATATGACAATTCATGATTTTGGTTTCTAATTTTCTATTATGTATATGTAATTGGTCATCAAAAACATTTAACATTACATGTTTTTTTCTCGTGAATATAATGGAAGTTGTGTGACCTGGTGGTAAGTGGCCACCGTCGCCCATGGACAACAGAAACAGACGATGAATTGAAGCGAAGGACAGTAAATTATATTTAAGACAAACTGTCTCATTTGCTAATACCGCAATGCAGGTAACATTAGAAACTTATAGTAAGACTTACCTGTGCAAACAGCTGCCCCTCTTGTCGGCGTATCAGTGGCGCCAACTGACAGCGCACTACCAGGTGGCAGTCGTCCATCACCGTGTTGAAGAACCGCCGCGTCGGCAACAGCGCCTCCAGGTCGATCATTAGCTCCAGGAAACGTTCGCAGTACCTAGCAACAAAAAAAAGTGTAAACAATTTGAATTTAGAACGTGATCCATCTAGCGAGCGGTAGCAACGCTGACAACATTATTGCGGTTTTTTTTTTCGGTTTTTCAAGTCTGCACTCATAACCACAGACACAATACATGTCTGTGATTATAACCTTCAGATCTATGTGAAGTACGCTTCTGAAAAAGCAGCGGCAATTTAAATGTTGGTCCACAAAGGATTGTAATATGACGACATTTGCTTTGAGGAAAATACATATCTGAATAAAAGATGCGCATAATAATATGCATCTTAGAATAGCATTTGACCAACGTGACTATGGCATCAATTCTTCTCACAAGATATAACATAAGTTGTAGGACAGTATGGGTTGTGATATAATAGAAGTACCTGACTGCATTGGTATCCACTTCATCAGTCTCCGGGATACTCTCCAATATCCTCATGAACTTGATCATCAGCTTCTGCAAGAACCGCCGCTCCCAGTTCAGTTTCTCCATCAGCTCAGGCTTGTCCTTCTTCTGTATGGCGCGCCAGTACTTGCGCCATTTTGGTACATTCTTGAATTCTTGGTTCCTTCGTGCTGAGAACCGTACGACACATTTAAATTCATGACTTATAATAATCAAAATATTACCAATCAAAATAATACATTACAGAAACAGTTTTCGAAAAACATATCAAAATCGCCATATTTTACTTCATTGCGAATATCTATTATACATATATTTTAAATACATATAGGTTCTCATGATTTTTTTGTATCTCCTTTAGAATTTACCGGCGTTCATGTGGCGCAATGGTTACTATATATCTATATATATATATCGAACCGCCGTTCAAAGATTCCTGCGTTCGGTTCCCAGCGAGAGCCAAATTGAAATATCTGTTCTTGTCTGGGTGTGTGTCCTTGTCTTTATATGTTGTCCATGGCACCCATGTCACAGGATATGATGCCCCAACTCAGAGTCACTAATGGTTACTTAAATTGGTCCTTAGTACAGAATTCGTATGGTGATTCTTTACTAAGAAGCGATTAAAGTAACCGTTGGTGACTGAGTTGGGGTGTGAGTGTGTAGCGCAATAGGCATGGTGACAGTAAGTAAAAATCACTAAAATTATGTTTTTATTTAATGAAATTACAAAACACGCATTTATCGAATTATTATTAGCGAGATTATCAATATTTTTGATCAAATAAAACTACAAAATACGGCAAGCCGCCTTGTTAGCTTGAACGCCAGTCAGTCTCAATTAGCGCGCATTACGTCACACTTCTTAAAACAAATGAATATCACCTAACTAATAATGACGAATAATGATGTCTTTTGTTTTGTTTAAATTGAAATGTATTTATTTTAAACTAAACTTTTTTTTTGCGGAAATATTATATATGTTGTAATTATAATACATATATTTCCCAACAATATAGAACAGTATTTCAAAATCTGTCATCATGCCTATTATAATTACTATCAAGTTATCAACGTACCTTCCTGCAAGCTGACCCACATGCTGAGCGACACGAGCCGCTTGACCTGGTCGCGGCAGAGCTGCACCTCCATGCTGCTGAAGCAGTGGTTCAGGAACACCAGCAGCGCGGTCTGCTCGCGCATGGCGCGGCTGGTGCGGGGCAGCTCGTCGGACACGCTCGCGCGCAACACTTGCTCGAAGAATGAGGGGAACTGCGCTGGCTTTTTGAGGAACGGCTGCAAGTATAGTTGTTGGTAGTAAAGGTGAGCGCACTTAAGGTCGTCTGTGAAGCGCACTTAAGGTCGATATGCATAATCATAATCATTTATTTGCTATAAATGTGGTAGTACAATGGTGGTATTTTAATACAATATGGTTTTCACACATTTAGCTTTTCCAAGCATGCAAATATTTAAAATATTATAATTGTAACATTTTATTCTAATAATAAATTAAATTAAATTGTAATTAATGTCAATAGGTGTAATAAATGTCAAATTATAAATTCATTAAATAGTGATGTCAATCTGTTATTAATAAAAAAAATGCTTAAATAATAATAATACGTAACGTGGACGGGACATCGTTTCATAGAAAATGTAAACGATAGCGCATACGCAACAGAGGCACGGACGGGACGGGAACGGGGCACGCACGTATATTTATGCCCCGTCCACTTAACATATGCATCGACCTTTAGACTTGGATTTTTCTCAGATAACTGACAATCAAAACGATTAATTACGAAATAATTAAAAAGTTCTGTTAAACAGCTAATGTAAAGGTTGTATTTAGGACTATTTTTTGTTTGGATATTTAATTAGAATTTTTATCATATTTAGATAAAATCTAATAAGAAATTTCAGCGTTCGGGCGGCATGAAACTTTCGACACTCTGGTAAGCCTCTAACTCTACCTCCATTCCATACTGGAACAACAGGGTGGCATGCAATAAGCCTCCTCGAGAGGAGAGACCCGTACCCTGCCATTACTGAGTAAAAGTCAAGTGTACAATACCTGCCAAGCGGGCACCCTCTCCCTGAACTTCTCGTTGATCATGACGATGATGGACATCATGTGCGCGTGCGAGGCCGAGCCCGCCTCGTAGTGCGGCCACAGGTAGTTCTCCAGGTACTGCGAGAACTCCAGCATCATGATGCGACGGACCGCAAAACTGAAGACAGATTCAATTTTTACATATAGATATAATGAAAAAAAAGTATTTAAAAAATATTTTTATTTATAAATTAATATGTTGATGGAATCTTTGTAATCAGTATAAGGAATAAAAGTAATTATCTTCAAGTGCTAAAAATCATCAATTTAACAAGATAATAGAAAAATTGAATGTGTACTGATATGAAAAAAAAATAGTATCCAAGTGCATAAATATTAAAAAAAAAATGTTTTATTATCATGAAACAGGAAATCAAATACTGTTCAAAAAACTTATAAGAATTAGATCATTGCTAATAGAAAAATCCAAAAACATTTTTGACCATAAAAAATATTTCTTTACATAATTGTAAATATTAATATTACTAGTTAAATTAAATTTTAAATTATTATTAAAAAAATCACCTGTAATAACTGTACACAGTTAAAGAACAATCTACAAGCTGGCAAATTTCGAAAAAATAAAAAGGTCAATACACCCAATCCATAAGGCCATTGACCCTGAATTTTTCAATTGTTCAATTCAGTGTGGCCTAGAGGCTTATAAAGTGAATAATAAATGTTAACAATATTGCAATATTTACCAAGATCCAACTATTTCAGCAAGATATATAGACTCCACAATAGCAGCATCATAAGGTAGGTGATTCTTTGTTTGTGGAGACCAGTACTGACTTGCGAGCTGTGGACGGAAGTGGCCATGTGGATTAACAATTCAATGAGACAAGTTACCTAGATTTGGGCTCCCATTTTGTATATAAATACCAGTTGGCTACAGTGCCTATTAATTTAATTCATAATTCTTGAAGCCAACACGATGTTATTGAAAATGGAAGTGAATGTATTTAAAGTAAATTAATTTGAATAAAATAATATTTTTGGGTCCTGTGAAAAGAAAATATCTTATTTAAATCTTTCATTTACATTCATAAAACATGTTGGTTTACATTTAGTGGTATAGTGGTATATGCAATATTCAATATCAGAATATAGTTATAATGCTATATTATAACACTAGCTGCCCGAACAGACTTCGTTCTGTCAAAAGTTTTTTTTGAGATGAAAACTATCCTATCTTTCAAGTTGGATCAAACTGCATATGGTGTGCAAATTTGATTAAAATCGGTTAAGTAGTTTAGGAGTCCATCGCGGACAAACAACGTGACACGTAATTTATATATATTAAGATTATAATATAATAATATATTACCTTTCAATATTGGAATAGATAGAACAAGAATGTTTTGAAAACTCTCTTTCCTTTTAAAATCTTTATTTTATTGTAATTATCATATTAGTTATATGTATAATATTATGCAATAATATTTCACAAAAAGAGGTAATAGTGTTCAATTACTAAGCAACTTGAATATTGATTTTGTGGGTTCCAGTATTATTAAAAACATTAGGGGTGTGCAATAGTTATCGACATACATAGATAGATAGACTATACACTCATAGCTCTACACTAGGATTCCCTATGTTGTGGATGCGATGGACAACACATAAAGACAAGAACGACAAGACATGGCAGTCCAGTATGGTAACCATTATTATGCCGTGCAGGTTGTCAATACTACTCTCTTAAGCTGGCCATACACGATCAAGTGTACTTGTCAAGTTTGTTTGATTTGATGCGGCATCCAGTTGACCCGACCCCATATAGCCCATTCTGCCCATATGGCTAGCTAGCTATATGACTAGCTAGTCAAGTTTACTGGAGCCGCATCAAGTCTGCTGCAAAATTGACAAGTAAACTTGATTGTGTATGGTCAGCTTTGATCAGTTTACAGTGAAATATCACAATGTCATAGTTTTTCTCTGACAAAACGAAAGCTTTGGATGTGAATCTATAATTCATAAATTTAATGTTTCAAAATTAATATCATAGTGAACTAAGCAATTGCTAACAAATCACTGAATTTGTATGTATAATTTAATGTCTATGATGATGAGTAATAGGTATTTGTAATTAACATCATGCAATAAAAAATATTTTTTTGGCCATTGAGCTTGAGAAGGTAACTTCCTTGTGAAGGAATGCTTAAAGTATATCACAGGTTGCCGTTATTTCCGAAAAAACAAGATAGTGTCCGAAACATTAAACAAATATAACTTTAACCTAACTTTTGTAGCCTACCTGTGTTATTCTGTCTGCGTTTATCTGAGAAACAGTAGGTAACGGTACTGTGGGTTTATTCGGTGGAGGTGTTGTTTCAGTCTTCATTTTCACAAATTATTGGTAGGTTTTATTTCAGAATCAATTTGAAAGCCGACGTTCATTTGTAAATAAACATCAACATTCAAGCGATACTCCTCCTTATAACAGGTGTCAACTGTCAAGTGTCAGTCATTATTAAAATAAATAATGACATACCCTACGTTCCAGTAGACGATCACAACGACCACGCTCACGACCGCGATTTTTTCGTTCCACTAGCTTGTGAGCGTTACAATCATACACCCAAGTGGAACGGGTATAGTGAGCGACGTGAGCGTTCAAGGTCAAGCCACAGAGTATTTACACGTTTTAGCCGTTGATACAAAATGTACTCTATGAAGTTGAGAATAAGACAAGTCTGAAACATTAGAGGTTATGTTATAATTTTTAAGCTATAAATAAACGTTACATAATTAATTATCAATTTTATTTTTATACTAGCAAAAAAGTATATCTACAAACAAAACATTTTTTTTATGAATAGAATAATAAAAAATTGCATAATAATTATGTTAATGATATTGACCGACGAGGAAAAATGTATACATGGCTATATGTATAGTTAATTAAACATTAAAATTATTTACATAATTTAACATATTTATATCCACTTGTGACCCCACGTCGAGCATCTGCTGGAGAAACTACTATAATCCATTAAAGTATTTCTTGTCGAATCATATACAGTAATT
Organism: Thymelicus sylvestris; assembly: GCA_911387775.1. Taxonomy (NCBI): domain Eukaryota; kingdom Metazoa; phylum Arthropoda; class Insecta; order Lepidoptera; family Hesperiidae; genus Thymelicus; species Thymelicus sylvestris. The sequence goes on along the minus strand of OU426905.1, from coordinate 10,953,387 downwards.
TTTTCCATCACCATCCTTATCTTTTATAAAATTGCGCCAAATTTCTATCACCATCCATTTCTACCCAGTATTGCCAGGTCTAAAAACTGGCGAGAGTAACTTCGTCGTATCTGGCAACACTGCAATTCGACCACTTCGACCCACCCCGTGAGGTGGGTTGTTTTGAGCGTGCCGTGAGCGAAATTAATGACGTCATCAGTGACGTATTCGCCGCGACCATGACGACCGTGGTCGCCATGTGGAACGCGTTTTGATCATTGTGAGCGATGTGAGCCTCTACTGGAACGCAGCCATTTAAACTTAGTAATGTCAAATTTGTGACGTTCAGAAATTAATGTGCAAAATAACCGGTAATAAAATACCGGTATTTTAAGTTTAAGTCGTGCTGTGGTGGCTTAGAATACTGGGCAAAGAGCCATGCCGCCATAATAGAGTATCGTAAGAGGCAACAAAAGCTTGCCCGCTTCGTGCTAAGGCTTTATATTAGGTTTATAGATTATATTGTCATTATAATTATTTAATTATTAATATTAGGTATTGCTGGTATTATCATTTATACCCAAGCATGCCCAGCTAGCTACCGCCCTCCTGATTGCTTATTGCTTGAATAATAAATAACCCGCCAAAGTCTCCTTGTGTTCTGACTAGGGTTTAACTGTCATCCCTTCCTCCCTCTGCCACTTTGCCATTTCTGCCACACCTGATAGCTCGTTTACTTGTTTATCAGCTATTTACAGGAAAATAAAAGTAAAAACCTATCTTCTGTTTTGTTACAGATATTTACCAAAATGATGTTTGATCCGCCAGACTACCCATACAAAGATTTGACAGACACTCTGAGAGAGCAGTATGGCCCTGACGACCTTCTATTTACCGAACCCGGTGCAACTAATTCAAACACCATGGATAAAGATCTAGTGGAAGTCACAGAACAAATCATATCGTCTGTAGAAAACGAACTTTCATTCAGTTCGAATCTAATGGGCCGATATTTTAGTATCGAAAACGGATCCTATCTAGATGTCGCTACTAATGATCAAATTACAGAACTATCAGTTGTGCAGTCTGAAAACTTATTCAACTACGAGTCTACCCTTTTAGATGACAACACCGTAAATCAATTCTTACTTCCGCTGCAAAACTCATCTGAAAAGAATACGGTTAATATTTATAACATTCCATTTTTAATTTAAACTTAAAGTTTTAATCTGCTGGTTCAAGCCCCCAAAAAAAATCAGTAGCTCGAGCACGAATATTTGCGAGAAAGTATTCGTATGGTTAACGTAAGCAATTTGTCAAATTTGTATGGCATTTTAGTGCCATTTACGCACGATAGGGGCGCTTTTGAAAAAATGCCATACAAATTGCTTACGTTAACCATACGAATACTTTCTCGCAAATATTCGTGCTCGAGCTACAGGTTCAAGCAAAAATATCGGATCTGCCAGTGCTTGGTTGTAAAGACTTTTGCCCCCTTTTAATAGACCGTGAAATGTACCGTATTTTTAGGTGTTTCGGTCGCTGTGTCGGAGAGTCAGAAATAATATGGGTCCTCTTTCCTTTTCGGTTGGCAATGCATCGGTAATGCCTCATCAACTCGTTAGTCGGCTATTTAGGCAAAACAATCAATGTTATGATCAGCCCATGGTTGAGACCATCAAATCAAATCAAATCATATTGATTTATTTAGATACCTACCTACTAGCTGGTTCTCACGAATTCATCAAACAAAAAAATATTTGAATACCGTACCTACTTATACAAACCTCCCTTCCTTGTTTTATTTTAAGGTGTTTTTGGAATTTAACATCTTATCTATCAATTTCATAATTAAGCCAGCGGTATGAAATTTTGTGGGGAATAAAATCAATTTTTTCCGTTTGTAATTTGTAACACAGAATCTAGATGGCGTTGGATGGCTGATCAATAAGAACGCCAATATAATGACTATAATACGATAACTAATGATAATAATAATCGTGGTACATCCTATTCTGATTATGTGAAACATCATCATCACCATGGCGTTAAAATCCAGTCGTGCGTCGAAGCTGACACACACCTTTTTTAATCCTTTCTGTTGCAAGTCCCGCACAACTGTTTCAAAACCCCATGCTTCTAGTTCCATTGGTTCATGCTGCGTTGTCTGTCTGTCAGTCACCATTAGCGTTTTATAATCACTAGTTAGTCCACTATATTTATCCGCTTTTGATGTAATCTAGGATGTAGATACCATAACACCTTTGAGTTCATTCTTCTTAGACATTTACCGGCCCGAGACATAACTGTATAAACAGAAAGAGGACAAAAACGATAATAATTTTACTAAAGCAAGAAATCCTTGGATTCCAGGAGCCAGAAAACAATGGACCGGACTTATTAGCTTTGCACTCGTGCGTCGTGTGTCATGAAATATTTACCACCGACGTCGATCTGCTCGATCATACGATTTCTGTCCACGCCTCTGACACTGTCGCTGAACAACATCAGAATAGCCTCATCGTCGGCAATATTGATGAGACACGAGACGTAGAAGGTGTGGTTTGTTGTTTGTTTCAATTAAGTACGACCAAGTTTTACAACTGTATAAAGTTTGGCCACTACAACTGTCGTACCTGTATGTAGGTATACCTATTTTGTTAAACAAGTTAAGTATATTTTGTAAAACAAGTTAAAAGCATCGTTTACAGCTTTACGATACATAAAAAGATGCTTTAGGAAAAGAATTTTAGTTTGAAAAGTTTAAAACACTTAACATTCTATATTGAATAGAATGTTGCAATCTGTCTTGCAATCGTTTTTGAGGTTTGAGGTCGATGTATTTCCTTGGAAGTCTTAAACAGTTACCCTGAATATTTAGCAAGTTTATTCAGGGGTAGCTATTATAGAGGGAGAGTCAGAACTCCATTCCTGCTCGTGGTTCTTCTCAACAATACTGTGCACAACTATGCTACCCAATTCAATGCTCATTTCTGGTGATGGGGTTTATAAAACCTGGTATGCTATCACTATCCTTCCAGAATAAATCTTAAGTAGGACGTACTATAAAATGAAGCGGAGTTTAAACTTACTTGGCTTCAACCCATTAATGGCCCACTACTGGGCACGGGTCTCTCCTCTTGAGGAGGCCTAGAGCATGCTCCACCACGCTGCTCCAGTGCGGATTGGTGGAGGGGTTAGTGGCCAACTGACCTTACCAATTAAACCTAATTAACCTGGCCAATTAAACTTACTTACCTATACTTTTTTGTAAACTTGTTTATGATTGTCAGGCATTGCTACTTCTCTCTCGTCTTGTGTGTAGGTTTATACGTGTCTTTAGATAAAAAATGAAATAGTCTCACATTCCTCCAAATATGCAAAGCTGTTACTATTTTAGATCCGAATAATGGCGAGTGCTTCGAATGCGAATGGCTCGTGTGCTGTGTGTGTGAACGAGTCCTGTCGACTGCCTTGGAAAATGAGCCCACAGGTACGTGACTTCGCACAATTTTCAGGCAATCAAAAGGCTTCGATACCTAATTGTAATTTTGCAAATATACAGGGTTATTTGTAACTCGACGTATTCCTGGCGGGAGCTGATGAAGGAGCCAAAATGCAATATAATTGATGTTCATTTGTATGAGCAAAAAAAAAATTCTTGCTACTTGTGGAGATATTTGCAATTTAAACTTTTTTCATTATTTACCCGGATTTTTGCATTTAGGTACAAATTGAAAAAAAAAAGTATGGTATGGTTATTATTTAAAATTATTTTTCTAACTAACACTTCAATAAAGCCCAGCTTACCTTATTAAAATGAAAATTCCTTCTGAATGAAAAACTACGAGCTACAACAAAAACAAAATTATTTAAAAAATACATGTTACTTGACAAAATATGTTGTCTGGTTGAAAAAATTACCATGACACTAGGCTTACAAGTTATTAAAAAAACTTGCCCATTTAATCAGCTTTTTAAAAAGGTATTAATGTTAATCCAAAAACATGTAATTCTTAACAAAAACGGCGTTTCACTCGTCGTAGGTAGAGCATATTTCAGGGATAAAAAGTATAAAGCATAAAAGTAACGCACAAACTATTATTTTTTGTTCATATGTTCAGGATTCGGACCTGTATAAGAAATAGAGGGGCTCATATCGAGCAAGATGTATGAACAAAAAAATTAATAGTTTGTGCACTAGAGTTACCAGACGATCAATTATTTTAAAATCTAGTCCTAACAAAGATTATTTTTCACAAACATTATCCACAACCTGTAAACTATTAATAAAATTTCTAATATAGCACATTTTCAAGTAATGACGTTAAACTCGTTGTTTTACTCAACTGTTTATTTCAGTTTGAAGGGTGTGCCGTGTGGGCGACCCTTGCAAACGAAGCGTGTCATCTCTGTCCTCCGAGTTAGTAATTCATTTACTCCAGGAAGGATTTTAGTCGTGTATTAAGTCAGTTATAGATGTCCATGACCTGACCTTTTAACAGGTGTGATATATGCCTGCTTTATTTTTATATGGTCAAGGAACAGATATGGAATGTCTCCGAAATGTTGAATCCCATCCCATGACTAATTACAAAATGGAATGTTTATATTCCATTTAAATAAATCAACACCATCATAACCATCAAAATCTACTATAAGCCTTTTGTAGGATTTCGTGCGGCAATAATCCGCCACATTAGGCAAGTCCAGATTGGCAGACTTTACCCACCTCTGATATTATAAAGTATGAAGCTCTCTGATATACAGGTTCCTTCTATACAGGTCTTTCTATACCGAGGGTAGAATTACATAAGATAACTTTGATAAGTCAGAGAGTCAGTGCGTGCTGGGATTTGAACATAAATCATCTGTGTGGAAACTCAGGGTTATAATTAATATCGTCGAGTAATTTTTTTGTTGGAATATAACTAAAAACTACTATTCCAGAACAACTATGTTGCACGGGCAGCAGTGGCAAGGGAAGTGTAGCGTCCCGTAAGCTGCACAGTATGTTCGTGTGTGATACCTGCAGCTATTTGTTCGCCGACGCGGAGGCTTTGGATAGACATAAACTCGCATGCTTCGGCCAGGATCAGAGTTACACGGAACAATTGGTGAGGACTTTTTGGTTAGGACACCCTAAAGCAGTCCCAATCGCATTGCGCAGACCAGGTTGTTGTAAGACTTAGAGATAACAGAAGCAGGGCCTTCTACTTGGTGGTATGAGCTTCTGTGTTGCTGTATTGTGACTCGTCTACTAAAAAGGAAGGAGTAGTAAAGTAATTTAGTCAGAGACATACTCAAGTGGAGTTCCGTTGCCAACTGTAGATAATCTTGTGACATTTTTAGAGGCTGCAACTCGTACATCTGAATATAGTAACCGAGATGAACAACTCAAAGATATTTACGCTCAACTTGGTTTATTTATATAGTTATATACGTTCACGAATCTCTACCAATCTCCAAATCCAAAAATCAGCCTTTGTATTTCAAATATCCATATTTTTTTAGAGAGACCTAAACATACAGCCGGTGGAGCAAACAAAAACACATTCGTGCACCATTTGTAGTGCAAAATTTGTATCGTCGGAAGAGATGATGGCACACAGCGTTCATTGTGCGAAGCCAGCCCGCCGCCGCGCCTTCACCAATAGCAACACCAGCAAGATGTGGAACTGTGGCTCTTGCAATCAGTTGTTTGTTACGGCCAGGTGAGTGCAGCGTAGCTAAGATCTACTAAGAGTTTAAAACTAACCAATCAAAACAAATTCTACAGTGCACCCAACTTATCTGTGAAATGGCGAAAATTGGAACTAATGCCGCCCCGTTCATAAGTTCTTTGTGTTCATTCATTGACATTTACTACGTCTCGAATTGCGTCCAGTGATTGGTCCAATGCGTCCGACAGCGCCCTCCGTCAGTTCACAGATAAGTTGGGTGCACTGTAAAGATCAAAATACACTATTATATTAAGAAAGCTATATCTCTTTTCACACAAATACAATATATACAGCTCAGGACCAGTCAGAGTAGTGCAAGTAAGGGAGGGCCTATGGCTATGGCCAGCAGTGTACCTCCAAAGGCTGATGGATGGATGATCTAGAACGCCCGATTTGTAAGTTTGTCTCTGAAACCGCTTTTTGCAAGCCCGCAAATAGTTATGTTATGTTTGTGTTTTAACGTGTTTATTTGTGTAGAGAGCTGTACCGCCACAAGCGCGGCGAAGACCGTGCAGAGGGCGCTCCAGTGCTGGCCTATGTGTGTGAGGAGTGCGACAAGGTACTCGGTAGCGTCTGTGCGCTTCACACGCACAGGAAGATGCACAAGATCACTAAGCCCGTGAGTTACATAAATAAATAAAATAAATAACGCTACACACCCTACACTAGGATTCCCTGTGTCGCGGGTGGCATGGACATGGACAACACTAAAAAGCCATCACGACCCGGGGTTCCTCACTACGCACAAGGCCGTCTTTAACCTATTGGAGGCCCTGGGCATATTAGGATAATGGGGCCCCTATGACTTTGACAGAACACTATTTTTAACCGACTTCAAAAAAGGAGGAGTTATTCAATTCGACTGTATTTTTTATGTTTGTAACCTCAGAATTTTCGACTGGGTGAACCGATTTTGATGTTTATTTTTTTAATCGAAAGCTGACGCTTGGTGGTCCCACTTAAATTTGAGCTAGATCTTGCTTGAGATATTTTGTAGTCGGTTAGTTGTAAAATTCAGATTATTACGTTAGAATAAACAAAGAAAGTAGATAAGCAAGATTCTAGATTTTTTTTTTATTGATTTATCTAAGCATGCTGAAATCGGAAAGATTCATTTTTAGGCGAGAATAGAGTAGCTTCACGCATGCAAAAATTTAATAAGCCAATTGGTATTGTAGTCACTAATTTAGGTTCGTTTTATCCGAATTAAAAAGTTTTTCGGTAATAAATATCGGTTGTCGTTTAGTGATCTGGCAGGAACTAGGGGGCCCCCTCGATCACGGGGCCCTGGGCACGTGCCCAGTGTGCCCAGTGGGAAAGAAGGGTCTGACTACGCAGGCAGGGTACGTTACCAGCTAGGCTACAGGGTCGTAATATTGATGATAACTTTCACTTGGAGCCCTACCACCAAGCCGGCTTCTGTCGCAACCCTACGGCATCATTTAGTGGCACGGGATTGGGGTCAGTCAGTATTCTGGGCCGCCCCAAGCCCCCAATACTTTACATGGTTATAGTAGTTAAGCTTGGTAAATCCTCTTATTTTCACGAGTAACGTAAGTTTTTGTGTCAACCGGGTCTTTCTCTAGTACCCCGAACTGGGTCAAGGCGCCGGCACCCTACGCTCCCAACGCACTCCTGAGTTCTGAAGCTTTGATTGGAGGATTGTATTCATTAACTTTTCATAATTTTTATGTCAACTCGCTTATCTACTCACTCTTGTTTTCATGCTTTTAGGAGCTAGTGAACATTAGAACTTTAGTAAAATAAGTCGCGGTTTCCTGATGGACCAACTACGTACGCGAAACTAGTTGCATGGCACAACTAAATGTTTCCATTAGCACAACTAATTATTACTAACATACATAATTATTTTTGTGGTTATGTGTTTTAGCTTCTTTGTTGGGTGTATGAATATTAATAAGCAGAGTTCGTTATTAAATAAGCGATAGTAGCTGAGCTGCTCTTGCCTTGAATTATATTTAGTTCATTTCATTGCTCTATTTTTCTTGAAATCCCTCTGTCGTCATAGTTATTAATCTCAACGTGCCCTTAATATTGAAATTTTCTCGTATGCTCCAATCAAGTTAACAGGTACCTTGGATGAGGCTCATTGGCTCATATAATAGTGTAGTTAGACAGGCAGAGTAATCAACATTAGAGATAAGCGTCTATCTTCCATCTTACAAATGGTTATACGTTGACACTGTCTCGGGTAACGCTCATACCCCCGCAGTAGATTTTCACTTGTGTCGCGGGTGGCATGGACGACACATATCCCATCACAATAACACCTATGACCCGAGTACAAGTATTTATCTGTCAAATACAGTGTACAGGCCGGGAATCGAACCCGGAACCCCTCGCTTTGCAGGCAGGATCTCTAACAACATATTAGACAAGATACCATAGGTATTTATTTATTCTGCCACCATTTCGGAAAGGTGCTTTGTCAGAGGAGAAGAAACAGCAAAAGAAACTCCTTAACAGCTTCCTTGGTCCAGGGCTACCCGTGCCGTGTCTGCGGACGCCGCTTCAACCAGTCGGGGCACCTGGCCATCCACATGCGCATGCACACCGGCGAGCGACCCTACCCTTGCGACCTCTGCTCGAAGGCGTTTAAAGTTAAGGTAACAACTAACAGGATAAATAACTGAACAAGTATTAAGAACTCAATATATGTACCTAACCCTAATGCGTACAACAATAGCCTTAGACTTAGCATGAAAAAAAACACATTTAATTTTTTGAGTATTAACGAAAGTTAAAATTGGTACCTTCGACAAATACTTAATTGTATTAAGTATCTACTTAAATCCTTAAATGTGATTTATCATATCTAATTAAAGTTTATGTAGAGTTTAGATTTTAAAGAATGCATTGCAATATGTAAAAAATATTGCGAAAGTAAAGGTTAAATGCTAAATTCATTGGAGTTCGAGTGTAACCAAGGGATCGGTCAAAGCGCTGGTTACGAAAGACATTCGCAGTGTAAACAAAATCAAGACATTTTTTGCGACGCCTCACCGCATACGTCAGGTTATTTATTCGATCAAATAAACATTCGAATATTATTCGTTTATCGAATTGATTTTACCCGAATGCGGTCGACGGTTTCGCGACCGACGTGAACATAGTTATTTAACGGTTAAACCAAATAGGTTTGCATCACGGACCTAAAAAAAAGACGGACGTAATCCCAAGAACAAATTCAGTGAAGCACCCATAGTAATACCAACTCTCTATTCGTACAAGTACACAGACGCACACATTGACACCATACTGCTTTGACATTGACACCATCGCGAATCAAAAATTACAAAATTACGCACACATGGTAATCGGTCGGCCATTGTTATGCTTCACTCTCGATTATACGAGGTTATGTCCGTCTTTTTTTCACGTCCGTGGTTTGCATTCATTCATTTAACTACCCAATTTTAAACGAATCTTAAGATATCGGTCCAATTCAAGATCTAGAGATCGTCTATTATAAATAACGTGCCCGTACTAAATATTATTATATGTATTTTTTTAAAAGGAAATATCCGGCAAACGAGCTGACGATCCACCTAAGATGGTGAGCCCACTTAGTCCTATTCACTCTTTTGTATCGAACGCAGACAAGATACCTACTTAGAGTACGGACATAAAATATATTGACTGAGTGCTAGAGCGATCGCGATCGTACAAATCGTTTAAATAGTTCGAAACTGTTCATGACATTCAGTAAGTAAAGAACATCCTAAATAAATAAAAGGACGAAAAGTGCTATTCACACGAGTGACCTTACCCTTGCAATTTCGTTCCTTAAAGTCAAGGTGCGTATGTTAAGTTCAGCCGCTAACCCAGCCACGAAGGTCAGAAGTTAGAACGTGAATAGACACTACAGCTAAACAATGACCAATCGTAACATTGAGTTGGCGATACAAATTATGTATGTTGTATCTATATGTTATCTATTAGATAATTGTATGGGAAGACTTTTTATAACCATTCAATCATACAGACATCTTCTAAATGCAGTTTTCTAATATCTTGCAAAGCAAATTAATTAAATTTACTTTGGACGCAGAGAAAAATAAGCTTTTTATAAAATATTTATTTAATAAAAGATCGAATGTAAACAAGGCATCCGTGGAATAACAAATTAATAATACATTGCAACAACAATCAATAAAGCGACTCCGTGCGAAGCTCGCTCCTCTATACTTAAGCGAGCTTTTGTCATAAAAAGCTCTGCATTCGCAATGGCCATCCACCGTACAGGTGAGTTCCCATAGTTTTTTCTGCGCCGCGTAGCCTCTGACATACACGTTGGCGTAATTTAGTATTGAAAGATTTTGTACAGTAAATAACTATACCTAATGGTAAATAATAAAAATACTAATAAAACCCAATTTAAATAAAACATCAAAGTTAACTACGTCAGTTAATTAACACTGACGTAATAATCTTAATAATGTTTTTAATGGTCTTAAATGTGATTATTTATTTAATACATTATTTGAATTCCTTCTCTGTCATACATCATATTGCATAGGGTGAATTTTTCAAGTGGGCGTGGATGGCTAAGTCCAAAACTATGAGGAATAACTTTTATTTAGCTTACCCATGCTAACCCTGTTCGTGTAGGTAAAAATTTGCAAGCTTAATTGGACCTACTTCCTCCTATCCTAGGTAATTGAAATTTAGTTTTAAAACTTCCAACTTGTTTTTAAGTTACTCTAATTTATTCTTACCTACATTACCATGGCATTTGGCTATCTACGCCCACTTGAAGAATTCACTCTATACATTAAGTCCAACGTGTGACCGAGTGCTAACATGTGGTAGGTGGAGCGCGACGACCACCGTCGCACGCACACCGGGGAGCGGCCGTTCGCGTGTGCCGCCTGCCCCAAGACGTTCACCGCCGCCGCGAGACTCAGGGAGCACGCCAGGATACACACTGACCAGAGGTATCCTCGATACTACCTGTAGCTAGTCACTAGTGTACGCCAGGATACGGGCCATCCATAAATTAACTACACTAATTTCGTGACTTTTTGACCACTCCCCCCCTCCAGCTGGTCACATTTGTGAGACCTCCCCCCCTAGTGTGACGTCACATTATGAAATTTTACACTTAGAAATTATTAAATTAAACAGCAGTTCCGAAATAAGTTTTATTTCCATTAATTGTTTTTTAAATATTTACCTATACATACATACCAATTATTCGATTTTGAAATCTAAACACGCGGTAGCGTGTAAGCCAATTTTCTAGCTAACAGAATTGGCGAGCAGCACCGTGTGTAATATTACACGAACCATTTGGAGCCACTTTTGACCACCTCATAACTCAAAAACTATTCAACATAAACCTGTCAAATTTGGCTCATTTATTAAGACTTGCAAAATACATACGTCTTCCAAATTTCATAAACACATCTCAAACGGTTATTTAGATATTAACGTCCAAAAATCGAGAAATTTAACACTGACTGACCTATAGATCAAAACTATATCCAACTTCCAGGTGACCTAGAAAGTTAAAATTTGGCATGCAGATATTTAGTCGGGTGAATACAAAGGAATAAATCTGAAAGTAGTAAATTTTTATCGTTTTATGATAATTTTTCAAAAAATTTATTCTATTAGGAACACTTACTTATAACGCCTGAAATTTATGAACAGCAATCAAAATTGATGACAGGTGGTCATTATGTGGAATATATATAAGGAGTGGAATACCACCCTTAATTTTTTTTTAATCGAAACATATCAGTTTTAGTACTTTGTGAAGATTCTAACGGGGGGGAGATGTTCAGTGTACATACGTATTATTTACGTACAGATTAGTGAGACGTCAGTAGCCGTTATTTCCAGTGTATTGCATTGTTTCATTTTTAATGTGTGAAAAATTATTCTTCTCTTATCTTTTATGGCATGTACACCACTAAATTTTGTATTATTTCCGAAATTATACCAGTTTAAAGTGATTCGAAGTATTGTTTCCAAATATATTATGGCACGTTATCTCATCGAACACAAACTACTTATAACTAATATTAAGAGTATATTCGACTATCGTATTTATTATTATTATTACTACTATCGTATCGTATCGTATTTATTATTATTACAACAGATTGGGATTTAGTATTAATTATTATTTCAATATTTAGCGGACATGAATAGTAGAAGATCATTACTTATAAATAATGAAGTAATAGGTATTTTGGACCACGGTGCACTAACTACGGATTTAGTTGAAGGGCACTATTACAGTTCATGTATAAGGTAACAAAATTAATCAGTAACGTTATGAATAAGTACCTACTAATAATTTCTGTACAAAAAGTAATGATATCCCATCAAAAACATGAATGTAAAGTAGAAGCCAATTTAAAAAAAAAGAATTGAGATCTAAATGGGTGCCAAGTTCTGTGTAGAAAAGCCTAAAATTTTAGTCACAAGAACATGTAATTCAAGCTTAACATTTGAATTGGCTAGTTTTCATTAGTTAGCAACCAACAAACCAAATTTTAGAAAAGTAACATAGGTCATCAACCTAACAGACTTAACAAAGATAATTATAAAAATATAATATTATAGCCTAGACAGGTACGTGAAAACTAACCAAGTCAAATGTGGAGCTTGAATTACATGTTCTTGTGACTAAAATTTTAGGCTTTTCTACACAGAACTTGGCACCCATTTAGATCTCAATTCTTTTTTTTTAAATTGGCTTCTACTTTACATTCATGTTTTTGATGGGATGTGACATCACGAAATTTAGGACCCCCTCCCACCCCTTGTCACACAATGTCACACTATATCGACCCCGCCCTCCCCCCTAACGTGTGACGTAATTTATGGACGGCCCCATACACGCTGACCAGAGGTATCTTCGATACGACCTGTACCTAGTCACTAGTGCACGCCAGGATACACATTGACCAGAGGTATCCTCAATACTACCTACTCAGTACTAGCTAGGCTACTGTCCAGGCTGCGGGAGGACGCTAGGGTACAGGTACACACTGACCAGAGCCCAGAGGTAACACTATAGCTAGACTTCCGCCGGTTTCTGAAAGGCTGATAAAATAAAAATTATAGTTTGTCCGATAAATGTGTATACATGTAAAATTTTAATAAACTTTAAAAATCAGATATGGCAACACTCTTACTTGTAGGGTAAGTCGGGGCAAAATATGACAAATAATACAAATTCTACTGAAAATGTCTTATATCATATGTATTATATGTCTTATTTTACCGCAGCTTACTCTATTACAAAAAAAAATAACCACGCAATATTGTTGCTGGCTTATTTGTTCAAAAATTTAATCTCTGGAATAGCAATATATTTCATTTTCATTACATCTACCTGAAATTCCAATGCGGATAGATAGATTCTCATGTCCTCGAATATTCCGACGTTTGTTGCGTGTACAACGCAACCGAGAAGTCGGATAGTTAGGCTCGGGTTCATCGTATCGCTTCCTCGTAGGGATATCGTAGGGTAACGCGTCAGTGACGTCCCCTGGTGTAGCATAGACGTCTATGAGTGGTCATGACCATCATCAATTATGTGGGCAGCCTATACGATAACGAAAGTTAAGAAATAGATTCATCGTGCGCCTATTTTAATTATGTATTTTTGTTTTAGCGATTGTTGATTATTTGTTTTTTAATGTATCACAGCAGTCATGTGAAAAAGTAGTAGCTTAGTGTCAGCGCAGTAGCAGAGGTTTAGTGTCAGCCGTCGTCGCCGTTGTTAAGATTCCTAAGCCAAGAATTGCTACAAATTACTGCGATAATATTTGAATTATTTCCATCAGTCTATCAGCTCTTTCAAGTCCACTGGACTTAGGTCTACTCTAATCGCCATTCCATCCAGTCTTGGGCCCTTTGAGTCCAGTGGTTTACCGCTGTCTTCCTTATGTCGTCTGTGTACTCCTTTTACCGAAGTGTTGTTTTATTTCTACATTACCCTTCCATCAAATAAAACTCACTAGCGTGTGTTTACACTTACTTGACTAGTGTAGCTGCGACATGTAGATTATAGAGACACTAAACGTGAGATCTATTCGCACTTAGGCTTTGTTCAGAACAAAAATAATTGTTCAAAAACCATAACGTTAGCCGTTTTAAATGACTTACATTTTTTCGTGATTCAATACCAAAGTGTCAGTCACCTAGTACTGTGACTGTTGTCTGTGCAAAGTCAAAGTCTAAGTTCGCTGTATAGAATTCAATCTATAACCGTAGACGCACAGCGCACTACATTGCGGCGTGTGATATATCAGTATGTATTTGGTTGCACGCAGGCCGTACAGGTGTGAGACTTGCGGCGCGGCATTCCGCCGCCCGTACGCGCGCACGGTGCACATGCTCATCCACACCGGGGAGAAGCCGCACGAGTGTGACGTCTGTGGCACTGCTTTCAGGTAAACACTTTGTAGTGTGTGAATGTATTATAAGGTGCATACATCATAATTATATTGGAACAGTCTAAATAAAGTCACTACATGGCGACCCTGCGCTTGTGGAGATGCCGCGTCGCATGCGCACCAGAGGGCATTAAAAAATCAAAAATCGACTAGTGTGTTAGTTGTAGCAGGCCTATGGACTGAACTAGACAATACGAGTACATGCAACGCAATACAAGTATTATTTAATATATTGTGCACTCAGGAATTACAATAAAATTTAAGTTAACAATCTCTACTAGACAACCTTAGACTCCTGTGGATTATGAAAAAAGTACCTATTTACTATAGTAGGTATAGTGTTGACCTCGTACCTTGGTGGTCTAGCAGCCGTGCCTCGATCGGCACCAAGGGGTTATACTATTTTTTTGAATTATGGTAAAATCATGAAATTCATGAAAAATAATATTATTTTCAGGAGATCGGGTGATATGTGGAAGCATAAAAGAACATTGCACGGAATTCAATCCGCTAACCTGGAAGCTTAGTCTAAGTTGTATACCTACTTGCCACACTACACTCAGTAGGTGGAAACTCGCGCTTACCTCGCAATGGGCAAGAGCAGATACCTTAATGTACAAAATTTCAAAGATCTCAACAGTTTTTGTTAATAAATATTTTGAAATTTGTATAATATTTTCTTTTTTTATAATCTAACTTTAAACAAAAGTGGCTCGAGAAAAAAAGTTGGATATAACGACTGGTCTCTGAAAGAAAACCTGGGTAATTGGAAGAAATGTACGTAGAGTAAGAAAGATACGTAGATACCAACTTTCATAATATGCCCTCCGAAGTAAAAAGCCGATCATTTGAGTTTGATTCTAAATAATGCTCGCCTATTCCTATTTATTTATTTTTTTATTTATTTATTTATTCATAATTACACCTAACATTACAGGTTGCCTAATGCGTTAGAGTAATATTAAATACATTAAAATCAAATTCTTATTAAAAATAAAATTCTCATAAATTAAAATAAAATTCATAATAAATAATATAACTAAAAATTAAAAATTCTTATACATTCAACTACCCCGTCCGAAAATCCATTGAAACAAGTGGTAACCCAAAAGTTTACCTTTGTAACTTCGTGTGATTTTAAATAATCATGAACCGTGGCATCATAGTCTACTCAATAAGTTCAAAATGGTTGAAAATAGACATACTGCTCTTAAAAATACGTGCGATAGCTCATTCTGTTCGGAATGACGTCTAGAAAAATGTTTCGGAAGCGTTTACCAGCACGTAAAAAATTGCAAAAGTTATTGACAAAATAAAGTTGAAAAAAAAAGTATTTTGTTTTTGGTAATAACTCCGAAACTAATAATATTTAAGAAATTTTAAAACAAGATTCCTAAAGAAGAGGAAATTTCCAAACAATGACTTGCGGCTCTTGAAACTCTATCTCCATTATTTATAACTTTAATTTAACGGTGAAAATGAGTCTCCACGCGGCATTTTTAGGTTGCGCGTGCGGCGTCAAAACCGAGTTCGTCACACTCAATAATTTTTTAAGGTATTAATTATTAATTTAAAAAAATAAAAAAAATTATGATGTATTCGAAACACTTCAGAGAATTTGCTCCCGTAGGAAATTTTGCTTAAAGTTAATTTTTCAACAAGTTATACGATTGTTAATTAACAAAATTTTCTCGAACTTCCATTTTCATTGTACATTAAAAAAAATGTTTAAGTAATTGTCCTATAAATTTTTCGCTTCGTGGAGCCCTTCTTATATACATGCTTAACGAGATCATGTCATAAAAGTTGAAAAAGTTTTAATACTTTGTGTATAATAATTTTATAAGTTGAACAAACAATTTTTTCGTTTTTTTATCGAATCGAAATTTAAAAATTGAAAAAAGTTTTTATCTGTACTTTGTTATACATCGTTGTTTTTTTTATTTTTAGGAGTTTCAGAAAAAATATATAAAAAAGTTGAGAATTTGTTTATAACAAATTGTTAAGTTAAAAAACAATGAAATTGTTGATAAAAAAATTATTTTTTTACATTTCTATAAAAGACGGTCAATTATAATTTTTAAGAAAAAAAAATTCTTGACTAATTATTCAAACAATAGAAATATTAAAAAACGATTATAAACAATTATATATCATTATTAAGAAAAAAATTTTTTTTTCAAAAATCATAATATTTTATAAAGAATAAGGTATTAAGAAAGTTTTTCTTGAAAGCATTGAAAAAGTCTATTTGTTAATAAAAAAAAATTTAAAAAAATGAGGGATTTTTTTTTTTTTTAAGTCAGTAAATGTCTTTTATGAATGCCAAAACGATTATGTAATAATAAATTGGGAAAAAAATATTTTCAATAATGTTATTTGGATTTTTCATTTTTTGTTCAACTTATAAAATTATTATACACAAAGTATTAAAACTTTTTAAACTTTTATGACGTGATCTCGTTAAGCATGTATATAAGAAGCGCTCCACGAAGCGAAAAATTTATAGGACAATTACTTCAACATTTTTTTTAATGTACAATGAAAATGGAAGTTCGAGAAAATGTAGTTAATTAACAATCGTCTAACTTGTTGAAAAATTAACTTTAAGCAAAATTTCCAACGGGAGCAAATTCTCTGAAGTGTTTCAAATACACCATATTTTTTTTATTTTTTTAAATTAATAATTAATACCTTAAAAAATTATTGAGTGTGACGAACTCGGTTTTGACGCCGCACGCGCAACTTAAAAATGCCGCGTGGAGACCCATTTTCAGCGTTAAATTAAAGTTATAAATAATGGAGATAGAGTTTCGAGAGTCGGGAGTCATTGTTTGGAAATTTCCTCTTCTTTAAAAATCTTGTTTTAAAAATTCTTAAATATTAATAGTTTCGGAGTGATTACCAAAAACAAAATACTTTTTTTTTTCAACTTTATTTTGTCAATAACTTTTGCAATTTTTTACGTGCTGGTAAACGCTTCCGAAACATTTTTCTAGACATCATTCCGAACAGAATGAGCTATCGCACGTATTTTTAAGAGCAGTATCTCTATTTTCAACCATTTTGAACTTATCGAGTAGACTATCATAGCTGAATCTGCACAGTACTTCAAAAGATAAATGAAGTCCGGAAGTAATTTCGTTAGTTATGTCCTTCACCGACTGATATTCATATCTTCAAACGTAGGTATTTTACTTACAAAAGATAACAGTGTTGTTGGAAACCACATTATAGATTACAAACCGTTAGCTGCTTTTGAAAATCTCAGAAGCATGAAGAAGATAGACTTGAGTATCGACGGAACTAAATCTAATTCTGCGTTTTGCACATTTTGCGTTTTACACATTTTGCGTTTTATACATTTTGCGAGTTGTGTTCATTTTGCGTTTTGTACATTATGCTCCGAAGGATAATTATTGTCAAGTATAATGAAAAATAAAACTGACCACGGCAAGGATATTTTGTACACTAGCGGGCCTCAAAGCATCCTCCACACTAACCACACTCGATGTTACATAATTAGTCACAATCGATATCATTTTCGCAAGCTGCCGAGCTATGGAATTTCTATTGACACGGTGATACATAATTATGTACTATGAAATAATATAGTTTTATTGATTACGAGTAACCGCCCTCGCTTTGCTTCGGTGTCCTTTTTTTTACACTTTGGGTTACATTATTGCAGTTTTATTAAGGATAAGTAATTTTTTTTGAAAATATAATATAGCCTATGTTACTCGGGGATACTGTAGCTTTCCAACAGTGAAAGAATTTTTCAAATCGGTTCAGTAGTTTCGGAGCCTATTCAATGCAAACAAAAAATCAAATCTTTCCTCTTTATTTATATTACTATAGATTAAAATTACCTTGTAAAAGATGGCTCAGAACTCGTGATCACGTGTTTTCTTTGTTTTGGCATGATTAAGGTTTTGAATATTACTCAGTAGGTATGTACCTCAAATTCTAAGTTCCAGAAGTGGAACAAATCATAATACATACTTTCAAGCTTTAAACTGTAAAGTTTCAAGTAGTTGATAACAGATGGCGCTACATGTTCTGATTTGATCCTATCATTGTGAACTTTGTTCATACAATGGTCAACACCTTTATTATCGTAGTTTATATCAAAATAACTTTTATGTTTGTGATATTATAGCTTAAAATAAAGACAGTGTATATAAAATTATTTTGTTTATTTCCTGTTATTCCTCAGTTTATTCAGAGGGTATTTATTAATAAGTAATTATTTTCATGTACCTACTCTTTATGTGTTTGTATTTCGTACGGGTAATTATTACTAGTACATAGATACTTAGTTTTATCTATTTAGCAGCATGGTACTGTATTTGATATTTCAGTTTTCAATTCGAAGCAATAGAGGGTAGTCAAAGATTTCAATAAAAAGAAAATAAAAGTCAAGTTTCTTCAACAGTAAATATTTATTATAAAAATTGCTCTTATAGCCACATTTCTGTTTCTATAATATATATAATATTTATGTTCAACTTTGTGCCATTTTTTCATAAAATTATTCCTGTTCTTGTTATTTTCGACACAACAGCTTAAACAATATTTTATATTACAATAATTCTTACATTAGACAATCGGAGAAACAATTTTGAATAACTTATAACAGAGGAACGGTTCAACAATTCGATGTGCATCAGCTTATTCAAAATTGCTTACACAATTTTCTAATGGGTATTTCGTCTAGAATATAATACACAAATGTTTCAATAAAAAAGTCCTGTCATTTTTGGTAACCAATGGCAATGAAAACGCTAAGAATTTACACTTAATGTTATAAAGTTACGTATGTCGATGTCGCACACGGTTCTTTGAGAATCCTGCGACGGAGACGGATGAAGTCCACTGTCAACAATCATTATTGCTGTCGGTCACAACACGAGACGCGGGCCCCGGCAGAGACCCCAGTAGGGGCCCGGGGCCTCGGGGGCCTCGCGGGGACAGGGTAAGAGAAGCAGCCATTCAATTAGTACCCACATACATCTGTACAAAATTTACATCTAAACAAAAACATTCCGCCCGTCACTACACAGAAAAGTATCGACAATTTAGATAAAATTTTATATCTAAGCTATTGTAAGAAAATGACAGGATTAAACAGCACAGGAGTGTCAGTTGACCTCGTGGAGTGTTCGTCGTTTGTACAATGCAAGCATCTGGTACGTTCCATCTTTGTGCCGCATACGCGTGACGCGACCTATTTACTGTCCCGATAAAAAAAATAAGTTCAATGCAAAAAAAAAATCTTTCAGTCTCACATAAATACAATTAAGTACATTCGTTTAAATTGAACGGATTCAAACATTATGTGACAGAAAGATGAAACGAGACAAAAGTTAGTACCAATGTTATTATAATATCATATAACGTACGTCAAATAGAGCAGATTTACCCATGTTTCTCTAACTTACTTAAGTAAACCATCACAACCAACCATACGGACATGTTCAAAGAAAACATTTAGAAGGTAAAGCGAAACGAAAAGGGGATCGGCAGTCATAACTCGTGCATCACTTAAGAGTTTAGAACCCAAGTTACTAACTATAACCTTCCAGTACTGGCAATAATTTGTGACACCTTAACATTAAAATGCATTATATTATGTAACTTGTATATCTGTACTTGTTGAGTGATTGGACAGAATAGATGTATTATACAAGACGGCGCTCGCCGGCTCAGTGAAATCTGTTACTGAATAATCGACACTGTTTACATATCAATAAAATTATTACTTTACATAATGTATTTACAAACGCGAATCCGCGCCTTAATGCCCAACGCCATATATAATATGTACACTAAATTTAAGAACATAGTTTCTCTCATTAGCTACCGAATCACAATTCAAATATTTGAGTAATTGACAACGGTGGACAAACATGCGCCGGAGCACTAATGCATCTTACTTTATTGAATTTGTACTTTGCTAATAACAGTCGTGCTATGTGGTATGTTTGGTCCGTACAGTCGCAATTCCTTGGCTACGTTTAGGGGACATCTGGGAGCCATCAGGGTAAGTCGTCGTTTAAATACTATAATACAAAGATCACTGGATGTAAACGAAACGAAATAAAAGTTCGTGTTAAACATGCATTGGGCAGTTTTTCGCAGTTAGTCACTGCGGCCGAGCCTCGACCACAAATCCTGATGACATGCAGATTAATTAAGTCCCATTTCACGCTAGCGGCTCACAACCCGATGTTACTAATGAGAGAACGTATCGTATCATTACCACGCCATGAAGAAACACGTCACATCGGTACCGTAGCACCCTTGCTGACTAGATCTCTCGCTTTAGAAACGACGGGTTATCGCACAATATTTTAATAAATTCATTCGATGTCTCAAATCTCATTGCATTATCAACGATTTAGGCTAATTTGACATGTTGTGAAACATCGCTACGTAGGGAATCCAGTACAACGGCGACATTCTAACGCGATTAAAGTAAATACGACAAATAAATACGATATTTTGCTAATAGTTTTATTGTTTATTAGGAACTGCATTTCAGTGTTAAAGTTAATTGAGAGAATCGAACGAAAATCGACTTTTAAATCTAAAATTATTACGCATCTAGCAGTAATTCGTTAGGATGTCGCCATTTGCCTGTGATTAATATGCAATTCCAAGTTAGGGATACTTTAAGTACAACCAGACAGAGTGAAACGAATCATGCGCTTCGGCTATCATCGGTTATGTTCGGATTTTTTCAGGAATAGTCGTACGCAATTACGCACAATTCTTTTCGCGTCTGTTGGCGATGTCATACAAATTCCAATTTTGACAAAATGCATGATTTGCACGTATCATTTTTGATAGTAAGGCTGTTTAATTGACCCAGTGCAGTTGCAAGACATGGTACAGAAAGATGTTAGCGGGAATTTAAGTACTTAGGTATAGATTAATTACAATTTGTTCGTCAATGAACTAACTTGCCACTGCAGCCGTGTACTAAATTTAATTCACGCGTTTTGTTCGGCACATGTCCACACAAGTCCCATAGATTCAGTTACCTTTGTAATAAATAAATATACCTACTGCAGACTTTGATGTTAACATTTTACATTAATTATAACTAACTGTTAAGTGAAAACTGTAACAAGACGTTTTAGATTATTGGATCTTACATAAATGTAGCAGAATTTGTACAGTCTGTCAGTAGGTATATTTATTACAGAGGTCAGTACATAAATTGTACAGTCCGGTCTGCGCAGGCGCGGTCTACGAGATCGCAATAAACGAAAGGTAACAATGGATGATCGGTGATGATGTCGGTGATGAGAAGACCGCGCATCCACCAACCGGACTACTCTCAATTAACATATCCCATCCAAATTCACGCTCATAGTTTAAGGCCCTATCTCGGAGACGAAAGGGATTTACAATGAGCACTTGTCACTTAAATAGAGGTCCAGGGAATATTAAAATGTTCATTAAGTTCAATTACGAGTATT
The DNA here is from genome assembly GCA_911387775.1 of Thymelicus sylvestris. Taxonomy (NCBI): domain Eukaryota; kingdom Metazoa; phylum Arthropoda; class Insecta; order Lepidoptera; family Hesperiidae; genus Thymelicus; species Thymelicus sylvestris. Next base: position 10,931,757 of record OU426905.1, on the reverse strand, counting down.
CAAAATTAAATCTAGCATGTATTTACATATAAAAATTTGTTAATAATATTGCAATTATCAAAACATAAGTTTGTAATGAAATGTGTTTTAGTTCCACATTTATATAACATAGTATATGGTCCATGAGTACATAATTGTATTGAGTAAAATCCCTGAATGAGGGTAGTCAGAAATAAATTTAAATTACATTATAATTCCTGAGGTAGGGCCTTAAATTGATTACATTGAAAATATCAAGACAGAAATAATTTTAAATCGTCATCTCTTCCTTTTAACGTAATAAATATAGCATTTACCTAATTAATTACACAATAATTTCAACAAAAATTTCAAACACCCGAGTTTCAATCTAAACCATAATAACGTCATCGGCTAAGTCACTTCAGTTTCAGCTTGGAATTCACTTAAAGAAATAAAACTATCAAAAATAACTCGGCTCGCATTTAAGTCCTGCGTCACGTCCGAAGCTAGCACCTTCTCATTAGTAATTACGTAATACTAACTACTGACTGCACGTCGCGTCGCTCGGCCCGCGCGCGGCTCGCGCCCAGCTCGGCATGGCGTGGCGTGGCGTGGCATGGCGTGGCGCGGCGCGGCGCGGTGCGGCGCGTGTCGGCGCGTCTCGGCGCGGCTCGGCGGCGCCCGACTAGAAAGCCGCGCGGCACGCGGCCGCAGCCCCGCGCCGCGCGGCCCGCCTCAGCTGGCGTCGCGCGCCGGCGGCGTATCACAGGCGCTCACAGGGGCGCGGGCGACTCGGGCCCGCGCGCCGTGCACTAACTCGTCGGCACCAGCAGCCGCACGAAGCTGTCTTCGCTCCAGCCCCAGTCGTCGGGCCACGCGTCCTCGGGCGGGTCGAGCGCCGACCGGGAGGACAGGCTCAGCACGGAGCCCCAGTCGATGGTGCGCTGCTCCTCGTCGCCGTAGCCCGAGTCTCGGTCGGGCGGGGGCGGCGCGGGGAAGGGCGTCGCGCGGCCCGCGGAGGGGTCGCGCGCGGTCAGCAGCACGCCGGCGGCGGCGCACGCGGGCTCGAAGGGCGCCTCCTCGGCGCTCTCGCGCTCCATCTCTCGCTCGATGCCGCGCAGCGTGTTGCACACGAGCACGGAGCGCCGCAGCGAGGGGTCCGCCGTCTGGCGGAAGCGGGCCAGCTTGAGGGCGCAGAGGTTCATCATCTTGAGCCGGCGCTCGCGGTAGCAGCGGCGCGAGGCGCAGCGGCCGGCGGCTCGGCCGTCGCAGCAGGCGCGCGCGGCGGCGCCGCCCAGCTCCAGGTAGGACTTGCCGTTCTCGGCGCGGATGGTGTCGTGCGCGCCGCACCAGCCGCCGCACCAGCGCCGGCGGCACGCGCGCCGCTCGTCGTCCCAGCCCGCGCCCGCGCCGCCCCCGCCCCCGCCCCCGCCCGCGCCCGCCGCCACCGCCTCCAGCCGCGCGATGGAGTCCTCCCAGCGCGCGACCTTCCCGCCGCCCTCGCACCCCGAGCTGGCGCGCCGCTTGGCGCCGCACCCGCCGCCAGACACCTGCAATTGCATCAAATCGCACATTACTACACTATTTTATTTGTATACAAGTAAATAAGTAAGACAACCACTGTCTCTTACACTGGTTTTATGACTCTACATTTTTGTATTTTTAATGAAATAATAAAACATACATCAATCTCAGTCATGTAAGTTTGATTCAAATAGACGTAGACGTACACTATTATCAGTCCACAAGGTAATGCTAATGTGCTACTTAAATAAAAAACCAAAAAATGTTGAGCAAAATTCTATTAAGATTTATTTTTCCATCCATATGCATAAGTATGTACAATGACGAATTGTATATTCCGTACGCAGATACATCAGCTCGAAGCTATCGCTGGCCGCCGCCGACCGCCGCCGACCGCTGCACTATGAAAGTACCGTAAGTTACACGTGCCAGCGCCGAGCGCCGCGCGCCGCATAAACCTCAAATGTCACTACTGTTAAAACTTACCTACCTATATAAACTAAACTATTTATAAACTTAGATCTCGTGAAACTTTGCGTGACAAGTTCAAAGAAATAGGTATACTTACAGTAGCCTCACAATATATCTATAGTAACGTGGTTTTTATACGGAATAATATAAGCGCGTATAAACAAAATTTTGATATCACTAATCGCCAAACAAGAAAAATGCACCAGTTAGTAACGCCATCTTACCGTCTTTCTAAAGTGAAGCGATCTTTTATGGGCCGTGGTGTACAGTTCTATAATAAAATCCCAAAGTTAATACGTGATTTGCCAGTGGAATTATTTAAGAAACATGTAAAATCTCAACTTTTAGGCAAAGGCTACTATACTGTAGATGAGTACATAAATGACAAAGACGCATGGAAATGACCAGATCTGCAACCAGTTCCGTACAGGCTAGTGATACTTCTTTGTAAGAAATATACCAATGTATTTTATTTTTAAAAGATGTGCTGAGGAGTTTCTTTCGGCTTTTCTTCTCCTCCATGACAAAGCACCTTTCCGAAAAGCTGGTAAATTAAAAAAATGACGTGCATAAGTGTATCAATGATACCTACATGAATAAATGATTTTGAATTTGAATTTGAATTTGAATTTATAGGCTATAGGTATACGGTATGGTGTAGGCGCGAGGTATTTGCGTTCTACACTTTCATACCTTGACATGAAGCTTGATAACGAACTCCTACCCATTACTATCTACCCAGCTATGGACGAGATCAAATTAGCTATAACTTCTTTTAAGAATGTAAACACTAAAGAATAGCCAATTAGCCTCAGCCGTGACTAACACACATCGGAGACAATGAGCAGAAACAACATTGAATAAATACCGAGAGAAGAAGAACAATAAAAGTGTTCAAAGGCCTGGCTCATGGCTGTCCCTCGCTCGATACCTGAACCCAACTCCGCTTTGTACGCGACCCTCGTTGGTTTTTTTGGGGCATGATGCGCCCGGGAAGCAACCCCCATAGGGGTCCGTTCAGGTAGATCCGTGCTACAAAACACGACTGTGGGATTTACCGACCCCACCATCTGTAACGTATTCTTCACCCAAAATATTTTCTATAGAAAAGACTTGAACGTGTACCGAGTACCGAGTACCGACTCTACCCAATTTTGCTCGCTCAAATTATTACCGCGCCGATTCAAGCGGTAATTGTGTCAGCGATAGTTTTTCTTATTTGATGCCTATTTCAACCACTCGCAAGCTTTTCCTCAATGTAAATGTAAATTAGTATATCGGTTACGTAAACTTCTGAAAGGATATTTATAGAGCTTAAAAATAAAATAAAGGTGTTTAATTATAAACGTTGCTAACTAAGCGTTTTTATTAAATTATTTTAACCCAAGCCTTTAACAGCTGCAGCTAGTGGTTGTCTCGAAATGACGGACGCGCAGGTTACAAGGTCCGTTGACTTTACCAAGGCCTCGTAGGTCGTATGATACATTGCTAGTTCAGTTGGCGACCACATAGACACCGGGCAAAGTTAAACGTCAGCAGGCTACGTTCGCGAGGTGTGTATCGTGTGAAAAAATAAAATGGTGGAACAGAGTCCAGCGAACGGCAGATGCCTTTGCACCTGCCATACAATTAGGTGGCATGTCAGAACTTAGTGCTTATGTAAACTTTTTATGTACTAGCTGGCAGACGTTGTGCAATATATTTATACGTGAATCATTTCGATTTATTAATATACCTATACAGTTTGTTGTCCGACTGTAGCGCTACCTACCACTTGCTATCGTAGCTACGAATCAATGAACAAAAAAAATGTAAGAATATGACCCCAACAGTTCATGGTCATCATACTCTAACAGACGCACCTACCATTATAATATACAAAGATTAATACCTATCAGTTCATTCTCCATTTATCGCCTAAGTTTTAATGAACAGAATGAAGTATAAATCGCAAATATTCTGTTGCGAAGTCCAGGACAGAGTCGGTCGGTACTCGGTCGTTGAGTCAGCGAGCGCGCGACTCATCGCAACGCTGCAAATAATCAGTTTGCGTCACCCCTTTATCGTTCCACGGAAAACGTGCCACGCCATTGTGTGCCTTGCCACTGGCAGTACCGCCGCTCGCCACTCGCCTCGCCGACCCTATTGCCAGTTTATAGCGAAAATTATAACCGCTCACAGTTCTAACAAGCAGAAATAGACGAATCCACGAGGTTCCATCGCCTCGGTATCACGCGGCGAGCGAGCGGCGCCGTATGTATGTCGGTGTCGTCGGCAGTCAGCAGCGCTGGCGCTCATGAAAATAAATTTAGTATATGACGTTGGCGGAGCGCGTTGCCGCTTTGTGCCTTGGAACGTGGCCGCGCGACGTTGCCGCCCCGCTCGCTCTTTCTAATCTCGTCGTAAAGTTCTTTTTCTGATGCGCAGCGCGTCGCTCGTTCTGTCGCTCGAAACTTGGAAACGTCTGACGTTTATTTTATCGCTGGAGCCGGATAGCTATGCGGCATTTTATAACCGTGCCCGCTCGCCTCGTCGAGAAGTTACTGCTTATTCAAAATTACAACTATAAAGAGTCTGACTAGTCGGAACGACGAGCGCTACGACCGGCGCGGGCGGACCTATTTCGTGTCGACTAGAGTCAAGATGGTAGGAAAAGTTCGATCGGCGAGGCGAGTCGGACGGACTTTCTATGGCATTGTGGAGAGCGAATAGATGGCGGGACGGCATTGCCTCAGAGCGCGCTAAGCCATGTCGTGGAGCGTGGAGCGAGGGTCGGCTGGGCGAGGGGAGCGCGGTGCGGGCGCGGGGCGCGGGGCGGGGGGCAGGGGAGGGGGGGCTGCGCCGCGCCGCGCTGGTGTGAGTGCCGTGATGCCGTCTCTACGCGCGCACACAGCCGTAACATAATAACATCGTACCGTCCGCTTCTATCTAGCTCCACAGCTACCTACGCTCGGTGTATTATAGCCAACTATAAAACGGGGTAGATAGCGTGGGGTGTTCTGCATTATAAAGCTAGGCTATAAGAGAACATGCTGCCCAGCTCCGAGCTTCGGAGTTTTTGATGGTAATGACACTGCAAAATGTTTATTAGTGTTTTAAAATTGTGAGGTAAGTAAATTAAAAACTGAGAGCAAAGAGTTTCATCAGAGTTTAGAACCGGGAGAGGAACGAAGTTTTGTAGAGTTCAGCTCTACCTTAGATTAACGATCTCTTCGTAACGAAAAAATGAAACCATTCATACGCTCTACAAAAACAAAAAACAATTCAACTCGAGAGTAGAGTGATAGAGTCACGAGTCACGTAGAGTAATGCGTAAACTCGAACTCTACATACAATCGCCTCAAAAATAGAGACGAGAACAATATCATAATTCACAACAAGTGATCCTCGTATTTTTTATTCGGTCATTCATTCACAAGCAGCGTGAAGGTGTCGTTAATCCATAATGTCGAATTGGAGAGCGATCGAACGACCGATTAACTATTTTAATGTTCCTTTTAGCACAATAGGGCACGCGATCGGCCGGTAATTTCATTCATTCGATCAAAGGGTTCTAACCTGTTTACTGACTTGTTTACAGGTTGTGGCTACAGATTAGAGATCGGCTGGCATCCAGCCACCCGTTAAAGTGTCGCCGTAACACATTTTATATTAATATCGAAGGTAGATACGTAGGTCGGTACTGTTTGTTTACTTACGTTGATCAATTGATTAATGGACCAGTATTTTGATCAAAACCATCACTCTCATCATTAAATTGTAATACGGCAAGTTTTAGGATTTCGATTCATTTTTTATTTAAAATTCTAAAAAAAGAATTGTGAGGAATTTAGCATCATTATATCATAATACATTATACATATAAATATTATGTAAAATATAAATCAATAAATTAAAATAATGAATCAATAAATTCACCCAATTTTTTTAACCCAAAAACACATTATTTACTCAAAAAATAGCTGGCAAACAGAGTTTACAGTGTAAAACCAAAAACCAACCAGTAATAAGGTGAGCAAATTCGGGTGCGCTGGTTATTCGCGCTCTCGACACGCACATTTCCGTGAGCGGGCGAGGCCGCGCGCGCCAGTGTGAGTGCGTATGGACGCGTGTGGCGTGCGGCTGTGGCTGTGTGCGCACAACCAGTCCCACATCCTGTTTGTGGCCAGCTTCGACTGCGAGCTTTTTATTCCACTGCTACGTATGCGTTAAAAATATCATATTGTTTGAGACTGGAATGCGATTCGGTAGCGACTAGCGAGTTAGTCAGTCAGTTAGTCGGTTAGTTAGTGACTGGATTTTGATTCGGTTTGTGTTGGGGTGTACTTAAAATAACCACTCAGCTGCGGTTATAAACCAAGGCGGTATTGTTTTCGAGTGTTTAGCTTAATGCTTTAGCACTTCATTAGGCGTAAATAAGAGTATAGTGGGCAAGTGGCCACTCGAAAGTTTACGTGAAGGTAAGCGCCGTACCGTTACGCAACAGCGCCCGTAGTCAAATACCTCTGAGGTGACGAACAAAGAAAAAATAAAGTGGACGGTACAAAGCAAACAAAAGGAATCCCTGAGGAATGTTCCCGCATAAAAAGAGAGGGAATTCCCGAAACGCATTGTTTACAATGCGGGCGCGTGCGAGACGTTATGCGTTTATTATGATGAGCGTCTTGCTATGCAATGAAAGGGAAAAACGTATTTTTTGTCGAACGCGAGATGACGATGACGCACTTCCCCGAACACCCGCCTGCCAGGAATGTGTGGCATTGGCGTTGGCTACTTCCTTCCTCATCAGCTGTAGCTGAGCTGACCTATTAGGTCTCCCAATGAAACGTAATTTTCTTGCTTCCATACATCACCTTCGTTACATCAAGAGAGTATCTTTTTTAACCGACTTCAAAAAAGGAGGAGGTTCTCAATTTGACTGTATTTTTTTTTATGTTTGTTACCTCAGAACTTTGGACTGGGCGAACCAATTTTGATGATTCTTTTTTTAATCGAAAGCTGGTGGCTGTCATGTGGTCCCACATAAATTTTATTGAGATCTGACAATGGCATCCATGAGAAAACCACATAAGTCGTAAATTTGTGTTAAGATGTGCGCGACAAATTGACTAATAACTCAATATCACGCCAACCGATTTCGATGATTCTTTTTTTAATCGAAAGCAGGCGCTTGTCATGTGGTCTCACATAAATTTGAACGAGATCTGACAAGTCGTTTTTGAGACTTTGAAGTCGGTTATTTTTTGTTAGTAAAATTTAGATTATTTTATGTATCTTTCTTGCCCCCTTACCATCGTTACATAAGTATAATAATAAAATTGTATAATCGACGTCTGTAATTAAAAGGTATGTTAGAAAAATCATTACTTAATTGTAGCTCTTTTAGAATTTTATCCGTTTGTCTTTGCGTTTGTTTCAGCTAAACTCAGAAAGGGCTAAAGCGACTCTGTGTACCGCATTGTAGAGATGAAGCCATAACTCTACAATCTCTCTACTCTTGTTACAGTTTACAGTCTTACAATCAATTTTAGAAAGACGAAATTTCAGATTCAATTCCTTATCAGCTATCACCAAAAATTATTTTTCCTTACATATTTGATGTAGAAACAATAATTATATTCCGCATACCTAGTTTTATGATAGTACTTTTGAATATTGTTATAGATTAGAATGACTAGATGCAAGTGCAGTTTCTCCAGTTTAAAAGGTGACTGTACTAAACTTATTACAGCTGTAATAATCCAGTAAATGAACGAATAGCTCTGTTCTTACACACTGTGCATACGGGCTAAATAGCAATGTATATTGATTATTTTTTAGACAAGGCACCTGATGGCAATTGACCACTAAATAGACTCGGTATCACCAAAGGCATCCGATGCGTTCCTGGCTAAGTAACAGAAAAAGAGTTTCGGTTTACTGCTTCCTTGCTGACGAGCAATGCTTCGGTGACACTTCTGTTTTTTAATTATGTTTAGTTATTTATTAACGTAAACGTTCAAGTTAAAACCTTTATTATTTACTTGTTACTAACACTATCTGTTACTTTGCACCTTTTACCAAAAAGATGCCAAAGTTATAAATCGGGTATTAGTAATTCCAAAGTTTACTCAACTCGCTATCGCGTAGTCGGAGGGTAGTTAGAGGTTGGGAAGTCCGGTCTGGGAAGTTTTACCGCATGCGCCACTAAGCCACGACGGCTGCGGTCTCGTTGAGCGGTTGAGGTGAGCCGAGAGCAGCTCTAGCGGAGTTATTGGTGCGAGAGATTTTAAGGAGCTGTGAGCTGTGAGCTGTGGCCAACATAACCCGTAATTGAGTTGTTCATTTTAAAAAAAATATTTTTTTTTTAAATGTATTTTAAATCTTAAACACAAATTATATTGATTGGCATTGTTACAAACGCTTAAAAACTATTTTTAATATTAATAATAACGAAATAAAAGTTGAAAAAAAATCACGTGGCTACGAACGCGCCAAATTTGACCGCCATATTTGTGACGTCACTTTGTTAAAGAAATTTCACGATAGTACGGTCTCAACGGCTCCTACACGTAAATTAACTAAAAATATCCGAAATTTAGTGCAAAAAGATATTCCACGTAATTTTATTGTAAATTTAAACGTTAAATGATTTATTCTTCATTAAATATAATAAAACTCTCCATTGATTATATACTTACACCAAAAGAAAAGGTTACACTGTTTACTAGTAAATCGTGTCTGGGAGGAATCAGGGCAGGGTGTTAGGGGTATGAAATCAGGGGTGTATGATAAATTATATTTCATTTATCATACAACTAGCTTCTATCCGCGACTTCGTCTGCGTAAATTTCAGATATGGATCCTTAGAGAAATGAAGAATGTGATTAATAAAAAAAATGCACAATGCAATGCTACAGAAATTCTATGCTAGTAGTAGGTACATACATACGATGACCCTATAGCCTAGTTGATAGCGATTCGATCCAACCTGCGAAGCGAGGGTCCCAGGTTCAATTCCCGGCCATATCTAATAAATATTTGTACTCGGGTCTTGGGTGTTATAGTGACGTGTTGTCCATATCACCCGCGACAGGGAAACCTACTGCGGCGTTATGGGTTTGTACGCGCTTTATACATAAAACTGGTACAATATATAATTTTTTTTGTCTCCGAAATACACCAACTTGGTCAATGACCCGTGTGGCGAATGGATACCACGCCACATCGCTGAGTCAAGGGTCCTGGGTTCGATACGATGCGAGGTGGTTTGAATGATTAGTTTGAATTTCTGTTCTTGGTCTGGGTGTGTGTCCTTGTATTGTCTATGGCACCCACGACTCAGGGTATCCTAGTAAGGGGGTTCACACTCATAGGAGTGTGAAGCGTTTATTTATTTAATGATGTTCCTACTGATTTTACAATGTTAATGATAGTAATAGTAGTAGTAGTTATCTTTAAACACGGCTCCGTTTTACTCTACCATTGAGGAGTTCCACTTTGTAGCCCCAGAACCCATCATCAAATCCTCATTGAATTGAAGTAGGTTCAACGTGGCAAAATTCCTAAACTAATAAAATAAAACCATCAGTTGTTTCATAAAAGAAACGGGCAAGTGCGTGTCAGGCCACGCGCAATGTAGAGTTCCGAAGTAGTAAGTTTATCGACTATTATTCATTAACTACTCATGTTAACATAGCCGTGATAGTTTTCCTTGTAAATTCATCATATTATAACCTATTTTTGAGATTTTTTTCACTTGTCCAACTCCAACCGTTTAGCCAACTGTCCCCCCTGGACACTTGACTCCAACCAGAATTAGCACTTTAAAGCAAATATTTCGCAAACGGACCCAAAATTCCAAATATGGTCTTCCCATAATATTTTTGGAAGAGCTTTTCAATTTTTTTAATAAATATATGTATATATCCATGCCAAATTACAGCTTTCTAGCACTAAGGGTTTCGGCGCTTTGTTTTGGACAGACGGACGGACGGACAGTCGGACAGTCGGACAGTCGGACAGACGGACAGACGGACATGACATGACGAAACTATAAGAATTCTGATTTTACTTCGGAACCCTAAAAATGAATCTATGAACGAAAACTAAAATTTAACCTCTTATTCCTCGGGAAAAGGTCTATTTCCGGGATAAAAAGTATCCTATCTGGTAAGTTAGGTCAAAAACTATCTGTGTGCCTTTCATCTATATCCGTTCAGCCGTTTTTGCGTGATGGAGTCACAAACATCCAAAATTTCAGATTTATAACATTAAGTAGGAAAGTAGGATTACATGTACAGGTTCCGAATAAATGTACACATTTAACATTATCTTTTTTGTAGTATTCACACGTAATGGTACAAAACAAGCACGATAACTTTTAAGGTTTAGCATTTTTAATATGTTTATCAATATATTGACGATAATATCAAGATTTTATCAGTTTAAAGTCAAATCACAGTATCAGCTGTATGCTGCAATGAATAGCAATTAACAAAGTGACGTCACACGCGCGCTCGGGTCTATTCGGGAACTGTCGGCGTGTTTTCGGTACTGGATTCAAAAACGTATTTTTGATTTGATGTAACTTTTAAATTATAGCGAATATAAAAAAACTAAAATAACTTTGTTATAAAACTTATATATGAACTTTCCATTTATAACAAAAAAAAATTTTAGGAAACAACTCAATTGTCTCTTGATTCCCTTTACTCAGCGTATCTGGACTGATATGGTATACTTTAGCACATATAATTTAAACGTTAAGTATGTGTTATGATTTCCTCGCTTAGTGTTGTGAGATGCCCGTACAAAAAGGAATTTAACTACATACTGTGCTGGACTACAAAACCACCGAAGGTACCAAAGTGAGTGTTGTAGGTCCAAAGTTTTTGTTAATAATTATGTTCTAGATGAAAGAAAATTAAGATTATTGCCGAGAGAGATTTATAAAATTAGATCGATGGTTATTTGATGAGAAGTACCTTCTTCAGTAAATCTTCTGAAATTATAAAACCCGAAATATGGGTTCACCTGTGCGCTAAGTAAGTTACAAAATAAGTTGAAGACGTTTTCAAGTGTCATTGTGAAGCATGCTCTCAGTGCATAAATCACTTGGGTCCGCGGAATGCACCAGTGCGGGCGGTTTTGAGATAATAAATCAGGGGGCCGCGGCGAAACGGCGATAATGACGTCACTGGCACGTATCGTGGAGAATCCCCGGAAGAGAGAGAATAAAATAAAAATGTCACGTAGCGATCAGCTGTCGGGTGACGGCGTGACGGCGTGACGGGCGGCGGGCGAGCGCGGGCTCCGTGCGATACGCATAACGACGCCGCAATAAAACTTATTTTTATGTTTTTCGCTCACAATGGCCGCGCGAAGGTCGAGCTATCTAAATGGGTCAATACACTCTGCGTAGTACGAGCAACACGTGCTCGGTGCTCCCGCGTTTGTAAATAGCGAGATATCGGCCGATTGTTGCAGTGATTAATGGGGGAGCGTAATGACTCGCCGCCGCCCGCGCCGCCCGCTAATATGCTCGTTCATCGCACCGCTCGCCGATCACCGATCGCTCCAACACTATTATTATTTGAGATGGTTCAGCGTATTCCGGCAATCGATGCGACATTAGGGCGATGGCCAATGTCAAGGTTGCACTTGTCATGCGCCGCATACGCTTAATGTCTCCGCTTTCCAAATTTGGTGTCGTGCACATTCGTGCAATTATTTTTTGCCGTAACAGATCAGGTGTTGCGGGTTTTTGCATCGGTTTACCGGTGAATTAATTCTGTCAGTAGGTTGTCTCTAAATGGGTCTTGTTTAGTCGCAACGCCACTGTCGTAAGGGTTTCGCGGAAAATGTTATGTATGACGTATTCATGCGAAATACCTGCATTCGTAACAATTCCTCTTGTATAATTTAGAAAACATTTCGCGAGTGGCCTCGGAATATCCATTTAACACGTTATAGGTGATGTCTAAGACCCCACCTAGACATTTGTCTGTGCTGTGATACAAAGGTACCTTGGGATTTGAACCCGGGAACCGGGCAGGCAGTCATTACGAACTGGACAGGTTGCGTCATACATTACACAGACAAATGTACAAACAATTTCATCAAAACATCCCAACTATCCATTAGCATCTGTCTATAACCAATCCTCCGGAAAACGGTATTGAAATCGAAATCACACGCGGTCAGTGAAACGTGATGCACTAAACAAGCCATTAACATTTCAATTATGATGAATAGACTTTCGTTGAGCGATTTGAATAATAACAATAATAGTAAAGGTGTTATGATATCGGAGCGACATCGACATGATAAGGACGAGGTCACGGCTATCAATGGAGGCATCTCCATACGCCGCGGCCGGCCACGACATCTCGCGCCCATTCACTATGAAGACGGCCCCCTCCCCCGCGCCCGCGCCCGCCACCCCTCGCGGTGCATCCATGCAACAAGTTAGGGTACAGTTTGTCTTGTAAGGAGCTCCGGAAGACGGCTCACGGCTGCCTCCGACCCGCGCTACATATTCACTCAATGAAACGCAAACTCACGTCACTAGGGCTACAACACATTTCGTTACCAAACTTCCAACTGCTTGCTTTCTGATACTAGATTTTACTATGCTATACTTTCCGTAAAGATAGTTTAGACACACGACAAACATTGCTAATTTTAACAAACCCAATTGCATCCAAATGGAATTTTTAATTAGCGCACTATCAAACGGAAATGATAGCGCGGCTGTTAGCCAAATAAAGTTTCCGTAAAACATGGCGGTTCAAACATATTTTCAGGTCCGTGATGCCCAATTAAATATGGATGTGATTGAAAAACGCGTGTCCGGTAACGAGCGTGTACATAATTGGTGGGGGGTGAGCCCGGAGTGACCCAGTTGCGTTGCCCGGCGACCCGGGGCACCGCCTGCTGCCCCCTCCCCACCTGCCCCCCACTAAATAACCTGCCCGAAAGCGACACCTTAACAAAGGTCGTTCAACCGTCAGGGGACTACGCTTCGCATTTTTCATCTACGATAAACTTGCAACTAAAAGGGCAAATACAACTAAAATATGACGAATCATCGAGTTACTATAAGGTACCTTTCATTGACCCTTTGACTACGTAGCTCCGGTCAAGTAAGGATGACACCTGTACCTTCCAGCACAGATCAATTGCCATTTTCATTTTCATAACACGAAATATAAAAGCTAAGAACGAATAAACTTAATTGTTATAAGCCGGGTTTGTCGACTGCCAGTGCCACCCCTACGCGCCCTCTGAGGGCGGAGGGGGCGAGTTGTATTTCTCCGAACTTGTGCTAAATTTCACTTTCTCTGAAGACGTTGTGCGTAGACTTAGCCACCCATTTCCCCCGCTACCAACGAACTTCAGAAAATAGTTTTGCAAGTACACTGCCTACTTAAAAGTAAGTTTTAAGCCCCGCCGACGAGCTACTAGTATTTACTAACAAATTCATTTGAAACGGAATTTAAGCTCCAATATAACTTCGTATTGTATCTATCTATTTTCAGTACCGATCGAGCTACTAGCTGATGATATTCAAAGCGTACTTTTTGTTTCAGTGACGTCGTTATCTTAGCGAACCCTAACCGAATAAAGTATAAAAAAATGTACGTCAAAAAACTCCTTCCACTCACAAAAACCCTACTCTCCTCGTCCTCTGAAGTTATAAAACACTGAAGGCGGGCTCAGAGCTCATGGCCTCTATAACCTCTGCCGTCCGACCTCAATCTGTACTCTATTCTCAGCTCCTAGAGTCGAAAGTCGGTTGTCGGGAGGTGGGGGGTGGGGGGGCGCACACGAACGTCTCGTAGCTGAAGGCGAGCACACGAGCGTGGAAGCTTTAAAGTAAAATGAAAGCCGACTCGCTTTTAATTCACCCGTACATACGAACGGAGCGACGTCGATAGAGCGCCCCCGCCACCCACACCGCCAGGCATAAATAAGGGGGGCGACTCCGCTTAACAAGAGAGCGAGCACCCTCCCCCGCTAGAGGGAGAATTAAGGGGGCTGCGGCGAAGGACGAATTAAGGAGATGAGAGCACACGCTCTCGAGACGCGAAACATCGTACCGCTTCGAGAATTAAGGTTGAGAGCTCACAGTCGAACGTCATTTTAGTCTCGTCGGTCTTGTCTCCCCGCCGAGAGAATTTCAATAGTAATTCTATCTCCCTTCTATTTTTGAAATACATCAAGATTTGTTCGTTATCTGAAGTAAGGCAACGTCATTGCGCCATGCGCTAACGTCGACGGAGACTCAGAGTCAGAGACCGCAGGTATTGTATAACTCTACACTATACCTACACTATGTACATTTTTTATAGGTACATTATATAATATTATTTTATAGGCTGTATATTCGAAGTTAAATATATCGCGTAAAGTGATCAGAACCAGACAAAATCTTATATTATACTAGCTGCCCGGACAGACTTCGTTCTGTTAATAGTTTTTTTTGAGATGTAAACTATCCTATCTTTCAAGTTGGATCAAACTGCACACGGTGTGCAAATTTGATTAAAATCGGTTTAGTAGTTTAGGAGTCCATCGCGGACAAACAACGTGACACTTAATTTATATATATTAAGATTATTTTATATTTTAATACTAAAGGCAAGCGAGCTACGAACTCTGTGACGTCACCGCTGCGTTTCGTAGCACGTGAGTCACCTCGCCTCATAAATTACGGACTATATCCCTCTGGAGTTAGAGTTTGTTTTCGGCAAAATTGCTGGAGCTCCTTTGTCTTGCTGTCGTGTTCGAAGGAGAATGTGCCTTATTTAACGGTACGTTGGGTCGAGTTTGGTCGGGAGGAATTGTAATATTCTTATAGAGGGTGGGTATAAATTTTCTATGGGGGCAGACGGGGCGACGTCGCGTTAGGGCGCCGCTGAGTCACGCCGGCGTCGGCGACGAGGGGCGCAGGGTGCGGGACGAGGGGCGCGGGGGCAGGGCACATATTGTAAGTATCTACCACTCACATGTCACAAAGTTTTCTCCGCATCGGGAAACTTTGTTAACGTCAACCGAGCACGTGGCCTCCGCTATTATACATAATTGCTACGTTTCCCGCGCAACAAAACATTGGCTTCAACTTTTGAAAATATTTTTTTATTTCAATACCTATTCAATTGCCTGTTTTGTTTTGGGATAATTCACTTTACTTTGTACCTTCTTGGTACTTTCCTCAACTCTTGCTGTCAGAATGATAACATATTTAATGACAACGGAACCCTAAAAACTAGGACCATCAGTACCTACAGTTAGCTGTAAGTAATTCCGCTAAGAAGCAAGTTGCTTCAAGCTGCCTCATTTTACTACAACAATAAAGAAGCTTCGACGATAAAACCATAAGTACTACGACGTAGACATTATAAATTAGTGACGCATCAAATCAATTACATAAATTAAATAAGCTTACTTAATATTGAAATGAATAAGTCCATTTTAATTTAATGAGGTATATTGTGTAATTCATTACAGTTATAAACCGCAAGTACTACCGCAAGTATCAGCGTATGGGCCGTCACCTTGAAGACTGATAACGGAGTGTTGTGATAACGATAGCTTGCAACATTGTCGGATTATATTTAAATACGACTCCTCAGTATCGTTTAATTGGAGCGAAGTATTTTCTACTCGAGTTGATTGTGATAACGGCAGGACTTTAAATTCTTTTGTTTCGAAAAGGTTCCAAAAACCTTCGTCGTATTTTTTTATAAACGGCCAGTAATCGTGCTGGCTATTCGATGGTAAGAGATTAAAGTCACTGGCAACCAAGGGCATCTCCAATGTGTATAAAAAACACAGAAGGAAGAAAGAAAGAAAGGACTGGCTAAGCTATCAGAAAAGCCCCTATCCTGTAATCGCCAATGTTCGTTCTAGCACTTCTAGCTAATCAAAATGAGAGCATGAAGCATTGATTTTAAAACAGATATTTATGAGCCAAGTTACAAGCAACGTGTTTCAATTTGAAGGGCGTGAGGCCAGTGACATTTACAAGAGTAAATAACGATCTGTTACTGAATTCAAATAGTTGTGTCTGGTATAGGATCAGGCTTTCGTAGCGGGCATTTAAAAAAACCGGGCCAGTGAGCAGGCCACGCGCAATGTAGGATAATGAAGTACCTAGTAAGTTTATCGACTATTGCTCATTATACTTATACTACATAGCCGTGATAGTTTTCCTTGTAAATTCATCATATAACCTATTTTTCAGAATTTTTTCACTTGTCCAACTCCAACCGTTTAGCCAGGGGGGGGGGACACTTGACGCTAACCAAAATTGGCACTTTAAAGTCAAATATTTCTCAATCGGACCCCTGATTCCAAAAACGGTCTTAGAAGACCCATAATATTTTGGAAGACCTTTTCAATGATACCTCACACTATACGTGACGAATAAAACATTCATCCTCACGTTACCTGTAGGGGATGTACCCTGAAAAAATGTTTTTCAATATTTTATTCTACGATTCTGGAGTTTTAGATAATATGTATATCCATGCCAAATTACAGCTTTCTAGCACTAATGGTCTCGCGCTTTGCTTCGGACAGACAGACGGACGGACAGATGGATGGACATGACGAAACTATAAAGGTTCCGATTTTTGTTCGGAACCCTAAAAACATGAACATTTTATTTTACCTATGCTTAGATAACATAACATTTTATTTTACCTATGCTTAGATAACATAACATTTTTAATAATACGTATGTACGTCATTCTTTATTTAATTAACACAAAATAACTAATACTATACATGATGACCTAAAACTAAAAACCTTAAAAAATATAATACAATAATTAAAATATATTATTATTAAAAGGAGTCCCTTTAGGCAAGGTAATAATTTTTAATATTTTTTTTAATAATACCTTAAATTTTACATACATATATGTATATACCATAAATAAAGTTCCACGTACATGTTGTTTAATATGGGGGTACATAGCGATCGTAATGGGAACGGACTCATTCCGTAGCAACCCCTAAAGGGGCGTCCGGGCGTCCGTCGGCGAGCGAGCGCCCACGACACTGAGCGAACTCTCATAAGTTGCCAATTGCATTATGTACTGCGAGAACCTTATCTTATGTACCTCCCACCCAAAGCTCGCGGGTTCAAAGCGCGGGAACGACTTTTCGCGCGTAAACTTATCAGAACGCGCTTACACGACAGTTTTCTTGGAGCTTATGTCGTCCTCCCGAAAAGAAAATGCCTCAGTAGCGCTCAGACTTTCGCAGCGTCAGAACACATCGCGTTAGCTCCAATTTCACGCAGATATGATAATATTTACGATGTCATTTACGCTACGGCTTTAGGAATTTACTCTCTGCTTACTTTTCTCGGTTTCAGTCTGAGCATTTGTAATTTTGGGTTACGATATTTTAACGGATCCTACTGGAACAAAGTTATAAGCTACCCTTTGGCAGCCGTACAGCCGAAGGGCTCGCCCGAGGGGCGCACAAAGAACGACCCCAAAATTTGCTAATGGGCTTCGCTGACCTAGCTAACTTGTAGATTAACGTACTTTCTAACTTATCGTACTTCGTTCATCATCGTAAAGGTAGGGTTGTTGGCACAGAAAAGTAACATTGCAGGGGAATGGGAGCTGACGAATTTGATGAAGATTTTTCAAGCTATTTACAGCTTACTGCATGGTTTTTGCGTCGTAAACTTTATTAAAGAAGCTTACAATCACCTACTACGCGGAAGGAGGTTTATCTATATGATTCCTTTGAGGCACAAAGGCTCAAACGCTACCAGGTCACCCATTGGTCTCCCGACCACACCCGAGCTTAACCCGGTCGATCATTTTAATTGACACAAGCCCTCTACGAACGATGAATCGATAGAAGGCCAATGCTGAGTGGTCAACCGTGGTCGATGGTAGCGAGCGCTGGTTGCCATGGCGTGGTAGCGAGTGCTGCTGCTTTGCATAAGTAATGACCCCCCGCCCGCAGCCCCCTCCCCGCTCTAGGCCTATCGATTGCGGCGCGAGGGCGGGCGGGCCGCATCGTCGTAATTGTCACACGGAGCGAGCTGAAACTCACCTCCCTCGCAATATCGACCTTAACGCCCCCGCATAGAAACCATTCTGCCGTACTCAGCTCGCGATTGAATACCAAATGCGTTATGGTCCGCTCCAAGTTTGGAGGCGGCTCGTAATAGAGCCTTCGAGGAGTCTATGACGCAGCTTAATTAGACAGGCGCGATATCAACAAATGGATTTTACTTGTTCCATGTTTCGCCGCGAATTGAGTTAAGTGAACTATTTAAAATTAGGCCTCGACATTGCGGCAGAGCTCGGAAAGAGGACGCTACTCGGTCGTCGCTCGGAGCTCGGCGCTCGCGAACTGTTTGCGAATCGAATTAGCAACCGAAGCGTGCTGTTGGGTGATTATTTGTTTGACAAATTATTACGTTCCATGTCTGCGGTCTCTGGATATGCATATTATATCGAATATAATATGTTGTATATTTTATGTTTATGAGCTTCGTAAGTATTATTAAATTCAAAATTTTAGAAAGTCTTTCGAAAAGTGTCTTTGAAAGACACCTACTGAATCAAAGTTAATTTTAAACAATTTATTTAAAAAATCAATTTAATATTCGCTAGCATTATGTCAGCGACAGCAAACAGTTGGAATAGTACCAACTTCAGTGCCAACTGCCAATATGCCCGCAGTCTAGCCAACGAGCCAACGGCCACGACACCCAACGTTCTCTACGAACAACCCTGCAGCAGAAAGCGCTTTATCTTAGAAACCAATAATTCCGTATCGTTGCGCGCCGGAGCGTGCAACGTCGCACTGTATTAATAGCAATCGTCTAATCGCGGTCCGTTTTTTAGCGCACCAGCGACGAAAGTATGGTGAAAGTGGCTCGTTGACGTCACTCACACACGCGCAACACACGCGTGCCGTACGTTGTTCGCGACGTGACAGCCGCTGCTCGCCGCCATGCGCCATTGCCAGCGCTCTCCGTACCCGATACCCGTCTTACTACACGTTGCGACACCGGCTCCGCATGAGAAATACGCCGTCCAACCGGCCCGATACGCCGGGGCCTCTCTCGACACGTTCGCTTGCCCAATACCAAAATACTTCATGCAAGCTTGACTCAACGACCGGATCAGAACCGCTCGATAAGTCGTATACTCGAGGATTGAGGGACGTTCGCTTAGAGTAATTGGTTATACGGGCGCGGGGCATCTAGTCCGCGATGCGGGCGTCCGAGTAGACTTTGCAAGTGGAGCACCTGCTAGGACCTCGCGACCCGCAGAACAATGGAGTAACGTCACAGTTCTGTACCAATTGTCACGATCGGTGAAGAAATCGCCATTGTTGGACATGACATAACGAGCTAATAATTGATAGTGGCGTGAAAATAATGAAGATGGAATCGACCGCAAAAAGATAATGGCACGCAGGAAAGTGAAGTTACGCGGCCGACGTCTGTCCGTAGCTGGACATTAGATTACACTGATCTTGTAGTTCATTTCATTCATAATGCAATCACGCCGGGTGGCATGGGATCGTACGGCGAAGGACCGAAGTAGCAAAGTCGAACGGATAAGCGGTTGCGGCGCCCGGGCGCCCGCGGAGATCAATTAATTACATAAAGTGCGAGACGAAAAGGAAAACGACCGTTTCCGATCAGCTGATTCCTTACGTGTCCCGAACGTACTCGTATATCGCCTATCGCACGCGTCATTCTTTTAAACCAGTTATTAATCCCGTTGATAGCGTGTAAAGTGTTTATTGTTAGCATTCCTAATTTCTGCGATTTTACGCACGATTCTATTACAAGGTAACTTAATAATTTGGAGTTTTATAAATAAAAAAGGTTTTACGAAAATTTTGAAACTGTTTTTGTAACTATTTTAACTTAGATACTAAGTTACGGACTTGAGAGTTGAGATTTTGCAATTATTTCCGAAAACTAGTTAATATTAAACAAAGTTATCTTTGCTTCGGCAAAGCAGAGAAAAAAGTAAATGGTGACGTCACGAGGTCGGCGGGCGGACTAAAAGAGATTAGAACTGCGGGGGAGGCAGCCGGGCGGGGGCGGCCCGGCTGACGCCTTCAGACCACTACCATGGGGCGTACTGAAAATAATTAGAGTCTCACATAAAACTCGATGCTAATTCCGCAATACAATAATGATGAACGAATTTTATGTTAAAGGTTACACTTTTTAACAATAACATCACTCACGAAGAATCTACGTAGGTTAGAATTAAATATTATTATTAAAATACAGCAAACTCACATTCAAATTTTATGTAAATAAAATATTGTCCTATTCTGTAGCTAGAAGGGAATTTCTTCCAATGTTAAATATTATTGTAATAACTCAACAGTTAGGTACACTTGTTGTACACTTTCTTTGCCTATAAATAATATTCGCACTCATTTATATTTTTTTCAAATTCAAAATCATTTAATTATGTGGGTATTTTTCAACACACTTCCAATTAGTATGTGGTATTGATTAATTTAATTAGATTAAATATTTTTATTTAAGAATTATCTGGGTTCATAAGAAAGGTAATATTAGACTGTTTTGTTTTTTATAGGAAAAAACTAAGAAATCTACGTGATCATATGAAATTAAATGCATGAATTTATATTGTACGCATAACCACAATATTTACAATAGCTACAGCAAATTATCATCATACTTTTTAATTCTAGGTAATAAACTTTTTAATTCCGTTCGAGTCGCGTTCGAATAGAGAAAGCGGTAGTTGGTAGTTGATCAGTAGAGACAACCCGGTGTGAGGGAGTCTCCCGTCTCCCATCGCCCGACCCCTGTCTCCCTAGAACGTGTTGAGAACCACACACTCGAACACTACATTACGGTAATTATCCAATTATGAAAAACTCTTATTTATAAACGCTCCTTAACTTTAACAGGAAGAGCACTAATAGCTTTTAAATAGACATGTCTTTTGATAATAATCAAGGGGAAAATAGTAAAATCTGCATAAAAATACGAGGATCGAAGAGTTTTAGGTGAATTAGGTAGGTAGGATTGAGTTCATTAATGGACAGGCTAACTGAGACTTCTTCATAATATTCTCAAACATGTTTCTGACAATACGCTCTTGGCCAGCGTGGTGGCCTTCGGTAAATGAAAGGAGACCCGAGCCCAGCATTTGGAGTTATGGTTTGTGATAATCAGAAAATTATATACCTACCAACGGAAAGTTTTATTTCATTTTGAATTTTAAGGCTTAAGACTGGCTAGGCCAGTAAGACACCTGACATAAAATCAGTTGGATAGATGTCTAAGTTGAAACTTTAAAACAGCCTATTCTATAAATTATTTAACGTTACAAACTGTCTATTCCGATAAATAAATACATAATTATTATACGAAAATAGCAACAATAAATAATAATGATCAGTGAAACGGCTGCAGCCCTCCTCTTGCGGCTGATTACGAGACTTCGAAATAAGAATGAATTTTTAATGAACCCCATCCCCGACCCCCGATCTCGATCCCCCGATCCCCCGGTCCTACCCCCAGGGCCCCGATGCTACGCACTTAGAAGATTAGTCCCAGGAGTTCTACGTTAATGACTAGCAGCCTTCATAACAGGTCAAAAGTGGAATTCTTTTATGATGTTAACTCCAATCCAATCTAACTTGAATAGTTATCTGTGAAATAAGCGCTAAGTTGTACCTATTTGATTTTGGCAATAGCTAAATGTTTTGTTTAGTAAAACAGGTAGGTATATAGTAATTTTAGGCTTACTAAGTTACTTGGTATGCACCATCTCGGACCACACTATCAAAAGGAATTAAATCAAGCACTAACTTACAAAATCTAATAGGTATGTGTACCATAATACAACTCAGCGGTTACTTAAATCGCTCCTTAGTACAGAATTTGTATTGAGATTCTGTACTAAGGAGCAATTTAAGTAAAATTTATTAATTACGCCCCAACGTTAGTCAACTTCATTGCAAGAAAAATCCTAACTTCATTCAGTCATACAATAAACGTAACATCTTCATAACAGTTCACATTAATATTGATACGCAAATAAATAAACAGTTAACACGTTCACTGCGTCAACACTTTCAAAGAACTTTCAGCCTGTGCTATGGGGACCTCAAAAACCCCTTAACTAAACTTTCCTGTGGTGCGTTAGGGACCTCTTCAGCCCCCTAAAATAGCAGTTTTGAAAATAATTAATATCTTCGTCAAAACCAATGATATATTTATGAGTTTTTTGTGGCTTAAACATAGGCTATGACTCTATCTTTTGGTAGGTTCGCACGCAGTTCTGACATTAGGGTAAATCGCTATTACAAAAAAAAAATTAGGGATCTGTTGTATCCCGTTCCGCAACAGATGATGGTTCAATATGTGTAGCTACTAGTGATGGGAATAAAATAAAATCCCAGTTGTCGATAGGTAAAAAAGTTTTATTACAAAAAATGGTTGTCTGTAAAGTCGGTATACGGACGGTAGTTGAACGTGACAACGTCATGACAAAGCTCCGCTCCGCTCCACCCCGCTCCGCTCCGCCCCGCCCCGCTCCGCTCCACTCAACTACAATGGCATCGGCTACGATACGCCGATCGTCCGATCGCCCGGCGCTCATCGTTTTAATAGACGTTATCACGTCAAAAAATTGGTACATATGAATAATTTAATATTTAAAAAAAGTGTTATAAAGAAAAGTTTGTGATGAAGGTTTTTGAAGTTATACTGCTTTAGGCGCGTTGTGAAATAAATGGAAAAAATAATGAGAGTGAAATTTTAAGATTTGTAACACGGACGGTGACACAAAAACGACGGTCACAAAAAACGTCACGTGCGTTTTTATAACGCTCGTTTTGAAAAATTATTATTATTATATTGTTTTTTTTTAATATTGTTAAAATATTATTTTTTAATATTGGTTTTTTTATATTAGTTTTTTGATGCCATAGAAGTATAACTTCGCACGCGCGTACGTAAGTACACGTTTATGTTATTTTTTTCTTACCAGGACGATTAAACATCTCATAATCCGAATCACTATCACTGGCCACTGGCGGGATATTTGTATGTTTTGCAAAATTTTTATTTTAACATCCGATGTATACGTTCCTGTATAATCCGACGTTGACTTATTTACATACCTCCCGCACTTTTTAGGGTTCCGTACGAAAAAACGAAAAACGGAACCCTTATATCACTCGTGCGTTTGGGCGACCGCCGTTCACAGCCAATTTACTCCGATAGAACTGGAGCAAATGAGTTGAGATTTTGTACTCATGTACATTTTTGTGACCCAAAGACGAAGGTATAAAGTAAACAACTGAATTTTGAAAAAAAAAATTAACAAATCTGTTTTGCGAACCGTATCGCGTTGTATGTCAAATAAAAGGGCTTGTTGTAATGATCTCATACATATTTTTTTATAGTTTTACAATGGATAGTTTTAAAGTTATTAAAGAAAGAACGAAAATTACTTAAATATTGTATATACTTACATATATAATATATACTTAAATATTACAGGAAAACCTATAAGAAGTCTTAAAAAATGACAAAAATTAATAAAATAGAAAAATAACGGTAAATACATAAAATCAACGTACGGAATTCTCTCCAAGCGAGTTTAACTCGCACTTGTCAAGTTTTTTCATTTTAAAATAACTCATTGTTCGTATTTACGAGCGTAATAATTTGATATCGAAGCGCGAACTTAACGATCGATACATGAACATCCCTAAAACAAAACTTGTGGTGCTCGTGCCTCCAACTCTCCCGTCCTTGCGGCTACGGGGCTCGCGATTCACGGGTATCAAAGGAAACCCCCAACGCAAGGAGTGAATATATTTTCACTTCTGTGCGGTAGGGACCTCGTCGACCCCTAAAATATTTTATTACACCATTGATTCAAAATTTAAGCGGGAAGCAAATATGTATATTTGTCTTTATCATACACATAGAACTTTAGATGTTATAGCCTCCCGCACAGAGTGAAAGAACACGATTTTTGACGCCGCACAGTATGAAAGTTCTGCACGGGATCTCGTAGAGATCCCTAACGCACCGAACGTGTTAAACAGTACGCACACACACGTACCCACGCACAGGTAGACGAGAGCGAAACGAGCGAAAAGCAATAAAAGATAAGGCGACGACCTCGGTGCAGTAACAATGTAAATAGAGTTTTATAGTGTAAACAAAAAGAATATAGATGTGTTACGCGGTGCTACGTCAGAGGGCGCGTCACTGCGACGTCACGGGCGGAAGTCCGCACTAGATATATGTATTTACTGTAGCCGGGTTCAATGTCGACCTATCTATCGCCCATCAATCAACAGCGTCGGATAGCCGGATAGCTCGGACACCCGCCCGCTAACGCCTCGGCTAAACCGCCCACTGCTACCCACGCGGCCACGCGTTGCACCCAACTATCATACGTTAACGCACACTAACACCTCTAATTACCGTTAGATTACGTGATAACGTCACAGCTTTACATAAGTTCGATTATTACGTCGTGAAACGAGTTGATTTGGTTGTGTGTGAATCTAATCGGTTATAATTTTTTAATTGGCTACAAGAATAAAGGCAAATATTAATATTAAATTAGCTTTGTGTCTGGAAATGTAAATGAAGGTTCAATGACAAAAATATGCAAGATCGACTAGACCGGTCTACCTTGTTGAGGCTTTAAAGTTTAAACTGTTAATCGATGGTATCGGGGAAGGTATCGACTATCGATATTAGTGCGTGACTAGAGAATAGTGCGGACTATGCGGGTAGCGGGTTGCCGGCCGGGAGCAAGGCCGGCGGTGTTTACAAACTTCCGTCACGAACCGCGGCTGTCACCGGCCGCGTTCCTCACACACCTCTACGCAAATAATGGCGAGCCCTCCACTGACATTGTCCTAGTTACAGCGACTGTCGGCCCGTCTAGACTCGAGATACGATCGCCGATAGACTGATTGTTGACATGTAATCGGCGCTAGCAATACAATCCTTCGACGTCATTCTCTGATCTTTGGCTGATTTTCTCTTACAAATCACCAATAATTATAAGCACCTTACGTTCATAAGTTCAAAAACATTTTACGAAGACAGTGTTTGCAAAACATAAAAGCATCCCTTTCGGCATTAGGTTTATTAAGGGATTTATAAATCGTATTCACAGGAGATAACGTTAGAGAATTCTATTCTTAAATTTCAAAGCAACCCTTGTTCGGCGTGCCCTGCGAGGGGTGGCGAGGGTGAGTGCATAGGGTGGCCCCCTCCCCCGGTGCAGTAGGCGCGTAGTAACTGCAATAACGGAGCAGTGAAAGTGTCGCGGGACGCTTCAACCGTCAATGGGTGAAGACGTACCTCACCCCTCCGTCTTCAGCTCAAACTTGTAGTTAATAGTAAGATATTCGGATAAGCAACACGTATGCTCGCTTCCTTACCACACTGTTCGAGCGTTCTCACCGCATTCTCACCGCGTTCTCACCGCTCGGCCATAGTTCGAGTTCTGGGATCAAATTATACCGCAGTTTGTTGGCCACGTATGAACTGAGTATAAGATTTTTTCTTAAAGTATTCTTATACGAGAGACTACAGAAGCATAGGTAGATAGGTATGTGGACTTCAGTGAGAAAGGAGATCCGGGTTCAAATTCAGTTTAATTCTTAAGAAATTAAGGGCGTTTTTGTACTTAATCATTGCTTACTTCGGGCAAAGAAAAACTCCATATCTGAATTTTAGATGCAAATTTCAAAAGCAATCCTTCAGGTTTTTGAATTCATCATCATTGACTTTCGTCCTAAGAAAAGGAGAAAGCGGAGTTACAGGGTATGATGATG
Organism: Thymelicus sylvestris; assembly: GCA_911387775.1. NCBI lineage: Eukaryota > Metazoa > Arthropoda > Insecta > Lepidoptera > Hesperiidae > Thymelicus > Thymelicus sylvestris. The sequence continues at coordinate 10,905,951 of OU426905.1, read as the reverse complement.
ATTAAAATAAATTCATATAAAGTGAAACAAGTAACTAGACTTAAGGTAGCATTAGTTACTTGCATAGTAACTATATCAGTTATTGGTCGTGACATGCAAACCTCAATAACTAAGCAAATCAAGTATGTAAACGTACGTGACGACGCCGACAGCCGACAGTCGACAAGAAAACAAACGGCCGGAACAAGTACGTCGTCATTATCTCGACATGAATGAAACGGAACGTAAATTGAAATGTATCGCGTGCCATAATCCGCGTGCATTAATCTCACTCAAACGCCGATAGTTGCGTAACATTGAATAGCAAACGGCTCAAGTTCATTGATCCACTTAACGTCCGCGCTAAATGTGTCGTTGTTGTGGAATGTCAAACTCAAAACATTGTTACATAATTAGTAATCGCGTTTACATACCATCGCATCGCACGTGCCTACTTCCGACTGATCCAATACGTCACCGTGTTTATTTATGAGCTTATGATTATAAAATGACGTTCTCCGCTCGATATCGTTGACCGGTTGCCGTACAATAACATTCATTCATAAGTGATTTATAGTTATTACCTACGAAATAGATTTGTAGTGGTATTAATATAGCCATTATCGTAATAATTATACCTAAACAAGATTTTACGCTGCTTCGTCTGTAGTAAAGTCTGTAGCATAATTTATAACAGTGAAATTTATTTACGTCTCCGACGGTATGTAATAATATTAAACGATTTTTTGCTTACGAGACAGTTACTATAAATATACGGTTGAGTGTTTCAAAGAAATTTTACGCATTGTGGTGTTTAGAGGGTCAATAATACACACATTTTACTCTGTAACAGGTAAGGTATGTATGTATAGACAAAGCGCACGTCTGCGCTGTACTGGGCTCGGCCGCCAGATCCAGACTGCGCGCTGTGCACATACACTACATCCCTTCTTTATTTTATAATAATTGGTTTGGTTTACAAACACTTTATGAAAGTCATGCAAGTTACGCCAATGCTTCAACAAGGCCCTACTGTGAGAGGGCCCGGGAGAAGAAGCAGCAAGAAACTACCGGGTTGGTTTTTTCCCTGCTCACAGTTACAAATAGCACTTATCATCTATTACAATCTATATTCATAAAACTCATGTCCAAGCAGACTTGTCTTTAAAATAATCATCTAGTTCGTAATATCCTTTCGTCACAAGAATGCTTTTAATATAAGTTTTAAATTTAATGTAAGGCATTTCTGTAAATTTATAAATTATAAATATATTGCAAACATCGAGATAGTATAGATCTGACAGTAACAAATTCTTTAATATCCAACGTGTATTTTCTTTGTGTTATTCATTATCATTATTGTTGTTTACCATGTGTTTCCCATTTCTGTACATCGCTTTCACCATCAAAACTCACACCTCTATGTGAGGGCAGGGTTAAAGTTTGGTGTCCATCTGTTAGCCTCAGGTACTTATTATTCATCTATATATTTTTCTATAAGTACCCAATTTAGGATCTGTAACTCCCTTTGTACTGTCCACATATTATTTCCCTCTTTTCTTTAATTGAATTATAGACCTGTCAATCCCTGTCTCTCACATTACTGTGTTATTGAAATTTCATATTTTATTGAAAGCTTCATAAAAAAAATATCTTACTCGCATACCAAGTCAATTGGAGATACATATAACAAATATAACTCTTGTAAGTACATCATAATTGTATGTTTAACAAACATCAAATGTAGCATTGGAGGTAGATTAACCCGAGCCATGCACCACAGTCGTCTACTTCAATAAAGTAACAACACAACATCTGAAAAAAATCTCGAGTAAGTCCCTCTATTGCTACGGCTCTCCTAGCTGATACGCACACACACAAATACAACTACAAATTTCTTTCTCGAGTCTCACTCTCCATCTCGTATCAGTATCATTCAGTATCATCATTATTTATAGGTACTCGACTGGTACATGACTTACAGGCATTTCCCTAACAATATCTTTGTTTCCAAGACTAAGTTAGAACAAAACTTAAATGTTTTTTTGGAAATCTCTCAAATATAGCAAAAGTTACTATTATTATTATGATTTTTAGCCCTGTTTTTTTTTCTAAGGTAAGAAACTCCAACAACACTCTTTATTTATTTCAAGTACGTGTTGGTTGCTGCTATGCTCATAGGTTAGCATCGTGGCTTTATCTGTAACAAGAGCAACACAAACCAGAGCATCTTTTTTTTTTTTTTGTTTTAAAGCTCGACCCTACCTGAGCTATCGTTTAAATTTTTTGGGGGTACTTCATTTCATGTTGAGGGTAGGCCACAAAATTTGGAGGTAGTTCGAAATTTTCAAACGTAAATATTGAGAATTTGAGTCATTTAACGAGACTTAATTCATGATATCAATATAATTGTCTACAGTTTAAACAACTCACTCCGCGCATTATAACGGTCAACTTTAAGCAATTTTCCTATGTGATATTATTTCCATTTCTTGTCACTAAGGAATTCAAACCACTGGCCACCTATTCATTTAATACTTAGCTATTTTATTCTACCAGTATTTACACTGTTAAAGTCACAGGGATATTTAGAATAGGAGCGATAGAATCTCTATTAATTTTAAAAAATAATTGCTTGTAAAACTACGATCACAGCTGACCAATTTTATTGTATCTTTAATTATCATGCGAACTTGAGTATTTTCTTCATTATATTAACTCTTGGTTCACTATCAATTTACCCAGTTAAGTAATGATTCTCTGGGAATTTGGTTAACCTGTCATGTAAGAATTAGTATGTAATTTAACGACTTTTAAGTTATAGTTTTTATTATTCACCAAAGTCATAGGAAAACGAATTCAGATCACCTTTGCTTCCCAGGGGAGTTTTCAATCGTTGAACAGCACTCTGTGTGAGAATGCTTTGTGAGTTGGCACTCCTGCGTGCACGGTAACACCCACTTACACTTACATTCGACTTATTGATGTGGCCACTCCAGCTTCTAGATGGAGATCTAGTGCTTCCTGCTTCGACAACATCAACGTCACTTTAAACTTGATAGATCTGTAATACAGAAATATACGACGAGCCTCGGACCGCATTGTTTCAGAGATAAATCTCTAAAGTTGCTTCTTAGCACTGTCATTCATCACATTTTTTTAGCAACCTCTTGGCTAAGTCTGACATAAATAAATCGAACCAGTTTGTTAACGCATATTCAATAATTACAGTATGAACCTTGCCCTTGGTAGGTACTTTATTGTATAATTTCGTGAAAAGTATGGAAGCTGATTAAAATAACCTTTTGGTCATTAGCCATCACTTGCGTATTTATGTCGATTTTACATGAAAAGAACGCAGAGAAACACCTAAGGTGTTGTCGTTCTGCAGATGGTTCAAGTTGGATGCAAGCCGGAAGCAAGAGTTATCTCACTGAAGGCCTGTCATATTAGTAATAAGTTGTATCTACATAAAATAGTTGAGTACAACTTCGTGTTTTATTGGACTAGCCCTATTCTATTTCTCAGTGTCTCATTGTCTCTTTACTATGGAGACAAAATCATATGACATATTTCCTTTTTTTTTTTTTTTGGCAGCTCAAAAATATTACCATTTACATTGCAAGTAAAGATATTAGATAAATCTTCTGAGTCTCTAATTGTTTATTGCCACATGGATGAACCTTTATTTTTCCAATAATAATAATATATCCAATAAATTATTGCGGATTATATTATCTACGAATTGCAAAAAAAATTGAATATAATTATCATAAAAGTCGAGTCCGTTACCATGAACTCATAACTGCTGTCGTTTGTCATCATGTATCATAATCTGCTCAAACATGTGATACATTTATGTGAACGTATTATGTTCACATAATACATAATATTATACTCTTCTGTAATGTATTATTATAAAATAATGAATCGTCAATGACGCAAGTATGTCACTGTACATTACATACGTGATCAGATTCAAATTTACTTCAAAAGAAGTTATGGAATGTTAACACATTAATGGAATAAAATATACCATACCAATAATAACTGTCTTACTTTTGATTCCTTACATAACACTTGAATCCTGATGCCACATTATATCTTTACTTGGTATTTGCGTTTCATATTGATTGGGGTAATTTTCTGAAAACCTGCAATTTGTTATTTCATCCCACGATTTCATATCAGTGAAATGTGGCCGATTATGATGGGAATCATCTCCATCAGACATCTCAAATGGTGTCTTATGAATCATATCCAACAGACATCTTTGCCTTTCAATGATATTCATAACGGCATATCCATAAAATATTAATTTGTAAATATTTGCAGCCACTGTGTATGTGCATGGCTTTTTACAAATGTAACATTTTTACAAGTGTAACCTGATTGCGTAGCCTTAAAACATTAATTAATAAATGTTTGCGGGCACCGTGTATGCATGGCTTTTTACAAATGTAACATTTTTACAAGTGTAACCTGATTGCGTAGCCTTAAAACATTGATTTATAAATATTTGCGGGCATCTTTTATACATGGCTTTTCCTTATGAAACAGTTACATGACTGCGTAGCCTCAAAACATTGATTTATAAATATTTGCGGGCACCGTGTATGCATGGCTTTTTTCTTATGAAACAGTTACATGACTGCGTAGCCTTAAAACATTGATTTATGATTATTTGCGGGCATCGTGTATGCATGGTTTTTTCTTATGAAACAGTTACATGACTGCGTAGCCTTAAAACATTGATTTATAAATATTTGCGGGCACCATGTCCGCATGGCTTTTTCTTATGAAACAGTTACATGACTGCGTAGCCTTAAAACATTGATTTATAAATATTTGCGGTTATCGTGTATGCATGGCTTTTTTCTTATGAAACAGTTACATGACTGCGTAGCCTTAAAACATTGATTTATAATTGACAGTATATATTACGGTATATTATACATATACCACTTGTATACAAAATACATTACAGTATAATGTATAATGCTCATCAACTCGAATGACTTGCCATAGCAGCAATTCAATATATCGATTTGTTTGGCTTATTCCTCAGAACTCCCAGTCAAGTACCTATTATACTCCGTACCTTCATTTATTTTATGACAATTGTGGTAGTTACCCAATAAGTTGCAAACTTTTTTCGCAATTTATTTATGTTTTAGCTATAAAAGCCTTACAATATCTCTGACATTTTAGACTGAACTTTAGTATTCTCCATAGTACATCCATCTTAAATTTTAATATATCTTTAATAGGAAATACTCATTACATTGAATAACTACCGCAAAGGCTATACTTCAATATCTTTAATAATTTGGTTGAACATAAAAATGTTCCACGTCACTTTACCCAGAACTTTTGTTTTTTCTTCCCGAAACAGCCATCCTTGAGCCATAACGAAAATTTTTGAATCAAACATAGTCAAATCGGTCAAGCTAACAAGAAACACTAAAGTTCATTTGTATTTATACAAACAAGAAGCAATGATATATAGAAGCAATAATGACAATAATAACGTGCTTCTTTCGGGCACTTTTTGTATACAAGGTACAGTAGCATTCTCCTTACGGCTGTCTTTAAATTTGCGTATTTACTAGTGATGGAAAATATCGCTACTTTTATTTCACTATCATGTCCGTGAAGTTATTTATTTTTGTCACTGTTATATCACCAGTGACAAATCACGACCGTTATATTTTATCAGTGACAATATTGTCACAGTGGGTGCATTTTATTCCGTCTGTTACATGTCGCAGTGAATTACAAGTACCTACATAGTTCAATCAAAACCTTACCCTGTTTGCAATAAGACTTATTTCATTTGAAGTTTTTGTAACGTCGCGTTAATTAAGCAAGTTGAAAAAATTTAGTCAAACTAAAGTCTAATGACGTTGAGAATAAGATGCAATTTCACTTAAGCAAATTCTCTCTTCTAGCTGGTGGCACTGTGTCGCTCTTGCTCACGCACGGCTCAAGTCACAAATGTTGCTTTCTCTCTTTCGCAGGATGGAATTCTGTGAATTATATGTAGCTTGGCCGGTGGCCGGCGTTAAGTCACAGTAAAGGGAATACTGTGGTGGAATCACTCTCGCGATAAATGTAACGGACGGTTTCGTTGCATGTCACTGGTGTGACAAATGAAGTATATTGTAACAAGTGATATATCCAGTGATAAGTGAAATGTGCCATTCCTAGTATTTACGGTCATGTTTAAATTTGCGTGCCCCTTTCGGGTCTTTTTGTACTCGAGGTACATTAATATGCTCCTTACGAGTCTTGTTTCAAATTTGCGTGCCCCTTGCAGGCCTTTTTGTACTCATGGTACATTAGCAAGCTCCTTACGAGTCTTGTTCAAATTTGCGTGCCCCTTGCAGGCCTTTTTGTACTCAAGGTACATTAGCAAGCTCCTTACGAGTCTTGCTCAAATTTGCGTGCCCAATACGGACTTAACACTTGTAACGGGACAAGTGGGATAGACCCGTACAACCTGCGTGAACCTTGACGTAGCTATAGTTAATTATTTTATCAATATATTTAATTTAATATTGGCTTTAACGATAAAAATATTAACATAATTGATGCTTCAATATTACTACGTAATACGGATTGTAAGGTATAATAACTTTTTACATATTATGTGCATATGCACAACACACTGCTTGTAGCTACTTTACAGGTTCTTCCTTAATATGGTTGTATAGGCATGATCGTTAAGTGAACTGTATTGGCGTGATCATAATAATTCTATTGAATTGCTAATTAATAAGCAAAATTACATCTAAAACTTGTTAAGATACTTATAATCTTTTAGATTCATTGCAGAATGGTATTTGAAATTATGAAAACATTAACCACAGCATTATATTAATAAGTGGGGTAGATTCTTAATCGTTTCTTTCTAAGTTATTGTAAGGGTAACGTGGAGTTTCACGTTTTTATTAATTACCCACCAAATACAAACAAAACTTAGGATATTGTTATTGTGATGCGGTAGCTTTATTTGAAATAAGAACGAAATAAATTACTCTTTCACATACTACAATTTCCTACAGCAATATCATAGGAAATGTATGGTCTATTTGAAATAATTACTTGAGGCATGGCCCTTTGTGAACAAAATGATTTGCATGGCCTTCGAAGTATTTAATTAGTTTTGATGCTTAGACAACCATTTTCTGTACAAATATGGTAGTGGTACTTTAGTTGCCGAGTTCTTAAAACGTTAACACTCAAATAATTGTTACTTAAGTGCACGCAATTAGGTATCCCCACATATAAATTATGTGGTTGTAATGTAATAATACACTTTACTTACTCAAATACGAATATAATAGAACATATTCGTAAGGAATTTGCCTGCCCGAACGTATGCAAGCAAGGGCATTACTCCTTCTTTTCTTCCAACAATGTTTTGGTAATTCCTTATTGGTTTTTTCCGACGTCGCCACTTGTGGTGTTTAGAGGGTCAATAATACACACATTTTACTCTGTAACAGGTAAGGTATGTATGTATAGACAAAGCGCACGTCTGCGCTGTACTGGGCTCGGCCGCCAGATCCAGACTGCGCGCTGTGCACATACACTACACGCATGTTTGAATTTTATTTTATAGGCGTGTCCTCGGATCATTAATACCAGAGTTCAACATAGAGGTTTAAAAAATTAACAATCCGTCGTAGCCAACCGTGCTACGGTGGCCGTCCAAACATAGCAGCTACCTGTACAAAGCAAAATAAGAATTGCAAACAACATCGGTTCGCAATGACAGCAATAACTCAACAAAGGCGGAGCTCGGAATTTATTATAGTTGTTAAACTTTCACCCCGTCCCGAACTTGACCGTCAAAATAAGAAAAGCTCAATAAAAAACATCACTGTTATACAATGACGTGAATTTACATAAATTATTGGCGGCCGCGCGTCTCGGCTGGCTGTTTACCCAGATGCAGTGTTTACATAGGCATCGGTATACGAAAGTGAGTTCAACGACTCATATATTGTTTTATAGCCAAACGTAATTGGGTCGCGGTGCGCCATTCAGGCCATGGGGATTTATTTAGAACGAGCGGTTCGCGAATGTCAAGGATTCGTTTAGTGCGAGTTTAGAGCTGTGTCCATTATAGTTATTCTGAAGCCTATTCGCGATTTAATGTATAATACCTTTATAGATTATACTGTGCAATTATGCTTTTCTTTTTAACACAAAGATAAAGAGCATAATTATGAGACATGCAAAAAGGAAATCATAGCGTTTTAATTTAAAACTTTACTTTTTTGCATTTTCATGTCAGTTTTCGAAGTTGGTAGTAGTAAGTGTATTATTGCTGGTATCCAAATGGATAGTTTCATTGATGAAGTTCACTGCCAATCCATTTTAAATTTGTAAATACCAGAGACACCTAGATAAACATTTAGCATCAAAATAGAGCTCGTGCCGTAGTAAGTTGAATTACCACAGAACAAACACAAAGAGATGAGCGACAAAAAAGAAAACAAATAAACTCAGCTGTAACTCAATATGCCGCGGTTATAAAAATATAATCGTTGGTATTGAATTCGGTACACCCGTACACCTGACATTGGCTAAGCTTCGTGTTTTTTCTAAACAGGTGTTAACGTACCGGCCATTCATTCAATTTCAGTGTCGATGCCCTATATTATTGTATTCTCTCAAGTTCATTGTGTCACACAATAGGACATAATTGGTCGTAAATGTTTATGTCAAAACATGTCGGCACGATTCATAATGCTTTACATAATTAGGCTCGTTTGCATAAGCGATTATTATGCATGTCTTCGACGATGACGTTGCTACGGCAGATTCATTCATTGTTTATGTGTTTACTAACTTTTACTCCACGTGCTCGATTGTAAACGTAATGAGGTAATGTAATAAAAGCTGCGAGATTCGAGAGCGCAGATGCATGCTGCCTAATTATCATCTGTGTTTGTTGTATTAATTGACAACGCTAATTGCGATAATTCTGTTTACAAATTGCCATATGTTTTATGTTTGCGAAGCGGTTTATATTTGCAAAAATTAATGCGGTTCAATGCAATACATTACCTTGCGTGTTAAATGTCTGTGTATTCTGTTATGCAGTCGTGATTTACAAGGGAAATGGAAAAAATTTGGTCAAATATTTTTGAACATATTTATCCAAACGTGTTTGAAACGATTGAAAATCAACTTGGTGATAAATTTTTTTTTGGGCGTCAAACATACAGAAAGTCACCATATTTTACTAGTAATTTAACATTATAATATTCTATAGCCGACATGTTATAGTTTTAACCCTAACATCCATATTAATAGTAAAAAAACAGTGTTACCAGAAATTAATACACATCTAGACACGCGGAAGCGTGTCAAGCCAAGTTCATAATCATACTACACGATTAGATAATTAAATTACTTATAGATTTAATTTTTGTAATGAGCGGATTAGTAAGTCTGTTCCCGTTATATCTACAGGTACAAATATATGTTCATACTAAACAAATAAATAAATAACGCTTCACACTCATAGCCCCACACAAGGATTCCCTGTGTCGTGGGTGACACACTAGACAACGACATTCACACCCAGACCGAGAACAGAAATTCAAATTCATTATTCTCCGCCTCGCTGGGAATCAAACCCAGGACCCTTGGTGCGGCGATCCGGCATGGTAACCATTGCGCCACACGGGTCGTGTGCGCATGATTTAAGTGTTTAATATCACCACAGGAATTTCTTAATAATTATTATTTTTTTCCTTTTATCTTATAATAAAATTCATGGAGTTAAAAATCTTTTACTTATTAACTTCCTTCTGGCTGGTCGTAGTCAGACATTAGGACGGATAGTCATCGGTAGAACTAAGGGTTATATTGAATTTGTAGTCGTATTGCCTGTTGTAGACATTACAACGTTTAGATTGGAACGTAGTGATCGGTATAACGGATGCACGTGGTGCAACAAGTCGCCCTGCACCCTGCACCCCTCGCAAGGACGTAGGCTCGCTTGCGTCACTAACTTTCAGATAACTCCGTTATCGATAGTGATATAATAACGGTAATAACAGGTACTGAATAGGCATATTTATCCGAGTACAGGGCTTGTCGTTGGGATCTCCGTCTTAAAGCGGTTTTTGTAGCCTAATTTGTACCGTTTTTATGTTAGTGGTATCATAATTAAAGAAAGCTATAGTAGATGCTTAATAGAATTGCATTATTAAGTTATAGCTATCTATTACAGACCGTGAAGTTATATAGAAAAGTAGATCTCAGACTCATTTACTAATATAATGCGTAATTAGATAAACACCTCGTGTTAGAAATGTAACTTAACTAATTGAATGGTAATGCCTTATAATAAGCCTAAGAAATTCCAGGTACAACAATAAGTAAGACGTTATCATTACCGTCCGAAATGTCCAAATATTTCACAATAATAATAATAATTCAGAAATTTTTGAACAGATTGTGCAGACTTGGCTATCTTTCCATCGGTTATCACGGCGATACAGCATTATCGATATCTAAAATACTAAATTTTGTGATAAGGGTTCTTAACTTCTTACGTGGTGAGACTTGGTGAAATAGATATAGGAAGTCCCTTGAACTGATAGCCATTGGTGATTGGAGCTCAGGAGTAAATCTCAATAAGTGGGATGGTGGATCCGTGGTGGCTGGGCGGGGCGCCCCAGCCGTTGCCATGGAGACGCGCCCCTCGCCTCGCTCGGAAAACCCAACGACCTCACATGATCGCGAGCTACTAAGACCTAAAAAACCTTTAGCATTTCTTTATGATTGGGGCTCTAATTACAGGAGGCGGTCTTGCGAGACAAAAGGCCTTATCAGTACGGCACTTACTAATTCTGCTGATCGGAGATTCTTTAGAAATTTGGTTTACGTAGGTGTACCGTTCAGGCAATTTCGTTACATAAATAGGCGGTTACCGAAATACTTATTAATACCTTTTAAAAGAATATAAAATAAGTCATCGACCTTGTCCTCGTTTTATATTATAACTTTTAAAGGAGTTAGAAAAGTATACCCGGCTAACTTTTACCATTTTTTCGGTAAGTTCAACCCGCTAACAACGTAGTGGAGCGCCGAAATTGTAGAAAGAATCCGTAATATAACGTTGGAACATAGAAAGTAAAGTGCGTTCGCGCTGGCGAGCCAAGTCAGCGATAATTAATGTGGAGTCGAGTCGAGCGAGCGGCGCCGGCAGCCTCGGCCGCCGACAAAAAACCCGCTCCGACACAAAAACACCCGTCGCAGAGTGAGACCAACGTACACGCTAGAGCGAGACGGCGACACCTACGTATTTCTGTGACGAGTTCTCGGCGTTCTCGCTCGCCTCGAACGTCGTGCAGTTATCGAGGCTCGAGTAGCGCTTTGATTTAAAACTCCACCGAATGCGCCCTTCTATACATCACATGACGGCTGACAGGTCGCCGGAAACGCGGCAAGATGTCAGATTTGAAAAAAGGCGCGCGTCTACGACTTCCAAAACAATAATTCAACTAATTGAGAATTTGATGAAGTTGGTCTACAACAGCTTAGAAATTCTCGAAATGAGCGTCAAAGTAGTAAATTGACCAAATACAAAGATCGAAAATTGTATTGAAACAATAAAATTATATTTACACTGACAACAGCAAAATGGCAAAGAAATTAATGTTTCGAATAGAACACAATACAATGAAAAATATTGAGTATACAGTCCACAAATTAATAACCAGAAAAATAACTCGCAATAAAGTCCAATCATAAATCTAATTTATATCAATGAAGAATCTACCCAATTATAACGAAATAAATAGAAAATAATTTAATTTAAAACTAACCCAAATCAAAAACTTTAACATAGACAAAGTGACAACGCTGAACCAAACTCTTAAAAGTAAATCTGTAACATTTCTTTGAGGAAACTAAAGAAATAATTACTAAAGTCACAAAAAAAAAATACTAAGGAAAGTATATTTTTTTAACAAAAGAAGTTCACACCCAAGTTCATTCCACTACACAACATTTCTTTAAAATCTACTTCTACCCAACTTAGGCCATATCACAAAAATTTTAAGTTACCAATAAAAGACAAACAACAAATTATGGAAAACTTGAACAGTAGTGAACACAGCATCTACGTCTAAAAACTAGGAGCTCACCTGGAAATCACTCCACATCTTCATGGGGATACACCATAGTTCCGATACGAAAACATCACACGTTCACGATAACAACTGTCAAAAGTGTCACAGCACGGCGTCACTATCACAAGCGTACAGTGTGGATGCCGAGCGCAGACTGAGGCGACTGGCGGACGATGGCGGCGGATACGACGTTACGAATATGCCGAGGTCGGTTCGGGCGCGCTCGGGCGTACTCGGGCGCGCTCGGTTCGGCGCAGCGCCCACCTGCGACTCAGTTCCACGAACAACAAAACGAACCGAGTACACTGCCTGCCAGCACAATGCCGCACCGAACACCCGCCCGGGCGCCCCATGGCCCCGTCTACCCACTGCCTCCTGGAAATACCCGACGTGTTTCAGCCATACGAGCTGAAGCACACGGAGCTTTGAACGACGCAAAACAACCCAAAACTCTATTCTCTTTATTGCTTACCGTTCCCAAATGAGATGGGAATTTCATTTCATAAATTAGTGCCTAATGAGAACGGCATTTTCGCGTACCGATCTAACTGATCTTTTCAAAGCGCTCATTTGACGAACGAATGAAAATATTATTTTGGATTTCGTAACTATGTACAGGGTAATTTACTTCAGCGAGCTATATTAAATCCAATGTCCAAAGAAGTAAAGGATAAATCGAAATAAGTATAAACCGTGACATGGTCTTCTTAATCTCATTTGATAAGTGAAAACAATCGAGGGCGGCGATTTTAAGTCTTAAACTTTTACCCGCCTGATAAGAGAACGTGACAAACAAAAAAGCTTTCTGAACAAAGTTTTGAGTGCGGGGCGCAACGGCTACGTAGCAGGAAGTTCGTAGCAGTAAAACTTCGTAGCGCTCCGTAGCGTGAAAGTTTTGATTTCAACGATTTGCGTTGCGGCGAGAGGGCCGAGGCCGCACTAGCTCCGGCCCTGCGCCTCCCTACCGACATCGCCGTCGCGCCTCTACTCGCATCGCAACTCACGATGACTCGGGATACATTGCTACTTTTACTCTAAATTGAATCGACAAAGTCGAACCGAAGCGTCGATGGACGATGTTTGAGCGATATCATCGTCAAGTAAGTTGACTCTTGGATTTATCTGTTCGTTCATCTCTCACGAGAGCGCGCCACTTGGCCGCCGGCCGACTACGCCCTTATAGTCCGAGTATACTTTGCAAATCAGTTGGTGACAAAAGACTGCGGTAGTCGTGATCCATTCCACGTGCGGTTGGCATCGCAGCAACCCGTCGCTGTGACGTTGCAGCAATGTGACCGGCGCCGATCGATAACGTTGTCCACTTAGCGACACAACAAAAGCCGGGAAAACTCATTTGGCGGCAAATTTAAACTCACTTTCCTATTATAACAGGCAACGGCGTCACAATGGAAATGTTTCAAAGTATTTCGCTGAAAATCGAATAAGTTAGTGCAGAGCATGAAGCTATGATTCGGTTGGCGATTTTAAATACACGTTTAGCTTATCGCCATGACTGAGCACATTCGATTAGCGCAAGTGGGCGAGTTGAGTTAAATAAACAAACTGTATTTTAAAATCTATATTTTAGCTATGGTGAGCGCACTTCACATGCGATGTTAAACTTGAAATCCTGTATCCCTGTAGTAAACTGGATATTCCGAATAATGACAGCCATTGATTGAAGTTAATTACAATTTGAAACGTGATCAGTTTTGATGTGACCAATTACAAACCTACTCTGCGGGGCGGGCTCCTGTCGTAATTGAGTAGGCTATGATGGTCTTCAACCACGCTGCTTCAGTGTCAAAAGTTCTCACGCTAATACAAAAAATGCTATCTAATACATCGGAAATCGAGGGTTGCCTTCAAAGGACGTACCCTCCGAAACACGAAGGTGCACGAAAAAGCCACAAACAGTCCTACCAAATTCGCCTGCAGTCAGTCCAGAACTCGATCGCTGAGCTGTGGAGGTGTGTGCGATTTTTGATCACATCATGCGCCTTTAGTAAATCTGTCTATCTACAGAATATATATTACTAGCTTTTGCCCGCAGCTTCGCCCGCGGTAGAGATCGATTTTTTACAAATCCTACTTACTTACTTTTACTTAGAGTGGCCTATGACTTAAGTAATTTACGTGTGTCATTTTGATAGCGTGAAATGCAAAAGAATTTTACTAATGCCATCTATTAAAAACATCCGGAACTAAATATCTAAAAACTAACAAAATATCGATCTTCCCATGAGGATGTTTTACCGCGGTAAAAAGTAGCCTACGTTACTCTCCACCCTCCTCACTATCTCCACACACAAAAACCATACCATATAACAGCTTTGTTGCGACGTGAAAGACGGACAAACAAACAAACGCACTTTCACATTTATAATATTAGTATGGATTTTTACTGTTTTTTTTTATTTATGCCATAGCTTCAAGATTAATCATTTTCCTCTTGAGTATTGTTAGGAATGACATTATATATTATCGTAAGTTTCTGTTAGTCTCATATAGCAACGCATAGTTAAACCTATAATAGTACTTATATGCATATAACATACCAACCACTTAAAATAACGACTCGTCGTGTTTTGGCTGAGAGGATGGGTGCATTCAGTTATTCCTGGTTATAAAATGGTTATAAATGTTACACACTGGACCCGGACTTAAAATTCTGCGCACGCTTTGAATTATGTGCGTATCAAAATGATATGTTTCCTATGTACAAAATTCTTCCGAAAATAAATAATATGACAATACAAATACATACATTAATTTTCATTTAAATAATTTTATCTCGCCCTCATGCATAGATCATACAAGAATTATTAATATTTTACCAGCCCTTTTATCTGTTGGCTAATAGGTCAATTTCACTTAAAGTTTTATCCGGCGATGAGGCGAAAACGTAAATGTTTTACGCGCAAGGTGCGCGCGCGCACGCATGTGCAGCCTGCCATGTGGACAGCCCGGTGCGCGGTTCACTCGTCCAGTTTGCTAACCTGAGGGCCACAACACACTACAGTTCATATCAATCTATATCCCATCTTACGTACTTGAGAATTAAGTTCTAGCTGGAGTATTGTTACCAAGTTATGGTTTACTGCTAATTAGCGATCATATTAATCGATATTAGTATTTTTAAACAAATTAAATTGATCTGTAGTTCTGATGGTCTATCGTTTACCTAAGATAAGTTAGGATAAGTCAGCTTAGAAGAATCATTATCCCTAGTAATGGAAGGGAAAGTAATACAGACCGAACATAATGTACGGAGTGTATAGGTTCCTAGAGTCCAAGATGACCAGCTCTAAGTGCACCCTGGTGCCCAACATACTGAACGGACTTTCATGATATTTAGCACACAGGTAAGTGATCTAAAATGGACATAGGGTACTTAATACGAAAATGCGAGAAAGCCGCGGGCAATGCGCTAGTGAATTAATGTGGAAGGTGTAAAATATTTTTTATATAACTATGTCTTACCTATATGTGTATTGTGCCCTGCTCTTCAAACCAACTCCATTCCATAGCTGCTAATCGAAGTTATACCTTCGACCATATTTCCTTCATGGTAGGAACTGGATTGGTTTAGATCGAATCGAAACGAAAATCGAATTTGTCATTCAGTATTTATGACGGATGGTATGACTATTGGAATTTAGTCATTCAGAGGCTTTTTTTACCGACAATCAGCGAGTGTTTATGCAATACACATGAATGTAGCATGTTTTTATATTTTTTGTTACGTTTAATCGGTAATGAAATATAGGTAGGTAAGCTACATTTTATAACTTATTTAATAGCGCTAGAAGAGTACGGTAGAGTTGAGTCTACCCTTCTCATGAGAGACTAGACTCGTCCAAGCTAAGTGTCATTATGACCTCACCGTACACATGTAATTTACACTAAAGAAGAAATGACGACCCGTGTGGCGCTATGGTTACCAAACTTACCCATAACCCATTATTACTGTTATTATTTCTCCATAGGGTTCGCCTGGATAGCTAGTAGCTACCACCCTTGAGCATGAGCAAGAGTCAGCCGCCAAACGACACGTCGTGTTCCGACTGGGTGCTTGAGAGCCAGTTCTTTCTTTCTTTTTCTTCTCTCTTTCTTGGCCCGGCAACGCATTGGTGATGCTGTTGGTGTTGCTGATGTCCATGGGCGACGACAGCCACTTACCATCAGGTGGATCGTCAGCTCGTTTGCCGGCTATTTCCATAAAAAAAGCCGGATCGCCCCAGGACCCTTCCTGGGCGTATGCTTAATAGTGGACCGTTAATGGTTGAAGCCATTATATCTGTAGAAGCAAAGCTGGTCTTACGAGTCCCCTCTATTTGACGACCCTGTAGCCTAGTTGGTAATGAATTACTGACAGATGACCCTTCCTACGAAACGAGTG
This sequence comes from Thymelicus sylvestris, assembly GCA_911387775.1. NCBI lineage: Eukaryota > Metazoa > Arthropoda > Insecta > Lepidoptera > Hesperiidae > Thymelicus > Thymelicus sylvestris. The sequence continues at coordinate 10,889,409 of OU426905.1, read as the reverse complement.
GTCCCGGGTTCGATTCCCTGCTGAAACAGATATTATTAACTACTTAAACCTCTCACTTCTATGTTGTCCATGATCTTTTTTTTTTCGGGTAATTTTAAGGCTGAGCAAAGCGTATGCACGGTTTATACATCTCACCCTATAAGACTCGACTGTACCTTTCGAGGCTCGCCCTTTGGCGCGTGAAGCTGTAAAGGCCGCTAGGGCCTATTCACTCTTTTCTAGAAGACACTTTAATTATTAGGTTAATGCACCTTTTCAGCGTGTCATGTCACCCTAGAAGCACCTGCAACAGATACATTTTTTTATACGAGTCCTATTTCTTGCAACAAAACAAAATTCACAATCTTACAGTGTCTTTTTATCTTATTGAGTAATTTAAAAATAAGGTTGACACAAAATAAGAAACAAAAAGAATTTACTATAACTAATTTAAATTATTTTTAAGCCGAAAAAGGAGGAGGTTCTCAATTTGACTGTATTTTTTTATGTTTGTTACCTCAGAACTTTTAACTGGGTGAACCGATTTTGATGATTCTTTTTTTAATAAAAAGCAGGTGCTTGTCATGTAGTCCCACGTAAATTTGAACGAGATATGACTAGTAGTTTTTGAGTAACTTTGAAGTCGGTTATTTTTTGTTAGTAAAATTTAGATTATTGTTATTAAAAGTACTGCCAATACTGTTTAAGCAAGTAAGATTCGTCAAAAAATGTATTAATACATTGTACGTGTTACGAAAGATTGTTTTGCTATCGCTCACTTTTTGCGTGTGGTGACTTTTGGTGTCGATGTCGCCTCGCGACGAATAGATATTCCAATATAACATTAATTTGTATGTACTAACTATGTCAATGTGCTATAATATTCAATATTTATATTTAGTTCGTTATTACATTTCCTCTTCATCATTCCATGGAAAAGTTTGATGATGTTAAAAATATGTAATTTGCCTAGAATTGTATTAACGTAAACGCGCCTATTACCGCCCCCCAAAATTTGTATCCTATTACCGCCAGTTTTTTTAATCATTATTTTAAGGCATGTTGTAGATTCCATGAAAGTTGTAGCCTAAAAATATTTTAGGTATGTATATTGAGAAACAAAAATAATAAAGTTTGTGTGCGTAAATAATCAGCAAACAGAGTAAATAGCCAATAACTGAGACGCGGCCGCAACGGACTTCCGCGTCATAGTGTTCTGCTCCCAGCTACATAAGAACACCTCATTATTACTTAAGAGAAATTAACATAAATAAAATGTGTATACGTGCATGCCAATATGTAACTATAATAAATAATACATTGGTTTTCTAGATTAACATCTAATACTACCGTTCTGGCCATGTCTTGTCGTTTAAATCGAATTTTACATTGGAGCGGTATTAGAAACTTAATTTTTATAAGTCGCTTCTATTAACGACCCATGGCGGTGTTAGATGTTTTACAATAGTTAGTATTTTAGCTTTTATTTCTTTTAATACATAATTTTAGATGTTTTTTTTTAACTTTTTTGATTCTTAAGAGTATATTAGATAATTTGATCAATTAACGCCATACATTTTGTCTCATGGATTTTTGCCTGTTATTTTTTCTTTTTTGGCGGTAATAGAATATTCATACTTAATTCTATTACCGACCCATACGGTCTTATTTATAAATGTCTCTTATTGTAGGTATGTAGCGTACTTTAGTTAAAATGCTGATAAGCTTACTATAAGTTCCTGTGTTATAGGCCAAACATAAGTTTTTAACCGACTTCAAAAAAGGAGGAGGTTATCAATTCGTCGTATATGTTTTTTTTCTTTATATGTTCGACCAATTTGGATGGTTTAAACGGTATTAAATAGCGGATTGCTTCAGGGTGGTCTCATTAACATCATGGTGAGGATCTTATGATGGGTTCTGGACATATAGAGTGGAACACCTCAACGGTTCGTTGACATCTCAGGGTGTAATGATGTGAATTGGAGACGAAATATGTAACTCCTCAACGGATTGGAATAATTGAACCGTGTTAAAAGGTATATTTTGTTGTTGGTAAATATTTACACAGCAAAATCAGTACATCATTGACCATTCTATGGTCTGATGATGTCCCTTGGAGACAAAATGTGTAACTCTTAAATAGGAGAATCGGAACCGTTTTTAAGAAATTTTTTGCCAATAACTTTATTTTTGCAAAACTAGTACCTACATCATAGACAATCTCAGGGTCTGATGATGTGATTTGAAGGCAAAATGTGTAACTCCAACGGATTGGAATAACTAAACCTTGTTTTAAGATATTAACCTCCATCTTATAAAATTTCAGTAGATGGTGTTTTTAATAATATTTACTTTAACTACATTATTAAGAAGAAAGCTCAGTTTTTAATAATAATTATTATTGATCTCAAATGTTTTATACCAACTTAATAAATATTTATTTTGTTTTTTTTTATTTAATAGTATGGAGAATGTGTTCCTTTTTCAGTGGTCGGTAATAGAAACATGAAAAACGGTAATAGAAACAACATCATCCCATCGGGCGGTAATAGAAGCAGCCACTATTTCAGATTAAATTATTATTTATTAAATATTGTGTGATTAAACACTAAATTTAAGTGCTGAATATCATAGAATATTTAATTATGATAAAGAATAAATTAAAACGCCTGTCCTAGCATAACGGCGTATATCTAATTTTCTGAAGTTCATCCAAAGTCAGCTTAAACTGGCGGTAATAGGAACGTTTACGTTATATACAGGGGTTATTGATATCATTTTATTCAAATCAAACGCTGAGAAAATTTATTTTGTACTAATACCATATTGGATAGATGTTGTGACCATTATTCTGTGCCGTAACTTTAAAATCGCATATTTTATTCATTTCTAAAGATATTTTGATGATTCTTCGCTTATTTTACTCCTTCATCAAAATAAGCATTTTTGGAGGATTCCTTCTATTACTACATTACCTTCCTCTTGAAGTAACTGATCACAACATATAGCCATCATACGTAGGTAACTCGATAAGTTTTGAGACAAAAAATTTAACAATATTCATTTTACATTTTTTCGAAACACTCTCCTTCATTCTCCATGCAAAGATCCATTCGCCTAAACCAACTAATAAAAGTAAAACACTTTTGCCAGTCTTGATCCGATAGGTCCGAAATTGCGACTTCGTAGGCGACCACTGAGTCTTCGGCACATGAAAAAAATCCCTGTTATTTTTTCCTTGATTATCGGGAACAAAAAGAAATTACAGGGAGCTAAATCAGGACTGTACGGTGGATAGGGCAAGGTTTCTACACCGGATTCCTCAAGTAACGCCTTTATTCTGAGGGACGTATGTGACGAAGCGTTGTCGTGATGCATCATGATTCCCCGAAGCCCAGTCTTTAGTCTCCTCTCTCGCAGATCTTGGAAAATTTCGGCAATGCTACTGTTGTATCCTCAGAGTTAACATGTATCTATGATTTTCCAACATGCCCGCTGCGAGAAAAAAACTAGCCACCATTTTTTTACCAACGTTACGAGGTCTTTGGTCTTTTGTCGGCAACTTCCCTTCTGAAAAGACCCATACTCACGACTGTCTCTTATTTTCCAAATCATATTGAAAAATCCTCGTTTCGTCGTCACGTCTTGACATTCCGTTTTCGAATCGTAGACGCATTTCGCGGCACTAATCCACACGGGCCTGTTTTTTAAGTGTCTGAGAGCAAACGCGGGATCCAACGACAACAAATCTTCCACACTCCAAGATGCTGATCCAAAATTATGTTAACGCTCCCCGAACTAACTAGTCTAACTAGTCTACTCATTAATTGTCCGTTATTCACAAAAACAAAAAAAAACTTAATCTAAGTAGTTCTTTCTTTAAAAACATGTTTTTCCATGGTAACTTCTTGACTCTATCAGCTCTAGTAACTCTGTCAGTCAAACAAAGACTTTTGGATTTGGTTCCGAATCCAGGCATTCAAGTCAGGATTAAGTCAGACTGACTTTATTGTTATATGTTCAATCGTGTTCCTACACAGGGAATTCTTCGAGTGTGTGAAAGATATTTTTCTAATACAAAGAAGGTACAATACAATAAATAATTACAGCAGTACGTGCGCTCGACACCTAAACTCGGACCGTCCTCAGTAGTGGAACAAAGCTTACGTCGCACTCGGTGTTATTTTACATTGCCTTATGAGAAAGTGTTGATACCTAATCAGATATGTTAGGTACTAAGCGTTCCACAAGCTGACGGCTACCTTACTCATTATTATCTTGTACCTATCCATGTACATACACATAAAACTGTTATCAATCGATGACTGTATATTTCTTTTATGTAAGGGTCAACGCACATTTATTCGGCGCCATTCGCGTTTCGCCGAATGATTTTGGTTACACTTATTCGGCTCGGCTTCTATCAGCCGCGTACGGCGTCGTAAAAATGCGAACGACTGCTTACGGCGCGTCGTAAGAATGCGAACGGCTGCGTACGGCGCTGAATACGCTGCGAAGTCCGTCCGAAGACGTTAGTAGGTATAATCTATACGGGAACTATGAAGGTCGCAACCTGTCGACAAGGCCAAGGAGTCAAAAATCTTCCATGTACCTACCTACAGCGCGGCGCTGTTCCGCCGCGTTCGACGTCGTACGCGGCGTACGCGGCCGAAAGATAAAACACATTTGTCGTCGTTTTCTACTTGTTTACCGCAAAAGCGGAATCGGCGCCGAAAAGCCGTAAGGATGCGTACGCGTCTCCATACAAAAGCGTTGTTTACTATGGACAAAAGCCGAATGGAGCGGAATAAATGTGTTTTGACCCTAACAAGCCAAAAAACGAGCTGACGATCCACCTGATTTTAAGTGATCACTGTCGCCTGTCGCCCATGGACATTAGTATCACCAAAGGCATCACCGTGGCTGAACAAGAAAGAAGAGAGAGAAAAAAAATAACCGACTTCAAAATTACTCAAAAACTACTTGTCAGATCTTGTTCAAACTGTGGGACTACATGAAAGCAACTGCTTTCGATTAAAAAAAGAATCTTCAAAATAGGTTCACCGAGTCGAAAGTTCTGAGGTAACAAAAATAAAAAAATACAGTCGAATTGAGAACCTCCTCCTTTTTTTGAAGTCGGTTAATATATAATTATAATTTAATTATGTAAAGACTATGTTAACTATTGGAACAATATAATTAATAAAATTAATAATCTTAATATATATAAATTACGTGTCACGTTGTTTGTATGTATAGCTTACATCTCAAAATAACAAAAAACTTTTGACAGAACGAAGTCTGTCCGGGCAGCTAGTATATTATATAATTAATCAATAATACTAACGCATTAGGCTACTGACCTGTAATGTTAGTATGTTTATGGACAAATAAATAAATAAATAAAAACAAATAAATAAAAATAAATAAATAAAGAAGAAAAACTGGCTCCCAGGCCCCTAGTCTGAAAACGATGAGTCATTTGGCGACTGACTCAAGCAAAAGGTTAGTAGCTAGCCAGGCAGGCTTAAGATAATAATACTAATAATTCAATATAATAAATAATAATTAAATTTTAGAGCTATGGCCAATATAAAGGTAAGTGTAGAATCGCCGTAGTAACTTTGATCAAACGTTTGCTGAAACCAGCGTGTAAACTCGTTGTGTTGTTAAAAATAAAATAGGTAGGTACTTCGTATACGGTAGTTCCGAAATTAAAATACATGCGTTTTGAATTAAGTTTTCGGAAGTATATTTTGTTATTTTTCCTAGCCATCCAGTATAAGAGCATGATTAAGTACTATTTAGTCGTCGATGAATAGAACGTCTGTCTACACATCGTGTAACCTACCTAATTATCAGCTAATATTATTTTGTTGCAAAGTAACTTTACCGTAGTACAATTTTTAAATCAAATCAAATCAAATGAACTGAACGTTGTCTGTTAATCCGTTACAGTTTTATCAATAAGATGTGAAATACATTAATTATGGGGTGAAAACACATCAATATTATTGGATATTTAAACAATACTGTATAAATACAATAGACAAAAGACTCAATTATTTGCTGCTCCCACCTTTCTACCGATCGTGCTGACACCGCATTCGGTGTCACCTTACTTCCATACGAGTGAGCAGGACGCAGACACTACATAAGCGATAGGTTATATACTTTTATATAGTGCAATGCATTTTCACACCTGCACATTTATCGCACTTTTATTTCGGTTAATGAATTAAAATATTTGTTAGTGTTTTTGGTATTTACTTTATCTTAAAATATCCTGGAATGACGAATTCTACCTTTTTAAATTATTGGATGTAGGGCTCTATATCTTCAGTCCAAGCTACTGACCCAGATGGTGCCCCCTGCTCAGAAAACAGAAGAGGCTTTGGCGTCCAAGAAGTCTATAGTAACCTGGAGACCACTCTTCGAAGAGGTATCTAAAGATCACGTGATATTGGTTATCTGATCTGCTCCCTATTATTAGTTAAAGTTAAACACCAATCACACCAAAAACACCAAGCAATGAGTCAAGAGGTTAACGTCAATCAGTCCTGCCAAACAGTTACCACCCTAATGTCCTAACGCGTTAACGCTTCGCGCAAGTGTATGCAACAGTTAAGGCACTATTAAGGGCGTGTCTAAGCGTTAACTCCGTTAAGGATTGTTCTGTTGCCACATTGCGACCTAACGCGCTAGGTGAAGCGCATTTCGACACACCCGTTAGCAGATGTAGCAGCGAATGAAAACACCGTGAAATGTTTCGGATGTAGAGCTGGAAACACTTTCGGTTCTGCTCACCTCTTGCAGCGCGTTCGTGATATTTTCAGAGTTAAATATCCTTGAGAGGTGGCAAATACTTCTATGTATCCTACTAGATAGGCCGTCCTGAATAAAGTGCGGCATAGCGCGGGAGTTTGAAAGAGTAAGCGAGATAGTAGATTAGTTATGGAGAATTGATCGTGACCTTATTGTTCAATTTTTTTCCACGGCACACCCTGTCCAGTAGAACACATAGAAGGAGGAGACTTTGGTGGTTAGGTACTTGCCTTCTGGGTTATCTATGAATTAGCTGTGTAAAGAAGTAACTAAGGATTAACTTAAGGATTTTTAGGGTTCCAGAGTAAAATCGGAACACAGTTTCGTCATGTCCGTCCGTCTTTCCGAGGCATAGCGCCGAGACCCTTAGTGCTACAAAGCTGTAATTTGGCATGGATATATGTTTATTAAAACTCCAAAATCGTAGAATAAAATATTGAAATTTTTTTTCAGGGTAGGTACCTCCCGTATAGGTAACGTGAGGATATTTTTTTTTCGTTGCGTACCGTTGTGGTTGTTGTAGTATATCGTTGTATCGTTGAAAAGGTCTTTCAAAAAATATCATGGGTCTCGTAAGACCATAAGATCAAAAGAAACTCATTTGCAGGGCTAAAAACTTCGAAACAAAATTTGATTACGAGTACCAAGTACTTATTTTAATATTTGTGTAAATTACCGTCTTGTAATAGATATAACCAGTTAGTGACGTGCGCATTCGTTCAGCTTTATACAATAATAAAAATATAATAAAAACGCTAGTGATGATAAGAGAAACTTATATTTTATAATCAGTTCAGTGGCTCGCGCGGCACACACTCAAACACTTCACGCTCGGGTATTATTCCTTTAAATAAGTAATATAAGAAAAACCTATCAATATGAAATTCTCTATTATATAGTACACGTCCACTTTGCTGGACGAATAGTGAAAATTTCTATCTTTAAATGTGTCTATCAACAAATGGCGGTCGAAGTATGGATACATTTTAAAACTACTTTTTTATTAATACTAATATTTACCATCATAATTAACGTCACCGGCACTTTAGCGCGACCATCACCACACCACTGTAATGATAAGTGCGTGCTTTTACACAATTAGTACACGTAGGTCACTCAATAAGTTTTAAGATATAAAAATGGACCGCACCTGTATAATTCATTTATTTGCTCAATTTTTTAAATGGGCTGCGATGTAACGCTTCCTGCGCTTTTTATTTAAAACTATGAAGCTTGACCGTACGTACTACCATTCTATTTATATATATGCCGCCATGATTGTAATAGTTAAATCATAAAATTCAGGGAAATTATTACCTACCTTTACTTCATTGAGCTTCAGACAACGAGCGAGGTGATTTGCCAGGTTAGTATTAAAACGGAAATATTTCCGTCAGAGTTCATTTAAATAATAAAATAAAGTTAAATTCAATCGATAACGATGTTATGGTATAAATTATATATTTTATTATCAATCTTTCTCAAGATACAATGCTGATAATCTCACCAGGACTTGGCGACCACAGGAACTGGATAAAAGACACAAATTAATAAAATTTATTCCCATAGAAAACTGACATTTGAAATTAGACAATTAGTTTTACAATTTATTTACTACTAGCTGCCCGGACAGACTTCGTTCTGTCAAAAGTTTTTTATTTCGAGATGTAAGCTATCCTATCTTTCAGGTTGGATCAAACTGCACACGGTGTGCAAATTTGATTAAAATCGGTTAAGTAGTTTAGGAGTTCATCGCGGACAAACAACGTGACACGTAATTTATATATATTAAGATTTTATATGTATAAATATGTTTAATTATTGTATAACATACCTAGATAATGTCATTAACAACTTAAATTTTAGAAATGACATCGATTCCATTGACAAACGCGTATCATTAATTCTGCATTCTCGTAAACACTAAAAAATAATTTAAATCACAAGTAGGTATATGTTATAAGTTACAAGTATGTATAGATTAAAATGTAATATTAAAATATTATCTATATTTAAGTTGGCGTGACTTTATTCACCCGGATGACGTTTGCGCGGGTCTTTCAGAACGGACGGGGAATGGCGTTGCGTGCGCCGTCGCGCCGCCTAGCGGTACAACAGGAGATGGTGATACAGACCGACTGTACAGTTTATTACCTAATTATTTACCTTACCTCTATAAAACGTCTATATTCACATAAAAACTTTAACAAACTAACTCGTTATTGCTGAGACTATAAAGAACTATCAGAAATAGATTTAAAATCAATTAAAATGTTTAAACACTTCATCGACTTTCAACGACTACCAAATGTTCGGTTCTATTGGTTTCCATAAATTGCTTAGTTTAGGATTTACCATGGTATCTAATAGTAGGAAAGCACAGAGAAATTTTATAGGTTTTTATACTGAATTCAATCAGAAAGTTATTTATTGATTATAACCTTACTACGTCTATGCTACAGTACAGATGAATGAAACGCTGAATGAAACTAAGTAATAAAAATGATAATTCGCGTCGCTTAACTTATCCGTTGTTGTATTTTTAGTGACTTTCATTTTAATCTGTTATATTTGTATCTCTTAAAAGGTGGGAGAAATTTTTTCGTTTTTTTTTTAGTCGAGTCTTGGTGAACAGTCTTGGCGCTACTTTTTATTGAAATATTAATATTAAATTAAGTAGTATAAAAAATAAGTATAAGTGATTAGAAATTTGATTTCGCATTAAGTAATTATTTGTGTCTGCTTTATTTATATCAATTACAAATTACGATAAAAATTCACTGTAAGATTTTTTACGAACTTAGGCTTTTCTAAACAAAAAGACTGGGTGATAGTGAAAGAAGCAATTAAATTTTAAGGTGTAGATATAATCAGGAGAATGGTAGACCAATACTATTCGTCTAGGTGCTCTCCTTACACCTGCAAAATACGTCCCTTTTACGTATGTAGAACTGGTGCCCACGAATTCTTCCCCGGAAAAAAATTAAAGTTATAAAGTAAATCGGAAATTATTTCAAATAAACGGGGCGAATTTTAATTATATATTTAGTCATAAAAGCTATTATCTCTTATCCTTTCTAAGTTGATCTGTCACACTTCTTCTTAAAGAACGAATAAATATTCGTTTACATATGCGTTACTAGGTATTTTATAATAATTTAAAACTATTAAAATGCTTTATTCACCCACAGACATTTCATTACATAGACATTTGTACATTGACTGTAAACCTATTACGTATTAAATATAATTTCAAGCGCATATTGCGTGACCTAGCCTGCTGTCTAGGTAATATTGTGGAGTAGTTGCAGAAATATTACGAGTAGATGTCACTAGTGTTGCGAAGTGCTACATTTAGTTTAGCTAAGTGTAAATTATTTTTTATAAATGGGATCGCCTTTCATTTAATTTATCTGGAAAAAAGCTGGCTTTATTTATTTAATAATTTGTGTACACGAATACAATGGATTGTGAACATTTTTTTAATCATTGTTTCAAGGGATTATTATTTCATCATTATTTTTATATGCTTGTTGATTAAACTAGCACAATAAAATTGTTATTATTTTTGGACTCATGATATGACCAGTAAGTAATAACCGAATTACAACTTACCAATCACTGGTCTCTTCATGTAAAGATTGACGGGCATTTTTTTTTCTCATGGGCAGGAGCCCTTTAGAAAAAGCGGCCAAGTGCGAGTCGGACTCGCCCATTAAGGGTTAAGTAGTAGCAAGTAACATAATATAAAAGTTCTTGAAGTTCGTTGTAACTTTGATTGAGGTAAATTGCGGTGTACGATTTATGACGTATTATAAAAAAAACTACTAACTAGATCTCGTTCAAACCAATTTTCGTTGGAAGTTTGCATGGTAATGTACATCAATATATTTTTTTTAGTTTTTTCATTCTCTTATTTTAGAAGTTACAGGGGGGGGACACACTTTTTACCACTTTGGAAGTGTCTCTCGCGCAAACTATTCAGTTTAGAAAAAAATGATACTAGAAACCTCAGTATCATTTTTAAAGAGCTATTCATAGATATCCCACACGTATGGGTTTGATGAAAAAAAAAATTTTGAGTTTCAGTCCTAAGTATGGGGAACCCCCAAAATTTATTGTTTTTTCTATTTTAGTGTGAAAATCTTAATGCGGTTCACAGAATACATCTACTGACCAAGTTTCAACAGTATAGTTCCTATAGTTTCGGAAAAAAGTGGCTGTGACATAGGGGAAGGGGGGGCATAACGGGGACGTTAAGGAAAATAGCCAATAAAAGAATAAACAAAATATATTAAGTAATTAACATTAATCATAGCACTTTGGTTACATATTAGGCTATCATTTGGCATAGAATTTGGCGAAGCAACTAATCAAATAATGTTTTAATTTTAATTTTACGAAACCCTCATGAAAACCCCATTGTGCCCCTAGGGCGGGGCAGTATGGGGTACATGGTTATTTTATTCACAATATTTGCAGATGTGGATTTCTTCTGGGTTCTCGTCGTCAACACCAGCACAGTCTGTATGACACAAACGTCTACATAGCTAGCAGGCCACGCAACCCTCCACAGACTTCAAATATAGTACAATGTATGGTTATCGTCAATACAGGCATAAAGTATCCTCGTCTACGTTTTGAATATATCAGAGTGAGCTTTATCGATGTTTTGTTTTTTCGAGGTTTATTCAATCTCGGATCTAATATATTGTAATACTTTTTATTGTATATTGGGGTACCCCATCGTGCCCCATAGCCATGGCCCCGTTATGCCCCCACACGTAACATTATTTGAAATAATTGACAAAAAAAATGAATAATAGTTAAAGTGATTTTGTTCAAAATATATCAATAAATAATATCTCTAGAAAAACACAATATATAGACAATAATAGTAATGAAAACAGTTTCCTTTTTACATGTGTTTTCGTATTCACTCAAAATTAGAAGAAAACACGTCTCAACAAGTTTATTTTCACAAAAACCAAACGCGTGCAGACTAGTCCCCATTCACGATTGGATTAAAGATTGATACAAGATGGTCATCTATTAGTGAAAACTGCAAACGTCTAGTGTGCGTCGTTACTTGTTTTTGTGGGTGGCCCCGTCGTGTCCCGCGACCCCGTCATGCCCCCCCTTCCCCTACGGACGGACAGACAGACAGACAGACAGACATGACGAATCTATAAGGGTTCCGTTTTTTGCCATTTGGCTACGGAACCCTAAAAATCCTTTTAAGCCTTTGGCCCTAGCTGCTTCTTCACGATGACGGAGGGGCGAGCTTGGACTGTAGGTGGCAGCCATATTTGAGACCGTAATAAACTTTCACATAGAACGAAGCTTTTTATCACATATCAGAAATTTCTGTTTTTGAATACGTTAAAAGTACTGATGAGGCCTAAACGCCAAAAAAAGAACGCCTAAAGTCTTGCCTGCAATAGCGAAGGGTCCAGGTTTCGATTTCCGGTCATGGCTATTTTATTTTGTAGTTTTTTTTCTCAGTTCATGTTGGGAGATTATTTGTGTCCATGCCAAGTGCCAATAGCGACGCAGGGAAGTCTAGTGCTGTGGTGTGTGTGTGAACGTTTTAGACTGAATATAATTACGGGTTTTCGTTGGAGTAGGAATATAAAAACAGGAATACTTATCAAATTTTAGGTACGTGACCAATCACCAAGTACCTATTAATTTGCAAATTTAAGATAAAATGAATAAAAAAATGAATGAACGAATAATATGAATGAATTAATGATATGAATGGATGAATATTAATGAACAATTTTTTTGTCTTAATTTAGAATGATAAATTAACTTTTTTTAAATTGTTCCCGCTATAATGTAACTATCACCACATAATACTTTGCTTTCACATGATTATTTCAGATTTGTTTCGTTCCTGTTTTGAAAAAATACCAGTTTTTTTAGACAAAAATAATAATGGTTGAAATTTATCTCACAAAATATTAAAAAAAAAACTTGAGAGGTGTCAAGGGACACCCGGATAGAACGAAGTTCCTTGCAGTCAGTACTAGGATAGCAAAAACATGCAGCAAGTGTGCCAAAACAAACCTAAGGTATTAAATTTTGGCTTGCTTTCTTTGTAAAAAAAACTACGACGGCAAAAAGTGTCGTTACCAAATTTTCCGCCTAGCCCCCTTTCGCAACGCGCGATAAGGAACTTCGTTCCAAAAAGCATTATTTTGCTGCAAGTATAACATGGAAATATAGGTATGAACGAAGGCCCCCAAATCCCCCAATACAGCACCTTTTAAAAGACCCATATAACACAACGGTTCGGTAATGTCTCAGCAAGAAGCCAAGCTGAAGGTACGCGGTCGAAACCGGATCGAGAAATCCAGTTGTGATAGAACCTCATTCTTGGTTTGGTGCGTCGTTGGTTCATAGAAGAAACCAGAATAGACCACAGAAATCAAAAATCATTTTATATTACGCTACGAAGGTACCTATCACACCGTAAGATGCACTAAAAATTCCACAACTAACAAAACACGTTGCCACAGGTAAGGTCTATTACAGACCGGTGTGAAAGGACTTAGTGTCAGGGAAAACTGAACCTTATTTCCGAGTAATACGGTTTAAAGTAACTAGCAACTCAACGTTGGTTGCAACAGCATTGCGACGTATTGTAATTAAAGCAAGAGATATTCGACTCTAATGCAAAGAAATAAGGCTTATTTTCGTGTACAGTTCGGTAGAGGGATACGTAACAAGTCTTGCGTTTATTTTTCTTACTCGTGTCTTTCAATGACAGGATTGTAATTATCCAGATAGATTTGCAATAGTAATGAAAATAAGATCGAATCTATTTTTATGTCAACAGTTATAGGACTAGAGTAACGCTACTTAACCAAATTATGGACCTGTTTTTATCAGGTAATTGATGAATGATGAGTCAGTCTGGGAGCTGGTATCGTGGAAACATAAGAGCGATGAATTCTACAAAGTCAGAATGAGATGGGTTCCTCTGTTGAATCATACAAAGATAAACGCAAAATGCCTTGTTATGAAAAATAAATGTTTATTGTAAACAAAATTTTAAAAATACAAAATAAAATATTTCGAAGAAATCTGCACGGAGAGTGCGTAGGTACATAATTTGAACCATATATGTACAAACAATTAGAATTTTACTTGTTACCTTTTTTGGTTCATATGTAATTAATTATTAGATTTTGGTATAAACAAAATTTAATCCAGTTTACTTACGCTAAGTACGCTATTATTATATTTTAATATAATGTGCACCAAATTCTCCAAATTTTTCCAGAATATCTTGCAAAAACGCAATATTTAAAATATCGTCCAACAATACCCAAGTCTAGTGAGTTGAGTCGTCAGTCGTCACTATTGAAAAAAAAAATTAAATATCAGATAAATATAATAAAGTTGATCTTATATTTAAATCGTAGATAATTCAATGTAAGCTCATTTTGCATGAATGACCTAGTATTTTTCACATAGATAATATTGTGAAATCACATTTTTTTGACGTACATATAATATTTTTTCTTTACCATAAAAAAATATATTAAAAATAATATTTTCAGGTGACCTTAACCCTTGCAATCATTCTAGAGTTATACTTTTGAGTAGAGTTTGGAGGTAGAGTTTTGTGTTGCCATTGCTCGTAGTCGTAATAAATCATTTTATTTGTTGATAATACAATAATCTGTAGATAAAAATTATAAAAAAATATATCGTTTTGTTCATAAAAAATAAAAATAAATCGAATAAGCAATATGGGTATCAAATATAAAGAGCTCACCATAAGTATTTCAAAAACGTACCTATATCATGATTGCTTTTTTGATGACAGACGGTTTTTTTTTAATTACTTCACTCTTTTACTTTTCTTGCGTCTCTTGTCAAGTAGAAATTGAATTGCCACCTGTTGAAAACAGCTACAATATCGTAGCAATTATTATATTATAAAAATGTTGTTGTGAAATATTATACAGCATTAAATATAATAAATACAGTAAAAATAGAATAAAATGTAAATTATACGTGAGCACGCCAATATAGCCTCAGTGGGATTCCTGGTATCACAAGTGCCCTGGATAGACACAATTAAACATTACGATATAAACAAGTATCATATTTTTTGACCTGACCCGTAATCGAACCTGGCTCCATTCAACCGCTTTTCTTCTGTCTTCGATCAGATAGTACCCCTACCAATATTATATTATTATACTAGTGGATACCCGGCGTGTGCTACTACGCAAATTGTATGGAAAAATTCGAAAATGTACCTAATGCATTGTTTTAGTGGTCTCAAACCATCTAAAGCATGTCAGTGGAATATCAAAATCTTAACATATAATCAAGAAGAATGTGAAGGGTATGAAAATTCGGATCTGGATATGGACATATTAATAACATTTAACATTTTCGGTTACGGATACTATACTATTTAGAAATTGTAAAAATAAAAATATTATTATAATAAATGAAGATCCGACATTATCCTACATTTTTTAATAGACTCAATTATTACAGTTTCGGTTTGTTCTTTCGGATATCCGACACTTTCGGTTACGGTTACGAAGCTCCCCATCCCTGGTGAACAGCAACAACAAGACAGAGTCAACGTCAAGTGTTCAAGTTTAAATAGTTAAATTAATAAATTGGGTTCGGTGACGACAGACTCCGATAGTTGTGGCGATGAGTCACAACTCACAACTCACACGGTAGAACCACAGTAAAGATGTAATATATTTATACTGTGGTGGAACACTCGGCGTGTCGTGTTATGTCGTGGAGTGGTGTGGCGTGGCGTGGCGTGGCGTGGCATGGCGACACGTTGGCATTGTTTCACCATCGCGTTCATTGAGCTTGATTACACTGCTTCCTCGACACCCTGAGCCCTGAGCTCATGGTCTGTTATGATCTAAACACTGACAATTAATTTTATCTAAAGAATGTATTCGTAAGTAAAATATTATCGTATTGGGGCCATATTGGGCCAATATTTGGGCCAATATTGGGTTCAGTATTCTAAGCCGCCCAAATACGGATATATCAACGTTTCTTACAATATATAAAAGTTTTTAATGCCTTAATAAAAAATTTAGGATTTTCTTCGGAAATGTATGTACTCTTATAGCTGTTGTTATGCTATTAGGTATAAGTACTATAAATTATTATATTAATACGTTAAGCAAAAAGTTTTTTCCTTTTTTACGAAAATTACGTGGACGGAGGAGTATGCAATTTAGCACAGTCAAAGTTCACATGCAGAAGGAGTGCAGAACACTCCTTAGCTAATATTTTTAACCGACTTCAAAAATACCTCCTGGTATTCAATTCAATTAAATTTTTTAATGTTTGTTACCTCAGAACTTTCGACTGGGTTCGATTTTCACTATTCTGTTTTTAATCGAAAGCTGGTGCTTGTCATGTGGTCCCACCTTAACTGACGAGTAGTTTTTGAGTTATTTGGAAGTAGGTTATTTTTTCTTGGTAAAATTCTGATTCATGTATAATATGCATTAGAAACACACCAAATTAATAAAAATGACATCAGTTGTGCTTTAATCTGAATATTGTACCTTTCAGATCAAACTGTAAGCAAACGATATCGATACTATAGCGGTTGATTGTAACCAAATAGAAAGTGCTCATAGCTCAGTGGCATCTCTAGATTGGAACGGATATCGTAGGTTAGGCAATGCAGCGTCCTTGAATAACTGCTGGGTGAGGCAAGCGATCTTGAATCTTGTTAGTGTCCCACAGTGGGCAATTCTTCTATGGCCTTAGGGGGTTATGACCTGATAAAATAAATTTGGAAATTAACTTATGTTTAATGATCGAATAAAGTGAAATTCCAAGTAATCCGTACTTAAGAAGATATGTTTAAAACAGATTTAAAATATATCATTAAGGCGCTCCACCCACTGCACCGCGCACCGCGACGGGGCGCGGGATGGCAGATTTTACCATTGTATGCAATTATGACAATTTATATAGAAATCACGCCTAGCACAACACACTGCCGACGCGGCACCGCGCGGGAAATTGCCCCGCGCGCAGTTGTGTTATCCGTCGCTCTGCGCACCGCGGCGGGACGCGTCTTCAGTGGGTGGAGCGCCTTACTGAATAAAATAATAGTTAATTAAAATTTTATTTTACCCGACGCTATGACGTGGAGAACCCTTGAAGCTCCAGAGAACAGAACAGGAAGATAACAGTCTTTATACCACTAGTCCAGTCAGTAGTGACACTAGTGAACATGCGGGTCGAAGGGGTCCCAGCTTCATTTCCCGGCACATTCAGTTTTTACGTAGTCGGTATTTGTGGCGTCTTATGTGTTAGCTTCCTGTAGCACACCTAAGCACTTATTTCCAAAAAATTTCTTCCTTCACTTATAAGGAGCAGGAAATATCCTAAAGAAGACAAGGATAAAATTATTACAAAATAGTTATTGAAGTAATTGCGAGTACAATTACTTTATATTTCCACCAAGCTAAATCGGACCTGCCCGGTATATTTCTGGCCGGGGCCGGGAGAAATTATTTAGTTTTCCGGACGTGTGGAGCCGGGTTGGCATCGAGAACTGTTTTCCGTTCGTACAACATGAGGGTGAGATCTATAAACCGTACTCAGGCTTTGCTCAGACTTAAAATTATCTGAACAAAAATAATGTTCTTAATATACTCGTACCTTATTACCTATTTGCCGTTCAAATGACTTTAAATGACGAAAATTCTAAAATACAAAATTCAAATTCAAAAATGTTTTATTCATGTAGGCATCTCTGATACCCTTATGCAGGTCATATTTTAATCTATCAGCTTTTCGAAAAACGTAAAGAAACTCCTCAGCAGTCAGCACATCTCTTAAGCCACGTCGTCCTAAAATAATTTTAACGTTAGCCGTTCTACATTACTTTTTAATTTTTTCGTATTAACAAAGTGCCAGCCATCTAGTACATTTGACTGTTGTCTGAACAAAGTCCAAGTCTAAGTGCGCTTTATACATCTCACCCTGTGTTCTGTTTTCTTAAAAATATAACAGATAATATTTATTGAAAACTAGTCGTTACTAGTTTTAAGGTGGGTCCGCCCGCGCTACGTTTTGAGAAAATTTAAACTACCCGTAACTAAAATAATTGCTACCCTTTTTAGTTATATTTTAATGGTTTTTTTTTATTAATAATGAAAATTATATAAAATGTAATAAAATAATTATAATGTACTGTCTATAATGTAAGTGTTTATTATATTTATGTGGTTAGGGTTTTGTCAATTTTGACTTTCGTTAAGTGGGCCGTTTGTTTCTATGACGAAATAAATAATTTGACTTGGACTTTGAGTATTATGAGTTCATGACGACATACAAAAGAACATGTCCAACGATTCTTTTCGGACTATTATTATAATTATTATAGTTAAAAAAACACGCCAAAATTATTGTGTTGCAAATTTTCAAAGTCTTGAAATCGATGAAAGATTCCTTTACATACATACATACATACATACATACATACATACATACATACATACATACATACAGGTCAAGCTAAAAGCGTGTTAAAAACAGTTTAACCGGCGTTAGCGCAGACGATACAATAATTAATTAGTTGCTTCAGAGGTTTAATGAGAAAAGCTTTTGTAATAGTTCCTACTAGCTGAAGTAACCTCGGAGGCGCAATGGCGAATAAATGATTTTTCCTTATGCCTACTTATAGAGGAATTTTTCCAATCATATTTGTTATTTGTTAGTATGCAAATAGCAAGAGCACTAGTTATATTACATTAATATGAGTTTGATGAATAATTTCAAAAAATTAAATAACTTGTTAATAATGCCACCTGCGGGATCAGAATATAATTAAAAACCTAAAAAAATATAATCCGCCAACATGACATATATACGGTTGAAGTCTTCTTAAGAATATTGCTTGAGAACCAGTTGTATTCTCTTTCTTCTCTCTTCTTTCTTGTCCGGCAACGCATCCGTGATACTTCTGGTGTTACCGATGTCCATGGCTGACTTCTCGGAACATCGAACAATTTGCGGCAATCAAAGCAGCGCAGCAGGATATTATATATTTTATTATACCACAGAAGAAATAACAGTACTTATAAATAAGTAATTATACTACGAATACGCGTACTCTTTTAGACTTATTCAAGACTGTACATAATTTAGCGTAAAATATTGTATGTATAGTACTATTAAATATACAAAAAATATTACTATAATAATAAAATAAAATATTACTATAATAATATATAAAAAACTATGAAATATATAAATAGTCTGTAAAATAAAAAAGAATCTGAGTTAAAATTTATTACAATGACTTAGGTACAACATTTTATTCATTAACATTACAATTTTATGCACCACACAATTCACATATAATTGCATATAAATAGAGGCGGAATTATGCTATACCTACTATAATGCAAAAAACATTTTCTCCCAGTCCAAAAACTTAAAAATATTATTAACTAGCTGCCCGGACAGACTTCGTTCTGTTAATAGTTTTTTTTTGAGATGTAAACTATCCTATCTTTCAAGTTGGATCAAACTGCACACGATGTGCAAATTTGATTAAAATCGGTTCAGTAGTTTAGGAGTCCATCGCGGACAAACAACGAGACACGTAATTTATATATATTAAGATTATCACCACTAACCTTATAGACATGTCCTAATGCGTATTCTCAGTGGTATTTCACGTAAATGCTTAACTAGAAGATGTGTTTGTTTATTGAAATGAGAACTCTAGATTCATGATTCATTTATAGTAGAGTCAAATAACATAACTAGGATTGGATACTTTAATGGACATACTTAAAGTTACTTGGCTATGAAAATGGCATCTTTTTTAATACTTTTTAAATAAACTTAATTAAAATAGTCTGGAATTAAATAATTAGTCATATATTTGCTTAAAGCTTTTCATAAATTCCGATGCTTTGTAATTATGTATTTATGGTGTAAGACCCTCCCTATACATACAACATCATTGTGTAAGACTCTCGAAAATCGTAAGTATTCTATGAGTGTGCTATTGAAAGTTGAAACAGCACTGAATTGAATTCACTTCCATCATTTCATAGTCAATAATTCTTAAAATATGTATCTGTATATTTTATTTCTAGTTACCACGCTACCTTTAAATATTTATTTAAAACGCATGTTCTCCCAGTGCTAGAAATTCCACCTTAAGCATTACTGGAAATTTGAGGAAAAGAAGAATTTGCATGTCTTATAGCTACAAGCTACAGTCAATAGCTACAAAAAAAATCGTTCTGTATAAATTGTAACGCGCTGGGGTAAGGATACTTGAATATATGATGTTCATAGTATCATAATTATACGAGTATAGGCAACAGTCCACTTCAACATGTATTTGAGCAATATTTGACCAACGTAGAGAAATAGCGTCTTCATCCCTCTAAAGTTCTTCTCTTCGATGGTAAAGAACCTTATAGAAACTGAAGAACAAAGAAAAAATGCCTTAATAAGACGTGTATCTGTTTATACCCATGTGGATAAATTATTGACGAACCTGTAGCCTAGTTGGTAGCGATCGCGCCTGCGAAGCGAGGGGTCCCGGGTTCGATTCCCGGCCGGGGCAGATATTTGTGTGACAGATAAATATTTGTACTCGGGTGTTATTGTGATGTGCTACCCGCCACACTGGTAAAAACCTACTGCGGGGGTGTGAGTGTGTTAAGCGTTTAAATTTATTTATTGAATGTGAAATTGTCTCTAGCTCTACACCTCTGAAAAGAGACATGCGCCAAGAAGTGTTGTGTCAAGTTATGGTTTCTGGCAGTCGGGAAAAAATATTGTTATTAATTTATTAATAAATCAGACTTCAAACTTCGCACCATCCTTTGGTGTTAATCCCACATTCTCTAGCTCTACTACTCAAATTAGCCAAGAATTGAGACAACTATTGCTGCTAATAATGACTACTAAATAAATAAATATTTTATTTATTAATCTCATTGCAGAGTGCGAACCATTGGGAACTATGTCATTAATCAAAAAATAAAATCAAAAATTATTTATTGTTCAAATAATATAATTAATGCCTGAAGCTTCTGTAGCTCTAACCAGCGAAAAGAAACTGAAGCCAAGAGGCGGCTGACTAATAAATAAATATTTTATATGCTAATAAATAAATATTTTGTAAAAATATTTGCTATAATATTGCTAATAAATACATATTTAGTAAAATAAATATTTTATTATCTGGTATGTGTCTAACAATGAACTAATATTCGTTCACTGGTGTCTAAGGACTACGCATCATGGCGAACTCAGGCAATCTCTGAAACCCTCGCTAAATCCCTCTAATAGACACCAAACCAAACAGTGGGATCGCTATCGTTTCTGATAATAACTGCTGCATAAATAAATAAAATATTTTATTTATCCATGACTGCGGGCTGCGCGGACATGTACAGACAGACAAACAGATCGAAACACGACCGGCCGTAACGCCGAACCTCAGCGTACGGTCAACAAATACGTTAATTGCCTTCGTACTGGAGGATTATATTAATAAAATTATTCATTAATATATCGTTAAAAGAACAATGAATTTACGTTTATCATTCGATTTTTATAACTCTTTGTAGACTAGGCCATTTTCAATCTATTTTATTTTATTTTATTCTTTTCGGAAAGCATACAGTGATCTTATTATAATATTACAATTACTTAATTAGTTTAGAAAGAATAACATCCCTATCCATCCATAACTTTCGGTATCTTTCGATATAAGCAAAGCAAAAAGCAAAGCAACCATCCATAATTGTCCCACTGCTGGGCTCGGGGTCTCCTCTCACAATGTCCTCAGGTAGGGGGGGAGGTCTTTCAATATATTATATGATAAGGTGTTGTAAGACTATGGTTATGGTGATGGTCTAATTTCAGATGAACTTGTTTGATCTAAAATCTGCAATCAAGAGACTTGTTGAATTAAAACTGTCATTCAATATTACAGATCATTGATGATTTCAGGAGCTTTATAATTTATTGAAAGCCTAATCCAACACTAGGATGGGTGATAAAAATATTACTTTCCCATATTTATTTACTATGTTATATTTGGCCAGATAGGGTATTAAACTCTTGTGTGTGGAGTAAAAGGTCTATCGAGGACTAAAGAATTGTATAAATAAGGCTGACTGGCTAGCTGACTTCTGAATTCTGATGTCTTTAGCCCTATTATGTTTTGTAAAATTCAGTAAAATTGTTGTAGTATATATCGATAATTTATTATTGCACCCTTCTTTAAAGAAACCTACATTTATTATATGTTTATTTTGAGAACTACCAAGTCTGAACTGCGCTACGGAAACTGCGCGCGCAGTTTAGTGAAATTGAGGTTGGCTGTCAAAGATTTTTTCCAAGTTTTATTCATATTTCATAGCTGAAATGTTCCACAAATGAATGACCCTATCGTGTATACCTTTGAAACTAAAAAGATACCGATATTAATGCTTCTTTTCATGATAAAATATCTGCTATGAAGATGCAAATATGGCTTCAACCTATTAATGGCCAACTACTGACAATGAGCACAGGACTTTTCTATGGAGGAGGCCCAGAGCTTGCTCTACCACCAGTGCGGATTGGTGGAGGGGTTGGTAGCCAACCCAAGTCTCGCAAGTTTTCAAACCGCCCAAGGGCCTCCGACTTAGATTAACAACTGTTATCTTATTATATATTATACCCGGCTGTTATTATCCCGTTTGTTACCGACGGCTCTACGTGCCCTCTGAAGTACGGAAAGGCACAAAAAATGTTTGCCACGAGCGGTCACCCATCCAACTACTGATCGCACCCGCTGTTGCCTAATTTGTCGATCATATTGTATCGACTTAGGCCGCTTTGATGCAAAAATACTAGAAAGAAAATTATACTAACCATTAATTAAAATAGAAAAATCATTTTCTTAGAAGTTATATTCAATACCAACGAAAACTGTTTTAATTATTTAATTTAAATATTATCTTTATCCAAACCTTTTATTAATTGTATTCAAACTCTTCTTCAGTTATTTCGTCGTTTTCCTACTTACATAAATTAATTTGTGTGCGTAATATTACATGCGTAATATATTTTTTTGGTCACGCGAAGTAGCTTCTACGCGCTACGGCGCTTATTATAGAGATGCGATTTAGTTTATTTATTTTACACACATTTTCATACATTTTTTTTCATACAAAAGTCGGACCTTGCAAACCACGCAGGGTTTATATATGCCCGACGAGTCGTTCATGATACATTTTACGTAACTTATTTTTAAATACATAGGTAATCATTGTATACGTAGGTAATAGGCTTTTAGTTTATTTTTATATCTTTCATAAAGTTAAAATGTCTAATCTGGCTTTATGGACAAAAGTAAACCACGTCGATTGAACCAAATATCGCTCACCCAGTAATACAACGGCACATCTACGTTTGACATATTTTACAGAAACGAGATCCAAAAATTATATAAAAATGTTTAAAATTAATTTATGGGTTCTTTTTACGTTTTTTACAGATTGTATGGGTTTAGTTACTAGTATAGACATTAATACATATTTACCACTACGTAGATTATGCACTTCTAAACACGTATACCATATACTAAATTTCGCATTTTTTGCAGATATTATGCCATTATATTACTAGGTGAGCGATATATTTTCAGCATAACTTATCTCTTTGCCGTTCTCATTTTAGAAAAAAATGGCTAACAGCATGTTTTGAGACGGCCAACAGAGGTCGCTGCGCGCGCACGATGTTTCATTACAAGCATTATACTGGGAGTACTGGGACGCTCTGAATTCTGAAGTCAGCTGGGTTGAATTCAGAGGTAAAACCATTGATGGGGTCATGGTTTTTGTTTTACATCAAATTAGAACATCTGGGTCAAAATCTACCTTTAGGCGATAGATTCAGCCAGCTACTATTGTGGTATCACTAGTATTTCAAAATTTCAGTGAATTTTCTAGTTTTCTGTTTTTCTCTCATTGGATACCAAAATGTATTTTCAAACAGGAAAAAAAATCTTAACCTCTTACATCGTTTTAATTAACTAATTGACAATACCTTTAATAATAATTTACCTATTTTAAATATTTATTAGAAAGTGAGAACCTTACAAGCTTCTAATGTTATTTATTGAATGATATTTTTTATGTTATGAAATTAAACAAAAATTTGATCTGAGGAAAAATCTAACCAGAACAGAGGTAAGACCTGGCGTTGAATAGGAATACAGTCCCAATACGTAACTCCTTAAAATGACGTAGAAAATGCGATTAAAATAGTGAGAGTCCACACTGAGCGATAATGACGTGCTTGAAGAAAGGGCTTTACGTAGTGCGTGGCGCAATCATACCATTCAGAATTTCAAATAACATTTTAAGAGTTGCTGGTGCCACGCTCGCGTCAGCCCGCATCACCTTCACCTTTTTCATCATCAGTATCATCATCATAAATAATAATCATTAACTATTTCACTGTTGACTACGCCACATACTGCTCGTATAATATTATTTACTGTACGATAAGTACTATTAAGTATGTCTTCTGTGTTATACCTATAAGCAGAAGCGACTCCACATAGCTAGAATTCCGACACACGCGACAATCAGTGGATCCTGCCGTGCGAAGTTTCCAGGTTCGATTCCCGGTTGTGAATTTTTGTCAAGGTCATTAGTGACGTCTTTCGTTATACTTATGGAAATTGTCTATGTATACTGTGTGAGGTTTTATGTAAATAAACGGTTGGCTGTTCAGCGGCAAGTGATGGTAGAAGGTGGTCGGAGCCGTACGACTGGTTCTGGTAAATGACTTTTGTTGCCGCTCTCCATTCCGCTCCGAGTAGGGTCGCCACACGGCCCGGTTACTAAGGACACTGTCCTCGATTGAAACCGTCGCGTCGTCACTCGGATATATGGGCGGAATATACAAACATATGACTCATACAGACTCTACATTCTTCTTCTAAATTCATCAATAAAGTTTTAATAAATTTTTAAAATAAGTTTAAAAAAAATTTAAGTAAACAACGCATTTGAATAGTAGGTCTTTATATTTTTAATTTATATTCACGTATTAATTAATGGGTAATTAAAAGTTAATCAGATGTTAAATGATTTTTGCAGTAGATTCATTAAAATTAGCGCACGAGTAACGCCTCAATAGTCCGAATATAGGTATTCTATAATAAATTAACGAATGAAAAATTGTTTATAGCTGGTTTTTACAAATACTTCTCGAAGTACAAGTTAAGCTTCGCTCCAGATATGCCAGCAGAATCGAAAGAAACTCCCAAGAATATATCCGACCAAAAATAACAATATACATGTAGCGACCCTTTTGTATATTATATTTAGTTCAATTTGCGATTCAACAGATGGCATGAGTCCACGTTGCTCCAATCCGAGTGGAAAGTTCTATTAGAGCCAGAAATTCTTAGATATTTGACATGGCTTAATGGTGATGGGTTCCGATTTTCGCATTTAGCCTCAAGGTTGGGCCATTTTGCGTAAATGTGTGTGCCGGCTAGTTGTCTAGCCAGCCTAGCTCCGTCCAGAAATACAGGATCCTCCTGGTGTCTCCACAGGCTTCACGGAACGACCTCGGAGTGCCGAGGATTTCAGCCCGTTGGGTAGCTACGCCCATGCATTCCAGGATTACGTGAGGGACTGTTTCGTCGGCCGATAGACACGCCCTGCATAGAGGGCTGTCGGTCATACCTAGAACATATAAATGTTTGTTAAGTGGGCAGTGTCCAGTGATGTTACCTACAATTACTCGCAGGTCCCTCCTGTCAAGTGACAGTAGCCTCCTGGTCAGTCGTGCGTCGGGACAGGGCACTGTTTCCCGAGATTGTCTGCACGTTTTGATTTGTGCCCATTGATCTGTATGTTGTTTTAGTGTTCTTTGACGTAGCCAGGATCTTAGCTGGTTGAATGCTAGTGGTAGAATAGGGGCCGGGCCAACCGCTGGCTGGTCGGAATGGCTTATGCTATTCAAAACTATCAAGCATCCTCCTTAACCCAGGACCCTTGGTGCGGCGATCCGGCATGGTAACCATTGCGCCACACGGGTCGTCATATCCAGTAAACCTGAACCAATAATACTAATCATTTCTGACCGTGACTGTTGCTGACCATGTGGGATACCATAGGCCACGCTAACCAAGTGCGGATTATTACTAACAGACACAAACTTTTGAGGTTATGGAAAACTCATTGTTACTGGTTTTCTGGGAGGTAGATAATTAAAACCTAAAATACACTTTGAAAAGAGGTGCAGGAATCGAACCGAAGACCGTCAGCAGAGCAATATTCAAGTCACTTTGCCTTGCTGTATACGCGCTCTCTCTATTACTTACCAGTATACACCAGTATACTTATAAATATATTATTAATAATGTCTCGATTATTACAATTGATGGCGACCCTACCGCTCTGGTACTGGGTACTTCCAACGGAGCTGTGATGTTTTCCTCTACCATTTTATCTGTACTCCGACTCTGACGCACGACCTCGCTCAATGACATCGACCTTATCGCCCTCACAATACGGAGCAAACTCCCTCACAGCTTTCACGCTCGCACGAATTTTGGACTCATTAGACTGGCATTCGAGCATTTCGGATTTAGTAAACAGAACTAGATATGATAACGGTTCAGAAAGTAATTGAAATTTCCTACGAGGAGATCTTTTATTGTAATTTAAATTTGTTTGTTAATTATGCCGATCTGAGTTAGTTCGGTAAATAAAGATTATTATTATAGTATTATTTTATTATATTGTCGTAATGATCATGTAAAAGTTGAAGGTAAATTACGAAAGTACCTATATCTATTTTATTTAACGAAAATTTTAGCCGTAAATAATGACTCTACCAAACCAATATTAGCTACGAGTGAATGACTCTACCAGTGTTACTAATCGCAAAAAGTAGTTTAGTCGGCGGAAAAAAGTGATATCCACGTCGATAAAACATTCTAGATTCAGGATATTTAAAAAGAAATATGGTTGTAATTCCGACTCGTATAGGGTTATAAAACGTAATGCTCAATGTCGAGCGAAAATGAGCGTTGAGTCGCTAAACGGCAGCGGTGAAAAGAAGGAACGCCTGGATACAGGCGAAAATAGGCGAAAAGCCTCAAGGCTGCCATAGACTGTAGACTACAGAGTCTGTACAGAGTAGTGTAGTCTGTAGGTATCAGCGGTGCGGCGCTGCGGCGGCAGGCGGCGCTGGCGTCGCCGCTGACGCAACACGACCTCTTTGTCCGCGCGGCCCCACGGACGGAATGTCCGCGAGCGAGACTCGAGCGGCGAGCGCTGAGACCTCGCCGCCAGCCCGCTACTCGCGACACCGTCCGTGCTCGAGTAATTACGAATGTCAAATGTTATCGCACGCAACCGTCCACCGTCCGCCGTCCGCACTTCGCTGCGCCGCTCTTCATAATAATAAAACCTGATATTTAAAACGGAACGTCCTTCTAACGCCGTGTAGTTGCGCCGACGCCAATCTACGATAATAATAAGCCGGGCTTCGAGATAGCGCCGCGCTGCAGCGCTAACCAACTATGTAGCCTTAAACGAGTCGAATGAATGTAGCGTTCCAGCGCTGCGAGGTTCGCTTTGCAGCGCTCACATAAGTACGGCCAGTTCTATGCGCGCCTGTATAGCTATTAAATGTATATAGAATATATAGTAGTAATCGCTCGACGCAGCGGTATTATGTCGGAAATATACGGGCCGCGCCGCGCCTCAAGCCGATTCACCGTTTCGCGATTTAGTTTGTATGGGAAGTTTATTTTAGATTTTTTAGTGTTATAGATTGCGTTACGAATTCCGTTCTACTTGTAAAATATAAAGTGTAGGATAAGCCTTCCTTGAAGGCATATGGGGTTTGTCTGAAGCGGCATGTTTGAAGAGAAACATATGACGTCATAATATTTATTGAACTCATACTAACGTATAAAATACACTTATATTAGCACGATTTAATACTTGTTACTCATTTATTTGTGCCATTAATATTTAATATAAAAAGTATAAAAAAATCACATATCACTTAATATGCTTATAATTTCATATCCTTGGTAAGGTAAAGTTCGTAGGAATAATTACCGAATGCAAATTAAATTTCAAATAACATAATAGCCAAAATTTATTATGATTTAAAGAACTTTAAAGAAGTTAAAGAACTTGGTCCATTTTATAGTAACATTATTATGTATTTAAAAACTTCTTTAAATATTCTTCTTATAATATATTCTTATGATATTCTAGAAATTCTTATGATATTCTAAAAATTCAATACAATAATAATATGTTAATAACGACTACAAAAATAAAACAATTATCTTAAAAGTTTTTACTGGCGATTATTAAGTTTTAATGTAAAGTTATTTATTCTTTTACTCAAAAATACAAATTGTATTTATTCTTACATACATAGTAAACTTTTTATTTTGTTACATACAAAGTACGAGGCAATGAAGAAAATAAAGTAAAAAATGATAAAAAGATAGTGTAATTATTTTTTTTGTTATAAATATCAAATATTTGCGTTCTCTGCAGATAGCTTAATTATTGTCCTTATGTCTTTTCTTATAAAATGATTTGCAAAATATAACTTTTGTAAAATTTTTCTTCCATGTATCATTCGTTTCATATGGACTAGAAGTATAGTTCATCTCATGTTAGGTAGCTGGTGCTTTACCTAAGTATTAAATAAATTACTTCAGACAACTGAATTATAATAACTCACAACTTTGGCGTGTAAAAAATTATTGTGCTGTAATAATTTTTTAAATTTATTTAATGAGCTTCGGTCACTGAAGGATATGACTTAACATCAGCTCATATAGCTTTTTTGACGAAATATGAAAAAAATCTTTCCTGCTCATGAAAATTCTTAGTAAACATTTTGCAATAAGTACACACACATGTCAATGATCAAATCTATAATTTCTTACAATAAACCTTTGTCAGTGAAAAAAAAAACTTGAGAGGTGTCAAGGGACACCCGGATGGAACGAAGTTCCTTGCAGTCAGTACTAGAATAGCAAAAACATGCAGCAAGTGTGCTCGCTTGCATGTTTTTGCTATCCTAGTACTCTGGCTTGCTTTCTATGTAAAAAAAAACTACGACGGCAAAGTGTCGTTACCGGCAAAAAGTGTCGTTACCAAATTTTCCGCCTAGCCCCCTTTCGCAACGCGCAATAAGGAACTTCGTTCCAAAAATCTTTAACTCTACATATTCAAATTTCTTTATATTGCTAATATACCTTTCGTTTAATGACATGTTCTACTATTGT
Source organism: Thymelicus sylvestris (assembly GCA_911387775.1). NCBI lineage: Eukaryota > Metazoa > Arthropoda > Insecta > Lepidoptera > Hesperiidae > Thymelicus > Thymelicus sylvestris. The sequence continues at coordinate 10,860,257 of OU426905.1, read as the reverse complement.
ACATGTTCATGGTTTTTACTAAATCTGTAAGCATACTTAAAAATACAAAGAAACTTTTCTAAAATTTGTGTTTAAAACTCCCAATTTGGACAACTCTCTATACGCTATCCAGCCTCAAAGTGCAAAATATGAGTAAACGACAATCACACACTAAACTATACCTTTCGACCGGCCATCAACATTCGTTCCCAGGCTGTAGCCATTAAACCGCAGTCGGCTTGAGGCGCGGCGCGTCCCTCTGTCAGCTATAGCGTGGCCTTATAGATGGTTGTTTGCGCTCACAGAGTGCGGTGAACAGCGCTCACCGGCGCCGGCGTGGTGTGCGTGTTCACGGACACGGCGCACACTGCGGCGCGGCTGTGTGTGTGCGGTGCGTTCCGAAACCGCTCTCTATTCTATCTATGCGAAGGCGTCGTATCGCCACGCCGCCGTACGCCGCCACGTATAGCACGCTCGGGGCGAGGAATTTAGAGGCGGGGGTCGTATCGTTAATTGTTATGAAGTTGATTTCGCTCCTGAAATTCCGGAGGTATTTTGAAATAACGCCTTCTTTCTTCAGATGTGCCAATCCGTTTGTTATTAATCTGTTCGCGGGTACGAGAGGCGGCACTATTGTGAGTTTTCGAACGTCCTTATCACTCGCGGGTGATAAGGACGCGGAATGGATCTTCGGGGTCGGGCGGAAGGTTTAAAGTCGGATGCGTTGTTTACGGCCGGTCCCCGTTGACGTATGGTTCACGCCAGTCTTAGGGCCATAGTGGTAGAGTAAGGCGGCTCTCAGCTCCATGGCCTTTTTTGACAACTCGAAAAACTACAATCTTGGAACGTTTAAATAAAGCAAATGGCGTTATCAGAAAAAATGCAAAATGTAGAGTCATGTAGAGTCACTGATCTGGTAGTTATATAAATAGGTACCTAATATAACTACCTGACTGTACATGAGAATAAACGACGGATATTTTACGAATATGTACCTAAAAATAAGTAGGACTGAAATAATACTCTAAACATTATTTTCGATAATTTTAATAAAATTCAAGCACACCATGAAGGCAAATTATTTCGATACCAGTTAAATCTATTTAGACTGACAGAATTATTGAAATACAAAGGTTTGAAATATACCAGTACATCCATGGCGGCTTTGGCTGTATCCATGGTATTTTTAATCAACGTAATTAAAATTGTAGAGCGTCGAGAGAATTACTACAAACCGATGTTTGAAGTGCATTGCGGGATACAGAACGATGTTCGCGGGTATTCACGAACCTACTCCGCAATGAATGCCCACTCGTGGTCGGTCGTCTGGAGAGCGGCAACGTGATGTCGATGTGCTATTTAGCTGAAAGAGCGCTGCTGATTTTGAATCGAGTCGAGTTTGAATCGAGTTTTCATGTTAATTATTGTAGCTGTGGTTATTAACTGGAATTGTCAAATTAAAGCCTGGATTCCAGAATGGAAATGTCCATTCTCTCCATGATTTGTTCTGTTGCTGGGCTCTGGTCATCTGGTCTCCTCTCACATTGTATGGTACTGGCCATAGTCCACCACGCTGGGCCAGTGCGGCTTGACAGACTTCATGTGAATATTATAGCTCTTAAGATTTCTTTACAATGTTTTCCTCAACTGACGCATACAATCATTTGTAGTAACTTAACTGTGAAAAGAGCTGCGCGCCGGATTGGAACCCGGATCTCTCCGTGCGGAGAACACCGTTCAAATCACTGGGCTATCACTGCTTGGGCTTTAACACACTAATAGCCCACTCTGCCCACTAATGAGTACAGTTCTCTCTCAGTTCTCTCTTGAGGAGGCCTGGAGCATACTCCACCACGCTGCTCCAGTGCGAATTGGTGGAGGGGTTAGTGGCCAACCCGAGTATCGGAAGTTTTCATGCAGCCTGAAGACCTCCGTTATGTCATGACTGTTATCTTACAATAACAACCTGGATAGTTGGCTTTATGTGCCCTCCAAAGCACGGAGATGTTCAAGAGATGTTTGCCACTAGCGGTCACCCATCCAGCTACTGACCGCACCCTCTGTTGATTCACTGGGTCGGTCTCTTAAGTAGGATCGACATTAAAGTCGCCGGGCTATGAGCGCTTCGCTGCTTATTGTACTCGTATAGATAATATCAATTATGTATATTATAATTATTTATTAGTACTTATTAATAATAATACCAAGTATAGAAAAAAAAACATCTAATTAATTACGAATTGTATTAGTTTCATAACATATTGATTTGATCGTAGTTTGTGAGTCGATAAAAAAACGGGTGCATTAACTAAGTCGAAGCCTGGAATCAAAAGCAGCTATAGTTCGATAGCAGCTTTTTCCGTGGAAGCCTGGATAGCTACCACCCTCTTGCAAGTCAGCTGTCAAACGACTCGTCGTGTACCGGCCGGGGCTTGAGAGTTAGCTCGTTCTTTCTTTTTTCTTCTCTCTTTCTTGGCTGGCGACGCGTGACGACTTTAGCTGATGAGCCACGGTCCATGAACGACGGTCTCTTACCTCTCTCTTACCTTCTCTTACCATCGGTACTGTACTGGATATATTTCCATTAAAAAAAGAAAAATCAAAGCCTGGAATTAACTATACCAACTACTACTAACGTTTGGAAATATCACCTACCTACCCGCATCTGAAAAACTTATTTTATCAGGCATTCTACAAGTTAGTTTTATTGTTCCCTCATTTGATCTAGCGCCGGTCACATTTTATCTTCTTCGAATTAGATTTTTTAACAATGCCTTGCTAACCGTGTGGCGCAATGGTTACCATGCCGGATTGCCGCACCGTGGGTCCTGGGTTCGATTCCCAGCGAGGCGGAAATTTGAATGATGAGTTTGAATTTCTGTTCTCGGTCTGGGTGTGAATGTCCTTGTCTAGTGTGTTGTCCATGGCATCCACGACACAGGGAATCCTAGTGTGAAGCTTTTTTTTTAACTTTTATCACTTATCGCAGATCTATTGCCCGGGATTAGTAGTGACGTAAATTACCAATAATATTTCAAGTTTTTTTTTGTGCATTCAAAAGAGAAACGAGGAGACGGCTCACCTGATGGTAAGTGATCACTGCCGCTCATGGACATTACCAACACCGGGGGCGTCACCAATGCTTTTCCGGCCAAGAAGGAAACGATAGACCCGTTCGTTTTATAAACCATTTTTAATCTTATATTTTACTAGCTTCTACCCGCGACTTCGTCCGCGAGAATTAAGAATTAGATCCTGATCCTACTAAAATTTAAATGTTTTAGATATTAGGTATACCTAGGTGTTTGGATGTTTGTGAATAAAACTTATAGTGTCCTGCTTTTCATCCCAAAGAATGGATATCATTGATGTCGACAATATGCTTATTATTTCGCTTTCAAGCAAGTTGCTAAGGATTCAAAAAAAATTTATAGGGCATGTCGTTAGAAATAAGCTCAGCGGCAGGCTACCTTAAGAGCTGCCTAAACAGGCACATCATCGATACCAGCAACATGTTCGTCATTTGGTGTCCCAGTGATCTGTTGAGGGGTCATAAAAATGAAAGGGAACGTTGTGTTGAATAATTTCAGCCAGCTTGAGCGCTGCTACGCCGGAACAGGCAGGTAAATGACGTTAGCAACATGCTCATGAAACAGAATGACGGAGACGGGCTGTTGCTAGAGTATGATGCGAGTCACAACTCGCGAGTCTCAATAGCCACAAGCTTCTCAAAAGGGACAAAATTAACAAAGCGTGTGCGCAGAAAATATAAATAATAGTTTAAAAAAAACTAAAAAACACGCTTTATAGAAAATCCAACTAAAAAAACAGAAAATAAATTTGAATTAAGAATCGTGTAATTGTAATAAAAGCGTGGGGTGCTTTTAAATATACATATGCACCTATATGGGCATTGAAATGAAACGAAACGAAGAGACTCAGTGTTTTATGTACTCCATAGAGTGGCAAGAGCGAGGTTGCTCCATGCATATCTTTTCGTAGCTAAAAAATTATATAGCGTCCTAACCACATCGACTGTATCGATAAAAATTACACGATACCGTCAAAAATATGATTCACGGTCCATAAGGTGAATGTGTCATCTCTCAAATTATTCAATTGTCTGTGGACCTTATTTACGCAGATGAAGTTGCAGTTTGTTATATCGTTAAACTATGATTTAAAATTAAAAGCATGCCAAATGAAGTCTTTTCCTGGCAATCATCGCAGGTCATCGCGAAACATCATCATCATCATACTTAAAGTATGAAAGGTATGAAAATATTCATGTACTAAATAGATGCCATAATAAACCAAGATTACATCGCTACTTACCATCAGGTAGGATTGCAGTCAAGCATTAACTTATACCTAATTAAAAATAATGTCTTTGCAGTGTTAATATTACGAACTTGCTGGCGCTGCGGCGCGGGCGGCTTGCGTCGATCCTATGTAATCGACAGTTGGATGGGTGACCGCTAGTGGTAAAAAAAATTTAAGCGTTTCCGTGCTTCGGAGGGCACGTAAAGCCGTCGGTCCCGGTTGTTATCATAAGACAACAATCGTTAAGCCATGTTGGAAGCCCTCGGGCGGTTTGAAAACTTCCGACACTCGGGTTGGCCACTAACCAATCCGCACTGGAGCAGCGTGGTGGAGTATGCTCTAGGCCTACTGAAGAGGAGAGACCCGTACCTAGTAGAGGGCCATTAATGGATTGAAGCCAATATTACGAACAACAAATAGTTTTAAAAATTGTTTAGTTGTTTCAATTGTTCCGTTGAGGAGTCATATTTTTTTCTCTAAGATACACCACCATACCTGGCGATGTCAACGATTGATAATGATGACAACATGGACGATGCCAATGATAATAACAGATAATATTTTTAAACACGGTTCAGTTATTCCCTACGATTGAGAAGCTCGCTCATTGTATCCACAATCCATCATCTCACTATATTGTAATAGAACCAACTTGAGTAAATTCCCAATACTATAAAAAAATCATGAAAATCGCTTCATAAACAACGAAACTATTCCCATCTAAAAACATTCCATACTAACGGTCTTTCTCATTAAAAACTTATTGAAAGTTTGTAATTTTCGGTAAAAAGCACTGGTAATATATGCATGCACAGCAATAGAAAAATAAAGAAATCTTGACATAAGGCCGATCTTGACGTAAGGCCGATCTGACGTAAGGCCGACACCACACTAGGATTTTATAAGCATACGCGTTCATCCGACACGCTTGAATAATGATTTGCTAAATAGGTTAACAAAATTAATATTTATTTATATAAAGTAAATAATTAAAATATAGGTAGATATTTACGAATGTTAAAAACCAAATTTGATGATTTTATGCAATTAATTAAACCTGATGCGGTACACATTATAATATTTCAATCGCACCTCATATTGAGAGGTAGGAAAACCTTGATAAGCTACAGTATTTCTTCTACGTGAAATAATTATTTTTTTATAGCTCATTGATCAAGCGTTGGGCGCGAGGAACGCTCGACAAACGCTGATGTGAAAGCAGCCTAATTTTGCGTAAAAAATGCTGTGTTGGCTTTATTTGACTTTATACGAGATCGATAGCTACTAAAGCTTCCATTGTATGACAAAAATTATCACAATGTGCCTCACCGCAAATTTTTATATGTTTGTTAATAAAAGTATTAAAACAACGAACTTTAATTATTGTAATTTAATCAATCAGCTGTTTTGAGTTTTCTAATGTCACTGCTTAGAATAATAACGCCTAGAAACCTATTGCGAGCACGAAAAACGCGCAACTAAAACTTAGCCATATCTGGCTAAGTTTGTTCCGCGAGCTGTCAGTGCTCATCGTCACGTTAAGTCGAACACAGCTCGCGAAAAATAATTCAAAATGACTGTCTGCACTATAAAGAAGTGGTCTAGCACATCAGACAAACAAAATAAAAGTGATCAAATTTCATTTCATAGGTAAATACTTACATTTTATAGATTTTCTGTATGTAAATCGACTAAAAACAAATAATTTGAAACACAATAACCTATCACTACACAGTGTTGCTAGTTGTGGGGGGAAACTACTAAATATACAAAGATCTGTTTAATGCATTTTCACAAAAAGGATATGTACACAACGAAAAAAGGTTTGCGAAAAATACGCCGTGGTGCTGTGCCAGCAAAGGTACCTAAGGTCCTAGATATGTAAAATGCATTAGCTCATGTCAAGCTAACTGCTTGAGGATGGAGCGGCCTCCGGCTCCGCCGTTAAGTTGGTGTTTAGGTACTTAACAATGAAAAGGTAAAATTCAGGTAGCTATATCCTAGACTTCCTAGAGGTTAATTGTAAAACTATATTGTCAGCGATGTCAACTTATACATTATATATTATGAGAGATGTTGAATCAAAGCGAAAACTTTTTAAGAAACAGATACAATTACAGGGCTTTTAAATGGGAATGTATTGCTTTAATTTAAGAATGGTTAAATAAATACTAAATTTCAATATGTTAAACGTTTTTTTTATTATTGAAATCCTTATTCACCGATACTTCCTATATCATTTGATATCAAACAGGTTTTTATAGTAGTTGTCATATTTTTTTTTAATCAGATTATAGTTTTGCGTCTCCTGCAACTAATTTTCGCGAAAAAATACAAACATCTACACAAATGTCTACAAATCTCTACAAAAACCTATGATTTTTTGGTTTGATAACGTTTTGTATAAATATTTCACGAAGTTGTTTCTCACAGAAGATGCGTCATAATGTGAATTTACACAATCATACAGGCATTTAAATTTAAACGCATTAAACGGCGGCATTCATCATTAGATTAATGTTTGATAAATTTGCTGTTATTTTAAAAACATGTAATATATTTATGAATATAATCATATTCATGTTATGTATTTAAAGATCATATCAAACACATGACAAATCATCGCATAACAAAGCAGCACGTTTTCCCATTTTTTGTGGGTAAACGCCCGATGATGGTAACACTGGAGCCATATATTTGTGTGCGTTAGAAGAGCGTAGATACATACAGCTCACGCACACAAGGATAATGAAATGGCACGCGTTTACGCTCATGTTTTGTTTCAGACGCTACTTCTAGGCGTTATTATTCTAAGTGTCACTGTGAAGACAAACGTCAAAAATGTTTTCCTATTACCATTATATTTACTTCTTCTCCCTCGGGAACAGATCAATATCTCGGGATAAAAAGTACCCTATACTTTATTCTAGGTATTAAACTATATGTGTGCCAAATTTCATCTATATCCGATCAGCCGTTTTTGCGTGATTGAAACACAAACATCCAAACATCCAAACATCCAAACTCACAAACTTTCACATTTATAATATTAGTAGGATGTTATAACATTTCTAAAGAAACATACAATGATGCGAATCGATCTGACGCTCTGCCTAAATTGAAATTAAAAAAAAAACTAATTTAACCCCGTTGCAGTCCGTCTGCACTAAATTTTTAGCACAGAGACCCTAAGAAAGCTGTAATTTAGCATCGATAAATATGCATATTTATCACAACTACAAAGTGGTGGATTAAAATCACTGTTTTTAAGGTATTATTATTGTGGTAGAGTCGAATATTGCTATAGAGACAGAATTATGTTTTTGTCTACGCGAAGATTCGAGAAGAACATTACACTCTGTCATAAAGTAATACTTGACAAAAAATAACCGAATTTAAAATTAGGGATAACTCAAAATGTTCTCAAATGTGGGACCACATGATAAGCACCAACTTTCGATTAAAAAAGAATAATTAAAATCGGTTCACCCAGTCAAAAGTTATGAGGTAACAAACATAAAAAAATACAGTCGAATTGAATACCTCCTCCTTTTTTGAAGTCGGTAAAAAATCGATAAATAGTGTATAGGTATATTTTAATTACCGCATGATGAGAAGAAATCTGACGTGTACTCGTCGTATCTGCACATCGTATTACACCGGGAACCGAATCTGGGATCGTCTATTTTTTTGATAAGGATACAAACGAGCTTCCATTGCCACTATCCTTTGCCGCCCGTGGACATCTGTCTTGCTTCTACTCCCGGGCCCTCTCACAGCAGGCTGTTGAAGCATTGGCGTAGCTCTCGTGACTTTCAAAAAGTGTTCGTAAACCAAATCAATTTTGAATAAAATATTTGAATTTTGAACTATCAAACCTGGAATAGGGCAGCAGGAAATGAAATAAAATAAAAATATTTTTTATGGAAATATCCGACAAACGAGCTGACGATCCACCTTATGGTCCATGGCTATCGTCGCTGATGCGTTGCTGGCCAAGAAAGAGAGAAGAAAAAGAAAGAAATAAATAAATAAATGTAATAAATGTATATTTCCTGAGTCGCAGATGGCATGGACTACACAAATACCACATCACCCGATCACCAACCACGTCCCGAAAACATACATTACATTAGTGTAAGCTCTGTTATATAATAATGTATTAATATGTATGTATGAATATGTTGGTAGCTGTAGGCTGTGGCTTACGTCAGCCGTAGATGATACATCCTATCATGAGCGAGTGAGCGCGAGTACATGGATAGAATACTGTCTTTGAGCGTATCTGTACTGCGAAGGACACCTTAGCAGAGTAGAAGAATAGTCTCAAACCAAACGCACACATCCCCAAATTTCTTAACTTTTTCGTAAATCATTTTCCTATCTTTTTTTATGGAATTAACCGACAAACGATCGAGCTGACGATCCACCTGATGGTTAGTGGCTATTTCTGCCCATGGACCTCAGTGGCACCATAGACATCACTGATGCGTTGCCGGCCAAGAAAGAGAGAGAAGAAAAAGAAAGAAAGAACTGTCTCTCAAGCCACCGGAACACGACGAGTCGTTTGGCGGCTGACTCAAGCACTGCAAGAGTGTGGTAGCTATCCAGGCCCAGGCGGACCCCGCGGAGAAATAATAATAGTAATAATGGTGTTCATGAACTATTTAAATCAGTATTACCGATATAACCCCTCCGACGGGCCCTATTACCATAGAGCAGTGATAGCCTTATAGCGGTTAGAACGTTGGTCTCCCGAACGTAGGGGCCCGAGTTCAAATCTTAGCACGCACCTCTAATTTTCAAATATTATGTGCGTAATTACTTGCTTCGGTGAAGAAAAACATCGTGGGAAAACCTGCACATCGGAAAATTCCCCATAAAGTTCTCAAAGATGTGTGATGTCTACCAATCCGCACTTGGCGAGCGTGATAGACAATGGCCTGTACCCCTCACATTGTGAGAGGAGACTCCGAGCCCAGTAGTGTTACTTTGCTTTGCTTTTTTTTTTGCGACAGCCATCCGGCATGGGATAAGGTAAGGGTTAGTATTCTAAGGCATCCTATCCATCCACACAGGTAATATAGTAGCGTAAAATAGTATCTACCAAACATTTCGTGATGAGGTTTTCAGGAGTACTCTCATTATTTTTGTTTACCGCAAGAAGCCGACGGCGTCGATATATTGCCGCAGGATCGAACCCACTCACGTTTTACGACGCGAACGCCGCTAAGCTATTGTATTCTAGAGTAAACATGCAAATTTCCACACAGTCATATTATTATAGCATTGGGTCGTATTTCATAATTTCGTGAATAGCTAATTAACTAGCAGACAACCCCAGGTGGTCATCGTTCTCCATCCCCAGGTGGACATCAGCAACATCAGAGGCATTACCGATGGCCACCAAGAAAGAAGAGTTCTCTCTTAAAATTTTTAAGGAAGTACAGGCTTTCAACAATGATTATATTATAATGTAAAAAAGACATTTTAACGCTGTATGTCCAATGTCAAGCACTTCTGAAAACAATAAAAGCGTGCGTATCTTATATTGACAGAGCGACTACGAGTAGAATGGTCAATTGCCTGTTCTTACGCTCTTCATCGTCGTCAGCGCGCTAGGGTCATATCTACCTCTTTTTACTTTATAACTAAATATCATTGGATAATATCAATAATAATATGCTTATTAACTTTATAATAATGGCGATGATGTATAACAAAACTTGTAGTGATCGTTAACGATCGAAATGAGAAGAATTGGAGGTTACGATAACCACTAAAGAAAAAACTACGATTACCTTTTATTATTCTGTGGGTACTCACGATATTGATTGTACGCCGTTATTTCGCAACTGTATGGTAAATAATAAAAATAATACGAGTAAATAAGTCTTCACACTCACAGCCCCACACTAGGATTCCCTGTGTCGTGGGTGCCATGGACAACACACTAGACAAGGACATTCACACCCAGACCGAGAACAGAAATTCAAACTCATCATTCAAATTTCCGCCTCGCTGGAAATCGAACCCAGGACCCTTGGTGCGGCGATCCGGCATGGTAACCATTGCGCCACACGGGTCGTCAAATGGTAATTGGTATCATCCACTTACTACTTATAATCAGTTCCAACTGTCAAGAATTAACGTTCAATATACACGTGCGTGTCAGGCCACGCGCAATGTAGAGTTCCGAACTGCCCCCGATAATTAAAAAGACGTATCTAACAAAAAGTAAAAACGGAGAAATAAATGTTTTAACGAATGAAACGGGAAATCGTTAGCTGTCTTCGAGTGAATTAAAATATTTACATACCGGAAGTTGACAATAATGCCCACGAATAAAGGCTTTAACTTGGTTTAGTAATAATATGAATTTATTAAATTATTATAATAAAAATAATGAAAAAACAGATTCATCTTAGCATAAAAAATGAAGAAAAATATTACATACTTAATTGAATAGACGTAAATGGCTAGATGCGTCCTTTAAATTTCAAACGCTTTTGGTTGTACTTTTCTTCTAAGTATTTAGTTTATCTATCTAGTATATGGTTTTGACAGAAATGGGCGCATATAGGTATATCCGCCTTTTTTCTTAAGAATTAGAAAGTATGTAGATAACCCTTGGCTTAGATAAAATGTTTTTAAAATTATTTTATAATCCTTTTATCTTAGGTAGTATATCTGGAATAGTACAGTAGGTTCGTGGTTATCTTATAAGCCATATATTAAGTATCATATTGTATTTTTTTATTCAACGTAAAGTATTAAGACACATAAAGCAAATGCGCCTATGCTAAAATAATTTTACGAAGAAAATAGGGCGCAAGTGGTCAGATGTGGCCTTTATTTCTTAATTTTTTATTCCTTTATTTCTTAATCTAGAGTATGAATCTGATTAAAATATCTGAAGAAATCAAAACAATAGTTAACCCAATAATCAATAGCAATATCAATAATAAGGTAATATCAAGAACTTGACGGGTATTGTTCCCTTAAATTATCCTAAAATTGTCATGACAGTTAGTGAAGTAGGCCTACAGGGGAAACCATGGTAAAAAAACGCGCTGATTACAATATGTACCTCACAGGTGGCGTGGAAATGTGTGCATATTATGTATAATGTGACTCTTAGAATCGCGATATCTCAGGAATGGTAACTCTTAGGAAAAAATCATGAAGACCATTTTTGTAGAGAATTTTAAGATCTACAACTGTAGTTTGAGGTTTTTTTTTTGATAAATCTTACCCTTTTTGAGAAAAATCCAAAAAACCTCAAATTTTGACCTTTAACCCCGAATAACTATTGTAGGACACATAGGATCGATGGGGATTTTTAAAACTTTATTTCTAATGGTAAGCCCTAGCTCTCCACCAAAATTTGGCTGTGTGGGAATTATTGTTATTTCAAATGTCTATATTGACCGGACTATAGGGACAAAAATGAGCCTTTTATATTACTGAACTAAAAAAAACTATAAAGTATAAGGACATTATCTACATAAATGCGACTTTTTAATTAAGTTTCACATAAATTCGTCTTTTCATCTTCAATCGGGTGTAAAAAAATGTACAGAAGCGCCCTATTTTGTTGTGCTAAAACCGCACTGGAAGAAGTTAGAGAAATATAAAAAATACATGCAGATGCACCTTTTTTTTCTGATTCCGGCAATGTATATAACTCAAATCTGGAAAAAATGTTAGATACGTCTTTTTTACTATCGGGGGCAGCGAAGTTCATCGACTATTTGTAGCTTAGCTACTAACTTTATCGACCTAGCCGTAAGTTTTCCTTTTAAATTCATAATAAATACTTTGCCATGATTGTTTTCACATGTCCAACTAGGTATTTAGATGGCAGGGTAAAGAACACTTGACTCTCGTACTATTATTTATTCTGTGCTCTAACCAAAATCAGCACTTTTAAAGTCGAATATTTTACAAAGGGCCCCTGAATCGAAAATGATCTTTTTAAAAAAAATTACCCTACGAATTTGTAGATAAAAAAAAATATTTATACAGACTTGTGAAGTTATAACTACAGCGCCATCTATGTTTCGATTCACCAGGCTGTGATCATTCACAATGCAATCATTTGTATTTTATAAATGTAATCTCAATTATTCAGATTTTCTGCTACTTCACTAACAACAATTTCGCCGAACAATTTTATGTATATTTTCAAACGTATATATATGTATTTTCAAATTTTTTATTCACTGTGACGCGGATAACATCATACACATAATTTTAATACGTATCTGAAATAATTTGGAATTAGGTAGATAATAGTCGTATCTTAAACGAAAGGTCTCCTCCGGCCGAGAGTCAAACCTGGGACCTCTTCTTCAATACGAAGAATCACTATCAACGCTGTGTTGTGAAACCTCTACCATAAAATAAAATAAAAATTATTTATTTATTAATAAAATAAAAAATATTTATTTATTAATAAAATAATACCAGAGCCCAATAAACTATCTAATTATCTAAACTGTCTAAAAGCATTTCGTTAGCGCGCGCGCGCGTGCGTAGCGGACGCATTCCCAAATCTCCAACAGTTTTTCGGGAAAAGTATTCAGGGTAAGTGAATTCTAAAATTAAGCACACTATCATTCCATAGCTATTTATTGTATGATAATATGATTTTTTATCTTGTGATAACCCTGCCATGACGCACTGTCTAGAGTCTAGACTATGTCAGCGTTTGTCTAGATATCAAGGGGTTGGGTCTACTGAGAGTTCGTAGTTGTTACTCTGTGGCAATAGTTTGTGACTGTGCTGTGGCGCCTGTGACTAACAGATCTGTTGACGCTCCATGGAATCCATGGCCTTCATTATCATAATTCCAAAGGCTGTTTGGAAAATTTACTTGGAACTTCACAATATACGCAATGTTTATGCTTATGTTTTTAAACACGCCTAGTTAATAGTAGATATTAGTTGTTTCAATAGATCCGGGTTCGAAATCTACCGTAAATATTTTTGTTTCTTGTATTTTTTCCAGTTTAGCGATTTTTTGTGTGTCAGAAGTGATCTTGTTTTATTACATAATTAGCATAATTGAATGTAATTATTTCTACCGAGCGAGAGGATCCGAGTTCGGTTCCCGACTTGTAATACATTTAACACTGACGCCCGCGGCTTTGCCCGCGTTTTGTTATTTCAGATTATTGTCTACCTGTGTGCTAAATTTCATGAAAATCTGTTCAGTAGTATTTGCTTGAAAAAATAATAAATTGTGTTAGCAATTTGTTTATCTAAAGGTGAAAAAGTAAAAAATAAAGCTCATTTATTATGATAACCTCGTAGCTCACTTGATGGGGCCTGATGAAGCGAGGGCCCGGGCTCAACTCTCACTCATAGAGGGTTTGGTATTTTATCTGTGTATGTCCATCCCTCCCTCACAGGGAACCCTAGTGTAGAGTCAGTGCATGGAAGTATTTTACTTTCTATTACACTCATTCATGAGAACCCAGAAAATTTAAACTTCCCACATAACATCAGCTTCACACAAAGCATGACATCTCTAGCTACACCCTCTCAAAAAATGTAACTAACAACATCGAATTATTAAAGTGACAATAATACCCGCTCACAAAACTTTACACAGTTTGTAAGAACTCAAACTCAAAGACATGTAACCAAAAGATCAAAAGTACTAGGAACACAGAAGTACAGAGATGTAGGTTTCACCAGTAGCGTGTATTGCCACCAACATGGAGTTTTTCCATCGTACTCATCTTCCAGCCAACGTTAAGTCATTGACATGCGACGTGCGAGGCGCGAGCCATTCTGCCACTAAAAACAAGTTCACCCCTTCACACCATAATCGCCTTTATTCTACAATCCTACCGTCTATTATCGCGTGCACTATCGAATGGTTTGTAGTACCGAATCGCTCAAATAAATATCGACCTTAAAAGCCAAGTTTAAAGTTTAAAATTCCATCCGATACGAACGTGTTTTGTAACATGTGACCAACAACAGACGCGGGGTTGCCAGAACACATGACAGCACTTTCTTACCAGCTGCGAATCAGCAGCATAATAATTGATCTGATAAATTCGACTTTAAATAATGGTAATAAGGTTCATAGTGTGTAAATGTTCTAAGTATATCACAATATTTTTGATACCTTTGCAAGATTCGACTGGCAGAGTTGGGAGGTCAGATCAACGCGTTTTGCCACGCAACATTTTTTATTTGGGGCTGAAGTTGCCAGCTATATTCGAAAGGCGTTCCACTTCTGTCCATAGGACAGCAGTTCGATACAGATTCTTCAACTGGGACGTCCTATATATTTAGGTTTGGCTGTAAATGGTCTTAAGCAGTACTGAAAGCGACCATCATAGATTTTACCATATTAGTAATAAACCATAAATATTTAAGTTTAGCTTTATTTGCTAAGTAATTTTATTAGGTTTAAAACAAAATAATATTTCTTTCTAGACCAAAACTATCGATTAACATGTGAATTGTTTACTTACTTTATAATAAATAAAAATAGGCACTAAAAGAAACACATTATTATTATCCGTCTAGCGACTCTACAATTTCCCAATCAAGAAGTCACTGAAGACTAAAACAATTAGTCGAAAATATTCATTTGAAAACTTTTATAATTGTAACAACATTATTTTTATAATTTTTAAGGAAACTCAGAGTAAGTTCACAGTTTTATATCCTTTTCTAAAGCTTAAAGTTTTAGCGGGTAGATCGACAACCGTACGAGCGCGCGCTTGCGAAACGCTCCGATTATCCGAGCCGATTTTGAAGTTTTTAATCTATCCGATACTATTTAGTCAACGTCTCGTATTATTTCTACACTAACAAAAACAGTTTGTAATAAAACAGTTCTGTTTAATTGTGCAAAAATTTCAAAATGGTCACCATTTTTCGTTACGTTAAGGCGAGATATAGTTCTATCGGCAAGTCGGCGTCACGGATGGTCGGTTGTGAAACTACCGTAGTCAGTACAGTCGAAAGCTTCAGTCGACTCGATCGAGCCAACTCGACTCGTAATCGCAAAGAATACCCGCGTTCGCCGTTCGCTGCCACAGAGTAAGTAACTTAGTATGTTTCCATGCTAAATTAGGGCTTTTGGTTGAGTTGAGTGGTTCTGTGGTTGGAAGATCGTTCCTTTTCCAAATATTTTGATTGATCTACAGATAAAGTCGACAAACGAGCCAACGTTCCTGATGGTAAATATGGACATCAGCAACACACCGATTCGTTGCCGACAGGGGCGTAGCTACCGCCGTATCAGCCATATCAATTATATGGTGCCCTCAGCGTATAGGGGCCTTACACTAACACTTCCAAAATAAAGCTCTCCAGCGGCCTACGACCGCTACAGTTGGCACTTCTTTTATATTTGACAGCTGACGTTGAGGGGGCTTTAGGGGTACCTAAGCCACTGGTTGCCGACCAAGAAAGAAGAAGACAACGAAAGGAGTCTCTATGGTAAGGGTCTAAAATCTCGAAGTGTTCACAAACTAAAGGCATCCTTGACTATTTAAATATACACTTCAAATAGAGTAGAAATCAAGGAACCAAATCAACTCTATACGTTTTTTATTCAAACTCACTAAAAATAAATCAATATCATCTAAGTGTTCGGTAGATAATTGAAAACGAATACGTGGTCGTCGTCCGTGCACATGTAATAATATGTAGTGTTAAAGGTATCACCGACGCATTGCCTACCAAGAGTAAAGCATTCAAAGTGTAACTGACTTTTCAACACTAGAATCGAAACGTACTAATTATAACAGTTCACATTTCATACACACGGATTTGACGGATTCGATACACATCATCAAGTCATAGATACCAGTTGTTGATATTTTGGTATAGAAACTATTGCTAGATATCTAAGGACCACGAACCACGACGCGCAAGAGAAATTAGCACTAGACTCTACATAAATATGCAGAGCCTCGACACCAAAACTGAAATTCTAATCAACATTAAAAAACAAAAAGTTTATTAGATACAACAAAAACAACCTCAAGCACTAAGTTTGCCTTTGTACAAAACAGAAATGTCAAAAACAAGATCTGAACAAAATATCCTTGAGCGCAACATGAAGCGCTCGAGTACTTTGTTAGTCTGTGGCGCAGAGACCAGGCCTCTAGGTGGCAGCACATAGCTCCTATTCACAGTGTATATTATTTACCGCACGTATATATGTATGTCGTTATATAAGTGAACAGAAAGCTACGTTCGGTCGACGGCTGCGGCGGGCGCGGGGGCGGGGGGGCGCACCCACACAGCGTCACCCACGCACACACCCTCCAGTGTACGTATTTATCGAACGAGCGAGCGCGGCAACCGACCGACTACCGACTCGCTCGACGTATTCTTATTATTATGAAAGGAGAAACGGTTTTTGTAGGGCAAGAACTAAATTTGTAGTACCATTACTGCTGCTGATAATAAAAATCGTAAACTGAAGTTTGCGGTGTCGCTCATAGATGTCGCGTTTCCTTTGCTTTTCGTATTTGAAGCATAATGAAATGAACGCTTTTCTCGCCAGAACTACCATTCCCTTTATTTTGTTTAACGCATGCGTTTAGTTTTTCCCGCTGGCCTAATGGATAGCAAAACGTATTTATAACGCACGGACGTTATAATGCTAAATTGGTTATTTCAGCTAGATTAAAAATTCGTGAATTCAACGCAGACGAGGTGTCTGTCAACGAGGTATTTATATGGTTGCCAGTACATAGTTTTAATCAATATTTAACTACAGGATTCATAGCGCAGATGAAATATTATTAAGGTTTGAATTGTGATTTCCTAAGTTATTACAAAATATCACTTTATGACAAACAAAATAATTTAATCTAGGAAACTGACAATGGAAATGTTAATTAGTAATCACTAATCCAAAATAGTGATAGCCCGAACAATATTATGAGTAGTTCGTTGGAATTCGATTTTCGAACGCTGAATTTGCCGGAAGTATTTTCCACAAAGAATAGCGTTAGTTGGCGCCAAGACACGCTAGGTGGCGTCAGGCGTGTATTACGTCATGCGTGGCGAGTGGCGACACCCGAGCGACACCTTTAGGTTTTTAAGTTATCTATTGTTTGATAATTATTTTATTTGATTATACATACTATACTTGTCGTAAGCTATAATTTATGCAGATTTTGTGCAACAGTTATTGGGGACTTTACCTACATGTATGTGACTTTACATTGATTCGTGTTTTGCTTTTTTGTTTCATCGTTGTAGTCAAAGCGTATGTTTGGCGTGGTCAGAAATTGGATGAGTGACTACAAGTGACAAAACGTGACTAATGAGTGATTGCAATGTTAACGTATTTTCTTATTTTATTTCAAGCAAAATAGATTCTCTGCCGTTCTAAGAAGAAATATTATCTACCGAGAAGTTTTTTCGAATGGACAGTTGCTGTTGCTCCGTGCGACCTTTACAGCTTTACGGGGACTGAGGGATGAACTTTGAAAGGCTCAGGAGAGAAGACAATTTAATCGGGAATATACCTAACTCAGTACTACTGAGTAGTACTCGGAGCATACGAAAATTCCCCGATTCAAACATGGATGGACCCCCTTTAATTATGATGAGCCGAAAAGTGGTCTAGTGGTGTTTGTATTTAGATATAAGATATTATTACCTACACCTGTCAGGTATGTGGGTTCGAAAGAATACCACTGATGTTACCGATGAGATATTTATTCCACTAAGAAGGTCGTACAATACTTCCACAAACGTAAACTATCACCAAAAATCGCGTAAGACGCATATTTTAAGTTTTTGTAAAGTACAATATGTGGCAGAGTTCCCCTATGGGTCCTACTAGCATTGCACTGGGGTTACATCGGTGAGTTTATACACAGATTCTCTCGAGGTAATTGGTCACCGCCACCCATGCGTAAGTATACCTAAGATATGAGTAACTGACCCGTTCCAAGAGGCCGTCTACCATTGGGTCCATGATGGCTCTTTGCCTAATGATGCTGGGGTATGAACGAAGCTCTGGTATCATCTGAACTAATATTATAAAAAGGTTTTTGTGTTTGTTTATACCTAATCATGGATAAACTCAAAAACTCAAAAAACTACTTGACTGATGTAAAAAATATTTCATTATTATAATTCTCTATTATTTCTGAGTAAAACAGGCTATATATTTGTTAAAAAAACTTTGGGGTCTATACAAAACCCGAAGCAAAACGAGGGTAATTAATAGTTTAATATATTTTGGTTGGCAATGTTAAATAGTTACAAAGATGCGATTAATCGCTTTCCAAACAGCTGGTAACTAGTCACGATAAAACCATCGCATACATCTACTTTTTACCACAAGTCAACGTACCAGGATTATAAAATTGCAGGACCATAGAGTCCTTTATTTAATTGTATTCGGAATAAAAATGCACGCAGTCAGCCCGCGGTCCTGAGGGAGTCGGGGTGCGTTGTGACTGCGACAATGTACTGCATCATTTAAGCATGCTTAACAAATGCTACCATGAATTATAGAGGTAGATTTTACATTCAATATTTTTTTATAGAAATAGCCGGCGAGCCACCTGATAGTAAGTGGCTATCGTCGCCCATGAACATCAGTGACACCAAAGGCATCACTGATGCGTTGTCGGCCAAGAAAGAAAGAAGAAAAAGGAAGAACGAACTGGCTCTCAAGCCCCCAGCCGGAACAAGATGAGTCGTTTGGCGGCTGACTCATGCCCAAGGATGGTAGCTATCCAGGCGAACCTCATGAAGAAATCCTCCTGTTAAAATCAATATTACCAATATAATCCCTCCGAGCGGTCCTACCACCAGCGCAACATCTTTAATTATTTATTAATTACATCGGTATTGATTTATTTTTTGAGAGAATGAACATGAACATGTAACAAATACATCACAATCATAGCCAATACAAGATGACCTAGCATCAAAATAGTGAATGATTTAATAGATAGACAGCATAATTATTCAAGAACAGCTATGGTTGGTATTCATGATACAACGCTACACAGGATTACATTAAATATTAGATACTTAAGCAACTAATAACAGTAGAAGTAATAATTCTTGACAAAAAATAACCAACTTAAAAATAACTCAAAAACTACTCGTCAGATCTCGCTCAAATTTAATTAAAAAAGAATCATCAAAATCGGTTCACCCTGTCGAAAGTACTGAGGTATTAACAAACATAAAAAAAATACAGTCGAATCGAATTGAATACCTCTTCCTTTTTTGAAGTCGATTAAAAAGGGTTTATATTCTTTGTTGCATTAGTTTACTTTACTATAAAGTTTACTCTTTTTGTCTTTAAATTATTTTCGTGTAAGATACATGAGTAAGTGTATATCCTACGAATGTTATAAATATGAAAGTTTGTGTGCATGTATGGGTAACGGACACCACTTACCATCAGGTAACTAGTAACTAGCTTAACTGCTTTTTTCTGCAGCATCTAAGGGCTTTGTAGAACTCTACCATTGAAGTAGAACCACAGAAGAAATAATAGTAGATAGACATCGCGAACAGAATTTGTGTCGCGCCGGGAGGTTCTATTTCCAAAACCGAGCCCCCATTCTCTTTTCAAATTCGACTGAATCCACTGAAAACTGTAGCCAACTGGCTACAGTTCATTGCGCAAACGTGGGAGTTGGGAGTGTAGAACCCACACTACATACTAGCAATAATAGTTCAATGGACTCTACCTACCTTTTTGTGGAAATATATAATTATTATTTTGAAACACTTCTAAGATCAGCCTGAGTAAATGCTAAGTACTATAAAAAAACTGATATTTAAAGGCTATCGAGGAGAAAATTAAACGACAAAATTATTAAGCAAGCTTAAAAAATATAGCAATAATTGATATAATAATATGTATCATATGCATAGCCAGCAAGTCAGCTGGACTGTATGATGGTAAGAGGGTATCTTATGATACTTACCATCAGGTAAAATAAGAGACAGAACCTGCATGTAAACTGATTACCTTTATTAGGATGAAACAATACTGGACAATGTACAAACTTCTCTTTTATTTTTGGCCGGCAATGCATCAATGATTTCTTTGGTATTGCTGATGTTTATGGGCGACGATGACCATGGTGATCAGGTGGTAACTTTGTTCCTTTGCATAAAATGACTCTTTTTCATCAAATCTCAAAACCCAACGACCTCTGTCGATCCCGAGTGATCGACCATGTTAAGCAACAACGGGCTCAGGCCCCAACTCAGGGTCACTAACGGCTACTTAAATCGCTCCTTAGTACAGAATTTGTATGGTGATTCTTTACTAAGGAGCTATTAAAGTAGTCGTTAGTGACTCTGAATTGGGGCGTCAATCGTAAATAATGGAACATGAGTGACCGCAAGTGGCAAAAACTTCCGCAAAACTTATGAATTTCTGCATTTTTTATGTGGAAATCTCCGGATCGTACAGACGTGTCTTTATGATTCTTAAACAAAGGGTTTTCTCCTCACGTATTTATAGCACACATAACTCGAAGTTGATTTTCAGAGGGAACCATGAGTAATCATGAAAACATCGACCTCATTAAGTTTACTGCTAGAGTTACGTCCAAGTCTCCTAGAAGTCAAGCTCCAAGGCTATCGATTGGGGCTAGTATTGTGCTAGTATTACTGGGGCTAGTATCAGTAAGGAGATCGTTCAGTAGAAGCGGGTGCATGTCGCGCCAGTTGCGTGCCACCCGCCTGTAGTTTTTGTGTGGTTTCCGAACGCAAGACCTAGGCGTTTCTTACTGTAGCTATATTTGCACTGGTCTAGATGCAAAAACTAAACGATCATAATCCTCTGACCTGGAATCGGTAACGATTGATTATAATATTAAGTAACAAGTAACTACCAACCTATATTGGAGCAGCATGGTGGATTTTACTATATACCTACTCATTCATGAGGATAGAAGGGTGTTAGAGGGGCTGGGGGCTAGAGAGCCAGTTCTTTCTTTCTTTTTCTTCTCTCTTTCTTGGCCGGCAACGCATCAGTGATGCCTTTGTTGTTGCTGATGTTCATGGGCGACGATAGCCACTTACCATCAGGTGGATCGTCAGCAGAAAAAGCTAATAGACATACACAGTGGCCTACAGTAGACCATGAATAGGTTGAAGCCGCTCCATATTTAAGAAAAGTCAACGGCTTTTAACCTTGATATTTATCCTTTGATATTTATCCTCAACTTGGTGGTACTGTACCTATATTTTCGTTGCTGGCTAGTTTAATACCCGAAAACTGACGAACGACCCGATGGTATCGACACCTTCGCCCTTGGACATTTTGGTTAGAGTCAAGTGTCCCCCTCCCTGCCAGCTAAATGGTTGGAGTTAGACAAGTGAAAAAATTCTCAAAAGTAGATTATGAAAACTGTCATGGCAATGTTAGCATAAGTAGTTAATGAGTAATAGTCGATAAACTTACTACTTCGGAACTCTACATTTCGCGTGGCCTGACACGCACTTGCCCGGTTTTTTATGGTAAAAAATCCACTGCGCGTCATAAGGCACGCTGACGATTGTCCCAGTTCCAAACGCTCTGACTGACAACGGTAAACCGATTGAGGAATAACAAAGACACTCAAATGAGGTACGATAAGTGTTTCGATACTGATAAATTATTTCGAAGTTTATTAACCCACCACGCAGAAAGAGGGGTGTTAAGTTCGACGTGTCTGTGCATGCGTACGTGTGTGTGTGCTTGTGTGTTAGTTTGTATGGTATCGTAGCTCCTAAACGTATGTACCTATTTTGATGCGGTTGTTTTTTTTATAGCGTGAACTAGATGTTACCTGTTTCGTGAAAAGAAAACTGTCGGGTTCGTTTATAGGTATTTCTTATATCTTTATACGAGGTTACATACAAACTACATTGAAATAAAATACCAGTGTTGTATACCTGCGTATGTTACATTCGACCATTTTTAATACTCAATCCATAATCCTCAAATCAGTCTAACAAATTACTGTCAAAAGCAGTTTTAAAGTTAATTTAGATAATGTTATTCAAGATCGCATTAATGTGGTTAAGCAGTTTTTATCACTAAATTAATACAAAATTGTTAACAACTTCATTACAGCGCCATCTAGCGATGAATCTTTGACTTGATAAAAATCATATCGTATTCAGAATAACTTATTGAGGTAACTCTTTCAGAACAGACAAGATCTCTATGAATTTTCACTTACAGACTTTCTCAACGATTTTGTACGGATAACCTACTTACGGAACTAAATTATAAAGATTTGTGATAGGTGTGAGGTAGCACCTTAGAACCAGTAGCCTAGGGCGAGGCCACCATAATTATCTGGTTATTCTGTTCAATAGTAAATTGCTTAAGGCAACCTTGTATTGGTATGAAGGGAAGTTAGAAGTTAAAAGGCTTAACAATAGGTACGTCGTGGAGATTTCCATCGTTCCTCAGGACTTCAGGAGTGATTTAACCGTCTACATTTCCCATGCCCGGATCTATGATTTTTACGAATCAGGGCAAAAACTTGACAGTGGCGCCTACGGATTTTTATATACAATATTGCAAAATCGCTCACTAAAAAAAAAAAAAAAAATAGAAAGCAAAATCGGTTCAGCGCTTGGACTAAAAAAAGGTCAGTGGGGTGATTTTGGCGATTTTTTTTGGCAGAACGTTTGCCGAGTCAGCTAGTAATAAATGAAAAAAAATCATCTTTACACTAAAATAATCAACGAGAACAATAATTTTCCGTCCATAATAATTAATTATTTATATTTATATATATAAATTAATTTGAAGGTTTTTTTTAAGTATAATAGTTATATACATACAAATAACCTAGGGCAAAGGTACTCACGATATGTACAGGCGTAGGGGTTACCAGCACAGGGGTTTGTTTCTTTATTTCTATAGTCTATGCCGTTATTGTATGACGATTAATTTGATGAAATTTATTTTATTGTTGGCACGATAAACGACAATTGTCTCACGCTACCTGAAGGAACCTTTTCAAACATTGAGTGGGGTTAACATGTATAATAAGGATCATTTGCTTGGAGAAGAAAAACGTCCTGAGGAAACCCAGACACTTGAGAATTCCCTATTATAAATGTGGACCCTGCCAATCCACACTTGGCCAGCGGTCACGCTCAATATACTTCGGGGTCGACCTATTCTTTTATGGAACCTCCTTGGGAAAATTGTAAGGTGTGCAATTTCATACAACATTCCTCATTGCGCATTATTTGTGATGTTTTAGGCCTTTTCTTAGATCTATCAACTTCAAATGTTATTTTAGATTTATAATTTCGCCCTAACCTCCTTAGGTTAAGTCTTAATTGATAAGACCTTTCTTATCAATTAAGACTAGAGGGTAATTCTGGAGATATGTACTAAGCGAAAGTTCGGGAAGCTGTATTGGTCCTTCCATTTAACAAATTCAGTGGTGGAAGCCGAGCTCGTTTAATATTGGTTTTCCTGAACGAAGTTAAGTATCTCCCCTCCCTCTGCAGTTACTTTCTATTGGTAAAAAAAATTCAAAATTGGTTCAGTAGATCCAGAGATTACCCCCTACAGCCTCACAAACTTTACCTTTTTATAATATTAGTATAGATAACATTTCAATACGTTACTGAACATATCTATCTAACCTTTCGATACACAGTTTAAATACTTAGAAGCAATTTTTCATATTTTTTTCCTTATACTCTTACTAACAGAGCATCCTTAAGAACTGTGTCGCGGACTCGCAGAGTATGAAACTGAATGCAAATCATAAGTGTTTATTATTTGCAATTCATTGAGCATTTGGAATAGAAAGAGACCAAGACTTTTAACTAGTAGCAAGTAGTGGATTATAAACGATACAGTTAGCCGTTGTACAAGGCCTCGAGGTACGTCAGTCACAAGTAAACAAGCTATTAGAAGGCAGCCTGTGGACTGTAGCTGTGGTATATTATGAATAACCGTTTGTGAGTCAGCCCAACTAACTGAACACCTAATGATTATTGGAAGTGGGATGTTGTTGTTTACCCGGCTGGCAAACGAGCAAACAGACAAGTGGTGACCGATGGTCATGGACAGCTCTAGCACACACACACAGGGCTCTATAATTCCAGCTTAATCCATTTTTTATGAAAATCGCCGGCAAACGAGCTGACGATCCACCTGATGGTAAGTGGCTATCGTCGCCCATGGGACCCATGGTGGGGTAAGACCTAGAAGCTTATATTAAAGTGGACCATGCTTCAAAGAGTTGCCTGAAGACGAATCATGTGACATATATATACACGTTACGTGACACATGGCGAAGATATTAAATAAATAAATAAACGCTTACACACTCACACCCCCGCAGTAGGTTATTACTTGTGTCGCGGGTGGCATGGACGACACATATAACACATCACAATAACACCCATGACCCGAGTACAAATATTTATGTGCCACATAAATATCTGCCCCGGCCGGGAATCGAACCATTCGCAGACAGGGTTGCTACCAACTAGGCTACAGGGTCGTCAGTATTCATATTCATCCAATGCTACGTGATCCGTCGTCACAGTCACACACTACCTCTTTAAAGCGTGGTATCCAGGTTACTATAAGCTTCTTGGATAAGGGCCACCTGGCGAGAGGTGTACCTAGCTATCAGCAGTGCCACCCTCCGTCTGATTCTATGGTCTATAAAACATGTATACGGTATATAAATCGCGTTTCGGTCGCTATGTCGTACTGCCAGTATTAGCCAGTAAACAGGTCTTTGCGACTTACTTAGTCGACAACGCATCGGTGATGCCTTTGGCTTCATCCATGGCTGACAGTGACTTATCACCAGGTAGTACTTCTGCTTTTTTGACTAGAAGACATTTTTTTATTTATTTTTTTAACTCCAACCGCCTTTCTTTAGATCTAGCGCTCGCGCGTTGACGTCATCTTTAAGAAAGACCGTGACAGAACTCATGCCATTGCTGCGTCACCTTGGTTTCCTGTCACCGTGGAAACGAAGCCAAGTCAGCCAAACGTAACATTATCTTTGAGGGCTGTCATGAATGGAGAATTCTCACTTCTCAGATTTGCCACCATGATGGTTTTCTAGGTATTAAATTGTCTTCTTTTTTTCATAATTATTTTCTATGTTATTTGTAATAATTATGTGTAATGTGTATTATTAAAACACTTGGCACGACTCTTTTTAAAGATATTATAATATGATGCTGATCGATTCCTTTACGTGCCCTAAGAAGCACGAACTGATATAACCCCCATTTATTAGCCAGAACTTCAAAGATGTCACAGAATGAGAACATAATATTTGTTAATTAACTTGTGTGACGGCCGAGCCGCAACCGCAGGTGGACTCATTTGTAACGTGTTGTCACAGCGATAGGGAACTCTGAACGAGCAATAATACATGGCAAGTGGCAACATATTGCAAGTAGCTCTGCGGCAACTTTTAACAACACGCAATGCTTCTTGCAACACGTTGCAAGCAATTTTACTAGAATATAAAAACAAACATAAAGTACAAATATTAAATACTTATTAGGTACATTTTTGGACTGAAATCATAACATATCTGGTGGGATCATACAAAAACTAATATAATTTAAATGTTACATTGTTACGTAAGTATTCAGAATGAGAGCGCTCACCTTTCCTAAAGTCAGTTTGAAAAGTTGAGTCAATTTAAGTTTATTGCTTCTTTACTTATCAACAATAAAACTACGAGATACCAAACTATTTTTTACATTACAATTCAGAACATCTAGCCAAAATATTTTCATGTATAACTTTTTAAGTAATTACAAATGAGTTAAAACCCTTCCCAATAACCATATAAAAACAATAATAAGGACAAGGACCATCACGTATGCCCCCAAATTCTGGAAAATTACACTTAATATGAAAAATATTTCTCGTCTAGCCAACCAACAGGTCTGGGCGAATATTACAGCCAAGATATAAAGGTGATCGAAATCTCTATCTAATATTGTTCTAAATCGCGGCCGCGACATGCAATGACACTCGCAAGAACAATAATTTATCAAACTTGAATATTGAACTGTGGATTAAGAAATAAGGACACAATGTCAATTAGAATCTATTTACCCTGCAGGCCCTGCAGCACAGTGGCTGTAAAGCAAAGTGTTCTTACTTCTAACTTCTAAGTGTAGTTCTCCGTTGAGGTTGACTTTTAAGTGAATGCTTACCAGGTTTATTTCTTTCAACATTATCTGTAAACAATATACTTAATGTATAATAGAACCTCATATATTGAAGTCAGTTCATTAATTTGCTAAGGGTTATATAATTTATTTTCTCACAAAAAATCATAGAAAATAAAAAATAGTTAAACGTAAAACGTGTTAAAAAAATTTACGTTAAATGTTACCTCAGATAATGTTACTATGTAAGGTGGGTGGCGCCATCTAGCGCCGGAGATTGTTATTATATGAATGATCACCATTATGGTTTCATTCAACCCATTAATGGCCTACTACCGAGCACGGGACTTTTCTCATAAGGCCTAGAGCGGATTGGTTGGAGGGGTGGGTGGCCAACCCAAGTTTCGGAAGCATTCATGCCGCCCGAGCTTAATGACGATAGCTTAACGACTGTTATCTCACGATAACAATCAGGACCGACGGGTTACATGCTCTCCGAAGCAAGGATGTGCTCAAGAATGATTTTTGCCACTAGCGGTCACCCATCCAACTACCGACCGCGCTCGCTTTTGCTATATCTTTGTCGATCATTTAAGATCGGCACAAGCCGCCGGACTATGAGCGCTTCCATTCATTCCCTTCCATATTATTATTATTTATAATAAATAAATATTATTTATATAGTAAATAAATAAAATATAATTATTTTAATAAGAGACAACACTAATTAGATATGTGATAGCTAATGCCGGCTATGCATGCGGTCGCTAGTTCGATTCCCGGAAAAGGCAAACCTTTATAAACGCTGAAAGTAAATATGCTCAAAATTTGTAATCATTTTATTAAATGACATTATTATTCTACAGCTTCGAGGGATGTTCGAAAATCTGTAATTCAGAACCTGTGAAGTTACACCATAGAGTTACACCCTAGAGATAGAGATAAGTAAATAGGTAGAAGTAGATCGAAATATATATGTAAGTATATAACTATAAAATATAGATTAGCTTACAGAAACTGGAAAATTGTCTATCGGTCTGTTTATCGTAAATCGAGAGATGTCCAAACCGCCAACAGTTGATTTTTTAACCAAACATTACTATGAATGGAGAAAGCACTTCCGCATTTGAATATTGACTTCGTAATGTGGTTTTTTATTGTATGCAAATAACAAGCAACCCACGTGTAGACCGCTGAAAGCTGGTTCACTGGTTACTGGGCTCAATTCACCAAGTGACGTCCAATTCGAGGTCCGAACTCTAAAGGGATGCCATAACGGTGGTCGCAACCCCTGCAACTAGCAAAGAAGTGAGCTAGGCCTCCATTAAATTATCTTCTCCGCTGAGACTTTCAGGCAGATAGGGCAAACAACTTTCGATTCCAAAAAGGAGGATCAACTAAATCGAATCAGCATTTCACACAATGTTCTTCATACAAGCATAAAGTAACGTCATCTCTCTCTCTCTTCTTTACGAACTACGTGAGATCAACAAGGCTGCATTGAATAATATGAGCTGTCGCATTGGTCCTAGGATCAATTTAAGCACAGAAGAAATAATAAGAATAAGCACGTGTTGGCCCTGTCCTTACACAATAATAATATAATGGTGTGTGCAGTACATTTTTTGAATATCGAAGAATTTTCAATTTTTATCTCGTTTAGAGTTCAGTGTTTGGTCATGTCCGTCCGTCCGTCTGTCCGTCCGTCCATCAGTCTGTTCTGTCTGTCTGGAGTTTTAATAACTAGTTTAATCATTTAGCATGGTTACACCTTGACTGCGGCAGTAAAAACAGTGACTTTCAGCTGGTGCGGTGGCGGTCCAAAAAGGCACCCACTTGACTTTCTTACTGTGCGGGGCGGGCCCTTTCGATCCGACACCTCCGAGTGATATTAAAGCTCAATATCTTAGTCAAGGAGTATGGTATATAACAATTTTTATACTTTTTAAAATCGTCATGAATCACTTGTGTTTGCATTGGCCCCGCCCCTGGATTCTCCAAACAGAAAATGAGTAATTAACAATTGAAAATGTCAGGTCGATAAGGCCCGATACCGCACTGTAGTGTAATTTTTGTAGTGATGGGATAGTGAAAGAAAAGAAAATATCGAGTCATTATTTAACAAAATTTTAATAAGTACAATTTTAATATGTGTTAAAAAAATTATGTAAACATAAAAAAAAACAAAATTAAATGTTATGAAAAAAAAAATTATACTGGACAGATTGTTGATTTGAGGAACAGCGAGCGTTGCAGGGGTGACTAAATACCGATTTAAAAAAATACGTGTGGCACTCGGGGACTGCCGCGTTAAAGCTATTGCATAGCATTTTTTATCAACTTATGCAATTATAATTATTTATTTATTTTTGACGTGATAACGTCTATTAAAACGATGAGCGCCGGGCGCATCTATGAAAAAATGTAGCGTTCCGCGAGTGAGAGAGCGGCAAAAGCGAGAGAGACGGTTACGATCGGCGTATCGTAGATGCTAGCGTAGATGACATTGATGATGCCGTTGCTAAAATCAACAAAGACCTAGTTAGCATCAGCAATTGGTCCCAAAAATTTGGAATTAAAGTAAATACTCGAAAATGCCAAGCTATACTTGTCGGTAGCCCACGCCAGCTGGTCAAAATCAAGACTGATTCGGTGGCACCTGTCAAGTTTGAAAATAACTGCATTAATTATGCCACTAGCGTCAAAGACCTTGGCATATTTATAGACAGCAGCCTAAGCTGGAACACGCAGGTCGCTGAAGTTTGCCGTATGGTGACCGCCTCACTGTCCACGTTAAATCGGCTCAGGAATTTTCTTCCTACAGACACTAAGGCTTATTTGGTCCAGGCACTCATTTTCCCGATCATCGATTATGGTGATGTGTGCTATTTAGACCTGAGTGAGGCTCTCTTAAACAAGCTGGATCGTCTCATAAACAATGCCATTCGCTTCGTATTCTGCCTTCGCAAGTATGATCACATTTCTTCTTATCGCTCTAAGCTAAAATGGCTTCCCATCCGCGAGCGACGGCGATTCAGGACGCTTTGTTCACTTTTCTCCATTATCTTTGATCCCTTGTCACCGGGTTACTTGAAATCCAAATTCCAGTACTTGTATTCTTCCCATGATCGGCAGCTTCGCTCTCGTGCCTCCTACCTGCTTTCCATCCCGCTGCACCGGTCTGGCTTCGTCTCTAACTCTTTCACAGTTTTGGCCGCTCGATTCTGGAACTTACTCCCAGAGGATATCAGAAGACCCTCTGTTAAGCTTCTCTTTAAGAATAAGCTAAAGGCTCATCTACTGAACCGTCATCCATAAGTCACATGTTCATCATCTTTCATGTATGTATTTATTAATGTTATATATAATTTATGTATGTATGTATGTATGTATATTATAGTATGTATGGTATATATGTATATATTATATATTTATCATATTATATGTATGTTGCGTTTATATAAATACTGTATTTATACCGCCCTTCGTGTTGTCTCTGTTTGGCTTGCTTGTACTTGGTTAGCTGGTAGAGAATGCATTAAGCATTAAGCTCGCCAATTGTACCGTAATTTAATATTGTGGTCAATAAAGAGTAAATAAATAAATAAATAAACGTGTTACTAGTTATTAAAACTCCAGAATCGTAGAATAATATTTTATTCTGCGATGGATATTAAATATTGAAACGTACTTGCTCGGTTTTTTATTCTTAACATGCTCGCCAGGATCACTTCTAATCCTTCATTAACTATTTCCATACCAAAAAATATGCTTCTCAATGGACAGTCTGGCCTCATGCGATGCAATCGACCGACACTTGACTGCGGAATGACATCAGCTTTACGCAACTCTGCGACAGATTATAAAACCAAACAAAATGGACGACCGTTACCATGGCTGGATCATCAGTACGAATTGATTAAGCAACGGCATAATTTTTTGACTATTTGGTACTAATTTGTATTTAATTTCGAAAAATAAGGTAATGAAGTTATTTGCCATTTAAATATCTATTAATATTACTTCTAATATTAAATAAACAGATTAAAACTTATATTTTTATTAGAATAAAAATGTGATCGAAAATATATGTAATCTATGAGATCGATTAGAAAAAAAGCATAATTCCGCTATCGCAAAATCGATGTTGAAAGGACCCAAGACACTGTGAGGATCATATGAATCAGAAATACATATTAGAATAATAATATGTTAACTTACGAGTATTTCAAGCCTCACTAAATGGTTCATAATTATGTTTTGTCAGATTTTACTGTCTCAGAAGAAATATTTTTTTCAATTTACTCATCCATCAGCTCTTGAAAGACCACAGCTTGATTTAGGTTTCCCATGTCTTGCGCTGCTTCGTCGCCACTAGCAAAAATATTAATGTTTAATTAAAAAGAATCATTGTCGTGGTCCAACCGCTAAGACGTTCACCAAAATGGACGGTTGACGTGTGAGCACAGCATTGATTGTTAGTGTAAATAATTAGTTAATTTGCAGGTTTAAATTATAAATGGTATTTAATTGTATGCGAAATAGTATCTGTGATAAGGGCGCATGAAATTCACAACACACAACATCACAACCCATATGTGCTCGTAAGCTTTTAACTCTGGTTTACCATTTTCCTCGCGTAAAATAAATGCTATGAAATTCTAAAAATTGTTTAAATTATTAGTTTACAATTAAACAAAATGATGATTATTTATCAAAGCTACATTTACGAGTGTTTATCAAAGTTTCCCTTTGAGAACATTTTGCGGGAAATCATATTTGCACGCCGGTCAGCTAACAAGTCGCTATCAAAGCTTTGGACGCTGTTTATTTAGCTTACTCGTTTCCCATGCAAGCTTATAATTAGTAATGCTATGCTGCTGGGACATTTGATCATGCACCAGTATGTAATTACTGTTACGAAGACAACCACTCAAGTCTTCAGGCAGAAAGAATCCACAGTTTTCATGTGGACGATCTGTTTACGTAGATTTGACAGTGAACCTCTGAAGGTTTTGATTGATCAAAAGTACATGATGCGGGGCTCCGGCGCCGGCGTTGCGGGGCTCCGGCACCGGCGTTGCGGGGCTCCGGCGGACCCAGGCTCGCCCCTCCAAGCCTACGCGGGCTTACATTAAGTACACTCTAGGGGTAGGGCAGACAAGACTACGTGGAGTCGGATTTGCAGCGATTCGTTTCTGTCACTAACGTTACCGCGCATTATGAACTGCCGAATAGAATATATCGAACTGCCAATTCCAATTATTGCACAACTTGAGTGATTTTTGATCTGATTGAAATACCTAATTTTTATGTAGATATTACTCTTCGTATTTTACTGACACATTGATTTATGAACCGCCGAAAAATTAAACAACTGCCCGTTTATTTTTACAACTGATTATCTTCTACTTCTTCAGAGTAATTTCTCAAATATTTAAAGAACAGTCGTAAATATATATTCCCTGGGTTTAATCGTTAAAAGGCTTGTTTCAGCTTAATCTTCAGATCAAATTTATCTAACTACTCTTTTATTATATTGCAGTAACATCCGATCTACAATCAAATAAAAGCTTTCAAAACAAACGTTATCTATGATAACAGAAAGGTTAAAGGAACTGAATATCTGTAAGTGATGCACAATGTATACTCCATTTAGTGAACAATCTTACAAGGTATTTTTTTCCTTATTTATAACTAGCTTTTGCCCGCAGCTTCGCCCGCGGTAGAGATCGATTTTTTACAAATCCTACTTACTTACTTTTCTTAGAACTTGCAAATGAATTTTACTAACGCCATCTATTAACAACATCCGGAACTAAATATCTAGCAACCAACAAAATATCGACCTTCCCATGGGAATGTTTTATCGCGGTAAAAAGTAGCCTACGTTACTCTCCACCCTCCTCACTATCTCCACACACAAAAACCATACCATAGAACAGCTTCGTTGCGACGTGAGACGGACAAACAAACAAACAAACACACTTTCACATTTATAATATTAGTATGGATAAAAAATAAGTCATGCTTAAAATGCAAAGAATTTAACCATAAATTATCATTTAATACTAAAATTAATTCCTGTTTATTATTGATTATTTTTAAACTAATGTGTCATTAAAGAGTATTGACAAGATTGTTTACGAATTTACTCGTGTAAAAAAACGGACTACATATGAAATTATACCTCTACAAATACCTACAGTCACTCTCGAGTCTCGTAGCTACTGTAGCGGTAGACGTACGCTACGCCGACTGATATGACGACCGCTATCACTTGTACATCTATACGTAGAACTACATATTTGATGTAAAATCTAGGCCTTATTCATTTGTAACGTTAACATCAGAGATGTGCACAATAGTTCATAAAATGCAAATACTTTTCGTATTTTTTATTTCAAATACGAAATACAAAATAGTTTTTCATTTTGTATTTAACGTATTTCCAAAATACTTCATATTAAAACAAAATTTTATTCTGGATTTCAATATTTAAATACTTCTAAAGAAAGTATTTATGTATTTATTTAAATTTATTTTTAGAAAAGTATTTAAATACAAAATGGATATAGATGTTTTGTATTTAGTATTTCGCATTTCAAATACCTAGTATTATTTGGAAAATGGTTAACATACCTACAATATAGGAATAACAAAATCTGAACAAGGAAAAACGGCTTACAACTCAATTTTGACTCATACCTAATTGTATACGTTTTGTAGTGAGGCATGTACGTCGTGATTATTTAGATATATCTCAATATTCGGTTTGAGATGCTGAAATATGTTAAATCAAGTAAGAATTAGGTACATTCGTAAGATTTGAGATCGCGCTCTTGAACCGACATCAGTTTATTAACACGGTTCTTAGTACGTATATGTACCTATGTGATATTTTGCAGAAAACCAAAAAAAACAAGCAAGCAGGCACAAACTCGTATGTGTTCATCCATATGTACATATGATCATATGGATGAACTTACGATATGTAGGTACTACGAGTATAGCAGTATTCTATTTATACAAAAATATTTAATGACAATAATCCTAAATACTTTCAACAACAGCAAATTTCCAAGAAACATACATGTGAACAGAGAACCCCGTGTATTTTGAATTCATTTAGAAACATTACTGGTATAAATAGATACAGGCGTGACCTTTAGATACCCAATTCTTCCCGTGATGTAAGAAACAGATTACTAACAAGTAATACCAATAAATAATAGCTTAACAAAATAGATATTTTTGTACAAGAAATCAATTAGAGCATCCTGGGCACGGACCGAAGCCGGTGATCAGATAATGCTTTGACTGTTTCACTTCCCCTTTCTTATTACATTTATTTTCCAAAACTCATTAGTATTATGACTTAATATTCTGGAAGTAGGAAATGATATCAGAAAATCATTTCATCGTAGCCCACAGGAACAGGTACTGACGATCCAGTTGCATAGTTTGTTGCTACTCGCTGTGAAGCCCGGATTCGTTTCCCGACTGGAGTAAATACGTGACAGATATAATTAAGTATTTGCTCTCGGATTGTAGATGTATGTATGTATGTAGCCATGCCAGCAGGGAATTTTAGTACTCGTACCGAGTGTGCGACCATGTTATGTAAATCGAAAAAATGTATCTACCTATGTATTTAATACCCAAATCCTATTATTCTCAAACCTTCACACCCAAAATAAACTCCCTCGTGAATTATCTAATAGGAAAATTCATAAAGTAGATTTTGAGGCTATCTTTGCAATTAAGGCATACCTATAGATGTCAACTGGAAAGATTTTTTTTTAAATAAGACGCGAACTGATAGACCAACATAAAACCAAACCATAAAATTAAATTAAATAAGACGCGAACTGATAGACCAACATAAAACCTGCATATAATCTCTTATCTTCATTTTTCTCCAACAGACAGACAATCATACATCCTGGCTCTTTTCTCCTTTCTCCAACTCATATACACTGTACAGTAATCACTCTGTAATCTAAACACCTACACCATTTAAATTCGTTTTCGTTCACAAGAAGGATAATTGTATTAAAGACAAATTTAGAAAGGCTTCGTCAACGCTATTTTAATCTCGGAACTTTCCTTCCCCGTTAGGCGGGAGGCGCGCTGAAAATTTCAGTTCTATCATTGGAACGGCAACAGGAGATATCCAGCTTTATATCTTGCCTAGAAAGTCATTAAATATGTACACATTTTTGCTCTACATACTTATTATTTATTTTTTGTGCTATCCATGCGGAATAAAAAAAACGTGAGGAATTTTTTCATGACGAGTTTAGTATGTGAGGAGTTCAAAACAAACCCTCAGAGGGCTGGGAAATTGACCTGGATGACAGGAGAACCTGTAGATCTCCCGGGTTCGATTCCCGACGCAGACGTGACAATTTTTTTAGGACGTGTGTGATGTGTTATTTGTGTTATCATGGCACATGGCACAGGGACTCCTCGTGTGAGGTATGAGTATGAAAAAGCGTATATTATGTATCTAATCAGCTTAAGCAGTCTGTAGGCTACAGATTCCTCGTTGTTTTTGAAGAGACAAAGACCCAATTACCATCTTCATCATAACGCTTAATTACGAACTGCTGGGCTTGGTTTCTCTCGATATAAGCTAATGACCACATAAGGCAGACTAAACACTCTTTTAACTAATTTTAAGTAGGGAATAGGTAGGTAATTTTTAGTTACAGTTTTCCCGATATAGTCTCCATTAAAGTAAATATTGTAGTTGTCTACATTTACTGACATAAACAAGTTGGACCTGTACCATACCTGTACTCTTATAATGTACGTTAGTATATTAGTTCATTGTATAAGCGTCCATGATTCTTTAGAACGTTTAACTCTAGTTAGAAATTAATTACCAGTGCGTTCATAAAAAATATTTTAATTGGTCCAGAAACTATATTTCAAATCCTGTATTTCACTTGAACAGCGTACACAATTCACTCTGGATCGAACTTATAAGTTATAACAGCTTTGCCGTTCCGAGAATTATTTCTTTGCTGCTGTGCTTATGAACAGGGCAGAGATATAATTCTAAGAAACAATTCTATCACCTGAAGAAAATTTCCATACAGTACTATGTTAACATACTTTTGTGGATGCTTTCGCTTCGAAGAATATGATATCTCCACGAAAAATCACTATGATCCTTTTTCAAAGAACAAACGCACAGCCAAAGATAAAAAAAAATCTAAAAATTATTGAAAGATTCCATTACAATTACTTTAGTAACGATTCTGCGCTTTTTCTTCATAACATAAACATTAATTAAATCTCATACTGTATGTCGCAACACTTAAAACCGGTTACACTAATCATTATATTTCCCTACAAATAGTATGAAAAGCCATATCCAAGTGTAGGGTCCAATATGTGCTAATTTTAGAACCTTGATTGAGCAAATTTGATATCGTCTGTGGGAGTAGAGCCCATTACCGTGCCTCCCATCTCGCTGCAAGGCAATTGGCTTATAGGGAATGAGGTCAAAATTTATTGGATCAACCTGACCTATACGGTGTTGCCTGATTTACTTTATTTTTATGTGAACTAAGTAAGGTATGATTGAATTTCTTAATCTTTTTCAAGTTATATTGATAAATATAATGCATAAAAAATAAATATTAAAAAATATAACCCAGTTGACAAAACCCACTTGATAATACAACTTGACAAAGAGATTCCGTGTTCGATTGTCTTCAACCCATACATGGTCCACTCCAGTACACGAATTTCTGCTCAAAGTATCTCTGAGAAAGCCTCAACGCTGCTCCAGTGTGTGGATTGGTAGATGGGTTAGAGGCTACCCAAGCATTGGAAGTTTGCCGCCCAAAAATTTCCAACTACATATTCACCAACACAACGTAACGCAACGCGTATTCAAACAACGGTTATTTACCACCAGAAACCAGGCATCAGAGACTTTTCAGTAGATATTTCAGGAATGAAACGATATAACCTACTAAAAATCGCACAGTAATAACCTGATTTTATTAACATTAATATGATTATTAAGAAGAATATAATTAAAAACTAAAATTAGTAACGAAGTCTTTCTAGGAGTCGCGGTCGTAGGTGGTTGCCGCTTCAATCGTGGATTTTGGAAAGTTGGAACAATCTTTTGGAAATTAGAAAGTTTATCCTGGCAACTCATGCGTGAATCCGGTTTTAACAAAAAGCCTATTTTAATACTTGGGTATTGTTTAAATTAATAATATTATACCTACTTAGTGCTGTTTTTGTATCAAATGATTAATCAAGGATTAATTCGCAAGCATTAACTTACATGTAGTAAAAAAATTCAAATACATATGAAATGTCAAGAAAGTTAGTATGAAAAACATTTGCGGTAGAATAATTAGATAGAATAAAGAAAAGTTTTAATATTACGTTAAGTTAGGACAGCCTTAAAATATGTAGCAAAAATCTTAAAATATTCTTAGGGCTCCTTCATCGATACAATGCCTCTAAGGTTTTGAAATTCTCAAAAATTATCTAGAAATATAACCATATTATCACAGTTTTATTATAACTACCTGTAAATTTCTTCCAAAAGTCAGAGGGCTGCAGTTTCCATATAAAATCAAGTAGACAACAACAGGTGGTAAAACAGTCAAACATGGTTTAAAACAAACACTTACAAAATGAGTTTCGGAACAATTAACTATGACTTCTCTGATTCTCCGCTAGTTAACAAGATGGAATCCAAAGTTCTGAACACTTTATACAACGTAGCTATTATGAACCGGTTAGAGTTTCTCGGAAGTGGACAACCCGTGCCTGGAAACTGGTGCTTTAGTTTTCATTCAGGAATTCTGAATGTTCTGCAATTCTGTACACAATAGTTAATAGTTCAACTATTGTCGGTTTTTCGGAAAATTCAGAGCATATAGCGTACAAGCCCCGATATTAGTATGCTAAGTACTACCACGCAGATTTTTTAACATCCCATTTGATGATAGGTGAATGACTTCTAAGAGCAAGCAACAACCCATAATTGTCCCACTGCTTGGCTCGGGGTCTCCTCTCAGAATGTGAGGGTTAGGCCATAGTTTACCACGCTGGCCAAGTGCGGACTTCACACACCTTCGAGAACTTTTATGGAGAACTTTCCGGTGTGCAGGTTTCCTCACGATGTTTTCCTTCACCGAAGCAAGTGATAATTAACATGTAATACGCACATAATATTTGAAAATTAGAGGTGCGTGCCAGGATTTGAACTTGACTTCTAAGATAGTGAGTGCATTTACTGCTGTAAAACTATTCGTTTAAACTATTCACTCTTAACGTCATAGGACATAGATGGAAGGGAAATAAGATTCAGTGATTACTGTATGGGTTGCCTCTAATTCTTTAATCCAGTAAATGTTATCGATATTGCCTAACGTATGCCTATACCGGCAGTGGAACAGTTATTGGTCAGAAGAACAGAAGAAGTTCATAACTTTAATAATCTTAATATATTTTAATATCCAAACTTTTTCTTTGGATTTGGAAGGGGTTCTCTTGTTGTAGGTATATTGTCTTAATTGGATGTTCAACAAAAGAGAGGAACAGGAAATGGTAGAAGTTCAGGCGAGGTGAAAAAAGGAGAGGAGGAAGGGTTGTCTAACTTGGTCGGCGAGCATGCCATTCTTAGTTAAGTTAGAGATTTTAAAGAAATTGAAAGAAAGTTTTGTGTTGACAAGTTGTCATTATAAAATTGTTAAAAAAATATAAATATTTTAATTTTCACAAAATATCATGAGAAAAATTCTGCATACGTGATAGTTCATAAAATGTTCTCAAAGGCTTATTGACATGAAGTTTGCCAACCTGTCTGTCTGGTCATCATCTAATACTCCCAGAAGGAGCTTTTAAAAGCGTGGATGCAGTTTTCACGGTTATGTATTATATAACTAAAGTGTTTCTTGAAGTCCAATCGGTTCACAAATAAAAACGTTATGGACTTTTAAATAGGACTATCTAAACATTTTTCGTGTGTGGGTAGGTATTAACGCAAAGGTTTCCCTTCCAAAGCGAGGGTGGATACTATTATTAAATTTAATCAAACAGACTCATCCATAACATCAAAATTCAAACGCATAATAATTTGCATTGAAACTAACCAAAAATTCAAATATCAGCAATCACCAATTTTAAACACTGGTCTATTTAAAATAATTGAAACGAAACAAGGGATTTGCTTACATTAGGTAATGACAGTATCGATCGCGCCATGAATGCATGAGTCGGGAGTGTTGCAGGCAGACAACAAAACAAAAATACTGTCTACGTAATGGATTCAGCCTATAAATGGCCCACATGACGGACCCGGGTCTTTTCAAACTGAGAAGGCCTAGAGTATACTCTACCACGCTGCTCCAGTAAGGATTTGTAGAGGGGCTAGAGACCAACTATTGTCAGAAGGTGATGACTGATGACTGACTTTTGTCTAACGAAAACAATCGGATCCGATGACTTTACGTACCCTCCGAGGCACGGAAGCGCTGAACCATCCAACTACCAACTCTGCCTGCTGTTGCTTAACTTTGTCGATACTTCGGCGACGATATATGTCACCAAACTATTAGCGATTTAGGGTTGGATTCCTGGTTAGAGCAAACTTTTCGGGTTGAAAGTGATACTATGAAATAAAATGTCCGTACTATCTATAAATTGAATAAATAAATAAATAACGCTTCACACTCATAGCCCCACACTAGGATTCCCTTTATCGTGTGTACCATAGACAACACTCAAAGACAGGACACACAACCAGACCGAGAACAGAAATTCAAACTTCTCATTCGACCGTCTCGCTGGGAATCGAACCCGGAACCCAGGACACTTGGCACGTCGATCCGGCCTTTTGGTTAACAGTGTTGACCAATGCGCCACTTGGGTCGTCATCACATCCGATTTCAAAATGTTAAATATTACTAAGTTACCTAATTAAAAATGGCATGCATTCAGAATTAATCGACATTCTAAAGCTCTATAATTCTAAAATTTGTTTTCATGTATTAAAAAAACTATAGATGGTAGAATCGACAGGTGTTGCCGCTGAATGATGTTAAAGTACAAATCGAAGTGAATTGATCATAAATTCAAAACTCTTACTTTTAAAAATACGACTGAAAATCCTTATGTTTTGAAAATACAAAAATTAACCGTCGCAAATTGTATATGGTTTAAAATGTCTTTATACATGCCGTTTTATTATGGTTTATATCTGAGAGTCTATTTTTAACTTTCACGTGTTCACTCCCACCCTCAGCTGCCCTCTACTGAACCGGCTGACGTTTAGATCTCGTACCTACTAATATTCCAACCTCCCGCGACAGCCAGACCTTTATTTTATGAAACCTGAAAGTTTCTCTGTGCATGTCCCCACCTCAGGTACTCAGGTAAGAACGCCCCGGGATTATGAAGTTTGGATGTTGGTTACTTTGGCAGATACCAGGTAACAAAGGTGTTTATAAGGGTATAAATCTCAGTTTTTTTATATTTTTAATCGACTTCAAAAAAGGAGGAGGTATTCAATTCAACTGTATTTTTTTTAATGTATGTCAGAACTTTCGACTGGATGAACCGATTTTGATGATTCTTTTTTTAATCGAAAGCTTTTTTCTTGGTTAAATTCGGATTATCTTCAGAATAATATTAGAATGACGTTATTCATTGCATCTGGCAATGATCGTCACTTCGCACGGTTACAACCCCCTGCCAGACCCTAACTTGCCAGACCCTGCCCCTAAACTTAAACATTTCTCCAAACC
The DNA here is from genome assembly GCA_911387775.1 of Thymelicus sylvestris. Lineage (NCBI taxonomy): Eukaryota > Metazoa > Arthropoda > Insecta > Lepidoptera > Hesperiidae > Thymelicus > Thymelicus sylvestris. Next base: position 10,820,007 of record OU426905.1, on the reverse strand, counting down.
ATATTCTTAAGATTAGGACTTATTTTAACTAAGGTGTAGAGTTTGTGAAGTTAGGGCTTGTAGAGTTAGGGCGTGTAGAGTTAGAAGCTTGGCTTGTGCGAACCATAATGGTCTCGTCTTGGCAACATTTTACAGGAAAATGTTTTTGGTGGGATTTAATATAATCCTGTAGCGAAGGAACTTAATTCCAACGTGGTGTACCACGTGACGTCTCTTTATTTTTTTTATTTATAACTTTGTGTCCTGTAGAGGGCCTTATATTGAACTTAAGTGGCAAGTCAGCCTCAAATAGTGTAATGATACCTCATTTGTTGAATAATATCAAGTGGTTTAGAAGTTCTGCAGGAACGGATGAACGTAGGTACATACTCTCACATACATACGGGATTAAATCATAATTCTCCTTTTGCCTTCGCCGTAGTCGAGTATAAAGATATCAAGAAAAAGAGGAAAGTTAAATCTGAGATCTATTCGTGAAGCTGTGACAGTTGGCTGAAATTCAGACTCTTATTTGTAATGAAAAATTTACAAATATAAAATTATTAATATTATAATTATTATTAATATTAAATAACCCTTTCGCTGATAAAATTAAAGCATAAAAGTAGAGCGAGTAGGTACCTACTTTATTTTTATATGTTGCTATTTTAATAACTAATTATTCTATAAGTATTTATATTATTTATCTTGTGTTATTTATTTTTTCCATAAATTACTAGACGTTATTCTATTTTTTTACAAAAGTTCGCGCATTAATAAGTTATATAAATATTCTTGCATTTTAAAACAACTTCGTCAAAGCATAACATCAGCTTTCAGTCCAAACCACAGAGCATGAATAATAAGTTTTCCGCTCTGGCGTCGAAATGGCGCGAATCTATTTTCTCCATAACGTTTTATCACGAGCTTGGCTGAAACGTTCGGAATCCAATGAGTTTGTCTATGACAATATTCTGGAGCTGTGGAGTGAGACCAAAATAGATAGGCCGGAGTTGTTCTTTGTAGCAGCCCCTAAATAGAGTGCGTAATAGGAAGGGGAGGCCGGAGGGCAACCCTCTCCCCGCGCATGCGCACCTCTGCTTGCTAAATATTGGTTTTATTAGAATGCTTTTGTTGCTTTTTCGCATTACTATTATTTTCTGTCCTCATTTCGATTCCAGCTAACTTCAACTCTGAAAATTAACAAAATAAGTACTTTTCTCTCCACGGAATATAAGTACAATTTCAGCGGTAGAAAAAGTAAAAAAATAAATAGATTCTCAACTTACGTAAGTACATTGAATACAATAATTAAAAGGCCCTGATTTTCCTATTATTACATCAACAGGTACGCTACGTTTCACGGAGGTTAATGAAAAGTGTTTTAAAGTTATCAAATTAAGTACAGCATTAAAGTTTCATTCCATTTAGCTGAGTGAACGAGCGCTCAGTATGTGATCGTGATGTGAACGTAGGGTGCGACGGCTCACGGCACCCGTTCGACAGATGTGCCTTGCACGTGGCGACCGGGCGACCGGGCGGCCGCCGGGTGAGCGAGCGTTCTCTGCGCACAATGGAACGCCATCCCAATAAAGATGGCGTCGAAGAGGGAACTTTCCCGCTCTTTTTTGCCGCCCTTTGTGTTGATCATTTTTATTGCCAGTATTTATTTATTAAGCTTGTAGAATATTTTGTGAACAGTGGCAGAGATCTTGTCCTTATCATTATAGAAGAGACTATTGGGTATTGCTGGACTCTACGCGGTTTACTGGTATGGCGGTAGATTTATTTCATCCGCCTGGGCTAGCATTGCTAGTACCCTCCTTCTAGAATAATTGACCGTGAGATGTTTTTTACGTGTTTCGGTCGCAGATATGGGGAACCAATAATATTGCAGGGTTTCTGTTTTCTTTCATGTATGTTGACGACCCGTTTGGCGTTCTGACCGCGCCGCGCCGCCGAGCCAAGGGTCCTGGGTTCGATTCCAGCAAGGCGGAAATTTGAATTATGAGTTTTAATTTCTGTTCTCGGTCTGCGTGCGTTGTCCATTGAACCCACGACACAGGAGACCCAGTTGTATAACATAGAATTACTATTACTAGCGTATAGAAGGGACACCACGAACATCGGGTTCGGGGGTGTGCATTGCAGCCGGCCGGCTGCATTTCATTCTGTCACTCAGCTGTCACTCGGCTGCGCTCATTGCGGCCGCATGTCAAAATTGTTTACGAAAAAACTTAAAAAATGCCGTCGTGCGTAATAAGAATGTGTCACAATTGCAAGACAAAAAACAAAAAAGATAATGTTATCACTTTATCATCAGTAAGAAAACAAAATCTTAACTTAAATCAACTAAAACGAATTTAATTTAATTACTGAGCAATGTTCCGGCCATTTTGAATGAAAAAATCATAAGGAGCGTTTGAACTTGGCAAGCCACTAGCGTGTTAATGGAATAAATAAGCTTGCCGACGCGACGCTTGTGACCAATTTAAGGTGTTGGATTTTTTGACACGAATCAATGGTAATTACGTTTGAAATCGTTTAAACGCTTTTGCACGTTAAATAAAGTTGGAGTAAGAGCTTGTAAAAATTTGGAGTCAGTGACTGCTTGTCTTGGTTTGACAAGTGTCATATACAATGGCAAGTGTGCAAACGAGGCTCCTAGTTTGAAAAGAGAACGGAAGGCAAGCCGGCGGTGGAACGTGACGATATTATAGACGTTATGATGTTATTTCAGTTGTCTATTGTTTTAACTCTTTGGTTTAAAGGGTCTTTATGATACATGTAAGTTTTTGAAAAACTTTATTAATTCTCTCCACACTATATTTCCCTTGTACAAAGCTTGAAGCTAGGTCCAAATAAACATTTATTTATCACGCAATGGGTCTGCCCCGGTCGGGAATCGAACTCGGCAGCGACCGCTTACGTCACTGTAATTTAGACTATGGTTTCTTATAGCATCAAATCATTGGCGATCAAACATTATAACTGTGAAAGTTTGTATGGATGTTTGTTAGTCTTTCACGCAAAAACTACTGAACAGATTTTCATGAAATTTAGCACACAGATAGACCATGGTGTGAAATAAGACGTAGGGTACTTATTATCCCGAAAAAACAAGCAACTCTGCGGACATAGCTCTCGTTTAAACGTACATATTTTTGAAACATCAAAAAGTGGATCAGAAGCATTGAAGTATTATTAGTAGCTTATAGAACAGACACCGTGAACACAATGTATGTTTCAATGAATTGGCGCCGCGCGGCTTCAATTTCCAATGGATTCGTTCGATTTTGAAAGGAGAACAGGGGCTCAATTTTGAAAATGGAACCTCCCGGCGGGGACACACATTTTGTTCGAGATGTCTATTCTATGACGTTATACTTCAATGATCAGAAGAGTGAAAAAGCGCTGTTCAATTCGAGAATTGTCGTTTTTCGTCGCTACATCGTAGCTTCGGCGACGCGACGTCGGATGGCAGCGTCGTAGGTTGATCACTAATTTATACAGTGGCTTTCTGGATCCGACTGCAATATTTTGGGAACGAAGTCGCTGGTTTTTACTGTTCCTTTACTGCTACTTGCTATTATAAAAGTAGCCAGTACGTTTGTTTGGTGACCTCAGCGCGGTTCCATGTTCGATTCCCGGGATATCAGTGATATGAAATTAAATTTGAATGTAAGTCGGTGTTTATCATTTCATTTCATTTCATCTCGTCTCATCAAAATTCATGTAGGTATCGCAGATACACTTATGCACGTCATTTTTTAATCTACTGGCTTTTCGGAAAGGTGCTTTGTCATCTCATCTCATCTCATCCCATCTCATTCATCTCATCTCATGTCATGTCGCCTCATTTCATTTCAACGTAAATTATTATTGGCAAAGAAACCAAAATTAATATTGCCTCATCATCAACACAACTCATAGTTGTCCCACAGCTGGGCGCAGGTCTCACATTGCATTGTGACAGTTACAGGCCATAATCCTCCAAGCTAGCCAAGTTCGGATTGTCACACTTTAAACACTTTAAAGATCATAATAGAGAATTTAGGTGTGCAGCTGGTTTCCTCAAGATGTTTTTCTTCACCGAGGCAAGTGATTATTGACTTATTATTGAAAATACGAGGTTCGTACAGGATTCGAACGCAGATCCCCGCGTAAATTCTTCACAAATGTTTTTTACCTAAGCAAAAAGTAGCGCCATCTATTATGACATTTACGAACTACGAACTATGTACTTGAGATCGGCCTGACAGTTTCGGTGTTACTTACAATCATGGAATACAGAGAAGGTAGACTTACAATGTAAAAAAAATATGCAATTCATTGTTGCCCTCAAATTTTGTATAATGTTTATAGTTTAATTTTGATCACTGGGAAATCACTTATATTATTTAGTAAACCTGAGTGGCGTTGGTTACCATGCCGGAATGCCGCACCGTTTGAAGGGTCCTGAGTTCGATTCCCAGCGGGGCAGAAATTACAATAATGAGTTTTTATTTCTGTTCTCGATCTGGGTGAGTGTATTCTTATCGTTGTGTTGTCCATGGCACCCACGACACAGGTTTTTTTTTATTATGCTATAACTACACGTTTTCCTAGTAGACCTCAACTCGACTTTATGAGTTCTGTATATTATACCTCATAATAAGGGTCTTATGTTGGAGCTGAAAGGTGGATGACGGAACCCTGGAATGCCTGCTAGAACATCCATCAAATTTGGATTCATTAGGGTCATATTGATATAAAAGGAAAATCACTTTGCAACGTTGTCTCGTGGGAGATGGAGATAATGCTTTACTCAGTTATCGAAGTGCTCAAAATTGTTGGAATAAATCTTATAAGATTACAGAGTAAAAAATAAAATTAGAATGTATACTATTCCAAAAACTAAGAATACGTTTTCTCTGATCTGTCCCCTATAGCGAGCGTAGTATAACATGACCGTGCTAGGAACGTGTCAGACCAAAAAAATATTCTTTGTATTGAAAAGTAAGTATTAAGTACACTATTCCCACTAGAACGTTCCGTCACCGTCCAGTCAACGAACAACTTACAGTCTTCAATAAAAACAGACGACAAAGAAACTGTTGGTGGTAACTGGTTACTAAATCTCTACATCGGTACCACCATGAGCGTCACCGACGCGTTGCAGGCCAAAAACAGTACCGCTAATTGTAAGCAAATATAAACAAAACCGCATGATAACTAGTTCCTCATTAAAAAATAGTCGGTTCCTTCAAAGACACTTTCCATACATCATAGATTCTGCACATTCCTTTATCCCCGAGCATACGAATGCCATCCTACTGGCAGCTTGTCGTATAAAAAAACGAAGTAACGCTATTCCTACTAATGCAAAGTAGTAATTCGACATTCACCTATACTGATTCTGTGAGTGGCCGGACCGCCGCGCTCGTCATTGCTCCGATGGTCAACCGGTTTGTCCGATCGCATCAGAAAAACAGCTACGGTACGCGAGAGCGAGACAAAATATAATTTTACGTACATTTTATTACAGACGAAAAGAGAAACCTTCAAGAACGCTGTTCCGTGCGACCCACCGTGATTGTCCAAGCCACGAATTCGGTCGGTGTCAAAAATTTATATAATGCCGCGAATTTTATCAAGCGCACCAATTTAAGTATTTATGACGCAAAGGCAATGAGACCTCTGACGGCAGTTGAGAAGCAATGGATAAGTCTTGCTATATTTGTATGTATGAATAAAATGAAAATAGGACATTGATTTTAATTTCTCACGCAATGCTCATTGTTTTAGAGAGTCTAATTATGACGTGAAGTTATAAATGTCGTCTAAGTATGACGTCATTTTATAAATGTCGTCTCAGTATGACTTCATGTTATAAACATCATTAGCAATTTGACAAGCTTCTTTAATATTTATTGTAATCTGTTTAAAGTACCGTCCTTTAAATAAAAATATTTAGTTCCATCTATTTGTTACTCCAAGTTATTAGTCACCAAAAAATGTTAATACTTTTTACCATAGTTTAAAGTAAGCTAATACTAAGTACAAGAAATCTTCAAAAAGATATTTGTATGTTGCTAACATCAAAATCACATACATAATATTTTTATTAATCAGTGAAAATTTTATTTCAAAAAGAAATCTTTTACAGAAATACCCAAATGAGCGTAATAAGGCCAAGAGACAAAAAGTTAGAAAGCTGTGGGAATACGCGGAACCCGCTGCAACTACGAATTAGACGGACCGCCTTTCTCCGGCGACGCTATCCACTGAAAATGTTTCTTATTAATATTAAGAATATCTTCATTCTAATTAAAGTTTAATTAAAATTTAATCTACAAGGATATATTATTTAATTACACTTTATGCTTGTAAATAAGTTGCTAGGCTATCCTCGCGGTTTGAACGTTGGTCTCCCAAAAAACAACCTGAGCTAGAGTCCTGACTCCTGACACGCACCTGTAATTTTATCACTTGCCGCGGTGGAGGAAAAATTGAGAGGAAACCTGCACACCTGAGAGTTATCCACAATACCTATTCTCAAAGGTGTATGAAGCCTAACAATCCGCAGTTGGCCAGCGTGGCAGACTATGGTCTGTACCCCTCACATGTGGGGGGAGACCCGAGCCCAGAAGTGGGATAATTGTGATAATTTATTCATGTTGTGAATTTGACTTTTAAGTAACATGTCACATGAAATACGCGTATGCACTATCGTATACATTTTCTATGAAACGATGTTTCCAAAACTTCACGTCCCGTCCCGTACGGGAAAAAACCCGTTAAGTATGCATTGGGCTTTACTCTTTCCATGGATAACACAAGAGCGAGCAGTATGATTTAAATGCTGATTTTTTCGAATTGGTTGATATTATGTTATTTTTAACTTAATGTTGGTGGCTCCTAGCTTGGCTAACGTGGCCGACAAAGAATGTTACCACGCACGACTACCGTCTCTACTAACCTCTCTATACTCTACTCTATGTAATGACCTGACCTGCCGCGAGTATCTACCAGCATCAGCAGAAGTAAGGACCACCAGGTTAACCAATACTTTTTGGCATAACTTTGATTTTATTGCGAGCTATCAAGAACTTTTCACCTACATTTCTTACGTTTTGACGTGATAACGTCTATTAAAACGATGAATGCCGGGTGCACGCACGAAAAAGCATGACTCACTGTCGCGTTCCGCGCGAGCGAGAGCGCAGAACAAGCGATAGAGAGGCACGATCGGCTACGATCGGCCGAAGCGCTCAATTTTATCTATAAAAGTATGCAATCATTTCATCAATGTTTTGTCATGACGTTGTCACGTTAAACTACCGTCCGTAAACCGACTTTACAGACAACCATTTTTTCTTCACTAAATTGAAAATTGAAAAGATTTTCACCAACAAAATAGAGGTAGTACTTTATAAAAAAAATTGTCAGTAATGTTAACGTACTACAACGAGCACTACAATTTAGTAAAAACAACAAGTGTCTACGGCATTAAAAGTTTAATAATCTAAATTTTACTAACAAAAAATAACCGACTTCAAAGTCTCAAAAACTACATAGTTGTCAGATCTCGTTCAAATTTATGTGGGACCACATGACAGCCACCAGCTTTCGATTAAAAAAAGAATCATCAAAATCGGTTCGCCCAGTCCAAAGTTCTGAGGTAACAAACATAAAAAAAAACAGTCGAATTGAGAACCTCCTCCTTTTTTGAAGTCGGTTAAAAAGTAAAATCTGTCTACGACAATATCGCGCTCTGAAAAGTAAGCAATACGTATTGTATCGATATCTGCTAATTAAGCTATTTCATACACCCAACACTACCGTGTCCAACATTTCATTTTACTTTTTTAATTTATGACATTACGATATCTATAGATTGTAGAGAGCGCCATAATGAAGAGTTTGAAAGTTCTGCAAGCACAGCGACATAGGTTCACTGCGAATTAGGTACATCCGGACAAAAGGCAATTAAACATAAACTACTATTGTACTACTAACGCCCCAACTCAGAGTCACTAACAGTTGCTTAAATCGCTCCTTAGTACAGTATTTGTATGGTGATCCTTTACTGATACCACGTAGTTACGTAAAACAGTACGTAGATAAAATACACTAGGTACATTGTTTATAAAGTGAAACAATATTTGTGTTAAATAGAACGCAATATTTCTAGAAGTTTATTACATCTGAAATTTTTCCCAATACAGAGATTTACGGGGAAAGATTCAACATAAAATCATAAAAAATAAAAAATGAATAGTAAAAATCACTTACAAAATTTTCATGTCAGGTTGCCATTTGTAACGTAACGATCGTGTTACCAGTTTGTCGTGAAAATGTGAATAGCGCTTCAGTTTTACGCAATGTCAATGAAATTACTCGCCTATTGTCTCAATATAAAATAAATTGCGCTCAACTTTCCGGATGCACGGTAAACAGAACTTCTAATAAGTTTTTAATCTGTCTGTGTTTTTATGGAAATGGGCGACAAGCAAGCTGATAATCCACTTGATGGATCAGGCAGGGCACCATGAGCAGGAAAGCTTCAGAAGAATTATTAAATTATAATTAACAATATACATCTACTACTGTAGTATTATAACTTAGATTAGTAAAGAGTCTATATGTAACACTGATTGTATTTGTGGTGGAAATAAACGATTTATTATTTATTTATTTATTTATTTATCTAAATCGTACTAATATTATAAATGTAAAAGTTTGTAACGATGCATGTATGAATGTTTGTTACTCCTCACGCAAAACTACTGAAGTCTGAACGTGAAATTTAATAAAAAGGTGCTTATCATCATGGAAAACGCAAGCAAAGCCACAAACAATGCGTTAGTAAACAAATCCCTACCGTGAGTGGTCCCGGGAGAAGAAGCGGCAAGAAACTCCCGGGATTTTTTTCCCTACTCACAGTTACAGACAGCACTTAATACTAGGTACTTATTACAATATTTAATATAAAAAAACTCATGTCCAAGCAGTCTTGTCATTCAACTTTGTTATATGCTTTCTTCATGAAAATACATTTTACATGAGTTGATCTTTATTTTAACGGAGACCCAGATGGTGGACGACAACCTTTATCTAGACCTCACTAGCTACAAGCTAGAGCACTGAGAGCACTGAGAGCACTGAGAGCAGAGAGAATCTGTATTCTGTAAGAGTGCTGGAATGTTTTGCGTCTCAGGGAATATAAATAATCCTCAAGTCAATTGGCTAGCAATTGTCCAAATACAACATTTAGTTACTTACTAACATAACCAGAAATTGAATACCGCTACACATTCTTCACAACGCCTTACTAGGATGCTCTGTGTGGTTTGTGCCATGGACAACACAATAACAAAAAGGCACTCCCGGACTCCAGAAACTCATTATTCTTTGTGCCTTACTGCGTAACAAACCCAGTGCCCTTCGAACGGCAAGCTGTCATGGTTACGACTGCGTCAGGTCGTCAAGTTATACTAGAGATTGGTCTTATTGCAAAATCTCGCCATCATCACACTACTCCGTTAAATTTCACACGTTTACGACGTCAAGAAACTTAGACCTACTGCCAACTCCGTTGATCGTAAATAAAACCGTGAAGATAACGATATAAAGATATATTATTTCAATGCTTCCCTATGTGTTTGAAAATAAATAAACGCTACACACTCATAGCCACACACTAGGATACCTGTGACATGGGTGTCTGAACAACACACATACCCAGACCGAAAGCAAAAATTCACACATCAATAAAATTTCAGCCTCGATGGAAATCGAACCCAAGACTCTCATGAAAACCTTAGATATAATATGTGACATACCTACTGTTGTATGCAATGTTTATAAGTATACTGGTAATAAGTTTACACTTCATGATAATTGTTGTTTAAAATTCTACAGAGGACGGCGAGGACCTAGAAACATGAAACTTTTTGCAGGGGTTATTTATTTATTTTATATATTACTAGCTGACCCGGCGAACTTCGTATCGCCTAAGAATGTAGCAAATCAGAGATCATTAAAATCGGTACAGCCGTTCTTAGCCGTTATAGTTTCCGTGTCCTCCCTCTCCCGCTCCCTCTCCCGCTCCCGCTCCCTCTCCCTCTCCCTCTCCCTCTCGCTCTCGCTCTCGCTCTCGCTCTCGCTCTCCCTCTCGCTCTCCCTCTCGCTCTCCCTCTCGCTCTCCCTCTCGCTCTCCCTCTCGCTCTCCCTCTCGCTCTCCCTCTCGCTCTCCCTCTCGCTCTCCCTCTCGCTCTCCCTCTCGCTCTCCCTCTCCCTCTCCCTCTCCCTCTCCCTCTCCCTCTCCCTCTCCCTCTCCCTCTCCCTCTCCCTCTCCCTCTCCCTCTCCCTCTCCCTCTCCCTCTCCCTCTCCCTCTCCCTCTCCCTCTCCCTCTCCCTCTCCCTCTCCCTCTCCCTCTCCCTCTCCCTCTCCCTCTCCCTCTCCCTCTCCCTCTCCCTCTCCCTCTCCCTCTCCCTCTCCCTCTCCCTCTCCCTCTCCCTCTCCCTCTCCCTCTCCCTCTCCCTCTCCCTCTCCCTCTCCCTCTCCCTCTCCCTCTCCCTCTCCCTCTCCCTCTCCCTCTCCCTCTCCCTCTCCCTCTCCCTCTCCCTCTCCCTCTCCCTCTCCCTCTCCCTCTCCCTCTCCCTCTCCCTCTCCCTCTCCCTCTCCCTCTCCCTCTCCCTCTCCCTCTCCCTCTCCCTCTCCCTCTCCCTCTCCCTCTCCCTCTCCCTCTCCCTCTCCCTCTCCCTCTCCCTCTCCCTCTCCCTCTCCCTCTCCCTCTCCCTCTCCCTCTCCCTCTCCCTCTCCCTCTCCCTCTCCCTCTCCCTCTCCCTCTCCCTCTCCCTCTCCCCTCCGCTCCCTCTCCCCTCCGCTCCCCCTCCCCCTCTCCCTTTCCCTCTCCCTTTCCCTCTCCCTCTCCCGCTCCTGCTCTCTCTCCCACTCCCCTCCCCTCCCCTCCCCGTGTTACATAATCGGGATCCGCCGAACATGCGCGAGCTGTCCGGCCGCGGGGCCGGTGATGATTGTTGCTACTCGTACAATCACGTTGTCACGTAGTTCCTTTACTACGTAATATCTTCTGAATGTCTGATTTGAGTAATTCAAAAAGTTATCTATAGGTATTGAAACAGTTTTGAATATGAAATGATTTATTTGGATAAGGATTAATATGAAGGTATGGTTTTCATGATCTGATTTTGGTCATCTTTTTTATTAACATTTAAAATGTAAAAAGTGGTTATAGTGACATAACGACAATAGTTGGACATATACTATCGCGAGGTTTTTTGTAGATATTGATGTGTTCTATAATATTGTAGAACATTTTTTTGTTCTATCATCAATAGTTTCCGCAGCGTATGCGATGTAAGAAATTTTTAAGCAAATTTTTTCACACTTTGGTTCACGTTACTGATGTTTTGGCAAGGATCCCTAATGTTTTCTAGTAATAAATATAGCCTATGTTACTCATGAATGATGTAGCATTCTAATGGTGAAAGAATTTTTAAAATCGGTTCAGTAGTTTTTGAGTTTATTCGTTGCAAACATACAAAAATACAAAAATACAAAAATATAAAAATACAAAGCTTTCCTCTTTATAATATTAGTATAGATTTAATTTTTAGCATACAGTAGTGTCTTACAACTTTGTCTATCTAGAACTTTAAAACTAAGGAATTTTTGTGTCAGAGTTTAGTTCCATAAAGTGTGGAGGAACACTCGTCAGTAAGTTAACGTATTCACGACACTGAGCACTGCTTTGAGTGTGCTGTGTGATGCTGCAAGCGTTTTCATTTATCTGTAAGAGTACTTAAGACTGTCCATCAATGAATGTTTTTCCCTAAATTATCCTCATCACAACGAAATTGATAAGAAACTTTTTGAACCCCTAACAAACCTATCGGGCTAATCCCAATTCAGTTACACTGATCATAATAGCCTGCGTTCTGAAGATTGAAAGTTTATTTCGTTTACAAAACAAGAGGCTAGTACCAAGCGTGCAGCGAGGTGAACGGATAGAGGGTTAGGACAGGGGCGAAGGGCGTGGGGTCGTTAGAGGGCGCCGGCGCCCGACCAAGGGTACAGCGACATCGGAGATATCGATGTGCCTGTGTGAGTTGGGGACTTTTGCATCGGGTACTCTAATTATTTTTAGTAAATATGTTTATTTTTAGAATTTGTAGTAATGTTTACGGAGTGACGGTAGTAGCGGCTAAAGCTTGCGAAGCGCAAGGGTCTCGGGTTCGATCATGGTTGGAGCATTTTTTATGATAACAGCTGACGAACGAGCTGGCGACACCGAAGTCATCACTGATGCGTTGGCGGCCAAGAAAGAGAGAAGAAAAAGATTTCTTTCTTGCTTGAAGGAACTCAAGCAAGAGAAGAGAATATTTTTTATGAGACATCAAATTCTTCAGCCGGGAATGGTATTGAAGATCTATTATAATATGATAGTTATTTAAAATAATCATAATTTTTTGCTATATTTACACATTGGTTAAGTCTAAGTACATGGCGACTTTACTCAGTGATTTTCCTATCAATAGTCATGTCATGAAACTAGGTATACCTACAACGGAAAAACGAGAATAAGAATAGGACTACAAAGTCTACAAAAACAGGTCACGGATTTTTCTCCGACGCGGTTGATTTACTGAGAAAACCGATAAAAAATGTGCTTAAATATCTTAGATTATGGCCCTCACTCGATTCACTTCCATTTACATAATATCTGACTTAACTTAAGCTTAACTAACACTTTAAATAAGACTTTAACACTCATTTATAGACAAGTAACCACCCACGCGTCGGTCGCCTGGGGAAACCTACACATAATAAGACACACTAACACTCATGGAAAAATTTAGAGGAACGCAAAAAAAAGGTTTAATTTCTCCTGTTTTAATTATCATGCGTATACAATGGCGTCAAACATTAGGAAATCCTAGGTATTCAAAGAAACCGGGCAAGTGAGAGAGAAAAGGAAGCTCCACGAAGTATGAGAGGTTACAGTACCTACTTACAGTAAACACAAAAGTTTTTGTTTTGTGAGAAGGAGACTGAAATCAACCGGAATAAATTCACGTTTGCCTGCCGAAGGCTTCTTACCACGTGCCATCGGTAGCTCGCGTAAATTTTTCTCGCGATTACGAAAATTGGAATGACGACGATGTTTGGAGTCAAATTTTATTTACAGATGAGCCCAGATTTTGGTTGTAGCCAGACGATGGAAGATAGAAGTACGAAAACAAAATGAGAGGTATTCTCAGTAGAGAGGCATACGTTGGAGGGTCAGTTATGGTGTGGGGAGGAATTTGTATGTACGGAACGCTACGTTATTGAGAATGGGACACTAACAGCAGCACGATAAATGTAACTGAGATTTTAGAAGAAACTGTATTGCCATTTGCCCCTTTCATTGGAGATGGATTTGTTTTATGTAGGATAATTGACGACCCGTGTGGCGCAATGGTTACCATGCCGGCTCGCCGCACCAAGGGTCCTGGGTTCGATTCCCAGCGAGTCGGAAATTTGAGTGATGAGTTTGAATTTCTGTTCTCGGTCTGGGTGTGAATGTCGATGTCTTGTGTGTTGTCCATGGCACCCACGACACAGGGAATCCTAGTGTGGGGCTATGAGTGTGAAGCGTTATTTTTAAAAAAATGATAATGGACGCTTCCATACTGGCCATAGTCGTCGAATACCTTCGAGACATGGTGACCAGCGCGCTCGCCGCGATTTGATCAAAACACGGATTCCTTCATATCCCTCCGGCGCCGCGGCGTATGTACATACTTTTACACACTTAATTTAATCGTTTTGTTAATTTAAAATAAGTATTGGTCTTAGTTAAAATAAGTTTAATTAAATAGTGGCACAATGGTTACTATGCCAGACTGCTATTCAAAGGATTCCGGGTTCAATTCTCAACGACGTATGGTAGAGAATGATGAGTTTAAGATTTCTGTTTTCGGTCTGGATGTCTGACATGTCTATTGTTGACATTGTGTGTAATCCAAGGAACCCACCGACATAGGTATCCTAGTATAAGACAAGTGTAAGACTATGAGTGTGTAGTAACATTTTTTTAATCCTCGACGAAAAAAGAGGGATGTTATAAGTTTGACGTGTCTGTGCATCTGTGTATCTGTGTATCCGTGGATCTGTATGTCTGTCTGTGGCATCGTAGCTCCAAAACGGATGAACCGATTTTGATCTAGTTTTTTTGTGTGAAAGATGATTTAACCGAGAGTGTTCTTAGCTATGTTTATGTAAATAAATATAAATAGTTTAATTATTATTATATTATTAATAGTGTATTTATTAAGTACATAATTATATCCTACACAAATGACCTGAGTTCGAAACCGAAAAATAATATTTTATTAATCAAATAAAAGTTATTAGGTAAATTTAATGAAAACGTTAGGTACGACTTGGAATAAATTAATTAATTTGTACTAATCCTTATTTTGCTACGTCGCTATAAAGCTTTATTATGAAAAGCTTCTGAGCTAAGTTTCCTCCAATCCTAAAATCTATCAGTCCGTTTTTTAGACGAGACTTAATTGCTTAACAACCTTTGCACCACCTTTTGTTGAAATATACATTAAAATTAGTTTAAAGGACAATGCATACGTAACGTGGACGGGATGGGGACGGGATGTGGACGGGGCATAAATATACGCATCCGTGGATGGCGTATGCGCTATCGTTTACATTTTCTATGAAACGATGTTTCCAAAACTTCACGTCCCGTCCCGTCCGGTCCCCGTTACGTATGCATCGACCTTAAAATAGTAATTATTATTACTTAAACTGAAGTTAGTTATGTGTAATTTTAAATTAAAAATATGTACCTAACGATAAAAAGATCCTGAAATTATATATATCTAGATATTTTTTAAGATTGTTTACAAAAAGGACTCATCTAAAAACATGGACTATATTCGCTATGGCCTTTAAAATGCGCCATTGGCTGAAGCGGCCTGGTCGGTTCCTCGGCTTGTGGCGCAACCGACAGAGTAACAAGTTACATAAAAATACAAGTCAGCTGGCCAAGCCGACCACGACAGAACTACCGGTTGCTACATTGCTTGCTAGTTTTTTTTACCGATAGCAACGAAAGGTTTTAAAACAATAATGAATTTTGACACGATCAGGGGATTTGAATCTGTTTCGTACTGTGAATGTGGATCGTATTTGCAACAAGAAGAAGATTCTTTCGTCTTGAATCTTCACTAGATATTCTTGAAACAAATCGTCTCGTCTACTTAAAAAATAAACGTATATTATTGTTATAACGTGTAAGTGGCAACATTTAGGAAACATGTTTATTAAATAAATATAAATAAACATTTCCACGTCAATGTTGTATTAAAATATATAAATAAATACTTATTTCCATTTACAAATTATAACAATAATATTTAGTGGAGGCACGTTCATTTTTAAAATACACTCTCTCTCTCTACCTGTGATCTCTACGCTACAAAGCATGCGCTTTGCGAACAAATTCTTGCCGTGAAGAAAGACCTTGCAAGGCCATCGATGCATTCACTCGAGTGCTTATCAATTGCGTATAAGTTTAGAGTTAGATAGAGACAGAAGTACTGGTACTGAGTCCCTTCCGTACATTACTCATTTGAGAGAGTAGAGTAGAGACCCTAAAATGGAATTGTTATCAATTATTTTAATAGCTATATATCCTATTTCCTACCAATAGGATCGTTCAATATTTACCGTGATGCCTATAATAAAGCCTTGGATAAAAGAAATTATCAATGACTCCATGAAATTATCAATTACATTTTAAACTATAAGTTCAGGTATTCAGGTAATTTCATTGTGCATGTTTCATTAACAATTCCTTAGAATATGATGTACAAAATTTATTGTAAAGAAGAAATACATACCACTGACGAACGTACCTATACCTGGACTCTTACTATGTACGGTCATACTCTACCATGCTGACCAAGGGCGCTTTAGCATTCTACTATTTTTACTAATATTAGAAACTAGCTTTTGCCCGCTGCTTCGCCCGCGGAATTTTACTAACGCCATCTATTAACAAAATCCGGAACTAAATATGTAGTAACTAACAAAATATCGATCTCCCCATGGGGATGTTTTACCGCGGTAAAAAGTAGCCTACGTTGCTCTCCACCCTCCTCACTAACTCCACACACAAAAACCATACTATATAACAGCTTCTTTGCGACGTGAAAGACGGACAAACAAACAAACACACTTTCACATTTATAATATTAGTAGGGATAAATGATAAGGTTTTAATGTATGTTTGTTAGGTTTTCACGCAAAAAATACGAAACGGATATTCATGAAATTTACTACATAGTAAATGTAAACTACAATCTGTAGGGTAATAATTATTATCTCGGAAAACCCGGGAAAACCAAGCTCTCGCACTTTATATACCTTAAAGAATACCGTGAAGGACTCCATGGGCGTAACCAGCTTGTGGCCTAGGGGAGGGGGTGGAAAACTTCTCAGACCCCCTGCTAATCTATACTATTATCTATACTAATATATAAAGAGGAAAGATTTGATTTTTTGTTTGCATTGAATAGGCTCCGAAACTACTGAACCAATTCGAATAATTCTTTCACTGTCGGGAAGCTACACTATCCCCGGGTGACATAGGCTATATTATATTTACAAAAAAATTAGGGATCCTAAAACTCCAATAATGTAACCCAAGGTGTAAAAAAATAAGAAAACCGAAGCAAAGCGAGGGCGGTTACCCGTGAATAATAAATAAGATTTTCTATATAGACAAAACTCTAAGTATACCTAATTTTTCTAGCGTTGATTTCTTTCCCGAAGTTAGTGATAATGTTTGAGACAGATTTTATGAATCAAAGTTGCGAGCGGGACTCAAACCTGGGCCAAGGCGGAAGTTCAACGTATTAAGCATTAATTTGATAGATTAAAAAATATCATGTTTGCCAATAATTATAATAGAGGGATTAGTCGTTAAATTAAAACACACACTTTTTTTCTAGAAGAGTCATAGTTAACCAGCTAAAAGCACTCTACTTCTATGTATAAAACGCGTTCTTTCGAGTTCTTCGGATTGAACTGGATGTTACTGAATCCAGTTACCTTCAACAGGAGTGGGTTCAGCCTCGTGTATTTGTTTATTGTTCAGTGGAATGCATTCTACAGCTTGACACACACAAAAAACCGACGAAGTCCAGAATTGCATTGGTCAATTAGTTATTTCTTATACTGACTTATCTACAGAGGAATCAAATGTACGAGCTCTCTTATAAAACTGTATCTCAAAGAGGGCGCCGAGGTGTACCCAGTGGGTACTGGTAGTCAAATATATAATAACATTTTCGTTTCACCAGTCAAATATTTATAAATGCTTAAAGATTACGTAAAATGTTTATCCATTCCAAGACCAAAACAAAATCAAAACCCTCTTTTTATACCCTACTTATTAACATTGAACATCAAAACCAATGTTTTGTAGGTACATGTACAATGTTTGCGTCTCATTCTTTCAAAGAATAAATGAATGAAGTATGTAGGTAGTCTCTGAACCGTTCATCCACAAAGAGTAGGTGGGTACCTACTACCTACTTCAATTACTAAAGTTTCTGAGTGGAGAAGACTAGGAGAGCATGAGTGCTACAGAGTGCATACTGTAGCGGGACAGACGTCGGCGTTGGTCGTCGGTGACACATCGCCGCATGATTCACGGGCCGGGCTCTGTCGCCGGGCTGCAGAGCGCAAGAATCCCTGACGTCAGCCTCGCGTCCGGGATCTATTCTCAACATCGCACTCGTCGATATCGCACGATAAACGATACTCAGCCTGTACAGTGCTAAGCTTATTATAACGTCCACATCGGAGTCGCGCGCGTCGGCGCCGGCGTCGAGCGACGCCATATACACCGCACGATAAGCGCTATTTAGCTTTTTTTAATGTTTACAAACTTATTAGACTTACATTATCTACCCTACTTACGACAAATATTTTTAAGAAAGAACAGATTTTGGAAAAGAAAAAACATTTAAACGTCGTGCTACGGCCTACGACGTGGCGTCGTTTCTCGATGCGACGCGAAGCCGTGTCATGGAAATCTACTAAAAGTTACGTAAAAAATCACGACACGACAACGCAACGTGCCACGACGCACGCCACGACGTCGTATCGTACAAACAGTGCCCTTGTAATTTTTGTGTTTCTGTTTCTTCTTTCAAATTATCATCGATATACTTATTGACATCTGTGCAAAGATGTTTGGAAAATATTTCGTGTTTGAAAAAGTTTAAGTGATTAAACATTAAACGGTGAATTTAAAGTACGTAGTTTTTGTTGTGAAATCAGTAGATATTTTGTGTAAAACGGTATTTAAGTACCTAAGCGTGTGCGTGACGTGGAAATAGTAATATTTCTGTATGTTGTCTGTTGGCTTATTAAACTATAGGTACTCATTATCATAATATCAATGACAACAGAATAGGCCCCCAGCGCTGGTTCACGCCCGTCGGCCCGTCGCGTCGGTCGCGTTCCGTTCCCCGACCGCAATGTTCCGAGCTGTATCTTTTGTGTTCATAACCTCCGTATCACCTCGCCCTCGCCGCGCCCGCCATTCGCCACTCGCCTGCTAAGTGTTATGTATCGAATACCGAAATCAGACGCGTTATTCGTAAACTGCCACGATATAATTATAGTTATGTATTACGTAGGTGCATAAGTTGTCGTGAATAATTTTATTTTTCTTTCTATTTTATAAAGCTTTTCGGATGTGATGTAGGATTATCGATAATCGTTGGATCTGAGATTTGTTGAAACGCGGGTACTTCGCAAGTTCGTGGTGTCTTAGCAAAACCTAAAGAAGGTGGTGCTAGGTGGGTAACCTAGCTAATGTTTTTCTAATAGGTTGATTTAGATACCTACTAAACGTTCGTAGAAATAAATTCATAGATGGGAAAAGGTGATAAAAATTAGGTAGGTACTCATGTAAGTTTGTTTTCACAATACATTGTATAATCTTATTTAGAACCACGTATAGTGGTCTATGTAACATTTTTGATAAAAGACGTACCTAGGTTTGTTCATTATTCATCTTATAATCTTAATAATAGGTCTTTACCCATAATAATAATAACGCTTCACACTCATAGCCCGACACTAAGATTCCCTGTGTCGTGGGCGCCATGGACAACACACAGAGACAAGGACATTCACACCCAGACCGAGTACAGAAATTCAAACTCATCATTCAAACCCAGTGACGGATTAAGACTACTTGGTGCCCTAAGCAACCCACGCCTGTGGGCCCCCCTATCCGTATGTCAACGTGTTTTTTTTGTGCTTTTTGTGCTTCTTCTGGTGCCCCCCCAGACGTGATGCCCTAGGCAATTGCTTAATTTGATTAAGGGTTAATCCGTCACTGTTCAAACCGCCTTGTTGGGAATCGAATCCAGGACCCTTGGTGCGGCGATCCGGCATACGGATATTCTTGAATACCGAGGACAATAACCATCGCACCACAGGTCGTCGCCACCTAAGAAATTGTAGATTTTATAACCAGCATTTTATTCGAAAGCCGTGTTATTTTAATTTCAAAATCAGTCATTTGTTTTTAGACAGTGTTTTGTTTTTGTGAAATTGTGGCAGTTTTTAGCGCCAGCGGTAAGTAAACTGAAAATTCGTATGCCCCATTTACACGCGCGCGCGAGTCACGAGACGGTCCGCGAGACGCGCATGTAAATGAGCGGGTACAATTTTCAAATATGAGTTCCTACGTGGAAATACCGCTGCAACACGAAACATTAACGACGTGTCCGTACACGTCCTAACACTGCTTGCATAAACACGGTCTATTATTGGTCCAATCGTTTTAAATCTAGAAATGGAATGGAAGCGGCTCCAACTCAATCTACGGCTGAGCTTGCTGGGGGCTTTGGAGTTAGTGTCAAAACAACACTGAAATACTTCCGTCATTTCTTCTTTTTTTCTGTACTTCAAGTACAAAATAATGCATCGCGATATCTGCTTGATTTCCATAGCGTGTACGTCACTACAGTTCTGCCGACAGAATGATCGAAGGTGTGCGTCGTGTGCTTTGAGTCTGCGAAAAATCCGAGACAGACTGTTTACGCGCCATGTAGACATTTGTGCGACCGCAGGCTCGATCGCACAAAAAGAGTGTCGTCTGCGCTGCACCTAAGAGGGTGCCACACGAACTAAGCAACCAACAGCGAGAATTGCGCGTCGAAGCATGCATAGCATTACTGAATGATGAAAAGTGGATCTTGTACGACAACCGTAGCGTTCTCAGCGAGTGGACCGGGGTATAGCACCTTATCAGTCCGCTAAAAAAAGATTACTCACTTCTAACAGTAAAGGGATGGACAAACTGCCATTAAAATGGCAAAATTGTGTAGATGATTTGGGCCAGTACTTACCAAAAACTTTCTTACAAATCTCCAATTTCATAGGTAAAGACTTAGGTAATTTATTCATTTGACCAAGATTACCTACTCCTGAAGTCGATAGGTATGCGATACAAAAATTACCTCATCTTACTAATAACACATTTTGTTTTAGGTAATCTGGTTAACAATTGTTTTGATAACCCACGTCATTTCATAAATGGAGAAGGGGTCTTGTCCTGGATCTGATGACGCAATCCTCACTTGCCTATTTTTGATCGCATCAGTGATGCCTTTGGTTACTGGTACCATGGGTGACGATAACCATTGTCCATTTACCATCAGATTTGTTGCTCGTTTTATTTCTATTCCTATATTCCCATAAAAAATTGACATAAGTAACAAGGTAAAATAGACTTTACATAGTTTATAAACGACTGGATTGAGGGCCCAAATAAAACTGCGATAAATCTGTGTCTCTAGCCAGTTAAGAATGACATGTGAACAGAATTTCTAGCTCCTACAAGATTTCCGTTCATACCTACTAGTTCTACTGCTTAGTTCTATCGTAGATAAAGTTAATAGTATCAGGATACACGGTTTTTGTTCCCACTAGTTCTACGGTAGAACTAGTGAGAAAAAAATTCCCACTAGTTCTACAATAGAACTACGACTATGTCTACGTCTACGTAGTAGTAGTAGTGGGAATGAACGCTATATTACATGTCATGTAATGTGGGATGTGGGGTCCGGGGCCATGCTTCGCCTGGATTGTGCGAGTGTTCGCTGCCAAGAATGAAGAGGCTTTTTCAAAGTTAGTATACTTTATTTACCACGCAACACTACAGATGTTTTTAGTGTCCGTTTTAATTTATTGCAGGAATTTCGAGTGATAAATAAAATGCCAATGAGAAATTCTACATCCATTATATTTCAATGTCATTAGTGGCGATAGTTAAAACTAATACACATCTTCACTCGAATTTTAATTAAATTTGTTTTTGTTTTTTATTTTTTACATAGGAAAATTACATTAATAATAATAAAATTAAAAGGTCACATAAATGTTAAATTTCTCCAGTACAGGAATCATTTGACTCGTTCGGAGTTTGGAAATCTATTTCAAAAAGTGTTTATTTAAAATTCAATACATAGTAGGTAAGATAAATAGTAGAAAAATCAGTCTAGATGGAGAGTTTCACATCTTTTACTGACGTTGGTTTACAAACTTCGTTTCGTCCGTTCGAATCTTAAAACTAATAAAGGAACAAAAATTTAGAACTTATAAATAAAATAAATAGCTAACAGTACCATATTCAAGCATGTAAGAGCACGATACAAAATACGATACACGATATAAAATAATACAAAAAAGATTTGCGAAACAAATCTTGTAATAAATGCACCATAGAATAGGTAAGAGAATCATTCGCTGTCACCACAATCTAGGGGACTATTGTCAGTTTATGTAAAAAACGTATGAAATATGGCAGTCTTGTGATGAAACGTAATTTTGTGCACCTTGAATCGCATTTTTAATTGAGACGTCAGAGCTAACTGATCGAAAAGACATTTTTTTTTTCTAAATAAATATACTGTTGATTTATGCAGGAAAAACCAATATTCCTACCATGCTGATCGAATTCAAAATGCTATTTCGCACCATAATCGAATAGTAGTTTAGTAATGGCATGGTAGAATTATTATTTTTTCGTGCCTACATGCAAGTAAGTTTATTCGAAAAAACAATGTCTGACGTCACCAAGTGAAGTATGAAATAGACGATTCAACTTTCCGTAGGTTAGAGCAAGAGGAACCTACAGTTTTACACTTAATTTATTATCCGGGGTTGCGGTCAATCTTTTGGCACAAGTCTTCGATTTATGTACAACAGCCTACAAATCTGCCATGCTAAAAACATTTAGTTCTCTACGATCATAGCCACTACGATTCAAACGTCTTGGAAGATGATCAATAAAATTGGTTAAAAACACAAAACAATCATTTTTCTTCTACAATTTCAATAAACTTAATACAGTCACGACAAAACTTTACAAAAATATTCTTAGCAAGACCGAAATGTATCACGTAGGTATAATATGATAGTACACTCCTAGCCCGCAGAAGCTTTGGGGTGTCAAAGTTGTCCTCCACCCAGCCCACGGTCAATCACTATTAAATTTAAACAGTCTTCAATTACAATATCACAATGAAGTCAATTTGTAAACCAACGTCGAACGGTACGCGACGAGCATTTTGGCAATGTAAGAAAATGTAGGAAAAATCCATTATAATTAGAATACATACGACAAATAAGATCACAATACAATTAAGACTTACGAATAAATCCTTACCTTAGCCAAATTACGACAAGCGGTGACAAATATTGTACACTGCCGGACCCTTAGGACAATAAAATTATACACGTTACCTCTTCCCGTAGACTTTATTTTGAAGTTCAATTTATTGAAGCCAGTTTATACGTTAACTGTAACTCAAGTCTGGTACTGTCATAAGTTCCCTACTAAACTTTTCACAATTACTTAAAAACAGTTTTTCAGTTATAAATATATTATGTAAATAGATTTAGAATACAACAGCGGGAAGAGGTAACCATGCAAAACACTAAGGGGTAAGTATGTTATAGAAGTCCATAAAGCAGCGAAATTTGGCCCTAATTTAAATAAAATACTGCTTAATACCACTGCCATAACGCAACGGAATGTTCGATAAGTACTAGAACGTTGAAATCCTACGATCGATTCCAATATCATTCCAATCACGTTACAAATACAATGGAAATATGACATATAAAAACCTTACGTCCCCGAAGCTTTTGAACTTATGCACGCTGCATACTTACGCCCCAACTCAGAGTCACTAACGGTTACTTAAATCGCTCCTTAGTACAGAATTTGTATGGGGATTCTTTACTAAGGAGCGATTAAATTAACCGTTAGTGACTCTTGAGGCGTTAGACGTTAAAACATCTATGCTCAATTCTCGTACTTCATGATATACAAACTAGTTTCTCAATACATATATATGCACGTCAAACAATTTCTCAAGAGGGATCCACGACTGAACGGCAGATATCAGTTGAAAAACCATCCGACGGTAGGAACTACCAAGCTTAAGACATTTCACGAGATTAAAAAATATATACATCATAGATTCCTAGTCGCCAATCATCTAAAGATCGTGCGAACCGACGTGACGTCATTTTAAACTCCTTACGAAATGACGTACATTAATGCCGTAAAAATCGCAAATGTCCAATGTCCAACAGCTCCGTGGACGATATTATTGCTTCATTAGGCAATGTACAGAGTCGTCACCGCGGTAGTGAAATTTCAATACACGTATAAACTAGGAAATGATGTCAGCGTGGAAGCAACCTCAGTCTTGTCATTCGTCTGATGTGAGCCAACATCCCTACGACCAGCTGTTCCGTCTCGTCTCATACTGAAATTTAATAAAATTGTCTTACAATAAATGTATAAAGAATACGAAAGATACATTTCTTGCACGTGAAAATCAAAAATAAAACTAGCAGTTTTTGCAATTACAAAATTTCAAAATAAACGCTGCACACTAGCCCCAACTAGGATTCCCGGATGGGTGCCATTGACAACACACAAAGACAAGAAATCACACACCCAAACATACATTCAAAATCGTCATTCAAATTTCTGCCTCGCTGGGAATCGAACCCAGGACCCTTCCAATTAGGCCACGCGGGTCATCATTATCAAACATTGTGGTGGCAATTAACAGAGAATTTAAAAACGGAGCTTGCTAATGTCAAAGTACAATGCATATGGTCCAAAACGTTGAACATAAATTGACACTACACGGCCACTAAACGTCGATGCATACGTTACGCGTTTTTAACCTGTACGGGACGGGGACGGGGCATAAATATACGTGCGTGCCCCGTTCCCGTCCTGTACGGGATTCCGCTGCGCATGCACTGTCGTATACATTTTCTATGAAACGATGTTTCCAAAACTTCACGTCCCGTCCCATACGGGAAAAAACCCGTTACGTATGCATTGACCTTAAAACACTACACCAATTTACATTGCAGAAGCTTTGTCAAAGGCATGTTAAAAAGCCATCAATTTGGTACCATTATAAAATTTCACTCAATGAGTAAGAAAAGATTTCGAATTTAAAATGTTAGGGATCTCTACTAGGCTCTTATTTTATTCCTTCTATACTTGTAATAAAACTACTTATTATAAGTAGGTACTATTATTTCATCTGTGATAAAACTATCATTTTTTTATTACAAGAGGTAGGTTTCTTTTCCTGATGGATAACTGATAAAAGTTAATTATATGTACTGTCAAATGGTTCGTAATTCGTAACATATTGTTTGACTACATTTGTGCAATTATTACAGTAACTAGTATTTTTGTAATTTAAACAGAACAATTTGCGGCCTAAAATTTCAGTGCAGTTCTACACACATGACGAATAGTGATTTCTGGTGAAGAGTAAAAAAGGTCACCACTCACCATAGCTAACAGAAATCAGTTACGCCAAAGGCATCACAGATAAATACTCAGCTAAATCACATTTACAAACTAGTTATTATTTTAAATAAAACAATATACTGACCAAATTATCTTATGCTTCCGTAGGCTGCTCTATAGGATCAGTGCGGGGCTCGTCCGTCGCAACCGTTTTAACTTTGATGTCTGACACTTCAGCCTCCTTATCGCCCTGCCCTTTCTCGGAGTCCACTGAATCCCCATTGGATCCATTCACTGTCTCTTTACCATTTTCTACAGACAATCGTGAATTTAACTCCTCTGCATTACTAACATCGCCATTAACATTTACAGTTTCAGCCTTACCATTCGTCGCTTTGCCATTGACTTGAGATTCTTTGTCTTTTTCCTTATCAGTCGTTGTTTTTTCAGAAACCATTTCTGTATCTGTCGATTCAGGTTGCGTTTTTAGGTCATCTTTATTATTTTCAATGGATTGAGCTTTACTCTCTTCTGCTTTCGTAACCTGTGTTTCCTCTGTTTTATTATTAGTTTCAATTTGTTCTGTTTCATCTAACTTCTCAGATTGATCTTTACTTTCAACCTTATTATTGGTGTCCACTTTTTCGTCATTATTCTTTATTTCGTCTTTTTTTTCAAAATTATCTTTGATTCCCTTTTTTTCATTACATTCAACGTCACTACTTTTAGCTTTATCATTGCTTTTAATGCCATCACAGTTATCTAATTTATCGTTGCTCGTTGCCGTATCTTTGTTTTCTTCTTTATCACTGTTTATTTTTTTCTCACTAGTTTCTATTGTATCTTTATTTTTCACATCAACGTCAGCTTTAGATTCAGTTTCACTACTTTCCGTATCCATACTTTCTGCTGCGCTGCTTATCTCTTTATCACTTTCGGTAATCTTATCTTCCACTTTGGCATTTGTTTCTATTTCTTGTTTATTATCATCAAGCAATTCGGTTTCTACCGATTCTTCTATCTTTGGATCATCCGTTATTTCAGAAACAGTATTTAGATCAATATCATTACACTGCTTCATTTCAAGTTCTAATTCTGAATCTAAAATTCTATCAACAATGTCATTTGAATCCATGTTTTCAGCATCTAATTCAGTTTCCATACTTTCTTCAGCAATTGGGTTAAGTAAAGGTTTTAAAGGAATGGTATCCAAATTAGTAACGTCTTGAACTTTTGATAGAATCTCATCACATTCTTTTTCTAGCACTTCACCAACATTTCGTAAATCTTCCATATCTTCATTAGGTGGTTCTTCAACAATAGGTTCAAGATCTTCGATCATTTCTGCAACATCGCCTAGATTGTCAGCAGTGATTTCTTCAATATCAGTAACCACGGTAGGTGGGGTTTCTTCAGCTACTTTGGCCTTCTCCTTGACGGCTTGGCTCTCAATTTGTTGTTTTAAGTCTAGAGTTTCTTCTTTTTGTACATCAGTCGTTTTAGACTCGCTTTCCATGGGCTTAGCGTCTACTGAACACTCCTTTGTTTCATTAGAAATTTCAGATGATTCCAAAACTTCACCAGATTCACCCACTCCATCTGTTTTTGTTGTTTCTTTCTCTTTGACTTCATCGGCCTTTATTACTTCAGCACTAGGTGTTGACTCTACTTCATTATGTTCGGTTAAAACTTTATCTGACTTCTTAGAATCTTCAGGCTTCGTCGCATCTTCATCAGACTTTATAGTTTCTATTATCTCAGTGTCCATTTCTACAATCTTTTTCTCTGCATCAGACTTTTCTCCTTCTACTTCAATTACCACAGGTTCCACATCGACCATAGGAACATCTAATGGCTCAATTGTATCAGTAACGTCTTCAATAATAGTTTCAACCTTTTCAACAGTTTCATCAACTTTTTTTTCTTTTTCTTCAGCTTTCTGGACTACAGCAGTCTCTTCCACTTCCATTTTTTCCTGTTCACCTTGTACATCTTTCTCTGAAACTTTATCTTCGGGAACCACTGACTCAGAAGCACTCTTAACATCAACATCTGCATCAGTCTTGAGTACTTTTGCAGGTTGCTCATCCTGGAAAGTCATAAAAACAACTGATTATTTTTATGAATAATGATTACTTTAGTTAAATATAAATGATATGAAATCTAAGATCATTGGGATGGTTTTCGCCAAAATCGATCATTATTGTTTGACCTATTGTATCATAAGGGGCATAAGATTAGGAAGCAGTATATCCATAACTATAATGATATGATACCTATTACTATACAAATAAAAACCACATTATCAAACATTCGTCAATATGAGCTCAAATGTAAAATATAAACAGCTTTAACTATTTGTTGAAGCGATGGCGTAAAGCAACTTTCGAAGTGTTTGTAACAAACCTAATTGGAATAAACTACTCGTATTTCATTTCATTTCAACAAATATGCATAGTAACAAAACATAATAAAAATACTATGTTATGTCGAGCCCACACTACAGTACTGTGAAATTTTTGACAGGTGTATTAAAATCGTTGCAAATTACATTAACTCGACGTAAACTCTACTAAGACTCGACTCGCAAAAAACATTGCAATATGAGCTTTATACCGTGTACTTTACGGTTGAATTCTCAACATTTACTCGAAAGAAGCACGCATAGCGCCGCACCTTGTGTCGACAGAATTTAAAACAGCAGGCGAGAGAGGTACACACTTAGGGAGTATATAATTAATAATAATATTATGCTACAATTATTATTAATTATACTACAATTATTACTCTAAGTCTAAGGGTACACAGTAGGATGGGTGACCTCTAGTGGCAAAAATTCTTGAGCGTTTCCATAAGTACTTTTTGGCAAGAACAACGAGTGGTTGCAGCAGTGTAAAGCCACGGCAAAATCAGATCCGATCCAAGTTTCAACTGTATGGAAAACGACAAAAACTCATATTTCATTACTTTCCTGAGTTGGGTTGAGTTGACAGAGTTAGTTAGACCTTTATATTGTAAATAGGTCCCTTGATAGTAAATTAAATAGTCAGACTACTTCAAGCATTCAAAAATCTATGAAAAAAAATATCTTCTGAATATATGTGAAGTCCAGAAAACCAAACCAATCCATTTAAACTGGCTGATTTTTGACAATTCAACAGGCATTTTTTATTATCATATCAACCAAAAAGCTTGTTACAATGTACATGAATACCAGTTCTTTATGTAAAGTGAACCTGTTTACGAACTTACGAACGTCTTTCTTACTGCAGGATTTAAATATTTTCGATATATTTATACCCTAGTCACCCAACTAAATAATGAGAACAACTATACATCCTTTTGTAGCTTTAATTGAAGGTTTAAGATTTAAGACTTGGTCAAACATAATTCATTTGTACTAATGTTTTTCACAGTCTATTTAGTTATGTGTCGTTTCTCATCAGAAATGCACTAAATCTTACTAACTATTAGTGCATGGACAAAACTAACCAAACACATATAGCCTATCAAATATAGCGTTTAATGATACGTATCTTCATAATCACTTTATATGCATATCCAATGTCCAACATAATAGACATATAGTTAACAATCCAATCACCTTTAAATATATCTACAATGATATCTGTACAACATATAAATCGCACCGTTAGAATGAAAGTGACCTAACTCAAAATTCCTGTAATTTCTGTTTTTGCTATAAACTTACCTTAAAATGCGTACCCTAAAGCCCTGTGATGAAAAAGAGCTCGAATTATGAGTAAGAAAAGGACAACCTAATAATCGGTCACTTTCATTGATCGCTCTATTCATCGATATATACTTTTTTGAAAACTCTCTTGCTCATTTCCCACAAATTGCAATTTTTGAGTTAGGTCACTCTCATTCTAAGGGTGCGAAATTATAATAATATATTGTGTACATAAAATATAAAACAATACAAATAATCGATACACCTAATTTGGATATAAGAAATCAAACATACTGATTTAAATCAAAATATGAGTTTATTATTATTACTATAATATTAAACATCCTAGCACTGGAATGATAATTGAAATTGACATAGATAATAATATAACACAAATGGTTTCCATAATGTTATGTATTGTATAATATAACAACTATTAAAATTCATGTTTAATATGACAACCGACACTGTTAATCCAATACTATATTATTTAAAATTATACCATTACTCTAAATCAAACAGTCTACATACAAATAATGAAGCACAATATAAAATCCGCCACCGTAGACAAATTAGCAGTCATAAAATTACAAGAGATGGAGTATAGAAAAATAATAGCAAAAAAAGAATAATATACTACATTGTGAACTGGCATTGCGTAACTTAACCCATACCACCCATACCCAGTGCCTATCTATCTGGAATTATTAGATAAAGTACTACCAACAGTATAATTATGTACTTTATAACTTCAAAACTTAAATTTCGACCTTAAGACAACGTAAACGGTTTGTAACAAGCGCATACCGAATGGAAACATTAAGTAAAGTACCAACTTCATAAGATTGATACACATCTTTATATCTCACGGAAATTCTCTATGAGAAAAAGAGATAGACATATGTATGTAGGTACCTACTCTAAAAATAATTTTCAACACTCCATCTCTTCTCAGCATCAATCTATGAGCAAAATAACTATAAACAAACTATACTACACTATACAGATACTAACCTGTGTTTACATACATATATACAATATAGTGCATGCAGTAAGCTGGCTATGTGGGGATATCATCGGGGTGGCACCTGAGGGTCCGTCTTGCGTTTGTTGGAGGCGAGTTGTGCGAGGCTGTGGAGCACCGCGAACGCGTCCGTCGCCTCCGAAGACAGGGGGGCGTTCCCCTCGCGGCTGACCAGCGCTACGTGCATGCCCGCGACGCGAGCCGCCTCACCCTCTGCAAACGACGGTGCAATACGATGTTTAGTGCACCCAACGTGACGAAATTCTTTGTTGATGTCTTCAAATTCAAATTCAAAATCATTTATTCATGTAGGTATCATTGATACACTTATGCACGTCATTTTTTTAATGGACCAGCTTTTCGCAAAGGTGCTTTGTCATGGAGGAGAAGAAAAGCCGAAAGAATCTCCTCAGCACATCTTTTAAAAATAAAATACATTGGTAAATCATTCATCATTTTTAAAGGCCTAAAAGGCAGGGTAAAGGGCCATCCATAAATTACGTCACACTAATTTCATGACTTTTTGACTCCTTCCCCCGTCCATGTCACAACTGGTCACATTTGTGAGACCTCCCCCCCCCCCAGTGTCACATATTATGAAATTTTACACCTTGAATTATTAAATTAAAACAGCAGTTCCGAAATAAGTTTTATTTCCATTATTTCTTTTTTTAAACATTTACCTACACACAGTAATTATTAGATTTTGAAAGGTGACGTCGCGACATTTAGGAACCCTGCCACCCCTTGTCACAAAATCGTCGCCTTGTCGTGTAAATCGTCGCCCATGTATATAAAATAATTCCTAATATCATCGTGGGAGTAGCTATGTAGGGTAAAAGACCATTATTCACCGTTGTTCAACTGGATACACTTACTGGATAAACTTATCACACAGACAATGTCCAGGAATAGAACATAGGGTGGATTTAACCCGGTTATATTTTCTCCTGGTATGATCATCACATTATGTTTGTGATTTGATTTTATATACCACTCTAATAACAGACTAAAGAGCCGACGTTCCACCTAATGGTTAGCAGTTATCATCACCCATGTAGTTAACTAGTAGTAAGTAGTCCTTACCTTTAGGGATATCGGTAAGGAAAAGCACATCCGCAGGCTGGACACCAATCTTCTCAGCTATGGCAGTGTAGCTACCAGCCTCCTGCTTAGCACCCACAGCGGTGTCGAAGTGGCCGTCAATGAACTTCAGCAAGTCTCCGGCCAACGACTGTCCAAACAACAGCTTCTGGGCTTGGACCGAGCCCGAGGAATAAATGTACACCTTCTGACCATCCACTGACCGCCATTGCTCCAGGGCCGCTGATACGTCATCGTAGACACTGCAAAGGAATTTCATGTGGCACTAAAGCGAAAGGAGAATGCCCATTTTGTTTGGAGAAATGTACTGACATTAATATTTTTGTGTCCTGATAAAAATACCTTTATTTGAATAAGTTATCTTAGTACACTACACAAACCAACTTTAGTCAATTTTAATCGTAGGAGTTATGAGATTTTCAACAAAATTATTTTGTATTTAGGTTATAGTAGACACAGTAATATGGACTCTATGCAGGCGCATTAAGTCGTATACGTTTAAGTTTAAAATTCATTTGACAGTCCCCAAACGCCATCTAACTTTTAATGTAATAATTATCAAATTCATTTGACAGTCCACTAACACCATCTAGTTTGTTGCATCATAGTCATAATCGAATCAACGCAACCTATTGGCCCGAAGGATCTTAAAATATCCCTGATTGGCTCCAATTGCAATATAAATGGCCGAATTCTTTTGTGTTGTAAAACGGAAGTAAAGTTACTTATTAATTTAAGAAAATTAAGCCCAAAAAGAATTTTTTAGGATATACGGTAAAATATTTAAAATATTTTAACTTAATTTTTAGTACAAAAGTCATTGTGACACAATTATTTTTTTTGAGAGTACTGGCTATGGGCATTCTCCTTTCGACACAAAGATCTCTATCAATCCGCACTAGAGCAGCGTAGTAGAGCATACTTCCTCCTCGGATATGCCCGTGCTCTGTGGTGTTGCCATGGCAGGCCTGGCGGAAAATCAAAGATATTCTTGACCCTAACTTTTTTTGTCATTTTTCGATTAACATTTATCGATTGCTTCCGTGCTTCCAAAGGCACGCAAAAATATCAGTACCGGTTATTATCATTAAATAACAGTCGTTATGCAATATATAGGCCTTCAGGCAACGTAAATTCCGACACTGGGATTAGCCACTAAACCCCTACACCAATCCGCATTGGAAGTATTGGAAGCCTAGGCCTTTATAGTCATGAAGGTACCTGTGCCCTGTAGTCAGCCAATAATAGGTTGAAGACAAATCAAAACTTACTGTCCCTTAATATCGCCGCTCTCGTAGCCCTGCTTCCAAATCATGCCCTGCAGTTGTTTGAGTGCGCCCTCCTTACGGTCAGACGACATCTGCCATTTTACGTTATTGACTAGACCTTCAATTTGATCCTCCTTCGAAGCATCCTGTAACAACGAGTGTTTTAGTTCGGTATCGTATCTATGACAATTGATAACATACTCTTCAATTCATCTTAATTGCAAGAAAGGCAGATTTTCTTAAATGTTTAAAGTCTATTTTATCTTAATCTGTTTGGCATGCACTAAACCAAAAAAGGAAAGCACATTTTACATAAATAGTATAGGTATATTTTTACGCCCCAACTCAGAGTCACTAACGGTTACTTTAATGGCTCCTTAGTCACCCCTTCCCCTTGAGTTCACCCGATACCCTTGAGTTCACGCCCTCGAAAGGTGACCCCTTCGCGAACCCTATAACTAAATCTAACACAATGCGCGATGGTAGAAGACACCATGGTCGTTTATCGTCGGTCGTCGTGTTATCTATTTAAAACATAATTACATTGGGCATTAAGGTACTTACTTCCCTTCGATTACAACGTGAAATATTTTAGTATTTTCGTTTTCGCAAACATTATAACTTGGTTAATTTACTCAATACATTTGCGAATCGCATTTGATCCACATTAAAACACTACAAATGATTTGCGAAAAACTAAAGAAAACTTTGAACTTTTGAAACATTTGACCTAAAGGTGACGAGTGACGACACTTTACCTACGCTGAAATAGTGATCTTCTATTCAACCACCTTAATTTCTAACTTCAGTAAAATATTTTGATGATGCACTTCAGTAAGTATACCATATACCTACCTACTTTCGATATTAAATACTTTGACCTTAGTTCCAAATAACTTCGGCTACTATAGTAAGTGATATTTCCTACTCTGTATCAGACCTTGAGATTAAAGATAACGTTATTTATTTGCACAAAACAACGGCCTTGTATGATGTGAAATAAGATAATTAAAATACCAAATGTCATGGGTATTATGATTCTGTTCCAGACTTTTTACGCAAATAGCCAAGAAACGAGCAGCAGAGCCACTCATATAAATAAGTAAGACCAAGAGGATGACATAACTCACATGACTGATACGTTGCGGCTTCACGGCCAAACTAAACAATGATAACCTCCTCCTTCTTTGAAGTCATTTATAAGGAATCGAGCTCTGCTTTCTTATTACCGCCTTTCCGAAAGATCTGCTTTTCCTCCTTATTAATTTTCATGACAACATTATCTTCCTTGCGGAGGCAGATTTTTGCAAGATTCCGTCTACTGACGAATGTTTTCTATACCATTGATACGAGCATTTTACAGATCCTGGATCCAGTATTAAAAAGCCGGTTCGGTCGATTATTGCAATTTCGTTTTGTCATTACAAACTAGAACCACTCCACTGTTTCCATCGCGTTTTAAAAAAAAATACTGGACGCACACTATCGTGGGTGACTGTGAACCAGCCAGTCTAGTTTTGTAGGATCTCATAAAAGATATTCCCGTAAAACAGGACTGCGAAAGTTATTATTTTTAAAGGTTTCTTCTCATCCACGCACCTTCGTATTGCTGTCTTGCCTCACCCTATAATTTCCAATATATTGTCTACATACCTCTCCCGGGATGACCACCACGCCATCGACGCTCTTCTCCTGGTCCTCAAGCGACAGCTTCCTCAAAGCCGCCACCACCTCCTTCACATCGTCCGACTCCCACTGGCTGTCCAGGAACTGTTTCACATTTTCCTCAGCGTACGGGAAAAGTTTGTCCTGCAAACAAAAAAATTCACTAAGTTCGCCAGCTAGATGAAAACAAATTTGGAAATAGGAAAGGTTTTTTTAATACATAATAAAAAGGTAATATATAAAATATGTAATACAGGCAGTCCTCGACTTACGTCGTTTCGATTTACGTCGTTTCAAGTTACGTCCAACAATGTTTTGACACTATTCCTCAAACATACGTCATTTGTTTCGATTTCCGGCATAGGAAAAATAACTAGCAATTTCATAAGT
Source organism: Thymelicus sylvestris (assembly GCA_911387775.1). Classification (NCBI taxonomy): domain Eukaryota; kingdom Metazoa; phylum Arthropoda; class Insecta; order Lepidoptera; family Hesperiidae; genus Thymelicus; species Thymelicus sylvestris. The sequence goes on along the minus strand of OU426905.1, from coordinate 10,785,981 downwards.
GCATATACAGGGTGTCCCGTAAGTAGTGGATCAATCGAAGGTGACAGATAGCTTGAAGGTTGACCTATCATATGTCAAAAAATTACCTCAGTAAAAGTGTCACCGTTTTCGAGATATTGACCATTTTATAAAATTTAGAAAATTCGGCTCCTTTACCCTACTTTTTCCTGTTGAGTCCACAAATGAGCAGATATTTTGATAATTTTTTTTTTCCTATAGCTCTCAGATAGTTGCTTTATAATTATCAGTATGTAATATTGTTGAAATTATTAGGGAACGCTGAGAAAATAGCGTCTACTTTGGATATTTTTGTTTTTGATTTTCTTCGACACAACTTTGATGCGAGGTGGTTGAAAAAAAAATGTACTGGGCAAGTGTGCCCCAGTATTTTAAAAACATGTCTGTTAAATGCAGATTTTAAAAAGGTACAATACAGGCTACTTTGATATGGAAAATTTTCAAGTAAAAGCCATTTCAGTGTCAAAGGGGTGAATTTGAATCAAAAGTTATTTTATTGTTTACTGTTATGGGATGAAGTTTTTCAATGGTTTTTGCTTAATATTACGTTACGTTAAATTAATGCTCTAATAAATATTTAAAATAATGAATTTTTTCCGATATTCCAACCTTATAAAGAAATTAAAAACTACCTCAGAATTACTTGAAAAATATTGTTTATTTCAAAAATAATGCTATTATTTACCGTGTTTTAATACTAGATAATCAGCAAATCTTTTCCATTATTGCTTTAAGATTATTTTTGTATGATAAAATAAATAAAAATAAAAATTTTACTTACATTTTTTCTTATTCTTTTTTTTGTTGAATATTCATACAAAAATAATCTTAAAGCAATAATTTACAAGGCTTCCTGATCATCTAGTATTAAAAAAAAACAGTAAATAATAGCATTATTTTTGAAATAAACAATATTTTTCAAGTAATTTGTAATTTCTTTATAAGGTTGGAATATCGGAAAAAAATCATTATTTTAAATATTTATTAGAGCATTATTTTAATGTAACGTAATATTAAGCAAAAAACATTGAAAAACTTCGTCCCATAACAGTAAACAATAAAATAACTTTTGATTTAAATTCACACCTTTGACACTGAAATGGCTTTTACTTGAAAATTTTCCCTATGAAAGTGGTCTGTATTATACCTTTTTAAAATTTGCATTAAACAGACAAGTTTTTAAAATACCGGGGCATACTTGCCCAGTACATTTTTTTTCAACCACCTCGCATCAAAGCTGTGTCGAAGAAAATCAAAAACAAAAATATCCAAAGTAGACGCTATTTTCCCAGCGTTCCCTAATAATTTCAACAATATTACATACTGATAATTATAAAGGAACTATCTGAAAGCTCTAGGAAAAAAAAATTATCAAAATATCTGCTCATTTGTGGACTCAACAGGAAAAAGTAGGATAAAGGAGCCGAATTTTCTAAATTTTATAAAATGGTCAATATCTCGAAAACGGTGACACTTTTACTGGGGTAATTTTTTGACATATAATAGGTCAACCTTCAAGCTATCTGCCACCTTCGGTTGATCCACTACTTACGGGACATCCTGTATAATTATTTTAAGAACTTACTTTTGATAATAAAACATGTATATCCTTTGTTATAAATGCAGTTTTTTTTTTAATTTCGAGTGCGTGTGGATCCTAACCTTTGAGTTTTACATGTAAACATAATATGAAAAAATATGTCTCGACTTAAGTCGTTTCGATTTACGTCGCGTATTTCGAGAACCTAACATGCCGTAAGTACGAGGACTGCCTGTATATAATTTTACTGTTTATTTATGTCATACTCTATTAAATTTATTTATTACATTCTAGTTAAAATTTTCAAAATAGGTGACAGAACTCAGACTTAGTCAACCCCGACCCCAAGTGGTACTAAAACCGTGCCCGTGCCCTACCCCTAGAGTGAATGTAAGCCCCGGAGCCTCGGAGGGAGAGCTGCCCCCGCCCGCTCTAACAAATTGCAGACATCTTGTGAGCCGAAGCAGCTGAGGCTGGACGCCACAGGCGACCAAAAAGCCGAAGCTGCGTAGGCGAGCGTGGAATAATGCCTGCAGTTTGTTATGCATGGGCGGAGGGGCTGCACTTCCCGCAGCGCCGGAGACGTTCGGAAACTTCGGAAGCCTGAAGTTTCGGAGCTGAGGGAAAATGGTAAATTTTTTAGCTTTAATTTTTGTTATTTCTTGAATAATTTTATCCATCATCACTATCCTTCGTAAAACAGTAACAAAAATATATTTGAGATCCTTACAACAAGCCCTTACATTTGACATACCACACGGTACAGTTTGCAAAATAGTTTTTGTTTAACTTTGATTTCGTTAATTTTTTTCCGAAATGTTGTTGTTTACCATTGTCATTGGGTCACAAAAAAGTAGGTATATTATATGAGTACCAAATTTCAATTCATTTGGTCCAATAGTTTCGGAGTAAATTGGCTGTAAAGGGCGGACATCCTATAAGGGTTCCGTTTTTCGGTTTTTTACGGAACCCTAAAAAACTAGATCAAAATCGGTTCATCCCTTTGGAAGCTACGATACTATAGACAGACAGGGTATATCTGTATATAAATGTATAAGGTAGGTATATCGTAACAAACTAAACCACACAATACGGAACCAATTGAACAATGACAAAAATGACATCATCTCTATTTTGGAACTAGTAGAGAATCAATTTACTACACGATTCATCTTTGGAGGTCAAGAAAATACATATTATTTTTAGCTCCAGCGAACGGTCTTACAGATAGTCTGATGGGGCACATACTATCGTACACATGTCATGTCATTGTTACTGACCCGATATCTTTATGAAACTTCAGACATCCCCTCCCAAGACAGCCGCCCCTCCCAAGACAGCCGAAATAATTGATAAAATAAGTCAGTTATTATGTTTTAGAAAGTTGAAACCTCTTTCCATGCATAAAGATAGACAAAGGGTCGATTAAATTCATGAGACGATCCGTAGTAACACCTTAACCACCGAATTAAATGCTAAAATCCAAGTCATCCTCTGGATGCGGTACTTATAATGCGACTGCGATCTCGTGACAAGGAAGATGAAGGTAGAATGAATGGATATTCTGCGAGCGAGGGATAAACTCTCCTGTGGTGAGTAACAAAAAGGTGAACAGCAATTCCATAGCTAGAACAGCTAGATAGCTTGTTCTCAATCAATGAAACAATCCCAAAGATCTACCACAGCCTCGTACATCTGCCACAGATACCTAGATCGTGACCCGGGGCTGTGAGAAAACTGTTCAATGATTAAGCATAACGTGAAATGTCGGTGAAACTTCGTCGTCTACGATGCGGCAAGGCGATAGGTGAACGAACTGGCGGCGAGCCGGCGCCGCTGCCCAAACCGGCTAGCGCGCCTACCTAGCCTCGACTTGTCCACCCGACCTCTAGGGCTGCGGCGCGGCTGCTATCCACTCAGACTTCGGGCTGAGGCAAAAAAAATCTGTCAGTTTTTAACCCTCGACTCAAAAAGAGGGATGTTATAAGTTTGACGTGTCTGTGGCATCGTAGCTCCTAAACGAATGTACCGATTTGGATGCGGTTTTTTTTGTTTGAAAGCTGACTTGAGCCAGATGGTTCTTAGCTATGTTTAGTGTAAATAAAACTGTTGGGCATTTTTAAATTTTATAATTATTTGAAAGTAGGTCCTGCCTTAACGTTTGCAAACTGACATGCGGTTTCCCTTATCGTAACTTGTCAGCATATGCTACCAGGGGCGTCATGAATACGAATACAATGCCAAACAGGTGGAGTGGATAAAGCCGCTGTTTTCAAACCCGCTGTGTCAAAACAGATTGATAACATTTCTTGGATGGTTTTGATGATGAATGAGGAGTGCGCTTCCACCGTTGCTCACATTGATATTTGGAAAACATTTCAAGTCGCGTCCCAGACACAACCCTATCCCGTATCATGTTGTCTCGATTGTGCTCCAATTAAAACATCCCAAAACAAAACAAAAGTAGTTTCCAGACCCATAAAGACAGTCAAAGCAGCAGTATGAGTAGGCAATATTATTTTTAATTTATATTTTTTTTATACTTAGATATGTAGCGTTATTGAAAGTGAAACAACTTCACACCACAGTCGTTGGAATCTGGATAACAATCGAAGAATGTCCTGCTTAAGAGGCGCAGACTAGTAGGTAGGTACGTTCTGTTTAAGGAATTCTCCGACAGAAGAAGAAGGAAGAAGGGCATTCTCCGACAAGGAAAAAAATGGTGTCCTCCTAAGCCACATAGCTACATACCTAAATGATAAAAACGAAAACCGTCTAAGATACGAAAAGCCGATTGAAGTGGACGAAAGACCAATGATAAACGTCACCTCATCAATGGGCATTTGTGCAGCTCTTCCTTAGCTTTTATTCATTTAAAACCTGGAGAAGCGGTCGTAATCACATAATTTCCGTGCATTTCCCAAGGACTAACAGGAAAGACTACTATAAACTCTGATTTGCCTAACAAGCATAACGATCAGTATGAGATCGCTTAATCATCCATATCCATAGGCCATAGTACCTACCCTACATGTCGTATCCGTGACAATCAACAATGCCCGAGTTACGAAATATCGACATATCCATCAAGCGGACCCCGGCTCTTAAAATTCTCAAATATGAATTCGAAAACCAAAATATACCGATACCCGAGGGAAGAACTGACAAAAGGACCGAAATTCAACAATGAAACATTCCTTAAGTTAGGTACCTACAGTAAAACAAGTTACGGGTCTTATTTTTATCCTTCGTGCATTGAATCCGGACCATTTTTTGCGTCGGTATTTCTGCGAAGTAGCGTACTTTCGATTTCAACTCGCTATAGCTATTTACCGATGTTATCGCGTACTTCATCTCAAATACAAAGTTACTCACAGCTTCATTCTTGTGTAAATAACGACGGCTGATGACTTTTCTGTAGGAGAAAATTTTCATTGTCAAGAAAACAACTCGTATTTGCAGTTTCATTTCCAATAAAATGTCAAAAACATTCCCGAACCTCTCCCCAATGACAATTTCCTCTTTTGTAGCGCCCATCAGGATTCAACTGGCTGGTAAAAACAGAACAAAAGCAGAAGATGTTGGTTTATCACACCAGCCAGCTAGTTGTATAAATATTTTAAAATTAATTTTGCTGTTGTACCTAGTAATTTCAATTTCGTAAAAGATATAAAAATTATGGGAGGGAGATTTTTCAGAATCTAGGCCCTAGGGTATCAAGTGGGACCTCAGAGAAGAGCTTATGGAAGGGACTAGAAGTTATTACTTTTATAGCCAGAAGGCTACTGTAAAAGCATACGGGGCCACCTATCACTAAAGCAGGTGCTGAGATGATAGAATTCAAAGAACGAAAAATTATGTTTTACCATAACTTCCTAGTGGGTATACATTTTTGCCTTCCAACTTTAATCTAGGAAGGGCTTGAGAAAATTGAGGGTTTTTAAATGGAGGGTGTGTTTCAAAGGGAACTGCAAATTATCACAGTTGATTAGTGGTACAGTCCCCTGCAAAGAAAAGTGACCCATCTCTTACTAAACACACAGTAAAAGATGGGTTACTTTTCTCTGCAGGTGACTGTACATGTGAAAAGAGTTCTGTGATAAATGGTAATTGATATTATGATTAATAAGTGATTAATTATTATTATAATTACCAGGGTAATATTTAACTATATAAATATTTGACTATGCCATCCTTGACACAATGAAATAATACAAAACTCATGTAGCATGTCATGTTCTTTGTAAATAATAGTTTGGCTTCATGTGGCTTGAACCCATCAATGGTCCACTACTGAACACGGCTCTCTCCTTTGGAGGAGGCCTAAAGCATACTCGACCATGCTGCCACAATACAGATTGATGGAGGGGTTAGAGGCCAATGTAAGTTTTGTAAGATTCAATGTGGATCAAATGCCTGTGACACAAATAAGATATAACAGATACAAAATATTACCCAGAAAAAAAAAACTGAGGATCAGTCTAGAATCTAATTGAATTATCAATTCTTTTTTGACAAGACACCATTATTTCTACTCATTGATTGAAACCTCATTAGTAATACGAGACCCAATGCTCAAAGTTTTGATGAAATTGTAGAAATACATAGTAGGCATATTTCAGGCTTCATCATCATTATAATCATCATAACCCACTTCTGGGTCGGGTCTCCCCTAACAATATTCAAGGGGAAATATGAATTGTTTCAACTCTGAATATCCCTAATACGTAATTATATAACTCGTAACATAAACAGTTAATATTGTTCAGCCACATTTGGATGTAGTCACTTGGATATCCAAGCTTATTTTGAAAACTTGCTGTTTAATATGAACTCTTGATCATCCACAATTCTTTTGTTAATCTTGTAGACTGACTTGTATATAAGTGTATACAGGGTTTTAGTTGATTTCATCTTGAATTGAAATTTATTTATGGAAGTAGATAAGAATCTACTTCTACGTCCTAAAGTAAACATGAAAATACAGCTATTTATCAACAGGTAGACTGCACACAGTAACTTAGTTCAAATCATTATAAACAATTGCTGTTTAAATATTTTAGAAAATGTCTTCGTGGTATCTCCATTATACACCAACCATTTATTCACAACTTTCTTGTTAGTATAAAATAAAAATAACTGCAAATAATTAAAAAATCCCACATGGTATTTGCATTTCATCATTACACCAACGCATTTGTAAATTCAAATACATGTGAAATAATTAAATAAAATAAAAACTAAATTGCTTATTTACTTAGCAAAAATATTTACATACACAACAAAACAATATTATTATAATAAAATTAATATGCACGTGTGCATTGTCAGTTCAGGAATTCAACCAAAATAACAAAATAACTTGGTTAAAGTTTAAAATAATAACTTTTAGTTTGCGTGTACGAAATTCCACACTACTTCATTATTATTAATCAGACGGTTATAACCCGAGACATCGAATCGAAAAGCTATCCATCTCTGTCATCTTGCACATGTCTAGCGCAAGTGCAACAGAGACAACACGATTGATTGAACTTGATGCGATATTAAAAGAGGACAGTTAACTGTTCCACATTTTTTACAAGCCAGCTGCGATGAACAGCTGTTTGAGCCGGCATGATGGTAGGCGTTGACTCGCTTTCAAGTTTAGCATGATGATTGAATGATAATACATGAAAATATGTACAACCGAACGAAAAACTAAAATTGTATAGATAAGACATTCCTTTGTTGGCAATAATTATCGAATAGTCGCAAAACTATAACATTAAAAACAATTTTCGTTCGCAATGAGTAACGGAATCCCACATTTTAGAAAATACCACGTGATAAATAAACCCAGATGCAGATGAGAAAAATCCTTGCTTAGAAAGGGGTACCATTTTGATTTCGTCCTCCATGTTGAGTCCGAAAACGCAACCATTTTGCATAACTTATCCACATGAACTACGAAGAAGGGAGTTTTATGACGACACCAAAACATATAAATTCGCGCACGAACCGTACTTTTGGTTTTAATTAAATAACACATGTTGAAACAAAACACCGGCCGGTAAATCCCTTTAGACCTACCTTAACAAAGCTGATCGATGTTGTTGTTCCCTCGATGTCCAGCAGTAGAATTTTGCATTTCTTTACGATCTCGCTGATTTCTTTATTCTCGTTAGCCATTGCTAATCGTACTACCTTGATCAGGTGTACTTTTTATGAACGTTCGTTTTTTATTTGACTAGAAATTATTCCACGCCACACTACCCCACACCACAGAAAAAAGCATTGATTGAACGAGACACGAGAGCACAGCGAAGCGAACTGAGGACGCGCGGGGATCGGGGTGCGGTTATAAAGTGCAAGCAAGATGAATATACAGAATACAAAAGAGGAACAGAGATGTGAGAGCGGAAGGATACACCCTGTATCAATGCTTCCAACATAGTGAACATCCCCCTGAATTGCCATGTTTAACACATAGATAAATCTATGGTTTAACGACTTGAGAATAAAATAATCGAACACCATGAAGTAGGTTCCGTATAGTTATTAATTTTAAAATGTAGTTTTTTTGTCGGATAAATTATATTATACATGACATAAGTTCGAAACACAATGTTCGAAACACTACACAATTAAATTATGTTGAAAATTTATATTCAGTGTTTAATGCTTATAATTTTTAATTAAATGTTTCAAATAACACATCTTTTGAAGATTACGTAACTTCTATCCACAATGAGTGATCATGAGTTAAATTTAATAATTAAAAACTTGGCTTTAATGTAGATGTTAAATATGTACCATAAGCAAGACACACTTTATTTATTTTACGGGTTAGCCAACATAGCGCAACAAATCAATATCATAAAATTAAAATAAAAGGGTATTTGGTAAAAGTAGAAAGTAATGGTAGATATTTAATTTTATTAATCTTTGTATTCCTAGGTATACAGTAATTATTATTACACATTGATCTTAGCCAAAAGGCCGAGAAGCGAAAAAAATATTTAATTCGTGGTCTACTGTATGTTTCTGTCTCTACTCTCTCCCCATAACCCATAACCATTTGGAAATTCTCTCACCACGATGCAATGGATTGCTCAATGTGTAAATTAAAGAATTACATATAGGTACCATACCATTTTAGGATTTTTTGATACAACGTCATTTGTATCGTTGCGAGATAAATGTAGTTTAGATAAAATGTATGAAGCTAACATTATTATTTCAGACCATTTCAGACGATAGAACCCTCGCGTGAACTGTTTTAAAATAGATTATTTTATTAATGCCTCTCGGCAAACGTTTTCATCAACAAGAATTTCAAGAACCAAACCAAACATTACTGATAGAATTACAATTACTGAAGTATGTTCGCTTTACATATTTACTTTCATAGTTTGAACAGTTACAGATGTAAATAAAGTTGATTATTGAAGAAGCCTTGCCGCTCCTCGGATCCGCAGTTTGTACTTTGTATTGTATTCTTAGAATAATAATAAATTGTATTGATCGGGTGTGTCGATCCTGCTCGAGTTATTGATCAAGTGTGTCGATTCGATACTAAAGTACTTAAGTGTCGAACTACAGCCGTTTTCTATATTCTATTTTAAATCCTTAATTCATAAATGTTCATTGTCTACCAACTGCCAAAAAATCAATGTTTGTTATTGTTTTGTCAACTAACTTATCCAGAGATAGATAGCAGATTATTAAAAACGGCTGTTGGTGTAGAAAGCGGTCGTGGTTCATGGCGGGGGGCGTAAATTTGCTGAGCGCTTCAGTACTTCGGAGGGCGCCTAAAACTTTGATGCAGGTTATGTAATAATTGTTAAGCCATGTCGGAGGTCTTCGGGGGCATAAATACTCTCCAACCCGCATTGGTGTAACGTGGTGGCCTCTTTAGGAAGGGATCCTGTAGGAGACTATTATTAAGTTGGAGCCAATGAAAGTAATAAAACCAATTTATTTTTGGTAAACCATGTATTTGATTAAAGTAATAATAATGAAAGTTATTACATAAGTTATTTATAAAAAAAAACTTAGCTCAAATGCCTTAGTTATAAAACTATATCTTTAATATACATTTATCCTTAGTTTAGCTATGTTATACTTTAAACATTTTTTGAACACTACATAAATTAATATGAATATAAACATTATAATAAAACTAAACGATGAAGTCAAAATGTTATTAAATTTCGCTTATCTTTCTGTACAAGTCTTTAAAATAAAAACTATAAATGATCTAGCAAACTACTTTTAGAAGGTTTATTAGATTCTTGTTTCATTTTCTTCAGTAGTCTTGGAGTGTCAGGAGCTGCATCAGCCTTTCGCTTGGTTGTCTGCAAATATATTTAAAAGGCGTTTTCATAAATAGATTAATAATAATTTGTATGAAAGACCGACATACAGACCGTTACGTTGCCGACCAAGAAAGAAAGACAGAAGGACTAATTAAATGTTAAAGGAACTAACTTATTGTTAAAGGAAGTAGATTTAAAAAAATATGTGCGTAAGTGATAACTATATGAACAAATAAATTAGTTTTTTTTTGATTATCGTACCTTGGTACCAGCGTCAGGGGTGATAGCAGCGAAGACAAAGTTCCCTCTGTTGGAGGAAGCGTTGACCTTGGGCGCGCCGTCTCCGTCGCCGGCCAGCGGAGTCGCCAGCGCTGCGAGCCGCGCTAGGGCTCCGCGACCTCGCGTTAACAGGGAATTGTGGTAGTTTTGCTGAAATTGTAAAATTATTGTTATTGAGGCGCTCATAGCCCGGTGGCTTGCGTGCGGTCGGTAGCAGAACAGGTGAACGCTAGTCGGAAACATTTCTTGTGCACTTAAAAAATACAAATAATACGATGTATGGAATCGAAGGTCCGTAAAATTGATAATAATTACTAAAAATATTACTGTACAAACCTGGAGTAAAATTAAGGGTTTCTTTGGACTAGGAATGCTGTTGCCTACTTTCTTTTCGGTTGAATCGTGTGCTTTAGTTTCCGGGCTGGATTTTTCCTCCAAATTGGAGCTTTTGTCTAAAGTAGTGTTAGCTGTTGTCTTCGAGGCCAGTGTTGCTTTTATAAACGCACTTCTATTGATGCTGACATTTGCATCGTCCTCATCTTTTTCTTGCTGAAATTAAAATAGTTATACATGTTTAAAACTTATCTTACATACGTACATATTGGTGCATCTGAGTATATGACTGAAGAATTCCAACTAGTGGTATGAGTAAAACTAAAACATTAATCAACACTTTTTACAATGCCAACTATTGGCAACAATCAAAAGTTACTATCATTGATAACTGCATGATTTGTGATTGTAACCGTTGCTACAGTTGCGTAGCTAGGGTTAGCTGGGTTTTAAAGAGCTTATGAGAAATAAATAGCGCTAAACACTTAATTTATATATTGACTTATTTAAACTATGTGGATTTACTAACTATGACATGATTATTTGTACTAATATTGACTTATTTAGAATTTTTGAATGATGATTTACTAACCAGGATTTATTAACTCATATTAATTAATATTATAATGTCACCTACAGTTTAATTTAAGTGAATACACAAACGAATTAGGACATGCCTGTAATGTTAGTGGTAATATTTTTGAATAAATAAATAAAAATATTAAACCGATTTTACTTCGGAACCCTAAAAACTGGTCACTACTATAAAAGCCAGTGATTACCAGTTTCCTCAGGAACATTTCCCTCTCGTGCCGCTGTTTTCTCCACTGCTCCTCAGACTCGCCCTCGTCTTCCTGCGTGTCTGCGAGCTCGTCCACACTCATTCCCGGCTCCTCCCCTCCGTCTACAGTTACAGTACAACGAAATATTAGTTTCAAAAATAAAATCCCAAAGTTAATACGTGATTTGCCAATGGAATTATTTAAGAAACATGTAAAATCTCAACTTATAGGCAAAGGCTACTATACTGTAGATGAGTACATAAATGACAAAGACGCATGGAAATGACCAGTAGCTCGAGCACGAATATTTGCGAGAAAGTATTTGTATCGTTAACGTAAGCAATTTGTATGGCATTTTTTCAAAAGCGCCCCTATCGTGCGTAAATGGTACTAAAATGCCATACAAATTTGACAAATTGCTTACGTTAACCATACGAATACTTTCTCGCAAATATTCGTGCTCGAGCTACTGATCTACAACCAGTTCCGTACAAGCTAGTGATACTTTTTTGTAAGAAATATACCAATGTATTTTATTTTTAAAAGATGTGCTGAGGAGTTTCTTTCGGCTTTTCTTCTCTTCCATGACAAAGCACCTTTCCGAAAAGCTAGTCCATTAAAAATTACGTGCATAAGTGTATCAAAGATACCTACATGAATAAATGATTTTGAATTTTGAATTTTTCAAAACGAAAACCGCGTTCTCAAAATAACATAATCATCTTAATATATATAAATTATGTGTCACGTTGTTTGTTGTTTGCACAGTGCGCAGTTTGATCCAACTTGAAAGATAGGATAGCTTACATCTCAAAATAAATAAATAAACTTTTGACAGAACGAAGTCTGTCCGGGCAGCTAGTAATAATTATAAATTTGAAAGTTTGTGAAGACGTTTGCACGGTTAGCGACCTAGTTCTTCCGGTGAAATTTTAGTTAAAAATTTTCTTAAGGCTCCGTGCCGCGATATCAACAATTTCAGTTCAATTTTAATCACTGTTTGTGTGAACAGGATAAAGAAATTTTAACTTTTTTTTTGTTACTATAAGAGTCTAAGCTCCAACTCAGAGTCACTAACGGTTATTTAAATCGCTCCTTAGTACAGAATTTGTATGGTGATTCTTTACTAAGGAGCAATTTAAGCAAACTCGAGTTTAGATTATACAGAGATAAATAGTTTTCGAAAAAAAAAGGAGAATTGATTGGTTAATTAATTTATCACGCCATCGTAGACCCCAGTGGAGTCTCCCATGGACCCCGGGAAGTCCACCTGGACCACTTTGGGAACTAAGCATTTAAAGCTAAAACGAATTTCTGTTTAATATTAATTATTTTTTTAAACTAATATATCAATAAAAAGTACTGCCAATATTGTTTACCAAATAGGTCTCGTCTAACAGAGTATACCACAACCATGTATATAGAAGAGTGTGGACCATAGACAATATATATCTATGGTCCATTCAGTCCATTCTCTAGAATGGACTGAGCAATACCCGCATGAAATTGACATCTAGATAGAGAGAAAGTGATTGTGCGGCCAATACCTATCTCTTTCCTGTAGGTCTGTAGTAACCAAGGCTGTGACGTGGACCAATCGGAATTCTAGAAAAAGACAACTACTACCCGCACGATCGCTCCATCTCTCTCACACTTTGCTGCCCGTTTACTTTACAGTTGGATAGTGAACGCTCAGTCCATCCTCTGTCTATGGTGTGGACTGACCTGCGTCCTTCCACCGGAACCTGCGCTGCCGGTGTCCGTCGCCGAGGTCGCCGTCCTCGAACAACAGCTCCTGCAGCAGCCGCACCTCGCGCTTGTCTTGGTTCAACACTTCACGCCTGGAACATATCGTAAACACATTAGGTGGAAATTAATGCAGTTATTATTAATTGCATTTTTTTTATACCAAAAAAGTCAATGCTTGACCACAAAACCACCTGATGGTAAGCAGTAATGAAGCCTTAGATGGTAAAGCACACTAACTTAGTAGAAGCCTATTCACTCTTGTCCTGACTTGAAGACACCCACATTATAATCAGAGGGGAACACCCACGCAGGCAATTTATTCCAGTCCCTTGCGGTACGTATAATAAAAGACGAAGCAAAGCGCAACGTCCGCACCGGGGGGGATGTTGATTAATTGTTAATTTAATTGGGGGATGTTGCAATTTTTTTATCTATATTTACTATCTGTCCCGGAAGGAACCAAACCGAGAATGACTTCGCAAGCAAGGTCACTATCAACTAGGTTACGGGGTCGTCAAGATGTACTGTATTAAAAAGCTTACATAAGGGTGACTGATATAGCTCAAAGAATTAGCCGGTTGAAGTGGCAATGGGCTGGCCACATAGTTCGAAGGACCAATAACCGTTAGGGAAGAAAGATCCTCAAATGGAGACCAACGACTCGGTAAAACGAGCACAGGACGCCCCCCGACCAGGTGGACTGATGACCTGAAGAAGACAGCGGGTATCCGCTGGATTCAGAAGGCTCAGGACCGGTCTGAGAGGCGTATATTAGGGGAGGCATATATCCAGGAGTGGACCTCTAAAGGCTGATGGATGGACGGAAAAAGCTCACATATGTATCTCTCCGAGCTCTCTCTGCAGCGTCCCCTGGTGGAAGGTGTCGTCATCTCCCTCCTCTCTCTCCATGCGGTCCAGCCCCGCCTCATCCTCGTCTCCAGACCCCGCCCACTCGTCCTCTGACGTCAACTCCGCTTCCTGCTCGAAGAAGGCACCTACACGCTTCTTTTTGGGCTTGGAGAGGATTTGTACCTGGAAAAATTAAAATAGAATAGAATAATATATTTTTTATTTCCAAGGCCACGAACACAAATATAATAAATAAACACTTTAAAAAAATTAAAATTACAGCTACATTACAAATACAAAGTTATTGCTACATTATGCTCAAATGTATCCAGTGGCCTAGAAAAAGGAGCCCATTCAGCATAATGCGGTGGTGTTGACTACGGCACTGATTTTCAGTGAGGTTAAATCTAGGTAATTTAAATTATACTAACTGTTGTCGTTAAAGTAGGTATATATGAGTGGTGGAATATGCTCTAGGTATCAGAACAAACAGAAGTAGGACATCAATGGGTGGATCTACCCAGCTAATAATATAACGTGTATGTACCTCATTCTCTTCAGAGTCATACTCTACTAGTCTGTCATTGTCCTCTTCTATCTCAGATTCGTATGTTTCTTGTTCAACTTCTGAATATTCCTCTTCTTCATCGTCTGGAAATGTAAATTCAAATAAAAATATTTGTTGTGAATAAAATTATAGAAATCTGTTCAGAAATTTTAAGCAGACGGAACCAAATATTTATGAAAGACATAAAAATTTAGAGTAAAATAGGGTTGGGTCGTCAACCAAAGTAAAGGATCTTCAATCGTAAACTTAATTTGTTAATGGACTCCCATTCCTAAAAAGCTTCATCACAATGATGACATTTATATTGTTATTGTCTATTAAATATTTTAAAAATAACGATATACAGGATAATCTGATAGAAAAATACCTGAAATTTGCAGTGCTCTATCCTCCAACTTGCGTTTTTTTCGTTTCTTCTTTTTATTTGTACTCTCGTAGTTTTCATTCATTTCGTCATCTGATTCAATCACGAATTTTTTTTTGATTTGAGTATTTTCTATATTCTCTGTACCCTCTTTATCTTGCTTTTTAGTGGCATTAAAGAAGTATTTATTGGGTTTTGGAGCATCGAATTCAGGATCATCTAATTCGTCAAGAATCGATTTAAGTAATTTATTTTCTCCTTCATTTACTTTTGGTTTGGGATTATCAACCTTCTCAGATATTACTTCTTCAGTTTTTTCTGGTGTCGATTCAGTTATCGAATCATCAGTCTTGTTCTCATTGTTATCAAATTCGGCCTCAGTTTGTGATACAAATGGATTATCGTAAAACTTACCAGTACATAATTCAGCCACATCGTCGCCTATTTCTTGAGACTGAGAAAGTTGCGATGATTCAGCTTGAGGCGTTACTACATTTTGTGAAAAGCCACCCGTGCACATTCCAACAATCGCTTCGAAGTTGTCCTGTTTTAAGAATAGATAGTACACATTAATTACAATATTAGATGTTTTCCCATTTTGCTAGTGAACAAATAATCACATTTTAAGAAGAAAATCAGAAGTGGTTCAACATCGCAAAGATGTTCGTCAACATAGTACTTAACACATAATTTTCGGCGAAAATGAACTAAGCATATTTTTAGCTGCTGGATAAAACTTAAGTCATCATTTAGTAAGAATAAATAGAACTGGTACACCAAGTTACTTAGTACCTTAGTCCAGAATATTTACGTTTGGATTTGAAGTGCATGAAGTCACTTAAAAGTAGTGGTAAATTATTTGCTTTCAGTGAAAATTACCACAAATTATAATAAGAAAATTTTACAATACTTACATCACTACAAGGCTGAGTTTCACAAATTACATCAATTTTTTCTGAACTAAGGTCCTTTCTATCACCAATATTTTCTGTACCAGTATTCAAGGAGAAAGTCTGGGAACCCAAGTCTTCTAAGCTAGTATCTGCAACTTTAGGCTCATCTATTTGATTCAAAGCTTTCTGAGTAGCACATTCTTGACTACTAAATAAATCATCTGAATAAGTCTTCTGTGGTTGAGCTAAATGTATTTCATCGTCTGCAACATGAAAATTATGGTATTTAAATATATCACAACATAAATATACAACATAAACTTAAATCTTGATCAATATTTATATTACAAAAATTCTCTATGATTTGTAGCTTTAAGACATTACCTTGTGATTCGCGAATTTCGTTGCTTTTGGATTGTGAAGCGTTATCAACTAATGCATCACTTTTAATTTCTTCATCATCAGAATCTTCAAAAGCTTTTAAAATTCTGCCTTTCCTACATTTTGTTTGCTGCTCTTCTTCCTCTGATTCTGATGATTCTTCGTCATCGTCATCTTCAGAGTCATTATCATCGTCTTCATTGTTTTCATCAATCTCATTATCATCTACGCCCTCTTTGTTGCAATCAACATCGTCAACGTTTTTAACATCTTCATCTTCAGATACTTCAGCTTCGTCGTCTATCAAAGGATTTCGTTTTCGTTGTTTCTCTTTTACATCGTTAACATCAATGTCTTCTGTTTCTTCCTCACTACTAGATTCTTCTTCTTCATCATCTATAACCTCATTTTCTTCTAATTTTGCTTCAATTTTTTCAATGTCTTCTCCATCAAATTCTTCCCCTTCGACTGCATTCATTTCGGATTTCAACTGGTTTTCTACCTCGAGACGTTTTTCCCATTCCAGTGACCGCTGTTCAGCTATTTCTTCTTCTAACTTCTGTTTTAATTTCAAATGCTGAATGCCGGGTTTAAACCTAGAAAATAAAAAATACAAATCATACTCACTTACACGCAAAGAATAACGAGTGACATTTTAAAAATGTACTTACTTTTTCTCCCTATCTTTCTCCATTTCTTCCTCAGATTTTAATTTTGCAAAATATTTGAACCGCTCTTTTAAAATTTCCAAACCTGTAAGCTTTTTTTGAGTATTTTCATCGTTATCATCTAAATCTATAACCATGCCTGGAGTTCCCGTTAGCATAGGTTTCATTTCTAATGTGGCTTCAATTGTTGGCAATCTTTTATGGGATGTATCTGGAAACAAAGGATTTAACATTTGTTTATTTCTATAAAAAAATTGATGTTTAAATCAAAATTTATTTTATAACCACCTTTATTAACTTCGGCATTTTCGATGATTTTCTCAAGCTCGTCGATAGTAAAATCAACGTCAGAAAATTCATCACTTGAATTAATTTTAGATTTGTCATTAGTTATTAAATTTTTTTCTCGATCATTATCTTCACTTTTGTCATTAGTATCTAATTCTATCACCTCTTGAAGTTTTCTGACTTGACTTCCTTCTAAATCACAGGATTTGTCTTCAGAATTTGTAAATTCTGTTTTTTCTGAATCATAATGTAAAGAAATTACTTGGCTTTCCTGTTCTTTGTTTTTGTTTACGTCTTTCAACTGTAGTTCACTCTGTGGAAGAATTTCCATTACTTGATCGGCTTCCTCTGCTGTATTTACAGTTTCCTTATTGGAGCAATTAGAAGAAAGAGAATCATGTTCTTCATGTAAAATTGATGTTTCCATTGGTTGTTCTTCGTTTTCTTGTACATTATCAGTTTCTTTCTCAGAATTTTTGGAGTTAGCTTCATCAAGTGTTTCATTAACATTATTTTGAATGTTTTGCTCATTTAAGTTTTTTCGACTGTCATTCATATTATACTCCATGTTGATATCATCAAATGTCTTGTCATTAGCATCAGAAGTATCACAGTTTTCATGATTCAAATTCATTGAAGCCTTATTATCATTATTTTCTGTATTGCCTACAGATTTGTTTTCAGAAACTTGTTCTTCGTTTTCTTCTTCCTCATCTGTCTCGCTCTTGCATAGTTCCATTATTTCTTTTTGTCTTTGTTCCAACATTAACCTTTAAAAATTAAAATAATGGTAATTTTAAAACTTTTGCTTTTTATTAAAACTGGCAATAGTTTAATTTTAAATACTGTTATAGAAATGCAAATATCAGAGGAGCCCTAGAGCATGAGATAGTGTCGAACCAAGTCAAGCGTCTGTCTACCTGAAGGCGGCCATCATAGTTTTTTAATGACTACTGGGAACAATAGCCTAATGTACCCTGTGAAACCCAAAAGCATCCTTAGGGTCTTGACTCTGATCACTTATAATCAAAACAAACACCTAGGCTATAAACACATGAAAAATTACTTACGAGTATTGCCTCAATTGTTCATTATTCATTTTTATTGGCAAGGCTTTCCCATCTGATGTTAGAGCCGGTTTCCTTCTATTCATTATATCTTTTAAAGTTAATGCTTTTGGTCTATGATATGGCAAAGACACTTCTTTTTCTCTTAACATTCTGTTTGATTCACTCTTAATTTTTTGCATATTCTCCATTGCTTGCTTCGCAGACATCTGTCAAACAAAAGAATAATTTCAATGAGTGCCGATGAGTAAGAGTTCAGATATTTGAGGAATCTTATTTAAATATTTTTGGTAACATTAAATTAAAGAGTTTAGTTTTAAATACACATTAACAATAATTAAGGAAACAAAATTGTATTGGTATTGCAAACAAAATTGTATTGGTATTGCAAACAAAATTGTTATCAAAACGTTATGTTTTGAATTTAAGACAAAACTGTGATACAATAATTTCATCTCTAGAGGTAAAAGTAAAATCATATTTATATTTTTTTTAAGTATATTATGGCAATGAAATAAGTTGTAGTTCTAAAGTAAAAAGATAAATTACCCATCCCTTTAATTTAATTTCCAGAATATAATTTTAAAATATTAATCATTGGTTTATTATTATTATATGCTCTTACCCTGGGTGGTTTTTCTGGTTTTGGGGATGTGAGTTTGGTAGATCTGGGCTTGGTTTTCTTTAGTTTAACATCTTTAACATTAACATTACTTTCATCTTCTGATGTGTCTGGATCACATATTGCTGTTAATGAGTCTCTTGTTTTCTTCTTTAACTTCTAGAATGTAAATCGCAGTAATAAAAACACTCCATTATTAACTAGGAGTAATAAAATTTATAACTGGGAGGACTAAAAATGTTAAATGCAATAGTAAAATAATGAAATGAAATAATCATTTATTCATGTAGGTATTACTCATACACTTATGCACGTCAATTTTTTAATGTACTAGCTTTACGGAAAGGCGCTTTGTCATGGAGGAGAAGAAATGCCTTAAAGAAACTCCTCAGCATGTATCTTTTAAAAATAAAACTTATATTTATTACATAAATAAATATTCTCTAACCTGAGCAGAACTGGTTGCCTAGCTGGTCATTTCCAAGCATCCTTATCATTTAAATATAGATTAGAATAGATTCCCATACCTGTTTTATTTTGGAGCAAGAAATCTCACCATCTGACGAATTATCTGTGTCACTGCCACCAGATTCTGCAGATGATTGATCATTGGATTGGTTTTCTTCAGTTATACCCTTTGGCTGCTTCAATTTTCTAAACTTATCTTGCAAATTTTTATTTTTTATTTTGGTTCTACTGAGATCATAGTTACTAATTGGTTCTATTCTATCAGTTTCTGGAAGCGATTCACTGTCACTATTCGATATATTTCTTATCCTTGACTTTTTCTTCGTAGTGAAAACCTCCACGTTATTGCTGCCATCAGAATCAGATTTTTGAGGTGATGATATTGTGTTGACTTTTTTAAGATCATTTTCTTTATCAGTATCACTATCGCTTTCAGTAAGACGTTTTAATCTCGGCTTGATTTTTTTAAACTGTATTTCACAGCCATCAGAGTCGTCGTCACTAGTTGTTGAAATTTTATTAAAATTGGTTATATCTTCATTAAAGATGCGTTTTAAACAAGAAATTTCTTCAGTCATTTTTAAAACAGTGAAAATGGGATGCTAAAACTTAGTAACACAGGGATAAGCTTCCATTATATTTGTAAATTAGTGAACAAAGAAGCTAAATCACTTAACGTGGATACTTTTATTATTGTAAAATTTATAATCCTCTACGTGTACGGTGCACTTGACATTTCTTCTAGTAACAGACAACAGTTACATCTAAAATTATAGTTCTTCAGTTTCGCGCCATCCGCCATCAACTAGGGATGTTCGATCCGGATCGATACTTGTGTGGATCGATACAATGGCATACGATCCGCTCGATATTTGTATCGATACAATGGCATTCGATCCACTGGCGGATCGATACCCATGCAGGGTGGATCGGATCGGTTGGATCGGATCAAAATTATTATGGAATTAAGGTAGACTTCTTTAGATCAGTGGTTGGCGCATCATTATTACACGAACAAGAAGGCTTCTACACATTTTTTAAGCAATATTTGTCTGATTTTTTTTTGGATAGAAAGTCTGATCCATTAATTAAAGTATTTGTTAGCTAGAAAAGTTATTTGGGGAAACTCTGTGACATAGCTCTTCGGTATTTATCAGTGGTAGGAACTTCAGTGCCCTCCGAATGGCTTTTCTCGTTAGCCAATAGCATTTTAAGTGAAAGTAATCAATTTGATCCTAGGCGCTTATCCAATTTACTATTCCAGCGTTCATTAAAATTTAAGGTTTTTCAAATGTAATTTATAACCCTTGCACGATATATTAATGTATTTGATTTATAATGAGTTTAAATACACGAGAGTTCTAAACCAAATATATAGTGTTATAAAGTGAGATATTATTATATATTTTTAGGAATCAGAAATGAAATAAATTAAAAAAAAGAAAACATTTATTAAGCTATAAAGTAAATCACTAAATTTAATTAATCAAAAATTTAATTATAACAAAAAGTACGAAATCGGGCAGAGTAACGCCTTATAATTAAGAATTGTCCAATAGTGATACACCATAAAGACACCCGATACGAACAACGGTCGGAACAAAACTGAGCGCGCGCCGCATGGACCGCTCCTTATATAAGTTTTGGCGAGCGAGTCACGCCATCTTTAGGGCTGTTGGCTAACAATATAATATGATGTTCCTACTACATACCACATTGTTTTAAAAAAACTTTAGTAACTTTTTCAATATTTATATAAACAATATTTTGAATAAAATTAAATCTGATATAAAATTTTATCTAAAACGATTTATCTTAATATTGGCTTAATGATCTATCTTTATTTAGAAACCCACTGAATTAAGCTTGTCGATAGTATAAATAACCATATTTAAAATATTTTATTCGATTCTGGATCGATACAAAAGATCATATTAAATTATACGGTGTATCTACTAGGGCTTCCATATATTCGATAAAATTTATATTCGAATATTCGAATATTTTTTGGGAACTATTCGAATATTCGAATATTATTCGAACATCAAAAAAACTTTAATAATCACGTGTTTAATTAAACTTAGGAGTATTTTGCAAGTACATACAATATTTTGATTTTGTTCGTGTTAAATGAACGAATGTATGTTGTAATAGTTTCCATAAATAAATAGTTGCTTGTCTCTGAAAATTTATGGTTTTTAAGGAAAAGAAAAATACCAAGTTTGATGATATCGTTAATTTATCTAACTTTATGATTTTTTGTGAATTTTCAAGTATACCAAGGTAGCCAGCCATAGCCAGAGAGTACTTAATCACTACTCACTACGTCACCTACGTGTCATCATCCATCCACCCATCCATCAGCCTTTGTAGGTCCACTGCTGGACATAGGCCTACCCTAACTTGTGCTACTCTGACCGGTCCTGAGCCTTCTGAATCCAGCGGATGCCCACTGTCTTCTTCAGGTCGTCAGTCCACCTGGTCAAGGGGCGTCCTATGCTCCTTTTTCCGAGACGTGGGCGCCATTCGAGGACCTTTCTTCCCCAACGGTTATCGGTCCTTCGAACTATGTGGCCAGCTCATTGCCTCTTCAGCCGGCTAATTCTTTGAGCTATGTCGGTTACCTTTGTTCGCCTACGGATCTCCTCATTTCTAATTCGATCACGTAGAGAAATACCGAGCATAGCCCTCTCCATAGCCCGCTGCGCTACTCTAAGCCTGTGGATTAAGCCAATAGTGAATCACCACGTCTCGGATCCGTATGTCATCACTGGAAACACTCACTGCTCGAACACCTTCGACTTCAGGCACTGAGGTAGTGTTTTGGACGACAAGATATGACGCAGTTTCCCGAACGCAGCCCATCCGAGTTGGATTCTACGAGTGACTTCAGTAGTATAGTATTGGGCATTCTGCCCCACTTGTTCGCTCAGGCGTCTGCCTTCGCGTCGTGGGGCAGAATGCCCAATAAGATTTCTGGTAATGTGGGACAGAAAGCTTCATTAAAATTTCTAAATTAGAAATGCAAAATAACTGTTTGTTGTTGTAAATAACGCGGTTTCAGCTGAGAAAGGAAACAAAACAATATGTAAAAATTATGTATTCATAGTTATAATATTAATGTTAATTACAGATTACAATCATTTGATATAAATGTAGGATGGTCCTCACACAGTTCATCCACCGAGTGCACCAAAGATTGAAGCTTACGCCATTGCGGTGTATCGTCTTGAGTCTGGAATTTTATCCGTACTAGCGCTTTCTTCCAGAGCTCTTGTGCATCAGTATTGCGCGCATCGTTGGTTTGGTAGACTTTCAAATCGATAAGGTAGTCCCCCGTTGTGTTGATCGCCCGACGTTCGTTGCCGTTTGCAACTCTGTTGACGAAGTACGTGGACAGCACGCGCGATGGAGGATCTTTGGATTTGCCGCCATCACGAGTAAGATTGAAGATGTCCACAGTCTTCCCTTTCTTTCTGTAACAAACATAAATAACCCGTATAAGTAAAAAATAACTTACTGATTGTGTCGGTTTTCAAAATCATTACGAAAAATAACACAATAAATACAAAAATTGTATTAATTTACATACTGCATGGTCATGTAAATAAAATGTTGTTACTTGTAAATGAGAGTAACAATTTAATTATATTAAGAATCAATATAGTCTTATCTTAAAAGTCAAGTTTACCGAAGAATAAATAAATTTTTACTCTGCAATCATAAGATTAGTGAAATATATTAAAATAAATCATGAACAAGAATAAATATAAACTTGATCGACATTTGCAGCAATAACCAGTGCCTATTACTGGTTATTTCAAAATAAATAAAAAAATATCTCCCATAATTTATATATCATAAACTATTTCAGTAACAGAAAGTGAATGTGTGTAATAAAAAATCAACTACTGACCGCAACGCCACATAAATATATCGAACGTAAGTACAAAATTTGAAATATTATAATTTAAATATAACGAGTAGATGTAAATTTAGTATGATTACCTTATAATGGCAGGCGATTTCTTCGTAGATTTACGCTTGCTTGTAGGAGTAGAATGTTTCCGCAGGAGCTCGGCACTGTGTTCAACATCTGTAGAGTTGCTGCGTTGATCGCACTCAGAGTCCGACCTGTAAATTGTTAAATTTTAATTAGATATTATTACTTGAAATACCTATGCTGAAAAAGGATTAAATGTTAAGTTAATGTTTATCTACTTGGAATGAACTAGTAATAATAAAACTATTAACTCGCACTTATAATTAATCTATTGACGATTATAACAATTATGAGTAAATTAAGTTAGTGAAAAATGTCAAAGTATTTGGCTACATGTTGTATCTGAAATATAAATTGGTTGAAGTAAAATATGAAAATTAATAAAAATTATAAAGACTTACATTTTAAATGGCAGCCACTTGAAGTATAATTACCAATACAACCACTGTTTGGATGGACTGAACTGCAGAGTGGAGGCACTCGGCGCTGGTTGCACTGTAGTCGTTGTAGGAGTACTTTGTTCCTATCCGAGGCTCGAATTTGATGTACCGAGCTCCGAAAACGTTAGCTTATAAGTCAGAAAAGACATGTAAATTTGGTAAAATGAAATGTAAGTGTGTTTAATAAAAATAATACACAAATTAGACATTTCTTATTTGTACGTATTACATTTGTAAAAAAATGATAACTAAGAATGTTCTAGAATCATTATTTGCTAACGCAACACAAAGACTTAGGGCTACCAAAATAATTGTCATACATGTTACGTACTATGTATAGACTGATGATCCCATTTTTACACTAAAATATGTGGAAGTGACATCCATAACCAAATTAGCTGCGTAATAATAAAAATTCGTATTGCTGAATAACACTTTTAAATAGGTGTGCAATAATCACAAGTATTGTGTTGAAAAATATGATATTTTTGTTAGGGTTGACAAACGATATAAATTTAAAACATTCCAACTTAAATTGTAAAAATAAAAATATATGATTAAAAGGGCTTGTTATTTACGTTTCACTGAGTCTTTTGTATTCTAGTTTAGGTAATTACATATCGAGAAAATATTGAATAATTCGGTAAATTAACAGACCATTAGCATTCTTAAATAAATATTCTATACCTATTTTAACGTAGATAACTTTGTATGTAATAATTAAGTAATAAATACAACATTTTGTTCCAGTAAATAGGTAATAATAATACATAATTATTTGCATTTGGATGTCAACCCTGATCGAAATGAAAAATCTTGCAAAATACCGTTAAGTACTGCAACCGGATGGAACACGACACTTTTGTTTTGACAAAACACAATAGGTATTGGTACTATTTGCACGCAAAATGTGTATTTTAATTTAAATTTAATTCGATTACTGAGTACAAGTTATAGGTATTTATAGTAATGGTAAAATCGATAGCAAAATTATTATAAGGTAATTATTATGTTAAATATTATATTCTATTATATTTCATTAAATTTTTGTTGTCATTAACAGTATTATTATAATAAGTTTGTTTTTTTATTTCAGATCATCACTTATTATGAACTGTGAGGCAGCAGAGGTGCTGGTTTGAAGCAAATATTTTATTTGTTGACTACATTTGCAGGTATAGAAATACCTACTTAACGAGGGAATGCTAATACTTTGGACATAATTAACAGAGACGACATTATTTTATTGTGAATATTGGGTATGTATTTAGTTGTTAATTCATATTACTATGCTATATATAATTTTCATATATTTCATATTATATAATTTTCATTATTTTTATCTGATTGAGTATTTTCGCGGTTCCTAAAAGAAATAATCCATTCTATGATGAATGGCAAAGTGGCTTATAATATTATTATCTTATCGTCCTGCTCGAGGGCTAAGTATTAATTGTTGGTTCGATCTCCACATTAAAATAATATTAATGTTCTTAGATCTATTCTATTACAAAATCAATTGTAGATGTGTCTTAGTGATTATTTTTGTATCTGTTGTTAAAATTTATTCCCGTAACAAAATAATTAAAAGTGTATTAAAATTATTATTTAATATGTGTTATTAAATTATGTTCGTATCTTATTCCAGAGCACGTCACTTTGATGAGAGATTGAGAGATGCAATTGAAGATGTGAAGTTTTGAAGACCTACAGCAGTAATTGGTAATAAAGTCTGATATACTTAGCAGCTAACTCAATAACTATACACCAGCCGACTATTCCAACACGCGAAAACAGTAGAAAACGTAAGGCAAACAGTAAACTTGTGTTGCTAACGGTTATTGTTAAATTTGAACACTAACTATTGTTAATTTGTTCACTAACCTACAAGGAACTTACTCTAGATATTTAAAGGCGCAACTTTGTATTCACCTTTAAGAATGAATTTTCTTAGGCAAGCCGCGGATACAGTTAGTCATGCAGGTATTACTCAGGATAATGTAGTTAACGCAGTTGCGGAAACGATCGCTCAGCGACAACACGGGCACAACCCCTCTTCTATCGTCAACCAGGAAGGTCACATACAACAAGACCATACATCTTCATCGCAAGAAAAAGCAACTCCCACTATCCCTCATTACGATTGTGAACCGTTCCTTTGTTTCCTGAAAAAAAGCAAACCGCGTTATTTAGCTCCTCCTTCAAAGAGTACCCTTCATCGTGTTTCGCAAGCAAGCACGAGCACGCAGGGAAACATAAATTTTTATCCCCTAACCTCTGCGACGCAAAGTAACGTAGCAGATGATAATTTACCATATTTGCCATATTTATACATAGAATATTTAGATGCCAACTTTTTATTGGACACGAGTAGGGAAAAGTCATTTGTAAGCCGTAAATTAGCTGATAAATATTTCGCCAGTCATAAAATTTACGAACCTTTTAATAATGAAAACACTCTACAGGCAATAATATTACCAATGCATAGACTATTCCAAAGGAACATGTGTTATAAGTTTTATATAAAAGACATTGATGATTTTTACGACGGATTAATAGGAACTGACCTGTTAAAAAAACTTAATGCCCAATTTGACTTGACCCTCCATAAACTATGGACACCACCTAGTAGTTTCCCAATTTACTATAACCCAGTTTATAATAGTAAATAGTTATAATAATTGATTCAGGGTTTTTCGAAAATTCTATTCTGTATGTATTATTTAATAGAGATGTTATCCATCGAAAAAATATCTTATTTAATTAAGCATGAAATATTTACACAAAGCGTGAATAAAATAGCACTATCAAGTAATGATGATAAACGTGCTATATCAAATTGCAATGTTGCAACCCGAGCGTGGGGGGGGCATTGTTCAATTTTAAAAGGATCTTTCAATTCTAAATATTGATATTCGTAATTGGTTTTAATGGGCATATAAATATCATTTATTTTATATTACTATAATAATATGTAGAGATTATGTAAATGTTCTTAGTAAAATATGTACCTACTTAGGTAAATATAAAAAATAATAAAGTTAATAAACATTTCTGTAATTGATTTTGTAATAACTATAAGTAACCTATGATTTGTATTCATTCAGTGTCCAAGTTTTATTACAACTTAAAAATGTACGTAAATAAGATTGTAAATTATAGAAGTTATTAGTAAGTTTTATGTAATATTATATACCTACTTATAAATAAACAACCTTTGTTAAAAATAATCTTTGTTTTATTGATCTATTTAAACTAATAATATTATAGTTTTTTTACCGAAGGTGGCTTCTAACTACCTACCTATGTCTTTAGAAGGATTTCCTTGATATTTTTTTGTATTTTCTTCTTAATACCTAAATATTTAGCTTTTACAATTCATGACAATAACTTATACTTGCGTAATAATAATAATAATGCTCCGGAATGGTAGGTATTATTGATACACGCAACATGTTATAACATGTTACAGTTCATCGCACTTTATGAGAAGGTATGATATATTTATGCAGACTTGCAGTTTACAATTCATACTAAATTATTTTAATATATTGAACTATAAAACTATATCTGAAAGAGTGATTTTCAAACAACTAATCTATATCCTTGATTGAATGCTAAGTTAACAATTTTGGATTGATTTGAATATATAAAGTTGATAGTTAGTTTATTTTTTATTATTTACGGAATATTAATAGAATTGAGAAGTTGTTTTTACAGTATTATACCTAGTACTTGTGTTATTATAATAATTATGTGCACGGTAAGTAAAGTACCTATTTGAATCTGATATAATATTAGTGATTTTTGTGTGTGCACATCAGATTTGAAAATGGATAATTATTTTTGTTTCAGGTATCTGATTCAGAGATTGTGTTTAGCCAGTATGCTCAGGATCCTTACGAAGGATTTTCCGAGCTGAATCGCTGTGAACCCGAGCAATACAAACTAACGAAAGAGAAAAAGTCCAAGCAACGTCGCCGAGAAACTTTGATAAAACATAACGCTACACAATCTTTTGTAATGAGCCGATTACAACGACGAGGCATTAGGTTAATAAAAATTTCTGTTATTGATCTCTGCAGCAACAATTCTCAAACAAGCTGCAGCGATAGTGAAAGTGAGAACGTTGTGATAAGTGCGCAGTACATTGTTAAGGATGCCATGGATAGTGTTATGGACGATACAGAATCGCTAGTTAAGAAAATATCGAAATCTTTAATAGACAATGATTTTTAATAAAGATACTATTGTTATTGTAAGTTATTATTTTATTATGTTTAAAAAATAAAAATGCATTTTTACTGAAGAAATTATTTTTATTTATAAAACCAAAACAAAACATTTTAGTGCCACCCTAAATGCTTTTTTATACATAACACATTTTTTAAAGCACAATGATTTGTGTGTACATTACAATTTAAATTGTTATCACAGAATTTTTTATGTAATTCAAACATGTTAGGACACTGGTCTTCACCAAGATCTGACACTTCACAATTTTCGCAAATGTTTTTTATCCACGTAACCTTCTCCAAACCTTTCACTAAGATATTTTTGTTTTCTAGATAGGGAACGATTATACGATGAAATTCTCTATAGTCAATATGTCCTTCGTTCCAATGAATACCTCTATTGTTTTCCAGCCACTTTACTTGTCTTTTTTCATCAGTTGTTAAATATTTGAATAAATATGGGGGTTTTATTAAGAATAATTGCGTATAATCACGTGTTGCGAACGCTAATTCTTTTACTATAAAATTATTGTACTGATCTTTAAATCCTTGAATATCCACTATGATGGTATCCTGCTTCATGATAATTTTTTTACAGTATTACTCAGTGGCTTATATTCAATTATACAGTCGTTTAATATAAGACAGTACGCGCCGGTTTGATCTGGTATATCAGAATCACTTTCAATTTCCACTCTAACGTCCACAACCGGACCTGTCTTCAAATTGTCTACTTGTCTAGAGCAGTCGACAACAAATAACGGCGCTAAATCTTTAAATTGTTTCTCACTCAACAAGGGCTCTGGACGACGACCATAATATGACTGTTGAAATCTAACATATTGTTCGTATAATAAGGCAATGTTGTTGTTTGCGAAGTTAACGTTTAGGTTCTCATAAGGGAAGTATGTTGAATTGAGATAGACTCTAACGCTGCGAAGAAGACAGTGATCGAACTGAGACATGTCAGAACTTGCATTATTTTTTCTATTTGTTTGTAGACCAATAATAATATATCTTGGTTTTTCTATTTGTGACGAAGTTTTAATTGCCCAAGTATGTTTTGTAGTTTTAGGTAAAGCTGGATATTCATACAGATCCCAATTTCTAAATATCATTTGAAGCGGTTTATCTCTTTCTAACAGTTTCAAAAAATTAAGCTTTTCTTTGTCAGATATTTTAATGTGTGGTACACGCCAAATAATTTTATTTATTTGAACGTCTTCTACAAATTCACCGGTATTGAGTTTCACAGCATTCAAGTTTGTGTTACTTCTTAGTAATATTAGTTCGTGTCTACTATTTATCACAACTTTTTTAAAATCTTCTGCAAAGCCCATTATGTTACAGAGTGGTATAGAAGCAGAAAATTTACCTCCATTTTTTATACCATCAATATCCCACCCCCAAGAATAAGCTATCTTAGATTCACTTTCGTTCATTGATATTAAAGATTTCATGGTGGTCGTAACGCCTGCATTCTTTATTTTATCAATCTCCACTCCGTTTAGCTCATACCTTATATCTTGAAATAAGTACAATAAAGCGTTATTTGTAAATTGAACACTGGTGACAGGATCCTTAGAATCTCGTTTTTTAACGATAACATTCCCTTCCAAATACAAGGTGCTTGCTGATGGTAGTACATATAAATCCTGTTGATTGATTGGTATGCGGATTTCATCATTTCTATTAAAACTAGTAATGTAGGGTTTGTAAGAATGATATTCAATTCCTTCCACACTATTGTCGTAAGACGGAGTCGATAAAACGTCTAAAATATTCATTTTAATAAGCCGATCGCTTTTAAGAATGCCTTATTGCTTTTCGTTAATTTTATTTTCTTTTTATTACGACTTCTTGTATGATTGATTTCTTGAGTCAAACTGATACGTGTAGTTGGTTGTTGCGTATATTTATTATAGTCAATCATTTCTTCTTCTAAGATGTAAATACAGCTGTACCTCTTCACCACGTAAATTTATTAAATGATTATTTATATCTAAAAGTCTAATATTAATGCAGCTTATGTTGCTCTGGTTAATGGGGAAGTAAATTGCGTTTTTAGGTATTTCTATAATCCTATATCCAGGTGGTACGTTTAGTGCAAATTCATGAATAATATGACTTGATTCGCCGTTTATGTATGAGCCGCTTACGATATCACATTCAACCCTGATCACGGTTGTTGGTAAAATGTTTACTGGAAACTGTGACACATGCCATTTATTTGCTTTCAATATTTGTTTTTTAAACCCTAACAAGTTTCTAAAGGTATTTTCCTCAGAAAAATTAATATCTTTTGTACAGTACAAAGTTGCTTTCAATGTGTTGTTATTACACTGTAGATTGATTGATGCATCCTTTATTTCAGATTTTAAATAATCATTGATATCTTGTAATTCATAAGTCCCTTCAGGGATTTCAATAACTTCATTAGATCCATAGAATAACTTATTATTAGTTTTATCAATATTTGGAATGGAATTAAATGTTGAGATATGCAATAAAGCACATTCATACTGTCCATCTAATTGCAGAGTGTTTGGATAGTACGTGGATAAACTTGACGAATTTCCTGTTATCGACAAAGTGAGTGACATATTGCAAATGGTGAAAATAAAAGAATGATACATATTTTATACATTTTTATTCCAAAATTGCCATAGATATTTTAAGCATAAATGACCACAATTCACTGTATTAAATGACTGATATCTTGTGTAGTTATAACAAACATTACAATTCTTAAAATACCGAATTATTTCTTTAGGCGGTTTCAGATCGCCAAAACTATCAAAATATTCACAATAGTCATATATTTTAACATAAGCCACCCAATGCGTCCCCTTGTTCTTAGACTCATCCAAATTAACAATACCACATTCGATCTCCTTTGGTGTTCTTGGTAATTGATCTCGCATAAAAACTCCTCTGAAGTGGGGGATGTCACATGCGTACTTTATTATATCTATATTACTTAGAGGACGATTAGGTAGCTTACAATTCAGTTTTTTGAGGGCTTTATAAATAATCCGTGACCATTTCTGTGCGGTTTAATGTATAGACCCTTGCCTAATACTACACCTTCCATAGCTTTGTTATGTCGTTGTGTTTCTTGCAAATTTTTCTGAGCGGATTTGTAATCATTAATGGTTTTCGCAATGCCAGCTGCACCGCCAGCTAAGGTCCCTAATGCCGATAAACCAGCAAATATTGGAATCAAAGGTAGAATACCTCCAGTTTTTGGTATGGGTATTACACGTGGTATTCGAATTTTCTTTTTATTTGGAAATACTTTTTTAGCTGCTAAATAAGCAGCGTCGATTAAAGATTTACTATCATTGTGTTTAAATTTCTTGATTTTTGATCTTATTTTAGATACAAAATTTTTAAACGTTTTGACGCCAGCACCGGTTTTAAGTTTGGCTTTCATAACTTTACTCACTAACCATGAACTTAGTTTTTCGCCTTTGCAAGCATCTTTTGACTTAATGCGTTGTTTTGCCATATTTAGAAGTTGTAAATCTGCTTTATGACGATTAGGTAGGTCTGTATGTTTTGCATATGCTATGTCGTGTTGCATACAAGCGTCGTCTAGCTTATTCACCCCTCTATCACCCCGTAGTAAACGTTTCTGAAGTTTTGTGCCAGGTCCACAGTAATTATAACCAGGCAAATGAAGTTCAAACGGTAAATTATTAATGATACTATTAACTAGCCCACCTCCTTGCATCGTCAAAGTTGCAATGAAACAAATACGACTAAACTTCTTATTTAATAAAAATTTTAGCCTTGAATTGCAGTTTTCTCAATCCAACTATTTTCATCATTGCTTAAACCTAACCATTTCACAAACAGCTTATTTCCTTTCTTTTTTATAACTTTTTCAATCAAATAAGCATCAGGATATTTAGTCTTTTGCAACTCGTGTTCGTAAAATGTTCCCAATATAGTTTGCTTACGTTGATCTTCTAAGTGATACGTAACTGGAACTGTGTTATTAATATTTTTTATCGTAAATAGTTCAGTTGACCAATTTGGAGTATACCCTTTCTCAAAATGCTGTTTGTATTTACTTATTCGAACATAGTCACCGACTTTAAACTTTGGTCCTGTCCTTGATGATATATATTTGTGGGTTTTTTTAATATTTTGTTTAATTAGAGGTTCCTTAGATTTATCTACATCGATTGGTTTACAATTGATAGTACGATGTTTCGTATTATTGTATTTTTTTAAGACAACTTCTAGTAATCCTAACCACCGATAACTTCCATTTAAACTAAAATATTTATATAATTTATTTTTGATAGTTTTAATTAATCGTTCGACAATCGAAGCCTTTTTGGTAGAAAAAGTTGAATAATGGTTTATATTGTGTGTCTTCATGAGATTCCGAAATACGTTATTATAAAATTCTGTCCCTAGATCAGTTTGCAAATTAATCGGTTTTCGATGACTATTGTATAATATAGATTCGAATGCATTGGTAACACAAATTTTATTTTTTGATTTGATTGACACCGCCCAAGCGTATTTAGAAAAGCAGTCAATCACAATTAAAATGTAGTTGAAACCTTTATTAAACTTTGTTAAATTTTGCATGTCTATCAGATCGGCTTGCCATAAGTCATCTATTCCCTTTAGAATAACAGGTCTTCGAAGAAAATTTCTTCGTGCTTGTTTGTGTATTTCGTTAACTATTTGTTGTTTCATCATTACGAAGATTTCTTAAGTAATTTATCAATTTCTGATTTGGTATAAAACTTATCTTCCAAATGAGCCAAAACGTCTGATATCTTTGTTTTTATAGTAGCTTGAACAAAATTTTGAATATGTGTCATGGTTTGTAAACGCAATGTCTCATTCAGTTTATGTAATTCTTTTATCAAATTATCCTGAAAATTATCAACATAATCCTTATTCACAGCATCGTCTGCTTCTATGGGTAATTTAATTCCTCTAAGTCTTGACGATTTTAAATCAAACTCTCCGTTTTCTGTTTTTGTTAAAGCGTTATCATAAACGTCAAATAGTTCTGACAGACGCATTCTTTTATGAATATAGTGCCCGAATTTATCCACATTCATGTTGAAAGTGTACTTTATTCGAAGGTTAGTAGTGTAATGAAAAAACATCCATCATCAGCAAACATTTATTTACTTATTTATAATTTTACTTTCACGCAATTCTTCAATAATTGATATAATTTCATTGTCTAATCCAGTATTGCCAGCATCTCGAGACGCAATTAATAATTTCAACCTCTCCACCAATTCATTTGGATCATCCCAATACACATAATCTATGTTTGTTTTCCATGTTTTCATTAAAGGTAGACCTTTTCCTTTGTGTTGTGTTTGAAATTTAAATAGGGGTTTTACAATTTGTAAATATTTTTGTCCTTTATTACTCTTTATTGGTTTACTTGGATCACAGTCCCGTCGATGTGCATTGGTGTCAAGTAACATTGATTTATAATTTTGCATATCATTGTCTGTGACTAAACTTAAATCAACGTCTTTTTTTAGCAGCAACTGTTTTATACCTGGTGTACTATGATATTTGCGTCCAGCTACTGTGATATAATCATCACCAATTGCTACGCTAGCTGAACCTAACATTAATTTTCCGTTTTCTAATCTGACGCCAAATGGAATATCTTCTAATGCTTCTGATGATACTGACCAGGATGATGTATCGCGGTCTGATTTGCTTTCTTCTATTGATTGATATGAATAATCACTTTCGGTGTCAGATTGAGATTCGTCTGGATCGATGACTTTTCCAGTGTTAATTTTAGGGGTAACATTTTCTTGAATAATGCTTTTTATGGATGGTGTTTTAGTTTCTTCGTCGTCTATAGTAGGAAGGAGAGAATGATTATTTGCGTTTGCAATTAAGTTGAGAGGTTTAGTCACAGGCTTGAAAACTGTCTCCAATGCTTGCTTATTATCGATGTCAATATTCCTCATAATTTTTACTTTTTTCTTTACAGCTGCTGCAGCCTTCACAATTTTTCTTTTCATTGATTGTTCCATAATGACAGCAAGATAGTGATCGATTGAGCGTCGTATAAAGAATAACGATTTCATAAAAGTAATTTATTTAAATATTTTTTTGTTTCAATCAAACACCACAAAAGTGTCAAATTTATTTCTGTAACATCCTTTATTTTTAGAACAATCTTTATTAATTACAACATAATTAAAGGGTTCTTTCCAAATTTCTGAACACATTTCGCGGAATTCAGTCCATGTCATATCTGTGTTAACATGCTCCTCATAAACGTGTTTTAAATTTATTTCGTCTTGCTTAAAAAGGATAATCAAGTTCGCATTGTCTCTAACTAACTGTTTAGGAATTTTACTATACGTTTGGTTCAGATAAAAAGCATCAATATTTTTGTGTCTTCCCATCGCAAAGTAATCACGCATATTATTTTGATTTTCACAAGCAACATCATCAAAAATAATAATTGAATTTGGTTTTGCGTCCTGAACCCTTAATACTTCCTCATTTCCCTGATATTTATGAAGCGAAATAACAGGTATAAGATTTAAAACATTTTCTAAAAATATGTACTTCGGTTGTTGTAAAGTTTTCGAATAAATATAAACATTTTGAAATCTCAAGCCATTTTCATGTAAAAGGAGACCAATTAACAAATTTGTTTTTCCACAGTTGGAGGGCCCGCATATGATGCATCGTATTGAATTAGGCAATAATTCGCCATGACGAGAATCAGCTTTACAAACTTCCTCACAGATTGTGTTAAAACTCAGCGATTGTGGTTGTTTTACAAATTTCATGATTTGAGTGGACGGTAGTTTGATTGATAATGAGTAATTATACTCATCACATTAACATTTATTAGCGTATGTAGTAAGTAGACTGAATATCTCATCCATCGACAACGCGGTATAACGCTTTACTACCAGAAACAGTGTCAGGCATTCTGTTCCACGTGGAGGAGGCGTATAGAAGAGTGAAACAGTGGAAAAAATGTATCTATAAGCCCTAATTACCAGAAATCTTATTGGGCATTCTGCCCCACGACGCGAAGGCAAACGCCTGAGCGAACAAGTGGGGCAGAATGCCCAATACTATACTACTGACTTCTTTCTCGAAGATGGACTTACCTATCTGGATCACTTGTCCCAGGTAAATGTTTTCGTCTACAACTTCGAGAGCAGCGCCGTCAACAACAACCGGTATGGGTGTGACATGGACATTCGACATGATTTTCGTCTTGTCCATGTTCATCTTAAGATCCATCCGTTGTGAGGCACTGTTCAAGTCCCCGAGCATTGTACCAAGTTCTTCCAGGGAACCCACCAGGATAACTATATCATCGGCATATCGCAGGTGTGTGATGTATTCACCATTGATGTTGATGCCACGTCGTTTCCACTCCATCAGCTTGAACACGTCTTCCAATGCAGCGGTGAACAGTTTTGGGGATATGACATCCCCTTGTCTGATACCTCTCTGCAGTTGGATGGGGTTCGTTGCTGTGTCTTGTACTCTGACGGACATGGTGGCAGATGAGTATAAACACTTCAACACCTCGATATAGCGGTAGTCGATCCGGCACCGCTGAAGAGACTTGTGAACGAGAAACCCGACACCACCTTGGGACAGGTGTTCGCCCTCCCTGTGATAGAACAAGTTTCCGGATTTGAGTATTATCGTGTCCTCTAAGTGAGACAGGTCTTCGGACTTCAGATAAACCCACAATACTCCAGATCAACTTGTCTATCTCTTCTTCCAGCTCTTTTACCTTGTCGTCGGTCCTCAGTGTCCTGGTGTTATATGTTGCCAGGTGCAGTAGTCGTCGTTTGGATTGGTAGCCCGATCTCTGCCGGCGATTCTTAGCACCCCCTGCCCCACCGTTACCATAGCCGCTACCGTAACTAGGAATAGCGGGGCTGCCGGGGACCGGGGGCCGACGCTCATTCGTGACTAACATGCGGAGGTTTACCTACGTGTCATAGCTTTGAGTATTTACTCATAATTTGCGTTGAGATAGACCTCTATTCCCGTATATACAAAGTTACTCTATGTAAGTGATGTAACACGCCAATGCCGGTTACAGACGCAACGCGACGCCGACCGACGTCCTGGGTATTCTCGAAATCCAAACACTTCCATATTTTGAAGAATTGCGCACTCTCACCGCCCAAAACGACATTTTGAAGGTCACGCGCCACGACGTTAACTTTAAAATTGTATTTTGCACACATATTTTGTGCACATTGGAATTCGAATTTGGTGTCAAGTTAGGTTTTGTAGAAATTGATCGAATATTCGAATATTCGGTTCTTGTATTCGAATATTTGAGCGAATTTATTATTCGAATTATTCGAATATTCGAATATTCGATGAAAGCCCTAGTATCTACATAGAATATCATATTTTATTTATTAACATATTTCTTTCTTTTTTTCTCTTTCTTGGCCGACAACGCTTTGGTCACTGACATCCATTGGCCGCGATACCCGCTTACAGGTATATTTAATAAATATATGAATTGATATTTGGACTATTAATTATATTGCGATATTCATGACGATTCGGAGTATCAATATATAAAACACCCGGATCAAACATTCCAATTAAAAAAATATCTTTTTTTTCTTCTCTCTTTCTTGGCCGGCAACGCATCAGTTATGCTTTTGGTGTTGTTGATATCCATGAGTGACTATAGCCACTTACCATAAGGTGGAACGTCAGCTCCTTTGTCGGCTATTTCTATCAAAACAAAAAATCATTCGATACTGGATCGATCCAGAGTATCGTATCAAATCACTTGGATCGATACCTGGATCGATACACTGCGATACGATCCGTATCGATCCAGAGTATCGATACAAGGCACCTGGATCGAACATCCCTACCATCAACTTAAAATTTAAATGTCATAAATGTCTTATTTATTGATCAATTGTCATTAGGTCATTGTCAATTATGTCAAATGTCATTTAAATTCTACCACAGATAACAATCTATAGTCGAATGCATGGAGTACAGAGGTAAGGAGAGCCATCTCAAATGGGGGAAAGTTAAAAAAGTGTCCAGCTGTTTACTGAAAATAGAGGTTCCAGTACTTACCACCATCCTACCACAATAGTGCTGGTGACAGAAAAACCATGATTTGAACATAGCTGTTGTAGATGGAGTGAAGTTTGCTGAGTTTAATAAAATTTATCTTAAGCTACTGCAGTGCCACCTAAGGCCTCGAGATGGAGAGCTCCTTACCTCTACACTCCATAGTCGAATGTATATTTTGACCAAGAACTTTATATCTACAACTGGACTCCATGTTTCAAAGAGATTCTATACGTGATGACAGTATTGCCAGATACGCATAATTTTACTATGGTAGGTTATCTACCGTATTCGGCTTCTATACCGTAACGATTTTTGTGAATAAATAAACCTCAAATCTTATACAATCTACCGTAATCCAGTTTTTAGATTATGACTGGCAACACACTTGAACCTGTAGATAAAAAGTCACACACTGCGATACTGCATCGCGTGCGTCGCCGCGTCGTCAACTTCAGATTAGGTCGCAACCAAGCCCAGTTTAGTCACTAAACATCCTATTCCAAACTTCATACATTCATCTTCATATTATGTACTTTTACATCCCCCATTCCATGTGAGTATAATTTATGATAAAAAGATAAGTCATAGTTAGGTAAAATGGAGAAATTAGGTTTATTATGTAATTAATAAACACCAGTTACGCCGAAATCAGATCCCATTTCAACTTTAGGAGTTTCTTTTTTACTAGGAACATCACAAATAACTGCTTCAGCGGTAGTTAGTAAAGAAGCAACACCACTTGCATCAGTCAATGCTCTTTTTACTACTTTAGTCGGGTCTATAATTCCTCTTTCAATCATATTAACATATTCATTATTCAGAGCATCATATCCAAAGTCTGATTCCATAGTTTCAACTTTCGAAACAACTACTGAACCATCAAAACCAGCATTGCTAGCAATTGTTAAGCAAGGAGTTCTTAGAGCTTTTTTAACGATATCAACCCCAATGGCTTGGTCAGAATTAGCTGGATGTAATTTTTCTAATACAGGTATACATCTTAATAGGGCTGATCCTCCTCCCGGTACTATCCCTTCTGCAACAGCTGCTCGCGTAGCATTAAGAGCATCGTTGACTCTATCCTTTTTTTCGCTTACTTCAATTTCACTACTCCCTCCTATTAGTAGCACTGCTACGCCAGATTTCAACCTAGACATACGTTCCAAAAGCTTTCCCTTTTCATAGTCACTAGTAGTATCTTCTAGCTCCGATCTTATTTGCTCGATTCGCTCTTCTATATCAGCTTTATCGCCTTTACCCTTTAATAAAAGTGTCGAATCTTTTGTTATTAAAACTTCCCCAACTTTCCCCAGACTTTCAAGTAAACAGTCCTCGAGTCTAATTAAGTTTGCATCATCCTCAAATACTACTCCACCTGTAGCTATAGCCATATCCATTAACGTATTTTTTCTATATTCCCCAAAGCCTGGTGCCTTCACAGCAGCTATTTGTAATCCAATTTTTAGCTTATTAACTACAAGCACTGACAAAGGTTCCGCGTCGAAATCTTCGGCAATAATAATCAGAGGCTTTTTATGTGTATTAGCTATCTCCAATGCAGGGACTATTTGTTGACAGGTAAAAATTTTCTTTTCAGAAAATAATACCAAGGCATCGTTATATTCAACTTTGGGTCCCTTCGTCGAATTAATAAAATAAGGAGATATAAATCCACGCTCGAACTTCATACCTTCAATAACTTCCAATTCATCATCTAATGTTTTTCCATCTTTTACAGTAATAACTCCATCTTTACCCACTCTATTCATAGCAGCTGCAATAAGTTTACCAATAGATTTATCTCCATTTGCTGAAATGGTTGCTACTTGTTCAATTTCTTCAGAAGTACTTACTTCTCTCGACATTTCCTTTAGTTTTTCAGTAACAGCGTTGACTGCAAGCATTACTCCTTTTCTGATTTCTATAGGATTAGCTCCTTTTGAAATACACTCGAAACCTTCTTTTGCAATTGCTCTAGCTAGAATAGTTGCAGTTGTAGTTCCATCACCAGCTTCTTCATTTGTTTTATTGGCAACATTTTGAACTAGTTTCGCTCCTATGTTCTGAAATTTATCTTTTAATTCGATACCTTTGGCAACGGTAACACCATCTTTAGTTATTTTTGGCGGACCAAAAGCCTGTTCTAAAATGACATTGCGTCCTTTTGGGCCCATTGTAACGGCAACAGCGTCTGCTAAGATATCAACACCTTGAAGCATAACAGATCTAACATCTGAACCAAATCTTACTTCCTTAGCATATTGTCGGCAATTTGAAGAAAAGTTCTGACCATTGAAACGAATTCTTACAATATTCTTCACACGATACATATTTTCCTCGAAATATATTTCCAATAATTTTTCAGTACTTTCTTATGTAGACTTGACAGGCATCTAATCAATCTCGAAAAGTATTTTGTTCTGCGAAATTTTTTGAATTTGGATCACATATGGGATCACATCAACTTTAATCTATGGATCACATTACGACTACCATAGAGAATAACGATATATTGTTTTTAAATACATTACTTTATGTTTTTACTTTATGCCGGTCACTCACATTCGCGCGAATACGCGAACCCGCAAGTGTGGGACGACCTTCGCGAATGATTATGCGAAGTTTTCGAGGCATTCGGGGTTTTCCAAGCTGTGTCGGTTTTTTATCGCACATCAAAGCGCGCGAACCTCGAACCTTCGTGTAGTCTCCCACACATTCGTGCGACCAGTTGCGCACATGATTAAAAAGGTGACTTAAGTCTTAATTTTTCGTGGTTTGTGGCGTCTAATCGTACTACCATTTATTTTCTGTATTGAAAATGGATTTGAATAACAACAACATATTAACAACAGCAAGATTGAACATTCGTGAACAAAGTGTAGGAGGAAGCGGAAATGGGCTTGTATACTCATATGCGAACCTATTTACCTGACCGTCCTTCACATATGTGCAAACATTCGTAAAAATGTCAAACATTTGCGCGTATGTGAGTGACCGGGGTTAAATTTTATCCATGGAGTATTGAGGTAGAAGGAGGGCCATCTCATATGAAGGGAAAGTTGAGAAAGTGTCCAGGCTGTTTACAGAAAATAGAGGTTTCATTAATGGCCATTTCTGAATGGCGCTAGTATATTGTGATAAATAGATTTATGAACATGGCCGTTGAAGACGGAGTGAAGTTTCCAGAGTTATGCCACCCGTAATGAATGGCGCTATTGTCCGCCAAATAGATATTCCAACATATTATCTGTTGTAAATCGCATCGCAGTGCCACCCGTAATCGGACGCATTTTTATAGACACTTTTCATATACAGAGATGGTCTTCCTTCTACTCTATCTTCCATTTATCACACAGTCACAGACTATAATAAGTTTAGTAGTGAAATCATAGTTGAGTATCGGTGATTAAGTACTCTGTGTATCGTGTCTAGTCAGTAGCACAGAGTACTTACTTAATCACTACTAAAACGTAGTGATTAAGTACTCTGTGATCACTACGTCTCAGTAGTCTGTGTCGAGAACAACGGTCAAAATTTTTAAATTCTATCTTAGATTAATTTTAGTAAAATTAAAAACATTTTCGACTTTCACCCTGGACAAAGAGTACAATATTAAATTTGTATGATACGGAAGTCCTGGATTTCCTGAGGTGTTCCTACTGTGCCTGAGTGACAAAATACTATATTTATTTTAATAAACCTAAATGCTCAAATAATTAAAAAAAATTACTATATTTACAACTTAGAATAATAGATTTACAACGTGCGCTATGAATTCTTCCAGTACTTTCAAACCAATGACTGTACATTTAAATATTGGTGATCAGTTAACTTCAATATCTTGTGGGCACGTCGTTGTGGAATTGATAAAGTTTATTGCATATCAAAGGCTGCAAATACCATATACATATCAGTGGCTAAAACAGGTTATCACTAAGAAGAAAGAGTGTGAAGAGAAGAAGGATAGTTTTCAGTCTGAGAGGCATTTTCGTATTGCATCGACTGCGCTGGAGAATCTTGATTTTTTATTGAAGGTGATTTTTTTTTCTTATACAAAACAAAAAGGTAATTTAAGCACTAGTAAAATATGCAAACTATAGATCGCATATAATTTATCTATGCATTTAACTCATTTAACTCTCATTGCAATTTTAAAAAGTACTGTATTTAAAATGTTAATGTCATCAATGAAACATGACTGTGATCTAATTTCTAGAGTCTGCAGAAAGAAATTGGTGGAGCCTCCTTGCCAGAAGAAATCTGTGTGGCACTGGGTGCAACGCCTGTTACTTGTAAAGAAATATACAGGTTCGTGCTACCTACTATGTGCCATCAACCACAATGCCACTCCAGCAATATTACCAGTGATCAAGGAATTCAGAGAAGTGTTTTCAAGTAAGTTCCTTTAAATTGCTATTCCAAACCTTTTATATTTTTAGTAAAATTCTTATAAACATATAAATGAAAACTCAATCACTTGAATGAAAAATACAAGTTATTAATTTAATTGATGTTATTTTTTCAGGACTTTAGTTACGTCAGAAAAACTGAGTAAAATATTCTTCGATGCATTGCCTCCGACAAATTTGTACGTGTTTATGAAGAAAAAAATGAACAGCAATCAAGAAGTGGTATGCGGTGACAGTTTTATTTTTATTAGTGGATATAGAATACCCAAGAGTGCTAAAGTAGTTACTTTGGACTTCAATACTCATAACAAGGGAAACGTCACATGTTGCAATGACTTTCAAGTGTTTGGGGAGTCCATTAGCCAGGAATTAGACAGTTTAAAAATAGAAGAATCTAATGACGCAACGGATAATTTCAATGAGATTGAATCCAATAACACTGCTTCCTGGTTCCAATCGAGTTATGTTATGAAAGGTTTCAAAGATTGCATTGTCAACGGGAGTTCTGTGACTAATTCATGGCTTGAGTCATGATAAATGTTGATATGTAGCTAATTTACCAATTTAGTATCAATTATTAATTAATTCTTGTGTTAAGTTTGCTTGAATTATTATTTTGCTCAATGGATCGTTATGTTGACTGACCTAATGACTTAAATCTATTATTTTGATGATATGTAATGGTTATTTACACATTAAACTTATAGTTATACACATGTGGGACCAATAATTTTAAATTGAACTAAAATGTAAAGAATATAAGGTGTGTGGAAGA
The DNA here is from genome assembly GCA_911387775.1 of Thymelicus sylvestris. Lineage (NCBI taxonomy): Eukaryota > Metazoa > Arthropoda > Insecta > Lepidoptera > Hesperiidae > Thymelicus > Thymelicus sylvestris. The sequence goes on along the minus strand of OU426905.1, from coordinate 10,743,833 downwards.
GAACGTAATGAGTGAGCATGAATGTAGAACTAATTACTAAGCTGAATGACGGTTTGCTAAGACGAATGGAATGGAAGGAAGAATGACTGAGTTGTGGATGAAGACGAAGACAAATAATTCTAACAGTTGTTTTGCTTGTAAAATCTGTATTTTTACAAGAAATAAAGCATTGTGGCTGACAACGATGTTTGATTTGAAGAAATCACCACATACATAATTGTTTTTTTGACTCATGTTTTACTTAATTTTCTTTGACAGTTGCATTGGGTAAATGGGTTAAATGAAAAGCTGTATTTTGTAGGTTGCTTTTAATTACATCCCTTGCATTTTTGTAAAAACTGGTTAAAAATACAATACACAATAAGTACACTTACTTTACTTATACTAAAGCTACTGTAGTCCTACATACACAGTAGATAAAATCAGTCTGCTTTTGAATTACATTGTTAAGGGTTAATTTTTGATGTGTTACATCTAAATAGCTTATAAGATGTATTAAAAAATTTGTACATTGTTGTTTTTACTTGTCTTCTAAATATTTACATAGAGATTATTCATTAATAACTCATGTACCTAAAGCTAATAATATGTACCTATCTATCAATCTCATGATTTTGTACATTATCATAAACTTATCATAGTTAATTTCTATTGTTATGTTATTGATGTTGTATTGTTTTGAAATTAACATCCCATTTCCAATCATTCAATTACTATTATATAGTTGTACCCTATCTTGTTATTTCCTGACGAAATTAACTTTCTGGACATTGCAGATTGTAGTTTTACCTTAATATATGCGCAATATATTTTTATATCATTTTAATTTGATGTATTTCTGCTTCCCCTTTACCAAAGATTGCTCTATTTTTATTCACTATACACGTTTTTTTCAGGGGCATATCAACACTTCTCACCGTACAATTTTTCCAGTTATCACAGTTTGTCAATGCGTCGTTAAACTCAACTATCAAATTATTTCTACCACCATTAGGCCCAACAACATAGTCACATTTTATTACTTTACTAATCATGTCTTTAAGACAGCATTCAAGAAGTTCATAATACTCCAGCCAAAAATCTTTGGGCAGTTCCATGAGACGTATATTAAGAGCTTCAGTTAAAACACCTGTGACTTGTATATCATCAATCCAAAAGTATGGATGATACGGAGCTTCCTGGCACAACGCCTTTGCTATTTTAGGGCTAATTACGTAATACCAACCTGATAAATACGGAGGATAATCATTTCGAGGGTACTCATTCCAGGTAACATACCATTTGTTTTGCTTACTTCGTTTAGGCTGTGTATTATTTAAAATATAGCCCATGATAAAATTTTCTCTGTGCAAAACAGGAACTTTTGACAAGAACTCGTGAGTTCTATTAAAATTAAACACCGTGTCATCGTCAACTTTGAGTATGAATGCTGTCTTGTCACATCTAGATGAAGCCCACTGGAGTCCCATGAGGTGTTTGTGAGTTAAATTTCTATAGTTCTCTGTAAACGTTCCTTGAAGAATGTCTCCATAAATATTGCTCTCATCGTTAATTGCTTCTTGTGTTATGTATCTGAAAAAAATATTATAACTAAAAGTCAGTAATCATAAGCAAAGAATCAGGTTGTTCAAAAAGTTATTATAATTGTATGAAATATTTAAAATGTTACCTTTCTGTTTTGGGTATGCCGGCAAGTAGAAATATTCGTGTAGCATTCAGAGACTGTAAATATTCTTGAGGCATGGCTCTCCTGTGAGCACTTCTTAACTCGACATGTCCAACGTAAGAAGTTACAATGATTATTAAAAATGGATGATCTGAAACAGGGTGATTTGATACCCTTTAGTTTAGTATATAAATGGTCTATATTAGATAGTATTATTAACATGGATAGATATTTACTTAGGCAAATTACGTCTGCTGGTTCAATGATCAGGTGTTGAATATAAATATTATGGTTCTTAGTAAAAGTGATAGCATAATTATTAGTCTCAATTGTTGATGTACGGTAAAACCACAATAATATAAATAATAAGCCTACTATCACCCCAGTATATACAAGTTTGGTCCTCATTTTATAGGAGAAATTCGAATTGTCTTTGATGGTAACATATCCCTGTGTCCATGTGGTGTAAAATCATTTTTATCAAAATAAAATATTTTCTTTAAACACTTATAAATACAATTTCTTAAAGCTTATATTAATAGAATGGAACTTGTAACCAAGTTTCCCGTTTAAACAAAGTTACTCTAAGCTTGTAACTGTTGTAAACACACTACCTATTGTTTTGACAAAGTGCCCAACCCATGGATAATATGTCAATGGCCCGACCCAAGTCTCAAACAAATAGCACAACACAAAGTGTACAAACTCAACACAAACAAACTGACAACATGTGGACAGCTGTTAACTGACTTTATTTTGACATTTGTTTTGTTAATGACCTTATTGACCCTACGTTCCACTAGACGATCACAACGATCACGCTCACGACCGCGGTTTTTCCCGTTCCACTAGCTTGTGAGCGTTACAATCATACACCCAAGTGGAACGGGCACTTCGACCCACCCCGTGAGGTGGGTCATTTTGAGCGTGCCGTGAGCGAAATTAATGACGTCATCGATGACGTTTTCGCCGCGACCATGACGACCGTGGTCGCCATGTGGAACACAAAATTGGGTCGTTTTGATCGTTGTGAGCGTTATGAACGTCTAGTGGAACGCGCCCTGACATTGTCCTCCAAGTTGATACAGTCCGTTCAAACTTCAAAGTTATTAACCTCTGGCTATTAAGTTGGCTAACCTTAGCTGTGTGTTGTCATGTTTGGTTTGTACGATTCCCTTACATGAAATATTTCATGTTAAAGTGGATGTCAACTTTTAATTCAGCTAATAGCTTTCTTAAAGTTGGAATCTCTTTTCTGACTGTGTACATTTCATGTATTTTATTTCTGATTGCACACAGATCAAAATCATCTAACTTCATCTTCTTTTATTGATTTCGTTTTTTTCGAGGTGACAATATTTTTTGGGATGTAGAAGCAGCAACTTTGCCTTCTTTGGTAATGGTGCTGACAGTTTTTTCAGATATACCTACCTGAAATAAGAACTATCCATGAACACTGTTATATTAAAAGCAAAACAAAGATGCGCTTAACTAAATTTAATAAAAAATCAGTTCGTTTATAAATGGTCGGCATGTTTTTGTATCGATACAAAATTCAATTAAATTCTATGGTCATCTGAATTTTGTGTCGATACAAAACCATGACGAGCTATTTTTTAATAAACCGTAACCGTATATATCATTTTAGTTGGACACTACCACGAGGAAAAAATAATAACAGGTACCACTATTTTTCCTACTTACTGGTCATGGCCGTTACCCGTTGACGAACATTCTTATATGGGATTAGAAGGACATTTTCAGCTTTTTCCTTTTTACAAAAATTACGCACTGTTAGAACATTTTTTCTACCACTACTTTGTATCCTTTTTGGCGTGATAGAAATTAAAAATTATTAACATACAAGAAAAATCCAAGAATATTGACAGCAGGTAATTAATGCCAATCTAGTGGGAAGGTACAATGATGACAGGTGACAGAAGTAAAATAACTTTGAACCATGAACGGACTATATTGTGACATTGACGTTTATGTTTTTTTTTTCTAGAATATAGTAATATCATATTGATGAATAACTATTATGTTATGCCAAACTTGCCAAGACATAATATAAATTGGACAGTATTTTGTTGTTTCTGAATACTTAAAAACAAAAAATATATAATTGAAGTATTATTACTAGCGTATAGAACAGACCCCGCGAACATCGGGTTTGGGGGTGTGCATTGCAGCCGGCAAGCTTCATTCCATTCTGTCACTCGGCTAAGCTCATGGCGACCACATGTTAAAATTGTGACAAAATAACATTTCAATACTGCCGGTCGTAGTAGGTACGTTATACTCGTATTATACTACCTCATATGTACAGGGTGTCCCAAGGCTAAGTGACCGTCTATTGATTATTTGGACAAAACTATCAACAGATACCATTATAGTACGGGTCGTATCGGTTTGTTTTTTAAGCGACTTCAAAAAAGGAGGTGGTTCTCAATTTGACTGTATATTCTTTTTTTAATGTTTGTTACCTCAGAACTTTGGACTGGGCGAACCGATTTTGATGATTCTTTTTTTAATCGAAAGCTGGTAGCTGTCATGTGGTCCCACATAAATTTTATTGGGATCTGACAGTAACATCCATGAGAAAACCACATAACTCGTAAATTTGTGTTAAGATGTGCGCGACAAATTGACGAATAACTCAATATCACGCCAACCGATTTCAATTATTTTTTTTTTAATCGAAAGCAGGTGCTTGTCATGTGGTCCCACATAAATTTGAACGAGATCTGACAAGTAGTTTTTGAGACTTTGAAGTCAGTTATTTTTTGTTAGTAAGATTTAGATTATTTTATTAGCTTTTTAATTTTTTTTGTAGAGAAACTGTCAGACCCCTCTTTCCCACTGGGCACACTGGGCACGTGCCCAGGGCCCCGTGACCGAGGGGGCCCCCTAGTTCCTGCCAGATCACTAAACGATAACCGATATTTAATACCGAAAAACTTTTTTAATTCGAATAAAACGAACCTAAATTAGTGACTACAATACCAATTTGCTTTTTAACTTTTGCATGCGTGAAGCTACTTTAATCTCGTCCAAAAATGAATCTCTCCGATTTCAGCATGCTTAGATAAATCAATAAAAATAAATCTAGAAGCTTGCTTGTACTTTCTTTGTTTATTCTATCGTAATAATCTGAATTTTACAAAAAAAAAGCGGCCAAGTGCGAGTCGGACTCGCCCATGAAGGGTACCGTAGCAGCAAGTAACATAATATAAAAGTTCTTGAAGTTCGTTGTAACTTTGATCGAGGTAAATTGCGGTTTACGATTTATGACGTATTAAAAAAAAACTACTTACTAGATCTCGTTCAAACCAATTTTCGTTGGAAGTTTGCATGGTAATGTACATCATATATTTTTTTTAGTTACGGGGTAAGTTACAGGGGGGGGGGTAGCACTTTGGAAGTGTCTCTCGCGCAAATTATTCAGTTTTGAAAAAAATGATATTAGAAACCTCAATATCATTTTTGAAGACCTATTCATAGACGTATGGGTTTGATGAAAAAAAAATTTTTAAGTTTCAGTTCTAAGTATGGGGAACCCCCAAAATTTATTGTTTTTTTTTCTATTTTTGTGTGAAAATCTTAATGCGGTTCACAGAATACATCTACTTACCAAGTTTTAACAGTATAGTTTCGGAAAAAAGTGGCTGTGACATACGGACGGACGGACAGACAGACATGATGAATCTATAAGGGTTCAGTTTTTTGCCATTTGGCTACGGAACCCTAAAAAACCGACTACAAAATAACTCAAAATCGTCAGATTTTAATTGGCATCAGCTTTCGATTAAAAAAGAATCATCAAAATCGGTTCACCCAGTCGAAAATTCTGAGGTTACAAACATAAAAAATACAGTCGAATTGAATAACTCCTCCTTTTTTGAAGACGGTTAAAAATAGTATTCTGTTAAAGTCATAGGGGCCCCATTATCCTAATATGCCCAGGGCCTCCAATAGGTTAAAGACGGGCGACGGCCTTGGAAATTGTTTGTAGAGAATTTGTTTGTGATGTTATTTCTATGACATATACTTCAATGAAATATATCGATTTTTTTGACTAGGTACTTTTTTGTACCTATTAAATACCTACCTTAAATAAAAGAATAAAAGGCAGATATAACATTCGCAACGAAATGTATCGAATGTCGCTTTTTCGCTATGTGTGCATGGCAACCATAATGACAAGTTGACAACTAGCAGCGGCACCACAAAACATCTAATAATTAGGTTAGGTGTTCTGTGAGCGGCACAGTATGGACACGTATTTCTTAGTGCGTGTAAGGTGCCAGACGAAAAGTCACAATCTTCCACAATTTTATTTTATTGTACTAAATATTTTTTTGCCATAAGTCGAACTCGAAATATTAAGCACAATTAAATTGGAAAATTATTTATTATTATATCACTAGTTATCAAAATATCATATGTTCTTTTATTATACAATAATACTTAAATATGTTTGTTTTCATTTATGGATGTTTTCTCTTAGTGTAGAATTCTAATTCAATTGGAAAACATCAAAATTTCAATATATTTATTATAATTAAAATACATGAAATACACGTCATCCTCATTAAATGCAATGAACAAACAACGCAAAAATTTGATAGCAGCTGTGCGGTAATCGCAGGGGCGATCCTTCGATATATGTAAGCGGACTGTATGAATGTATGTATGTATGTATGAAGCAGTAGGTTGGTAGTATGTCCAATCCAATACCAAAATCAGTAAGAAAGAACCCACCAACCTTAACATCCAATGTCGCAGGATTGCGCTGCGCACGACTGCTTCAAATTTTCACGGCACGGCCGGAGGACAGCACCATAAACGTTATGGTCTTCTTAAGATGGAAACTCCACGAACGTCGTGAATTCAACCGATCTTTCTTAACGGAGTTGACGCAACTCGCGATATTTTTCCTTTGACATTAAGTGTCAATTTTGGAAGGGTTTTACTTTTTCTTTCACACCGACCAGTGTTAAAGGATTGAACATACCCCCCACCGAAATCAGTGTGATGATTTCCTAATAGTGTCGGTGTGTGAAGAATGAGTGTGTTAATAATTTGTGTTAATGAATATTTACGAAATAATTCAAAAATAAAATAAACTTGTTAGTGTTAAGTAAAAAGTTGAGTGTATGTGCCTAATCTAAGTCCTAACCTAATAACCTAACTTTATATTTAGTTTGCATATGGCAATGGGCAGATCTTATTTACCGGTCTTTTATAAACCCCAGTTTGCGTGCGTACAGTGACTACACGTACAATGTTATCAAAACCAGGGTGAACCTCTTCTATTCTGCCAAGAGGCCACTGTAACGGTTTGGTTAAGTTAGATTTAAGGAGCACTAAATCACCCTTCTTAACATTTGGAATTGAGGTGAACCACTTTTCTCTTTGCTGTAAAGTGTGCAAATAATCATTTGACCATCGCTTCCAAAATGATTGTGATGCCTTTTGAATACATTGCCAACGTGACAATCGCTTCATCTGTACATCTTCAAAATTATTCTCTGGAACAGTTAATAAATTCTGTCCAGTTAAAAAATGACCCGCAGTCAGAACTTCAAATTCATTAGGATTATTTGAAAGGGAGCATAATGGTCGCGAGTTCATAATTGCCTCAATTTTACAAAATAAGGTACTTAACTCCTCAAAAGTCAAGGACCTATCACCTACTACACGGTAGAGATGATGTTTGGCTGATTTTATGCCTGCCTCCCACAGACCACCCATGGAAGCTGCATTAGGCGGGTTCGTACGCCATTCGACGCCTCGCGAGGATAATCCAGAAAGAATTTCATCAGAATTAGACGTAGAATTAAAATAATTAGTAACGTTTTTTAAATGTTTAGCTGCTGCAATAAAGTTTTTTCCACAATCGGAATATAAGCAAGTACAGAGACCGCGGCGTGCCACAAAACGATCAAATGTGGCCAGAAAACATTCGCAAGATAAATCTGAGAGCACTTCTAGGTGCACTGCTTTTGTAGAGAAACATACAAATAAACACAAATATGCCTTAGTAACTTTTGCGTTTCGCCGCATACCTTCTTTTATAAAGAATGGACCACCAATATCGCAACCAACATGGTCAAACACCTTGTTGGCCTTAAGCCTAGTTGCAGGTAACGTACCCATCATAGGCTGTGTGGAGTATGGACGAAATTTAAAACAAGCCCGACATTTCGACAAAACTGAACGAATTACACTACGAGCATTTATTATCCAGTATTTATTATTTAAAATGCCTTGCAATGTGCGCGGTCCTACATGCATGTACAATTTATGAAAATAATCAATTATTAAATTTGTTATGTGGCACTTCTTAGGTAATAGTGCCGGATGTTTTATATTATATGGTAAATCCGACTGTTGTATTCGACCCCCCACCCTGAGGAAATTATCAGGGTCTATAAAGGGAGATAGTTTGCGAAGGGATGATACATGAGTTCCCTTTGCTAGCATTTGCATTTCAGAATAAAAATAATTATTTTGAATGACTTTTATAATTAAATCTTGTCCCTGCTTTAACTCGCAAGACTTTAGTGAACCAAATGTTCGATCAGATTTTTTACATTTTAAATTATTTACAAAACGAAGACACCACGCTGTTACGCGCTCGAGTTTACTGAACGATGAAATTTTATTAAAGGAATGTTCAAGATCATTGAAGTTATTTAAATTGTAAGAATTAAAGGTAAATGTGTCTACGTTAGTTTTAAGTTCTGGAATAATATCATTTTCTTTTAAAATTAATGTACTTCTTGGCCAACTACGCGGATCTCCAGCAAGCCATGCAGGGCCACTAAACCATTCGTCCGCTACTGCTAAAAGTTGTTCAGGCAGCGCGCCTCGCGAACAGAGGTCGGCTGCATTGTTCTCACTGTTTACATGAAACCAGCAATTGGGCGGAATCACGTCAACAATCTCACTAACACGGTTAGCCACGAATACTTTTAGCTTGTAAGGCGGAGTCTGTAGCCACGACAAAACTACGCTCGAGTCGCTAAAGGCAACTATTGGTAAATTAAAATCTTTAACGTTTTGTACGACAAAACGAACTAGCTTCGATAACAGCACGGCTGCCATAAGTTCAAGCCTAGGGATAGACATTAATGGCTTCAATGGAGCAACTTTAGATTTGCTCGTCAGTAGTTTGACTTTGACGTTCCCATCCTTGTCAGTACTACGAAGATATATGCAAGCTGCGTAACCCAGTGATGACGCATCACAGAAACCGATTAATTGCACGTTTACAAACGAATTCACTAGAAGGTGTCGCTCAATGCGAAGTTGTGAAAGGATCGGTAATTGACCGATAAATTTATCCCATTTTTGTAATAATTCATATGGTAAACGGTCATTCCAGCCGAGGTTCAGTTTCCAAAGATCCTGCATGATACATTTGGCAACGAAAGTACACGGTGAAATAAAACCAACCGGATCGTAAATACTAGCAAGCAGCTTAAGTACTGAACGTTTCGTTCCGTCGTTATCTTTTAAATTATAATTAAATGAGAAGAAGTCGCATGAGGGCAACCATGTTAATCCTAGGACTTTTAAGGATGATGATAAAGTATCATCTTGAAAATTTATTTGCGTTATTTGTTCTGATTTCATTCGTGTCAGTAGCTCGGGACAGTTGCTAGCCCACTTACGTAATTCAAACCCGCCTTTTTTCAGAAGACTCATTAAGCCGTCTTGTAAGGTACAAGCTTCATCTACAGATTGACATGACCACAAAAAGTCATCAACGTAGACACCCTCCTCTAGAACTCGGGAAGCCTTACAGTCTGACCGTTCGTCTTGGGCAAGTTGAAGCAGCGTGCGAATAGCCGTGTAAGGTGCGCTACGCAGTCCGTAAGTGACCGTTTTCAGCTCGTAAACTTGTACTGGGTCTGACGGTGTATCACGCCATAATATGTGTTGATAACACCTATCAGCGGGGTCGATGAGCACGGCTCGATACATCTTTGACACGTCCGCCGTAAAACATATGTCGTAGAGACGAAAGTTAATAATAATTTTTAAAATATTTTGAAGTAATTTACGGCCGGTCAAAAGGTTGTCATTTAGTGACACCCCAGTACTAGTTTTCTGTGATCCATCAAAGACCACACGCAACGGTGTTGTGGAGCTAGAAGGCCGTAACACACAGTGATGTGGTATAAAATATTTAGACGGCTCCGTACCACGATATAGCTCCATATGCCCCAGTGACTCGTACTCCTTCAGAAAATCAGAATAAGCCTTCCGGAACTCGGGTGAGTGCGCAAGTCGGCGCTCGACATGCGTGAGTCTCCTAAAGGCTATGTCATACGAATTACCTAACGGTTCGTGATTTGGCTTTAATAAAATAGGTGAAACATATCGGCCACTCTCGTCACGATAATGTTTCTCAATATATAGTTTTTCAGCGACTTCATCATCGGGATTTAAAGGAACATCGCACGGCGATGATTCTATTTCCCAAAATCGCTTAAGAGTATCATTTAAATGATCATCAGTGGTGTACGACACCAACGTTGTAGACGCTACAACGTTCACTTCAGTGACGTCACAAGTCGACGGTGTAACTAGTTTACCAGTTATAATATAACCAAATATGCTATCCAGCACGGCTGGCATATTGGGACCCATGATAATTTTCTTCCCACTATAAATATGGGGAAAAACGTCACCGCCTAAAATTAAATCAATTGGCGATTGCTTATAGAAATGAGGATCAGCTAAAAATAAATTATCATACTGTTTTATTATATGCTCAGGAATTTTAATGGTAGGTAAATCTGAAGTTACTTTCTGAAGAATAACAGCATCAATATTAAAAACAGGTTTATCAGTGTGACGCGGCCTTAAGCTACATGACGTCATGCCGTAGTTCTTAACTAAACCATCAGCTAACCCGCAAATGCTAAATGGACATTTACGTTGAGATAAACCTAAACGTTGTAAGCATGCAGCGGAAATAAAATTGGATTGTGCACCGGAATCAATTAATACGCGACATGGTTGATAGACGTTAAAGTTATCTAAAATATAAACAATCGCGGTACCCAACAACACCGTACTGTAACTGTTATTATTATCAGTTGAAGGGCCTCCCGACTGGGCGGGCGCGCTTGCAGGAATCGATGCATTACCGGAGTCATAAGAGGAAGCGAGAAACGTTTTCGTTACGTCCTGATGCAATAATAAGTTATGTGGTCGCTCACAAATAATGCATTTAAATTCACTCCTGCACTGTTCAACAGTATGATTAGGTTTAAGACAATTATGACATAACTTCAACTCATCAGCACGGCTGATTCGTAGCGAAGCACTCAATTTACGAAATTGAGCACAGCGATATATCATGTGATTGTCTCCGCAATGCAAACAAGATAAATTATTTTTTGAGTTTGATGACGATGCATGCGCGTAGCTTTTCTGTGCACTATTTCTAGTTCGCGCCGTAAACCTAGTTACATCCGGTTGACGTTTATTTTGTACGACGTTTTGGTTGCTTGTACTAGCACCATAAGAACTAGAATGATCCAACACTTTTATTTGATTAGTAACATAAGTAATCAATTCAGAGAATTTTGGTATCGACTTTTGATTGATACTTTGTTCAAATGACCTACGAGTGTATGGATCCAAGGCTCGTAATGCTATATGACACAGAATGTAACTATTCAAATCTTCAATATTAAGAGATTGTATAGCTTTGTATGAGTTATCAAAGGTTTCCAAGAAATTATTCAAATGAAAGGATGATTCCTTCGCAATAGGTGTAAAGTTTAACATTTTATCTAAGTAATTCCGAACTAACATACGGTTATCTTGATACCTGTCGAGTAAAGCTTGCCAAACAATGTCGTAATTATTAGCAGATATCGGAATACTTTTGACTATGTTCAAAGCGGAACCTTTGATACATGAGAGTAAATAGTGAAATTTATCTATATTAGGTATCTGAGGCTGATTATGAACCAACGAACAGAATGTCTCGTAAAAGGTATTAAAATTCTCAATATTTCCATCGAAACAAAACAACTCCAATTTTGGAAGACGTGGCCTAGATTCGATGCACGACTGTGTTTTTTCAGTTTTAACGTTCTTATCATTCGCTAATAATTTTGAAGAAATCAATTTTATACGGTAATACAACTCATCAAAACTATTCAATTCCTGACTTTGAAATATGGTTTTCATACCAGCTTGTAACTGACATTTATAAATTTCAAAAATACATAATTCGAAAGATGAACGTAGCTCATCTATATCCGTGACGCGCAATAGAAACATTTCACGAATATTGCTGTCAGTTACATTTAATGACATGTCAGATATTGTCTGTAATTGTTCAAAAATTCTTTGCTTTTTGTTGATTAAAACGTTTAATTCAACATCACCTATGCACTCCTCGTACACTTCCTGAACCTTCTGACCCTTTTTAGCCATTGCAACGTGCAAACTAAATATAATATGTCAAATAAAATAAATGAATAAAGAATTGCCTACTCTATGTTCGGCTCGAAGGCCACAAAAAATTGTGCGGTAATCGCAGGGGCGATCCTTCGATATATGTAAGCGGACTGTATGAATGTATGTATGTATGTATGAAGCAGTAGGTTGGTAGTATGTCCAATCCAATACCAAAATCAGTAAGAAAGAACCCACCAACCTTAACATCCAATGTCGCAGGATTGCGCTGCGCACGACTGCTTCAAATTTTCACGGCACGGCCGGAGGACAGCACCATAAACGTTATGGTCTTCTTAAGATGGAAACTCCACGAACGTCGTGAATTCAACCGATCTTTCTTAACGGAGTTGACGCAACTCGCGATATTTTTCCTTTGACATTAAGTGTCAATTTTGGAAGGGTTTTACTTTTTCTTTCACACCGACCAGTGTTAAAGGATTGAACAGCAGCTAATCATTATCTTGTCTGCTTCCAAAACGCTTTCAAATTCACCGTGTATAATAAAAATCCATTTATCTCGTACAACAGCATTTGTCGGCAATCTGGAAAAATATAATTTAAATCATGCATTTTATTGCATTTTATTGGCAATCGTGACATTTTAATTAACCCAGTTATAATATCCCAGCGATAGGTGTTTATGCATTGGCTGTATTTCTTGATTTTTAGGTTTAAATAAATACAAATATTTACTTTTTAAATATATTTTTTTCGATATTTTATAAATCGACCAGTGTTCAAATAGCTCATGCATATTTCCCCAAATTTGGGGTAACCGATTTTCACATAAAGCTGGTATACAAATGAATAATAAAATTGTCGAGTTTTTGTGTTCCGAGCAAACCGCAAAAATATAAATAAATAATAAAATAACGAACAGAGACAGGTGAAAAGATATTCCATCTTCTTTTCTTTGATTTTGCGAACTACTTTTCCAGAGTTTAAAAATGCAAGACGGCATTTTAACTGATAAAATTATTTAATAAATTTTGACAATTTATTGCGACCTTCATGCTATTTGTGGCTATTTGATGCTTTCTTTAGTAGTGACACGAGATTGTATTTGTTTTTATTTTGTAGGATTGTAGGTATTTACCGTGGTAGGTTGACGTCGTATTCGAACGACTTTTAACTGCCTTTTATTCTTTCATCTGAGATGTAGGTACCTACATGGTAGGTACTTACTCAGAGAATTTTCATGATGCTGAAAACTTAATAAATCACCGAAAAAAATAAAATCTATTTTTAAATGACTGAAATAAAATGGTTATTTTACGTATTCTTCTACTACATAGTAATGTGAATTTATCGCACCCAAGATATGGATGCTATCAAGGTAAAGGTGTTCTCATGAGTCGTATTGAACAGGTTCTGTCTGAGACGACGCTTTATACTATAATTTAGAAAACGCAACTTCAAAACCCCATAACTTTTTCATTTCTAAACTTATTTTGATGATTTTTTTCACATTTACGTTTTTTTTTACAATCAATAAAAACTTTTTTTTCATAATCAATCGATAAAAAAATTGACTCCATTGGGAATACTTATTTTGTACCACTTTGCAACTAAATGCATGTTTATTAAATAATTTACCTTCACCTGTAAAGATCACTGAACTGAACTTAACTTACTAGTATGGAAATTTAAATTCTCAAAACGCTAATAATCTTGAGCTCCTTAGCCTTACACATTATACAATGTATAGGTACCTACTACAACACTGTCTCTGCAACCTTAATAATATTTTTTCATTCATACAGAAACCAAAACTGTATTTTTGTAGAAATAGCCGATAAACGAGCAATCTGATAGTAAGTGGCTATCGTTAGTATTGTGGCCAGAGACATCAGTGACACCAGGGACATCACTGATGCGTTACCGGCCAAGAAGAATACGAGTAGAAGAACTAGAAGAAGGAATAAAGAACGAACTGGTTCTCTAGCTCCCAGCCGGTAGGTACACGACGAGTCGCTTGGCATTTTTCTTATGTGAAGCCTAAATGGGTCGGCTTCTGTCGGCTTTTCTCACTCCCAACCCAAGTATTCCGGCATGGGGTTGGGGTCAGTATTCCATGACGACCCAATACGGCTAAAAATATAAGTTTTAAATTTCTCACGAAATTTAATACCTTAGATTTGTTTTGGCACACTCGCTTGCATGTTTTTGCTATCATAATACTCTATCTGGCTTGCTTTGTAAAAAAAATTACGACGGCAAAAAGTGTCGTTACCGGAAAAAAGTGTCGTTACCAAATTTTCCGCCTAGCCCCCTTTCGCAACGCGCGATAAGGAACTTCGTTCTAAAAGCTTTTGACAGAACGAAGTCTGTCCATGCAGCTAGTAGATTATAATAAATCTAATCTTACCTGGTCTCCAGATCAACATGTAGCTATTAGAAATAGGTATTAGGTAGGCACTGAACGTTATTGTTACGATAGTAAATGCCAGGCTGTTCCTATCAGATTCAATTATATCATCATAATTTTAACCAACTTCGTAGTAAGTATAATTTCTCTCTCTCTTTCTTCGTAGTAAGTATAATTTCTCACCCTGTACCTGTGCTTTTGTTGAATACAAAACTTCTTTGATTTGACAAATCAAACAGAGTTCTTAATCATTTTAGTGGTTAAACACATATTTGATAAAATTTTCCATTAATATTATCTACAATTATTTATTGCTCGATTGAAAATTTGAAAGTGAAATTGAACCGTGTTAGGCACTCGTGTGATCAAATTCGAACCGTGAAAGTGAGCCATAGTGAATGAAATTCTAATGTAGGTAAAATAATTTCTTTTATACATTAAAGATTTAAAGATTTTGTCAAGTAAGCCATCTTCCCATTCGTTCTGTTTTTGACCGTTACAAAAGATGTAGGTTCTCAATTCGGTTCTACTTTTCTTCTTTGAAGTCGATTGGTTTTCTTGGTAAAAAAATTGATTTTAAATATCAGTTATTTTTTCCGTTCTATGAACACGTTGCATTCCCAACGTTTCTGCCTGTTGCAGCCAGTTTAATGCAACATAAATACCAACATCCATGCAGTATACAGGAGCGACAAATCGACGCGATGCGACGCAACGCAGAGCAAACAGTCACTGTCATTTTTATCATTAATAATCAAGTCGTTATCAAGTGTCCGCCTACAGTACAGCTGGCAGCCGCAGCCGCAGGAAGTTTAGTTGAACGAGAGGAGGGCTAGAGAGCGCCGCGACTGTCTCGAAACACCGAAATCGTACGCGTTACCGGTCACTCGCGATTACCAGAACTTAAACCAATATAATAATGAGTTTAGCAATGAATACCGACGAAATGATCGATCAATTAGACGACATAAACGATGTGCTTCGTGCGAAAATAATCACCATGGTCTGTCTGTTCAGCATATCGATGATCGTGGGATGTCTTCCACTACTCATATCCCTGAAATACTCATGGTTCACCAACAACCAAAACAGCGATATGAGATCCTCGAACCAATTAGTCGTCGGCTTATTAGCGTTCGGCGGAGGTGTTCTTTTCGCGACAACATTCATGCACTTGCTACCAGAGGTCGATGAAAACATTGAATTATTACAAGGTGAGACAGATTTATTTTTATCATTAATAATGTGTCCTGAAGATTCCCTGCGTTGCAGCGTAATATGGAGCATGGGTTGGTGTGGGTGGGACGTTGGTAGTGTTTTATTATTGAACTCGATTAATTTAGGTTCTTATGGGTACGCAGTACAAATATTCAAAGTGGGTACAAGTACGAACAGTTATTGCTAGTTTTTCTTGATTTTATACGTTCTTGGCCTCATCTTTGATGCCTGTTATACCTGATATGCCTGATGTTAGGTATCTTAGGTAGATACTAGATACCTACATAACTAGGTACATTTATTACTTATAAAAAACCTTTTGAGTAGATCGATTAAATGAACGGACTACTTAGCTATAACTAAGATAGGATCTGTAACTGAGAACCATAAAGACTATTTTGATCAAATTATAAATTGCTTTTTTAAGTTATAAAATTTGGTAATATGTGAATGTTGCAGATAGAATACCTACAACTATCTACTTTCAAAATTTGGATTTTGTCGTAACTAAAGGCCTTCCTATGACTATCTACTACCTACAATTTGCATGCCCAAAGAGGCAGAACATAAGGAAATACGTATTTTTGTGAACCACCGTTAATCGTTATGTTTGTGCTATGTTCTGGAAATAAATGATTATGATTATATTATGATTACCTGTGTAAACTACGGATAGGTATGTGTAGGTGTGTGTATGTATACCTAGATGTGGCATTATGACTAAAGGGACGTGTTGAAAATAAAAGGGTTGTTTTTTTTTTAGTTGGCAAATTATTTAATGATGGGTTATCCGAAATCTTTATTTTAAAGTGTACTTATCATATTTGTAAGAAGAATTTGAATTTGTTTTCCGGGAAGTTTGATGAAGTACCTATGATACGGGATTCTGGGATTTCTGGGTCAAATGTTCTTAACATTTACAATTATTAAGCTGCATACTTTTTTTAAACCCGGCAAAAATGACTATGATTCAATAATTTTAAGCGATATTTGATGTTTATACAAAATTGAATTGAATTCGTAATCTTATCGGATAAGGGACAGACTTAGGTTTGTGTTTAAACTATAAAGGTCGTTGACACAGATATTTAACGACTAAAAACCTGATTTTTTATATTTTTATTGGTAATTTTTATTTATGTATCTGTCGCTGGGAATGAAGGAATCCGTGATTTGATCAATTCCCTAAGGGATTTGATCAATTCCCACAAGATAATAGAATGAGTTCCAACTTCCACCGTTTCCACCTTCCAGTTGCACTGTTATCCTGAACTTCAGGTGAAATGAGTATTCATGCAGTTGCATGTTTCGCGTGTTCCCGCAATATTTAGTTATCAAATGTATTTATTTAGTAAATCATTCGTTAAATAACATTGTTTATGATGGTTCGAGTTTGGGCTCATTAGACTTGTCTGTATTAGCTGTAACTTGTAAGTATTCATTTCACCTGAAGTTCAGGATAACATGCCTATGAGTCGTCATTCTAATATCTTGCGGGATTTCATCAAATCCCTTAGAGAATTGATCAAATCACGGATTACTTCACTCTCCTGAGACATATCTATTTAGATATAGCTGGGACCATTTCAGATGTTTATTCGTCAGACTAGTATCATGCAAAGGCTAGATGGTTCGCAATTAGCCTTCGCGAAGCTTCTATAAGTTCTATAATATGTATTTACAGTTTTTTTATGAAATCTCAGACATGATCAATGAAGTCATGTAGGTACCTACTCGTAAAGTTTCGGGTAACGCCTGAATAGATTTGTATAAATCTACAATACCGAAGGTGTATCTGAAGCCAGATGAAAAGTAAACTGTAAATCCGTCCGCTTTTTATCTGTTGTCCCATCGTGGAATTTCATTATGAGACAAATTGGAACCTTACCACAATGCACATATTCTGCCGTACGTGGGGATTAAGCTACCACCATGCCATACCACCATTAAGCTTCCGAAAGAAAAACCTAACATTGCTTCGTTCTTTGTTCTGCTGGATAGGGCTTGGATGAGTCTAAACCACTACTAAATCACCTAGGTGGCTAGGTCCTAAAGTGTCTAATCTAGTGTCTCGATCAATATTAGCTGTTGAGCTATGAGTTATGACATATCGAATATTTATATAAAAATATATCCTTTCAATATTATTATTTTTTATATGGTGTCCTTGAATACCAATATTTGTCTGATTATTTCCTCTATAGATTGCCTGGATGAGATTAATAATTAAGTGATAAGACCGCCTGTTGTTATTGTACCTATTAATCCTAGCATTAGATACGTCTAAGTATCTTGTTATGTCTGTTTATTATTTTGGTATTTAAAAAACATTAACATTTGCCCAAAATAATAACAATAAGCATAGATATTTTTTGTTTTCCCATTCACATTTGCGTCGAAGCGTGATATCCATTATTTGTTTTGTATTATTCTCAATCCATCTTATCTTGGATTAATTTAATGGAGTGCACAATAATAACACTAAAGATATTAGGTACTTACCTGACCTATAGCATACTAATCGTGAGATAAGAGAAGAAAGTATATTAATTTGGATTTGCTGATAGCGACATTAGCGACTACTAGGAACGGAATGATACTGATTAAGTAACAGAGCTCAAGAGCAAATTAGCCGAGAAATAGCCGGCAAACGAGCTGACAATCCACCTGATGGTAAGTGGCTATCGTCGCCCATGGACATCAGCAACACCAAAGGCATCACTGATGCGTTGCGGCCAAGATAGGGAGAAGAAAAATAAAGAAAGAACTGGCTCTCAAGCCCCCAGCCAGAACACGACGAGTCGTTTGGCGGCTGAGTCATACTCAAGGGTGGTAGGTATCCAGGCGAATCGCATGGAGAACACACTAGACAAGGACATTCACACCCAGACCAAGATTCCCAGACCTCATCATTCAAATTTCCGCCTCGCTAGGAATCGAACCCAGGACCCTTGGTGCGGCGATCCGCTATGGTAACCATTGCGCCACACGGGTCGTAAATTAATTAACAATTAAAATCAATATTACCAATATAATCCCTCGAGGGGCCCTACTACCAGCGGCAAAAAGTATTTGCGCATTCGCGTATACTTGCGTAGTATTCGCAATGTCCTCGGCAGCAATTCAGCAGGGTAAGTGCACTACACGCAGGCGCGGCTTTCTTTGGCTACAGGGATAAAATAATAAATAATAAATAACGCTTCACACTCATAGCCCCACACTAGGATTCCCTGTGTCGTGGGTCCCATGGACAACACACAAGACAAGGACAATCACACCCAGACCGAGAACAGAAATTTAAACTCATCATTCAAATTTCCGCCTCGCTGGGAATCGAACCCAGGACCCTCGGTGCGGCGATCCGGCATGGTAACCATTGCGCCACACTGGTCGTCAGATATCCCTTACATCGGACGGTCCCCGAAATGTTGCGTCCAGCTACGCATGTCGGCCACTGCCCACTTGGTTCTCAAGCGCGCCGCGAGATGGTAGGCAGATGAATCGAGTTTGACATTGCTTGTACCGCCTTGACCCATAGAACAATGGCGGATCCAGGATTGAATCAGCTCTGGATCTCAAATAAAACGTATTTAATTTTGTTACGGGTGGACATCATGTAGATGATTTTAATCCCCTTGATCCCCCTAGTCTCCCTCCCCTTGGATAGATCCCCCGCTAGTGCCATAGAATGTGTTCAACAGTGTGGCTTTCGCGATGATAATATTGACACAAGAGCAGATGCACTGTCAAATAAAAAAGTAGAAAAAAAACTTGAGAGGTGTCAAGGGACACCCGGATGGAACGAAGTTCCTTGCAGTCAGTACTAGGATAGCAAAAACATGCAGCAAGTGTGCCAAAACAAATCTAAGGTATTAATTTTTTTTTAATTTAAGGTATTAGATTTGTTTTGGCACTCTGGCTTGTGTTAGTACTCTGGCTTGTTTTCTATGTAAAAAAAACTACGACGGCAAAAAGTGTCGTTACCAAATTTTCCGCCTAGCCCCCTTTCGCAACGCGCGATAAGGAACTTCGTTCCAAAAACGAAATTCAAAATCATTTATTCATATAGGTAGCACAGATACACTTATGCACGTCATTTTTTTTAATCTAACATCGATACCGTCGGAAAGGACAAAACACAAAAATTGCATTATGTAGACCACCTTGTATAGTATAGGTACATTGCTTTGATGTAATTACTTCCCAGAATTTGATGCATGTTGGCAACACTATCTAATGGTGTAATAAATACAGGATGGGTTTTTTTCCAAATCAACGGGTTCGATTCCTGGCCAGGAATAATTATTTTTCAAAAATCTAATGATGCAGTTTTAGTTTTCATCAAAATCGGCATTGACACTCCTTTGACCACTTTTCGCTATTCCTCATAATTTCGAATTTGGTCATCCACGCCCACTTGAAAAATTCACCCTGTAATATAACGAAAATAATTTAGTACACTACTGTTTTTCACTCAAAATCACTAGGTAGTTAATTTTTTTAATAGTTTTAAACTCTGCTGTTACAAGAAATTTGGAAAAACCACCTGCCATCTTCAGTTGTCATACAATCTGAACTGCAGGTGTCAATAACATCGTATAGCTCAATAACCAGTCCCTTGAATTGCCGAAGTTCCTTAGGGGTCATGCTACATCAATGACAGTCAGTGTTAAAATGGGTAATTTTTATGATGACATCTATTCTTTATTCACGGGTTATCTGAAAAAATAATGACGACCAATACCGGAATTGCTGGAGTTCCTCAGGGGTCTATTCTCTCCCCAACTCTATTCATGGAAAATCAGTGACAGGCTGTTTCAAATTGGGTCAACTTCGTGATGACAACTATTCTAAATATTTACAGATTACCATATACACCTGCATCTTAGCAGGTAGCTTGTATATCTAAAGATAATATTATACTAGGTATTTTATCTAAGTGTTAATCCTAGATGATTGGTATAAGAGCGCACGTATTCGTTTTTGATATGACAAGTGACAACGAGTAGTCACGTACGATTTAATCAATGATCTCTATCAGAATTCAGAACATCTATACAATGTATCAAAATCGCTGTTCCTTGTCATCTGTATCAAAGCACTATTGTTTCTTCTGTGTCTGTATTAAGCTTTTTCAAATGAAGAATCAAGGCTGCCTTTTTATCTAATTACGGTTCAGCCAAGAGGAGGGCTATGAGTTCAGCCCTTAAGTATGGTCATCTGTTCTTGCAGAACTTTTAAACTAATTGTAAGTACATAATTTGAGCAATGAGGAATCTTTAGGGCGTTAAACGAAGGGGCCCGAGTTCAAATCCTGGCACGCACCTCTAATTTTCAAATATTATGTGCGTATTAGAAGTTAATTATCACTTGCTTCGGTGAAGAAAAACATCGTGAGGAAACCTGCACACCTGAGAGTTCTGCATAAAGTTCTCAAAGGCGTGTGAAGTCTACCAATCCGCACTTGGCCAGCGTGGTAAGACCCCGAGCCCAGCAGTGGGACAATTATGGGTTGTTGCTTTGCTTTGCTTTGCAGTTACCTAAGTCGTACCATCACCAAATCATAATTATTAAAAACAATAAAAATAAATGAAACTTGATCAAAAATAAATGTTTGTAAAAAATATTGAAAAAACAGGACAATTACTAAAATACTGCAACCTTCGTTGGGGAAGAAAGGTCCTCGAATGGCGCCCACGCGGCCACGTCCCATTGTAATTCATTAGAAAACATAGTTATTTTTTAATATTTTTACAGTATTGTGACATAATTGGAATTCAAAGGATATAGAATAGGGTTATAAAGGTTTATTAAATAGCCGAATAGCACATATGTAAGAGCTTATGTCGTCCTGATCATCCATGTACCTACATGCTGTGTTGTCGATGCTTGTATTTTAATCTCAGTATGTGTCTTTGTTGTAGGAATTATGAAACACGACAGTGTATTTTCACAAGCATATGTTATTTGCCCGCGACGGTATTATGGACTTATCAATTTGTAACTTCCATATGTGATGTTAGAGGATCCGCGTAAAATTGTTGACGAGTAATGTTTATTTAAATAATATTTAGTTTTTTAAGTAGCCGGCTAATTTGCAGGCAGACGCGTCGACCAAGTGATATTGAGGTACTTTGACTGCATGCCATTGTGTGTTCGCCACACTGAAATGTAACTGTAACTGTGACAAAAATCGGTCCAGCTCGGCTTCGATTGCCAGAAATGCCCTGGAAATCCGGGATTGTTACAGAATTTTACGCAGTGTCCCACGAGCGATCATTAGACTTATTTGTCCCTGATTCCACGTCGACAATAGGGCGCTGAAATGGCGCTAACACTGTAATATAGTGCTACCAGGGGGCGTCTGACGTTCTTTTGTGAGACGGGCACCACGTTTAATATAAATATAAGGGCTAGGGCCGCCTCCGAGCAAAAATCCTGGATCCAATGCATCGAGTTCTAGTAAAATTACTCCCGGAAATTATAAGCCTGTATGTAGCGACCCTAGGCTCACGCATCCGTAGGGTACGAGTCGTTTTCACTCATATAGCCATAGACAGCATAGACTTAAGTATAGGTTTTTGTAATCGGTTGAAGCCAATTCCACCTCGGTTCATACCACACTGTGGTTTGGTGTACAAATCTTGTCAGTTGGTGAAAAACCCAGAAAAAGATTTTAATGGTTTGTTTACATTTGTATCGGCTGCAAATCGACCCTACTATAAATAAATTCATCTATCGTGTTCGGTCTAGATTTATGGATCGATAAGCATACAGCATACCTTTAATATTCTTTAATTAATTTTTCGAATGTAAAATCGATTATTTTTTTAGTTTCTTAGATTTATCCATTATTGTAGTGCTTTATGAAAGAAAACAGTTTTGTAATAATTTTTTTTAAAATTACTATATCGCACCTTTGGTGGAACAAGGGCACATCTTACAAAAAATCGTAAAATGACAAAAATTAAACAAAAAAATATTTTAGACCTGCAAAGTACATGGCCATATTCACAAATAAATGGGTCGTATCTCATGCAAAGAACAAACACTTTGAAGCAATAAAAAGACGAATAATACGACTCGGAATGCAAAAAAAAAAACTTTGAAATGGCTCTCCTGTAAAATTACAAAAGTGCAGTTAAGCCCTTGTTCCACCAAAGGTGCGATATCTAGTTTGAATAATGTTAGTGCACTAGGCCACTAGCTAGGATGTCTGTGCAGAAAATGTCGAAATTGTATAAGTAATTCATTAATATATATAATTCAGCTAATCTACATATCTACAATTTAATATCATTATCGATCAAAATTACAACCATTACATAGACATTTTGGACTCAGATCTAAGCGATTGATAATATTATTATCATTACGAGCAGATAAAGAAATATGAACATTAAACATAGATATAGAGTTCAGATCCTCAGGTTCCACGAAACCCAACTTGGGAAAGCTTGTCTATTGACGTTATGCTGGGAAAATATGGATTGATTGTTTGGTTGATGGTAAAGTTTTATACGTGGAAGACTTAAGTAATATCTTCTAATCTAAGCGATGAAAAACAAAATTCTTGCATTCGTTACAATATTGCGTAATTGTTTACCTACAATTTAATACATTTAAATAAAACTACTTTCTAGTATCAAATAGAGAGCAGAGGGGAAAGGGATTAGATATCTCTATCTTTGTTTACTTCCAAAATTAATCAGGCGAAGTGTTATCATGAAATGTGTTTCTGTTGATAAACGTCTTTGATCAGATTTGTTGAACAAAGTTGAGATTATTAGAAATTTTAATATTTTCTTATCATCAATCAGTTTATGATAATGGATGTATTTTAATGTTAATGGCCAATAAATGAGCAGATTGTTCAGCGTTGCAAATTCTTCACGGCATGAAGGAGAAAATAAATAAGATTTTAGCTGGAAATTTGCCTTGAGAGTCAGTTCTTTTTTCCTTCCTCTTTCTTGGCCGGTAACGCATCAGTGATGCCTGTGTCCACGGGCGACGATAGCCACTTACCATCAGGTGATCAGCTCGTTTGCCGGCTATTTCCAAAAGAAAAGACGATTCTTTCAAATTCTGATGTTTAAGACTATATTTTAGCACTATTTACATTGCACGTAGACTTAATTAGATAAGATTTTTATTGCAATAATAAAATCCGTTTAAGGAGTAAATGCTATGTAAATTGTATACGAGTATGCATAATGCCACGTGCTTATCATAGATATAGTAGCGTATGATAAACTAAGTCGACCTGTGTCATGTCACCTGTGTGGCGCAATGGTTACCATGCCGGATCGCCGCACCAAGGGTCCTGGGTTCGATTCCCAGCAAGGCGGAAATTTGAATGAAGAGTTTGAATTTCTGTTCTCGGCTGGGTGTGAATGTCCTTGTCTAGTGTGTTGTCCATGGCACCCACGGCACAGGAATCCTAGTGTGGGGCTATGAGTGTGAAAGCGTTATTAAATTACGAGCTGCTAAATCAAATTAGGGTCATGCTAATTATATATTCACTATATTTAATTAAATCTCCTCGGAGTATCGACTACGCACTCTGTTTTCTATCATCATTATTATTGAGGTTAAAAACTGCACATGAACTTTCTAAGTGATCTAGTGAAATTAGATTACACTAGCCACGAGAAAATAGGAGGTCCACTTCTGGACGCTACCTCCCTTAACATTCACCAGTACGGCAGTACCTACCAAACTTACTGGTTAAAAAATAAACATACACACACATTTAAGCATAAATAAAACACAATTTTCCATCTTCTTCCAGATGCGGGCCAACTTCCCGAGATGCCCATCTTCCTAGCAGCCCTCATCATGTGCTGTGGCTTCTTCATGATGTACTTAGTCGAAGAACTGGTGCATGTGTACATCAACAGTAGGGAGAACAAGACGGCTAACACGAGCTTCACTCGGGTTCTCAGCATTCGGAGAAGTTCCAACAATGACCCCAGTTCGTCGATGGAGAAAAATAATAAGGAGATCGAAGCGAAGAATCACGGCCACAGCCATCTTCCCACGCCGTCTGATGATACTGTCGTTGCTGCTTTGAGAGGACTTTTGATTGTGCTGGCTCTGTCAATACACGAACTGTTTGAAGGTCTTGCAGTTGGGCTGGAATCGTCTTCTGGTAATGTATGGTAAGTTTAAAGCGTGGACAGTTTCTTTAGTACTTCCGTTTTTCCGTACATTTTCCAAATATTTTATTTCATACAAGCCTTTCATCGATTTAAATTCAATTTAAACCCTGTTTCAATTTTTACCCTGTAGCCTAGTTGGTAGCGACCCTGCCTGCGAAGCGAGGGGTCCCAAGTTCGATTCCCGGTCGGGGCAGATATTTATGTGACAGATAAATATTTGTACTCGGATCAGGGGTATTATTGTGATGTGTTATTATGTGTCGTCCATGCTACTCGCGACACAGGTAAAAACCTACTGCGGGGGTATGAGCGTGTAAGCGTTTACTTATTTATATACAAACGACTTACATAAATGAATGTTTCAGGTACATGTTCGGCGCAGTATCAGCTCACAAATACATAATAGCATTCTGCATCGGCGTGGAGCTGCTGGCGGCGGAGACCAAGCGCTGGCTGTCAGTGGTGTACATCTTCACGTTCTCATTCGTGTCGGCGTTGGGCATCGGGATCGGGATCTTGCTAGTAGGGGGCGCTGGCGCTGCCACGGCGGGGATATACTCTGTGGTTTTACAGGTGAGATATCGATTTTAAAAGGGCTTGGCGAAAGCGAAATGACAAGCCATGTCATGAGAGATGTAGGAGCAGAAATATTCGGAGAAATCGGAGATTTTTTAAGTTGCCCCTTTCACTTACCCCCACTCACCCTAAATATACCTACTTGTAGTATGTGTACATATAGTATTGTAGTATGGGTGTATAGAAAACTAGGCCATATCCGGTGTGTTCCAAAAAAAATTTGTATGGGAAAAGTCGAAAATCGAAAATGTGAAACAAACAAAAACACAATATCCCTCTTCCTTTTGAAGTAGGTTAATTATGTAAATATTTATTATCTACGTGATGATATATAGGTAGACATGCATTCGCTTGCGTGATGCTCAAATATCTTATCAGCGGCTTTTGTGCCGCCTAAGAAATAGGGAGACTAAATTAAAAGCAAAATTAAAATCTTCACATGAACTAGGAAGCAAATGTCGAGTTTCTTATTGTAAATAAATACGCAAATAGCGTATTGCATTTCTATTTGCTTTGTAATTTTATTGTGTTATTTACCCATTAAACAATTGAAAGACCTAATAGAGGTATAACCACAGAACATCTAATAACTAATTATTAGGTGTTCTGTGGGTATAACAATGTAGGTTAGGTACCTACCTTATAGGAAGTGCTACAAGTTGATAGCAGAAGGCAATAGTGATAGCAGATTGTAGGTATTGTACCTTACCTGTAGCTGTTACTGCACTATGGACGTGATGTTAAAATAAATAAGTGTAAAGTACCTGGTCTACAATTTAGCTGTTTGTGTAACAAACATGTAAGGTTACTGAGGTACCAAATATGTAAGGTAAATGTGGTTCTCTCTTCCATCCTCACAGAGCGAGTTTTTTTAACCTTTTGGCTTGGGGAGTCAGAAGATACCTATCTACTTCTTTTCGCTTTCTTAGTTTTTGGTCGGCATCGCATCGGTGATGTCTTTTGTGTTTAACTTAGGTACCTACCTGAGCAGGATGCAATCTAAAACCATACCACATAAAATAATAAACCATCGGAGTTCTCGTTTTTCTAGACGGGTGACGGGTGAGTGGTGCGTGAGAAATTAGACTTATTTTTCGTGCAAGGTTACTTCATACACTAGTCAAACAATCGTTCAAAAGTCAATGTCGTATCATTGACCGTGCCCAAACTTTTGAAAGTTCTACCAACACTGGTCACTGGGCTTTCGATATGGCTTGACGACTGCATATTTCACAAATCACAACGTCCGGCCTGACGCGATGACGCCATAACCTAAAACGTCAACTGACGAGCTTAATCATTTCCTGTTTTTTAAACGAATACTAGCTAACCCGGCAGACGTTGTTCTGCAACATGCTATTTTTCTAAAATAAAAGTAGCCTAAGTTACATCAGCTATCTGTCAGTGAAAGTCCCCTCAAAATCGGTCCAGCCCTTTCAGAGATTAGCCGAAACAAATAGACAGACAAAAATTGTAAAAAAAAAGTTGTTTTGGTATACTCGTATGTACCGTGTATACATCATAATATTCCTAATGCACTTAGTGAAATACTTGTCTTAATAATTTAGTTAAGACAATTTTATTAAACGTCGTAATGATTAGGACTATAATTCAACCTGCCTAGCTGGCTACCATTCTCTTTCTTGAGTCGCCAAACGACTTGTGTTCCGGCTGGGTGCTTTAGAGCCACTTTTATGACTTCTACATCCTTCTTTCGTTTCCGGCAACGCATCCGTGATGCCCATGCAATGGTGTTAATTACCAATATCGACGACCACGACCATTCTGAATCACGTGGCCCGTCCGTGGGTTTGTTCCATCCTTACATCCTACTTTAATATAATAAATGTGAGAGTTTGTTCCGTTTGTTACTATTCCACGCAAAAACTACTGAACGAATTCTCATGAAATTTAGCACACGGATAGACCCTGATCTGTCTTTACAGTAAACACTTTGTACCCTGTCTTTACAGGGTACGTAAAACGCGGGCAGAGCGTAAGTAAAAAAAAATTAAAATGTATGCAATTCACACGTGGTAGAAGTGAAACCTTCAAAGATAATGAGTTCTTTTTCTTTTTTGTTTTCAAGACAATGAGACGAGAATGTAACCCTCCCCCCCTCCTCTCCCCTCCACTTCCCCCTCCCTCACATACCCTCCTCTCCCCCTACCCCTGTACAATGCCTCCTATCTCACATTCGAATTTATGTGTCTGTCTCTTTACTGTCCCGTTTTCGTTTCATCGAATTTCAAATCACCCCCGTACTAAAGACGTTTTCACTTCAATAAATGTTTGTATATCGCAGGGCCTGGCTTGCGGAACGTTAGTGTATGTGGTGTTCTTCGAGGTGTGGAGACAGGACCGCACCGGGCTGGTGCAGTTCGTGTGCTCGGTGGCCGGCTTCACGCTCATGGTGCTGCTTGAAGTCGCCGTCGAATTATGTAAGTACTTTAGTAAAGATATAATACGAGAAGTAAACACTTTGTACCCTCTTTTATGTCAATCTACGCTAACACTGTGTTATTCATAGACATAATACTACTAGACTAGGCAAGGTATCTGAGAATATGTAAGTGAAACCGTCACGCTGCGAAGAAAGGCAGGAGGTAAACCTATCCTTGTCTTACTTAAGAGTTACGCGAGTCTCCTTGGTCTCTTTCTCTTTCTAATAGCGTGACGCAAAGAAGGCCCGCTTCTCTAGTCTAGTAGTATTATGTCTATGGTGTTATTACCTGTGCCGCGGGTAACATGGACGACACACATATAACATCATAATCACACCCATGACCCGAGTACAAATATTTATATGTACACATAAATATCTGCCCCGGCCGGAAATCAAACCCGGGACCCCTCGCTTCGCAGGCAGGGTCGCTACCAACTATACTACAATTACGCGGACAGAGTATATTTGGCACAGTAACGACCTAACTACCAGTGACAGTTAACGACAGTGTGGCGCAATGGTTACCATGCCGGATCGTCGCACCAATGGTCCTGGGTTCGATTCCCAGCGAGTGGGAAATTTGAATTATGCGTTAAAATTATGAATGAATTAAATAAACTGAACCCGTCGAACGGGGCGGTTCATCTTGCTAGCTATTGCACCACATGGGTCAAGAAAATGGGATTTGGTTAAATTGATTAATGATTTATTCTTTTTGCAGTGGCTTGACCCAAATCTTCAAAAACACGCGGGTTCATCGCATCGGCTGGCAACGCGTCGGTGAGGCTTTTAGTATTACTGATGTTTATCGGCAGTACCAGCTAGCTACCACGTCAGACAATCCATCAACTTGTTGTCGGCTAATTAAATACTGAAACTTAATTAAAAGATTGATATTGACGAGTTGTGATTAGTTTAATTTGTATTATGTTGTTATAAGTTACGTTACCAGTAGCTCGAGCACGAATATTTGCGAGAAAGTATTCGTATGGTTAACGTAAGCAATTTGTATGGCATTTTTTCAAAAGCGCCCCTATCGTGCGTAAATGGTACTAAAATGCCATACAAATTTGACAAATAGCTTACGTTAACCATACGAATACTTTCTCGCAAATATTCGTGCTCGAGCTACAGTTATAAGTTGAAATAAACATTATAATATGACAATGAAGCTTCTATTATTTACTACCATTTTTATGTCACCCTGTTCCATTACCATGAAAACGATAATACATACAGGTATACACAATTATTTCATGGCTAAATTGTGTCAAATTTTACATACAATGCCACCAAGTTATATGTGAAATGACGAAAATTTTAACTAATGCCGGTTCATTCATAAATTATTTGTGCTCAGACATTTGTCATTTACTACGTCTCGAATTGCGTCCCATGATTGGTCCAATGCGTACGACAGCGCCCCCCTTCAATTCACAAATAATTATAATTTGGAGGCACTGTAGGTCACTTTTTTAGGATTTAGGGCAATAAATAGTATACACATAAGTAATTTAACAAATCAATAATTTAATTATAAGAAATTAACACTTGTTACTAACTATACGTTTAATCTATTCATAAAGAAAATAGATGCCTATAATAATTTATTTATGTAGTACTTGACAACGTTACTAGGCTGAGTATAAACGAATACGGTTTGCGCAGGCGGTAAGTATTTCGTCTATTGATTAAATATAATAGCTTATTAAACACAAGTCTATGAGAAAAGACGCTGTTAAAATATTTATTAATATTAAAATAAGCACTTCAATAAAGGTCTGTTCAAAGCAATAAAAAGACGAACATCGCGATTAGCGATAACTTGTTCGAACAGATCTTTAATATCAGCGCGGCAACTCCTAACTAATATAATATTGAGAGAAAGAGGAGAAATTTCGAAACCCTTAACACTAAGCTGGTACATGAGTACATTATAATAATTTTAACAAGCCGTTTTCATTTAACATTCCTAATCATTACTCCTAAGGCCGGTACAATTTTACTCTTCATACTTAACAATATACTTTAAGTAATTATAAATTTTACATGATCAACTATTAAATAGAGTATAGCATTACGCTTTTATCATAATACTATTATCCAATTGATACATGTAATCTCTCTTTCCAATCCGTCAGAGATACGTCCTGTACGGTAAAAAAAGGTTTAATTTATAAAAAATGAGGCGAAAATACATTATTATATATTTCCATTATTCACCATCAAGGTGGAAAAAAATGGTATTAAATAA
The DNA here is from genome assembly GCA_911387775.1 of Thymelicus sylvestris. Lineage (NCBI taxonomy): Eukaryota > Metazoa > Arthropoda > Insecta > Lepidoptera > Hesperiidae > Thymelicus > Thymelicus sylvestris. Next base: position 10,713,650 of record OU426905.1, on the reverse strand, counting down.
AATGTCATTGTAACAATCATAATAATTTGGTAAAAACTTCATTTCAAACGCCTGAAGTTTACAGTGTTATTGATAGAAAATATTCGTCATTTCTACTAATTACACATTAAAAATCAACTAAATACACGCAAATAAATTGGACCAGCAATTATTTTACGAGCACCAAAGAACAAAGATGATTAATATAAAATAAACGTACATATATACATACAATACATATATACATAAAATAATACAACTTAAAACGTATTTTAAAACTAAGAGGCACCTTTTACTTATTCTAACGGAACAAAATCCCAACATCAGTACTTAGATCGTCCTAGCACGCAGCTCGCACCCAACAAGACTTTATAATTATATAAAACATTGATATATATTAAATCTCACTATAATTTGTGTAAATATTAAAATTTCTACGCAGACATGAAAATTTTATCGAGAAATGTAATAGATCTTAATATATTTTGAAATGGAAGCATCACGCAAATAATGTGATGCAATTCCTTAATGTGGCTTTGTTCAAACCATAATAGAAGTTACTAAGAATATAATAAGTTTAGAACGAATAGAATTACTTTGTTGGCTAACTTTACTATTGTTATGAGTTAGAATGCATGAAATGCATGCATGCTTGAATGGGGATTCTTAAATCCGGGGATTCTTAAATCCCACCGATCAAAGTCACTGCTAATTTCACCATAATGTTAAGTACACCTTAACAATAACAATGGTATTTTGATAAAAATTATACTATAGCCAGAACAATTGAGATATTGGCTATAAACTAAATCGTCGATTTGAACAGAGTTTAAATTGTGACATCATGATGAATATTAAAAATATTGAGCTGAATCGGTTATTTTTTAAACCCTGGTGAAAATACACGTCTACATATACCCTTACAAAAAATATTAATCATGCTACTAAAATTTTTAATATATGCTTTAACACGTTTATGCTTTTTCGAGCATTTCACAAGAGAAAAAAAAAATATTTTGGCACATTGCAGTTTGAATAACATACCACATTATGTTTTGAAAATATTGAAACTTCTTTTTTATGGTTAGTCCGGAGAAAATCAAAACATAAAAAATTGGTCAAATCATTGTTTTTAACTTTTATGATAATTATTTATAGTATTATTGCTAGGTAGGTACGTGCCAATAATACTTTCCAAATATTAGGTAAATAATAGGCAAAGTAAATTAAGAAACTAAGCATAATATTATAATAAAATGCAAAGATTGAGATACAATTTGTTTAAAATTGAACTAGATTTCGTTAACAATATTTTATTAATTTTAATAGGTCTATTACTACAAAGGATATTCTATATCCCCTATGGCGATAAAAGTTTCTACTTTTATCTTTGGGCAATAAAAATTTAATTACACAAATTTGACTTCGCACAATAATTATTAAGGATTCGTGCATTGCCCAATGAAATCCGTTGTATTAATGTTACGACAAATATTGGATTGGTCTTTCTATCTGCAGATAAAATATTGCAACGTCTTTAAAGTGGATAATCCGTGTTTCCATAAGACTAAAATTATTAGCTACTTATTTATTTACATTCTTCATTCCACAAAAATAAAGGCGTACGGAAACATTTAATTGATTTTACATGTATATTTTGCACCAATCTGTGAATAATGGCAAAATTGACGAACCATTCACTGTCCGTACTCACTGTGCCTGATGATCCGAATTCCGAATGAAGGATTCATCGAGTGAAATAGAGTAAATTAGTTACAGGGTGGATTCGATGCGATTCATGCATTAGGGTGTAATATCAGCTGTCATCTATCGATTTTATCCATCATTAGAAATCCGCCGCGAATAGTGATCTAGTCAACAACAGAGCTTCTAGATAAAACCTTTTGCTGTAAACGCTCACGCCAAACGCTGCCTTCAAAATATAATGACATGACAATGACAAAAGTCACGTGCTCATTTCTTCGCACATGTCATTGTCGTAAAAATATTAATGACTGCTAGTGTCATTGCTCTGTGGTAAATTAATAAAAAAAATCAAGATCTCGACTAATATTTATGAAATAATCATAATATAATATTATTATTTGAAGCCAGTGAAATCGTAGCGCGGATTTCTCGGATAGTGAATGGGTTGCCTTAAACAAATCGTGACGTTTAAGATTTGAGGAGCTTGTTCGCGCGTTGGTTCGCCACCGCAATGCGCGTTTCGTTGCTCTCGCCCTATGGAAATATTAATTAATTAATACATTACATACATTATTTTATAACAGGTGATAATGAAAATGGTATTTAAGAGTTTAAAGCTCAATGTTTATGAATCACAAAAGCTTATGTTGTAAGCACCTTTATATTTTTTAAAGCATGATTTATTTTTCCCCTTTTTTTCATTCAAGCTAGTTTTTTTATTAAAATCTGTTGTGACAAATGCACAGTTCAACCTTGGCTTTTGTTTGAATGACTCAAACAAATTGAATCATTTGTGTTAAAGTAAATCATGCAAGTATAAGTGAAGTATATTTTTATGTTGTATCATATATGTATTTCTAGATGCTATACAATCTGCAATCAAGCAGTCTAAAGCTGTGTTTCATTAGTTCCAAGGATTATAAAAATTATGTTTAATGCAAAATTATTATACTTAATGCAAGATTATACTTTTTTTTTTGTTAAATAAATTATATAATAGATCTTTCCCGACTTACAAATAAATTACAGACTTATAAAATATCTTACGTGATTTTTTTGCATATACTGTGCTATTTCATATAATTATGTGAAATTAAAACTATGTATTTCAAAGTGTATAATATAGGTAATACTTTAACACAAATAATTGCGTTACAATAGTGTAATAACAAAGTGGATTGTTAATGTTACTTTAATAACTATTACATACATATCACACGTTTTGTTATTATGAAAATACTTGTGAAGCTGGCATAGTATACGCTCAAAATATTGAAGCCAATCTATGATAAATATATAAATTAAGTGCAATATTACTTTTTATAATAGCCGTGTATATAAAAATAGTTATTTATATAATAATACTCACAATTTTCGCCGGAGATGTGTACTGTTATTGTGTAATGTGTAAGTCTCGTGGTTATACATAATTACCTACGAAATTTACCAAAGTAATTTAATACTAAAGTATGTTGAAATTTTGACAAAAAAATCTTAATTTAAAACTTAGTAACATACTATAAGATTACGGTTTGTAACTAGCTTTATAAATAGAAAACTATAAAAACAAAATATAGTGACTTGCTTTATCTTACCATTTTTTAAGTAGTTGTAAATGTATAATACTTACACTAATTACAGAGTCCAGACCTTTAAGAATATCTTGATTCTTAAAGTGTTAATATTCTATCACGTTCTTGATTTTAGTTATTGCTATTCATACTTCATTGCTTACGTCGTTTGGATATTACAATATAATAATATACTAATTTATCCTATTTGAAATGTTATACTTCTTACTTAAAGTATATTGTGACTGCCTTACTAATAACCTTAACCGTCTCGCTTAGTACCAATCTCATAATAAAAAAGAGTATAATAAAGATAGGAAGCAAAAACTAAAGCCATGTTTTAAATTAAAATTTATTTTGCAAATAAAAAATAAATCTATTATAGTTATGATATAGATTGCTATAAATATCTAGAATACTAGATACAAACATAAGACAGTTCCTAGACTATTCCATAGAAGCAGATATGTTTTAATCAGAGATATGTGCATAGCCTACTATTATTTCATAATCCAGTTCATATAGACTGACTTGATATTTTTTATTTACGTTATTTATTTTTGTAAATTTTCTATCAACGGTCTACATAAATGCTCCTATGAAAAGTTCAGAGAATTAAGATCCCACATCAGATCCACATATCTCTGCGATTGGTACTGCTACTTTCTAAATACTTAATTTCAAACTATTATCACATATCAACTCATCCCTATCATAGTTTCCCTTACACGAGAAACTTCAAATTCTACTTGGAATAAAAATCTATTTTACACGTTGAGTTTGAAGATGAAATATCAATATCGATATTATGTAATAAATATATCGATATCGATGATATCGCTAATATATTTTAAGTATATTTATCGGAGTAAGATACATGTTTTGGAAAGTTTAACTTTGCGACAAGCGTAATATTGTTGTCTAATATTAACAATAATAGTGTTAACAAGGTAAATGTACGTTCACAAAATAACATCTCAGGGTGTAACCAAGTACACATCTATTAATAATATTCATGTAACATTAAAGGTGAAAGATTAAACAACGTACTACTATTCAAAATGGTCGTTTAAATGTAGCTTTATAAGAGGGTATTTATAAAATTAAATTAAGAAAATAACAGGATGAAATTAAAGATATCCAGAGTACATAAGAAAAATTTGAAACCAAAGCTTATCAAACAAGATTTTTTTATCAAAAATATTTTTGGACAAGACCAGAATACTGGGATGCATAAATAACTTAACAGTTATCAATTATTAAACCGATGGATTCTAAAATAAATTAATAATTTCTATGCGTATGTGTAATATAAAAGTTTGAACATTATAAAAAGTAACACTTTTTATTTCAAATATATCACTTTAAGAATAGTTTTGGAATTTTCAACTAAAATAATATTCAATGTAATTGAATTGTAATTTAATTTAGTAACAAAGAAACATATTTGATAATTTAGTTATTTAGGAAAAACGTTTCATTAAGTCAAAATAGTTTATTCTTTAAAGTTAAGCACAGTGTTTAATTATTTTACGCAGGAAAAAACAAAAAAAAAATGTAAAAAGAAAACAGAATTAAGTAGGGTACCTATACAAACAAACTCTCAAAAATAAACAAAAGTTTAGATTATAAAGCACCAACTTTATCATTTACCTTTATTTCGTACGCGACGATTGTCTACGCTCAACAATCTCATTGTATTTTGTGGACTCTTCTTAATCTATAACTTTATTTATTAAGTAGATAATTCTACTACGAATATACTCTGAAGTTGAAACTAATTATATATTACCGGTGAGAGCTATCTGTGTACACGGAATAGGTTGACTTTTACTCCGTGGACATCCCGCCAATATTCTTGGCGCCTAAAATGTCATATTTGACACCTGACATGTTATGTTAATTACACAGATAACTCCAATTATAGGGTTAATTTAAAATTACCATGAAAACTTATTTCTACCACAACAGTAGAACTAATTTCTATAACTGGAATTTACATCATATATTTTACATCATAAGGATGTAATGTGCTTGGCCACAAAAAAAGACAGCTGAATGTGATTAATTTAATATGACCACGAAAAGAATACAATTGAGATTGACCCATGTCAGGGAGTAAATTAAATTCCTATGGCGCAATATCCTATAGCTGCCAATATATCCATATTCTTAATAGCAGTACCGGAAGTATTTTTAAGAATATTAGATATTATTCGCAGTAAAAAAAATTACGTTCCCAGGAATCTTTAACTCACTGATCATTTCCAAGGAAATTTTGATTTAGTTTTTGGTATATTAATTTAACCCTATAAATACAATAATACTAGCAATCGGTCCGCTTTCACACAAGTAAAGTAACTTACATGGGGAACAAGCTTCACACACGAAAGTTTTATTGGTATGCATGTATTATATATTCACTAACGTGTTTACACACACGGCTTACAATCAGCAAAAGAGTATGTAGGACATGATACGAACATGTTCTGCAATACTTAACAATACTGAATGTTTATATTTTCATCAATGTCAAATCATGTCTTACGTTTAAATGTAGCATTTAACATTGAAATAGAAAATCTGGAGTATTAAACACTATGGAAAGTTTTTGTATCACACCCTGTATACACAACACTTTTGCTTTGTGTACACGTTTGAATGTGTGTGTAGCTTGTTCCGTTATCCTTTACTATCGAGCCGGTACCACGAGACTGTGTGTGGTGTGTAGTGGTGTGTACCGCCGTTGTTTACTTGAGCAGCTCGTGCGCACGCTGGTTCGCCAGCGTTATCCTCGTTTCATTCGATTCGCCCTACGAGTAAGAATAGTTTTGTCTATGTCTGTCTCTTTCGATCAATTTTGACGACTGTTACATTGCGCTGCCTTTTTATACGCTGTATGAAAAGCTGTATAAACAGACAGGCAATTGATCAAACTTGTCACAGTCGCCGACTGATTTCAAAGAGTTATGTAATCGGAATGTGATAACGGAATGTTGTTACTGATGAGTTCTAGTGAGGTAGTTAGTCACTCAGATGGTATCTAGTCACAGATGAGTGTGGAAGGACGTGTTCTGAACTGTCAGTTGGTATGTTGGCATCGCAAAACGACACAGAAGGATTTTTTTACAACAATCAATTGCTTCTACCCACATACACTACAAAGGTATGAAAAAGGCATGCTGAGTGACAGCTAAAAGGAATTCCAGTTGCCAGGTAAGCGATCACTGAAATTTCGAAGGCCAATAAGCGATAGTATAGGACAGTTTGCGACAGAGAAGATCCCAATCCAATTCTAAGGTGAAAGGCGATTCTAAAGTGGTGAAAAAGTTGAACACGAGACACGGCTGAATTTATGAACAAAAATTCTTCCGTGTCTCAAATGTAATGTACAAACACAATTAAAATACACATAAAATATATATAAAAAGTTAATAAAGAGCTTTTTGTAATAATTAAATTTATTACAACTTCTTTCAAAATATTTTATAGAAAAGATTCCATGCGACTCCGTCGTAGAGGTATGTTTAGGTCACTTTTATTCATCACACAGTTTTATTAATATCTCAGGATTAAAGTGGGATGTTGCTTGTTAGTCATTCGTAAAAAGAAAGAAACAAGGATGATTTACGACGAAGTCACAACCATTAAATTTATAACTATCTTAGCTTCTCTTTAGCATTTCCAATTTCTAAAATCTTTAAAAATTAGTTATCCCTATCAATGTTAAAGTAAGCTTTACTTTGTATCTGGCAACACTGGTTTCAGTAACAAGTTATTTTTCAAAGTCAATATACAGTAAAACTACTACACCATACACCATCAATCCTCACTATCCCCTAACTTGCTTTCTTCCAACACTAGCTCTCATTACCATCATCTTAACTTATCACTATCCCCTTTCCCAACTTTTCTACTTTACCCTGTTCAAAACCTGTATCGACCAATTATCAAATCTGGATAATCCCCACTACTTTCCTTCTACACTACTTTCCATCCTTCTTCTACCTACTTCCTTTATCTGTTGACCCACTGTATCAGCATTAGAAAAGTGTTAAAAGAGCTCCCCTATCCTACCTTGCGGTTGATGCGGTCGATTTGACGGTTCTGGTTCTCCAGTTCAGAGCCCATATCCAGCGCCATGTTGCGGAGATTGCCAATCATGGTGTTGACCTGACCCATGTTCTCTTCCATCTCGTCTTCGCGGGCGTCATTTGTTATCCTGGAAGAAATGTCGTTGTTATGGATTTATTGATGACTTTTATTGAGATAGACTTGCGGCCTCCACGTTGGAGCGCTATGAGGTATCTACGCGTCCTTGATTATGTAGAGACCCGGTCCTTGTAGAGGGCCATTAATGGGTTGAAACCACAAAGAATTCTACATGCTTTTTAACTGAAACCTAAAAGTAATTTGAAGTTTCTGAAGATTAAGATGGAATGCCTATAATCAAAACACTGTCTCTATTTTTAGAATTTTTAGAATTTGGGGTCAAACATTTTTAATTTCCCCAACGTTACGTTCTTAAAAGTCATCCCAAAAATTACCGACCTGCCAATGTATCCGGCCTGTGGTCCTATTCCGTTGCGCTCATCCATCACCCGTTGGGGCTGGTTGTTGACCACCTTGCCGTCATCGTTGCCCTTCCATGTGCCATCGTCCTCTTTGAACGATGCTCCTCTGGAAAATGGTTGAACACACATATAACATGGGCCATCGGAGTCTTTGTGATATTTGAAGTCTATTTTGGGCATAAACATATCTAGAAAGGCTATCTCAGAGCCTCTAACACTTTGAGATATTGCCATACAGATGACTTTATCTGATTAGTTCATGTCACAATGATTAGTTAATTGTCCTGTATTATCAATATGTAAAATTGAAAGTTGTTTATGCCGAGGTTTCCTTAGGATCTTATAATATTGGCTTGTAGCGTATGCTACGTACTTGTTACATGGCAGAGCGCAGATACCACAGCACTTCTCCATCCCCGACAGATTCTTCTCAGCCTCACGCATGTCGGCGTTAATCTGGTCCATTCCCTCCTCGATTCGGTCCAATTGCTCTGTTCACACACACCAATAATCGCTTTAAAGCCACCCTTAAATCGCAAAGTCGCGAGTGTGTTGAAGCGTCTAAAAATCTCATTTGAACTCTATTCGCGAATTTAATTTTTAATTACTTTAGTTAATCTATTTCTCAATTGTAATTGTAAATTCTCAACGCTCTCGACAATTACCAGGGCTAAGTGTAAGACAACAAAATCTTTAAGCTCAGTATCATTGAAACTAGTAAACTATTGTCATGCTTTGATCTCTTATTTCACATCAGCAACTCTATTGATTCGAAGCTCTATTAGACCCGTTTCAGTGGCTGTTTAAAGTGAACAAAATTTCATTAATGTCTTACACCTGATCCGGTCAAAACTGATACTAAAATAATTTATTTACCTTTGATTTAGATGATGTATGGTGCTGAGTCTAGTGATTAAAATTCTAGAATTATAATGACTAACACTTAGAATAACAATAATAATTTCAGAAATACTAATAGACATGCATTCAACAGCAAGATTGAAATAATCGTGCACAGCTAGATGCGTGATAAAAACTAAACAAAACGAATAACAGACGCTATCTCAACCAAAGATGATGTTAATCCTCGACGATCTCATTCACAGCGATGAATGTCGGATCGCAGAGACGTTCTCGTGTTTATCTTCTAGTTTTAATAAATGATCATGAAAACGTGATTTTTACCTTCATTAATTATTATCCTTTAAAATTAAACTGTTAACACGTTTCAATTGGTATTTAAACGTTATCAAGTCATCGCCATTCAATGAATTGTCATAAACAACCTGAATTGGCACTTCCAACATAAGCCTTACTAAGTTATGAGTGATGTAAAAATATTCTACTGGATGCTTACCGCCCTGTTCATCCAGCATGACCAGGGTTTTCATGCCCACCTCGTGACTCTACAACACAATAATGATGTCACTATAGCTCGCCAAACGAATGCGTGAGTCGGGGGCGGCGCGCGCGCAACCTTGCTGAGCGCGCCTCGCCGGGACAACTCATACTCAACACAACTCAAACTGACAACTAAACAGAAAATAAAGTACATGAAATGATCTCGGTGAGCTGCGCCCGGGCGGGCAGTCGCTCCTCCGGCGGTGAATAACAAAAATCAAATTAGCAAATGAGCGTTAGATAAAGCCATTCCTAAATGAAACGTGAAAGTAGCAAAGTATTGGTTGAATTGAAGAAGAAATGAACGATCTAATGTGATGTGGAGGAGCGAGCGGCCTCACACTGGCACAGATCGCATCGAGCTAACAGTCACAGACCTACGAAACTAACATTAACAATACGCTGCTAGCCATGGAGATGAAGGCGTATACCATTTAATCTATACGTCAACAGACACACTCGGTTACGCGCATTCATTTCAGTACCGCAGATATTAAGAGAAGAGAGATTCGGAAAGATAAATAAATACCTATAAAAAGCGTTCCGATCGATAATATCAACGGAAGAACTAAACAGTTTGCGCAGCTCATTCAAATTAAATCTTCAGCAAAAGATAGAGTACAGTCTTTTGCGACAATTATAGCAACGAACGGCCATCGGGCTTATCTATTTACACTATACTTTGAAAGTCATCCCCATCGAAACATAGAATACACACGCAACATCGAATTGAGATAAGTCGATATTTAAGAGAAACGTCAAAGAAAAACAAAGAGATTAATTTTAATTGCACATTCAAACACAGACGTTCTCACGTTTCGACTACCCAGTGTTCAGTTTAACTCTTACCGCCCTGGTGACTCAACATATGAAGCGCTTGCCCCCCGGCGTCCTCGCTCTATACATAAAATACAAATCAAAACAATATATCTTAGGAGAGAGTATCGGGGTCGTGTGGGTGGCGGGGTGCGGCGCGGCACGGCTCGCGGAGCGTGCGGCGGCGTGCGGAGTGCGCGCGGGCGTGCGGCGCGCGTGCGAGCGCGTGCGTGCGCGTGCGGGCGCGTGCGCTAACACACACTACTCGAACAACGACATGCATGCAGTGAAGCTTGCAAGTAAAACCAGATTCAGTTTTATCTGTGCTCAGTTTCATATGATTCATGATTATTTTGTGTGATGTTAAGAGTCGTGCGTTGAGGAGAAGCGTTTCGAATTTACTTCGCTCGTTTATTATATACGGTACATGTGATTAGGTAAGTTGTCAATTTAGAGTCGAGTACGAACATCTGAAATGCAGAATGTATACAGTATCGTAATATAGACTCGGCTGGCGTTTACCGTTATAGCACTCGCTGTTAGTTGTGCAAAGTGTATAATATCTACGTTACTGATGAAACATACAAAGATGTGGGTTTTCCGCGACCATCTATCTCGGTGTGTTCACTATCACGAGCTGTCCGCAGACCAAGTGTCAGTGGATGCCCGCACCTTTGCATTGAATCAATAGAGGCGTTACTTTAAACACACAATCTATACCCCCTTCACATCTTCTAAATCGGCGAGTCCGTCTTCGTGACGACTGAAAACCCTACGACGCTCCAACAAGTTAGCGAAAAATAAAATAGATAAAACTGTTAGTAATTTAAGTAGTGTTCCAAATTTTGCAGATCACTCACCTCCCTGGTCATCTAGAGCGACCAGAGTACGAATGCCGGCCTCCTTGCTCTACACCAGCCGCAGAAACAAAAAGTCAGAGAGCATGTTAGTTGTGAGGGGTACAGTGGAGTGAGTGGACGGCGGGGTCGGAGGGGACCCTGCGTCCCACACGTTGCACCAGTGTGGAGTACACGCGTGTAACGAGTGAAAGGTTGGTCACATACAGTGTCATGCCAGGAGACATCTTCGATCTATCGCATGATTGACGTCTCGAAACCAAAAACAAAGTTTGAACACTGATTTACGGATCTGAAGATGTCCCCCTCTCAGTCTGAACTGTGTTTGGAAGTTATGCTGATTTTGTACTGAGTTCAAGACAATAATCCTAACCAAACATCGGTACAGACAAGTATTTGACGAGAATAATATTTGTAGATAAGTAAATTATAAACAAATGTGGATATATACCAATAAATAAATATAAATTATATTAAATATTAAATGATAACGTACACTTAAAATATAAATACAAAGAAATCATGTAGGTATCGATAATAAAATACAATTGGTCTGTATTTGGTGTGAGAGTTTCAGGTGTAGCTCGATATATTTGTTGGAGTTCAGTGGCAGGTATGGGGGTGTGTACACGCCCACATTTTGGCAGTATTGTGAATGTTCGAGAAGGCATGAAAATCATACAACATAATAGATTACAATCAACAACAGAGAGCAGCCACTACACAGAAACTTACGATACAGAGATAACTAAAACAGGATAGAACAAACATAAACTGATCATGAATCAATGTAGACATCATAAGTAGTGTTGGGATGTTCGATATTGAAGTATTTCGAGATTTATTTCTGATAACAGAAAAATAACATTAGAAAAATCATTAAACGAGAAAAAAAGGAATCTAATGAGAACCAGAGAGGAAGTAAAACTGTTAAAAAGTGCGTAGGAGGTGATGCCTTGGAGGCAGATAGTAACTTAAGAGAAGTTGGCGTCCAAGTATAAGGATTTAATTTTGAAAGCAGGCCCAAGCACGACAGAACAGACTATTTGAATAGTAAAGCGCACATATCAGAGACAATTTACTGGCTAAGGATTGTTAACTTTTATTAAACTAGGAGGGGACATGAATATATTTTATTATATGATGGCTTCATGCTATGGAACCAAAAACAGAGCACTGGACATAAATAATTGGAAGCTGACAGTTAAAAGATGTAGTCACCCGTTGCATTGACAGACAGGCAACTAAAGTTTTCAGTAAATTTCCAATTAATTTCAATTAACTGTCAACACCAAAGGCTGGGCACTTGAATTTGCTCACATAAATTTACAATGCTACAAACAACACAAAGGGCTATCGAGACCTCTAACACTTGGATACAGTTAGACACGTATCATGCAACACCCATATGGTTAAAATAAACAGTAATATAAATAAATATACCGCAAAGGATATGAAAAATAAAAATATATAGGAACATCATAATCGGTCAGCTACAATAGATATACATACACATCGAATAATATATAACATCAATATTAGCGACACCGATACACAACAGCCAGGGATAGCAAAAGGCTGCGCCCTAAGGGGTTGGGGACGGGCAGTGGATGGAGATCAAACCGAGCTTGGGGCTATCCAGGACACTTCCGCTATACCCCTCACTCCCTCGCATCGAGAACACCTCTCTCACAGATGATCACAAATAATTACATAACCAACGGAATAACTAAACATAAACACTTAAAACTATGAGGGGGAACTTAAAGTTACTCAAACTGAAATACGACCACTTAGGCGAGTCCACGCAATTCTCTGATTCAATTGGCACATGAAATTTTTCTCATTTATTTTGTACGCTTGTAAAATTAACTGAATATTTTCTTGTTATTAAAAAAATTGACATTTCAAATAAGATGGGGGACAAATGTTGTTTTATTGGTGAACATTGATGTACGTTGTAAAATATACGAATTCAATTCTTAACCATCAATATAAAATTTATGGGGAATTCATAGAATATAATTGGGAGGTATTCTCGAAAATTCATTATGTTATAGTTACTCCCATTTTCAATTCTTACAATTATGTTATTTAAACTGTCATAAAATAAGATAACCACAACGTTAACTTTGTTGTTAAATGATACACAATCTTAAATTATGACAGTTACATTATTTGGTACTTGTTAATAATTAAGGAGATAGGTGAAAACGTGAACGTACCTCTTCGCATAGTTGCATCATGCGTCGAGTAGACTCCAGAGACTGAAATTATAACATTCGGATATGTTAGAAAAACATTCAAAATTACATAATGTATCACAAATAACACTACCATAAAAGTACTGACTTACTGGAGATAAATGTTGATATCAAATTGTAACTTCAAAATGAAATGCGACTTTCATTAATATAAAAGTTTGATATTAATGGTAGCAAGTTGTTAAAATACGTGCATTTAAATTTTACATTAGAAATTTCTAAACTGCTTCCAAAATAATGTTTCGGAGACTAAACTACTATAAAATTAATTACTATAAAATAATGTACATTTTGAGACATCGTTTGTCAAGTAAATTACTTTGGACCTTAGCTTTGTAGACATAACAAACTTAGAGAACAACAACAAAGACTTTATTACGGAGTACTTCAAGGTTCTCCCTTGGGGCAAACTTTCTTTTACAATATTTATTAACCATTGTAATTTAGATCAAAATTAATATAATCACGAATATTGTGCATGACTTGTTTAAATATGTTTTCACTTCTTCAAAAATTATTAATGGAGTATATGTAACTTCACTCATTAACAAATATTTAGTTCCGGGGTCTTTTAGAATGCCTACCAGTGTCGCCGGATGTAAGATGGTCTAGACTTGTTTTTGATACTAAATGATCAATACTAACCTCGTCAGTAACCTGACCAGCACGCATTTGGAGCTGTTCCAGCTCGCTGCGAGGCACTTGGCCATTTTCGGCGGGCGGAGGAGGCGCTGCTGAAGGCATCCTGGAAAGAAGAAAGTTCATAAGCTCGTTGAAATAAATATTTAAAATGATTGTTCTAAGCATGTTATTGTCATTTTGATAACCTTAGTAGACTAACTCTCCAACTCAGAGTCACTAACGGTTACTTAAATCCAGGGGCGTAGCTACCGCCGTATCAGCCGTATCAATTATACGGGGCCCCGGGGCTGAGGGGGCCCCCTATGCGCCTTAGAAAAAAATCGTGAAATAATCCGGAAATTAATTATTATGATTCGAAATATATCCGGAAAGCATCGATGCTTCATTGAAAAGTGAAATCAACAATAAAATTACTTTCTGGACCATCTTTCATCGTATTAATGCATTAATTACTTTAGCATCATGCAATTTATCTTTAAGAGGCCATGATGGTAAATCTGGAAACTCGACGAATTAATCAGTTATTTAAATGCCCTAATCAAAATTTAAACAAAATATTTAATGTACACGAATATTACGTACTACACGACTCATGATGCTCTCCGGAACTGAGTGCTGTGCAGACATGCCGGCGGCAACTGCATGACACAGCGCTCCGGGAATACCTCAGGAGGAAGCTCATTCTACACGTAGCACAGCTCATTCTACAGTTAGCACGAGCGTGGTAAAAATGATCGGGAGAATCGGACCGTAGAAGTTCTCCACGAGTCTCATCGAGGTGCATGAAACTTCAATTCGGCCATGAGCTTTGTAAAGTATGAGCAGGTGCCTCGCTCGCAGTGAAGTAATCCTTAGCCCGGTTTAGAACATCAAGCTTTTTGGAAGCCAACATAGCCTTGGCTTCGAAATGACGCTGATCACTCGAGATGTCAACTCCCAGAATCTTACTCTTACAACACTTTTAGTGACGGTAAGCGCGGTACTCTGGAATTTAGGCACTATGAAAAATGGGGTTTTCTTAGTGGTATCTAAACGCGCCAACTTGTGTCTTCGTGGGGTCGAACTTGACTAAATTAAGTCAACCCTATTCCAAGACTTGCTCCAGAGAGTTCTCGACTTCAGACACAAGTTTAAGCCTGCTATCCGCCACTTGCAAGTTTTGCAACTGAGAGGAATTAAAGGGGGCTGTGTAGTAGGCATCCCTTGTGCTGTCATCTGCATAGAAACAGTTGCCAGTTATGCCATGTCATTGATATGCAGAATGAACAGCATAGGAGATACCACAGACCCTTGGGGAACACCAGCATTTTATAGGTTTCATATCTGAGCAACAACCATCTACTACATCCTTGATATGTCGCTCAGATAGAAAGCTACCCAACTGCATAACCTCTCACAGCGACCGTAAGATGTTAACTTCGTGAGATCCCCCTGTGCCAGTCCTGGTCACAGGCCTTAGCGAAATCTAGGCTGACTGCCAGTGCTTCCCCGTAGCGATCAAGGGCCTGACGGTGCCTATAGGTGCGTAAGATAAATTTGATGATCACCAGCTGAACGACCGTCGCAAAAACTGCATTGTCGATCACAGATCAGCTGATTATCTTCCAGATATCCCAGGAGCTGCATGTTAATCTCGCGCTCCAATACCGTTGCAAGCAGGGAGGCTATAGGATTATCGCTTTAGGCCTGTAGTTAGCCAGGTCACTGAGAACGCCCATTATGCGGATGGGATGAAAAAGGGTAATCTTCCACGAAGACGTATCATGTGGCATAAGATAGCGAGAATAAGCACGTTAAGACGGGGAATCAACCAGCCCCGGATCTATGATTTTTTCGAACCGGGGCAGAAACTTGATAGTGATAGAGATAAGATAAAAAAAACTCACAAAATAGTTGGCATTTTTCGTGAATGGGACAGTAAGAACTCTTTTCTTTAACAAATTTATTTATGCTCCCAACTAGGCTTCCTTAAACTAGACACTTTGTGCAGCAAGTTTTTTTTATTTTTAATCATACTACATATATTATGATTTTGGCGCCTTGAATTGCCATCCGGGGTGGGTGCCCCGGTTTGCCCCTCCCCCCTAGATCCGGGGCTGGAATCAATTCGGGAGCACACATCTTTAACACCACTGCGTGAATACCGTCTGGTCCTCTCAACTTCTTGGTATCAAGCTCTCACAGGTTTTTAGGCGGAGGCGATCCCTCTATCATCAAGAGTTGAGTAGGCGGCAAAAAGGATGCCAAGAAGTTCGGCTTTCCCCTTTGCCGTATGGACCACGGAGTCGTTCGATTTACGCAGTTGTGGAAGCGTCTCTTCCACAACTGCTTTAACACGTTCGCTGCGTAAGGATTTTTAGTGTACTTTTTGCTGGTGCGTCGTGAGGTCATATTGACTCACAGAGGACCTTTTTACAGTGCGGCGTGGGGTCAAATAAGCCCTCATTCAGTTCTGTCTTGATATAGGTTTTTCTCAATGGGGATATGTATTATTGGATATATTTTATTTTGAGGTCAAAGACTAATAACCAAGCAATATATACCTAGCTGCGTTTTTAGCTCGCTTGTTTCGTTTAGCGTCTAAAAGAGAAATAATTTGAGAGGTCAATTTTACCACACAACGCACTGAAGATATCAAAACACTAGTGATGAGAAACACCTCTGTTGTATAGTACTCGACAAGTTTTCCCAGAATTTTATTGACAGTTTAATTTTTAACCTTGTAAGTCACATACGTGAAATATAATACTAATAAAACTTTATTTCGGACAACGTCCATATGATCTTAGTAAATACAAAATTCTTATAACTATTGTTACTAACATAAAAAAATGGTTGTCTGTGAAGTTGGTTTACGGACGGTAGTTTAACGTGACAACGTCATGACAAAGCTGCGCTCCACTCCGCTCTGCTCCGTTCCACTCCGCTCCACCCCGCTCCGCCCCGCCCCGCCCCGCCCCGCTCCGCTCCACTCAACTACGATCACCTACGGCTCGCCTACGGCATCGGCTACGATACGCCGATCGTCACCGATAGTGCCTCTCTCTCGCTTTTGCCGCTCTCTCGCTCGTGGAACGCTACATTTTTTCATAGATGCGCCCGGTTCTCATCGTTTTAATAGACATTATCACGTCAAAATATAACTAAATATGGTCAAAATCTCCATGGTCTGGCCCTAGTAATATTATATAAAAGTATGTATGCATGTTACTCTTTCAAGCAAAAACTACTGAACAGATTTTCATGAAACTAAGCACACAGTTAGATCATGATCTAGAATAAGACATAAAGTACTTATAATCCCGGAAAACGTGGGCAGATCGATTAATAGACGTTATCACGTCAAAATACACAGAACACAGAAATAGTTACAAAACATTGAAGTACTTATATTTAGTAACTAGCTGTTGCCCGCAGCTTCGCATACGGAAATTATGTTTTACCTTATTTGTACCTCTTGCAGAAGGAAATTTCAAAAACGGTGAATTTACATTGAAGTACTTATATTTAGTAATTTATATACTGAAATTCACGATAAAATCACAAAGGATTCCTCCAGGAGCGGGTTTTGAAAAATAAGCAATATTCACATTAATTTGTATTTTTTTCTTTTTTTTTGCAAAATTTTGGAAAACTGAAAAATACGTGTTCCATAAATTTAAGCAAGGAACATTTGATGCAAATTTGAAGCAAATCGGTTGATGTTTTAAAAATATTCCATACAAAATTTCATCCCGTTTCCCGGGGAAACCTTTTAATTTTCCGGGATAAAAAGTATCCTAAAATATGACCCGGAGTATTAGTAACAACTTTACCAATTTTCATCGAAATCCGTTCAAGGGTTTTCATGTGATGCCCGGACAGACAGACAGACAGACAATAATTCTAAAAAAAATATTTTTGTGCTCTAACACGTTACTGAAGTGCCCCCTAATCAAAATTTTTAAAAAATATTCAATGTACAGTAAATTTGCCCTTTGAGTTTTATTATAGTATAGATTTATATACTGAAACCCAAGATAAAATCATAAAGGATTCCTCCAGGAGCGGGTTTTAAAAAATAAGCAATATTCACATTTTTTTTCTTTTTTTTTGCAAAATTTTGAAAAACTGAAAAATATATATTCCATCAATTTAAGCAAGGAACATTTGTTGCAAATTTGAAGCAAATCGGTTGATGTTTTAAAAATATTTCATACAAACTTTCATTCCGTTTCCCGGGGAAAACTTTTAATTTTCTGGGATAAAAAGTATCCTAAAATATGATCCAGAGTATTAGTAACAACTTTACCAATTTTCATCAAAATCCGTTTAAGGGTTTTCATGCCTGGACAGACAAACAGACAGACAGACAGACAGACAATAATTCTAAAAAAATATTTTTGTGCTCTAACACGTTATTGAAGTGTCCCCTAATCGATTTTTTTTTTTACATTAATTGTACAGAAAATTTACTAAACTAAAGAGCTTTACTAAATTATTACGTTACGCGTCCCGCACTTAAAATTATTCACTTAAAATTTAGTTATCTACTTAATACGTGTAAACCGGACTTTAGCATGATCCATTTTCCATTCATACTTAAAAACTGGCTTAGGACAGGCAAAAATACTTGGGTATGTACCTGCTAAGCAAATTTCCAACATGAAATAGGCATCGCAAACATTTAATACAAGATTTATGTATTTCTGGCACATGGCTGGCTAACATAATATTCAAATTAACAGTTGCAAAACATATATTTCGTACGCGCGATAAATAGCTCAAAGCGACGTCTTCCTTATCGATCGCGTGGCACAACACTAAGCGCGCGAAATGGCGCTAGCGCAACGTTCAGTGCGGGTGTGAGGTGCCCGGAGCGCTAGGTCATATTGACCTCACACCGCACTAGAGTGAAACAATTTTCTATAAGTGCGGGTGAGGTCATATTGTCTCACGAGTGTTTGAAAATGTTGGATTGTTCACGTTAAAGCGGCAATTGCAATGGTATATAAATCTTTTTCCTACGATAGAAATACACAAAGTAAAGCCTTACGCACCAGGGGAAAGAACGCTATTTTGCTCGCCGCACCACATGAAAGTTCGCTGTGAGTCAATATGACCTCACAACGCAGCGAACGTGTTAATCGACCGACCGACCGAAGTTACCCTCAGCAGCTTGAGCAAGCGACCAGAATTCTCGACTACCAGCAATTGCTACTAGGTGAACAAAGCCGATGAGAAATTTAATACCCCAGATTTGTTTTGGCACACTCGCCTGCATGTTTTTGCTATCCTAGTACTGACTGCAAGGAACTTCGTTCCATCCGGGTTTCCCTTGACACCTCTCAAGTTTTTTTTTGTTTTAATTCACGATAGCTTTTTTATTTCTTTTGAGGAAGATCTTTACCCTCGAGTCGAGAGGGGGCCCCCGGCAAAATTTTGATACGGGGCCCCGGAAGGGCTAGCTACGCCACTGCTTAAATCGCTCCTTAGTACAGAGTTTGTATGGTGATTATTAAAGAGTTTGTATCGTAATTAGTGACTAAGGAGCGATTTAACTAACCGTTAGTGACTCTGAGTTGGGGCGTACGGCTATTTTCATGTGTAAATTAGTTTATAAGATCAATTCAAGTTCTTTTTCTGTATCATGTTCATGCCATACAATATCTATATCTTCTTATTGAGATTTATTCCTTTACAAATTAATTATAACTTATAAAGGTTGGATTCATTTCTACAATATCTGGAGACTACTCTGTGAAACGTTTTTGTTACTATTTCTGCTTAGTTCAATTCAGTAGCTACAAATTAAAGGTTCCTAAAAAATAAACACTGAGTTACACAGCCTAACATTGTTACAATCGAGCTTGTATCGCATTGAATAACCACGTTTAATTTATTTACGGATTATAGTGAAAGGAAATCATAGTAGTGAATAGCACATGCAATGCATTGTGGGCGAATGCTCCACCGTCCACGGATATTCTTTATATCGTTTACCAGATTCAATAAAGGGCTTCACGTAAATACCTATTTATCGATGGTTGAATGAAGTTCTATTGTTGACTTGTTGGTTACTTTGAATTGATTTTTGAAGTGAAAACTTCTTTAGTACGGGGGTGACTTGAAATTTTATGAAACGAAACTGTCCAGTAAAAAGAGACAAACACATAAATTCTAAGGTGAGATAGGAAGCATTGTCCAGGGGTAGGGGAGTGAGGGGTAGGGAAGCGGAGCGGAGCGAAATTTTGAAGATTTCACTTCTACCACGTGTGAATTGCACACATTTTAATTTCATTGGTGGTTTTGAAAGTAGAATAGAATTCTGATACAGCCCATTAGGCTATATCGTTTAAGCGCATTTAGCTTTCCCAAAATGTCCTTCATTTTATTTTTCAAAACGTCCTTTTCTCAAAATGTCTCTTACAAAATTGTCATTTTGCTTGTATTAATAATGGTGAAGTAAAATTATAATAATTATGTATAAATTCTATGTATCACACGTATTTTCAGCCACCTTAGATATCTAGGGGTTGGACACTGAACGAAATCTCCGTATAGAAGAAAACGTCATTAGAAGAGATGACCTGATATGACGTGTTCGGCCTACAGTGTGGATGCTCATGTCGACCTTCACATGACCTTGTTTTTGACCTCCGTTTGTAATTAGCCGACCGAGCGTTGAAATTAATTACCGGAGGCTTATAGTGGAGCGAGGCGTCTACGTTAATTAGGTAACAAAGTTTAAATAAACAAGTTAGGATAACCCTTTATTGGAGCCATGAATCTCCAAACTTTCGTAAAATGATAAGACATTATCCATACAGCAAATTGATAGTCATGAGCAAATGCAACCAATTTATGTCTCAGAAAGACTACTTATTACAAACTTGTATTACTTAAATAAGAACAAGATCATATAAGACATAAAATAAATAGAACAAGAGTAGAAGTTTAATTTTGTCCATCTCATCTCATCTCATAACCCCTATCACTCCGAGTTTCGGAAAAATATCATAATACTGCTATCAGAATTGCAAATTATTGACGTAACTTGTTATGCAGATAACTCAAGCTAACGGAACCCGACAAAGTACGTAATATAATTCATGACAAAAAATAACCGACTTCAAAATTAAAGATAACTCAAAAACTACTCTTCAGATCTTGCACAATTTAAGTGGGACCACATGAAGAGTACCAGTTTTCGATTAAAAAAAGAATCATGAAAATCGGTTCAAGAAGTCGAAAGTTCTGAGGTAACCAACATAAAAAAAATACAGTCGAATTGAATACCTCCTTTTTTGAAGCCGGTTAAATTATAACTTCTGATAAAAACAATCTAAAACAAAGAACGCTTTTCCTGTGTGACATAATTGCAACGGAGCTAGCGTTCATTTTGAAGATTTTTTATACGCTGCGGATAATATGACGTGCCGTGGTGTTTTTATACGTATAAATCCCAAAAATCCAGAACCTTGCGGATCTTTACAAGGTAACATTGAAGTTCACTATGTCTATGATTTACTTTTCAGTCTAGTGTTGATGTTTCTACATCACACATACAGCTGTTTGCTCTTTCTTATTTAGGTTTTGTTTTTGCACTGCTTCTTTTCAGTTTCTATATTTTAATATTATTTTATGCCAAAGGATAATATAACCTACATAAGAATTCATTTGCATAATGAGTCTGCATCACCCACTACACCATCAACACATGACGTCATACTTGACAGCGACGAGACGACCCGACGCGCGACGCCCCAACACGCACGTAATATAGAGATGAAACGCTTATTATAATGATAAGAGACGAAGCAGCACAATGAAATGGTAAATTTACTAAAGCCATAGAAATACTCTCTGTTAATTTACATATAGAGAACTCCATGAAAGTTAACCTGCACTTGTGCATGTGGAAAATAACTATAACTCGTTTTACTTTAGAAGGAAACTTGAGCCCACGATTAGAGCACTCGTGAGTTATTACAATGATAACTGCTAATAAATCTTAATGCATTGTGTATAACTGTTATAATAGCTTCAACCCATTAACGACTCACTACTGAGTACACGTCTCACGGATTGGAGAAGCTATTACTTATAATATTTCAAGTTAAACTATGCTGTGTGCCAAACTCGAGGGTTATGCCCGTTTGCCACTGAACTCGATAAGACACGCAAGTCTTCCTACCGTCGCATATTCTAGTCACGCTATTTAGACATTTTAAATAGTATTTGGTTACAAGGACTTTATCCGCTGATTTATGATTGTTAACGACTTTATTTATGTCTAAAAGTTGAAAACTACGGTTTTCAACGCGACTGTGTATTTTATTTAATAATATACGTGTCGCTTGTTTAGTGTTACTTAAGTACCATTATTTCTTCTGTGGTGTTACTAGCATTTTGTCTTTCCCTTGAGTTTTAATTGTAAAGACGTGGCACAACAACTAGCAACATAGTTACCACTATCAATAGACTAACAATAGCAATAAATAAAGGACAAAATAATAAAAAATAATATAAAACTGCTCCTACGATTCTTAAGTCACAAAAGATCTCCTAAATCACCAGACTGTGAAACAGCAAATTGAGTGGATTAAAGCACAGTAATTTAAGAGGCTCTAAGGAAGCTTAAATTTTATTTCAGAAAGGTGAGCAATGAATATAAGGAACTTATTAAAAGTAGAGTGAAATTACCGGCTTAAATATTGAACAGTCTGATGCGGTCACCTCTTCACTAAGGAATATTTATTCACTAATTAAAGCTGAGAATGTTGTAATTAAAGTTACAAGACGAGTTATAAGAGTTACCTTGGACGAGAAAAGGAAAGAAAGTGATAGAATAAAGGGTTATGAAGTGACAGTTAGTAAGGTAATTGATTTGAAAATGTACTGCTTCCTTCCAATTTTCTTTATTTGAATAATAAAAGACGATTAATAAACACATATTACAATCACAAATCAAGATTTTTATTTTAGTTAATACTTCAAATCTTAGCAAATGGCTTCATATGCCTTAGTTTGCCAAATTCCTCAATCCATTCTGTTCATTCTATGTTTTTTGTACCATGCTCTATTCATAAGAAATTAATTGTAAATGCCAATACAATTAAGTACGGTAATAGCAAATGAATAGCTATTTATTTCTTTAAACCACTGGTTTCTTTCTTGTATTTTTTTGCGAATTGCGGAAACTTAAGATTAAATACAGAAGCGTACAGAGTGATGTAGGTACAACAAATTCGATTACGCGACACTAAGGAACAAACATTCTTTTAAAAAAAGAAAGAAAAGCTAAGACTTACCTAATCAGAATCTACAATATGAATCTTCGAAAATAGAGCAAAGATAATCAGAATCTGCAATATCTACTGAATCTTCGAAAATAGAGCGAAGATTTAAATATTACCATATCTCAAAACACCCATAAACTTTATGCAGTAGTTAGTGAAGATTGGCGTAATCAGTAATGTATGTTACTTACTAAAGTTTTTGCTTTATTCGCACAGACTGCTTCTGAAATAACATTTTCTGATTCAAAGTTTTCCAGATGTTATAATAATATCTACTCTTTTAGTATTTATACTTTGTCAGCGACTTCAGTGCCTGAGTTTTCTGACCGTACAAAACTTCCCCTTTTCATGACATTGATAAAGGACCATACCGATAAGCTTAAAACTTCTATCCTACCCCAAATTATTTTTATATTATGGAAAACAGCAGTTTCTTCGAAGTTTACTATAACAACTAAAAAACTTACAGTTTTCAATCATTATCATTATTTGTAAGTTCAATGTCGATCTTTTGAACCCTCTAAAACAAGTAGCTTTCAATATTGGAGTTTATGAGACTCCTAATTATAGTTATCTAGAGAAAAATGACGTCAGCGTTAATACTACATAAAAAATAAGGTAAGGAGTGATTTAAGGTTAATCGGAAAATGTTACAAATAAATATGAACAGAGACAAAAACTCACTTTATGATGTCAAGAAAAGTTATGTGTTAACTAAAATTTGATAAAGAGGTAGGTGGTTTTAATAAATGACTAGATTCATAATATCCCTCCATACAAGTTATCAGGACGTTTCAATAATAAAACAAACCCTCACCAATCCAGTCTTTGATTTAATATTCGCGAGTACCATGAATAAAAAATTGACTACGTAGACGGAACAACTTGTAGGCATGCCAAACGGTATTCTCAAACCGACCTTTTGAATTTTAATGGCCTCTGTAAGTTGAGCCGAGGTTAGTTTTTACTCTTTGAGCCTGTAACGTATAAGCATGCAAATCCACTAGATAATTCAACACTGGCAAATCTTCTATTTTCGAACTTGGATTGTATTACCAACAAAATGCCTGTTATTTTTGCTGTGAATCAACAAAATATAATTAGAATACTAGATGAATAAAATCCAAAGCTAATTTTCGCTTCAAAGACAAATTTTTGCCATTGTACACTCCCAGGCCAGAGAGTTCTATGAATTTTATTTCCTCACTCTAAAAGTTGATCCTGCAATATGTTTAAATCGGTCACCATACTGTAGGCAACTCTAGCTCCACGTGTAACTACATGAACACTGGAAATAGCCTAGATTGCGCGAAAGCCTGGCATTCACGAGCAGGTATTCTAGTCTAATTAGAATGCCACGCAGCTTCCTACGCTCCAACAGTTAAAACGTGGGAGGCTGCAAGCGGAATCTCTATGATATTACAGTTTATCTGTGTCGAGGGATAAATGCATTTATTTTTAGTTTTCTTCGTTGGACTCCTTTTAACTTTACGCAGGTTGAATGTTGAATAGAAGAGTTAAATTCAGTTTAGGTCAGCTACCTGAAAAGAAGTCAATCATACGGATGACATTATCAATCATGTTCATCCCACATAAATTATCGAGAGAACAAAGGTAGCAGTGACCTTAAACAAATAAGCGACCTTATTAAGAAGCCATGAACCTGCAGTAATGTTTAGCAGTCGTGGAAAAACGTGCGGCCATAATCTTGGCATTTACGGAGATAGGGGCAGAACGACGTTCGCAGCGGCCGGGAAAATCGATAGACGCGCGCACAAACCCCTATTCCCCACCCCCAAGCGCCCACCCTCGCCCCTTTCAACTTTAACGTGTTCAATGTCCATGCTCACGGTACTATGTGTTCACGTATCGTCGATACATCCCCTGAACTTCAGCAAAGCGTACATCATTGCACATTTCATCTTTGTGACCTTAACCGATGAATTATAGGCATCTGATTTTTCATAGCGGAGCTATAAGGGTCGTGATCATAGTACCTACTATGTAAATGTGATCATGTTAGTAATAATGTACCAAAATTAGCAGTTATCTCTTGGTTTAGTACCTACATTCAATGTTATTATAACTATTACCTGTTAGTTGAACAAGTCACGTAAATGTAAGGCTAAGTTCATAATTATGACCATGCGTTACAAGATTCTGATAAACTCTGCTAATATTTTGCATTAGCATGCGTTCGCTGCAACGCCTGTGACCCGCGCGCTATTTCTTCAAATGCGCAAAATTCTGAAAATCTGTATCGACCTTAAGTTTAAGACACCGAAATTGTCACCGACACGCGAAGAAGAAAATTATGGTAGAGAAGACAGTATATTTGCGGTCATAATATTTAAGTAGCTTGACTTGACAGGCAACTTGTGCCATAAAAATATTAGAATGAGTATGCTAGGGCATTTAATATATGAAATACATCAGGGGATTTTAGATATACTAAATGTATGTATTTAGTCATAAACCACTGGAAGAGGTTCCATTATTTTTAATTTCTTCACTTTTCATTGTTCAAACGTCCGGGAATAGAAAATAAAACAGTACCTACAGAGATTTAGAAATGTGAAAGTCAGAAAAAGTACTTACCTACTTGGGCGTTAATAAACTAGGAATAGCAACCACAGGAATAAACCAGAATTGGAGAAAAGAAAGACAGTTCCACAGATTATATCTGATTCACTGACAGTGTCTGAAGGAAGAACTAAAGATGCCTCGATACTGTATAATCCTCAATAAACACAAGAGGCAAGACTCTTGCATTCTAATCGTCAGTCAGAGTTTACGTGTAATTTTGTCAGACGTAGTGTAGATATTACACTCGTCTGAGTAGATTACCACACATCATTCGACCTATAACCATCGATCATCTATTAGAAATATTCCTGCGTAACAGCCCAACGTCAAAAATGCTGTAGTTAATTTATAGAGAAAGCGCCGTTAATCAATTTCAGTCCGAACAAGTTCAGGGTTTAGTAGATCGTAAACTTTTAATCGTGAAACGTTTATAGCCGAACAGCTCGTGTAGTTCGTAAGTTGCAGATAAAGTTGGGCGCGGTTGGGAATTACATGGGCGACCACGACATGACCACTGGGGACAAAAATCTTATTTTGGAGGGCAGTAAAGTAAAGGAATAAATTAGATAGACACTCAAGCTCATCACTGGGCCTCAAGTCTTCTTCAGAATTTTACCAACTCCATAATGGAATGAACGTTGAAGTCAATCTTTCGATGATAAAAACCTCATTTATTGAATGATCAAAGCGTTCCTAATTGATGATTTCGATGCATTCGGACCGGAATTCGTTACGAGAGGCCTCTGCAGAATTTGTAAAGGTTGAGATTGGGTCAAGTGGGAAAAACTGCCGCTTGAAAACTTTTAATAAAGCCACATGAATTCACAGTATTGAAGCCGATACCGAATGGAAGAGAAAATTTCAATTGGGAATAGTTGAGAGTAATTTTTAATCCAAGTGCGGACAGTTGCAAGTTTATTCTTTAAGAATTCTATCGTAAGTCGTAACAAAGCAGCTCTTTTTGTCTCTTTAACTTTATGTAGGTACTTAGTTTATTGTCTTTCCAACCTTTCCTTCTCGTTATTTCTTCCTCTCAAATGTACGATTATTCATTTATTATGTTTTTTTATTGTTTTTATTCCCTTTTTAAAGAATTGGATTCTATGGACGCGGCTTTCTATGAAAAAGTTGGTTTCGAAAGACCCGTTCAGTTATTTTGGACATGCCGTCTGGTCATCTCGTTTATTTGTATGCCACAATTATTTCACTGCAGGGCTTGAATTACCTCCAAATATGGGAGGAGTTGAAGCCATAGTCTGGTCTGGGCTAAGCACGGATTGCACATACATAACAAGGATTGCCATAGATTTCACATAAGTACATTTGAGGGGAGGTGGCGCTACCGTCGCGCTGTCAACATTTGCTTTAACGTAGCTCCGTAATAAAAGTCGATTTTAAATTCTAAAAGTTATCAACAAGTGAAATAATAGTGTATAAGTTTGCTAGGAGTATAAAATCTGTGAACTGAAGTATAAATTTACCGAAGAAAGCAAGAAAACAAGAAGAAATCTCAAAAAATAACAGACGAAACACAACGGAAAAATTTGAACAAGAAACTTGGAAAAAACCTGCTCGGCACAAATTATTGAGTTGAAATACAACTTATACTGAATCAAGGTACAATATTACTTACTTTGGGTCATTTAAAGTGAGTGCTAGTGTATTAGATGCAAAATATAACCTAAAACTTCAACAAATTTAAAAATCATCGCACTACTAACGCCATCTAATAAAAGATTTTAGCACTACTTACGCAAGTCCCAAGCTAAGACAAAAATTCAGCGCCATCTAACAATCTAACAAGAAAATTCAGTATAGTCTGCTCACATCGATTTCAATTGGGAAAAAGTTTGGTTACCAAGTTAAAGAGAGGGCGTTACATGCAAACAACATGGAAGAACTAAAAAATATATTAGAAAATATGCAACAAGAAATGAGACAGTCAAAAATCGATATGTTGGAAATGAAAGAGGACATAAAGAGCACAATAATTGAAAATTTAAATGAAAAATTCACAAATTTAGATATGAAACAAAATTATCTAGAAAATAAAATTCAACAACAAAGCAACAGTATCAGCAACTTTGAGAGATACATACGACGCAAAAATTTGATCCTATTTGGTGTAGAAGAACATGAAAAATCCTACCACGAACTTGAAAAAATTATAATAGATTTAATTAACACACATTTTAATATCCAGTATAATAAAAATAATATAGAGTCTGTAAGAAGACTCGGGAAGAAGAAAGACACGATAAGACCGGTAATTATAACATTCAGTACTGTTGGATTAAAGATAAATATATTGAAAAATAAGAAATGCCTGGATAACACACCATATTACTTAAAAGAAGATTACCCATTAGAAATTCTCAATAAACGTAAAGAGTTACATGAGCAACTGAAAAAAGAGAAACAACTAGGAAATAAGGCTTTCATCAAATATGACAAACTGATCGTACTAAATGACAAAGAACACCAAAACCCAGGAAGTCAAGTAAATAAAAGGAATTTGTCAGAATCACCAGAGACAAATAATCCAAGTAACCAATTTGAAAACACACATAAAAAAATACCATGGAAAAAGAATAAGGTATCAAATATGAAGGATTTTATTATACAAAAACCAAAGCTTATTTATTCCTCAGCTGGCAACACCCATGACCAGACGCAAATAACGCTTCACAGCACATAGCAGCGACAGACGGCCCCTCCAACCCAAAATCTCCCACCATGGTTGGTCACCACGGGAGAGATCGACCAAAACCCTCCAGAAAACTCTACTATTGATAAAGACGCCAATAATAATATTTTATACGTAGCAACATATAACGTGAGAACTCTATCCACTACTCACAGATTAATAGAACTGATGGACTCGCTAAAAAATATCAAATACGATGTAATTGGCCTTTCTGAAATCCGGCGAACTGGCACCACGATTCAAGAATACGACAGGTTCATTTTTTGTTACACAGGCGAAACACAAGGATTATATGGCGTGGGTTTCATTGTTAAAAAATACCTTAAAAAATATATTGCGAGTTTTATTGGAATATCAGAACGAATAGCTCTCCTGAAACTGAATATAAATGGTTTCCGGATAGATCTACTACAAGTCTATGCTCCTACAGAGGCATCAAGTGAATACGAGATTGAACATTTCTATAATATAATAAACGAAACCCTAAAAACTTGTGAAAAAAATATTATAGTCATGGGAGATTTCAACGCAAAAATAGGGCAACCTAGAGCTGACGAATTCATGGTAATGAAAAGGCACGGATACGGTGCAAGGAATGCCAGAGGTGAACGCCTGATAGAGTTCGCAAATGAAAATAAATTGAGCATAATGAACACCTTCTTTAAAAAGCCTGCAAACCAAAGATGGACTTGGAAATCACCAGACGGAACCACAAAAAATGAAATTGACTACATCTTAACAAATCTACATAGAAATGTAACAAATGTGCAAGTTATAAACTTAAGGTTTCCCACCGATCATAGACCCATAAGAGCTTGTATTCAACTACAAAAAATGAAAAAATGTCGTACAAAATATACAAATAATTTAATAAGTTCACTAAAAAGCGAGACGGAAATATCAAAATATAAGCAATCATTAGAGAACCTACAATATGAACTACTGCAATATCAAAATAACGACACCGTACAAGTCTATCACGATAAAATTATCCAGTGCATAAAAAAGAGTCTGCATATAGCTTTCAATAACAGCCAGTCTACCACAAAAAGAAGTATAATATCGGAATATACTAGAAAGCTCATAAACCGAAGACAAGAACTGCATGAAATCAAACCAAAAACACAAATAGTCAGGAACGAGTTAAAAGCTCTATATAAACTCATCAGCAAAAATATAAAAAAAGACTACACTCTCCATCGTAGAAAGACATTTGAAAGCCATATATACAACACTGGTAGTATCAAAAGAGCATACAAAGAGCTTAATTCCCACAAGATATGGATCAAAGATCTACAGGAATCAGGAAAAATATTGCAAAATAGGTCTGATATTATCAATGTCGCCACAAACTTCTATAAAAAATTGTATGACTGTGAAGTTCAAGAATATGTGAATTGCAGCCCAAATCTTCAACAAGCCACTGTTAATACCGCAGACATAAAAGCTTTTGAAGAACACGAAATTATCAAAGCAATCAAAACATTAAAAGTAGAAAAATGCCCAGGAGCAGATGGAATCACTAACGAGGCAATAAAAATAGGCTGTGATTACCTTGCTACACCTCTAACACATCTTTTTAACTCTATATTAAAATCAGGTATCACACCTAGTCAATGGTCAGAGTCAAATATGATGCTGCTCTACAAAAAAGGTGACCCTACAGACATAGGCAACTACCGCCCTATAAGCTTGCTGCCCACACTCTACAAACTCTTCTCATCGCTTATCGAGAGAAGAATAAGCAAGACTATAGAAGATCACCAGCCGATAGAGCAAGCTGGCTTTAGACGTGGATATTCTACGATTGACCATATTCATGCAATAGAACAAATAATTGAAAAGTACAGTGAATACCAGAGACCGCTCTATATTGTTTTTATTGACTACAAAAAAGCTTTTGATACAATCCTACACGCCTCTATATGGAACGCCTTAAGCGAACAACAAGTAGAGCTCAAGTACATCGAAATTATAAAATATCTTTACAAGGACTGTACAAGTAGAGTGAAATTAGAGTCAATTGGACCGCCGATACCCATAAGAAGAGGAGTAAGGCAAGGTGACCCACTATCGCCTAGAATATTTATTGCGGTGTTAGAGTCAGTCATAAATAAAATCAATTGGAGTAGAACAGGACTAAACATTAATGGTAAATTCATCAACCATCTAAGATTCGCTGACGATATTATTTTACTATCGGAAAATGCCAAAGAAATGGAAGAAATGGTCTATATACTAAACTCAAAGAGCAAAGAGGTGGGTCTGGAAATGAATTTGGAAAAAACCAAAATAATGACAAACAGTACAAAATACCCCATATACTTAGAACAAAAGCTTATAGAATACGTTGACAGTTATATATACTTAGGTAAACAAATCTCCTTTGAAAAGCAAAATAACGAGCTAGAAGTTGAAAGAAGAATTACAGGCGCATGGAGAAAATTCTGGAGTCTAAAAGAAATATTAAAGAGTGACATGGCTTTGAAAATAAAGAAAAGGATAATGGATACCTGTCTGCTCCCTTCCATCACCTACGCATGTCAAACATGGAAATACACGCTACGAATAAAAAACAAAATTCGATCCTGCCAGCGGAGTATGGAAAGAAGCATCACGAATATAAAAAAGATTCAAAAAATCCCACACAAGTCAATACGGGAGAAAACTCGCGTGACAGATGCACTTAACTATTCTTTGAAGCTAAAGTGGCGCTGGGCGGGCCATGTAGCTAGAATGGATGACGACCGCTGGACTACTAGACTAACATCATGGCGGGGGCCAGCAGGCGTAAGGAAGAGAGGCAGACCAGTAACTCGATGGGACAATGATATAATAAAAACAGCAGGAAGAAACTGGCAAACAAAAGCCAAAGATAGATTAGCGTGGCAAAATCTGGAGGAGGCCTTCACCCTCACATAGGAGGGGTTCTTGCATGGATCGCGTATGATTAATTTCTAGTATTAATGTTCTATCAATTTCTATTTAAATTTTATTTCTATTTAATTTCAGACATTACAATAATCAATAATAATATAATTTATAAAGTTTAATTCACTCAATAATTGCAATTTATCTTTCAATTAATTAAAACTTAATATTGTTTTTTAGAGTATTAAAAAAATCTATATGTAAAATTAATATATTTTATCTATAAATTTGAAAAATGTAAAACTAGAATAATAATTTTGTAATTGTAACCAACTGTGCACGAAATAAAAGGCTATTTTATTTTATTTTATTTTATTTATTTTATTTACATTTGAGGACATTCCAGGTGTACGAAATTTTCGAGATGTTTTCTTTCGTTAACGGTAGGTACGAGATAATTGGGTAATTGGTACTACGCACACAATTTGAAAAATTGGCAAGCAGGTTTCGATCACAAGTCACCATGAAGGCGACCGACGTTGAAATTACTAGGCTACTGTTGCTCAATGAGCGCTTCTACGTCAATTATGCCATAATTACACCCTCATGCAAAACATTTGAGGCATACGTTGATAATATTTACATGTAGCAAAATCTTTTTCAACATATTCAGACGCTATTTTTGCTCGAGAGCAACAGTGAAGTTTCATTGATCTTGACAAAAGACCCCCGAGGCGAGGGCACACAAAAGGATCGCCTCAACACCGCCGCGCCGCGGCGCCATAATCAACTTTTGCATCTGCGCTTCAAGCTCAAGTATTTGTATTGTGATATAGTATGTGGTATGTTGTATGAATGCAAGATTTTCATCTATACGTATAGTAACTGATTGATGTGTGAAAATGATAGATTTTAGGAGACCCATTATATTTTGTGATATTTATTATCACAACGGATCCTTTAACAATGATTTTCAGAATTTTTGTTAGTTAGTCTGTGCGTTTGAGCTGATTATAATTACAGAAAGGGCCTAACAGATTTGATTGCCAATTTCACTAATGTACCTATTGTAGTAAGGGGATATTGGATTATGTTTTATTTTAATCGGTTCACAAAAAATGTTCAGATGGAAAGGATGGCATAAGTTTCCCAATGCGAAGCTAAGATTAATAATACAGAATTAGTGAAAGTTGTAGCTAAATATACTTTACCTATGTTTCAATTTTCTCTTCCTTACTTTCGTTTCGAGGATAACAGAGATACCCGCATGTTACCTAGATGTTTTAATGACAAGGCTTAACAACGTTATCTATTGTATAATTGAACGCAGCCCCTCCTATGTCATGTCATGGCCATGTAGAATGGCCTGTCTAATTTGTCTGTGGTCAGCTCAAAATTACTCGTTATCTGTCATCAGTTTCCCGCCCTTGCGTATCGGTCGGTCTGTTCGCAATCGCGCAATAGTTCCTAATCGTTTGCTGTGTTCGCTGTGCAAGAAGAATTTTATTGCGAGAATATTCAGTTTATTTACAAACCATCGTTAAAATATATTTTAAAATTACCTACCTCTGGTCCCGTTAAAAAAAATTTTTTTGAAGTTACACTTCCTTAGGCGCGTTATGAAATAAATGGAAAATATGATGAGTGAAATTTTAAATTAATAAATTTTTCACGAAAAATTGCACCTGCGTTTGTAAAAACGCTGGTTTTGAAAAAAATATTATTTTGAATATTGTTAGAATATTGTTTTTGAATGTTTTTAATATACATACATTTGTATTTTGTATTTAAGTTAAACAGGGGAAGGGAGGGGGAGAGGAGTAACAACAAAGTACATTCACGGATTATTACGCGATACGAAATTCGCAAAATATTATTATTTAATATAATTAATACTATAGTCTATCAATATTTATTTAATGATGCCAAAGAAGTATAACTTCTCACGCGCGTACAAAAGTACACGCACCCTTTTTTTTAAATTGCAGCTTTCAGCAACAAGCTTTCACATTGAGACATATAACATAAGTAATAGAATTATTAACATTGCTGGAAATACAGCAACTTAGCGGAAAATTGGTTAATTTGATCCTTTGTGTACGAAACAAAATAACGAGGTTACTGTAGGTAGAAAGTAAAATTACTAACTTTGAAATTCTAAAATTAAAGCTGACTGTGTATGTTGGGAATGGGGAGGACTAAATATAGCATATTCTTACCCCACGAAGGCAACGACTTTCATCTTTGGAAACAAAATTGTCTTCGGAAAATAAACATAAAATATTTTAGGGTGGTATCTGAAGTAAACTATACCGAATACAAAAGTTTCAAAAGTAGGTAATTATGTGTGGGAAGGATATGTGTGGGATCTGGATTATTTACCAAGGTTTAAAACTACCTTATAATGTAGCTTAACATAAGTACATATTGTCATAATAGTTCATGAGAAATATGTGTTATGTTGTAAATGTAAACTATGCTTTATAAGAATAAGGAGATAAGATCTTAATAAAAAATTGATAATATTTAATTTATACCATAATGAACCACTAACTGGAATTATTGAAATGTGATAGACATACTGTTTGTGTTATTATATTTCCACTCTCTTTTGTTGTCTTTTCTTCTCTCTTTCCTGACCGGCAACGCATCGGTGATGCCTTAGGCGTAGCGTTGCCAGGTCGTCAAACCTAATAGTAGGACAGACCAGCCAGTTTGGCCGGATATTTGAGTAAATAGGCCGGACACCCTAAATTATTAAGGATTTTGTGTTTCAGTAGGTAGGTACTTATCTATTAATACGATAAAAAAAATTACATGTAGAACTAGGCCTTTTTGATAATTTTCCATAAATCTTCTTAAATTCTAATGAAATATAAAGAAAATTTAATCAGTATTCTTTAATATTAACTCATTCATTACAATTTTTTTTTGTAAAAGCCTAACAAAAGCCAGACACCGTTTAATTTGGCCGGACACGCATTCAAAAAGCCTAACTATGTTCGGCTTTATGTGCCATAGCGACAATAAACAGCTATTTCTATAAAAAATAACAAACTCAAATCACTGACGCCTCTCATGGTTGATTCTAGTAAATTATTTATTAATCCTTTAGCACTTTAGTGCAACGTTAACAATGAGGAGTATAATGGGTGGACTAAAATATGAGTGGCTATCATTATTATTATCATTTCAAGGTTTGGCACAGCTATCTCAGCGGCCACTGCGACCAGATTTGATCTATTGTAGCCGTTCCCATTTCAGACATAGATCTGGTCACCAAGTCCCACTACCCGGACGAACAGAAGGATATTCCTGGGTTCCAGTTGTTTTACTTGGCTGGGTGGGATTAGGTAGCCTTCTGGGATGTGGCTTCTGCAGTGACTTATGGCAGGGCAACTACAGAGTATGTGGCGTTTCTTATGCCTCACTGCAAAATTTTAATGTTGCAGTGTCTCCCTGTCCTATTGTGAGTAAAAAGTGGCTAACATGGTCTATTATTGCATGTAGTAGAGTCAATATGCAAGCGCAATGAGACTCAATAATTTACTACTAAGGGCTAAAGTCCTGCAAATTTAAACGTGTGGTAACGTGTGGTATACAATGTAAACCTATCAAAGGTATAGACAAAATGCTAGAAAATTACCCAATGCCTAAGTAGAAGCCCAAAAAAGATCAAGAATAAATTGTAAGTTTGTATTCCTTTCAAGTACTTCTGTAGGAAAGCTATTCATATTCGTAAAGGATCTGATCAGATAAATAATGATTTATTTATTTATTTTACTATAATACGATATACACCAATTACATGAATTAAAGATAAATTAATTAAAGATAAATAATATTTTGGCCGTACTGGGCGAGTCTAGAATACTGGCCTTTGTCACATGTCGACAGGGAGTTATAAGAAGCAACAAACCCTGCTTGGTGGTAGGGTAGGATAGTGAGCTGCAGGATTTAGTTTTATTATATTGTGTTAAACGAGTGTTTGAGAAAAAATTCAATCAATGTCTTCTGGGTTTGAGGTCCCTTTCTGATACAGTTTCTACTAATGATATCTATCAAAATTTACACATGACAGTGGCTTTCTTGGGATTCATGTGGAAAGAAGCAACTAGAAGTTCAGCAGGACTTGGCTTCAACCCAGTAATGGCCCACTACTGGGCACGGGTCTCTCCTCTTGAGGAGGCCTAGAGCCAGAGCCTTGAGCCAGCAGGACTTATACCCACTTAAAAACTAGGTTGCCTATTTTTGCTTAGTAATGTCATATGGTTCAATGTTAGATTTTGTCTTATTTTTAACCGACTTCAAAAAAAGGAGGAGGTTCTCAATTCGACTGTATTTTTTTTTTATTATGTTCATTACCTCAGAACTTTGGACTGGGCGAACCGATTTTGATGATTATTTTTTTAATCGAAAGCTGGTGGCTGTCATGTGGTCCCATATAAATTTTATTGAGATCTGACAATAGCATCCATTATAAAACCATATAAGTCTTAAATTTGTATTAAGTATGTGCGCGACAAATGGACGAATAACTCAATATCACGCCAACCGATTTCGATGATTCTTTTTTTAATCAAAAGCAGGTCCTTGTCATGTAATGTCACATAAATTTGAACGAGATCTGAGAAGTAGTTTTTGAGTAACTTTGAAGTCGGTTATTTTTTGTTAGTAAAATTTAGATTATCATGTTGTAATTTTTGCTAAAACTGATCACTATACACAGTCAATAAAGGCATAATTGCTGATTCATTTAATTTGTGAGTCAATGGAGTTAGTTAGATAAACATGGTTTTACTAATGCTAAATGACACACACAGCTGAAATCTACAAGGCTTGTTCGTAAGATTCATTTTAGTTATAGAGCTTTTATGCACCACAATAATAATGGTTAATATAACTTTGGAAAATTTAGAATAAAAATGGGCAGTATGTATGTAGCACCTGTAATTATTGTAATATACGAAAACTGTTAAGTGTTAAATGATCTGTATACCATACAGTGTGGTAGTGTATTGTATTTGACTGACGTCAACAGGAGTTATCGGTGTATCATGTATGACATCATTGCCTCAGTCAGACAGGATATTGAACTATCGAAGATTATTAAGAATTTTTTAACATCTAGATCTAGGTACCTTAAGGTTTTACCTTAGGGGAAAATTTACGGCGCACATAAGTCTATTTTATTATAAGATTGGATTGTTCTTCATAAAACATATTTTCTTAGCATGTATGTCAAAAATAGCAAGTAACTTACCTGAAATTTGATAATTAGCGCCTATTTTAAAATAAATTCGGTCGGTGTCACTTCGCACACACACAATGCACCAAAATACAGCACAACGATGAAATGAAAGGCTTTCACTGTCAGACTCTCAGTGAATCGGTCGATCGACTCAATGAGGTTAGCCACTGAATGCGCAATGTTTTGACTATGCGCATTGGATTTAACCGCGGTTGGCATGCGCGTTCAAATACATTTCACATTTGAATCACGCCCACTGTTGTTACTTGATATTCTTATTTATTAATGATTAAAATAACAAAAACTGTTTTACGTACATGTAAACGTATGCACTTGTAAGTTGTAATCTAACTAAAGAATCTAAACTGACAAGAGTAGACTGACAAGTGACAATGATATGCAAACAATTATATTATACAAGCTAAACAGCTGAAAAAATTTAAAAATGTTGCTGCCAATGCTGACATCTATTGTCCAGTAGTAAGTATTATATAGCGTACATGTACGCTAATACATGTATGTATTTAAATCCTGACAGAAATCTATGCTTTAATTTTAGTAACGCTATTACATACTAGATGTCGCTAGGACAAGAAAATTATAGATGGTGTACAAAATTTAAAATAATGGAAAGGATTATTGAAGTATGAAAGAAATTACAATATTAAACCATCCATGCTTTTTAATTATATAATCAAATAATATAATCTACAAAACACATGAAAAAACTGAATTCGGATTAAATTTGCTTTTGACTCATTCATTCGTGACAATCGTGACTAAATAGCAGTACCTACTTACGAGGATAATTTATAATTATTATAGGAATTAACAAAACACGCAACTTTTGAACTAAGTGGGACAGGTTATCTTTTTAGGGATCCGTCATGATGTAGCCATGGACGTAAAAAAAGAATCCAAACATGCATGCTATTCAGTTTAATATTTTTTATTTCAACCGTTGTAACCAATAAAAAAGATTTGTCAATTATTAAAGTTAAAAAATCCCGTAAACAGTTTTGTGAATGTCTGCGCGTTTGATTCCGCTGATCTCTGAAATGGCTGAACCGGCTTTCTAATGAATCATCGTACCTATATTTGTGTAAATATTCTGTTTGTTTTACTTCAATACCTTTTTATTATTTTGACCTATAAATTAATAAATCATAGGTTTCATCTAAATCTAAATATATTTAAAGTAATTGGTGTCTGAGTTTTAAACTTAACGGGACTCCAATAATGTTGTGCTGTGTGGTGTGGGATATCACTGTAGGTCGTTCAGAAACAATGGTTTTATTGTGAAAAATATACCTAAAATTCAATGTATAAAATTGTCAACACGTCTGCAACAATTCCGACTTCCGACATAACTTATTGACTGTTTACGGTGATCTAATCATACCAACCAGCCGACGTCCATTATACGTGGTCTGAAACACGAAGGCGCTCAGAAATGCCACTAGCGGACACTCAACCCACTATCAACGCCGTTCAAAATTGATTCGATCAATCATGATTGATAATCAATCACCAATTTAATTTCGTACCTATCCATGTAAATACGTGTTTGTTATTAAGCCTGTAACCTATCCTACTATAATGCCTATGAATATTAATTAACGTGAAAGTTTTTACGGATTTTTGTTACTCCTTCACACAAAAAGTACAAAAACTACTGAATGGATTGTCATAAAATTTAGCACAGGTAGGCCATGATGAATAAGAAATAGGGTTCTTAAACCCTAAGTCCCCTAAGAACCCTATTTCTTATTCATCTCAGAAAGATCCTCTGTCTTATTCAAATCAGAAAGATCTTGACACAGTCACAGGCAGAGAGCTGTTTTTTAATAAATTGCAATTATTTCCTTAATTAGGCGAATACAAGCAATACAGCAGTGATTCGGCACATAAATAATTTGCATGAAATCCCAATATCTCGATCGATATAAGGCAGTCACACTGAACGAGCGTGCGAGTACCTGATAGCTTATCGCTTACATATCGTTATATAAGTTGAAGGTAACGGCCGCTACGCTCGTCGTTACACGTCGTTATCACGTTATCCGTTAATAAGTATCGTAAAGATAAGTAACCGATACGGAATCGCCAGTATCTATGTAAAGATTATACGATTATTGACGTAAATAGAATGCTATTTACTGAATCGACACGTGATTGTGGATTTTTATTAGAATATAGGAAACGTTACGGCCCGTAACGTTTCCCGTAGCTTACGGGAAAGGTATGAAAAGAAAAGAAAAGAAAAGCGGCCAAGCGCGCTAAGTAGAGTTCCGTAGTTTATCGACTTTTACTCATTTTATGCTAACCTAGCCGTGGCAGTTTTCACATGTCCATATTGTAATGTTTTCATATGTCCAATACTTTCCTTTCTCCAAGCAGGAGGGAAAGGGGGGACACTTGGCTCTAAAATTATATATATATATATATATAGATAGACCCATAATATTTTTGAAAGACTTTCAACGATACTCCACATGGGGTAGCCGAAAAAATACTGGTATAGGAGTACGCTGAAATGTTTTTTATTTATTTATTATACCACTAGGATTCCCTGTGCCATGGACAACACACAAAGACAAGGACACACACACACCCAGACCGAGAACAGGGTCATCGAGTAGACAAAAAATACTTAGAAAAGAAAAAAGAAAGCAAAATGTAAATTTACCATAATATTTCTACTTTACGACTATCTTCGTGAGTTAACAAAAAACATTTATTTTTATTGCAACGTAATTATGTTTTTGTTAAGACTGATTGATGTTGACATTTTAAATCATGACGATCGTAAGTACCTAATTTTCACTGATAAGCCCAATAAATTATCAACATATTTTTACTTCTTAATCACTGTGTATGCTGTATTCGAGTAAATTTTAATGTACAGTAGATCCCCGGTAATCCGGCCCCTGTCTAATCCGGCACCCCCTGTAATCCGACATGGTCAATTATTTATTTTATTGATATTTTTTTGACAATCTTCACTAATGCATGATTGAATAAGTTATAACTTGTACGCACTACCACTATTGTGTTAGTTTAAATTTGACTACGTGTCATAGCCGTGCGGTCTAGCGTGTGTTCATTGTTTACTGTAATTTGTCGGATTACAAGGTACTCTTTTGTAAAAAAATCCGGACTATAGGGGGTCTTAGGCAGTACTCTATAATCCGACAAATTCGATAGTCCGACAGTGCCCTGCAAAATGATTGACCGGGGGTCCACTGTATTATTAATTACCCATGATGTACATAATCTTTGTTTATAAGTAAGTAAATCTTAGTAAGAAGGATATACCTCTTATTTAGGCGAGAATTATTGCACAATGATAATTTTAAAGTTAGGTATACCTTTTATCTATAGAAGCCTTTATTGCATTTTAATATTTATAACAATAATTCTGTCACATTCCGTTGTCGCTTCGCTAGACTCACAAGTATTTTTCTGATACGATCGTATTTGTCCGCCTCAATCTCTCGGAAATCGGTAACAATAAATCAATATTATCGTGTGCGGTAATCAGGAATTAGTCAAAGCTTATCTATTATCACCCCCTATAACCAATCGATTGCATATTTAGATCTACATCACTAAGGTGTAAGGGTTGAGACCAAGCTGACATCCTTTTCAGTGCACCTCACTGAAAAATGACTAGGCAAAGTTGTTATTGGCTGTTTAATATCGCTGCACTCACCTTCAACGCATTAAAAAAATTTTTTACGTGATAACGTCTATTATAATGATGAGCGCCGGGCGCATCTATAAAAAAATGTAGCGTTCTGCGAGCGAGAGAGCGGCAAAAGCGAGAGAGAGGCACTATCGGCTACGATCGGCGTATCGTAGCCGATGCCGTAGGCGATCGTAGTTGAGTGGATACGTGGTCATGCATAAGCTATTTATTTTAACTTAAGAGGTAATATTTTTGTTTTATTAAGAGTAATTTTATTACGTCAATCTTAAATTTTGTTAACAGAACGACAATGTGTCTCTTTCCAACGAGCTATTATGATTGACACTAGCGGCACAGGGCTTTCATGTTTAGATGATAAATACTTGATAGCTACTATCTTAGCTAAGATCAAAGACTTTCCTGTGTTGTTAGAACGTTAAAAACAAGAAAAGAGAAACGCTGCTATGACCACAACGGCTAAGAATGCAATTTATATCCTCCATAAAATTTAATATTTATTACAGAGGTTTAGAGATACTGAGCTATTCTATTCATATTCAGTGTTCAATCCTTTATCACTGGTCGGTGTGAAAGAAAAAGTAAAACCCTTCCAAAATTGACAGTTAATGTCAAAGGAAAAATATCGCGAGTTGCGTCAACTCCGTTAAGAAGATCGGTAGAATTCACGACGTTCGTGGAGTTTCCATCATCAGAAGACCATAACGTTTATGGTGCTGTCCTCCGGCCGTGCCGTGAAAGAAAGAAGCAGTCGTGCGCAGCGCAATCCTGCGACATTGGATGTTAAGGTTGGTGGGTTCTTTCTTACTGATTTGGTAGGTATTGGATTGGACATACTACCAACCTACTGCTTCATACATACATACATACATTTATACAGTCCACATTACATACATCGAAGGATCGCCCCTGCGATTACCGCACAATTTTTTGTGGCCTTCGAGCCGAACATAGAGTAGGCAATTATTTATTCATTTATTTTATGTGACATATTATATTTAGTTTGCACGTTGCAATGGCTACTAAAAAGGGTCAGAAGGTTCAGGAAGTGTACGAGGAGTGCATAGCTGATGTTGAATTAAACGTTTTAATCAACAAAAAGCAAAGGATTTTTGAACAATTACAAATAATAACTGACATGTCATTAAATGTAACTGACAGCAATATTCGTGAAATGTTTCTATTGCGTGTCACGGATATAGATGAGCTACGTTCATCTTTCGAATTATGCATTTTTGAAATTTATAAATGTCAGTTACAAGCTGGTATGAAAACCATATTTCAAAGTCAGGAATTGAATAGTTTTGATGAGTTGTATTTCCGTATAAAATTGATTTCTTCAAAATTATTAGCGAATGATAAGAATGTCAAAACTGAAAAAACACAGTCGTGCATCGAATCTAGACCACGTCTTCCAAAATTGGAGTTGTTTTGTTTCGATGGAAATATTGAGAATTTTAATACTTTTTATGAGACATT
Source organism: Thymelicus sylvestris (assembly GCA_911387775.1). Lineage (NCBI taxonomy): Eukaryota > Metazoa > Arthropoda > Insecta > Lepidoptera > Hesperiidae > Thymelicus > Thymelicus sylvestris. The sequence continues at coordinate 10,671,955 of OU426905.1, read as the reverse complement.
CTGTTCGTTGGTTCATAATCAGCCTCAGATACCTAATATAGATAAATTTCACTATTTACTCTCATGTATCAAAGGTTCGGCTTTAAATATAGTCAAAAGTATTCCGATATCTTCTAATAATTATGATATAGTTTGGCAAGCTTTACTCGACAGGTATCAAGATAACCGAATGTTAGTTGGGAATTATTTAGATAAAATGTTAAACTTTACACCTATTGCGAAGGAATCATCCTTTCAGTTGAATAATTTCATAGAAACCTTTGATAACTCATACAAGGCTATACAATCTCTTGATATTGAAGATTTGAATAGTTACATTCTGTGTCATATAGCATTACGAGCCTTGGATCCATACACTCGTAGGTCATTTGAACAAAGTATCAATCAGAAGTCGATACCAAAATTCTCTGAATTGATTACTTTTGTTACTAATCAAATAAAAGTGTTGGATCATTCTAGTTCTTATGGTGCTAGTACAAGCAACCAAAACGTTGTACAGAATAAACGTCAACCAGATGTAAATAGGTTTACGGCGCGAACTAGAAACAGTGCACAGAAAAGCTACGCACATGCATCGTCATCAAACTCAAAAAATAATTTATCTTGTTTGCATTGCGGAGACAATCACATGATATATCGCTGTGCTCAATTTCGTAAATTGAGTGCTTCGCTACGAATCAGCCGTGCTGATGAGTTGAAGTTATGTCATAATTGTCTTAAACCTAATCATACTGTTGAACAGTGCAGGAGTGAATTTAAATGCATTATTTGTGAGCGACCACATAACTTATTATTGCATCAGGACGTAACGAAAACGTTTCTCGCTTCCTCTTATGACTCCGGTAATGCATCGATTCCTGTAAGCGCGCCCGCCCAGTCGGGAGGCCCTTCAACTGATAATAATAACAGTTACAGTACGGTTTTGTTGGGTACCGCGATTGTTTATATTTTAGACAACTTTAACGTCTATCAACCATGTCGCGTATTAATTGATTCCGGTGCACAATCCAATTTTATTTCCGCTGCATGCTTACAACGTTTAGGTTTATCTCAACGTAAATGTCCGTTTAGCATTTGCGGATTAGCTGATGGTTTAGTTAAGAACTACGGCATGACGTCATGTAGCTTAAGGCCGCGTCACACTGATAAACCCGTTTTTAATATTGATGCTGTTATTCTTCAGAAAGTAACTTCAGATCTACCTACCATTAAAATTCCTGAGCATATAATAAAACAGTATGATAATTTATTTTTAGCTGATCCTCATTTCTATAAGCAATCGCCAATTGATTTAATTTTAGGCGGTGACGTTTTTCCCCATATTTATAGTGGGAAGAAAATTATTATGGGTCCCAATATGCCAGCCGTGCTGGACAGCATATTTGGGTATATTATAACAGGTAAATTAGTTACACCGTCGACTAATGACGTCACGGATGTGAACGTTGTAGCGTCTACAACGTTGGTGTCGTACACCACTGATGATCATTTAAATGATACTCTTAAGCGATTTTGGGAAATAGAATCCTCGCCGTGCGATGTTCCTTTAAATCCCGATGATGAAGTCGCTGAAAAACTATATATTGAGAAACATTATCGTGACGAGAGTGGCCGATATGTTTCACCTATTTTATTAAAGCCAAATCACGAACCGTTAGGTAATTCGTATGACATAGCCTTTAGGAGACTCACGCATGTCGAGCGCCGACTTGCGCACTCACCCGAGTTCCGGAAGGCTTATTCTGATTTTCTGAAGGAGTACGAGTCACTGGGGCATATGGAGCTATATCGTGGTACGGAGCCGTCTAAATATTTTATACCACATCACTGTGTGTTACGGCCTTCTAGCTCCACAACACCGTTGCGTGTGGTCTTTGATGGATCACAGAAAACTAGTACTGGGGTGTCACTAAATGACAACCTTTTGACCGGCCGTAAATTACTTCCAAATATTTTAAAAAATATTATTAACTTTCGTCTCTACGACATATGTTTTACGGCGGACGTGTCAAAGATGTATCGAGCCGTGCTCATCGACCCCGCTGATAGGTGTTATCAACACATATTATGGCGTGATACACCGTCAGACCCAGTACAAGTTTACGAGTTGAAAACGGTCACTTACGGACTGCGTAGCGCGCCTTACACGGCCATTCGCACGCTGCTTCAACTTGCCCAAGACGAACGGTCAGACTGTAGGGCTTCCCGAGTTCTAGAAGAGGGTGTCTACGTCGATGACTTTTTGTGGTCATGTCAATCTGTAGATGAAGCTTGTACCTTACAAGACGGCTTAATGAGTCTTCTGAAAAAAGGCGGGTTTGAATTACGTAAGTGGGCTAGCAACTGTCCCGAGCTACTGACACGAATGAAATCAGAACAAATAACGCAAATAAATTTTCAAGATGATACTTTATCATCATCCTTAAAAGTCCTAGGATTAACATGGTTGCCCTCATGCGACTTCTTCTCATTTAATTATAATTTAAAAGATAACGACGGAACGAAACGTTCAGTACTTAAGCTGCTTGCTAGTATTTACGATCCGGTTGGTTTTATTTCACCGTGTACTTTCGTTGCCAAATGTATCATGCAGGATCTTTGGAAACTGAACCTCGGCTGGAATGACCGTTTACCATATGAATTATTACAAAAATGGGATAAATTTATCGGTCAATTACCGATCCTTTCACAACTTCGCATTGAGCGACACCTTCTAGTGAATTCGTTTGTAAACGTACAATTAATCGGTTTCTGTGATGCGTCATCACTTGGTTACGCAGCTTGCATATATTTTCGTAGTACTGACAAGGATGGGAACGTCAAAGTCAAACTATTGACGAGCAAATCAAGAGTTGCTCCATTGAAGCCGTTAATGTCTATCCCTAGGCTTGAACTTATGGCAGCCGTGCTGTTATCGAAGCTAGTTCGTTTTGTCGTACAAAACGTTAAAGATTTTAATTTACCAATAGTTGCCTTTAGCGACTCGAGTGTAGTTTTGTCGTGGCTACAAACTCCGCCATACAAACTAAAAGTGTTCGTGGCTAACCGTGTTAGCGAGATTGTTGACGTGATTCCGCCCAATTGCTGGTTTCATGTAAACAGTGAGAACAATGCAGTCGACCTCTGTTCTCGAGGCGCGCTGCCTGAACAACTTTTAGCAGTAGCGGACGAATGGTTTAGTGGCCCTGCATGGCTTGCTGGAGATCCGCATTGTTGGCCAAGAAGTACGTTAATTTTAAAAGAAAATGATATCATTCCAGAACTTAAAACTAACGTAGACACATTTACCTTTAATTCTTATAATTTAAATAACTTTAATGATCTCGAATATTCCTTTAATAAAATTTCATCGTTTAGTAAACTCGAGCGCGTAACAGCGTGGTGTCTTCGTTTTATAAATAATTTAAAATGTAAAAAATCTGATCGAACATTTGGTTCACTAAAGTCTTGTGAGTTAAAGCGGGGGCATGATTTAATTATAAAAGTCATTCAAAATAATTATTTTTATTCTGAAATGCAAATGATAGCAAAGGGAACTCATGTATCATCCCTTCGCAAACTATCTCCCTTTATAGACCCTGACAATTTCCTCAGGGTGGGGGGTCGAATACAACAGTCGGATTTACCATATAATATAAAACATCCGGCACTATTACCCAAGAAGTGCCACATAACAAATTTAATAATTGATTATTTTCATAAATTGTACATGCATGTAGGACCGCGCACCTTGCAAGGCATTTTGAATAATAAATACTGGATAATAAACGCTCGTAGTGTAATTCGTTCAGTTTTGTCGAAATGTCGGTCTTGTTTTAAATTTCGTCCATACTCCACACAGCCTATGATGGGTACGTTACCTGCAACTAGGCTTAAGGCCAACAAAGTGTTTGACCATGTTGGTTGCGATATTGGTGGTCCATTCTTTATAAAAGAAGGTATGCGACGAAATGCAAAGGTTACTAAGGCATATTTGTGTTTATTTGTATGTTTCTCTACAAAAGCAGTGCACCTAGAAGTGCTCTCAGATTTATCTTGCGAATGTTTTCTGGCCACATTTGATCGTTTTGTGGCACGCCGCGGTCTCTGTAGTTGCTTATATTCCGATTGTGGAAAAAACTTTATTGCAGCAGCTAAACATTTAAAAAACGTTACTAATTATTTTAATTCTACATCTAATTCTGATGAAATCCTTTCTGGATTGTCCTTGCGAGGCGTCAATGGCGTACGAACCCGCCTAATGCAGCTTCCATGGGTGGTCTGTGGGAGGCAGGCATAAAATCAGCCAAACATCATCTCTACCGTGTAGTAGGTGATAGGTCCTTGACTTTTGAGGAGTTAAGTACTTTATTTTGTAAAATTGAGGCAATTATGAACTCGCGACCATTATGCTCCCTTTCAAATAATCCAAATGAATTTGAAGTTCTGACTGCGGGTCATTTTTTAATTGGACAGAATTTATTAACTGTTCCGGAATATAATTTTGAAGATGTACAGATGAATCGATTGTCACGTTGGCAATGTATTCAAAAGGCATCACAATCATTTTGGAAGCGATGGTCAAATGATTATTTGCACACTTTACAGCAAAGAGAAAAGTGGTTCACCTCAATTCCAAATGTTAAGAAGGGTGATTTAGTGCTCCTTAAATCTAACTTAACCAAACCGTTACAGTGGCCTCTTGGCAGAATAGAAGAGGTTCACCCTGGTTTTGATAACATTGTACGTGTAGTTACTGTACGCACGCAAACTGGGGTTTATAAAAGACCAGTAAATAAAATCTGCCCATTGCCATATGCAAACTAAATATTAAATTAGGTTATTAGGTTAGGACTTAGATTAGGCACATACACTCAACTTTTTTACTTAACACTAACAAGTTTCTTTATTTTATTTTGAATTATTTCGTAAATATTCAATAACACAAATTATTAACACACTCATTCTTCACACTTCACACACCGACACTATTAGGAAATCATCACACTGATTTCGGTGGGGGGTATGTTCAATCCTTTATCACTGGTCGGTGTGAAAGAAAAAGTAAAACCCTTCCAAAATTGACAGTTAATGTCAAAGGAAAAATATCGCGAGTTGCGTCAACTCCGTTAAGAAGATCGGTAGAATTCACGACGTTCGTGGAGTTTCCATCATCAGAAGACCATAACGTTTATGGTGCTGTCCTCCGGCCGTGCCGTGAAAGAAAGAAGCAGTCGTGCGCAGCGCAATCCTGCGACATTGGATGTTAAGGTTGGTGGGTTCTTTCTTACTGATTTGGTAGGTATTGGATTGGACATACTACCAACCTACTGCTTCATACATACATACATACATTTATACAGTCCACATTACATACATCGAAGGATCGCCCCTGCGATTACCGCACATTCAGGTATTAGCAGATTTGCAGGTATTTCTTTTCCACTATTGTTAAACGAAGAAGTTATCATGTGTAAGACTATTGATAAGAAATACGTGACAGTAACTATCAAACACTATGAAGCACAAGAGCAGTGATAGCCTAGCGGTTAGAACGTTGGTCTCCCGAACGAAGGGGCCCGAGTTCAAATCCTGGCACGCACCTCTAATTTTCAAATATTATGTGCGTATTAGGAGCTAATTATCACTAGCTTCGGTGAAGGAAAATATCGTTAGGAAACCTGCACACCGGAGAGTTCTCCATAAAATTCTCAAAGGTAAGTGAAGTCTACCAATCCTCACTTGGCCTGCGTGGTAGAGTAGACTATGGCCTAATACTCCTCACTTTGTGAGAGGAGTCCCCGAGGGACAACTATGGGTTGTTGCTTTTTTTGCTTTTATAAAGCACAATAACGCTAGAAAAGAGAAAGTGAAAACACATAGGTCTAAGATTCGAACTAGGTGCGTCCTTAACCCATCTGTATATTGGATGAAAAGTATTTTATACCCATTTTGGGTTGACTGAAAAATTCCTGACCAGACTTTAACTAGCGCTCTGGCCGCGGATTTGCCCGCGGTTGCCGGGATAATAAGTACCTACCCTATAATCATACTCCAGATCATGGTCTACCTGTTTGCCACGGACGTAAAAAAAGAACGGACGTAACCTTGTATAATCGAGAGTGAAGCATAGCAATGGCCGCCCGCTTACCATGTGTGCGTAATTTTGTAATTTTTGATTCGCGATGATGTCAATGTCAAAGCAGTATGGTGTCAATGTGTGGGTGTGCGTACTTGTACGAATAGAGAGTTGGTATTACTATGGGTGCTTCACTTTTGTTGTTGGGATTATGTCCGTCTTTTTTTTACGTCCGTGCTGTGTGCTAAATTTCATGAAAATCAGTAGTTTTTGCGTGAAAAAGTAACTAACATCCAAAAAGACTATAACATTTATAGTATTAATATAGTTGGATTAAAAATAAAAATAAAAATACTTTTTACTAAACATTGCTCTAATGACTTTCGAGCCCATAGAAAATGCAAATGTCGCGTTGGGTTGTTTCAAGTTTTAATTAATTATAGTCTTGAACTTTTCAGCCAACCCTCTTGCGATGTATTTTTTAGGATGCTGGATATAAACACTTCAAGTTTTCATCCAATAAACAGATGGGCGAAGTTTGCGCCTAGTTCGGATCTTAGGGTTATTATATTATCAATGTTATATCATACCTTATTATTGATACATAGATAATAACACAAAAATTCTGTAATATTATTTGTTGTATATAAACTCTTCATAAATCATACCTAAGTAACTCTTTTGCTGTCTGTACATAAAAATGATAAAACCTTCGTGATAAATAAATATTTTGCGATAGGTACGCATTGCTCGTGTTAGTAAGTAAGAATCGCACAAAGTAAGCATAACACTTTAAGGAACTGATAAGACTAAAGGCTTACCTGTCTCTAAAGTTTATCTAACATTACTTCAATGACTATCTTCAATGTACGAGGTGTCGAAGAGAATGATTTCAAAACCAATGTTCTTTGCAGATGTACGGACTGACGAAAATGCTGACAAGCTCACTGATGGTAAGATATGGGTGAATATCAGAAACGTGCAAATTTTTTCAATTTTGGTGGCGAAATTTTCTCTTCAGTTTTCGTGAAAAATGAGGACCTAGTATAAGAATAGAAAGTCTAAGCTAAAAGAACCTTCAAGAGGTCTCAGAATATCTCGATAACTTTTTGAGATATTTACGTTCAAAGTCTAGTGTGACCACCAGAATTGAAAATCGCCCACCAAAATTTAAGTACCCACCAAAATTGAAAATCAGTGACACCAAAATTGGATTTTTATGTCACATAAGCTCTAAAATCAATAAAATAAAGCTCAAAGTGGCAAATCTCACGAGTTCTCGGGAATTATCAATAACTATCATCGTTTTATAAAACTCTCTATTGTTAAAAAAATATAGATATTATTATTTAACATCTATCAATCCATCAGCCCTTAGAGATCCACTGCTGGACACAAGCCTCCCTAACTTGCGCCATTCTGACCAGTCCTGTGCCTTTTGAATCCAGCGGGTGCCTGCTGTCTTCTTCAGGTCGTCAGTCCACCTGATTGGGGTGCTTCCACTGCTGCTTTTTCCAAGACGTGGGCGCCATTTGAGGACCTCTTCCCAAATGGTCATCGGTCCTTCGAATTATGTGGCCAGCCCATTGTCACTTTAGCCGGCTTACTTGCTGAGCTATGTCGGTTATTCTTGTTCGTCTACATCATTTCTGATTCGATCACGTACAGAAATACCGAGCATAGCTCTCTTCATCCGCTCTTTGTCTCTCTCTCCGTCCTCTGTGTGACTTTGAGCTTATGAATAAGGCCAATAATAATAAATTACGACGTCTTGGAGTCGTATGTCATCACTGGCAACACACACTGCTCGAACAACTTTGACTTCAGGCACTGAGATAGTGTTTTGGACGACAAGATATGACGCAGTTTCCCGAACGCAGCCCATTCGAATTGAATTCTACGAGTGACTTATTCCACGAAGTTGGACGTACGTAGATATATGATATGGACATTGGACATGATTTTCGTCTTGGCCATGTTCGTCTTAAGATCCACCGATTGTGGCGCTGTTCAAGTCGCCTATTGTTTACCAAGTTCCTCCAGGGATCTTACCAGAATGACTATATCATTAGCATATCGCAAGTGTGTGAAGTCACTATTGACCACGATGATACCACTTTGTTTCCATTCCATCAGCTTGAAGACGTCTTCCAATGCAGCAGTGTACAGTTTTGGAGATATGACGTCCCCTTGCCTGACACCTCTCTGCAGCTGAATAGAGTTCGTAGCTGTGTCGTATACTCTGACGGAAATGGTACCTGATGATTACAAACACTTGAACACGTCGATATGAGAATTAAGTACCGATACCGATAGAATCAAAGGCTTTCTCATAATCTACATAAGCAACACATAACATCAGATTATACTCCTTGGTCCTTTTGTAGTATAATCTGCCTCAGTGTGTGTATATTATGGTCTATGGTTCTGTCGCCTTTCGGAATCCTGCTTGTTCTCCAGGCTGAAACTAGTCAAACCTGCCATGCGATTTGTAAGCACCCTCGCAAACGGCTTACAAACGTGGTTCAGAAATGCAATGGGCTTTAGTTCCTCAAAAGGGCTTTTTCGCCCTTCTTGAAGAAAAGAGTCACCACATTTCTGCTGCATGCTTCCGGGATAGTTCCAATATTGATGATGGAAACGAACAGCTATTGGAGTGTCATTAGTACAGGTTTCCCTCCATCTCTTAGTAGCTGTTGTGAATCCGTCATTTCCCGGAGCCTTGTTCTTTTTAAGCTGTTTGAGAGCCTCTCTTATCTTATACAGGCGGCTTCCGGGATATCCTGTGTGTAGTGTCGGATCAGTTTAGCTCGCTTGTTATTGTCCTCGCAGGCAGCTGGAGCTTGAGACGAGTCATACGACCGTCTCTCAGAACTTCAGATTTCGACAAAACCATGGTGCTGGACTCGGTCTTCAACCTCGTATGCTGACTTTGCCCAATAGACAAATCCCTGGCGAACACTTTGAAGCCCTAGCTTCGCTCAAGTGGCTCGTTTTAAATTTTGGTCACGCATAAACGCCACCAAAGCCACCAAAATTGAGCCACCAAAATGAAACCATGCATAAAAAAAATCTCTAAAAATAGGGGTTTTATGTTACAATTAAATTTATATAACTATTTTATGTGTAACCCAAATCACTACCTATATCGTGTAGCTTACTGTAAAAGCACTTTAAAATAAACGGCAAATCGATCCACCAAAAATTGAACATTTCTTGTCCCCCTGTGCCACCCAAGCGGGTACTTTTGTTTTGGCGGGATATCACAGCTCTAATCACATACCCGTTACACGCAAACGCAACTACACAACTGTGCGATGCGAAATATTAAAACCTGAATGATCGCATAATCAAGAAAGTTCATATTTTAGTAACTTGAACAAGTGCACCCAAGATTTTGGTTTTTTCTTGGACAAACTTTGATCGAGTATCCTGTGATGTTAAATAGGATTTTATAATATGGTTTAATTATTTTTAGGTAATGTGTCTTATGCGTATACTAACGAAATTATATATTTTTTATTTTAACTTAAATTGTTGCTGTGGTGAATGAAATTATGTCAAAAAATGGAGCTGGGACATACCACCAAACTTGAATTTAAGGGCATTTTTTTTACCCTGATTATTTATATACACATATATTTAAAAAAACAATGTGGCCCCAATTAAAAGAAGTTACGTAGTTTACTATATAAAAAAATTAGAAACATTCTATCATTTTACACCTCGATTCTCAACGTGGACATGTAAAATTTGCCGATTTGATATTCACCCATATCAATAAATGGATGGACTGATGCAAAACTAAAACTGTTGCCAATGAATCACTGACTCAGAAAGATCTTTGATGGGTATAATATTATTATGTCATTGTGATCTGGAAATGCATCAGAATAAACTTTTTAAACTTTTTTTAGGTGTATTGTACGTGGTCTGACATGCACAAATGCACATGGTCGGCTTTTTTTCTGGCCTTACAATTTTCCACATAAAACTGAAATCTAGTAATTTTCAAATATATCTAACCTAACCTCCCTGTAACCTAACATAACCTAATCTATATATAACCTTACCTAACCTACCTACATTTAAAGTTAAGCTATCAAGTAACTAACAGGACAACCTAGAATGCATTTGAGCATCCTATCCAATATGGCGGCCGCGGCGTGCCCTCGTGTCCCATGTCGAATCACAATAATTGGCCACGATGAACCATGGTCGGCCGGAGCGATGGAAATGGAATACCATAAACACCTGAGCGTTAATATGCTGCTTCGCAGATTGAGTTTTTGATTTTTGACAGGTTCATTTACCTATTCAATGATTTACACACAGAAATGTAACACGTAGAAAAAATTACACGGGTTCCAATTATTTCTTATTAGGTTTTTGGAAGGTTAAGTTTACTAACCTGAGTCAGCTACTGATAGGTAGACAAAAGACTTAACTTCTACTAGTTACTAAGATTACTCTTATCAAGACTATATCGCAACTTACCATCAGGAGAAATTGTCAAGCATCAACTTAAAATTTGAAAAAAAAAAGATATAGATCGGGATATTGCTATGCAGCTGAAAACAAAAATCAATGGGCGAATGGAAATGTTTGGCATGGTTGATAAGTAGCATTATACTTATTAAAATGGTAAAGCTACTCTTGACTTGTTTGACATAAATTGAAACTCAAATTTATTTGCTCGAAAGAGGGTATAAGTGTCTTAGAATTAATTTATAATATGACCTCTGAAGACAGTCACATTGGAATAAAATGGGAATAGTGAATACTGACACATGCAATTTATTCCAATCTTTTGCTCTATGCTAAAATCATGCTGAAATAATGTGCGGTGTCCAAAAACTGGAAGAAAGTTTATGATGAAGGATTGGTCGAGTCATTCGATTGCATAGTCGCTTAATTCAGGGAAGGCATGCTACTTCGCTGAGACTGCTATGTTTTGTTTTCTAGATAGATTAAAAAAACCTTATAAATATGCAAGTGTCGTATGGATTACACTGCCTAGTCGCTACAAAGGCTAGAGACGTTATACCGTCTCCTTCTTCAATCACCAGTTTGTTGAACTTAAGCTTGATTTGCACTGGTGCACTTCCTTGCGGGGTCATCGGTTACCTTGCTCCTATAGCGAGTGCAGCATTTTAGATGTCCAACTGTTTGAGAAATAAAGTCGTCCATAATTGGCGAAGGAGGACCGGTTTTCTCGCAGGAATTGGCTACTTCTCGGAATATTTTACTAACTCAAGCTGCCAACGACATAACATGTAAACTGTAAATTGGAATATGAGGAAAGCGAGTGTTTTGATTTTTTCAATTATGCTTAACTTATGCTTATTTATTTTTGAAGTGAAAACTTCTTTAGTACGGGGGTGACTTGAAATTTTATGAAACGAAACTGTCCAGTAAAAAGAGACTAACACATAAATTCTAAAGTGAGATAGGAAGCATTGTACAGGGGTAGGGTAGGGAAGTGAGGGGTAGGGGAGCGGAGCGGAGTGAAGTAGATTAGTGAAACCTACATTTATCATCTTCCCGAAATTTTACAATCGTCTCATTATCTTGAAAACAAAAATTTTGAAGGTTTCACTTCTAACACGTGTAAATTGGATACATTTTAATTTATATTTTATTTGTTACACTTAATTGTACACCACAATCAACAGTCAAGAGACACATAGTTACTTGAATAAAAATTAACAATATAACACACAAACTTTTAAACTTTAGCAGATAATTTGTAAACAAAGTAGGTAATATAAAACGGATATCGGTGCATAAAAAGACAAGGTTGTTATTGTCAATTATTTGAAAGTTGCGTGACTAATTGTACATAGTTCGATCACAATGAGACAAGCCCTCGCCCCTCGACCAGAGTAGGTAATGATAATGTTATTAAAATCCTAGCTGCATTGAAATTGAATTGTGTTTAAAGGTTTTATTTTATTAGTAAGTACCAAGTCAACTCCATGTTAAAAGCTCATCTTGTCAGTGTTAGATATACCTACTTACATATTCACTAAAACTCCAAAATCGTAGAATAAAATATTGAAAAACATTTTTTTCAGGCTACAGGTAACGTAAGGATGAATTTCTTATTCGTCGCGTACCCTATAGCGTGGTATCGTTGAAAATGTCTTTCAAAAATATTATGGGTCTTCTAATACCGTTTTTAGAATTAGGGGTCTGATTGCGAAATATTAGGCCTTATTAAAATGTTAATTCTAAACGGTTGGAGACAAGTGAAAAAATTCTCAAAAAATAGGTTATATTATTTACAAGGAAATCTATCACAGCGATGTTAGCATAACTAGTTAATGAGTAATAGTCGATAAACTTACTACTTCAGAATACTACATTATACGCACTTGTTTAATTTGGGAACGTATCTAATTGTTATTTTCACAATCTGATCACGTGCATAGTTTATTGTTTATACAATTTTTTCCGAAGCTTCGAGACGGAAATGTTATCTTTATGTAGACACAGATTATTTACTTACTTGCTTTTTTTAATGGTAATTTTAACATGTTATTCAGAACTTAGACAGGATTATCTCTAATCGACCTTTCTATTTGAAAACATAATAAAACTATGAATAAAACGGATACTTACTTATTCCGTTTGACACTAGCAAAGTGGACATAAAACTTGAGTTTACATGTATATTATAAGTACTGACTTATAAACTACTTTTAAACCTGTACCTATGTGTTCCTTTAATGATTTAATACGGAATGAGTTTATGTTCTTGCAATTTATTACAGTTCTTAATTTAGGTTGGTATCTTTAAGCGCCGCAAGCAGGTAACTAACCTCTTGCGGTAAAACAAAATGAGGGAAAATATAAAGGTAATTTACTTTTGTGAATCCCCAGGTAATTTCAGAGAAGAGTGGAAAACCGGTTCGTCATATCATAATAATTGGATTTTTATAATTTAACTGTAAAATTCAGACGTGCGTCATCACAACGACAAAATGTCGGAAATCAATCGCGTGTTGCTGCAACTTTTCGATGGTGCGTTGTCGCTGCTTTAAAAACACGAACACGAAGTGAATTAATGACAATGACGTTCGCTAGACGATGGGTTGTCGACTGTCGATTCTCAGTATATCAACATTGCAGGACCACGAAATGTCGTCTTGTATAGAGCTATGAAATTTCCAAAGTTAATATTTCATAAAGCGTTCACCAAAGCCATTGTGTGACACTTTGTCGTATCAGTCGTATTGCTGTCGTACGCTGAATACACCGTCATGGGGCATAATAATGGCGTTCACATTATACACATTGTACTTACTTTTTGAGAACACAATCATAAAACCAAACGAGAATCGAGCAACCATTGGCCAATATGACCATAACCAAGGATATTTCAAAAGTAGCGAAGTTTAAATAAAAGTACCAAATTCAAATCAACCAAAAACAAGTTTCCTTGTTTTATTTACATTTTTATGTATAAAGTTTTTGAATTCAATAAAACAACAACGATGAATCCTTAATGTGACGAAGGAGATACGTTAAATATTGAATTTTACTTTAAAAACCAATTATTGTTTGTCTGTTTTGCGCTGGCAGTTACTTACCGTCGAAAACTTTGGTAGGTACACAAAACAAGATTAAATAAGATTTTTAAATGAACATATTATTTTTTTTTAATTGAAAATTCAAACGACAGTCAAACGCCGAAACTAAATTAAAATAAATGGCCTGGCGGGTATAGATACAGAAAATATCTGATTAGGTACAAATTAGGAATAACGTGTGCATTCAGTTACTAATACGGATTTTCCTCATCTGGACACGATACAACTGCCGGTAGAGCCACGGTAATTTACCATGAGGAAGCAAACCACAAACACATCTCTTTATTATTAATGCAATGCAATATGCCAGAAAAAAGGCTATTTAAAAAAATATATATATTTGAGCCAGTTATAAAATAGATGTTATTTATTGAATACCCACAGTAAGGCGCTCCACCCACTGCACCGCGCCCCGTCGCGGTGCGCGGGATGGCAGATTTTACCATTGTATGCAATTATGTCAATTTATATAGAAATCACGCCTAGCACAACACACTGCCGACGCGGCACCGCGCGGGAAATTGCCCCGCGCGCAGTTGTGTTATCCGTCGCTCTGCGCACCGCGGCGGGACGCGTCTTCAGTGGGTGGAGCGCCTAATTGTCTCTAGTCTCTACCCTCTCAGCCCTCAAGATCCTGCCCCTGGTTATGGCTATGGCTGGAACATGATGAAACAATCGCCTTTCGAAACTCGAAACTTCCGCGCTTTTCTACTTTGGCCAATTTAGCTGGTAGAGAATGCATTCAGCATTAAGCTCTCCATTTGTACCGTGATATTTTATTGTGGTCAATAAAGGTTAAATAAATAAATAAAAACAATAGACGAGTTCCGAAATTTTCAAAAAAAAAAAAACTTGAGAGGTGTCAAGGGACACCCGGATGGAACGAAGTTCCTTGCAGTCAGTACTAGGATAGCAAAAACATGCAGCAAGCGTGCCAAAACAAATCTAAGGTATTAAATTTCTTATCAGCTTTGTTCACCTAGTAGCAATTGCTACTAGGAGAACAAAGCCGATGAGAAAAATACCCCAGATTCGTTTTGGCACACTCGTTTGCATGTTTTTGCTATCCTAGTACTCTGGCTTGCTTTCTATGTAAAAAAAACTACGACGGCAAAAAGTGTCGTTACCACTTTTCGTTACGGCAAAAAGTGTCGTTACCAAATTTTCCGCCTAGCCCCCTTTCGCAACGCGCGATAAGGAACTTCGTTCCAAAACCCTGCACGGTGCATCTGATAAAGGTTGAAACTCTATCTATATCTGTGGTGACTGTGGTTAAAACCAACATAAAAGTAGTCACCTTAATTTGGTTCTCTAAGGTGTAAGGTACTCTAAGGTGAGCTAACGAGCAGCATTAATCTCTTTAACTGCGAGATCTCGGGCGACGCTTATTAAGTGTTATGTTAGTATGTGTGTCAAGTTTGTGTTTCGACACGTAACTACTACGAGACTACGTAGGGCACCGCACAGGCGCAAAGTGTCTTGTGTAAGTTAACTCTGACTGATAGGGTTGCCAACTTTCAAAGGACACAATGCAGGAATTAGAGAGTGAAGGTTTAACGTATAATATTATCACTAGGTACAATATTATTACTTTTGAAACTATGAAAATGTACCTAGAAGATTTTATGTTGTTTACACGACAGGCTGTTGCATTTGCACATTGCAAAATGATGCTGTCATCATAGACTAAAAATATCACATGTATGGCTGCCATAAGGCATCGGTAGGGTGTTTTTTTTTATTAAGCAATGAAGACTTACAAAAAAGAAACAGATTTAATTTCTGCCAAACTGTAAGCCAGTTTGTCGACAGTCGGTTGGTTAGACTGGTTACACTTATACAAGAGGCGACCATGCCTTAGGGGTAGCGACGCATCTGTGACCAACTCCGAGTGGGACAAATACTAACGATTTCTAACTGTAGCTCGAGCACGAATATTTGCGAGAAAGTATTCGTATGGTTAACGTAAGCAATTTGTATGGCATTTTTTCAAAAGCGCCCCTATCGTGCGTAAATGGTACTAAAATGCCATACAAATTTGACAAATTGCTTACGTTAACCATACGAATACTTTCTCGCAAATATTCGTGCTCGAGCTACTGGACGCTAAATAATTGACTACAGACCTATTCGAGGTTCATACATATATCCATGGGAGGCAGGGAATGGTGGCCGTGGCGCTGATGCTATTTTGCTATTTGCTATATGCTTGTTTGCTATTTATCACATAAAATAAATACAATTACTTTTATTTGAAAAACACAGGTTCTTACTTACCTGAAAAAATATACGGTCCCGGGATGTCCGGAGCTTGAACATGATAAAGGAGTCTCCAGGGAATTCCGGGAGAATTGGAAACCCTACTCACTGGTCTGCATCTGTTAAATATTGATTTCGTTGTACTGGCTGGTTAGTTTGGCGAATGTCCTTGACGACTTCTAGTTAGGGATTGCGATACTTTGGTTATTTATGAGTTAATGGAGAGCGTACAATCTAGCGAAGTATGCGTGTTAATGGAGCTTAGGAGTGCTCAGTATAGAGTACCATAGCACGACCCTGTTATGTTACATACGTACGTACGAAGCTTTGGGCAGTTTAGCTAATAGTTAGCAGTTTAGTTAAGTTTAATTTGCTAGCAAATTTCTTCTATAAGAATTTTATCATCCATAGCTTTTGTTCTAATAACAATGGGATTTCTTTTTTATTTCACTTCAAACCTAAAATAACAAGGAACTCTTTTAAATTTCTTGTGCTGACTCTTCCTCAGCCTCTCAAGACAAATCAAACGAGTCGAAACTCTAGATTTGCGTCGTTTTATTTCAAAGTTCACATGGTTATAACTGGTTTATCTTTCGATTCACAAACATGTGGACTAAAAAGATAAAAGATAAATCGAACACAGTTCCTCATGTGACTATCATAAATAAATACTTTTTGAAATCCGACTGCCAGTTCCAGAGATTAGCGCGTTCAAACAAACAAAAAAGCTCTTCAGTTTCATTATTTATATAGGAATAGATTTTGTCTTCATGATTCATTTCAATTGATCCAGAACTACAGGTATTGCATTCAGAAAGCCGAAGTTGTATGTTTGATACGACATCGCGCTGACAAAATCCAGTTTCGCTAGGTATGTGTGTTAGCTATTCTGTTCTGGATTAACGTTTGTTTATGGATTTTTAATCTGTGAACTGTAAGTTGTTAATAGTCTGCGGTATGGCGGAAGTTAGCTAATGTTAATAAAGAATATTAATATCTTTTAAGGTTTCAAATTGTCTCTACTTACAAAATAATTACTATTAATATATTTTAAAAACTAACATTAATTTATGTGTATAACTGTTTTTCACAAAGTACTTAAACAATGCTCTTTTTATTAATCTACAAGTTGTAAGTTGTTAATCAGTCTGGTATGATGGAAGTCCTTGAATGTTAATAAAACATATGAATGTCTTTTAATACATAAAATTGCTTTTACTTGCAAAATAAATACTGTTAATAAATTCTAAACCTGACGTTACTTTGTTGATATTATTAGGATTTCTGTTTACTGTGTTTTAAAGTAGAAGTTATTTAAATAATTATTATACTGACCTGCGAGGGAAAAAAAATGGAGAAAACTTATTATTGTTATTGTTGTTGTGTGTCATGACATGTACTTTATACGTCGAAATATAAGTGAATTGTTAGTACTGAAAGTGTTGAGTATTATTTCTTATAGTCAGAAGTGGCACGGTACAGTAAACACGCAGCTTATTTGGTATGTATTTGTGCACATTTTAACATAAAGTTGTTTATTATTTAAATGTGACGATTGGTTAAAAGCTGGACTAGTAATTTGCAGAACATCGTCATGTATTATTTCGGTAATAATTTCACAGTATAGATTCTATTCATACAATCTTATAATTTGTGATATTTTGTGTCCGTTTAGCACACAGGTTGTCCTGATTGGTATGTATTCACTTATGGTTTATAAAAATCAAGACTTTAATAGAATATTGAGTCTCAGATTGTGCTAGAGCATTCATAAAGAAGCTCAAATTAAAGTAAAAACTGAGTAACTAATATAAAATAAGATTACTTACTGATTTTATTACTTTCATACATTTTGAAATAATAGGTATGTTCGTCATACAATTAGAATATGAACCAATGCTAAGCCAATGCCTTATGTTTAAAGCATATTATTATGATCATAAATGGCTGGCTTCAACGATTATAATAGGATTGTCAATAGAATATTTTATAAAAATTTTGGAAAGTATTTTGTGCTTTTGACTAATATTATTTTGTATGTTTTATTTTCCTATCATCTCATACCCCACCCTATATGATGCCTAATAGATTGATAACAATTATGAATCGCTCTGAGAGTCAGGAAGAAGGTAGCTTAACACCCCCTTTGCCGGGTTATTCAAATAATAAGGAAAATGAACTTAAGAGGAAGTCAAGGAAGAAGAAACTTAAGCATCGTTCATGCAGTAATGCATCTAATGAAGATAGGACTAGGACAAAAAGAAGACGTCAAAGATCTTCATCGTCAAGCACAGAACGTAGGACTAGGACAAAAAGAAGACGTCAAAGATCTTCATCGTCAAGCACAGAACGTGAAGAGAATCAGAGGCATAATTTTACCAATTATAGACAAGCTAATTCTAGGACTACCAGTGATCTCAATGGCCGTAGATCCTCCTCACAGTGTAGAGAGTATAGATCTCAAAGTCACTGCCGTAGTTCAAATGAAATGGAAAGTAATCTTGCCCATCACCAACAGTACTTATCTACATCGTCTAATACACTAGATAAACAAGAACAACCTACACACAAATCAACTTCAAGTAATATAGCACCAAACAAGGATGAATGCACAGAAGTTCACTTATTCAAAAAACTAATTGATATGATGAGTGAAAAGTGTTCGTCAAATAGCTTTGTGGGTGCTCAAAATGTTATTCCTTCATTTGATCCAAGTGTGAAAAATCAAACAGCAAAGGATTGGTTAAGAAAAGTGAATGAGACAGCTACAATTTATAATTGGCAAGAGAAACAAACCATTTATTATGCTCTACCAAAATTGGCCGGGTTAGCCAAGCGGTGGTATGAGGGCTTATCCTCAGTGAATATGTCATGGGAAGAGTGGCAAGAGTGTATACTTAGTACCTTTCCTGATGATCGCAATTATGGAGATAAACTTTATGAAATGCTAGAACGCAAGAGTCGCAGAAATGAAACATTGGAAGAATACTACTACGATAAAATGACTTTATTGAATATATGTGATATTAGAGATAAAAATGCTGTAGATTGTCTTATACATGGCATATATGACAATCATATTAAACTAAATGCACAGGGGTCAAACTTTCAAACCCCTACAGAATTGTTAAAGTATTTAAGGAGCATATCAAATAGATCATTACATAATTTTAAGAAATTTAGTACCAATCATATAATTACCTCCTCAGACATTAAAAGAAATGATTCTAGTGATAACCGATTCCGAAATTTAAAATGTTTTAATTGTTCAGAAGTAGGTCATACAGCGTTGAAATGTTCAAAACCTTTAAATAAATGTGCCAAGTGTGCAAGACTTGGGCATAGTCAGGAAAATTGTCGTTCCACTCAACGGGGTATGTCAATCAATAATAATACACCAGAGACACAAACATCTTCTAGTACACAATCCTCAAAATCTCAACAAATAATGATTCTAGAGGCACAAAGCAATGATAACAATAGCAAATATTTTAAAACTGTTGTAATCGATGGTAAGGAACATCAGGCTTACATTGATTTCGGGAGCCAATGTTCATTAATAAAAGCCAGTATTGCCATGGAAAAGGGATTACCTTTATCAAGGCTCAATTTACCTATTCTACGGGGTTTCGCGGCTGAAGGTGTAGAGCCCTTAGGTAGAACCATGATTAACATTAGAGTAGACTCGGTACATGCCGACATTGAAGTATTCATAGTGGAAGACCATTTAATTAATACAGACATATTGATTGGGCAGACATTAACCGAACTACCATCAGTAGTAGTGCATAAAACGAGTACAAACTTATATCTGTATTCAGATGAGTCTATTTCCCAACGAATTCAATTGTATAGCACAAAGGATATCCATTTTTACGGTATGCACCTTATTCCAGTACACACTAAGACTGAATATTCGGGCCCTATTTTTGTACCAAATAGTAGTTGCATGAAGGATGGAAATGAATATATACTTATGCGTGGAATGTATACACTTCAAAATGGACAAGGAAATATAATAGCTATTAGTTTATTTGAAGAAGGCACGAATTTTGAAAAGAACAAACTCTTGACTAGGGCGCATATAATTCCTGGCACAGATAATTTTAGCCCAATGACAAACTTTAAAGATATAAACTGCATCAACCAGTCAAATGATCAGACAGGGATAATTAAACAAAAACCGAGGTCTGATATTAGTCTTGATATGCTGAATGTTGGCGAGACGGTCAGTATGACAGACCAAATGCGCCTTTTGGATATACTTAATAAATATCGCGAATGTTTTGCTTTAGCACCGGAGGAATTAGGTGTAACTCCCATTATGGAGATGCACATAAAATTATCGGACGACTCGCCGGTCTCATATAAACCCTATCGATTACCATATGTGGAACGGAAGATTGTACGTGACATGGTAGATGACCTTCTAAATAATAAAATTATAAGGGAATCAAATTCTCCATATGCCAGTCCTATAGTCCTAGTGAAGAAAAAGAATGATGATTATAGATTATGTGTAGACTACAGGGCACTAAATAAGAAGACGGTTAAAGATAAATACCCCATGCCAGTCATTGATGACCAGTTAGATAGACTTAGTAATAAGAAATTCTTCACCACTCTGGACCTAACATCTGGGTATCATCAAATCCCAGTAGCTGAAGAATCACGGTATTTAACAGCATTCATAACACCTGACGGGCATTATGAATATACTCGAATGCCATTTGGTCTCGTTAATGCTCCAGCTGTTTTTCAGCAGATGATTAATAAGGCGCTGGGTCCAAGACGATTTGATCTTGCTATACCATATCTGGATGATTTGCTAACAGCTGCAACCGACATTGACGAATCACTAGACAAATTGGAATCCATATTGATTTTACTAAAAAACGCAAATTTAACACTAAATATAAAGAAATGCTATTTTTTTACAAACGACAATAGATTATTTAGGATACGAAATTTCCGAAAATGGGCTTCGCCCCGGAAGCAATAAAACTCAGGCAGTATCCAAGTTTCCAACTCCGATCAACGTTCATCAAGTGCGTCAGTTTGTTGGACTTGCCAGTTTTTTCCGCCGCTTTGTACAAAATTTTGCAACAATCGCTAGACCTCTTACGTCATTGACCAAAAATAACGTTACTTGGATGTGGGGCCCAGAACAACAAGCTGCATTCGATACTATTAAATCCAAATTAATATCACGACCGGTTCTCGCATTATATAACCCCGACTATATCACCGAGGTCCACTGCGATGCTAGTAAGCTAGGAATGGGAGCTATATTACTGCAGAAACCGAATGAAAACACCCCACTAAAACCCGTCGCCTATTATAGTAGACAAACCACAAAAGAAGAAGAATTTCTTCATTCTTACGAGCTGGAGACGATGGCCGTTGTATCAGCTTTAAAAAAAATTAGAATTTACTTAATTGGACTTGAATTTAAAGTTGTTACCGACTGCAGCGCGCTGAGAGCTTCGTTAAGTAAGAGAGATCTTATCCCTAGAATTGCACGCTGGTGGCTACAGCTACAGGAATATGATTTTACCATCGAATATCGTCCTGGGCTAAACATGAAACATGCAGATGCTCTCAGCCGAAATCCGATAGCTGATTCAAACGATATTTGTCTTGAAATTATGAACATCCGTACTGAAGACTGGCTACACACCGTTCAAATGACTGACCCTAAAATTAAACATATAAAGGATATTTTGGAAACAAAGGAGACTGATATAAAAGAATACCGTAATAATTACACATTGAAAAACAACAGACTATTTAGGCGCGTGGGTAATAATTTGAAATGGGTTGTTCCTAATGGAGCGAGATGGAGAATATGTCAAATAGGGCATGATGAATCGGGGCATTTCGCATTTGAAAAAACTTATGACGCAATAAGCAGGGAGTACTGGTTCCCAAAGATGAAGAGGTTCATTCGTAAATACGTATCAGCATGCATGAATTGCGCTTACAACAAAAAGCCACCTGGGAAAGAAACGGGGTATTTACATCCAATACCAAAAGTAAAAGAAGTTTTCCATACCATACATCTGGACCACCTTGGACCATTTGTGAGAAGTAAAAGAGGTAACATTTATATACTAGGAATTATCGACGGATTCAGTAAATTCATTTTTGTAAAAGCGGTTCGCAATACAAAATCAAGTACGACTATTAAAGCACTTGAAGACACTTTCGCTATCTTTGGTAGTCCAAAAGTAATAATATCTGACCAGGGTACAAGTTTTACTTCTTCGGAATTTAAGAGATTTATTGGATCAATAGGTGCAAAACATGTAGTGAATGCAGTCGCAACACCCCGTGCGAATGGCCAAATAGAAAGATACAATAGGACAATACTCAACTCGCTGGCATCAATGAATCATGATTTGGATGATGCAGATTGGGATTTGAAAATACCTAAACTACAATGGAGTCTAAATAACACGTTGAACAAGGGCATTGGAAAGACCCCGGCTGAAGTAGTATTTGGTCATCGTACTACTAATCCGTCAGAAGGTATAATAAGACAAGTACTAGAAAATAATGATGAAATGGAGAGTGAAAATGGAGATAGAGAGGAGAAGGATTTATTGAGCAATAAAAATACAGAAGAACATATAGAGAATGAACGTTGTCAAATACGGGAAACAGTGGCAGAAACTATTGATCTTAAGCAAAAGAAAATGAAAAACTCATTTGATAAGAAGAGGGCACCTACAAGGTTTTTCAAGGAGGGTGATTTAGTAATGATACCTAACTATGCTTTCGAGAGAGGAAAGAGCACAAAGCTTGCACCCAAATTTAGAGGTCCATTAAAAATTACAGCTGTTCTTAATAATGATCGATATGAAGTATCGAGCATCGATGGACATGCAACACGAAAATATAAAAATATTTTTCCTGGTGATCATCTCAAAAATTGGATAACGTTCCAATCTTCTGCAACGGAAAGCGAATCCGAAGTTGATTCTGATTAGAATGTAATATATATGATTACATACTTGACCAAACTTAATCATAATTTTCTATTTAAGATTGGAGAGTTATTAAGATATTTGGTAAAATAATATCTATAAAAAAAAAAGTGATTTTATAGTTGTGAAACTGACAATTATAAATGTGGATTGACTCTTTGAATGATTTTACTCGCATATTATGGCATAATTTTCCCTTCCTATCATCTCATATATTCCTCACCTAGCATCCCAATTTAGATGGAGGAGGCCGAGACCATTGGTGAACGGTACCCATCAGCTGACGTTACAAGCGAGCAAACAATAATTAGACAATGGAGGAGGCCGGGACCCGAAGGGGTGAACGGTACCCATTGACATATTTTGACAGTCGTGTAAAGGAGGCCGAGATCCGAAGGTGATGAGCGGTACTTACACGAACTAGTTAAATTATGATGGAGGAGGCCGAAACCCAAAGGGGTAAGCGGTACCCATCTAAAGTAACATAATTATGGCGTTGGAGTAATTATCATGGAGGAGGTCGAAACCCTGCGGGGTAAGCGGCACCCAGTGAAGCAAAGTGAATTAGTGAATATTTGTGTAGTGCTGATCAGTGAAATTAAATACAAAGTATTGAGTAAATTGATGCCAAAGTAAAAAGGAAAATAAATAAAAATTAATATTCAAATTTGCTTAAGTGCATTATCACATGGTGTAAAGATGATAATATTTTATTAATTCTTCTATTATTAGCAGTTACCTTGTCCTATGATTATGGTATAACTTAAGTTGTGGATTATAGTAATACAATATTTTATTTTCTCTTTTGTTTAGCTGTTATTTTGTTTATATAATGATTGTTATGTTTTATTATGCAAATTTATTGATCTCAATAGTATTTAAATAGTCACTAAAATACTTACTTTTGAAGGTTTAATTTTTTTTTTTTTCTCTTCTATGTTTCAGAATTTATCTTATTTTATGATTGTTGTATAATTTAAGTTGTGAACCACAATAATACAATATTTTCTCTTTTGTTATTCGGTTTTATATGGTACCTAATTATTTTGCAATTTTATTGATCTTAATTGTTAAATAGATACTAAAATACAAAAATAACTATGTTAACAATGTTTAAAATAAGATGATAAGTAATAACAATGTAAATAATTAAATCTATGCAAAACTATAAATAAGTGAAATAATAAGACTGAAACTAAATAATTTATATTGTAGTAGATTAATTTAAAAGCATGTGGACATGCTCATACACGAATGGCCGAACAGGGGACAATATTACCAGAATACCTTATAGTTATATAAATAAAGAAGGAATGAGAGATATGAGAATGTATTCATATATGATGATATACACATGTCGGTGAGTGTATGCAAATTGTCACTCCAGTGTAGTATCTTGATATAATTAATATTTTAATATGGGGATAGTTATGGGTGTATGAGAAAATACAATTTTAACAAAAATCTTAAATGTTCTGGTAATGTTCTCCCTAATGGGGTTGGGGCAACCCATGGGTAGGATGGCCGACTGTTAGCTATTCTGTTCTGGATTAACGTTTGTTTATGGATTTTTAATCTGTGAACTGTAAGTTGTTAATAGTCTGCGGTATGGCGGAAGTTAGCTAATGTTAATAAAGAATATTAATATCTTTTAAGGTTTCAAATTGTCTCTACTTACAAAATAATTACTATTAATATATTTTAAAAACTAACATTAATTTATGTGTATAACTGTTTTTCACAAAGTACTTAAACAATGCTCTTTTTATTAATCTACAAGTTGTAAGTTGTTAATCAGTCTGGTATGATGGAAGTCCTTGAATGTTAATAAAACATATGAATGTCTTTTAATACATAAAATTGCTTTTACTTGCAAAATAAATACTGTTAATAAATTCTAAACCTGACGTTACTTTGTTGATATTATTAGGATTTCTGTTTACTGTGTTTTAAAGTAGAAGTTATTTAAATAATTATTATACTGACCTGCGAGGGAAAAAAAATGGAGAAAACTTATTATTGTTATTGTTGTTGTGTGTCATGACATGTACTTTATACGTCGAAATATAAGTGAATTGTTAGTACTGAAAGTGTTGAGTATTATTTCTTATATGTGGTTCTTCCAGTTCAGTGCTCTGTTTTGTTCTTTTGTTGAACCTTAGCGAATGTAGAGTTGATGCAACTGCACTGCTCCAAGCACAAAAGGCTTTTTGACCCATTTTATTACCTAATCTGTATTCTGAATCAATGAATCTGATTTTTCTTGATATTAAGGTGAAAGTGATGTAAAAATTATCTAAATCGGATGTAGGACATCAGTCCATAAAATTTCATATTCACTCTCAAGTCTCAATTGAAATGTATTAGAAATGGGAGGTTTATAGCCTAATTATCGTTAATTATTTTATAGATTTTGTCTGTTGGCTTCAAGCCAGTAATGGCCCACTACTGAACTGATACGGGCCATGCTCATGACCTTATCTCTCTTTTTAACCGACTTAAAAAAAAGAGGAGGTTCTCAATTCGACTGTATTTTTTTATGTTTATACCTCAAAACTTTCGACTGGGTGAACGGATTTTGATGATTCTTTTTTTAATCGAAAGCTGGTGCTTGTCATGTGGTCCCACATAAATTTGAATGAGATCTGACAAGTAGTTTTTGAGAGTTTGAAGTCGGTTATTTTTTTAACCGACTTCAAAAAAGGAGGAGGTTCTCAATTCGACTGTTTTTTTTTTTTTTTTTTTTTATGTTTGTTACCTCAGAACTTTGGACTGGGTGAACCGATTTTGATGATTCTTTTTTTAATCGAAAGCTGGTGGCTGTCATGTGGTCCCACATAAATTTTATTGAGATCTGACAATGGCATCCATGATAAAACCACATAAGTCGTAAATTTGTGTTAAGATGTGCGCGACAAATGGACGAATAACTCAATATCACGCCAACCGATTTCGATGATTCTTTTTTTAATCGAAAGCTGGCGCTTGTCATGTGGTCTCACATAAATTTGAACGAGATCTGACAACTATGTAGTTTTTGAGACTTTGAAGTCGGTTATTTTTTGTTAGTAAAATTTAGATTATGTTAGTAAAATTTAGATTATTCTCCCTTATTATGTTATGGATTGTGAATGGTTAATGTAATTAAATATGTCTTATTTCTTACAACCTTGTTGAATTCGATTTCGTTGTCGAATCTTATCGATTTAAGTATAATTAAACCTTTAATTGCTGGCCGTTATCGGTTATCTAATTTTATTTAACGTTTTTTTCGTTTCACGATAAACTCCTAATTTGGTTATCTTTAGCAAAAATGAACAAAGAAAACACGTGTACTAAAGATGATCTTTTTACACAAGTTGTAGATTGAAAAATCTTGGTTTGGTTAGTTTGACGAAGATTAAAAAATCATGGTGGGAATTTACTTCCCATTTTGATTAAATTTTAGTATTTTTGATATTTTTATTGAAAAATTGAAAATTAAAAAACTAAATGAAAATTATTTATTTCATAAACTTTGTTTACATAAAATCATGTACACTAGCTCCCACACTAAGATTAGTATTAGCTCAATACTTTATACGTATAAATACTACAAAATAAGCTAAGCTTTATAAATAAAATGTTGTAATCTAAACTTAATAACAAGTTCTTATATTGTCACGCAAAACAATCTTCTACTGAGTGATAACATTTACTTAATAACCAATAACCATTTAAATAATTCATTATTTTAATAATAATTCATTAATTTAATAGCAACTAAACTGTTGACCGTGTACATGTTTTGATATGTTTTCGTTGCAATGCAGGAATAGGAAACCCAGTTTAGTTAGCTCAATGCAAAATTTGTTCGCGTGCCGACGTACGAGGAATCTGCGTAGATAGAGCTAATGCCTAGATTTCAAGGTTTAAGATAGTGACAATGACCCTGTGCCACCCCTTCGAAAGTGTCAGCTTGCTCACTGCACCTGTTACGGAGCTAATAAAATTAGTCAATAGCAATTTCAGGCAGCCAAAACGAATAATTTATTCAGTGTTTCGCCACCGTAGAGATTCGAATGACCGACCTCCGGTCGACGCGACTGCAACTTTGGTCAAGAGTTATTGAACTGATATTTAGTTTTAACGGGTTGCACTCTCGAAACATTACGAAAATAGCAGTAGTTACTCCTTTAATTATGTATTTTTTAGAAACTAACTAAATGGTAATAACATAAATAATATTCTCCAGACTGAATAGCAAATGATTTCTTAAGTTTTTAATAGGATGTTCGATACTAAGGTGCTAACGAATGATGGAAAGCACATTGGTTTTAAAGTCTAATTAAAAACATTATTTTTGCAGCATTTAATTTAAAATCAAACACTATTTTCTCAGTCAGTGATTTTATTTCAAAACCTCGCCGAATAAAACTTTCGTACTATGTAGCAAATTTTTTAGTAGATGCCTTGTTACGTGAAAATTTTCATTGCGGATAACTTGGTCTGTGAATATAAAACAGAGGAACTCTAGGTGCCTATCATTATTTTAATAAAATCTGTCATTAAAACTTTTAATAATTTAAATTAAATTCTAATAAAAGACTGTGAAGATACCTATTTCATTTAAACCTTAAACCTAACGTGTTCATTAGTGGTAAAATTACCGTTATCCTTACCGTAAATCCTTAACCGTCGAAGCGTTAAGATATGTGAAGCGAAGCACGCGAATTGACTTCTGTAAACTTGGTTACCAGAGCTTCTTGTCTATAAACATTTTTGACACTTTATTATCTCAGGCAGCCCTACCGAATTAGGCAGCCTATCGTATCGTATAGTACTAGGGCTTGTAATATCGGAAGGTTTTCAATATCGATATTGATTTTCGATATTTGATGCTAATATCGGAATTCCGATATCAATATCGGAATTATACAATTTTTTTTTAATAATTTAAATTTAATTTTATATTGTAAAGTAGGAAGTCTTGGATAGCAAAAAGGTTTTTAATCAATAGGATAATGAAATAATACCGTCTTTAATACTGTTTTATTCCCGTTCGTTGCAAATATCACTTAAATCTATTCAATTCGGTTTTGTTTTCGCGTTAAAAATTCACTACCTTAATTTTTTTAGGATTTTTGAATCGCAAAATAGTTTTTACTGATAGATGAAATTCAGCTGCACCAAATGTGACAGCTGTACGGCAGAAGCTATGCTTTATACAAGGATAAAAGCTGAAGTGACTTGAAATATCGCAACACATTTGCTAGGACGCCTAGTTTCCTCACAGTTGCGTTAACTTTGGATTCAATAAACCACTCAAATTTAAGGTTCAAGGATATCTCAATTTCTTGCGGTGAGAGTATTTCAAGGATACATTCTGAAAAGTAGGGCCAAAATAAATGCTTCTGTTTTTGTGGCGTTGAATTTCACAAGGTTGGCGTCACCCTATTCGGTGACTTCAGGCAGTGATTCACTCCTTCAACCCGGGCCTCTCTTCAGACTGTATTTTGGTCGTTACTGGTCGGAAGCTTGCCAGGTATCGCTCGACCAGATCGTTGATATGCAGCAGGAATAGAGTTCTGGAGATAAAAGATCTCTGACAATGAGAAAGTCCGGCATTGTTTGTAATATGTGATGTAAGGTTGCTTGGGACGAATAATAATCTTTGATAACGACTTTAAATGAACGTTCACTCATACGCAGGAAGCATGATCAATAGGCTAACATGCTACATTATTGTTAAGGTCCTCGCCCCAGATACGAGTGGGTGAGATACGCTAGAATGTGGTAGAGAGGTATGCGTTAGGCTATAGCGCTAGGGTCACTAAGGAGATCATTGTGTTCTAGGTATACAATGAGGCGCATTTTCAATAATAATCTTCCTGAGTATGTTGGTAATTGAAATTGGCCGTTAATTAGCAGGGTCAGCTCGTTTGCCATTCTTGGGCACGGACTGCACGTTGGCAAGCTTCGACGCCTGAGGCACTATGCTCGTCTTAATTGAGAGACGAACCAAGCGTGGCAAAACAGTAGATAACTGGAGAGAGCTGGAATACCATCTGGTCCACTAGCTTTGTTCACGTCTAGACATCGTAAGGTTTTAAAAACCTTTGTTGTAGATGTGAACCTCCGATATACAATAGTCAGTGAGATATCTGCGGTGAATGGCAATTGACAGTTAGATGCAAATTCTCAGCAACTAGAGATTCGTACAGATGATCTGCAGAAGATGATGAAATTATTGACTTAGGTATACCGAGATTAAGGAGATAAATTATGTTTGGAATAGATTTTTTCCGTATCGCATTATTCGTGCAGTAGGCTGAGCAGACTCACAACAGGAATACGGTTAAAGATATTAACTCTACCTCCCTACACAGCTAAAATATTTATACTTACTTGCTCAATTTTATGACCTAGTGGCCAATATACCTTGTGGCACGCATTAAAATCATTTTTAGGCTTGCAACGAATAGTATATTCGGCAGTATACCGAATACCGAATATTCGGCGAGCCCCCTGACCGAATAGCCGAATATTCGGCAAAAGTATTCGGCAGGATTTTAGCGCTAAAACTTGTACAGACGTGATTGTTTCGCGCTCGTTTGTTCTAATGTACCTACTAGAGATGCGCCGAGAACTCGTTTATTACTCGGTGCTCGGCGTATTCGGTCTTTTATTTAGTACTCGTACTCGGCCGAATTACTCGTAAAAGTAAAACCGAATAATACTCGGTATTCGATTACTCGGTAAATCTAGTAGTCAGCCCATCTCTAGTACCTACTCACCGTCCGCACGCCCGCAGTTACTCTCCGCGGTATAAAATGCAGTTTCAATAGAAATTGATCTTTTCTTAAGTATTAGTAATATATCACGTCATGACAATTCGTGTACTTGGTGGCAATTTAAATTTCCGTTTTTGATCAAGATTGCAGCAAAATATTTGTCAGCGCCAGGAAGTAGTGTTTATTCAGAGTGCCTTTTCTCTGAAGCTGGGATGGTCTACGAGAAAAAAAAAAGTAAACTACTTCCTAAAAATGCAGAAAAATTAGTCTTTCAGCACCATAACCTTCCCTTACTAAATTTTATTTATGAAAATAATTCAAATGCATAGAAAAATTCTTAACTTTTCTGATATAGAAAAAAGATTATGTACCTGTTTTATGTGCCAATGACTACTTAAATGATTATGAAAGAAATGAAAACTACCCTTCTACGACAATAATTCCTTACTTCTCCTAAACTTAGAATCCTTAACTTTTCTAATACAGAAGATGATTATGTACCTGTGTTTTATACCAATGACTACTTAAATCATTATAAGAGAAATGAAAAGATGAATACGTAATGAATCGATTTTTTTCATTTTACCAATTATCTCCCTATTACAAAATATATTACATAAGTATTCGGTATTCGGCCGAATAATATTTACATATTCGGTATTCGGCCGAATATAATAAAAGCAGCCGAATAGGCCGAATACCGAATAGTAACCGAATATTCGTTGCAAGTCTAATCATTTTGTTTAAATTAAAATAAAAAAAATACTGATTCCGATATTACGATATCGAATCACTCAGTATCGGAATTGTAATAACGGGTTTCACGGTCCGAGATTCCGATATTTCGAGATTCCGAGATTCCGATATTCAAGCCCTATATAGTACACGCGTATCCCTTTAAGCCGGCGCACGCGCAGTAGCTGATATCAAAAAAGTATAAAAGCGCTCGCGTCCATCGCGACGTCCACTTTGACACCAATCTATTGGATAACCACCGTTGGACCAACACATCCAAAATGGACATCCAACACTACCATTCCCACGATGACGACACCGAGGGGGTCCTCATCGCCAAGGGGGTGTCAATGGCCATCCTTTTCATCACCACTATGATCTGTGGTTTTGCTCCCATGGTGCTGTTCAAGTACTTTGGATGGATCACCGCCGAAAACGCCGGGAATCTCCGGCATACCAATAGAATTATTATGGCGCTGCTGTCCTTCGGAGGAGGTGTCCTGTTCTCTACCACGTTCTTGCATCTGATTCCTGAAGTCGACCACAACATTTGGCATTTAGTTGGTGAGTACGTTTTATGCTTTTATCAAATGGCACGGATGTCATAGTTAAGAACTACTGGTTCTGGATATAAATACAGATTTATGAATCAAATGGTTTCGGTTACAATTACGGATATGGATTTTCGGATATCTGATTGTTTTGGTTATAGCATCCCTGTTATTTGCTTCACAATGCTTTCGTTGAGAAGAGTTTTAACATCTAAATTACACTACTTTATGTTTCTCCATTTTCCTAATACTCCGTTGGCATGGCAATGTTGTCGTTAATTATTGTTAAATTCCGTTTACTGTAACCCTGATATCTGAGATTAGTGTATCAACTATTAATTCTTTTACTTCAGAGTTAGATAACGAAGTACCTACCTACATAATTTCTGTGTAACAAACTAACAAATAGGGGTTGCTTGTTGGTAAAGACGATTGTTAAACTAGGCACTAGACAGAGGAGTCCACATACGCATCATTATAAAACGACACATTGAATTTATTTTTAAACTACCAACCACCCTTTCTTCGCATCAGGAAATTACATGCATTCGATAAAATGGTTAGGTAGATGCAATTCTTTAATTTGATAGAACTTCTTTTTATTGGTATTGCCGATAACAAAACAGGTTATCCAATTATAACTAGATATCAGTTTTGAGACAACCTTGCAAACATTTTAAGTTATGCACCTATAAAGTAGCTTAATAGCATAAAAATGTAATCCTGTTAATCTGAGAACGAAAATAAAATAAAGTGATTATAATTATACTTATCAGACTTACCTTGTGCATTGCGAAGATTATTGTGTAATCAATTAAAATGATAACAAAATTACCTAATAATCATTCAAGATGGCAACTAAGTAAATACGTTCAGTGCGTATCCGCCATTAGCTTCGTATAGTCTGTTTCTTTTAGACGTAGGTACGAATTTGGTAAACATCTTACAGTATATTTTTTATCGTAATTTGCACTTGTAATTTAAAAATAGGTTGACAGCAATTTAAAGACAGATAAATAATTTAAAGCCAAAACAAACTGCTTACTATTAATTATTTTTTAAAGTAAATTAATATTATTATTTAAATAAAAAGTATCAAGATTGTTTACCAGTAAGATTCGTCTACAAAATCAGAGTATAAAGGCGCGAAGCTACCGCTGAAATTTGGAACTCTGATTAAATTTAATGGGACTGACTGAACTGACGAAAACTTGCAAATTTTCTCTTTGTTTCCTAGTAGCTTAACCAAAGTATTTTTAACGGACTAACGATATTTTTTGGGGCAGTAAAAACAAAAAATCATAAAGTTGCTGTGATTTCTTTCGCGACTGTTTTAAATATTTTATCTATCCAGAATCTTCAAATAACAACCTAGCAACTATCAAAAGATCATAGTGTTTGTTATTATTTTACTTAAGTACATAATACTTATCCTGAGACACTGGAAAGATGGATTATTGACACGGCCGAGTCTACTTTGATATAATCTTGCTTTGGACAAAAGCAAGATTCAACCAGACATTAATAAAATAACAATCCCATAGATTTTATTTAGGAGATTCGTTATCGCGAAATGCGGTAGGAATTAATTGATACAAATCGTATAAATTATGCACAATATAAAACGTCTATTGTAATCATCACGTAAGAAAGATCGTTATGTTACCTCCATGAGACTTCCTCTGTTTCTCTCTCTGTAACTTTTGTAAAATATCAAATGATTTATCTGATAGGATTCGGGCGTTTGATTGCAAAAAGTTTTATAATACCTATGTCTCTGAATGATATAAATATAAAAAATTTACTTCAGAGAGTTCAGACCAATAGAGAAATTGAAGTGTTTGTAGCTTTGTAAGCAGATGTCACCCACGAAGAGTCGGAAGTTATTGATGATAGATTTTTAACATACATAATATGAGTAGACCTAGTCTACAATACACATTTTGTTCATCAGAAAATAAATGAATAAATAACGCTTCACACTAGCCCCACACTAGAATTCCCTGTGTCGTGGGTGCCATGGACAACACACTAGACAAGGACATTCACACCCAGACCGAGAACAGAAATTCAAACAGAAATCATTCAAATTTCCGCCTCGCTGGGAATCGAACCCAGGACCCTCGGTGCGGCGATCCGACATGGTAACCATTGCGCCACACGGGACGTAAGAAACATCCCTAGGCTCTCGCTCTATGTTATTGGTATTCTGTGACACTTCTATTTCTGAACGATCGATTTTTGTTTGTGCTTTATACTAAGCTCAGATTACAGAGAGTCCTAATTTAATAGATAGCGTGCTGGAGATATCAATAGGTATAAAGTATAGGTATATCCAATTCAAGATAAGAGCGTATTTTGGTAGGTCGTCAACCCAATCGTTAGGCCCTGCGCCCATTGACGGCGCCGATATACCTTACTACTATTGATAAGGTTACAAATTTCAATGATGCTCATCGCAGGTACAAATCCCTTGATGTATTTAAAGGCAATGTTAGCTTGCAGGCTGTGATGACGAAAGATGGGCATGCCGTTGTCCATGGGCGCAGGCCCTTATTCGTTACACAACACGCGTGGGTGGGCTCTCAGCACTAATTATTCTAAATTATCTTAGATCGTTTACACAACCTGCGGGTCAGTCATATTCGTAGTCATAGCGGGTAATAATAATAAACTCTTCAAAATCAGATAGAGTAACCCTCATCTGTATTGTCATATTGTACATAATGTCTTATGACTATTGCAGTAGTATTTTTATTTATCCTATATGTCATGTTTGAGATAAGAGTTTTCCCTAACAGATTTTTAAATTTTTATTAAAATTTGGCATGTATTAAGAATTTCAGACGCACCCTACACGCGAGCCCTATAACCATTACTATTTTTTTTTATCGCACCCTTTTGAACCTATTGAACTAGTCACTATCATGACTAATCTTAGCAGTAAACAAACGAAGATTGGCGTCAACGTCAGGAGATCATCAGATACTTACCACAGTGTACCACAGTATCATAATCTGAGTGTCCCTTAGGCGTTTCCCAAGGAGGAATATTTTCTCTTTTCTTTTTCTGTTCCTGTTTCCTGTTTAATAATGTAAGATATTGTGTCTAGTCTGGTCGATAATAAAACGATTGACTCACTGCGTTTACATCAAAAAAGCTAATCGCTTAATCTAAACGATTCTCTTATACCTTTTGCTTTTAGTGAAAATACGAGGTTAGACATGCAATATTTTAGCCGGAATTAAAATTTTCATTGCAGATGATATTACCATATCTCTATAGCGATAACATTTTTCTTCTTAATAAGTACCTAATACCTACATGAGGTACCTAACCTACTGGCGGATTTTCCTATTCCATAATTGACTTGTTCTCTGATAATTGACTTCTCTTGTTATTTGTCCGTGACTGAAGTTCCATAAAATCAAATGAAACAAAAAAAACTTCACCATGTAATAACTAATTTCACAATATTTACAGAAAATATATAAATACTCAAAACAATTTTATTTATATCATGTGCTTCGATTGCATTGTTGATGAACGCATGTTTCGGCACAAAGTAAAGCTAACCGGTGTGTCACTGTCAGACCACTCAACAGCGTCAGAGGCAGTCTATCGTATCGTATCGCGTAGCCGTATAGTATTCGCGCGCCGTTCTTACCCGGCGCACGCGCAGTTAACTGATACCGCAAACTATAAAGGAGCTCGCGCTTGCCGCAACGGTCACTTCATCTAAAACCTCTAAAACAAAATGGATAATCACACGCATGATGATGATACCGATGGTGTCCTCGTGGCCAAGGGGACTGCTATGGCTGTCCTCTTTTGTGCATCTACATTGTGCGGTCTAGCTCCAGTGGCCCTCGCGAAAAAGTTTCGTTGGATTTCCGCCGAAGACGCCGGGAATCTTAAATCCAGAAACAGAATTGTAATGACGCTCCTGTCCTTCGGAGGCGGCGTTTTGCTCTCGACCACGTTCATGCATCTGGTTCCTGAAGTTGACCACAACGTTACTGACTTGGCCAGTGAGTACTTTTCGTAATTTGTGTATGAAATTATGGTTTTGTTGTGGACCCATGTGTGTGAACCATTTCGTCTCTCCATTGACCTTGTCTGGCTGTAATATTATCTCGAACTGTTATTACATTCCGTTCTCTATAACCGTGATACCTGAGATTCCTGTATCAATTATGAAATGTGAAATTAATATTGTAGGTGAACCTGTTAGTTAGTTAGTTTGCTTAACTTGTATTGTACGTAATGACGCTGGTCTGTTCATTCGTATTTCGTATTCAAGGCTTCGTGTAATTAGCCATAATAAACAATATGGCTATAACGGATACTGAATAAAAACCACAAATAGTTTAATCATTGTAAATATCACGATTTTTATAAATAATCTTCTATTTTATGTTTTAGTTAAGACTGACGTTTGATAGCGAACCAAAATATTAGGATTTATTAAATAATAAAAATCTTGGTAATTTATAAAAGTAGGTTGCATAGTAATCATGATTTTATACCTAAGTTTTTTCCCATTTCGTTAAATTCTATTATCTAAAATACTTACTTACCTAATGAAAATGCGTATAACGCAGATAATAGAGATCGGTTAGTAACTAAACATAAAATTAAATAATGTATACGGAAAACGATTTTGTTATTCCATGTATTAATGTTAATAACATGCAAATTCCGAATGTATTGCCATATAGAATTTATGCAAGTTAGTTAAATATAAAATTTTAGTGGCTATTTTCATTCCATGCTCTCTGATGAAATACAGAGTGTGAAACTTTGTTGGGAAATTATAATACTTCCCTCACCGACTGTGGGTGCAGGAAATGCTTATTATAATCGAGTGCTTATATCGCGCATCTGCATCACCTGCATTGCATCTGCATATAAAAATTTAAGCTTTTAAAATAATTGCTGCGGATTTGAAACTAAGCAGGAATAAATAACGCATCTCCACTTCATACGGTGATTCTTTGCTGTTCCTGATGACATGGAAACTCGCTGTTTCTGTCTGTTCGTTTGACAAATTCTACGATTAAAGAATTTGGTTGCCAGTAATTTACTAGTTATTTCTCTTCATATACCACGCTGTTCATATGTCCACAAATTATATTTTTAACTTACTATCCAAGTGATCATAGCGTATAAAATATCAAATTGGCCATACATAAGCGAGTAATTTAATTAATACACAAGATTAAGTCGGATAAGTAAGCTTTGTTTCGTGTTTTAATACGGAAAAATCTCTCAAGCTACAATAAGTAGAAAAATCAGTGAAAGAATAAAGCTGCGTGTATACGAATAATTATCCGTTTTTATATTGTTTAGTACATTAAGATATAAGTAGATTTGTATTTGTAGTTTATTTATTGTTAGATAATATAGGTACCTATTCATACAAGATTTATAACGAACAAATCAAAATTCATATTATGTAGGTACCTAACAGTTTACATTTTGTAATAATAGGTAACGTAAGGTTAACATTATTTACCCATGACACCAGGAAAAATCAATAATATAATTAAAGGCGGAAGAATTAAAAGCATTTTATATACATTTTTATCCGTTACTAAATATTAAATAACATAAGAAATATATAACTTAGAATATAACGCTATATAATTTTTTAAATACATATCTACTTTACAGTGCGATATCGTACTTTTATTAATTTATTGATTGACATATTGATAGTTAGCATGTTCATAAATGTTTAATAAATACTTTATAACTGTTGATAAAGTTGATTTAAAATTATTACTTATTGTTAAAGTAGTTAAGTTATATTTTGAGTTATCCAACATTATACATAATACGCTAGTAATAATACTTCAATATAGGTACACAAGTAATTAATTTGATAAGATTTTTACTTATTGTTAGTATTGAAGCTCTAACTTATGTTATGTAAAACATCTGTTAGTTAAAACTAGTGAAGGTTTTAGCGCTACCAGTGCCCTGACCAGACCAGGCCCAGACCTAGGTAGGTATAATATTGTGTCAATGAAACCACTTTCGAATAATTGACAGTCCTAACTCATGGAATAAAAGTTCAACGTGGTTCAAGTTCGAGAAATCAAAAGAATTACATGAAGTATGAACACAGATAATAAAAACCATAAACCAACTCGGAAGTATTCGGAACTGATCAAGGTTTGGTTGTTTTGGCGCGCTGTTCTCATTAGAATGTGTGAATGGCCGAGAGCATTATCTAACTATTGTGTAAGCGGTTAAGTGTGTCGTATCTGTGCGGTTTGGTGATAGTCCGGTACAGTCTGGTACAGAGCAATGCGAGTTAAAAAAAAATATATGTAGTACCTGCCATAGACAATTTTTTTTTCATTTTTAACCGACTTCGAAAAATGGGAGGTTATTTTATTTGTATGTTCTACAACGTTATTCTTTGTTTAAACAAAAATCGACATACGTGTCAAATAAATTTATTTATTTATTTCAGAACACAATTCCATATAAAATTAATTAAACTAAAATTACGTTAAACAACCTCAGTCAATATCAATCATATCATAATTAATACAATAACATAATTCACAACATAATTTACAATAACATAATGTCATAATTAATACAATAACTAATACAATAACTGAAATAATTTTAAATTAAAATTAAAATAGAATTCATGTCAATATTAAAATTAAAATAGAATTCATGTCAATAATGTACTCGTATCTATGTAGATTGCTACGTACAAATTTTCAAAGACTTGTATTTTGAAAACTCAAAAAGTTACAAGCTTGCTGTGTTGCTCCGTTGTACCTGCATAAACATGCAACATGGTCACCGGACGTGCGGTCAACCGTCTTGGCGTGTTTAAAAATATTAATCACCATTTTTACAATAATTCATTTAATAATTTTTATTGTCAATCATTCACACAATTCCATTTTCTTAGATTCTTCCATACATTCTCTTTGACGACCATGTAGCCTGGTTGGTAGCGACACTGCCTGCGAAGCGAGGGATCCCGGGTTCGATTCCCGGCTGGACCTGATATTTATCCATTCTACGCGTACCCTAATATTATGGGGTATTGTTGAAAAGGTCTTTCAAAAATATTATGAGTCTTCTTAAACTACATATTTTTGGTATTAGGAGTCCGTTTGCGAAATATTTGGCTTTAAAGTGCTAATTTTGGTTTGAGTCAAGACTTGGTGTCCTCCCCCCTGCTGGCTAAACGATTGGAGTTAGAGATGTGAAAAAA
Organism: Thymelicus sylvestris; assembly: GCA_911387775.1. NCBI lineage: Eukaryota > Metazoa > Arthropoda > Insecta > Lepidoptera > Hesperiidae > Thymelicus > Thymelicus sylvestris. Next base: position 10,633,743 of record OU426905.1, on the reverse strand, counting down.
ATGACAAAAATAGGTTATATGATGAATTTACAAGGAAAGCTATCACGGCTATGTTAGCATAAGTAGTTAATGAATTATAGTCGATAAACCTACTACGGAAAAACCGGGCAAGTGCGTGTCAGGCCACTCGCAATGTAGGGTTCCGAAGTAGTAAGTAGGTAATAATTTTATCGACTATTGCTCATTAACTACAAAAGCTAACATAGCCGTGATAGTTTTCCTAGTAAATTAATCATAATTATTATCTATTTTTAAGAATTTTTTCACTAGTCCTTTATACTTCATTAGCACTTTAAAACAAAATATTTTATATAAATTAATATATAAACGCACCCCGCGTTTGCGATATATTAAATTTTTAAAAAATACGAGCGACGAGGTACATATTGTATTCTCGTCTCCGTGAATATAGTCATTATTATTTTCTTGGAAAATCTCCTAATTCCAACTGTTCTAGTTATTGTTTACTTTACGGTAACCTATACTTATATTTACATTTATTTTCAATCATGCTGATGATTTAAGTCATTATTTAAAGTAAAGAAGCCAGTTGTAACTGGCAATATACTCAGCGTTAACAAATTTGAATAAGCCTTTTGTAAAATTATATTACTGCGTAACAGTAAAATTATTATGATTATGCCTCTCCTTTGTGTGTGTGTGTATGTTACTAATAAGTATGGCTGAATATAGATCGTTCTGAAATTCTAAATATACGATTATTAGGTACCAACTTATACATATAATACATTTAATTATTTTATTGTTTGTTCTTCTAATACTGCCGCCAAGATTTAACAACGTATTCAATTATTCACCTTAAAACTATACGTAAGTTAGTGACATTCCTAAAAAAGTGAAATGTGGGATAAAGAGGTCAATACTCCTTTAATGCAACGATTCATTTACTTACGTTAGCAAACTTTCACTATCATTGTCCTGCAGTGGCTGCAGTCGACCAATCGGAGTTAAAGTCAAACCACTTTTGGTTTTAGTCAATAAACTAAAACAGTTTATTTTATTGTTAGTTATTTTATATTTATTAGTTAGCATTTTATAATGCCTCAAATATTATTTTCCTTTTTTTATGGAAATAGCCGGCAAACGAGCTGACGATCCACTGGTAAGTGGCTATTGTCGCCCATGGACATCAGCAACGCAAAGGCAAACGCAAAGGCATCACTGATGAAACAAGAAAAAGAAAGAAATAACTGGCTCTCAAACCCCCAGCCGAAACACGACGAGTCATTCGGCGGCTGACTCAAGCTCAAGGGTGGTAGCTATCCAGGCGAAACCCATGGAGAAATAATAATTTTACTATTATTATTTTCTATACTGTTAGTATGAGTTACAGTATAATACTGTGTTAAGTAGTTATTATATGGCGGCGCTGGACAAAGCAAACAAACTTCATATACAGCCTTCGACAAAATGTCAAGGACCCTTGCTCAAGTCGTCTACACTCAGTTTTTATTTTAACGTTGTAACAGCACGTATTTTTTGAGATTTCTCCTATAAAAAGGAGTTCTATGGTATTATTTTTTATACTTAACTACTTAGGTATCTGGACTTAAAAACTCAAATTTTTTAGTACTGTATATCAAACTAACCAGACTTTAATCAAAAAATTAAAATTGTTCTACGCAACACATGGATTTATTTTCAGATGAATCACTAATGTTATGAAATTAGGAACACCTAAACTGTTTTACAATTATCTACCTATGCCCAAAATGACTTGTATTCATTTAATTGATCTAGTTTCCTAGAATCAACCGTAATTAATTTAGTTACCTAGAATAGACCGTCAATATTTTATGCGTTTCTGTGTTTATTTATTTTACGCTTCCTTTTTGAATAAATGTCGATGATTTTAGTAATGGATGTCCAAGCGCAGAGGTTACCACTTAGGAACCATCAGGCGGACCCTCTGCATATACATCATCTTCAAAATCACTCAATTCAGGCTGAAATATCTATACATCAAGTTTACACTACATATCGTTTGGCAGTTTCCTTCAAGCAATTTTAAACACCTCTCAGATGCGCAGATTTCCTTACGAGGATTTCTTACTACGAAGCAAAATAATTAGTATGCCTCTAGTGTTAGTATTGGCAAGATAACTAGAAAAATCAGATACGTGCGTGGAAACCACAAACTTTGAAACTTTATTTATCTAAAACAGCCGATATACGAATTGACGAGCCACCTGATTTCGAGACGATACTGATAAGAGACACCAAATGTGACCCTTTACCCTACTAACGGACATTTATTGGAACGAAGTTCCTTATCGCGCGTTTCGAAAGGGGGCTAGGCCGAAAAGGTAACGACACTTTTTGTCGTAACGAAAAGTGGTAACGACACTTTTTGCCGTCGTAGTTTTTTTTACATAGAAAGCAAGCCAGAGTACTAGGATAGCAAAAACATGCAAGCGAGTGTGTCAAAACAAATCTTTATCAAAATTTAATACCTTAGATTTGTTTTGGCACACTTACTGCATGTTTTTGCTATCCTAGTACTGACTGCAAGGAACTTCGTTCCATCCGGGTGTCCCTTGATACCTTTCAAGTTTTTTTTATTATTAAATAAATAATCACATCTCATTAATGTTATAAAAGTAATGAGAAAGTAAGGGAAGGGGAAATACTAAGATAAATTAATCGTGCATGCGTGTTACTGTATTTTACAATTTTACTATTGTGTGAACATTGTTCGTATGACGTAGAGCAGTGGTAGACAACCTTTTTTCATACGCGCCACAAACACGTGTTAGTCATGGTGTCGCGGGCCGCAAAACAAAGAAATTAAAAAAATTGTATTGATTTCTTAGGTTTTCGCGATTATTGTAAAATAAATTAACCCCAGATTGGCTAACTACAAAAGCCTGGCGGGCCGCACGTTGAGTATAGCTTACGTAGTCTTACAAAAAGCATAAACAAATAATTAAATGCGACGGTAAAGCCTCGGCCATAAAGATAAATTAATCAAACATTTTTATAAAGTTGAAATCTGTAACATACTCGTAAGCAACAAATAAAACAATAACAAGTAAATATTGCATTGAAGTTTATGCTTCATTTGATATACGAGTACTTAATTTTATTTTAACACGCTTTTCATAGCTCCTGCTTATGTGTGTAACGTGTAGCGTGTAATTGAAGTAGGTAATTGTGTAAGTTAATTTTTGACTATCTTGAAACCCGCAATAGTTTGGAAACCCAATTGTTTTAAAATGTATTGACAGTAGTTTTATTTAAAAATTGGACACTGATTAAACTTTTTTCAATGCCTAAATAATAATGTTTTTGGGTATTGTTCGTGAGTGTAAAGTGAAAGAAAAAAAAGTGTTAGTTTATTTCAAGAGTAACTTATATTTTATGACACCACAGTTACTGACCAATTATAAAAGACATTAATTATGGAATCAATAGATCAGATAGTTATCATTAGGTGTTATTATCTCTTGACTTCCAATTTAAATTGGATATTAAAAATATTAAGCAACCGGAAAAATCCTTGATTTTCTCTTCAACTTAACTTAAACTTATTTCGGTAAAAATATTGTACCTTACCTTATTAAATCTCTTTAACTTCCAAATTTTACTGAATTAAAAAAAGCCATAAATAGAGTCAAAAAAGATAGCAATATTTCGGTCTATATAACTCTATGTATATGTCATACTAGCAATCTATGTATAAAGTGTTATTATGTTAGTCACTTTCGCCATTTCTTCTTCTCTTCAGTCAGGCACCTCTCCGAAACGGTGGTAGAATCAAAATATTATGACCTAGTACATTTTATTACTTTACCATAAACTACAAGATATGTATAAATGACGAGAGTTTGAGTTTAAGTTTATGTGAACTAAGGTTTGGTTGAAGCGTCTGCGTCTACTTTCCTGCAGATCAGTCCACTGGGCACCGGACGTCTCAACAATTAACTTATTACCAATTCAATGAAGGGAAACACGAATGATGCGCACGCGCAGCGCATCGCAATCATCGTCCCTTGATGATACTGTTCATAGATCTTACACTACACTAATTCGTCTGTTTAATTATTGAATGGATCTATTAAAATAATTGCTTAACGAATAGGATCACAGCCTAATTTTAAGTTGTTCGGATGACTCCAGTTAAAGCTTTTCTCTGCGGACTGAGTTTTATAACTGGTTAATAAAGTCCAAACCAACACTCAATTAAATATTATAATGCTTAAAAAATATTTCAATTTTATTTATTTAACCGACTGTAAATTTACTAAAATTATTTATCTTTTTAAATTCTCGTTTCTATTTGAATTTCTTTGACTTCGATTTCGAGACCAATTAATTCAATTCGGTTGTTCGTATCCAATTAAGTTGCAACTGGTCAACAGTGTGAAGAAATTACTTGAGGATAAAACACGAATTAGAAAGTAACATTTGAAAATGATTTTTACACTGGTTTTCGTACTTTTCCCAACACGACGTCATTCACTTACGTAAAGAGATGTTTACACTGACATCGAAAAAATAACCGAACGATTAATTAATAAGCGTAAATGATGAACATGCCGTCTCGCTCTATTGAATCAATAACGTGACGAGGAAATTATTCGGTAATGGATTAGAATTACAGGATACCATTGGTACTTTTATTCGAATTTATGATAACTATTTAACTATTTAGGAAACTTTAGTTTAGTTATCATGCTGTTATCAGTTTTTGTCATCATGTTATTGTCATACGTTATTATGCCAATTTGAAGGACGAATTTGCTTGTTTATCTATATGGTAGGAAAAATAAATACATTGAATTAAAATCTTAAGTTACAAAGATGACGAACCAGTAGCCCAGTTACTAGTTAGTAATGACTGCCGAGCGAGGGGTCCCTAGTTCGGCTCCCGGGGCAGACATTTATGTGACAGACAAATCAATGTTTGCTCTCTAGTCATTGTTGTTTGCGATGTGTTTGTTATTCACACCCACGACACAGGGGAAAGTGTTATAATGCAAGTTTAATGCGTATAGTACTCAATGTATGTACTCATCGCCTGAGGAAATAAATCGATCGTAATAGTTAACAAATTCAATGTGAGGAAGAGATTGTTGCAGTTAATTGAGTAACCATTACTCATTAGTCATACGTGACGAGGAAATCTCAAGACGGGCGTGGGAATTTACCGCCGACCGTGTACCTACTTACGAGTATCACCTGCGTCTGCGCACGAGTTCTGCGGATTTTTATAGTGAAACTGTATATAGAGACGTAATAATAATATTATAAACAATAACACAATCTTAATGTTTTAAAGGATTCTCCGTTTTGTTTTTGGCTTGAAACGCGTCGATTATGCTTATTAAAAAGTGTTGCGTGATGTTTGTCACGTATTTAAACACGTAGTCTCATACTAGGATTCGCAAAAACAATAAGTAGTGTCTTATGAATATTTTTCGGCCGTTAATTCACAGCCGGAAAGCGGCGATTAGTTTTTTTGTAACTTTTACTTCAGAGTATGTTTCCAAAAGTTAACAATTTTTAACACTGACAATAACACACAAAACACTAAACAATATATTAATCGTGTATATGTCTAATTTTTAAAATATTTAGAACCAGTACATGCGTGTTTTGAATTCCAAACAATTACGATGAGACAGTGACATCATATTGTGATGTCTGAAACAATTGCGATTTGCAAATATTCTTATCATACATGCGAAGATGCTCGTACCCTTATTTCTACTATTTGATATAGGTATGAGTAATCAAGAGCAATTATATACTTATTCGTGTATGACATATTATGTGTCGCCTCAGATGATGATGATAATTATGATGACCAGACCGTTTTCGGTCTCAGCGACTGCTCAGAAATTAGGACTCCTTCTCCGATGGGCTCGTAAATGACTCCCATAACCCAGTTCATTAGTGAACGTGCCCTGACATGCGCTACAAGTGAGCACTCCGTCTACGTAGTTGTAATCGTAGAATGTGGGGGGTTTGGACAGAAGATTGTCACGACATCTATAGTTTCCTGCACTTCGCCCTTTGGGCACTTCCAAAGTAATAAAGTTATGGACATTTTCGTGAACAAGTTTCCTCCACGTTTCGCAATCTTCCGCTAGTTATTACCATCCATGTACGTCAATCAATACCACAATTTTTCATGTGACGCTTCTGGATGTCTATATATCTGAGGAACTGTCCACCCTGCCTGCGTTTGCTTTCTGCTAATTTGGAGTAAACTCATATACAGAGGCGTATGAGAATGAATGAATGCATGAATGAATAAGTAATTCGTGAATGGAATTGATATGTGCCGGTTTTTTTAATTAACTTGTCTTACCGGAATATCCCACTTAGAAATTATCCCAATGATCCGTAAGTACCTATAATACTGTCATGTCACGCCTCACCGCGAATTTGCATTTAGATATTGGAGAGATGACCATCGACCACATTGTTAGAAATTATAATTTAAAAGTAAAGCCACAGAAAATAAAAAATAATGTTTTCTTTATAAGTAGGTACGTTCGAAACATGCAATTTTAATGCTTTACTCAAATATAATATGATATGTTTAAAAATTATTATGGTCGAGCTTCGACCTCTAAGGAGAACACTTTTGCACCTAAATATACAAAACGAATAACAACACTATTCCCGACACATTTTGTCTCCAACAAATGTAGAACACTATCACGTCTGCATTTGCTTCAGGCATTTCATTTCATGAACGCGCGATACTTGACTCATAAGTCACAGTATTTAAGGTTGACAGTTGTTTAAACTACGAGTCTTCATGAGACGATCCATATTTCTCGAATGAGCTGTCCTCATTTAACTTGGCTGCCATTGTGAGGCTTTAATAAAAATGGTTCAGATTCAGTACTTGACATGGTGGAACATTTCAAATAATGTTTATTTAAAGAAATAGGATGATGTTCGAGAGAAATATTACTATTATCAGAATTAGACTACGACTGTTCCGTAGGAATACACAATCCATTTGTTTTTCTCGTGCTGAACCCTAAAACCAGTAATATTCTAAACGTATTTTTTTTATTTCATCCATTTGAACGATACAAGATCTTCAGAGACATGATTTCATTATTATTTATTATTATTTTATAACCGTTCAATATAATCCATACTAGATAGAAGAATGCTACAAGATTTAACCCCATTGAGTAACAATGTAACACATCGCGTCAGAATAATATTAGTCTCGTTCAGTAACAGACAACAGTGTAACCCATCCTTACAGAGTTTAATAATATCGTTGGGTAACAATGTAACACATCGCTACAAAATTATTATCCTATAGTAACAATGTGATTATATCGCTACATAATTATAACTATTCAGTAAAAAACACACATCATGCTATTGCATTTCACTCACCACTGTCTTGTTAAAATAAGGATGTACCTAATAAGAAAATGATTGTACATAATTCGAATTATTATCATTATTACTATTATTATTTCTCCATGCTACCACCCTTGTTAGATAGCTACCACCCTTGGGCATGAGTTAGCCGCCAAAGGACTCGTCTTGTTCCGGCTTGAGGCTTGAGAACCAGTTCTTTTATTCTTTTTCTTCTTTCTTTCTTGGCCGACAACGCATCAGTGATGCCTTTGGTGTTGCTGATGTTCATGGGCGACGATAGCCACTTACCATCAGGTGAATCGTCAGCTCGTATGCCAGCTATTTCCATTTAACAATATGATGTTGTAATTAAGATTAGTAACATGTATTTCATAATAAAATATCGTTAATCACACATTGCAAAAGCAATGAGCAACGCAAATAAGCCAACACAATTGATAACCTGTCAGTTTTATATGTCGAAACCTTTTCCCTTACTTCACTTGTTTCGATAAGATACGGTAAAAAATTAAACCAACGTAATTAAGTAATGGGCAGCAATTATTTTTCTCATGAGGCTGAACAATTTCGTAATAAAAGTATGGATCGAGTAATAATATTTTTTACGATTGCCACTCGAAAAACGCTATTTGGTTCATCAAGCAACGTGAGAAAAATTATTTTTGTTTCATTGAAAATGGATTTAGATTTGGAACAAACGCGTAGTAGATATATTATGTTATTCTGTATGTAATTGTCAATACGAATCTCGCAATAATATATAATGAGGAGTAAGTAATATATGTCATGACTTATAAAAATTGGTACTCTATCTGCTTAATCGTGAGCTATAGAGACTATAGAGAAATAAAAATTATAAATAAAGATAGTGAAAATTATACTAAAATTAAGGAATTTCCATAATAAAAATATGACACTATTATAGAAAATTTAATTTTTAAGACAGAATATCAAAGCGACTGGTATGCAGTGTGTCATATCGATTGCATTCGCAAAGCTACGTCTAGTAATTTGAATATCAATTGCAGTCTAAACTATTATAGTCAAGGTTTATCATTTAATCAATTAATTTTGCAATTCAGTCGCGTGCTGCGGCATAATACGAATGTCACACGTATACAATATTGGGCCATTTAACGGAACTACGCTTTCTTGCCGCCAATAACAATGAAAACAAACGGTGTAGGATGTATCGCACAGACCCTTTTTAAGTGAACATTCCTATGTCACTTTCAACAGCAGTTGTTAAAAAATAACGGTAAAAACCTTGATTTTCATCATCATAAAAATTTACAGTATAAAATCAACTTTACAGTATTTTTTAACCGACTTGAAAAAAAGGAGGATGTTCTCAAATCTACTGTATTTTTTTATGTGTAAAAAGTTATGTGTTACCTACCTCATAACTTTTTAATGGGTGTACCGATTTTGAAGATTATTTTTATATTTAAAAGTTGGTACTTGTCATATTCCCCACTCCATTCCCATTTTAATTTGAGCGAGATCTGACGAGAAGTTTTTGAATTATACCTAATTTTGAAGTCGGCTATTTTTTTAGAAGAATTATTTATTTTTCCAGGGTACTCTTAAATAGAGTTTGTTACTCTTTTGTGCACATGCATTGAAACTTTTTCATAATAACTACTAAAATTGGTTACGATAAACAAAATTTTATTAATTATTAAGAACTAATTAGCTGGACTTAACGAAACTTGACAGCTTAACGAAAGCTGTTTCAAATACATCTTTGATGTATTCAGATTAAAATTATGTATTCCTCTTACTTAAACTTTAAACTTTTTTTAAATAAAAAGCTGCTTCCGAAATACATTACACGTCTGGCATGCTAAATTTGAAATATTAAAAAAGTAAATTCCAAAATTAACTCTACAACTTTAAGGCCCGTAATATCAATAGCAGTTTGAACTAAATTCTGAGTTTAAACTGTCATTGTTGCAACCAACAATTTAGAATTTAGTTTAAACTGCTATTGATATTACGGGCCTAAATTGCGTTTTAATTTTAAATTATTTGCTCTCAATTAGCACGCAATTTGCATTAACTTCATTGGCTTGTCACAGCTGTGCAAACATGAATATTATAATATTAAACACAAATATTATTGATAAGTAAGGCTGATGACAGCCTTACTTTTCAATAATATTGTTCAATATGTTCAATAATAATATTTTTCGAATCAGTCAGTCTGGATTTGTGAACGAGTGAGGTCTGAAAGTGAGTTACCTAATCGGAAAGGTGCTTTGTCACAGAGGAGAAGAAATGGCAAAAGAAATTCCTCAGCATTCTCCGCATATCTTTTAAAAATAATAATAAGTACCTATTTACATTATTCAAAATACATAACATGCAAATCAATAAATAAAATTCCTATCTTTTTTCTAAAAGCAGGGCGCTATGCGGTATCACATCCGATCAATTGACATTGACCCACTAGAGCGCGAATCTGTCACGCTCACGGCTTGCCTCTAATAGCTCTTATTTGGTGTGATGACGTAATCAGTTGTTATAATCAAAAATAGATGTGAGGTCGGAATGTCGTTAACCTCGTAAGGTAGTTATCTAATGCTCCTAAACGTAGGTAGACACTTTGTATAACGATTTCAAATGTTTAGACTGCGGAAATTCCATGAAATATAAGCGTAGCGTAGGTATGTGATTTATTCAAAGTATGAAAGTTATGAGTTACTTTAATGTCCATAGAAGGCAACGAAATACCTTTGTCTGTCGTTATTTTATACATTTTTTAACATGATTTAATTGTCAACCTGTATTAATTAGTGCGGCGGTCACATATCCAACTACCGATGGGGTTGTGGTAATCCTTTCATTCTACGTTTTATTTTATAACCCGAACTGATTTATTTTTAACCGACTTCAAAAAAGGAGGAGGTATTCAATTCGACTGTATTTTTTTATGTTTGTTACCTCAGAACTTTGGACTGGGTGAACCGATTTCGATGATTCTTTTTTAATCGAAAGCTGGTGCTTTTCATATGGTCCCACTTTTTAAGCGAGATCTGACGAGTAGTTTTTCAGTTATTTTGAAGTCGGTTATTTTTTTCTTGGTAAAATATTATATTATAAGTAGGTACCTACTATTATTTCTTCTGTGGTAAAATTCAGATTATTATTCTAATGTTCATGTTGTCGACAAAATGGCGGAACAAGTTTTTCCGGGAGCATTATTATAAGTTTAAATTACAATGTATTTTTTGAGCGCAGCGAGAGTGAAATTTCAAGGTAAAATCTGAGTTCAAAGTTTTTCTTCTGTCAAATCCGACGCAACTTACTTTATTGCCCAATATAGACCGCTGCGCTGTCCCTTTTCAATCAATTATGGTGCATTCATGTGTATATATGTATTATTATTATTTAACATATTCGTTCACGGGTTTTCATGCTATTAGAACAGACAGACAATTATATTTAAAAAGTTTTAATTTCCCACAATCGAAATTCTGAAAAAATATTTAATGTACCGACAGAAAAAATGTTCTTTGAGTTTTAATCTATAGGTTTATGGCTCAGATGAAGGAATTCATCTGAGGTTTATGGATGGAGGTTAAATAAGTGAAGAAAGGTATAAAGCCATGCCATTAACAGGGACATGTACCAAATAGATGTCTGTGGTAATTAACTTATCTGTCCTTCGCAGTTAACAATAAACATTATTTTTTAAATTAATATATTACATGTGTTTAACTGAGGTGTTTAATAAATAACACAAACTATTAGTTCACATTTATCATGCATAATATTGAACTGTCATTTTTGACAGTTCTATGGAAAAGATGTCAGTCTTTTGTTCTTTTTTATGTCTTATTTGGTCCCATTGAACAAACCAGCCAGCGGCATTGTTTCGAAGGATTGTTAGCATATCACAATATGAATTACATGATAAACACAAGCCATTTTAATATCACTGTCGCCCCAACTCAGAGTCACTAACGGTTACTTTAATCGCTCCTTAGTAAAGAATCATCATACGAATTCTGTACTCTGAGTTGGGGCGTCAGTCATATAATATTTTCACGTCGTTCGACTTAAATTCTTGTTGTAATACAATGCAATCGCGTTAAATATATTCGTGAACTAGTAGGAAATTTTTTGCTTCTTCAACTATTAATCAATAGGTTTTTAATAAATCGTTACTATTTACGTTCAAAAATAAGATAATTGAATGGCAAGGCAGTCGAATCCGCTGGGTCTATATCTATAAGCATGACATTTTGCTTGAAAAACAAAATTAATTTAAATTTTTTAATCCCTTTAGATACAGTAATTAATAAGGTATGTGATATCCACTTCAGCGCGCATAAGTTCCGATACGCTACACACTTCAGAGGACCCTGAAAAAAAATGTTTTTCAATATTTTATGCAACGATTCTGGAGTTTTTATCCTGACTATCTGATATAGTCAATTAAATAAGGTTTCATTCAGTGTATTACACTTTCTGTGCTGTCACTTCTTTGAAAAGTTATCTAAAGGCTATAATAAAAAATATGTTTCAACTCTCTTTGGTCTCCCCTACTTAATTTATTACATTTACTTAAAATAACGCTATACACTTATAGCCCCACACTAGGATTCCCTGTGTCGTGGGTGCCATGGACAACACAAAAAGACAAGGACCAACACCCAGACCGTGAACAGAAATTCAAACTCATCCTTTGCTGGGAATCGAACCCAGGACCCGTGGTACGACGTCGCTACTTAGTAGTCTTAGTACGATGTACACTATTCCTTCTTCTGCGATCGTGCCTTTATTAGATTGTAACTCGTGTATTATTCCGTAATATGTTACAACATTACAATTGAAGATAACCATTTCACTGTCCCACAAACTTAATACAATGTCTTATATGCGAAATAACATGGCAATTAATGTGTTAAAAATGTTGGCACAGATACCATGAAGTTGCCTCAAAATCTAATTAGTGCAGAAACGCAGAAAATGAATACTAAATTTTAATATTATTTATAGATAGATTTATATCTTTCTTTCTTTTTCTTCTCTCTTTTTTGTTCGGCAACGCATCAGTGATGCCTTTGGTGTTCCTGTTATCCATGGGCGACGATAGCCACTTACCATCAGGTGGATTGTGAGCTCGTTTGCCGGCTATTTCCATAAAAAAAGATAGTATGATAGTACATGTTAAGTTCAAGGAAATGTAGAATACCATACGTGCCCGTGGATTATGATTCATGTCACCGTTGTTTTCTCTCAAATACGTTTGTAGTGATGTGAATGGTAAATTTAGTAACAGCATTGAAAGTCAAACGTAAGACTTAGAACATCGTGTCCACAGAACAATGGAGTGTAAACATGCGAGTATGCATGATTTTAAACTTAACTCATCGTGGACTGAACACATTTTTACTGTAATACGGGTACTAATAAGTATATCAATAAGTATATCGTATAGTATAAGTATATAAATAAGTATATCGTGAGTACCCGTATTACAGTAAAAATGTGTCCAGTGGTTAGTTTATGCAAGTCCCGAAAAGTGTCTAGTGTTGTGCGACAAGATGTGGTCAGTGTTGTGTGTCGTGATATGGTTCACAAACGATCGAGACGTAAGGTAGACAGACTGATGTATTAGAGTCAAACGTCATCCGACATCTAACATCCGGTTTCTGACAACGTCATCCGTCAAAGACTATTAATCAACGTCGTCTGTCAACCTGTCAAGAGTTTCTCCGCGCCACCGCAGTCTAGCCGTGACCACGATCCCTGCAACTGGGTCGAAATATCGGCGAATAAATAAAATAAGTATATCGTGAGTACCCGTATTACAGTAAAAATATGCGAGTATGCAGTCAGTGCAGCCATAAATATTGTTTATTTCGTGGTTTATTTACAAAAAGGTTGTCATTTACGTTTAAAAAAATTTAGGTTTCTATTTCAGAGAGCTCTAATTTCTCCGGCTTTCCAGTTTCTAAAACTCTAGATTTTAACATTCAACGAGCTCTTATGTTTTAATTTGGTGTCGACAAATTGAGTAATAGGGTTGGTAGGTTTTCACGATGAGGCTAAACCAAATTGTTCATTAATGATCTAATGGTACATTTACTAAATGATAACCGAAGCGGATTAACGGTTAAAAAATAAACAAACTGTAGATTCTTTTACCATCATTTAGCTTAATACAAATACAAATACTAATTTACTTAATAAATAATAAGTTTCCGAAAGATAATCCTTTAATAAAGTTTTAAACCGACACTTCAAGAAAGGAGGAGGTATTCAATTTGACTGTATTTTTTATGTTTGTTACCTCAGAACTTTCGACTAGGTGAACCGATTTTGATGATTCTTTTTTAAACGAAAGCTAGTACTTGTCATGTGGTCCCACTTAAAGAACTAGATCTGACGATTAGTTTTGAATTATTTTGAAGTCGGCTTTTTTTTCTTGGTAAAATTCATTATAATGTTAAAAACAAAATGTAATTAGAAACAGACGGAAATAGAACCTTAGTTAATTGAACTAAGTTGTATGCCTATTAATTACAGACAGACCGCAGACGAGATTGAAACCACTTTCCTACGCGACGCTATCAAATTTAGTTATCAAAAACGTCAAACGGCTTCAACAAAGAGCGATACTAACTTAGGTGTTGTTGAGAGGTAATTCTATTTATATAATCAGTAAGTGTGAACACGTTTTTGTCACATTATTAGCAACAAGTACCTACCTACTTAAGTTCATGCTACAATGTACATGATAAAACGAAGATTATTATGGAGTACTTAGTTGATAGTATTGTGACATGAGAAAAACTACTATCTATTACTAATAAAACTTATGATTGATAAAAAACCATCGGTTCGGCTTGACATAAACCGTCGGACTATGAGCGCTTTCTCAATGGACAATAATAATAATTTACTATTAATTAGGATAATAATAATTATGTTATGAACTCGAGAATACAAGAAATTCGAGAATATAATGCACTGAAATAACAATACATAACTACTTCAACGTACCAGACACAAAAAGTAACAACTGACCTGTAAAGTAAATAATCATTTGCGACGCGGAAGGAAAACCTAGAGAGGTAACCTGCAAACCTGAAAGGTGTTCAATTCTTCATAATACCTTCGAAAATGTTCCGAACCCCACAGGGGATGCCCTTAGGACGTCGTATATCCCTATTTCTCGAGGTGTGGAGTATCACTCCCACCTCGCAAATATGACGTCTTCTCGGCTGAGTATACTCGTACTCTCGCTTTTCAGGCTCGCTCAACTGTCAAGCGTGAAGCTGTAAATGTGATCCACTCGAAAAATAAATAAATTCGAAAATGTATGTAAAATCTGCACTAACGTATGCACCCTAATAATATGAGACCCTCGCCCCATCATGGTATCACACCATAGTTTGAAGCTAATCACCACACAATGATACGTGTAAATGATGTCATCAATCATGCATCACTAGTTCCTATTTCTTGTTGTTTAACGTGAGATCCTATTGTCCAGAGTAAAAAGCGTGATTGATAAAATGTATTACATTGCTGAGTAGGTGGGTATTATATTACCTATTAGAGATAGTTCGCAAACTGAGTGCTTGTCTGTTAAAATGTTTTTATTTTGTATGATATTCCTAATTGGGGCATGCTAATGCTCCCAATTTTTATGACCCATGTCAATCTATCAAGGATTAACAATAAGTTAATTTAAAGTTAATTCCGTGGTTGCAATAAGCATATCAAGTCAATACTAATAATTTTATTAGTTAATTTTAAAATTCGTTAATGATAAAATAGGACACAGTTATCGATGCACAAAATTAGCATTATCAAATAATATTCACGAAACCCAGTATTCAGTGTGATAATTAATATTATCAAATAATATTCACGAAACCCAGTATTCAGTGTGATAATTAATAATTTTTATGAGGATTGTATGAACAACTTTATCAATATCTACATGCCATGACGTGACGTTTACGGACGAGCTTGTGTGTTCTTTTCAGGGATTTTACTTTCAGTCTACCCGAGAGGGCATGCTGTTAGTGTTCAGTAGGGTTGTACATGTACAATCTTGTTCAATAGGGTTCTATTTCTAAAACACTTTGTGTTTTTCCGTCGGGATATTGTCTTATGTTTGCTTTAAATCTTCACTAACTAATCTCCGATTTATTTGAACTTACATTTCGAAAACTTAAATTTTTTGGAAAGTTCCAATTTCAAAAACAATTCTTTATTTGTTGTTGTAACCGCTTTTAACTTTCTGCACATCATGAGGGTTGACTGTTAAAGAGTCCGCTAATTTTATTGTACTCTTTGGGTCCAATAAAAAATCTCCCTCTTGAAATTAAAATATTAGAAGACGTTTTAAGGCTGGTCCGAAACCAAGGGAATGTAACTTTGAAAAGAAAAGAATTAATGAATGAGTGAATGAATTAATGTGTGAATGAATTAATTGATATCTAAGTTAAATAAATGGTTATGAAAATTTTTCAGCGACGTATTTTATATTTCAATATTATGAAATATTACAAGTTTCAATTCGTGTTAGACAAAACTTTTGGTACTTGTCGCTTTGTAAAATGGCCTATCATCGTACAAATATACGGAACTGACCTTGCGAAATCTATTCATAGTTCCAAACAAAGCTGTAGTAGTTTTATAGTCTACTCACAATAGTGTCACATTTGCAATGTTCGTTTTACAATAAAATATATTAATTAAAATAAGATAATTGGTTGTTCGTGAATACTAACTAATAACTATCATTAATGTACTAATTAATACCAACTACTTACTTAGTTACTTAGTTTTGTCGTATTGCGACTAGAGGATTCTGGCAGTTGGTTCACGAGTCACCTATTAAAAAGTATATGAATGGCGTCTCACAGATTGAGTATTGAGAAGAAATTGGAAGTTAATGGTAGTCAAACCGATAAATCTATTGGGTAGTACTTAAAAGGTACCTACTTCGGTAGCTTCAACAAAAATAATTGTTGTTATGTGCTACGCACCCAACATTATTGAAGGTTGTGAGTTAATTTACACCTAAATACGATGCTTTTAAACCGCATCTATGTTTCAAACGTCGTTGTTGTATCTTCAATTCACGCTCTAAAAAATACGTAAACGGTAGTATTTTTTAAACTGACTGAATTAATATATAATTTATGACAAAAAATAACCGACTTTAAAATAACTTAAAAACTGCTCGTCAGATCTCGCTCTTTAAGTAGGACCACATGACAAGCACCAGCTTTCGTTTAAAAAATGGTTGTCCGTAAAGTCGGTTTACGGACGGTAGTTTAACGTGACAACGTCACGACAAAGCTTCGCTCCGTATGTGTGTAATATTGTAATACTAGGAACTGCTGTCCATTAAAGGCATATCAAATTTAGCTCATCCGAACATGCGCATACATAATATATGGCGTGCGTGACTCACTAGTGAAGTACCTCTAACACACGGGGATTTTTTCAGTCACATTAATGTCGGTAGATAACGCTTAATTTGTTTAATTCCTATTTGTTTTTTTATGAAAATAGCCGGCAAATAACTGACATGATGGTAAGTGGCTATCGTCGCCTATAGTCAACAGAAACTCCAAAGGTATCACTGATAAATGACCGCTCAAAAAAAAGAGAAGAAAAGAAAGAAAGAACTAGCTCTCAAGCCAAACCCAAATATTATTGTCAGGTGTTCATATTTAATCGAAATTTTAATATAACATATTCAAAGGGATAAATACAGGGAAATACTGAGTCTTATATAGTCTTTTCTGTCTGATTATAATATTTAATGCGATAAAACGTTTCTATATTTAGAAGGCAAGTTCGCAACTTGACTTGGGAATCCCGCGGTGCAAATCTACCAACGCAATCTCCGAGCTTACGTATACGTCCTTCACTTAAAGCCTTGTTATTGTAAGCTTTGGTATTATGCAATGGAACTTATGTAACATGCCTTTATTTATGTGTGTGCACAATCATGTTTATGTGTGCAGTTATTGCATACTAAGTAAAAGTATTAAATGACTGGCAGAAAAAACATTTTTGGTTGCGTCAGTCCTTTAAAGCTTCCGACAGCTTTAAAGCGTCAGTCATCTAATACGTTCTAATAAAACGCTAACGGTGATGGAAGTCTGACAACGCGAACGCAAAGCCAAAATCTCTTGTAAGTCCAATATTTCCTTAGACCAAGATGCGGACACCGGTTAGTCTTTGGAGATGTCCTGAGTTATAACATTTCGAGGAGAAATTTGAGTTTCTTGTCGATTAAAAAGAATAATTTAATAGGTACAATAAATTAAGCCTGCTGCAGCCAATTAGAATTAAAGTTAAATTTAAGTTATATTTTTAGGAAAGTAGTTAACAATCATAGTTTCAGTCAGCATTTGCTCATACATATTTCTTGTATTTTACAATAAAGCGTTTTTCCTTCACATGTAATATGTAGGTAGAAACCTAATTCAAGTTTTAATTTAACATTTTCTTTACTGAATGGGTACGTACGTACGTATAATGCAAAATGTACTATAATAGCAGTTGTGAAGTATTCAGAAAGTTGGCAAACTCCGTAGGTAACAGCCGGCGTTCTATTTGTACAGAAATCTTGGTGTAGCGAAATAAGAAAAAGCTAACCGTAAAGTTGATATTAGGTACCTACTGTCCGTTTTGCAAGATAAAAATGAACGTCAGATTAGTATGAGTACGATTTTAATCTAGGTATATTGTACAAAATAAATATGTTTTTGATATTTACGCGGGTATTAAATTAACTGCGAAAATGCATGTTTTGTATGATAGAGTCATCCGCTAAAAGAGACTGATCTTGGCTCAACAGCGTGGTCTCAGATCTTCCAAATCTTACATTTTCATACTATTTGACATTCAGCATCTCAAACAAAATCTTGACATCGCGGAGATCTTAAGATCGGTTTATTCAAACGGTCCCTAGTCCTACTGTCCTATGATCAGGTGTATGCTTATTTAGCAAAGGGAATTTAAATCACGCCGGGGTTACCGATCACTAGTTTAGCAAATAATCTCCCGCCAGTCTCTCTCATCTCGTCTCTGTCATCTCTCATCCCGCCAATCTCATACCTGGAGAGCGGCAGTACTCTAGTTATTCATTTTCCAAACTTTTATGGACACTTGCAAGCAAGTGCTTACTCGTACAAAGAGTTTAAAAACCACAGATTACCCCCAATAGATACCGCATACAAGGCAACTGACGCGCGCCAACACGTACGTACGTGCATTTGCATGTTCACGACATTAGTGTCGACCAATACTGACTCGTCAAGTCCAATTAAGAATTAGAAATAGCCAATCACAGCGCATTTTTTTGTCCCCTGCAAGCCGCGCCTTCCACCAAATGTGAGTTGAAACTCTAAAAAAATTTCACTTATGCGGTATCTATTGGGGGTAATCTGTGTTAAAAACACTGGTCTTTATGCAGGTGACCACAAACACAGCTTAGTTGTGACGAAATCTCATTAAATATTCACGCGGAGTCGCGGAAGAACTTGTCAAATTGGCTAGACGGCTCGGTAACGTTGAAATTCAGTCGATGTGGTCTCGGGTCCAAAATGCAAATGACGTATTTACCGAGCGTCTTCTCATGCATATGTTACGACAATATAAGTAAAACGTTTTATGGTCGAAACTCGTAATACTTAAAGTTAGGTATTTTCCTGATTTGAATATAATTAGGTATGTAGCCAGCAAACCTAACCAGGCAGTTCGCTCTTTACAAGTCTGTATTGTGGCATTTGTGGCACATCTTAAGAAATACAACGGTACCTATGTGTAGTGAGTGCACTTTATTGCACAATAAGGAAAACACGAAGTCACATAATACATTTTGGAATATTAGGTTAGCGTTAATTTATCTGCAGTCAGGCATACAGGATAAATATTGGAATATTAAAGCATAAAAAAATCTAACTTTACTGAAAAAATAACCTACTTCAAATAAATAGTTTTCAACGTCACATGCATATATGAACGGTTCCTTTAATTCCTCATGGATCATCAGAAAACATGGCAGAAATAATCATACTAATATTATACATATAATTATGTGATAATTACTTTTTAACAAAAAATAAAACCAACGAAAAAAAAACTGAAAAGCAAAAAATAAAATAAACCATTTAGTATTATAAATTAAGATCCGAAATTAATAGTAAATAAATAATTTTGAGACCGTGCCAAACAAACAACCAAAATTAATTACATAAAATTCATAATATTATGAGGGCAGCGCGGCAGCGGCATGCGATGCACACGGCAGCAGCAGCGCGGCGCACATCTTTTCGCCGTTTGTTTTTTCATTGGTTTGGCACCGCCTCAAAATTATTTATTTACTGTTAATGTCGGATCTTAATTTATAATACTAAATGGTTTATTTTATTTTTTGCTTTTCAGTTTTTTTTTTTCGTTGGTTTTATTTTTTGTTAAAAAGTAATTATTTTTTAATTTTTAGTTGCTATAATACTAATAATTAATAATTATTGATTTTATGAATTATAGATTCAGTTACCAGGTAAAAATGTAGTAGATGAAATATCAATCATCCCCTATTTTCGTACCTATAGGGTGGGAATAAAATTTTCAAAGAAATATGGGACCAACTTCAGGACATACCCTATCCAATAAAAAAAGAATCATCCAAATCGGACCACCCTGTGCAGATTTCTGCGTGATCATACATAAAAAAAAAATATACGTGTCGAATTGAGAACCTCCTCCTTTTTTTTTCGTCGGTTAAAAAGTTTGTGAAGATGTTTGGATATTTGGCTTAGTGCGAATATCAAGCGCTATCCGTTGTACGGATTAAAATGAAACTTGACACACAAACAGACTTTTTAAAGACCTAAATAACATACAAGGCGGGATCTAACTATGGGCGGAATCTAGTATTAAAATTACACATTGCGAGAATAAGGAAAACGGACGCAAATCAAAAGCTCTTGCGCGAAAGTTTAATTTAAACGAAGTTTCTAACTTCTAAGTTGTAGGTACTTAATTAGTTTTCATTTCATACGCTTTCGCTCTGCTCTTATTCTGTATTTCGTATCGTTCAAAAGAACTTTAAAAGAAGGTGCTTGAATTTATTCATTGGATTGGATTGAAATTAAATGAAATGAAAATAAGAAAGAAAGGAAGTTATTATTTAAAATAAACTCATTTAACATTAAAAACTGCGTAAAAATTAAACCCAAAAAGTGTAATTCTAAATCAATGTAAAATATAAAAATGCACTTTCCTGGTGAAATAAGTAAGAATCAAAACTGGAAAAGATACATAGAACGTCAAAGTTGCCTTGAAGGTTATACTCGTAGTTATAGCACAGAAGAAATAATATTTATGTTATAGTCAACCAGATTAACAGATTTTTTCTTTTCAAACCTAATCAAAGCTTTTTTTGAGGGTTATGAAATTTATGAAGTCGGTTTATAGTTTTTAAACTTAGATATGTCTCGTTTATTAAATCAATACAAATTATATACTACTATACTATCTACCTATTAATGTTAATGGTAGCCTTATAGAATGGATAATTTACTATCATCAACACATGCTTGTTACAGATTATATTTTACTTGAAAATACTGTGTTAGTTATACGAGTAACTAGAATGATTATGATACTAATAAGTATGTAAGGTGATTGACTATTGCCAATGACTATCTAATCATGTCCTTAAGTTTAAGACCACCTGAGTTTATAATTAAACTATTTTATAATCATAATTTTAATAATGTTGTGTTGTGACACGACAAAATAAATTAATCTGCGTGCGATCTATGAACTTAAAATATCAAGTTACAAAATAGAATAAGTTTTGATTTAAAATTACGGGTGGACTTAATTTTGTTAGGAAAGGCTAGTGCCCCAACCCCCCTCTCCTGGATCTGATAGTGCATGAAACTTTACAATTTAATATACATCGTGCTCATGAGGTTGTGCATTAACTTTACCAAATGATTCTATAGCTTTTACTAATCAGTAATCGTATCTTATAATCTCTAATCTAAATAGAGCATTTTAATTTTTAAAGCTTAGTTTTTAACTTATTTGTAATATAATATATAATTCCATTTAATTGGGGTGTACATTGTAAAAGTGTCTTTATTTGTGCTATGTTGCCGTTCAGTGCGGTCATAATCATTCAAACTATACCAGGGGGCTTACCATGAACTCTTAAAACAGGTCAATATTAGCCGATAATTGGCCTGTCCTGCTATATCTTACCATGATCTGGCTAAAACACAGGGCAACCAGCGACCACGTCACCGTAACAAGACAGCGGTCACGTGACTTCAAAAATGATCTTCTGCCCTGCAATTCGTGTACCATGACGCGATTGTTGACGTATTGACATCAGAAAATGGCATATGTTAACGTCAAAATATTACAGCTCACCGAAAGTAACATTTATTGTCCTGTTTCGGCTATTTCGTTGATGATGATGAAACACGACGAGATGCAGCCATGGCAAATTTCATATACACCATCATCACAAAATAAATACATTTCATTTGTTTGGAAAATTTTAAAAACATTAATTGTACTTGTGCTTTTTAAATTATCGCTCCTAACCCCGGTCACTCACATGCGCGCAAATGTTTGACATTTTTACGAATGTTTGCACATATGTGAAGGGTGGTCAGGCAAATGGGTTCGCATATGAGTATACAATACAAGCCCATTTCCGCTTCCTCCTACACTTTGTTCACGAGTGTTCAATCTTGCTATTGTTATTACGTTGTTGTCATTAAAATCCATTTTCAATACAGAAAATAAATGGTAGTACGATTAGACGCCACGAACCACGAAAAATTAAGAGATACATCATCTTTTTAGTCGTGTGCGCAACTGGTCGCACGAATGTGTGGGAGACTACACAAAGGTTCGAGGTTCGCGCGCTTTCATGTGCGACAAAAAACCGACACAGCTTGGAAAACCCCGAATGCCTCGAAAACTTCGCATAATCATTCGGGAATGTCGTCCCACACTTGTGGGTTCGCGTATTCGCGCGAATGTGAGTGACCGGCATTATAAATCACACATTTTAATAGACATTTAGTCATGTCACTGTGTCAAGTGTCAAGTGGTATAAGATAACGTTCAAAAATGTAAGCATCACTTAGCGAAAATTTTTTTGGTAATTTTAGAGAACGAAAGGTTAATAAATCACAACACTTAAGTATTTATAACAAATCTCAAAATCTTCAATTGAGATTGTTATTTTAAACTTTTAAAAACATCAATATTACGCATTCATTTGAAAACCGGTAAACCGATAAAACGCTCTATTTCAGAACATAATTAGTACAAATCAAGTACCTTGCATGTCATAGACTAAGATGCAGGACAGAAGTAGAGGCATTGCAGGTCATCGGTAAACGTTCATGGTACAAAATACACTCCTGTCAGGTTTTAGCTACAAGCTGACCTGTCCTGAACATGACACATTTTATTAGAGTTCATGGTAAGGCACCAGTTTCATTTTAAATGTTATGTCATTATTGGATTGACTTGTCATTAAAGGCCCATTTAGACAGATGTTTAATGATTTTTATTTATTGTGTATTTATCATTTTGTAGATA
The DNA here is from genome assembly GCA_911387775.1 of Thymelicus sylvestris. NCBI lineage: Eukaryota > Metazoa > Arthropoda > Insecta > Lepidoptera > Hesperiidae > Thymelicus > Thymelicus sylvestris. The sequence continues at coordinate 10,610,736 of OU426905.1, read as the reverse complement.
CTACGCTTTACACAATTATCTACATTAATTACTAGGAAGCATTTTTAACAACATAATATAAAGATAAAAAAGATAAGAAATAACAACAATGCAAAGTTAAATTCCGCACATTACCATGCCAATTAATTACTTCATTGAAGTGCGACTGATATGTAAATAAAAACAAAAAATGTAGCTCTAATTATAAACTAGAGTTGTAAGAAATTAAAAAAATCAGCGGATGTGCCTAAGCTAAGATAATTTTAATATTATACTTGTGCAATAATGTCAGTAATTAGGTTCCTAATGCAATAATTTTATACATCACTAGCTGTGCGCCGTGGTTTCACCCACGTTAATTTGTGGAAAAAACTAACTATTAAACTATATGATGTTACATAGCCTTCCTCAATAAATGGACTATCAAACACAAAAAAAAAATTCAATTTGAATCAGTAGTTTCTGAGATTAGCGCGTTCAACCAAACAAACTCTTCAGCTTTATAATTATTATTAGTATTAGTACAGAAGTATATAGATTACCAATCTAGTTGGTGTAATGACCTACCTAATAATAGATGTATGATAAAAAAATATAATTATGGTCATTTGGGTTTTTTATATTATTAATCTAGAAATGGTAGACGAACTACCTGATGATCAGTATAACAACAAACTACGATACAAAGTCATCGCTGATGCGTTATCGGCTAAGGAACTACTCAACTGAAAGAAACTGGCTCTCAAACACAAAGTAATACTCTTCGATAAATATTTTTTGAAATTTTGAAGGTCCCATGTCGGTAGAAGGTTGGAATTTGTTTATTGTTAAAAAGGGAGTTGATTTTATTCACACACTGATATCACAATGTCTTTCATTCACGACAAAACTAACCATGGTTCAACTAAAAATAGCTACTACCTACTATAGAACTTTAAAAAAACCTATTGCGGAGTTAGCGCGTGATAGGTTTGTTGAACCAGCGCGAGCACTTCATTGCTTTCATTACTTATTCTAATCGAATTATATTTTACGAATTGTTATTTCAAATTCAACGCGCGTCAGTATTGTTTGTAAAATGTGGTACACAACAATGCAATCCAATGAATCGATAGACAATAAAATGCTTTTACGTAAAAGACAATGGCCACCGCGAAGTAACGTGTGCGTCTGTGCGTAACGTTACGCGGAGGAAATGGCGAATTACGCCTTTTAAATCATTGATTATACGAGCCTTTCTACTAGATTAAGTTACCGACTTCTACAGTACGTAATTAGGCTTCTAATTTTTTTCTATTGATCATAGCTCGTTCCAATCTGAAATCGACTAAATACAATATCGTCGGGCACGGTCGAAAGGACGAATGACCGCTGCTAGTCGCTACTTTGTGGACGCTTCCGTGCTTCGGCTTTGGCTAGTTAACCCGTCAGCAGCGATTGCTATCGTTTTATAGTAATTATTAATTAGTTATAGTAAAGTAGTTGTTAAGCCATGTAATTTAGTCATGATTTAGGGGCTGTGTCAAATAAACACATTACTTTTATTTTATACTATAATATCAATGAATATTGTTAAATACTTATTACCTATAAGTATTGAATGTCAAATACAACGTAGGTATTGCATACCCCGAATATCCTCTATGTACAAATATACAAATTACAAAAGACAAACAGTTGAAACTTCATAATAATAGATCTAGAGATAACCAATGACTCTACGTCCATTGACATACCTAATATTATTGACATGAAAGCCATCGCAATGTGAAAACCTATAAAACCAACCTGTTTTCAACGTCTCATTTATTTTATCGTACAATTATTTCTTAAAATAACCACAGCAAGAAGCGTTATTTCCGAGAAAGTGAAGCAAAATGTAAGAAGGTACTTAAATTTTCGCAAACCTTCGGGGTCGAGCAAGAACAAACGATAAATGGAAAGCGATCAAAATATGCGCCGAGGTCACCCAAACTTCGCCTTTCTTATATTCGCACGAAATAATTAGTGCCTACCGGATGTTGTTTGTATTTTTCTTATATGGAAAAGGGTAAAAACGTTGACCTGGCACCTCGCTTAGTATTTAGAACGAATTTATCATTTAAGGTTCACGACGAAATTATTATTTTAACGAAGACCTCCGAGCTTTTATAACTAAGCGAAATGCGATACAAAATCGACTCACGGTCACTTAATTACAAAAAATAAAAGAAAAATTTTGTTTTGAAAGACCTCGCTCACAATAACACTTTGTAGCACAAATATTTACCTCAACTAAGGTTAGAGTCGAACCCACGTCGAACCTGATAAATGAGGCTATTATCAAGGAAGTTCGAAAACTAATAAGCAAAATATTTCTATTCCAGATGATGGACTCTTACCTGAATTGGACTTCTCCCTGGCGGCCTTGCTCATGTGCTGTGGTTTCTTCATCATGTACTTGGTGGAAGAGCTAGTGCATCTGTACATTCACCACAGAGAAAAGCAGAATGGCCAGACCGACCCCCTCGTGAGGAACCTGAGCATCCGCAGAAGCAGGCCTGGTAGCAGCGAGAACAATGGAGACAAGAGCGTCACCAACTCCACTGCTGATCTTATTGACCCCGCCTCCATTAAAAAGGGAAAGGTGATTATCGAACTGACTTTTCCTATACGTATTCAATTACAATCGACAGACCCTTTTAGCTTCAACCCATTCATGGCTCACTACTGAGCACATCTCTCCTATTGGAGAAGCCTAGAGCATACATCGTACTATTGTATGACATACTAAATGGGAAAATAGATTGCAGCGAACTCTTATCCCGCATCGAACTCAGGGTCCCATCAAGGTATCCTAGACATATTAAGCCGTTATTCTACGCCCCTCGAGCGAGAACCCATTATGCACATAACTCGGCTCTTTGCCGTATTGTCAACACATATAACAATCAGTACTCAAATATAGACCTATTTAACCTTAGTAAATCTTCACTAAAAAGTGAAATAAAAAAAATTCACTTTTCGTAACTATATTATTCTCAGGTACTTAACCATCTATGTATATATACATACATACACATGCACACATAGGTACACACACACACACACACACACACACACACACACATATTAAATGTACGAAAACAACCGTTTAGATTTGTAAAAAATATAAATGTTTTATTATAATGTAAAATAGCCCTTAAGTAACTGTGTAATCCATTTTTGGCCTTAGTTGATATGTGTATCCTTATATTATTCGACTGTAAAATTGTAAAAAACGCTGTTGGATTGCCTAATAAACGATTAAATAAATAAATAATACTCCATCACACTCCAATGTTGATTAGTGGAGAGGTTAATAACAAACGCAAGCGCCGGAAGTTTTCATGTCGCTTGAAGGCCTCCTACATGGCTTCAATACTTTTATTATAATTAATAAAAAAGCGGCCAATAGACTAGACTTTTTGTCACTAGAAGTCGGGATCGCATTCTTAATTTTAAAAATTAAGTAACAATCATAATAGTACATTACGATACAGTGTGTAAAAGCCGTAAAGGGGTATATGACACGGGTGTAGGTAAAGTTAGCGCCCGACCGCAGCGAGGGTGTTAATAGACTATTTAAGTTGCGTATCGTATAATTATCATTTTATAGCAGTGTGACCTAAGCCTGCACTTAAAACTCACGTTTTTTCGTGAACAAATTAGTCAAGTTAGATTTGTGTCTTATAGTGTCTACTATTGTATGGCGTTATGCTACGTGCCGTGCAATTAATAATAGGAAACTCAGTCACGAATTTTCACATCAGATGTAAAAAAGGGCTACTTTACGCACGGAAATGCGTGACATATGTGCGCGTTTAGGATAGATACAAGGTGTACGAGGTACATTTTTTTTGTACATTTCAGGAAGACATTGAAACAAATGCCCATGGACATTCACACGCACAACACCATAGCCACATGCCCGTGGTCTCCGGAGACAGTGTCACTACCGCCCTGCGTGGGTTGCTCATCGTGCTAGCCCTCTCCATCCACGAGCTGTTTGAAGGTCTAGCTGTGGGATTGGAGTCTAGCACTGCGCACGTGTGGTAAGTAAATTTTGTACAGTAAATTCAGCCTACGCCATCTATCGTTAAATAGATAAAAATTTTGTACCGCTACTTGACGTTAGATGGCGCTGTCTTAGTACAAAAATAAAATTATTTATATAGAGCGCATACTTCTTTTGTTCTACTCTACATCCGGTTTTTGTAAAGCATAATCTCCTATAAATTACATATTTTATTTACATAAAAATTATAATTGATATAGTATTTTTTTATTACCATGTAGATGAAATACTGCATGTTAGGGTGTAGGTATAAATTGTATGGTAGCGAGTAGCGAGCCACGACAGGATATAAAACGTGAATGTAAAAAATGTAAAACCTAGTAGGCGGATCAATACAAAAGTCTAACTACGAACTCAATATCAATCATTACATTAGATTGTAATTTGTGAAACTTTTGTATTATATCAGTAGGATCATCAAATTGTACTCCCAAAAACAACATTTTTTTATTTGTTCGTTGCATAAAATAACATTATACAGATGTTTTTAATTTCGATGTGTATTTTCAGGTACATGTTGGGAGCTATATCGGCGCACAAACTGGTCATTGCATTCTGTATAGGTGTTGAATTGATCGCCATCCGCACCAAGACTTGGCTGTCCATCGTTTACATCACAACCTTCGCTGTGGTGTCCCCGCTCGGTATCGGTATCGGTATGATCCTCGTGGGAGGAGAGGGCGCCACTGCAGCTGGAGTCTACTCTGTGGTGTTACAGGGACTCGCGTCAGGAACCCTGCTTTACGTCATCTTCTTCGAAATCTGGAAGAGCGACAGGACTGGCATGTTGCAATACTGCTCAGCTTTGATCGGTTTCGGTCTTATGTTTGGCCTGAAGCTACTCAGTGAGTATTTGACTATACATTTATAATGTAGGTTTAATGTTACGAGTATAAGCGCATAAATTTATTTAAATTCTAAAACTCTTTAGATGTGGATATCGATTGCGTTAGTCATGCTCAAAATTAAAATTTATCCAGGCCGGTTCCACCACGGTATTTAATTGCGGCTTAATGTAAAGGAGAACCCTACCTTCCATAGAGACACCGGCCCAGATTAGACAAGAATGAAAATTGGTGGTCAATTAGATCATTGTAAAAGCTTTAATTTCTCCAATTTTCACGTCTGCTAGCAATGGTTATGTCACACTCATGTCACTCACAGCAATATATTATGCCTGTTAATAGGGACTTACTACCTCAAACCAAACACCTACTATAATATTGACAGTAATAGGAATAATTATGATCATAAGACGCAGTAAAAATTAAAGTTACATATAAGCACTAACAAAATACAACTACTTAAACAGTAGGTAATGGTTGAAACTAAGTAGGTGGGTGAATTTTATTATTAATAAAAGCTATTTCATGTTTTATAGAGATTTTATTAGTTATCATCACATCTTAATATTATATTAATATTTCGTCTAGAAGTTGTGCAGTAGGTATACGTATTGTATGGGTACTGCAACGTCTGCATCCTACTGTTCTTCTAGAGGTGTATAGGGTACGTCATCCAGTGTTCAGAAAAAGGTCAGTCACAAAACAGGCGATCTCGGAGTCCAATATTCATGCAATATTTGTTTAAAAAACAAATCCAGAAGTTATAGCGAAGACACATTCACCAAAACACTAGTACGAAAGCGAATGCAATAGAAAATTAAAATAACTGTGTGCGTTTCGATATGTTTCAGTAGTAAATAGGACTGCAAATACAATGAAGACATTAATTTAATAGTAAAAATACACAAAAGATGCAAGATTATTGACAATGGTGTTATTTATAATTGCTATGGTAACCAAAATGACATTAGATAGGTTAGATTACACCAGAGATCTTTGTTATCAATCGATTCAAATGTCTCGAAATCGATGTCAAAATACTAGAAATGTCTTTTAATTAGCGTAACGATTTAATGGTAATTATAAATATACTACATAGTTTAGTTATACAATGAACAAGAAAACATGTAAAAAAGGAAAAAAGGAATTAATCTTGTACTTACAATGAATAATAATTCATAAAATATATTATTAAGTTCCCTAATCGATATATATAATCGATTTAATCGATTATAAAATCGTTTGTAATGAGGTAAATACTATGAAAACTTTTTTGTATTATTTTGTTCATTTAGCAACAGCAGATAAGGCTCAGATTTAAATGTGTTTATCTAGTAAATAAGACGAATTTTTTGGTATATAGTTTACTCTTGTCTTGTCTTATGCCTACCACAGAACACATATAATTCGTGGCCGGAAATCGGGGTTCTCCTTTAATCATTATCCGCTATCTAAGTTCTGGGAAGATTTTATACCAACCGAAGACGCAATAACGATTTTAACAGTGATTACATGGCCGACGTATCTTTGCGAATCTGAACTTTGAACTTCGCGCAGAAGGCTGCGCACAAGATACGTCGGCCGTACTGTACAGACTACAACGTGCCCTCTGAAGCACATGTCACTAACGGGCCCGTATTGTCCCGGTCGAACCACTGCACTCTACATAAACACTCGATTATGTCGAATGTCGATTGCCTTTAAATTATTTTTAACCGACGAAAAAAAAGGAGGAGGTTCTCAATTCGACACGTACCTATATATTTTTTTCTTTTTACGTTCTTTCTTCCTTCTTAACATTTTTGACGTTGTTACTTCTATGTGCCAGTATTTAAAAATCTATTTCTTTTCTAGCACCCCACACTCACAGCCACGGAGGCGGAGGCGGAGGCGGAAGCGGCCATGAGCACGGACACTCTCACGACTAGAATAAAACCATTTGTTACCTTAATATTTTAAATAATTTTATAAATTATTATTGTACAATTTTATGATAAGATGTAATAAGTTGACAACGTGGTTGGAGTGTTAATAAGTACTAGGTACCTACTTTAATGTATCGGTGCGTTTATACGATGTCTCAGATTTCTTACTTTTCTTTTTTTTTTGCTTTAATTTTAATCATCTTGGATTGTACAATTTTTCTGTGATAGGTCATTTGCCGTCTTTACGTCTCGTGAGATGATTTTAGTCATTATCCCACCACCCTAAAGATTCTGGAGTTTTCAATTCTGGCGAATTATTTATCATACATTCTATATTTATTTGATTTTTGTGAAATATAGTACGACATAAATATCCCGCTAAGAGCCCATGTTTTGAGACCATATTGACTCGTTTATTGAGATTTTTGACATTTAGAATCGGAACTGTTAATGCCGTAGCTCCGCGCTCCTATGAAGCAGTAGGTATATTTTATGACCAACCATTTTGCAATTTATATTGTAATTAGTGTAGTAGTATTTCTTAAACTATTTGTTTTTAATTTTGTGATAAAGGGCAACGTATGTGTACCTATTACCTAGTTATTTATGTTATAAATAGTGAGATAGAATAACTCACAGTTTTAATAGTACGTACGAACAACATTTAGGTTGCTTATTAGGATAAAATATAACATAACAAGTAAGTCTCTTTTCATAAATAATTAACATTAACACGACCCGTGTGGCTCAATGGTTACCATGCCGGATCACCGCACCGAGGGTCCTGCGTTCGATTCAAAGCGAGGCGGAAATTTGAATGATGAGTTTGAATTTCTGTCCTCGGTCTGGGTGTGAATGTCCTTGTCTAGTGTGTTGTCCATGGCGCCCACGACACAGGGAATCCTAGTGTGGGGCTATGAGTGTGAAGCGTTATTATTATTATTATATTATTGTGCTAAGATAGGTTCAAGTTTTTTTATTAAAATTGACGTCTAAACCTGGTTCATATATCAAGAAAAAGATTATCTAGTCAAAATAGATAATTAAGAAACAAGGTACATAATATTGAAAACATTATCTTTTGAATAAGTACAATAATATTCTTGTAATTTGCAGTCAAAACTTAACGGTACATGCCGTAGTTTTAAATATTTGTTCAGTGTGTGTGTAATTTTCTTGTACTAATAAGTTAAGTATTTATTGCAGTAAAACATTTTAAAAATTGTTGCGTATTTGACTGGCTGTGATTAAAGTTAAAACGTTCAATATTGTTTTAATCGGCATGCACTCGATAACAGATCGCGACCATGATTATTTTATTCCAATTTTATTATTATCAGATGAGATGTTTTTAAATGTTGGATTATAAACTTTTTGAATGAGTACCTAATTTACAAAGAAATGGCGATCATTCTATACGTCCTACACATATAAATTTACGATACAGTAATATTAATAAGTAGCTAGTTTCCCTAAGTATAAACAACCTAACGACGATGTTATAGAAGTAGGAAATAGAAATGTAAGTATTGTATAATAATGTATGTAAATATGGAATGACCATTATTATGTTTATACTTTTTATTAAACAGTTGTTTACAAAATATTTTCTTTTTTCTCGTCCTAAACTGTCTTCTTTTATTATGAGCAATTTTTATCGTCTAAATTATAACCAATTTTTTATTAATTCAAATAGGTTTTCTGTCTGTTTAATCGGGTATCACGTGAAAGTTGAAACCCTTAAAACAAATTATAGTCCATCCAATGTTACGTCATCCATCTTCAGACATTCAGCTTCGATCTAACCGCAACGATTTTTTGTGTTTTTAGAACATTAAATAGGTACTTTCGTATTTTGAGGCACACAAAAAGCAGATTTTAACAAAAAAAAAACAAATCTAATAGAATAATAATCTGATGGCAAAATGCTACATGAGATTCTAGTCTAGTGCATCATGAATATACCGTATTTTATTAAACTACCGTTAGGAAAGAAAATACCGTAATCCAGATTTTATTTTTGGCAGCACTGGTACAATGTCACTAAAGTTGCAGACAGCGTCAGTTTCATGGATGTCAGTTCAGTGTTGCCAATGCTACGGCAATTACCGTGTTCTACGGCTTTCAGGCCAAAAAATCACAAAATCTACGGGCTATGGCGCGGCTGGAACCCTATTGCCGTAGCAAATTCTACGGCTTTTGGCAAATTCCACGGTTTTTTTATTTATTTATTGTTTTGCAAACATTTAACGAATGTTAATCCCCTTAAAACAGCGCCACTAGACTAATAATGTTGATGTAAATGTAGGCTAATGAGACTATTCCTCGTTTTGTGGGCATCAAATTCACTGTCGATGACCTTTTTTTTAATTCGAGCGCTGAACCGATCGTATAATATATTGGCGTAATTGAATAGCTACGGCCTATACTTGATCTTTTCCCATATAAACACGGCTTTTTTATCTAATGGACACGGCCTTCCAAAAATTTTCATTGGCAGCACTGTGTCAGTTTAATGTCAACACTCAAATCACAAATGTCAAATAATTGTCATCATCACTCATCAATCGTCGTGTTATTTTTTCGACTCAAACAACAATTTTATTGTAATCAAGGGAGGATTATAATTTGATCCAATGGTTGGATTATAATTTGGACATTAAATAATTGTTAGCAGCAGAACAGTGATAATACCAGTACCGATAACATTAGAAGTTACGTAGGCCGCCAGTGATAAAATAATAGGCACTGCACAATTGTATTCCGTAAGTATGATAGCAATTTGTAGTTTAAACGAAGATTTAGAAGTGAAACTGGAAACTTCTTTGCATGCATAAATAATTTGTATAAAATTACGTGTGATAATATTATTAGAAAGTATGTTATACACGTTTGTGATATAACAAGTTGAAAGGTGAAAACTGAAATTATGTTGATTATTTAACCTTGTGTTCCAATCGTGTAGGCAGTAATGGAAAGTTGCAATCGCTGTATCGCTAAGCTCAGTTTCTCTACAGGTGCCTTAGTGAACGTTTGTGCAAATATTACTATCATTAGCCATGACTCTCCTACTCAGTTCCACTGTTTGTTTGTCAGTTATTCCTGAAAGTAAGTATTTCACTGATAGTCAAACTAACTTTTATATTTTATCTAGTTAAAACATTGATATTTTTTCTTTCTGCAAGGTTGGTTTTAAATTTTGAATAAATTATATTTTAGCGCATTAATCATTGTCTTTGCTGTTAATTCATGGAATAGGTATTTGTGGTGCATTCCAATAGAACTCGAAGTAATATATTTGCATGAATGCTCTATTTTCAATATCACCGGATCATATTCATAGTGTAATGTAATCACTCATCATCATCATCGTCATCATCATCATTCTGCCCATTTCCCAATTTTATTTAGGGTTGGTGCAATATGTTTTCCTCTTCCACACTTCCCTATCAGCCATCATCTTAAAAAATATTTAAAAATAATAGTGTAATGTAATCACTATTATTTTAAAAATAATTATAAAATGGCTGGAATATAAAATAAAAGCTGATATTTGTAATAAGATGTTAGGAAGAAAAAGAAGACAAATATTCCTGATTTTTGTCACCTTATCTAAAAAAAATTATTAAGAATCTATAGTTAATTTACCTTTGAGAAGTTTGTGATATTGTTATCATACTTTACATTTAGCAATTGAAAATGTCAGTATGTAAGTCAATAGAAAATAATTTACAAAAGGAAATTTTAAGGAAATAATTGCATTAAAGAGCAGAAATGGCATATAATTATCTGTTTGATTCATCACACAATGCTTCCATCCATTGTCTATTCATGTGTGTTGTTTTGTTAAGTAGTTAATATTTGTTTTAATGCAAATTAAATGTTTTCTTAATTACGTCAAAGAAGTTTTATGTGCATTCATAAGTACACACAGGGCCTTTTTTAATGCTGACTGGCGTGCAAAATAGGTACCCAATTATGATTATTATCTAAATAATCGACAAGCAAGATGACTAGCCACTTGAAGTAATCATTCTGATTCGATGGTTTCTGAAAGGCTGATCAACTGAACTTTAATTAACGTTTCTCGAAACGAACCAACAAAATCCGATTTTATTTGACAGAGCTGTTAAGTTATAATAATAATAGCCTTTTATTCAGATCCATTTGAAGTGAAAAATTTTCCCTTTGTTGATTAGCAAACAGAGCTGTTAAGTTATTACACAATACTGCCGTTCTAACGAAGAGTGCAATAAGTCGAGTTTTTGGGCTAATTGACTTAAGACCTTCAGTAGTTACGGATATGGTCTTAAATCAATTTGCCCAAAAACTCTACTTATTGCACTCTTCGTTAGGATGGCAGAATAGTTGATTTGTATTTTGATCAGCCTTTCAGAATCATCTTTCTTTGTATTCTTTCTTTCTTAGACGACAATGCACTGGTGATGCCTCTCTTGTCGCTGATGCCCATAGGCAACGATAGCCACTTGTTGCACTTGATTCTTTGTCGACTTATTCCATAAAAAAATAATAAATATACTTCCTTTCTTGGATTAAAGGTGAGCATCGTCCCATACCACGCAGCATGTCGAATCCAGGACTGACATCCGAAGCGCAGCTCCGCTACATCCGGCAGTGGTTCGAGGAGTTCAGTGAACTGCAGAGAGAAGACTTCCTGCCGGTGCTGGCTGCGGCCCAAAGTGGACAACCAGACCAGCTTGCAGCTATACTGACTAAACTCTCTTGTGACGATAAACCAGTCAGCCTGTTTCAGTGTCGTGTAAGTGAACCCTAGTTGAGACTCTATTAACCAGACCAATTTATTGTAAGGCATTCGGATAATCAAATAAATTAAAAAAAGTAGACATTTTTATGATACAATGAAATTTAAGTGACTAATTAAATATATAGGAGAAATTAATTGGACTAGATGGTCTTTAAGCTGTTTACAAAAGCCTATATTTACACCACCACTACTTTTTCGTCATTTTGAATTTTTTTATTAAATGGAAGCCCAAATAACTAAGTACACAAATAAAAGAAGAATTGGGTCTATGGTTTACATACATAGTGTTGTGTATGAACTATTTGAGAATATTTCCAAAAAGTTAAAAAAAAAACTTGTTTAGTTCTCGTTCACAAACCGGATTCAATCATATTCTAATTATATGTAGGAAAAACAAATAGTGACACACTTATAATAGTAGTTGTAGTTAATGGAAAACACATCTTATTGACATGATTTAATTTTATAACACTTTATTGCTGTCCATTCCAGATCAAGTTATTTAATGAATGGTTTCCTACTTGGGCTGAGAGTGAGAGAGACAGACTGATAAAAGCTGTGTCTGAGACTGATCCAGATTTTGGTACGAAATTACAAGATATACTCTTGAATGGACCAAAAGTAAATGGAGATGCCAACGGACCAGATTTTTTGGCAGCTTATGAGAGTCATGAAGATAATACACAAAATAATATAATTGAAGAACCAGAAACAGCAGCTGCAGAAAATGTGGAGACTATCGGAGTAGCAGAGAATATTCCAGTTGAAATAACGGCTAGTTCTTAAGTATAGTACATTCCAGGTACCTTTTTACTTTTACAGATTTTATTTTATTTATTTTATTAGCTATAAGCAAGAGTTAGAGCAGTTTACATATCTCTTCATAGTGCTTTATGATGTTAAATGGGTATAGAGTTTTTATATTTTTATAAAATACAAATTATGTATTTCCCATTATTTTGCCTGCTTCATACTGTACTTTTGTACCTGAACATAGAACTTAATTTCATGCAAATATCTTGTATATTTTTTCCAATCAACATTCCTTTACTCATTTGCATTCCATAACGTAGCATAGGTTAACGCAGCATTAGAGATCTGATAAGAATCTCCATATTTATTTATTTAACCTTTAATGCATCATACAATGGGCCTAATGGCATATCTTTTCTTTTTCTTTCACTATACATATGTATAACATGGACAATTTTATAAAACAGGTCACTAACTGGTTTTTAGATTTTTATGTTTTTAGCTGCAACTCTGAGTGGTGGTAGGACTTTATTATCAGTATTATTGTTAGATAGCACATTCGAAGTGTATGTATGTAGAGTCACAAACGATAAATTTACATAAATTAAATGGCATTCTGTTAATATTTTAGGATGCAAATGGAATTCTTCAAAAGATTATTAATTCACTGAAATATTTTTACTTTCCATAGTTTCCGAATGGATTATTATGCGTATATTTTTGTCGTGGCTTGTCCGTCGCTGGTGCTATGTATGAAGATATTAATGAAACCATTCAATATTAGTTAAATATGTGCCTATATTGTAGATCTAGAGTCAGTATAACTTTGGTAACTTCGAGATGCGAAAAAAAGTTTTTCGACTTACGCGGGGTTTCCGCTTAGCAGATTTCGTAATATTCGACTTTAGTGAGGAGAGATACTTTTATCTCATAAAAATTCTCTAATTTTTTGAGGTAATCTATTTACTGAATGTTTTATCTTGACTAATGGAGGCATTGGAGATTAAAGGGAATGTAATGACTCGATTTTCGAGTAATCTATTGTAAAGGGCATTTTGTTTTTGAAAAACTATATCGACTTCGGACCCCTGGCATTATTTTGCCTATGTATGTATATGATGAGGTACCCGCTTACATTTAAAATGCTTAGGGTGATATCAGCTATAAACCGTACTTTAGCTTTGATGACTTAAAATTATCAAAAAAATGGTCATAAATCAAACTTAACATTAGCCATTTTATGATTCTTTTTTAGTAACAAATATCCAATATGTAAGTGTCCAAGTAATGGTTCTATTATTATATCTTTATAGATTTCACCCTTATTGTCCGCGATTATATAAGTTTTAAATCATCTAACACTGTGCTCAAAAATCTCACACAATTTTTATAATTTTATACACCCGGTCACAAAAAAAGACGGTTAATCTATGCTTTTCTATCTCTATCGCACATAACTTCCAAAGATGAAATAAAAACAAGTACAAATAAATATTATGTGCCAAGATTTTGTAATTAACGTACTGGCGTTTTCCTAATTATAAAAGTTTTATATGTTTACATTAGTTTACAATGTTTACATAATGTTATATTGTATGTCAAAGTCTGATATCAATCTTAATGTAATGGGATTGTAAAGGATTGTAAAATTAGGTTTGTGAAAACCAGTTTTAGAGTATTAGTAAGTCAAATATATATTGTTTATGGATTAATAAAGTCCTAGATATTTGTGCCACATTGTCTTTTTTATTGATTCCACTTACATGGTTACGATCGAGTTTCGAAGCAGTGTTTCTTAGAATCAGATCAAGGATTGTATGGAATGTTAAATAACATGCATCGGTCATTTCGTGAGAAACTCTCTCCTCCGTTCTCCTCTCTTCCGTTATCCGTATGTTGTAGCGGGAAATAGGTATCTGATTCATTTTCTAGTTTAACCAATTCACCTGTTGAGTAATTTTGGGGCAAGGACTCAACTATCTTGAGCCCAAACCCTGCGCGTGGTACACTGTCGAGTTGACAGTTGAGGACAATGACAAGCGGCTCCTCCTGAAGTAGCTGGGTCTTGGACCAACCAATTCAATCTCGACGGTCTCGTAGTGGTCGTTTTTTACTGGCCTGACCAGCTACTTCCCTCTTAAATCGTAAATGGTTGATGGTTTTAGTTGCACTGTCGGAAAGATTATAGGATCCCGTATTTTTTTTGGGCATCACGCATCGGTGGTAGGTATTTAAGAGTTACACTGATGATGGAAGACGGTGACCACTTGGTGCCATCAGGTGGCTCAATCGAGAAGTTGCTAGGCCTAAACATGTTTGTATTCATCTACAAGGACAGTACCTATCATTTTGGTGGTAGACCCCACCCTAGAAATTAAAAAAAAACTTATTTTCTTTTTCTCTGGCCCCATGATTAGGTACCTAGTAAACAACGTATTTAGCCTCGCTTTTGTACCTGATATTTTATTGTAGTCAATCAAGGTTATAAACAAACTATTTTCATAAGTAAACTAGTCTATAATATAAACCAGTTTGTGGCAGGTTCTAGAGCTGCAGGACTTGCAAAACCGCTAAAAACGACTTATTGTATAATAGTTCGAACTTCGAACACGACTGAGTTAATAGATTTTTAAACCATAAAGATTTATTAATATTGGAACTATGATTGTAGCGCCAACACATTTCTCAAAGATGTTTTTGTGTGGCATTAATAATTCTTCAACATTAAATGCAAATTAGATGTTCCCTGCTTCTAACAAAAATAGATTACATGTTACAGTGTAATCGATAATAGATTACATGTTACATGGTTTTCAAAAAAAAATTCTAAGTAGACCTCGAAAATTTCATAATTTCTGACTAAACAAAGGAAAAAATTAAACTATCAAATTTAAAATGAAATCAGTGAAAAATTTAATAAGTAACATCACATTACGTGTATTAAAAAGACTAAGGTCTCATGTTTCCTATGATCCATTCTAAGTACTTGGTAACACGAGTGTATACCCCAGGCCAGCCCTTGGTACCGCAGGGCGAAGGCCCATAGGAGACCACACCGACGACCATCCAGTTCTGCAGAGTGGGTATCTGGCTCATGAGAGGGCCCCCTGAGTCCCCTCGACAGGAGTCGTGGCCCTCGCCGCCGCCGGCACACATCTGTAACTCCGTTATCTCTCGCGTGGCCTTGCGATAAGTGGCCCGGCATACGTTCTGGTCGACTACAGGCAGCTTTACTTTCAGCTTCACGTCCGAGTTAGATCCTGAAACAGAATTGATTTTGGTCAGGTTAAGAAACTGTCTTTCGCAGAACTTTGTTTTTAAAACTATGCTCTAGATAAATGCTGATATACAGACTACCTATTTTACTCTACGAGGGTACTCTAAAACTATTGCATTTTAAAAGAGAACTTGTGAACTACTATAACGCAAACAGTTACTTTGTGAAGTTATTTAACAGGTATAATTTAATATAATTATATTATGTATATATAATTATATTTTATATAATTTATTTATTACCAGGTGTCTGGTAAAACCTGGTTAATAGAGTAAAATTTCATCTATGTGCAGCGTGAAGCATTTACTCATTGTTAAATAACTTCACAAAGAAACTGTTTGCGTTATAGTAGTTCACAAGTTCTCTCTTAAAATGCAGTAGTTTTAGAGTACCCTCGTGGCCTTTTATTCAGCGCTCTTGCAGCAGATAGAGCACAACAGTACTAAACGCTGAATAACAGTGACGTCTGTGGCGTGTGTATGGTGCCTAATAGAACCACAATACAGAATAAAGCATTGAGCTGATTCTATACAGCTGTTACAGACCGAAGGAACTCTTGTAAGCCATTACAAATGCTAAGATTGACGATGTGGGCCTTGTGTGATTTATAATGCAGTTTTGTGCTACTTAGGTTAATTCAGTAGGGGAAACTGGGGAGAGGATAACCGTACGTGAATACCTACTTTCATGAATATGCAGGCCATGGGCTTTTCATCTATGTCAATAATATGCTGCGACTGAGTCATGGTGGGATTTTACTTTTGCAGTCATACCGCCTGTACTTAGTCACTATTTTTAACAGACTTCAAAAAAGGTATTCATTCAAATCGACTGTATTTTTGAGTTTGATGATTCTTTTTTAATCGAAGGCTGGTGCTTGTCATGTGATCCCACTTAAATTTTACGAGATTTGACGAGTTGTTTTTGAGTTACGTATCCCTAATTTTGAAGTCGATTAATTTTGTCAAGAATTATTTATGCTCTAAAAGGATAGGACTTACAGTTCGATTAATAAAAATTTATTTTGGTAGAGAAAGAAATTTATAATGAATGATATAAATGATATAATGCACGTAATTGATTTGGGTTCGAAATATCATAACGTATATAATAAATAAAAGGTTAAAATGATTGTCCGCGATCTCGCGATGATAAAAGTTTATAATATGAAGTAAGTACCCAATTATAAAAGTAAATTAACATTAGAATTAGGTACTCAAATATAAGTTTATTATTTGAGTAATTTTATTCCGTGTGAAGGCGTTTATTTGTAACCAGTACCTATCTGATTCAAAACTTACTATTTTCCGTTTTGCCCCATCCAGACACTTCCATCATTTGACCTTCAAATGTACTGTCTCGTAATAGTGCACTGTTCGGTAGGCAAATTGGCTTCACGAAATCTGAAATAAAGAGCATTGCATTAGATATTTTGACCAAAATTAAGTAGGTATGGATTTCATTAATTTTTAGGACATTCCCATCCCTTCTTCCGTTTTAAAATTCACCTGACAAGTGGAACGAACTCGAATTAGTATTCAGTAATTTCTTTGGTGTGGGCGAAATTAATAGGTAAACTCCTGCTATTTTAAGTAATCTCATAAGGACGTTATGTAAGACCAGAGATGGGTAGCTCTGTGAACGTCAATTTTAAGAACCCAAAAGAAGAAGATGCTTACGTCCGTGGATGTAAATAAATTAATGTCTAATCCATTGTGGTTATAAAGGTTAAAACAATTATGGTTGAACGGGCCACTTCATAATCTGCAGCACATTAACGTTGTACCATTATAAGTAGTATAATGTCTGGTTAATGTCTGGCTATTGGTCTGTGGTCCTACCACAAATATCACAATAATAATCTATCTCCAATACGACCTGCTTCAAATCAATTGCCGATAGACATTGAGACACCCTAAGTCCTAACTACGGGTAAATAGTCACCACTAGCATGATCTGATACAGGATGATATCATCATCAGATACTGATCAGGTATGGCTCCAGAAGGATGATATCATCATCAGATACTGATCAGGTATGGCTCCAGAAGGATGATATCATCATCAGATACTGATCAGGTATGGCTCCAGAAAAGGGAACTCCTTAACAGCTTACAGCGCAATCACAATGTTATTGCTTTGGTACCACGGACATAAAAAAAAAGATGGATGTAATCCCAAGAACAAATTCAGTGAAGCACCCATAGTAATACCAACTCTATTCGTACAAGTACACACACCCACACATTGACACTTCACTGCTTCAATCGCGAATCAAAAATTACGCACACATGGTAAGCAGGCGGCCATCGCTATGCTTCACTCTCGATTAGACGAGGTTACGTAACGTCCGTCTTTTTTTCAGGTCCGTGTTTGGTACATTGACCCTGTAAAAGCGTGTATTTAGTTTTCAAACTAATGACAATAGTTATTTAAGAGAACATACCACTGAATGGTACATGAGACGCCAGACGTATCAGCGCTATGTCGTTTTGTTGGTGGCCATCCCGAGGCCTGTAGTTGGCGTGTGTTATGATCTCCTCTACATCCACGTCAATGGCTGCAGGGGCGCAGTCCCCTCTCACACAATCGATCTCGGTTGATGTATTCCACTCGCCCAGACGTACATGCGAACTGAAAACCAAGAATTGAAACAATCTTTGATCTTGGAATTTTCAGTCAAGATTATTAGTTGGCCCACCAATTCTTTGAATGTTGACGGGCGAAAGGCTTTTTTCGACGGTAAAGCAAGATACTTGACACATAGATACCGGTTGTTATCACATAGATACAAATGAAGATAAGTATAATTTTATAATAATTGAACTTACACAACCCAGTTAGTGGGTACATCTGCCCCTTTGATGCAGTGGGCGGCCGTCAAGACGTATCGTGAGGATATCAGCACACCTCCGCAGTAAAATCCACTGCCCCTAGCTGTTTCAAATATAAATTTATATATAAGGTGAATTTTCCAAGTGTGCGTAAATGGCCAAATCCAAAACTATGAGGAATAGCGAAAAATGCTGAAAGGAGTCTCGGGCCAATTTCAATGAAAACTAAAACTGCATCATTACATTTTTGAAAAATCAATATTCCTAGAAATATAGTTAAATATTCTGATTTCGAGTCATAAAAGCACATATCTAATGGTTTTTTTATATTAAAATTAAAAGTCGTAATTTTTAATCTGTATATTTTGAAGTATTTTTTCAAACATAGTAGAACCTATTCAACAGTTCAGTATATGTATAAGGTGCTCTAACAATTCTTGAGGTCAAGCCAACTTTTCTGCTCGTGGTAGGTAACACTCTACTGAATAGCAAGCGCCACATCACTGATGTTGAAATGGAGTAGGAATTAGGATTTGTGCAACCCGGTTTAATCATTATTCATGCATGGTGGTACAGAATTTTATCCGCCTGGCTAAATAAACTCTTTAATGTTGCACATCATAACATAGAAAAGAAACTAGTGGCTAGGAAGGCTACCACCCTCCGTCTATAATCTACCGTGAAAGGTTTCTTATCAGTATATAGTCGCAATGGTACACGACAATTGCTTAAAAAGAATACAAGGAAAGAAACTTACGTTTTTTATATTTGAGTAACGCCATCCATGGATGCTCATCGATTTCTGTGAGGACGCCGCCCACAATCCTATCAGCATTTTGGATGCCACAAACTGATATGTCAGGCAGTATGTTCGAAACCGGAGTTATTGCTTCATTAACATTAAAATTATTGTCTCCTTGGAACGAATTAATTAATTCCGGTGGACAGCATACCTGAAAATGAATCAATTTAAATGAATACATTTTTACAACACAACCCTAGCAATAAGACTTCAAAAAGGCAGAAACATAATCGTTATTGGATAAAATATCATTATTGTCATTGTGTTTAACATAACTATAATAGGTATTTACATTTAGCCTTTCCGTAAAAGTTATAGTTACCTCCCTGCGCTATCGCTGTCACAGTTAAGTTAGGATAAGTAAGTTAGAGACAAAAAGAAACGGATCGTTAACAAGGATAAACAGGAACTAGCAAGGGTGATGAGTTCGATTCCCAGCGAGGCGGACATTTAAATGATGATTTTGTTGAATTTCTATTCTCAGTCTGGTTGTGTATGTGTTCTTGTCTTTGTGTTGATGTCCAAGACACTCTCGACACAGCAAATCCAAGTGTGGGGCTATGAGTGTGTAGCGTTATTTATTGATTCATTTTTTTGATGTCGATGCACATTGTAGATAAATAATAATTATAATATTGTGTGCACTAACCTTAGTTTCTCTGCTTGAGTCATCGAACCCACAGTGCAGTTCTTTTAAAAGGTTACGAAAAACTTGGTCTCTCTGTAGTCCATTCTGCAATCCCTTACATTGCTTCAAAGGTACACATTCAACTCCACTTCCACAAATTTCTGAGGAAATAACCAGAATTTAAAAAAAATAAAAATACGCTTTTGTTTTCAGTTTTAAAATAGAGTAACTACTCTAGCTAACATAGCTTAGGCACCGAATTATAGGATCACTCTTGTGTCTGTCCGCTCTTAACAGCCAATTTACTCCGAAACTACTGTTGTTTTTTGTGTATTTCAGCCACAGAGAGCCACAAATAATGCTGGCCCCCTTCAGTGTCCTTTTTAGCTTGGCAATGCATTCGGTGATGCCTTTAATGCTCTTGCCATTGGATGGTTTTTCTGCTCATCCCCATTTATTAATAAAACACCTTTAGGTCATCAGAGCCCTGATATGATTCTTCTGGTGAAATAATTTTCAAAAACGGTCCAATAGTATTTGAGTTCGTTACAAACAGAAATACAAATGATTTCTTGTAATTGTACTCGTAGGTACCTAAAAACTAAAAATTACCTATAAACAATTAGGTAGGTAATTGCCGGAACAATTAACTTAACGTCTGAAACCGTTAAACTAATATTAATGAACGCATCAAATACAGATTAAATAATAAATCAAATCACAGTAGTTACCTTAGTATAATAATAATTATTATCTTTTTTTAATTTTTAATGTTATTACTGCGTTTATTTATTTATTCTTTATTGCACCTAAACCATAAAGGATACAAAAGGCGGACTTAATGCTAAAAGCATTCTCTGCTAGTCAACCTTAGGGCAGTGGGGAAGTTGTGTTCCTTAAAAAGAACAGTAAAGATGCATATTGCGTAATAATAATGTAAAGAAAACAGGACCGTGATATACCTTATTTACATAGGATATTCAAACTAACGCAACAGATAATCTATTTATATTACCAACTATAATGTCAAAGGTGATGTCCAAGATTATTTACATTTCAACTCACTTGTTTACTTAGTATTATAATTTAAAGAATATCTTACCAGCAGCAGAGAGGAACGATGCTTTCACAAGTAAACACAGTAAACTAGTTGAAATAAACCTGTCCATGGCAGGTTTGGTCATAGTAGTTAATAGGAAACAAAACACCTTATTGATACACTGCTCGGATGGTACTGAGAAATTGAGAATCTCTGTATATTGACTTGGTTGATAAAGGTTATCAACAAAGTATAATTTTGTTTTTATCTGTGGTATTTTCACATGTCGTGTACTAAACGATGATGACCGAGAAAACCGCAGATGAACTTTTAATTATGATTTAAACTGATAAAATTACAACAAATTCGTCGCTTGCGCTGGACAGATGTCCGTATTATACTGAGGAATAGGTTATTGTGTTTGTTTTTCCTTATTTTATATTTACTTCGTATGCTCGTATGAGGAAGCTCGTAGATATACCTACGTTAGACTTGAGAGCTTGCGCATGGTATTTGGGATTTTTCTGGGTTTACAAATCCTACACATATCCTTTCCTGCTATTCTACTTCTACTTATTTACTATGTGCTTCTACTATTTATCCTACTAATCTCGTATTATGTTAGTAAGTTTCTGGGGATTTATGGATGTTAGTTACGCAAACTTTTCTACGCAAACTGCTGAACGGATTTTCATGAAATTTAGCACACAGGTAGACGATGACCAGTAGCTCGAGCACGAATATTTGCGAGAAAGTATTCGTATGGTTAACGTAAGCAATTTGTCAAATTTGTATGGCATTTTAGTAGACCGTACCATTTACGCACGATAGGGGCGCTTTTGAAAAAATGCCATACAAATAGCTTACGTTAACCATACGAATACTTTCTCGCAAATATCCGTGCTCGAGCTACTGGAATAAGATATTTAGCGCAGTTTGAGCGTTAGGATTATTGATGGTAAATATAAGTACAAGACATACCTACACTCTTTAGCACATGTAAAAAAATGTATTACAAGCGACAAAGAAATTAATATTTATAAAGAATTAAGTATTTGCTTCAAACTATTAATATGTCCATAACACATATTATCTTCATTGTATGACCATTGACCAGGGAATTTATATGTAATATCAAAAACACTGATCAATGATGTTCAAACCCATTTATAGAACGTATTCCAAACCCCCTGATTGCAGATTAATTAGGGGGGTATAGCTAACCCAAGTGTACTGCCTGGAAACCAAATGAAACGTGAAAAAATGGACCCTCCTTGGACGATAACATTCCCTTTGGATATCGCAACTAGCGGTAGGTAGGTTTATCGAGGGAACAATCAGCTATATTATGTAACTTATAACTAGCTTCTACCCGCGTCGTCTGCGTGGACTTCAGAATTGGTTCCTTAGAGGAAGGAAGAGTGTGATTAATATAAGAAATGATACAAAAATTATACGGTAGTATAAATAAACCTGTAAACAAAATTTCCATAATATTTTTAATTATACTACTTATCTTGAGGGAACAGGTCAGAAGTTGTTCCGCCGAAACCGGTCGACGTATCTTCTAGCGTATGCCACTCACATCTGGGGCGAGTCCCTCGAAAAATATGGGGAGGAGCTAGTCGTTTCCCTCGACATCTCGAGGGCCTTCGATTGAGTCTGGCATGCCAACCTTGTGAGATTCAAAACCACAAAAACTCAAACGTGTCAATTCACCAGCAAAAGAAGCCCTTTCAACTTGGCTCCTACTTTTCAGAATGTATCCTGGAATACACCGATCGCCTACAGTTATTGGGAATTGAGATATCCTCAAACATTAACATTGGGCGGTTCGTTGAATCCAAGTCTTAGGCTGCTGCTAGGAAATTAGGCGTCTTAGCAAAGGTGCAACCTTACCTCACACAAAAACACCTCTTAACCGTGTCGAAAATTTAGGTTCGGCCATGTGTGGAGTACCGAGTACTGCTGTCACATTTGAGCTAGTGCAGCTACGAGTAAATGTCATCTATCATCATTGAATTCAACGGAGAGGCGTGCTAAGGTGCTTATTGTTGAACCTGATCTGGTTGCCAGCCTCTTGTTATTATAATTTGGAAAATGTGCGCAAGAATTACATGACATAATTCCCCATCCTTCCACCATTGAACAATATCCAATCGGTACGGATGACGCTCTTTGCGTCATCTTTTATTATGCATACCGCGAAGGCCTCCTATTCGATTATAAGTTTTCAAGTGAAGAGAGAATAGGCTTTTCCTAAGTTAGTGCACTCTACCACCCATACTTCGTTCCCGCTTACCATCAGGTAGCTTTTTCCTCATACTGAGACTATTACCAACAATTCAGTGTTACGAAGAACTGATTAAAACACCATTCGTACTGTCGCGAGGATAATATTTTATATGGATCGGATCTGGGCTGGGATTCTGGGCCATGAATTTGAAGCTATGTTTCCGCGAAACAACTTGTACCTACGTTTTATCTATTTTAAAACATTAGAAATAACTGATAAATCGGGAGAGGCCTATAACCTATCGAACTTGCTAAATAAAAATGTTTTTCATCTAAATGAATGTAATGTCACTGTGATGAAAAACAACAAACTCTTTTTCTATGACTATAAATAAAATTGTAGGTAGATACAGCTCTTTATACCTCATGAACAAGGTTTATTTCCCGGGATAAAAAGTAGCCTATCCGGCAAGTTAGGTTGAAAGCTATCCGTGTGCCAAATTTTATCCATATCCGTTCAGCGTTTTTGCGTGATTGAGTCACAAACATCCAAATATCGAAACTTTCACATTTATGTATAATATTACTAGGACTAAGATTAGGATTACTCACAATTTAAAAACAACATCGAAATGAAAGATATTTAATTCAGAATGATGGATGCAAAATCAAACAAGATATAAATATGTAACTTCAAAATGCTTGAGAACTAGTCATATGTTTATTAAGATCGTTGAATAATTTTAAACCGATGAGGAAAAATATAATACTCCGCAATAATTGGCAGGCGAAAGGGTTTTCCCAGTTTGTTTTCTCTGTAGCAACAGCATCGTTGAAATTTCTCGAAAATCTTCTTGTAAAAAATCGAACTGTATCCATTATCTGCAATAATACAGAATACAAATCATAAAATACAGGATGTTTTATTTTTCATTTCACGAGTTTGATACCCGGCTCAAGCAGGTTTTCGTACATTACAATACCTTTACTTACTTACTTACAATAATACCTTATTGTTTTTGGTATTATATACATTGCCTAGGTATTGCATAGAATACCGGACTACGTAGATTGCACATGTAATATGTAGAAACATAAAACATTGTTAATTAATAGGTACATATTATATTTAAAAACATAAGTGGACCTAAAATATTTCCTTGTGGCACACCAGATACCATAGTAAAATCTAGAAAGAAAGAGTGCCAAGCACACTTTTGTTTTTTGCGTGTTTTGACACCAAATTAAATGAAGTGAAAATGGATGCATTTTTTACATGTTACTTATGAGGAAAAAAATTGTTTTTTTCTTTATTTAGATGCCAATCTCTCTTTCTTTCTTCTTTCTTCTTCTATCTAGTCGTCTGTTGGTTGTTACCTTGAAAAAGTAGACTTCAGACTTTTCTGTATCTGAATCAGTTAAGGGACTCTTACTACCTACTTACCTACTAATAGTACCTACTTAGTACCAAATACCAATACATACATATGAAAGTTTGTTTGTAAGGATGTATGGATTTTTGTTATTCTTCACACAAAAAATACTGACAGATTTTCATGAAACGCTACGGTGACAGGAAGACGATTTGTTCTTAATAAGGAAGTCATTTCACATCAAAGGCTATATTAAGATCTAGCTTTTGCCCGCGACTTCGTCCGCGTTATTACACTTTAACCCACAGGTGATCCATCGCAATTTCAAAGTAAATCCCCTCTCCCCTTCATACTCTTTAGGGATGATTTCCATGATCAAAACTATTCTGTCTTTCGCCGGTTACTTAAACTATCTTGATACGGTTGATATCACATCTTCCATCATAATAATATTAATTAGGTACATATATTATATTCTTGTAACTCTTTACATTTTTTGCAGCGGACACCAAAATAGATCGTTATATTTTGATCGTTATATCGTTACATTTTTATTAATTTACACAATGTCTTTATGAATTATATAAAGGTCTTAATACTTAATTATAATTAAATTAATTATACGGGTATTGAGCAGTCTTTGCGTGAAATTGTACAAACAAACATCCATAAAACCTCGCGCATTTCTAATATTAAGATAGGATATTAGAATAGAATAGGATATATAAGACGTATACTCATATGTATAACAAAGCAGTCGACCACAATAATCAAGTCACATAACTCACATACGAGACGGGTCTACCGCGCCATTATCGGGGTCACTCACCTTTTTTTATTTCAGGAATTTATAATATTATCCACATGTAAAAACATTTCGTAAACTTTGTGATATAAACAACATTGTAGAAAATGAGCTGTTAAAAATCGAGACCCTATAGTTTTAGGTAAGATATTATTATAGATTGAATTGATTGATGCAGGTAAAAAATAACTAGGTACATATAAAAAACTACAAATCATATGAACAAAAAATTTATTACAAAATATATTTTACTTAACATACTGACTGTTATTTTAACAATTATTGCTTCATTAACACATTGTACGATATAATACGATTATATTATTCTATTAATTACATAATCGCATCGACATTGCATTTTAATATACATAAATTATTGTATAATTAATTTATAAATCGTTTAATTAAAAATTCAATATTATTACTTGTTTGTATTTACGAAAGAATGCAATGTTTCTTTTGAGTAAGTTAAGTACATTTTGTAAAGGTAATATAAATTTTCAAAATCTTTGAATGCAGTTTTACTCAGTTTGGAAAATTAAAGAATGTTTCCTTTCAGTAAAATTTGCCATTATCGACTAAGTATTAACTTTTCCTCCAACTACATACCATCTTTTTTTCCACCCTGTATATACGATTACCTAATAATATGTCGCAGGTAGGTAACTGGTAAATATTGAAATCGAGATTTGATCAAATCCCTGTTGCTATTTTAACATCATAAATTATAATGATATTGTTTGTGAAATTAACAAGAATGAAATCAGTCATAATAGTCTTGATTATTTCGAAATTAATGTGTTGGAATTATGTTTTCAATTATCTTTTAAGATAAACGAAACTTTTTGTTCCATTAATTTTTTTTATATTATTAATAAATGAATACCCATATTTTAATTATTTTTACGTAAGAAATGTAACATCGTTAAAGGAGATTTCTAAATTCTGCGATCTGTGTCATTTGACGTACAGCGCGAACAACTTATCTGTGAAATGGCGAAAATTGGAACTAATGCCGCCCCATTCTTAAGTTCTTTGTGTTCATTCATTGAAATTTACTACGTCTCGAATTGCGTCCAGTGATTGGTCCAATGCGTCCGACAGCGCCCTCTGTCAGTTCACAGATAAGTTGGGTTCACTGTAATTTGAGTTTGAATTAACTTTTTCTATTTGACATTTTTTCTACATATTGCAAAGCGTAATTTTTCATGACATTCCATGAAAGCATGCAAATATTGCCATCCTATTAGTGTGTCCCGGATTAAAATACCATATTTATTATTAAAAACAAATCTTTATCTCCGTATATTATCTAAAATCCATTCCATGTAAGCAGAGACCCGCGTGTAAACTCCAGGGAACCCGCCAATACCGCATCTCTTGGAGCCATAGGACACAATTCCTCGCTGCACGTAGCGGGTCCCGGAGGACCCTAGCCGCCCGGGAACCATGAGAGGCCCTCCAGAGTCCCCACCGCACGAGTCCTTATCCCTGACGCCGCCAGCGCACAGCTGCTTGTCGTAAATACGTGGTGATCTGGAAAAGAGATGTAAACATCACAATATTGTCTTATGAGAGAGCGTCAAAAAAATCCGCTTGCATTTGATAAACCACATCTGAAATGTTCATTGGTTAATAATAACTAATTATTTTGGCTAGTAGGTTACAATTAACAATTGCATATGCGCTATAACATGGGGTTCTTCAAAAAAGGTGTAAAAAGAGTTCTTTTTTAGGATTTGCACTAGCTATTCCTCTGGTATTGCTCATGTTCATAGACGACGGTGACCACTTACCATTACGTAGCCCGACTGCTTTAAAAAACCTAATCAATCAATATTATTATGTATTTACCCATTGTAAGCAGTCTGACATTCAGTATTAGTGACGACAGGTAACTCCACTTTCAGCAACACTGGCGACTGCAGCCCATCTTCCGTGGCGCCCCATCCTGCCACTACACCCAGCCGTCCGTCCAGCCTCTCATCTCTCAGCTCCGGTGTCGTCGGCAAGCATATTGGCTTCATACTGACTAAAACAAAATATTCGAAATGATTTAATTAGTATGATATTTTTGAATACAAGGGTGAATATCAAATCGGCAAATTTTACGTGTCCACGTTGAGAATCAATGTGTAAAATGATAGAATGTTTCTGATTTTTTTATATAGTAAACTACGTATCCTTTTAATTGGGGCCACATTGTTTTTTTAAATATATGTGTATATAAAAAATCAGGGTAAAAAAAATGCCTTAAAATTCAAGTTTGGTGGTATGTCCCAGCTCCATTTTTTGATATAATTTCATTCACCACAGTGACAATTGAAGTTAAAATAAAAAATATATAATTTCGTTAGTATACACATAAGACACACTATCTAAAAATAACTAAACCATATTATAAAATGTTATTTAACATCACAGGATACTCGATCAAAGTTTGTCCAAGAAAAAACCAAAATCTTGGGTGCACTTGTTCAACTTACTAAAACATGAACTTTCTAACGTATGCGATCATTTAATTTTTATTATTTCGCATGGCACAGGAGTGTGGTTGCGCTTGAGTATAACGGGTATGTGATTAGAGCTATGACTTCCCGCCAAAACAAAAGTACCCGCTTGGGTGGCACAGGGGGAAAAGAATTGTTCAATTTTTGGTGGATCGATTTACTGTCTATTTTAAAGTGCTTTTATAGTAAGCTACACAATATAGGTCTGTACTGATTTGGATTACGCATAAAACAGTTATATAAATTTAATTGTAACTTAAGACCCCTATTTTTAAAGATTTTTTTTATGCATGGTCCAAGTTTGGTGGCTCAATTTTGGTGGATTTGGTGGCGTTTATGCGTGACCAAAATTTAAAACGAGCCACTTGAGTGAAACTAGGGCTTCAAAGTGTTCGCCAGGGATCTGTTTATTGGGCAAAGTCAGCTTACGAGGTTGAAGACCGAGTCCAGCACCATGTTTTCGTCGAAATCTGAAGTTCTGAGAGATGGTCGTATGCCTCCACTCAAGCTCCAGCTGCCTGCGAGGACAATAACAATCAAGCTAAACTGACCCGACACTACACACAGGATATCCCGGACGCCGCCTGTATAAGATAAGAGAAGCTCTCAAACAGCTTAAAAAGAACAAGGCTCCGGGAAATGACGGATTCACAATAGCTTCTATGAGCTAATGGGAAACCTCTACTAATGACGCTCCAATAGCTGTTCGTTTCCGTCATCAATACTGGAACTACCCCGGAAGCGTGCAGCAGAACTGTAGTGACTCTGTTCTTCAAGAGGGGCGAAAAAGCCCTTTTGAAGAACTATAAAAGCCATTGCATTTCTGAACCACGTTTGTAAGCTGTTTGCGAGGGTGCTCACAAATCGCATGGCAGGTTTGACGAATTCCAGCCTCCCGAACAAGCAGGATTCCGAAAGGCTACAAAACCATAGACCATAATATACACATACTGAGGCAGATTATACAAAAGACCAAGGAGTATAATCTGCTGTTATGTGTTGCTTATATAGACTATGAGAAAGCCTTTGATACTATCGCTATCGGTATCGGTACTTCATTCTCATATCGAGGTGTCATATCGACAAACACTTCAGTTTGTAATCATCAGGTACCATTTCCGTCAGAGTATACGACACAGCTACGAACCCTATACAACTGCAGAGAGGTGTCAGGCAAGGGGACGTCATATCTCCTAAACTGTTCACTGCTGCGTTGGAAGACGTGTTCAAGCTGATGGAATGGAAATAACGTGGTATCATCGTGGTCAATAGTGACATCACACACTTGCGATATGCCGATGAGATAGTCTATCTGGCAAGATCCCTTGAGGAACTTGGTAAAATTATAGGGGACTTGAACAGCGCCACAATCGGTGGGTCTTAAGATGAACATGGACAAGACGAAAATCATGACCAATGTCCATAATTATCATGTACCTACGTCCAACTTCGAGAAATAAGACTCGTAGAATTCAACTCGAATGGGCTGCTTTCGGGAAACTGCGTCATATCTTGTCGTCCAAAACACTATCTCATTGCCTGAAGTCGAAGGTGTTGTTGCAGTGTGTGTTGCCAGTGATGACATACGGCTCAGAGACGTCGTGCTTTATTATTATTGGCCTTATTCATAAACTCAAAGTCACAAAGCGGACAGAGAGAGAAAAACGGATGGAGAGGGCTATGCTCGGTATTTCTGTACGTGATCGAATCAGAAATGACGTAGACGAACCAGAATAATCGACATAGCTCATCGAGTACGCCGGCTGAAGTGGCAATGGGCTGGACACGTAATTCGAAGGACCGATGACCATTGGGAAGAGGTCCTCGAATGGCGCCCACGTCTTGGAAAAAGGAGCATTGGAAGCTCCCCAACCAGGTGGACTGACGACCTAAAGAAGAGAGCAGGTACCCTCTGGATTCAGAAGGCACAGGACTGGTCAGAGTGGCGCAAGTTATCGGAGGCCTGTGTCCACCAAGGGCTGATGGATTGATAGATGTTAAATAGTAATATCTATATTTTTTAACAATAGAGTTTTATAAAACGATGAAAGTTATTGATAATTCCCGAGAATTCGTGATATTAGCCACTTTGAGCTTTATTTTATTGATATTAGAGCTTTTGTGATAGAAAAATCCAATTTTGGTGTCACTGATTTTCAATTTTGGTGGGCACTTTTGATTTTGGTGGGCGATTATCAATTCTGGTGGCCACACTAGACTTTGAACTTAAATATCTCAAAAAGTTATCGAGATATTCATAGACCTCTTGAAGGTTCTTATAGCTTAGACTTTCTATTCTTATACCAGGTCCTCATTTTTCACGAAAACTGAAGAGAAAATTTCGCCACCAAAGTTGAAAAAAAATGCACGTTTCTGATATTCACCCACAAGTTAATTTTTTGCTTTTTCGTCTTGGAAAGGTGCATTATCATTGAGAAGAAACGGCGAAAGATTTCGTCAGAGCACTCTTCATGGAGAATGAGCAGCAATTCTTACATTGGTTGGTCATTGGCTATTATCACCGCTTACCCGTAAAAGATAATTTTTAATGGAAATAGCCGACAAACGAGCTGACTTTCCACCTGATGGTAAGTGGCTATCGTCGTCCATGAACATCAGCAACACCAAGGCAACACTGATGGGTTGCCGGCCAAGAAAAAGAAAGAAATTAATTTAATAAAACATTAGAAGCGCCTGACGCACAAGATTGAGCAAAGTTCATTCAGAATAAGCAGCCGCAAGAATTTATCCAAGCCAAACATCATTACTGGTATTCAATAAATAAGAAAATAAATCTAAACTTTAATCTTAATCTAAATAATAGTTAGATATACGTACAGAGAGTAAAGTCGGCAGGTTCAGCGAGTCTCACAAGAGCTATGTCGTCAAATAGATTCTGTGGACTGTATCCAGGGTGTGGAATTACCGTGTCAATTTTCACCGTCTGGAAAAAGTATAATTTTTTTAATGGAAATAGCCGGCAAACGAGCTGACGATCCACCTGATGGTAAGTGGCTATCGTCGCCCATGAACATCATCAACACCAAGGCAACACTGATGCGTTAATAATTGTTTGATTGAATTGTATACGTATTTATCTACTTTGCACCAATCTGCGAGTACAATTTTTGATGATATAGTTTGGGTCATACGTGGTTTTGACGAAGGAAACATAATAAAGGTGGATAAGACAAGTATAATAGGTACCACTATTATGGAAAACTGCAAAAAATAATATAATGCAAAATATAATATTTGTGCAGGGTATCAGCACAGTATAAGGAGACATTTTACTGTGGTATCAGCTGTGGGTCGAGCTCAATATTAAACTTGTCTATCCTGTTATCGTGTTTAAACAATCTTGAGTTTCTTTATTTCTATATAGGATTTTGATTAATGTCTACTGGTGGGGTTTTTCAACTTTATTCCTAAAATCCCACTAGTCTGAGATTACCTAGCTAAGGAGGATTTCCGGCAATAAATTTTTGTATTTTTTTTAGAAAAATTTTTGATCGGATTTTTGAGGTATACATAATTATGTAGAACTTCATGACATGTAATCTGTAATGGACGGATGTAAATTCTGTGCGTGATTTTGTTTTTTGTCATAAAAGTATTCAATCAAGCATAGTGCCGTAACAAATATATCAAAGATGTAATTTTAAAAACACTATAGGTAGTCCATTCTTACCCGAACAGGTTGGGCACAAACTAATTCTCCATCTTGTCTTTCACAGTCCGGATCTTGTCGTATGTCATATTCTCCAAGAATGATTCCAGATAGGGTGAGCCTCTCCCCCAAGAACGAAACACAATGCGCTGCAGTCAACACGTACCATTCCGTGATGAGAGTTCCACCACAACTTAGTTTTGTTCCTCGCGCTGTAAGGGAGGTAATACATTAGAAATATATTGTTACACATGTACAATAAGTAAAATTTAAATAAAATCTTGAATTATCTCTTACAAACATGAAAAAGAAAAGCTAATGGGCATTAACAATGTTCTCAGAAAAAAATGTCACAGAGGAGAAAACGATGAGTGACTTGGAATAAAATTCTCTTGTAAGTTTTCAACAGCACCATAATTATTATAATATAAAAGGACGTTTTATCATTAAAAAGCTGTATTTTTTATAATTTCGGAAATAGGGTACAGACGTATAGATAACGACTAAAATTAAGGATTGTTATAAAAAATCCAAAATGTAACTCATTTTTTTAATGCTGCGCTTATGACTTTGCTTTTCGCTGCTTACCTGAATCATATACAATGAGCACCATCCACGGCATTTCAAATAGTCTCGTTCGGTTGCCGCCAAAAACTCGTTCTTCTTCAATAACACCACACTCTCTAGGAAGTATGTCCATATTAGGATTCCTTCTATTATTAGACTGTCCCCCTGTAGAACCTCTATTATTGTCATTAAACTTATTGTTATTATTAAAGTTTGTAGTAACTATATTTGGATATTGACTAGTAGTTTCATCTTTACTTGTCTGCCAAGGATTCTTTGGTCTGGTTGGAGTGTCGAAACTGTGAGTAGTTCCTATACCAAAAGATGGTCTTTCATATGATTCTTCGGAATCCATCTTACAGCAAACCTGTAAATGCAAAGAACAATGTTTTTATACAGAATTTTTTTAGTGAAATTAATGTCTACCTCAGTAATAAGCTTATCAAGTTATAAATGTTAAATAGAATTTCGGTTTCATTACGGTGATCCCGTCAGTGAAGCAGTAATGGAATGAGCGTAATGAAGCAGTGATAGCCTAGCGGTAGAACGTTGGTCTCCCGAACGAAGGGCCCGAGTTCAAACCCTGGCACGCACCTCTAATTTTTCAAATATTATGTGCGTATTACAAGTTAATTATCACTTGCTTCGGTGAAGGAAAACATCGTGAGGAAACCTGCACACCGGAGAGTTCTCCATAAAGTTCTCGAAGGTGTGTGAAGTCTACCAATCCGCACTTGGCCAGCGTGGTAGACTATGGCCTAATACCCCTCACATTGTGAGAGGAGACCCCGAGCCCAGCAGTGGGACAATTATGGGTTGTTGCTTTGCTTTGCTTTTTGATCCCGTCAAAGGTAAATTGATTTTTCTGAAAACTGATCATTTTGATTTGATTTGATTTGATTCAGGATCTTTAAACAGCTTAGAAGGTGCAAAATACGACTAAAATTTTTTTCACACTTATTAGGGTTCGGAAGTTAAATCGGAATCCTTCTCATTTTTCGTGTAATTTTTTTGCATGATGCAAATAAAGGTAGGTACGGTAGTTTACGTATTTTTAACTGACTTCAAAAAAGGAGGAAGTTTTCAATTCCACTGCATTTTTTATGTGTGTAACCTCATTACTATTTTACTGGGTGTACGGATTTGTGATTCTTTTTATATTCGAAAGCTGGCGCTTGTCATGCTGTACCATTTTAATTTGAGCCCGATCTGATGGGTTGTTTTGGAGTTTTCCCTTATTTTGAAGTCGGTTATTTTTTGTAAAGAATAATTCCAGAAACATACCTTCGGTTCGTCATAATCAAAGCCACAGTTGAGGGCATGTAGTTTTCGCCTTAAATAGGCAGGCATTGGTGAACCGGCTCTTCTTATTTCCCGGATGAGATAGTCACATTCTGATAGGAGTTTGCATATGCCAGCCTCGTCTTCTGCTATACAGCTATCGTCGATAAACGCTGGAATGGATAGAGAAATAGACAAATTAAATTTATTAATGGTTTAATCACAAATTCTATTATATCTATCGTATTTTGGGAGGCCTTGAGGTCCAGTTCTTTTTTTTATTCTTGGCTGACAACACATCAGTGATGGCTAAGGTATTAGTAAAGTCCATGGATAACGATGACCACCTACCATCAGGTGGTTCGTCTGGTCGTTGTCGACAAGCCATCTAACAGTAAGTAGCCTCTTTCAGAAATGATGCAGGTAGAAGCAGCATCATACAAAACATTCCTAAATGTTTAATATTATAGAATTTTTGTGTTATGGTTATTATCAATCTTTTGATGACTGTACATGTTTCAGCTACCTCCAATAAATGGCAAATAGCTATATGTACTCTTTAAAAAGTGGTCTTCCATTTCGTGAAAAATAACTGACTTCAAAATAACTCAAAAACTACTCGTCAGATCTAGCTCAAATGTAAGTTAACCACATGGCAAGCACCAGCTTTCGATTAAAAAAAGAATCATCAAAATCGGTCCACCCAATCGAAAGTTCTGAGGTAACAAACATAAATAAAAACAGTCAAATTGAATACCTCCTCCTTAAAATATACATATAATTATATCTTTACAAGTATCAATCCTGCTATATAGCTTTCATTATTCCTATTTATTTACAGTCGAATAAGATTGGCATCTTAGTAATTTTTAGTCATAATTTTAAAGCAAAGCGGATCGGACGAGATTAGAAGCGTATGTAATCGAGAAAAACCTTCCTTGAGTTCAGGTGCGAACTTAGCAAAAATGTCGTCTTATTTCTTTATGCTCTGCCATCAAATTCTGATTTTAAGACACTGTACAATAAATAGTAGAATCTATTAAATTAAATTAATCTATTAAATTACGTGGGGTCCTAGCGCTTTAAGGCTTTTTAAGGAAATAACAAAAAGGTTAGTCGATATCACAGGAGACCGAAGAGCTGGCAGCTACCTCGGACAAAGAATTAGTCTTGCTATTCAAAGGGGGAATGCTGCCAGTATCTTCGGAACCTTGCCTAAAGGGACTTCTTTTAATCTTAATATATGTATATATCGTCCAAGGCTGGGTTGGAGTGTATACTGTATGCTTTCGTATGTTCAGATCATCTCTGTAAACCATGTATCAAAGAGCACTTCAGTACTATGAACATAGATCTCTCTCTGTGGGCGTAGTTATATGTCAGGACTGCCAGGATACTAAATAAAACACACAGTTCAACAGGCACAAGGATACTCTTCGTTTAATGCCTGATAACACCCGGTTTCATGAATTCAACGTTATTTAGTTTTCTTTGGTTTCGCGATACTATATCAATCTGTCTATCGTAATGTCAGTTCTTCTTATTCTTAATTTTCATAGATAATACGAACTTATTTGAGACTGTGCCGACACGGCCATTCTGAAAAGACACACGTCCTCGTGTGTGAATCGTACGAAATCGCGTCATTTTAAACAAACGTAACATAAACCAAGATCTTCAAAAATCATTACTAATTTGGATTAATTCACCTGAGCCACGTACCATAGTCGTTAACTTCAACTATCAAAAGTAACAACAAAAATGCCAAACGATCTTTGAATCTCGAGTGAGTCCCTCAATCTCCACGGCTTCCAAAGCCAACCAACAATCTCCACGGTTCCCACAGTCGATCAGCAATCTCCATTGCTACCATACACATATCCAACAAGTAAATAACGTCACCCTCACCAGAGCAAAATGCGCATCGCGCACCCACGGACTACTTGTGCTGCAAAGTTACTGACTCGAGTTCCCATGTTTTCTTACTTCATCAACAATCTCATTATTAAAATCAAATTCGACTGGTACATGACCTACAGGCATTCTCATTAACTTTAATTTACTTTACTGCCAAAAGTTCACTGCTTCGCTATGTGTTTTCGCTATGGAGAAGAAGCAGCGGAAGAAACTCCATAACAACACTTTTTTTAATACGGAACTACCAAATTATTATTTGCGCGATTTTAAAATATTCACGTCACGCGTAGGGTCGTTTGGTACGTCGCGGTCGCGGCGTCGTCACCGAATCAAAGCATCTCGTTCGTTTGACTCACTGTCGGCCATTGCTGACGACTCACACGTCCTCGTGTGATCATTCTGTAAAGACAATATCAACACAGTAATTCGTTCGGCTATTCTGACTTCAAGAATAAAGGGAAGTATGTGTGTGTATGTTTTTTTGTGTGTGGTCGTAATCCCAGATAAAATTTCTCAACTCCCATATCAACTATGTTCAATAAAGAGACAAACTCATTCCTCAATAAAAATAACGGAAAGGCGTTATAAATTCCCGTCTCCATCCATACTACTCAATTTTCATTTTAAACGTAAACCACAAGTAACATCACATCAAATCGTAATTCAATTAAATTCAGTTCAATTCATTTTATTTGTCTTAAGTACATTAAGGCACTTAGCCTGTATTAGTCATACAAATATTGTCATCAAATTCGAGTATCACATCATCGTAATTCCTTCAAAATAAACTTCAAAACATTTTAAACCGCTTTTACCTCAGTATTCAGACGCTTTTGTTATTGTTCAACCAGTATTTAAACAGCTTAAGCTATTATCCAACCTGGTTTTTTACACGTTATGTCACAGTTCAACACACAAAAAAAAATGGCTGAAGGTTGATCATCATCATTAAACTCAAAGCTGAGAACATCATCAAATTACTCTTAAGTCAACAAATTAACCACTTTGCTTAGTACACATACATTACTGATTCTTTCTGTATCCACCAACGCCTTGCTCGAGCGTTCTCACAAGGGACACGCTAATACCAAGCGTTCCCACCCCATGTGTCACTAAGCATTGTGTTGGCCCAACTGCCTCATCACCATCATGCGAAAGGCCGCATTGATCTCTACTATAACCATTTAACCTTCAGACAATTTAAACAGTCACGGCTGTTACAGATAAAGAGACCTTATTAAGCCACGCTTAATACGAATTCAACTAAGAATACTGGTTAAACAATTTATCTCATAGATTAACAGATTATAACCCTAACCTAGACTTACCTAACCTTTTTTTAAACCTAACCTAACCTAAACTTATTAGTCCGCAGTGGTTTTGAGCACCGCAGTGCTGCTTAGAATCCATACGGATTTATGTGGATGATGTGTATTCTAAGAGACTCGAAAATGCTCAGAAACTATCGAATCGAAGACGAATACTTGACGCACCTAATCTTCTCTCTGAACTCAACATTTACGTACCATCCAAATCATCTAGATCACCATGGTTCAGAATTTTCAATGACGCACAATGTAATTCCAACTAGAATTATTCGCACATTTAGGAATATTTCCAATCATAATGACATTGACTTATTCACAAGTGAAATCCACAAGTTTCGAAAGGCTCTAATTAATTTGATTTCTTCAGATGCACTCCAATCCTCAATTCAATACTACTATTATCACTTTTTTCTATAATCATTGTAATTATTTCCTGCCCATTAATGTTTTGTTAAATTATGTTCCTCTGTGTGTCCCCAGTCATAAACCATCAGTGCTACATCTCATTGTTAACTCGTCTCAGTCAAATGCATGACCACCAAGAAACGGCCATATAGTCTATTTCACTAAGAAGGTTTTACAATATTGGGACAATTCAACAATACCGCCAATAATCGCGTAAGACTCTCTTACTATCGCTCCGAACACGTATCACTAACAATCGTTCCGTACCAATAATAAAATTAAATGAAATTAAAAAGATTAGTATAGGCAATTTGTCGAACGATCCTCAAGCAAACATCGCCCGCATCTTAAAAGCAAACAAAAGTTATTGCTCATCTCATTTATATACTCCGCCACCGCAAGTGACGTCCATTCGGACACAAACTGTACTCACCAAATAATCTCCATCAATTTATCTAAAGAATAGGATCCAAGTTCTAAGACCTGGTGTCTATAAATTCCGTAGTAACGTTGTAGGATATTTGGAGAATTAAACATTTCTTTCTTTCTTTCCACTAACTGATCAATTAGGTAAACATTACAATTCAATCAATAAATAATCATCAGCACCACATCAATTATTCAATCCACTTTTGCATTAATAAAAAGAAGAATAACTTTATAGCTTGACGTCGCATCAACAACTCATCTCGTCATCGTACCAACAAATCCCAGTTTCAACATTAGGACATCTTAGAATTTAGGAAACAGCACCGATCATTTGTGAGAAAGTAAGAAACACAATTATTTGAAATGGGTTTTTGAACTTAGGACCCACCTTGATCTGATTGCTTTCATTCCATCTTATCACGTTTAATCTAACGCTAATTAGATCATCTATCATCCTCAACTGTATGAATCGAACATAACATTTCAAATTCAACTCTGTTGAAGTGAGCAAGTCTGTAGAAGAGTGGTCTGTAGTCAACACGACATTTCAAAATTTATTATTCATCATAATTGTCATCAGCCGTCACATCGACAGACTATAATACTTACGTCAAAACATAATATGTCATAACAAACCTTGATGACAATTTTGTCCTATTAATCCAAGAACAATCAAAACATTATCACAAAGTTATGCAGGCAAAACACGAAATAAAATAATGCTACTATTTAAATATGCAGTCACCGTTACTCGTCAACTGAAGATATCAATCTACCATTCATTCCACTTTACAACGATCCACAATGTCGCACGATCATTAAAGTTGCCAATACACAAATCAATATCAATCTTACAAAAGAGCTATAGGTGCGTAGTTAAGGCATGATAGGGAACGCTACCGTTATAATCAAGGCATCTACTCGACCATCTTACCATGTTCAAAATCACAATGCAATCAATGATAGAATTAGATGCATAATTATGCTAAAGCGACATGACCATTTGATCACTGGTGAACACCTCATAATATAACGTAGCATCACAGATAGGTTGGTCTTTCCGTTGCGTTATACTCAACGATATAGTACCAGAAGAACACCATGTTACGATTGCATCTTTCACCAACTTTACCAACTAACGAGAATTATCTTTAGTTTATGAGTATTCATTCGGTTCTCTAAAAGTAAATGAAATGTTAACAACTGAAAGCTTTATGCCAATCATGCCGGGGTTCGACCATGCACAGGTTAACTCAGTAGTCAGCACAGGACACAGCGCTCGCAACAACGCCGGCAGGAGCATCAACAACCCGTTGCAGTTTAGCAGGAACCAGCCTCGCTCACACTCGCAGCTATACAGATTCAAATCTCGTCATTTTTTCCTTAGCTGAAACATTTAAGATAGGTTACTCTCAATTGCATGATATTGAGCATCATATTCACTGGGGCTACTTATCTTGCATTCCTTTCGTGAAAAACCTGAAACCAAATGCTTATTTCCATCTATTTCTCGAATTTTAGTCATAAGTACCAACGCGCTGTGGATTTTTAGATAAAGCCCAACTTTGCTATCACACTCCATGATCTCATCATCTCCGTTATGTTTAATTGATTTTGTATCGTTTCGTGTAAAATTTTCCTTCACGTTTATTTCAAATGTCATCCAAACTGTTTTGTCCGTCATTTATTTTCCGACATGTATTTCTCAGATTCTCATGAAAACTGTATCACCATCTGGGTTTTTTTATCCCACGCCTGATATCGTCCAAGGCTGGGTTGGAGTGTATACTGTATGCTTTCGTATGTTCAGATCATCTCTGTAAACCATGTATCAAAGA
The DNA here is from genome assembly GCA_911387775.1 of Thymelicus sylvestris. NCBI lineage: Eukaryota > Metazoa > Arthropoda > Insecta > Lepidoptera > Hesperiidae > Thymelicus > Thymelicus sylvestris. The sequence goes on along the minus strand of OU426905.1, from coordinate 10,571,414 downwards.
GCACTTCAGTACTATGAACATAGATCTCTCTCTGTGGGCGTAGTTATATGTCAGGACTGCCAGGATACTAAATAAAACACACAGTTCAACAGGCACAAGGATACTCTTCGTTTAATGCCTGATAACACCCGGTTTCATGAATTCAACGTTATTTAGTTTTCTTTGGTTTCGCGATACTATATCAATCTGTCTATCGTAATGTCAGTTCTTCTTATTCTTAATTTTCATAGATAATACGAACTTATTTGAGACTGTGCCGACATATATAAATTACGTGTCACGTTGTTTGTCCGCGATGGACTCCTAAACTACTTAACCGATTTTAATCAAATTTGCACACCGTGTGCAGTTTGGTCCAACTTGAAAGATAGGATAGTTTAGATCTCAAAATAAAATAAAAACTTTTGACAGAACGAAGTCTGTCCAGGCAGCTAGTAATAATATATTTTAATTATTGTATTATATTTTTTAAGGTTTTTAGTTTTAGGTCCTTTGTACATTAAGTATAGTATTAGTTATTTTGTGTTAATTAAATTTGAATTAGGAAGGTAAATAAATGATACAGTACAGAGAAAATGTTATGAGTGTGTGTGTGTGTGAATAATATGAACAGTAAGTGGCATGTTTTAGCAGAAGACTGTTAGCATATAGCCTTCAGTTAATGTAAATGCGTGAGTAAGGTCAACTTGTTGTTTAAAAAGAAGTTTATTTTGATGGGGTGATGGGTGAAGGGCATATTCCATCACGTTTCGTTATGAACAGGAAAATTTCACGAATTTTTTAAGAAAGTTAAAGAAACATGATAAATATTTTCCTTCATGAATTCAACGATTATTATTTTAATTTTTAACACGTAGGTACTTTTAACACGTACCTACCTACATTCACACTACGCTCATTATTTTTAAATTGCGTTTTATTCTAGATTCTACGTTAAGTCCCCTTGCAGAAGGTTGATAGTATTCATATAACTAAGCTTACACCGATCATAATCATAGATTTATTACAAGCTGATAATATTTATAAAATTATGTTTTAAGCCGCTAATATGCTGTTTAGTGTAGCCATTTTTACACACAGTCTTCATTAAGAAATAGCAGATATGGATAATTTAGTGCTTGTCTTTGGGGCTTCATCCATCCTTTTTTCGCTATTAATTTCGCCTGTTTAGTTGATGACGGTACTAATTTCATTATTTATCGAGCATCATTGCCATTTGGCATGCATGAGTCAAAAGTGAAATAAAGAATTGGACGGAATAAAAGAAATTGCTGCTTTAGGAACGGCTAGAATGAATCAATTTTACTCAGCGATTTTATTGTATTTTTATACAGAATTTATTTCTCAACCAATTAAACACAGATTTTCAATCAGAATTGTATTATTCCCTCAAGTCATTAGCATAAATAAGATAATGTAGTCTGTTTGGAATCCTTTTAAGATTTGTAATGCCTTTTTGATAAAAAGTTTAGTGCACATAATTTAAGGCTTGCTGAAGATAATATGTATATTGACTTTTATAAAAGCAACTTTATGGATGCCAAGTAAAGTAACAGGTTTTATTAGGATATTGTTTCTTTAGACGAAAATTTTCCTTGTTACACATTTTTTAATACATCTATTAACTTATGTATGGGTTTCAATATTTTAACTAGAGATGAAACGGATATCCGGTTACTATCCGGTTTCCGGCCTATCTAGCCTTGACCGATTTTGTAGATTCTTTTTTAATCGAAAGCTGGTGCTTGTCATTTGATCCCACTTTTTAAGCTAGATCTGACGAGTACCTAGTTTTTGAGTTATTTTGAAGTTTTTCTTGGTAAAATTCAGATTATTAGGTATTAACACAGGTTGACTCATGCTCATGAATGTTGACGATGATTTGATGTTGATGAAGAGTTGAAGACGCTTGAGATTGTTTACAAATATTCAAATTTTTTTATGTTATAATTTATAAAAAATTCCTATCGATTCAAAAGTCCATCCTCTCATATTATTTGCATTTGAATCATTTTTACGGTCAAACTGTACCCTCACAGGTACTCTAAAGCTATAGGGCAGATTCGACCTAACTTATGCGTCTTATTCTGGGAACAATTGACATACCTATAGCGAAAATTCCAGATTTAAATAAAGAAAGCAATTATATCGTTTCTAAAATTAGAAACTGTTCAAAACAATTTTAGTATTTTTTGGTAACGAAGTTAATGTATTAGGTGACGTGGAACATCAAGGGATCAACCAAACTACTATTATATTATAGATATTGAATTGCAATCATCGCAAAAATAATAATTATAATAAGTACAATAAGTCAAATTTCAAACAAATAACTAAGGTAACGGCTCCAGTAATGGACGAGGCTCCAGTAATGGACGAAAAAAAAAGTAATCATCTAGAATATGGTTATGAACCAGTTTTTTTATATTGGCAACACTGTTTCATATACTATACTCATCGGACTGCCTAAGTTTAACATTTTATTCAATTCGATCTGTTAGAACACAATTTAGCGCGAACTTAAAATTGTTCGTCATTGTAAATTTATATTACCGGCTTTTCTTAAGGAAATTGTTAGTGCGGTAAGTAAAAAGTTTCATCTGTAAATTTGTATTGCTTTTTTTAAATCAAAATGTGTTTTGTTTGTTTGGTTAACCATGAAATTAAGTCTATAACACACAGTGTTGTTACTCCAGAGAAGTTATATTTGTTGATATTTTGTTGGTGTTCATTACTGGTGCACTATAATTGTATAGCTCCAGTAATGGACATAATTTTATCGAAATTTTTCTTTGCTACTGTGTATCCAGAATTTGAACTAATTTTACTCCTAGTATTATTTTTTACCATGAGCTAGCTGCAAATTATGAAAATGTTGCTATTATTGGGTATTTTACAGATATCCAGTAATGACACTAAAAATGATAGATACTGAATTATTATTACTAGCGTATAGGACCGACACCGCGAACCCGAAAGCGCAATGAACTGTAACCAACGGGCAACTGTTTTCAGTGGATCCTGTCAATTTTGAAAAGAGAACGAGGGCTCAATTTTTAAAATAGAACCTCCCGGCGCGACACAAATTTTACAGTGTAAAAGAAATGAAAAAATACTCAATTTTTGCTATTTAAATTGTTACCTAGTGTTTTAAACATATTTTTGATTTTTATTACTTTACAGAGACGAATAATACTGATAATCTGATATATTATAAGTGCATGCCAAAATTCTTTACTTACAGATATATCTCATTACTAAAATTGACAGCAGAAAATTATAATTGTTGTTGCTTAATTAATTTAATAGACTAGCCGTCCCGGCGATCTTTGTAAAGCCGGACAAATTAATGCCATGTTACTAAATTTTAACTAAACTCGTGTACGTGTCTCCCTCTCCTGCTCCATCTCACTCTCCTCCCTCTCCCTTTCTCTATCAATTAATTAATTAATTCTTAATCAATTCACTCATACACCCATTCATTCCTTCATTTACTCATTAATTTATCCATTAATTAATTCATCATTCAAATACATTCACTCGTTCATTCAAATTCATTCATTTGTTCATTCATTCATTCATTCGTTCATTATTTCATTCACTCATTTTATTTCATTCAATTACTCATTCATTCGTTCATTCATTCAATTAATCATTCAGTGTTTTTTTATCAACATTCGATTTCGCAGTTTTTATTTGTTTATTTCCATTCATATTTATTAATATTTGTAAATTAATCTGATTTAGTTTAGGTAGTTAATACCTATATATGAAGCTGATAATGTTGATATTCATAAATTACTTATCCATACTAATAGTATAAATGCGAAACTGTTTGTCCGTCTTTCACGTCGTAATGGAGCGATGTTATGGTATGATTTTTATGTGGAGATAGGAGGCCGGAGAATAAAGTAGGCTACTTTCTACCGCGGTAAAACAACTCATTCCCATGGAAAGATCCATTATGATGTGTATTTGTCCATACTTTTATACTTCCATATCCATACTAATATTATAAATGCGAAAGTGTTTGTTTGTTTGTTTGTTTGTCCCTCTTTCTCGTCGTAACTAAGCGATCTAATGGTATGAATTTTTGTATGGAGATAGTTAGGATGCTGGAGAATAACATAGGTTACTCTTTACCGTGGTAAAACAATATGTCATTCCCATGGGAAGATCCATTATGATGCGTATTTGAATCACTCCATACTAAAAGTAACAAAGTGTTGGTCCTCTACTTCTCTATATGTATCAGTTCGTAAAGTATCTATGGACTGATATAAATTTATAGTTAGAAATATTTATATTTTTTTATATCTTATAAGTTAATGCTTGACTACAATCCCACCTGATGGTAAGTGGCGATGTAGTCATATATAAATATTGATATAACTTTATACTTATATTTGGAAGGCCGAGGAGGGTTAGGTTCATAGGTTCTACAGTTGGGAACCAACTGTCTTACTGTCTTAGTAACTTTTAAATTTTGGATTTGTTACTTATTTATTCTTGCACTAGGAATATGTCATGCATGTAAAACCACTCATTGTTACTTCCCTGTGAACACGCGGGCGAAGCCGCGAGTAATAGCTAGTTAATAAATAAAAAGCTTAATATTAGTACAATTTTAATTATTTTCTCTTCCTTAATGCTAACCTCATTGTCAATTTAGAAAACTTACAAGTACCTAACCAAGTTCCTTAATGTGAATATTACATGTAAAGTTGATTAAACAAGTGCTTGTCAGGCCAAGCGCAATGTAGGGTTCTGAAGTAGTAAGTTTATCGACTATTACTTATTGACTACATAAAATAACATAGCCGGAATAGTTTTTCTTGCAAATTCATCATAAACTATTTTTCACAATTGTTTCACTTGTCCAACTCTAACCGTTTAGCCAGCATGGCCCCCCTACTTGACTCTAACCAAAATTAGCTCTTTAAAGCCAAATATTTTGCAAACGAACCCCTTATTCCAAAAATGGTATTTGAAGAACCATAATATTTTTGGAATTCCTTTTCAACGATACCCCACACTATAGGGTACACGAAGAATAAAAAAATCATCCTCACAATACCTGTAGGGGAGGTACCCTGAAAAAAAAAAAGTTTTTCAGTATTTTATTCCAGTGTTCTGGAGTTTTAATAAATAGGTATATTCATGTCAAATTACAGTTTTCTAGCACTAAGGGTCTCGGCGCTTTGCTTTGGACGACGGACGGACATGACGAAACTATAAGGGTTCCGATTTTACTTCGGAACCCTAGAAAGATATTAATAATTATTATTCTTATGGATTTTCATCAGAGATTAGTCGATAACTAGCCTAACTAGTTTTATATGATTCGTGTCCATTACTGGGTGTCCATGACTGGGGTATGTCCATTACTGGGTGTCCATGACTGGGTTTTTGCTGTCCATAACTGGGTAAAAAAATGATAATTTTTATTTGTTAATTAAATTTAAACCAATTGCAATATCTCACGCGTGATACAGCAAAAATGTTGAATAAGAACAGGACTTTACACTTTAAGTACTTTCAGGTTCTTAACTTTCACAATATAGGTAAAATTTCACAAATACCACAAATTTGCTGTTAAACCGTCCATAATTGGGGTGTTTACCTTAGGTACATCTAGGCAGGCTTCGAAGAGGTTTTTCACAATATTATGTTCGTCGCTGACAGTGGCGCTGCGCGTAAACAAACGACGGGCTACTGCAACTTTGCGGCGTTCACAAAATCTCGATAAATATTATTGTGTAATGGGCCCCATTGACGATGCGATCGATCGGTGCGATCCGTCGTTGCCGACCGATCGCAACGACGGATCGGTAGTGTATGTTGTGATCGTGAACGATTTGCTTGATCGCAGACGATATCGGCGATCGCAACAAAAATCTAGGTATGCAATCTTGAATATCGCACCGATGAATCGACAGTGTGTGGACCTTTGCGATCACCGATGCGATTTTTGTCTCATTCTGATGCCAGCCGCCACACCGCACGCATCGCATGCCTTCAATGCCTTGGCTAGTGCGTTACGTACTTGTTACGTAGGTACTACGTACCTATCAACATTCGATGGACGAAACAAATATTTTTTTTGCCGTATTGGGGCGGCTTTAGAATACTAAACCCAAACCCACGCTGGATGGGTGTCGTAAGAGGCGACTAAATCCGGCCCGCTGGTGGTAGGCCCTCGGAGGGATTATATTGGTAATATTGATTTTGATTGTTAATTAATACCATTATTACTATTGTTATTACTTCATGGGGTTCGCTTTTACTTTTACTTTTCGCTTTTACCTCTGGTGTTGCTAATGTTCATGGGCGACGATAGCCACTTACCATCAGGTAGATCGTCAGCTAGATTGTCGGCTATTTCCATAAAAAAAACTTCGTGGACTTATCGAGGACTGAAGCCGCGATGACAATTCAATATTAAAAAAAAGAAAGAAAGAAAGAAAAACCTAGTTAAACGCTTTATATTAGCTTTAAACAGTTAGACTAAGACTAAGTTTGGAAGACCAAACTTCGTAGACTTATCGAGGACCGATGATAATTCAATATTTAAAGAAAAAAGAAAGAATGAAAGAAAAAAAAGTTCGGTTATGTTCGGTTTACACCTATTAAGTAGTTAACTAAATTTTAAGTAAATTAATACGTGTAAACGGATAATTTAGTAGTTTTGTAATCAAGTAGAGTTTTATTTTTTTCTTTTGTAGCCGAATCAAAGTTACTGCCACATAGCTAAGGAAAAGAAGTTCATTTTCCATTTTGTAGGGCACGTATTGAATTATTTGAGCACGTCTTTATCCTTCCGTGTCAAACAAGTAAATGTTTGATAGCGATCGATCGTTGCGATCGATCGTTGCGACCGATCGTTCGTGTATGAGTGGCACTTTTGAACCGATCGATCGTTGCGATCGATCGCACCGATCGATCGCATGTCAATGGCGCCCATAAGATGTAACCATCTCACTACTCCTAAATACTCTATTTACTCTGTTTCATGCGGAAAAAAGAGATTTGCCGAGACCCACCTTCTCCCCAAAGTAAGAGTAGATGATATTTGACTTGACCCTCTCCCCTACAGAAAGCCTTACGTAATTAATGGACGCCCCCTAAATGCCCAATCAAAATAAAGTAAAACCAAGTAGGGTTTTACCACAGAAGACATAGTTAATTGGTTTTACTTTCTTTTAACACTTTTTGAAAGGCACTCTCATTCAAAGTGGGTTTTTCCTCAGCGGGCGTACAGGTTCATTATCGCTGGCAAGTGTCGTCAATTTGGTTTAATTGGTATTATGGATGGGGAAACTTACATCGGGTTATATTTTTAAAACAGGGAAATTCTGAATTCAATTGATTTCAGTTGGCATTTAACTGTGGGGTCCATATATTTCAGCGAAGAACCTGAGCGCACTGGAAGCACAGCATGCATAACAATCATTACCTGGGCATATGCCTAGGCCATAGATTATAGAGGTAAGGGGGAATGACTCTATCGTAAAAGAATGTCCGTTAAATATTTGTGACGCTACGGTAGCCACAGGGTACATTTGAACTACGTAAACAGTTGAAGTTTGGTATACAGGACTGTCATTGTCTAACTTCAGTCTGTCAAAACTGCTACATTTATATGAGTCACTTGCCCCCTATATGAGTCGTTCTTCCTTACCTCTATATTCCATGGCCTAGGCATTCCTTACCACCAATGGGCGCAGGCTTTAACATGAGAGACGACGCCATAAGCTCGTCCGTTGTCCGTGTAGCCTACGAGCCGCGGACGTTGGCTTGGACTCATACGTCAGTTATTGACATATATGGGATGAATTATGCTACACTGTGCTGGGCACGAGCTGGGCCGGGCACGAGCAACTTCACTAACATTTTACGAGGCTACGCGGACGTCGCACGGTGTAGCATAAACACTCGATGTCCGCGTCATATAAAATGTTAGTACCGTGCCTCGTCCGTGCCTCGTTCGGGGCACGGCTCGTGCCCGGCTCGATGTAGCATAATTCATCCTTAAGTAGGTAGGTACTTACCTAAACAATTTTAAATACCAAAGTATTTATTACAATGTTTTCCTTAAAACAGCTAGGACCAGGTAGGTTAAACAACAAAGTTTTGTTTTCATTATTTTATTTAAGTATAATAGTGGAAAAAAACCGGCCAAATATGAGTCAGACTTGCACACGGGTACCGTAGCGCCTTGCAAAATTCGGCACTCATTAATTTATTCCAAAATAAAAATACCTACCTATTGCAAACAATTAAAATATTCATAATAATATAACTTCAAAGTTACCAACGTTAAAAACTAAGTTTTCAATTAGTTGCGCGCAAGGCATCTGGGCTTAACAATTCATTATTCACGACACAACCTAATTAACTTTGCTTCATATCATAAACGTTATACAAACGTAACTTACTGCATTCAGCTTGCAACGACAGTAGCAACACAATCCAAACATACTGTAAACACTTCATATTTACATGTAACTTATCACAATTTTTGTAAACACTACACTGTTTTTTGTAAACACTTCCGTCACTAATGACCGCTGATTGATTCAAGCCTCAATTTAAAGCATCCGCGCGAGATGATAAAACGTAATAAACGTATTCATGATAAAGAGGATTAAATGACAGTTCATGAATATTGGATCAAAACATTTTACGTCTCGCTTTGTCGATGTACCAGCCGATTACTGAGGTTGGGAAACGGGTATGGTCAGTGTCACCTCAAGCCTTGTTGGGAAAACACCTAGTTATACCGGGGCGCGGTTATTAACCATGTTTACTACAATAAAATTTATTGCTTCTCCGAAACCAGCGGAATTTGACTATGTCGGGTTCAAAAGTCGTCTACTGTGACGTAGACTTGATCCGCGAGGCGCCATCTTTGTCGAGACAATGAATTACCATACTGGTTCCGCAAGTAACACATCAATGTAATTCGATACATGTACGATGTACGTGCAAATATACGTTCAACTGATAAATAATTCGACGTAAAAACACTGATTTACGCAGAACAATGGCATGTGTTATGCCAGTGGTCTTCTGTCGTTTCGCTTTGGGATAACTATTGCCAACGAATCTAAACACGCGGTAGCGTGTAAGCCAATTTTCTAGCTAACAGAATTGGCGAGCAGCACCGTGTGTAATATTACACGAACCATTTGGAGCCACTTTTGACCACCTCATAACTCAAAAACTATTCAACATAAACCTGTCAAATTTGGCTCATTTATTAAGACTTGCGAAATACATACGTCTTCCAAATTTCATAAACACATCTCAAACGGTTATTTAGATATTAACGTCCAAAAATCGAGAAATTTAACACTGACTGACCTATAGATCAAAACTATTTCCAACTTCCAGGTGACCTAGAAAGTTAAAATTTGGCATGCAGATAGGTAGTCGGGTGAATACAAAGGAATAAATCTGAAAGTAGTAATTTTTTATCATTTTATGATAATTTTTCAAAAAATTTATTCTATTAGGAACACTTACTTATAACGCCTGAAATTTATGAACAGCAATCAAAATTGATGACAGGTGGTCATTATGTGGAATATATATAAGGAGTGGAATACCACCCTTAATTTTTTTTAATCGAAACATATCAGTTTTAGTACTTTGTGAAGCTTCTAACGGGGGGAAGATGTTCAGTGTACGTACGTATTATTTACGTACAGATACTGGGATTTAGTATTAATTATTATTTCAATATTTAGCGGACATGAATAGTAGAAGATCATTACTTATAAATAATGAAGTAATAGGTATTTTGGACCAAGGTGCACTAACTACCGATTTAGTTGAAGGGCACTATTACAGTTCATGTATAAGGTAACAAAATTAATCAGTAACGTTATGAATAAGTACCTACTAATAATTTCTGTACAAAAAGTAATGATATCCCATCAAAAACATGAATGTAAAGTAAAAGCCAATTTAAAAAAAAAGAATTGAGATCTAAATGGGTGCCAAGTTCTGTGTAGAAAAGCCTAAAATTTTAGTCACAAGAACATGTAATTCAAGCTTTACATTTGAATTGGCTAGTTTTCATTAGTTAGCAACCAATAAACCAAATTTTAGAAAAGTAACATAGGTCATCAACAGACTTAACAAAGATAATTATACAAATATAATATTATAGCCTAGATAGGTACGTGAAAACTAACCAAGTCAAATGTGGAGCTTGAATTACATGTTCTTGTGACTAAAATTTTAGGCTTTTCTACACAGAACTTGGCACCCATTTAGATCTCAATTCTTTTTTTTTAAATTGGCTTTTACTTTACATTCATGTTTTTGATGGGATAAACATATACACGCACAGAAACTGTTTTTAATACCCATCCAAATTTTCCTATTTTTAAAGGGGTTAATTGGGGCAGCATAGAATATATATACTGACCCCAATCCCCTGTGGCAAAGAAGGGCCAGTAGACGAAAGTCAGCCCCCGTGCTTATTCATAAAAAACATTGTATTAAATTTTATCATTAATATGTGTGTTAGTGTGTTGTGTATTCCACCGCGGTGTATTCCAGGGATACATTCTGAAGAGAACAGTCAAGATGAATGGACTCCTTTTAGTGGTGAATACAGACGCTTGTGTTTTTGTGGCGTTGTATCTCACGAGGTTGGCAACGCCCCATTCGGATTGCCTGAAGTGTAAGATTCATATTGATTCGATAGGTCGATAGTTGTTGGGGTCAGCACGACTGCCTTTTTTGTTGTATATGTCGGTGAGGCCACGAATCTCCAGTGAAGGTCCAGGGACGGACCTCTATATTGGTTCTACAACGCTTGTCCGATGCAGAGGTTGGCATATAAGAAACGACATGACATATTTGGATTATGGAACTGTCAATAAGATAGAACGGATGATCACGTAGTGTTGAAGTACTTGGAAATATTGATGTGAACGTTAGGAGAATTGGAAATATATCATGGTGCAAAGTAAAAGGAATATCATTTCATAACCAACACCGTAGATTACCCCTTCTTCGTCATATATATTTTAGTTGTCAGTTTTTTCCACAATTTAACGCGGCTGAAACCGCGTGGCACAGCTACTTTAATATAAAGATAATACAGTTACATTTTTATTAAGAAAAATGCATTAACATAGAGTTAACTTGATTTTAAAAGTCACGCAAAAATATTAGGTACGTAATATCGATAAGAACAGCAATAAATATCTGAAAACTTCAAGCCCAGTGCAGGAGTCCGCCAGGGGTACATAATATCACCGTTCTTGTTCAATTCGTACACTGAACCAATTGTGCTAATTACACTTGTAGACTGGACTGATGGTGTCACCATTTGTAGTCATAAGATCACTGCGCTATTTAAACGATACCATCTTATTTGCGAGTAGTGCTGATCATGGAAGAGCTCAAAATGGAGCGCTTATGCGAAGAATTCGGATTCAAACTCAACCGCAATTAATAAAAGTGATGATAGATCTTGCCAACAATAACCTACCCTAGATTGCTAAATTGGACGTAGTTCCTCAAAAAAGTTACAATCCACAAACATATTTTGAGATAATAGTATGTCCAATTAACAATCTCGTTTTGAATCGTAGAGCTCAAATGATTTATTTCACCTTTTGGTTTTAAAAGACGGTGTTAAGACTGCCACACAGTAGACACTAACGATACAAGATGGTCTAAAAAGTAATTTTATTAATGATTTCACTTTTCAATAAAGTATCAATGCATTCCGGAACATTTTACGAATCACAAATGATTTTCGGAACATATTCTGAATTTTATATAAGATGCATTGGGGGCCCCCTTAGACCGGGGCCCCGTAAAATTGATACGGCTTGGGCAGCCCGGTTCAGCCTGGTTCTGGAGATGTATTTGCGCCGTGTAGGTAGGAGGTACACGACATACTTACAAATGAAGTGAAACCGTCACCGCAAAGACCTCGAGAAACAGGTAACAATTTCCAAGTAATTGTGAGTTCAGACTTAAGAATGACAAAAGATCGTATTGGCTGTGGTACTGGCGAAGCGAGGAATTCAATGACCCGTGAAATTTTTAGTAATGAGTATTTTAACCCTGTTTCCACGCTCTCCATAGCAAATAATTTCCTTATCGCCAGCAATTGCGTGCCGGTCGCAAAGGTGTTGTAGCGTTTAAACAAAAGTCTGTCCTCAAGGTCCTCACGTTTATACATAGGTCGATAGGTCTTTCAAAAATGAGTTTTCGAAGACTAATTTTCAGTTCGACAGAAATCCGTTTGCGAAATATTAGTTATGTTTTAATTTAAAGTGCTAATTGTGGGAAAATAAAAAGCTCATCATAAATATTTCAAAAAGGTGTATCATAATACCTTTTTTAAGGCAGTGTAATCAACGTAAAAGTTCTGTCCCACTAGGCCCGTTGAGTTGTTCCGTGACGGGACACACTGTTTAGCAAATTTGAGTCTCACTTGTCCCGTGGGACTAGTAAGATATGACAGGCCAATCAGCCCTAATTATAGTAGATAGGGCACGCGACCTGCCAAAACCCCAAGTTAGAAAGCTAAGCAGTGGATTGTTTTTGGATTGCAACACGTTAGAGACACAACCATAGCCACAAATCGAAGACTCTCCACGCGCTTGCCATCAACATTTTTATCCACATTATGGTTTTTGATTTCATTTTTTTCAATTTTATACTAGCTCTTATCTCAATCTTGAATAAGTCACAGTTTAATAACAAAATTGATATTTAATTTGCTCTCCTTTTTACCTAATACCAACATGTGGCAAGATCGGTCATGTCGTTTGGAACTAATTCAATTTTATCGCTGCATTCGATGTACTCGCCTGTAAATAGCCAATAGAATACGCACTCCAGTTCCAAGTCTAGCCTCTTATAAATAATACCTTCTACCGGACATAAATCACGTAATTGTAATGTTTAGATTGTGCTCTATAATCATAGTGATTCTTCTTTTGCGTCATGCATATTCTGGTGAGTGGTGAGGTAATTCATATTCCCTGTATTATGAGCAAGAACACTCAACTTTCATGTTCGCAAATGCAATTTTTATTTTTAATCCACTTTATGTACATAACTGTTAATCTGATAATTACCTTTTTATCGAGTTTTACGTCGCTTTCAGTACATATACGCAAATATATGAACGTGTTTTTCCAGTGTTGATACTTGATATTTAAGTATGTTTGAAGTCTGAATTGGGAATGGAGCTATAGGATCGGTTCGGCGACTACTGATTATGGCTGTGTAATTACGTCTCGTTCACATCTTTGACGAAAAAACTGTTTTGAAAAAACTCGATTGTAAAGCGATTCTACCGAGTTCTACAGTGAGATGGTAGATAGTAGGTACTCTATATGTAAAGGTTTGGTTAAATTTTAAATCGTAAAATGATGCAAACTGCAAACAAAATCTGTCAGATTTTAGATTGCAAGCGTATTATCATTTAAATATTAAAATTAACAGTAAAGATGACCAATGAAGTGAAGCCCCGGAAACAACAGCAACTGCAGAAAATGAATAGAAGTAGTCCAGTACAAATCAGTCAGTTCATACCGTGTTACATTAACATTCAGAAGTGAGAAAGCTTAAGTGTCTCTCCGAAAAATTAAGGGCAATAAATAATAATCAATATGGGTCTTCGCAGAAAGACAGTTACCAACAAAATTACAAATACGCAACGTTAGCTAAATCGCGATGTGAATTATACTGAAATATTTATACTGAAATATAATAAAAAAAGGCCTTATTGAGCATGTTGGAAATAGTGATTTCTCTTTCATCCCAATAGTACCATATAATAGAAATTAAAATAAAAAATTTTTTTCGAAGGCCAAAGAACACAGTAGTAGCCAATGATATTTAAAATATAGCTACTTTTTACATTATAATATCATTGGTAGTAGGTACTTTTGTAAAATTTTTGTAATATTAGAAAGTGTTTTTAAAGTTGGTTTAGTTAGATGAATGCTTTGTATTTGTATCGTATAATTCGTATATGAGTCTATACGATAGAGAGAATAGAGTAACTGTTTGTTTAAAGGTGTAAAAAAACAGTAAAATCACAGTAAAATGCGTGAGTCGTATACTTTTTCTTTCCACTGAAACTTGATCCGAGCGTTGGAAGAAAAGGGGTCCCAAATGTTCAGATTGTCTTTGAAATATTTCTGTGGTAGAACACTTTTCTCCATGTCTATACCACAGTGACTGGTGCATTTATCACCGACGTCACCGACAAATCCAATGACTGAACCGGAACCAATTTGGGTTCCGCATGATTACTTAATGAATAAACTACTTTAGATCGAGTGATCATGAGTGATCTTTGTATTGTATTCAAACGATTTCCCAAGAACGAAATGAGTCTATTTATTAATGTTATCGATGACGTCACTCTAATGGTAATCGCAAAACACATTTTGCATGCTATTATACAGTATTGCATTGAATAAAACGTGTTTTAATGAAAAACATGCAGTTCATGACTTATTTTTTTAATTTGTTAATTAGTTAATGTGTCATATGTTTAATACAGAATCTAAATGTACCAATAGATACAGGGTGTAACGGGGAGGGGTGAATTAACGGCGTACAAGGGGAGGGGGACCTCAATAACTACCACTTAAACCCCTGTTCAGCAATATTCAATGGTTCAGGTGATATTGAAATGTATTTTTCTGAAAGATTTCTTTCAGAAAACTTGAAAAGACAACTAGATATTGATTTTTTTCCCTTATCTGTTGATATTTTTCCCCAATGCGCAATAGTAGGCCTTTTGTATATGTATGTAACCGCTGTAAATCATTGATTTATAAAACTAGAAATAACATTGAAACAACAAATATTTTTTAGAAAATTAAATGTTATCATTAACTTTCAGGGACTGCAGAAAAAACACTTGACTTTTACTTTTTTTCTAAAAACTCTTAAAATCTACAAGCATTCATGTAGAGTAATCCCTACAAATATAATTTCGTTATTAATACGGCAATATCTTAAAAAAATTACTGGAGTCAAAAGGCAGCGAAAATCCTCTATAATAAAAAAAAATAAAAAAATTAGGTATTACATATAGTTAAGTACCTGGTAGCTATTTGCGATTCTTATTAGTAGGTAAACTATAGGACAGTCGGTAAAAAGAGAAAAATGTAGAAGCAACAACTATATAATTTAGTTTTAGAAATATGCGGTCAGTATTGCAGACGGGGTAAACCGAATCAAATATTGTTAAATTTGAATTTGCGTCAGTCGGGAGGACGGAACTTCCGGTCTCCGGCTCGGGTTTTTTTTTTTACACAAATAAGTTAATGCTTGACCATGATCCCACCTTATTTATTATTTATCTCGCTTTCCAGGGATACTCAACGATGCGGCGGTTATTTTTGAACTTTCGAACAAACTATGATGATAATTAAGAAATAATTAAGTCTTTCCTTGAACCCTACCTCGTAAGGTCCCCTCTTGTCAAGCATGAGCCACCCAACGACTTGTAGCTCTGGCTAGGAAAGAGCCAGTTTTTTCTTCCTTTTCTTTCTTGACCGAAAACCCTTAATGCTTTTGGAGATGACGGTGAAGTTACCATCAGGTGACTCATCTGCTCGTTCAGCTACTCCAGAAAAAGGATTAAAAATAAGTGGTGTTATTTCAACAGAAGTCATATCAAAGCACCCGGCGTGGACGATCCTGGAGTCAAACGAGTGCGGCGACAGTGCCGCGGATCGGATCATCGGCGGACAGAACGCGGCGCTCGGACAATTCCCCTGGCTCGTGCGCCTTGGGTACACTTGTAAGAATTAAGTAGTAAAAGCACTGAATAATAAATAGTTAGTTACATTGTAGTTACAACGCGGCGCGGGCGGAATGCATAGTGCTGTCAGTTGTTGTGTAGGTAAGGGTACCAGGTTAAATTGATGTGGTAACAACGCACGCTATATAACATGGATTCCTTTTAGCATATTACAAAATTTGTAGTATTTTACATGTGTCATGGCTATAGGTTACATATAGTAGCCTTATTTTTTATAAATAAAGCACAACTAAGAAAATGCGTGACGCTCCCATAAATATAGGGATATTTTCGTCTCCACTTAAATTAGGTTTCTGACTGTACGTCACACTATCAAACTACGTATTTCGTTATTCTCAATAAGTAAGTATATTATCCTTCCTACAGTTCCTACCCAATATAGCTTTAGGAAAACGAAAGGATATCCATAAAGCGTTATTTTTGAAGTTATACATATTTTTATGGCGTTTGGGAAAACACACATTACGGTTTATTTAAATATCAGTTATGTATTTAATTAGTATTTCAATTAGTCCTCGAATGGCGCCCACGTCTCGGAAAAAAGAGCATAGGACGCCCCCGACCAGGTGGACTGACGACCTGAAGAAGACAGCGGGCATGCGCTGGATTCAGAATGCTCAGGACCGGTCAGTGTGGCGCAGGTTAGGGGAGGCCTACGTCCAGCAGTGGACCTCCAAGGGCTGATATATGGATGGATAGTATTAGTATTTCTAATTATATTGTAAGGTAAGAGTGATCCATTTTGAGGCAATGATATTATAAAAATAGAAAATGCATGGGCACGTTTTGCAATAGCAATAATAGCATTCGTCATTAACAGGTAGGCAAGCTGCCAAAAAATAACCATTTTATATGTCAGCATCTTAATTATCATTCCCTGTCTGACAAAATTTTTGCAACCCACCATAATACTTGGAAATGGTATGAATTATAGCCTGACTTCTATCAAAACAATCGGAGGAAGGAGCCCATTTACACCTACATAATATTTGGAACCAAACAATATTGTTACACTGCTATTTACATACAATCACAGAACTAATTTATACTACCTAGTACATTATTAATTTCAATCATTATCTTACATCATTCTAGAGTTCCAGGGCACATGAATTAATTAAACCTTATTACATTGTTAGTTATTAGTAAAACAAATATATTATGTGTAAATGAAAGATGATCATTTTGCCAAAGTACATTTTGCAATTATAACCGTGGAATACTTAGTTCAAATTGTCGCTATCTAAGTAGTCTCGCCTCGAAATAGTCTAGCCTAATAGAGGCTAAAGACTACGTTACTTAAGTGCTAATATTATCTTTTTTAAGGAACGTATTGACTTTTGAGTCAAATAAACTAGTAACTGTAAATGAACTAGTTAAATATTTGTTATTATTAAATAGTATTAACCTGGCTTGTTTCCTCAGTGAAAGATGATGACGACGTTGAGTGGATGTGTGGCGGCGTGCTGGTGACTGACCGTCACGTCCTCACAGCAGCCCACTGCTTGGACACCGCGTCTGATGAGTTCGACCTGTAAGTACCTTGACCACTTCTTCAGGAGAGCCAGTAGTATCGTGTCTATCCCACTAGTTCCATTGAGTTGTCCCACGACGGAACAACTGGCACTATTTTACTACCTCGTAGTCTCATCACCAGTATTTTTGTGTCAGAAGTCCCATTACGTTGCTAGACTCAGTGACGTTTCACTGTATTCACACTAAGATATTTTTTATACGGTATGATTAAATAAATTGTTTTAAATATTGTTCTAATTAGAACTAGGTATAAGTACAATATAATAAATACTGAAATGTGATTCAGAATTTGAATTTAAACCGTTATTATTAAGTGAAGTGAAAGGGTTAATTCACGTCACTTTAACATATTATGTGAGTTTTTAATCTTGTAAACTGAAACACATTACAAATATTACAATATCGATGTTTTTGGGATTGCCAATCGGATTGATTAAATTATTTTATACACCACAAACGCCATCAATGCATGCTTTTAAGGGGCTCCAAACAATCCCTTTAAAAATACACATTTTCAACTTGTATCTAGCAGGATTAATGATAGCATTATGACCAAAAAATCTATCTATCTTAGATTGATGCATGCTCTTTAATTTTCAAGTAATTATTTACTATGGTAAATACGAACAATTTAAAAAACCTGTAGATACTTTCATTTATATTTCCTGTTCATTTCTTTCCCTTTGCAAATATCAAAATAATTAAATAATACCACGTGAATAGATATCATATTAGGTACCTTGGTGTAATAAATTGGCCATTCAAATTGAAAAGGAAAAAATGTATTAAAAATAATTGTCCAGAATGAATAATGACCTGACCTACTGATGATGATGAGATGGTGCCAAAAAAGACGTAAAAAATTATAGACCAGTATCAACATTATCTGTATTTGCTAAACTATTTGAAGAAATAATACTTCAGAGTTTGAGTTATCACGCAAAATCAATAATTTCAAATATGCAACATGGATTTGTTAAGGGAAGATCAACCAATACTAACTTAGTGTCGTTCGTAGATAAAGTAATGGGTTATTTAGATCGTAAAATTCAGGTCGATGCAATCTATACAGATCTATCAAAAGCGTTCGACAGAGTAGATCACAGCATACTTATAAGGAAACTGTCGGATATAGGGATAGGTGGCTCTCTTTTAAAATGGTTTCATTGTTATGTATCTAATAGGAAATCTTATGTTGCATTAAATGGTGTAATATCTAGCACTTTTAACTGTTATTCTGGTGTCCCTCAAGGATCTCACCTCGGGCCCATGCTATTTTTAATATTTATAAATGATATTACGGAATGTTTTTACCATTCCGAAGCATACTTGTTCGCAGACGATTTAAAAATTATTAAACCTATTAGAACTATTGAAGATCAATTATTACTGCAAAGTGACATTAATAGACTAAATGTATGGTGTACAAATAACAAAATGGAACTAAATATAAAAAAATGTTCTCATTTATCGTTCACACGAAATGTAAATGTATTCCCTACTAAATATGAGATTAATAAATCATCATTGAAGACCGTGTCTACCATAAGAGATTTAGGGGTAATAATGGACACTAGACTGAATTTTCAGGAGCATGTTTCAAACATAATTATGAAAATTATGAAAATTATGAAATTACGTTGGGATTTATAATTAGAAATACTAAGCTCTTTAAAAATCCTAAAACCAAAATTATTTTGTACAACTCAATGGTAAGAAGCACTTTGGAGTATTGTAGCCAGGTTTGGGCACCTTACTACGAGGTGCACAAGAACAGGATTGAAAGGGTGCATCGCAAATTTTTCTACGTACTGACCTACAACATAAAAAATCTCGATTCATATTATAGGAGGCTAGCATAAAATGACAACTTTAGAAAAAAGAAGGATACAACTGGATCTTATGTTTTTATAGAAGGTTTTAAACAGCAAAATAAATTGTTCCTATTTACTTGACATCATTAAAATATCCGTGCCGAGCAGATTACCACGCCCTGGAATATATAAACTGTTCTCTATTCCTATGAACCGTACAAATCTAGGCAGGAATTCTCCAATATCTAGGATGACAAGATTATATAATTATTTACCTAAGAGTCTTGATATAGATATTTTCCATGATACAATGTTCTCCTTTAAAGGCAAGATCAATAAACACCTTTTAAACACTATAAAATGATAGCAAGCAATTATTGTAAGTTAAATATTATTCAATTTTAATCAATTTATTTTAAATTATTCGTTCAATGTTAAGTATGTTTTTATAATATTTTATAAAATATGTATTTCTTTTTTTTACATGCATTATTATAGTATGGAAAATCAGTTTTTATTATTGTAATTTGTAATTTTAGCTTTTTATATTATTGATATTTTGTCTGTTGAACTGATAACCTTTTTATATAAGTGCGGAGTTGATTTTTAAATTTTATTTTGTTTTGTCATTTTGATTTTAATAACATAATTATTTACGCAGATTTTATTCATAATCATGTTTTTACATTTTTAGCTAATAACGATGAATTTTGTAGTGGGCTTAAGCTATTTTTCATAAGCCGTGATTGCCTATAAGTAGAAAGGCGCACTAGCAAGATTTTAGGAAAGAATATGTATTAGGTACTTGTGTTGTGTACTTTCTGTTGGCAGTCCAAAATAAATAAATAAATAAATACTGACTCCGAAACAAAAGATAAATAATAGAATACCTAATAAATCAATGCGTAAATCAAAACCAAACAACATGATCTACTTGATGGTAGGTAGGTACTTACTTGGAAATCTATTATTTTGTAGTTAATGTACCGACGTCGGGGAATTTACTTCCTAATGAAGTAATGAAGTAATCGACTGATCGAACTTCCCGTTTTATTGCACGTACTGCGTCTTGTTTATTTATTGTTAGAGGAAAATGTTTGGAAATTAATTGCAGTGGAAAACGATTTTACAACTGTTACCTAACTACGTTTTAGTATGTAGTATGTATGTAAATTTATTGATACCATATCCTTATTTATAAAAATCTTTGAGAGATTTTTTTATTTTTGATTCTTTTTTTAATTTTTTTGGTGTCTTTAAGCTCGTCAATAGTTACCAAAACGAAATAAAAGTGACAAAATCGGTTGACTGACAAAGGAGAAAAACGAGTGTAAATAATTTCTCTCAGCCTATTTACAGCAAATCAAATTATTTACATCATATATGTAAATTCGTTTTTGTATACTGGAAATAAGATTTCTGGCCTATATTTTAGGTCGACCGGGTATGTAGGATTTTTCGACTACCATGAACAAGAACCACTGGAGCAGCGTGGTAGAGTATGCTCTAGGCCTCCTCAAGAGGAGAGACCCGTGCTCAGTAATGGGCCATTAATGGGTAAAAGCCATGAACAAGGAAAACAACTCACATATCAATTGGTAATGGAGTTTCTATAAGTTGAGTTGGAACGGACTTGACGTGCGAAAACCTTTATTCATCGCGAAATACGGAAGAGTCGATTAATTTTTTCCGGTTTCCTTCCAGTAACCTTCCTTAATCTGATGGTTACGAATTTTTCAATATCTCAACAGTGACACAGAGCACGCCGTTTACACAGGCATAAGGAAAAATGTAAAAATATTTTGTGGTATTTAGAGTTTCGTCTCTTTGTTTTTGTGTCACATCTTTTCTCCTGTATTACAGGATGCTAAATATTGTTTAGTCTTACTTGTACATATAGCATTGACGTAGTATTTAGGAAATAAAGTAATTCGCATTTGAATTTTTTACATAGCTTTAATTTTTTTTTTTTTCTGAAGACTTGTATCTTCAGAGGAAATGTTTTCCTAAGCTCTTAGCATTTACACGGACACACTTTTTTATCAGAACGTCAATCCGAGTAGGAGAGCACAACACAGCTACTGACCCTGACTGCCAGCTGGGTGTCTGCGCGCCGCCCGTCCAAGACAGGAAGGTGAAGAAGAAGATCAGCCATCCCGCTTTCAACACGCCTGCCTTCCACAACGACATGGCGATGCTTATCCTTGAAAAACCTGTCGTTATAAATGGTACGAGTATTTGGACGCTTGAAAAGCAAAAATTACCAAGCGACATATTGGGTGATATTGAGTTAAATACATCACTGAAATCAGCAAAAAATTCTGCGTCGATTGATCATAATTATCGACTGATGTTAGTTTTGTTGTCGCTTGGTAATTTAAAAATAATTTCAGCGTTTTTTTACGATTTTTTTTACTAAAAAAAAACTTTAAAATGCTCTAGTGTAATGTGTAAAGTTGCCAACATGTCGCTTGGTAATTTTTGCCTTTCAAGCGTCGATTTGTATTTCCTGACGTTGATTGAAGCGGGAGTAAGTATAAAATACAGCTTCAGTAGCTAAAAATCCAGGCTTCAACCCATCAACGGTCACGTAAACCTAAATTTTCTCGTCGAAATGAGAATTCCTTAAAGAACTTTGCAATGCTGCAGCAGTTTCTAATATGAAGTACAAATTTGAATTATCCTAAAGGAAGTCCTCTTACATTGAAACCTTTTCAAACGAATTCAAAACTGCGGAGTTCCTAAATTCTGTCATATTTTTCAAGTTTGTTACTTCAGACCGTCATTATTTAAAAATGATTTTAAAAAGATAGTTCCAGATTGGTCCTTTGTTTATGAAAATCAAGTTCTCATGATAGAATCCGGGAGGACTCAATTCCTCTCGATGATTCATTAATGGCGTTTGATATAGCGTTTATCGATAATTTTTTGGTCCTTTTTCGAAGACTATTTTTTTGTATTTGATACACTTGCACACTTACATTTTTTTACTTGCAATAGGCACGGTATAATACGATACAATTTCTACCGTATAACATCATCTGATACCGATTCTATCAATGACTATTCTATGTTATTCAGACTACGTGACTCCGATCTGCCTCCCACGTGGGGAGCAACTGAAAGATCTTAGGACAGGGGAATACACGATAGCTGCAGGTTGGGGAAAAACAAATATGACCACCGAGGAACGAGCTACTATTCTTCAGTTTGTCTCCGTAAGTACATCATGTTAATAAATGTTCTGTAATGTTAGATGTAAGTTGAATAAATAAATAAATAAATCATTCAAAGAGATGTCTAAAGATGCGTGCGTGTGTTCTCACATATTTTGTATTTTTAAAATGTGTGCTGAGGAGTTTCTTGCGTTACTTCTGTTTAAGGCACCTTTGTAACGGCGATGGAATCAAAATGTTTCACGTTCATAAGTATTATAATATTAATAACTATTGAAACTTTAGGTATTGTACCTACATCGTTTTTTATCTATTGTTTATTGATTAATTGTGTAATATTTTTATGACAATATTTGTATTATTTATTTAATTTTATGACATTTTTATTATATTACCTAATGTATAACAAAACTTACTAAGCTCCTGATAAAATATAAACAGCAATTGTTTCGTTGCCGGTATACTAATACAAGTGTTACAAACTTACAACGTACTCAAGATCACGTACAAACCAAATCTCAGTTTCCACGTATCACCGCGGTGTGTACTGTAGGTATGCATATTGACACATTATCATTTCCATCAAAAATATGCTCATTCACGAAAGTAAATATTTTCTTTGATTTCATCCCATGATTCATTTTATAAATTGACGCAAGTAGGTTTTTAAAACCTGCATACGAGGAACATGACGCACATGTGATTTTTTATCTAATCTCTTCAAATATTTTCACATGAAGAACGCTATAGTATCGGGAAATTTTTATTACATTTTCAAACTGCGATTACTGTCATCGTAATTCGTCACATATGTACATAGGATGTTTGTATCAGTAATAGAGGCTTGTAAAAATCGTTTAGTAAGTAGAGAAAAATATTGATGAACAATTTTGTTATTTACAGCGACAGCCAGACCACAGTATAAATATTATTACATCCAGACCTTCCTCATTTTATAAAATCTGAAACTTTGTGTACGTAATATAAGGGGATACGCTCAGGAGAACCCGTCAGATTAGTAAAAAAAATCAGACAATTTGAGCGTAGCCTAAGTTGGTGGAAGGGTAACGAAGTTTAAAAAAAGTGATGTCTTGACTTACACGAGCGCGGTTGTTTTTTTATTTATTTACCAGAATAACAAAAAATATGTAATCTGACGATTTCCGCAACCCGAAAGCTTGTAATAAAAATCGTCAATTAACACGTTGGCGGACGCGTCGGCTATGACCGTCACTAGAGAGGTGCCGGGTGCGTGTGGGTAGAGTGACGCACCGGATACAGCATTCGATATTTTTTTGCACTTTACAGGCACAACTGTAGGCATACGAATTTTCATACTTGTACCATATATTTCATCATCATCATTCCCATGTCATTGTTTTTTTTTTTATCTGTAGACGCTTTCCCCACCGCTGAAAGTGGAAACATTATAAGACCATTTATTCATGCTATCATCTACCTAATCTACCAAATCTAATAGGTTTCCGCGACGCTCGAGTAAATGCACATTTAGCATCATGGGCTCCCTTACTATAACAAACAAACCCATTATTGCGTGTATACTATATATTAGTTAGATGTATAGATTAAATTCTTTATGCACGTAATTTTTTTTCATTTCACAACCATTTCGGAATGGTGCTTTGTCACGGAGGTGAAGAAATGACAAAAGAAATGACTAACATAGGTCCTTTGTATGTATAATCCGTGCAATTTTTCCTTCTTGACAGTTGCCAATAGTAAATCCTGATGACTGTCTGTTCTTCGGAAAATGGTTCAAGATGGGCCCCGACCAGCTCTGTGCCGGCGGTCAGCAGAACAAGGACGCCTGTGGCGGAGACTCCGGTGGTCCTTTAATGAAGGTACTTGGAAAATATCTAGGCTCTAGGCCTCCTCAAGAGGAGACACCCATGCTTAGTAGAGGGCCATTAATCGGTTGAAACCAATCAACATTGGAAAAAAAACTTGAGAGGTGTCAAGGGACACCCGGATGGAACGAAGTTCCTTGCAGTCAGTACTAGGATAGCAAAAACAAGTAACAAAAATATCTGGCTTGCTTTCTATGTAAAAAAAACTACGACGGCAAAAAGTGTCGTTACAACTTTTCGTTACCATTTTTCCACCTAGCCCCCTTTCGCAACGCGCGATAAGGAACTTCGTTCCAATATGCTCATAGATTCATGTTCATTACGAAACCAACAGTTGATTAAAACCCGAAGTGCTGTCCATAAAAGCAACATCATAATAACGTGACTACGTCCGTCACAAATGTTGACGGAACCCAACGTTGCGGGGTGGGGTTTCTTTTTCTCGTAAATAAAATCAGCCTAAGGTAACCCAACAAAACTGAATTTAGATTTAGACCCCGCGAGTGGGTACTTTTATGGCACCCTATTTTAGTCCTTGGTTTTATTATTTAAATTAGTTCTAGGGATTTGATCAAGTCTCGGTTTTTATCATTTCCCTGCGACATTATGTACATTGCTGTAAATTCCGAAGCATCGCAAATTTTAGGATTAGCCGGTCAATCTTAAAATTTACTAAGCTTGCTGGTTTAGCTGGTTAAGCGTTATGTTTTTTAAATTCTTGTATTCCTTATTTTCGGCGAAAAAAATAAAATTCAAGTGAAAATTATAAAATGAAAACAATGTGAAGAAGTAGTTAAAATAACCGGACAAGTGAGAATTAAACTCAATTTGGTCCAGTATTTTTGGCGTAAATTAGCTGCCCGGTTTTTTTTTTTGTTTTTGTCGTATGGAACCCTAAAAAATCCGGTCTCATTACTTCACATGCATTTACATTAAAAGTTATCAAATTACATGTTAAAAAGAATTATAATGTTATCAATTAATATAATTTCAGGTATTTGACACAGTTGAAGGTCCAAAAAGCGTTTTGGTGGGAGTGGTGTCGTTCGGTCCGTCCGTCTGCGGGATCAAACGACCCGCTGTTTACTCGTCGGTTCCGCATTTTATGAACTGGATTTTAGATAAGATATTGGAAAATTAAATTATACTAAAATTAATGTAATGCAGAACCAAAATTGCTTTTCTTATTGTCAAGACTTGAACTCAGAGATATCCAACTGCTAAGTGGGCGACGAAAAATATAAATATTATTTGGATATGTACAGTAATTATAATTTTACTTATAGATAAAAAACATGGAATAAAAAGTTTTTAAACGTTTACTGCCTCTTATTGCTTATAATTTTACTTAATACAGTTACTTTACTTCGTTTTAATTAAATTAAAGTTTAATTATGGAAACATTTTAGCCAAAAAATAATTAAAGATTATTTTTAACAATTTTGAACACAATTATGGCATCCTAATTCCACTATATTTGTTTTTTTTAACGTCTTATCTAAGAATACTTTGGTTATGAAAACCTATAGGTAAATCCATCCACCG
The DNA here is from genome assembly GCA_911387775.1 of Thymelicus sylvestris. NCBI lineage: Eukaryota > Metazoa > Arthropoda > Insecta > Lepidoptera > Hesperiidae > Thymelicus > Thymelicus sylvestris. Next base: position 10,545,646 of record OU426905.1, on the reverse strand, counting down.
AAAGATACTTCGTACTAAACTTAGTAATAAATAATATTACATACAAAATACGATCAAAAATCATGAACAGCTACCGATTTATAGTTGCACTAGCTTTGCACTGTGGTAGCTCTGGTAATTATTAACCGACTTCAAAAAAGGAGGAGGTATTCAATTCGACTTGATTTTATGTTTGTTACCTCAGAACCTTAGACTGGGTGAACCGATTTTGATGATTCTTTTTTTAAGCGAAAGTCCAACTTAAATTTGAGCGAGATATGACTAGTAGTTTTTGAGTTATCCCTAATTTTGAAGTCGGTTATTTTTTGTCAAAGATTATATAGTGCCTGAATAAAGAGTAGCAATGGTAACTGGTTTGTCGGTTTAAAAATGTTTCGGATGCGGGACCTCGACTCGCCAGACTCTTGAGACACTAGAGACGCCTTGTTGCGTCCAGGTTAACGCGCGAACAAGTCGAACAACAGAGTGAGGTGCACGTATCAAGGGAAATGGAGCGCCTAAATTTTCGTGCGTTGGCAGGCTCCTTCTGGACGCAACGGTCGCGCGTGATACGCACGAGAGAATCGCGGCGAATTCGTCCCTTCTGGACAAGGTCTATTATAGCGATGTCCGAAGCATGGACGAGTTACTTACTCTTATTACCAACTTGATAAATTATTTTTTTATGGAACTATCGCTCTATCCGCGACATTGCCGGCGTTTTCCACGATAATAAGTAACGTAGGTAACTACATCTTATACCAGATCATGGTATACCGGTGTGCAAAAATAGAAAACATTTCAGTAGTTTTTTGCATGAAAGAGCAAGAAACATTCATACAAACTTTCACAATGCCTATAAATTCGACACTACCCACACCGGCCACACCTAGTTTCTAAATCATGCAGGTGGCATGACCGGCCAGTTTCAAGTTAATTTTCCCGCTGATAAAAACATGAAATTCTGTACTGAAAGATCACGTAAGCGGCAAGCTGACTGGAATATTCTGCGAATTCAGATCCGTGTGTGTTGGCACATTTTTACAACACTACACAGTAGGTAATACACACTGTATGATTCACTGTATGAATTCAGAATTCGAAACTTAAAATAACAATTACGTATCATCCTGCTTTTTGCTTCAGTAGCTCGAGCACGAATATATGCGAGAAAGTATTCGTATGGTTAACGTAAGCGATTTGTATGGCATTTTTTCAAAAGCGCCCCTATCGTGCGTAAATGGTACTAAAATGCCATACAAATTTGACAAATTGCTTACGTTAACCATACGAATACTTTCTCGCAAATATTCGTGCTCGAGCTACAGGAAAATAAAATCCTCATGGTATATACACGTAACAGCTTACAGCACCCATGCCGCTCCCGAAACAATGTATTATCTGAATTTTAGCATTAAAAATGTAATCAAAATTTTAGGCCTTTGGGAGTCGTTTTATCTATTTATAGTTCAATTAAAATATGATTTAAGGAATTAATAGAACTTCCATACTTCCTTTATTTTCAGCTATTTGCCGGGATTTTTTTTTTCTGTTACAAATAATACTTGTTCTAATAGAATATTACTTTTACAAACCTTACAAAGCTGTCATAAAAACCTGAGAAAACGGTTCCATGTCATGTTGAAGTTTCAATTAGTTATACATTACGTATATGAATATTATATTATTAAAAATTATTAAATAAAAATTACCCAAATACCTACAAATATAAATAGTAGATATGTATAAGTAATAAACGTGTTTAAAACTGCAAAGATAACCCAAAAACATATACCTATAAGTTTAATGATTTGTTTGAAAAATCATAAAAATATAGGGAGTTACTAGAATCGTCATTCATCTCGAAAAAACAAAGATCGCGAATGTGCCCGAAACGCCCGAAACATAACTTTGTTGTATGAAAGTAAAAATGATGTGTTTAATGTACCTAAATAGCCGGCAAACGGGCGCACTAGCCACGGATGGTAAAGGGTCTCCGCCATCCATAGACAAATGGACTTTAGTAACACTTTAGACAGCACCGACGCGTTGTCAAACAATTGTAATGAGTAACTCACGTACAATAAGAGATAAACTTCCTTATAGCTCAATTTCTCCATTGCACGTGGGAAATACTACCTACGTTAGATGATGATGATGATTCTGATTGAGAATGACATGGCATGTAATGACGTTGACTTAGCATACAATATAACCACATACAACGCCTCTACGTTCTGCTTAGATTTTAGCAAGAAACAGGCGAATATCTTCGTTCTGTCGATCTTTTCTTCTTAACGGCGACGCCCCTGCTGCTCTCTGGACAGATGACGCAAGAGAAGAAGCAATAAATATTACGTTGGTGAGAAATTGAAGATCCCTTATTTATTGACGTTTTTAATCTAAACAGCTGACAAACGAGCAGGGGGGCCACTGATAGTAAGTGCTTACCGTCGCCCATGGATACCAATAACATCAAAACGTTTCAGTCCAAAACAGGTTTCTGACTTTATAGAATTGCGAACTTATCACGAAAAATTTTCACGAAGGATATTAGAAAAGGGTTCGTAGCTAGAAGGGCGAGTAAAATGCCTTGTCACCATGTATCACCATTCACCATGTATCTATGTACCTCATGATCATCTGGGTGGTATAGAGGACAGTGATTCTTAAACTACAGGAGGGACCTGTCGCCTTATCATCATCCGTACTCCGTTGTTCAGCGGAGTGCACCACGAGTCGGGGAGATCGGACAAGATTGATGGCGGAACTTAAATACACTTTATAGCAATGATTATTATATATAAAAAAGTAAAGTAAAATCTATTTGCCTTAAAGGTATCGATTGCCTGGCTGATAAAAAGAGTGCTCGATACCCAAGCAGGTAAAAGCTCTCTTTTTGCTAGTACGTGTCAGTGAACACGATATTGATGAGTTACGTCACCGTTACAATATCCATTACGTCAGCAGGATTCATCTTACGCGTATAAAAATAAGAATCGGTTACTAAATAATCCTGTACCTAAACCGGATGCAAAAAATCGCACATTCATGTCGTAGAACATGTGTCGTAATGGTGAACACCCATTGCGTATTTACGGGTTAAGAACACAACACATATGTATATTATGGCTGTTCCCATTAAAACAACAAAAGGAAATAGTTATATTTTTACATCAATATGATCGATATAATGGCAAAGGGTATTACCTAACAAGACTTGCAAAACAGTATAATTTGTCTAAAAATAGCGACGGTCTTAATATTGATCCTTGACGCACTCCCATGATGTATGTACCCAAGAACCCAGTTCCTTTGTTAACTACTATTTTTAAATATGCTAGATGGATAGGATAAGGCCAACTGATTGTGTTGAGATACAGTAATGCCTATGTTAATTTATCAGTTATTATGATTTATGATCAACTCAATCGAACGCCTTTCGGAGGTCACAGAATATGTCAACTGCATCGTTCTTTCATCAATGTGTTTGACCCTGTAGGGTACCGTTGAAAAGGTTTTTCAAAAATATTATGGGTCTTGCAAGACCATTTTTGGCATGGGCGTAGCCAGGTTTTAGTTTCGGGGGGGGTTCAAGTTTCGGGGGAGGGGGGGGGGGGGGGTTGGTTCAAGAAAATACAACGACTAAAAGTGCATGACAATAACCCTAAAGAAAATTGAGACTTTTTTTTTCTCACGACGTATGTAGTGCCATCTATTATTAGTCTAGTCAAAAAGTTCAAAAACGTGTTTAATAGAAATAAAGCTCCCAAAAATATGTGCGATAGCTCATTCGATTCGGAATGACGTCTAGAAAAATGTTTTTTAAGGGTGGCCACTCACGGTCAGTCCATCGCGTCAAATGGCGTGATATACAGCCAAAATTTGATCGTGAATGTGAAAAACTGATGGCGTGATTTAAAAAATTTGTATGTCCAATCGCGTCATTTTGACATATCGCACCTTTGGTGGAACAAGGGCACATCTTACAAAAAATCGTAAAATGACAAAAATTAAACAAAAAAATATTTTACACCTGCAAAGTACATGGCCATATTCACAAATTAATGGGTCGTATCTCATGCAAAGAACAAACACTTTGAAGCAATAAAAAGACGAATAATACGACTCGGAATGCAAAAAAAAAAAATTTGAAATGGCTCTCCTGTAAAATTACAAAAGTGCAGTTGAGCCCTTGTTCCACCAAAGGTGCGATATGTCGTTTGGCGTGGCTCCAAAAATGACGCGATGGAATGACCGTGAGTGACCACCATAAGGGTTTATTAGCACATAAAAATGTCAGTCCTTAACATTTCGGGGGGGGTTTGAGCCCCCGAAACCCCCCCCCTGGCTACGCCCATGATTTTTGGAATTAGAGTCCGTTTGCGAAATATTTGGCTTTAAAGTGCTAATTTTGGTTATAGTCCAGTGTCCCCCTGCCGGCTAAACGGTTTGAGTTGGACAAGTGAAAAAAAATCTCTAAAATAGGTTATATGATGAATTTACAAGGAAAACTATCACGGCTATGTTAGCATAAGTAGTTAATGAGTAATAGTCGATAAACTTACTACTTACTACCATACATTGCGCGTGGCCTGACACGCACTTGCCCTGTTTTCGTTTTACTTTATACCTAGTAGACAGCAATCGTAATTAGTAAAGTCCAAGATGTTCAGCACATCGCACAAACCTAGTAAAGATATTTTTTTCTTGAGTAGTCTAGTCAACAAGTTCAAATTCGCGTAAAATTGTGTTATAGCTCCGAAAAGTATGAATGATATTTAATGTATGAATGAATTGGATTCGGCATGACGAGTAGAAAACTGACTGATCTGAATCTTTTACTTTATTTGCTTACATGTCATGTCTTAGTTTTCTCTATGAATTAGACTTGCAACGAATATTCGGTTACTATTCGGTATTCGGCATATTCGGCTGCTTTTATTATATTCGGCCGAATACAGAATATGTCTAAATTATTCGGCCGAATACCGAATACTTATGTAATATATTTTGTTATAGGGAGATAATTGGTAAAATGAAAAAAAAACCGATTCATACGTATACCTATATTCATCTTTTCATTTCTCTTATAATGATTTAAGTAGTCATTGGTACATAACACAGGTACATAATCATCTTCTGTATTAGAAAAGTTAAGGATTCTATGTATTTGAATTATTCTCGTAATCAAAATTTAGAAGGGTAAGGTTTTCATTTCTTTTATAATCATTTAAGTAGTCATTGGTACATATTATAAAAGTTAAGAATTTTTCTATGCATTTGACTTATTTTCGTAATTAAAATTTAGAATGGGAAGGTTATGGTGCAGAAAGACTAATTTTTCTGCATTTTTAGGAATTAGTTTACTTCTTTTTTTCTCGTAGACCATCCCAGCTTCAGAGAAAAGGTGCTAATAATAAGGTGCTAATAAAAGGTGCTATAAACACTACTTCCTGGCGCCGACAAATATTTTGCTGCAATCTTGATCAAACACGGAAATTTAAATTTCCTTGCTTGCCACCAAGTATACGGATTGTTATAACGTGATATATTACTAATATTTAAGAAAAGATCAATTTCTGTTGAAACTGCATTTTATACCGCGCAGAGCAAATGCGGGCGCGCGGACGGTGAGTAGGTACATTAGAACAAACGAGCGCGAAACAATCACGTCTGTACTTACAAGTTTTGGAGCTACTAAAATCCGGCCGAATACTTTTGCCTAATATTCGGCTATTCGGTCAGGGGGCTCGCCGAATATTCGGTATTCGGTATACTGCCGAATATACTATTCGTTGCAAGCCTACTATGAATGTAAATAGAACAGAAAACCCTTCAAGAGTTTCCTATCGCTTTTCCTTTAGGAGAATTTATTCCACCTGATGACGAAGATCTGATGATGGAACTGGATGATGGCTGATGGATGGATGGATGTGATGACTGGTAGTAAACTCATCGAGTTTGAAGAGATAAAAATTATTCAATATATTTTCTTTTGAAGAGACTAAAAAGTAGAACTAAAATTAAAAAATTAAACTACATTACACGCTTTAATTATTACATACCTACTACAGACCAAAAAATATGGATTAGCCAGTTCTCTCTATTCACCCATTATTTTCTAAATACATAATTATAATGATCATCCGTATTTCACTGGGAAATTGTGCAATGCTGAATTTATTTAGATGACGTTAGCCGTTGTATTTAAAGTAAATTAGGAAGAGTCATGAATTGTAAATTATAAGGCAGGTTCCACAATATTCTCCTTGGTGCTTTGTTGCCGCCTCTTCTTCCGCACCCTCTCATACAATCATCAGTATTCAGTTATTGACTGATTGCGTAACCTATCTTTCTTATCAATTTGTATTCCCCTTCTGTACAGAAAAATCCCAATTCGTTGTAATTGAAGTCTATTTACGAAGAAGAGTATCATAATAATCTCCATGCTACATATATCACATATATATATATCACAAATAGTCCGTTCTGTTATCGTCATTCGTCAGTAAGCTAGTGACCGTCGAAGTGAGACGTTGAGTCATTTATAACCTCAACGAGTTTGTGTTACAAAAACTAAAGTGATAATTCATTGAATATTTATATTGTGCCCAGTTGAAATATACATACAAATCAAAAAGTTACAAATATGATTATCAAAACGTTATTTTGTTGGGTTTTGCTGACATTAGGATGGGCATCCTGTGGTAAGTTTTAATCGATTTCGCACAAACCATATCTACTTAAGTACATAGTGTCCTCAGTCCTCAAACCATTGGGGTTTTCCACTCTTTTTATTTAGTTGCATTGGTGTTCGTATTTAAATATTTTGTTTTTAAACCACATATATAACAGGTCCATATTATAACAGGTTTCTTTCCATTCTAAACTTAATGTTAATTAGCTTTATACCAATTTGTATAATCATATTTACATAGGTACCTACTTAATAAATAGATTAAACAGATTATATTGTGTAGGTGTACAGAGTGTAGTGTTTAATCCAGCCAGACTACTTTCTCACTCTTCATAAGGGCACTCATTACAGACAACAAGGATAATGAATTATTACGAGTATGGTAAAATGATAATAAACAATATGTATATATTACAAACAGTTCCAATGTAAACGTTACTTAAATGTATATGAATAATTTATTTTAATGTATACTAAAATAATTTGTAAACTATGTAGGCCTTGAGTTGAAGTTTTTTTTATTTCAAAAGCCATTCTTATATACCTAGACCTATAAATTTTAAAATAGGAAAAATTATCAACTGTAGGTACCTTTAGAGTTAATAAATGAATATAATTGTTATTAAAAATAGTTTATTAAATTAAAAACCAAGTATTTTTCTGACCGCTCATAAAAGTACCTGATAACCTACTTCTCCGGATTTTTGTTGCCGTTCATCTAGCTATTCACATAGGTACCTCGTATTTTAACTTGATGCATTAGGATAAAACATTAACTAAATAAAAAAAAATATTATATTTCTCCATTTTTTTTAAATCTGCAGTAGTAAAGCATTTAATAATAAGTAATAAAGTAGTTAAGCATTGTATTTGTAAATAAAGGTCAAATCCAACAAAAAAAACGACACTTTAAAATTGATATTCCCATTTCTATGAAAGCCGATTTTCGGCCCACTGCAGCACTGCCGAGACCCTTAGTGCTTAGTGCTAGAAAACTGTTAATTGGATATTACATATTTATTGAAGCTCCAGAATCGTACAATAAAATTTTGAAAAATATATTTTTTTCAGGGTACTACCCTTTATAGGTAACATAAAGATGATTTTTTTTCTTTGCGCACCCCATAGTGTGGGGTATCGTAAAAAAGTTCTTTCAAAAATATTATGGGTCCTGCAGGACCATTTTTGGAATTAGGGGTCCGTTTGCGAAATATTTGGCTTTAAAGTTCTAATTTTATTTAGAGTCAAGTGTCCCCCGTCCCCCTGCTAGCTAAACGGTTGGAGTTGGATAAGTGAAAAAAATCTAAAAAATAGGTTATATGATGAATTTACAAGGAAAACTATCACGGCTATGTTAGCATAAGTATTTAATGAGTAATAGTCGATAAACTTCCTACTTCGGAACCCTACATTGCGCGTGGCCTGACATGCACTTGCCCGGTTTTAAAGTAGGCAATCTCTACTGCATAGAATTATAAAAGAAAACTTTTTGGAAGATAAATCGAAAAAAAAATATCTGATAATAACACGAGCTTTATTTCATAAAGGAAATAAATAGTTGTGCGTGAATTAAAAATTTAAAGGTAAATTCTGTTGACTGTTACTCTTACTTTCGTACAATTATTATGACATTTTTTTAAATTGCAGATACAAGAAGAAACAGTCCCTGCAAGGTCCAACACCTTCAAGGAACATGCATACCCATCAGATCCTGTCAATTCGCTATGACAATATTGTCAATAAATGATATTCAGACTTTGAGGAACATGTTTTGTGGATTTGAAGGCTCTGTTCCTATGGTAAATGCAACTGAATTTAGATATTGATTCGAGTTAAATTTTGGTTAGATGGGCCGAGATCCATATTTCCTCATCTTCGACATAACGCACCTTTGGTGGTACAAGGGCACATCTTACAAAAAATCGTAAAATGACAAAAATTAAACAAAAAAATATTTGACACCTGCAAAGAACATGGCCATATTGACAAATAAATGGGTCGTATCTCATACAAAGAACAAACACTTTGAAGCAATACAAAGACGAATAATACAACTCGGAATGCAAAAAAAAAACTTTAAAGTGGCTCTGCAGTAAAATTACAAAAGTGCAGTTGAGCCCTTGTTCTACCAAAGGTGCGATAAGGTCCCATATCAGTGCCAGCGTTCGCGGTCCTATGATCTCTCTAAAATAGGTAAAAGCCACTTTGCCAAGTGCAGATTATGATTGTATCTACATTAATAAATGAAAAGATTGCGGAGGAATAGGACAGTTGCCTAATGATATTCTTTTTTACCAAAGATGTCCAAAGAAAATGTGAAATAAGTAATATTTGATTTCTACGATAATTGAAAAACTTCCGCATTTTAACTCAATTTAAACTTGGGTCTCTTGCAAGACTAAGCTGATGCGATCCGAAGGGACAAACATGAATAGGTCTAAGTTGATATATTATATTATATTGAAAATCATTTTAGGTGTGCTGTCCAAATACGGTTAATTATGAAAAACCTACGAGTACAACGCCAAAACACTTTACAACCGAAGAGTATGAAAAAAAAGTAGATGAATATGAAGTGGTCACTGCAGCTACGCCGCCGCCCACGAAGGATCCCTTTATGTTACCAGACAGAAATGTTTGTGGACAAATTATTGGAAACGACAGGATTTATAACGGAGGCATACCTGATATTGACGAATTTCCGTGGATGGCTAGGTTAAAGGTGTACCAACGAAGTAAGAACCATGCTGAAAATATTTAATTTTTTCACTTACGTTGACATTAAGTTAACAATGAGATTATATGATTCAGTCCAAATCTTCAAGGCAGCCACCTTGCTGAGAAACGAACCAATCTAAAGCAACAAAGTCCTGTTAGGGTATGTACGAGCTCTTGTTAGCTATGTATATTAGTAGAAGTAAAATGATAAGACTTTTTGTATAATAGTGAACTGTATTACTGTAAATCGGATTTTAAATCTATATGAACTTGATGACGATGACGTGATAAAGATGAGCACGCGCGACCCTTGACGGTTGATTGCGAACTAACTAAAAAACATATTACTTTTAATTAAATTGTGTCGCACGCGCTCGAGTAAATGCTGACCACAGCAGATGCACGGTTGCACCGTACATGCTCCCAAGGGCAGAAGATGAAGGGTGAAGTGATGTGCATGAAGTGCATTGTTATGAGTGCTGATTTTACAAGGTGATTCCATTAGGTCCTTATTTTAAGCAATTAAAGTCCCTAAGTGAAATTTATCTTCCTAGGCATAGCTTTGTACACTTGTTCACTTTATGCACTTGGGGAATTTGAGGAACACTGTATTCACTTTGACACCGCACTTCACTAACACATTCACTATCGTATCGATCAATGTCACCAACACTGTTAACACTATGCTTCGATCGTTGACCCGATGGACTCGCCACTGCAGACCTGAAGGTGACCGTGGGTTCCGGGATCGCTTGTTCGACCCTGGCCACTGCCCCCTGACACAGCGTCCATTGCTTGCTACGGACCTTGCCCGCAACGACAGCCACTCCAACAACCAATACAATTCCCATGGTCACATAGGTAGCAGTATAATGGTGAACATCATGATATGATATGCGTTGATAGAGACTCTCATCTGATTTGAGCTTATTTATCTGTTCCTTGATCTTCTGCAATTGTATTTCACTTGAATTCAATGAGTAGTTTAGTGATAGAGGAGTTGGAATGCTTATATTTATGATGTGATTGATTGGTTCTGTTTCTTGCATGTAGAATTTATTTATAATATTTAGGTTACTGGAACCCTCATTATGTGCGTAAATCGTGAAGTTTTCGGTTTTAACTACACATCCTTGACCGATATTTAGTATTCCTGCCTTCTTGATATGCCTAACCGTCGCGTGGTCTTCACATAATATTCTTACAGGACATACCCCACAACAAAAGTATATATGGGGTGTTTATTTTGCTCATTTCTGTCCATTCATTGGTGCATGTAGTATAACTGATTTGACACTTTCTCGTACTTTGGTCTATGTTACATAAATTTTCATTATTCTTGAGATGATAAACAGGTCCCTTTGAGTAGCAGTACCGGTATCCACTACCCCCATCGTGTTGACATGACTTGACATTTTGTTCTGACATGATCAGATATTGTTCATTTCTTAAATTAATAGCCACGTAATCTGCTACAGGTACAATTCGAGCCATAACATTATTACCAATACCGTGCGGGATTGACAATATTTTCGTGATTTCATATGGGTCCCGGGTCACAAGAGGTAGCCGTAGCTCAAATAATAAATAATCTTCTGACATCCTTGCTTTGATTTTCAATAAATTGTAGATGTTTCTAAATTCATTATGTAAGTTATTTATAGGTAGTGTTAACTCCTTTGTAAGATGGCTTGATATGCTATTTAATGTTTCTTTAAGTTGTTCAGGAGAAATTAAATGAAAATTAAGATTGCCTTGGTATATATCTGTTAAAGTATCTAATAACTTTTCCTGCACACTAGATAACTGTCTAAGCATATTGTTTGCCGCAATAGCACCTAGTGTAAAATCGTTATTCATAAGGTTTTTCTCTTGTTCCGTTTTCAACACATTCCGAAAATGTTCAAATTGCTGTGTTAAATAGTTCAACATTTTATGTTGTTTATTAAGCGACTCTTCACTCCTTTTCAAAATGTTATATTCAGCCTCTAGTATAGACGTTTGATTTCTTACAAGTGCCGCCAAATGATTCTCGTTGTCGTGAATCAATAGTATATCGTGTTTATACTGTTCGGCGAATCTCTCATCCAGTACTCCGAATAGACTGTTGGCCAGATACCCGACACCGTCGATAAGGCCCCGGCGCTTACGATGATCCCGACGCGTGCTGGAATGCTGACTCAATAACAGCTGGTTATAGTAATCCAATTCCGTGTATTCTTGTTGCAATTGTATTGAAATTATGTCACAATGAGAAACATTTTTTAATTGATTACAAATCTGTTCTAAGTAATTTATGTATTTCTTGCATGCTGTCATTCCTTGCCAATATGAATCCATGTTATAGTATGTAACTATTTTCCATTTATCTCGTATTAATCTCATATCGGAAATTTTATCAAAATACAGACCTTGATCGTCTTTTAGAGCCGATATATTAAACGAGCATTGAACTATGCCAAAAATATTCATAAAAAATAATAGTAAAGTAAATAAAGATAAGAAATTGCAACTTGATCGCTTCACCCGTCCTTTGTTATTGTTATTTGATATACTAGTCGGTTCCGCCTCTTGTTCGGTACGTGTATTGTTGACAGGAAGAACTGATAAATTTATAATTGGTCGTTTAATGAAACCGCTTTTTGTTTTTAATGTTACCACCCTTACTAGGCCGTCATCTCCGGGATGTAGCTCCACAACGCGTCCCACCGCCCACTTGCCAGGGGGTAGGTTTGCGTCATTAATCGTCACTACATCATTGACTTGTATGTTAGGTTGTTGATTTCTCCACTTGCTTCGTGCCGAGTGCCGACAGGTGACTGAGATATTCAACACGCCATCGTTTCCAATTTTTGTTTTGTTGTAGGTTATTTATAACGCTTGTAAATTCTATTTGTTGTACATATTTTATTAAAGTATATTTTGCTGTATTAATTTCTTTTAATGTAAGGTAATTTAATTTTTCTTTTTTATTTTGTTTTATTATGTTGATAAATCGTAAAATCCATGCTAAAACTCTTGTTAGTTTTTGAAAAGAACTATATCTTGCTAATAGCTCTTCCAGTATGCTAGATGTTTTTATTAGGTAATTAACTTGCTTAGATTTTTTAACTTCTTCGTCTGTTTTGAAGATTTGGTTACTGTCCGAGTTTATACTATATTCAGGCAACCACGACGGCCCCTTCCACCACAATGAGTGCTCCTTCAGCTGAACCACACTCATGCCTCGGCTGGCACAATCAGCTGGGTTTTCTCCTGATTTCACATATCGCCATTGATTCGAAGGTATAATCTCAGTAATTCGTCTCACCCTGTTCGCGACGAATGGCTTCCATCTTGATGGATTCCCTTGTAACCATGCGAGAACGACCATCGAATCAACCCACCCGTACACCTTGATGTTGTAATTGCCGAGGCACTTCTGTACCTTATCTATGAGTGTAGCTAAGAGAAGGGCACCGCATAGTTCTAGTCTTGGTAGTGAAATAGATTTACTGGCTGGGACGAGCCTGGCTTTCCCAGCTACAAGTGAGACCTTGACGTCTTCCTTGAATGTAGTTTTAGAGTAAATTACACATGCGTATGCTTTATTCGAAGAATCACAAAATCCGTGCAATTCAACTTGATTTTCTCCTTCTATAGTGAATAACCAACGTGCTAGTTCAATATGATTTATGTATGCCATATCCTCCCTGATCTTGATCCATTCCTTTATAATATCCTCTGGTAACTTTTCATCCCATTTTACGTTAGATATCCACACTTTTTGAAATAATAATTTGAGTCTGGTCGATACTGGCGACAACCATCCAAGCGGGTCATACAATTTGGATATATCTGAAAGCATAGATCGTTTGGTTGGTGTCTTCGACATTGGTTCTACTTGTGATTGGAATGTGAATACATCTTGTTTAGGATTCCATCGTAACCCCAGTGTTTTTGTTGATTCCGGTTGTTTAAACTCAAAGTTCTCCTGTGATTGTTTAATCTCTGTTTTATCTTTTGTTATTTCGTCGCAGTTGGCTTTCCATTTTCGAAGGTTAAATCCACCCGATTTTAACAAAAGGATCAATAATAAAAGGATAAAATGATTGTTCTAAAACCTGTACAGCCTGACTATCTTGATAATTTAATCTCTCATCTTCAGCTAACTGCTTCAGCGTCATCATAGCCAAAAATGGCGCGGCCTTGGTGCCATATGTGACCGTGCAGAGCTGATATTCTCTTAAATTTGATTCAAGAGAATCACGCCATATTATTTTTTGAAATTGTTGATCCTGTTCATTCATCCAAATAAATCTGTACATTTTCTCTATATCTGCAGTAAAGGCATAGCGAAATTTTCTCCATTTAAGCATCAAAGATTGAAGGTCTTGTTGAAGGTTTGGACCTTTGAGCATTAAATCATTTAAACTACATCCTAAATTTGTCTTATTCGAGGCATTAAACACGACACGAAGTGCAGTTGTAGTTGACTCATTACGCATAACACAATGGTGCGGCATGTAATAATTAGGTTTCTGATTACCGGTAGACAGTTTCATGTGACCGAGTTGTTTGTATTCATTTATAAATAACTTATATTGCTGTTCGATGTTACAATTATTTTTGAATTTTCGCTCTAATTGATGAAATTGAGCTATCGCCGCATGTTTCGATGTTCCTAACTGTTTTTCAAAATTTTCTTGAAATGGAATTCGGACCTCATAAGTTCCATCTTCGCGCCTTTTTGTTGTAGACTTGTAATATTTCAAGCATTTAGTATCCTCCTCTGATAAATTAGATGATTGTCCGATCGAAATATCTTCTATCTCCCAGAATTTTCTTATTTCGTCGATTGGAGAGAGTACAACATTGCATTGCCACGTTTGCATATTACCACAAAGGATCCAACCTAAGCGAGTTTGTTGTGCTATAGGTAGGCCGGCTTGATCTGATCGACTAATCCCATCCAGTATAATATTCGAATACACATCTGCTCCGAACAATATATCGATAGGTCGACTAACATTAAAGTCGGGGTCTGAAAGTTGTATACCGTCCAGATGAGACCAGGTAGGCTTGTTAAACGTGTAACTGGGTAGATTCTTGATGAGCGTGTTCATGATGAACGCTTCAGTCTTGAAGGAAAAATTTCCATATAACGAATTGCATGTTATTTCTGTGACACCTTTGCAACTACTTTCCTTGGCCCCAACTCCTGATATTATTCCCTTACACCGCTTTCTTGGCAATGCTAAGAGTTGTGTCGCATTCTCGGATATAAGGGAAATTTGAGAGCCTTGGTCTATGAGCGCTCGCATCTTATGTAAAGTTCCGTCCCCTGCTTGGACCTTTATTACCGCCGTAGCTAGTAATATTTCATTCATGTTAGTGCCTTGTTGCGTTACTGACTTTTCATTAGATGCTTGATCTTTGTCCGCAATTGTTATATTTACTGCTGAATTATTTGAAAATGCTTCATGAACAATCGTATTATGTGTACCGTTGCACTCACGGCATCTTTTTTCTGATGTACAGGCCTTGTCGCCATGCGAATAAAGACAATTTTGGCATAAACGAAGTCTTGTTAGAGTTGTACGTTTGTCTTGTGGTGTCATGTTTAAAAACTTATTACAAAAATAAATTCCATGCATTTCCTTGCACAATGGACATGATAACTTCGCAGAATTATTATTGTAAGAAGTTGATTGACCTCCTTTAAACGTAGGTAATTGTTTAGCATTATAGTGATTTGATTTAAAAGGTTTGAAGTTAGAAATATGTTTTTGAGAATTATGAGATGGTTTAAAGTTTTCCTGTTTCTTCCGGGAAGATTCTAACGTTGTAAATCTGTTTTCTAAAAATTTTAAAAAGTCCTGTAGGTTTGGTAAATCACGCGGGCTCTTTAGAGAGTCTAAATAACCGTTGTGAGTTTCCGTGTCCAGTTTTTGTAATAAAATATGAACAATTAACGGATCCCAGCCACTTATGTTCACTCCTAGGTTTTTAATTGCGTTGAGACACTCTTGAGTAGTGTCATGTATCTTCTTGATATGATTAACTGAAGCTTGTTGAGCAGCTGGCAGGTTTAACAAGTTATTTGCATGTGTTGAAAATATTAACCTTATGTTGTTATAACGATTGTTTAGAATTTCCCAAGCGATAGGATAATTTTCAGTGCTGATAGGCAAATGTTGTATTAAACGCTCAGATTCTCCTCTCAATTTACCTTTCAAAAATTGCATTTTTTGTGCGTTTGAGATAGAAATATTATTATGAATGGCCTCTGTAAACAGATCTTTAAATGATACCCAGGTCTGGTAGCTTCCACTAAAATTGGGAATTTCCATCTTAGGTGTCCAGTGCCGCTTGTGCGAGACCGACCACAACTTGCAATTGATTTCTTTCTTCAACTCGTTGTAAGTACTTTCATGATTTGTGTAAGCTTTTTCATATTCTTCATCCATCCCTTGTAACTCGCTGTCCAGTTCCCAATGCAGAGTATCTATTATTGACCACCGAGATTGCAAACTACGTAGCGCGTCTTCTAACTCCCATTTTTGAGTAATTACATTTAAATTGATACCTGATACTGTTCGAAGAAAAGCTCTGAAGTTACTTGATTGACGCTTCAGCATCTCATCCAGTTTACTACATGACCCTCTGGACATTTGCTTGACGGTTGTTGATTGACGTGCGTTCTCATAGTCCTGGAACTGTCCTGATTGTTCCGACTGATTACTCATCTCTCCTTGTTGAGCTGGTTGAGGGTTACCAGTAGGTTCTTCTGCTTTCCTTTCTATAAAAGCTTGCTGTTCCTCAAGAATGTATAACTTTGTTGTTCTATAAACATCCAATACCTGCTCATACTCGTTGTTAGTGAAATACGGATGGGCCTTGTTTTCTTCCAAATTAAGGAGATCATCGTTATATTGATACTTCGCCCAATAAGCATCTAAAGTTTCCAATCGCCTCTTGAAATAATCCGCAGATTTACGATCTTTGGAATCTTTTTTAATATTAGAGACTATTTTGGACATAGCCACATGTAGCTCTACCTGAGTTTTGTAAATATCTTCCATATTTGCAAAAGGTATTTAAAATGTAACGATCTTACTTGATAACTGGATCCTTACTGCTCCCGACGTGCTCCCTGCTTGCACCCGACGCGGCGACGATCCAGAATCCTCACTGCAATCCTGATATTATCACTGCAATCCTGATATTATCACTGCAATCCTGATATTTTTTGAAAGTGTCCTTGATAACCTTGATGTTACCACACACTTGATATAACACTAGTTCAGCTCACGCGGTACTTTTCCACTACACGCGGTTATTACGACACGTAAGCCCCTTTTTCGAAGGACCATATACTAATGTACGAGCTCTTGTTAGCTATGTATATTAGTAGAAGTAAAATGATAAGACTTTTTGTATTACAGTGAACTGTATTACTGTAAATTGGTTTTTAAATCTATATGAAACTTGATGTCGATGACGTGATAAAGATGAGCACGCGCGACCCTTGACGGTTGATTGCGAACTAACTAAAAAACATATTACTTTTAATTAAATTGTGTCGCACGCGCTCGAGTAAATGCTGACCACAGCAGATGCACGGTTGCACCGTACAGGGTACCACCCAGTTGAATCCAGAATGTATTCGTGCTAAGTGTTTCTAAGTGCTAACAACAAGTATGGTAAGTGTGCTAAGTGGTCTGTGCTACCTGTTTGGCTAAAAAGCTTCCTTCTGGAAGCAACTTTTAAATATTATAATAACATCTCTTTCTGCTTAGCCGTTCATGTTTCAAAAGCCGTTTCTTGGTGTTGCAAATGTTCTCGAACGGTGGCTAAACAATTCAATTTCCTATCTGTTCGATTGTGTGTGTTGTGTGCAATTCTTGTCTCATATCAATGAGGAGGCTAACTTCATTCTCTCAGAATCATTACCCACTACCTCAGAGACCGATATTAGTCTTGCAATCCTTACAATCCTTACATCAATATACACCGTCTTTATAGGGTTGCGAAGTATAATCGGAAACCTTATAGTTTTGCCATGTCCGTCCGTCCGTTTGTCGGAAGCATAGCGTCGAGACCCTAAAGCTGTAATTTAGCACGGATATACATATTTATTAAAACTCCAGAATCGTAGAATAAAATACTGAAAAACATATTTTTTCAGGGCACCTCCCCTGTATGTAACGTGAGGATGAATTTTTCTTTCGTCCGCGTACCCTACAGTGTGGGGGGTGTCGTTGAAAAGGTCTTCCAAAAATATTATGGTTCTTCTAAGATCATTTTTTGGTATTAGGGGTCACGTCCGTTTGCGAAATAATTGGCTTTAAAGTGCTAATTTTGGTTAGAGTGAAGTGGAGGGGACCCCCTGCCAGCTAAAGGGTTAGAGATGAGCAAAAGTGAAAAAATTCTCAATAATAGGCTATATGATGAATTTACAAGGATAACTCAGTAGCGTACCCTGCCCCCTGGCCCTGGCCCCGGGCGGCACATGAAGAAGGGGCGGCAAGCCACTCGATTTTTAAAGAAGAAAAAAATATACATTTAAATTAATTTTATTTAAATTTTAATGTAAATTGTGCTATGAAAAAAACAAGTAAAGTGCATTTTTAATTAATAAAAAAAACATTTTAAATAATATGGGGGCGGCAAAGATCACTGGGGGGGCGGCAATTTTCGGTCGGCCCCGGGCGGCGGAAGCCCACGCTACGCCACTGGGATAACTATCACGGTTATGTTAGCATAAGTAGTTAATGAGTAGATAATAATCGATAACTTACTACTTCGGAACTCTATATTGCGAGTGGCCTGACACACACTAACCTGGTTTTTAATTTCAGGATCCGGTGGAGAAATATTCGCTTGTAGCGGAACTCTCATAAGCGACCGTTATGTTGTGACGGCGGCACATTGCCTCACCGTGAATAAAATGTAAGTAAACCCTTTGAATATAATGGACGTCAAGATGAATGCAATGTACCAGGTGCCACCAGAAACCGAAAAAAGATCAAAGCAACAGACTTTTCGAAAAATCATAAAACACGTTGTGCTTTTGAAGGCCGTAGAGACTCAACAAACGAACTCTACGAAGAATTACTTTAAAATTATCATGTTCTTATGTATATGATAATAATTGATAGTTCATACGAAAATCCAGTCACCGCCGCTTCTTACTTTAGAAAAAATACAGGCGAATTGAGAACCTCCTCCTTTTTTTGAAGTCGGTTAAAAACGATCCCTCACGTAAGTTTAAACTACGTATTCACAACGTAAATAGCATGATTCACTTCATTTGACCGCAAAAAATATGTAAGTTTCGCCGTGGACATCAGAAGACGATTTGGCGCATGTAGGTACCTAAGTCATGTCATGAGCCTAATACAAAATATATTTTTCAGAACTAGTGTACGCTTAGGAGAATGGGACACAGACACTGAGATAGATTGTCAAGATGGATACTGCAACGATGGTCCATTGGACCTTAAAGTAGATAAAATCATAATTCACCCTAATTTCGACAAAACCAGCTTTACTGGAGATATTGCTCTTCTGCGCTTGGAACATCCTGTTAATTTTACAGGTACTACAAATAATAATACTTCCCTACAGTAATGTCGTATTTTCGTTTATCTAATACGAGTAACCACCCTCGCTTTGCTTCGGTTTTCCTATTTTTTTACACCTTGGGTTACATTATTGGAGTTTTATTAAGGATCCCTATTTTTTTTTTAAATATAGTCTATGTTCACCGGGAGCTACACTAGCTTTGTAACAGTGAAAGAATTTTTCAAATTGGTTCAGTAGTTTCGGAGCCTATTCAATGCAAACAAAAAATCAAATCTTTCCTCTTTTTATATTAGTCTAATATTATCTCCTTTCCTGTATAAAAATGTCCTCGACGTTATAAATTCATTTATACCAAATATTATTTATACCGTAGTTATTAGAGGCAGAGAGATAAAAATAAATATAAATTATAATAGTATGATAATTATATTAATTAATATCATATTAAATTTTCTATTGGCAGAATTCATAAAACCAATTTGCCTACCGACCACCGAGTACGTTGCGAGGCAAGACGACATCGACAGCACATTTACCGCCGCAGGATGGGGGAAAACTGAGTTTGGTAAGTCCAAAAGCCAAAGTTTTAAACTGCACCAATGATCATTATAATATCATTGAACTGCACCTTCGAAATAAGGTTGAGATATCAACAAAGATGTTGTCACCAAAGATGTAAGGAATAAAGATTGTTTCCAAATTTTATATATCCTCTTGAAGTACGCAAAATTAAAAAACAAATGATTTACTTTTTTAAGTAACTATCCGATACGTGGTTATGTTAGGTTACCCTTTCAAAAAAAGAGAGGCCTCTCAGCCAGGACACGACGATTGATTTAGCGGCTAACACAATCAAGAAGGCTGTAGCTAGCCAGGCAAGGCTTCAAGGATCTGCTACATGAATTTTATTATAAGACATTAATGCTGTTTCATAAATGCTATATCCCCAACAAAAAACCCAAACCTAAGAACAAACAAGTCCATACATTTTCAGAGATACAACCTCAAGATCGGAGCCACGGAGCAAGGTCTCTAATACCAAATATGGGCTGCTCAGTAATCTCATGTTATTTTCACAGGTCACACGTCGGTGCTACTTCGGAAGGTGGACCTGGATTCAGTCTCTTACTCTATTTGCACTGCCACAATACCAACGCTACCCAAGACAGATGATCCGATGGTGATATGTGCAGGCGGCAAGCAAGGCAAGGACACCTGCCAAGGTGACTCCGGTGGCCCTCTCATGAGGATTGTTGGTGAAAATTATAAACAAAACTGGTATCTTTATGGTATCACTAGTGCCGGCTCACAACGTTGTGGAACTAATGGGAAACCAGCAGTTTACACGCGGGTGTCGAAATACATGGAGTGGATACTCTACAATATTAATAACTCTTAGTGCAGGGTTAAATGACGAAACACTGAATTTTTTCTTCATATGCAATAACGAAAAATCGAGCGAAGGTAGCTTATTAATAAAAAAAATTAATCAACTTTAAAAAAAAATACAACACTGAAATAATAAATTAGTTAACAAGCCGTCCAGCCGGCAAATCACTTTTATTATTTCATACTTTTATGGTGTTTTTTTGTAGAGTTAATTGATTTAAGATATTACTTTAAGATACGTGCCCAATAGAATTTGACCAAAGTTTTAAGACGATGAAAAAATCTTTTATCATCATGAAGTCGATTTTCGACTTCTCCCATACATAAAATACATATAATATAAATATATAAAATTACATAAAATTTTAGCGTAGTAGCACACGCCGGTTATTTGCTAGTTGCTGGATATAACTGGAAATATATTTCTTATAGCGCTTTAATGGTAACATAATAATATTATGGAGAGACAAAACGGACATTGCATAGCCACTTATCAACCATTTGTGACAGATACGGCGTTGACCTCACATGTCTGTCTGTGGAAACAGACTCGCACAATGATATTATTATAATATGTATAATAATAAATTATTGATTTTATGAATTATAGAATCAGTTACCAGGTAAAAATGTAGTAGATGAAATATCAATCATCCCCTATTTTCGTACCTATAGGGGTAAAATTTTGTTTCGAAATTTAAACAAGAGTAACCTCAAGGTACACACTATTCAATAAAAAAAGAATCATCGAAATCGGATCATCCAGTACAAAGTTATTGGGGTTAACGTGTAAAAATTCCGGGTAAAAAAGGGTGAATAATCAATCATTCCCTATTTTCGTACCTTTAGGGTGGGAATAAAATTTTCAAAAAAAAATGGGACCAACTTCAGGACATACCCTATCCAATAAAAAAAGAATCATCCAAATCGGACCACCCTGTGCCGATTTCTGCGTGATCATACATAAAAAAAAATACGTGTCGAATTGAGAACCTCCTCCTTTTTTTTCGTCGGTTAAAAAGTGGGTACCCGGCACCCGCATGGCACCAAAATCACTGTATACATTGTAACAAATGAATTAAATTATATTACATATAAATATGGATTATGTTCCTATGGAATCCTCGCAGTTAATACAGAAAATATCCTAATAGAAAGAGAAAGGGTATTTATTATACTGTGAATTGCATTATATACTCGTAAATTCCAAGGATGATTAGCCAAACTTTTGCAATAAAGATGTTAATTTTAAATTAAATTTTAAAAAACTCCCGACAGTTTTATTTACACTAAACATAGCTAAGACCACTCTCGATTAAGTCACCTTTCAGACAAAAAAAATTAGATCAAAATCGGTTCATCCATTTGGGAGCTACGATGCCACAGACGACATACAGATACACAGACACACAGATACACAGATACACAGGGGAGCTACGATACCACAGACGACATACAGATTCACAGATACACAGACACAAGATACACAGACACACAGATACACAGACACGTCAAACTTATAACACCCCTCTTTTTTCGTCGGGGGTTAAAAAATAAAGCCGGTACTTTTTTCGAATGAATGAAAAAGTGTACAAATGTAAGACTGAATGAAGTTGAAGTTATTCTGATAAGAGAATTATTGTTAGTCGTTAATAGACGAAAAAAGGCTTTATGCCTTGCTGTCAGCGGACTTCCAAAGGTGGATGATGAAGGGATGGATGATTCATTTACTATCAGTATTATTAGTGTAAGTACTTGAATAGTGTTATAATAAAATAAATTATTTTAAGTAATAGGTACCTAATGTGTAAAAATTTTGATGTTTTTTCACGCATTGTAAACTAGCTGTTGCTCGCGGCATCATTATCCGCACATAAATATTTTTTGTTTATTTATTTTTAAGAAATATCCACAATTTTATTAAAATATTTCAATATGTATTGAATTTTATTTTTCATAAGAAATCTCATTTAACCTTACCGTAACTGGCTTCTAGGTAGTGAAGTGACGTTTTAATATACGTACCTAACAACAAACATTTGATATATTATTTTGAGAGCACTAAACAGATTCATTATTTGTAAACAAAATGTTGAACGCTAATTTATTACAGTGTTATCTTTAAAATCGGCGAATTATCAAACAAACTTTCAACCACTATTTATCCCAGTTAAAGAAAAGCCAAATTCTAGTTTCCGCAGAGCTTGCTGGAAAATCAGCTGATTTTTACCCTATTTTTGAAGTGACAACTTCTTTAGCATCTTTGTCATTTGAAAGTCGATGAAACGAAAAGGGGACAGTAAAAAGAGACAGACACATAAATTTGGGAGAAAATGAGATAGAAAGCATTGTACAGGGGGAAGGAAGGGGAGAGGGGAGGGGCAGGGGAAGTTGGAGCGGGAGGGGGAGGGGAGGGGCCGGGGGAGAGGGAATTTAATAATGGTCTCTGATTTGTTAAACCTACGATTTGTTTTACAAAGTTGGCGCAACCCTCTTAAAATGTTATATTCTAAATGCGGTTGTGAAGGTTCAAGCTGACGAAGTGAGTACAAGTAAGTCCTGTCTGAAGAGAGTGATTTTGTTTCCGACAGGGGCGTAGCTACCACCGTATCAATTATACGCCCCCCCCCCCCCCCCCCCCCAGTGTATAGGGGCCCCCACTAACACTCCCAAAAAAGCTCGTCAGCTGCCTCCGACCGCTACAACAGTTCGCACTCCTTTTGACAGCTGACGTTGAGGGGGCCCCACAACAAATATTGATAAGGGGCCACTGCCTAGCCTGCTAGCCTGCACTTAAGCTACGCCACTGCCCCTGAAACTGGTTGATATAATACAAATGTTGCTCTGTGGGAAAGCCTTGCTCCATCATCAGTAAGATTTTGCCAGCCGAAGTCAATAAAATTTAATGCACTAATGTTAATAAATGTATGTCTGATATGTCATGATTAATTTATGTAGGTACCTACATTCTTATAAACTTTAGCCTAAGTAACTTTTAAGTAAGTTCAAACTGTTAGATCTAGATAATAGTCATAATAGAACATGTCTCTCCCTTGTCCAGAGGTGGGCGTAAATGGCTGCGCCACAGTTCGATAACTTATGCAGTCATATTACTGACAAATACGTAATATACGAGTACATATATGAACAATTCAAATTTTGTATTTTTGTTTGTGTTTATGTTCAATAATCTTTGAAATCTTTGAATTTTCAAAGGAGACACCTGAAAAAACCACAAGTGTGGTTAATGAAATTAATACTCAAATAACTACTCTTTCTTCAAGCTTAATTAAGGCAAATGGTGAAGGTGTTGAAATAAAACATACATTATTTTTAACAATGATTGACGGAAAAGTAGCTCATGTTTTAACAGAAACATCCTCAAGTGCTGCGTGTACTACTTATTTGTGTATACTTTTTGTACCTGTTGACTAAAATTGTTATCAATATGGCCTTTCGACTTTACATTGTTGGATTAGATTTATGGAACTAATTTTACATATAGTATCATATAATCTAGGGTTTGTAAATGGTCTGCCACTGCAACAGAAAATAACGGATTGAAGAAACAAAAGAAGACGTATTCGCAAAGAAGATTCAGAGAAGAACTTGAATAAATATTGATTTACCATACTATTGAATTGATACAGCCAGAAGATTTTTTCAAAATTATTAATGTACATCAGAAATCGATTGATAAAACGATTTTATGGTACTACTAATAGGTACCAAATTACCAATATTACTGGCGTCTTAGGTGTTTCAAATGTTCATGGATTTATGATCATCAGATGGTAATCCAAAAAAGAAAAAATAATTAATGCCTTGCACGTAAGCTTTCTAGATTGTCTTCTGAATCGAGTTGTTTTTCGCTTTTTTCGATTTTGTCCAAGTATTTTAAAAGATCTCCGTTATACGTATCGGATCCACACGATCTTCCCGGGCTGAGGTACTTATTTTTCCGGGAATTTTTCTTTTTCCCTGAACATTTTCTAGGAGACATTGCTGGCTGCGTGTAGTCTATGGGTGTAGCGTAAGACCGAGGGGCGTAGTATCTTTCGAAAAGCATCGGTTGCTGTTGAACTCTCCCATACATTAGTTCCATTTCGTGAAGAAACTCTTCTCGTCGCATTCTTTCTTCATCCCGGCGCGTCTGAAGGCGCATTGCTATGTCCTCCTCGTGGCTGTAAATAAGAGTTTATCGTTAGTACGCAAACGTGAAGACGATAAGGTATATCTATTTTTATTTTATATCTATTCTTTTTTTTTGTGGAGCTGAATAAAAATTTATTGTATTTTATTGTTGTATAGTATCTGTGCACCTGTCACACCTAGGTATATGCTATTCTCAGACTATATATCTTTTTGTAGACTATTCCTTAACCGTTGGAATGAAAATTCTCTAACCTGAAATCCTGAAAAAGTAAGACCTGACCATTTACCATCAGGACGTTTGCTCGTTGTCGACTATTTACGTAAAATAAAAATAAAAAAAACAATTACAAGAATATTTAATATTTTACAGATTTCTTTTTATCTAATAGGTCTGCTGTACTACTTTGTCAACATCTGAAACCACATCTCGAATAAGATGTTAATTAGCGAAGAGGGTATCTCTTACTTATTTTTAACAAGATGCCATGCAGGTTTGGACCGCAACACGCGGTCTCGATGCCTGTTTTCCACCTTCCGTCGCTGTTCAGCCATCCGCCTGGTAGTTTCTAGCTCGAACTTGCGTCGAACGGCCTCAGCTCGTAACAATGCGGCCAGGTTGGACCGGCCTGCAGCAAACCCATGGAGTTCCAGAGCGGAGTATGCTTCTGGCTTAGCACCGCCGTGTCCAATGCTGTCCGTACTCTTGCTCTCCTGGTACACCTTTTTTGTTAATTCTTGCATCTGGAAGAGACGTAGAACAAAGAGTTCTATTGTTATTACCCTTTAGTTTGGTATGATTTTCATTTTAGTAGTACTAGAAGTAGTACTAGAAGTTTTATTAGTAGTAGTAGAAGTAAGGTACCTACCTAAATATTAAATATTAATTTGCGTTTGCCTGCCTTTTTGCTGCAATTGAATAGTATTATGTTTTTAGCAAAATGAGAAATAACTAATGAGTCCTTACAACAAATATGACATCATTAATCTACTCATTGTTCCCCTGTTGTTATTTATAACCGACTCGGAAACGCGTCTGCGTCAATACGGCTTGCAAAAATACAGGGGGCATTGCCCGAAAACGCAGTGAAAGTGAGTACATCACCGCCGTAAATAAATGAGAATGCGTATGGGAAATCCTCTGACGTTCGCATCTCATCTTGTAACGAACATATGCTTTACATGAATCATCAAACAGTGTTACGTACCACATCACATCTCAGGATTTGCCCTGAATATTCAGAAGTTTTTTCAGAGATTGGTCATATTTTACATGTACTTACATATATGAAGTGTAGTAGGTACTCGAAGTGTTCTTGAAGATAGAAATTATATTCTTGCAATCGATTTAGTTTAAGCAACAACCCATAATTGTCCCACTGCTGGGCTCGGGGTCTCCTCTCACAATGTGAGGGGTATAAGGTCATAGTCTACCACGCTGGCCAAGTGCGGATTGGTAGACTTCACACACCTTGTGGTTAAAGAATCTTTATTTCTCATAAGAATTAACAAATTCACTTACATGAGAACTTAACTCTGAGTAGGTACACTAAACAATAATTGCGACATAGCATGCAGAACACCTTTGAGAACTTTATGGAGAATTCTCCAGTGTGCAGGTTTCCTCACGATGTTTTTGGAACGAAGTTCCTTATCGTGCGTTGCGAAAGGGGGCTAGGCGGAAAATTTGGTAACGACACTTTTTTGCCGTCGTAGTTTTTTTTACATAGAAAGCAAGTCAGAGTATTAGGATAGCAAAAGCATGCAAGCGAGTGTGCCAAAACAAATCTAAGGTATTAAATTTCTCACGAAATTTATTGTGTGCCAAAACAAATCTAAGGTATTAAATTTCGTGAGAAAAATACCTTAGATTTGTTTTGGCACACTTGCTGCATGTTTTTGCTATCCTAGTACTGACTGCAAGGAACTTCGTTCCATCCGGGTGTCCCTTGACACCTCTCAAGTTTTTCCTTCACCGAAGCAAGTGATAATTAACTTCTAATACGCACGTAATATTTGAAAATTAGAGGTGCGTGCCAGGATTTGAACTCAGGCCCGTTCGTTCGGGAGACCAACGTTATAACCGCTAGGCTGTCACTGCTATTTGGATCGATCCAGTATTGAATCAAATATCTTAAGATAAAAAAGATTTTCCTAATACCTAATGTACGGTATATTTCTTTACTGTGGTACAGTGATACAGTCATACAGTCATGTCGAACGGTTGTTAAAATAAAACATGACAGCGCGCCAGACTGCCTCATTGAATGTCCTTGTCTACAACCTTGTTCCATAATCGAACTGCGTATTGTAATAACCAATTCACATCTGGTAAATGGTATACATAACATAATATAGGTGGAGATACTTCATCAGATTACAAATAAAAACAATATATCAAACAAGCTCAGAAAGTAACTAATAACTATAGGTCATATTTTCCTAGAGCCCGGGTTTCACTTACTGCTAAATGTATTTTAAGAGTATTTTTAACCGACTTCAAAAAAAGGAGGAGGTTCTCAATTCGACTGTTTTTTTTTATGTTCCTTACCTCAGAACTTTGGACTGGGCGAACCGATTTTGATAATTCTTTTTTTAATCGAAAGCTGGTGGCTGTCATGTAGTCCCATATAAATTTTAATGAGATCTGACAATGGCATCCATAATAAAACCATATAAGTCTTAAATTTGTATTAAGTAAGCGCGACAAATGGACGAATAACTCAATATCACGCCAACCGATTTCGATGATTCTTTTTTTAATCGAAAGCAGGTGCTTTTCATATAATACCACATAAATTTGAACGAGATCTGACAAATAGTTTTTGAGTAACTTTGAAGTCGGTTATTTTTTGTTAGTAAAATTTAGATTATGTCTATTATTAAAAAAGTGAAGTAAAAAAATTACTCGTAGAACCGATGCAAGTGGTATTAACGGAGTTGACGGAACGGTCAGGTGGGAATAATGCTCATACTTTTCAATAAAAATAATATTTTTGGTCTGACACGGTCATAGTATGGTACGTATGGTACGCTAATTACGCTATAGTGGGTAGACTTTTTTTATGTTTCCTATAAAAAAATGTAATCAACAAACTCAATGATTTACGTGTAACAAACCTTCTTATTCGCCCTATCAGCGGTACTGAACCGAAAAGGTTGCGGACTGGTTGTGATAAAATCTTCTTTCGAGCGTTTGCCTTTCTTCAATTCCTTGGTAGGGCTGGGTTGTCTGTCAGAGGACACAGAGGGCAGCGCTGGAGAGGGGTCTGTGGGCAGGTCGCTGTGAGCAGCAGGGGTGGACAATCTACTGCGGTCCCGGGCTGCCATGGTCCCGGGAAAACTTGCATTGCGGAGCATTTCTTCTGCCCTTATTCGTCTATTCATAGATCTAAGAAATGAAAATACAGTGTAAATAAAGACATACGTGTTATGGTTTAAAATTAATAACGTACAATGCTGTCATTCTTTTGAACAACGAGGCATTATTTCGGGAATTTACTTGACTTCGGGAAACCAGTAATACGGGTGTTTTGTCATCATTTTAAGTTGGAGAAGTCTAGAATTGATTAACCAAGAATTTATTGTAAAATACTATATTGATGTGTTGGGGTGTAGGGGAGTTTCTTTCGCTATTTCTTCTCCTCTTGAATAAGACATCTTTGCGAAATGGAGATTTAAGTACAAAAGAAATAAATGAATGAAAATAACAAAGTGCTTTTATTCTACAACACCAGTCGTCTGCAGATTGCATGGACATGGCAGCCCAAATAACTAGACCTAATTAAGCTAAGAAATCCTGGCAAATTGTTAGTGGACAAACTAGCGGACGAGTTACATCATGGTAAGCAATCACAACCGCGTTGCCTAAAAAGAAAGTAAGACATCCACTTTACAATGGTTTTTCAACACTCCAACCGAAAAATGTAAAAACGATTCACGGTTGATTCGAAACGGAAGGTGGTAGCTAGCGAAGTGGATACCATCATGCCCATAAGTCATCATAAGTCCTGTCGAGATTAAATTCGGATGAAAATGTTGGCTTTAATTTATTTGCCTCTGTATAAAAACATTGTTATCATTTGCTTTGTTAACATCCGGCTACAATAATTAAAATAATCTCTGACATTCCCACACCCCGCACTGGTTGCTAGCAGCAGTAGGAGCCTAGAAGCAAACAAAGAGTTTTTCTTGTAATGTCAAATTGTAAATTAATAAACATTTATCAGTCATAACATGCAGCCAGACGACGCGATATCCGAGAATACCCCGAAATTTTGCCCTGTGTGCAGTATTTATATTGTATTGTTTGGGATTTGGAGTTATAATCCAATTCCTCGATCTTTTTTCATGTAGTTGGTGTAAAAGCCTTAAAAAAGGTCGCTTCAGTTCTGAACTTACCGAAAAAAGTTTTCCTCTTTAACTTTGTCGTAAAAATAATTGGAGAATAAATTCTTGGGCACAGGCCGGGCTCGGAACCTCTTCTTCTTCTTGCTTTTTGGAAGCGCGTGGGTTGCCCTCTCGCACGCGTTACCCAAGCCATTCTCTTCTCTTTTCGTGAAGCTAAACGGTTTCATCTGGGCCCGCAGTTCCGCCTCGCTATTTATCTTGGAGATCGCCCGTCTAAAATTAGTTAGTTATATTCTGAAGCTGGCAAGAGGGTTTCATGGATAAATATCTCACACAAACCGATTGCGCTTAAGTCATACCACGCATTCAAATAATTTGTTTGAGATCTTGTGTGAGTTATTATCAGAATATCATTTCTGTATGTCAGCGTCAAGCTCTAAAAAAGCTGCTAAGTCGGGACACGAAGCAGGAAGAAATTCGTACATTGACTTGTTATTACCTGTCTCTGTCGCTCCCGAGTAAATAGAATGCGTCTCGCTCGCATAGAACGGCGGCCATTGCAATGTGCGAACGAGCACGCATCATATTTACGCGGGAGTGACAGAGACAGGTAATAACAAGTCAATGTACGAATTTCTTCCTGCTTCGTGTCCTGACTTTAGAGCCAACAGCACCGCAACTGTGCATTCGAAAAAAACAATCTCCGCAAGTAACGTACGAATACCTGTGTAAATACAACAGCGGTATTATGAATACCTTACGGCTTACCGACTATAGGTAAGTAGGTACTTACAATTATAAAAACAAAGCTCATTGACATTATCGACGCAGTTAGTTACAATTTTATTGCGTAACATTGATAACATAATCAGGGGATGTTATACCTACATGAATAAATAATAATGAAAATGGCATCAAAATAAATCGTATATCCTGTGATAATAAAATTAAAAATGTTTTAATAAAACGTTTTGGGTACGAATCTAATCTCTATGGTATAGCTACTTTTGGACGGTTTTTGTCGTTAAGACTTGGAATGTTAAAATAAAACTGACACACTAAACATTATACATTCTCTAGCTGCCATTTTTGAAAATTTGAGAAAATCACGCATTTGCTATCTCCACCAAACCGCACTGGAGCAGCTAGAAAAGGAGAGATCCGTGCTCAGAGTGGAGTGGGCCATTATTGGGTTCATAAAGCCATGCATGGATGCATTCACAATTTTCGACAATTTCTTACTACTTTTCTGAAACCATGCGCATCAGGAAAGCGTACTGGCGGCGTAGACATACCTAACTCTGAACACATACCGCATAGCTTGGTCTTCCAGAATCTTATCGTAGAGTGGAATCCTAGATTCAATTGGAACAGGCTTCGCTTTGAAAACCTTCCGATCCCTCTTCTGATTCAGCATGTCTTCCGAAAATGACTTCTGTAGAGTTCTAAGTTCGTTTACTATTTTTACTTCTTCATCCCTGTAATTTTTTTTATTAACTATGTATTATGTGTTTTTAATACTATCGTGAAAAGTTGACTACTGCTACTCATAAGTTAGAAGATAAAAACGTCTGAGTTATAAAGGGCGCCTTCCGGTGCATCTTGAGGCTCAAGTCCACCTATTTATAAAGCATCCTGTTGTACAACGAACCAGGAATAGGCGCTATACCTTGTTCACAAATCTTAGAGACTAAAATGACAACCTCTAATGTCAAAGTTCGAAATAATGATACCAGCTAAATTTGTGCGATCTACTTTTCCGGTTTTTTGAATCGTAAACTATGTCGTAAGAATAGTGACATATTAGTAGCGACACTCATATCTACCTAGATATTTAGTATTTGGCTAAATAGTATAAAATTAACTGTATACCGAATGTAACCATAGCCAAATACTCGTTTTTGTAAGCAAAATAACTTATAAATTTAGTAAGTAAGGGCAAATATATTATGGATATATGAATGATAATGGTTGCTTAAACTTGTTTTTATACTAGTTTTACGGACTCAATCAATATTCACACAAGTAGTCGACCTTCCTTAATAGCTGTGAAAATTTTTCCGATTTACTTTTCGGTTTATGGTCATCACTATTTAATTTGCACCCGAAACTGGTCACCCATGAAACGTCAATTTAGTCTCTAAGATTTGTGAACGGATTATAGATGTCTTACATTTGAGGCTGGGTTCGGAACCATCAAGTTTTATCTGACGTCATCTAGTTGCATGAGGAATGAGGATTGTATGTTTAACGTCAAAAGAGTAGACGTCAAAAGTGTAGAGTTAGGTATGCATTTTGTACATGGTTATTACCAGACAGTTAATACTATTATTAATATAATATTATATATATATTACTATAATTATAATACAGTTAATACTAATTATTAATGTACAGCAGTGATAGCCTAGCGGTAGAACGTTGGTCTCCCGAACGAAGGGTCCCGAGTTCAAATCCTGGCACGCACCTCTAATTTTCAAATATTATGTGCGTATTACATGTTAATTATCACTTGCTTCGGTGAAGGAAAACATCGTGAGGAAACCTGCACACCGGAGAGTTCTCCATAAAAGTTCTCGAAGGTGTGTGAAGTCTACCAATCCGCAGTTGGCCAGCGTGGTAGACTATGGCTTAACCCTCACATTCTGAGAGGATACCCCGAGCCCAGCAGTGGGACAATTATGGGTTGTTGCTTTTGCTTTGCTTTATTACCAGACGTCATGATGTTACTTCGTATTATGAATCATTACTTAAAGAAACAAAGCAATTAATAACTCAGTCTAAAATTATAACAGCCTTAAAATTATAGGCTGCAAATTCAATCGGTTTTTCGGATTGACCATTCAGTACATACGGATACCTATCTGCACAAAGTATCTTTAAGGAACAGTTTTATAGGGTGTGTGTTTTTAGGGGCTGTATCCATCCTTGACCCTACCTCCTGTGTTCTTGGTGCACTCTACTGGACAATAAAGATGTTACGGCACCAAGTACCTTTGTTGGAAATCATGGAGCAGGATTAGTAAATGTAGCATTTATGATTCGGCGTCATAACGTTATTTATTATGTCAATGCAGATAATATTGTAATCAATGTTTTTGAATTGATCTTACCTTTCGGTCATCTTGAAGGGTTTCGGAATGGTAATACTTTTTCGTCTTCGCAAAGATGAACCAATACGTCGTGTTCTTAAAGGACTGGACGGCATACTTCTGGTTTTGTAATCATCTCCGTTAAGGTCGTTCTCAAAGAACTGCTCAAATTTTTCATCTACGGCATCTTTGGTGTCGATTTTGTCATCGTGCCATGATATAGAACAGGCTGAGTGATTTCTTTTCTGTCGCTCGGGCTTCGAGTATGGTTTTACATTTGAAGGAACATTCTTGCTATTAGTAATTTCTAGATCGTTTCTGCTCTGAGCCACAATTTTTCGCTGGGGTCGTTTTAACGATGACGTCTTATTTTGTACACTATTCTTCAATATTGCATTACTCAAGTCCTTCCTTTCTTCAGACAGTCTTCTCCTCGAAGGACTAGGAGAACGATCACCGTTTGCTGTTCGAAAATCAACATGATCTATTTTTGCCAACATTTTGTCCTGTAGTTTGCAATCATCGATGTGTTCTACGGCTAAGCCTAACATTATTTTCTTTTGTTCACGTAGGGATCTCAGTGTGGAATAAAATTCGCTTTCAGGTAGGTGGTTGATATCGTTGTAGTCTGGGATGCTTCGGTAGAAATCTTTTAACTTCTCTGCATCAACGTCCGCCCCTGATAATGAGCACGATATTGACGAATCAATAGAACAGTGTTCTGCGGCAATCTTATCGTTTTCATTACGTTCGTAAGCCGTTTTTGGCATCTTAGTAATTGGGTCTACGGGAATTTTGACACACGAATTTTTGAATACACTACTACGATGCATCACACAAAACCATCATAGAAACGGCTGCTACAAGCGTCTTGCGGTTAAATCGTAACATTGTTGTTCAGATTGTTGCCGTGGATACCGGTGTCCGCATTCCAAGGTTACTTATAGCGCAGCAAGACGGTAGGTACTTACGATTAAACTAAAACTTACGGTCCCAGTTCTTTGATTCACGTTTGTCGAATGCCGTCTGATTGCAAATTCCGTATGATTGCAAAAAAAGTTGTACCTTGCGTAGATAGGCCACAGAGACGTTACTGACTCGGTGCCAGGCGCCAGCAGAAAGGAAGCGGTGTAATAGCTTCTTAAACGTGCGCTTCAACACTGCAGCCGAAACACTTTAAAATTCTTTAAAACCAAGTCTGAACTAAAAGAGGGCAAGGTCAAGCATTAGCATCATCATTCCTCAAGGTTTTCAGGATTAAAAAGATCATGCATATTTAAAAAAACATGGGTCCACTCCATCCTAGCTCGGAGAGGTAAATATTTTTTTTTTGCCTTGGGCAGTTGATCAGATTTTTTGGTAGGTAACATAGGTTCTTAACTCTTAACACATGAATAATAAGAACTTTAATGGACAACAGTAGAAACTCTAAAATCCAGGGAGTAGCAGCAGGCTATGGTGGCAGCTCCCTTATGTTTTGTCAAGTCCGTCCGCAGCTTGTGTCTGTGTTCCGTGGTCCGCAGCATAGCTCAGAGACCGCCTAGCGAAAGTTGAAACTGGTATCACATGGGTATCACGCTGGTATCGTTGTTAATTTACGTGCCCGCCGAAGCACGGAAACGCTCGAGAAATGTTTGCGATTAGCGGTCACCCATTGCCACTAGCGGTCACCCATTTTCAGACTTTTTCTAGTTTTTCTTATTTCCATATAATTATTATCTGTGCATCTAGACACTTGCAAAAATTCAATCATGAACGTAATTAACATTTAACAATTCATGAACGTAAGTAATCTGTCATATGATATGACATGTTTTGTCAATAACATTATATAAGTTAGTCAACAGTGTTGCCAACTTAGTGAAATTTCCACTAGATCTGGTGGTTTCGACACCCCTTTTAGTGGGGATATATTGATTTTAGTGGCTAGCGGATTTTCTAGCGGAAAAGATTTTTTCATTTAGTGGTAGAGCATTATATTGAACCACTAGGATGATTTTACAAAATTACTTCTTATTTGAAAGTCATTTGGCAACGATGAGAGATAAAGGACTCTTTAAAAGTATAGTACTGTGTGTAGTATCTGTGCTTCCACGCAATGACGAAGAGATAATCCGTAATATCATTGTTTTGATTTATGAAGGAAAAACAGATAGTCCGAAAACTTAAAACACATGGAAAGAAAAAAAAGCCGCCATGCGCAATGTAATAATTTTATCAACTATTACTCATTTATCTACTTAAGCTTATATAGCCGTGATAGTTTTCCTTGTAAATTAATCATAATTAAAGATTGTAAATTAATCATAACTAGCCCAACTCCAACCGTTTAGCCGGTAGAGGGTCCCCCCCTTGACTCTAACCAACATTAGCAATTCAAAGCCAAATATTTCGCAAACGGACCTCTAATTGCAAAATTATCTTAGAAGACCCATATAATGTTTTTGGAAGACCTTTTCAACGATACGACACTTTCATGTACCCTATGATACGGGACGAATAAAAAATTCATCCTCACGTTACCTGTAGGGGAGGTACCCTGAAAAAAATGTTTTTCAATATTTTATTTTACGATTCTGGAGTTTTAATAAATATGTATATCCATGCCATCCAAATTACAGCTTTCTAGCACTAAGGGAGTCGGCGCTTTGCTTCAGACAGATGGACGGACAGACATGACAAAACTATAAGGATTCCGATTTTACTTCGGAACCCTAAAAATTGGAACTAAAGAAGGGTATTCTTCTCAATGTACGATCTGAATCCGATTCTTCTGAAAGATGATCTATCTTTAACAAATTCAGTTAGTTAAATTCAAATTCAATTGAATTCAATTCATGTAAGTAACACTGATACACTTAGGTATGCACGTTATTTTATTTTTATAATTTTTTTTTTAGTTTTTTAGTGGTTTTCTGCCTTTTCTGGTGGTGTGTTTAGTGGGATTGTTAAAATAAAGTGGGCAACACTGATTGTCAAATGTCAACTATTGAAGTGAAGTAAGAAAGTGGGTTTTAATTTTGTTATAAATCATACGTTACCTGTAGGGGAGGTACCCTGAAAAAAATGTTTTTCAATATTTTATTTTACGATTCTGGAGTTTTAATAAATATGTATATCCATGCCATCCAAATTACAGCTTTCTAGCACTAAGGGAGTCGGCGCTTTGCTTCAGACAGATGGACGGACAGACATGACAAAACTATAAGGATTCCGATTTTACTTCGGAACCCTAAAAATTGGAACTAAAGAAGGGTATTCTTCTCAATGTACGATCTGAATCCGATTCTTCTGAAAGATGATCTATCTTTAACAAATTCAGTTAGTTAAATTCAAATTCAATTGAATTCAATTCATGTAAGTAACACTGATACACTTAGGTATGCACGTTATTTTATTTTTATAATTTTTTTTTTTAGTTTTTTAGTGGTTTTCTGCCTTTTCTGGTGGTGTGTTTAGTGGGATTGTTAAAATAAAGTGGGCAACACTGATTGTCAAATGTCAACTATTGAAGTGAAGTAAGAAAGTGGGTTTTAATTTTGTTATAAATAACGTAGTGATTAAGTACTCTGTGTTATAAATTTCAAATTTAAACATTATTAAAAGCATAAATTACTTAATACAATCTAGTCAACCTCATATGCGATCAAGAATCTACCAGGTTTGAAAATGATACTAGAAAGGAATATCTACAGAACATGTGTTTGGGTTCCAAAAATAAAAACTAATTTACGTTCATTGACTTGTATTCGGAAATTAAGTAGTAAACATGAAGAAGGAAATTTTAAGGGTAAATACGACGTAATAATCGCCGGAGGAGGAATGGTCGGGTGTACCTTGGCTTGTGTAATGGGTAAGAAAAAAGTTTACTAAAATAATTAACAAACAATTTTCTTCATAGAGCTCTAATTTTTTCAATAGCTGTCATACTCTGGTTCTTTGCCCCAAGACTATTTATATGACATATTCAATATGTAGTACTAGTAGTACCTACTTATTAAGTGTTAATGTGATGCAACAATCTTTGAATAAATATTATGATGGAATTTAGGCACTTCTAGAGCATAGGAACACTGTAGGTAACCAATATTATCTTAAAATTTTATGTTAATTATATTTTCCAAGAGGTAAAGGCAATATGCCACAGTCTGTATGATGTGATTCGTGGCAAAACATAGGTTAATAATAAATTTATAACTTCTATGAAACACCTGACATTTCAGGATTGACTAATCACCTTACAGATATATTAAACCATTTGAATTACATAAAATTTTTGCTGATTTCTTTTAACTAAGTGAACATGTAATATTTATTCATTTCTATTATTATTTTTACAGGAAAAAGATCCTTACTGTCAAATCTTAAAGTCCTCTTACTAGAAGGCAGTCCAGATAAAAAGTTTGAATTGAAGCCGGAATATAGCAATAGGGTCGTGGCATTGAGTCAAAACACAAAATCTCTGATGAATACCATCAATGTTTGGGGCCATGTAGAAAACATGAGACTTCAGCCAGTGAGACATATGCAAGTAAGCATAACCCAAAAATGTATGTGTAAATTTATATGTAAATTTTTCATATTTAAACTTTTGATCTTAATTTCAAGATCCTTAAATAACAATATTACACTAAATACATACATATTCAGTTTTAATTCACATTTTTAAACATTTAGATAAATGTTTAAAAATAACCTGCTTTAATTCATTCATTCAATCTTTGATTTGTACAAATAGTGATTTGGACATTGCAGTGGCATGTTTACACATTTACATGCCTGTATGTTTGTGTCAAAGCCATTGCGCATTAAGCTCACATAAATGAAACATCACAAGCAAGTGAGGCCAAGAGCAACTTATACTTACATATATTCCTCCATTGCTGCGATTCACCTCATCTTTCATAGGGCATGCAGCAAGGGACTGGATTACTGCCATCCGCAAACTAAAAGGCGGTTAAGTGACAAAAACAGTTTTTGAGGTAGAGCCAAAAAACGCTGGATTATTTTGAAATCGTGCAAGTGATTCTCTATAAAACAATTGTTAATGTTGTCATACTATATCAAACTCAAAAGATATATATTTTTTTTGAACTTAAATATTACTAAAGGTCAAAAAAATAGCAAAACTGTTAATAAAGTAAAAATTTACCAGATGACATTTAGCTGCCTTTTAGCTTGAGGACGGCAGAATAACACCCACATGTTCCCATCCACCTTCAATGTGGGTGTCTTCAAGGCATTTACTTAGTGCATTCTGAATTTCTCAATTGTTATAAAGCACTAACTTATTTCAAATAAAAAAATAAACTATGGTTTCCTGTGTTAAAGGTGTCATAGACATTACAAATGACTTATTTGTCATCATTTAAAACAAGACATTCATTTAACATCAACAAACAAGTTGAGCATTTATTTTTAAGCATTTCATAGATTTTATATTAAGGCCCGTAATATCAATAGCAGTTTAAACTATGACTATGAAGACAGTTTAAACTCAGAATCATAGATTAAACTGCTATTGATATTACGGGCCTAAGTCTGCAAGTTTAGCCGCCTGACAGTAAGCAGTCATCAATGCTTTGCTTGCATCTTGCTTTTAAAGATTTCTACATTGTAAAGCTGTAGAAATACTGCACTTCGCAATTTACTCCAAAGGTTATGTGTTTCATTTCAGGTATGGGATGCATGTTCCGATGCGCTTATAACATTCAGTAGTACAGATATACTAGACGATGATGTAGCGTACATTGTTGAGAATGATGTCCTTCTGCATGCCGTCAACACGGAACTGCAATCTTCAGATGTCAAAAACGTAGATGTTGTCTATGGAGCCAAGATACAAGGATATGAATTGGCTGCGGCGAATAAAAATGCAAAAGAAAACATAGTTAAAATGAGCAATGGTGATATCTACTCTTGTCAACTTTTGGTGAGTACTATTTTATTTTATAACAGAAAGTAAAAAAAAATCAAATTAGTTATCTAATCGTAAATGGTCACAACTGCCTTTTCAATGCATCGGTGCATTGGTACATGGTTCTTTTTGGTACTCAATGGCTTGTCTGCACAGTTTTTTGCTATTTAATTAACCTGAAGTTCAAAAATAAATACTTTTATCTGCAAGAAAAGGCAACCTATTTATTTATATCTTCTTAAATTATTGTATTTGATTGTGTAGAAATGATAAAAAGGTTAAATTAAAACGATTTTATTAAAACCTTATAAAAAAAACTTACATTTAATGGATTTCCAGCAGTAAAATAATGCAATCTGAGTAATACTTTAAGTAAGTAAAACTTGCATGGATTATACAATACTAGATTTTTGCCCGCAGCTTCGCCCGCGGTAGAGATCGGTTTTTTACAAATTCTACTTACTTTTACTTAGTTAGATTTAGTTGCCTATGACTTAAGTAAGCATTTATCATTTGATAGCGTGATTCAGAACTTGCAAATGAATTTAACTAACGCCATCTATTAACAACACCCGGAACTAAATATCTAGCAACTAACAAAATATCGATCTTCCCATGGGGATGTTTTACCGCGGTAAAAAGTAGCCTACGTTACTCTCCACCCTCCTCACTATCTCCACACACAAAAACCATACCATATAACAGCTTCGTTGCGACGCGACGTGAAAGACGGACAAACAAACAAACAAACAAACACACTTTCACATTTATAATATTAGTATGGAAGTATGGATACATGCTCATGACTTAATATTAAAAAGCCAATGTAATTTATAACATTATAACTGTTGCGTAAGTTCAGTAAATCTAATTTAAACTCAGTAAAACAAAATATACAATTTATGTTTCAACATTGAAATAACCATACATTTTCAGTATTTTCACTATTTCCAGTTTTTTTTTCTAAATCCTAAACAAAATAATTCAGACAATTATTTCTTTATGGTGGATGAATGTCGTCTAGCTTCTTCTCAATGAGATTTATCCTTGAATCGGTGTTCTCAATAAGCTTGTTTATTTTCTTGGTTAATTCGGTCAATTGGTTCTTTATATCTACCATACATATCTCTTGTATCGCGTTAATCGTAAAAGACATCGGTCGGTTTCTGGTCTCGGTTGATGTAGACGTGGTCCGTTTGCGTCGCACCACGTTTTGGCTCTCCAAGGAGTACCGATCGTATAGATTGCTCTTCCGTTTCACAACCTGCCTTTCGACATCTTCGTCGAGATTCGATTTACGGATTCGACATTCGTAGTTATTATTCTTGCGGATACTCTTTTTAGTGTCTTTGCGTTTTGCGACCACCATTTTGTATATTGACGCGATTAGCTCTTTTGGTATCTGTGGAAATTGTACAAATTGTGAAAATGCGACAAGAAATGTTGAGCGTATAAAAATAATTGTTTACAACTTGTCACGACAATTGTCGTCTCAATTCTTTGGCTTAGTATTCTGAGACGTGAATGGCGTGGAATATCAGAAATAACACATCACAACCCACGACCCGAAAACAAAGAAACATCACATAGCTAACTACTGCCCCTATACGCTACGAGGTTATGATTAATCAACAACAATGAAGAATTAACTCACTCTGTTTTCCCTGGGATCGTTGGGTCGTATGTTCAGGGTGCGTAGATGTGAAGCAGTGAGGAGTGCCCCCCAGCGAAGCACTGCCATGAGCTGCTTCGGCGCGCAAGTCAACAGTGAGCTGAAGAGCATGCTCTCTAGGTGTGCCACCAACTGGGTCTGACGAACCAGTCGGTCGAGACCTGCGCTCTCTTGTAAAGCCTAAAATACAGAGTTGACATGGATAATTTAGTCGTTTTTAACCAACTTCAAAAAAAGGAGAAGGTGAGAACTGAATGAGAATGAGAATGAGAATTCGGTTGTATTTTTTTTAATTTTTGTTATCTCAGACCATCATCGTTTATCAACCGATTTGTAAAATCCTGTTTTATGGCGCTTATGTTTTTTGAAGACTGTTTCCTTGAAGTCAATTTTTTGTTTGTAAAATGATTATTTTTGTCTAAAAAGGTGGGTCCTTTCTTGAGTGTAAGCCAACCTACCCCGCTAGTGTTGTACCCTGCTCCCTAGCCCTACTAATAGAGGTCTCTGGAGTATATGCCTCCCAGTTTAATTCCGAGCAATCCTGGCGATATTCATATATTGGTAAGGTTTTTATTTCTACAGATTTAATTTACATAGATAAATATTGTAAAGTTTTAGTTTCTCTACAAGATTTTCTCGAAATATTAGCTCAGGAACAACTTTAGTTGTTATTATTAATTTATTGATCCAAGCTGGCATTTCTCCAAACACGTACGCGAGTCCATGGCAGTAATTCATAGTTTATTGTGAAATGTTTCACAATAATTATGAATATATTGTCTCGAAACTAAGGTAATTTTGGTTTAGACTTTAGAGGTAGTGGGTTTGTACTAAATAATATTAATTAAGGGTCAACGCACATTTATTCGGCGCCATTCGCGTTTCGCCGAATGATTTTGGTTACACTTATTCGGCTCGGCTTCTATCAGCCGCGTACGGCGTCGTAAGAATGCGAACGACTGCTTACGGCGTCGTAAGAATGCGAACGGCTGCGTACGGCGCTGAATACGCTGCGAAGTCCGTCCGAAGACGTTAGTAGGTATAATCTATACGGGAACTATGAAAGTCGCAACCTGTCGACAAGGCCAAGGAGTCAAAAATCTTCCATGTACCTACCTACAGCGCGGCGCTGTTCCGCCGCGTTCGACGTCGTACGCGGCTTACGCGGCCGAAAGATAAAACATATTTGTCGTCGTTTTCTACTTGTTTACGGCGAAAGCGGAATCGGCGCCGAAAAGCCGAAAGGATGCGTCCGCATCTCCATACAAAATCGTTGTTTACTATGGACAAAAGCCGAATGGAGCCGAATAAATGTGTTTTGACCCTAACGGTTTCTACAAAAATATTCATGGCCCTGTAAAACTGTACCTAAGTGTTTTGGGGTTTCCAACTATTAGTATTTCTTAAGTATGAGTGTATGCTTTAGTAGATAACATACACTACTAATTTAACGTTTACAAAACATTGTTATTGCAGAAATTTAAAAATACAACTTTCTTGTTATGTAAATTACTAACATACTTTTGTCAATTATATCTTCCGTCTGTAATACTAACCGTACATTCCTGATATAGCACTTGTTTTTTGCATCTTAATTAATTCTTCTCAGAGATTTTTTTATAAATAATAATTTCTACTTTCTAATAATTTCTACACTATTATCAAATTCTACATCTATTAACTTACAATTAAAGATTAATAATTGAAGATTAATATTGATTCGTATGTTGTTAAAAAAAAGTGAGTAACTACAACTAAGTTATCGCACCTGAATGTCACTGACAGCGAGACCGACTAGCAGGTTGGTGAGAATGACGGTGACAAGTACCACGAAGACGAGAAACATGAGATGCGCAGTCAGTGGGTAGTGGATCTGAGAGTCCGTGCAGTTGTTGTAGAAGATGTCCTCGTACTCTAGCTCTCCGGACATCATCATGACAGTCTTGACGAGCCCGGCTGGGAGGTGGAAGGCGGGGTAGTTGCTGAATAGCACGCTAAATGCTAGTCCAAACGCTATGAGCAGACAACTGTACGCCATCAGGAACGTAGCGAAATTTACAGTCACTGAAATGAAGAATTTTTGTCATGAACTTAAGATTTCGTTTCAGAATTGAAGATGACAAATTGTTTACCTACTGGTTTAATTTTGACACCTTCGTAAAATTTCTAAAAACTGACAATTTTGGATATGAAGGTCCAAAATGGAATCAAAGCAAAGACCCAAAGCAATTCATTATTAGAGAAGGAAACTATCTAGAATTTTTATTCCCAAGTCAATTGTGTTCTGGTATGGAATCTAATTTGCTAATTATAAATAACTTAATCCAATCAAATCAAATGTTTTTATAAAAATAGGTTTAAATTTTTTTTTTGAATCATGCTTGTAATTTGTTTTTTCTCACAAAGAATTTCTAGCTATATCATCTCAATATTTCTTATATAAGTCTTTACTCGTTACCTGTAGTGAACATCTGCACATAGAGACCGAATGTCGGGAATCGTCCTATGATCATCATGAGCTCGAGCCAACAGAAAAATATAGTTATAGCCGCCACGTCATGCTGCCAGTTCGAGGTGTTAGACCTCGCTACTCCACTCTCGGTGTCCCATGTAGGTATCTGGAAAGTTGGGAAAATATTAAGAAATTAGTTAGGTACGCACTTACCAGAAAATTCACAAAAATTCAAAATCTATTTAGAATAATTCAGAATCTTTACTTAAGCTTCAAAAGAAATTGAAGTACGTATTGTTTTTTCTAAGAAAAAACTGGCTCTAAAATTACCTACAAATATATGTAAATACCTAACACCTTTAATTTGCTAGATTATTTCATGATAAATTGAGATTTATTCAGATGATGGGAAAAAAATACTTAAATAACTGAACTTACCGTGCATAAAAATACTCCAATGATAATAAGTATTTGTAACCAATTTTCCCACTGTCGTATATAAGCAGACCAATCGAGACATGCTTGGAATATCTCCTTAGACAAGAAAAATAAGTTGAGGAGCAGTATCAAATACTGTACGGGTCTTAGATACGAAGGCACATGACAAGTGACATCCTCGCATAGAAATATTTCTGGAAAAACCAAAGTTAACATACCTATTAATTTCTTTTTCTGTGGTTTTGATGCGTTAAATTTTTCAGAATAAAATATACTCTACGTTTTATTCTGTGCTCTTGACAATATGTAATAGGTATATACTACATCCCATCAAATCATGAATGTAAAGTAAAAGCCAATTTTTAAAAAAAGAATTGAGATCTAAATGGGTGCCAAGTTCTGTGTAGAAAAGCCTAAAATTTTAGTCACAAGAACATGTAATTCAAGCTCCACATTTGACTTGGTTAGTTTTCACGTACCTAGTCTTAATAAATGAGCCAAATTTGACAGGTTTATGTTGAATAGTTTTTGAGTTATGAGGTGGTCAAAAGTGGCTCCAAATGGTTCGTGTAATATTACACACGGTGCTGCTCGCCAATTCTGTTAGCTAGAAAATTGG
Organism: Thymelicus sylvestris; assembly: GCA_911387775.1. NCBI lineage: Eukaryota > Metazoa > Arthropoda > Insecta > Lepidoptera > Hesperiidae > Thymelicus > Thymelicus sylvestris. The sequence continues at coordinate 10,502,598 of OU426905.1, read as the reverse complement.
CTTACACGCTACCGCGTGTTTAGATACTATGTAGGTCTGAAAGCGCAACTTATTAACGATTATCTCACTTTCGCATTTTAATTTGGACCAGTAACCAGCCCACGCTTCGTTTCGGAATTTCGGATACCACGTAGTCCTAAAGTAACTTCTTTATGCCTTATAACCTTCCTCATGAATGTGTAAATAAAAATATCATACACAAACAGGATTTTTTCAAATCCAACTGCCAGTTCCAGAGATTAGCGCGTATATACAGACAAATAAACTCTTCAGCTTTATTAAACTAGTACAGATTGTACGATTGTACGTGTGTAATTATTAGAATTATTTGTTAAAGTTGTAATGAAGTTTAATTAACTGTTACTTACGCAATATGTAGAGACTATAAAGAGTTATAAAAAATGCGTGGAAGACAAAACTGAGAACGAAAAATTTCCTTATTCTTCGCCATTTCAAAAATAAAAATGTTTCTGCTACAGGATGCTTTAAAACATCTTTACGCCCCACCTGAAAATGTAAAATATTTGAATATTTGTATACCATTTCCAGATCACAAATAAACAGTAAGTACATAGGAATAATAAATGATATTAGTCCCTTCGAAATGATTTCATACCAAATCAATTTTTATGCGCAAATAGCCAACCAACAAGAACTCAAGTTACCTGAGGGGAAATGGTCGTTATCATTTATCGCTATAGACACCGTCAACATTGCCAAGAACAATAGAGAAGAAAAAAAAAATGCGTACTTCAACAAAAGCCAGTAGTAATTCTGCTTCACCTCTTGTCATGCATGGGACTAGAACCCTAAAGTCGATGGTGAGCTCACAGTCTACGTCACCCAATTCATGCTCACTGACATGTACTGCGTCGTCGAACTTGTACAGATACCGCGGTATGACATCAGGTACCCGACGAACGATGAAGGATAGGGCTGAGACCCCGCCGTTAGTTCGTAAGGTTACATCGCCACCATAATCTGTGGGAAAGACAAAATATTATATGACCATGATGCGTCAATAACAGTAAATAATGCATAGTAGGATAGCCACTACATTCAATAAAAACACAATGACTACATTTTAAATTCACTCAAAAGGTAACATATACTATAACATGTATTTTCAATCAGAAAAAAATAACAACAAATCAGAAAAATTGCAATCATAATGTAAATATTCCTTTTTAACGGTAAATTTTTGAAACTGTATGATTATCTGATACTTAAGTAGCCTCACCCAAAAGTAATAACACGCAGGCCGAAAATTCATTCAACGCAGCGATATGTAGAGGCGTATAACCAAAATTATCAGGAGCGTTGGGATCAGCACCGGCTGAGAGTAGCAGTCTTGCAACATCACAGGCTCTTGCACCCCGGACAATGGCGCCGTGTAGCGGTGTTCTGCCGTCAATGTCCCGAGCTCGCACGTCAGCTCGTCTGCCCACTAGAAGTTCTACTACCTCCACTGATTGTGCTAGCACCGCTGTAAAGAAAAGCACTTTGTTAGATCTTTTTTCAGAAAATTTACCATTATTATTTCCTTAAACGAGTGGAAGCAGTCGGATAATATTTATTGAAAATTTGAGAAAAAATATGAATCAGCATGTATCGATACATTTTTTTATGTACTTCCCACACAAAGTATTTCAGTACGTTACAATAGAATAAATAAAAAATATCGATAACATTGTATATCAGTATAGCTCCCAAACAAATAAATAAATGAAATCGGTTGAAGAACTGGGAAAAAGGGGTGTAACTGTTTTCTATTAGCGTATTAATGTATAGAGATACCTAGGTGAAGCGCTGTTTGTCCTCTTGAATTGGGCCAATTGATACGAGCACCATGCTCTAAGAGCAACCTGGTACATTCTGCATGTCCGTCAACTGCTGCTAAATGTAACGCAGTCGCTTTGCCTTGTCCTAAAGCTGCACGGACATCAGCTCCAGCATCCAATAGCAATTTCATACAAGAGGCTGAACCCAATGACGCTGCCACGTGCAAGGGAGTTTCTGTGAACACCTGTAGAATATCATTCGAATTACAGTTGAAACTAGCATCTATCCTATTTGATCTTGGGTTTTGTTTGACATATATAAGAGTAATGGAACACCCACCTGTGGAGTGTCAGGGCAAGCGCCGGCGTCTAACAAAGCACTAACTACTTCCGGTGCGTCACTTAGTACTGCGTAGTGCAAGGGTGAGTGTTCTGACAAACCAGCATTGACGTCTGCACCATGACTTATTAATGCCTGGAAACCATCGTTTATATCATTATTATTATCATCTTCACAAACCCTTGCTTCATTTACACAGGGTATCCTAGTGTGGGAACTACGTGTCCTGTAAAAATATTTTTGTACTTTTATGCAACAAATAAATTATTATTATTATTATTATTATTATTATTTAGAACATGTTTGTTATGTTTTAATCTAACCTTGACACATGATAATGCTTTGGCGCTTGCGGCACAATGCAATGGCGTCGCTTTTCTGTCCGTTATTGAATCCCATCTGTTCGGATCGGCTTTATATTCCAAAAGTAAATTTACACAATCTGCACTTCCTACTAAACAACTCAAATGTAAACATGTCCTGAAAAAATACCAATATTTTCATCAATAACGAAGAGCAGAATTATTTATGGCTATATGCTGTTTTTATTATAAACCGGTTCTAATAAATTAAATTAATAAATAAAACTATCCATTTTTGTGTGTTGTTCCAAATTGTGATTTTGGATGTTTTCATCACATCAAAATACCAGATGACTCGTTTCGAAGTACTCCATTATTGAGGACTGTTTACGTACAACATTCCATTCTGTCCATCAATTTATTTAATTTTTTTTGAAGCGAGTATAGGTAAAGACTATTAAAAAGATACTTTTACCAATGAGAACTGGCCTAATTGGGGAAACCGATAATACTGACCCAAATCTAACTTGGGAGCCAATTCTTTCTTTCTTCTTTACTCTATCGTGTCTGACAGTGTGACAATGCATAGGTGATGCCTTTTGTGTTACTGACGTCAAAGGCTGAGAGTGACCACGTTTTATCATCAGATGACTCGTCTTTAAATTTTCCATGCGTCCATAAATTTGTTTCGTTTGGAGTAAAAAAAAAACATTTGTATTCTTTTAGTGATCTTACCTGCCAGCGTCATCTGCACAATTCGGATCTAATCCAAGTCGCAGTAATCTGCCCAAAAGACAGATTTTTCCCAGCCAACAAGCCCACAAGGCCGCTGTACGCATACCGCTGCCATCTGCTTGCGTAGAGAAGCATAATGCTTCGTCATATTGTCCAGCTTCCACAAGGGGCGATATATCTTCAGCATATGGAAGTTGTTGAAGAGAAAATTGAATATGTTCTGTAAAATAATAAAAAAAAACTAACGTAAAATTTTTAATTTTTCTTTTTTGATCCGAATTGTCTACACTTAGCTTCTATGTGTTATTAATTTCAATGGCAATATGCTTATTGAATTTCAATGCTGGAATAAAATCCCACGTGACAGTAAGTGTTATAGCCTTAAGAATCTTAGGTTTTATAATCGCACCAACTTAGTAAGAGCCTAGTTACTCTTTACTTGAAGACATAAAAATGTTAATACTGACAATGATTATGACTGACTACCTTCAAAAGAAGATCTGATAGTATTAGCAAAATGATATTTACCGAGTTCCCATATATCCTTTGATGGAATTCTGAACCTGTCACCCAAATCAGCTCCGTGTGCTGTTTCATCACTAGATATATACGCTGGTTCTTCTGACTCGTCTGTATCTTCTGATATCTCACTAATGTCGTCTCTCCAGCGAGTGGTTCCTACCTGCAAAACAAACTGTCTATTATCTGCTTAATAGGTATCTCCTTCATTTTATGTATTTAACGTTTCTGCTTCTTCCAGTCTCACATTACTTTTCATATTTAAATTTCGTTCTGCTGGAATAACAGCTTTTGTCCTTTCGATTGCTCAGAATATAATCTTAATATATATAAATTACGTGTCACGTTGTTTGTCTGCGAGGGACTCCTAAACTACTTAACCGATTTTAATCAAATTTGCACGCCGTGTGCAGTTTGATCCAACTTGAAAGATAGGATAGCTTACAATGTTCCTTAAAGCACACGGAAGGTTTTAATAAAAAAAAAAATACAGAACAAAGTCTGTCCGGGCAGCTAGTAATAATATAAAATATAGACTCTAATATTAAGGTCACGAGGCGTAAAGGCATTTTGTTTTTAAATAATAGTATCATTTTGATCACGGACATAATGTCTGTAATTATTTTTAGTAGATATATCAAATTAATCGAAGAGCTTTCATATCTCGATGTATTCTTTGAAAGAAAGAAAAGAAAGAAACACGTTTATTTCTGTGCCAAAGGTACACACATGAACATACATACATAGATAAAATTTACAATTATAGTTAAAATAAAAAGAAAAGTTAAAATTTACAAACTGACATAAACATAAAATAGAATTAACAAAAAAAATTACAACATGATTGGTCTGTAACGCTCGCATGTGTGCAGTGGCCCAGAAAATGGAGCTCACTCAGCATAATGCCGTAGTGGTAGCTACGGCGCTGATTTTCAGTGAGTCCATTTAGTGATGTACGTACATCAGTGTTAATTACCAGTGCAATAACAGGTAATTAACACTGATGTACACCTTTGCACACCTTGACAACACAATATTTGTTTGGGTACAGTTGATTTTTTTCAGATAAAATATGTTTTCTTCACGTGGTTTCCTACCAAAGTATAGTTGGCATAACTTTTGTTATTCATCTAGGTAATCATTAGATTTAGGTGTATGCTTAATAAGTATAATATGTGACGTTGAATTACATTTTAATTCAATATCATTTATTCTTTCGGTAATATTTTTTAATCACCTTATCTTTAAAATTATTTGGCATGTTCTCTCAAATGAAAAAATAGAATAAAAAGGCGAATTCCCTAAGTTTCTAATCTTAATTTCCAATGTCTCTGATAAATTGATTGTATCGAACACAAAAATGATGAAAAGCACGATATTCACTAGTTCACTTCTTTCACCAAACTAAGATAGAATTATAATTGTTAAATCCTGACATTTGTACAGTATATAGATTTCACATTAGATCGACTTATTTCATGACTTGATCGACGAATTATAACGTTCACACCAGAAAAATATAGTTAATTCAAAATGTTTAAGAGTGCTTCCTCTATTTCAACACTTGTAATTGCATTGTGATATTTGTTATATTTGTTAAGCACAACACTCATTTATATTTGTACAATTGCTCACTAAATTTATATTATTGTTAAAATTAACCTTCTTTCGTCTCACGATTTGTTGTCCTCTCATAGAAGACATTCCGTTCACGACTTCTCTGTACGACCGATCTTAACTAACTCCTGTAACACTCGTACTCCTCTTTGCCTAAAGCGTCACTGCTTACAAGCAACCTTGTCAGTCCTGTATCAATTTAAAATCTCCAACACCTCAATTAAAAATATTATTTTCCAAAATTTTATCAAAATCGTCCAGATATCAAACAGGTGCGTCAATTCACGTCACTCCAACACGATTATTTTTAAAAGTTAAAGTATTTATGCCACCATGTCCCACTTATATCGTAGATTGGGTCATAAAAACTTCTGTCGCATCCATCCAGACGATAATAAAGTCGGCGTATACTAAACATTCTTGTACACTACGCGTCTCTTTCAAAATTTGGGAATCTACTTGTTACACACGAAGCGGTAATGTAAACAGTTTCCGCCTCTTTTTATTTATATCTTGAGTTCAAACCCACCCACGCTGTCTTCACTGAGTAGTGGTTGTAATTGGTTAATTTATAACTCGAAACAATGGTTATACCTACAAAATAAACAAGATTAGTAATTGAAATACATAATTTTAATGTTTGTCAATGCCAATCCCCTGTTTTGCCTATTCGGTACATTTTTATTTAAAATCTCTTAAAGATGTAGCTGTACATTAGTAATCTAAATCAATCACAAATATATCAGATTTTTTTGATCTGTCTCTTTTTGTAATGTAGCATTTGTAATTTTGTTCTTGTTATTGATCACGTCCTCAAAAGTTACTAACTTACAAACAAAGTACAAACTTTTGTATTCTTATGAGGCGTATCAATGAAAGACTTAATCGAATGGATGACTTTGTTGAAACCAAATGCAGTTAAGGTAATGTTCCAAAAATTCCTTACAAGATCTTTTTGTTACAACCTGACCTTATACAGAAATAAATGAATATATCATAGAAACGAGATTAGTCATTATGTTTCACAAGCTAAATGAAAACATGTCACAATATAACAAAAACCACATGGTAGCCAGTTAGCAGGGCACGCGCAAACCATTGTATCGAACTTCCAATATTAGCACGTCATTAGCATTACCACATGCTGCAATCCACACACCAGTTATTACCGTAGAAAATAGAATCCTATGAAATGCAGCCACCACAGCCTAGCACACTGAAGTCGATGTGGAATTTATCGGAAATAGGGCAGATTTTTCATTATGGGATGTTGCTTGCAAGCATTTGTAAAATAAATAAGCCGAGGAAATATTAATGATTTGTTCGGATGCAGCCAGACTAAATCCGGCGCGGTGGTGGTAGGGCCTCTCGAAGTATTGTATTGGTAATATTAATCCCATCAAAAACATGAATGTAAAGTAAAAGCCAATTTAAAAAAATAATAATTGAGATCTAAATGGGTGCCAAGTTCTGTGTAGAAAAGCCTAAAATTTTAGTCACAAGAACATGTAATTCAAGCTCCACATTTGACTTGGTTAGTTTTCACGTACCTATCTAGGCTATAATATTATATTTGTATAATTATCTTTGTTAAGTCTGTTAGGTTGATGACCTATGCTACTTTTCTATAATTTGGTTTGTTGGTTGCTAACTAATGAAAAATAGCCAATTCAAATGTAAAGCTTGAATTACATGTTCTTGTGACTAAAATTTTAGGCTTTTCTACACAGAACTTGGCACCCATTTAGATCTCAATTATTATTTTTTTAAATTGGCTTTTACTTTACATTCATGTTTTTGATGGGATATCATTACTTTTTGTACAGAAATTATTAGTAGGTACTTATTCATAACGTTACTGATTAATTTTGTTACCTTATACATGAACTGTAATAGTGCCCTTCAACTAAATCCGTAGTTAGTGCACCGTGGTCCAAAATACCTATTACTTCATTATTTATAAGTAATGATCTTCTACTATTCATGTCCGCTAAATATTGAAATAATAATTAATACTAAATCCCAGTCTGTTATAATAATAATAAATACGATACGATACGACAGTAGTAATAATAATAATAAATACGATAGTCGAATATACTCTTATTAGTTATAAGTAGTTTGTGTTCGATGAGATAACGTGCCATAATATATTTGGAAACAATACTTCGAATCACTTTAAACTGGTATAATTTCGGAAATAATACAAAATTTAGTGGTGTACATGCCATACAAGATAAGAGAAGAATAATTTTTCACACATTAAAAATGAAACAATGCAATACACTGGAAATAACGGCTACTCACGTCTCACTAATCTGTAAGTAAATAATACGTACGTACACTGAACATCTTCCCCCCGTTAGAAGCTTCACAAAGTACTAAAACTGATATGTTTCGATTAAAAAAAATTAAGGGTGGTATTCCACTCCTTATATATATTCCACATAATAACCACCTGTCATCAATTTTGATTGCTGTTCATAAATTTCAGGCGTTATAAGTAAGTGTTCCTAATAGAATCAATTTTTTGAAAAATTACCATTAAATGATAAAAATTTACTATTTAGGTGTTCGAGCCTTCAGGCTTGACCCATTTGAGATTGTCTCTTGAACATCAGCGCCATCTAGTACTATATACCGGTGGGTATCGATATTGTAGGCCCGCTAGGGGGCGGTAATATCAGTTGACAGTTGCAAGTGACGTTTGTTGGTCGGTGCCGGAGATATTTGCTTCAGTACGCTTTTGAACTCCGGCGTCATCAGTCGTGTTTCAAGCGAGAAATCCTATCACAAGTAAGTAAACAAGACGCTTATTACTAGTTTAAGCTTCCATAGTTCGATATGGATATAGCTTATACTATGGTGCAAGCATCTCACAAAGTGAATGCTGGTGTCTTACACTAGACACCGGTTGTCGCCTCACTACGAGCACAACCATCGGGAAATATGAAAAAATCCCATCGCACCTAGACACTTCGCATGATCGACGCATCGATTTCATGCGACCTCCTATGCGACACCATACGCTGCTCAGGCGGCAACGATTCATAGGCGCCCGCATTGACCCGCCGCATGAAAAAAAAAAAAAAAAAAAAATCCATACGACACTGTCGTATGGACCGCACCGCTTTATCAACTAACATACGAACGTCATACGACGTCGCATGAAAATCCATACGACGTCACATGAATGTCGCATGAAACGTACGCGTCGTATAAACGGCTTAAGACGTCGTATGTCGGAATATTGGATTAACGATCGGAAAATATTCTTGCGACATCGCATCAAACACTTAATTCATTCAAGGTATCAAAGTTCAACCGGAACTTATATCTTCTCGTCTTTAATTTCCAGACCATGGCAAGCATACACGCAACCACGATGCAAAAACTGGCCGAGGACCTCCCCCCGCACGATGTAAACACCTTCCGGAAACTCATCGAAGCGCTAGATAAAAACTATCCCAGCGATTGGAGGACCTGGAGGGTGGTAAACGTACCATATGAGGATTTGTTTGGTACAGACATCTCTTCAAAAATAGAGGCCAGACTACGATTTGCCCTGCCTACGGACGATATCAAAGAAATCTTCTACGGCCCCGGCGGCACGCTAACTGAACGAAATTATAAACAAGCTCGCAGAAAACTTACGGATTGGCCTTTAGGGAGGGCCATTATTTATTCCCCCCACGTTATAATGGCCAAAATACATGCCAGCCCTCCGGCCTATGAGACGTTCATGGAAACGGTTAGAACACTCAAACCGAAAATATATTCGATTAGAGGATCTTCTATCGACCGCCAAATGTCATCTTCAGAAAACCCCATAGAGCAAGTTCAGAAGAGACCAGCCTCACCACCTCATGATCCTTCACAGTCAACACCCAAATCAAAAAGAGGTTTCAGTACCGCTGAATCAAACGCACTTACCGGAATAGTCGAGCTTTTATCTAGGCAAGCCGAGGCATTAGAGACACTAACGCAAAAAGTCAATCATCTCGAACAAGCACAAACTACACAAGATCTTAACCAATCTTTCGAATCAGAACCAGACAGTACAGGAACTGCGGACTCAATCGAGGAACAAAATAATTCCTGGCAAGCTCCGGCATTGCTTTCCCCTCAGGCAATCGAAAGCGAAAAGAAAGAAGAGAGCAACACACGAGAAGCACAACTTCGTAAAATTATATCAGATGCACAACGAGAACTCGCGCAACGGTCATCTCAGGTTCAAGCGGATTCCGAAATATGGGATTTCAACCCATCAACAACTGAAGCCGAAGCTAAAGTCACAAAGGCAAATCCAATATTAGTCGACCAAGCCGTAAACTGCCAACGGTTCGGTGAAGATGGCTGGAAAAACATAAGATATGCTGACGTACAAAAAACATTCCAAGCAACACCAGCCTTTTGCGCTCTGAAAGTAAACAGTCACCTTGCATCAAACACACCGAACTGGCAGTCGTTGAATCATCTAGAAAAATTTGATTTGTCATTAGGAGCAATCACTCACGGTCTTCTGCAACAACGAGAAGCCTTAAAAGAAATATACAAAGACCTGAGTGAAACCACTCGTAAAGAACTCGGTCCCAAGCTTTTCGGCGAATCAAAATTCAAAAAAATTTCAGATCAATTACTACAATATACTTGCGGGAGACGAGCCGAAATAATACAAACAAGAAGAGAGACTTATAAATCAAACAATAAAGTCCTCAATGACATCTTGCACGATATTCCACCTTCGAAGACACACCTGTTTTCAGAAGAAAAACTAGCGGAGATCATGAAGGAACAAGGGGGGGCGTATAAGTTTTTTCCGAGGAAGCCAACAACAACAGCTACCTCCAAGAAAACCTCAAACTACACAGGCTATAAAAACGTTCGGGGGCATAATAAAACGAAAAAACCAACCCGCCAACAGCCGGCCCAACCACGAAAACATAGGCAACAAGACTATACTCACCAAAGAAAGCCAACTATTAACAGGAAACAATAAGGTATTTAAAGCAGGTCAACTATTTACCAAAATTTCTGTATGGAAGTCGCTTGGTGCTTCAAAAACTATAATAAATGTACTAACCGGTTACCGTATCCCTTTCATTCGTAAACCGCCTCTTGCTGTCCTATCACCTAATATATCAAAAAAGATTACATGCGTAAATTCAGTACACATGGACGATAAAGAACAATAAGAGATTCGCATAAACGGTACCTCACATTATGCCACAATAATAAATTATTTAATATGAACTGCCTTCCTTTCGGATTAACAAGTGCCCCATATATTTTTGCCAAACTAACCAATTGGGTGGCCAGATTAATTCGCGAAAAAGGCATCAAAGTGGTTGTTTATTTAGATGACTTTTTGCTTATTAACAGTAACGCTGATATGCTACATATAGAAGCCAGATGGGTGTGTAACCTACTAACAAAATTAGGATGGCACATAAATAAAGATAAGACAGATCTAACACCGAAACGCCGCATTGAGTACCTGGGTTTGCTTTGGGATACTCAACAGAACAAGAAAATACTTCCAAAATCTAAAATTGAAAACGTGATAAAACACATAAAATGCATTATTCAGAAAAACAAATGGTGTTGGCTAGACGCTAAGAAGATCCTCGGTAAGCTCGTATTTGCTTCTAATGCAGTCCCCCTCGGACTTCTTCATTGCAGATACATCCAAATTGCATCCAGACAACTATCAGAAAAAGAAAAGCTCCGAACGTCACCACTGCCCTCTCGAGTCACGAAAGAACTCCACTGGTGGCTACACAATCTGTCTCGCTCATCAGAGATCAAAATAAACCCTCCTTGCACCTTCTTGACCACAGATGCCTCAGACATAGGCTGGGGAGCAACTTTAAACAGCAAAAAACTAATTGGCACCTGGGAAACCTATCAAAAATCCTGGCACTGCAATCAAAAAGAGTTGTGGACATTATTGGAAGTCTTAAAACAAGAAAAAGATTATCTTCGCGGCAAGACACTAATATTCCAAACAGACAATCGCACTGCGGCTACGTACGTCAGGAGACAAGGCGGAACGAAATCACTCCGCCTAATGAAAATAGCATCAAAAATCCTGAGCCTAGCTCAAGAAAACGGCATCAAAATAGTAGCAAAATACCTTCCAGGAAGATACAACGGGCTAGCCGACAGACTTTCCAGGAAACAATCACAACAGGAGTGGCATCTAAGTCGACACATACAGAAAGTTATTTTCCAGCGAATGGGAGTTCCAGAAATAGACCTATTTGCATCCAAGAGGTCCGCCGTTGTGAAACGATATGTGAGCGAGAACGCTTGGGACAAACAAAGCGAGTACACAGATGCATTCAGCAGAACGTGGGTACACAAACTAGCCTGGATTTTTCCCCCGCCGGCACTAATACCACGTGTTCTCCAACACTTGAACAAATCACAGGGCAATTACATATTAATATGCCCTACTTGGAAAAAAGCCTTTTGGAAGCCCGAGGTGAAGAAACGGGCTATTGCCCCTCCACTGAGAATCAGGAACCTGAAGGCTCACTTAATAGACCTCAACACCAATCAACCTCCACGGGACATAAGCAACCTGTCTTTGGAGGTATGGAAAATACGGGGTGGATTAATGAAATCCAAAATTGGACTACCACCGAAAAAGAAATCTTACAGACAGCTTGGAGAAAATCAACGTTAAAAACGTATAGGCCTGCTTGGAACTCCTGGCTTAAGTGGTCAAAAATGAACAAAACAAACCCAGGAGAACCGACACCAAACGACTTAGCACGGTATCTGATATTCCTTTTAAACGAAAAGAAACTATCAGCAAAAACCATAATGCTTCATAAATCTGTGGTCGCCACATTCACCAAACCTTCCAATAGTGATGCTATGAGTAGTCACCCTCTGGTAAAAAAGACTCTGCAGGCAATACTACTAAGAGCTCAGCCCAGTCATAAACCAAGCACATGGGCTGTAAATGACTTAATGACATGGATGACAAAACAAACCGTAGATGAATCTAACATATTCCAGGTGTCACAACACGTAGCCACACTACTACTACTCTCCTCTGGCCGCCGTATCCACGATCTAACTTTACTTCACATAAACTCCACGCAATGCAACATTTCACACGATAAAATTATACTCTGGCCTTCCTTCGGATCCAAAACGGACAATTCTTTATACCGTCAATCTGCATGGATACTAACAAAATGTAACAACTCAATATTTGACCTCTGCCACTGGCTTCCCGTACTCATCAACGTTACGAAACATCGAAGACAAGCTAATCCATCATGTACAAATCTATTTATCACAACAAGAGGGAAAGTAAAAGCCGCATCCAGAACAGTCATAGCAGGATGGATCAGACACCTGCTCGCCCGAGCTCATATTAAAGGATCACCCGGTAGTTTTCGAGCCGCAGTAGCTACAGACAACTGGACAAATAAACACATGAATATAGATGAAATCTTACAAAAAGCCAATTGGCGAAACGCGAAAACTTTTCTTAAACATTACTTCAAAGAAATAGACCCTAATGGTCAAGATAATGAATTCTCTAACTCAATTAGAATGTCAACCTATTTCTCGACAATTTAATTCTTGTATGTGTGAAAATTATGAGTTAAATAAATACTGCATGGATAAAGTGTTTTGTAAATTTTCACCAATACCTTCCAAGAGTTTAAAGGGTTCACAGTACGCATTTAAGACCAGTTGGTCAGCGCCGACAGATAATAAACAGATCTCAAATGGGTCAAGCCTGAAGGCTCGAACACCTAAATAGAACCGTTTTTCCCCCAAAGGGTAAAAAACGATTATTTAGGTTTCAGCCGAAAGGCTTGACCCATAGTTTAAAGCCTGCCGGCTATACTGCAGCCTTCGTTCTTCACGTACTGAAGCAAATATCTCCGGCACCGACCAACAAACGTCACTTGCAACTGTCAACTGATATTACCGCCCCCTAGCGGGCCTACAATATCGATACCCACCGGTATATAGTACTAGATGGCGCTGATGTTCAAGAGACAATCTCAAATGGGTCAAGCCTTTCGGCTGAAACCTAAATAATCGTTTTTTACCCTTTGGGGGAAAAACGGTTCTACTTTCAGATTTATTCCTTTGTATTCACCCGACTACCTATCTGCATGCCAAATTTTAACTTTCTAACGGCCGGTCTCAATAATGTACTAACAGTTAGAAAAATGTAGAAAAGGCTATCATTAGTATGTCATCTGTCATATTTGTCAATTTTTGCGTCTCAATAACCTTCGGTGGATAGAAAATTTCTACCCATGACATTGATCTACCGCTCGGAGGACCAAGTCATACCGTAGGTATGTTGGTCCATACAAAAATAAATACTTGCGTCTCAATAACGCTTTGACAGCTAACTGTCGGTAATAGAAGTGACCAACTATCGGAGTCTTTCACATCGCTCGATTTCGACGGATAATTGGTAGATTTCTCATATTGTAAAGAAAATTTATCAAAACATCATGGATGTATTAATCAGTGAAGAGTGATAATGAATTTTGTGAAGCCTGTGTACTTGATTCCGCCTTTTTAATACGGTACCAAGATCGCCGAAATTGTCCTCGTATAAAATATATGACTACATATTATATGACTGAATTGTGTGAATCCAATTTTGTTTATAACTACCTAGATTCAGATTAAACATACCTAATCCATAATTTAAATTTTACTAACAAAAAATAACCGACTTCAAAGTTACTCAAAAACTACTTGTCAGATCTCGTTCAATTTATTTGGGACCACATGACAAGCACCAGCTTTTGATTAAAAAAGAATTATCAAAATCGGTTCGCCCAGTCCAAAGTTCTGAGGTAACAAAAATAAAAAAAATCCAGTCGAATTGAGAATCGCCTCCTTTTTTTGAAGTCGGTTAAAAACGGCAGTGAATGAGAATTGATAACAATTCCTATCTTTAAAGTTTTAGGTAAGTAGGTATTTAGTATATTAGTTCATTGGGTATTTTAATAAAAGAAGAACACTAAGCTTTTTAAGTTAGATTTATTTTGAAACTATAACAAAAACATTTCGCCTTTTCAGAAATAATGGTGTATCCCTGCTACATCAATAGCTATTGGCTACTATTTTGGCCTTATGAAGAAAGGTACTTCATCTTTTGTGAAGGGTCTGGACTTCATCTGAAAAGGAACTTCCTTTAGTACATTTGGCAACAATTTTTTGTTTAAAAGCAAAAAGAAGCAACAACCCATAATTGCTGGGCTCGGGGTCTCCTCTCGCAATGTGAGGGGTATTAGGCCATAGTCTACCACGCTGGCCAAGTGCATATTGGTAGACTCCAAACACCTTTAAGAACTTTATAGAGAACTCTCCAGTGTGCAGGTTTCCTCGCGATGTTCATTGTTTTTCTTCACCGAAGCTAGTGATAATTAACTTCTAATACGCACATAATATTTGAAAATTAGCGTGCCAGGATTTGAACGGGACACCAACGTCCTAACCGCTATGCTAGGCTATCACTGCTACAATTACAACAATTTACAATTACTAAAATTTTTTGTTTAGGTAGTAAACATAATAATATATTTTATTTTATTAACAAATAAAGTCTATACTCACGGTAATTGTTTAGCTATGTGTTTCATTATATTATATTTCCTAGTTTATTCATAAAACTAATTAATATTAAGTACTAAAATGATGAGAAAATACACGTTGTTTATATTTTGGGTAACCAAGCGACATAAACGAATGTCAAATGACAATAACATGTCATCGTCGTCCGGGATACCCATGAGTGATAAACGTCAAATGCTGCGTTTTGTTACTAGTGAAGCATTGTTCCAGGTTACACATAACATTATTTTATTAACTTCATCCGCGAAATTTACAGTACATTTGGAACAAATTATCATTTTAATATTAAAATGAAATAAGTTTATAATCAAAAACACTGAGTTCCTTTTTATGATAAAAAGTATAAAAAATGTATAAAAGTATAAAAAAAATATATTGTTATGCGAAAACGAAATTTTCAGAGGGACATAAAAACCAGAGGCAGAAATGTCACTGAAATATTATCTCCCGATGATCTTACTTTTTTTTGCTTACTTTTGATTTGTGAGACGGCAGTTAGCGGCAGATCAATGTTTACTTTTTATCTCTGATATGTACCAGAGTTCCACTGACAGTATAATATTGAGACCGGCCGTAAGTCACCTGGAAGTTGGATATAGTTTTGATCTATAGGTCAGTCAGTGTTAAATTTCTCGATTTTTGGACGTTAATATCTAAATAACCGTTTGAGATGTGTTTATGAAATTTGGAAGACGTATGTATTTCGCAAGTCTTAATAAATGAGCCAAATTTGACAGGGTAATGTTGAATAGTTTTTGAGTTATGAGGTGGTCAAAAGTGGCTCCAAATGGTTCGTGTAATATTACACACGGTGCTGCTCGCCAATTCTGTTAGCTAGAAAATTGGCTTACACGCTACCGCGTGTTTAGATTTTAATTGTTAATTAATACTATTATGTCGACCCTGTAGCCTAGTTGGTAGCGACCCTGCCTGCGAAGCGAGGGGTTCCGGGTTCGATTCCCGGCCGGGGTAGATATTTATGTGACAGATAAATATTTGTAATCGGGTGCAGGGTGTTATTGTGATGTGTTACATGTGTAGTCCATGCCACCCGCGACACAGGTAATAACCTACTGCGGGGGTATGAGTGTGTTAGCGTTTTTTTGAAGTGAAAACTTCTTTAGTACCGGGGTGACTTGAAATTTTATGAAACGAAACTGTCCAGTGGAGACTAGAGATGAGTGGAGACTAGAGACGAGTGGAGACTAGAGACGAGTGGAGACTAGAGACGAGTGGAGACTAGAGACGAGTGGAGACTAGAGACGAGTGGAGACTAGAGACGAGTGGAGACTAGAGACGAGTGGAGACTAGAATTGAGTGGAGACGAGTTGAGTTGAGTTGATTTTACATTCGTTTCATTATCTTGAAAACAAAATTTTTGAAGGTTTCACTTCTACCACGTGTGAATTGCACACATTTTAAATTTTTATTATTATTTCTCCATGGGGTTCACCTGGATAGCTACCAACCTTGTCATTGAGTCAGCCGCCAAACGACTCGTGTTCTGGCTGGGGGCTTGAGAGTCAGTTCTTTCTTTCTTTTTCTTCTCTCTTTCTTGGCCGGCAACGCATCAGCAGTGATGCCTTTGGTATTCTTGATGTTCATGGGCGACGATAGCCACTTACCATCAGGTGGATCGTCAGCGTGTTTGCCGGCTATTTCATTAAAAAAAACCAGCTTATAAGTGTGGCTAAAAAATATTGTTTTTGTTCTTCCGCTTGACGCAGTGAATATTTTTTATGTGATTGAACAATTTTACTATCCAGACACGAAAAAATAGGAAGCCTATGCGGCTGACATCTGCAAATGTCATGACATGTTACGAAAAGCTGTTGTGCAGAAACTTTTGTCCTGTTCTTTTGGTCCGTTAGGCTAAGAGCGTTTGTATCTAAAGTTTTGAGTTCCCTTGCTATGGACGCAATTGTTTACGTTTTTAAAGGTTCCCTAAGGTTTACAAAAGCTAGTGTAATGATGCCAACAAGAACCTGGCCAACCTAGCTCAAAAGTGTAGCTATAGAGACAAATCTTATTAATGCAGTCAACTGTCAATCTCAAGAATTTATTTCTTAAAAGAATACCTTAATTCACTTTATAAATAATTTTAGGACGATTTCATATTATCGGTAAGCAGAAAACTGATATGTTCCGTATTGGTTATTTCTCAGTAAGTACAGTTAGTTTTACGTAAATTAACATCTATTTTTGCCTTTGTTTAGACATGCGTCTAACTGACGGGCTCTCGCGTACTTTTTCGGCGACTTTACGGTGTTCATTAGGTATTTTAGTAGGTACTAATTATTATTTTAAGCAAATACAAATACTAATTATTATTTTAAGCAAAAAGTAATAACAGAAACAAAAATAGTTTAAACAATATCTGTTGATAAAATCGAAAAAATTGATGTCATGAGAAGACACGTAAAAATTTCAATAAAGTTAACAGCCACAGTAATTTTAAGTGCCAAATATCGACCATTCAACCACCGACTGCGTCCGACACACACAGTTTTATACCCAAGCGATTCCATTAAACAGATTTTTTCATTTCGCATATAAAACAAATGTTGAGTTTCACTTAAATCGATGCAATGACTTCCTTCTATCAGTGATTTCTATATCTATATTTAAAGTATAAAACACTACTACTATTTACTATTTTATTACCTGCGACACAGCATCAATGCCCAGCGCACTCAAGAAATTCAACATTACTTATTGAAGTCAGTGAGACAATCAAATCGAACTGTATGGCAAAATGGCAATCAGTCAACTAAATTAATATCCCGCAGCGCTGTAACCTCGACCGGTCATTCTCTCAAAGAAATTTATTAAAAATATATTTATTCGACCTAATTGGCATCAATGCCTGTTCCAATTAATACTAAGCAAGTGACCGGATATCGTCACAGTGATATTTTTCCAGATATCCGATGATAGTTTCCCAAATATGAAACAGATGGTATACAATTTCGTTAAATGTAAATAACATTTTCTTTGAAAAATTCGTAAAAGTACTGTAAGGTTTGGAAAGTATTAAAATTATTGCTATGAACACAGCACAGTTAAAAATGCAAAATACATATTTTACACGTCACGTATTTCTTATGTATTCATCACTGAATTAATTTAATTTTAAAATCCCCAGAAATAGTTTATTATACTACTAACGTCGGTAATTTGTTCGCAAATATTAAAAGACTAGTGACAAGTATAATACATATCGATATTAACACCTTTACATGTAATCTTCTAACACGGCTACAATCCAACCCATTATTAATAATAGTGTATCCCGAAATCCTGAGTATACACTTAATTGGATACTGATTCATTGGTTTCATATGTTAACGTATCGACACTGAGAAATATAACAATCTGCAATCGTCATTACATTTAACAACCACTTTGCCACCGTTTACATTGTACGTTCAGCGTATTTCTGATCCAATCGAATATTTGTTCTGGATTGAGTAAGATCGTTGTATTTTGTTAGGAATGTATTGTTTTCTATGGAATATAAATAAATAACGCTACACACATATAGCCCCATACTATGATTCCCTGTATACGACGGACAACACACATAACAAAGATCATTCCTCCCAAAGCTTTAGCTCCAAAGGCGAGCCCTTTAGGCATTGCCAAAGATTGCTTCCCATGTGTAGAAGCCGCTCTCGTCCTTCTAAATGTCAATTAACAATTTTATTAATAGCTACAGTGAGCAGCTCAAAGTATCCATCTCTACAATATGTAATGTTGTCGAAATTCTCACTATGCTCTGTAATTCGGTCAAATCGAGTCCGTTTCCCTTGGCATTTTTCCTTGGTATGTTCGCGTTTTCGAGAAAAGTACTTTAGTCATCGTTTTCTCTTCCTAAAATCTCGTCATTATTCAGATTCTTTATCTTTATGTAACCAATATAATCATGACAAATTAATAAAATATTATTGAGTAGTATGTTACTTAAGAAATAATGTAATTATTTAACACAGACATACAATTTTATCTGCGCATAATACATAATAATATAATACTATGTTAGAAAATTTATAGTATGTATTCATACAGGCAAAATAAAGAAGCAAACGCGACCAAGAAAATATTATATTTTATTAGTATTTCGTCCATAAATCGTAAAGACAAGATTTCATTTTATTTAATACATTCAATTGTATTCCAAGGTTTAAACCCAACGAGACTCTACTATCATTATAATTGTAAATAATGATTTCAAACTATCGCAATGTATATTATTATTAAGTGTATCAATGATATTAAAACATTATTGGTAATATTGGTATGAAACGCTATCGTAGAATTTATATCTAAGTATGTTATACCTGTACCATATATACAGGGTGGATTTTTGAGACGGGTCAGTAAGGGCAGGTACCTTAACCGTTATAGTTACAGGAAAACGTTCCTAGGAGACTATCCATAACTTTTTAAGATATTCTGAACTGCATTCACAGATTTTTGAAAAAATGTACGGTCAGCGAAAAAAGTGCTAAAATCCAAAAAAAATATTTTTATGCCTATCGATCCTACTTCGTATGGGGATCAAAATACTCTATGGGACCATTTAAGGTATGAGTACTAGAAATGTCAGAAAACGCGAAAAACATTTTCCATACATTTTGTACTGAAAAACGATAAATCAACTCGAAATATTCTTTATCGCCAAACAATCCTATTTCTTACTGCGATTAAAAGATTTTTTAAGGCCTATTGAAATTTAAATACAAAAACTACGGTAAGACACAACATATCACACAAACTTAAAAATAGGTTATCTATTGTTCAAAATGACCGCCATTTTCACGAATACATAAGTTCACTCGTTTTTGTACTGAGCAAGTAGCAGCGGAAAGTTTTCTTTGATGGATATTATTTAAAATCCTCGTTAATGCCTCTTTCAGCTCCGGAACACTGCCGTACTTTCTTTTGTAGACTTCATTTTTTAGGTGGCCCCACGAAAAAAAAAACTCGAGAGGCGTTAGATAGGGGCTGCAAGGTGGCCACTTAATTGGACCATGTGTTCCCCTAACAGCACCTCTTGCAGCCCCGATCTAACGCCTCTCGATTTTTTTTGTATTCGTGAAAACGGCGGTCATTTTGAACAATAGATAACCTATTTTTAAGTTTGTGTGATATGTTGTGTCTTACCGTAGTTTTTGTATTTAAATTTCAATAGGCCTTAAAAAATCTTTTAATCGCAGTAAGAAATAGGATTGTTTGGCGATAAAGAATATTTCGAGTTGATTTATCGTTTTTCAGTACAAAATGTATGGAAAATGTTTTTAGCGTTTTCTGACATTTCTAGTACTCATACCTTAAATGGTCCCATAGAGTATTTTGATCCCCATACGAAGTAGGATCGATAGGCATAAAAATATTTTTTTTTGGATTTTAGCACTTTTTTCGCTGACCGTACATTTTTTCAAAAATCTGTGAATGCAGTTCAGAATATCTTAAAAAGTTATGGATAGTCTCCTAGGAACGTTTTCCTGTAACTATAACGGTTAAGGTACCTGCCCTTACTGACCCGTCTCAAAAATCCACCCTGTATACTGTGTAACGATACACATCGTTTCAGATCGGTGCAGACGGCGCCAACTCAGCGGTTCGGAAAGCTATGGGCGTGCAGTACCTGTCGTGGAACTACGACCAGATGGGCGTCGTTGCCACTTTGCACTTGGCTGAAGTATGTTATCTGTGATTTTTTTTTATGTAAATACTAAATAGCCGGCAAACGAGCTAACGATCCACCTTATGGTAAGACTGATAAGTTGCTATCGTCGCCCATGGACATCAGCAACACCAAAGGCATCATTGATGCGTTGCCGGCTAAGAAAGAGAGAATAAAAATAAAGGTGAAATTACTATATTAAGGTTGGGAGAAAATTAAGTCGTACGATATGATAAAAGTCGCGTTTTGCCACGATCAATATGATGGTAAGTGGTGGATCAAAAGTATAAAAAGGAAAATAAATGATTTCACGATCGACTTTAGAAGAAAGCTCAGTAGAAGTGTCAAAGTCAACATCATTTATTCATGTAGATATTACTGATACACTGATGCCCGTCAGTTTTTTACTAACCGACTTCAAAAAAGAAGGAGGTACTCCATTCGACTGTATTTTTTTATGTTTGTTATCTCAGAACTTTCGATTGGGTGAACCGATTTTGATGATTCTTTTTTTATTCGAAAGCTGGTACTTGTCATGTGTGTTAAATTTGAGCTAGATCTGTCGAGTACTTTTTGAGTTATTTTGAAGTCGGTTATTTTTTTCTTGGTAAAATTCCGATTATCTACCACCATTTTGGGAAGGTGCTTTGAAAAAGAGGAGAAGAAAATGTAGAAAGTAACTCCTCCGCACATTTTTTAAAAGAATGAAAAGTCACAGAATATGTTCTAACTTACACATACTTCATACTTTCAGTAAAGTTAAATAGTAAAGAAGTTTCACATCATAAGTGTACGTACTGTGTACACTAAGGGAGGCCATACACGATCAAGTGTACTTCATGAAGCGTCAAGCGGACTTGACGGGGCATCCAGTATACTTGATCGTGTATGGCCACGGACGCCACGGTATAGCTATCTGCCATATATTTGTATCATGCACACTGGATGGCGCGTCAACTTAAACTGCTTTGACAAGTCAAACTGCAGACTTGACAAGTATACTTGATGATGTATGGCCTCCACTCCTTCTTGTTTCAGGAAACAGAGAACACGACAGCGTGGCAGAGGTTTCTGCCGACGGGTCCGATCGCGCTGTTGCCGCTGGACTCGGCGCGGAGCTCCCTCGTGTGGTCCACGACCACCGCCCATGCCAAGCAACTGTTGAGTCTCCCCGAGGAACAGTTTGTTGATGCGGTCAATGATGCCTTGGTAAGGGTTTCCGACTTTTGGTCTCTAGGAAATCTCTATCCCTCTGGATAGGGATACGGATTGTTCAAAAGCGATAGAACCTTACGCCCCAACTCAAAGTCACTAACGGTTACTTCAATCGCTCCTTAGTACAGATTTGTATGGTGATTCTTTACTAAGGAACGATTAAAGTAACCGTTAGTGACTCTGAGTTGGGGCGTTTGTGGCAATGCTAACTGCCGCAATTTTTTTTTTTTTCTGAAGTTGCGGTGTACGTATATCCTTCATTTTCATTTTCCTTTAAAAAAAAAACAGAAATTCAAACTCATAATTCAAATTTCCTCACTGGGAATCGAACCCTTGGCATGGCGATCCGGCATGGTAACCATTGCGCCTCACGGGTTGTCATTTTCATGTCGTCACTTTCTAAACTTATATTGTAAAGTTAAAGAGTTTGGTTGACGCGCTAATCTCAGGAACTACTGGTTCGAATTGATATTTTTTTTTGTGATGATATCCATTTATCGAGGAATGAGGCTATATTAAAATTAACGCGGGTGAAACCGTGGGATACAGCTAGTTACAGTGCCTCCAACTTATCTGTGAATTGGAGGAGGGCGCTGTCGGACGCATTGGACCAATCATTGGATGCAATTAGAGAAGAAGTAAATGTCAAATGAATGAGCACAAAAAACTTATGAATGGTGCGGCATTACTTCCAATTTTTGCCATTTCACAGATAACTTGGTGGCACTGTAAATATCAAACTTCAATCCCCAGTGGAAGCAATATCCGCGCAGCAGTACGGTAGACGCGTGCACCTCCTGGGTGGGATCCTTGCTCAAGAGCGCTGGTCTCCCAGACGGGGCGGTGAGACAGCTGCCGCCCTCCGTGAGGGGCGTAGCGCCCGGCGCCGCCGCCTTCCCGCTCGGCTTCGGACACAGCGCGCGGTATGTCGCGCCCGGTGTCGCGCTTGTTGGGTGAGTCAAAAGTCAAAAGATTTCTGAAATCTTTTCAGAAAAATTTTTGGCCAATAATCTAAATTTTACTAACAAAAAATAACTGACTTCAAAGTTACTTGTCAGATCTCGTTCAAATTTATGTGGGACTACATGACAAGCACCTGCTTTCGATTAAAAAAGAATCATCGAAATCGGTTCGCCCAGTCCAAAGTTCTGAGGTAACGAACATAAAAAAAATACAGTCGAATTGAGAACCTCATCCTTTTTTTGAAGTCGGTTAAAAATAAAGGTCTCAGTAATCTTATTAAATTTTAGTTATTTAGCATGTAGTTTAGTAGCATGGACATTGACTACACACAAGACTTACAGAAAAAAGTATATCTACCACAAATATATTTGTCCAGGCTGTCTAAGAATAGGACTATATATATTTACCATAGTCTACCTACTATGACGTACGAGATCTACTGAATAACTATATAACTCAAGAAACTTTCGTAATCATTTAATAAGTTTTAATTTGTTATTATTTTCATTTCAGAGACGCCGCACATCGGGTTCACCCTTTGGCAGGACAAGGAGTTAATTTAGGTTTCGGTGATGTGAAGGATCTCACAGAACTACTCGCAGAGTCCATTTACACTGGTTGCGATATAAGTAAGTGTTATCGAAACAAACGAACTAGTCACTAAATAAAAAACAGACGCAAAATCAAGGTGCAGAATTCCGTACCGCCTCGCCTCTTGCCATGGAGTATAGAGTTAAGGCGAGTGCGAGAGGAATGTTGAAAGAGTCCAGCTGTTTACTGAAAATAGAATTAGTTCCAGTACCTACCACCATCCTACGACAATAGCGCTGGCGACGCAATAAGTACGATATGAACATAGCTGTATACCGGCGGCTTTGTCCGCACTTTCGAGGATAACTACCTTATGACTTATTCCAGATCATGGTTTACCTCTGAGCTAAATTTCATGAAAATCTGTTCAGTATTTTTGCGTGAAAGAGTAACAAAAATCCAACAAACTTTCTTTAAAATATTAGTAGGATTTTTCTAGAATTTTCCGACTACAAACAAAAAGAAAACTACATAATTATTCCATGCATTAACATTTTTTACCGACTTCAAAAAAGGAGGAGGTATTCAATTCGACTGTATTTTTTTATATTTGTTACCTCAGAACTTTCGACTGGGTGAACCGATTTTGATGATTCTTTTTTTAATCGAAAGCTTTTGCTTGTCATGTGATCCCACTTAAAGAGCGAGATATGACTAGTAGTTTTTGAGTTATCCCTAATTTTGAAGTCGGTTATTTTTTGTCAAGAATTATATTACGAGTAACCGCCCTCGCTTTGCTTCGGGTTTCTTATTTTTTACACCTTGGGTTACATTATGGAGTTTTATTAAGTATCCCTAATTTTTTTGAAAATAGGTATAATATAGCTTATGTCATCCGGGGATAGTGTAGCTTCCTAACAGTGAAAGAATTTTTCAAATTGGTTCAGTAATTTCGGAGCCTATTCAATGCAAACAATCAAATCTTTCCTCTTTATAATATTAGTATAGATGAGGTTTAAGAATATTTATTTTCTCAAAAAGAATTAAATTCTCTTACTTGAGAAACATAACTTATCAGTAACATGTTAAGGGCATAGCGTACAGTAAAATAATAACTAGAGGGTAGTTTTACAAAGATATCAATGGTACAATTCTTTGTTATTCACTCAAATCACACAGAGTTAGCGAATTACTTGGTACTAGATGCGACATTGAGCGTAGTATTTGTATACGAGTAACCTATGTTTTCTTCCAGCGCACCACGTCTGGCTTGAGAAGTACGAGAGCTTGCGTCAGAGACACAACGTGCCGACGCAGCTGGCGGTGGACGCGCTCAGCCGCCTCTACAGCTGGGACGTGCCGCCGCTACTGCTGGTCCGCAGCGTCGGCTTGCAGCTCACTAACGCATTGCATCCCATCAAGGTAATGTATTTATGACTTTAAACCCCGACGAAAAAAGATGGGTGTTATAAGTTTGACGTGTCTGTGTATCTGTATGTTGGTCTGTGGCATCGTAGCTCGCAAACGGATGAACCGATTTTGGTCTAGTTTTTTTGTATGAAAGGTGACTTAATCGAGAGTGTTCTAAGCTATTGGTCCAAGATCCCAGGGCCACCAGACGTCACGTATTTTCTGACGGACGAAATGTGGACGATTGAGTAGTGTTAGTGTGTACTACGATCGTATGCCTACCTGCTAGCTTGGTCAAACGGCCAATTTCCAGGTATCAGGTGATCAACTGACATAAAAACATTATAAAGTTCACGTACATTCTCATGGCTGATTTTCACGTATGTTCTAGATAATATAGTTAAAAATAAGTCGTCAATGCTCCCAGATACTTTCCGTCGGCCATATTGCTTGCCAGACGCTTTAAATCTCCCAAAATAATAATTATGTTCGCGCCTACACCAAAACAGACATTTTTAACCGCGCAATTTGATTGCTCCTCGAATTCTACAGGAGTCGATTAGTGTCGGTACCTTTAAAATATTTTTCTATGTAAAACCTTCATATAAATCAAGTGAAGACATTCGTAATTGCCTTCAATACGGGACACGAGCTACATCTTCTTAAAACGAAACCTAAATCAGATGATACTTGTATTAGGAAAAGTACTGAATACAGTTTGTGAAATCATAAAACATCTTTTATTGAGCAACCATCGCTCCAGTGTTACTGTAAGCGACAATATAATTATTGTTCTGTTGATTTTTTTTATATTCATAATAAATTGATATGAGTAAACTGTATGAGAGAGAGAGAAAGGTCTATTATTTTTTAAGTTCTATTTAATATTTTTTTTTTATGGAAATAGCCGGCAAACGAGCTGACGATCCACCTGATGGTAAATGGCTATCGTCGCCCATGGACATCAGCAACACCAAATAAATGAAAAAAAAACGTCGGATAATATTAGTAGATATAATTAAAAAAAATCATTTTTAATTTTTTTTAATTACAACATGTATTTTTTTTTTCTTTCTGTTGCCATCATTTACTTTTTTACAAAAGTTCTAAAAATTATAAAATATCTGCTCAATTAATTTTCATAGCCTTAACAGCGCAGTCGGTTTCACTCAGTCTCAAGCTCGTAGATACCTAATGCTCTCGCGCTCCCACCCACAGATATATTAAAATTTAGTTTAGGGGGTAATTGGCCCCTTAGATCGGTCTGTCAAGAAGACAGTCAAAGGTTTTAAAATAGTAGTCTGGAGAACATATTTAAATAAAAACTAGCTTTTCCCGCAGCTTCGCCCGCGGTCGATTTTTTTTCACAAATCCTACTTACTTTTACTTGGTTAGATTTAGTTGCCTCTGACTTAAGTAATTTACATGTATCATTATTTTGATATCGTGATTCAGAACTTGCGAATAAATTTTATCGTACTAACGCCATCTATTAACAACATCTGGAACTAAATATCTAGCAACTAAAAAAAAAATATCGATCTTCCCATGGCTGGGGATGTTTTAGCGCAGTAAAAAGTAGCCTACGTGTACGTAGCCTCCACCCTCCTCACTATCTCCACACACAAAAACCATACCATATAATAGCTTTGTTGCGACGTGAAACACGGACAAACAAACAAACAAACAAAACCATTTCACATTTATAATATTAATAGTATAAAGTATAATAGTAATAATAGCAAATAATAGTAAATAGTATGGATGGAGCATCAGAATTTACGTGAAGTTAACTAATTATTTTGGGAGCTTTAAAGCGTCTGGCAAGCAATATGGCCGACGGAAAGTGTCTGGGAGCGTTGACGACTTATTTTTAACTATATTATCTAGAACATACGTGAAAATCAGCCATGAGAATTTACGTGAAGTTTATAATGTTTTTATGTACCTTGATCACCTGATACCTGGAAATTGGCCGTTTGATCAAGTTAGCAGGTAGGCATACGACCTTAATAGACACTAACACTACTCAATGAGGGTTTTCGATACTTTTTCTGCCACCAGGCGGCGCTACGTTGGCGGCAGGTCTAAACAGCTGTCAGATAGCACAGAGTCGTAGGTACTAAACATAAATTAATGAAATTCTGTTGTGTTTGGAAGTGTTATTGATTTTATTATGGATTACGGCCAGAAAAAGGTCGCTGAACTGAAGATTGAGCACAAAAAAAAGGGGCGCAAAAGTCACTGGTACTAAGGAAAAGCTCATTGAAAGATAGGTACTAGAGTTTGTTTACA
Organism: Thymelicus sylvestris; assembly: GCA_911387775.1. NCBI lineage: Eukaryota > Metazoa > Arthropoda > Insecta > Lepidoptera > Hesperiidae > Thymelicus > Thymelicus sylvestris. The sequence goes on along the minus strand of OU426905.1, from coordinate 10,475,568 downwards.
CAATTTGATTTCGTTCTATAACTACTAAATTGCAGTTATTTATTTATCCGACCACTGGAACACAGAAAAAGTAGCTTTCTTCCTTCCGCATACATTGTCTACTTAGTACCAAAAACCACCTAAAGTGTGACGGCACACAATTTTAAATTAATAGATTTACATTTCGTAGTTCCCAATCCTCCCTATACATACAACATCATTGTTCCCAATAGTTAACCATGTATAGTAGTGTTATATATCAATAGATTAGGCTTGAAGTGCTCTCTTCAACTGTCCAATTAGTTTTTGATTTACCTTTAAATTTTTCAAAATTTTCTTTAAACTACTTTTTCTTCATATTAACATAAGTTTTTGCAATAGTTTCTTTTCAAATTTCACGTCGACCGACCAATGCGTGGTATTGGAAGATTAGAAATTCCTTGGCGTACCCATTTCTATTAGTTCCGTAAAAAATATTTCGTAAATTTCACAAATTTTTGCCAAAAACTGTAAAAACCACTCTTTTCAAAATTACTTTCTCAAAACACTTTTTACATCAAATTTTATTTCAGTTCTGTGTAGCGCTCACCGAGCCCGATCTTTTGGTACCTCTCGCGCCCCGATCCGACCACTGGGACACGGGCTATTTTTCGTTGGAATTTAGCTTTGAATGGCTACAAGCCACTGGTTCAATCGGGTTTTATCTCCAGTAGGGAACTTATGTCCTCCTGTTTTATTTGCACACATAGGCACTGCACAACACTGTGGCATTTTAGGAAACAATATTCTTAAAGTAATGATTTTAAGAATAAATAAACCAAAAAATACATACAAAATTGTAATTCGCGTATGTATTTTGACAGTTCATTAGACCTGACGTCAAAGTGCTGCCATCTGACGTAGACCGTTTCAGAAAACCCTCATTGTCCACATTTCGTCCGTCAGAAAATACGTGACGTCTGGTGGCCCTGGGATCTTGCTCTATATGTTTAGTTAAGCGATTTTTATATAATACTGTCGGGTTTTTTTTAATTTTAATTTAAGATTATTTAGTTTTAAGATGATGCTTGACCATAATCTCAACTGATGGTAACTGGATATATGGTCTGTGATGGTGAACACACTAATTTAAAGAGCGGTACGCATAACGAATGATGAAGCAAACCGCGACCACATGATATTGGATGAATATCTGCGGTCATAGTGACTACACCCTACAAGTGGCTACGAATCTTAAGGTCAACGTGAATCAGGGTAATGATTGGTCGAAATATCGTAGTTCATCCAATGTCACGAGATCCGTGTTCAGGTCATCCTCTTCGAAGCTTTCCGTCCATTTGTATATGAAAAAGTTATTGCTTGTTTCTAAGTCTAACGATGAAACGATGGCTACGATAAAATCATGTTTTTAATTTTTTCAACTATAATTTTTGTTATTGTATTACCTTGCATCTTGGCCAGCGTGGTAGACTATGGCCTGTACCTCTCACATTGTGAGAGGAGACCCCGAACCCAGCAGTGGGACGATTATGGGTTGTTGCTTTGCTTTATTACCTTGCACAGGTACTTTTACTTATTGTTAGACATGATTATAGTATAGTTCTGTGTATAGTTAAGTCGATATACAATAAACTCGTATAGAAGACCTACCTGCACCATAATACTTTTATCTCCTAAGCTCATTTACGTAGAAGCTATTATGGAATAATAAATTTTGATCCTTTTACCTACAACCATTAAAAGTAAACAATGCTTGGGGCATATTTTGTGGAATTTTACACAATAATAATATTTTTATGGAAGTAAAAACGTAAAAGTACTCTTCTATAGTAATCTGTCTTTTTTATGTTATTGTAATAACTAAAATAAAATTAATAGTATTTCAAATACTACCCAAAAATATATCTTTTGTAAATTGAATAAACGGTATATGAGCAGATGGCGTTTTAAGATGTACTATGCTATTAAATATTGTAACCTCAAAGTGTAATGGAGAACAAAAAGAAAATATATCAACGTTTTTTTATTGTTTCAGAAATTAATTATGTCCCACGCCGCGACGTAAGCATCGGATTTCAATGGATTTACAATAGGTTTATGTAACACTAATACGAAAACTACCTCGTGTTATCGACAATACCTACGTGCAATGATAAATAAAGTATTATCTTGATAACCAGTATTGTTTTCATTTTGGTATGACTGTGATGTCTACACCATTCAACCTGTGAAATGTTTTGTAAATACGATGCGTTTTTTCGGTTGCAACCTCTTCAAAATGAATTATGGTTGTTACAGTGGCTTATCGAATTCTGGGAAGTAGCAACATACGGCAAACTTACGGAAACAGAAACTTAAATAAGATCCAATGACCTTGCTATATCGTTGACATAGGGCCATGAGGGCCATGAAATGGAATAAAATTTTCAAACATGGTAAGGAAGGTAAAAAGAAATCCTTTAAAACAATTTAGTTTATAACTAAATAGGTATACACTTTTATAGCATTAACGTACTGAAATAAGAAAAAAGTGACTGTGCTGTTAACACTCCCCTCGTCTACAGCCAAACCTGAGTATATTATCAGGTCATCAAAAATGCATTGTCATCAGAATTGAAGCAATATGTAGATTTCAAATTCTCTGGATATGAGAAAGTCTAATTAGCTTTGCAAGACTTAACCCAAAAAAACAGGGTAAGCTTCAAAAGCGTTTAATAATAATAATGAAGTAGATTAATAAAATCCAACATTTTCGTTAAGTCGTATTTCATTACTGCCCAGAATTCGATCCTTATTAGCGACTTAACGGGACTTGATGAGTTGAGATATAACATTTTTTTTTATTTTGGTAGTATGTTGGTTGGCGTTTTTATGTACCTACGTTACATGATAGTAAAAAAAGGTGTAAAATTTCATATTAACAATATTATTATATTATGTACATAGGTTCATCATATATCCAGGTTCATAGATCGATCAATAGATCACGCACATTGTAATTACCTATGTCCCGATGTTCCCACATTTACAATTTTATATGTGCAAAGAAATTATTTTCTTTAAATTTCGTTTCGTAGACCGCCATCTATGGAACATGTCATGTAAAATACAATCTCGGTATAAGATGGCAGAAACTTGACTGGACAGAAACATCAAAAAGGGGAAATCTCAATTTAAATACTTTAGTCTTTTCCTTTTTTCAGATAAGATTGTGTGATTTAGATTGTATGTAGTGTAACAGGTAACTCATAGTGTACGATAAGCTAAAAAAACTTTGTTTTTCAGAGTAACACGTTATTTATTACTTACGTTATTGTCTTATATCATTATATTAAGTACATCACCTTATTGCAAACATGTATTATATTTATTTACCCAGTTGCCTATAGTTATACACAAAATTATGTAAAAAAGGATAAACAACAACTTTTGGAGTTTAACTCCTTTAGAATCGATTTTTATACTTAGTCTGGCCATAAATACTGTTACAATTTAAAATAAACAAAATATTACATTTGAATTTGGAATCTATCATTTTTATATGATTGTTCATTGAGTTTTCTCATTTTGGCGCCAATACATTGTACAATATTTTGCGATATTAAAATGGAGTGGGGTGATAAAGAGAACCGAATCGCTGTGATTGCATTACACAAAGTAGGTATGGAGCCAAATGCAATTTTTGTTTGTGTACCGGGCTATTAATAGGTACAATGAGACCTCCTCTGTTTGTGACAGAAAAAGATCTGGCCGTCCACGTAGTGTTCGTACGAAAAAGGTGGTCAAAGCAGTAAGGGAAAGAATTCGAAGAAATCCTGTCCGAAAGCAAAAGATTTTATCTCGGGAGATGAAGATAGCACCTAGAACCATGTCGCGTATTTTAAAAGATGACTTAGGACTTGCAGCCTATAAGAGACTTACTGGTCATTTCTTAACTGATAATTTAAAAAAGAATAGGGTGGTAAAATCGAAACAACTACTGGAGCGGTACGCCAAGGGAGGTCATAGAAAATTTTTGTTTACGGATGAGAAAATTTTTACAATTGAGCAACATTTTAACAAACAAAATGACTGTATTTATGCTCAAAGCTCTAAGGAAGCTTCCCAATTAGTCGACAGAGTGCAACGTGGGGACTATCCGACTTCAGTGATGGTTTGGTGGGGTATTAGCTATGAAGGAGTGACTGAGCCATACTTTTGTGAAAAAGGTATCAAAACATCGGCACAAGTGTATCAAGATACCATTCTTGAGAAGGTAGTGAAGCCCCTTAACAAAACCATGTTCAATAACCAAGAATGGTCCTTCTAGCAAGACTCGGCGCCGGGTCATAAAGCTCGGTCTACGCAGTCTTGGTTGGAAACGAACGTTTCGGACTTTATCAGAGCTGAAGTCTGGCCGTCGTCTAGTCCCGATCTTAATCCGCTAGATTATGATTTATGGTCAGTTTTAGAGAGTACGGCTTGCTCTAAAAGCCATGATAATTTGGAGTCCCTAAAACAATCCATACGATTGGCAGTGAAGAATTTTCCCATGGAAAGAGTGCGTGCTTCAATTGATAACTGGCCTCAACGTTTAAAGGATTGTATTGCAGCCAATGGAGACCATTTCGAATAAGCTTTTTATATTTTAATTTGTTTTATATTTATGTATTATACTAACACACTGTAAAAGTAATAAATGTTATTTGCAATAGAAAAATTTTTTTTTTCTTTGTTTTAGTATATATGGCAAGACTAGGTATATAAGCCCGGGGTATGAAAATTTATGGGGAGTAAAATCAAACTTTATGCGTTACGTTTGTAATTCGTAACAAAGAATCTAGATGGCATTGTTATTGATTTGACGATAACGTCATGTTAAATTAAATAATTAATATAAACAAATAATATAAAAAATGCGTTCATTTACCCTCATTTACTAATCTTATATATTTTATAATCGTTCGTAAGGAGTGAACTCCAGTCGTGCATCGGAGCTGACACACATTTTTTTTCTGCCATGTCCTCTACATGACTTAGATTGGTAAGGTGGAATATGGAGGGCAAAATCTACCAACCAGTACGGATAGATGGATGTTTTTTGCCATATTTTGTTACTCCTTTGTGCAAGAATCCGTTCCAAATATCTGATCAATATTGATAGATTATTTTCCATCAAATAAAATTAATTTAGTAAATTTCTGGCGATTCGTGTAAAAAGATATCTCGGGGTCAGTACTGGCTTCGTGGTGCAATCTTATAAAAGAATATTTTTCAATAATAGCGCGTATTAAATGGGTTCTATGGTTTAAAGTCGCTGGCTGTTGAAAGGCGTGAAAGGTCATAGAATCAAGAACTGACGAATTTAAAAATACTTTAAGAGTGTTAGCGATGATATAATTAATATCACTATATTTTGCTGGGAGACTTTGCCCTCCATTTTCCCGGATCAATGTCCGTATAAACGCTTCTGTCTTTAAACAAATTTGAAATACGTTCTCACTGGAGTAGCACAACCCACCCATATCTTTAATAGTGATTAATTTGTGGTGCCATAATTTATTATTTGTCATTAAATTTGAGACGCAATCTTCGCATTTTATTAGTTTCGCTAATTTGCGAGCTACATAACCCGAAATATAACCAACTATTAGTTTAGAAGTGCTTGTAAAACCTACGTTGTTAAGTTTTTCTGCTAAGATTTCACAATTGACACTAGCTTTAATATCGGAGTTTAAAAGCTTGTTATCGTTTTCGTAAACCTGAAATTCTTCATCTTCATGTCGATTAGTGCCACTGGTACTGTTTATGATATTGACAGATGTTGTCGTTAATATTCTAAAATTATCAAGAGGTATACAGCTACCCGTAAATGAGGATCTTAGTTCAAGGTGGCTGAGTACTTTTTTGTAGGCGGCACGGATTTGTATCACATTCGGTTTATTATTGATTCCATTTCCATCGTGTTTTCTTATACACCCAAAAAATAGCTCCAGGTGGTCTTGGCTTAACCTGTATGTAGAAATATTTGACATTACTCTTTTTTCCTCAACCATTTCATGGTACATTTCTTTCAAACTCTCAATACATATGAGCGCGCCAATAAACCCCGTCCGCTTTTGTGACTCTACAACTCTTTTCTTTAATATATTTATAATAATTCTAGGATATCTGTTTTGTTTTTTAATAATTCTTGTTTGTTTGACCTGAATGTGTAGTGAAAGAATGTAAGATTTTGCTTTATGCAACAAATGAAAAATATTATCTTTATTTTTACTGCATAATGGTCTTTTGTAACCATAAAAATGCCACCTCTGCGAATTCATAACGTCAAAAAGATTGTTCATCAAAGTGATAAAATTAATCGTACCATCACTATCCAAAAATCGTGTTGATTTTAATAATTTATCGCAAAGTTCAAGAGTCTTTGCAACACTCATACTGAGTAATTGAGTAGCCAGCTTAACCTTCATGATTTGGTTTCTGAAGTGAATATGTCTGGGTGATACTTTGTTTGCAAATTTCAGTCCCTCATCTTGTTGTAATTTGTTTAAGTTAACAAGCAATTGCCATTTTACTTTATTATTATTTTCATCAAAAAATATTTTCTTGTTTTCAAACGCATTTCTTATAAGTTTAATGACGTGACAAGGATCTATGAAGACATATACATTTTCAGATGTAGATGGGTGAGAAAAATAAGTTTTCAACTTAGCTGCATCAGAAAATTGACAGCCCAGTGTCTCAACGGCTCTAAAATTTGCTCTACAACCATCAAAGGTTAAGCTGACTACTCTTACACCCACTTTGTAACATTTTTCTAAACAAACTTTAATTAAAGTTGCTTTGCTTTTAGCGGTAATATCAGATACAAGGAAATATCCTACAGGTATCTTCCAGTTTTCTGTCAAAGACACCAACATAAAAACTATCACTTGGGTTGCTTTTTCTTCTTGAGGACCTGTTCCGAAATTTACTGAGCCGATCTTTGAATTTTTAAATAGCTTCTGGTTTCGAATTGACATTTCGTCAAATACAAGCGAACACAAAACGGGTTTTTTTGGTGATGCGTTCGCTGATTTAACTTCGAGAATTTTAAATGCTTCTTCTGTAAAGCCTGGCTCCCCCTTGACTGATCCGTACCAACTGCTTAGTGTTCGGGGATGTGGTAAGGCGTTATTATATCTGTAAAATTTTCTGACATATTTATAAGCAGCTGCCGAATAATAATTAAGTGTTAGAGCAAACCTTCGAACACATGGGGAGTATGAAATTTTTTTTGCAGGCTGCTTAATTTTTTTTTGGAAGTTAATGAATGTTTCAACAACTGCAGCTTGTTTTAATAGTTTGTCTTCATTTTCCACTAAAGATTCCACAGGAAAATTTGATTTGAGGTCTTTAATAATATCCATTAGTTTTAGAGTTTTTGATTTAAGGTAACTAGATCGTCGTTTTAATTTTCTGTTTTTTTTAATTAAATTGCTATTAGCAGTTGTAGATTTTCGTAAGTCTCTTTTCAGTTTAATCTTTCTTGCTGTGTCAAATGTAGACTCTGAATGGAATATGTTGCACAGGTTTTCATTAGGCTCTTCAGGATTTGAAGTTGGAACAGCATTTTTTTTAAGAAACCGTCGTCCATTTTTAGTCAAGTAGCAATCTTCTTTACGGAAATGTTGAGAACAAATATAAGTACGATCTGATGATGGTAGCCACAAGTATTCCCGTCTATCATTTTGAACGAATTTTATCCATTGCTCTCTATTTGGTTGTCCAGGCCGAGGGAACCTAAAAATATCAAACATTATAATTTATTGTTATTGTTTGTTAAATACTACCTATATACTAGCTACTGCTAGCGGCTATGTCTGCGTGGATATCGATTTTTTTACAAATCCCGCGGGAACCCTTAACTTTTCCGGGATAGGATAGAAACTATCTCAATTCCAAATTTCAGCCTAATCGGTTAAGTAGTTGTGGCGTGATTGAGTAACAAACATCTTCACAAGCTTTCACATTAATAATATTAAAAATAATTATAGGACTATCAATGTATATAATATGTAATAACTATTGTGTTCAGTAATTTTACCTAATAAATAATTTATAATTTACATACTTAGTAAACGCGAAAACTTTTACTAGTTAGTATTACCTACTACTAATCATTTTGCTTAAATGGTAAAAATTTTAGAATCCGGAAGCAGGAGTGCGAGGAGGGGAGGGAGGGTGGGAAGAGGGAGGTTTGGTTGCTGATACAACGGTACCACTCGCAACTCTTGGCGACGCACCGTTTCCGAGAAAATTGAGAAAAACTAACCTAACCTCAAAATTCTAAAATAATCATACAGCTTCATGGCGTCTTTTCTTGCCGCACAACGTCAATTATGTCACAAAACTACACTTCGTCATAAATGTACGAACTCCTGCTACCGGATTCTAAATCCAACCCGCTTAAATATCAAATTTCTTAATAAAAAATCTTACCTATGGAAAGTTACCCCATCAGAGTATTTCTTCGTTTTTAGCGAATATTTTTTGCAATACCGCAATGAACAAGTTGGCATTTTCGCGAATTCAACAGGTACATACAATATCTAAAACAAATAATATATTAAGTCAATTTTATTTTACAAAATTAATTTAAATAATCTCAAATAAAGTTGAAACATAAATAATGAAAACGTTATAACTGTGAACATTAAACGATAATACGTTAGTGTTGTGTTATTAAGGTTCTTGAACTTGAACGGTCGGGTTCTTCAAAATTTAACAAAGCAAACTTAAAATACCTAACTCATTTGCTCGCAGCCGTGAGCGGACCACAGAGTACTTAATCACTACGGAGCGGACTAAAATGGGTTGGCACCACTTGGTGTCAATCATGGAAAATAGAGGAGAAGGAATGCCATCTCTGTATACAGTGTTGCCAATGCAAATTTTTAGGCGGCCGTGTACATTAGATAAAAAAGCCGTGTTTATATGGAAAAAGATCAACTGTGGGCCGTGTCCACAGCTGCCAATTTGCGAAAAGCCATAGAATAGGTTAATGAAATAGGCGTAGGGCAGCCGTAGGCCGTAGATTTTGTGATTTTTTTGGGCCGGAAAGCCGTCGAACACGGTAATTGCCGTAGCATTGGCAACACTGTCTGTATATGACAAGTGTCCGTGAAAACGCGTAAAATTACGGGTGGCGCTGCGGTGCTTAGGGATACGCAAAAAGTATCGATACTTCTTGATATCGATACTTTTTTGGTATAGATACTTTTGTTACGATACTGGTATCGAGTAAAGTATCGATACTTTTGAAATTTTGCGTAACCCTAACGGTGCTCTAATCACTAGGCAAACTTCACGTCATCTACAACAGCTATAGGCTGCGTTCCAGTAGTAGCTCACATCGCTCACAACGATCAAAACGTGTTCCACATGGCGACCACGGTCGTCATGGTCGCGGCGAATACGTCATTGATGACGTCATTAATTTCGCTCACGGCACGCTCAAAACAACCCACCTCACGGGGTGGGTCGAAGTGGTCGAATTGCAGTGTTGCCAGATACGACGAAGTTACTCTCGCCAGTTTTTAGACTTGGCGACACTGGGTAGAAATGGATGGTGATAGAAATTTGGCGCAATTTTATAAAAGTTAAGGATGGTGATGGAAAAAATAACTTTATACGATTCGACAAGAAATACTTTAGTGGAACTAGTAGTTTCTCCAACAGATGCTCGACGTGGGGTCACAAGTTGATAGAAATATGTTAAAATATGTAAATAATTTTAATATTTTTAATGTTTAATTCACTATACATATAGCCATGTATACATTTTTCCTCGTCGGTCAATATCATTAACATAATTATTATGCAATTTTTTATTATATTAATTTGTCTTTTCATAAAAAAAATTTTTGTTTGTAGATATACTTTTTTGCTAGTGTAAAAATAAAATTGATAATTAATTATGTAACGTTTATTTATAGCTTAAAAATTATAACATAACCTATAGTCTAAGTTTCAGACTTGTCTTATTCTCAACATCATAGAGTACATTTTGTATCATCGGCTAAAACGTGTAAATACTCTGTGGCTTGAACGCTCACGTCCGCGTCGCTCACTATACCGTTCCACTTGGGTGTATGATTGTAACGCTCACAAGCTAGTGGAACGGCAAAATCGCGGTCGTGAGCGTGGTCGTTGTGATCGTCTACTGGAACGTAGGGATAGTATGGCTATAGTTCGTTCAAAGTTATTTTACCTCTGACACCTGTCATTGTACCTTCCCACTAGATTGGCATTTCCTGCTGTCAAAATTCTTGGATTTTTCTTTTGTATTTATAATTTTTAACTTATATCATGCCAAAAAGGATATAAAGTGGTAGAAAAAATGTTCTATCAGTGCGTAATTTTTGTAAAAAGGAAAAGGCTGAAAATGTCCCTCTAATCTCATATAAGAATGTTCGTTGACGGGTAGCGGCCATGACAGGTAGGAAAAATAGTGTTACCTGCATGTTACCTGTTATTATTTTTTCCTCGTAGTAGTGTCCAACTAAAATGATGTACTTATACGGTTACGATTTATTAAAAAATAGCTCGTCATGGTTTTGTATCGACATAAAATTCAGTTGACCATAGAATTGAATTGAATTTTGTATCGATACAAAAACATGCGGACCATTTATAAACGAACTGAATTTTTTTAAATTTAGTTAAGCATTTCTTTTGTTTTCCTTTTAATATAACAGTGTTCATGGATATAGGTGTACCAGAATCTGATGGCAAAATGGGGAAATTAAAATTGGAGACAACACACTCCCCAGCGTTGGGGAAACTAGAATAAAACTTCTTGATCCTTGATATTTTTGACGGTATTAGTTTCATAATAGGCAATATAAATTATGTAGGTATGGTTTATTAACTTCAGATGAAAATATATAAAAGACAAAGCTACACATTTTATTAGACAAGTACATATTTTTATATTATAATTAATTATTACAGTGACTAACAATAATTTATGCAACTATAATTTAAAATTTGCCATCTGTATACTAGTATTTTTTATTCATTTGATGAAGAGAACAAATAGATAATTAATAAATTGCTCCTCCACCGTTTCAGTTACGTGAACTTGTATGATGTAACTTCATATTCACAAAATTTTTGCTACTTTTAATTTGTAACAATGTTTGTATTATTTATTTCAATTAATTTAATATCATTTGCTAATCTTACTTACATACAAAGAAATCATATGTAGATTATTTACTAAGAAAATATAATCACGGAAACTAAGTATCAAAACGAGTTAATCCTACAAGATGGATAATATTAATAATGCAGATTGTCGCTTAAATACAACTTTTTCCTCACATGTTTTTCAATAAACATTGAAAATAATATTTGTGGCTTGTGATCGTAAAGTTGTTTTCGGAGGTAAATCTAAAATAATTATAATTTTAGAGAAAGAAAAAAATTCCATACAACTCTTTTTTTGACTTGACAAGCCGCTTGACAATAGTTAGTTTTAAAATTTTTCATTGCCATATTAAAAACCCATTTTTCTGTTTGTCAAAAATGCCATGAGATGCTGGTACACCTATAGTTCTTATTTCAGGTATATCTGAAAAAACTTTCAGCACCATTACCAAGGAAGGCAAAGTTGCTGCTTCTACATCCCAAAAAATATTTTCACCTCGAAAAAACGAAATCAACAAAAGAAGATAAAGTTAGAATATTTTGATCTGTGTGCAATCAGAAATAAAATACATGAAATGTACACAGTCAGAAAAGAGATTCCAACTTTCGGAAAGCTATTAGCTGAATTAAAAGTAGACATCCACTTTAACATGAAATATTTCATATAAAATGACAACACACAGCTAAGGTTAGCCAACTTAAGCTAAGCGCAGATTGAGACTTTTTGTCTCAGAGACTTTTTTTCACTGTCTCCACGGTGCGCCCACTTGAAAAGTCACTGACGGTGTTGCCAACTCAGTGAACCAAGAAATGGCTAAAAACTTTTAAAAAGTGGCTAGAATGTCAAAATTTCGTACCCTTTAAAGTGGCTAAAAACGGCAAAAAATTTTGTGCCCTCTTTTTGGATCAGGTTTTAACTCCTGATTCAGGAGTTAAAAAAAACATCAATCAAACATAAATTATTTGTATACGATTTTATTACGATTAAATGAAAAATCATTAATTTGACGTTGATGGTTCTGGTTCTGGGACCAGAAAAGAATATTTTTCCTTTTTACCGATTTGGCTTAAAAGTCTTATTACGTCCAGCGGTATTTGGTAGGAATCTTCATTCAATGCAATTCTATTCAATAATTGGACTTATAAATTCTTACAAATAAATCAATTTCTATTACAATTTCGACATAATATCAGGGTTCCGTAGCCAAATGGCAAAAAACGGAACCCTTATAAATTCGTCATGTCTGTCACAGCCACTTTTCTCCGAAACTATAAGAACTATACTGTTGAAACTTGCTAAGTAGATGTATTCTGTAAACCGCGTTAAGATTTTTACACAAAAATAGAAAAAAAAAATAACTTTCGGGGTTCCCCATACATAGAACTGAAACTCAAAAATTTTTTTTTTCATCAAACCCACACGTGTGTGGTATCTATGGATAGGTCATCAAAAATGATATTGAGGTTTTTAATGTCATTTTTTTCTAAACTGAATAGTTTCCTCGAGAGACACTTTCGAAGTGGTAAAATGTGTCCCCCCCCCCCCCAGTAACTTCTAAAATAAGAGAATGATAAAACTAAAAAAAATATATGATGTACATTACCATGCAAACTTCCAACGAAAATTGATTTGATTAGTTTTTTTTAATACGTCATAAATCGTAAATCGCAAAAAACATCGATCAAAGTTACAACTAAATACAAGAACTTTTATATTATGTTACTTGCTGCTACGGAACCCTTCATGGGCGAGTCCGACTCGCACTTGGCCGCTTTTATTTTGTAAGGTAAATTCACAAATACTCATTTTTGGATTTCTCTATTCCAGATTGCAGATTAATCTGATATCCTATATTTAAATGCCAAAAGTCCCAGTCTCCTTTGATTGGCTAGTTTATTCCGGGGCCTCTTACGTCTTTATTTTGATCAATAAATAAAAAATATGAAAAGTCACAAAAACCCTAAAAATAACACTAAACATATACTTAGGTCTCTTAGGGGTCTTAGGACCCCTAAAAAAAGCCCATCTTACATATTTACCGCCTAAAGAAGGGAAAACCCCTAAGTTGGGAACCCTGTCGCCTTGTGAGCGCACTTCCCGGCCTGGTGACAGTCACGTCACTAGATGTTGCCGTCTGCTAGGAACTATTTGTCACCGTGCTGTCATGTCACCATAATGTAGGGTTGCCAGGTCGTCAAACCAAAAAGCCGGACAGACCAGCCAATTTGGCCGGACATTTGGGTGAAAAAGCCGGACACCCTAAGGGCCTAAATTATTAAGCATTTTGTATCTTAGTATTAATACGACAAAAATTTTGTATGTTAAACTATGCAATTTTGATCATTTACCATTACCAATAAATTTTTAAAGTTATACTTTTTTTGGCGCGTTTGGAAAAAATAGAGTTAAATTTTTAATATGCGCGCGCACACCGACAGCCAAAAAACGACATAATGAAGTTAGCTGATAACTGTCTCAAGATTCCGCGTTACGATGTGCGCGCACACCGACAGCCAAAAAGCGACACGATGAAGTTAACTGATACTGATTCCTTCTACAAACAAAGAGTTCTGGAATACGGGATGAAATCTTTAGCTGTTTTTGTTCTGTTACGCCAAAAAACTAACTTCTTACGTACGCACATAAGTACATACACACGTTTTATTTTTTTTATGGAAATAGCCGGCAAACGAGCAGACGATCCACCTGATGTGGCTATCGTCGCCCTTGGACATCAGCAATACCAAAGGCATTACAGATGCGTTGCCGGCCATGAATCGTTATTTTATTACTGCCCGAAGGTTGACTGGCAGAGAATGGTTTTAGCATTAAGGCCGCCTTTGTTTCTATACTTTTGCATGGTTATGGGGTCTGCTTGGCAGAACTTACTCAGTATTTTTCAAAATGATGTTGTAATAATCTTCAAACGGCAGATGTTTGACATAAGTGCAACCTACATTTGTTATTCGCCGCTTGCCGCACGCGTAGTAAAATAGCGTCGGCAGCGCGTGCGGTGAAATACCTAACACATAAACACATAAATACCTTTTACATAAATTATGGGAACGGGATCTGATCGAAAACCCGGACTTTTATTGTAGTCCGGGTTTCACCCGGACTACAATTTGAACCCCGCCCGGACGCTCCCCGGACGTCTTCCAAACTAGGACAAATCCGGGGAAATCCGGACGGATGGCAGCCCTACCATAATGTCATGTTAGCCTAATGCCGGTCAATCACATTCGCGCGAATACGTGAACACTGAACCCACATGTGTGGGACGACCTTCGCGAATGATTATGCGAAGATTTTGGGGCATTCGGGGTTTTCCAAGCTGTGTCGGTTTTTTGTCGCACATCAAAGCGCGCGAACCTCGAACCTTCGTATAGTCTCCCACACATTCGTGTGACAAGTTGCGCACATGACTAAAAAGGTAATGTATCTCTTAATTTTTCGTGATTCGTGGCGTCTAATCGTACCATGGGCGTAGCCAGGGGGGGGGTCTCGGGGGTTCAAACCCCCCCCGAAAAGTTAAGGACTGAAATTTTTATGTGCTAGTAAAACCCTTAAAAAATATTTTTCTAGACGTCACACATGAGTATGTGAGTGACCGGGGTTAGGCTAACCCTAACTTTTTACGAATGTTTGCACATATGTGAAGGGCGGTCAGGCAAATGGGTTCGCATATGAGTATACAAGCCCATTTCCGCTTCCTCCTACACTTTGTTCACGAATGTTCAATCTTGCTGTTGTTATTATGTTGTTGTTATTCAAATCCATTTTCAATACAGAAAATAAATGGCAGTACGATTAGACGCCACGAACCACGAAAAATTAAGACTTAGTCACCTTTTTAGTCGTGTTCACAACTGGTCGCACGAATGTGTGGGAGACTACACGAAGGTTCGAGGTTCGCGCGCTTTGATGTGCGACAAAAAACCGACACAGCTTGGAAAACCCCGAATGCCTCGAAAACTTCGCATAATCATTCGCGAAGGTCGTCCCATACTTGCGGGTTCGCGTATTCGCGCGAATGTGAGTGACCGGCATAAGCGCAGATTGAGACTTTTGTCACGGAGACTTTTTGTTACCCAGTCGAGTGCTATGAAGATATATGGGAGTGCGCAGACTATGGTGACATGACAGCACGGTGACAAATACCTAGTTCCTAGCAGACGGCAACATCTAGTGACGTGACTGTCACCCGACTGTCAAGTCTCCGAGACAAAAAGTCTCAATCTGCGCTTAGTCTTAATAGCCATAGGTAAAATAACTTTGAACGGACTGTATGTTCCAGTGTTCCTGGTTCGGTATTTGTATCACACTAGCGCCCGTGCCATTCAGAAATGGCCATTAGTGGAACCTCTATTTTCTGTAAACAGCGGGACACCTTTTCAACTTTTCCTTCATATGAGATGGCGCTCCTTCTTTAAATCAATGCTCCATCGTGTCAAAACTACTATTTATTAATATAGACAAGTGGTTTTTTAATTCCGCAAACCGAAATGACGTTTCCTGTGTTTTGCATGTTTTTATTAGTTTTTAAATAGTGATGTACCGAAATCGGAAAGTGTTTAGTATAGTAGGGTCGATTTGCAGCCGATACAAATGTAAACAAACAAACAAAATCGGTTTCTAGGGTTTTCACCAACTGACATGAATCTGTACCTACACTAAATGCGTTTTATTCTTAGATTAAGGAACTATAGTAGAATGGCCATACTTACGAAAAAAACGTGCATACCTACGAGACGAAACATGGCTGTTTAGTTCCTGCTAGTATCCACTTTGACATGACTTTGACATTACCTTAGTCAAAGCATTGAGGTACTATACATAGAAAAGCTATCTCAAACAAAATGTGTGTTCCACCGCCGGCTTGCCCTCCGTTCTCTTTTAAAACTAGAAGCCTCGTTTGCACACTTGCCATAGAGTAACTTTGTATATGACACTTGTCGAACCAAGACAAGCAGTCACCGACTCCAAATCTTTACAAGCTCTTACTCCAACTTTATTTAACGTGCAAAAGCGTTTAAACGATTTCAAACGTAATTACCATTGATTCGTGTCAAAAAATCCAACACTTTAAATTGGTCACAAGCGTCGCGTCGGCAAGCTTATTTAGTACATTAACACGCTAGTGGCTTGCCAAGTTCAAACGCTCCTTATGATTTTTTAATTCAAAATGGCGGGAACATTGCTCAATAATTTAATTAAATTCGTTTTAGTTGATTTAAGTTAAGATTTTGTTTTCTTACTGATGATAAAGTGATAACATTATCTTTTTTGTTTTTTGTCGTGCAATTGTGACACATTCTTATTATACACGACGGCATTTTTTCAGAATTTTCGTAAACAATTTTGACATGCGGCCGCAATGAGCGCAGCCGAGTGACAGCTGAGTGACAGAATGAAATGCAGCCGGCCGGCTGCAATGCACACCCCCGAACCCGATGTTCGCGGTGTCCCTTCTAACGCTAGTAATTCTATGAGTCAAAGTGGGTTTTGTAAATACTGCCTTAGTACCTTAGTAATAAGTCACAGTTTACACCGTAGTAAAGAGAAATACAATATGGCGGATACGGCACACGTCTGACGTCATGAAAAATTTGTCTAAATAAAACTATACTGAATTATACAGTGTATAGTAGGTCTATGGAACCGACACAGCGAACCCGATGTTTGCGCAATGAACTGTAGCCAATTGGCTACAGTTTTCAGTGGGTTCAGTCGATTTTGGAATGAGAACGAGGCTCTATTTTAAAAATTGAACCTCCTGGCGCGACACTATTCGTACATTATACTTCAATGACCTACCTACCTAGAGAAATAATATAGACTTGCGTCACTGCATTGAAGAGCTAGAGAACAAGGATCAAGTATCCAGTTCCGTGATTGACAGGCGTAACGCTAAACGCACAGATCCCGTTACATTTTGTATCCTTATTTTATTTATCTAAACCTGTTTACGACACTAAAGCGCGTCACACACGGCGAAGATACTATCTGGGGGCACGGCAGTGCCCCCGCCAAGTCGAGCAAAAAAGCGGCACGGCCGTACCATCCTTTTCTCGAAGCAATTCAGGCCATTTTCGACCCCCTATAACTTCGTTTTGGATAAAGCTAGAAACCTGAATTTTTAGTAACCAAGCAGGCATTGTATAAACACAGTATATTTCAAATTTCATTCAATTTGAACCAGTAGTTTAAGAATTATAACTAGTCAAAGTTTCTTAATTTCGTCACTCACTGACTGACTGACCGATCATCAAAACTCTAAGGCACTTCTAGCAGACATAGAAGCTTCAAATTTGGAACACAATTAGTGTTTAGTGTATAGATCAAGGAAAAACTAAAATATTTTGCAATTTCATTCCAGTTTTCTAGATTCATCAACTGCATAAATAACTTTGTAATCCTATATAAAGGTATAGGATTACAAAGTTACATTTGCAGTTAATGAACCACTGTACCTGTATAACAAAGTTACATTTGCAGTGAATGAATGTACATGTATATAATATAATGGAATAATAGGTGTAGATAGGTACATAGATATAATTATGTTCAAAGGTAACTTGTAAAAGGAAAAAAAATAGTACTATCTACAAAAAGAAATGAGATGCCATCAAAAACATAACTTGTAAAAAACCCAAGTCTCGCAACTCAGTTCTTCTACCGTAAAAAGTTGTGAGATCAATCTAATACCAAGTCGGTTAAGGGGATTGGCTCGCTCAAATCTCAAAAATACTGTAAGTTTGAAGAAGATTGCAGATGAATCCGTTTGTGCGATTTCCATATAAAAAATATATGGTATACTGAAGGTCATCACAATGATATTGTATAGTTTAAAATTTTAATAACCTCGCCCAAATATTGGGAAAAAATTTTGTTAAATAGGTCCTTCTTCAACCTAAATTGTAAATGTTCTCTGTAACGGTTAAATATTTCGGCATGAATTTTGTACTAAAAAATATGTAATGACGTGTTTCACAATTTGTATAGTTGTTTTTTTCTTAATTCTTTTAATATTTTTAAATAATGAATAAAAACCCAAAACTTCACCATTACCCCACTGGAGCGCCCCCGCTAAGCCCTGCGTCGCGTGCTCGGGAGTCTCGGATGATCCTGATCCGAGTCGGATCAGTGTCTCGATGACTCTTGTGACGGGTGGATTGTACGCGCGTTATTTTTTACAAATAAAAACTAAAACTTCACGTTTTGAAATTTTTTTGAATGAAGTCATATTGTAAACAGTACAAATATAAATATTTCGTAAAAGAACAATAGAAATTAAGTTTGTAAATATATGTAAAGTAGATTATAATGTCGTTTAGTTTATTGACCCTATCATAGAGTAAGACTGACTGTGGCTAAATTTATGAATAAATGTAAAGTGAAACGTGACCGAGGTCTCCAAAACTATTGGTAAGTATATTGAGTACATTATTTTTAGTGTGTTTATTTTTTGAACGTTTTAGCTATCTTGAGAATTTCGTTTGACGGCGGATGGAGACCTAAATGATGATGGACTCCGAAGGTGGGTATTAGCATCTCATTGACGGCACTACGTATAACCACCGCGTTTGGATTCATTTGAAAGGTCTCATGGAGACCTTGGTGACTAATGATGTCACCTACCTGATGGTGGACTCCGAAGGTGGGTAAAGGATCTCAGTGACGGCACTAGATAGAACCATCGTGTTTGGATTCATTTGAAAGGTGTCATGGAGACCTTGGTGACTAATGATGTCACCTACCTGATGGTGGACTCCGAAGGTGGGTAAAGGATCTCAGTGACGGCACTACGTAGAACCATCGTGTTTGGACTCATTTGAAAGCTCTCATTAAGACCTTGGTGACTGATGATGTCACCTACCTGATGGTGGACTCCGAAGGTGGATAAAGGATCTCAGTGACGGCACTACGTAGAACCATCGTGTTTGGACTCATTTGAAAGCTCTCATTAAGACCTTGGTGACTGATGATGTCACCTACCTGATGGTGGACTCCGAAGGTGGGTAAAGGATCTCAGTGACGGCACTAGATAGAACCATCGTGTTTGGACTCATTTGAAAGGTCTCATTAAGACCTTGGTGACTGATGATGTCACCTACCTGATGGTGGACTCCGAAGGTGGGTAAAGGATCTCAGTGACGGCACTAGATAGAACCATCGTGTTTGGACTCATTTGAAAGGTCTCATTAAGACCTTGGTGACTGATGATGTCACCTACCTGATGGTGGACTCCGAAGGTGGGTAAAGGATCTCAGTGACGGCACTACGTAGAACCATTGTGTTTGGACTCATTTGAAAGGTCTCATTGAGACCTTGATGACTGATGATGTCACCTACCTGATGGTGGACTCCGAAGGTGGGTAAAGGATCTCAGTGACGGCACTACGTAGAACCATCGTGCTTGGACTCATTTAAAAGGTCTCATGGAGGCCTTGGTGACTCATGACGTCACCTACCTGATGGTGGACTCCGAAGGTGGGTAAAGGATCTCAGTGACGTCACTATGTAGAAGTATCGTGCTTGGACTCATTTGAAAGGTCTCATTGAGACCTTGGTGACTGATGATGTCATCTACCTGATGGTGGACTCCGAAGGTGGTTAAAGGATCTCAGTAACGGCACTACGTAGAACCATCGTGCTTGGACTCATTTAAAAGATCTCATGGAGACCTTGGTGACTAATGATGTCACCTACCTGATGGTGGACTCCGAAGGTGGGTAAAGGATCTCAGTGACGGCACTAGATAGAACCATCGTGTTTGGATTCATTTGAAAGGTCTCATGGAGACCTTGGTGACTAATGATGTCACCTACCTGATGGTGGACTCCGAAGGTGGGTAAAGGATCTCAGTGACGGCACTACGTAGAACCATCGTGTTTGGACTCATTTGAAAGCTCTCATTAAGACCTTGGTGACTGATGATGTCACCTACCTGATGGTGGACTCCGAAGGTGGATAAAGGATCTCAGTGACGGCACTACGTAGAATCATCGTGTTTGGACTCATTTGAAAGCTCTCATTAAGACCTTGGTGACTGATGATGTCACCTACCTGATGGTGGACTCCGAAGGTGGGTAAAGGATCTCAGTGACGGCACTAGATAGAACCATCGTGTTTGGACTCATTTGAAAGGTCTCATTAAGACCTTGGTGACTGATGATGTCACCTACCTGATGGTGGACTCCGAAGGTGGGTAAAGGATCTCAGTGACGGCACTACGTAGAACCATTGTGTTTGGACTCATTTGAAAGGTCTCATTGAGACCTTGATGACTGATGATGTCACCTACCTGATGGTGGACTCCGAAGGTGGGTAAAGGATCTCAGTGACGTCACTATGTAGAAGTATCGTGCTTGGACTCATTTGAAAGGTCTCATTGAGACCTTGGTGACTGATGATGTCACCTACCTGATGGTGGACTCCGAAGGTGGGTAAAGGATCTCAGTGACGGCACTACGTAGAACCATCGTGCTTGGACTCATTTAAAAGGTCTCATGGAGGCCTTGGTGACTCATGACGTCACCTACCTGATGGTGGACTCCGAAGGTGGGTAAAGGATCTCAGTGACGTCACTATGTAGAAGTATCGTGCTTGGACTCATTTGAAAGGTCTCATTGAGACCTTGGTGACTGATGATGTCATCTACCTGATGGTGGACTCCGAAGGTGGTTAAAGGATCTCAGTAACGGCACTACGTAGAACCATCGTGCTTGGACTCATTTAAAAGATCTCATGGAGACCTTGGTGACTAATGATGTCACCTACCTGATGGTGGACTCCGAAGGTGGGTAAAGGATCTTAGTGACATCACTATGTAGAAGTATCGTGCTTGGACTCATTTGAAAGGTCTCATTGAGACCTTGGTGACTGATGATGTCACCTACCTGATGGTGGACTCCGAACGTGGGTAAAGGATCTCAGTGACGGCACTACGTAGAACCATTGTGCTTGGACTCATTTAAAAGGTCTCATGGAGACCTTGGTGACTGATGAAGTCACCTACCTGATGGTGGACTCCGAAGGTGGGTAAAGGATCTCAGTGACGTCACTATGTAGAAGTATCGTGCTTGGACTCATTTGAAAGGTCTCATTGAGACCTTGGTGACTGATGGTGTCACCTACCTGATGGTGGACTCCGAAGGTGGGTAAAGGATCTCAGTGACGTCACGACACAGAACCATCGTGTTTGGACTCATTTGAAAGGTCTCATTGAGACCTTGGTGACTGATGATGTCATCTACCTGATGGTGGACTCCGAAGGTGGTTAAAGGATCTCAGTAACGGCACTACGTAGAACCATCTTGCTTGGACTCATTTAAAAGATCTCATGGAGACCTTGGTGACTAATGATGTCACCTACCTGATGGTGGACTCCGAAGGTGGGTAAAGGATCTCAGTGACATCACTATGTAGAAGTATCGTGCTTGGACTCATTTGAAAGGTCTCATTGAGACCTTGGTGACTGACGATGTTACCTACCTGATGGTGGACTCCGAAGGTGGGTAAAGGATCTCAGTGATGGCACTGCGTAGAACCATCGTGTTTGGACTCATTTGAATTTTTGTGTATGGCTTATTACTGACTGTAGCAGCAAAAACATTACCTTCGCTCACTTAAGTTATTATGTTTCAGGTAGTTCAGGAACCAGCAAAACTCAGATTTACAAAATCAGGAACTTCAGTCGTTAAAGAAACATATGATCTGTCTGGGATAGAAGTTGATGAGGGGGCAGACCAAATTTTTCCGGTAACTTAGTCTGTTTGCTTACACTGTGGTATTTTTTAGATTCTAGATAGTTTCCCTAGCTAATTTAATTTGACACTGCATTGTTTGTTTGTTTTAGGTTGAACAAGATGAAGAAGATTTACAAGATTTGATTATTGAAGAAGAAACACAAGCAGAAACAAAAAATATATCTGGAAGACGACTTATAGATCTAACTTACTTTTTTCCAAAATACAAGAAATAGGCGGCCATGGTGCTTTGAAAGTTTGAATTACATGTCCCTGTGACTAAAATTTTTGTCTTTATTACATAGAACTTGGAACCCATTTAGATCTCAATACTTTTTTTTAACTTGGCTCTCATTTCACATTTATGTTTTTGATAAGATATCATTACTTTTTGTCTAGAAATTATTAGTGTTTATAGATAATGAATATACATATTGTTATTTGTAAAATTACTCTACACAGTGGAATCGCTAATTCACTTGTTTCACTAAATATCAATAACTTTCAGTCTAACCTTGACCACGATCCCTGCAACTGGGTCGAAATATCGGCGTATAAAATAAAATAATTATATCGTGAGTACCTGTATTACAGTAAAAATGTGTTCAGTCACCAAAATGCGGATTTTTAAATGTTAATGTATCAAAAACAATTTTAGCCACATTTATGAAATTTTAAATTTTAAATAAGCTAAGGGGTTTTAATAAATGTGTTAAATTTCATGTATTTAGATGAAATAGGTCTCGAGTTATGAACGGGTCAAAAGTAACTCGAAGTGATTCGTATAATATTACACATTATAATAAAATTATAAAAATTTGCTAGTTTCTGATTTATTCCTTTGTAATTTGTATTCACTCAACTATAGGTGTACCAGAATCTGATGGCAAAATGGGGAAATTAAAATTGGAGACAACACACTCCCCAGCGTTGGGGAAACTAGAATAAAACTTGTTGATCCTTGATATTTTTAATAGTGTTAGTTTCATAACAGGCAATCTAATACGAGTATGTAGGTAAGGTTTATTATTTTCAGATGGTAATAAAAGACAAAGCTACACATTTTTTAGACAAGCGCATATTTTTTTTATAATTAATTATTATAGTGACTAACAATAATTTATGCAACAATAATTTAAAATTTGCAATCTGTATACTAGTATTTTTTATTCATTTGATGTAGAGAACAAATAGATAATAATAATAAATTGCTCCTCCACCGTTTCAATTACGTGAACTTGTACGAGTATGATGTAACTTTTCATTTCATATTCACAAAATTTTTGCTACCTTTAATTTGTAACAATGTCTGTATTATTTATTTCAATTAATTTAATATCATTTGCTACATACAAAGAAATTTTAATTAGATTATTTACTAAGAAAATAAAGATTTTTGGACGTTATCCTAATAGCCGTTTTGAGGTGTGTTTATGAAATCTGGAGCAAATATGTATTTCGCAAGTCTCAATCAATGAGCAATTTTACAGGCTTATTTCGAATACTTTTTGAGTTATGAGGGGGTCAAAAAAAAGGAGGAGGTTCTCAATTCGACTGTATTTTTTTATGTTTGTTACCTCAATTTTAACGTTTTTTATTTTAAGTTTGAGAAATGACGAGAACAGGTTTATTTTCTTTCTGTTGGTGTAATGTAATAGATTGTGTTATTGGTGGTGGTACCACCTCCTTTTTTGAAGTCGGTTAAAAATAACGACGCAATTATATTTATGTCTATGGACGCAATTGGCTATTAGACAATTTTAGGAAAAATATTTTAAAATTTTCGTAGTTTTATTTTATACCTCTTACAATATTTATTTTTCTCATAAAAGTGTTATTTAGAAGGAAAAAATAACTTTTAATCCATTAATTTTAAATTCGCGCGAAAATAGTCCGCCATCTGTCACTTGCTGGCTGTGACGTCATATTTCAAATAACAAAAGTTTACGCTCTAACTCTGAAGATATTTTAAGTGAAAAACTTACGCCTTTTTCACTGGAATTGTGAAAATGACAAGCTACAAGACGTGTAAAGTGCCTATGTGTAGAAGTACTACAATTAAACCTGACAAATTGTTTATACCTACACGTTTATAAATGCCCTCAACGTCGAAAGCAGTGGTTACAATTAGCACGTCGAGACCCAGAGTTCTGAGATCTGTTATATCAGCAATATTCTTTTGTGAGGACCACTTTGGTGTAAGTATTTAGAAGAAATCAACTTAGCCTCTGATTTACTAAAAAAACAAATTAAACCTAACCTAATATTGTTCATAAACATAACCTACAAGTAATTTAAAATCATTAGTAATATGGTGTCGTTATGGGGACGTTGAGGAAAAACTTAGAAAAAAATCCCCCTTTGACCACTTAGCAAGACTGACCAATTTTACTTTATTAATTTCAGTACTTACAAGGAGGTTTTTGCATTCCGAAACTCGGTAGAGCAAAAGTCAGGGTTACACGCAAAGAAATTTGCGACCATAAATGAATCAACTTGAGGCAAATTCGCACTGTCAGCTTTTGTATAGCCTGACTCCATTTTACAAAACCTCTCAAAAGCAGAAATCAAAATATATCTTATTAATTTTCTCAGTAAATTGCACAGTGCACACAATATAGTTAGTAGTACACGACGCTTTATTTTTGGAATTGTGACGTCATAACATGCTCAATCATGGCCGCCCGCGTTTCGGTTCTCGTATCCACAGGTAAAAAAACTCAAACCTATTTTTCAAAAGTAAAAATATTTACAATTTATTTTCATGCGAGAAACGTATTATATAATTATTTTTAACCATTGTGCAACCATATTTAACACATTTCATATTTTACCGTGATAATTGTCAAATAGCCAATTCAAGTGTTTCGATTTTGCGGTGTCTGCTGGACTACCAGTTACCACCTAAGTCGCCGAGGGTTAACTTTGGCTGGACACGCCGCCGCGTGTCTAAATACAAGCAGATGGCCGCCAACGGACATCTGTATCAACAGCTATCACCAGGTGCTAATGTGTCAAGGAAGGAGCAAAAAATTATTTTATATTAAGTAAGTATAATCTTATTTTACAATAATGAGGAATATTAAAAGTAGGTAGGTATTTTGAATAGGTACCTAGCCTACCTACCTACCGCGTACCTACGTAATTTCTTAATACATTACATACCTATCTGCTAATAGCTAAGCCTACATTATTATACTGATAGGAGTTTAAATACAAATGCTACCCTACCCATTTGTAAGTAAAAGTAACTACCCTGTAAAAAGCGCAGGTCACAGGATTGTTTTGAGGTGCCTATTTGTTACCGGATATATAACTAGTTTTATAAAAAGTCGAGACAGAGGTCCGACTGCCAGGTAGTTTGGCATTTTGGAAATGAACCGCTCAATGCTCAGGTAGGCTCAGGTAAACTAAAATCGAACTCAACAAAATGGATGACAAAATAAAAGGATGAAGTAGGTAGAAAATTACCTAACGGTACGTAGGGAAAGTACCCTACGTTTTATGCTCAGATGGATAAATTTTTTAAATCCGAGAACTGGGGTTGTATAAACTACAACCAAAATCTATAAGGGACAAAATCTAAAGAACGCAACAAGGTATTAGCAAGCAAGTGTAGAAATATGAATCTTAGGTAATAAGTTTTACCTACGTAGGAAGCTAAGGTAGGAAGTAACGCGAAAT
Organism: Thymelicus sylvestris; assembly: GCA_911387775.1. Lineage (NCBI taxonomy): Eukaryota > Metazoa > Arthropoda > Insecta > Lepidoptera > Hesperiidae > Thymelicus > Thymelicus sylvestris. Next base: position 10,449,978 of record OU426905.1, on the reverse strand, counting down.
TGCGAACAAGGAAGCATGACGCATTAACGGAATTAAGGAAGTAATCGAATTGTAGTCTGTAAAGAGAATGAACTAATGACAGCCAATGATATTATAAAAATAGAGGATCAATGATATTATAAACATCATTGATGACAGCTAACGACGACAATGGGAATAGCCGTTAAAAACGAAGATTTTCAAAATTCATACCGTTATACCAAGATACTCCATGCGGCATGCCCTAACGGCCATTGAAAGTTGAGACGGCACTAATGTCCCCTCTCTTCTCTCGTTTTATTTGCACACAACGCGTGTGGGAAAGCTCGACATTTTTAAAAGCAACTTGAGGTCGTTTTTAGGGTTCCGAAGTTATCGTTATGTCGGTCCGTCCGTCCGTCCGTCTGTCCGATACAAAGCGCCGAGACCCTAGGTGCTAGAAAGCTGTAATTTGGCATGGATATGCCAAGCCTACATATTTATTAAAACTCCATATTCGTAGAATAAAATATTGAAAAACATTTTTTCAAGGTACCTACTTACCTCCCCTACAGGCAACGTGAGGATGAATTTTTTATTCGTCGCGTACCCTATAGTGTGGGTATCCTTGAAAAGGTCTTCAAAAAATATATTATGAGCCTTCTAAGACCATTTTTGGAATTAGTGACCCGTTTGCAAAATATTTGGCTTTAAAGTGCTAATTTTGGTTAAAACTTAAAACACAGAAGAAACAATAGTACAATACTTATAAAGCTTATAAATAAGCTAAAGTGAAGTGTCCCCTCCACTGCTGATTAAACGGTTGGAGTTGCACAAGAGAAAAACTTCTCAAAAATAGCTAATATGATGAATTTACAAGGAAAACTAGCACGGCTATGTTAGCATAATTAATTAATGAGTAATAGTCGATAAACTTAGTACTTCGGAACGCTACATTGCGTGTGGCCTGACACGCACTTGCCTGGTTTTTTATTTATTATTAGAATGGGACAGAAGGGGCGCGGGCCGGCTTGACGGCTGCGCTGCGGCTTCCACGATGTGCAGTGTGTGCACCATATGAATAGAAAACGTATTTTTATTCTTAAGCAGCTGCATATGTTTTTATTAAGTATAGCAATAACCCAACCCTGGTTTACTTTTATTAAAGTATCTATTTTTATACATAATAATGTACCTATATCAAATCAATATCATTGAGAAATTTAAGAATAAAGTAATTTTATTTCTTGAAGCAAGGCGCACGGAAAGATAAATTCAGTCACTTGTCGTAATTTCATTTAGGACAAGAGTCTTGTCTTGTCCTTAAAAAGGGCCTTGTCTCGTTATGATATGACTCGTGCCACATGAGTCATGCGTCATACCTACATGCGTCATAATTATACTAATCAACTAGCAGCGAAACCCGGCGGCGCGGCGGCGTTGCTCGGGTTAAAATACATAATCACCTATAATCACTGTCCACTCTTGATTCTAATTGACCTTCGCCTGATTGTAAACACGATTGAACTGACGAAAAGTTCACGAATTTCGGTTAATATTATACCATCGGACAACGAAATTTCTCGTACCTACTTACCAGAACACTTCAGAATATTCAGATGTACCTACATCACTCTGATCTAGAAGTCTAGATTACAACAGTCACACACACTTTATAACTTTCTAGATCATTCCAAAATTTTCTGAAACACTCTAGCCTCGAGTGTATTCAATTGCATACATTCTGGAACTTTCTAGATAATTTCACGAATTTTTAGAATGTTCTAGAACATTCTAGATCGATTACAACAGTTGTACACATTCTGGAGTTTTCTAGAACATTCTAGAATTTTTAGAACTTTCTAGAACATTCCAGATCGATTACAACATTTGCACACATTCTGGATTTTTCTAGATAATTTCAGAAAATTTTCGAACTTTCTCAAAGTTCTCATGAGTTAGAAAAAGACAGAGATATGTTTTCTCACATTTTCGCCCCCACAACCACCCCCTTCCACCCCCCGCCGCCAAACTCTCTTACTTTCACCAGGAGACCAAGGGGTATCTACCACCCCAACGGGGAGTCGATTGGAATTGGTGGTGATTCATAGACTTAAATATATGTTTAAGTCCATGGTGGTGATAGAGGAAACCGTGTCTTTACGTAATAACATTAGCATTTTATAATATAACTAGCTGCCCGGACAGACTTCGTTCTGTCAAAAGTTTTTTTGAGATGTAAGCTATCCTATCTTTCAAGTTGGATCAAACTGCACACGGTGGGCAAATTTGATTGAAATCGGACACGTTCGAAGCGGCACCAATTTTTTATTTCTTTCCATTCCTGCGGTACATGGCGTTTTCAACCTGGTCCTAAAACTTTCATTGTGGCGATACAAGTTATATTAGACCCTGTAACGTTCAAGAAACTAAATTCTTGTTTTAGCATACTTTTAACAAAAAATATATTCTTTTTTGCCTTGAACATTATCTATAATGAAGTGATTTATATAAATCTGAAGGCGTACGTCAACAGCTTATTTTGTTTAGAATCTGTAGCTAAAATAAAATACAGTATCTTTTACACCCTGTACCGCACTGAACACGGGAAGTTGTGTACATATTTTAGGGTTGGGAAGTAAAAATATCGATAACCTTATATAAAAGAATTATATTCAATGTTCTTCATTAAAACATAGTAGACAAACATATTTTTGGCACTGAGCACAATGCGTCAAAGATGTTCCGCATAATGCCGTTCTTTTTTACGTTAAGAAGCGACACTATACGTAAAATGCCATTTAAGCAGTAATTTTTCCAATAGATTGATATCGCGTATTATATTTAAACGACACTAAACACTAAATAACACTTTTTATTTCAAAATAAAATTTGTTTTGTTATTAATTTTAACTAAATAAGTGACACTATATCCAAAATGTAATTTATGTGGTTATTACTTCAGTAGCGTGAATTACGCTTAAAACGACAGTAAACACAAAATGCCACTTTTTTACTCACCGCACAGTTGTTTTTACTAAAAGTATAAAGTAACACTAGAGGCATCTATAAAAAAGTATCCAAACTATTAGAATGTCAGTCTTCGCATTAGAAGCGCTTCATTTTAGGTAATATAAATATCGTTTTAACTAAGAATTCGGGTTTTTTGTATAATGCCACTTATGTTTTCAATGTGCGATATTTTTAAATAAGTACATTATTTACTATCATATTTTTAGCACCTAACTAAAAGTAGGTTACTTGAACTGATAAATGAAAGTAATTGCAGCGTTATGTTTCAGTTATTTTCACAGTTATTCATCACAATGTTGAGTTGAAAAGTTTAAACGGCTATACTGAAAAACTATTATTTTTGTATAGCGCCACTTATGTTTTCAATGTGCGAGTCATGTTGAAAGACACGTGCGTTTTGTCGACTGCGACACAACACTGGCCGCGTGAAGCCAGCGCAGCGTGCGGTATAATGGGCCCCATTGACGATGCGATCGATCGGTGCGATCCGTCGTTGCCGACCGATCGCAACGACGGATCGGTAGTGTATGTTGTGATCGTGAACGATTTGCTTGATCGCAGACGATATCGGCGATCGCAACAAAAATCTATGCAATCTTGAATATCGCACCGATGAATCGACAGTGTGTGGACCTTTGCGATCACCGATGCGATTTTTGTCTCATTCTGATGCCGGCCGCCACACCGCACGCATCGCATGCCTTCAATGCCTTGGCTAGTGCGTTACGTACTTGTTACGTAGGTACTACGTACCTATCAACATTCGATGGACGAAACAAATTTTTTTTTTGCCGTATTGGGGCGGCTTTAGAATACTAAACCCAAACCCACGCTGGATGGGTGTCGTAAGAGGCGACTAAATCCGGCCCGCTGGTGGTAGGCCCTCGGAGGGATTATATTGGTAATATTGATTTTAATTGTTAATTAATACCATTATTACTATTGTTATTACTTCATGGGGTTCGCTTTTACTTTTACTTTTCGCTTTTACCTCTGGTGTTGCTAATGTTCATGGGCGACGATAGCCACTTACCATCAGGTAGATCGTCAGCTCGATTGTCGGCTATTTCCATAAAAAAAACTTCGTGGACTTATCGAGGACCGATGCCGCGATGACAATTCAATATTAAAAAAAAGAAAGAAAGAAAGAAAAACCTAGTTAAACGCTTTATACAGTTAGACTAAGACTAAGTTTGGAAGACCAAACTTCGTAGACCTATCGAGGACCGATGATAATTCAATATTTAAAGAAAAAAGAAAGAAAGAAAGAAAAAAATGTTCGGTTATGTTCGGTTTACACGTATTAAGTAGTTAACTAAATTTTAAGTAAATTAATACGTGTAAACGGATAATTTAGTAGTTTTGTAATCAAGTAGAGTTTTATTTTTTTCTTTCGTAGCCGAATCAAAGTTACTGCCACATAGCTAAGGAAAAGAAGTTCATTTTCCATTTTGTAGGGCACGTATTGAATTATTTGAGCACGTCTTTATCCTTCCGTGTCAAACAAGTAAATGTTTGATAGCGATCGATCGGTGCGATCGATCGCAACGATCGATCGCATGTCAATGGCGCCCATAAGGTGTGCGGGGGTACCAGGTGTTTTCTAGCTGGTACCGCACTGTATTTATATTTTATTACTTCAGTGCGGTACCAGATCTAAAAAATCTGGTAATAAGCTGGCCACTCCTTTGGACTCTACTTTAGAAAAACATCCTAAATATATATTTATCTCCTTCCTGCACCAAAGCAAACTGAAGTTATGCCTTCTGCACCACAGAGAAGTCTATGTTTTTCTTAGCCGCACTGCAAGCGAGTCATGTACAACATGTTTTCAACCTGGTTTCGCATCGAACGTGTTAAGTAGTTTAGGAGTCCATCGCGGACAAACAACGAGACGTGACACGTAATTTATATATATTAAGATATTAGATTAAGTGGATTTAGATTAGCAGATTAAATTAGATTTAAAATCCCGATTATGTAATTCCCTGGCCTGGGATGATTGAGACCTGTATTCTGAGATTGAGACGTTTAATGAAATTATTATGTTTTGACTTCGTTTTGTGAAATCACTCTTTGTGATTCTTTCGAAGCAAAGGACGGAAACCCACTTGAAACGTTTATTATTATTCTAAGCTTGAAACTAGTAATAGAAAATAGGTATTTTTAGAATTGTTAGAACCCATCATACCTACAACGTACAAAAAATTTTTCAAATCTAAATCTATGTATGTTGGATAGACAGACAGCGCCGCGACCGTTACATTTTTATTATTATTACATATTTGGAATGTGATGCGGAGGGGGCTTACCAACCGGCTTACGTCACCCCTGCGTCCCCGGAGCGGCTACGTCAGTACGTCTTTACGCCCCTCACCCCTCACCTCTCTCTTCTCGCCCCTCGCCCCGCTCTGTCGCCGCCCGCCGCCATCTTGCTTGGCTCTTGCATCGATACTTTGGATTCATTTGAGTTCGAATTCTTTATGTCGAACTAAAATGGACTTTATTCCAAAGCAAAACTAAAAGGAAGTTCTCAGAATTTTCCATCGGCTGACTCAACCGCGTGATAAAACTATGACGACTTGGCTTGGCTGGTTGTTGTTCTATTGTGAGTCAAAAGTATGTTACATATAGGTGGTTATTAATTTATCTACTTACAATTAGGTATTTGTTAATTTTATTATTGATTCTTTCTATGTTGTTTCTATTACTAAGGATAAATACAATACCTATCGTCAATTGCTCCTTTCAATGACTAATGAGGTTATTATCGTTAAGTCTTAGAATCGTTAAGTTATTAACATAAATAGGATTTAGATTCAGATCAATAAGTCTTATTTGTTAGCTTAATTTGCTGCTAATTGGATGATTTAAATTGTCTTCAATGAACTAATGACAATAATTATGATTACCGTAGGTACTTAATTAGGTACCTAAGTGCTTAAACTGCTTACCTACTTCACAATAAGTAGGTACAGACCTAAGTAGGTAATAAAATTAGCCTCAAAATCTAAATGGTCTCAAAGAGTACCTATTTCTTGAAAATCTAATTCTAATGATATCGTGTTAGCGCATTGTTAGCGATACCTATACATTTTACTATCAGTTACTCATTGTCCCACTGGTAGATAGGTACTTACCTACCATCAAATAATAATTTGATTACAGACAGAGCATGTGTCTGGGCAAAACTAAGGGGCAAAAGCACCAACACTCGAGTCTAGATCTAGAAGGTCTAACCTAAGTACCTACCTAGTTGTCTTTTGTACAAACTTCAAGCTCGAACCTCAGGACCGAACTAGAAATGTTAAAGAAAGAAACAAAATGACGTAGCTATCCAGGCGAATAATAATAGTAATGATGGTATTAATTTCCAATCAAAATCAATGTTACCAATATAATAACCCCTCCGAGGGGCCCTACCACCAGCGGGCTGGATTTAGTCGCCTCTTACGATGTTCGTGCACAGATGGGTTAGCAAGAATCGCAAGCTCTAAAGTCTCGTTTTATTTTATTTAATTAACAGATAAAATACATAGAACATTCGTCATGGAACCAGTGTTATCGATCGACCAACCCTCCCCCCGCGCATTGGCCTCAAACCACGTCCCCCGCGCCCCTGTTCCGCTCCCCCTCCCTCCTCGTCCCTTCACTTTACCTCGCTTCCCTCCTTTGTTCTCCTTCGCAAACTAACCGTATTATGGTCGGATACGCGTACTTATGATATAAATTAAAATATTTTTTTTGGCTTTAATTTCTTTTCCTACTAATTTCCTTTGAAATTGGAAATGGAGTGAATTACGTTTTTTGGCACCCTCTAGTTTTGTGGTAACTTCACTAAATGGATATTACAATAAAACTGTCTGTCTCAAGAGGAATTTCTTAAAAAAGAGAGTAAATCTTATAACCTTGGCCTTGTAATGAAACATAAAACATAGCTGTAAAATATAAATACTTATAAATGAGTTGGAACGTGATAGGACTTATAATTACAAACCATTATGAAATATCTATAAATACGTGACTCATAAAACTTCATTATTTTTTGTAATCGCTTGCTAGTATTGCAACAAACGAGTAAAACTAGATGATGAAACAATAATGAAATGTCATCATTTGATAAATAAACAAGTGAACACGAATTTTCATAACTTGGGAGTGTTCTACAAATTCTTTTTTGGGAACAAAAATTAATCTACCTAGCCGCATTGCATCGCAATGACATGATACCATGCAATACCACCAGGTATTTTCTTTTGAAGGTTCTGATTGATGCTCGTGTATGGTGTTACTTTTCTTTAGATATTCTGTTCTTGCTAGCTTATAACTATCCAGGACTCGGTCAGTGTTGTTTATTTTTAACCGACTTCAAAAAAAGGAGGAGGTTCTCAATTCGACTGTATTTTTTTTTATGTTTGTTACCTCAGAACTTTGGACTGGGCGAACCGATTTTGATAATTCTTTTTTTAATCGAAAGCTAATGGCTGTCATGTGGTCCCACATAAATTTTATTGATATTTGACAATGGCATCCATGAGAAAACTACATAAGTCGTAAATTTGTGTTAAGATGTGCGCGACAAATTGACGAATAACTCAAAATCACATCAACCGATTTCGATGATTCTTTTTTTAATAGAAAGCTGGTGCTTGTCATGTGGTCCCACATAAATTTGAACGAGATCTGACAAGTAGTTTTTGAGAATTTGAAGTCGGTTATTTTTTGTTAGTAAAATTTAGATTATTATAAATAGTTATAAATTATACTACTATAAGTATAGACTTATAGTAGTATATTTTTACGAAACCAGGGCCCTGTTTAATAAACGTTACAAATTGTAAATTGTAATTGTATTTTACAGGTTACAAATCTACAAGTTTCTGTTTAATAAAGAATACAACTTACAAGTTTACCATGGTGGAAAATGTACAAAATTGTAAAATTGTAGCTATAATTTTACATATTTCTGTTTAATAAACATTTTCTCTTTACAGGTGACAATTAACATATTTGTAAAGAAAACTGTTTTATTGAACAATAATTGTAATTACAAGTTTACATATTTTGTAAAATTGTAGTACAATTCCGACAGGTGGACTTGTCTTGTGTCAGGATTTTACAGTTTAGTGCCTCAACCTAATAAGTAAAGAAATTTAATTGTTATACACAAAAAAATGGTTCTAACAAGTAGTAGTAGTGGTAGTGATAGTAGTGATGATGAATATATTCGTATAAGTGAACGGCGACGGCGAGTTTTAGCTGATGCGCAAGGTGTAACTAAAGGAACCGAATAAAACATCTTTATTCTCGTATATTAAAGACAAAATAGTGATTTTATTATTGTGCTCCATGACTTGGAAAACAACACGTAAATGTCAAATTAAAGGTATATTATAAATAAAATCCTAATTTTGTTATTATGTTCCATGAGTTTCGTTAAAAATTAAACAAATAGAAAAGCAGTCTGTAAACTAATTGGTAAAACCAAATTCTGAATATTTTAAAATTTTTGACATCTACTATCGTAAATTTCTTAAACAAAAATTACATTTTATGTAATTTGTAACTTACAACTCAGACTTACAACTACAAATTTGTAGAAACAATATTTTATCGAAATCTACAGGCGTTCTCTACACTTGTAAACGTTTATTAAACAGCATTTACAATTCTAATATTTGTAAGATTTTTATATGTAAAATTCTTACATAATTGTAAGGTTTATTAAACAGCAATTGTCATACAACTTAACAAATATGTCACTTATTTACAAAATTGTCGAATTGTAACGTTTATTAAACAGGGCCCTGATCGACCTCTAAATTGTAATACAATAACGAAACCTATTTATAATAAACTTGCTCCAAAAATAAAAACAATAATATTAATTTCAAATGCTATAGTGAATATCCGAAATGCTGCTATTGATTGACGCCATTGCGCCCTCGAATGCGTCGAATGGCGTCGCAGCGGCGCCATTTTCTTTCGAGATCTGCGCAGTTGGTGGCGGGCTATATAAAGCGGCCATGACGTCAGCCGCCCATTTAAATTCTCAGCGTGGTGAAGTGCGGACGTTTGTGTTGTGTGAAGTGAAAGGAAGCTCTCCATTCTACATCTAGTCATATTTTGTGCCTGTTCGGATTCAGGTGTGTACTATTCTCACCCGCAATATTTTTACCTATAGCCCAAATACCAAAAATGGGCTATAGCGTTCAAGAAAAGTCTGTTGTTGATTTTTGTGAAAGTAAAGCTGAATCCCTATCTAACTGGGTTCGTAAAGTTAAATGTAAATCCATAAATGCTAGAACAAAGAGAAAGCGTGACTTGAGAATAATCGCCATTTTGAGTAACTCCCTGTCACGCGCAGAGAGTGAGCTCATTTCGAAACAAAGAGAACGTGCTAGAAAGTGGGCTCAAATGCAAGCTGATCTCGGACTAAGCAATAAGGAAGAAGAAATGGCCAAGCAGCAGCGGGAGAAAATAGATAACTTATGGAAGAATGATCTCAGCGGTCTTGATAGTTTTTTCAAAGAATTAGACAATGTTAAACCTCTAGTTAGTGTAGGGTAATAAAAAAACGTGATTTTTCGTTTGTATCTGTGATATATGCAGGATGTTTTTCTAAATTACAGTCCCATTGCGTTTCGCGTGGGTCTGCATCCGACGGCCGCCATCTTGGTTGCCGCTGGGGCGTGGTCGCTGCTAACTACAAAATGGGTTTGTAACGGTATCTTGCATTTTTTAGTCAAATTTTCTAGCAAATTGTAAATAAATTATTATAATAGTTAAATGTTTTCAGTTTTCTGTTGAGAAATAGTAAATTGGAAATTGAGTTTTATTCATATTGAATAAGAAAAATTGTAACATATGTTTAAGTATGAAAATTAAAGAATATTTGAAAAAATTAAAGTCTCTGATTTCATTTTCTTCTTTTTTTTCTATTGTTATTTCACCCACAATGTATTATTCCATGAGTCATCGTCGACACTTCGGAGAACGTGGCGGTTGCGGAGAGACAAGACGCTGATCGTAGCGAGCTGCTCGAGAAGACCCCGTGCTGTCTTATCGAGGTGCTGCGTAACATGGCATACGGCCCGCGACACGTGAAATACGACGTGCGAACGTGAATAAGTCCAGGTGTCAGCCCACACTAGGTAACCGATAGGAGATTGCGCAATAATTTCTGAGATGTAATCATGTACCCTATAATGAGTTGATGAAACGACATATCGCCGCCATCGGCGAGTTTACTCGTATATTTGTTGTGTTTGGAGCCCAGATTCCTGCTCTTATCTAGCTGTGGAGCAAACTGCCCGGCCTGGCTTGACTCGAACATGCTCTCCTGCGCGGGTGACGCACTCTGTCATTGCGCTTACTGTCCGTAAGCTAAAGGAAATTAAGGTGCTGGTGAGTCAATGTTATTAAATTGTTCAGAACTTATTTCCTGTTGTAATGCCCAACCCAATGTCTGGTGAAATGTGGGCAACGTGTCCTTTAACGTTCAATCTCGCAGAATCACGACTAGCTCCTGGCGTCCAGCTACCGGAAGGATGACTGTGAAGTAATGAGTCACTCTGTGCTGATCTTAAATTGAATCTGCCGATGGACGCACGTCAATCCGCGCGTTGAGAGCTGTAGAAACATTCCAGGTCAGGTCTATTGCAAACAAATTGTTGTCCACCAATAACAAGAAATTAGTGGCATCTGATAATTAGTACTTAATCAGAATTCGTCATGGGCTGATAATAACGAAATAATGTGGGCTGATGCGCGACGTGGACGGACTACATAAGAATAACATGATCAAAATTAGGAATATCAAACATTACCTACCTGTCTAGAAACTGAAATAAATAAGCAAATGAGAGGAATTAGGGCCTCTGTCTAAGGATTTTTTATATACGGTGAGTTAACTGAACTATTCACTACTAATATCCTCTAATGCCAAATCAATCTTTAATCTATATTTTCAATAACTGGTTAAAACTTTGCATTGGGGAAGCACGCGTCTGTCACATAAGTGATTTTGGGCAAGTCAATTAATTGATTTGTATACATTCCACAGCTAACTGGATGCCGTGAACCTGGTGAAAGAGACCGCGTTCATGATCCAACTTCATTGAACTGAAACGAACAAGTCTGGATGAAGTTTCACAATTTCTATAGTAATTTCGGAATTACCTACTTCGGCTACTATTTACCCTCCTGTGACATTTCATCATAGCACCATACATAAAGAATCATCAATTTATAATACCGAGTATAATATCGCGCGCTGAGAATGACCGAAGTGAACTCTAGGTAAGTGGTCATTCTTCTAATGTAGATCTAGCGCAGGTAAAGAAACTTAATGGACTTTAATATGGTTTGTATTTTATGATTTGTATGCTGGACCATTCTTAACATAATGATTATGTAAAATCAAACAGACATTTTCATAAAATGCTAACAAGTTGTGTTGAATTAGTTTCTTTACTTGTTCTGGATATTAGAACTATTATTACACCCTAAACTTTTAACCTTTCAGATTTTATAAACAATCACTAAACTGAATAAGTTAAAATACTAAAGACCTTAGTCTAAATTGATTGAACAAATTAACTTGTGCGCGAATTCAACGACATCAATCGAACCATTTACAGTAACTGTGATATTAGTATATTGTACAAGAAATTGGATTCAATTTTCCTGATTATTTTTCATTAATTCGTATTACCTACTCAGATAATTTATGATTATTCAATCTTATACCTACGAGAGAAACAAGTTTACATTCCTAAGTGGTAAGTTCTCCACGAGATACCTCCAATAGTGAACTATTGATATGTATTTTTTTCTGCCTTGAGTGCGGAAGTCCTAAAATAACATTGGCCCAACTTTTCAGATACCCTAAAAACATTTACTTCATGGCAAAGCAATTATTTGGCAAATATTTGATCACATAAAACACCAAATGAGTTGAAAGGTGACCTAAATAAAATCAATTTAAATGAGGCTACGAACTTAAATTGCCAATATAGGTTATCTATATGAAAAAATCGAAAGTATTTGGACTACCAATTCCATCACTGACTACTAGCAGTAGTAGCAGTAACGAGGCATGAAGTCAAAGATTATATATAGCATAGCTTTCAAATAATCTACATGTTTAGCTAAAAATTTAATATATGAAAAGGATATAACAATTATTGAATAAAATTGCGAATATCTCACGAACGTTTTAAATTGCTTGGAAAGTGGTCGTTAATCTGAACATTTGCTACGCGACGCGGACGGCTTGCTGCTCAGAGCAGCTTTATTATTTATTTTCTTTCAGGTGCTAATATCTCACACTCCTAACATATAGTAGAAGAACCATTAATATTTTAAAATAGTAATAATTGACTTAATATTGTTACAAAATATATCACATAATATAAATTAGAACTGGACCTAAGTAAAGAAAATCGAGATGTCTGTCGAAGGACAAGGAATGTCTATACTAAGAGCAGCACTTTAAAACTAGCAGTATGTGAAAGTACCTACCTAATATAAATGTAATAAGGTAATGTTTGCAATAATGATTTTATTGCTGCATGTTATTTAATTATTGTGTCCATTGGTTAGTTTGCTTGCTGGCTTGTTTCAATCTTAATTCAGGGAAGCGTCATCCTGTCGAGGGCTGGCATCGTTCCCTGTTGAATGCTGGCAATCCTCCAGAGTAATGCTGTAAACAGTATGGCGCCCGAAATAGAATATAAATCCAAGTCTGAAGACGCGTTGTTACCTAAACATTGCCGAACAATGAAGAGTACTAAAAACTAGGAAGTTATTGCGTGTTTAGAAGTTGATGTATGTATGGCATGTTCTCAATACTATAATGCAGATTGCAGCTTTACAATTGATAATTATTCTTCTTGAACGGCATCAAATGCCCTTCGTGTTGGCTCATCAATATCTGTAGCCATAGAAAACCATGTTGATTAATGCGGGTAGCCAGACCGTTAAGCCAAAGCTGATTACATAATAACAGCTGTTTAGTAGCTACGATATCAAGATACAAAGAAATGTCTTGCAATTGGTATGACTGAAATTAGTTATTGTCGGGTAAGAATTGATTATCGTCATAATCCTTACTGCAATATCAGGTAACCAATAATATTCTAGTAAATTTTATCTTTACTTATTTTTGAAATTTTAGCATAACTACTTATTAGCTTTCATTCAGTTCTTTTTAAAACATTGTATAAGCGAATAAAATTATTTAGTGCCTGCAGATAAATGTTACATTATTACCTTTATACTTCTAGATAAAACTGTAGAAATAGACATTGCTTTTGTGTTTAATAATTTAAAACAGGTGTGAAACGCAACAACCAATGAAATACGCAAAACTTGTAAAACGAATCTGGATGAATCTGGACCAACCATACAAAAACAAAAGTTTGCTGATGCTGTTGAGGGAGTAATGGAAGTACAAAACGGAAAATTATTCTTATTGTTATAAATCTTCACACGATGACTCAGTAGCTGTATGATATATAATACGAAAATGAAGGGAATGGCCATCATGAATATTAATTAATACTTACTTCTTCATACCAGGAAATCTCAAAATACATTTAAAACACAAATTACATTTCTCTAATATCTAGGTAAAGCAAAAGAGAAATATGGAACTATTGGAAGCAAATTGGACCCTACATTACTGTAAATTTCAAGATGATTTACTATTGGCCAATATTTGTGTGGTTATCATGTTTGTTAACAGAATGATTACCTTAGATGCCGGATCTTCATGCATTCTCAAGGATATCTAAGCCTCATTTATCAATATGCTCAAGTGATCTAAATAGGAAAACTGCTTCACTATATTTATTATGAAGATCGAAATATTTAGGCAAGACTATTTCTACATACGACCGCAAGAAAACTGTCGACGGGTCTTGGACACGAGAAGTACTCACTGGTCCGTAATGTAATATTCCGACGAGATTGCTACTTTTGTGAAAACAAAGGATTCTCTATGGTATTTCATCTTATTATCATTAGTAGATACATATTTTTGATTACAATACGTAAAGGGTATCACGTGTCCTTTCTAATGCTAAAACTATGCTGGACATGTAATTCAGTACATATAATATTTAAGTTTTCTAATTTAGTTTTACAAGCCTTAATATGAAATTATACAGTCTTAGATGCCGTAACTTATGGACATGGTATATTCACCAACACCTAATGGTTTCGCCACACCTCAGCATACCACCTGCCGTAGCGTTTTCCTATGCAGTATTTTTGAATTTTCCTGCTAAGCACTTACCAGTCTGTTGACTGGGTTATGAGCTAACTTTCTTTATCAGCCAGCCAACAAGCCTACAACGACAAACAATCTGGACATCTTGCGGCATAAGCCAGCCAACGTACACGACGGTGACGTAATCTCCGCGGTCTGCGGGTCGAGCAACACTTGCCACCCCAACTCTGCTGGCCAAGCACACTGCCAGTCACATGGGCCAAGCATACCATGCTGCCCAACTTACTGACCAAGCATCCCTTGTCAGTAACGGGTCATGCACCCGATCCACTGGTCAAGCATTCCTTACCAGTGTGGATAACGAAGGCGCCCAGCTCTATCAACCTACGTGTTGTACCCAACCACACTCCGGGTCAAGCAACCCAGTCTGCCTTCGAGACCTCGCTGCACAGCCAGTCCAAGCATGCCATGGTATATGATGGTATACTATGTGGTATTCTTCATTATTTTAATATAAATAGTATATTTCATATAGAGGGTCTAGCACGAGCTACCCAATCCATTGACGAAGCATCCCTTGACAGTGAGTCGTGAGTGGTGCACCCAATCCACTGGTCAAGCATTCCTTACCAGTGCGGATTACAGAGGTGGGCGAACAGCACTATCACTCTACGTGTTGCACCCGGCCAGCTACTCTGCGGGTTAAGCATCTACCCAGTCTGTCTACGAATCGGGAGATCACTGCCCAGTCTACGGGTCCGAGCGCACGCAGCCAGTCGCATCATACGGGCCATACGTGGTATAATATGTAGTATTCCTGATTATTGTAATATAAATAACATATTTTTATGCAGTTACCAACAAGCATTTGTCAGCAATATTTCTCTAGGCTGACTTATAGTCGTGAAAAAAGTTAGGTATTTGCATCTATTCTATGACACAGAGCGACAAAGTTTTGGTTCAACAAATCGAACCTCTGCAAATAAATATGCACGTAAGAGGATTCTAGATAATATCATTTTACATTTTACCAATCAAGCACAAACTGCCGGTCTACTGACTAGGCAATAATAACCTTTTGTCTGATAGCGCTTCACTATAGGTCGCCCTCAATGGTGACGTATCCAACTACCTACCAGGTATCCAGCTACCTGGCCGAGTAATAATTCCACCAGTCCATCGGTCAAGCTTTCCTTACCTTCTTGTGGGCCTGCCCAATGGATTCCGCTGGCTACTTAATGGGTCAAGTGCACCCAGCTAACTAGTCTGCGGATCGAGCGCACTTCACCTGCCGGTCTGCAGGCTGAAACCTCTGCCAGTCTCCGGCAGCGCGGGCAGCTATTTCGAGCAGAGAAGCCACCTGACGAAGCTCGACAGAGGACCTACTTTTCAATGTAAGTAAATAGAATATTAAAGTCTGAATCTCATTATTATACAAGATACTATCCAGTAACAAAAGGAAGATAATTTTTAGTTTCGCAACATCATCATACCTCATCAAACGAGTTTTCCAATAATGGATAAAATCGAATTAGATAAACATGGTGTAGGAAAACTGTGTTTCTCCTCTTCCTAGGCTGCGTATTGCAACAGCGCTCGCACCTTCATACCAGCTCGTGAACGTTCGCCCAGTTCTGCTAGTGCTGGCGGCCCACCATCTTTTGCTGCCCTGCAGACTTCGGTTCCTGTCCGAGACTGCGGGCTTCGGTTCCTGTCCGCGACTGCGGGCTTCGGTTCCTGTCCGCAACTGCGGGCTTCGGCTCCTGTCCGCGACTGCGGGCTTCGGCTCCTGTCCGCGACTGCTGGCTTCGGTTCCTGTCCGCGACTGCGGGCTTCGGCTCCTGTACGCAACTACGGGCTTCGACTGCTGTCCGCGACTGCGGGCTTCGGCTCCTGTCCGCGACTGCGGGCTTCGGCTTCTGTCGGCGACTGCGGGCTTCGGTTCCTGTCCGACTGCGGGCTTCGGTTCCTGTCCGTGACTGCGGGCTTCGGCTCCTGACCGCGACTGCGGCCTTCGGCTCCTGACCGCGACTGCGGGCTTCGGCTCCTGACCGCGACTGCGGGCTTCGGCTCCTGTCCGCGACTACGGGCTTCGATTCCTGTCCGTGACTGCGGGCTTCGGTTCCTGTCCGCGACTGCGGGCTCCGTCTCCTGTCAGAGACTGCGGGTTTCGGCTCCTGTCCGTGACTGCGGGCTTCGGCTCCTGTCCGCGACTGCGGGCTTCGGCTCCTGTCCGCGACTGCGGGCTTCGGCTCCTGTCCGCGACTACGGGCTTCGATTCCTGTCCGCGACTGCGGGCTTTGGTTCCTGTCCGCGACTGCGGGCTCCGTCTCCTGTCAGAGACTGCGGGTTTCGGCTCCTGTCCGTGACTGCGGGCTTCGGCTCCTGTCCGCGAATGCGGGCTTCGGCTCCTGTCCGCGACTGCGGGCTTCGGCTCCTGTCCGCGACTGCGGGCTTCGGCTCCTGTCCGCGACTGCGGGCTTCGGCTCCGGTGACTGCGGGCTTCGGCTCCTGTCCGCGACTGCGGGCTTCCGCTCCTGTCCGCGACTGCGGGCTTCGGTTTCTGTTCGCGACTGCGGGCTTCGGTTCCTGTCCGCGACTGCGGGCTTCGGTTCCTATCCGCGACTGCGGGCTTCGGTTCCTGTCCGCGACTGCGGGCTTCGACTGCGGGCTTCGACTCCTGTCCGCGACTGCGGGCTTCGACTCCTGTCCGCGACTGCGGGCTTCGACTCCTGTCCGCGACTGCGGGCTTCGGTTCCTGTCTGCGACTGCGGGCTTCGGTTCCTGTCTGCGACTGCGGGCTTCGGTTCCTGTCCGCGACTGCGGGCTTCGGCTCTTATCCGTGACTGCGGGCCACGGTCTGCTGTCCGCGACTACGGGCTTCGGTTCCTGTCCGCGACTGCGGGCCACGGTCTGCTGTCCGAGTCTGCCTGTCGAGTGCATTCAGCCAGTCCACCTGCAGAGCTAATCTGGTATTCTTCAGATTATTTTTAAATAGACTCAATTTCAAGCATTTAGCAAGACCAGTAATTTGGCCGAAACAATATCAAACTTTTGACTCAAACTTTTGTCCCTGAAGTTGCAATAATTAGTACTTTACTTACAGTTACTTATTTTGAGACACCTTAACTTAAAAAGACAACGGTGGCATCATCAACCACTATCTGTTTACATCTAAAAACGTTGATATAATATTTTATTTAAACCAGTCTACTGACTGGATGATCTAACCTTCTTTGTCGGCCAGCCATTCACCACTAGGTGACATCTTGATCGTACTCGCTAGCCATGCAGTCGATGCAGCTGTCTTCAGCTTAGCCATAGTATCTACGGAACTTGGCCAGCGGGTCAAGTAGATCAAGCCAATCTTCGGGTTCGGAGAGGCCAGCCAGGCTTGCGGGTCCAGAACATCAACCAGCGAGTTTTCGGTTCATGTATGGTCCAGTGGCCCCCGCCAGCCAGGCCCTTAGGTCGGCAACCCGCCTTCCGGCGAGGTCAAGCGCACGCGGTCGAGTCTTCGGGTCTGGGGGTCCGGAACATCCAGGCAGCCCGGCTCCCGACGCGGTCGTCTTCGGACCAGGGGTCCGGAACATCGAGGCAGCTCGTCTCCCGGCGTGGTGAGCGTATGCGGTCGAGTCCTCGGGTCCGGGGGTCCGGAACATCCAGACAGCCCATCTCCCGACGCGGTCGTCTTCGGGGCTAGGGGTCCTGAACATCGAGGCAGCTCGTCTTCCGGCGTGGTGAGCGCACCCGGTCGAGACTTCGGGTCCGGGGGTCCGGAACATCCAGGCAGCCCGTTTCCCGACGCGGTCGTCTTCGGGGCGGGGTCCGGAACATCCAGGCAGCCCGTCTCCCGACGCAGTCGTCTTCGGGGCCAGGGGTCCTGAACATCGAGGCAGCTTGTCTCCCGTCGTGGTGAGCGCACCCGGCCGAGTCTTCGGGTCCGGGGGTCCGGAACATCCAGGCAGCCCGTTTCCCGACGCGGTCGTCGGGGCGGGGTCCGGAACATCCAGGCAGCCCGTCTCACGACTCAGTCGTCTTTGGGGCTAGGGGTCCGGAACATCGAGGCAGCTCGTCTCCCGGCGTGGTGAGCGCACCCGGTCGAGTCTTCGGGTCCGGGGGTCCGGAACATCCAGGCAGCGCGTTTCCCGCCGCGTTCGTCTTCGGGGCCAGGGGTCCGGAACATCGAGGCAGCTCGTCTGCCGGCGTGGTGAGCGCATCCGGTCGAGTCTTCGGGTCCGGGGGTCCGGAACATTCAGGCAGCCCGTTTCCCGACGCGTTGTCTTCGGGGCCAGGGGTCCTGAACATCGAGGCAGCTCGTCTCCCCGCGTGGTGAGCGCATCCGGTCGAGTCCTCAGGTCCGGGGGTCCGGAACATCCAGACAGCCCGTCTCCCGACGCGGTCGTCTTCGGGGCGGGATCCGGAACATCCAGGCAGCCCGTCTCCCGACGCGGTCGTCTTCGGGGCCAGGGGTCCGGAACACCGAGGCAGCTCGCCTCCCAGCGTGGTGAGCGCACCCGGTTGAGTCTTCGGGTCCGGGGGTCCGGAACATCCAGACATCCGGTCTCCCGACGCGGTCGTCTTCGGGGCCAGGGGTCCTGAACATCGAGGCAGCTCGTCTACCGGCGTGGTTAGCGCATCTGGTTGAGTCTTCGGGTCCGGGAGTCCTGAACATCCAGGCAGCTCATCTCCCGGGGCGGTCGTCTTCGCGGCCGGGGGTCTTGAACATCAAGGCAGCCCGTCTCCCGGGAAGGTCGTCTTCGGGGCCAGGGGTCCTGAACATCGAGGCAGCTCGTCTCCCGGCGTGGTGAGCGCATCCGGTCGAGTCCTCGGGTCCGGGGGTCCGGAACTTCCAGGCAGCCCGTCTCCCGACGCGGTCGTCATCGGGGCCAGGGGTCCGGAACATCGAGGCAGCTCGTCTCCCGGCGTGGTGAGCGCACCCGGTCGAGTCTTCGGGTCCGGGGGTCCGGAACATCCAGGCAGCCCGTTTCCCGACGCGGTCGTCTTCAGGGCGGGGTCCGGAACATCCAGGCTGCCCGTCTCCCGACGCGGTCGTCTTCGGGGCCAGGGGTCCGGAACATCGAGGCAGCTCGTCTCCCAGCGTGGTGAGCGCACCCGGTCGAGTCTTCGGGTCCGGGGGTCCTGAACAACCAGGCAGCCCATCTCCCGGGGCGGTCGTCTTCGCAGCCGGGGGTCTTGAACATCAAGGCAGCCCGTCTCCCGGGGAGGTCGTCTTCGTGGCTGGCGGTTCTGAACATCCAGGCAGCCCGTGCGCGGACGAGCGCACCCGGTCGAGTCTTCAGGTTCATCGGCCCGGATCAATCAATCAGAGTGTGTGCCAGCTAGCCAACGTTTAGGTAAATAAAGTAAAAGCCTTGAATGTCATTAACCTTTCTTAATGTCAACATCAGTGTTAACCATTAACTACACTTCGGCAATACTATTTAAAAAAAAACAAGTCGGAGTGGTTTCCCGGCTGAATTACGGTCGTACCGAACGAATAAACTCTAGTACATAGCTATAACAACAGTACTTTTAATCTTGCCAGGCCCGCGTTACACCCGGCTTCACGCACGTCCAAGGAGGACCCAGAGCTTCGTACCTGCGTCTTGCAAGCTCCCGAGCTCAAGCATGAAGCCTGTCCGCGCGACAATTTGTAAATCTCCAATTTAAACTAGCGTCCTCGTCATGCGTTTCCTACTCGTTCTGTAAGTAACTTCTATATAGTCCCCTTCCACTTCATAAGCTTTATTTTCTGATAGTATATAACATGCAATATGTTATACATATTCTAGGCTTTCGGTGGCTGCCACGGTGATATCCTGCCTGCCAGAATAAGCAGCATCTGCGAGCCACACTTCTACTAGTCTCCGGGCCACTTCTCCTGTCGACTCCGGTTAGTGTCTGCTGGCCACCTCTCCTGTCAACGGCTGTGGGCTGTTTCTCCTTGCCAAGTCTGGTGGCTGTTTCTTCTGCCAGCGTCTTCGAGCCTCTTCTGCCAGAATCTGCTGGCTTCACCTCCTACCAGCCTTCGAAAATCTACCCGTGCATGTGGGCTCGGGCAACCTCTACACGACTCTGCGGGCTACAGCCTCTAGTGCAGAATCTAGCCACCCGAGTCCTGTCTGCAACCTTCCCAACTCTGCGGGTCACTTCTGGCAGAGCATCTGGCTCGTCTCTTGTCAGTCTACGAGCCACGTCTCCTGCTAGTACGCTGACTCCCTCTTCTGCCCAAAACTGCAGAATGATCTTCCAGACAGCATCTGCGGGCCACTTCTTCAGCCAGAGTCTGTGAGAGGTACACTTTTCTCAGAAACTAAGGCTTTTCCTGCCCGTAGTGGTGACTGACATCTTATGTCTTGTGGGCTACATTTCCTCCCAGAGTGTGGGTTTTCTGCTCACTTAGCGAAGAATGTCTCCTGACAAGAGTGCGGGTGACATCGTTAAGTAATTTAGCAGTTCCTTAATAGTTTCTAGGTATTTGCCGTTGTAACTGTTGCCCCGTATCCTAATATTCCTAAGAAATTAGTAGAAACTACTCTATCTAAATAATAATAAATCTAATTACTACTTATGCTGGCGTCAATGTTTGTGTCATATGTTTAATTGCCTTGCTTGAGCATAGTCTGTTACTACTTTTTTGGAATGTTCAAATTCTTAATTTGTGCTGTAAACGCAAGTAGTAGTCGTCGAAATATTTTATTTTTCTTGTTATCAATGTGCACATTTGAACTATAAAAGCATTTTGTAGATCAATCTGCACAACTGTGTTTTTGGCAACTGGTAAAATTATTCATTTAATTTTGCTAAGTAATGCTGTGTTGGGTATTTGCATGAAAATGGCGGTTATTGTTGCAAGCTAAGTGTGTAATGCATATTCCACTTTTGATGTATTTTGTTGTTTTATAAAGTTAATCTAGTTGTTTTACTGAGGCATCGCGCCTCGCATAATTTTCTTGTGTGTTATTCCCGTGTTCTCAGGACTACGAGACACCATACACGCGGTTGTCCAAAATGATAATCAGGTTAACTTTCATTCTTATTTGTATATAATGTATAAAAAGTATGAACTGTATAGGGATAACGAGGATGATCTCCTCGTATAACTTTTTAATTCCAGTGTTCACAGGTTTAGGTCACGACCCGACTTGTTTAAGAGAATTAGAGACTGCAAATTCAAAATAGTCAACATGTTTTCGCAAACACCTAAAAATTCGGAAAATGGCAAATATAAGCATCATAAAATTTGAGTTGACGGCCGCAACAATCAATGGAATGAAGGTTTGGTCTCGGAAAACAACAGGCAATGATTATTTAAAATCGTTTCTATGTGGAAATGAGGATGTAATCCTCGCATTACGTGTCAGTATTCCTATGTTCTCAGAGCAGCAGAGCCAAACAAATGAAATTTTGGAAAAGTACGGAAGAGATTTTGTAAGTGTCCGAAATATTCTAGAAAAACTTTCTTTTTTCAATATTTTGGTAGTAAAATTCGTATGTGCAACGTTATTTAAAATTGTATTTTTTTTTGTGGTTGTGAGAAGAAATTCTCACATAAAGTGTTGTTATTCTAATGTTCTCAGAGCCCTACGTTCGATCGGCTTTTTCGATGCAGTGTCGGTTCACGCAGACAGGTTTCACTATCATCAAAGACAACAAAGGTCAAAACTTATTTTTCTTGACTTTTCTTTGTATGTATAAGTGAGGCGAAAGTCCTCGCACATTTTGTTGTCTTTTTCGTGTTCTCAGGTCTTATTATTTTGGTCTACTCGTGTTAGCCTAGACGTGCACCAGAAGGAACACTGCAGTTTATCAAAATGCAAGTTCACTCCTATTTCTTATTTTCTCTTGTTCTAATGAATAGTATTGTTACGCTAACGTGAGGAGAAAACCTCACAATATTTTGTGTTGTGTTTTGTTCCCATATTTTCAGAATCCTCACTTATTTTCGCCTTCTGGGTACAGTAGAGGTTTAGGTAACGAAATACTCACAGATTATTTTATATCTTGGCATTTACTTAAATGTTTTCTTCGTAATTAAGTGTACATACTACCGGCTTCCGTGAGGTTTACCCCTCCTATGTTGTGTGTTGTGTTTACGTGATTACAGGTTCGGTGGTTTGCCTTGCTGCATGTATAGATCAGTAGATAAAAATACACTACGGCACAGTGCAAGAATCGTTCGAAAAATACAGAAGTATTATATGTATGTATATGCACAAGTTTCATTAAAAAATTAAAAGCAACGTGGACTAAAACCAATTTGACTTCGCTTACACGGACCGTTTTGATGCACTACACTGCGTTTGGATTAGATTAATAGAAGGGGCGGAAGAAATGAGACATACATAGTTGCTACCAGCTAATAGCAGTAAAATGTACGTATGGCTAAAATTATGTAAGGGAACGTCCCTAGCTTGTTTCCTGTAGTTTGTTCTCAGAAAATTCTCGTCGATGGCATGAACACTAGCTGCTTCTGTCTAGGACCTGCTGTGACTAATAAAAAACCCCCGGCATTATATTTGTCGAAGTAAATGGAATTGCATTGTAAAGCATATGGAAGCAGATTTGATTGATTGTATAGAATAACACAATTCATGCCGGTGCCATTGGATTGGATTAATTTGGACGACAGCAGCTAATTTTGTGAATATTGGTTTGCACCATATTATAACATTGTTTTCGCCAATTTCTGTACGACGTGCGTGCATTACATAGGTATTTAAACGCTTTTATTTTGCAATGAATTGACTAACATGAAGTAATGTTCGATGTTGTGCATTATGTCCATGGGTTTAAGGTAGATACTGGTTTGCATGCAAGACATTTGCTAAGAACTAGCTGCTTAGTCGTGTTTCGATTGGATAAGTGAGGAAACCATCCTCACGTAACTCGATATTCCTGTGTTCTCAGGTCGTATATATATAGCTCCTTCAATGGAAGAATATTGTAATAGCGAATTACTGCAAATTTTTATATAGATACTATAGATTATAAAAGTATGAACTGTATAGATGGTATAAGGATAACGAGGATGTTCTCCTCGTATAACTTTTTAATTCCAGTACAAATTTAGCTCCCGGCCCGACTTGTTTAAGATAATTACAGACTGCAAATTCAAATAACTAGTCAACACACCAAAAAATTCTGAAAATGGCAGAAATAAGCATCATGAAATTTTGAGTTGACGGCCACAAACAATAGTCAATGGAATAAAGGTTTGGTCTCCGCAATGACTATTTCGAATCGTTTCTATGTGGAAATGAGGATGTAATCCTCGCATTACGTGTCAGTATTCCTACAACAAATGAAATTTTGAAAAGGTACGGAAGAAACTTTGTAAGTGTCCGAAATATTCTACAAAAACTTTCTTTTTTCAATATTTTGATAGTAAAATTCGTATGTGCAACGTTATTTAAAATTGTATTTTTCTTGTGGTTGTGAGAAGAAATTCTCACATAACGTGTTGTTATACCAATGTTCTCAGAGCCTTACGTTCGATCGGCTTGTTCGATGCAGTGTCGGTTCACGCAGACTATCATCAAAGGCAACAAAGGTCAAAACTTATTTTTCTTGACTTTTTTTTGTATGTTTAAGTGAGGCGAAAGTCCTCGCACATTTTGTTGTCTTTTTCGTGTTCTCAGGTCTTATTATTTTGGTCTACTCGTGTTAGCCTAGACGTGCACCAGAAGGAACACTGCAGTTTATCAAAATGCAAGTTCACTCCTATTTCTTATTTTCTCTCTTATTCGAATGAATAGTATTGTTACGCTAACGTGAGGAGAAAACCTCACAATATTTTGTGTTGTGTTTTGTTCTCATATTTTCAGAATCCTCACTTATTTTCGCCATCTGGGTACAGTAGAGGCTTCGATAAGCTTTAGGTAACGAAATACTCACAGATTATTTTATATCTTGGCATTTACTTAAATGTTTTCTTTGTAATTAAGTGTACTTACTACCGGCTTCCGTGAGGTTTACCCCTCCTATGTTGTGTGTTGTGTTTACGTGATTACAGGTTCGGTGGTTTGCCTTGCTGCATGTATATGTAGATCAATAGATAAAAATAACACTACGGCACAGTGCAAGAATCGTTCGAAAAATACAGAAGTATTGTATGTATGTATCGTATATGCACAAGTTTCATTAAAAAATTAAAAGCAACGTGGACTAAAACCAATTTGACTTCACTTACACGGACCGTTTTGATGCACTACACTGCGTTTGGATTAGATTAATAGAAGGGGCGGAAGGAATGAGACATACATAGTTGCTACCAGCTAATAGCAGTAAAATGTACGTATGGCTAAAATTATGTAAGGGAACGTCCCTAGCTTGTTTCCTGTAGTTTGTTCCCAGAAAATTCTCGTCGATGGCATGAACACAAGCTGCTTCTGTCTAGGACCTGCTGTGACTAATAAAAAACCCCCGGCATTATATTTGTCGAAGTAAATGGAATTGCCTTGTAAAGCATATGGAGGCAGATTTGATTGTATAGAATAACACAATTTATGCCGGTGCCCTTGGATTGGATTAATTTGGACCACAACAGCTAATTTTGTGAATATTGGTTTGCACCATATAACATTGTTTTCGCCAATTTCTGTACGACGTGCGTGCATTACATAGGTATTTAAACGCTTTTATTTTGCAATGAATTGACTAACATGAAGTAATGTTCGATGTTCTGCATTATGTCCATGGGTTTAAGGTAGATACTGGTTTGCATGCAAGACATTTGCTAAGAACTAGCTGCTTAGTCGTGTTTCGATTGGATAAGTGAGGAAACCATCCTCACGTAACTCGATATTCCTGTGTTCTCAGGTCGTATATATATAGCTCCTTCAATGGAAGAATATTGTAATAGCGAATTACTGCAAATTTGTATATACTATAGATTATAAAAGTATGAACTGTATAGATGGTATAAGGATAACGAGGATGATCTCCTCGTGTAACTTTTTAATTCCAGTACTTTAGGTCCCGGCCCGACTTGTTTAAGATACGCACTGCAAATTCAAATAACTAGTCAACACACCAAAAAATTCTGAAAATGGCAAAAATAAGCATCATGAAATTTTGAGTTGACGGCCACAAACAATAGTCAATGGAATAAAGGTTTGGTCTCGGCAATGACTATTTCGAATCGTTTCCTATGTGGAAATGAGGATGTAATCCTCGCATTACGTGTCAGTATTCCTACAACAAATGAAATTTTGAAAAGGTACGGAAGAAACTTTGTAAGTGTCCGAAATATTCTACAAAAACTTTCTTTTTTCAATATTTTGATAGTAAAATTCGTATGTGCAACGTTATTTAAAATTGTATTTTTCTTGTGGTTGTGAGAAGAAATTCTCACATAACGTGTTGTTATACCAATGTTCTCAGAGCCCTACGTTCGATCGGCTTGTTCGATGCAGTGTCGGTTCACGCAGACTATCTTCAAAGACAACAAAGGTCAAAACTTATTTTTCTTGACTTTTTTGTATGTTTAAGTGAGGCGAAAGTCCTCGCACATTTTGTTGTCTTTTTCGTGTTCTCAGGTCTTATTATTTTGGTCTACTCGTGTTAGCCTAGACGTGCACCAGAAGGAACACTGCAGTTTATCAAAATGCAAGTTCACTCCTATTTCTTATTTTCTCTCTTATTCGAATGAATAGTATTGTTACGCTAACGTGAGGAGAAAACCTCACAATATTTTGTGTTGTGTTTTGTTCTCATATTTTCAGAATCCTCACTTATTTTCGCCTTCTGGGTACAGTAGAGGTTTAGGTAACGAAATACTCACAGATTATTTTATATCTTGGCATTTACTTAAATGTTTTCTTTGTAATTAAGTGTACTTACTACCGGCTTCCGTGAGGTTTACCCCTCCTATGTTGTGTGTTGTGTTTACGTGATTACAGGTTCGGTGGTTTGCCTTGCTGCATGTATATGTAGATCAATAGATAAAAATAACACTACGGCACAGTGCAAGAATCGTTCGAAAAATACAGAAGTATTGTATGTATGTATCGTATATGCACAAGTTTCATTAAAAAATTAAAAGCAACGTGGACTAAAACCAATTTGACTTCACTTACACGGACCGTTTTGATGCACTACACTGCGTTTGGATTAGATTAATAGAAGGGGCGGAAGGAATGAGACATACATAGTTGCTACCAGCTAATAGCAGTAAAATGTACGTATGGCTAAAATTATGTAAGGGAACGTCCCTAGCTTGTTTCCTGTAGTTTGTTCCCAGAAAATTCTCGTCGATGGCATGAACACTAGCTGCTTCTGTCTAGGACCTGCTGTGACTAATAAAAAACCCCCGGCATTATATTTGTCGAAGTAAATGGAATTGCCTTATAAATCATATGGAAGCAGATTTGATTGTATAGAATAACACAATTTATGCCGGTGCCATTGGATTGGATTAATTTGGACGACAGCAGCTAATTTTGTGAATATTGGTTTGCACCATATAACATTGTTTTCGCCAATTTCTGTACGATGTGCGTGCATTACATTTAGGTATTTAAACGCTTTTATTTTGTAATGAATTGACTAATATGAAGTAATGTTCGATGTTGTGCATTATGTTCATGGGTTTAGGGTAGATATTGGTTTGCATGCAAAACATTTGCTAAGAACTAGCTGCTTAGTCGTGTTTCGATTGGATAAGTGAGGAAATAATCCTCACGTAACTCGATATTCCTGTGTTCTCAGGTCGTATCTATAGATCCTTCAATGGAAGAATATCGTAATAGCGAAAGAGCAAAACAGGTTAGAAAATATTTTTTGACAATATTCAGATACCATTTGTCTTTTTGCCTACACTCGTGAGGATCTGATCCTCACATAATGTGTTCATTGCCGTGTCCTCAGGGCTTGGCTCACCGGTCTTAAGTTTTCAGCGTGAAAGACTGCAAAAAACAGGTCAAATAAAACGTTTTATTTCTTAAACTACAGTTCGCTATTTTAAGAATAAGTTGAGGAATATTCCTCGCAATATTTTTGTCGATTTTCTGTGTTCACAGCTGATGAATTTCGAGTCTCAAATCGGTGATCGTCTGTACCCGATCAGGGACACTGAAATTCTGGTAACAGTTACTTAGAATTATTTGAGGGACAATCCCTCACGTTACGTGTGTTATTTACATGTTCTCAGAGACGTAGTAATCCGGTTCGGAGCAAAGGCTTAAATAGAAGACGTCAAGTACATGATGCGTCAAAATTCAGGTCACTTTTTCTTATTTGAATCTTTGATTTAGAATTTTAGACCTTAACGTGAGGCTATCCTCACATTTGTTCGTGTTACTAGCATGTTCTCAGATCTTTTTGGACGAGTCATGTGACCGCAGAAGCACCTCACGTGATCCAGTAACAGGTCAACTTAATTCTCTCTTGCTTGTTGACAACGACTTGATTGGATAATGTTGTGCTAGCGTGAGGAATTACCCTGGTATTGTGTGTTATGCTCGTGCTTTCAGAAAGCTTGCCAATTTACGTGGTACAGGAGACGATTCGCTTAGGTAATAATTGCAGCAGCTGCAGGCACGGTACAGTTTATGTATTCTTTGTAACAGCATTTTAGACTATTAATCGGATTGCCTAATTATTTTAAGCTATAATGCATTAACACAGTGTGGGAGCGTTATTTTTTTTTTGGTGCTGTTTTCGCGTGTTCGCAGGTTAAATACATTGCCTATTAGCACGAATAGCACGCTTTGAAAAGTATGCGGCGAGTACTTTATACGCAGAGTCAAAAACGCATCCAGTATAAGTTATAACAGAGGGCTTGAGTAAAATGGCGCACAGGTCAGCAAAACAAGTTGTTTTCCGCTTCGTTTCTTGCATCATAATTGTTTACAGATAATATACCACTGGTTATCCAACGATTATACAGCGGTTTTACCTTATAATAAGTGTTATAATTCGAAAAATCTACTGAAGGGGATTTCATGCGAACACAAAGGTCAAAATACCCAAATTAACGCGTAATTGTAAGATACGTCAATGTAATAGAGATAAAATGCAAGATATCAACCGATAGTTGTAACTACTCAGGTATTTTAAATTTCAATAAATGTTGGTCTATTTTTAAGTGGCAATCTGTGAGGACTAGCCTCGCATAATATTTTGGATATTTGTGTTAAGTTGCAGGATCGATTCTTTGATACTGATGTAAGTGCAGGTACAATTATACATTATAGGGAAAGCAATGAACTAAACTTATTTTGTCTATTTTACTTAATACCTATGCAAGGAAATGCCCGTTGGTAATATTATTTACGGTTTAATTGTTATTATTTGGAATAACAAAAAACAGGAGGGAAAATTAATATAATTATTTGCAGTAAGTTACACAAATGTTTATTACAGTGAATCATTTGAAAAGTTCATTTGTAAGTGATGAGGGCTAGCCTCACATAATATTTCCTTGTTGCTATGATTTTCGCAGAACTATAAATAGATCAATATTGGGTGGCAATGAATTGGGAAAAGGTTATCCAGGAACAGTTTGACAATTAAGAGGAAATTAAAATATTCACTTCTGGAGGTATGGTAACGACTGCCAAACAAAATGCAGGTACCTGAAACTTAAGTCTAGTGATAGTTCAGTGTTTTGAATATCTCTTAAGTTATGAATGAATCGTGATGGAGTAAACGTTCAGCGAATCTCAGGTATTTATTTATCAAAATATGTCTTTACTAGTCTACGGACTACATCGCTAAGATACGGATTTACAGTTTCAAATATGTAAGTGGTGAGGAGTTAGCCTCGCCTTATATTTTTACCTCTTTTCTCAGATCTAGGATCGTGTTCATGCGCCGATAGCAAACACAGGTACTGACAAAATAAATGTAAGAGTATTATTAGAAATCTAGCAAGATTAAATTGGGAGACATTTGGAAACTACATCCAATTCTTCAGAACTAGGTACTGTAATGTTTAAGTAAACTTTGGAGTATTCGACACAAAGGCCAATTTCATCGGGATTTAATTTCAACGAAAGTTACTGAAAATAAACAAAAACCATTAGAAGATTAATATCAAGATAGGAGTAAGCGGATAATATATTGAAAGGTTTGACGTTTATTTATAATATTCATGTAGTGAGTTAAACTCTGCGTTACATTGGTTCAACAGTCTTCAGCACCAGGTATTGCATAGAAAATAGCAATTACAGGGAATTCCAAAGCCAATTAAAACATTCGCAACACAACGGAAGTAACGGATAAGGTGAAGGAACTTTTTGGCCATAATATTTGTTCACAGGTCAAACACGTAACAAAACATATCAATGTAATCGACTCATCACTAAGAAGATTCAATAAAATATCTGCTAAGAAAGGTACGCGATCATATAACCATTTTCAAATTAAAATTTAAAATGGCGTAAGCGACGGTCTCATGTGCCAGTACACGCAATACCATTCAAGGTAATTCCATATCTATTTGGCCTAAGAAGTTTCGAGAAGTAATACCTACATGTTCGAGAAGCAGATCTTAATTTTGAAGCACATAAGCTGTGTAAAAGTTTACGTAAGTACCTCTACAGGATTACAGATTTAACATCACAACAGGAAGTGAAAGTACATTCAATTACCATTTGGGAGACGTAAATTAAACGAAGTTGTTATCAAAACAGTAAGAATCCTACATGCTGTACATCAATTCGCAGTTATGGCGAAATTAATTTATCTTTCAAAGGTACATCATCTTAAATATTTGCTATGGAGAATATGAAACATTTTTCACAGATTAAAGATTTACAAAAATCATATATACGACAAACAAAATCGACTTGGCAATATTCACAAGTTTCCGAATAAATTACTGGTACAGTCTACAGAATAAAGTATTATATTTCTTAAAAGTCGAAAATTGGATTTTCATAAGCGATTATATCATTCAATTTACAAGGGTAAGAATTTCTTGTTTGCCATAACTAATTTATTGTTTACGTAATAATTGATTTGTGTAGGGTATCTTTAATTTTAGTTCCTTACAGATACACGGACCTTCGTAGAGGTTGTATTATTTTATAAAGTACTATTTTTTTTTAATACCGTATTTTGTTACGTAAACGTTGCATTTTACTAAATTGAGTGGTTTGAATATTCTGTGCTTTACATGCATAACGCGAACCTTTTCTTCCAGGACCTAATTAAATTGTATTTATGATCGTAAATAAAAATAGTTTAGTGTATTTAAAACTTACGCTGATTCAGATTAACAATGAATGTATGTGACTTATAAATCTTTATTTCAGCAATAATCAGTTAGGTAATAATTTATAGTTGATTTTACACCGAAAAATATTATAGAGAGAATAGCTGTGCAGAGCGTTAGGAAACTCTAATATTTGTTTTCAGATTACTGATAGCAGTTGTATAATTCTCTATTTTATTATTAAAAGATGAATAAAGTCATAGACATCAACTAAATGTAATTTACAAAACCAGAGGATAAAAGTACGACAACGCAATACTTATGGAACTGAATAAAAAAGGCAATCGAAAAATATAACGACGAAGTGGTATAGGTACCTCCCATTAATTAAATTTTTTATTTCAGCAAATCTTAATTCTGTAACCAAGATATATGGATTAAAAATTTAATATCATGATGACCAACAAACACAATTTATAATTGACGTAGGTAATAAATGTCGTTAGGGAACCTTAACAACGTTTGTTCGCAGATGATTTCAGAATTTTATAAAATTAAAAACAAGATACAGATTGTTGAGTACAGGGTGGTAATAAAAATACGAACCAAATAGAAACAAGAACATAGAACATAGAACACAGAACATAACATTGAAACAGTTGGAATCTAATAACGAAACGAATTGAATATAACAAGGAGATAAGTTGACAATAACAAAGTGTAACAATGTGAGATTGTGATGGATTGATGTGATGTGATGTCATGTTGTGAAGTAATTAGTGATCAAATTATCAGTGGAAAAATGTGACAGTGAAAAAATATGAATAAAATTATGCACAAGACAAGATAAATCTAAAGATGATAAAAGCAAAGGTAGATGTTTAAAACACAAGGAAAAAAAGTATATACTACTAGAGGTAAAAAGGAAGATGGCGATGCCTGGCGTGGCAAAAAAGAAGAAAACATTAAATAAAAAATAACTACTGAATAAAAACCTCGCAAATGAAGGATGAATACGAAGCGGAGCAACAAAGACCTGAAATCAAAGACAGAAACTCCATGATGAAAAAAGAAGTACTGATTCGCCTTACAGAAGGAAGAAAGACCTATAGACGAAGAATGAAGAGCTGAAGACGAAAATGAAGAGCTGAAGACGAAGAATGAAGAGCTGAAGACGACAAATGAAAATCAAGAACTAAGGAAAAATAATGAACTTAATACCTGAAGACGAAGAAAGAAGACCTAACGACGAAGAAAGAAGACCCTAAGATGAAGAAAGAAGACCTGAAGACGAAGAAAGAAAACCTGAAGACGAAAGAAGCCCTAAAAATGAAGAAAGAAGATCTGAAGTAAAAAGCTAGGAGCCCTTAATATGAAGAAAGAAGCCCTTAAGATTAAGAAAGAATTCTGTCGATGAAGAAATAAGTTAGAAGCCCTGAAGATGAAGAAAGAAGTGCTTAAGATGAAAAAAGAAGCCCTGAAGATGAAAAAGCCCTTAAGATGAAGAAAGAAGTTGTGTAGATGAAGAAAGAAGACCTAAAGATGAAGAAAGAAGCCCTGAAGATGAAGAAATAAGATCTGAAGAAAAAAGCTAGAAGCCCAGAATATGAAGAAAGAAGCCCATAAGATGAAGAAAGAAGTTCTTTAGATGAAGAAAGAAGACCTGAAGAAAAAAGTTAGAAGCCCTGAAGATGAAGAAGACCTTACGATGAAAAAAGAAGCCCGTAAAATGAAGAAAGAAGCCTTTAAAATGTAGAAGGAAGCCTTGTAGGTGGAGAAAGAAGTCCTGTAGATGAAGAAAGAACCCCTTACGATAAAGAAAGAAGCTCGTTAGATGAAGCAAGAAGCCATTAAGATGAAGAAAGAAGCCCTTAAGATGAAAAAAGAAGCCCTTTAGATGTAGAAATAAGCTCTGTAGATGAAGAAAAAGCTCTGTAGATGAAGAAATTCTTATGATGAAAGAAGACCTGAAGATGAAGAAAGAAGCCCTGTAGATGAAGAAAGAAGCTCTGTAGATGAAGAAAGAAGACTTTCCGAAGAAGAAAAAGTTCTGTAGAAGAAGAAATCCTTAAAATGAAGAAAAGCCCCCTTAACATGAAGAAAAAACCCTTAAGATGAAGAAAGAAGCCCTGAAGATGAAGAAAGAAGCCCTGAAGATGAAGAAAGAAGCCCTGAAGATGAAGAAAGAAGCCCTGAAGATGAAGAAAAAAGTTCTGTAGATGAAGAAATTCTTATGATGAAAGAAGACCTGAAGACAAAGAAAGAAGCCCTGTAGATGAAGAAAGAAGCTATGTAGATGAAGAAAGAATCCTTTAAGACGAAGAAAAAGCTCTGTAGACGAAGAAATCCTTCAAATGAAGAAAATCCCTTAAGATGAAGAAAGACACCCTTAAGATGAAGAACGAAGCCCTAAAGACGAAGAAAGAAGCCCCTGTAGATGAAGAAAGAAGCTCTGTAGTTGAAGAAAGAAGATTTTAAGATGAAGAAAAAGCTCTGTATAAGAAGAAATCCTTAAAATGAAGAAAAGCCCTTAAGATGAAGAAAGAAGCCCTGAAGATGAAGAAAAAAGTTCTGTAGATGAAGAAAAAGCTCTTCATCTACATGAAGAAATTCTTATGATGAAAGAAGACCTGAAGACGAAGAAAGAGGCCCTGTAGATGAAGAAAGAAGCTCTGTAGATGAAGAAAGAATCCTTTAAGATGAAGAAAACGCTCTGTAGACGAAGAAATCCTTAAAATGAAGAAAGAAGCCCTGAAGATGAAGAACGAAGCTCGGTAGGCGATGAAAGAAGCCCTTCAGATGAAAAAAGAAGCACTATAGATGTAGAAACCCTGTAGATGAAGAAAGAAGTCCTAAAGATGTAGACGGAAGCCCTAGATAAAGAGGAGACTTGAAGACCTACAAAGTAGACCCGAAGGCGAAGAAAGAAGACCCGAAGGTGATGAAAGAAGACCCGAAGGTAAAGAAGACCCGATGATGAAGAAAAAACCCGAAGATGAAGAAAGAAAACCCGAAGACGAAGATGAAGAAAGAAGACCCGAAGATGAAGAAAGAAGACCCGAAGAAGAAGATGAAGAAAGAAGACCCGAAGATGAAGAAAGAAGACCCGAAGACGAAGATGAAGAAAGAAGACCCGAAGACGAAGAAAGAAGACCCGAAGATGAAGAAAGAAGACCCGAAGATGAAGAAAGAAGACCCGAAGTTGAAGAAAGAAGAGCCGAAGATGAAGAAAGAAGACCCGAAGAAGAAGATGAAGAAAGAAGACCCGAAGATGAAGAAAGAAGACCCGAAGATGAAGAAAGAAGACCCGAAGAAGAAGATGAAGAAAGAAGACCCGAAGATGAAGAAAGAAGACCCGAAGATGAAGAAAAAAGACCCGAAGACGAAGATGAAGAAAGAAGACCCGAAGACGAAGAAAGAAGACCCGAAGATGAAGAAAGAAGACCCGAAGATGAAGATAGAAGACCCGAAGATGAAGATAGAAGACCCGAAGATGTACAAAGAAGAGCCGAAGATGAAGAAGGAAGACCCGAAGATGAAGAAAGAAGACCCGAAGATGAAGAAAGAAGACCCGAAGATGAAGAAAGAAGAATTGAAGTCGAAAGAAGCCCTAGAGAAGAAGGAAGACCGGAAGACGAAGAAAGAAGACCCGAAGATGAAAAGTGAATATTCGAAGACGAAGAGTGAAGACCGAAAGCCGAACGTGAAATAAATACAGACGTTGAGAAAACAAGATATCAAAATTTGGAAAACATGATTGAAATAATTATTACAAGACGACCCATACGGACGAATGAGGTATTATATAATTTACTTAAACATTAATTTACACTTCAATAACCTCTTTTAAACCAAGGATAATTAAGTAATGTCCTTTTCCTTTTTTTCAGAAGAATCTTATACGCCGTGGGTCTACCATAAGCTGAGAATAAAACACCAGAAAGATTTATTGTGACAAACATCAACACAAGAAAGGTTTGTGGTTATTTGTTTAATTTTCTTTATTTTTAGTATATACATATTAATTAGAAAATAATATTATTTTATTTCAAATTTAGTTATAATTTAAAAAATTTCCTTTATTTGCAAACATTACAATTTTGTCGTTTTTTTTTGCAGAATGCTGAACCAGGAATATGAAGTAACCAGCAACCTAGAATCAAAACAGAAGAGAATTGTCGTTAATATTAACGTAACATGTTGACTTAAAATAAATCACTTATTTTAAGACCATACTTTGAAGATAATGATTAGAATAAAATTAATAACCTTAGACATATATTTTATATTGTAAACTCATAAAATAAATACGCTCACAATCTGCAATAATTTTATTTAATGGCAACATCTCCATTGTTTTTCATCTCTTCCATTGATTTTATTAACCTGTAAAGTAATGTACCTAGCACAATTTTCAAAATGATATCTGAAATTTATGAATCATGTAAACCTACTTAAACCTACATGAATAAAATGTTTTGAGCTTAATAAGCCTTTTAATATTCTTCCCATTATTTACTGAAATTCTGGTGGATAATTTAGTAGGTCGACAAACACTAATGTTGAATTGAAACTTGATAATGACTTGATAATTGTTAGGCTGTATCCACATGGATAGATAGAATATTCAAAATGCTTACATCCAATCCACACAGTTGTCGCGGGTAGAATGCTGGACATTCTCACAGTAATCGAAAGTGTAGGTACTTTATTATTTATGTCAAACCTAATATACCTTTAATGGTGTTCATTAAAATAGTATGACCACCGATACAAACTATTCTCGTTGGTCATATCAGTATGACAATATAGTATGACCACCGAGAAACGCCCACAATAGCAACCACGAGTCCACGGCCGCAGAACTAACTCACTGTCGCATTTCAATCAATCAATCTCCGTCCTCTGTTAATAAATAAACCGAAATTCCTTCTGGATCACAATTTTCAATTCTATTCACGAAACTGAAAACCTGGTTTTGATGTAACGCGCTTAGGATTTGTTTTGTCTACATAGAATTAATATTACTAGCGTATAGAAGGGACACCGCGAACATCGGGTTCGGGGGTGTGCATTGCAGCCGGCCGGCTGCATTTCATTCTGTCACTCAGCTGTCACTCGGCTGCGCTCATTGCGGCCGCATGTCAAAATTGTTTACGAAAAAACTGAAAAAATGCGGTCGTGCGTAATAAGAATGTGTCACAATTGCAAGACAAAAAACAAAAAAGATAATGTTATCACTTTATCATCAGTAAGAAAACAAAATCTTAACTTAAATCAACTAAAACGAATTTAATTTAATTATTGAGCAATGTTCCCGCCATTTTGAATGAAAAAATCATAAGGAGCGTTTGAACTTGGCAAGCCACTAGCGTATTAATGGACTAAATAAGCTTGCCGACGCGACGTTTGTGACCAATTTAAAGTGTTGGATTTTTTGACACGAATCAATGGTAATTACGTTTGAAATCGTTTAAACGCTTTTTAGTCCAGTGCCGATAATTTATGAAACGAAAAAAAATTATAGTAGAATGAAACCTATTGCAAAAGGAAGAGAATATAACGAAGATTATAGGAAAAATAAATTACGGGCGATCTGAGGTCGGGAAGGGGGGATGAGGGGGGGCTTAAGAGAAAAAAATGGTTTATCTCGATTTCCGGAAAAACTACAAGTCCTATTGAAAAAAGTTGAATGGCAAAGTTGTAGGTAATAAAAAGATCTACAACTTTTGTATTTACACTTTTTTACATAACCTCAAAATTTATGTGAAAAATTCAAAAAACCACGTTTTTGGTTTTTTATTTTTATCTTTTACAAAAAATATTTTTTTTTCACGAAATTTGGTGAAAACTTACCTTTGTATGTCCTTAACATACTGTAATTTTTTTGATTCAAAAAAATTATTTTTTTCACCTTATTTTGACCTTAAATCAAAAAAACACCCTTATTTTCAGTCGAAAAATCTCACGTCAAAATATCTTATTTTTTTAAAAAGTCGGTAGTTCTTTTGTTTGTTGAAATCTCTACTTTCTAATGGTATATAAAAACCTATACACTACGATGGTAAATGTTCTCAGAAAATGCAATGAAACGACAACTATTTTCGCAAAAAAATTCGTATTTCATTGATTGGATATGAGATTGCAAAAAACATCTGAAAATAGTAGTCGTTCCATTGCATTTTCTGAGAACATTTACCATAGTAGTGTATAGGTTTTTATATACCATTAGAAAGTAGAGATTTTCGCAAAAAAATTTCGGATTCCATTGATTGCATATGAGATTGCAAAAAAACATGCGAAAATAGTAGTCGTTTCATTGCATTTTCTGAGAACAATTACCATAGTAGTGTATAGGTTTTTATATACCATTAGAAAGTAGAGATTCCAACGAAGAAAAGGACTATCGACTTTTTAAAAAAATAAGACATTTTGACGTGAGATTTTTCGACTGAAAATAAGGGTATTTTTTTGATTTAAGGTCAAAATAAGGTGAAAAAAAATATTTTTTTGAATCAAAAAAATTACAGTATGTTAAGGACATACAAAGGTAAGTTTTCACCAAATTTCGTGAAAAAAAAATATTTTTTGTAAAAGATAAAAATAAAAAACCAAAAACGTGGTTTTTTGAATTTTTCACATAAATTTTGAGGTTATGTAAAAAAGTTTATATACAAAAGTTGTAGATCTTTTTATTACCTACAACTTTGCCATTTAACTTTTTTCAATAGGACTTGTAGTTTTTTTGGAAATCGAGATAAACCATTTTTTTCCCTTAAACCCCCCCCTCCCCCCCCTTCCCGACCTCAGATCGCCCGTAATTTATTTTTCCTATAATCTTCGTTATATTCTCTTCCTTTTGCAATTGGTTTCATTCTACTATAATTTTCTTCCACTTTTTACCGTTTTTAGAGCTATCGGCACTGGGCTATTTGCACGTTAAATAAAGTTGGAGTAACAGCTTGTAAAGATTTGGAGTCGGTGACTGCTTGTCTTGGTTCGACAAGTGTCATATACAAAGTTACTCTATGGCAAGTGTGCAAACGAGGCTTCTAGTTTGAAAAGAGAACGGAGGGCAAGCCGGCGGTGGAACACACATTTTGTTTGAGATAGCGTCTCTATGTATTACCTCAATGTTTGTCTAGTATTTATTTCTTTATTTAAACTATTGACTGTACACACTAAAATACATTTACAAATTACACTGTTAACAGGTAGGTAAGTACAATGCAATGGGCGGCCTTATCGCTTACAAGCGATTTCTTCCAGACAACCCATAAAAACGAGAGGAGAATCGTGTCTGGGAGAAATAAGGGAAGGGTGTACACATAATAGAAAGTATTTTACATACAATTCAATGAAAATATGATACATACAGATAAGGTAAAACGGACTAACACCAAGAGTGCTACAGGGGAGTGTGAGAGAAATAGATAGGGAAGGAAGAAAGTTATAGAGAGAGGAAATGTTTTTCAGTAACTTTTTAAAGGAGAATGAAGTTTCTGCTTCGCAAATTTGAAGTGGTAGAGAGTTCCAAAGACGTATAGCGGTCACAGTAAAGGAATTAGAGTAAAAGGAAGTAAAATGTCGAGGGGTTTGAAGGACAAGTTTTTCGGAAGAGCGAGGGAGATAAAGGTGCTTAAATTTACAACGAAGATAGCTGAGAGAGAGAGGAAGGATTGAACAACACACAGTACAGAGGGAGCCACTCGACGAGTTTAGCACGAAAATCGGAAACATGATCATATTTGCGAAGTCCAAATATGAATCTTATACACAAGTTTTGGAGACGCTCGAGCTTATTAGGTTGCTCTTAAGTGAGATCCAGGTAACAAATATCAGCGTAGTCAAGAAACGGTAAGAGTAGGTAGTGAGGTAGCGAGAGTAATTTTAGTGGAAATAGGAAGGAAGTTCCGTACCCTGCGGAGACTTCCCACGGCAGCAAAAAGTTTACGACTGACCTCGTTGATTTGAGGCGTCCAAGAAAGAGAAGAGTCTAAAATAATTCCGGGATTTTTACAGTTTTGGAATATAGAATGTGGACCCCATCAAAAACAACTGCAGGCAACTGTGATTAGTCTATTTTTGCAAGCAATTTATTGCTTCCTAATATAATTACTTCGAGTCTTGCTAGGATTAACACGCATTCCGTAAGTTTGAGTCCAGGATAGTATTTTACTAAATCATTATTTATTTCACATACTGCTCTTGGTAGGTCAGCTAGCGGCGATTGAGCATATATCTGTAGATCGTCATAGTATGAAACTTATTAAATTTTCAAATCAAAATCCATCAAGAAATGGGAGTTATTAAATTCAATGTAGGCACTATTAAAAAAAATTAAAATGTGTGCAATTCACACGTGGTAGAAGTGAAACCTTCAAAATTTTTGTTTTCAAGATAATGAGACGAATGTAAAATTTCGGGAAGATGATAAATGTAGGTTTCACTAATCTACTTCGCTCCGCTCCGCTCCGCCCCGCCCCGCTCCGCTGCCCTACCCCTCACTCCCCTACCCTACCCCTGTACAATGCTTCCTATCTCACTTTAGAATTTATGTGTTTGTCTCTTTTTACTGGACAGTTTCGTTTCATATTTCAAGTCACCCCCGTACTAAAGAAGTTTTCACTTCAAAAACGCGCGCTTTCTCGATTCTCTATGAAACAATTTGTCGCTGCGAAGTGGTGTGTAGTTATGGTCAGTGCGTCCAAAGTTATTTTACCTCTGGCTATTAAGTTGGCTAACCCAGTGTTGCCAATGAAAATTTTTGGAAGGCCGTGTACATTAGATAAAAAAGCCGTGTTTATATGGGAAAAGATCAAGCGTGGGCCGTAGCAATGCAATTACGCCATTAAATACCATCGGTTCAGCGCTCGACCTAAAAAAAAAAGGTCATCGGCAGTGAATTTGAGGTCCACAAAACAAGGAATCACTTTTCAGTGGCGCTGTTTTATGGGTTTTAACATTCGTAAAATGTTTCAAAACAAGTAAATAAAAAAAGACTCGAGAATTTGCGAAAAGCCGTAGAATTTGCTACGGTAATAGGGTTCCGGCCGTAGACCGTAGATTTTGTGATTTTTTGGCCCGAAAGCCGTAGAACATAGTAATTGCCGTAGCATTGGCAACACTGGGCTAACCTTAGCCGTGTGTTGTCATATTTAGTTTGTACGATTCCCTTACATGAAATATTTCATGATAAACTGAATTATATGTCGATATAAAACCATGACGAGCTATTTTTTAACAAATCGTAACCGTATATATCATTTTAGTTGGACACTACTACGAGGAAAAAAGCGGCCAAGTGCGAGTCGGACTCGCCCATGAAGGGTTCCGTAGCAGCAAGTAACATAATATAAAAGTTCTTGAAGTTCGTTGTAACTTTGATCGAGGTAAATTGCGGTTTACGATTTATGACGTATTAAAAAAGGTAAAATAACTTTGAACGCACTATACATTCTACTCACAAGTCACAAGCTAGTGGAACGGGAAAAACCGCGGTCGCTGAGATTGTCAAGTGGAACGCACCCAATATAAATCAAAAACTTTTTGAAGTGAAAACTTCTTTAGTACGGGGGTGACTTGAAATTTTATGAAACGAAACTGTCCAGTAAAAAGAGAGAAACACATAAATTCTAAAGTGAGATAGGAAGCATTGTACATACAGGGGTAGGGTAGGGGAGTGAGGGGTAGGGGAGTGGGGCGGGGCGGGACGGGGCGGGGCGGGGCGTAGTGGAGTGGAGTAGTGAAAACCTACATTTATGATTTATCATCTTCCCGAAATTTTACATTCGTCTCATTAACTTGAAAACAAAAATTTTGAAGGTTTCACTTCTACCGCGTGTGAATTGCACACATTTTAATTATCTATGCTGTAGACCTCGACTTATTATTATTCTGTAACGAAGACAGCTTTAAAAAATTTTGCATGTTGACAACAATGAACAAGTTGACATAACAACTGACATTTGACATTTTACTTTACTTTTAGTAATAAAATAAAATTCGACTTCGATATTTCGATGACTACTGTAAAAGTGTAAATTATAAAAAAAACTTAATTAAATATATCTATTTACTTTGTTTATCGTTTTTTAATATTCAAAGTTGAGCTGTAACAGCATTCAAAATCGATATCCTTAAAACTTTTCCTATTATTTTGGATAAGACAGTGTGTTTTGTAATTTCTTAATTCCGAAAATTAAAACTAGACAAGACCAGTTGCTATTGTGTTGATTAAATTAAAACAAAACATAATCCTTGTGCGAGTTGCGATCTTGATCTATTCAGATTTTCTAAGAATTAATTCCGTCATCAAGAAGTAAATTAACGCAAATATGTCTTACCAATTGTATAGAAATACTACAATTGGAAATACATTACAAGAGAGCCTCGACGAATTAATACAAGTAATTTCTTTATGTATTGTTTTAAAGAATAGAAATTGTGTACCAAATACCACATTATTATAATAATTTTTTTTTCAGTATGGGCAGATAACTCCAACTCTGGCTGTGAAAGTTTTGCTACAATTTGATAAATCCATTAACCAAGCTCTATCCAACAGAGTTAAATCTAGATTAACATTTAAAGCTGGAAAGCTAAATACATACAGGTAAGATTTGATTAAAAATAAGTAATGATCTGATAACAGCAAAAAATCTCAATTGGATTACTTACTGTGACTACCAAGTCACAACCATGTACTTTTGGTTTTAGCTGTTGTATTTAACCGCTTCTTATTACAATGACTTCATTTGATAGCATGCATTGTGTTGTTTCAGATTTTGTGATAATGTATGGACCTTTATGTTGAATGATGTAGAGTTCCGGGAAGTACAGGAGGTGGCCAAAGTGGATAAAGTGAAGATTGTAGCGTGCGATGGTAAAAGTATGTATCTAGTTTACCTCATTTTTAATAGTGCATAAGTACAAAATGGCTCTCCTGACTGCTTTTGTCAATTTTATGATTAGTGAAGGTATTTATAAGTGAGTGATAGTGATAATTTGAGTAATTGGCTTCATCTTCTATATGGCCTACTACTGAGCACGGGCCTAGTTATTGCAAATTCCTTGGGCACAGCGTAGCAATGCACATTATTATGCTTTTGGAAATTGATATTATTTTAAACTTGAAAAAATAGCTTTCTTGTGGCCTTCAAAAAAATTATAGTGTTGAATATTTATACAACTTTATTTATATCATTTCAGATGTTGAAGACCGAAGATAAAATGAACAGGTGATAAATAGTGACAATTTTTGTATGAACGGCTTTGAATGAAGTTAACACTTGGTTTGACGGATCTTGTTAGGTTTCTTTACTTGTGACTGTAACTATGTATGTTACGATACCAATTACTAAATAAATTGTGTGTGTAATTGATTGTAGTTTTAATTGCTTAGTTTAGTTTTCTAAATAGCCAATGAAAATGCAAAAGAGTAGTATAACATAGCCATTCAATTGCCAAACTGAAACTACCTAAAACTGCACAGTTGATTGTAGTAGTAGTACATAGCCAGCCAAATCATTTTAAAATTATCATCGTGAATCCTGAACATTTTAAATGCAACAGGTACTCAATTCATATTTTATAACACCAATAATTTTGATCCACTTACATGGATCGTGGTCACAGTGAGACTGTTAGCTGTCTCCATGTAACTGGGTCGAAATATCGTTGTTATATAATACCAATGATGAGTGCCCATTGCATTTAAAACATAGCCAGACAGGTCATGAATCATACCATCTGACACAAGAACTTATGAATTGAATTAGATGACGGAATACAGACTCAAACAGTAGGGTCTGTCTAGACATTATTATCTCATGTTTCAGGAAGAATTGAAATGGTGAGATTGGTGTTGGTTTTGAGTTCAGGATGAATGTAACCACTTATAATTTAAAATTAGAATGGTTAATATACATATTTCTATTAGACTGAAAAGTTAAAGAGTTACTCAGTCATGGATTTTCAACTTTTTTGAGGATTCATTCATGAATTTAGTATGTAGTGATTTCATACATTATGTTAATCTAAGTAATGTATTTGGTTTAAAAGTAACTGTTATGTTCCGACTTTTTACAGGATGTCCTCTAAAATCCATTATAAAAATCTATAAATGGGTCTTACTTACTTTAACAGAAAGAGAAGTAATGGGATTTGAAGAAAGTACATTTTTAAATGATAACAAAATGTGTGAGACATCATAACCCCTTAACTACAGGTTCCTTGCACTAGTAAAAAATTTAATTGGTGTATGCTTAAACTACTGTTTTCAGATCAAACTGATCTTATGATAAATTCTTGGTAAAGAAAGAAAAGACAAAAACGGACACAGTGAATATAATTTATTTTTAGAAACAAAATACAATATGTATAAACAAATATTATTTTCCACAGCAGATCTTTACTAAACAATAAGCTAATTCAGGTATACAAATAATAAACTCAAAATATTTTACAGATATACAACTAAATCTTTTATGAAACAAAAATAACCATAAAATAGACAAAAACAACCTATACTGAAAAATAATATATACCTGTACCACAGTGGCGTAGCTAGCCCTAAAGAGGTCCCATATCAATATTTGTTGTGGGGCTCTCTCAATGTCAGCTGTCAAATATAAAAGGAGTGCCTTTTTTTTGGGAGTGTTAGTTGGGGCCCCTATACGCTGGGGGCCCCGTATAATTGATACGGCTGATACGGCGGTAGCTACGTCCCTGTTGTACCAGTTACTTTAAAGAGTATTGAACTTGAAAGTGTCTGATAGCATTGATAGTCATTTCACTCCAACCAATGACTATTTAATAATTATTCTACTGAGTAATTCACGTCTACGAATGATTAAATGTTCCCCGTATATCTAAATGCATAAGTTGCTTACATATATGGGTATAGGGTTGCCAGATCGTCAAACCTAATATCCGGACAGACCATTCAACTTCAGTCTTCAGTTCTTCAGTCAACTTTCTTCTTTAGTATTAATCATTCATTACTATTACGACCACGTCACTGGTCAAATGTAAAAAGCCTAGCCGGACAGGCCGGCCATCGATTAATTTGGCCGGACACGACTACAAAAAGCCTAACTATGTCCGGCTTTATCCGGACGCCTGGCAACCCTAGATGGGTATAATATTACGGTTGATTCTAAGAGACTAAATTGATATATTTATCACACGAGGTGATTTAGACATCGATCGGTTAAATAATTTCTACACACTACTAACAGTAAGCTTTATAAAATGAAAATGTTGCGTTACTTGAGTAAATATAGTTTACCTAAATACGATTATGCAATATTCTTTAAATATTATTACTTTAATACGTTTCTAACGAGTAGGTAGACACTTGTATAAGATAATAAGAAAATAAATACACCATATTAGTATATTATGTAGGTAGATAGACGAAAAAAGCAACCACATACGGCACATACACTAAGATAAATTACGAAGTACAGTACGGCCGACAAATAACACAATTCGGCAATGCTCGCCCTCGGTACGCGGCGTATTATGTCTCAGTCACACGTTAGCATGTTCGTGTCGCTATCTCTGTCTTACATGCGCTAAAGTTCGCAGAGCCTACGTTCAGACGCGCCAAGATACGTC
Source organism: Thymelicus sylvestris (assembly GCA_911387775.1). NCBI lineage: Eukaryota > Metazoa > Arthropoda > Insecta > Lepidoptera > Hesperiidae > Thymelicus > Thymelicus sylvestris. The sequence goes on along the minus strand of OU426905.1, from coordinate 10,405,963 downwards.
GGCCGTACTGTACGTAGCCACCAGATAAGTTACATCTATAATGTCTGCACGTATGAAACAGCACAGCATAGTAAACTGCGGCAACTTTACCTCTCCCACTACTAGAATAACACCCTCCCAATCGAAAAATAACAACTTTATTATTATAATTTATTAAGTCATGGTACCGAAATTACCATCCAAACCCGTAAAGCCGTGAGTGAGCCCATGAACCATTTCCCCGACAAACCGATGAAATAAGTGCGGTTAAAAATCAAAGTTAAAATTTGAATACATAGCACTCTTAATTACTCTCTAACGCGCTGTCCTATGTGGTCGACTCAACGCGAACGCGAAAACAACAAACAGTCGAGATGTATTGAAGTGTCCTGCGTTACAAAACGCACGCGCGAACTTCAGCGGCGCGGCGTAACACCGTGTCCTACGTGGGCGAGCCAACGCGAACGCGATCGCGAATTCAGTGCGATGCGGCGACACTGTCCTACGTGCGCGCGAATTGTCCCTTAACCGCCATTGACATACGCCGCGCCACTAAGTTCGCGAGAAAATATCAAACCAACTGATCGCGTTCGCGTCAAATCGCGCCGCACCGCAGCGCACTCTACGTGCGTTTTGTAACGCAGGACACTTCAATACATCTCGACTGTTTGTTAGCGCGTATGTCAGTGGCGGTGAAGGGACACTGAATTCGCATCGCATCGGATCGCTTCGCAATCGCGTTCGCGTTGACTCGCCCACGTAGGACACGGTGTAAGTATACTCGTAACACGATGATCAAAGCACAAAAACACTGTAACATTCCTCTGTGCGTCTTGTGGTATAGAAAAATAAATCTGGATGAAAATAAAAAATCCAACAAACCGACTATTGACAACATTCGAACATCGTTTAAAATTCCAATAATAAATCAATTGAACAACTCACTTATTCATGATTACGATGTTAGATAGGATCGGATGATTTGAAATATGATTTTTAAAAAATGTTTCAAGAGTTATATTTTTAATAGAAAACGCAAGTCGTGAAGAAAGATGCTGTTCTTAGCCGACGCATGCGGCATAAGGGCAGGAAAATACAGCAAAACATTGAAATGAGATTCGTGGATAATAAAGTTTTCTTCGTGAGCTGTTTGTCAACGGTCAGAGCGGATCTGATCCTCTGGTGACATCCGCGTGCTTTTAAGCACAATACGAGGGCGGCGAGGCGAGATCCGCGAGTAGATCCAACTCCTCCTCAGTGAGTTGTTGTCGGTGTCGCGACCAGTCGTCCTGATGGGTGCGTCTGAACTCGGACAGCGCGGCGCGGATGGTCGCCGGGATGGGGTCCGGAGCGCTCGTGTGCTTGGCCAGCTCGGCCAGAACGACCCCCAGCTGGGGTCCGAGCCCGTACGGCCGCGAGGACATGTAGGAGCACAGCCCCAGGACCCCCCGATGTCTCTCCACCAGGTCCTTGGAGCGACAGTTCTTCATCAGCGAGCGGAGGGTCTCGTCCTCGTCGGGCAGCGCCCCGCAGTGCATTAACCCCGTCAGGAGCTTGGCCGCTTGTTGACGTACCTGAAATGTTTAGTCTTTTAGGATACAGGAGAAAATAAGCTTCGTTTCTTTGGATCCAATTAATACCTATTGTATTATTTTGCGTGTTCTTCGCTTTAGGATTCTTTTGTAACTCACTGGTGGGTTAGTATATTGGCCCCGACGTGGTAGAGTTTTCACCTGTCTGGCGAGCTCAGATACAATATAGTGAATATAGAATCAATTGACACAAACGCAGTTATGTACCACTAGTATCCCGTGTCCGCTTCGTTCGGGTCTTGAAACCCATAACCCTGAAGCAACTATTTCTGTCAGGAGTTATAATATTATGTAATACAGTATGTAACAATATTTTATGAGAGATAAATAAAGAAAAGCTATCAATCAAATATGAAATATTTTCAAATGTAACTAGCAATTCTTTCACAAAACAAACAAAATAAGTTCTACTTCACTACATTAGTATAGACAAAGAAGTGTCAAGTCTCACCTCAAGCCGAGCATCACTCATCAGATTCAAAGCGAACTTCTCAGCGCGCATGGCCCTCTCCGGCCTCTCACACAGAAGCGGCAGTCCATAAAACAGCAGCGCTTGAGCGAAGTCCAAGCAAGCCAGTCGTGCCCACCAGGACCGCCCGGTCACCAAGGCCTCGAGCGAGGCCAGGGCCTTGTCGAAGGCCTCCGGGGTGTGTTGCGCGAGGGCGAGGCTGGCGAGGAATCCCCCAGCGTATCGCGGCAGCTCGTCGTGGGGTTGCGGCGGCCCCCGCGCGGCCAGCGCGCACGCGGTCGGGAACACCTCGTACATCACCTCGGTGCGGTTGTGCACGCTACGGACTAGTACGCCCATGCACACTCGGAGTACTGTGGATAATGAGTGGGTGAGCCAACTACGGACAGTTTTAATGGTTATTGTTAAGGTTTGTAATAGACTAATCAAAGGTCACATTCATAATATTCATTCATAAAACTATACTGGTCAACAAAAAAATCGGCCCACCTGCAATTTAATAAACAAACATGTGAAACAGCTTATCTGTGATACAGTCGATCATTATTGAACAAAAAAATTGGGTGGGTCGATTTTTTTTGATGACCAGTGTAATTTTTGCCCGTGCCTTCACCTTCGCGGTGTGGTTTTAAAAAAAGAAATCACAAACAAAAACGTTCAAATTATTCCATTTTATAATCGAGATACTATCAATCCTATGTCCTGTCTGGTCATATCATGGTCTGTTTGTGTCCCAAGTTTCATCATCATCGGTTTGCATCGTCATTCATAATGCGCACTGCGAAGGATTGGAATAGCTTGCCTGCGTCTGCGTTCCCGTCCACATATGATGGGGATGTCTTCAAGAAAAGAGTGAATAGGCTTTTATTAAGTTCTGGACACCATCCTGGACCACATCACCATTTACCATCAGGTGAGATTGTGGTCAAGCATTAATTTATTTTAAGTAAAAAAAAATATCTGCACAATGGTTAGCCCGTGATGAGATAAAAATACATGAAGATTAACACGACTTGAGAGAGAGAGAGAGAGAGAAAGAGAGAGAATCGTGTGATAACGACAACTAGTGTACAATTTGGGATCACAAGTAAATTGGGGTGACTAACCCCTACAACCCTAGTCCCACTCACCGGTAGTAAATAGGTTAAGCGCCCGCGCGTGATCATTGGCGGCGGGCGAGGGCGCGTCGGCCGGCAGCCGCAGCGGGGGCTCCGGCCGCGCCAGCTGGATGCGAGCGCGCGCCCCTGCGGCGCCTGCACCGCCCGCGCCGCCGGCCATGCCCTCCGCACCCTGACAATACACGATAAATAAATAACGCTTCACACTCATAGCCCCACACTAGGATTCCCTGTGTCGTGGGTGCCATGGACAACACACTAGACAAGGACATTCAGACACAGAAATTCAAACTCATCATTCAAATTTCCGCCTCGCTGGGAATCGAACCCAGGACCCTTGGTGCGGCGATCCGGCATGGTAACCATTGCACCACACGGGTCGTCATGGTTAACAACAATGGCGTAGCTAGCCCTAAGGAGGTCCTATATTAATATTTGTTGTGGGGCCCCCTCAACGTCAGCGGTCAAATATAAAAGCAGTGCCAACTGTAGCGGTCGTTGGCCGCTAGCGAGCTTTTTTTTGGGAGTATTAGTTGGCGCCCCTATATGCTGGGGACCCGTATAATTGATACGGCGGTAGCTACGCCCCTGGTTAACAATCAATAATGTCTATATCAAAAAAGTCTATTATACACAAGACGAAAAAAAACTTTTATACCGTTTATTGTTATACTGAAAAAGTTTATCAGTTAACCTTATAATTGAATTTGATAAATGAAGAAATAAGATTTATATGGACTCCACCATTACATCATGTTATAACTTATACTGATGTGCCGAGGAGTTTCTTTACAGCTTTTCTTTTCCTCCATGACAAAGCACCCTTGATGAAAAATGATGACGTGCATAAGACATACACTTTGTATCAGTGATACCTATATGAATAAAATATTTTGACTTTCACTATAGTATTCAGAAATTAAGAGGCCCTTAATGACAGTCTTCAAACGATTTTGTTTATAATCTTTAAAAGTGATTTAACTATATCAAAAGATTAGAAACTTTTGCAATTTTGAATTGACCGACGTATTGTAAAAATATCCGATGGCTGTACTATAATCGATATTTCGACGACCCTGTAGCCTAGCTGCTAGCGACCCTGCCTGCGAAGTGAGGGGTCCCGGGTTCGATTCCCGGCCGGGGCGATATTTATTTTCGTTACGGAATTTCTTGATTCGGTCGCCGCGCTCAAAGCCCGCTATAAAAGTTATGATTATAACGATGGCTGTACTATATTCACCTGTGCAGCATATTCGGCATCGGCGGCGGGCGGCAGTCGCACGCGCGGGTCGTTCCCGGTCGCGGCGGCCGTGTCACACGCCGCGGCGACCAGCGCCCCGCCCCCGGCGCCGCCCTCGCCGCCCTCCCCCGCCGCCGGCGCCTCCACGAACACCGGCGCGGCACGCCCGTACTGCTCGCCCGAGAGGTACGCTGACGTCTTCACCACTGTAATGGTGAACATTTCATATAGACATTCTGTACGAGCCAACTCGCACATCTTGCTGTGTCGACAATTTACTTGAGTCGCGCGATTATATTAATTGCATTTTTGTATAATAACTTCAGTGACACGTAAGAAGTGGTACGTAAGACACGGTCCGTATTAAACGATTGCATCCAGGCGATCGCGCGTGCTCACTCATAATTCAATCATTTATTATTAGTTTATCAATCAAGTGAAATATACAATTTAAAGCATACCGACTCGTATAGTTTCAAGATATCAAGCAATCAATAATACATTAAAATCAGGTCATAATTATCATATCACGACAAGGAGTGTAGTAGTTAATCAAGGACTCTACACATTCAAATAATTTATTTCTCATCTAAAACATAGTTTAACTACCTCTCATCCGAAACATAGTAAAACTAAAATTTAAACTAGCTGCCCGGACAGATTTCGTTCGGTCAAAAGTTAAGAGTAAATATTTTTTAATATTATTAAAACTTTCCGTGTGCCTTCAGGAACATACAAAAACAATTGCCGAATTGGTTGAGTCATTCTCGAGTTTTGCGTTTACCAACATTCATTTTTATTTATATAGATGAGATATAACAGATATAATAATTTTCTTGCTTCTGCTAAATATTGTACTGTTTCTTTTTATGCAAATAAATTACATTATAATGTAACTAATCGAACTACACGAATTAGGGTCGCCCTGAAAATCAGCGAACGTGGCTTGCTGCGGCCAGTGCTGAGTGTGGCCCCATTTCGTCAAGTTCTTACTGCTATTCAACATTTTTCTTTTTATAAGTACAGTGTAAGATATTATATTGCCTATTTGTACTGCAGTGTTAACTTGAAGAAATAAATTCTATTCTATTCTTAATCATCCCCGAGTGCAGTGTCACGTATACGTATCATACCGATATCGCCATTCTCGTCGTAGAGCGCGGCGAGTCTGGGCTGCACGCTCGCGAGGAAGGCGGCGAAGCGCGGCGCCGCGCCCGCCTGCCCGCCCGGGAACACCATCTCCGTGTCGAAGATCGTCATCAGGATGCTGCGGACACATTGCTATATGTATTGTGACGTCATATCGTGAAGACGACGTGTGTCATCTGAATCGCGCTATCGAAGTTTTTTTACAACGCTTGTAACATACATACTAAAGTCGGGACACGAAGGAGGAAGAAATTCGTACATTGACTTGTTATTACCTGTCTCTGTCACTCCCGCGTAAATATAATGCGTCGCGCTCGCATAGAACGGCGGCCATTGCACTGTGCGAACGAGCACGCATACAAATAATAACAAGTCAATGTATGAATTTCTTCCTGCTTCGTGTCCCGACTTTAGCGCTCTTCCCACTTTTTCCGGGATAATAAGTACCAAATGTCCTATTCCAGATCATGGTCTATGCGATAAATTTCATGAAAATCGGTTTAGCACTTTTTGCTTGAAAGAAAAGTACTACAAACTATCACATTTATATTAGTAGGTAATTTATTCTACTATAGCTCATTAGCCTTTACCATAACTCCACATGAACACACCTGCCGACAATCTCCCTGACGCTCTGGTAGGGATGCTGTATGAAGTTGGCGGCGTCCAGCTGCTTCAGCAGCTCCGCGGCCAGGGGGGCGGCGCGCCACGTCAGCGACCCCACCGCGCCCTACAGACAGACCACATTATTATTATTATTATCGGAAAAAGATTTTCTCTCATTTTCTTAGCTGGTTCTACTGCATTTACGGACCGTAACCAAGTAAATGCAGCAGTGGTATGTAAATTAATCATTGTATTATAATGGTGTTATTGGATATTATGTTATATTATTTTCATCTATTTCTCACTATTCTACATGTATTAGATCGATAGTGTTAGATCTGATCGCCAAAACTGTTCGGACAAACCGTAGGATGTTCCTGGGTTCCAGCTCCAGTTTATCAAGGTTTTGTATTGACTTAACTCCAAACATGAGGTTGAAAAATTGTGAAAATTTAATCATTTCCACACACACCGCCCAGCCGCCAAACGAATCGTCGTGTTCCGGCTGGGGGCTTAAGAACCAGTTCTTTCTTTTTCTTCTCTCTTTCTTGGCCGGCAACGCATCAGTGATGCCTTTGGTGTTGCTGTTGTCCATGGGCGACGATAGCCACTTGCCATCAGATGGATCGTCAGCTCGTTTGCCTGTCAATTCCTACACAAATAAATGCTTTTATTTTCGTTCGTAGATCGCGATTTGTGTGGAATCTTACACTGAATTCTTTCACGTTGTTATTATGTTAGATGCAGCCAATACCAAACGCCACACACACACACACACACACACACACACACACACGCACGCACGCACCTGCAACGCATACAGCCGAGCGCCCACCACGAAGGTGGTATGATGGTCGGGGTCCTCCCCCTCCGCGGCGGGGGGCGGCGTGCACAGCTGGCCGAGCGCCGCGAGCACGGGGGCGCCGCGCCGGGGGTCCAGCTTCTCCACCCCAGTCGCGACACACGTGCCCCAGTCTTCCATCGTCTCCGGTGTTACTGCTGTCAGGCCTGGTGGGGAGATAGTTTTAAACAAGATCTTAATTATCACATAGGGGCCATCCATTACGTCACACGTTTCGATGTAGTGTGACATTGTGTGACAAGGGGTGGAAGTAGGGTTCGTGAAGTCACATTTCAAAATCGAATATTGGTACTTATTTCGGAACTGCTGTTTTAATTTAATAATTTCTAGGTGTAAAATTTCATATGTGACGTCACACTAGGGGGGAGGTTTCACAAATGTGACCAGCGGTGACAAGGACGTGGGGAGGGGTCAAAAGGTCATGAAATTAGCGTGACGTAATTTATGGATGCCCCTTACTGCAGTGAAGGAAATCATCAAGAGGAAACCTGCACACTGAAGAGTTCTCCATAGAATTCTTAAAGGTGTGTGAAGTCTACTAATCAGCACTTGGCCAGCTTGAGAGGAGACTGAGCCCAGCAGTGGGGGAATTATGGGTTGTGACCCTGACTGATTTTATATAGAAAAACCACCCGACAAAGCGGAAATGTGACGTAGATTATACTGAAATGACTACTAGTTTAATCACGGTCAATCAACGTCTTGCAAGCTGTGGAATGAGCTTCCTTCAGAGGTATTCCCAGAGCGCTATGACATGGGGTTCTTCAAAAAAGGTGTAAAAAGAGTTCTCTTTCAGGGTCGGCGTTGCCTTGGCGATTTCTCTGGTATTGCTCATGTCCATAGGCGACGGTGACCACTTACCATCAGGTGGCCCTATAGAAAAAAAATTAAAATGTGTGCAATTCACACGTGTTAGAAGTGAAACCTTCAAAAATTTTGTTTTCAAGAATTTCGGGAAGATGATAATTGTAGGTTTTACTATTCCACTCCACTCCACTCCAACTCAACTCAACTCAACTCAGTCTCCACTCATCTCGTAGTCTCCACTGGACAGTTTCGTTTCATAAAATTTCAAGTCACCCCCGTACTAAAGAAGTTTTTACTTCAAAAATCAAGCTCAATCAACGGTCATTACCCATACCTTTCAATATAACATCAGTAGCCTTCCGATACAACTCGAGTGCGGGCTCGCGCGGCCAGTAGCGCGGGGCGCGCAGCGCGGCCGCCGCCACCTCCGCCGCGAACCGCTGCAGCGCCTCCTGCGGGTCGGCCGCGCAGCGCAGCGCGTGCGCCAGCAGCCTGTCCGCCACGCGCGGCCCGAAGTGCGCGAAGGCCATCTGTTGACGGTGGTAAGTTAATGCGTGCAGGTTTTTTACTGATGTAACGAAATGAAATATGAAATGAAATAAGTTTTATTCGAAGTAGGTTTGTTACAAACACTATTCGAAAGTCGAAAGTAAAATTAGTTACTGCTTCATGACTATGGATACAGGAATTATTTCATGCAATTCCTGAAATGTTTCTATAGAAAAACGATAGGCTGGCTATACTGCGTCTGTGCTCGAGACTTTGTTTTTGTGTTGGTGTATTTATTTGTAATGGTGTATTTTGTTACATATAGCATTAATTTAGTACGAGTATAACAAAAAATAATAATCAAAACGCGTTATTTTAACGTAAAGTATGGATGGTTACTAGCCACCGTTAAATCGTTACAGATTCCTAATAGTCATTTGAAATTAAAAATAAAATATAAGTGAAACCTAAACATATTTTTAATGGAAATAGCCGGCAAACGAGCTGACGATCCACCTGATAGTAAATGGCTATAGTCGCCCATGGACATCAGCAACACCAAAGGCATCTGACGTTGCCGGCAGGACCGATGCGTTGCCGGCCAAGAAAGAGAGAAAAAAATGAAGAAGAGAAGAAAACTATGATAATTCCTTGTAAGCTACTCACCCTGAAGACCATAAACCGCACCCCATTAAACTTGTCCTTGCCTTTCTTCTCCTCCACGGTCAAGAATCGCACCAGCCGCTCGACGTTGTCGTCGTCGTTGAAGAACTCGAATAGATACCGCTCGCCTTCCTCCATGTCTTCTGGCTGGAGAGCCGACGGGTCGTATTGCTGCATCGGGGGTTCTACTATCTGTGGAGTGGAAACATTAAAAATTAGAATTTAAAAAACCCTGACAGTTTTGTTAAAACTAAATATAGCTAAAAACACTCTCAATTAAGTCACCTTTCATACAAAAAAAAAAAACTAGATTAAAATCGGTTCATTTGCAAGCTACAATGCCACAGACAGACATACAGATACACAGGCACAAAATTGTCTTCTTTCAGGCTCAAATTATACGACGAAATTCAAAACATTTGTAGTAAACGTAAGAAGTGGTTACTTTGACAACGATATTACACTAAAATCTTTATTTACTCCATCAATCGATTTTAAAGATAATAAATGCAAACTCAAACAAAAAACGAAGAAAGTTAATAACAACAGATTTAGAAATACCTCCAGCTTCTTCGGCCAGGAATAAAATCCAATGCTGTGGTTCCTCAGCCATGGCCTGTCCCATTCCTCGTCAGTTTCCGGGGCCTTGTCCCCAGCCCACATCGCCCATTCGAGGTCTTTTCTATATCCTAACACAATAAAAAAAATATTTTTAACATAACCTGGATGGATAATGGCACGTAGGTACATACGGGTCGAATACAGAATCTTACTTTTTTTTCAAACGCTTGAAGTCGGTTAAAAAAAAATTATGTTCAGTCTGTAAACTAATTAAGTTAAACTATCATTCGGAAAACACGCTGTTTTCTTTAAGCCAACTCCAACGAGGAAAGAGCTTCCTTATCGCATAAACAGTATATAAAGTTACTGTATTTAGTTACTATATAATAATAATCTAAATTTTACTAACAAAAAATAACCAACTTCAAAGTCTCAAAAACTACATAGTTGTCAGATCTCGTTCAAATTTATGTGAGACCACGTGACAAGTGCCTGCTTTCGATTAAAAAAAGAATCATCGAAATCGGTTGGCGTGATATTGAGTTATTCGTCAATTTGTCGCGCACATCTTAACACAAATTTACGACTTATGTGGTTTTCTCATGGATGACATTGTCAGATCTCAATAAAATTTATGTGGGACCACATGACAGCCACCAGCTTTCGATTAAAAAAAGAATCATCAAAATCGGTTCGCCCAGTACAAAGTTCTGAGGTAACAAACAAAAAAAAAATACAGTCGAATTGAGAACCTCCTCCTTTTTTGAAGTCGGTTAAAAAGGTTTTCCACCATCCTGAAGCTTGTTGGTACTGGAAACAAATGCAAAGCGAAGGGTATATGGCTCGACCTTTAAAGGAAAAAAGTATTTGTGAACCTTAGCCTCAAGTTATTTGTGATGTCTCAAAATGTATATTCTCAAAAAATACATTTAGTCTTAAAATGAGTTGATTGTAATAAATTGGTTGAAAGTACTTGATACGGTGAAAAATGTGATATGTGTTATATTTATATAGCAACACTTGTTTAAATGTGTTTTACTTTCTTAATAAAGTTGTATTGTTTATATAAAAAATAAACATTTCATAGTGCTAAATAAAATAAAAAATACATTGTTATGTACTGAACGCGTATTGTAAAAGCAATTGTTATTGAATGAACGCTTTATAATATAAAACAAGTCATAAAATATCTGCGATTAAATAACCTTGCATTTTTCTCTTACGCAATGTGTAAGAAAGTGAGAATAACATGTTTCTATTGTATGAACTATGTTTTATAATTTTGTTTCAAAATCATTATGCTCTAAAAGGTACTGTATTTTTATTGCGGGAATAACCTGTATAAATGTTGTTTATAAAATGTATCTAAATTATAATAAGTTTGTTCCTTCCATTCAGATTACAATTACTTTTATTTATTGAAACATTTTTTTTTCAGATACTATACATAAGAAAAACTTAAAATTCGTTGAAATACTTAAACAAGACTTGCGGCGAAATAACGATGATTATGTAGATCTAAGACGTAGTTTTTCGCAAACAAATAACACGCACATAGACAATGTTAATGTAAATGACGTTCGATACAAAATAATTACAACACGAGACAACACGAAAGTTACTAAATCAAACCAGATTGACAAGACAACGTCTCACAATACCAATGATAAAGAAGATGATCGTATAAAAATAATAGATAATATTAGAAGAAGAGTAAACGATGCTCTTATATCAAAAGAAGTAGTAAATAAAGCTGATGATCCACAAAGAAGAGCTGAAACAGTGAATCAAAACAAAACTGCTTATAATGGTGATAACAATGATGATGCTAGTATAAACAAACGGTTATTGGATAGCAACCAACTAAGGCCAAGATCCCTATGGAGCGACATGCATACCCTGTTATTGAAAAACAACAATAAAATAAACAGGATGCAATTGTTTAATAAAACCAACGGATTGCCATATCTGACCACGACGACGATGACGACAACGAAATCTACCTCAAAGAAGAAACATGCGAAGAAGAATAAAATGGAGAAGTTCAAAAAGTTTATTCACAAAAATAAGAACTTATTAAGAGGTTTTATTAGCAGCAAGAAGATGGCAACGAACGTTAGCCCGACAACGCTTCCTACACATATGACGTTTCCACAAAAACTGTCGAAAATGATGAGCGGCCGCCAAATAAATAACATATTGCGGCAATCACTTGACAAAAAGAGCTTGATGGAACTACCCAACGCCGACGTGCTAGACATGTACCCGGCGAAGGGAGGTCGCATACATTCGAAACGAGTGAAGGTAAGTTAATTAGACTTGTTTCATCATTTATATTTAATTTAAATCCAATATTCAATGAGCCAACCAGAATAACTGACACTACAGCTACATTTTTTTATTTTTTTTTATTTTATTTATTAAGTTTACCAACGGTAGTTACATTTTACTAAATCTTAAATCTAATCCGTAAAATAAACAAAACAATAAATGTACCACCACTTAAAGGTAAACATCACATGCACAAAAAATGTAAACGTGAAAAGAAATGAAATGGAAACTAAAAAAGAAAAAAAAGGCACAATAAAAATAACATAAATACAAAGTTTCACCTTTTGTGGCTCTGAAAAATACAAACAGCATAGTACAGGAACTATTGAACATAGAGAAAAAAAAATGGATACAAGCAGATATAATAATTTAAACAGTATTATGAATTTAAACAATACATATTATGATAAGTTATAATGCTGATATTATTGCCTTCTTGAAGGCTATTAAAGGCATCTTAAAAATGTCAATATCCACATTCCTATCCGTGCATACACTACATTTATTGTAAAGCATGGTTAACCTTCTAATAGGGGAGTTAAGTCCCAATTTTGTTTTACGTTGCGGGGGTGCGAAGAGTTGTATTGGTTTTCTGGGCATGTTACGGGGTATTCTAAAGGAGAGTTTAGAAAGGAGACGCGGGCAATGTATACGGTAATTAATTAATTTGTACAAAAAGACAAGGTCGCAAACGTCTCTCCGAGTATCCAGGTTTAACATTTTGAAGTAATTCAGTGAAGCTTTATATGAGTACTTATCCAGTCTTTCTTTACCTAAAGAATACTCAAGATGCCTAACAAATCTCTTCTGCACCCGTTCTATGCGAAGCATATGTGTAGCAAAATGAGGACGCCAAACAACACTCCCATATTCCAGAATAGTTCGGACAAGACAGTTATACATAATGATTTTGGTTGAAGCTTTTTTAAAAAATCTTGAATACCTAATAATAAAACCCAACATTCTTGAGGCTTTCTTTACCATTGAATCTATATGTGGTACAAAAGTAAGCTTAGTGTCAATAGTAATTCCTAGATCTTTAATTGTCCTTGTCTCACTTATTTGCTTGTCATTAATAAAATAAATAGATGGAATAAAAATATTTTTTCTTGTGAATTTGATATGTAAGCATTTTAACACATTGAGTTCCATCCTATTAAGTTTACACCAGCTTACCAGAGCGTCTAGGTCTTTTTGAAAGTTTATTATATCCTCCCAACTGTTGATTATTTTATACAGTTTTAAGTCATCTGCAAATAACAATGGAGTGGAATGACTAAAGCAAAGTGGCAGGTCATTGATAAACACGTTGAATAATATGGGGCCGAGGTGTGACCCTTGTGGAACACCAGACGATATGTTACACGGACTAGAATTAAAACCATTGACTACAACAAAAAATGAGCGATCTGCCAAATAAGAGCGAAGCCAATCTAAGAGTTTACCAGTAAATCCATATGAATTAAGTTTCGTAATTAGTATCTTGTGAACAACTTTATCAAAAGCTTTGGCAAAATCAGTGTAAATTGCGTCCACTTGCTTCTTATCATCTACCGATACAATTAAGTCCTCAATGTAAGATGCTAGGTTTGTATTTATTGACCTACCCCTTAAAAAACCATTCTGTTCATCACAAGCGTATTTCTCAAAATGTTTTTGGACTATCGGGCATACTAAGGATTCAAAAATTTTTGCCAAGCTGGACAAAATGGAAATTGGTCGATAGTTGCTTACAAGATGAATATCTATCGATTTGTGGATTGGTACCACCTTTGCCGTCTTCCACACTGAAGGAAAAATGCCTGATTTGATAGAAGCATTAAAGATATAGTATAATGGAGTGACAAGATTATCAGCACATTTGCCAATAAAGTATGGTGGGATGCAATCAGGTCCCGCACCTTTATTAAGATCTAGAGAATTTAAGGTTTTAAGGATTCCATCTCTGCTAATGTGTATTGATGCAAGTGTTTCGTTGAATGCATGACTAATAAAGGGATTTTTAAAAGGATCGTTGTATGTGTCGTCACAACCATCTATGTTATAAACTGACATAAACTGAGAAGCAAACATATTGCAAATGTCTTTACCGTCTGAACATTCGGATATGCCGTCCGTAAATGTGGCTGGGTATGAACTGCTACCACCGCGTCTTTCTTTCACAAATTACCAGAAATATTTGGGATTCCTACATATTCTATTCTCTGCGGAATTAAGATAATTACGATAGCATTCGGTAGTAATTTTAGCACAGCGCTCAGTCAATAATTGAAAAGACATCAAATTTAAAGGATTATTATATTTTTTATATCTGACTCTATATTTATTTTTCTCATTTAATCGTCTAATTAATAGATGTGAAAACCACTGCGGGTTTAAACTGTTGGTTCAACAAAGACAGTTTAATCTCAGAATCATAAAACTGCTATTGATATTACGGGCCTTAGGAACGACATAAGCCGCCGGGCTATGAGCACTTCGGTACACTGTACGGTACAATTTTTGTATGTTGCTCTTTCCTAACTTCTTTAACATCTGTACATTACTCTATTTAATTTTGTCGTTAGGGCCACCTCTGCCAACGCCACGTGTTGATCCCCGAGGGCCCCAAGTACAACAGCGCGGGCCACATCTACCTGCCGCCGCACGCCGCCGCGAACATTGCCCACGAGTACAACTCCACCGACACGCCCAAGCTACTGTTGCCCAAGTGTTGCAACTGTTGTCACAAGTCTGTGCTCGGCTGCCAGTGACGTAGGAAGGGGAGTGTCCATTTGTACGTACGTAGCGTGAGATGCAGACAAAAGGAACATAAATAAATCGCTTTTAATATTACGGAATGTTTGTGATATTATCAATTATGATTTTAAAAATTACGATTTTTTTTTGTATCTTGACTTTCTAACCTAACTCCTTTGCTGTCTGTACACTACCCCATTTGTCGCTAGGAACACCTCTGCCAACCTCACGTGCTAATGCTCGAGGGGCCCAAGTACAACAGCGTGGACCACATCTACCTTCCGCCGCACGCCGCTGCTGCCCAAGTGTTGTAATTGTTGTAACAAGTCTGTGCTTAGATACCAGTGACGTAGGAGAGGAGGGGTGTACCACGCAGTCAATAAGGAAGGTCAATAAATAAATCGACCTGTTAAATAAAATAATGCATATACCTTATACACATGTGTATTCAAACGATATTAGTTGATGAAAGGCATTAAACAAGAAAAAATCCAAACTGCAACAAACTCCTCCAGTTTCTCCACCCCAGTAACATCATAAGAAACCACTTTCATCTTGTTAACCTTGCGCTTGCATCATTTTAGCGCATAGTGAGTCAGCCAGTGCGCGGCGCACAACTATGACGTCATGCACGAGCGAGCGAACGAATAGGAAAATCCTATCACAATAGGCAACAAAAAAGAACTAACCTGGAACAAATTCCTTCGGCTTCTCCACCCCAGTCACATCATACGGATCAACCTGTATTTTATTAATCTTTATCCTGCGATGTTTGAGCGTCAGTCATTGCGCGGCGCGGCGCACTGCGATGTCTTTGTGCACGAGCGAGCGCACAAAGAGTAAAATACCATCACAATATGTCATCAAAAAAAAAACTAACCTGGAACAATCTCCTCCGGCCTCTCCACCCCAGCCACATCATACGGATCAACCTCTATCTTATTAATCTTCCTCTTCCGCTGTTTGAGCGCATAGTGCGTCAGTCGCTGCGCGGCGCGGCGCACGGCGATGTCGTCGTGCACGAGCGAGCGCGCGAACAGTGCGACGGCGCGCGGCGGGAAGTGCGTCTGCAGTTGCGGGCTGTACGTCAGCATGTGCATCACCAGCTCGAGACGACGCCATTGGCTGCGGGGAGATAGGCTTGTTGTAATACAATTACTACAAAATAACAGATTAAAATTTAAAAACTCCCCAACATTTATATTTTCACCTAATGGTGGGCATACACGCTACAAGAAATCGTTACGATCAGACTGTATGGTTCGAACGGTACCAATAAATCGCTACGTGTATGTTACAAAACTGCACAATTTCGTCCGATTTTTAAGACTGTGCAGTCGAACGAAACAGTACGAAAATTTCAATTGATTAACGGAATCGGAAGAATTGTGCCGACTGATCGTAACGTGTATGCGCTCGTTCAGTTTTCGTGTTCAGTTTTGTCGTCAGTCGCAGTTCGGGTGGACGTGCGCTGATAAACTGATACACGTTATTATATTAATACCTTTATTTTTGAAGGTTTCACTTCTGTGACGAGTGAATTGCACACATTTTAACGTCGTCCGTCGAAGCCATCGCTGACATGTGTGCGTCGGCACCGTTTATTGGAACGTCTGATCGTAACGATTTCTCGTAGCGTGTATGGCTTGTATGCCATATACGATAAACTGTACCGCTCGAAGTGTACAGTCTGATCGTAACGATTTCTGGTACCGTGTATGCCCACCATAACATAGCTAACAACCATTTCGATCACATCAGCTTTCGATTTTTTTTTTATCGAAAACGATTCATTCGTTTAGGAGCTAGGAGAGACATACAGCCACACGTTAACTTTATGACAACCCTCGTATTGCATTTATAAAAATAAATGCTATTCGCGCATACAATAGTTCCTTAAAAGCGTTATTTTTCCTATATTCTTTAACGGTGGAATTAAAAAAAAAGAAAAATCTGTCGAATTTACTGTTACACTTACATATTAGGAGACTCAGCCACATCCACCAGCTCATTGATAAGCTCAATATAAATCCGCTCCATCTTGTCCGAGTTGGCAATCTCATTGGCCACAGCATTCCCCAGTTTCTCCATAAACCCAGGGTCTTGCAGCTGGGCGTCCGTGAGGAATGCTTTGGCACGTTCAATAGCTGCTTCTGAGATGGTCAGCCGGGTGTTGACGGCCATGAAGTTACGGTGGATCGTCTCGCCAAAGGCTTGCTCTAGTCTGGAATTAATATAGCATTTAATAGCGTGCTTAGCGTAATTAGGTTCATTTTTGTGTAGCAACTGACAAATGGATAGATGAGACAATTGATGGTACATGGTCCCAGTCGCCCATGGACATAAGTGACACCAAAGGGTTTGCCGATGCGTTGCCGGCCAAAAAATAAAGTAGGGTAGGATAAGATAAGGTCCTTACCATGCCTTCATGATAAGTATGTAAAAAACTCAAACACGAAAAAAATTATGCGTCGACACGACAACTTTGACATAGTTGTCCTTTTTTATATAAAAATACATATGTATTATATTTATACTCATACAAGTTTTACCCAGCAACATTTTATTTTCAAGTCTTCTGAGAACCTTAGTGAAAAGCCTCTAGATCCAAGGTTAGGCGTTTTCTGTCAGCACAGACCATTTTATTAATTAGAATAAATAAACTCGAAGTCATTCTCACTTGATAATACTGGGTTTCTCACTCATCGGCGTCTTGAGGATAGCTGGCCACAGCGCCCTAGCGACCTCCCAGTCCTGCTTGGCGATCAATGGGCCAATGCGTGGGCCAAGCATGATGAACAGCGCCCCCTTGTGGCGCGCGTGCCACTCCTCCCCCTCCCCACCGGCCGCCAACAGATCCGCCAACTTCGGGACCAACGCTCGGTACGAGTATGGGTAGTGGCTTATCAACCAGTATAGGCGGACTTGGGCTAGCATTCGAACCTGTAAGACAAATATTATTATTGACTAGCTCTGCCAACGGCTTTGCCCTTGTTTTCGAGATAATAAGTACCCTGTATCGAAGTCCAGCTAATGTTTTACCTGCGTGTTAAATTTTATGAAAATCCGTCCAGTAGTTTTTGAGTGAATGAGTAACAAACATCCTCAATAACTTTCACATTAGTCAGTAGGAAGTGAAAACTGTTAATTCGACTTTTACATTAGTCATATTAGTAGGAAGTGAAAACTGTCATAAGTTAATTCGACTTTTAATAGGCAGCAGAAATATGACATATGAGCCAACTTACAATAAGTGGATATCGCCAACGAATTTATTTATGCGATAATGAAGAATAGCAATGTAATGAGCAATAACGACCATCTCTTTCAATTAGCAAAACAAATTGCCGGTCAGCATTGCAATCCTACTTCTGATTTGATCCCATTTCTGATTCCACTACGTGTTACGCCCCCTCCATTACTTACAAGTTACAACACAAACTCACCGTGCTGTAAGTATTAACAGACAGCTCAAAAAGCGCATTGAGCGCATCCAGTGCAGACGGCACGATCCCCGCATCGCACACTAGATCAAGGCGACTCTCGTCTTGCATGCGCGCAGCGTTCGCGTGTATCATCCGCAGGCGCTTCGCCCCCTCGGGGGAGCCCCCCACACCGCCGCGCCCGTCTAGAGCACGCTCGAGCGCGTTGTAGGAGCGCACGCGCGCTTCCAGACCCGGGCCGGTGCGTTGGCCCTTCAGCACTATTATGCGCTCCCAAACCTGTGTAAGCATAAAGGGTCTTCTAATAAAAGTTTTGTATTCAAAGCAAGCATTAATAGGCTTTAACTAACTTAGTGCGTATTACTACCGAAGACTACATAGCCATTTGCCATTTGATCAAGCATTAACTTGATATTATTATAAAAAAAATTGTTGGAAAATTTGTTTCCTTTCGATTCGGAAAACGTTAAAAGTGGGTCACTCACGGTCTTCCCTTTAAGCACTGACACATGGTGATTCGAGGGCAAGTAACTGGTAATGATAAAAAGTAATATTCTAAATTAAAAGCATTATTCAAAACTACCATCAAATTAAAGCGAATGAAGGGATTATACGGTAAGATAAAAAACGCATAAAGACAAAAATCGATAAAGACAGTCACTAAGTCCCACACAACACAATGATCCACATATTATTTTTTTTAATCTTTATGTCTAATACAGTTGGTATAAAAGGCGAGCTTAATGCTAAGAGCATTCTCTACCAGCCAACATACATACCTGTATAAGCAGCTCAAGCCCCTTGGTATCATCAGTCCTCTCGTCCAACATCTTCGCCTGGACCTGTTTTAAGAGCTGTGTGAGCACCACGCGGATGTTCTGTCCGTCCAGAGTGACCGCGTGGCGCACGCCGCTCGCGAACGGCATGTTCGCGGCTGGCACTTGGGACTCCACGCTACAAACATTAACATCATGAGCCCCTTCTAAAGAGCTCGGATAAATGTGATAAATATGAATGCGCCTTACTTGGCCAGTAAGGACGCAGATGTGGCCAATTAAAATCCTTTGACGAAAGAAACCTAGAGACTGAGTGGAAAAAACGGCGTTCTAAAATACGTCTCGCAGTAAGTAGCATACTAAAAAAATGGAACATGTATTGTTGACTACATCGACAGAGTAGTTACAGTTAGACAGAGTAGTTAGTACATTAGTGATACTCACAACATAATCATCTCTTCGTCCGGTGGCGGCAAGAAGTTGCTGCAAGACAGCACCGCATTCAATATGCGGAAACTCCTGAGTCGTCTGTTCCGACACATTGGCCTTTCATCGCTGACCCACTGGCGCAAACGAAGCACCTCCGGCTTGAGATATCTATCCACTAGCATCTGAGCACAATCCGCCTCCTCCACAGTAGGGACGTGCCACTTGAAGTTTGTCTCCTTGAGGTAGCACCCGCGGCCCCAATCTCTAATCGGCAGCCACTCCTTCGGCGCCGTACCGTAATCATTCGGCGAGCAACGCCATTCTTTCAGGTCCATATAGCTGAGGGAATTCAACGCGTGATGCAAACCCTCGCATGCCTTCGACTGCGCGTAATTCGCGTGAAGACGCAACGCCCTATCGAACACGGGGATGACTTGCTCCATGTACTTCATCAAAACCACGCCGTCGCATTCGATGCAGTGCACGAAGAGAACCATCCTGTATACTAAGTCTCGTGGGGGATTCTCTTCATGTAAAGCCTCGTCCGTCGACAGAAGCTCATGCAACTCAGAACACAGCTGCGGCAAAAACGCTGCTAAGGTCGACTCAGCGTCGATGCGAGCGAAAACACGCAGCAACATCCCGACGATGCTCCCCGATACATTGATTTCGAATGTCGTGTCAGTCGCGAACTCCTTGAACTTCCTGAGCGCTGCCTTGAAGATCTTCGGCGAGCACTGCATCAGGACAGCCGTGGCGGCGGATGAAATTGCCGTCTCCATAACGGCGTCCATCTTGCTGCGCACGCAATCAGAGTCCTTGGTCTCCATACGCACGTGCTCCATGACGCTCGATTCGATGATGGTGAACAGTCGGTCGATGAAGAGGCAGACAAAGTCCTCGAACTGAGCAGTTTGCTCACAAGTCAGACGCTCCTCTTCAGTCAGATCGGACCAGTGCTGGGGGGCGGAGCTGCAGTCTATAAACGGCACCATGCCGCTGAACATGAGGATGAATTGTAAAGTGACGAGGGTCTTCTTGATGTCGTTGGGGTCGAGGCCGGGGAGGACGGACATGAGGAAGGGGACGACGTGGGTAGGTCCCTCGGGGTAGTCTGCATCAGCTCCACGCAGCATCGGTCTAGCGACGGCTGCGACAGCTGACATGGCCGCTGTTACTCTGTGGGGCTCGGTTAGGGACACCAGCGAGGTTTTCAATCTTTGCAGCAGCGGTGGGATCACCAAAGCAGGGCGTAAAGTCGCCAAGCTATTCAGCCCGTTGGATATATCGAGGGCGCCACTGCGGCTGTACACGGCTTGCAGCGTCGGCTCGAGAAGCATGCTGACGAACTCGGTGATGTCCTCATCCCGCAGACGGTATTCATCCGGCGTCTGGTTCTCCCAGGTCTTCCTGAAACGCTTCTCGCGTTCGCGACGGACTCTGTAATAGAATTGTTGTTACTTTTTGTTGTTCGGGTAAGGCAGATTCTATCAAACTAGTATAAGCGTTACTCTGTGAATAAAATGGCAATTTAATGAAACAGATTATTTTAACATCGACATTAGCGACATAGACCCTTCTTCGCTTGTGCCCAGCTCCTTAGGTATTGATATTTTTCTATAGTGAAATAATTGATTTCATTCATATGTACCAAATGACTAATGGACATGT
The DNA here is from genome assembly GCA_911387775.1 of Thymelicus sylvestris. NCBI lineage: Eukaryota > Metazoa > Arthropoda > Insecta > Lepidoptera > Hesperiidae > Thymelicus > Thymelicus sylvestris. Next base: position 10,385,039 of record OU426905.1, on the reverse strand, counting down.
TCAGATCGCAATAAAATTCACCTATTCGAGAACTCCCTGGCGAGTTTCCGCAGTAAATCCCTCAGTTTGGTCGACCATCGGCCGGTGTTAGCACTGTGGAGGTAGCTCTCCACACCACCGAGGAACGACTTCAGATGCTTCAAAACCACGCCATCCGGACAGATGGTCCAAACTATCCAGGAAGCTACGTGCTTTAATTCTATAAAAAAACATTACTTTATGGCAATTTTTTTCACAAAATAAAGTAAATGTTAAATGTAGCAATTTGTTTTTTTTTTCTGCAAAAGGCCACTGTTTTACGTCATTATAAATTAAAAAGCAAAATGGTCCTTCGAGCCGGATTACTGTAAATAAATATTTAAAAAAATCGCCCTTTTATGTACCTAATTGACATCAATAACGTCAAAAGTATACGTGATGCTTTGCCGATCAAGGAAGAAAATAGAAGAATAAAGGACCACCTCTCAAGCCCATACGTATTTACCAAGGTTATGATTCCTGCAATACTGCATGTCTTTGAATCCAACGGGCAGGTTGAGAGCTTGGAGAAACCTCACAAACATCTTTGGCACATGCGGCGACCAATCCACGGCGCCGGGATTCCTCTTTGCTAAGCAGGCGAACAGAGTCATCAGATCCTGAAAAAACATAAATATGTACCTCTACAATATCTACACCTAGTATAAAAGCAATTAATATTTATATATTAACTAGCTGCCCGGACAGACCTCGTTCTGTCAAAAGGTTTTTTTTTATTTTGAGATGTAAGCTAGGATAGGATATCTTTCAAGTTGGATCAAACTGCACACGGTGTGCAAATTTGATTAAAATCGGTTTAGTAGTTTAGGAGTCTATCGCGGACAAACAACGTGACACGTAATTTATATATATTAAGATATTACTAAAGTTAAATTCTGTAGATATACAACGCTCACTAAACACGTTTCAAAAACTACTAAAGTTATGAAGATGGAATTTGAAAGGGGGTGGTTTATAGGTAGGAAACGTTAATAAAGCATCCCTACTAATATTATAAATGTGAAAGTGTGTTTGTTTGTCCGTCTTTCACGTCGCAAAGAAGCTGCTATATGGTATGGTTTTTGTGTGTGGAGTTAGTGAGGAGGGTGGAGAGTAACGTAGGCTACTTTTTACCGCGGTAAAACATCCCCATAAGGAGATCGATATTTTGTTAGTTACTAGATATTTATTTAGTTCCGGATTTTGTTAATAGATGGCATTAGTAAAATTCCGCGGGCGAAGCAGCGAAGCTGCGGGCAAAAGCTAGTTAAGGAATAAAAAAATAGGATGGAAGTTTATAAGGGGTGGGTGAAAATCATTATTCCAAAATGAAGGGTTTATTTATTTACTTTTTATTGTAAACCTAAAAAAAACAGATTACAAGGGGCGGACTGATGATAGCATTCCACAACAGTCAACCCTGTGCTACAGCTAAAACTTGCGATTTGTGCTACAAAAAATTTAAATATAAAAATGTGTCTACGTTACAAGTATTTTAAGCGTACGAAGTCACAAGTAACAACTAGTAAATAACTAAGTGAATAATCAAATCTCACCGCCACCCCACACTGCGTGTTATAGCACTCGTCCCATATAGTCATCATCTTGTCGAACCACAGCTCGTGGCCGTGCGCCGCGTGCTTGGTCTGCAGTCCGTTGGGCAGGAACACGACCAGTTGGCTCAGTATGTGCGTGTCGTTGGTCCATAGCGGGATTTGTGGGAGCATCTCGTCTAGGATCTCCTGCGTTGCGCTCAGTTCGAAGTATCTAAAATATTACATCGCTGTGTACAGATGGGTGCTAGTTAGCAGCATCAAGAACTTACAATAATGGCACTACCGATTCATACACTCTTATATATCCGTGTAAGACATAGGTATAATTAGTATTTCGCTCTTTTAGGAGGCTGTCCTAAACTATAAAGCGCGTAAGGGCACAGATATTGGGTTCGACAGAAATCGGCACAGCCGGGCCGTAAAATCGATTATGAGTGGATCGAGAAAAATGCCGCTTGTATAGTAGTCGAACGTTTAGTATGGTATATTTTGGAGCTAAGCGATAAAAAACAACTACAGGCATATATATGCCTGCATCGAGAAGCATAAGCCGATCGGCTCCAACCGGATATTTATGTATCTAGTAATTGCCTTGGACAAGCGAGCAATGTTGTTCAACGAATACAGCCGATTCGACTATACATAATTAGGTATGTGTAGTAGCCTTAAGAACGCCTATAGCGACGCAAAATGTTTGTGAAATGCGTCTTAGGCAAACGGTACGCCTAAGCGTAATCTCTAAAGACAGAAATGGGAAATAACTAGGTAGAGGGGCATTCGCTTATACATCTACTTATGATATTTGAGCAATAAAACCTGTACTTACGGCTTAGCGCATTTCACCAACGTCATGTAAGATCCTTCCAGAGACCTGCAAAACATATCAAAATACATCGTCTATTCCAAACAGCCATCGCCTTTCACCGTCAACATGCAACTTGCCCCACACCAGCTCTAAGGGAGACCGCCGACAACTACATTTTTTAGCGCAAAAGTGGCGCGAGCGATGCACATTTGCATAACTGTCGCGACACTGTATTGCTAGATTGCTACTATCACGCTTCGCAAATGCTACTGTAACCAAAAGTAGCGATGCAGCCGCGCGTTCACGAATCACTTTTTCTATATCGCTGCAAGAAGTAGCAGTGGGCGACCTCCCTAAATGAATCGGTGCTGAGAAAGGTGACAAGATGTGGTATGATCCCAACCGCCTCACACAAGCCCACCAAAATATGCGAATTAAATTTACATCGGCAATTCGTCGTTTTGGTCGAGTCCGAATATGTTTATGACGTCATCGAGCCCCTGCCCGGAAATGAATCTACGAATCATTTCGATCACACTCGCTTCACGGTTGTTATCCGATTTCCTAAACAGACAAGTTCAAGTCCATTAACTTAGGAATACTTACATCATTATTAGGCAGGAAATTCCTACTAGGAATAATAGCCGCGCCGTAAAAGAACATCTTTGAGCAATAATAATTATAATGATACCCGAAATTACCATTTTAAATTATTTTGATGTTTTCTCTAGTAAACCCATTGTTAATAACAATATTGATAAAATAATAAGTGCAACCAGAGATTTTTCGAGAACCTAAGGCGGAACTTTGAAATCTTTAGAGTGCAGTTTAATTCCAAAAAATTAAATAATTCAAATAATAATGTTTGGAAAGACAGATATCAAATTAATAATCGTGTAGAGACTCGTAAACCATATTATAGAGACACCTGTTGAGCATATGCAGAGTCCTTCATTTTATTCCAGTCTTAAACATGTAAAATAAAACAATATATTAGTAAAAACATAATAAAATACGTACGGTTGGTAATGGAACATTCCAATATGGGTGGAACTCTTGTTAAATATCTTATTGCCAAGATCGTAGAGCGGACGCCAAGCGAGAGTCAACTCTTCGGGAGAAATCAAATTCCTCTTTCTGTAAACAGCAAAGTATCCCATTGTTATTTAATGTATGGTTGTAGTTAGACTTTTTAGCAAATTGCTAATTATTGTGTGCAGTAGAATCAGAGCATTCGATCAGAGCATCAGAGAATTTTGGAACTATGTATTCTAAAGAGTAGTCTTACATAAAAAAAAGTAATGTACATTTAACTATACATCTTAGGTGCAGCGCAGACGACACTCTTCTTGAGCGATCGAGACTGCGGGCGCACAAATGTCTACATGGCGCGCAAACAGTCTATCTCGGATTTTTCGCAGACTCAAAGCACACGCCGCACACCTTTGATCACTCTGTCGGCAGAACTGTAGTGACGTACACGCTATGGAAATCACGCAGAGATCGCGATGCATTATTTTGTACTTGAAGTACAGAAAAAAAGAAGAAATAGAGAATTTTGGGTACATTCTATACTTTCGGAGAGATTACTGAAAGGACAGTTCCATATTAAACATTCAATTCTGAAACAATATCCGGATAAATTTTTCAAATTCTATAAAATATCTGTTACAACATTTAATGAACTGTTATCTATTTTAAGACCAGCTTTGACTCATTCGGAAACAATGAGAAAGTGCTGGTCTGTTTTGTATTTCAATCGATTTCTGGCGCCATGCTAATATCGCATACGTTACGCCCACCACTAACGAATGCAGATTGCAGACTGAAGTGTGCGCCGTCTGCGTTAGCGCGTGTTGAAGCAAACGTTGTATTTCTTTCGCACACCATGTGAGCGGAGCTGCGCGACGCGGTGCGGCGCGGGCTGCCCGAATTACACGTATTTTGTGTGCACCGCACTCATTGCGCGTCGTATGCGTTACTGCATATAATTGCAAAGGTTCTATTTTCACAGACTTAAAAGAGCGTCACAGACAGTGTGCCGTCTGCGCTGCACCTAAAGCTTCTGAAATTCAAAGTTCCTTTCGCATTTTTGCTAATTGAAGTTCTTTTCATAATAAAATAATAATAAGTAATAGTAATTATATAAATGGAATTACTTTAAGGATAGCTATAATGAAATCAAATCGTAGTGTAAAAAATCAGAAGATACAAAAGCTTAAAATATACCTGCGCACATCGCAAAAAAAAATCTGTCAAAGATTGAATGATTCCTTTTCATGTACAGGCCTTAATTCAATTATTCAAACACATGCAAGATACGTCATACTTACTTAGCAAGCATTACAAATAGTGTTGAAAATTTATGGATTTTGCATGGCTCTAGATCTGGTATAATAACCATTTCATATGCCAGCTTAATCAGGGCGATGTGGTCTTCCTTCGAAAATTTCAACCCATAAATTCTTATGTACCTGTAAATAAATAGATTTATATAAAACTGAGAACAGTAATAAAACATAGGCAGTGACATCTTAGATGATGGATTGTGGTATCATATGTGAGTGTGGGTTGAATCCTGCATACATCTAATTTTAATGCACATATTATTTAAAATTTGTGTTACCTATTTAAAATGTTTGGTGGATGAAAACAACTTTAATCTTATCTTAATCTTATGAAAATAGCAAATCTAAATCGTAACTCGAATGGTTTTTTTAACAGCATGGAGAAATAATAATAATGGTATTAATTAACAATTAAAATCAATATTACAAATATAATCCCTCCGAGGGCACTACCATTACCGGGCCGGATTTAGTCGACACCCATCGGGCATGGGATTGGTGTTAGTATTCTTAAGCCGTCCCAATATGGCATAGCTGAGCAATATGGCATGGTAAGCTTTTTATTTCGTCTAGTGGCAGTAGTTCGGTTATTAGTCTGGTCAACTGAACTACTGCAACTTTTTAGTGTCAGTGGTTTGATTAGTCCGGGTGACTTTATATTGCCTACTTTGTCAATAGTCAAAAAACAAACAAATAGACCAACTTATTTTACTGGGTGAGGAGATACCAACCTGCTTATTGCAAAGTTTAGCAATCAAAAAAATATGTTAAAACTATTATATTTTATGATTCATTCCAGAAACAGCTTGGTAGCTTGGGAATTATTATGAATTGAAGGATGAAGTGCCCTACAATCATGTCATGCCTAAGTATTGAATTGTATAATAATAAACAGGGTCAGATGACTAACAATAAAGGGACCCTGTGCTATAGACCCTTAGTTCCCAAAGTGGTGGAGGTGGACCTGGATCTGGAGGTGGACCCCCAGGGGTCCACGGGAGACTCGCCACAGGTCTACATTGGCGTGACAAAAAATCAATTAATTAATTTACTAATCAGTTCTCAGTTTTTCTTTTGAAAACTATTAATCTCTATATTGTAATCTAAACTCAGCCACAATAAAAATTTTCATAGTTAGATTTAATTTTCACATTTTTTGTCGAGTTTTGGTACTTATGACAGTTTGGAATATGGGAGAAATGTAGCTGCAGGAGGTACCGGAACCTAAAGTATCAATAAATTTGAGATAAAATAAAGCTTAGCTTAGCAGCAGCAGTTGTAAGCAATGACATCTGGAGATGGACATACTCATAATGTTAATTAACAACAATGTGCAATGAGTGTAAAAAAAAAATCAAATTAAGGTCTTTATGTAGGTACCAATTATTGTTAAAGATAATTATGAATCAAAAATTTCTAAATACATATCACAAAACTCATTCTTATAAAATAATGTTCCAAACAAGTATTTCATTTATGAGATGTAATAACTGTTACTTTACTGATAAAGATATTGGGTAACTGTCTCTTATCACATGATACTTTTATTTTATGACATGTACTTAAAGTCTTATACTCAATACAAAGATTATTGTAAGATTGATTATAAAATTGAAAAAAAATTGGTCAAAGAGTTTGTTTGGTTGAACACGCTAATCTCAGGAAGTAATGGTTCGAATTGGACAATTCTTTTTGTGTTTCATACTCCATTTATCGAGGAAGGCTATAGGGTATATAACATCATATATTTTAGTAGTTCGTTTTTTCCACAAATTAACGCGGGTGAAACCACTGGGCACAGCTAGTATATAATATAAACCATCATTTTCTATGTCCAAATAGTACATTTGAATATATTATTTGGAGATATTTTTTTCTATTCATCAATAGTGAGCAATGAGCGATATGAAGATAAGTGACCACTGTTGCAAGGACATTGAAAATTATTAGGCCATTAAAAATTATTTTTATAAAACTATTTACGTAAATCAGTTTTAATTTGAAAGCTATAACACAAATATTGTCCTATCATGTTGTGTTTTATAAATGAAGTTGATAATGTCATGCATTGCCAACTTAAACAATTGACTCTGATCAATAATGCCTTGAATAAAATAAAATGTTAATTATCATGTTAACACTAAACATACAAGTAAATGTAAGTTATATATTTAATCAAAGATGATAATTAATTGATTGATTTAAAGGATGATGAATATTTATCACTAAAGTCAATTGCTCAATTACTGAACTTGGGTCTTTAGTCATGTAACATAATATAATGATATAAGGCCATAGGTGCAGTGAGTATGTCAGGATTGGCAGAGTTTACACATATTTAAGGATGTTAAGGAAATATCTAAAGTACGCAAGTTTCAATGTGCACAAAGCCTAACATTAGACCATACATACACAGACATACTATACACAAAAACAGCTAGGCTATTACAATTTACCAAATAGTAGATCTAGACCTTCGCATAACACACAGCACATATTAAAAAATCATAATAAATAACTAAAAAGTAATTATAATTTATACAATTATTTATGATGCATATAACTGAGAGAGAATGCCTCATTTATGACTCATTGTTTTGTATCAGCAAAATCTAATCCTAACAAGGGTTTGTAACATTTTGAGTGAGGAGGTACAATAGACGTAAAAAGCTGAGTAAAAAAATTGAGGCTGAGGAGATTACTGATATGGGGCGATCCTTGAGTACGAAAATAACTCGTAAGTTATGATGGAGTTAAGAACAAACTATCATAATTGAATGAATAAATAAAATGTAATGCCTGTAATGGGTTACATTTTATTCAACGAGATTCCTCATTTAGAGGCAACCTAAGAGTAGTATCAGGTTAGCATTATCACAAAAGTTTTTTTTAACCAACTTCAAAAAAGGAGGAGGTATTCAACTGTATTTTTTTATGATTGTTACCTCAGAACTTTCGACTGGATGAAACGATTTTGATGATTCTTTTTTTAATCGAAAGCTGGTGCTTGTAATGTGGTCCCACTTAAATTTGAGCTAGATCTGACGAGTAGTTTTTGATTTATTTTGAAGTCAGTTATTTTTTTCTTGGTATAATTCAGATTATCAGATTGCATTGACATCCAAACTTAAGCAATATGCAAAATATCAACTCCATGGGATAAGTGGAAGTATTTCCAAAATCAGCTTGTAAGATTTGACCCATATGTGATGAGCGCTAACAAACTAATGAACAAAGCAAGTTAAATATAACCTGGAGAAAAGCTTTAGTTAAAATTCTTTTGTTGATTTTCAGTTTTCTTTTAATTAAATGGCAAGTAACCATTACCATCAAAGGTATTACAGGTACTGCAGAATAAGACTGAGGAATTTCTTTTGTGTCCTCAAAATAATAAATCCAGTCACATAAAATCACAGGTGGCAATCAGAACTTTTAGTGCACTTATGACAATATAAAAACATAAAATTATATGAAATTTCTTCTACATATAACTTTTTTTTTTAGATTGCCGCCTTTTATTCTATACAACTCAATAATAATTTAATTGATCATGCATACATATAATAGGACAATAAGATTGCTATTATCATAGTGTTGGTTGTTAAACAGTACAATGCCAGATGTAGGAAGTTCTGGGAGGCCGCCAGATTTTCGAGACATGGTCGACAACATGTTGCCAAAGGTTAAGATCAACTCAAACATATATCTACACTTTAAATTTAGCTAAATGCTGCTGATAACATCTCAATTTCAGTAATTTGTAACATTAGTGTATTTTTAAATGAGTCATTTTGCTTTCATTGAACGGTGACAAACATTATTTTTGCATGACATTTCAATATTTTCAAATACATTTTTCTAACATAAACTTTAATGCAATTCACAGTATCAGCAACTATCAGTCACAATTTGTAAATTTACTTTTTTTACATGAAATAAGCAAGTGCATGACCAAAATCCCATCTAATGGTAAGTGGCGATGAAGCACAAGATGTAGAGCGCACTTAGTAAAAGGCTTCCTCTTTTCTTGAAGACACCTAAAAAGTACCTACACACTATTTATGCATTTTTTTTTTTAGCTTTACGCTTTAACTCACCAACAATAGTTAATACCGCTCTTCGTGCATATCTGTTTGGCCTGATGGTTAGCTGGTAGAGAATGCATTTAAGCATTAAGCTCGCCAATTGTACCGTGTTTTTGTGGTCAATAAAGATTAAATAAATAAATAAATAAATAAAAAGTATAATAGGATGTAATAATACAGTTACAGATGTATACTCACTTCATAAGCCTCGCAGACCATACGCCGCAAGCTGGTTTCATCTCGCGCAGCATCACCGCTTTCGCCAGATTGGTCTTGACCTGCTCCAGAAATTTGTTCGACTCCTCATCCAATTCATTCGCGTACGGCAAAACATGATTCGTCAAAACTTCCTTCTGAGGCGTAAAGCCTAACTTCTCTATCCGGTCTGGGGGCAGGTCTACCTGCTCGAAATCCTCGTCCTGAATCATTTTGAAGACTTTCGCACTTTTATCTCATTTATTTTTCAACGATTATCCTCACAACTCGATGTTCACTATTGTCCACATTCACCCAGCTGTTACAAACGTTACTGCCAATAATCACTTCAGATCGATACCTAATCGTCATACACAATCAAATCAACATAAATTTATACAAGTCATGTAGGTAGATAATTTTCTTGAAAATCCGAAATCCCAAAGACTTCTTCAATGAACTCCAAACCAATCAATATTTTATATTGCGTTCCATTTTACGGCTTTGTTAACGACTTCGACGACATCCACAAGAAACAGTTTCTGAGTTTAAACAGTGACAAGTCAAGAAGTAATATTTTGCACTGTCACGATCTTGTCAGTTGCGCGCACTGTCATCATCCTGTCATCATATTAGTCATCATCAAGAACTATTTAACTGGACTTCAAACTTTGAATCTAGGTACCTGAAGACGGATTACGTGACAGTGGATGAATATTTTTCTGTGGTGTCCATGTAATTTAAATCCCAGGTTAATTAATTCAATTAAGCAAATAATAATCTGCAGAAATTAAGTCACAGGTGGTGCAATGTTTTAATACACATAATTTACAATATTCCAAAAAATATTTTGCGTTCCATTTTACGGCTTCGTTAACGACGACGTCCACAAGAAACAGTGACAAGTCAAGAAGTATTATTAAATTAGTATTAAATTAGTATTATTTTGCAATATCACGTCCGTGTGTTGCGCGCACTGTCACCATCCTGTCATCATATTAATCATCAATCATCATCAAGAAAATTTAACTGGATTTCAATCTTTGAATCAAGGTACCTGAAGAGTGAAGACAGATTACGTGACAGTGGATGAATATTTTTCTGTGGTGTCCATGTAATCAAGAATCTGACAGTGACTGGGTGGTGGACTACACTTATTAATTATTATTCATTATATTCCATAAATGAGTGGTTGGAATTGTCATTTTGAAGGACTTCTAATGAAATGTGTTATTTGAATATTTTATTTTTATTTGAGTACTTTGTCTAAATAAAATGCATTTGGTGTACAAATTCATGTCAGTTGCTGAAAAATCCTAGAAAACGATTTTAATGGCTTGTTTACATTTGTATCGGCTGCAAATCGACCCTATTATAGAAAAAATATTTATCAATATTTTCAAGCATTTTGAAGAACTTATAAGACTTAAAGGACTGTAATAAAATTGTAAGTGTCCATATGGACTCAATACGATTCTGAAGAACAACCTTAATCCAGGCCTGATTGGTCGAAAATATTCAATCAATGTCACGTTATACGTCTTCAGGTTCCTCTTCGAAGCTTGGAGTCCAGTTGTAAATATGAACTTCTTGGTCATCGCGAGATACTCCTTTACACGCAAACAATGTAGGTATTATAGCTAAGCAAAAAAGTCATTAAAATCGGCCGAGCATTTTCGGAGGAGTTCGATCACAAACACCATAATAAATCCGAGTTGTTTACATACGCACGGCACACGAAATATGCAGAGGCACTTGTTTTTGTATCGTTCATCTTTTGCCGTGAAAAATATTTGAGAAATTGGATAACTATTAAATTTTGGAATAATTAAATAAAAACAGTTTTTACTCGTATATTTTATTCCGTAGATAAAAAATATATAAATAGAGTTAGATGCTTAATAATTAAAGTATAGTCCCCGTGAACTAAGATGCCCAATTTGTCGTTTGCAATCACAGTGACACTAGAGATGTACAAAAAAATCGGTTCACGAAAGAAACCAATTTTTGTAACAAATCGATTCAAAATTGTAAGACCTTCTAATCGATTCGATAATTAAATTGTAAACTAAAAACCGTAACATTTAGGTACTTCCCAACTACCTCAATTGAGCTACATATATCGTACCATGTATTCTCAATATTATGTATTTACGACTCCAAAAAAATATTCTTTTGTTTCTTCCTAACAACTCATGCTGCTAGATATGCATGGAAATATCCGAGTCGGCAAACAAGCTGACGATCCACCTGATGGTAAGTGGCTGTCGTCGCTCATGAACATCAGCAACACCAAAAGCATCACTGTGCGTTGCCGGCTAAGAAAGAGAAGAAAAAGAAAGAAAGATAGATCATGATAGAATGAACTCATCCGCTCAGTTTCATTATAATATTTTGAGGTAATATTATGAGCGTCAGGGAAAAAACTACAGTGAATAAATTTACTGTTTATGGATGGCGAAGTGCCCATACATAATGGAAAATGTCCTTTGTTAGCATCCAATTCGTCGTGGTATTCTTGGGTACCTAATTTTAAATTCAAATGCAAGTAAATCATTTTTAACAAAGTAATTAAATTAATCAATTTTCATTTTTAGGGTTCCGTAGCCAAATGGCAAAAAACGGAACCCTTATAGATTCGTCATGTCTGTCTGTCTGTCTGTCTGTCCGTCCGTCCGTATGTCACAGCCACTTTTTTCCGAAACTATAGGAACTATACTGTTGAAACTTGTTAAGTAGAAGTATTCTGTGAACCGCATTAAGATTTTCACACAAAAATAGAAAAAAAACAATAAATTTTGGGGGTTCCCCATACTTAGAACTGAAACTCAAAAAATTTTTTTTCATCAAACTCATACGTGTGGGGTATCTATGAATAGGTCTTCAAAAATGATGTTGAGGTTTCTAATATCATTTTTTTCTAAACTGAATAGTTTGCGCGAGAGACACTTCCAAAGTGGTAAAATGTGTCCCCCCCCCCCCCCGTAACTTCTAAAATAAGAGAATGATAAAACTAAAAAAAATATATGATGTACATTACCATGCAAACTTCCAACGAAAATTGGTTTGAATGAGATCTAGTAAGTAGTTTTTTTTTGATACGTCATAAATCGTAAACCGCAATTTACATCGATCAAAGTTACAACAAACTTCAAGAACTTTTATATTATGTTACTTGCTGCTACGGAACCCTTCATGGGCGAGTCCGACTCGCACTTGGCCGCTTTTTAAATTCCGATTATAGTAATGTATCGATTATGATTGGTTTTAGAAACGGTTTCAGGCCGTCACATCACTTTGCGTCAGTTTTGTTTTAGGCCTCTTCATCTATCATTGTTTCGACGTCAAATATTTTTAATAAATTTTACATAAATTATGATGTGAAGGGATTTTTACTAGATTATAACGTTTACTATGATTTATAATCAACACCAATGAAAGTGAGTAAGGATTTTTAACAAATTTTGGAAAAATCCTTCGTCCGTAAGTATTCAACTATTCATGTCAAGTAAATGATTATTCCATTTCGCTCGAAGACACCCATACAATGTTAGTTCATATTAATAAATGGCAGCTATCATTATGGGCATCTTAGATAATTTTGACTATAATATAACCTATTGCAACTAAATAGTTATAAAATCATTGTAAAACAAAGAGCATTTCAATAAATTCGAGTCGTAGGAAAGGATCTTAATTTATTGGCAATAATAAAATATCAACAACAAATAGTACACTGTACAAGGTTCAAGCATTTCTAACGCGACTCGGTATTTTAATTTCGAGACTTAGTTCCGAAGCTCCCAAGGACCGTAGGAACCTCATAATAATATTGTCATTCATACAGTACTTGTCATAACAATATAGGTGTATGCCACAAACCTGTATACCCAGAGTAGACACGGCAAGTTCATACAATTCACGTGTAACAATTAGGATTTGAAATCCTAATGAGGCGCCGTGTCATTTAGTCGGACTTTCATTGCTATTGGCAACAGATGTCAACTGAAATAACGAAAAATGCCTGATTTTAATGTTATAAACTGTAGAAAATCTACAAATATAGTTAGGAAATATAAAGAAAACATTTTCTTTCATCGCTAAGTAATTTCGTTATAAAATTGTGTTCCTATCTATTTAAAATAAATTAATTTAATGTTTATTGTGGTTTTACCACGTTTTACAATGTCGAGCACTTACTGAGTATATGTACTACATACTACACAATACATTGCTCATTTTGGTTTAAAAAATTTAGGGTTTCTTTGTTGGAACATGCAATGAAAATACAACAATCGTTACTATCAATCGTTGCTAAGTAACGCTTTACTTCGTGGTACTGTCAATATTGTCGTTTTTCGGTCAAATATAGTATATAGTGTTTTTCATTTACCCTGTCTTGTCTCGATTCTAATCGATTTTGAGAATCGTCGAATAAATAAATATTCTCGTAGACATATATTTAGTAACACAAATTTTATTCCAAAGGTAACTAACTGTATTTTTTTTATAGTTTCGTCATATCTGTTCGCCCGTACGTCCGTCCATTCGCAACTTAGTGCTGAGAACCTAAGAGCTAGAAAGGTGTAATTTGGCATGGATGTACATAATTATTTATTAAAACTACAAAGTCGTAGAATAAAATATTAAAAATATTTATTTACCGCAGTTCAAGTGGGGATGGATTTTTTTCCTTGGCTACCCAATACAGATAGTGTAAGGTATCGTTGCAAAGATAATATTTAAAAAAAATATTATGGGTTCGGTTTAAAGAACATTATTGTCATATGAATACAACAATTTCACTAATAGGTGAAATAATTTTATTTCATTTTCACTAATAATTCTAATAAGGAAAACGAGGTAAAATTATAAAATGCTAATTTTCTTAAAAAAAAAAACTAATAAAAGTGATAATTTTGGTTCAAGTTTTCGTCTCCCCTGCCAGCTAAAAAGGTGGCGTTCGACATGTGAAAAAATTCACACGGTTACGAAATATTTGCAGGTTAACGAGTAATAATCGATCAACTTACAAGTATAGAACCCTACATTGCGCATGGCCTTACAAGCTCTTGACCAGTTGTTTTTCATCAATCAAAAAATTTTTTCAAATAGGTCTAAATTAATGGTGGTACATTTTTGTTATTTTGATTATTAAATTACAAAGGTTTTGATTTCAATAAATAAATGATTATATTTTGTTTTAATTCTCTTTTTTTATTTTGCATAAAATTTTGAAGTAAGGAATTTAATATGATATTGATCTGTTTATTTATATTTTTGAAACGTGTTTATAATTTTAATAAAAATTTAATAAATTTTATAATTTGTGTTTATAATAAATAATCAAGTTAAATCAAACTCACCCCAATGATATTTAATAACAAAATATTAACAAAAGAAAATTATTTATTTGGTTTTATTCAGCATTATAACCTATACGTACAATAACAAACAACCAGACTGATTATAATCGGTTATCGATATCGAGAATCGGTAAGAAATCGGTTTCGTATTGGTATTGCTAGGATGAGGTATATCAATCACTAAAATATTCTTGTGACATAACATTGTGTCAAAAAAAGTGACACGCTTGGTTTTCATACAATTCGAGGTACATGCCTCATCTACTCTAGGTATATATGTCTGTGGTGTATGCGTATTTTGTAGACACGTCACATCAAACGACATCTTTAGGCGTTGTGTATAAACTAGCAGCGAACACAATGTCTCTCTTTATCGCGACGGAAGCGTCCGCCATCTTCGCCTGTAGTTTCGGATCCCCAATGGCTACAGCTGCGTCTTTCACGTCGACTAGCAGCTGAAAATAATATTTGTGTTAATATTAATGCTGTTTACGATAATATTTAAAAAATCAGACAAAGTAAACCTTAACATAGGAGTATACCTACTACCAATATTGAATTAAAATTTAAAAATCCCCCGACAGTATTATTTACACTAAACACAGCTAACAACACTCTCGATTAAGACACCTTTCAATCAAAAAAACTAGTGGAGTATTAAAGTAGAAGGAAGGCCATCTCTGTATATGAAAACTGCGGTGCGGTCTACAACAGCTATGTTCGAATATCTATTTATCAGACACTAGCGCCATTTATTCCGGGTGGGCATAACTCAGCAAACTTCACTCCGTCTACAACAGCCATGTTCATATATCTATTTTTAACACACTAGCGCCATTCTGATGGCCATTATTGGAACCTCTATTTTCAGTAAACAGCTGTAACATTCAACTTTCCCCTCATATGAGATGGCCCTCCTTCTACCTTCTATGCTCTATGGTCGGGGGTTAAAATACATTAGTATTACCTCATGCAACTGCTGGATGCACCGTACGATGATGCCTTCCTGCACGTCAGTGAGGTCCATGATCTCGGCGAACGGTTTCTCCAGCGCCCACTCGTAAACCACTCGCACGAGACCGAAGTTCAGCCTTTCCTGGCTCTCGAATTGTTCCACCTGGAATTATGTATCTGTATTAATATGTGAAGGGACATAGGACTGTATACTTCATTTTTTAGACCAGTCTTGTTAGGTAAACAATGTTGGCACTACTGTTCATTGAAATATTAACTTAAATTAATTTACAACAAGAAACAAACCACAGACTTCAAATTAACTCAAAAAGTACTCGTCAGATCTCGCTCTTTAAATGACAAGCAATTACATGACAAGCATCAGCTTTCGATTAAAAAAAATAATTATCAAAATCGGTTCACCCAGTCTTAAGTTCTGAAGTAAAAAACAAAAGTTGTATTTTAAATAAAATTACAAGTTAGGATAAGAAGACACTTTAAAATTGTTTATCAAATAAGAGTCGCCTAAAAAAATGGAGTATAGGAGCGTCTATGGCCAGTTAGTTGGTCCTTGAGGACAGAAGGACGCCTCCTTGTACAGGGCACCAAGAATCGGTAATATCCAGCGCAAACATGACATAGTTGCTACTTCCGTTGCCATGGTAACCGTTGTCAAGGCGGATTTAGCTAGAATCACTCACCATGTACTTCGACTCGATCCCGCATATCTCCGCATCAATCTGTTCGATCGTCTTCACTCCCTCAGCCAGTTTCTCTGTCAAATTCTGTTCTACGTTCGTCCTCGCCTGAAACACGAAACAGCTGAGCAGAGCTGCTATCTCCGCGGGATTCTTATCAGTGAACACATTCCGGAATACCAGCTCAGATATGATCAGCTCATTAGTTCCCATCCCGCACGCGACCCGACCCTTCAAGATCACTCCATCTCGTTCATCTATGTAGTTCAGCTCACGGAGCACTAATAGTCTTCTTTGGTAGTCGGGGTACAGAGCCAAGTTCTCGAAGGAGAGGAGCCGCTTGTACTTGTCGCGTGTTCGCTCGCATTGCTTACGTTCGTATACGATCGCAAACTCCGATTTGAAGTTCGCTATATCCGTCGCCTTCTTCACTGTTTCTATTTCAGCCTGTATAAAATATAAACATTTTAATAGTTTTATTGGAAACAAAATTAACAATAGCATAGATTAACAATAGCATAGGTTCACTGTGTAACTAGCCAACAAACTGACTATCCAATGTCGTTTACAGACACGAAAAAAAATAGCGATCAATACTTTCCATTATCGCTTATTTTTCGTGGCCGTGAACGTTGTCTATGTTTTTTTTCCATACAGAATAAGTTAATGCTTGACCACAAAAATCACCTGATGGTAAGCGGGAATGAATTCATGGATCGTAAAGACTACTACCTTACTAAAAGCCTATTCACTGTTGACATGAAGACACCTACATTATAATCTATGTGCAAGCGTTGTTCATGCTCGCTTGCTTGTTTTTTTATTTTATGTATTATTTCCCCTGATTTTATTTTTCAGATACCTTGATTATTATTATATTTTTTTATTGCAATAAATCTAAAAAATATAATATACTAAATAAATTATAATTAATATTTCTATTTATTTTGCTGTGCTACTGCTCGCATGATACCAATACAGTAGTCGGCGAACTTTGGTCCTGAACGTATTAACTAATCGCTTGTACGGAACTATCCTTCTGTATATTACTACTATGTGTATCAGCCAACCGAACCCACCTGCAGCGCCCGCATCTTGTCCAACGCTTGCAGTATCTCCCCGCTAGTGATGGCGAGCGAGTGCGTGAGGCTGACCCGCTCGAGCGCGGCCGCGCCGCTGCGCACCGCGTGCGACACGCGCAGCAACTCCTGCACTGCGCTCGCGCAACTTGACCCTATCGGGGCGTCCTTGAACCTGACACAATGTTTTTTGTAACTAAATAAATAATAATCTAAATACTAACAAAAAATAACCGACTTCAAAATTACTCAAAAAGTACTTGTCAGATCTCGCTCAAGTTTAAGTGGGACCACATGACAAACAACAGCTTTCGATTGAAAAAAGAATCATCGAAATCGGTTCGCCCAGTTGAAAGTTCTGAGGTCACAAACATAAAAAAAATATAGTCGAATACCTCCTCCTTTTTTGAAGTCTGTTAAAAATACACACAGTTACTAGAAAGTGGTTTTAATTGAGTGAGTGAATTAAAATAAATAGTAGATTTTCTTTTCATTGTGAATGGCTCATAGACAAACTAGTTTTCTTAACTTAAGGAAGGAAAGAGAGAGGTACCTGGGTATTTGTCTATTCTCCCAATCTTTGATGATGATGTTGGGATCAATTTTGAGATTCGTTTTGGTTACTGCTATCACATTCTTTGGTGCTATACATAATATTGTGTGGTCCATTGTACTTTCTTCAGTTCCTAAAATATTAAAAAAATGGCTTAGTGCTGTAGTCATATTTATATTACGCTATTTCTTCATAGCAAAAACGTCATTATTACTACTCTATCAATATCTTATTTACGGTAAAACAGAGAGATGAAAGACAGAAAAAAACAAACCTATGTAATCATACTGAGCCGAGAAACTTAGAACTCTATACCAATTTTCATCTACTTCAAAGTTATACTCGGTCGTTTCTCGCTCTGCTGTGTTTAGCGCTAATATCTTGTAGGGAGTCAACCGGGGACCTGAAAACAGTAAATAAAATATTTGCAACCTGCAAATGAAATAAGATGATATTTTTCCGATTTTATAACACTAATACCTTGTTTAGATTAAAGATGAATAAGATGCTACGTCATTAATATCAAACATTACATTTTAGCATTAATAACATACCTACTTTAAAATTACGTTGCATATTGAAAAAACAATGATCAAAATTTTACCAAAAAGAAGTAACCAACTTCAAAGACACAGCCTTCGAAAAATAAATATTCAAATCGCCGTATACCTATTCGTATATTTAAGGAGACCCCTACATTTCTCATAGATCCCACCAATCTAGAACCCTTTCAAATAATAAAATAATTTTTCTAATCGGTAGAGAAATGAGTGTCCTAAGATCAATAAAAAAATACAACCAAATTGTGAACTTCCTTTGTTTTTGACGTCTGAAGAAATAACACTACACATACAACATAACTCACCGCTGGTGTTCAATAAAACGCCCAGTTGATTGATGTAAGGCCCCGACGAGAATATAATGACCTTTCCCGGCACTAATTCCTTGACAACCTTCGCCTGACTCAACAGTATCGGCATTATTTCATTCAACACATCAATGTACGCAGACGCTGTGTCATAGAAGGTCGATAACGGCGCGAGATGCGGCGCTAGGGGTGTGCTACACTTCTTCTCATACTCCTTCTCAGCTAACTCCAAATGTTTCCTGTTCTTATCCGCTTGACAGATCTGATTGAACTCCCGGAAGGAGCGCTGCATCATACCTAGGACTGATACTGTCGCTGCTCTGGAAAGAGATTTGGTTTTTGGAAGATAGATGTCGCCGCTTTAGGGGCCATCCAAAATTACGTTACACTAATTTCATGACTTTTTGACCCCTATCCCCCGTCCTTGTCACAGCAGGTCACATTTGTGAGACCTCCCCCCCTAGTGTGACGTCACATATTATGAAATTTTACACCTAGAAATTATTAAATTCAAACAGCAGTTCCGAAATAAGTTTTATTTCCTTTACATTGTTTTTTAATATTTTCCTATACCAATTTATTCGATTGTGAAATGTGACGTCACGAAATTTAGGACCCCCTTCCCACCCCTTGTCACACTACATCGACCCCCTTCCTAACGGGTGACGTAATATATAGATCGCCCCTTATCGGTCATTGTAGTCTTAAGAATTTAAATACACTGGATTGATTAACAATGGTTAGCAGGTAGAGGATGATATAAGTATTGCTATTTGCACCGTGATATTTTATTGTCGTCAATGATAGTTAAATAAATAATTTACGGTTTATACTGAGTTATATCGATATTACAGTATTTGTGATATTTGTAGGGAAATATTCAGATTGCCTAAGACACATGTAAAGGCACCTTCATAAATCTATTAACATCATAGGCCTTATTTTATTTCACAATAATTATGTGCTTATTAAATTTTTTGTCTTAATTTGTTCTTAATGAACCGCACTTTTGTGCGCTATGACACTCATAAAATTTCATCAAAACTGATTCAGTACCTTTTAATTTTAATTCCATGAGTTATTTATTTTGTCCACTGTGCGTCTAACGCTCCAACTCAGAGTCACTAATGGTTACTTAAATCGCTCTTTAGTACAGAATTTGTATGGTGATTCTTTACTAAGGAGCGATAAATTAAAGTAACCGTTAGTGACTCTGAGTTGGGGTGTAAGTAGGCCTAAGTGTCACAAAACCCTTACCTCAACAGGCTAAGTATCATGGCGTAGGTGAGCCTGAACTGCGAGGACAGTTTCTGCGGGATGCCCAGCATCATGCCCTTCAGGGTGAGCTGGTCGGGCACCTCGTCCTTGCACAGGATGATCACCGTACCCGTCTTGTCTAGACCTGTAACAAACATAATAAATAAATAAATAACGCTACACACTCATAGCCCCACACTAGGGTTCCCTGTGTCGTGGGTGCCATGGACAACACACTAGACAAGGACATTCACACCCAGACCGAGAACAGAAATTCAAACTCATCATTCAAATTTCCGCCTCGCTGGGAATCGAACCCATGACCCTCGGTGCGGCGATCCGGCATGGTAACCATTGCGCCACACGGGTCGTCAAATAAATAATATACAGCTAGTTTATATTGACGCGACTATGGAGCGTAATACCATTATTACATCCATGCCAAATTACAGCTTTCTATTGCTATCTATGCCAAATTATAGCTTCTTTTATTTATTTATTTATATTATTTATAAACAACTAGCTGCCCGGACAGACTTCGTTCTGTCAAAAGTTAGTGGTAAATATTTTTTTTTATTATTAAAACCTTCCGTGTGCCATAAGGAACAAACAAAAAAATTTGCCGAATTGGTCGAGCCATTCTCGAGTTTTGCGCTTAGCAACATTCATTATCTTCATTAATTCATTCATCTATTATTATAAAGAGGAAAGATTTGATTGTTGGAATGCATTGAATAGGCTCTGAAACTACTGAACCGATTTGAAAAATTCTTTCACTGTTGGGAATCTACAATATCTCCGGGTGACATGGGCTATATTATATTTTCAAAAAATGAGGGATCCTTAATAAAACTCCAATAATATAACCCAAGATGAAAAAAGCAAAGCGAGGACGGTTACTCGTTATTTATATAGACAACACATACCCCGCCTCCCGGCGCGCCCCGCCATCTGTATGTACTCTGCGGGCACGAGCGTGCGCGACGCCACGCCGTCGAATTTAGTGACCTCGTCGAATATGACGGTGCGCGCCGGCATGTTCACGCCCATCGCGAACGTCTCCGTCGCGAACAGGATCTTTACCTGGACGTTTGGGGTTTTAATGATTTAAATACACATGTCAGTAGGAAACATGTATGTTAATGTTATAGGATTATTTTGTTATGTTATTCAAGTTAGTAATACCCATAAATACGAGTAAACGGTATACCTAAAGTTGTGATGTTTTTTAAGCTTCAATATAATTAGAATACAGGCTATATAAGCTATATTATTACAATTCTATTGAAAAAGATGGAATGTTCGACTACGAACATACGGATACTAATCCGTGAAAACATTCAAACTGAGGATATGACAATCACATAATAGCAATTTATTTGCAGGATAACACCATTACGTCATATTCAACAATATGAGCGAAGGAATATTTTAAGTTTAAAGTATACACATATATTATTGAATTTAAAGTATTTTTAAGCTATATTTATTTATATTAATAACAACTTACATGCCCAGTCTGGAATAACATTTCGACAATTTCTTTCAACAGCGGCAAAATACCGCTGTGATGAACGCCGACTCCGTTTTCTAGGACTCGTTGCAAGCGAATAATCTGAAAAGGTATTAATTATGTAAGGAAATAAGTGAGCACTTCATATTTTAAATTTATGTTCACATTTTAAAATTTTATAATTTAATTTTATTTAAGTCAAGTATTTTTTTTCCATAAAATACAAAAAAGACTAGAATTTATATATGATTTTTAACTCATCGCGGACAATCCCGACTCGATAAAATATATCGATATAAAATACAAAATTCCTGAGTACTCGTTTACATTCAAAATATTTAGGATGTTTGAGTATAAAATATTTCACAATAACCTGCGGTAGTTTTCTGTCCGGTTCCTTCAGTCTCTGCAAGCACCGGTTGAAGAAGGAGCGAATGTGGCTCTTCTCTTTACCAGTGGTGAGGTCCACTGACATCAGGTTGGCAGCGTTTTGATCGCATCTGAAATACATTATTGATAACTGGCACACCTTAAAGTCAAATTCAATCGACGAATCACCACCTGATGGTAAGTGGTGACCATCGCAAAGTACATTACGACGGGAGCAAAGTGAATAGAGTTATCTGCAATATAGCTGCTTTGTAGATGACTCTTTTCACTTTGCACTCGTCGATTAGCCATACCAAGGACATCACTGATCTGGTCGACCAAGCCACGGGAGACACATTAGTGTCTGGCCAATACCGCAACCCAAACACCTTAGAATAATAACGCCTAGAAGTAGCGTCTGAAACAAAACATAAGAGTAAACGCGTGCCATTTCATTATCCTTGTGTGCGTGAGCTGTATGTATCTACGCTCTTCTAACGCACACAAATATATGGCTCCAGTGTTACCATCATCGGGCGTTTACCCACAAAAAATGGGAAAACGTGCTGCTTTGTTATGCGATGATTTGTCATGTGTTTGATATGATCTTTAAATACATAACATGAATATGATTATATTCATAAATATATTACATGTTTTTAAAATAACAGCAAATTTATCAACCATTAATCTTATGATGAATGCCGCCGTTTAATGCGTTTAAATTTAAATGCCTGTATGATTGTGTAAATTCACATTATGACGCATCTTCTGTGAGAAACATTTTCGTAAAACATTTATACAAAACGTTATCAAACCAAAAAAATCATATACAAATGTTATGCAAAACATATTTGTGTTAGATGTTTGTATTTTTTCGCGAAAATTAGTTGCAGGAGACGCAAAACTATAATCTGATTAAAAAAAATTATGACAACTACTATAAAAACCTGTTTGATATCAAATGATATAGGAAGTATCGGTGAATAAGGATTTCAATAATAAAAAAAACGTTTAACATATTGAAATTTAGTATTTATTTAACCATTCTTAAATTAAAGCAATACATTCCCATTTAAAAGCCCTGTAATTGTATCTGTTTCTTAAAAAAATTTCGCTTTGATTCAACATCTCTCATAATATATATGTATAAGTTGACATCGCTGACAATATAGTTTTACAATTAACCTCTAGGAAGTCTAGGATATAGCTACCTGAATTTTACCTTTTCATTGTTAAGTACCTAAACACCAACTTAACGGCGGAGCCGGAGGCCGCTCCATCCTCAAGCAGTTAGCTTGACATGAGCTAATGCATTTTACATATCTAGGACCTTAGGTACCTTTGCTGGCACAGCACCACGGCGTATTTTTCGCAAACCTTTTTTTGTTGTGTACATATCCTTTTTATGAAAATGCATTAAACAGATCTTTGTATTTTTAGTAGGATTATATTTACCAACTTTCTTTAAACTCAACATTAAGAACCAACTAAAAACATTGTGTGAATTTTTCCCCCACAACTAGCAACACTGTGTAGTGATAGGTTATTGTGTTTCAAATTATTTGTTTTTAGTCGATTTACGTACAGAAAATCTATAAAATGTAAGTATTTACCTATGAAATGAAATTTGATCACTTTTATTTTGTTTGTCTGATGTGCTAGAACACTTCTTTATAGTGCAGACAGTCATTTTGAATTATTTTCCGCGAGCTGTGTTCGACTTAACGTGACGATGAGCACTGACAGCTCGCGGAACAAACTTAGCCAGATATGGCTAAGTTTTAGTTGCGCGTTTTTCGTGCTCGCAATAGGTTTCTAGGCGTTATTATTCTAAGCCAAACACGTAAAAACATTATACAACCGATTTTAGTTGGGGTGTGGTAGTTAAGCAGTCTGATAAAAATCCTACCAACATGCAAGTATTTTTTTCTTTCCTTTAATTTTTCAAGTCTCCTTTTCAAAGAAGTTCTGAAGTAACAATCATAAAAAAATGCAACCAAATTGAGAACCTGAATTTTTTTTAGTCGATTACATACAGAATACATATTGTTAGTACTAAAAATAAGTTCTCAGTAAATTACCTATTCCGTGAGAGTGTGAACGCTACCACGGGCAGTTTGTCGTTGGTTCGCAGGTGGTCTATGAGAGCTATCCACATGGTCTGCTCGGCTTTAGGATTCTGGTACATTTTGCCACCTGCAGAAATATGTTCCAAATTTATACCATAACTAGAGCATTGTCCGCTTTTTTCGGGACAATAAGTTATATCTTATGCCAGGTCATTGTCTGCCTGTGTGCTATATTTCATGAAAATCCGTCTAGTAATTTTTGCGTGAAAAAGTCGATAACAAACATCCATGCAAACTTACAATATTAGTAACATTGGTGGATCATGTATCATGGGAGCAAAGGTCTTTCTTTAATCTATACTCTATACTAATATATAAAGAGGAATGATTTGATTTTTTGTTTGCATCGAATAGGCTCCGAAACTACTGAACCGATTTTAGAAATTCTTTCACTGTTCGAAAGCTACACTATCCCCGGTGAACATAGGCTATATTTAAAAAAAATTAGGGATCCTTAATAAAACTCCAATAATGTAACCCAAGGTGTAAAAAAATAGGAAAACCGAAGCAAAGCGAGGGCGGTTACTCGTGTTTTATAAACTAAAATGTATAAAATGTGTCTGTAAATACATTGTATGTATATTAACATAAACTTAAAAAAATGACAATTACCTTTTGGCCCGAATCCCTTTTTATAATCATTTTCTCGTGCCTTCTTAGCGGCCACAGCCTCATTGTACCCTCGGAGCTGGAAGTTACCTTCTTGGTCCAGCACCAAGAACCGCTCGTTCTTTGACTTGCCACCAGATCCTACATTGAAAGATGTTAATTTGAGACGGACCTCTAAAAAACTATCTTTGATTTAGTGTGGAACGAACGCAGAGTAATGTTTTTGCATACAAAGTAACAACGGATAATTTTTACGTTTCCATAGTATTGCTGTGCATTTGTCATGATATGATACATTCGAAAAAGTGACAAAAATAATAATAAAATCATAGCACGTGAAATGTGAAAGGCACAAGGTTCACTCCTGAGGCGTTTACCAGTTTTTTTTACAATATTTATTTAGCTTGCTCTGTTTGTTGTTTATTTCTTTAACTATGGACCACTACTTACTGTAAAGTATGTGTAATCTGTACATACACTGCCACACATATACACATTACACACATGTATCATGACTCAGCAACTCATCAGCCTGAATAGTGTTGTTTAGCCATCCTTTATAAGTAAATCGACAACAATAAAACCTTGGCTGTCAAACATACTTCTTTTTTTCGTCTTCATAAAAAATTTCAATTGAGCAAGGTGTTATAGCGTAGCAGTGATAGCCTAGCGGTAGAACGTTGGTCTCCCGAACGAAGGGGCCCGGGTTCAAATCCTGGCACGCACCTCTAATTTTCAAATATTATGTGCGTATTAGAAGTTAATTATCACTTGCTTCGGTGAAGGAAAACATCGTGAGGAAACCTGCACACCGGAGAGTTCTCCATAAAGTTCTCAAAGGTGTGTGAAGTCTACCAATCCGCACTTGGCCAGCGTGGTAGACTATGGCCTCATACCCCTCACATTGTGAGAGGAGACCCCGAGCCCAGCAGTGGGACAATTATGGGTTGTTGCTTTGCTTTTGCTTTGCTTTAAGGTGTTATAACAAACTAAGCCTCACCAGTATAAAGGTAGTGGCACAGCGGGACGGGTCGTTTGGGCGTGGACACCACATACACCTTATGCCGCTTGGTGCGCCCCACCCAGTCCGCGAACTGCAGCGTGTTCGGTACGGTCGCACTCAACATCACTATCGTCACGTGCGCCGGCAACAATATCAGCACTTCCTCCCACACGTAGCCTCGCTGTAGGACATTGTAATGCATCGTTATCATTTTGTGCATTTAAATTGTATTGAAAATCGTCTGCGAAGACAGTATTTTGAGTTTTGGACGCTGTGATTTCGTTTTTAACAATATGTTCAAATTAAAATTCAATTTTTACACTACTTTTTAATAAACGCTTAAATGATTATACACACTCAATTTCATTCTTCATTCAAATCATTTTAAATTCATTGAAATATTAATTTAAAGTTACTGACCTCAGCATTATTAATGTAGTGCACTTCATCGAATATAACAAACTCGAGATCCCTGGTGACGTCAGAGCCGCAGTACAGCATGGAGCGCAGGATCTCAGTGGTCATGACGAGGCAAGTGGCGGTGGCGTTGATCTGTAGGTCACCAGTCAACAGGCCCACTTCACCGAACGTCTTGTTGAAGTCATTGTACTTCTGGTTCGACAGCGCTTTGATTGGAGACGTGTAGATTGCTCTGGGGAATTAACATAGGGAATTTATTAGGCAGTGTTAGATCTTAATTTAAATATTCTTTTTTACATTTTTAGCACAGCAGGAACATTAAAGAGACATGCTGACTCAAATTTTACCGAAAACTAGTAGGCAGGTGGTCCAGTGACGATGGTCATTACTTATTAATCATTACCTAGTAAAGTTTCGCCTGGACATTGCGATGGCGTACTCTGCGACGACCGTCTTCCCCGCTGATGTGTGCGCCGCTACGAACACGTGATGCCCTTCTTCCAGTTTCAGTATGGCCTAAAATATGATATTATATTATTAGAAATTCAATAAAATATTGACATGAAATAAATAACTGAATTTTCCGATTATTTATTGACCGGCATTGCATCGGTAATGCTTTCGTAGTCTAATAGAATATGACGTAGAATATGTAGATTTTTAACATGTCAAATGTACTTTCAAGAAAAAAAAGATAACAACAACAGGACACTTTGATTTTATGGTTTTTTTTTTTTTAATTTTGGCTCCTATTTTTTGAAATATAGAGGCCAAAGCGTTTACCTGTTTCTGGAAATTATCCAGTTCAAATGGAAATTCATGCGCCATTTCTTTTATCTTCTCCCTGAAATCTGGCACCGGCTGAGTGACGTCTATGACCTCCGCCCACTCAGTAGAAGTCACGCCCACTTTTATTGACGGTCCACCTGTATAACATTACACAAATTATATTTTGAAAATCTACTATTACTACGTTACTGAGTAAGTTATCCATTAGGCCATTAGTTGATTGAAGTAAGTACATTTGCATGAAAAGTTACAGTAATATTTGAAACATGTCATGTATAATGAATAATTTATATTAGTACATCTATCATCAAATTCAACATATTATTGTTACCTATTTGGAGAACCGGCAACTCTGGCAATTCCACTGGAGGTTGTATGATAGTACTCTGAAGGAAATTATCATCATTATCGGTTTCGGTGACCTCAGATACTTTGAGGGCTTTAGCTTTTGGTTTCTCTTGCACTTGGGCGTCATCTTCGTCAGTCCAGAATCCTGTAAAAAAAAAATTGTGTACGCATGTAAGAAGTTGTACTACCTCTTACTTATAGGTACCTTTCGCTCGCACCCACGATCCAGCGCGTGTTGCAATCCAAAGCAACTCCAGTGTATGCTGTGCGCTTAGTACCGACTACCTAGTCACGCACCTTTATCATGTGGCTTTTTGGCTGTCACATCATGATAACTGTACTCTCATATTTTTTTCCAAATGCCCCACAGGAAGTATAACTTCAAAAATATAAAATGTTATGACTATCAGCTATTATATTATACATATAAAAGCAAAAAGCAAAGCAACAACCCATAATTGTCCCACTGCTGGGCTCGGGGTCTCCTCTCACAATGTGAGGGGTACAGGCCATAGTCTACCACGCTGGCCAAGTGCGGATTGGTAGACTTCACACACCTTTGAGAACTTTATGGAGAACTCTCCGGTTTGCAGGTTTCCTCACGATGTTTTCCTTCACCGAAGCAAGTGATAATTAACTTCTAATACGCACATAATATTTGAAAACCAGAGGTGCGTGCCAGGATTTGAACCCAGGCCCCTCCGTTCGAGAGACCAACGTTCTAACCGCTAGGCTATCACTGCTTATACATATAGTTGTCCATTAAATCATTCTACTTTGACTAGTTTTCTTAACCGTGTCAGTCCAGCATATACCATAGAAAAGGAGTGTTTTGTGCAGCTTTGCCAATATATGGTCCAATATCAATGCTATGAGAAGTAAAACAGCCTATACATTTAATTAATTTTTAAATCAAAATCTCGGAATTGAAAATAAATAAATAAATAAACGCTTCCACACTCATAATTTTTTTTTATTACCATGAGAACCAATCTCATGGCCTGATTTGTCTTCCGCAATAAATGTGTAACCTATCGCCACTAGCCAATTAATATTTTGAGGTTATATAATGTATGTATATTTCTACATCTACACTAATATTATAAAGAGGAAAGTTTTGATTTTTTGTTTGCTTGTTTGTAATGTTTATCACTCAAAAACTGCTCTATTGCTTGTGAGTAACATGGGCTGTATTTTATTTAAAAGATTAGGGATCTGTACGAAAACCGAAGCAAAGCGAGGGGTTACTAGTCTGTCATAAAGTAAAAAACCTTACCTACTAAATTAGCATTTGTATCAACAACTTCTTCTATGTTGATGTTGACTGTTAATTCAATATCCTTTCGTTCAAGCTCTCTAGCCTGTTCATTGGCTTTCATTTCTTCTTCAGTAACCAGGGTGAATCCATCTTCAGCAAATAGTACTGTTTGATCAGATCCAGGTGGTGACGTCATTAATACTGAAAACATTAAATAATTATGTTTTATTATTTTTGTAATGTGAGGGGTGGGTTATAAAAGTATGGTATTTTGAAATACAGGCCAAAAGCCGGGCTTATAAGCTTAAATAATCTCTGACAATATGCAGAAATGGAGCAAACAATATGGAGATTTACATTTGATATAGTCACCTGTAATTACATTAGCTTTGGCAAAACTATCAATAAGATTTAAGTCAAAGAGTATTGTATTTGCAATGCAAATTTGGTTTTTCTAATCCAGAAGTCAACTCTAAAATGTACTAAAATCTAATAACAACCACCACATATTTATCTTAGTTTTACTGATCATCTTTATAGGCACCAAAAAGGTGAAAAAAAAGACAGAGAAGGCAATATACCTTCACCAAAAAATTTTCCCGGTTCTTTGTTATCAAGATCAAGGTGAATCTCCTCTGCCTTTGCTTTTTCTTGAACCAATACCAGTTCCTCCTCAAACCCAGCTGGTAGGAAGGGGTTCTGCATTGTAGTGCCTCTGGTAGCCAGTCCTGGGGGCAGCGGTGGCCGAGTCATGGAAAGATTCTCCTCATCATCTTCAATTGGTAAGTCTATCTCCTCATCACCGATTATTTCACCTGTGGTCAAGTCCCTAGTATGCTGAAATGTATAATTTATAATTTAATTCATACTAATATAATAAAGATAGTCTTCTTGTTTGTTTGTTAGTTTGATTGAAAGCACTAATTTCTGGAACTGCCAGTAAGGTTTGATTTTTTTAAGTTATGATAGTCACATTCATGAGAAAGGCTATACCCTAAGGTATATTATTAAAATTCCTGACAAAAAGGAAGTGCTTCAGGTATTTAGTTAATTGTATTGACTTAATCATTTACCACAAGAGTTGTTTCAAATATGGTTTCTTCATCATCAATCAGGTAAAGTGAGTGCAAATCATGTTGTGGTTTCCAGTGATTTTGTGATCTTTCCCACTGGTGTATGGCCAACCTTTCTGGCTTTAGCAGGTAACTCTTCACACGTTCATCAAAGTCTTCAGTGATCGGAGGGATCTGAGCCTGAAAAAGTATTTTTTTTTAAATTGAAAATGCAAGTATAAATTAAGCAGAAGTAGATATATTATTTCTTTCCACCCTCATATTATGAGAGGAGACCCCGAGCCCAGCAGTGGGACAATAATTATGGGTTTTTGATTTGCTTTGTTTCATATTATATTTTTATAGGCAGTTTTAATGTTTACTTCGGTTAAAGTTTAGTTTGCTTGCCTGAACAGAATGTTATCGACCATAAAAGTTAAGATTAATCAATTCGCACAGTAAATGGGGATTCCCCTTTAAGGGTTACTGACGGTATTAACATGAAACATCTGTTACCAGTTTACTTATGAACAGTAATGTACATATGTGGTAATTTAAAAATCTTGGTATGGTTTCATAAGTCCAGGCGCGCAATTATCCTGTATATACTTCAATAATTAAATTTGGGAGAAAGTAAGACATACTGTCTAGGATTTAGACACCTAAGAAGGATTTTAAAGCATAACTTTATAGCAACATAGTTTTTAAATAGAAATAACCCTTACCCTGAAATCAATAAAGGTTTCTTCGCTGTCTATCGACATTTCTGTGTATTTGTGTAGTATAACATGCAGAATTACTGTACACTTATTTTTAATTGGATATCTCAATAATTATTTTCACCGTTCAGTCGGCGAAAACATTTCTCATCGAGTGACAGATAGGAATGGCACATTTCACCTATCACTGGATATTTCACTTGTTAAATAAACTTCACCTTTTCACACCTGTGACATGCATCGAAACCGTCTGTTACATTTAACGGGACTGTGAATTCACCACAGTATTCCTTTTACTGTGACTTAACGCCGGCCACCGGCCAAAATTCACAGAATTCCATCGTGCGAAAAAGAGAAAGCAACATTTGTGACTTGAGCCGTGCGTGAGCGAGAGCGACACAGACACTAGAAGAGAGAATTTGTTTAAGTGAAATTGCATCTTATTCTCAACGTTATTAGACTTAAGTTTGTCTGATTTCTTTCAACTTGCTTCGTTAATAAACAATAAAGATACAAAAACTTCAAATGAAAATGAGTCTTATTTTAAACTGTAAGGTTTTGATTAAACTATGTAGGTAATTGATATTTACAACCACGACGTGTCTCGTGAATTTCGTGAAACAAAGTACGATACGGTGACTCGGTGAGATTTCCCTTCACAGTTCATAATCATTTGTAATCTTTACTCTGCGCGCCCGTCTCGCGCACGGTTTCGTTGATATTTTAAACATACCTAGTGATAATAGTTAATGAATGAATACTGTTAGTTAGTAGTATAGATAGATAATAGTCAGGGTCCTCAAACTTAGTACAATGAACAGGGAAAGATGACAGATATTATGATACTAAATAAAGACGCATGTTCATTACAAACAGTAAACCATTGCAAGAGGTTTTTTCGGTTGAGTAGCATTATAATTGTAGTTCCATAATATTTATACAGATAGCAGCACTTGTTCCTATTTTTTCGTTCTATAGAGATGGACGCAACGCAGATAAATATTTTTGTGTTTTTAAATATTTTTTATATTTTATTCAATCAGAATGCTGAAAAATAAATGAATTAGATAAATGTTATTAGACATATTATTAAATACAAAATATAATGTTGTATTATAATAATGCAATGACCATAGACAAGAAAAATGTTTTAATTTTGTCTTTGGTCTCTCAACGTCAAGTTTGATGAATTTGACATTGTTGTTGATTGCGTTTTTCCGTGGTTTTCGCCTAAAAAATATAATTTTATGTGAATTGTGTGTAATTTGAGTCGAATGCTGCTGTAATAGTTCCTCCAGTTATTATCATACAAAAATCCGAGATATTGTGTAGTGTTGTGCGTGGTTTTGAGTCAAGATTTTTTTTTTCCTTGTGCACCTTGATTTTACAATATCTACAAATTATTATTAAGCATTGCTGTGTACCTGGATGCTCTGAAAGAAAACATAAATAAATTCTAAAAATTATTCAATTTTTTATTTCCAATGGTTCCTCCTTCAAAATACCATAAAATAAACTGTAGTATAGACTATAGAACTAGGAACATTTTCTATTGGCTATTGTTGCCAGGTTGTAAAATTGGATTTACGGTAGATCTACGTAATTATGTGCTGCCTGGCAACACTGGTTGACTTTTAGTTCCAGAACACTCTATAATGGCGCCACTGACGCACATTTCTAATCTTAGGCGCGAAGTTTGGTCTCTATTTCAGTATATTACAAAGTACTCTGTGATAATAGTGTACTCGAGTATTGACAAGCCGGTTGACAGTGACAATTGCAATTGCGACAAAAGTTACGATGCATGTCATTTGTAGGAACTTCAGTGGGTTTCACTTAAGTCTGCATTTCGCTTATCATGGCAACTTTTACTTCAAGTGCGGACTTACGTGAAATCCACTGTAGCCTGGGTTCGTACAAATGACATCCATCTTAATTTTAATGTATGTGGGCCATTGTACCTAATAAATATGATGCTTACATAAAATACATATATAATTAAGTATGTCGATTGTTGTTTACTTGAGAAACAAACTGAATAATCTTACAAAAACATATTTATCTGCCCTAACAAAACAACAAAACATACATAAAAATAATGTAATTTGCATACAATTATAAAAAAAGATATAATACTACACTACGTAACTACTCAGTGGTGGGGTGACTGGCAACAGTAGGTAAATATTGGCATAAGTTTATTTTTTTATTTTTGAACCGATTGAAATAGTGCAAACACTAAATATTAATCCAAACTCATTACAATACATCAGGGAAAACGGCATCTAAACGGGTTGAGCCGTTCCTGAGATTAGCCAGAACAGACAAAAAATACAGTTTTATTAATGTATATACATATATTTAATATTAAAAATTTTTTTAGGGGGATTTTCATGTAATTGGGGCGATTTTAGGGGTTTTTGAACTAGTTTTAGGGGGTAAATATTTTTGAGAGTTGGCAACACTGTCGCCGGTAAGTTGACCGCTGAGCTTTGGTAATGACTGAATCAAGTCACTATCACTGCGAAATGTAACGGACGGAATAAAATGCACCCACTGTGACAATACTCGTCAATAATGAAATATACCAGTGGTGATTTTTCACGGGTGATTTAACAGTGACAAAAATAAATAATTTCACGGACTTGATAGTGAAATAAAAGTAACGATATTTCCCATCGCTAGTGACAGATATTGTTTTGTTGAAAATTGAAATGAATTGACATTCCCTACGTTCCACTAGACGATCACAACGATCACGCTCACGACCGCGGTTTTTCCTGTTCCACTAGCTTGTGAGCGTTACAATCATACACCCAAGTGGAACGGGCACTTCGACCCACCCCGTGAGGTGGGTTGTTTTGAGCGTGCCGTGAACTGCCGTGAGCGAAATTAATGACGTCATCCATGACGTTTTCACCGCGACCATGACGACCGTGGTCGCCATGTGGAACGCGTTTTGATCGTTGTGAGCGATGTGAGCGTCTACTGGAACGCAGCCACTAAATTGTAACGTCATTGTCAAATGTCACCACGACATGACAACAGAGTCATTGACATCTCGCCATGGAGTATTGAGGTAGAAGGAGGGCCATCTCATATGAAGGGAAAGTTGAAAAAGTGTCCCAGCTGTTTACAGAAAATTGAAGTTTCCAATAATGGCCATTTCTGAATGGCGCTAGTGTGATACAAATAGCGACCCATGAATATAGCTGTTGTAGATGGAGTGAAGTTTGCTGAGTTATGTTACCGTAATTAATGAATTGAGCTAGTGCCGCTAGCTGCTAGTGTAATTTTACGCGTTTTCACGGACATTTTTCATATAGGTGCAGCGCAGACGACACTCTTCTTGAGCGATCGAGACTGCGGGCGCACAATTGTCTACATGGCGCGCAAACAGTCTATCTCGGATTTTTCGCAGACTCAAAGCACACGACGCACACCTTCGATCACTCTGTCGGCAGAACTGTAGTGACGTACACGCTATGGAAATCACGCAGAGATCGCGATGCATTATTTTGTACTTGAAGTACAGAAAAAAAGAAGAAATAGAGAATTTTGGGTACATTCTATACTTTCGGAGAGATTACTGAAAGGACAGTTCCATATTAAACATTTAATTCTGAAACAATATCCGGATAAATTTTTCAAATTCTATAAAATATCTGTTACAACATTTAATGAACTGTTATCTATTTTAAGACCAGCTTTGACTCATTCGGAAACAATG
Source organism: Thymelicus sylvestris (assembly GCA_911387775.1). Classification (NCBI taxonomy): domain Eukaryota; kingdom Metazoa; phylum Arthropoda; class Insecta; order Lepidoptera; family Hesperiidae; genus Thymelicus; species Thymelicus sylvestris. Next base: position 10,351,315 of record OU426905.1, on the reverse strand, counting down.
AGAAAGTGCTGGTCTGTTTTGTATTTCAATCGATCTCTGGCGCCATGCTAATATCGCATACGTTACGCCCACCACTAACGAATGCAGATTGCAGACTGAAGTGTGCGCCGTCTGCGTTAGCGCGTGTTGAAGCAAACGTTGTATTTCTTTCGCACACCATTTGAGCGGAGCTGCGCGACGCGGTGCGGCGCGGGCTGCCCGATTTACACGTATTTTGTGTGCACCGCACTTATTGCGCGTCGTATGCGTTACTGCATATAATTGCAAAGGTTCTATTTTCACAGACTTAAAAGAGCGTCACAGACAGTGTGCCGTCTGCGCTGCACCATACAGAGATGGCATTCCTTCTCCTCTATTTTCCATGTGTCAAATGTATGGGAGAAATAAATCCACATCCATGGGAGAATCTATATTGAATTTGAATGAATAAAAAGTAACTATTTAAGTTTGCCTCAGGATCTTGAGACACTTTTCAAAAAACGGTGAAATACCTATTGAGGTATTATTATGGATATACCCTATTATAATAATGTTTTAAATGTTATCTTTATTGAAGCTAATATAAAGCGTGCAAAAACAATTATTGACCACTGTATGACCACTGCAGTGGCGTAGCTAGCCCTTCCGGGGCCCCGTATCAAAATTTTGCCGGGGGCCCCCTCTCAACTCGAGGGTAAAGATCTTTCTCAAAAGAAATAAAAAAGCTAGCGTGAATTAAAACAAATATAATATACTAACATCGATTAATAAACCACATACAATCAATACTCAAAAATTTTAATCTGGGGGCAGCTCTGTTTCGTTTCGGGAGATCCGAACGCGAGCGCAGACTCAGTTGCCGATGTGATACGACAGGGCAGCATGGTCATTATGATTGTCAACGACATAGTCTTGTGAACGACATGGTCATCCGCGTGCACGGCGCACGCTTATAGATCTATCCACCTCAGGGCTTAATACAAAGTTTAACGCTGCCTCCTGGTCAGCAAAGAAGCAAATGACTAAAAGGAAGGCAATTTAAAGTTCATCGGCAGATCTGGCTAGCAAATGGACGATTACCCCTCTGGTAGTCGAGAATTCTGGTCGCTATCTAGCTCAAGCTGCTGAGGTTAACTTCTGTCGGTCGTCTCTTCCACAACTGCATAAATCAGACGACTCCGTGGTCCATACGGCAAAGGGGAAAGCTGAACTTCTTGGCATCCTTTTTGCCGCCAACTCAACTCTTGATGATAGAGGGATCGCCTCCGCCTAAAAACCTGTGAGAACTTGATACCAAGAAGTTGAGAGGACCAGACGGTATTCACGCAGTGGTGTTAAAGATGTGTGCTCCCGAGTTGATTCCAGCCCCGGATCTAGGGGGGGAGGGGCAAACCGGGGCACCCGCCCCGGGCGGCAATTCAGGGGGCGCAAAAATCATAATATAGTATGATTAAAAATAAAAAATCTTGCTGCACAAAGCGCCTAGCATACGGAAGCCTGGTTGGGAGAATAAATAAATATCGTTCTTATTGTCCCAGTCACGAAAAATGCCAACTATTATTTATTTGTGAGTTTTTTATCTTATGTCTATCACTATCAAGTTTCTGCCCCTGTTCAAAAAAATTGTAGATCCGGGGCTGTTTGATTCCACGTCTTAACGTACTTATTCTTCTTCTATCTTATGCCACATGATACGTCTTCTTGGAAGGTTACCCTTTTTCATTTCATCCACATAATGGGCGATCTCAGTGACCTGGCTAACTACAGGTCTATAGCGATAAGTCTATAGCCTCCCTGCTTGCAACGGTAATGGAGCGCGATATTAACATACAGCTCCTGGGATATCTGGAAGATCATCAGCTGATCTGGTGATCGACAATACTGTTTTTGCGACGGTCGTTCAGCTGGTGATAATCAAATTTATCTTACGCACCTGTATGCATCGTCAGGCTATTGATCACAACGGAGAAGCACTGACAGTCAGCCTAGATTTCGCTAAGGCCTGTGACCAGGACTGGCACAAGGAGGTCTCACGAAGTTAACATCTTACGGTCGCTGTGAGAGGTTATGCAGTTGGGTAGTCTTTCTATCTGAGCGACATATCAAGGATGTAGTAGATGGTTGTTGCTCAGATATGAAACCTATAAAATGCTGGTGTTCCCCAAGGGTCTGTGGTATCTCCTACGCTGTTCATTCTGCTTATCAATGACATGGCATGAGTGGTAACTGTTGCGATGCAGATGCACAGATGCACAGGGGATGCCTACTACACAGCCCCCCTTAATTCCTCTCAGTTGCAAAACTTGCAAGTGGCGGATAGCAGGTCAAAATTGTGTCTGAAGTCGAGAACTCTTTGGAGCAAGTCTCGGAATAGGGTTGACTTGATTTAATCGAGTTCAACCCCACTAAGAAAACCCTTTTTTCATAGTGCCTTAATTCCAGGGTACCACGGTCATCACTAAAAGTGTTGTAAGAGTATGGATTCTGGGAGTTGACATCTCGAGTGATGTGTAGTACCTAACAGGCATCATTTGGAAGCCAAGGCTAAGTTGGCTTCCAAAAAACCTGATGCTCTAAACCGGGCTAAGGAGTACTTCACTGCGAGCCTGCTCATGCTTTACAAAGCTCATGGCCGAATTGAAGTTTTTATCCACACCGATGAGACTCGTGGAGAACTTCTACGGTCCGATTCTCCCGATCATTTTTACCACGCACGTGCTAACTGTAGAATGAGCTGTGCTACGTGTAGAATGTGATTCTTCTGAGGTTCCTGAATGAGATTCCCCGGAGCGCTGTGTCATGGGGTTGCCGCCGGCATGTCCACGCAGCACTCGGTTCCGGAGAGCATCATGAGTCGTGTAGAACGTAATTTTTTGTACATTAAATATTTACATATTTAAATATTTATCTGCCTACCCCTACGGGAAAGAGGCGTGATTTATATGTATGTATGTATTAAATATTTGGTTTAAATTTTGATTAGGAAATTTAAATAACTGATTAGAAGTTTTTCTTATTATTATCTGTACTGCCTGTTTGTCTTCAATTCGTCGAGTATCCAGATTTAGGATCATGGCCTGTTAAAGATAAATTGCATGATGTTAAAGTAATTAATGCATTAATACGATGAAAGATGGTCCAGAAAGTAATTTTACCTATTGTTGATTTCACTTTTCAATGAAGTATCGATGCTTTCCGGACATTTTTCGAATCATAATAATTAATTTCCGGATCATTTCACGAATTTTTTCTAAGGCGCATTAGGGGCCCCCTCAGCCCCGGGGCCCCGTATAATTGATACGGCTGATACGGCGGTAGCTACGCCCCTGGACCACTGTGGCGTTTCCTTTCAGGTTACCATTATCATAACAAAGCAATAAGCAAAATTTCACCGCCGTAGGATGACAGGAAGTAATAGTTCTAATAACTCAGCTTGCAAGATTTGACCCAGCCATGCCATGCTAACAAACTGACGGACAATGCAAGTTAAATTAGGCACAGAATACATAATAGAAATTAGGTAGAGTACTCTCCTTTATGCAGTAGGTATTTATTATGTAATGTGACATCCATACCAACTTTCAAAACACTAAGTGCTTGTTCACATCAAAACGCGCGCGCGGTGTATCAGCCGTGTATGTAGCGTTTACCGCGACCGCGCCCGCGCCCGCGAGTTCAGTGTGAACAAGCACTAATGCTCGGTAGGGAGGAAGAAATTTGCAACTTCGCACTCAGCATTAATCGGAATAAAAGAATTCAAAGCAACGTACATATGTGGGTTCGTATGGTAAATAAGGTAGAATTTGAAATGATATGAAATGAAATGCGTTTTGAAATGAAATGCATTTATTCGAGGGTACCAATTACAGCACATAACAAAGAAATGAGATACAAATTACAATCCATAGAATTAATAGTACTAGCGTATAGAAGGGACACCGCGAACATCGGGTTCGGGGGTGTGCATTGCAGCCGGCCGGCTGCATTTCATTCTGTCACTCAGCTGTCACTCGGCTGCGCTCATTGCGGCCGCATGTCAAAATTGTTTACGAAAAAACTGAAAAAATGCCGTCGTGCGTAATAAGAATGTGTCACAATTGCAAGACAAAAAACAAAAAAGATAATGTTATCACTTTATCATCACTAAGAAAACAAAATCTTAACTTAAATCAACTAAAACGAATTTAAGTTAATTATTGAGCAATGTTCCCGCCATTTTGAATGAAAAAATCATAAGGAGCGTTTGAACTTGGCAAGCCACTAGCGTGTTAATGGACTAAATAAGCTTGCCGACGCGACGCTTGTGACCAATTTAAAGCGTTGGATTTTTTGACACGAAGCAATGGTGACGTGAAATGGTGGACGTTTGAAATCGTTTAAACGCTTTTGCACGTTAAATAAAGTTGGAGTAAGAGCTTGTAAAGATTTGGAGTCGGTGACTGCTTGTCTTGGTTCGACAAGTGTCATATACAAAGTTACTCTATGGCAAGTGTGCAAACGAGGCTTCTAGTTTGAAAAGAGAACGGAGGGCAAGCTGGCGGTGGAACACACATTTTGTTTGAGATAGCTTCTCTATGTATTACCTCAATGATACAATCAAGAAAAAAAAATCACGACTTCAAAGTTACTCAAAAACTACTTGTCAGATCTCGTTCTTTATGTGGGACCACATGACAAGCACCTGCTTTCGATTAAAAAAATAATCATCGAGATCGGTTCACCCAGTCGAAAGTTCTGAGGTAACAAACATAAAAAAAATACAGTCTAATAGAGAACCTCCTCCTTTTTTTGAAGTCGGTTAAAAAAACATTTTATATCGGTGAATTATCCGTGGTACTACTGCGATGGCACAACTGGTAGAGCCCCGGTGATATCTGTCCCGGTCGGGATGCAAACCCGGGTCAGATCCCTTTGCAGGCAGCGTCTCTACGAACTACTACCACATGCTACAGGTTGATCACAGAGTCCTACTAATATTCCCACTAATATTATTTTTAAATATGCAAGTTTGTTTGTGAGATGTTTGTTACTCCTTTAAAGTACTGAACTGATTTTCATAAAATTTTGCACAAAGGTAGACCATGGTCCGGGACAACATACAGGGTACTTAATATCTCTTAAAACGCGAGTAAACCCGCAGGCAGAGCCCTAACAGATAATATATGAAATTAAGATATGAACGAGTAAGTATACGAGGCATCATGTCGTAAGTACAACACTAATGGGTTATGGGTATGTATTTATTTTTGTATTCTGATAAGGACCAAATTACTCAATTAAGACGTAGTCGTATGTCGATTAGTAATAGTGTCTAATACGCTGGGTTGATGCGACGAGGATATAGATTTAATTAAGAATATAATTAATTACTTGATAATTATCTAGGATTTTAGTGAATGATCTTTTGATTGCGGTTCATTAGTCATACAATACAAATCAGCAAGCAATTGTATCAGCAGTATCAATATCAGTCAGTAGACCCGACCCAACTTAGGGTCTTTACCCCCGGGAATCCCCTGGATCCGTCATTGCATAGGCTTTACATAGCCCATACCTCTTTAAGTGAAAAACGAACAATCGATCAGGCATCTGGATGAGAGATGATAAGTGGTCACCGATGCCCGACACCTTGTTGATCAAGAAGTTTAGTGAAGTTGTAGTAGCCGAAAGAAGAAAAATATCTTTTTACTCGCTCGCTCTCCGACACTGCAACTGTAACATGTACCTACACATATCACATGGTGGTACCTAGTAAAACTAATGGTGATCCTTCCATAACAAAGCCTTCTAAAGCTAAAAGATATAATGCATATCTATATATATTTTTTTCCACTACTCGCAGTCGATGATTAATATAAATTTCGAATTAAACGGTCTCATTACAGAACGAGGTCTATCGTTAGTCCTGGTACTAAACCTCCTTTGAAGCTTGGACTAAGCAAATTATTATTACAAGACGCGTTTTAACGCTTAAGCCATTGCCTAACTATGATACTAAAGCCTCAGATGAAAGAATTTTGACAATTGCGACGTGCATTGCGCGATGCTTTTTGACGCTTTGTGACACGAGATTGTATTTGATTTTTATTTTGTATTTACCGTGGTAGGTTTACGTCGTATTCGAACGACTTTACGTGCCTTTTATTTCTTTCATCTGAGACTATAGCTAAACCTGCGAGCCCCCTAGTTTAACGTTGGACTATTTCACAAATGTCAAAGTCAGTTTCGAGGTTGTTGTCATGTTTATTTCGAAATTGTTGAAAAATATTAATTAAAATGTTTTATTCAATGTATTTTGTACATACTGAAGATATTTTAATATTCAGTATCACCTGACAGACAAATAGGTAGGCATAAATATCGTGTTGTTATGGATCCGTTTGCCGAACTGAGTGATGAAGATATTTATTGTAAATATAGTTACCAAGAGGTTTACAATGAAATTTGTGGATTTGGTGCGAGAAAATTGGACTCCATGACCATCGTGGAAATCCATTTGTCCTCTGAAATTCCAGTAATTTGTGCAATACGTTGCTGGACTCGCCACGAAGTAAGTATCTATAATAATGTTGTTTACATACAGTACCACTGCAATTATAACGTAGCTGTAGCATTATTTTATGAAAGTGAACTAGCAAGTGAGAATTCTATCCACCTGATGTTAAGTAAATACTTCTTTCTAAGGTTTGTCGTATATTCTGTTGCTACTCCTATTGTGGGTTATGAGAAATGCATAAACATTTATCAAACTAATTCCAAAACGAACACAAATATTATCATGTTGCTTCACACTAGATATAAAATTAGTTGGTGATATATTTCTCTTCCTCACTCAAACCTTGGCAGTACCCTTACTATGCTATTATTACCTATTTATTCCAATGATAATAACATTGTTTTGTTTTTGTTATTTTAGATTCAAGATGATGCAGTTGATTTGCAAGGAGTTGCTGAGCCAACTAAAGGGAGCCGGAGCGATTGCAAAATTATCCCATAGATTCAAAATTTTATATTGCATTGTAATGTTTTTTCAATTCATATGAAGGAATCTGTTAATACCTGAATAATGAATAATTAATACTTAGATTACGACCAGAACTTTTATATATTACCTAAGTGTACTAATATTAATAAAGTTTTGCTTATATTTTAGTAATTTGTAGATTGTTATTCATTTTGTGAATTTTACGAATTGGGATGAGTCACAATATTTATTACTTACAATACACTCTGCTGCTCAAGGTACAATTGTTCATAATAGCACTTAACCAAAGATCTCAACAGTGTAATAAATTTCGAAGCCAACTGGATTTTATTTTAGTTAAGATTGGTTTTGTTTACGTAAAATTATGGACTCTTATTAATACGCGCGAGAAATCCACACGCGTACATTAATTCTTAAAAAATACATGTTTTAACATGTAATAAAATCCACGACAACAACAATCAATAGAATTGATTGAAAACTGTATAATTATTTATTTGCAATAATATTTACGCTCTTAATATTAATAATAGACGTGTTCCATTAAATATGTCAAAAACAATAAACAGCATCGTAGTATAAATTGTAGGCGACGCAATTTAATATTGCATTATAATAATGATAAAGTTCGCACTGAACTGCATTTTGTATATTTTGTACTATTTAATTGTAAAAATTAAATAAAACAGAGCTCGGCCGAGGGACCTCCTTGTCACAGCTGCTACTGGCAGTTATCTGAATTTATGGAACGTCGTAATCGAATAAATACTGACGTTTTGAATCAGTTTCGTGTCAAACCCGTGTCAGTTATGTCAGCATTTTCAGCCAAGGGTGAGCCAAGGTCTAAAATTGAAACCAATAGTACTAACAAGTCAACGAGTATTTTGCGTTTTGTAATAAACTTTGGTTTACAGTATGTTACTAAAGTCAGTATCGTACCAAGCCTGGACTATTTAGTCATGGTTTAAACCTAAACTTTAGACCTCGTCTTGTAATAAGGGGGATTGAGTTATAATTTAATGTCGGGAAAACGCTTAAGTTACTACTTACTCGTAATGAACCCAATAAAGATTAATAAACAATGTATTTAGCACATAGGTAAATATTTAATTTCTGCAAGATTAGACTGGGCGTTTTCATCAGTGGTTTTGTAATTTGAAAAATGGTGGATGGATTCTATTGCTGGGCTGCAAAGAAGACGACTGAGAGACGACTGCATAGAGATGAGAATGTCGAAAATGGATGAAGTGAGAAATTAGTATATCAGAGGAGGTATGAAAATGGTACAAGTTACAGAAAAGTTGAAAGTTTGTTGTGATATGATGGGCATGTGAGGAGACGAGAGGAAACGCATGTAACGAGACGAGTTGTGGATATGAATGTGGATGGATGCAAGGGACGAGGTCATCCTCGTTTTCTTTGGTCGTCCAAAGAAAAAGGTGGATGGATTGAGTGAGAGATGATATGAAAGATAAGGGTAGAGATGACGGCTGATAGGGAAGTATGGAAGAAAGAAGAATGAGTTTGAATTTCTGGTCTCGGTCTGGGTTTGTGTGTTATTGTCTTTGTGTGTTGTCCATGGCACCCACGACACATGGAATCCTAGTGAGGGGCTACAAGTGTGAAGCGTTATTTAAAAAAAAGAAAACATATTGCGCCGACACCACATAAAATTGGAAAATGGGACGGATGATGATGATAGTTGACCTAATAAACTAGTTTGAAATGAAATACAAAAACGTTGTGGGATATTCAACCGTATTTTCCTCATAAAGGTAACATAATGAATAAAAATCGCTTGATTTTGTATGCATAAGCAAACCAGAAACCTGCCTATTTGGAATTATTATTACCAATCTTGACAAGCTAACGCCTCATACGACTTAATTTTAAATATCAGTATATTTCCTGATTGTCCTTAAGTATACTGATTGACTTTAAAAGTATACTATTTAAGTAATGTCTGTTAGAATCTTGTCTTGTAACTTTTGTTCTGTGTTATTTTTTATATTAACTTATTATGTTAGAATACCAGGATATGGAAACGCTCAGGTAAGTGTATATAATATTAAGAGTTCCTCAGAAAATAATAATACCTACGGTGATTTAAAATTGACTCTATGTCTCATGTCAAAGTGTCTCAGGTAGTATATTTTATAGTTTTCATGTTTCATATTTTTAGGTTAGAACATAGTTATAACATAACCAAGGAAGTTAATTAAATATTTAAAAGATCCAAGTTAGTAATATAATTAATTCATTTGTAGTAAAGTAGTTTTAAAAATGACAAAGTCAAATGTTAGTCGAATAAGACGGTGAAAAGGCGATGTATGTTAGTACCACACTCATGTTCTACCTATACTAGATGTAAAAATTGTAAAATAAGTAAAATATCTTAGATATATTAACTATGCTTTGCTAGAAAATTTAAGGTTATCTGTAATAATTTCATTTGTGTTTTTTTTTTGAAATAGCCGGCAAACGAGCTGACGATCCACCTAATGGTAAGTGGCTATCGTCGCCCATGGACATCAGCAACACCAAAGGCATCACTGATGCGTTGCCGGCCAAGAAAGAGAGAAGAAAAAGAAAGAAAGAAGGAACTGTAGGCTCATAATAAAATAAAATAAATGTACCTACATATATATTCGTAATTTCGTATGTATGTACGGAAGAGCTGGTAGAGCAAAAACGCGAAATTAATTATCTCTCGCGGTATTCGCGGTGTGATTTAATAATGGAACTTTTTTACTACCATTGACTTGTAATACTAATAAGTTATTCAAGAATGGATTTGCAAGTCAGTGAGCCTTGACGGCCAAGGTTGGTCAGGTGGACCCTTCAGCCCTCACGCGATCTCACTTGACTCACTTGTCTTGGCAACGCGGGCCAAGCCGCTCACTTGTTTGTTTTTTTTTCAATTTCACGGCGGAATTGCCAGTAATTCAATCTAATGTGTTTTTAGTTTTTTTTCAAAACCAAAATGAGGTTCCTTTTGTGCTTTTGTGTGACTATTCTGTGCTTAATGAACTTTATTCTTGGAGTTGCGAATGGATTGGCATTGGTGCGTTTTTTATTTTAATTTTATAACCGTTAATTTAAATAACATACTCGTGGATTTATAATTTATTAAGGCTGAATTTGTAATAAGTGGTTAAGAATTGAGTTTAATTCAATGTATTTTATTTTAATATAACGTAACACGATAAATGCATTTAGTTTGATTCTAATTTTATTAGTCATGCGTATAATAATTGAACATTGCTTATGGTACGGTATTTTGCGCTTAACTTAATAGTTTTAAACTGTTTGTAGATGCTATACCTGCTTTAAGAGTTAAAACACATAAATATATCGGATATAAATATTGCAGTAATGAAAATTAATCATTATTCTTAGGTGTGGCTTTTTAAGGAATCTAATTGCTAAATATTTCGCAACAACATCCTCCTCTTCGAAAACTGCTTTTTAAACCCTGACGAAAAAACAGGGGTGTTATAAGTGTTGACATGTCTGTGTAACTGTGTATCTATATGTCTGTCTGTGGCATCGTAGATTCCATACGAATGAACCGTATGAAAGGTGAGTTACCTAATCGAGAGTGTTCTTAGCTATGTTTAGTCATATTAGAACTGTCGGGATTTTTTAAATTTAAATTTCATATTATGTTCTAAAATTATCATGCCATCAAATGATATAAGTAGTTTGGGATTCTATCCTACATTAAATATTGGAACGAAGTTCCTTATCGCGCGTTGCGAAAGGGGGCTAGGCGGAAAATTTGGTACCGAAAAGTGGTAACGACACTTTTTGCCGGTAACGAAAAGTTGTAACGACACTTTTTGCCGTCGTAGTTTTTTTTACATAGAAAGCTATCCTAGTACTGACTGCAAGGAACTTAGTTCCATCCGGGTGTCCCCCCGGATTGACACCTCTCAAGTTTTTATATTTTTATTTTGGTAGAGATTTTATCGATACCGAACAAGGCAAAAGTATTCATTTTGGAATTATATCTATGTGTTTACTCATTATGCGGAAACCACTGGAAAGATTTGAAATTGCATAATTATTTAGTATTTATACCTACTTTTTTTACGACGAGTGCTATTTAGTAAACAAATTGTAAATTACACTGTCTTTTTATCGTTATTTGTAATTTAAAAAGAAGGCAGATACAAAATTATTATAATTTATTAGACATCCTGTTATTTCACATGTAGAAGACAGACAACACTCTTATTAAATGAATGAATGAGAATAATTTGGATTCATAGAATTTGGAAACCAGTTCTGAAAATATAGACATGAAATTTTGTAAACATAGAGAAAAAAGATCTCTCGTACGTATATGTTTAGTCCAAATATTTTGAAAGTGCGTTCACAGACTGATATAACAATATAAGGAAAGAGCGTGCAGTTGTATGCGGTAATTAAGTAAATGAAAGTTGTGTAATTTAGCTATTATACCTAGGTAGGTAGGTAGGTAGGTAACTGGATATATTATGATAATATATCTGGCATTATGTTATATTGTGTAAAAATCGGACAGTTGCGTGTTGGACAACATGAAGTAAAAGTTAATTGCAGTCGGGATGAGTAAAGGTTTTTATTTGGCCCGCAGCGAAAAGAAGTTATTTCGGCAAACTTACGTATATTTCTGAACTTAAAAACGCGTAGATTTTCTTTTGCTACCTGAATCTGGCCACACTTAAAATATTTTAATCTTCACTGTGCTCTAAAATATTATAGTATCCGTTGTTGTAGCAAGTTATCTACCAACGAAAGTAGCCAATGAGACTTAAAGTCAATCTTCTTGGGACTCTGTGTAGCTTCATCCATTCTTCAACCCGAGCCAACTTCCTCTGCTTGTCGTGCACTCTACCGTACAACGAATGAGATGTTGCCATTTCCCTCCCGTTGGACGTTTCTGGGTTCTGTACTACCCAGTTTAATACTATAATGGTACTCGTATGGTGCTAGACTTTGCTAGCCTCTACTACCATCGTACCTACTCCTAGAATCGATTGAAATGTTTCATACGTTTTTCGGGCGCAGTGTAGACACAATAATTATACAGGTTCCTTTTCGGCTAGCAACGCGTCGGTGATACCTTTGATGTTGCTTGGGCGCCGGTGGCTTTACCATCAGATGGATCGTCAGCTCGTACGACGGCTAGTTACTTAAAAAGCCTATATTACGAGGCATAACAGCTTAAGACGTAAGTGGATTGTTACATCACAGAATATAATATCCATGCGATAATGTAAATGAATACCGTTGTGTGTGTCTGTTTGTCTGTCCGTGTATGGTGCATGTGGACTTGTGGAGAAGTGCGGAAAGTTGTACGAGACGCAGGAAGTTTCGCAACCGACCGGTCGTGTTATGTCCCTCCTTGTAGATTGTAGGTTATTCTTCAGGGCTGTAGCAAAATATTTTTCTATTTCTTTATATTATTTTTCATATTATTATGTTTTTATAACTATTAAATTTTTATTTTTATCTACAATATTGGATTATCAACATAAAATTAATTGTGAATGTTTTACACATTTATCACTTAACGAGATTATATTATTTTGTAATCCGGTGTCTCGTTTGCGCGGTTGGTTGTTAACCGAGTTCTCTGCTCCAATTTTGCCTGGCAACGCGTCTGAGACTGCTGTGTACAACAATATGCCTGCAACCTGCAATCAATTATTATTAATCTGTTAATTATTAATCTGCTGTTAAAAAAAATATTCTCCTTTTTCTATGGATACAAATTAAATATCAATTTAACTGTTAATGTCATTATGTTGTTTAATCTTATTTCTTAAATAAAAAAATGTAAACGACATTATAGGAAAAAAATGTACATGGTTAACAGCTAATCGTGGATGGATATAATCTAAATTTTACTAACAAAAAATAACCGACTTCAAATTCTCAAAAACTACTTATCAGATCTCGTTCAAATTTATGTGGGACCACATGACAAGCACCAGCTTTCTATTAAAAAAAGAATCATCGAAATCGGTTGACGTGATATTGAGTTATTCGTCAATTTGTTGCGCACATCTTAACACAAATTTACGACTTATGTAGTTTTCTCATGGATGCCATTGTCAGATCTCAATAAAATTTATGTGGGACCACATGACAGCCATCAGCTTTCGATTAAAAAAAGAATCATCAAAATCGGTTCGCCCAGTCCAAAGTTCTGAGGTAACAAACATAAAAAAAAAAAAAAAAAAAAAAAATACAGTCGAATTGAGAACCTCCTCCTTTTTTTGAAGTCGGTTAAAAATATAGGAGGATGTTGCACGTTACTAATAAATATGAGGAAATCAGAAGTGCATCTCCAAGGCTCGCTGATTATAAATATCTCAGTACAAAGATAACATAAAACTAGTAGGTATTACTCGTTATTCCTTATATGTCGTATCATGGGAAAAATCACAGCTCATAGCATACGAGTACATTACCGGATACGCTTCTTTGTGCTTGATTTTATTTTAATTAATATTAGGTACTAAACTTAATTAATTTATCCAACTGGCGAGGTCAATTGCAATGAAATGCAATTCGTATTTTATTATTATAAGTTCCGCTATTTGGTCTGATCTAATTTTTGGTTCCTATAATTGTGTTTTTAAATTTGCCAAAATGTTCCAAGGTTTTTGTCATCTCTCGCATATGATGCAACCTCATATATTTTAATAACGAGTAAATTTTAATTTACTCGTTGCCCCAATTCAAATTCTAAAGTAGGAATAAATGAAGTGAAGGAAGAAATAAACCGCATTCATAAACAGATTTCATTTAAACCCCTCCACCTCTTCAAACCTAAACATTAACTGAATGTAGAGTATGACTCTACAGTCTACACTGGTTTCCGCATTAATAAAGGGACATAATACCTACAAAGTAAATATAAATATGAGGAAACGTGTGAAATCTACTATTTCTAATCTACTGGTCTGTTGTTGCATCGTTATGCCATAGAATTCATTGAAGTGTAGAGTTAATTTATGGAAACACACAACTTGTGTGACACAAGTAGGTACCTACGTATATTTTGTGTCACTCAATATTTTTATTAGAGGGGTTAAAAGTTTAATGTGTCTGTGTGTGTGTGTCTGTATGTGGCATCGTAGCTTCTAAATGACTGGATCGATTATGATGCGGTTTTTTTGTTTGATAGCTGACGTGATCGAGATGGTTCTAAGCTTTATTTGAAACTGGCTAACTCATCAGACGTTGTTCTGCACCATATATTTATATTACTTAAAAAATCAAATTATACTCAGAAATAATGTAGCTTTATATTAGTGAAAGAAGTTTTGAAATCGATAATTCGTAGTTTTTGAGTTTATTCATTACCTCTTAGTATTATTTGAAAAAATAAAACTGTAAGGGGTGTTTCAAATTTTCAAATGTATATGTATTGAATACCTTGTTATTATTATTTGTACTTGTACTTCATTCAATTTCTAATAGATTTCATAAAGTTTTTGCTGTAATTTGTAGAAACAATAAAACAATGACTCTATCTATAAATTCTATTTAAAGTGAGAGGTAGATGTGGTCTGTAGCGATGGTTGTACCTACGTTATACCTGTGTACAATACATACAAATTACCTTATCTGTGCGTATGACATCGATATAATGGCGAATTGTTCGTAAATGTCTCCTGTCCATGACCAGAAATTACCTAACATTAAGCTTCACTGCACAGTCGTGTCACGGACAAAAATGATTATAAAATGACTGATTGCAATCAGTTTATTCGTATGGGAATATCCGTTTTGGTAAACCGGTAATGAGATGTAGTCCTTGACTGCGTTTGTACTGGCAAAATTATGGCAATGTTTCTGTACTTGCGTATAGTAAAATTAAAGACAGGAAAATTGTTTTGTTTACATTGTGGTTTATGATTCAGAAGTTTAATGTATGTTCAATGCTGTATAAAAATACATACCTATTAGGTACGACAATCACACAAATTATAAAATACGTGATAACTAAAAATTAAAAGTATAAAAAACCTTTGCAAAAAAATTTTTTTGGAGTAATTATTGCACGGAAGTTATGGAACCCGAGTACAAATTCTGCTCGTACTTGACTTGAAGGTATTTATTTGTTGAAAACAGTATCATGTCTATCCATGGAGATATGGAAAACAATAACTGTATGAATGATTGAGTGGATCATAATAATTAAGTATTTCGAATTTGGTTTACAATTTTACTAGATCACGAATCACGATACTAGAAAATGATTAAAGAAATAGTAAAACAATAGATAGGTAGTACCTATAACTAATCCTGTTACTAAAAATATTTAGATTTGATTATATTGACATTTTAGACAATTAACCTTGATGTTTTTAGCATACAATAATGATAAAAAATATAGCTTGTTTATATCACAAGTGAGAAATTACAATTAGGTATATAGTCAGGTACCCGTGCAATTAAAAGATTACGGAAGTAATTGCCTTGCATATCATAAAATATCATTTTAACGTTGTAAGATATTATATTATTCATAAATAATTGTTTATGCGCTTAATTAAAGTAAGATGGTATCGTTAAAGATTCTTGGAAGGTTTGTTGAGAACGTTTGTGACATTATGAGAATCAGACTTGATTTACCGAACTAGGTACTATGGATGGACAGACGATCCGACAGACAGTTTAATCGTCTTTATTTCTATTTCATAGAACTATGATAAAAGGATAAAATAAGTTAAACGTGAAATAAAATAAAGCAAAAAACATACTGTGTGGATATTCAAAACAACAACTTGAAATTAAATTTCTATAATGACTTTAATGACCCAAACAGGCTGTTTTAAAAGTGACGTAAAATCAGTAGGTAGGTAGGTAGGTAATAGGTATATGTATCTTCATGGTCTAAAGAAAGCCTGATTTCTTATATTTGATGGTAGTCTTTCATGGTAGAGCGACATAATTTACTAAATTGATTTGAAGACACCTGTAATATAATCGGCGGGGATACCCGAAATGTTATACCTACTACTAAAATAATCTTTTGACAGAACGAAGTCTGGCCGGGCAGCTAGTATACAATTATAAATAAAATAAAATTGTTCTTAAATTTAATAAAGGCTTTTGACGTTTTTCCCGTTCTCGTTTGGATTACGTTGTATGCTTGTGTTACATACCCCCACGTGGAAAATTGTGACACAATTAGAAAAAAACACATTCTGTAACAGTGTGTTACATACCTAAGCTACAAAATTCACATCCAAGTATGAAGGTGTTTGATGCTTAACTATTATGAACTATTTGTAGTGGTGGTAAATCCAACCCGAGAGGAATCTCTAAAAATTCAAATACTAATAATATCTCAATATCCTTCCTTAATTCTTAATATTCAGATTAAGCTTCAAAACAAACGGGTGGGAGTTGAAATTTACTTAAAATGTGTTCGGCGAAATAGCGTACCTTAACTAAAATGAAAAGTTGGTAACCTTCAACGTTGTAAGGAATACAAATTAATCTATTTGTTTAAAGATGCAATTATGATATTGATTTAATTGTCGAAGAAACGAGTACGTTTCCCGACTTAATTTTGTCTGAAATAACTTATTTTAAATTTTTTAACCTATTCTTACCTAGTTCCGTAACGAAATGAAAGTAAGAAAACTGAATGCACACATTGTATAACTAAGTAGGAAGAAGATCATTTTCGCTTTGTTATCCGTCTTTTATTTTATTAATGAGTTAGTCAAAGCTCATAGTATTGTGATGCAAGGTTTTCTTTAACTTTTAAGCATTTCAGGCTCAAAAGAGCGTAACCTCCAGGAGAACGTAAATTGTTTTTGTTTTTACTAATATGTACACTTTCACTTTCCTGCTGCTGTTGTCTGGTCGCGCTTCATTAAGAAAGTTTATTCGTTTGAGTTTTTGTACTTTTTTGTGCTTTACCTAATCTACATTAATATTGTACTGGCCTATACAAATTTCACTGTCGTTTTCCTTTTTCATTTCTAACAATGCTGGACTACAGTTGGTAGAGGCAATGCCGCGATATAATCTCATCTCCCAGTCTCATCTAATCTTACGTTTTGGAGAGGGGGGTCTCGGCAAATCTCACGTATTTTTTTTGCAGAAAACAAAGTATAATTGCTAGAATTGGTGTTAAATTAAGTAAAAAATGTTCCGTCACTATAATGTCAAATACCACTGAATTCATTGCCTTGCACATCTAAAAGAAAGAGCACAAATTGAAAATATATTTAAAAAAAAATCTCATTTTTGTGTGGACACTAGAAACACATATTTTGAAAAATTATGTGACATTAATTAGGGCAAGAGGTTGAGCCAAATCTCACGACATCTCACCAGGGTCAATGTTTTTTGGGGTTTACGATTTATGACGTATTAAAAAATAACTACTTACTAGATCTCATTCAAACCAATTTTTGGTGGAAGTTTGCATGGTAATGTACATCATATTATATTTTTTTTAGTTTTATCATTCTCTTATTTTGTAAGTTACAGGGGGGGGGGGGGGGGGGAGACACATTTTACCACTTTGGAAGTGTCTCTCGCGCAAACTATTCAGTTTAGAAAAAAATTATATCAGAAACCTCAATATATTTTTTGAAGACCTATCCATAGATACCCCACACGGGTTTGATGAAAAAAAAAATAGGTGTAAAGTATGGGGAACCCCTAAAATTTACTCTTTTTTTTCTATTTTTGTGTGAAAACCTTAATGCGGTTCACAGAATACATCTACTTACCAAGTTTCAATATAGTTCTTACAGTTTCGGAAAAAAGTGGCTGTGACATACGGACAGACAGACAGACAGACAGACTTGATGAATCCATAAGGCTTCCGTTTTTTGCCATTTAGCTACGCAACCCTAAAAATATCATTACACTTGACTTGAAGACGCCGATATTAATAACTACGAACAAGGATGTAGCAAGCTACCATTTTTATTTAGCGATCTTCCACGAAATACTAACCTACTTACAAACACATAAAATGAAGTGTTATGAGTTTGCAGCACACATTTACCTTGTTGCACATAACACATACCATAAACAGCCCGCATAAGTAAATGATGCAACTCCAAAATCATTAAGCGACCATGACATCGGCATGCAAATAGCAACCATTCGATGTGGGCTGAATTGTGGTTTAAATTACTTAACAACCCAAACATTGCGAATCTAGAAGGATTTCGCTGCTGTAAAGAATATAGATAATTGTTTTTTCTGGGCGCTTAGATGCCGGTTCGAAACTTATGCAAAAAGTATGGCAAACTTATTTTAATTCAATGTATACCTACTTATACCATTGTATTTCTGTTTGTGTTCTTTGTCATAGCTTTTTTATACAAGTTTACACGTAGAGCCACGATTTTTTAGCTAAGTGTGACCTTCGATGAATGTGTTTTATCTTTATCCTCTATCATTATAGCGACCCATTGGTCGGGTTATGCCCGGACGGATAAATTATAAGTTTCCATTGTCAAAATTTATCTTCATATCTTGGTAGGTATACATCTCGGCATTATACAGGCGTTATTGAACATTATGACCACAATAATGTCCGCCATGACTAAACCTATTCATTCTTGGATAACTTAATTTAGGATGAAGCTTTCGGAAATACACTCTTAGGACACATTAAATATTTTTAATTGTTTACGTTATCTGTTACAAAGAAGAAATAAACAGTGGGTACCTACCCAATAGATGAACGGTGTGGGATTGGGGTTGGTATTCTAAGCCGCCCCAATAGTCCCCAAAGAAATTTTTGTAGAGCTAAGGTTCTGAAAGTCATAACCATATTTTGCTGAACCTATGATATGATACCTGTGACGTAGCATCCAAGTGTTAAATGGCCTCACATGTACTTTTGTTTCATTCCAGCCTGAAGGTCCACCTCACCAACCACACACGTGTGTGATCGGCGCTGGGTATTCTGGTCTCGCGGCTGCGCGGTATCTCAAGGAGTATGGGGTCCACTTCACCGTATACGAAGCTGCCAAGGACATTGGCGGTACCTGGCGGTTCGACCCTATGGTTGGCACGGACGAGTATGGTGTGCCATTGTTTACCAGCCAGTATAAATATTTAAGGTAAATTTTTTAAGTTTCTTTGTTTGTACATTAGCTAACCTACGCTTTTTTGCACCAGAAGGCCAAAGATCCTAAAAAATATCCTCCATTTTAGAGGAATGACATAAGGTTTTTTCTACGAAAAGTTCTTCAACGTTCTTGTATTAGTAAAAAAAATATATGGAAAGGATAGTGGTAGTGGTAGTGGCCAGTAGTGTAATGCTATTGGGTTCGGAAGAAAATGTCTTAATCATCAATAAAAACCCAAACATTCAGTTTGCTGGAATAGCAGGTACCTTATCTACCTATAATTGATTATTTTAGTAAAAATATTGAACGTAAATTATATCTCCTCCTTCGCATTTGAGTACCTACTCCGAGTCTGTCGACCCTAATTTTTTCTTATTTTTGCGATGAATCTGTCTTTTAAAACTTTATCTCATGCAGTTTATTCAAAGCTAATGTGAATTTGCAATTTGCTTAAGAGCAACAGACCTTTATGTAAATTACTGTGAGAGTTGTTAAAAATAAGACTTAATTATATTTAAATAAATTTTCCACGAATTAATTGAAGATAACAATTCTATAAGGTAAAATTTTGCTTAGATTTAATTTGGGCACGACGTGATTCTTTAGTCATGTAATGAAATGGAATAACCCATATTAGTGTTCAAATTATAGTGGTAAAATGTGTGCCGATTTTCGCCTAAGTTTTATAAACACCATAATATTTTAAACTTTCTCTTATGGCATAAATGTACGTGGTTTTAACGCATTAATGGCTCAATTAGGGTTGCCAGATGGTCGGGATTCGTCTGGATTGTCCCGACATTTCACATGATGCCCAGTCAAGTCCAGACAAAATACAAGTACAAGGCCCGACAAAATACAAAATGTCCCGACAAATCCCGACTTTTTGAAGTTTTGTTTAGATAGGTATTTCAGTATTGCCAGCTGGCAATCCTAGGCTCAATACAGAGTATACATAATATAATATAATATACCTCCGCAAAAGCGATTTTTCGGGCCAATTTGGCGGTATGAGATGAGGTGCAGGACATTGATGAAACAATCTTTCATCTGAGAGTTGACCTATTTTTAAGCTGTAAAAACTTGGCTGACCATACATCAAAACATGACGTATCGTTTTATTATACTAGAATCTTTATTTAGTCTCAAAATGTTTGAGTCAAACATAAGTACTATTATGTCTTCTGTGCTCAAACTAAGAACGGATACTTAGCTCTTAAGTAGTATAAATCTTGGTGACTCGTAAAACGTAGTGATTAAGTACTCTGTGGCTACTCGTTAAAAGATTCATGATGTGTACCCTTAAGGTGGCAAGTGAAAACAATGTCATCAGAGCCATGTAAGCGATTACCACACTTGCATCGTAAACAAAACATGTCTAGGATAAAAATGAGTAAAACTACGGATGAGGAACGGGTGAAATCACGTATAGGTCCGGAGAAAAGTATTATATTTGCTTGTTTTATTTATCACTTTTTATTCACACAAGACTTCGTACGTTCGATGTAAACAAGCATTATTATATGTCCATACATGCAAAGTAATTTAATTCTTATTTAACTTCAGAGTTAATTAATTAATGTTTGTATACAGACGCGGTTGCTAAGGCCGCCATCGGTTGTCCTAGCGACGACATGCGTCGTTAGGTCTCTTCCTCTGCAGCGTCCAATCGCAAATATTTTGACTTTGACTTTTTTATGTTTTCAGTGTACATTATAGAGCAAGAGCCCGTGAGTGCCAGACCTTCGGCATTTTATAAAAGCTGAAAATTTTTCTATGTGTGTCCCTAGTACAGGTAAGAATAATCCTCACCCATGAAGCTGAGGCAGCGGTGGCTTTGGCAGGTAACAGGTAACAAAGGTGTATAAAATTCCATTTCAAATTTATCATAAAATAAAACTGAATTTTTTTATATTTGATTCATAATAATATCAAAACTCGCGTTGCTCATTGCCAGACAGTTAGTGTGGTTGCAACCCTCTGCCGGACACCCTTAAACAATTATAATTTATAATTATACTTACGTTATATTATAAAACCTAAATTTTATATATAATTTTTTGGGGGCCTATTTATCTATGTTTACATAATAGCCGGACAGTTTCGACGGTTCTATCATCTTGCCAGACGCATTCAAAGTGAGCAGTAGTTCGGAGAGCAAGGAGCGTATACAGTAACTAGTGCGAGTGAGACAGAGCGCTTGGTCTATTGCGGCCCTTCATTGCGCATCAGCTGTTGTTTATTGTAACTATCTGGTGAACGGCTATGCTCATAATAAATGTATTATTTGTCTGTGCAGTTTATAAAATAAATGTGATCAGTTGTAATAAAGTGCTATCATGAGTGACGAAAAAATAACTTGCTTTGTTTGTAAGAAAAGCGATGAACATATAATAAATAATAATATTTTCTGAGGAAACTTTAAAAAAATTCCAGACTATTCTTAAATTACGAAAAATACATAACCTAAAATACAGAGACATTATTTTACCCAGTGCTAGCTGCCTGGACAGACTTCGTTCTGTCAAAAGTTTTTTTTCTTATTTTGAGATGTAAGCTATCCTATCTTTCAAGTTGGCTCAAACTGCACACGGTGTGCAAATTTGATTAAAATCGGTTCAGCAGTTTAGGAGTCCATCGCGGACAAACAACGTGACACGTAATTTATATATAGTAACTAGCTGCCCGGACAGACTTCGTTCTGTCAATATTTTTTTGAGATGTAATCTATCCTATCTTTCAAGTTGGATCAAACTGCACACGGTGTGCAAATTTGATTAAAATCGGTTAAGTAGTTTAGGAGTCCATCGTGGACAAACAACGTGACACGTAATTTATATATACCTACTAGCTGCCCGGACAGACTTCGTTCTGTCAAAAGTTTTTTTTTTATTTTGAGATGTAACCTATCCTATCTTTCAAGTTGGATCAAACTGCACACGGTGTGCAAATTTGATTAAAATCGGTTAAGTAGTTTAGGAGTCCATCGCGGACAAACAACGTGACACGTAATTTATATATATTAAGACTAGCTGCCCGGACATGTATGGAAATGTCAGTCCTTAACTTTTCGGGGGGTGGGGGGGGGGGGGGGGGGGGGTTGAACCCCCGAACCCCCCCCCCCCTGGCTACGCCCATGCTTTGGGAGTCTCCAGGTACCTAATTTAAACAATGATATTCCTGGGTGACTTAATGTCGTATTATAACACCCAAAAACAGCACAATATTTTGTATTCCTGTTTGCCATATTAAATACTTTTATAAGTCACACGCCGCACACGGCCACCACGGAACTAAACTAAAATAATTTGTTATTTGTACCGTGGGGCGCCCGGCCCCGGCCGTGGCTCAACCCGCGCTCGTTCGCCACAGTTTCTGCCCTTTACTACACTTATTCCGATGTGCGTAGGTATGACGCGCGTTTCGACCGTTTGTATGAAGAGCGAATACTGTTAGATTCCTATATTGTGCTCCTTGCTCTCCGAACTACTGCTCACTTTGAATGCGTCTGGCAAGATGATAGAACCGTCGAAACTGTCCGGCTATTATGTAAACATAGATTAATAGGCCCCCAAAAATTATATATAAAATTTAGGTTTTATAATATAACGTAAGTATAATTATAAATTATAATAGTTTAAGGGTGTCCGGCAGAGGGTTGCAACCACACTAACTGTCTGGCAATGAGCAACGCGAGTTTTGATATTATTATGAATCAAATATAAAAAAATTCAGTTTTATTTTATGATAAATTTGAAATGGAATTTTATACACCTTTGTTACCTGTTACCTGCCAAAGCCACCGCTGCCTCAGCTTCATGGGTGAGGATCATTCTTACCTGTACTAGGGACACACATAGAAAAATTTTCAGCTTTTATAAAATGCCGAAGGTCTGGCACTCACGGGCTCTTGGACCATTATAAGTTTACATTATTGTGTTTTTAAATTTGTTTTAAGTTATTCTTTTTTGTTAATATTTTTAACTGTTGTGAATGCAGTCCGTGACCCAATCTTGTGATGGCACGTCGAACGCGACCCATACATGTGCACAGTGCAACAAGTCATTTAAATCATTGAAAGGCCTCAACATACACACTACAAAAACACACAGGAAATTTATTAGCCAAAACAGTTCACCTTTAGACATCCATCCCATTATTCCGAGTGCGCTTTCTTATGTAGCCAACGATTCAATTCCTTTCCACACATATCTTAGCCATTTGAAAAATAGTATACCCATAGTTAAAAGAATCCCTCGAGGAGCTCGAATAACCGTTGCTACACATTTATCACAATTAATCCAGAAATGTTACATAAGCAATTGTACTCAAGACTGGCAGAACCTATTTTTATTTTCATTCAGCACACTACATATAATAAAAACTGATGAACCGAATTTATCCTTGACACAAAAGATTAAGAATAACTGTGCTGTAAGCTCCCCGCCTTCTCCCGCACCTCTAATCAAACATAATGCCCCTCGTAATCGCAACAAACTCATCGAAAACAAAATCTATGACGGAGATCTCAAAGGTGCCGCTCGCCTTTTGTTCTCCAACGACGTGCTATCACCAGATACCCCCGACACCCTTCAGGCCTTACGGACAAAACATCCTCCAGCTCCAGTAAACCCATATTTTCTCGACCCACCAACAGCAGGGCAAGCATGCCTTCAAATTCAAAACAAAGATGTTACGGATGCCATTTTATCTTTTAAACCAGGTTCGGCTGCAGGTTTGGATGGAATCTCACCCCAACATTTGAAAGACTTAACATCGCATTCTGTGGGTGATGCAGGCGAGCAACTTGTAAATTCAATCACTAAATTAATCAACTTTATGTATTCCGGTAATGTTAATCCAGAAATTGTTCCAATTCTTTTCGGCGCGAACCTCATTGCCCTCACCAAAAAGGACGGAGGGGTGAGACCAATTGCTGTTGGATCAACACTACGACGTCTGGCCTCCAAAATTGCTGTTCGACATATTTTACCAAAATTAAATTCGGAATTTGAACCCGTACAGTTAGGCTTCGGTGTAAAAGGAGGGTGTGAGGCAGCCGTCCATGCCCTACGCTCTTTCCTAACTTACGGAAAGCCTGACGTGTTGCTGAAAATTGATGTCAAAAATGCATTCAATTCGGTAAATAGGGATACCCTGCTGACGGAAATAAAACAACATATACCGGAAATATACAATTATCTTCTTCTTAGTTACGCTGACCCTACAAAATTATTATACCGTTCTAATGAACTGTCCTCGGAAGTAGGTTGTCAACAGGGTGATCCCCTTGGGCCTGCAATTTTTAGTTTGGCTATAAATCCGGTAATCAAAAATTTAAATTCTAAATTCAACGTTTGGTATTTGGATGACGGAACCCTAGGAGGTGATGTGGATACTGTATTTTCGGACCTTTTTTTAATCAAAAATAAATTTGAAGCCATTGGTTTGGAGCTTAATTTTAGCAAATGCGAACTTTTGTAAATAACTGCGACTTAAATTTAAATGACATAAAACAAAAATTCAATATTTTGGCTCCAAATATTAAAATAGTTAACAGTAATTCCCTTTACCTTTTAGGTTCTCCAATTTTTGATGAAGCTATTTCTGAATATGTCAATAATTCAATTACTAAATTTCAAAATTCTGCTGACCGTCTCTTTGAAATTAGTCCACATTATGCACTTTGCATCTTAAAATTCTGTCTTTTTGTCCCAAAATTTACGTATGTGCTCCGCTGCTGCTCCTTTTGGAATCACCCAGATCTTTTGACACAACTAGACGACTTAATCAATATTAGCTTAGAATCGATTCTTAATATGCAGCTGAACGAGCAATCTTGGACCCAAGCATCCCTACCCATCCGTTATGGTGGCTTAGGGATTCGCAAAATTTCCAGTGTTGCTTTACCAGCCTTCCTATCTTCTGTCCATAGTTCAGCAAATCTCATAAGTAAAATTTTAAAGGCATCCCCTTCAAACTTTGAGATTGCTGGCTTGGAAGAAGCTAGAAACGCTTTCATAATTGCGTGCCCAGGTCAAAATTTTCCAGTTTCTCCAAACTCACAGAGGAGCTGGGACGACATAAACTCTAAATTGACTTATGAAAATCTTTTGAGCTGTAGTACAGGTTCGGCGCGTGCTAGGCTTTTGGCCGTGGGTGCGCATGAGGCCGGCTACTGGCTTCACGCGTACCCTTCGTCAAATACAGGAACATTTCTTGAGCCTGACACGCTCCGAATCGCAACCTGTCTACGGCTTGGGGTTCCGGTCTGCGCTCCTCACAAATGTCAATGTGGCAGTGATGTCGACAAGCTAGGACATCACGGACTGTCATGCCAAAAAAGTGCAGGCCGCTTCTCGAGACATGCCGCACTTAACGATATCATACGCCGGTCCCTTGCCACCGTCAACGTGCCAAGTATACTTGAGCCGACTGGTATTGCAAGAGACGATGGCAAGAGACCGGACGGTATGAGTTTGATTCCATGGAAGATGGGCCGGGTGCTGGTATGGGATGCAACCTATTCAGACACGCTGGCCCCTTCCCATCTACAGGGAACCAACATCAGAGTTGGTGCGGCTTGTGAAGCGGCTGAAAAAGTTAAGGCATGCAAATACAGGGGTCTAGGCTCCGAATATGACTTTGTCCCATTCGGTGTCGAGACCCTTGGTCCGTGGGGTCCTAGCGCTTTAAGGCTTTATATGGAAATAAAAAAAAGGTTAGTCGACGTCACAGGAGATCGAAGAGCTGGCAGCTACCTCGGACAAAGAATTAGTATAGCTATTCAAAGGGGGAATGCTGCCAGTATCTTCGGAACCTTGCCTAAAGGGACTCCTTTAAATAATAATATATTTTAATTATTGTATTATATATTTTTTAAGGTTTTTAGTTTTAGGTCCTTTGTACATTAAGTATAGTATAAGTTATCATTAAAAATTGACTTCAGAGTACTTATTAAAAGGCCAGATCGCAATATCAATAAATTACTTTGCATGCTGTTGGTCCAAGAGCCCGTGAGTGCCAGACCTTCGGCATTTTATAAAAGCTGAAAATTTTTCTATGTGTGTCCCTAGTACAGGTAAGAATGATCCCAATAATTTGTTATTTGTACCGTGGGACGCCCGGCCCCGGCCGTGGCTCAACCCGCGCTCGTTCGCCACAGTTTCTGCCCTTTACTACACTTATTCCGATGTGCGTAGGTATGACGCGCGTTTCGACCGTTTGTATGAAAAGCGAATACTGTTAGATTCCTATATTGTGCTCCTTGCTCTCCGAACTACTGCTCACTTTGAATGCGTCTGGCAAGATGATAGAACCGTCGAAACTGTCCGGCTATTATGTAAACATAGATTAATAGGCCCCCAAAAAATTAAATATAAAATTTAGGTTTTATAATATAACGTAAGTATAATTATAAATTATAATAGTTTAAGGGTGTCCGGCAGAGGGTTGCAACCACACTAACTGTCTGGCAATGAGCAACGCGAGTTTTGATATTATTATGAATCAAATATTAAAAAATTCAGTTTTATTTTATGATAAATTTGAAATGGAATTTTATACACCTTTGTTACCTGTTACCTGCCAAAGCCACCGCTGCCTCAGCTTCATGGGTGGGGATTCTCTTTCATACCTGTACCTCTTTGCACGAGTACCTCTTTCATACCATATCATTCTTACCTGTACTAGGGACACACATAGAAAAATTTTCAGCTTTTATAAAATGCCGAAGGTCTGGCACTCACGGGCTCTTGCTCTAGTAGAAGTGTAGATGGTCACGTGATGATGCCTATTTTAATAAGTGTTTAGATATGATTAACGTTATGAGAATAAGCAAAGTTGTACTAATAAAATAAATATAGCAGGTTAATGCGAGATTATCATCGTCAGCTGACCGACGAGTCCGACGACTTTTGCAACCGGTTCCAAACGAATCCACTTACCTATATCACGAGGAAATCGTTATTTTCCAAATACATAACATTGCGTAATCTTTTCTTTATATTATAAAAGTTGAGAGTTAACTGAATATGTCTTTAATTGTATTTTCAGTGCGTAAGAAATTTTCCACAGGATATGTTTTAGGATTTTCCATAATATCTAAAATATCTAAATGTAAATGTATCCTCCATATATATTTATAACTAGCTGTTGCCCGCAGCTTCGCATACGGAAATTATGTTTTACCTCATTTGTACCTCTTGCAGAAGGAAATTTAAAAAACGGTGAATTTGTATTGAAGTACTTATATTTAGTAATTTATATACTGAAACCCACGATAAAATCACAAAGGATTCCTCCAGGAGCGGGTTTTGCAAAATAAGCAATATTCACATTAATTTGTATTTTTTTCTATTTTTTGCAAAATTTTGAAAAACTGAAAAATACATGTTCCATAAATTTAAGCAAGGAACATTTGATGCAAAATTGAAATCGGTTGATTTAAAAAAAAATATTCCATACAAACTTTCATCCCGTTTCCCGGGGAAACCTTTTAATTTTCCGGGATAAAAAGTATCCTAAAATATGACCCGGAGTATTAGTAACAACTTTACCAATTTTCGTCGAAATCCGTTCAAGGGTTTTCATGTGATGCCCGGACAGACAGACAGACAGACAGACAATAATTCTAAAAAAAATATTTTTGTGCTCTAACACGTTATTGAAGTGCCCCCTAGTCAAAATTTTTAAAAAATATTCAATGTACAGTAAATTTGCCCTTTGAGTTTTATTATAGTATATAGATTTCTATGTATTATATTATTATATCTATGTACAAGAACTATAACGATATAGGTATCTAAAGCCAATCGCTCTCGAATATATAATATCCTGTAGCTTAACCCTGCCAATCATAATATCCCGCATTAGATTTCTGACTGATTCACTTTTTCGTAAAAAAAAATGGTTATCAGATACCTATGTGTATTCCTGGGTTACATGGATACTTATGGTAAAGACGAATATTTGTATGAATACGTCTACGATTGGTTTTAACTTAAAAGGAACCTTAATTTTGTAATTTTAGGACCAATACTCCGCGCCAAACCATGGAATTCAACGGGTATACATTTCCCGAAGACACGCCATCCTACCCTAGTGGAACTTGTTTCTACAAATACTTGAAGAGCTTCGCTAAAGAATACGGCCTCATGGACAATATTCAAGTAAGTAGGTACGTCTATGCTTACGTCACAAACCTAGGCTCATAAATATATATAAACCAATTTATTGAGTACCGGATTACTGATGGGGTCATAGGATCTACTAAGATCGATAATATAATAATCTACTAATATTTATACATTCGTATAAATTTCGATTCGTTTATTTAGTAGTAGATATTCATCTACTACTAAATAAACGAAGTCATTGAGAGTACCTCTGGTGGATTCGTAAGATCTACTGAGATCGATTAATATTAATAAATAATTTACTAACATTTATGCGAGTACTACTATACTTACACGACACATAAAAAGGTTCGCACAAAATATCAGTGATTGTAATTTAAGTTCACCTAAACCAGAGTTCCCCAAACTTTTTTGTGTCCTAGACCCCTTGCCATGTTTTTCCGTGTTGGGTAGACCCCCTACTTACCTGATATTGATTTCCTGTAAATTTCTAACTGTAGTGAAGTTTAGTGTTAAAAACTTAAAGTAAAAACATATGTTAATTTATACATTTATTAATTGAATTTAAATTAAAACTACTCAAAATAAAATTTTGTATCTGTTATGTATATACGTAACAGAGTACGTATATACGTAACATTAAATAAACATTTTTACAAGTTCAAAATGTATTGCGACCACCAAGCGAATACCAACATCCTACAACTTACACAATTTTATAAACATAACGGAGAAGGGGTATTCTACGGTGTTGGTTATTCAATAATATTCCTTTTACTTTGATCCATGATATATTTCCAGTTTTCCTAACGTTCACATCAATAACAATCTGTACTAGTCCGTGATCACTCCTCGAATCCCCATAGAATGTCCCACACATATTATTCTAAATAGATTGACACATTCCTAATTCTAAACATTTGGTTTATGACTTCTCGTATGACAGACCAAAGAGGTCGCTCGCCGTCAAACATATATAATATTTTTTTTACTTCATAGGTACTTTTATAAATAATGTGTATGTTTTGATATTATAAGATAGTATGATGTAAGTAAATAGGTACTATCAGTGTATGTGTTGAGATCCACTATCGTGGACCCCCATTTTCATTTCATGGACCCCCAATTTTTTTTTCGCTGACGTAGACCCCTTGCAGGTTGTCATAGACCCCTAGGGGTCGATATAGACCACTTTGGGAATCACTGACCTAAACGAACTTGTGGGTGTAAATTATTCAGTATAAGTACATTTATGTACTATTATGTCTTCTGTGGTATAATTAAGAATGCTTTTGAAATGGTGTTTTAAGAGATGGCAGTCCCGTTAATCGATACTAAAATGATCTTAACGGTTGATATCAATCAACGTCACCAGCTGACAATCAGTCCATCGAAAACCCGCTGTACATGGTCTGATGTAAAATTTACATGAATTTATTACCATGTTTTATGTTTCACATGACGTTTGGATGTAAATTAAATTTATTAATGTAAGTGACTGCGGAATTTGCTGATCAAAAATTAAAAGCCGCTAGTATTCTGATCTGATGTTATCAATCTTAATACCGCCATCATTTAAACGGACTGAGATAAAATAATGGCCGGCTAAAATTAAAAAAAAGAAAATTATTATTTTTTGATTTGAATGTTTTATCTAGAGTTTGAGTCCTTGTGTGGCTATTTACTTAGGTCTCATCAAAACAAATATCCTATCAAAAACATTTCTATGAAAAATAAGCTGCCAAGACTAAACTCAAACCTAACTCTACAAGGCTGTATATGTTTTAATTGTACAAACCTTACATTCTCAGTATTAATATATTACTTACTAAATGTAATATAATTACTCTGTGCCTTCCTTAAAAAGTATGACTGGGAGACAGGAGTCCTAATCTTCTTACACTGGTTCAACCAAGGCGCCCTGAATATGGTTACTTTAACCCACAGTTAGAATTTACTATTCATCCTTATTTCCAGTTGAACAGCTACGTGACTTCAGTGAAATGGATCGGCGAATGGAATCATTGGAATCTGACATACACGAATTCCAAAAATAGGAACAACTATACAGATACTTGTCACTTCGTCATTGTTGCCAATGGTCAATATGTGAGGGCTCTGGTGCCTGAATTCCAAGGCTTGGACACATTCAGAGGTAAGGTGTTTTGAATAAAATAGTAGGTATAAGTCTTGACAAAAAATAACCGACTTCAAAATAACTCAAAAACTACTCATCAGATCTCGCTCAAATTTAAGTAGGGCCACATGACAAGTACCTACCAGCTTTCGATTAAAAAAGAATCATCAAAATCGGTTCCCCCAATCGATAGTTCTGAGTTAACAAACTTAAAAAAATACAGTCGAACTGACTACCTCCTCCATTTTTGAATTCGGTTAATAAATTGTATTTCACGTTATGATTAATATCTATATGATTTCACCTGTAAGTAGTACAAGTTATCTTTTTGATGTCATTATTAGGTATCAACATTCATACTGTCTCTGCATCAAATCTCTGTGTAATGTGAAACTATGAAATATCTACCTTTATGTATTTTTTATAGCTAGTATATTGTGAGTTGTTTGTGCCCAAGTACTAATTGTAATTGAAATAGCATAGGTACCTACACAGTCTTTAACCTTAGTTCGAGGTAAATAAATCAATCATCCTTTGTTCTTATTAATAGTGGTGAGTCGTGCATCATTCACGATGCATAGATTCACAGATATCGAGTTATTATTTTGTAATTATCGATTTAATACACTGGTACACTACAATGATTTCATGCTTAGATTAATGATTGCTTATTAAGTGTAATAACGAAAATGTGTATTGGTTGCGTTACGTAAGCGTTGATTCCGGCACGATAATATTGAAGTGTTTTTATCTCAAACCAAAGTCATTAAAAAAAGCTTGAGATATGGGTTTAAGGCTACTTTGAGAATGAATTGAAGAGATAAATGAACAAGGTTACCTAAATATTTTCGAAGTCAATAAGGGTATTTTTAATGTAAGTAGGTAAATAGCCAATAAAAGAGTATAAGAACTACTTGGAGTTGTACATAACCAATGCGTTGCCAAAAATGAAGCAGCGATCTGTCTGCATCATTTCTAGCTCTTATGTTCGGTTTACACGTATTAAGTAGTTAAGTAGGTAACTAAATTTTAACTAAATTTTAAGTAAATAAATACGTGTAAACGGGCAATTTAGTAGTTTAGTAATTTAGTAGTTAAGTACTCAAGTAGAAAAGTGTCCGTTTAAACGTATTAATTTACTTAAAATTTAGTTTAAATTTAGTTAAAATTTAGTTAAATACTTAACTACTTAATACGTGTAAACCGAACATTAGACACTGCGTCTGAAATACGTTAAAAATTTCATGGTCGGAAGTAGTCGGAACTCATAAGTAGGTACTATTAGTTTGGAGAGCTGAGAATCCTCTAATATTAGGGATTAGTTATGCAGTAAGGTGCATCACGAGCAGGAGAGTTTGGATTTAGTTCAAAGATGGCTGAAGTCATTATGACCTTACTTTCCTAAGATGTTCCTGCTGATTACCAGTTCACGGAGCGCTGCAGAGATTTGTGAACACTTAGGCCAGATCCCCACTATAATGCCGTTCACAGTTCGGTCTCGGTTTGATAAAATATTATGCAGTACAAAATATATGTGTGCATTCATACTATCCGTGACAGTCAAGTTTCCCTCCAATTGTATAATTTGTACGTGATACGACTTTACCAGACCGAGATCGGATCGAGAACGGACTGTGAACGGCATTATAGTGAGGATCTGGCCTTAAGGTTATATCATAGAGGTTACATAGACTCAAATCCTTACACTTAATTCCATATTTTTCCAGGTAAAGTATTACACAGTCACGATTACAAGGATCCGGAACACTACAGAGATCGTAACGTGCTTCTGGTCGGAGCTGGCGCATCAGGCCTGGACCTGTCGACTCAACTGGTGAATGTTACCAAGAAACTGGTGCACAGCCATCATCTCGTGTTCAACCAGCCGGCTTACCCTGACAACTATATAAAGAAACCGGATATTAAAGGCTTCGTGTCGAATGGAGTCGTTTTTGAAGATGGCAGCTTCGAAGAGGTGGATACGGCTATACTCTGCACAGGTATGGCTTAAGTTGTTTAGGTAGAATAATAATATAAAGCATAGTTATAGTTTTCCAATGGTTTCCGGTGTACATAAAGGCAGACTGACGGAAAAATATTTATTCTTGTGTCCTAAAAGAATAATGACAACAATATATTTGTACAACCATAAATAAGCGTCTTATTAAAGAATTATAACTCACTCTATTGGGAGACAAGGATATTGCCCAAATTATCCGCCCCTTTAAAGTAGAACATATTTGCGTTAAGTACTTGCTAACGAAACGATAGTGACTTGTGACGTCTGCAGTCGATGGACTGACGACAAATCTAACTTTTAAGTCAGAGCTAAGCCTATATACGTTTTATAGATCTCACTCTAAAGCCTCTGAATGACTCTAGTTCTTTAAAAGTGGAAGATAATCTTGTAACATTGTATATTTTTCAGGGTATGAATTTGGACAACCGTTCCTAGACAGAAGTGCGGGGTTGACATCTTCAGGCAAATTCCTGCTGCCTCTACACAAGAATATCGTGAACATCAGACATCCCAGCATGACGTTCATAGGCGTCGTTAATAGGGTCATCACGAGGGTGCTCGACACTCAGGTAAATATGTATTTAACACACACACTTTCGACGACCCTGTAGCGTACTTGGTGGCTCTATAAGTCAATTTCAGGTTAGGATAGACATTTATAATGCGGAAAACAATTTAAGAAACGAATGGTGAAATGAGCTTTACTTAGTTTTCTTGGAATGCTATGGCATAAGGTTCTTTAAAGAAGGTGGAGAGAGTTCTACTTCCGCGCTAACTATGTATTTGGTGATTCCTCTAGAGCCGTCTAGAGTCTAGAGTCGCCGTCGGCCCTACAGCCTTTCAAAAATGAATGTGACAGATAGGTATATGTTTGTTCTGGGCTTTGTTCGTCATGGGTGTCTCCTTGTTCGTCTTCTTTGTATGACGTAAAGCGAGGGCAGTTATATAAAGAGTAATATGTAGTTACCAGAAGGTTATTTTCTATTTATTTATTTTACACTTTTTCCTTTTACAGATGGACAGGATGTTAGGGCAAATTATGTAATAAATGTTTATTATTTAACTAGCTGCCCGGACAGACTTCGTTCTGTCAAAAGGTTTTTATTTTGAGATGTAAGCTATCCTATCTTGCAAGTTGGATCAAACTGCACACGGTGTGCGAATTTTATTAAAATCCGTTCAGTAGTTCAGGAGTCCATCGCGGACAAACAACGTGACACGTAATACAATATATATTAAGACTAGCTGCCCGAACAGACTTCGTTCTGTCAAAAGTTTCTTTTTTATTTTGAGTTGTAAGCTATCCTATCTTTCAAGTTGGATCAAACTGCACACGGTGTGCAAATTTGATTGAAATCGGTTAAGTAGTTTAGGAGTCCATCGCGGACAAACAACGTGACACGTAATATATATATATTAAGAAGATTAATGTAATTGTGTCTGTACCACCAGGCTCATTACGCAGCGTCGCTGATAGCGGGCAAGTTCAAGCTGCCGACGCAGGAGGACATGCTGAAGATGTGGCTCTCACACGTGTATGCCTTGAAGAAAATGAACCTCAAGATCACTAACGTCAACCTTGTCGTCGACATGGTGAGACATTTTATAACACTGGTTTATTGTTTGATATGGCTTCAAACCTTTAATAGCTAATTACTAAGCACGGGTCTCTCTTCTTGAGGAGGCGTAGAGCATACTCAACCACGCTGCTCCACTGGGAATTGGTGGAGGAATTTTTATATAAACAGCCAAAAACGAGCTGATGATATGTTGCTACCATTGCCCATGGACAATGGAGATCAGTAATGAAATGGCATTATCGATGCTGTGCCTGCCAAGAAGAGAGGAGAAAGAAAGTGAAAAGAACTATTTGGTTATGACCCTGCTAGCAAAACGAAGGGTCCTGAATTCAATTCCTGGTTGGGTGATTAATAATAGACAAATAATGTTGTTGTCGGGTTGTAATATATCATTTGTGTTGTCAATGATACTCGCGACACAATATCCTACCACGGGGCTACGAGTGTGTAAGTGCTTGTTCATACTGAACTCGCGGGCGCGGGCGCGGTTGCGAAATATCAAACATTATGACCTACTATGAAAGTGTTCACATCAAAACGCGCGCGCGGTGTAAGTAGCGTTTACCGCGACCGCGACCGCGAGTTCAGTGTGAACATGCATAAAGGTTAATTTTAAACAGTATGTGGATGAACAAATGTTCTATTGATGTAAATCTTTTCCAGGATAAATATTTCGCTGATTTAAGCGAAGAAGCGGGTGTCACCCGGGCGCCTCCGGTTTTGACAGAAATACGGGACTTCAACGCCGTCAACAGACTGGAAGACTTATTAAACTACCGTGACTACGACTACAAAATTATCGATGACTACAACTACAAGCGATGGTACAACCCTAGGAATGAGACGTGTCAAATTCAAGTATAAATTACTAAAAGCTAATTCATCGAATACATTGATTAATATCGGGTGCAATTCCACAATTCAGAAAAAATCTCTACCACCAGCAGAGTTAAGGAAACATTTTGATAAATCTAATCATACCAAAATAAAACCATAACCATTAACAATGTATTGACAGATCAGACTATTTGGGTAGTATTTTTATCATTAAAACTTTATATAAGTCTTTGTGATATTGTGTATATCTAATAATAATGTAAATATACTCGTGACTTTAATTTGATGGTTGAATAAAACCTAGATTTATTAGATTAAGAACGAAGTTTAGATTTTTTACGCAGAAGACAAATAAGGTATGATGTACTTAGTGAGATTAAAAATATAATTTAATTTAATTTCTCTTTGATACGACTAACGCATTTGAACTTAACAATTCCGTAATTAATAATGATATAATAGTTTACGCCTAGTTACCTAAAGTTATTGTACTTATAATTTTTAAGACGCAGCCTGTATAAATGTTTACAACAGAAATAAATTGACATAAAATAATAAGTTGTATTTCTTTTTCACAGAAATGAATTCCAGAATAAATTGCTATAACAGCGCCATCCGGAATTTGTATCAGTGAACTGCAAATTCTACAGCCGTTCTGTGTTTTGTCAAGAGATGCATTAAGGAGGCCATACACGATCAAGTATACTTGTCAAGTCTGCAGATTGACTTGTCAAAGCAGTTTGACTTGACACGCCATCCAGTGTGCATGATACAAATTATGGCAGATAGCTATACCGTGGCCATACACGATCAAGTATACTGGATGCCCCGTCAAGTCCGCTTGACGCTTCATCAAGTACACTTGATCGTGTATGGCCTCCCAACATTCATGATGCCCCTTGCCTACTCTAACGCCAATTTACTGCTTATAGCTGGAAGCTTTTTCAACTTTCTCCCCATATGAGTCAGTTCTCTGTTGCCTCTATCCTTCATGTTTCCTGGAATGAAAAAGATGTGTGCCATCTATTACCACACCTCGAAACTAACTACAGCCTATAGGCGGTTAATAGATTAGAACAATATTAAGTAAAGTATTTATGTTTAACCTGTAAGATTGGTTAAAACTTAAAACATAGTTGAGGTAGAAATAAAGATTTCAGTTAAAATGCTAGGATAAATAATACTTTTATTAAAAATCAGGAACAAAGTAAAATTTAAATTAATTTGTACATTTATTTATTAAGGTCTCACTGTCGTTTCCATTTTTTTACGGATAAATTAAGGACTTCATTTTATTAACAGATGTGATTTCTCTTATGTACTACGAGTATTTTAAATATCCTCTTAAGTACTAAAACGTTGCCTTGGATTCCTCCTGATTTGCTTTATCTTAACCTTACGAATTCATAAATAAAATGCTGATGGACGATTACATTTTATAGTTTTGTAATCATAAGCAAAGACGCACAACAGTTATGTCAAATGACAGACATCTGAGTTAACTATAACTTAGTTGAAATGCAGTTTTGGTATATTTTATTAAATTTATAATGTTTGTATACATTATTAAACAATTTATTTTATGCCGGGATTATTTTCTAAACGACGTACAAAAGATTCATTATCTATAACTATGTAGGTGTAATTTCTGTAGGTATATAAATCCCTGATTTTAGCTGCGGTGTCATCGACGCGTATCCTAAACATAACAGGTGGAACTCTTTCTATACCGGATTCCTTGGTCAACGCATCATAGTATTCGTCCTGAAATGACAGAAATTTTTGTTTAGAGTCTATCACAAAATACAAAATATCTCCATCGATATTTGAGAAATAGCCGTAACACTAAAGACATCATCGATGCGTTGCTGAACGAGTCCGAAGACTTGGATTTGGTATTACTGATTCTTAAACGATTGACTTACTTATGCAATGTCAGGTATGGCCGGCTCGGTAGAGGCAAAACTTTAAATCTCTAACACCATTATTTTCTTTGCTGATCTTAATTCTTTACATAACACAAGTAATGTTCGTGTATGTAACAGCCATTATTCTTATAGTGGCAGTTTATTTATTGATACAAGAGCTACGTGACTTGATTAAGGCCACCTTAGTGATGAGAATACATCTATGCCTTTCAATCAGGTCTGGTGATAAAATCAACGCACAATACGTGATTCATGTTTAGGTTTTTTTAATAAAATTACCTCTTTCTCAGCTAAGAAATGAATATCCGATATGGGTCGTCCTCTGGCGTAGATCTTATCAGCACGGCTTTGCCATTCCTCCATCATCTCTTCTTTTGAGGGTAAACTGAAGTTACCCTTTATGATTGCGGTTGCGTAGCGAGACTAGAAAAGTTATGGTTTATTTATTGGGGTAAGTTACTTGAATATTTACAAAAACTGACCAAAAATGCGGCTGCAAAACTTAGAACCATCAAAGTATATGGGTGAATTTCCCAAGAGCATTTTTGAGACGGCGAGGTTGAAAATTAATGTGTGGAGGTAAACTACAATTATGCATAATTTTATATAGGTAGTTTAAATAGTGATCTACATGATAGCAAAGTATTCAGATGTATTTAATACATAGATTCTTAATAAAAAAATATCTAAGACCTAAAATCTAATTCCGGTGTACTGTCCGACCTCCATTTATTTACATATTTTATATTTTTAATTTTTTTTGGTAAATAAATTTTATTAAAAAGGAATGTTTTTTAGAAATACATTAAATAACACAACTAATATATATTCACGGAGTAATTTAACATAGTGCAACAGCTCTTAAAACATCTTTTAAGAATGTCCTACAAAAAAAAGCAATACCGGTGGCGCATTTTGTATACTTCATATCTTGTTACGAAACGATTTGGAAGACACCTTACTGGCTCTCCCCGCACCGTTCAGTTGTGCTCTTGCAAACTGCGTATTAGGATGACCGATTGGCTGCGTAATTTTCCTGTCAAACACGTAAGTACTCACTGCGGTGTCGCTGGAATACAAAATCATCCAATTCCGATGTCATGTATATTAGTAAAACTACAAAGCAGATTATCAAGAAATTTTATGGAGGCTTCCATTAAAGGTTTTCAGCCATAACTGTGAAATAAAAGTTAACCTGAGAATAACGGTGTTCTTTAAAATTCAAGTTTTGACTCTAATTCTAAGTCCGATGGCCTAATCTCGGTGGCTCCGGTGGCAAATCAAAGCGCATAGGGACGTGTATAGACCAGTGCCGATTAATTTTTGAAACGAAAAAAAAATGATCGTAGTACCCATTGCAAAAGGAAGAGAATATAACGAAAATTAAAGGAAAAATAATTTACAGGCGATCTAAGCTCGGCAAGTGGGGGAGGGGGGGTTTAAGGGTATAGTTATATATAAATAGTTTTTCTCAATTTCCGGCAAAACTACAAGTCCTGTAGAAAAAAGTTGAATAGTAATGTTGTAAGTAGTAAAAAGATCTACAACTTTTTTATTTACACTTCTTTACATAACCTCAAAATTTATGTGAAAAATTCAAATAACCAAGTTTTTGGTTTTTTATTTTTATCTTTTACAAAAAAAATTTTTTTTCACGTTTGGTAAAAATTAAACGACAACTATTTTCGCAAAAATTTTTTGGATTCGAGTTTTAATTTTTTTTGTGTCATTCATTGTGTACAATTTTGAGCTATTCATTAAAATTTACACTTTAACTAGCTGCCCGGACAGACTTCGTTCTGTCAAAAGTTTTTTTTTTATTTTGAGATGTAAGCTATCCTATCTTTCAAGTTGCATCAAACTGCACACGGTGTGCAAATTTGATTAAAATCGGTTAAGTAGTTTAGGAGTCCATCGCGGACAAACAACGTGACACGTAATTTATATATATTAAGATTAATCGAAAAATGTAACATTTCATGTTACTTTGTTAGACAAAACAATTACAAAAACATAAAGATTGCAAAAAGCATGCGAAAATAGTTGTCGTTTCATTGCCTTTTCGGAGAACATTTAACATAGTAATTTATAGTTAGTAGTAGTAGTAGTTAGTAGTTTATAGTTTTTTTATATACCATTAGAAAGTAGAGATTCCAACGAATAAAAATCTCACCGATTTAAAAAAAAAAAGATATTTTGACGTGAGAATTTTCGATTGAAAATTAGGTTGCTGTTTCGATATTAAGTCCAAACAAGGTGAAAAAAGAAATATTTTAAATCAAAAAAATTACAGTATGTTAAGGACATACAACGGTAAGTTTTCACAAAATTTCGTGAATTTTTTTTTTTTTTTGTAACAGATAAAAATAAAAATCCAAAAACTTGGTTATTTGAATTTTTCACATAAATTTTGAGGTTATGTAAAAAAGTGTAAATACAAAAGTTGTAGATCCGAAAGAGTCCGTTCATCTAGACTCCTACTCTTCAAAATGTATCTTTAAAGAGTTTAAAGTATTAGATGATCTTGCCTTTATTATTCCTCATTGGCATAATCAATTTCGGTGGATTAGATTCTAATTCCAGTGGTCCTAATTTTGGTGGCATTTGATAATGTAATTTGAAAATATCTCCGGAACTAATAATTTTTTTTTCGATCTCTACTATGTGACTAATTATTATTACTATTTACATATTATTTATGCCAAATAAAATGTATTTGAAACAGCAGGTTTAAATTTAATCAATTTCGGTGGCTTGGATTTTAATTCCGGTGGTCCTTTAATAATTTCGGTGGCATTTGATAATTTCAAATGGAAATATCTCATGAACTAATAATTTTTTTTCGATCTCTAGTATATGATTAAGTAGTACTAATATTTACCTATTATTTGAGCCAAAAAAATTTATCAGAAACAGCAAATTTAAATTCGCCACTGTAATTAGGCAAAATTCGTGTTTGTTGAAATTGACCCATATCAGCTAAAGATATCGTCGTTTCTCTTGACGCGAAGAGTTTTTTGCTGGATAAAAATCTTCCGCATGTCTGGATTTCCTCCAGTGATACCGAAAACCATTTGTGCAATACAATCATTTTATGTTTATTATCTTTACCTAAGATTATAATCAGAACGCCAAATGCATCATTAGTAAGCAATCGCCCCAAAAGACGAAAATAGAAAGATTAGTTATTATCTAAAATTCAAACATGATCTTACCTGTGCATCTATAGCGACCACCAAGCACGCTCGTATCACGAGTCCCATCATCACCATGGACGGTTCATTGATATTCACCATGTAGTTGTACAGTGGGATCACACTGCGGGACGTTATGTCCAGCCCGCAGCTCTTGTCCAAGAACGGATAGTCGTATTCGTAGCCTATAAAATAAGATCAACTTTAAAATTACTAGACCACCTGATCTGTCAAGTGAAATGGCACCAGCCATGTTTGTTAATTTTTGGGAATTCTCTCTAGAATTATATAATTATAATACGATATTTTTAAGTTTTCAATATTTGACAGCACGCTAAAAGCTACGAAGTGAGATTAAGCAAAGCGAGAATTCCCGCCAGGCTGAAGCTAAACCTCAAAATGTATCCTATAGTATTGCAATATCTTAAAAATCTAATCTTACCAACAAATGTAATTAATTTTCATTACATCCTCACCAGTGCAATAGATGACATCATCAATTTTCTCATAACTGCCATCTACAAAGAAGACTCCAGTTTCATTGAACTCCTTGACATCGGGTCTTTTAATGAAGTGCTTCGGGAACTTAGTATTCCACTGGATTCTGGAGTGATGACTGTGGACCAGTTTACTGCTGACATAAGCTACATCGATGGCGATGTCCATACCAGATGGTCCCGCGCCTACCACTAGCACTCGACGACCAGTGTAACGATCGGGTTCTCTGTAGTCGTGGCTGTGAATTATTGTTCCTACACAATAAAATATGTATTAATACAAACGATTTATAATCACCTATGTAGAGATATGGGTCAAAAAGGGCCACGTGTTGCTATGCTTACAGCTAATTTGTACTACATTGCAAATTACAGATATTTCCAAAAAATATCCAGATTTGACCTTCTTACAGTTTTATTAGCTACTACATACTACTATTTTTACGATCCATGTGATGCAATGGTTACCATGTCGGTTTGCCATGCCAAAGGTTCTGGGTTCAATTTGTAGAGAGGCGGAAACTTTAATGATGGGTTTGAATTTCTGTTCTTGGTCTGGGTGTGTGTTGTCTATGGCACCCACGACACATGAAGCCCAAGCTATGATTATGTAACGTTATTATTATCATTCTACATAATAAAAAGATTACCTCTAAACAGTTTTTCACCCGGTATATTTGGCATGTTAGCTTTACTGTGATGTCCATTTCCAACTATTATGTAGTCAAATTCTTCCTCAGTCTTCTCTCCTGTTTTTACGTCCTTATATTTAACTTTCCAAATATTGTTTACGCGAGATACATTGATTACTATTTGTAGAAACTGAAATTACCAAAAGGTGTGTGTGTACATTTCTTTTCCTGTAGTAAAATGCAATTGAAAATCATTAATTCATTCATGTATTTTTTCATTATTAATGCAGTATAG
The DNA here is from genome assembly GCA_911387775.1 of Thymelicus sylvestris. Lineage (NCBI taxonomy): Eukaryota > Metazoa > Arthropoda > Insecta > Lepidoptera > Hesperiidae > Thymelicus > Thymelicus sylvestris. The sequence continues at coordinate 10,309,978 of OU426905.1, read as the reverse complement.
TACAGAATAATTATGCAGTGAACAATTAAGTGCTTTTACCTTTTCAGATTGGGTAGAGTATGTTTTTGTCAAATCAAATAATTTTTTTTATTGATTTTCCTATTTTTTCTCGTAGAAATGAACTAAAATATGAGTAGAATGGATTGTATAAAGTCCTTGAATACCTTTATGTGCTTTTTTAAATCGAAATGATTAGCGTAGTCTTGTATATACTGGTAATACATCTTCCATGTAGGGTAGGAGGGATAATCTTCTGGGATGGGAAATCCCCGTAGTTGCATTGTTGGCTTCGGAAGGTTTGTTCTGGAAAGATTGGAAAAGTTATTACTCAGAACGAAGTATCTATTATTAACAAATCAATTAGTAGAGTACTAGTAGTCATTAGAGTAGTATACACGTGAATAGTAGGAATAACTATAAATACCTACTAGCTGCCCGGACAGACTTTGTTCTGTCAAAAGTTTTTACTTTTATTTTGAGATGTAAGCTATCCTATCTTTCAAGTTGGATCAATCTGCACACGGTGTGCAAATTTGATTAAAATCGGTTAAGTAGTTTAGGAGTCCATCGCGGACAAACAACGTGACACGTAATTTATATACATTAAGATTACATGAATGAACCGCAAACTTGAAATTCTAGTGCGCAGGTTGTTACAATTGTCTTTCTTGAATATTTTATCGATTGTAATTTCATTATCAAATGCATGAATACATTCAGTGATAAATTCATCCAATGAGATAAACTGAATTGGAAGTTTTCCCACACTGTTACATAATTTAACTATTATAATGCTAAGGATATGATCTTAACAGTTTCAACCCACTAATGGCCTACTCCTTTCATCGCTGGGTAAGTATTCCCCATCACCCTACTCCAATGTATGTAGATGACAGGAGAAAGAGACCGACCCAAATCATAGAAGTTTTTATGCCATCAGAAGGCCTTCTACATGGCCTCACAGAAAACAACTGAAAACGAGGGCTTCATGTGCTCTCCAAGGCTCAAAAGCAAAAAGCGACACATACCGACCAACCTCACAGTTTGCTGCCATTATTTTTTTTATGGAAATATCCGAAACACGAGCTGAATCCACCTAATAGTAAGTGGCTATAGTCACCCATGGCACATCAGCCGTACATTGCCGTGAGAAGAAAAAGATAGAAAGAATCGATGCAATACGCCAACCGGCTATGAGTGCTACAATTAATAATATTCATACTGATTATTATATAATGATCAGACTTAAAATAATAATATACGCGCTAAATACCTGTTATTTATATATGAATTAGGTATTGTATTTTATGGTTTTAGTAGAATCAATATGGGTGATAATGTCAGTTAACAATATCTTCGTAGTGATAAGAAAACAAAGATACCTAAATGAGATGTTTAAAGTTGAATGTTCTAGAAAACATCTAAACGTAGTCATTATATGGTTATTATAAACTTTACATCCAAATCTGGAAGTTCAACTATCTTGTTCGCTTGTTCTTCATCATTGAGGATTTAATAGTTCTTAGATCCATGCTCATGTTCTGTTACAGAAATTATTTGTCTACGAATAGCTATTGAATATACATCACGGACCTAGAGAGGACAGTGATATATATTACATGGTGATTGATTGAGGAGCTTGCTTCGGAGCAGATCAATTTATGATAATTTTTTTACTTCCGCCCTACCTGTAACCAATGCTGCCCTACCTCAAATTCGACTCTAGCTACAGCCCTGAATGCAATGTACTGACTGTGTATGACTTACCGTAGGTTTTTGTACATACTCGTGTGTATCGGTATCCCATTCTCATCAGTCCCGACCCTGGGGTCGTATCGCCATGTGCCGCCGACGTATTGAGTTGCTTCTAGAACCGTGAAGTCGATGCCTTCATCTTTCAAGTACTTCGCCGATGTCAACCCCGCCACCCCAGCTCCGATAACACATACGCGTTTTTCTCGCGTTTTTCCCTGAATAAGCAATATAAAGTAAAAAATGAGACATAAAATACATAATTAAAGGAAGTGGGCTATATGGATTGTGCAAATCGTCCGAATGTTGAATTTAAACCACAATTATTATTTTTAGCGTCGAATGCGATTGTGAGTTGTATAACTGGCCGATAGTGACAAAATGTTGTCTTTTTTAAGCGAATATCCGACAAAATAGCAGAAAAACAACCTGATGGTTATAGTCTAAGAGCCGTATCTATTAGCCGTATTATTAAATATTTTTTTAGGCAACCCATTCGCGATACTTTTCTTTACATAATTATGATATCCATTCCATACTAATATTATATGACTTTTTTATTTGTGAACCGATTGAAATAACACAAACTAAGCGAACTACAATACATTGCTGAAAATCGCATCTAAATCTGTTAAGCCATTTCTGATATTAGTCGGAACAAACGCATACACTAACAGTCAAAAATTAATTTTATTATAATATGCATCGATATTGATTCACCGTTGTTTTATTTTATGGCTAATGGCCAGATAGTAACATTTTGGATAACCAGATAAAATTGATAAATAAGGCAAGTTTAAATAAGTTTAAATAGTCAGGACTTCAGGAATTACTCATAAAAAATATTTTGTTGCTATACCATTAAAATTGACTCTACCTACTGTTAAAAAAGATGTTTATCAACATGAATTAGTATAACATCGTGTAATCATTTGCGGAAGTTCAAAGAACTATCTGCGTCTTTAAGTTCGATGTGGTGGCCAAGCCGCGCGGAAGGTTACTCATTTCTTGTCAATTGACATGCTACAGTGGAGTTTTTGTATCTGTCAAGAGATGGCGCTACACGTCACACCACATAAGTTATAAATAAAATAATGTGACTGAAGAGTGATAATAAAAACTATGTGTGTGTATTAAACAAACGATTTTAAATTTAGTACTGACTTAAAATAGAACTGTAGCTCGCTTTGTATACAAATTAACTGTTATTACCAGTTCGTACCTATATGAGGTCAGTGTGCAGCAATGGTCTGTGGCATAGAGGTAAGTATCCATACTCTGATGGGTCTGTGGTATGAATTGTCATGTTTATAAATGTCAAATCATGCCACCCACAGGTGCCACAGCCCACTATATTATCAAATTAACAACGGACTTAGTTCATTCGTTGATACAACCTTTGTCGTATTATTTTAATGTTTTAATGTGGTAATTCATATTAAAATTGTTTATTGTCAGAAAATAATGATTTATTTGGTTGAATTTGGTTTCATTGTTATTCTAACCGCTTTAAACACTAAACATATTGACTCACCATATTTATAAAAACCAGAATGTGTTGTCAAACTTATACAATTCTTTACATAATTCTGTGTTACTTCGTCTAGAACGCAATTGATCTGAGGGAACACAGTAGGTTAGTAGCACAAAACGTCAAACGCTACTCGGCGCCGAATTAAACTGACATTCTTCTGCATTCTTCGTTCTACTTGCGGATCTTACGCGCGTCCGCGACATTTAATAATATTGTGATAGTACTATCTACACGTCATACACGTGCCTATTATACACGTAGAGTGTTAATGGCATGACTGTAATATTGAACTGATAAAAATAAATTCACGTTATATGTTATGTAATATTGATAAAAAAGTTATTTTATCAATAATCAACTTCAGTTTTACGGTTTTTTCATTGAAATAAAATTGTTTGCTAAAATTACTTGCTATCGTCGGCATCGTCAGTACCTTGATAAAACTGACAATGGATGCATCGAAGCAGGCAAAAATTTTGGATAATGCACCACATATTATTAAATAACTTACATACTACGATCCCCAACATTTGAAGGGATATTTGAAGCATAAGGAATAAGATACATCGGATACGTCTATTCAGAAGGTTACATACTTAAATCGCGATAAGTATAATAGTTTATTTAGAAGTGTATTTTAGTTATAAAAGTAACCTTTGATAAATCGTCCTTCTCGACACGTACCTACCTAGTTTTCAATCAAAAAAATTTCCATTTGAGTTGGGCCATCCCTGGCTCTGGTACTGATGATGGAGTCCCGTTAGCATTAAAAAAGGCAAAATCTCCAAATAAATCCAACGATTCCGAGGTTTAAACCTAATGGGACTATAAATTTGAATTTCAAACTCGACTTTAGCGAGAATAAGTAGGTCTATAATAATAATAAAATATATCTAAAATAAGTTAAGTACCTAATATAAGTTAAGCAACTGTTTTTTAAGGGTTCGGTTGTCAAAACGGAACCCTTATAGTTTTTGTCATGTCTGTCCATCCGTCCGCTGCATTGTATAGTAACCTCAGTACTAGACAGTACCTGCTTTAGGCGTTAATTTTTAGCTAAGCTTTTTTAAAATTTTAACTCTCCTTTTAAAGATTATGATTCGTTTTAAAATGCTGAAGATAAGATACCTAAGATGAATTTATCATAGTTTAATATCTGGCTGGGGATTGTCGATATCGATCATACCGATAACATTGCTATTTTCTTAAATATTACGAAAGCAGAAGATGATTCTAACCACTTGACAGGCGAAAAAACCGATATTAATAACTATAGACCAGTTTCTATTTTACCAACTCTTAGTAAGATTTTTGAAAAAATAATATTGAATCAAATGCTGTCCCATTTCAACAATAATAATTTATTACATCCTGATCAATACGGTTTCACTAAAGGCCGTAGTACAACCGATGCAGGGGCTAGGCTTTTAAAGCATATATTTGAAGCATGGGAATCATCACAAAATGCCATAGGTGTATTTTGTGACTTATGCCTTAGCATTTGATTGTGTTCAGCACGAAACATTGCTGTTTAAACTTGGCCACTATGGTATAAAAAACAAGGCCCTTAGCTTGATCGCGTCGTATTTGAGTGATAGGATACAAAAAGTTAGTATAAAAGATATTAAGTCATCGGGGTCACCGGCTGTGTTGGGTGTACCGCAGGGCTCGATCTTGGGTCCGTTTCTTTTTCTGGTATACATTAACGATTTACCACATTATGTAAAGAACCAAGCGGATATTGTACTATTTGCTGACGATACATCATTAATATTTAAATGTGAAAGGAATAAAGTAAATTTTGACGACGTAAATAGTGCTCTTTCGCATGTGTCGCGTTGGTTCACTATCAATAATTTGCTTTTAAATGCAAAAAAAACTAAATGTATAGAGTTTGTACTACCTAATGTTAAAAAAGTTAACAAATCTCTCAGACTGAATAATGAAATATTGCACATGGAGGAATCCACGGTCTTTTTAGGGGTGACCTTAGATAGTAAACTTCAGTGGGGCCCACATATAACAAATCTCGCGACTAAACTCGGTAGGGCTGCTTACGCTGTTAGGAAAATAAGGCAGTTTACTGACGTCGAAACTGCTAGGATGGTTTATTTTGCATATTTTCACAGTATTATGTCATATGCCATCTTGCTGTGGGGCAAAGCAGCCAGTATAGAACAAATTTTCATACTACAAAAAAGAGCTATTAGGGCTATTTATAAACTTAGATCTCGTGAAACTTTGCGTGACAAGTTCAAAGAAATAGGTATACTTACAGTAGCCTCACAATATATCTATAGTAACGTGGTTTTTATACGGAATAATATAAGCGCGTATAAACAAAATTTTGATATCACTAATCGCCAAACAAGAAAAATGCACCAGTTAGTAACGCCATCTTACCGTCTTTCTAAAGTGAAGCGATCTTTTATGGGCCGTGGTGTACAGTTCTATAATAAAATCCCAAAGTTAATACGTGATTTGCCAGTGGAATTATTTAAGAAACATGTAAAATCTCAACTTTTAGGGAAAGGCTACTATACTGTAGATGAGTACATAAATGACAAAGACGCATGGAAATGACCAGATCTGCAACCAGTTCCGTACAGGCTAGTGATATTTCTTTGTAAGAAATATACCAATGTATTTTATTTTTAAAAGATGTGCTGAGGAGTTTCTTTCGGCTTTTCTTCTCCTCCATGACAAAGCACCTTTCCGAAAAGCTGGTAAATTAAAAAAATGACGTGCATAAGTGTATCAATGATACCTACATGAATAAATGATTTTGAATTTGAATTTGAATTTGATAGCAATCAAAACTTGTAAAAATTAAAATATTTATAACTACTATCGGTCGCGGCTTTGCCCGCATTTTGCAGGATAAAAAGAGATAGAAAATTCAAAATTTGGTTAATTAAATGTTATAAAGTGTCATCAAATAGGTACGTATTAGAAACACTTAAGATCTACGTTACAAGTACGATAAACTAACAGAATATAATATGTTGAATCTATTAACAATATTCTTTATACAGTTAATTACTTATGTAGGTATTTAATTATTTTAAAAAATAACTAACTAACTTAAGGGTAGTTTACAAAAACTCTAACGCCCCAACTCAGAGTCACTAATGGATACTTAAATCGCTCCTTAGCACAGAATTTGTATGGTGATTGGTGATTCTTTACTAAGGATTTAAGTAACCGTTAGTGACTCTGAGTTGGGGCGTAAGCAATTCAAGGGAGTTAAGTATAACATAATATTGTACAGTGTGATTTTAAACTTTCATTTAAAATAGATGCATTATCTTTCAACCAGACTCAGGCCCAATCAATTGCATATTGTTGTGCAAGTTACCAATTTGCCTTCCTTATCAAAAATCTATTTTAAAATAATGAAATAAATATAAATCCTTAGACTTATTTAAATTTGTGTTAAAATTTTAATTATATTGTTTTTTATTTATATTAATAATCTGCATATTTTTATTTTTTTAATATTTATATCGAAAACACTTCACATACAAAAATAATCAGCGAAATAGAAAGTAAATGAAAGGAAGTAAATAACTTACTTTAATTAAACTAGCTGCTGCAGAACTAATTTCCAAAGAACACACAGATACGAATAATACACATATACCGACGAGATTCATTTTATCACGAGTTATTAAAATAATAGTAAATAATGATATAATTATTACACTCGCACTTATATAGCAAAGACTTATAATGTTCACTGGCAACCAAACACTGTGACAATAGTTTGCTTAGCTTGACCCTTATACCGTATATAATATACATAACTGACCTCTATACTGAGGCTGGAACCATACTGAGCCCGATTTCTAAGATAAATCCAAATTTAAATAATCATAGATAACAATAAATTAACGAACGTGTCAACTCGCAACGGTTACCATGCCGGATCGCTGTGTCAAGGGTCCTGGGTTCGATTCCCAGTGAAGCGGAAAGAATGATGAGTTTGAAATTTTGAATGTCTGTTCTCGGTCTGGGTGTGAGTGTGTTCTTGTCTTTGTGTGTGTGTGTGTGTGTGTGTGTGTGTGTGGAACGATACAAGGAATGCTATACAGTGTGGGACTAAGAGTGAGTAGCGTTAAAAAAAAAGTTGTTTCGTTTTATTAGTAACTAGCTGTTGCCCGCAGCTTCGCATACGGAAATTATGTTTTACCTTATTTGTACCACTTATAGAAGGAAATTTAAAAAACGGTGAATTTATATTGAAGTACTTATATTTAGTAATTTATATACTGAAACCCACGATAAATTCACAAAGGATTCCTCCAGGAGCGGGTTTTGAAAAATAAGCAATATTCACATTAATTTGTATTTTTTTCTTTTTTTTTGCAAAATTTTGAAAAATTGAAAAATATGGGTTCCATAAATTTAAGCAAGGAATATTTGATGCAAATTTGAAGCAAATCGGTTGATGTTTTAAAAATATTCCATACAAACTTTCATCCCGTTTCCCGGGGAAACCTTTTAATTTTCCGGGATAAAAAGTATCCTAAAATATGACCCGAAATATTAGTAACAACTTTACCAATTTTCATCGAAATCCGTTCAAGGGTTTTCATGTGATGCCCGGACAGACAGACAGACAGACAGACAGACAATAATTCTAAAAAAAATATTTTTGTACTCTAATACGTTATTGAAGTGCCCCCTAATCAAAAATTTTTAAAAATATTCAATGTACAGTAAATTTGCCCTTTGAGTTTTATTATAGTATAGATTACTTATCTTTTATTGTATCAAACGAGTATTTGAGTTTCAAAAGGGTTATAAAATCTTATTCTTGATTATTTTTGCAAATTTTTCAAATATATATACAAAAACGTGATCGTCGCTTTCTCTCACAAGACAGAAACACATCACACTACACTACACACACACACACACACACACACACACAAAACCCAATAAATTATTATGAAGTGTTTGATGAGCTGATGGACAGCTGAGTGATCAGCTGTTATGTATGCGTTAGTAGTAGTCAATAAATTCAGTGTGAGACTTGCTTTAGCTGACCTTCTAGAGGTTTGGACTGTGTTATCGTTATCAGAGGGAGATTACAACATATATACAATAAGTTTCATTCTTATATTTCTCGGATGTATGTACTTTAGTGTATATTGTGACCTACTTAATTGAAACCAATTCACCTCAATTCACCTGATGGTAAGTGGCTATCGTCGCCCATGGACATCAGGGACTCCAAAGGCATCACCGTTGCGTTTACGGCCAAGAAAGAGAGAAGAAAGAGTAAGAAAAAACTGGCTCGCAAGCCTCAGCCGTATACGTGGCGTGGATCGGTTTTCAACCTATTAGCGGCTAACAGGGCACGGGTTTCTTCTCCAGATGAGACCTAGACTACATCTAGAGCACACTCCACCATTCTGCTCCAATGATAATTTTAGTGGTCCTTTTTAGAGTTCCGAAGTAAAATCGGAACATTTATAGTTTCGTCATGTATGCCTATCGAAGGCATAGCGCCGAGACCTTAGTGCTAGAAAGTTGTAATTTGGTATGGATACATATTTATTAAAACTCTAAAATATATTGAAAATACTTACATTAAATAAATTCTTATTGATAATATTGATTTTTTTTCAGGGTACCTCCCCTACAGGTAACTTGAGGATGATTTTTTTTTCGTTGCGTACCCTTATAGTGTGGGACATCGTTGAAAAGGTCTTTCTTAGGGTTCCGTAGCCAAATGGCAAAAAACGGAACCTTTATCCTACCCTTTATCCTTATCTATATCCTTATCATGAACTCGAGTACCTATACGCACCCTTGCTGTTGTCTTGTCATTGGTAGGCATATTTACAAACTATTGTTATTTTAGTCTGGTTTTACCATATGCGCCGGAAATTATGATCTAATGGTTTTTACCCGAGTTATCGGTTCTTGGATTTTCCGCAAACCAGAGGCATAGGTAACTTAATAAGGTTAGAAAGTTTCAAAAATCTAAACTTGTCTAAGCTGAAGTTGCTAACTACTACTAAACTGGACATAAAAAATCGAAGATACGATTCTACTTTACTACTCACATTATGAATATGAATGTTTGTTACTTTTTCAACACTGTAGGTACAGATTTTCATGAAAAGTATACTTACCTACAGATAGACCGTGATCTCAAATAAGACATAGGGTACTTTATTATCTCGTAAAACGCGAATAAAGCCGCTGGCAGGAAGCTAGTTCTACATTATTGTTTTATGTTTATTAGTGGAGTTTACAGAAATAGGCATATTAACAGTAGCGTCTCAATTTATTTACAGTAATATTATATTAAAAATAACTTAGGCATGTTCAAGCAGAATATAACACATAATCATTTAATTATTAGAAACATACATAATTTGATTACACGACGTCTTCTTTTCGCCTACGTAGATACAAATATTTAAGAGATCTGTGAAACAGCTAGTAGGCATGTACAGGAAGTTGGCACAGCACTTTTAAGTTACAGACATTTTGAAGATTGTTCCAGGTTTTTAACCGACTTCAAAAAAAGGAAGAGGTTCTCAATTCGACTGTATATCTTTTTTTATGTTTGTTACCTCAGAACTTTGGACTGGGCGAACCGATTTTGATGATTCTTATACAATAGCATCCATGAGAAAACCACATAAGTCGTAAATTTGTGTTAAGATATGCGCGACAAATTGACGAATAACTCAATATCACGCCAACCGATTTTGTTGATTCTTTTTTTAATCGAAAGCAGGTGCTTGTCATGTGGTCCCACATAAATTTGAACGAGATCTGACAAGTTTTTGAGACTTTGAAGTCGGTTATTTTTTGTTAGTAAAATTTATTCTAGGTTTGTTCTACATTGTTCCAAAACCATTTTCATTATTTTAATTTTATTTTCATTATTTTAAAATATGTGTGGAGGAGTTTCTTCACGGTTTTTCTTTTCCATGACAAAGCACCTTTTCGAAAAGCTGGTAGATAAAAAAATACATACATAAGTGTGTATAAGTGATACCTACATGAATCACAGATTATTGAATTTGCATTTGGATACCTGGCGTGTGCTACGTAAAAAAATAGTATGGAAAAATTCGAAAATCGAAAATGCGTCTAATGCATTGTTTTAGTGGTCTCAAACCATAACTAGTTAATAAATTATTGCAAATAAAAACTGATTTATTTTTAGTCTATTTAATTTTCTGCGTTTGATGTCACGGTAAGTGATCCGTAATTCCGTAGCTTACATAATATCAATTGGTCGCGAGGTGGCGACGCAAATCAGATTTGGCCGGCACTCGACCCCACAAATCATATATGTTATGTTAAATTGTCCGTGATAATGATTTTTGTGGAATCTGAAATTAAAGGATCAATGTCCATATAGTGCGGACCACAGAACACCTAATAATTAGTTAGGTGTTCTGTGGTGCGGACTAAATAGAATGTACCGTTTACTGTAATATCCGATGTACGAAAGAAATAAACACAAATAGGTGGTGTCTCTACATAATATTGTTAAGTCTAATAAACTGTTATTTGAAAATATTTAATAGCTGCACGGACAGACTTCGTTCTGTCAAAAGGTTTTTTTTTTATTTTGAGATGTAAGCTATCCTATCTTTCAAGTTGGATCGAACTGCACACGGTGTGCAAATTTGATAAAAATCGGTTAAGTAGTTTAGGAGTCCATCGCGGACAAACAACGTGACACGTAATTTATATACAGGGTGTCCCGTAAGTAGTGGATCAACCGAAGGTGGAAGATAGCTTGAAGGATGACCTATCATATGTCAAAAAATTACCTTAGTAAAAGTGTCACCGTTTTCGAGATATTGACCATTTTTTAAAATTTAAAAAATTCGGCTCCTTTACCCTACTTTTTCCTGTTGAGTCCACAAATAAGCAGATATTTTGATAATTTTTTTCCTAGAGCTCTGAGATAGTTGCTTTATAATTATCAGTGTGTAATGTTGTTGAAATTATTAGGAAACGCTGAGAAAATAGCGTCAACTTTGGATATTTTTGTTTTTGATTTTCTTCGATACAACTTTGATGCGAGGTGGTTGAAAAAAAATGTAATGGGTAAGTATGCCCCGGTATTTTAAAAACTTGTCTGTTTAATGCAGATTTTAAAAAGGTACAATACAGGCTACTTTGATAGGGAAAATTTTCAAGTAAAAGCCATTTCAGTGTTAAAGGGGTGAATTTGAATCAAAAGTTATTTTATTGTTTACTGTTATGGGATGAAGTTTTTCAATGGTTTTTGCTTAATATTACGTTACGTTAAATTATTGCTTTAATAAATATTGAAAATAATGATTATTTTCCGATATTCCAACCTACTAAAAAAAATGCCAATTACTTGAAAAATATTGTTTATTTCAAAAATAATGCTATGATTTACTGTTTTTTTTAATACTAGATGATCAGGAAGCCTTGTAAATTATTGTTTTAAGATTATTTTTGTACGAATATTCAACAAAAAACAAAGAATGAGAAAAAATGTAAGTAAAATAATTATTTTTGTTTATTTTATCATACAAAAATAATCTTAAAGCAATAATTGACAAGGTTTGCTGATCATCTAGTATTAAAAAATAGTAAATAATAGCATTATTTTTGAAGAAACAATATTTTTCAAGTAATTCTTAGGTAATTTGAAATTTCTTTTTAAAAGTTGAAATATCGCAAAATAATCATTATTTTAAATATTTCTTAGAGCATTAATTTAACGTAACGTAATATTAAGCAAAAACCATTGAAAAACTTCATCTCATAACAGTAAAAAATAAAATAACTTTTGATTTAAATTCACCTCTTTGACACTGAAATGGCTTTTACTTGAAAATTTTCCCTATCAAAGTAGCCTGTATTGTACCTTTTTTAAATCTGCATTAAACAGACAAGTTTTTAAAGTACCGGGACATACTTGCCCAGTACATTTTTTTTCAACCACCTCGCATCAAAGTTGTGTCGAAGAAAATCAAAATCAAAAATATCCAAAGTAGACGCTATTTTCTCAGCGTTCCCTAAAAATTCCAACAATATTACATACTGATAATTATAAAGCAACTATCTGAGAGCTTTAGGAAAAAAAAATATCAAAATACCTGCTCATTTGTGGACTCAACAGAAAAAAGTAGGGTAAAGGAGCCGAATTTTCTAAATTTTAAAGAATGGTCAATATCTCGAAAACGGTGACACTTTTACTAAGGTAATTTTTTGACATATGATAGGTCAACCTTCAAGCTATCTGCCACCTTCGGTTGATCTGCTACTTACGGGACACCCTGTATATTAAGATAGAAATTTTATCTACAACGAATGGACTCGTGAATTAGGTATATCATCTACGGTCCGACTCCAAGTACCTAACATTGAAATAGTGGATCGAGTTTCCTTCTGATTTACCAAGGAGTTCTTCAAAAATGATGTAAAAAGAGTTGTCCTTCATGGCCAATGTTGCAATGGTGACTCCCCATTGCTCATAGGAGACGGTGACCACTTACCATCAAATGGCCCATATGCAATTTCGTCGGCCCTTCACGCTACAAAAATATATCGATGTTATTCAATATTTTAACCCTACAATCAGTCATGATAACAGTGGACCCAACCCTGTGTAGATTAGCCAGATAAGCCCGAGGGTCAAATCACATCCCATTGACACGCACAAATTGAATCTTAAATCACATTAATTTGTCCCCAAATATAGTATTTGGGGGACTCGTAGCATTCATTTATAATAACTTGCGGAATTAAGAAATGTTGGTTTTTAGGCGAATGGATGTCATCTTTATGTAGATTGTTAAAAGTCTTAGATTTATCGAATAACTAAATCAAGTCCTAAAAATGTGTGTAAAATAAGATAAGAAGCAGAAACAATACTCGTATTTCCACCAGCTATGTTTAGGTATAATCACGACCAATATGTGTTGCTATAAAGTACCTTCTAACCTACCCACAGTTTAATAATTATGTCTATTATGAGCACCCTACTAGTTAAGATCCATAAAAAATAAGTCATACAATTAGCGTGTCTCTATCACATGTTCACATAACTCAATGTTGTCGAAAAAACTGTTAAAAGTTATGGTTATTTCATATTGTGAAAATATCTTCATATGAATATGTATATCATGTAATTATCATGAAATATATTTCATGAAATATATGTCATGTAATTATCATGAAATATATTTCATGATAATTACATGATATACGCACATATTCGTACTAACATCTATCTGGAAGCCAATATACTCGCAATTATAATAACCAAATAACTCAGCAACATTTCAAAGTGTCAATAATTAACATGGAATCCCATCGTATCGTACGGACGGACAGAATGCTAGCTGTATTAAATTTTCTGCTAATAGACAAATACTTGACTAGTCGCGTGTGTAATCGAATGTTCATACATAACACTGTGTTTCTTGTGAATTGAACCTTATCACGTACAGTGTATGGTACACTTTACTGTTTACGATTGCGCTGATTGTAAAGGGTCGTGGTAATAGGTGACCAACGCTAGCGCAAATTGCTTGAGAATTTCATATAAATGTCTCAACTAGTTACTAGAACTATGCGTTGATATGGCTACGAATACATACATCGCACCCTCCGTGGAAAAAAATCATAAGTCGTTTTACTTTGAATTTCAGTTATTAATATGATTGGAAAGAGCGACAAAAACTGCATAATATGATCAATTTTTTTTCAAATTTTTATCATTTATCTTGACGGTTGGATTTCTTGCACAAAAGCAAGAAATCGTTATGTCTTTGACTACTTATCGATATTTCAACAGTTTTGTTCTCCTGTAAAATTGCAATTTTCATCTTATCCTTTTTTCCACTGAGGGTACGACATGCTTACAATAGTAATTATATTGTTTGTATCAATTAAAAGCATTTACGATATTTAGAATGGATGTAGGGTTTTAAGAGTTTAAGTTTATAGAGTCAGGCCTAGTAGAATTCATGAGATCTGATATCTTTTTAACAGTGAAAGCGATAAGTACCTATGAGGTTGTAAGTCATACTGCCGCATTCAGACTCAATAAACGGTTACTTAAAACTAAGGAGCGGTTACTGAATCACAAAACAAATTCTGTAGTAACCGTTAAGTGAGTGAGTGCGGCAGATAGCAACCTATTTTTGTTACTATTCTTTCTTCATGGGCTCATAGCTTGTCGGCTATTGTCAAATGTACTAACTGAAAGCGCTTCCTTGTTTGGGGAACAAATGAACTTGTCTGTCCGTTCTAAATTAGCAATCATTAGACCGGGTATGTTAGAGACCTTCAGATTGCATATGAACCACCGAAAATAAACTAGGTACGATCGATTCGCTTTGAAGAAGCGTGGTGGTGTAAGCTCCAGAATTTCCCGAAAAATTGAATTACCCGTTACGGTGTTACTTCCAGGACTCCCCGATTACGAAGAATTGAATTCACGTCGATTGAAACGATATTAATATAAAAAAAACTTGAGAGGTGTCAAGGGACACCCGGATGGAACGTAGTTCCTTGCAGTCAGTACTAGGATAGCAAAAACATGCAGCAAGTGTGCCAAACAAATTTAATTGTAAGAGAAAGAACAATGCCCAAAAATTATTTTTATTTTTTGTAGCGTCTTAAAACGTCAGTTATACCGAAGCAATTCAATATTTTTTTACGTATTTTAATATTAATACTTGTACCCGTATTACCCAGGGTAAAATAATTTCAATAATAAGTGATGAATTGACTATAATAACAATGCATGATGTCGATATTGTCCATTTTCATTCGGTAAAAATGATACCATTTCATACTTTTATACTCTAATGGTAGAAAATATATTTTGATAGTCGTAAATATTTTCTGATTTTAATTATTTCATATTGTGTAAAGTGATTAATTTGGGCAATCTTTCATAAATAAATAACATTCTGCTTGAACTTTTTTATTTTTATATTTAAAAATATTACTTTCTCCATGTTCATGAAATTCTTATATGTAATTTAATCTTTCAGTAGTAGCAAAATGGCAACTTTTGAATCGTTTTTAAAATTGACGTTGACGTTTAGTGATCACATTGTGACATTCGTGACATCACATACTCTTCCGGCATCGTTGTTTTGTTGTGTACCAGGTACTCTATGTATAATACTTCTATGGTTAAAAAACATTCAATATCAAAATACTTTGGTTCTGGGGTGTGCCTGCTGAAAATTCTTATATATCTAAGCTCAGAAATTAATGCTGCATTTTTTAGAATATTTTTTATTTTAAGATGCTCAAGTTGAAAATGAAATAAAACTATGTATGGAAGTTTGGCATTGTTCTTTAATACCTTAGATTTGCCTTAGATTTATTTTGGCACACTCGCTTGCATATTTTTGCTATCCTAGTACTCTGGCTTGCTTTCTATGTAAAAAACTACGACGGCAAAAAGTGTCGTTACAACTTTTCGTTACCGGCAAAAAGTGTCGTTACCACTTTTCGTTACCAAATTTTCCGCCTAGCCCCCTTTCGCAACGCGCGATAAGGAACTTCGTTCCAATAATTTTAGGTTAAATATAAAATATAATATTAGATATGTCTACAGACCATTAAAACGGTGACAGCGATGCGTGCAAGTGTAAAGTTTGCGCTGACCGCATCGGTAAAGAACAACTTGTTTGAACATCATAAAGGGAGTTCCGAAGAGCTACGGACGCGGAAACTTGCGGTTGACACAGGGAAATGCGGTAATGGACACAATTTAACGAGGAAGGACACTGGACAATGGACAATCGCTTTTTTATTACCTTAAGAATATTTTTACTCAAGTGAATGTAGTTTGGTGTTAATATTTAATAGGTGAGTGAAAATAATATATTTCTATCATTACCTTTTATATCCATTGTATGGTTCAGGGCACGGGTCTCTCCTCTTGAGGAGGCCTAGAGCATACTCTACCACGCGGCTCTAGTGCGGATTGGTGGAGGAGTTAGTGGCCAACCCAATTGTCAGAAGTGTCTGAATTCATGACTTTATAACAAATTATTGTCGGATGATTAGTAAAACAAATAAAAAATTAACATCCGATAATCGTATTTTATGTCAATAGAACTCAGTCATCTATCTATGACTTAGCATTCAATACTTTCGTTGAATAGTGAAAAATTCATCGATATCAAATATATTGTCATAGTACAGGAGCCAGTAAATAATAAGCGATCGGCAGTACATTACGGAGGCGGGTGCAATTTGCCGGGGTAATGGGAAAATTCCGTGAAAATCGCCGCCTTGCCACCTCGTCGCGTCGCCTCGCCTCGCTTTGCCTCCACGGCAGATATCTTTGTTATTCGTGATTTTGTTGTACACAACACAAAAATATAAAAAGTGTACTTATTCTCTAATAATATGTACCATGTAATCTATACTAATAATAAAAAGCTGAAGAGTTTGTTTTGTTGAACGAGCTAATCTCAGGAACTAATGGTTCGAATTGAAAAATTCTTTTTGAGTTTGATAGTCCATTTATCGAGGAAGGCTATAGGATGATAATATAACGTCATATATTTTATTAGTTAGTTTTTTCCACAAATTAACGCGGGTGAAAACGCGTGGCACAGCTAGTAACTTATCTAATATATCTCTAATTTATTTTTTAGTAAGTATGTCCTCCACCAATCCGCACTGGAAAAGCGAGCAGGAGTATGCTCCTCAAGAGTAGCTTTTACCCGTGTTTAGAATTCGATTCCTAGTGAGGCAGAAATTTTAATAAGTTGAAATCGGTGTTCTCGGTCTGGGTAAGTGTGATTTATCTTTGTGTATGGCATAACAAACTACGTCACAGGGTATCCTAGTGTGAGGCTACGAGTGGGTAGCGTTTTTTGTTTATAAATAATATCGTGAACGCTTGCTGAATCGTACAAAACTTCTATGCATTACAGCGTTCTTATACCTTTTACCCTTTCCTTCTTTCCTTAGCATCCGAATGTCAAAATGATATACCTTCCTATCCAACGTCGTGTGTATGATTTCTAAATAATTTCGGGTAATGAGGTTAGTAATATTTCATTAAATCCCAACTGTCATCAACTGGACCACAGAAAAAACCTGGGAACTAATGTGGTCGCACCGGCGCGGTGCCACGGTACAACCAATCCATGTCTACACTCATAAATCCTCTTTATAGCAAATCGGACTACGATTTGCTTCCTTAAAAGAAAATTGTCGTACATTTTCCGAGATCGCCGCAGTCTTAATTCTTTTCAATAAGCATTACGGATGCCCATACAAAGCTCAGGCTCAAATCCTCACCGGTGACTGGTAGAATGAGTTCCGGACCTTATGAGATTACCACACAAAGGCCGGCTTATAGGAAGAACTACAATATTTTGGGCTTAACTTTTCCGACGTCAATGTCTGTATAAAGCTCAGCGATATGTTAGCGAGGGAACTCGCTATTTTGATCTTGAAGTTCTTTGTAATAGTTTAGCAGCTAACAAAAACTCAATTGAATTTTAAATGTAAAATATCGTACTTCCAACTTATAAATGTGACAGATTGTGAGGATAAATGGATGTTTGTTTCTTTCACGCTAAAATGCGGGTAAAACCGCGTGAAGATCGCTAGTACCTAATATTTTACCACACCCGAAACGATAGCTCTAACTTCTAAGTATAATAATTTAAAATTTATTTTTCTTCTCTCGTTCTTATCCGACAACGCATCAGTGATGCCTTTGGTGTGGCTGGTGTTCATGGGCGACGATAGCCACTTACCAACAGGAGGATCGTTAGCTCGTTTGCCAGCTATTTCAATAAAAAAACAATAGCAATATTTTTATAGCACACTGTGATCTAAACCAGCATTTAGGTGACGATAAAGGCGTGACTTTTAAGTGTGAGTTTAGGGTCACACTGTGCGTAAAAAAAAACTTGAGAGGTGTCAAGGGACACCCGGATAGAACGAAGTTCCTTGCAGTCAGTACTAGGATAGCAAAAACATGCAGCAAGTGTTGCGCTTGCATGTTTTTGCTATCCTAGTACTCAGGCTTGCTTTCTATGTAAAAAAACTACGACGACAAAAAGTGTCGTTACCGGCAAAAAGTGTCGTTACCAAATTTTCCGCCTAGCCCCCCTTTCGCAACGCGCTATAAGGAACTTCGTTCCAAAACTACATTATTGGTCTCTTGCTACGCTTGAGCGCTAACTTTAAGTCTCGTATACAATCTTTGTCTCTGTAGCCCAGTTGCCATTAGTGGCTCATTAGCCAGCCTGCTAAATGAAGGGTTCCGGATTCAAATCTGGTCCTGTCAAATCTTTGAATGGATATTTGTTTGTTCCTGGGTGGGTGAAATTGCCACTCGCAATTGAGGGAATCTAAACGCTTAAGACAATAGTGAATATCTAGTTATTATCACTTGATAATAAGTAGGAATAAGAAGAGAAGTAAGAGTCGACTGACGAACTGACAAACCAGGTGGTTTGACTGTTTACGTAAACGAAAAAAACTTTTTTATAAAGAAATGATTCTAGCTAACCTGAATGACTATAATCATCTACGGAATATTTTTTGTTCCAATGCATTTTGCTACTTCATCTAACAATTGGCAATGGATATAATCCCCATTGTAATCCCCTGTAATTCTTGATGGAATCAAACAGGTGATCCGTTACAAACGTTTTTGTGAGGGCTTCTTGCGTGTTCTCAAACTTCAGGTATTAATTTTATTATTTCTTACTAAATTAGAGTGAGGCCAAACATCCAAACTTTTTAAGTCCGATTTACACAATTTAACAAAGTGATTGCACCATAAAAAGTGGTACACGTTTATACCAGACCAGTAATAGCCAACAAATGAGCTGACGCTCCACCTGATGGGCTATCGTCGTCCATGGACATCAGCAATACCAAAAGCAACACTGATGCGTTGTCGGTAGTATTGCCAGCTGGCAAGACTGAAATATCTGGACAAAACTTCAAAAAGTTAACGGACATGACAAAACTAAAAAACTAGAAGGGTTCCGATTTTATTTCGGAACCCTAAAAATAAATAGGTCGTGGGTGTCATGGACAACACACAAAGAAAAAAACTTGAGAGGTGTCAAGGGACACCCGGATGGAACGAAGTTCCTTGCAGTCAGTACAAGGATAGCAAAAACATGCAGCAAGTGTGCCAAAACAAATTTAATACCCCAGATTTGTTTTGGCACACTCGCTTGCATGTTTTTGCTATCCTAGTACTGACTGCAAGAAACGAAAATATCTGGCTTGCTTTCTATGTAAAAAAACTATTCCGGCAAAAAGTGTCGTTACAACTTTTCATCCCAAAATTTTCCGCCTAGCCACCTTTCGCAACGCGCGATATGGAACTTCGTTCCAAACACAACACACCGACACCCGGAAACAGAAATTCAAACTCATTCAACTTAGAATATAACCCAGTAGAATCCAATACCAATAGAATCGAACCCAGGGTTTTTGGCAACCTTAGGTCAAACTTTGAGTACCACATCTACAACAGTATAATACTCACGAACTATTATCATTGCGCACATAATATTATACCGCGTATTACCCAACATCGAATGATTCGATCGCATTATTCACTAATACGGCTGATGCCATCAATGGTGCTCTCGGAGGGTGAAAAATGAATAGAGCTTACGGAATCTAATAAAGTGGGACATTCTTCGAACGCGCGACGTCTCGGCTAATTTCGCTTTATCCTACTGAAATATATAGAATCGTAGTTCATACAAAATTTTATTTGGAGGCAATTTTTGAAGGCAAAACTTGTTTATGAGATAAACATGTTTTTATGTATGAAAGTCTGATCTCAATGAGTTAGAAGATTTGAAGAACCGTATCTATATCTATATCTATATTGCGTTCTATACTTCAGACCTTATTATTTCTCCATGGGGTTCGCCTGGATAGCTACCACCCTCGAGCATGAGTCAGCCTCCAAACGACTCGTCGTGTTCCGGCTGGGGGCTTGAGAGCCAGTTCTTTCTTTTTCTTCTCTCTTTCTTGGCCGGCAACGCATCGGTGATGCCTTTGGTGTTGCTGATGTTCATGGGCGACGATAGCCACTTACCATCAGGTGGATCGTCAGCTCGTTTGCCGGCTATATCCATCAAAACCCAATACGTTGTATACGTATTTATTTGGTAGATTTAGTTAAGCTTAAGCAGATGAGTCAACAAGCAAGAACCATGTTCTTTGAATTAGCATCTGCGGTGTTGAAGCATAGATATAATGAACATTTGATGGGAAAACTGATAAACTTCAGGCTAACTGGGTGCATCCTGTTGAATATCGGAGGTTATTGGTCAGTTCCATCTCGACTGCATGCGACTTATGCAATATGCATGGCTGTAGACTTGTACGGTCTCATTACAGAACGAGGTCTATCGTTAGTCCTGGTACTAAACCTCCTTTGAAGCTTGGACTAAGCAAATTATTATTACAAGACGCGTTTTAACGCTTAAGCCATTGCCTAACTATGATACTAAAGCCTCAGATGAAAGAATTTTGACAATTGCGACGTGCATTGCGCGATGCTTTTTGACGCTTTGTGACACGAGATTGTATTTGATTTTTATTTTGTATTTACCGTGGTAGGTTTACGTCGTATTCGAACGACTTTACGTGCCTTTTATTTCTTTCATCTGAGACTAAACCTGCGAGCCCCCTAGTTTAACGTTGGACTATTTCACAAATGTCAAAGTCAGTTTTGAGGTTGTTGTCATGTTTATTTCGAAATTGTTGAAAAATATTTATGAAAAATGTTTTATTCAATATATTTTGTACATACTGAAGATATCATAATATTCAGTATCACCTGACAGACAAATAGGTAGGCATAAAAATCGTGTTGTTATGGATCCGTTTGCCGAACTGAGTGATGAAGATATTTAATGTAAATATAGTTACCAAGAGGTTTACAATGAAATTTGTGGATTTGGTGCGAGAAAATTGGACTCCATGACCATCGTGGAAATCCATTTGTCCTCTGAAATTCCAGTAATTTGTGCAATACGTTGCTGGACTCGCCACGAAGTAAGTATCTATAATAATGTTGTTTACATACAGTACCACTGCAATTATAACGTAGCTGTAGCATTATTTTATGAAAGTGAACTAGCAAGTGAGAATTCTGACCACCTGATGTTAAGTAAATACTTCTTTCTAAGGTTTGTCGTATATTCTGTTGCTACTCCTATTGTGGGTTATGAGAAATGCATAAACATTTATCAAACTAATTCCAAAACGAACACAAATATTATCATGTTGCTTCACACTAGATATAAAATTAGTTGGTGATATATTTCTCTTCCTCACTCAAACCTTGGCAGTACCCTTACTATGCTATTATTACCTATTTATTCCAATGATAATAACATTGTTTTGTTTTTGTTATTTTAGATTCAAGATGATGCAGTTGATTTGCAAGGAGTTGCTGAGCCAACTAAAGGGAGCCGGAGCAATTGCAAAAATCTGTTAATACCTGAATAATGAATAATTAAATTAATACTTAGATTACGACCAGAACTTTTATATATTACCTAAGTGTACTAATATTAATAAAGTTTTGGTTATATTTTAGTAATTTGTAGATTGTTATTCATTTTGTGAATTTTACGAATTGGGATGAGTCACAATATTTATTACTTACAATACACTCTGCTGCTCAAGGTACAATTGTTCATAATAGCAGTTATGAACCAAAGATCTCAACAGTGTAATAAATTTCGAAGCCAACTGGATTTTATTTTAGTTAAGATTGGTTTTGTTTACGTAAAATTATGGACTCTTATTAATACGCGCGAGAAATCCACACGCGTACATTAATTCTTAAAAAATACATGTTTTAACATGTAATAAAATCCACGACAACAACAATCAATAGAATTGATTGAAAACTGTATAATTATTTATTTGCAATAATATTTACGCTCATAATATTAATAATAGACGTGTTCCATTAAATACGAGTATGTCAAAAACAATAAACAGCATCGTAGTATAAATTGTAGGCGACGCAATTTAATATTGCATTAAAATAATGATAAAGTTCGCACTGAACTGCATTTTGTATATTTTGTACTATTTAATTGTAAAAATTAAATAAAACAGAGCGCGGCCGAGGGACCTCCTTGTCACAGCTGCTACTGGCAGTTATCTGAATTTATGGAACGTCGTAATCGAATAAATACTGACGTTTTGAATCAGTTTCGTGTCAAACCCGTGTCAGTTATGTCAGCATTTTCAGCCAAGGGTGAGCCAAGGTCTAAACTTGAAACCAATAGTACTAACAAGTCAACGAGTATTTTGCGTTTTGTAATAAACTTTAGTTTACAGTATGTTACTAAAGTCAGTATCGTACCAAGCCTGGACTATTTAGTCATGGTTTAAACCTAAACTTTAGACCTCGTCTTGTAATAAGGGGGGTAGAGTCTTTGCTAGGGCTACAACCCGCCTTCTTTATTGCCAGAGCAGAGATATATGGTGGCCTTATAAATTGAACCATCAGGTGGCTCGTTTGCGTATTTTTCGACTATTTACATAAAAAAACCCTTCCAGGTAGAGTACAAAATGTAGCATATTGTATCAAAGGAATTAGGTTAAATTCTGTTAACAATTACAAATACAATTATGAATAAAAAGAGAGTACTTTCTTGCAAAATACAAACATTCTGCTACTCTCCCATCCATTATCTGTTATCTGACAAATAATATAGTGAGTGACTTTGTGGCGCACTCCATTAGTGAAAGAACAAAGGGTCTGGCGCCATTTAGCGGCACCGCAATCCGCTTATGGCTGCGAGCATTACCACAGCATTAAATATGCATGTGCCTTCGCATATGCGGTCCTGTTGGCTTTCCCTTGCTGTTGAATGTTGTCCAAAGTAAAATTATTAGATAGGATTTTTTGCTTAACTGGAGATAACGTCATATCCTCATCATTTTCAGAAAATCAAAATGAGAATATTTTGTATGTAACCAGCCAACATACGAGCTGATAATCCACGTGGTGAAAAGTGGTCATCGTGGAAATAACAGTAGCACCCAAGGCATTTTTAACCCTCGACGGAAATAAGAGGCGTGTTATAAGTTAGAGGTGTCTGTGTATCTATGGATCTGTTGTCTGTCCGTGGCATCATAGCTCCCAAACAGATGAACCGATTTTGATCTAGTTTTTTTGTAGGAAAGGTGACTGTTCTTAGTTAAGTTTAGTGTACATAAAACTGTCGTGGTTTTTTATTTTTAATTTAATATTATATCCCAAGCCCCTAGCTGGTATATTGGTAAAGGAGTGTTATAAGTCTGACGTGTTTGTGCCTGCGCGTTTATCTGAGGTATCGTAGCTATTATAAGAATGGGCCAAATTGTATGCGTTTTTCTTGTTTGAAAGCTGAAGTAATAGAAATGGTAGAGATGGAAAAACTTAAGCTCATGCACTTGTCTACGTGCGATACACTTACATTGAAAATTTTAACAATATGAAATTCGGCCCTGTTAAAGTTTTACTATTGTTTTTTTGATTACATGTTATTATCATTTATTCATGTAGGTATCAATGATACACGGTCCCAAAAGGTTTTAGATAATTACATTATTCAATTAAGAATTGATAATTTCGCCACGCTACGAGATACAGCTTGTACCATACACGATACCACGCACATAATTCAGGTACGTATTATGTAAATCGGTACATAAGTAGTCCCATTGTACCAACTTATGTACCTACTCGTACAAGTACTCACGTAAGCGGCTTGCGGTGGGCGGAGCGCAATCCTCCACTTGCGGATTACGGGAGGAGTCGGTGCATACTTTATTAACCACTTAGTCCAACGTTGGGCTGTCTGTAATCCTCGAGGACTTAGTGACGACTTTTGGTATATGGAAAACGGAATTTAAATCCATAACATAATTATGTATTAAGTGACAGTTTATTCTAAAATTAGTGGATACCCGGCGTGAGCTACTTTGCTAAAAAAATGCCTAATGCATTATTTTATTGGTCACAAACCATCTTCGTATTATTGCCTTTCAAAGGAATCCATTTTGGGGCATATCGGTTGGATGGTTTCAAAGTCTATGAAGGACATACCGTGCACACATTTTATGTGTTTTCACTGGCACTTCCGTATACATAATAGATTTGGAGTAGTTTGTACAAGAGTCCAAGACAACCTCCATATTAAGTCTTACTGAATAAGGGATACAACTATAGGCACAGGTCTCTCCTGTTGGAAGTCGTCGTAAGTCTAGGCTCAAGACCTAGAAACATGAAAATGTGGGTAAAGAGGTTCTTTGTATAGTGTGGAAGATCTATCTAAGATCTGTCTATGATCTATCTAAACTAAACATCCTTTTGGTATTTCTATAATACAAAGTTGAAACCTATTTACTTATAGCTCGTAGACCGGGCTCATTGACGGCTATTGAAAAACGTATGAAATGCTTCAATCAAATCAATCGCCAATATTCATTATAAAACCCAGGATCGCCATAAAGCAGTCTTTAATCCAAATCTAGTAGCTAAGAATAGTGATTATGCAACTGAGCTACCAGTTGAAAAAACGAAAAACAGCTCCGAAACAATGCAAGTTATATCTATAACATAGGGTAACCAATATTTTTCACCTACGGTATAAAGTTTACGCGAATTTGATCACCCAATAGGGTAAGGGTAAACACTGGGAGCGCAGGGTAAACATTATAGTTAGCTGAATAAACATCTCGGAGCCCGCGCCCGCCTTATTTGCATAACAAGCGTCACCTACAGCGCTGCAATAAAACGATTGAGTCACGCGCAAACCGGAGCTAATGGTGAGAGTTCCGTGCTTTTATTCATAAAAGGACTAATAAATTACCTGTTTTTTATCACCAATATACGATAATCACTTAACTTTTTAGTTGCTAAGTAGGTACTTAATTTAATGAATAAAGATGTTATAGGTATAAGAAGCCATGTACATTCTTAATATTGCCGATAAACTGGCTTGCAGTTTGGCAGACATGGAAATGTGGAACATGTACACTCATTTGTTGGAAATAAAAAAAATATCATCATCATCAAATTAAATAAAATGGCTGCTCAATATTGCTAGCGATACTGTCAAAACATTTCACAGTACATTTCAAAGGGTGCTATCCAGATAGGGAAACAAAATAGAGTTTTAAAAAATATCAGAGAACCCTAATAAAAACGCTGCCATAATGGCTTTATAAATAGATTTTGGAAAGTATTTTCTATTAAATAACTTCCATTTGACGTCGTGTAAGCACGATGTGCTTGTATGAATAAATCATATCAAATAACTATCAGGGGATCTGCCATTCTTCGTCTTCCCGTTTCATCTATACATTTTGTTGGGCGAGATGGCCTATTTGTTTTATAAATGTGTTTTAGGCGATATTTTTATGGGCTTCCTGTGTGAATATCGAAGTCTCTTGAGTAAGCTGAGGAGTATTAAGTTTTTGTGTTAAGAAATCTATGTTTACTATTTTTCGCAGTCTCTATTTATTTATTTTACCAACATATCTAGCCTTGTAAAATATCCTATCTATTCATAATTGTTAAAGTAGTGTAACTAGTTAAAGTAATAAAAACTAACTTAATACAACAACGAAGCAAGAAACATTCATCTGTCATACAAGTTTCAGCCCTGGAATTGAACCTGGGAATCCTGGGATGCACATGGAAAATACTTTCGAAGACTTAAAAGGGTCAACTCTACAAGGTCAGAATTAATTTCAGTAAAGTAACATTGAATATTATTATTGAATTTTAAGATAACTTCTACTTACAGTCAGTCTTATCAGTTTACAATTTTACATAAACCGATGTGTAATATATACAGATTGAAAAACGCTATCACATACTATCGATATTGCAACTAAAATAATTTGAGTGAAAATACATACAAAAAGAACTTTTATTTCACTAACATATCCCGTGTCTAGTCAATCTCGGTACCTGAATGGCTTAGAGCTTGAAGGAGTTCGCACTGGCATCCTCAGGGATTCCTATCTCCTTACTTTTACTTGAAAAATTCAATAAGAGTGATGTAAGGCTTCCAAAATGTGAAATAACATAGCTTATAAGGTGCGGTTATAGACATGCCGAATTTTATAGCTGATGTTTAAGGTAAAAGGTGCATTTTAACAATTAAATTAAATGCAAACGCACTGAAATGGTCAGTGGTCAATGCTGTCCATGTATATTTCAATACCACAGGCGTTAACTATACATTAACGGCCAAAAATCTGTAGATAATCAGCTTAAGTATTGGAACTCTAATACCAGTAAAAATGTTCTGTTTCTTATTTGACCTGCAATGCAATGCATCAAGTGACACCTATTGTATTAGATGTCTTTGAGCGACGGTGACCACTTACCATCTGCGTTTTTATCGACTATTTATTTATTTAGACTTTATTGAACCATACAAAAAGTATCAGCACAAAAGGCGGACTTAATGCTAAAAGCATTCTCTGCCAGTCAACCTTTGGCGACTATTCATAGTATTCATCTATACAAATAAATAAAATTGGAGTGTCTGTTTGTAATATTACAATAACCGCTTTTTACCAATTGCATTTGGATATAAACACGGTACATATACCATAACAACATTTTTTACAATTTTTGTCTGTCTGTCTGTCTGTCTGTTTGTTCCGGCTAATCTCTGAAATGGCTGGACCGATTTTGATGGGACTTTCACTGGCAGATAGCTGATGTAACAAGGAGTAACTTAGGCTACTTTTATTTTAGAAAAAAAAAGTTTGTAAGGCGA
This sequence comes from Thymelicus sylvestris, assembly GCA_911387775.1. NCBI lineage: Eukaryota > Metazoa > Arthropoda > Insecta > Lepidoptera > Hesperiidae > Thymelicus > Thymelicus sylvestris. The sequence goes on along the minus strand of OU426905.1, from coordinate 10,282,885 downwards.
CACGAAGTTCGCCGGATCAGCTAGTATTATAATAAACATCGATCTTGCTATAAACATTCATATAAACATACATTCGTATAAACATATCGATGCTTACGAGATTACGTGTGATGAATTCCATGAGGTGTGTGGCAATCAGACGTCGCCATAAAACAATGTGTGGGAAGTTAACAAGCTTTTCTTTTCTAACGCAAATGCTTTCACCTGCTTCAAGAATTTCTTGCGCGATTTTAAAGGTACGTATGTGTTGGTAAAAATGGTTCTAAATTGTTTTTAAGATATCATATAAAACCCCTCATTGCATTAGGAGTAGGTATCATTTATTAGACACGCAGGAATTTCAGTCTTGAGTGTTTCAGTTTTGAGTTTAACCCGTCAACGGCCCACTACGTGATACGGCACTCTCCTCATACCTGAAGTGACCTAGAGCAAACTCTATTACGTTATTCAATATAGATAAAATCTGAAATCTCGTCAATTTTTAATTCTTTCACAATTTCGGAAAGGAGCTTTGTCATACAAGAGAAGATAATGGCTAAGACCAATCTTAGTGAGTTTCAGGTTATGCTTATCATAAAAATGCTTAGGATAAGAGGAAGTAGGTTTAATTAAGATTTCAAGATTTGTTTTGACTCTCATAACAAGCGTATAAAAAAAGTTTAAATATTTTCAAAATGTAAGCGTCGGGTCATTAGTGAAATATTCGAAGCTGGGTTATTAGTACGACAAGTGCTTTGTAAACGGCACAATGGTGGTCGTGCGACGGTGCAAGCGACGCGCTGTCACAGCTCTAATTACAGTCCCGGGTTTGACATTTACGAATTCAGTCACGGAAATATTATTCACATTTTAAGGTTTGTTTGTAGCAGAATTTATTTTTTACGTACTGAATAATTGAGTGATTTTCTTAATGTTTTTTTAGGGTTCCGCACGAAATAAACAAACAAAGAAATCTACATTGCGCGTGGCCTGACACGCACTTGCCCGGTTTTTATTAATAGTAATTTATATTTTAAAATTAAATAATAAAATTTGAAATCAACCGAGAAGATTTTACTTGTCTTGGATGAAATCGCGCAGCGTAATAATTCGGCTGCAAAGGTATCAATAACAAATTTCAGTCATAGGGCAAGAACTTTTTCTTACGTGAATTGGCGACAAACTATCAGACGAACACGCTAATAAGTGGTTAACGTCGTCCTAAATATCAGATACACCAAAGGCATCACAGACGCACAGAAAGAAAGAAAACACATGCATGCCTGACACGTATGTGACGTATGTTTGTATGTCGGCTTTTGTCGTAATCTAATCAGAGTTCAATAATTGCTTAGAGGCCACGCGATCCGACCCTTAGTGCTACTTATTATAACAAAATTAATAAACGTGAAGTAATTTTAAAAACTATTAAAACCGCACACCGTAACGATTTTAAAATTGCAGGCTATTGTCACAATTTCTAAGCAATTTTCATTATTAATTACCGTATATGCTGACTCGGTGGTACTTTCTCATGCGAAAGCACAATAAAATAATTTCTCATTTGGTGTTGCGTATAATTTCGTTAGCTTGTTTTAATCGTAATAAAAATGTTACAGGTACATTATTTTTAAATTTAGAAATAAATATTCACTATTCTTCATTCACTATTACTGTGAAATTAGTCTAGATATTAATTTTATTTTCAGTCATAGACCTATATGAATAATATAAGTCTATGTTTTCAGTAAATAAAATTGTAAGTCATTCATAGCAGCGTTATTTTCTAAAGGTTTGCTAGAAGTCACAAAGTGAGTACTTTGTAATTTTGAAACTGGAAGCTTTAACATTAATTTCACCTTTGTTGCCTTTCAAATCTGGATGGAGCATTAAATTTAAGGTAATAAATGATCAATTATTGCCGTATTGTGCACAAAAATAACTCTTGTAACAATAGTCAATTGTAATTTTCATTTTCTTTAACAGGGGAAAACTATGGAAGTAATGCAGCATTGCAGTCAAAGTACCTAATATAATACAGTGTAAAATAAATATAAAAACGTTTATTTATTTTAAACACGCCATAAGTACTTGTTATAAGAAAAGGGGTTCTCAAGATGAGGGTAGAGATTCATGAATATTTTAGGCAATCCATTTTGTCAGACAGATTGCCGTCACGAGGACATATTGGCTATTGATGGTGTTTAATGTTTTGAGCAACTTCACTTCACAGGAGTTTGAAAGTATTAGTGGTAATTATAATTTTAAAGAATGCAGGTTGTAATTTACAGCATTTTTTATGCAATTTAGCAATGAAAAATATCAATACCAAAGTATCGATAATAAAAGCGTTTAACAAGTTTAAAAACTAAATACTTACACGTTTTTGTGTAAATGTAGTAATAAAGACATTTTTAACCGAATTCAAAAAAGGAGGAGGTGTTCAATTCGATCGTATTTTTTTTAGGTTTGTTACCTCAGAACTTTTGACTGGGTGAACCAATTTTGATGATTCTTTTTTACTCGAAAGCTGGTGCTTGTCATGGGACCACCCACTTAAATTTGAGCTAGAACTGACGAGAAGTTTTTGAGTTATTTTAAAGTCGGTTATTTTTTTCTTGTTAAAATTCATGCAAAATAATAGCCGTTCGGGAGTTCGCTCGTCTGGAGCCAAACCTGTGTGTGTGTGTGTGTGTGTGTAGTAGCAGGTAAATGAATAATCACAAAATTGCATTATCATATCATCCAAAGTAAGCTACGTAAAACTTCAACTCCGTAGGATAACACGGAATAAGGTAATGAATAGGTCTAATTAATTATAGCTCGAAGATAGCCCATTGTTTTATTTATTTATCTGGCCCATCTGCTTCTGTGTTTGCTATTGTTATAAATTCAATCAATTACTCATGGTTACACGAGGCAATGCACTATAAGAAGTTAGAGAATATACACTACAATATTTAAGAAGAAGAGAAAAAGGAGAGAGAGTGAAGAAATAAGAAGAATTGTTTTATGGAGAATTAGAATGTAAAAAGTATCACATTCCTATGAAGGTTTTTAAATCAACTATTAATAATAACTAATAAAAAGAGAAATCCAAAATATTATTCCAAAGATTACGTTTTGCATTTGACGTTTTTATCTGTTTCCGAGTTCTGACCAGTGACCCTCGTGAGAAAATTCATTTACGTCATATAAAAGGCTGAGAGTATGGAAAGGTTTACTCTCACAATATACACTCTATTCCGTCGACTTACGGTGTTGTATGTAAATAGGTAGGAGGGTAGTCGATCTGTTGAAGTAACACTCGATTTGTCGCGTTGCCCCAGGCTTCTAATCTAGTTGTCGCCCTCGCTACTCAGTTAAAATCGCAAGGCTAATAAAATATTTTGACCCTTTTACAAGAGGAATACGCCCACTGTGCCGTACAGACGGCTACAATATCTTTGAACATGTTTATTTTGTAAATAAATATTGATGTACTTGTCTTCGTCTGCCTCGACAGTGAAGCACCATTTTAAATGTATGTGTAACTGTTGTGATGCCTTAACTAGCTACGGTACCACTTCTCGCGCAGTTGAAGTAAGACAGAGTTGAGAATAGCCACATCGAATGAATTTGTACTTCCTGACCTCACTACGGGCGATTTCCGATAATAATTATTATCTGCTTTTTCGCAAAGAAGAAACGAAGTCGCGGCTGCCTGCATCGCTGAGCCCGGTAGCGCGGCGCGGCACTTCTCTTGTACATTAGGTACAACGTGATGGCAATGATTTTAATGTAATATTTATATATTAGATATTTATATAGTTATAACACAAAAAATGTTTGTGCGGATTTAAAAATGGTTTCATTTGAAAGAAAATAATGTCTAAATGATTTGAGATCACAAAAATAATGCATTAGGCACATTTTAAATTTTCAAATTTTCCTATTTTAAAATTTGTGTAGTAGGTTAGGTAGCACACGCCGGGTATCCACTAGTGACTAGTGCTTAATCATTATGAACGCGAATGTACTTCACACCCCTACAGAACTATTCGGATGCGGCAATAATTGAAATTTGTGCCCGGAGGCATTCATGGCAAATAACTTTATTCAGCATTTAGCTTTCAATTTGGCGGGAGTGTTCTGCAACGGAAGAAATCATTTTGTACGTTGGGAAGACCTTGTTCTAAATATGTAAATATTTTTAAATTTCCCATATATTATTAGTCACAGATTGTGTTCAGGCAAGTAAAAGTGAAATTCACAAAATAAATATACTGTTTTACTATTACGTTTTTATCATAATTATCATAAGTAAGTACATTTAAGTACTTAATATGTAATAAAAACATACCATATTCACTTTTGAATCTATCTCGATAATAATTTAAATTTTGATATAAAATAAGTATCATTATTTACTTAATATATCATTAAGCAACCCTTTATATGAATGTTCATTAAAACGTAATTACTTAGTGAAAGTTTTCTTAGAAAAAAACAAATTTTCAAGAAAATTGCTGACTAAATTACTTATAAGTAGGGTTGTCGCAATACAGTTATAAATAAACATAAATTTTAGTTATTAATGCAGTATTAGATGGCTGTACAATTTTCCAACGGATTGCACCAGATGGCGTGAGTGCCACCACATGGAAAGTTTCCATGTCTTGCTTATAAGGTAGCTGCTCCAGTTATTGGACAATACTCTAGCCATTTAAATTTAAACAAAGATCTTTAGTAAAAACTACAAATTGACTTAATTAAATTGTAACCATTTTTAAATTAATGTCATATAAACTGAATTTGCAATCCAAAATCCTAATAAAATAGGAACCAACACGTTTTAGATTTAGACATATTATAGGTAATTATGTAATGGATGATTGACTGAATCACAATTATCTGTCACTCAGTAACTTAAGTTACGCATAAGTTTAATATGTAAACTTAAACGTGTATATTTCCTTCATTAATATTTTTTTTTAATTTCCCCTACCACCATTTCTTCGTATTGAAAGATTCAGTACCTGTAAATAAAAAGGATTATGTAGTTCTTTTAAAAAATACATTTCCCATAACTGGTAATACTACCCTAACTATAATAATTTGCAAGCTCGTGGCAGTAATAATACCTTTAAGAAAACACGGAAAGATCTGATGGTTTACGTGCATTTATAATGCCTGTGTAGTACAAGATATGGCAGCCACATTTTTTTTTATTAATATCTATGTTAAAATTTAGGGGTAACAAAGGTTAAATTGGTTATGTACCGACTATCCTTGGGTAGGAACATGGATGCAAAGTACACACATAAAATATCTCCTATGGATGGATATACTTCACTTAGCAGTTTCAGATTTTTTTGTACCTAAAATATATTTTACACAGAAGTGACTGCTTATGTTTTCAAAAACCTCTTTAGCCCTGTCAATAGTCGTATAGAATTATTGTATATCTATACTAATACTAGCTGCCCGGACAGACTTCGTTCTGTCAAAGTTGTTTTATATTATTTTGAGATGTAAGGTATCCTTTCCAAAAAGTTGGATCAAACTGCACACGGTATGCAAATTTGATTAAAATCGGTTAAGTAGTTTAGGAGTCCATCGCGGACAAATAACGTGACACGTAATTTATATATATTAAGATTATAAAACTGAAGAGTTTGTTTGGTTGAACGCGCTAATCTCAGGAACTACTGGTTCGATTTGGAAAATTCTTTTTGTGTTTGATAGTTCATTTATCGAGGAAGGCTATAGGCTATATAACATCATACATTTTGGTAGTTAGTTTTTCCCACAAACTAACGCAGGTGAAACCGCGGGAAACAGCTAGTATTCAATAATTCAAATATTTAAAAATAAAAAATTGTTGTTATTATCTTGTTACGTTGAAACTATAATATTGAATGTTTGTGTGTTGAATTGTATTGAATTGAATGGAAAATCCCTTCAGCCGCACTACCAAAGGAGGTTGGATGTTTGTAGCATTGTATTCTAATGAGTTGAACGATGTTCATGATTAAGTCATTACCAGTAGCGGTCTTCCTTCAGACTGAAGATTTTGAGAGGAGACTAATACAACTTGAACCGCAAACATTATTATTTATGTATTGGGATTTGTTTTAGGTTTTCATTTGTTAATATTAATTTTATTTGACCTAACTTTAGTCTGGCGAATATTAATACTTATGTCAAATACAATTGTTACATTACAATTTACAATTGTTACAAACGAAGGATTCGCTTGAAGTCCATTAGATATCCTTTAACGGCCGGTCTCAATAATGTACTAACAGATGGAAGACTGTGGATAGGGCTGTCATCTGTCATATTTGTCAATTTTTCAGAGGCAAAAATTGACAAATATGACAGATAACATACCAATGGTAGCCCTATTCACAGCCTTCCATCTGTTAGTACATTATTGAGACCGGCCGTAAGTTAACAACTTTTAAAACCCATATAAATTATATTGTTAATTGGTATTACTAGAGAATACTGGAATGGCCGTATGCCACAGTGTCAAATATCCAGTAAAACTTAAAGGTTACAATACCGTCCATTTTTGATAAAATACTGAAAGTGCTCGTGGAAATTTTCGGGCAAAATACCGTAAATGCTTGACTAATTGCCCCTTGTTTATTGGTTCCGCACAATTGCCTTGATTATGAAACTGCCCGTTCCGAGGCCCGTAATATAATTACGCGATGCTTCAAACTTTGACATTATCACCTTTGAAATGAATGACGATAGCCGGGATGCTTTTGTCGATGTTTTTAATTTTTGCCTTACCAATCTTATCAGTTTCAATAATAGTGTAGTTCTTTTTTTCTTTCTTTTTCTTCGCCCTTTCTTTGCCGGCAACGCATCAGTGATGCCTTTGGTGTTCCTGACGTTCACGGGCGACGATAGACACCCACCATCAGGTGGATCGTCAGCTCGTTTGCCGGCTATATCCATAAAAAAATAGTGTACAAGTTTATGTGTTATATTAGTGCTATAGACATTACCAACATTTGCAACTTAAGAATGAATTTGGGAGGAAGTGTTGTAGTTGCTTTGTTGCTGTGTTGTGTTGATTTATTATTTGTTTCAGAGCATTGACGGCATATCGTAAGACACGTTGGAAGGCTTAGTTAACAAAAGCGAGAGAGTATTCTACTGTCTACTGTTCTACTATGGATAGTTCTGTTCAAGGATGGCCTATCCTACCGATTAGTAGAGTCTAAGTATTTTATGGAAATAGATAAGCAGGTGCGCCAAGAGATGGTAATACACCTACAATGGACATCAGCAACACCAAAGGCATCACCGATGAACACATCGGTGCCAAGAAAGAAGAGAAATAAAGAAAATTTGTGAAAATGTTTTATCGACATAAAGATTTAAATCTGCTGGCCTAGTCCTCGACTTCTTATAAATATTAATAAAAATATTATCCGGGCAGGCGTCAATGAAACCCGCTTAATTTAATTACCTTCGCCTCTTAATAAACTGAGCTCCCGAGGCCCAGAGCTAAACGTCAATTAGTTGTTAATCATTCAAGAAATGCAAAATTATAACTGTATTATTTTCAGAAAATTCACGGCAAAGTTTTCATTTAAGTCGTAATTGTTTTCAAATGAAGTTCCCTAGGTATTTTTGTTTTATTTTTAACGTTGATTAAATATTTGTTTAGGTCGTACTTATGCTCTACAAAATATATTCGTAATAAGTAGTACCTAATCTTTCCAAAAATTTAGGTGTGAAAGTTTTCACACGACAGGTGTAATTCTAATACCAGAATACCTACACTAATATGTATACTTACTTAATGTAATTTCTAAGATACACATGAAAATTAGAGTTATGTAGGATTTTAATCCAGATCTAAAATAAAATTCAAAACGCAAGTCTAATTGGTAATTGAGTCTTCTAAACTCAGTTAATAAAACATGTATTATTTATTATCTACATGATTTTATGAACTCAATTCAAAAGATTTATAGTGGTCAATGGGGGATAAAAGTGTAAAGATAAACGATACAGTTTATGATAGCATACTGTATAATATTGTAGCCGCTGGCTGCTGGCTATGAGGTAACCTAACACGGTAATGACCGCCCCCGGCCTAGCGCTGAGCTCCCCTCACAGGGACTACCAAATTATTGCAACACGCTTGTAATAACGAATGCAGACGTGAAACATATCAAACATTATATACATTCTCGTTACATAAGTAAGTCGAAAAGTAATATTAAAAATTTACCAACTTGAACAAATTACGACAACCATGTTAGATAGTTGGTTTGGTAATGACTCCTGATGCGAAGCGAGGGGTCTCTCAGGTCAGTAGTGATATCTAAATTGTTTTCCATGACACCCGCGACGCAGATAAGCATGTACTAGTGGGTTATGTTATGAGCAGCGGAGTGTTGCCAACCCTAATCTAGATTAAAACTGAAAATAAGCTTTCAAAAAGCTGTAGAAAACTGCAGAGTTCTACTTAAAGAACTGTAAATCTACAGTTTTTCTTATTTTGTATTATTTAATAGCTGTATCAATAAAACAACTTATTAAAGAAAGAAAATTATACGTATATTCTACTACGTACGTATATTCTACTACGTAATACGATATTTCTACTAAAACTAACTCGTTTTCAATCAGCACATCCTCATGATTTTCAGTTACCTATGTCTTTATTTTCAATATCGTACATATTTTTATGAAATCTCTATAAATGATCATCGGTAGCATTGAACGCATAACAATTTATTTAAAGTGCCTTTTATGGTGGTGGTAGACCGTTTATTCCTAAAGGGTTACGTAGCGAATAAAATAAGCTTAAAAAACTGTAGATTTGGAGGTCTAGACTAGAAAAACTGTGAAGATATCGAAAAGCTGTAAATCTAAAGTTAAAACTGTTGAGTTTGCAACTCTGGTTATGAGAGTATTTATTGATAAAACTGTATCCTAAGTTTTGGTTACAACAAAAAAAACTTTCAAAACATGATCTATGAACATTTTTGGTCTACGAATTTTTTGTAAGTTATAATCGTATAAGTTAGTCTCTCTAAAGTTTCATCAATCGCAACTCTCAAGTCTTGTTAAAATGGCTGAAATAAAATAAATAAATCGCTCTAGAATCATACATGTCTGAAGTTCAGTAGGTTAATGTATCACATCCAACTCACATTCCTCATTTCCCCTCACAAAAAGCGGCAATTACTTAATTTTCTACGGCTTCCCACTGTACAAGGGAGCAGATGTTCAGAATTTTTTTTCAACGGTAAATCCTTTTACGCTTTCGAATTATTGAGTAGGTGTGAATATATTATTTTCAAGGACTTAAGTTAAATTAATCATTTCCTATTTTCCTTCTCTTGTCTCTCTCTTGACTGACCACGCATCAGTGATGTCCAAGGTATACTGATGTCCATGACGTAGAACACTCCTCATTAAAGAATTACTTCAAGACTTAAAGAGAAGACAGGGAGTTATTTTCCCTTCTTCTCTTGGGACTGCTCATCATGTAGTAACCTGAAGTCTGCCTAAATTACGTACTCGTGCATACTTATTGGTAGGTTTAAACCTGTTTGTCCGACTACCATCTTCCGCCTTCCTTCCCCGACGAAAAAAGAGGTGTGTTATAAGTTTGAAGTGTCTGTGTATCTGTGTGTCTGTGTATCTGTGTTTCTGTGTATCTGTGTGTCTGTGTGTCTGTGTATCTGTGAGCCTGTGTATCTGTAGATCTGTATATCTGTCTGTGGCATCGTAGCTCCCAAACGGATGAACCGATTTTGATCTAGTTTTTTTTAAATGAAATGTGACTTAATGAAGGGTGTTTTTAGCTATGTTTAAATAAATAAAACTGTCAGGGTTTTTTAAATTTTAATTTAAGATTATAGAATCAAACATGAAATGAGAATGAATGACCACAATGTAGATTTGATGCTAAATATTTTCCGACATTCTTAGCAAGGGAAAGTGGCACGTATACCTTATATTAAATAACATATAATACATATAAATACGCATACTGCTTTTAGATAGTTCTATCTAGAACCCGGGATATCATCGAGGCTTCGGAATCCAAATTATTAACCATAGTAATGATTTATTTCCCGCCTTTAAATACAACTAAAATGCTGTAAAGTAACTACTAAAAACAAGAATAAACATAACTATAAGATCCATGTAGGTAAGCGTAAATATACGTACCTTCGAATAATAAAGCTATCGACTTATGAACAACGGCGGACGGACGGACGGCACGACATCAGAGACATGTAGTGGCCGGAGAATGGCCACTTCCGTCCCCGCAAACACTGCCCCGACTGTAGGGTGACCACACGGACCAGTAACCACCGAAAATATATTGAAAGTTTGTTAAAAGATATTATGAAATTAAAATTTATTTATAGTAACCCTCACTTCGTTAAGTGTTTCTAAGTTCCCCGTTCCCCTTAACCCTAATATATTGGCCTAATAATGTGGCTATTACACAAAAATATTTTTTCAAATCCAACTCGCAGTTGCAGAAATTAGAACAAACAAACGAAAACTTTTTTGCTTTATTATATTTGTATCTAAAGAATGGTCGTTTCCCCAAAGCTGATATGAAATTTTCACTTAGTACTTTTAGTAATTATTAGAAGTTGAAAATAAATAGGTTCACAATATTTTCAATAATGTTATTCTATGATGCAATGAAACATTCTCCCTCTTGGATTGTTTTTTGTTAACCATCTGTCTCTATTCTCGTAGGTCTACTCGCCAGCCAGTAACATTTTGTAAGACTCCCTTCAGCTCATTTCATCTACGACTCGCACCGTACCTCACCACACACGACACGACTCACCTCATCACAATCTCATCTCATAATTTACTCTCTATTATTTCTAATTACTTGAGTTATAAAACTACTCCGTAACAAATTATGGGATCTTTTGGATTAATAAATATCCCCACTAACAGTTTTACTCAAATATCTTTCATGTACAGACATCGATCACTTAGGTAAATAATTTCGGTGGATAGGATTTTAATTCCGCTGGTCCATTTATAATTTCGATGACTTTTGATCATATATTTTGATATTATATTCTAAATATCTCATGAGCTAATATTTTTTTTCGATCTACTATATGACTAATTATTACCTACTGATATTTACCAATTATTTAGGCCAAATTTTTTTAATGAAAAACAGTAAGTTTAAATTCGCCACAGATAATTAGGCAAAATTCGTGTTTGTTGAAATTGACCCACTTACAGTTTATTATCCATATAGGTAACCATATATAGAATAGGATTATCCCATATCAAAATACCGTAATGCTCACAGTATTGTGCACGGGGACTCGCGAGTCGCTACTAATAGTTTTTGTTCGGTAGTCCATCGAACGAGATTTATAAATTCTTTGATCTGAACTTTATTACAAAGAAATAAATCTTTCTGTTCGAAGCACCGATTCAAATCTTGCGTTTGAAGAGCTTAAAGCTTTTAATGCTATTGACATATCGTTTCATCTTTGGTAAGTAAAGCTCCCCTTAATAAATATTTCATATTGCAAAACGGATATTTTTAGAAATAAGTAGGTACATCTATGTTACCGTAATATTTTACTTGAGTAATTTTATTATGATTCAGGCTTAGAATCTTTAAATACTTTTATCCATAGAAATGGTGTAACCAACTCTTCCACCTTTGTTTGAGTCGAGTCCAACCTACTTCCCTTGCTAATGGTGCACCTTGCTGAATAACAGACGACCATCCCGCCATAGGTACCATAAGTACCACAGATAATCCTAGCCGTCCTAACTACTGCAGTGCTCTTTTTCAGTTTCTTGATCAAATTACCCCACGCCAATCAATAAATTACATTAACAGCCGCTAAAACAGATGTCCGATATCGATTAATCGGAACTCCACGAAATAATTGAGTTTAACAACAATTTTTTTCATAAATGAAAGTCATTATCTGTTAGAAAGGAGGGGAACGTTTTTAACAAAGAAGGCCGCATAATTTCTAACCCCGAAGAAAAAAGAGGGGTGTTATAAGTTTGACGTGTGTGTATCTGTAGATATGTCTGTTTATGTCTGTCTGTGGCATCATAGCTCCCAAACGGATGAACCGATTTTGAACTAGTTTTTTTGTCTGAAAGGTGACTTAATTGTGTGTTCTTAGCTATGTTTAGTGTAAATAACATGTCGGGGTTTTTAAATTTTAATTGAATAAAAGTAAGAAGTTTCTAGGCGCTCATAGGCCGGCGGCTTGCGTCGATCCTATATGATCGACAAAGTTAAGCAACAGCGGGCGCGGTCGGTAGTTGGATGGGTGACCGCTAGTGGCAAAAATTTCTTGAGCGTTTCCGTGCTTCGGAGGGCACGTAAAGCCGTCGGTCCCGGTTGTTATCATAAGATAACAGTCGTTAAGCAATGTCGGAGGCCCTCGGGCGGTTTGAAAACTTCCGACACTCGGGTTGGCCACTAACCCCTCCACCAATCCGCACTGGAGCAGCGAGGTGGAGTATGCTCTAGGCCTCCTCAAGAGGAGAGACCCGTGCCCAGTAGTGGGCCATTAATGGGTTGAAGCCAAGAAGTTTCTATTATGTTACGTTATGTTAATTTGTTTGCCGGTTATCTCCATAAAAAATAGGCTATCGATTTTAATTTCATGTGAACAGTGGCCACATTTCACATCAACCGGATGATAGAAAGTGGAATGTTCCGGATTGGAAAATGTCCGGCGAATGCCATAGATTACATAACATATAGAAGGCAAATAGTTTACTTCTGCATTGTTAAAAAGTGTTGTACTGTTGGAAGATATTTGAGAAACCAATATCATAAAGATGAAATGAAACATATCATCTAATGTTGTTAAAGGTTCCCCTATAATAATAATCCCCCCATCTCCGTTTCTCCATCGAACGACACGACGCACGGCGGGTATCCATCCTTTTGTCGTGAACATCCCGCCGGTACGGATGACGCGGTTTGCCTCGTCATTCATTATACGCACCGCGAAGGACTGAAATAACTTGCCTGCGTCGGCGTTCCCGCCAGCCTATGACGCGGATGTCTTCAAGAAAAGAGTGAATAATCTTTTACTAAGTTAATGTGCTCACCACCTTGGACCGCATCTCCACTTTCCATCAGGTGGGATTGTGGTCAAGCATTAACTTATTCGTGTAAAAAAATGTATCTACTTAATTTTTAGATAAAAAAGCCTAGACCATTTTAATAACGATAAACTTACCTGAGAGGTGATACTATTGTCTCAGTAATTTCATACGTGTTGAAATTTTACTATAATTATTATTAATATTTACTTGCGTGATATATCTTGAGGGGATTTTGGTTTTTGTTAGATTAGTGTCATTTATATATTGTTTTAATTCAATTCATAAACATTTCTTCTGATATAGAACAACTGGGAAATGCTAAACATATATTTCTTTCTTTTTATTTTTGTTTCTTTTTAAAGCGGATTTTCTGTTTCTTCTGCACTCTGTAGCGCCGTGATTAGCACACGTGCAGCGGAAAATGTTCCCCGACCGCCTCTCATTACTGACAATAATTACCGAATATTGAACTGTGCGTCAATTATTGGCCTGTTCATTATGGTTTTTGATAATTCCAGTTGTTTCCTTTGTTTGAAAATGCCATGAATTTTTAACCGACTTCAAAAAAGGAGGAGGTTCTCAATTCGACTGTATTTTTTTTTTTTTTTTTTTTATGTTTGTTACCTCAGAACTTTGGACTGGGCGAACCGATTTTGATGATTCTTTTTGTAATCGAAAGCTGGTGGCTGTCATGTGGTCCCACATAAATTTTATTGTGATCTGACAATGGCATCCATGAGAAAATCACATAAGTCGTAAATTTGTGTTAAGATGTGCGCGACAAATTGACGAATAACTCAATATCACGCCAACTGATTTCGATGATTCTTTTTTTAATCGAAAGCAGGCGCTTGTCATGTGGTCTCACATAAATTTGAACGAGATCTGACAACTATGTAGTTTTTGAGACTTTGAAGTCGGTTATTTTTTGTTAGTAAAATTTAGATTATTGTGTCCGAAAAACATAGGTTCTCGAACTTATTACGTTTGTTTTGAGATTAAAAAATCTAAATCTAAGGGTATTTCGGTTCCTTAGATCTTTTATCGCTTATTTCAAAATTTTAACACCCACACCCTAGTGTGCAGTTGTGATTTGCAAGTACTGAAGCACTGAAGTAGTGGAAGTTAGAAAGAGATGGGGAAGAGAGTTTAGTTAATTCAAAGTACTTGTAGGTACAGTCAGAAATCATGCATAGGTAAATAATCATTGGTGCAAACCATTTTCCGGAAAAAAAGAAGAAGGCAAGCAAGGAATTATTCTGTAAAGCACAATTAGCCATTAGCAAAAAAATATAAGTTCTAATCCTTTAGTCTAACAGTGACCAACTAATTTACAATGTAAATTATTATTTTTAGCGTTAGCATAAGGCGGCGTCCACACGAGCGACACGGCACACGCGCGCGCGCAGATTTATCAGGCGTAATTAAATGGCGGCATTACCGGCGGGTGCGTGTGCGCGGCGCAGCTGTCGGCTGGCGGCTCGCGTGGACTGCGACCGGTAGCGTTTGGTACTTGGTAAGGATAATAAAAAAATAACCATAATATTTTACAATAATTATGTATGTTGTGTTATTTGTGACATGTTTTACATGTGAGATTTGTTTTTACTGTTAAAATTTTATTAGTCTTTATGAAATTTGCTAGTTTCCCATAGTAATTTATTATTGCAGTAACCAAATAATATCTTGTTGAAAAAATCGTGTTTGGTAACGTTTAATCGTGGTAGGTTTAGTTAAGAAACCTGTAATTTAGGCTATTTAACTCTCCTAGTATTAATGAAATTTACTAATTATAACAATTATCATGTCAAGTTCAATGTTCAAAGTTCATTCAATGTAATATTAAAATTAAAGCAAAGTATCAAAATCAGTACACCCTATTCCCAAATCGCGTGACGTATCGTGATTGTCTAAGCCCTGACAGATGTGTGCCGGAATGTAATTGTTTGTCCGTAACTTTACATTTTATATCAGTTGCACCCCAATGGATTCATTCACCTCGTCAGATGTTCAATGGGGCGATTTTGGGGGTCGGAAGTAAACTTTTTGCAGCGAAAATATCATTTTTTTCGGCTAAATTTGATTTAGTGCGTAACGGTAGTATTGCTGCGTGCGCTTATGCCTGTTGATGATGAAAAAATGTTTGAATTGTGAGAATATGTGATCAGGGAAGGTATGCCATTTAATCAATAAGGGAAAATATTTTATTTATTTCTGATTATAACATTTTTATTTAAATACTAAATAATGATCTGAACAAACAAAAGCATACACTCCAACCCAGCGCTGCCCCGTCATCAGGCGTGGGATAAAAAACCCAGATGGTGAGACAGTTTTCATGAGAATCTGAGAAATATATGTCGGAAAATAAATGACGGGGCAGGGCTGGGTTGGATTGGAGTGTATCTATGCTTTTGTATGTTCAGATCATCTCTGTAAACCATGTATCTGATGGGGGTATATTTTAATACTACACTAAATATACCCTAAATATAATAATGTACTCTGAAATGTCATCTGTGATAAGCTTAATGGTTAAAATGAGTTGCCTCCCCATTTAATTACCAGAACAACTGTGATGATCTAGATTAAGATATGTTTTGTTAACATGCCACCGTTGTTCTTTCATGTTAATACTTAGTTATTTTATTAATTAGGTAATTAATTACATGTTAATGTTTCTTACTTTCATTATGTCATTCGAAATAAATATTATCTACGTTTTATAATGGAGTACCGAATATTATTTAGTCTTGAGCATTCTGCATTTGGACTGTAAAGGAACATATGTATTTTGTGTGATCAAATGTTTGTAAATGAGTCAATATTTAATTAAAAAATATTTAATTCTACATACATCGTATAAATAGTATCATAATATATGATAGTAAACTAAGAATAAATCTTGTTACTGTTTATTAAAAAAGACCTAACTAGAAATTAAAACAAATTTAAAATAATTACATCATTAGGTTAATAACCTTAGCAATTTGTCACATAATGAATCACTTGGGTATAAAAAAATTCGGTATCAAACAAGTGGCGTGGTATCGCCCTAAGAAAGGGGTCAAGGTGCCACCTGTTGCACCCTCCTTAAGCAATGAATGGAAAGGAAATTAGGGTGGCGAAGATTAGCGTACAGGTTACCATCTGGCTGGGGCAAGGTAATCTTGAATGGTAATAGATTTGTTTTGACATACCGTTAATGGTGAATAAGTTTTTAATAGTTTATTAAATACTAGCTTTTGCCCGCAGCTTCGCCCGCGGTAGAGATCAATTTTTTACAAATCCTACTTACATTTACTTAGATTTAGTTGCCTATGAATTAAGTAATTTACATGTATTATTTGATAGCGTGATTCAGAACTTGCAAATGAATTTACTAACGCCATCTATTAACAACGTCCGGAAATAAATATCTAGAAACTAACAAAACATCGATATTCCCGTTGCCTGGGGATGTTTTACCGCGGTAAAAAGTAGCCTACGTTACTCTCCACCCTTCTGACTATCTCCACACAAAAAAACCTTATCATATAGCAGCTTCGTTGCGACGTGAAAGACGGACAAACAAACAAACACACTTTCACATTTATAATATTAAGTAAGTATAGTATGGATTAAACTTTTGTTCACAATTTTTAACGCGCGGATTGTTTGTTTATTTGTTGAAATGATTAATATTTCGGATTCCTAGCGACGAATTATCAAGACTGAAATGTGCACCAGTTTATAAGTTAGACAATTTCGTCCAGTAGATACTCGTAGATGCGTAAGCAATATGCAGACAGATAAAAAAATAAAAAATGAATGTTTTGGTTTCTACTCCTCTTTATAAATATCCCTCATACAGACATATCCCAATTTAGTTCTTTCTCTTTTAATTGAACTAAAATTAAATAAAACCAAAGTCCTCTACCATATTCCATATTATTATTATGCATATCATTATTTTAATACGAATGCATAATATGAAACATAAGCTGATCCTCGTTAGTGCGGCGATGCAGTGTGGTGTCATTATTATTCCCGATCCTCACTATCTACAACAGTCTCGTATTACAGCTCTGTCATTGCAAATTAATATTGCGACTGAATTATTCCTGCTTTGTCCATGTACAGGCTTTACATAGTTTTCCATTGGTAATTCCCGAAAGTTATGTCTACTTAAAGTTATTGTGTAACCTGCTTAAGGTAAACTGATAGTGTTGGCTTCAAATGGTACTAGTACTGATACATTTCTTTTAAATATTAGGATTAGTGCTTGTTCATACTGACTCGCGGGCGCGGTCGCGGGCGCGGTCGCGAAATTTCAAACATAAGAACTACTATGAAAGTGTTCACATACAAAACGCACGTGCGGTGTAAGTAGCGGGCACGCTAGCGACAAGCGCGCGCGGCCCGCTAGCGGCAATATCAAACGCATGAGAATGTATGAGAGTGTTCACACGGAACTAGCGGCGGAGCGCGCGATTCACTCGCGATGTCAGGTAAGTTCAACCATTTTGAACTTGTCGCTAGAAACGATAGCACATGAATTCATTATGTCCCCAGATTAAAGGGTTTTTCTTTCATCTAAGATCATGTCCTTCAATACAAAAGAGTTTATTAGTACTATTTAGGCTAGAACTGATTTGATTTGAACTCAGATTTGGCAGAGTAAACACAGGCATCTTATGAACAGAAACATTCTTAATAAACTATGGAAGGAAATTGCTGAATTGTTTCCTGATATGGAGGGTGAGTACCTAAATGAAACTTTAGGCATGAATTTTCGGTTAAAAAAAGATTGTCGTCCATGTTTTCAACCTCTGACAACATATCACAATCGCGCAAACGCCTGGCGGCCAGTGTGAACACAAATCCGCCACCGCGCCCGCGCCCGCGACCGCGCCCGCGAGTTCAGTGTGAACACTCACTTAGACCTCAGGAAAAGTTGTGAGTTTTCTGAATCAGGCGAATGCTGATTTTTTCAGGTTTATCAGTCTACCTGATATAATGTAATTACATACTGGATACTAGGTATATACCTACCTAACGTTAGAAATCAATAGAACGTGGATGCGGATTGGTGTAAAATGTTTTAGATGAGGTCTGTTATAAATCTTATTATACTTCCTTATAAAATTACTTACTTATAAAATGCTATGCCCGCGGCTTTGCGGTTTTCCGGGGTAATAAATACCCTGTCTTATTTTAAATTATGGTCCATCCATGTGCTAAATTTCATGAAATCTGTTCAGTAGCTTTTCCGTGAAAGATAACAAACATCCATATCTTCACAAACTTTCACAATTGGAGATTTGTATGAAAATTTAAAAAATTTGATTTTTATTTTTATTTTAGCTAAATTTAAGTACCTACTGGTCCAAATTATTTGAATTTAGAATTGCGCGCCAATCCACAGATAATTAAATCTGAAAATGCTGGTTATAATATCTCAAATTTTAAAGGTAAAGATCTATTATTAGAATAATTTTACATGGATGTTCTTTCTTTCAACGAACCATAAATCGATAGGCAGCAAAAATGTTCAAACAAAAAACTGTATTGTAATTTAGACGTTACGCAAAGGGTCATCTGACGTTGTTGATAACAATGTCTATAGAAATTTACCCACAAGCGCATTTCAACGAGTCTACGCAAAAGAATAGTGGTGAGTACCCGCATTTCTGTTCAGTGGGTGCACGGAAAAGTACCTATAATGATTTCTAAAACACTTCACAACTGTTTGTGACCTTTGTGTGCCGGCTTGTAACGGTAATAGGTTTAGCAATACCTGGATAGGAACCCTAGAGAAAATAAGAATAGTTTATGATTTACAGGTATTAAGTGCTAAAGTAGGCGTTTGTGTTTTTGTTATGGCGGCATTGACACCTTTTTCTGCCGGGGAACTATCGCAAAGGGTATGGCTATATTACAAGCAATGGCCTTAATTGAGAATGCACAAGCTGAGGAATGAGTAGTATTAGCACTGTAAAATATAAAATAAGCACAATATAAACACTTCCTCGATATGAAACAACAAATTAGATTTTAAAATAGCTGCAATTTCATCAAAAATGTAAAATAGGTTGACGGTAACGTAAATTGACGGCAATTAGACGACCCGTGTGGTGCAATGGTTACCATGCCGGATCGCTGCACCAAGGGTCCTGGGTTCGATTCCCAGTGAGGCGGAAATTTGAATGATGAGTTTGAATTTCTGTTCTCGGTCTGGGTGTGAATGTCCTTGTCTATGTTGTGTGTTGTCCATGGCACCCACGACACAGGGAATCCTAGTGTGGTGTGGGGCTATGAGTGTGAAGCGTTAAAAAAAAAATTAGAATTATTAGTAGTTTGTATATAACGTCACTAAACTCACTAACTTTTATAAAACTTGACTTTAATAAAATTGTTAGCTTGACTTTAACAAAATATCAACATTATTTTGGAGGAACTATAAATTAAATACCTTAATATCTGCATTTAGTTTTGAATTGATGTGCCTAATTATTTTTATTCGTTAATTTGTAATTTTACTGTATCAGTTTACTTAATAAAACCTATTTTTAACCGACTTCAAAAAAGGAGGAGGTTCTCAATTCGACTGTATTTTTTTTTTTTTTTTTATGTTTGTTACCTCAGAACTATGGACTGGGCGAACCGATTTTGATGATTCTTTTTTTAATCGAAAGCTGGTGGCTGTCATGTGGTCCCACATAAATTTGAACGAGATCTGACAACTATGTAGTTTTTGAGACTTTGAAGTCGGTTATTTTTTGTTAGTAAAATTTTGATTATCAAAAACACCTATCTAGAGAAATAAAGTCTAGCTATGACTACACAACCTCAATACGAATTTAATTCAATCGCATCAGATATTTTTCAAAAACTGCACATTGTCAGAGTTTTATTGTCACAAAACCAGAATTGAGTCTGTTGTCTATCAAAAAAAAATCTTACTGATATTTAAATGAGGGATCCATCTGCTTAATATGCATAAAACCAGTTCGGGATCATTTGAAAGGATTACATTAACAAGGATACACAGCTATTCATGCAAAAAAATCTACATGCGCGTGTGGGCATCCAGTCCAAAATCATTGAATATACGTTGTATTTCAGACACTTATATCAAAGAATTTTGAACTATAATGATATACAGCACAAAATTAAATATAACAAATCAGTCTAATAAGGGGAGTCTCTACATTTACCATCGGAAGTTTGTATTCGTTGTTTTTACCCACAGCGAAAATATTAAATGCTTAGCGATTACTATCAAATTATAACACAAATAGAGATTGATCCTATGAAGAAAGGAAGCAGCTAATGAAAATGAATAGTTAATTGTGAGACTATTTTAATCGTGTCTGCAGATATTTAGGTTACTTAAAGACAGACAGTTTACTCATAATGCTGTATGAGGAAATCATTACAACATATCCTTACCTTTAACCCTTCAGTGGCCTTGAACTCTTCTCAATTTAAGAGAATTTAAGGCCATATTTAAAAAAGGCATCGGTTTTAGACACAAGTGACACAACATAATGGAGAATTTGTGAGAATTTTTGAATTTGGTACCCACGACACAGGGAATCCTAGTGTGGGGGGCTATGAGTGTGAAGTGTTAAAAAAAAACTTTTTTCGACTCTTCCAATCCGCGACTAATGAAGGCATGACAAAGCTATATCCGACCGGTTCTGTGTGGTCAAACGTGGTCACTCCTCACACATGCACCCGTAGCGGCATCGTGGAGTACACCCTGTACACCTGCCCTATCACGGGCGCGTGCAGCTGCTGCCCACAGAACATAAATCTCATAGATATACTACTAATATTATAAATGTGAAAACTTGTGAGGATGTGTCTATGTTTGGCTCTTTCACACAAAGTGGTAATTGGCAATGTAATCTTGGGAAGTAAGACACCCTGAGTAAAAGCCTATTCACTCTATGTTATGTATTAGCGATTTCTGGGATAATAAGTACGTATATGTTATTCCAGATGCAGGTGTATGTGTGCGTGAAAGATATAAAAACGTTATGCCCTTACAAATCAACCACAAAATCTGATCAGGAAAGAGCTACAACATACACTCGTTTATCTTTTCTTTCACTACACCAATCACGTTGGTTTAATACACGAAGGCATTTTAACGCTGTATGTCAAATGTCAAGCACTTCTGACAACAACAAAAGCGTGCGTATCGTCTTGTATTGACAGAGCGACTACGAGCAGAACGGTCAATTGCCTGTTCTTACGCTCTTCATCGTCGGCGCGCTAGTGACATAAATATCTACCTCTTTTTTACATAATAATATTATTGGAAAGAGCAACAAACTTCCAGACAAACTTTGACATTTATAATATTAGAAGGAATGTTAGGACATTTCTAAACGTCATCAGTCTATGTACAGTCTCGCACCTATCTGTCGTGTTCATACGGGTGGCGCAGGGTGATATTATTATTTCCAAGTAATGTACTCGTTAGATTGGTTGTTAGCGAGTACGGATTTTATGGTGAATTTAAATATTTTGAAAAATAGGGTGTAAGTTTTTTTTTTGTTCTATCACCTGGGGTTCGAAAGTGTTGTTAAGATAATTAAATAGCATTTTTTTTCTGAATGAAAAAAACATGGTTAGTTCCCGTATTTACACTTTATAACTTTTTATTTGAAGACATAATACATAATTAAATCGGTATGTATAAATAAAATGTTATGACATTTTCTTAATGTATAACTTTATTAAAGTAATTTACTTATTATAAGTACTTTTATTTCTTCTTTGGTTATGTCAAAGAAGTTTATCACACACGGTATATTATATTGCGATAATAAAACCCTAACTAATCATAGAATTACACAATTTCCAGTAATGCCAATACGGGACTATTGAGGAATACACAACATTTCGACCTAATTAAATTAAT
Source organism: Thymelicus sylvestris (assembly GCA_911387775.1). Lineage (NCBI taxonomy): Eukaryota > Metazoa > Arthropoda > Insecta > Lepidoptera > Hesperiidae > Thymelicus > Thymelicus sylvestris. The sequence continues at coordinate 10,260,882 of OU426905.1, read as the reverse complement.
CGTGGTTAATTAATTGATTTTTACCTAATGGTTGCAATAGTTATAGTCGGCTATCTCTCAGAAGTAAATAGAGATGTAGTAGAATTACTTCTCTTCGAATGGACAGTTGCTACAAATAGTGCAGTCGCTTAGCGTGGACAGAGGGCCGAGCTTGGAAAGGCTCAGATGAGAAGACAATTGTTCGACAAAGGACTAGCTCACCATCTTCGAGAAATAGGCGATGCGAACGACCCAATGAAGCCCTCTTCGGGGTTTGGACCCCGGCTTATTAAGACGTACATAAGTGATAAGACGATGTATGTATTGGAATTGAACGACGATAGTCACCGATCACCGACGCTGCGACGCGACAAAGATTAGTCTATATCTACTAATATTATAAAGAGGAAAGATTTGATTGTTTGCATTGAATAGGTTCCGAAACTACTGAACCAATTTGTAAAATTCTTTCACTGTTGGGAAGCTACATTATCCCCGGGAGACATTTATTTATTTATTTATTTATTTATTTATACATATATATGACATAGGCAGTGGCGTAGCGTGGGGGGGGGGGGGGGGGCGGGTGGGCCTTGGGCCCCGGGCGGCACATGAAGAGGGGGCGGCTAGCCACTCGGTTTTTAAAGAAGTAAAAATTATGACATTAAAATTAATTTCATTTAAATTTTAATGAAAATAGTGCTATGAAAAAAACAAGAAAAGTGCATTTTTAATTAATAAAAAAAAACAATTTAAATAATATGGGGGTGGCAAAGATCACTGGGGGGGGCGGCAAATTTTCGGTCGGCCCCGGGCGGCAGAAGCCCACGCTACGCCACTGGACATAGGCTATATTTTCAAAAAAATAGGTATTTTTAATAAAATTCCAATAATGTAACCCAATGCGTAAAAAATAAGAAAACCGAAGAAAAGCGAGGGCGGTTACTCGTAATTAATAAAAAAAAAACAAAAAACCCGACTGCGTCAAAAAACTACAGTGAAAAAATAAGTCCAGTAGTTTAGAATGTTGTTAAAAGTAATACTAAACAACTAAACTAAAGGATTACTAGTTGGGACCCATTCTTCAACCCAACAAATCTTGTTTGTTTTTTTCCAAGCAGCCCTGTATTTAAATGGGTCCCGACACTCTCGACCGTTGAAGTACGCTAGTAATAATACTTCAATGGTCCCGACTGTCTTTTTTTGTCTTATACAGACTTTCAGACGTGTGAGCAGCCTTGTAGGTAAGGGTTTGCTACCGTCCACTATTAATCTAGAGATAGATCTTCTCAAATTAACACCATTCCATGTACACAAAGCAAAAGAGATATGCATGGAGGTCATAATACAACGAACATGCACAACTACTATTAAGAATAATTTTTTTTCGTTTACTCATAAAAGACTAGAAATCAAATCGACTTCAGCATAAAATCACGCTAATGTGTGCACGGGGCCCGGGGGTACTGGATCGAACATTTTAACGTACGTAGGTGTGCACCGCGCACTGCGACCCTCGTCGAAGCGTGCGCCGAAAACACAATAAAATAATCCCATGCTTTGAATGGGACTTACGTAGCGTTGGAAAAAAATTAAAATAAATAAATTGACGACCCTATATCCTAGTTGGTAACGACCCTGCCTGCGAAGCGACGGGTCCCGGGTTCGATTCCCGGCCAGGGCAGATGTTTTTATGTAATAGATAAATATTTGTACTCGGGTCATGGGTGTGATAATAAGGTATGTGTTGTCCATGCCACCCACGACACCCACGACACAGCGTTATTATTATTATTATCTATACTAATATTATAAAGAGGAAAGATTTGATTGTTTGCATTGAATAGGCTCCGAAACTACTGAACCGATTTGAAAAATTATTTTACTGTTGGAAAGCTACACTATCTCCGGGTGACATAGGGTATATTATATTTTCAAAAAAATTAGGGATCCTTAATAAAACTCCAATAATGCAACCCAAGGTGCAAAGAATAAGAAAATCGAAGCAAAGCGAGGGCAGTTACTCGTTATTTAATATAGAACAAAATTGCATTCTATTGGTAAAATATTTTTTCAAATCGGTCGGTAGTTTTGAGTTATTCAACAAAAAAAAGTAAAAATTTTCCTCTTTAATTTTATTTTTATGAGTCTCTCAAACATGTTTACAGATTGCAGAATTCTCTGCTTTGCAAGATTTACAGGTAACAAGAGGTCAACAAAGACAACTAAGAAATCTATAAAGACGAAGTGTCGGCTTAACTTTACGTTGTATAAAGCGAAACGAATGGTAATTTTTATTAAAAATATTTTTTTATTTTACTTTTTATTTTATTTTTTATTAATAATTATCTGCGGACGGTAGCAAGGTGCATCCCTGGCTGCGCGTAGCTCGGCGCGTGCCGGTCGCGTGCGCCTGCGCAGCCCTTCATTCTGCCTGTCATGGCCGACGTTTTCAGGTGCTCTCCGCTTTTTGTGCGCCAAGCGACTATGAATTCACCAAATTACATCACCATTGTGTTCATCGAGGGACGTATGAAAGAATTCGCTCATGTTTACGCGTAAATACTTTTATGGCCTGAGGTTGGGGTCCTGCACTAGGTTAATGCATCTTTTGTAATGATGGCTAACGATCGACATTTCGGTGCTTTTTTGTCATTTAAAATGTGAGGTTGAAATTGCATACGGTATAGAAGAAATTATTTCATTGCAATGTGTATAGGTACTACTTATTTCATTGTGAGTTAATCTTGAGAACGCACAATAAGGTAAGTATCTATCTACTGAAGAAAAGATCCACGTTCAATAATGGGACTTATACAGCGACTTAGGTATCTACTTTGTATACCTATTCGTACATTTCCACGAAAATTATAGAATATACTAAATAATATATTAATTATATTTATATATGAATTATAGAATTATTGAATACTTTAGCTGTACTAAAATGGTCCGATATCTTTAGTTATTTTTGCGTAACTACTATCTATGTAGCATTTTTACTTTAATTGGTCATTTGTAACTTTGTAAAATTTCACCACTATGGAGACTTTCTCACAAATTTTTCCTTCGTGGAAGCCAGCTTAATTTTTTTTAATACACAATTAAAAAAAATTATTCATCTGTTGTTTATTGTTTGCATTTAAACAAAATGTGTATCTATCTATCAATCTACCATGCTCCAACAAAGACTAGACAGCTCTGGGATAAGTCATCCTTTTAAAACATCGTAGTAGCTGAAAGCATCCCATTGAAAACATTTATGTATTTTAAAGATGCCTGATAACTGCCCCGTAGTTGGACGGTATGCAGTATGCATGGGGTTTGTCATGGCGTAATGGGGTGCCTGGCCGGTAACAATAAGTTGATTAAATCCGAACACACCTGCCAGGGGCGCGTTGTCCTAGCAACACTCTACTGATCAACAATTTTTCAACGTCCACCTACCTACAATATTCCACATATTTTATGCTTATAAAATGTATTTTAGTTTTATAAAAATCAATGAATAGTGGCCCGTGGTCAAAATTTCATTGAGATTTAAAAAAAAACTTGAGAGGTGTCAAGGGACACCCGGATGGAACGAAGTTCCTTGCAGTCAGTACTAGGATAGCAAAAACATGCAGCAAGTGTGCCAAAACAAATCTATAATATAATTTGTTTTGGCACACTCGCTTGCATGTTTTTGCTATCCTAGTACTCTGGCTTGCTTTCTATGTAAAAAAACTACGACGGCAAAAAGTGTCGTTACCGGAAAAAAGTGTCGTTACCAAATTTTCCGCCTAGCCCCCTTTCGCAACGCGCGATAAGGAACTTCGTTCCAAAAATAGTTTCAAAATATAGTAAATTTTAGCGCGTTTGGGAAAACTTATAGGAGTGTACATAGGTATGTACTACCTATTTTAACGGGAAAAATTGTTTGGGCCTATGTAAAACAGTATTGTTATTTACACTATATAATGACAAAACCGTAGCCTAGTTTGGTAGTGAGTCTCCTTTTAATTACTACTACTAACTAAATACTAACAAAACATTATGCGCTCTTGTTTAACCTAGAGACACATATTATTAGAACTACCACTAAGGACATAATGCGAATCAATCAAATCAAGAGTTTTTACACAGAAATGACATGTATATTTTCGGGTGACTAGCTACAATAGCAACAGAACAACCACGTCCACAACGGAAGAATAAACTTGCATTTTGTATTGCGATCACTGATAAGGTTTACTAGCTTAGCCACCTTTTAAAAGTCTCTCACTCTACATTCTACAACATAGTGGCCTCTATATACTTTATCCCACAAAACCGAGTCATACCAACATTATAATAGAAATGAATCCTGATCGATGTCCGTACATTGAAGATGATTAAAAAACTATCAGTCAAGTGCACCCAACGCAATAGGTCCCATAACAATTTTATTAGCATCTTTGTAGTCTGTGCGTTTCTTTCAGCTAATCTGCAAGCTTATTGAATTATTGAACCAGTTTTAAAGCCGTTTTCACTTGGGGTAACATCTGAATGTTTTTTGAATGTTATAGGATTGAAATAAAATACGTAACGGGTTTTTTTCTCGTACGGTACGGGACCTGAAGTTTTGGAAAAATACGATAGTGCATACGCAGCGGAATCCCGTACGGAACGGAATCGCTGACGATGTTTTTCCCGTCCCGTACGGGAAATAGCCCGTTACGTATGCATTTTGCTTTAGTTGGCAATATAATTTAACCTTTTTACGTCCATGGACGTTACGCGACATCAGATTCATATGTTTGCTCACACGCCACCCCAAGCTCTCAACAATAGTGTGCGTACAATACCGGCGCACGCGCATCTGTCTCTCTGGTACTCGGGATTGGTGGAATCGCACCCTCGCATTGATTTCCAACGCTTTTCAAATCGATAACGACTCGATCTAACGGAATAATAGATTTTATCGGTAAAATTGGGGTTTTTATGCTTTTGCAAGGCGAAGTAAGTGGCTTTCTCTCTTGTAGTCTTTCTGTCTTCATCTTCAACAATGTGCAACGGAAACGTGTTTATTTGCTTGCCCTCGCCCCTTTTCCACTTAAGATCTTCTTTAAGACGTGTCTTCTTTCTTGGTCATAATGATGGCACATGTTTATATCAAATTTATTTTATTAGTTCTCTATTCGAGTGGAGAATTCTCTTCTTATTATAATTAATTACCCAAAGCTCTAACTAAACAGTAAGGAATCCCAGGAAGGACCTACGAAAGCTTTTATTATAGAATTAGAAAGCCACATACGTTAATTCAAATTTATTTGAATAGTTCTTTATTTAATTCGAGTAGTAGGATTCCATTCTTATTATTATTATTTGTACAAAGCTCCCACCCAGGATGGATCTATAAAACTGTTTTATATCACGTAGTTCGAAACACAAAGTCGTTATTTCAAATTTACGGTTTAACCTTTAACATCACGGGCGGGGTCTGAGCGGACCCCACGCGCTATTTTCTAACTATATTTTTTCATATTGATTAGCTACGATCGCGTGCTTTCTGCTAATCTCATGGCACTGCAGAGGCTCTCGACAAGTGGACGTACGTCGCTCTTCAGCTAAGGTAAGTACATATTTTAGCCATGTGGGGATACCTGGAGACCCCGCCCGTGATGTTACGTAGCAAATATTTTCAAATTACTTAAGTTTGGATTTACTTCTTTTTTAGGATTAGCGTTAAATAAAACCGAAAATGAGTCGCCGACTATAAGATTACGCCACAGCACAAATTCTACAGAATTTTAGTGACTCTCATAGCGAATTACCATAATTTACCATGCCAACCCAAAAAATAATTTGTAACTTAGTACAGCAATGTTGAGGCACTGTCAATTTTGTTATTATTATTATTGTTGTTTATTTTTCTTCTAATTGCATGCTTTTGATTCCTATATTATTAGAAAATAATGATAATTTAGTCAGAAGTTGGCTGTTTTGTTAAATTTCACTACATTAGTCATGTACATTTGGAGAAATTCTTTGTAACTTAGTACAGCAATGTTGAGGCATTGTCAATTTTGTTATTATTAAGATTGTTGTTTATTTTTCTTCTAATTACATGTTTTTGATTCCTATATTATTAGAAAATAATGATAATTGGGTCAGAAGTTGACTGTTTTATTAAATTTCACTAAATTAGTTAAGTGCCTTTGGAAAAACTCTATATATGAGATGCTATTTTGTAAAATATTTCGTATAATATGTAAAGACTGATTGTTTTACATATATTAAATACTTTTCATAAACATCATTATGTATTTTCTTGTAATTTGAATTGAAATTAAAGTTATTTTTAAAAATATTGAAAATACATGCAAACATTTTTGGGGATACTTCTGGACCCCACGCGTGATTGAACGTTACCGTGTAGTTAAAGGTTAAAAACATTTATTTTCTCAAAAGATTTTACAAAAAATCACTTACTGAGAAATTATAGTTATAATATACGATAATTTCATAAACCAATTCAATGAACAACATTAGTTAGCGATGGAGGGTAAGTGAAAAATGTTTGCAAGAGATCAGTTCAAGTTATAAAATTCCCTAGAGAAACAAAACAAGTGAACAACGATTCACTTTATAAAGTGAAAACGGTAGATGACCATTGAGTTTGAAAGCGGAAACAATCAGAAAGGTGTACTCGGCACACATCCTTCCGTGATTCCCATGTGTACCGAACTGATGACAGGGTAGCTGTCCCCATCGACACTTGTGTTGGTTTTACAGAGGGGGTAATTAAGACAATATAATAGCTATGTGACACTATAGCTGTAGTGCATATATATAGTTTTTTACTAGCTGGTTGGTACTTCGTCCACGGAAATATTAAGAATTTTATACTTTAGGGGATTTTCCAAAAACCTGCAATAAAGATGCCTTTGGTGTTGCTGATGTCCATGGGCGACGATAGCCACTTACCATCAGGTGGATCGTCAGCTCGTTTGCCGGCTATTTCCATAAAAAAACTCAAAAAAGTATAAAAATAATTTCCGTAATTATTTAAGTTTACTAATAGTTGTATAGTGACATTAGTGACTAATGAAGAATGGTCCTATACTTGACATCCTTCGTTAGCCGTGTGAAAACACAAGTGCTCGATCACCGGAGCTCCGACCACGGGAAAGTTTACCGGTGGCTGATTACATACTGTGTACGAAGGGATGCTATAGCTTCATTGGCGTAACCAATTGTTTTAAAATATTCCCACTGGAACACATGTTGTTTGACACGCATTAAAAAAACTACTTGTATGGATGCTGAACGGATTTCTACCATATTTCAAAACTCTAGTTTGAAATATAGTAGAACTAGCTGTTGCCCGCTACTTCGCCTGCGGTAGAGATCGATTTTTACAAATTAAGCGGGAACCCTTAACTTTTCCGGAATAAAAAGTAGCCTATGTTTCAATCCAGGGTATAGGCTATCTCCATTCCAAATTTCAGTCAAATCGGTTCATTCACATTTATAATATTTTGTATGATTAAGAAAAATTGCTATGTACTTAATTACTGTAATGTAGGGTAGATTTTATCGATGTTCTATGTTCACCCTGGGTTTTGGATTTATCCTCCGGGATGATTGGGACGTACGTTTATATTCACGCGATACTAAGTTACATTCGTTACGCAAGTACTTTAAATTCTTTTAAAAACCTGGTAAAAGTCCATTAACTCTCTGACTAATCAGTTTCCCTCCTTCATTCCCTCTCGCTTCTTCCTATTCTTGTCACCCATATTTGTGTTATTATTCTCTTAAATGTTATTTGTAATTTCCTCCATGTTATTCGTGTTACCTCATTTAAGTTTTAATCTAATCAGCTCTCCACATCTTAAGGTTGTCTGGAAGAGATCGCTGTGTAGCGATAAGGCCGTCTTTTTTACCATGTCTACTTCTTGATTGTTATTGTATCATTTTATTGGTGTACAATAAAAAGTTAATAAATAAATAAGTTAGTGCGTTTACCGTCTTGGATTTCATTGCTATAATACTTACAATCAGATTATTTTCCGTTCTTTTATAGTACGTAACCTATCACGACATTGCTCTCCTTTTTCCTTCAACCTATTCTGACCTAAATGCATTCACATTTGACTACCTTATTCCTATATTTTATATTACCTAAATCAAACAACACCTCCCTCACCCACACAACTGTCAAATCAATCCCGCTGTCTCCCTCACACCCTCGACTGGTCGTTGCCACGTCGTCCGGCCAGCTTGCCGGAACTGCGAAGCCCCACTCGCGCACGCGCCGGAAACTGCGCCGGCGCATCCTATGGTGTCGCTTACCGTAATTAGATAAGTGTACTTGTTTGTACTTGATGTAATGGTTCCTACGTAAGGTATACACTACACATGGCCTGGGGAAGTTAACCTACCTCAAGGAAAGTTTTTATTATTTTTTTATGACTATGATAATGGTCAGTTAAATTGCCATTGGCCCTAACGGTATTTACAGCTTTATGCAGACAGAAAGTAAGAATTGGTAGGCAAAAAAAAGAAGGTTTCGCTATCCTTTCACTGACAACTGTATCTTTAAAGCCAATTTATTGAAGTATATCTGTATGTAACCATGTGCATATATTACATAATATGTAGGTATGTAGTTGTATACTGGAACTACGCTGATACGGCTCAATTTCTCCATATTCCGCGAATACACAATTGCACTGATTAGCCGCCGGCGGGATGCATTAACTGAATACTCGAGAGATGATTCAATTACATTCAATTATTTTCTCTCTTTGTTGGGCGGTTCTGGGCGGGGCAGGAAGGCTGGGCGGCGCTAGGGCGGGCGGCGGCAAGAACCGCCCAGCCATATTCCTGTATCTCTTTTAGGATGATTTTAAATGTATCTGTTAGTACATTTATTTGTAATTATTAATTGTTCGTCTAATTGAATTAATGTCAATTTGGATATTAAAGGTTTGTATATATTTTATCATTGTAAAGTGCAAATTAATATTGCACAAAGTGAATAAACTCATGTTCAATTAATGTATTGATTAAATTTGCTGTAATTGTAGGCATCTATTAGTATAAAAGGATCTAAGTACAACAATTTGACAAAACGCTACGTAATAATGACGATTAAAAGAAGGTAATATGTTTCCAAATGCACTTTCATCGTACTTTTGCATTACATTTACCTTAAAAGTGATTTCAATTTCCAGAAATAAATAAGATTTGGTTTCCTTTGAAAATTATACGTCCCTAAATCTGTAAGATCTTTATGTATAAGCTCAAGTGTAAGAGACCAATATTACTTGTATTAAAAAAATAATACAATACAAATATTCTTAATTGTTCAGCAACATATTGTTAGTAAAAGACGAGACTAAAAAGAAACAAAATAACCTCATTTAAATTACCAAAAGCTTGCATAATACCTAAACTATGACTATCGGAATGACTCCACACGGCATGTGTATTGAATAATCACGCAAAGATAACACGTACCTTGAACGTAGTCAAGTTCATGTTAACTGCGAGGCATTACTATAAGTTCACATTACTTATAGTTAACTAGGGCTTTTTTCGCGGTTTTGTCCGCGTTTTCCGGGATATAAGTACCCTATATTTATTTATTTATTTATATAGTTCACCAACGGTTATAAACTTTCAAATTTACATAGTTTTATCAGACATTCTTAACAAACAATAAATGCACAACCACTTAAAGGCAAACATCGCGTTCTTGGTATAACAAAGCTAAAATGTGTAAGTATAATAATATTATTGTAGGTTACACGTACAAGATTTTCCTATTAAAGTGCTAAATTTCATGAAAATCTGTTCAGTAGTTTTTGCGTAAAAGAGTAAAAAACATCGATACATTCTCACAAACTTTCACGTTTATTTAGTAGGAGGATGTTAATTTAAATTTTTTTAAAGTTTGACTAATATAATTCTTGAAAAAAAATAACCGACTTCAAAATAACTCAAAAACTACTCGTTAGATTAAGTGGGACCACATAACAAGCACCAGCTTTCGATTAAAAAAAGGATCATCAAAATCGGTTCACACAGTCGAAAGTTCTGATGTAACAAACATAAAAAATACAGTCGAATTGAATATCTTCTCCTTTTTTGAAGTTGGTTAAAAAGAGGGTAGCTAGGTAAAGGGGTAAGTAACTCTACTACCATCCTTCTTGAAAAACATAACCCTTCCTTGGCAATCGGGTAATAATAATCAATTTTAAAAATAATTCAGCATCTCGTCAAGTAAGTACATCGTCTAATCTCTGTACCTACCTTACCATCACCTACAATTAAAATAGTTATTTTTAATAAGTGTCTGTAATATCACTCTAAGTTAATAACATTGTGTATAACGAATGCTGTTCAGTGTTCACGCCTGTAATTGGCATGCACACAAACCACAATGCTTACTTGTACAAAACTTATATTAAGAACTGTGTGTAATGCTGTTGGTGTGTAATAAATAAATAAATAAATTTCGAACAAGTGAGAATTGCCAATTAGAGAACTCGAACAAGTGAGAATCGAGTGACAACTCAACAAGGTGTCGATGATGTAAGATGCGGGTGTTATCTTTTCAGTATGGTGATTGGGTTGAAAACCTGGTAAACATTGAACCGTGTATGGGGGTCCGCGCACATACCTACAGCACTGTCCCGATCGTGTGTAGATATCACTGGGATTCTACAGGGTGATGTCCCTTTGTTTTACCTGTGTTATTATTATAGTTAATAGTTAGCTAGTGCGCGTCCGCGGCTTTCCCCGCATTTTCCATAATAAATATTCTATATCCTATTCCGGCTCATAGTCTACCTGTGTGCTAAACTTCATGAACATCTGTTCAGTATTTTTGCGTGAAAAGCAACAAACATCCACACAAACATTCACAAAAGTAGCTATCTGAACTTCAAAATAACTAAACCCGGCCGTTTTGCAATGATAATGGTTAGCATGACAATGAATGTAGAAATTACACAAAACACAATTCAAAATGCCTGAAATTTCGTATTCTTACGGGATTTTAAGAATAAATAGTATTTAAAAACATTACCTATTAAAATACTATCTAGAATAATATTTTCAGGTCAATCCACCCCCTACTTTTCGAGCTAATCGGTAACGAATCTACGGAAGTGGTTAATGAATGTAGCTGTAGATACAATTTCAAACTCGATTCCTTATTTTACTTTGATTTTAAATGTTTTAAGTTAGGATAAACTAAAGCAATTTCAATAAAACAAATCTCAAATAGTTACAAATCAGATCCTTGCTAATAAAAAACACTCATAGGTAAAATATGTAATAATAAAAACACATTTTCACAGCACGCACGTCGCACGTATCATTAATATTCTATAAAAAACGTAGATATTAAATTAATCATTAGCAAAACAGTATCAACAAAGGGAGCACCCTCTACGAGGGTTGTGGGTCGCCCGTGGCACCGCACGCGCCTAGCGGGCAGGGTGCACACCCTGTCAGTCCCGTCTCGACCGCCTCGCCAAGCGGACCGCGCACCCCTAACGAACAACCCACGAAAACTTCTCTACAACCCGCGCTAACTTTAATTCTCAATTTAAATTTTTAACAGTTTTTTTTTATAACAGTATTTTGTTTCCTTTTTTCAATAACTAGTGACTAGGGGTGTCGACGGCTGAGTCAGCAGAGGAACAGGCGAAGGTATGAGTCATTTAAATTTTCTCGTAGCAACACCCCTTACCTGTACGAAAGTTGGCGAAACAAAGTTTGTACCCACTTTTCGCGTTGTCTGTCTTAATTTTTTTGTTAGGTACAATTTAACTGTGTTTTATTTTTTTAATTCTTATTATTCGTGCTATTAATGTTGATTTGTTACGTAACGAAATGCTTTTTGGTGTGTTATCTATTTTTCAATTTTCTTATTGGCTTTTCAAACGTTTTTACTTGTCTTTATGCATCAGAGGTAATCTAGCAACACAAAATAAAATAGTTTGCAACACAAAATAAAATAGTTTGCTGTAAATAGGTATTTTATAAAGAACTACCTATGTACTTGTATATCAGTTTCAAAATTGTTATTTTAAAGAGTTGTTGTCAAGTGCAGATTGCGTGTTCGATCCCCGACGGTGCAAATTGTTTTTGCCGTTAGATATTTTTTTCTGCGTTACTAATTTTACTTTCGATTCGTACTTATATAGTAATAATTATATTATTTATTTATTTATTTTGGATAGCAGTACAAACTTATAATGCGTTAGTAATTTTTATTGGTAGTAATAATTTTCCTTATGTGAGTGTTAGTCTATGACCTTATCTATCGCTTACAGCGAATAATGATCTATTTCTATTTTGTATTAAGTCAGTGTTGCCAATGAAAATTTTTGGAAGGCCGTGTACATTAGATAAAAAGGCCGTGTTTATATGGGGAAAGATCAAGTGTGGGCCGTAGCTAACCAATTACGCCAATATATACCATCGGTTCAGCGCTCGAACTAAAAAAAAAGGTCATCGGCAGTGAATTTGATGCCCACAAAACGAAGAATAGCTTTTCATTAGCCTACATTAACATCAACATTAGCCTAGTGGCGCTGTTTTAAGGGTTTTAACATTCGTTAAATGTTTGCAAAACAATAAATAAAAAAAAGACCGTGGAATTTGTTGTGGACCGTGTAATTCTCTTCTATGTTATTCTCCACATCAAGGTAGTAATCCGCCTTAGCTCCATTACGGGAAATTATGTTTACAAACTGTCATCCGACATTTTTTAACAGGCAATGATATTGTATGTTTATCAGGTAACTATTTTGTAATTTAATCTTCTTAACACACCTAAAATCTTCGTGAAACACTTTTTTTGAAAAACAAACCCTTTCAAATCTTAAGACAGACATTTTATTATTAAATATTCAGTGATATTGCTATACTAAAATTCTATTAACTAACTAAATAGTCTCGGAAACCACTTACATGAAAATTAATATGCAGTATCCATTAACTTTAAAGTTTCTCGAAGTATCCGTATCTGAACAAACAACAAGTTAACTTGTAGTTCTTCAGGCGATGGTCAAAGTTTCCGCGTTGGCTAACATGGAGAAACAGTATCTTACGCGATAACTTTCTCTTGTTCCTCATAAGTTTATCTATAGGGGTCTTTTATATGTATTCGTCATAAACCTAGCCCAATACGAGTACTGGGTTAACTTACTTGAAATTTCGTGGTCAAAGTTAGGGGTAGGGGGATAAAAAATAGATGTTGTCCGATTCTCCACCCTAGCCGATATGCACGCAAAGATTCACGAAAATCAGTCGAGCCGTTCCGGAGGAGTTCAACTTCAAAAAAGCGTGACACGAAAATTTTATATATTAGATGATATTTGCTTTTGCAATAATAAGTTTTAGTTATTGTTTATTTTTTTAAAGACAAATAAAATTAATTCTTTATTGTTCACCCACTATTAGTTCTTATTATCGGCTGAGAAAGGTCGTACGAGTTGAATTTGAATTTAGGATACTCCCGTTACCACCTAGGTCATCTTTGCTCTATGTCCTTTACTTTCAAAATTACTAGAATCTGATATCCAGCATCAGTATCAAGCTATACGGTACACATGGATGGTAGAGCATCTTTATCAGACTGACTACCAATAATAATAGACTGAAAATAATAGACTGGCTACCAGCTAATAGCACAAATGAAACTACACGTATCCTACACATTTCCCACCATTACCGCCATATTTTGTCAGGCACAAAAGCTCCTAGTAATAACAAATTTACTGCTAAGTAAGTGCTCAAAACAAGGTAACGTTTTTATATTTTTTTTCTCTATGTACTTTGTGAATTAAGTATAAATTATATTTCCATTAAAAAAAATCTTTTTTACATAATAACTATTACATGCATTAATAATAATTATTATAGCATAGATGAATATTTAAATGATAAGGATGTTTGGAAATGACCAGCTAGGCAACCAGTTCTGCTCAGGTTAGAGAATAACTATTTTTGTAATAAATATACCCAAGTTTTATTTTTAAATGATGTGTTCTTCTCCTCCAGGACAAAGCACTTTTCCGAAAAGCTAGTTGATTAAAAAAATGACGTGCATAAGTAGGTATATCAGTGATACCTACAAGAATAAAAGATTATTTCATTGATTATTTTAAAAGAAGTTACAATGTCTAATCACAAACCAAGTAATATATTAACCAATAGTTAAGCATTAAGTTATCGAACAAGGGGTTAGATTTAAACGATTTCCTTTCATAGCCGGTAGTTTGTATTATTACCATCACTTATCTACACGTCATTTGCTTTCGCTAGTAAACGGGCAATTCCTGGAATATAAAGAAATGTTTTCAACTACTTTCAGTTTTGAAGCGGTTGCAACAATTTCCGAACTGGGTATAAAATTACTTTGCATGTTTCGTGCAAAACTTGAAGAGAAATTTTTTGTTCTGTGGAGTTTTAAAGTGTCGTTTCCTCCCGTGACTATGTCCGCGGAACCCTACCCGTACAGGAAAGTTTTGGAAACATCGTTTCATAGAAAATGTATACGATAGTGCATACGCAGCGGAATCCCGTACGAAACGTGGCCCGTACGGGAGGGGAAAATACCCGTAACATATGCATTGGGCTTAAAAAATCTTATTATTAATAACTAACATTAATATTTAACACAACATTAATACTCGATTGGTACAGATAAAAAATCTTAACATTAATAAGTTATAAATTCATTCCACTTATTTGGGCGCGACAATTCAACACCTTTTACCGTAATAACAGGTGTAGCGAGTAAAATATTCCTTGGGGTAACCGAAGGCGGAATAGATTACACTTTAATTGGTACTTACGCGATATATTCAAATGTCACAAGTCATTTTAATATTGTGGGAAGTTGTGTGATATTAAATCTACTTAATAAATGCTACTGATTTACAGACAAAGCACAGCTTGAAGTAAAGGACCTAGATATTTTGAAACTTTGTGTAGAGGTTACTTGTCTGCTCTAAGCAAGGTTTTTGAAAATTATCCTCTTCGGGGTAAAATACGATTTTTTTGGCAAATTTATATAAATAGAGGCCTGTTTAACTAAGCTGCTGAACAGAACTTTTCAACTTCAATTCTTTTGTTGATTATAGTAGTAGAAAACTAGGATATTGAAAGTAAAACATTGTTTGGACAGAGAATTTTTTTTTTTACTACTGAATGACACAAGTCATATCAAAAATACATATTTTAATATCGAAGATAAAACTCTTTAGTTTTACACTTCTCCTCAAACAACATCCATCTTCAGATATCCTCACATCACACTATTCTGCACCCAGACTCAGATCACGCACACATTTGTTAAATGGCACACGACCTAATGGTTTTTTCAGCACATCGCGTCGGCTGGGTTATCCTCCGTACACACATAGTCCAGACGCTCAACATTAAACATTCTTAGCAATGCAATCTCTCACATAGAGCGCCATTATCTCTGTATATTTTTCGTCCGTCTATGCGCTACAGAATTGTACGCAAGTTTAATAGCACTCTGATTATTTACGAATATAAAAATAGACCTAAGACATTCACCTATTATAAATGCATTCAGCTGCCACAAGTGAACTGGTTGCTTTGTTGCCTCTGAAAGTTCAATATACTCGGTTTCCGTTGACGACAGTGATACACAAGCTTTTTTCCGGCATTCCCAATTAGTGAAGTTAGTTTCCGCATCTACTATAAAAGTAAATACTTAAATAAAAAGTAAAAAGTAAAAACCTTGTACCTTTAAGGTGCCTCAAGATATATTTAGCGGCTTTCCAAGGGCTATCCACGCAACAGGAGTTATACTGCGCCAAGTTTCCTGCAGCTGCAATATCCAGGCGTGTTTGGCCAATTTGCTGTATCTCAGAACTTCTTAGAAATAAAAGTGAAGTAAAGAAAAGTTGAGTTGAATAAATTCATAATACTATAACACTTCGAGATTTCAACATCTTCGTTCTCGGTAATTATGTTTCGATGCAAATATGCCTTGGGGGAACCGAAGGGGATAAGATTACGCTTAAATTGGTAGGTAGGTACTTAGGCGTTCTAAAATGTTACAAGTCATTCCATAATTATGTTTGTGGGAAGTTGTTTTCATTGACTTAAATTGTTGTTTTACATAAAATGGTAGGCCTACTTAGTTAAATTGTTAGTGACAGTAGTTTGCATCTCTTGTAGTAAAATGCTTCCAAAATAAAGTAATTCTATTGCGTTTTATAAAAGAATTGCTATGAATGATTTACACTAATACTTAGTATAAACAACGGGCTAGAACTTCAATTTAATTTTCAACTAGAAACTTCTAAGATTAATATTAGTATATACTTATTTCGATTATTATGATTATTAATATATAATAATTTACCCTACAATTAAAATTTAACATAAAAAGGTGGCGTTAATTTTCAACAAATAAAGATTACAAATAATTTACGAGATGGTTATTGTTCGACAATGCGTTTCGCGTAACAATTCTTTTCAAGAAAAGACCATATTCTGTCAAGTTCCTAAAAGATTAACAGTGTAATCCTTAGCCTATTAAATACATTCCGTGTTCAATAAACTGCGACCTTTACACACTGACTCGGTTATTAGATGCACAATGGTCACGCTATAAGTCGCACGCCATTATTTATTGTAAATTCCCGGCAAACGTTAACATCATCAATAATCTAAATTTTACTAACAAAAAATAACCGACTTCAAAGTTACTCAAAAACTACTTGTCAGATCTCGTTCAAATTTATGTGGGACTACATGACAAGCATGACCTGCTTTCGATTAAAAAAAGAATCATCGAAATCGGTTGACGTGATATTGAGTTATTCGTCCATTTGTCGCGCTCATATTAATACAAATTTAAGACTTACATATATGGTTTTCTCACGGATGTTATTATCAGATCTCAATAAAATTTATGTGGGGCCACATGACAGGCACCAGCTTTCGACTAAAAAAAGAATCATCAAAATAGGTTCGCCCAGTCCAAAGTTCTGAGGTAACAGTTTTTGAGTAACTTTGAAGTTGGTTATTTTTTAACCGACTTCAAAAAAAGGAGGAGGTTCTCAATTCGACTGTATTTTTTTTTTTTTTTTTTTTTTTATGTTTGTTACCTCAGAACTTTGGACTGGGCGAACCGATTTTGATGATTCTTTTTTTAATCGAAAGCTGATGGCTGTCATGTGGTCCCACATAAATTTTATTGAGATCTGACAATGGCATCCATGAGAAAACTACATAAGTCGTAAATTTGTGTTAAGATGTGCGCGACAAATTGACGAATAACTCAATATCACGTCAACCGATTTCGATGATTCTTTTTTTAATAGAAAGCTGGTGCTTGTCATGTGGTCCCACATAAATTTGAACGAGATCTGACAAGTAGTTTTTGAGAATTTGAAGTCGGTTATTTTTTGTTAGTAAAATTTAGATTATTGTTAGTAAAATTTAGATTATTTGAAGTCGGTTAACTGCCATCTCAAGCTGTCTATCGATACAATTTTTTTCATTAAAACAAAAGTACCAATATTTAACATTGTTTTAGTTTTCATATATTTATTGTTACGAGAGCTGATGGCAAAGTGGGTGAGCGACAGTTTCCATTGCCTTTTTAAGGTACCTTGCAGTAGGTTTTTTCCGTAAGTGAAAAGAATCAGTGAAAGCGGACTACTGGAAAGTTTAATTATACCTAAAGATAAGAATAATTAGACGTTTATTTTCAAAAATGCCAATTCTCATATTTTTTTATTTGTTTCCGTTATAAGCGGGCTATAAACATTTGATTCCTCTTGAAAATATATCGTTCAAAACTAAATGGAATAAGGATTCTCAAATATATTCTGAAATATCCCCATTTATTAGTAGATCTTCGGCTTTGGCTCCGCCCAACATCGGCCGCCCTCAGATTACTCATCCCGCCCAAATATATTCATGGAATATTCTGTTACATGACGCAGATTAACCACATACAGGGTGCAAATAAAAGACGGAAGTCGGAGGAAATGTACCCCGAATATTGATGATGGCAAATTTTACTGAAAGGAAACATTACTTTATTTCCAAAAATAAGTAAAACTACATTCAAAGATTTTTGAAAAATCGCCAGCTTGAGCTGGAAATCGAACCGGTGAAATGTAAAAAATAAAACAACCTGTATTTTATGATACCAACTGAAAGTGTCATTCATAAGGATCAATTTCTTTTAAGCAACATACGCCCCAACTCAGAGTCACTAACGATTACTTAAATCACTCCTTAGTACAGAGTTTGTATAGAGATCCTTTACTAAGGAGCGATTAAGGTAACCGATTGATTCTGAGTTCGGGCGATAGTGTCTTAAATTAATGAAATACCATGAAAAATATGAGTTTGTTGATTTTTTTTTATTGTAAAATTCCTACTTACTATCTAAAAAAATACAACGCTATTAGTAATAGTGATTAAAGCTTGAATTGTGAAATAAGGGCCACTTTGTTAGTCGTAACACAAAGCATATACTCGTAAAATCACAGCTATTAACTTCATTAGCGCATAAGTTATTCACGTCAGTGCTCGGGGTAATGTGTGGAAAGTTTAAGGGAAGCTCTAACTGTCCTTTTTAAATGGGGTAAGCGTGAGTGTCGCGATCTGAGAAATTAACTGTATATTTATAAAAATATTCATTAGTTCATTCAAAAACAAAAAGTGCCATTAAATTAACTACTATTTGTGAATTTAAGAATCATCTTGAAGCAAAGTGATAACGGTTGGGAAAGATAGATCATCGAATGGAGACCATGTCCCAGAAAAAGAAGCATAGGACGCCCCCCAACCAGGTAGACTGGCAACCTGATGAAAACAGAGGATATCCGTTGGAATTTGGATTCAGAAGTATCAGAACCGATCGAAGTTGTCGTTGGGAAAGGCCTAAGTCCAGTAAACGTCTAAAAAGTACAGCTACACTTATGTACAAACGGCCGGACTTTGAAAAACATACACAGCAACAACGTTGTCTATAGAAATAAATAAAAAGAAAAATATATTTAAAACACACGTGAATATATAAAACATGTATTTAGTTGTCCCTATTATAAGGGAGCCAGGGTAGACAGGGGAGAGCGTGGGATCCTCTCTGATCTGTAATTAGGTGACAGATGCAAACTACCCCATGGAATTTATAGAAGTTCGCGCTATATATTGTTAGCTGTCTCGTTGTGACAATGTTAGCTAGCAATAAAATATATTCTAGGCCTTAAGGTTAATTATAATATTTTATGATAATATAATAAAACATACTAGCTGCCCGGACAGACTTAATCCTGTCAAAAGTTTTTTTATTTTGAAATGTGAGCTATCCTATCTTTCAAGTTGGATCAAACAGTTCAGTAGTTCAGGAGTCCATCGCGGACAAGCAACGTGACACGTAATTTATATATATTAAGATTAATGATATAAAATTTAATAGAACACTAAAATCAGTTTTTAAACTTAAACGTTTTTATCAATAAAAATAAGTGGAATTAGCACTTGATAAGTTGTAAAAAGATTTGTTAGAATATATCATTGTCTGACACGGTTTACAAAAAGCTTGCTTTTTAAATATTTTTTTGGTTAGTGGAAGTCTCACAAATTGTTAATACTTTGTTTTGTAGTCAATTGTAATTTAATAACATCAAACTATATTTAAGCTTCGATACTAAAATGTATAATATTAACTTTGATTTATTTTTCCGAATGAAGCCTCTTTCTTCCCTTCCCTATACCTTCTGGTCGAGATAAAATATTTCTCACACGCAGTTACAATCAGCGAAATGGACCACTCCGACACTATTGAATCACCGTTTACCTCTCGACTAGGGTTCCCAATTCGATAGTAATTCTCTTATTGCACTTTTGGCTTCAGTCCATTTCGACTTTCGTTAAACAATATTTCTTTTGTTACAGACCACACAATTCAAACGGGAAATAAAAGCAGAAACAGTAAATAAAGCGAAGCAATGAAGTCGACAAAACACATGTAATATGGAAGCGGCGATACCACATTTTCACAGACTTACCACCTCCCGATTCTACCAACAGTATGCCGCCCCGCAAGTTCGAATTCCCAATAATTATCTCCATGACCTTATTCCACAGCAACAACCTACTCTTCTACAACAATACTTAGCATATTACAACGAACCTTTAGTACCCCTTGATCTATCCCTTAAGACCACTTCACCAATTACCCCACCTTGTACCCCTCCACCTGCCCAGAAAAGAAAAGCCCCTGAAGAAACAAAGATAGAAAAAACACATAAATTGCTCCGACACTTTGAGGAACCTGAAGTTAAAGATAATGTTGAGGATGCACCGGAAAAAAGAAAGTCCGACGATGAAAATTCAAATGACAGTGAAAGTCCAGAAGCGAAAAAACTTAAATTTACTAAGCAATTCTTTAAGGAACTTCAAACTTGTCTGCCAAATGAGACAGAAAATTCATCTAAAAGCGAAAGGAGTTCTCCTGATGTAGTTGAAGTTAAAGAGATAGAGGAAAGACCCAGAAAACCACCAAGACAACCACAACCATTGAAAAAGAGTAAGGCTGTTAGAAGACTGATGTTCGATGAAGATAAAACATCTCCTGTTTCCGGAACAATCATCAGAGAACTTGATGAAGACGAAACTCTAGTGGTGAGAAAGGTAATGAATTTCATAATGTAATAAATTTTTCGTACATATTTTCGGTACGAATTTATGGAACTAGTAGTCAAAGTAGTTAAGCCACTCAAAAAGAATAGAGACACTGTGTCCCATCAGTCAAATTGGTGCAAAGATTATATGATAGATAAATGTTTATTTATTTGTTTACGTCCAGGGACCACAAGTTATTGAAGTACATATTTGTAACGTGTTTATCGTTATTCTCCAATTGTAGTGAAAACCATTCTCATGTCAAAAATAAACGTTGGTTTTACAGGAACTGCTAATTAGAGGTTCTTACCGTAGCATTACAGTATTGCGAGTGGAGCTAGCTTATCGCAGTCACAATTAAACACTATGAAATCGCGCACTGTGTTACATTTTCCACTAATAACAGTTTTAAAGGGCTTACGATACGACCAACTCGCAACGGTATAGGGGAGGGTCTTGGACAATAATTGTGATATAAATCATGTTTCTTGATTTCTATCCGTTATTGCTGTGCAACAATGAAATCAGAATGTAGTCAAATAAAAACAGAAATGAAGCAGCACGTTGAAGCCAAAGCAGTTGTTTTTAACCCCAGATGCAAAAACGGGTGTTATAAGTTTAACGTGGAATCGTAGCTCCTAAACGAAAGCTAACCTGATCGAGATAGTTCAGAAATTGAGCCTTTAGAGCGTAGATTAAACAATTTTTTTCACAGGGTGACATCGACCCGGCGTTCAACGTGGTAGAGGTTACAGAGGAGGCAAAAGCTTTGATCGCGACTATTGAGAATCGGCTTGGACGGTACATATGCAGGCTGTGCCGACGATTGTACAGCGATGCCTTTGCGTTGGCCCAGCACAGATGCTCCAGAATAGTGCATATTGAGTATCGGTGTCCGGAGTGCGATAAGGTAGGTAACACTTTTATATTCGACGAGTAGCCGCCCTCGCTTCGCTTCGGTTTTCTTATTTTTTTACACCTTGGATTACATTATTGGAGTTTTATTAAGGATCCCTATTTTTTGAAAATATAATATAGCCTAATAATGTTCTTTTAATTATTGCGATATATCGCACCTTTGGTGGAACAAGGGCTCAACTGCACTTTTGTAATTTTACAGGAGAGCCATTTCAAAGTTTTTTTTTTTGCATTCCGAGTCGTATTATTCGTCTTTTTATTGCTTCAAAGTGTTTGTTCTTTGCATGAGATACGACCCATTTATTTGTGAATATGGCCATGTACTTTGCAGGTGTAAAATATTTTTTTGTTTAATTTTTGTCATTTTACGATTTTTTGTAAGATGTGCCCTTGTTCCACCAAAGGTGCGATATGTTGTGTAATCAATTCCTTTTTCTATTGTTGAGAAGAAGTATTTTAATCCATTTCCATAACAACGTTATAATTATTATTATACATACATGACAACGCGACAAATATTATCATCACGAATAAAGTAATAAATATCTGTGTGGAATATAACGAAATTTATCCCTTTAATTTGAAACTATCATATTTTTATTTCATCGATAAAACGGTTACTATTAAATACTCATCAATTAAAATAAAAGGGACACGCCACCCTTTGAATTTAGAAGTGGATCTCGTTATCTCATTTTGATTATTAATTCACCGTTACAAACAAGCAAACAAAAAATCGTCCACAGTGTGGGAATCAATTATTGGAGGGTGGCAATTGTAAACACTTGGTACATTTCCATGGGAAACAGGGTTCCGTAGCGCAATGTTACACCTTTATTGATACGTCATTTGATGCGTGACGATGATCGTTATCTTGAATGATGGTAACATTGTTTAGTTAAGTGCCACTAGTGCATTAAAAATAGTGCTAATTGTATATTAATTCATGCGCGTCAACCACTAGGTTGTGTTGAAATTGTGTCGTTTATGTATTTACATAACAAACAATAACGAAATGGCTCAATGCCACTTTTGCGTCTATATAGGTCTATTTTTCTATCTTGTTTATCGTGTTACTGAGACCAAATGGGCTACCGGGTCGTCTAAAATAAAAAATACTTTTGACTGATTTTCGACAAAAGTAATTAAAAAAATTCCTCATTATAATACTATGGTATTAGCATTTTTACAAAGGTTTGAAATTAAAGTGACATTAAAATCACATTTTGTATTGTTACGACACTAAAAATTGTATAATATATAACTCTTGCAAAGGTAATAGAGAGTATTTCATTAGTACTCTAGATCATATTTTGCATTGTCTACTTTTACTCATATTTTAGTCACAAGAATATGTAAGTCAAGCTTTACATTTGACTTGGCTATATTAATTTAATTTAATTAATTAATTTTATTTTATTTTACATTGTTAATAAAATAAAAAAATATATTCTTCCTAGGTCTTCAACTGTCCTGCAAACTTGGCATCGCACCGTCGTTGGCACAAGCCGCGTGTGCCTGGCGCGACTAAACGTAGAGACCCACCTTCTGCAGACGCTGGTCGCTTCCCGTGCCAGGTCTGTGGGAAGCTGTTCAGGAGACAAGCGTATCTGAGGAAGCATCTCTTAGCTCATGAGCAGCCTGAGACTGAAGCTGAGAAAGAACCGTCGGCTTTCAAGCAGGTTCACGTCGATTATCCCACTTACCAGCAGGTAACAACTTACTTGTTTATTTTTCTTGTTTACTTCCTAATCATCGCTTCTGGTGTATTTTAATATGTTAATATAAAAAATCAGCGAGATTTTCATTCATAGATTTAGTAATCATCCCGGGATTAGTTAATAAGTTAAATCGCATTTATTGTGTAAATTCTGAACTACAATTTTCCCGACACAGGACGCAATTCGCGACAGCAACTTCAACACATTCTGGAGCAAGATCCCAGCACCACAGCAAGAGCTATCCTGGGACGATGTGCGAGGTCGTTGCGCGTCCCCATGCTCCTCTGAAGACTCTAGAAGCCTCGACGTCACGGGGTCAGAGGACGAGGGCGGGGGCGTAGGGGACGGCTGACGACGGGTTCTGCGGCCAGTGCCGCGGTTCCCCTACCCAAACAACATGTACTATACGAACCCGTACGGGCACGATACTTCTCATATTTACTTCTCCTAAGCTCTTTTTGATCGGACAGATACTATCAATAACGTGTAGTAGTGTGTGATATTCCGGAGCAGAACAGATATTATCAAATACTAACTCATGTTTGTAATTTGCAGTGTGTGATATTCCGTAACAGTTTGACGGAATTTTAAAAATTAGTTTAATTATGAAACATAAGTTGGACTGCTTGAGCTGTTGTCCACATCATTCAACTAGCAATCAATCTAATATCGCATAATAAACATATTTTTCTTAAAACTTTGACTTGGCTTGCATTATTCCACTCAAAATTAAATAACTCGCACACTGTCCCAAAATTATATTAGGTATGTGTTCGATAAATTGTTGCTTACTCTTTACTTTAATTCTAGGTCTTGTTGCACATTCATATATATGTATAAAAATTATAGAATTAATACGCACTTTTATATTTATAATTTAAGATTGAGTGTTAACAGCATTAGTTTAAGTTTTGTGCATAGTGTGCGTTTGGTTCTATTTATAGGTTTTTGCACTTATTTGTTTCTTCATAAGCATGTAAATATATCATTGCCTACAGCAACATTCCAAATCGAATTATGTGTTAAACACTTTTCGTAAATATTTATAGGTAGATTAAGATTTTATTTAAAAATTAAAAAAATAATCAAAATTATTATTAACTTTTAAATTTTTCAATAATAATGTTCAAACATTTAAAATTAGTTATTGCAGCAAAATTTTATTTAATAAATTCCGCATATTTCTATACATTTTTGATCCATTATATTGTTTTAAAACGTTAACAATTGGAACAACCGTTACGTTTTTCGATAAATTATTAAAACGAGGAAAATGCAGAAGAAAATTTTACAAATTATTTTTCCTGTTTGAGTAGATAAATCTCTTTTTCAATTAAATTTCATATGATGTTTGAATAGATGTTTCCTTTGTAAGTTGCAAAGACGATTTTGTAGAACGATTCGATCGCTTCAAGCTGCGAGGGGTCACCGCAATCGATTCCTGGACATATTTTTAGATGCACCACTGACCTGCAACTACCTAATAATTTTTTCAATAGCCGCCCGGTATCGAATTCTACTGGAAAATTTGTACCTATACATTTAAGATTCTAGAATCTAGACCAAAGTTAGTTTAAGTTTCCGTATACTTTGTTACATTTTATATTCAGAGTAAAATGCTTTATTAATATAAAAAAAAAAATTAAAAATCAATCAAAAATTATACGTTACATTAAAAGTCCGATAAAAACTAAAATATAAAATTTAACATTTGATTTTAACTTTAAACGTAAAAAAATCCTACTAGTTATAAACTTAAGAAATCGTACGTCATTGAAGTTGGTATATTATTATTTTTTTACATTATTTTCTAATAAAAGAAATATAGTCATTATAATCTAGTCAATATTATATTTCCTTCTCTAATGGTGGATTTAGTCATTTATTTAGTCATTTTTAACCATTTTCTAGTCTTTAATGTCTATTTGTTTTAGGTTTAAATAAATTTAGTATATATTTACAAATTTTCATTCATTTGGAATATATTTACAAACATGATTTTCAATTGATCTTAAATAGTAGGTATTAAGGTTTATCTAGTCAGAAAAGATATATTATTAATTGATTATATTTAGTCGTTTAACCAAAAAATATTTAGGAAATTTTCACCAAAATTTTATTTAATCTAATCTAGTCAATACCAGATTAACACTAAACTAGTCAAAGTTACCAAAAGCTAGTCCTTTTAAATAATAAACATCTGAGAATATAAAGATCTCCTGTAAAATGTCGATCTCAGTAATAAACTTATTCTAGTCAAATTATCTCGTCAAACTAAACATAAATTTTGATGAAGGTATAATATTAAAATTACTTGCGGATAATAATATTTTCAGTTATCAACGTTACCAAAAGCTAGTCCTTTTAAATAATAAACATCTGAGAATATAAAGATCTCCGGTAAAATGTCGATCTCAGTAATAAACTTATTCTAGTCAAATTATCTCGTCAAACTAAACATAACTTTTGATGAAGGTATAATATTAAAATTACTTGCGGATAATAATATTTTCAGTTATCAATGTTACCAAAAGCTAGTCCTTTTAAATAATAAACATCTGAGAATATAAAGATCTCCGGTAAAATGTCGATCTCAGAATCAGTAATAAACTTATTCTAGTCAAATTATCTCGTCAAACTAAACATAACTTTTGATGAAGGTATAATATTAAAATTACTTGCGGATAATAATATTTTCAGTTATTATCAAAATCTAGTCAACGTTACCAAAAGCTATTCCTTTTAAATAATAAACATCTGAGAATATAAAGATCTCTTGTAAAATGTCGATCTCAGTAATAAACTTATTCTAGTCAAATTATCTCGTCAAACTAAACATAACTTTTGATGAAGATATTATAGTAATAATAAAATTACTTCGGTGTATTCATTTTCTAATTTGCATTTAACGCGGTGACCCTTTAGCGCAGCATTATAACACGAAATATTATTACATAAAAAAAAAAATATATATATGGTATACATATAAAATAGATTTAATTTATATAAGGATACTTAATTTAAGAATCATATTTAGAGGTATTATATATTAAATATATAAAACGTCTCTAGCGAGTGAAATCTAGTCAGTGTGTTCTTAGCAACGCGTTCCAAAGATGTGTAAATAAGAAAACGCTATAGTATAAAACTATTTATTATTCTCTCAAATATAATTAGAGATTAGACATGTAATTTAAAAAAATCATCTTATTAATTTATTTTATTATACTTGTACGTATACAAGAAATTTGTAAGTATTATTATTATTTAACAGTATTACTTATTTATATAGGTAAATAATACTATTATTATAAATATTAGGTAAGATGAAAAATATTTCAAAATTACTAAATAAAATAATATATTAAGAATATGTATATTGAAGTGTTTTTTTTATTTTTTAGAGTTTTTTTTTATTTTATTTATAGAGTGAATGTTTCAGTTTGTTTTCAATTTTGACTTACAATCACTATAACATAAATTTTATATTGTTTAACAGTTATATTGTATACTCTAAACAATTATGTGTGTGTTTGATTATAATTTGTAACTTAATTTTGTTAATATTTTTGAAGGAAATGCATGAAATATCTGTACTAGATAATGTGGAACGAGATCAGATCAGTATTTAAATTGCTAATTTAATATTGGTCTTGTGTGTGTACCTATATAACACTTTCGTCTCAGGCAATCCTAGGACAGAAATACTGTGTGCGTAATTAAATTATTTACAATGATTCAAAACTTTAAGCAATGTCTACAATATCATATTACGTTTCCAAATGTATGCTAATCGGTTTAAAATTAACTCTGATTGTTATTTTTACTTAGGTAATTACGTAGGTATGTAAGTAAAACACATTTAAATCTAACTTAATAACTTTATAAGTAATAATGTAGTTTCAATTAATCAATAATCAACATATCATGAGTTATTATAAGATAGCTATTAAAATTATAAAACTAAACATAACACAGTACAGTGTTGGATGTGAATGTTAAAAAATATAAAAAAATATATTTGTCATTAATAAAAATTATATAAGGTATCCATAATATCCTTATAATCCATATATGTATATGTATAAATCATTAATTAAATAAACAGTCAGTGTCATTCAGTATTTACAAATAAACAAATGTTATCTTCATTGTACTTTTGAATGTTTGAACTTGAATTAATAAATGCACCTGAATAGATTTAAAATGTCTACACAAATTAATATAATCATTTAGAAATAAATCATAATTATTGATGTATGTATGTAGATTCTATATTTACTAGAAAAATAGTGTAGTATTGATTATGAAAATAAATTATTAAATTATATGTACATCTGTTTGTTATTTTGTCATAGGTAGGTACCTAAACAAAAAAATCAACATCATTCCAAAATCGGTATTTTCAATATCGAAGCACTAATTTAGTTAAATGTAAGTTGTGTTACATTTTTTTAGATAACTAACTAAACGGAAAATATATTGTTAGTTTTTACCAGAAATTTTAAGATTTTGATGATATTTCTATATAGACCTGAAATAATAGAAATAGACCTGAATAAAATGCATATTTTTTAAAACCGGGCAAGTGCGTGTCAGGACACGCGTAATGCAATGTAGAGTTCCGAAGTGGTACAGTCGGCCGCAGAAGTAGCTTAACATTATAGTACTTTGTAATAGTAACTGTTTCGATGGTTTCCTAACAACATCTATGACAAATTCAAGAAATGTAATGTGACAAGGTACCAAAATGTCAAGCTACTTCTGCGGCCGACTGTACCTACAGTTTATCGACTATTACTCCTAAGCTAACATAGCCGTGAAAGATTTCCTTATAAATTCATCATATTATAATCTATTTTTGAGAATTTCACTTCTCCAACTCCACTCGTTTAGCCGGCAGAGGGGGGGCGGGAACACTTGACTCTAACCAAGTTTGCATTTCAAAGCCAAATATTTCGCAAACGGACTCCTAAATCCAAAAATGGTCTTAGAAGACCTATAATATTTTTGAAAGACCTTTTCAACGCTACCGAATAAAAAACTCATCTTCACGTACTGTACCCTGAAAAAAAAAAATGTTTTTCAATATTTTATTCTGCAATTTTGGAGTTTTAATAAATATGTACATTGTATATCCATGCCAAATTAAAGCTTTCTAGCACTAAGGGTCTCGGTGCTATGCTTCGGGCAGACGGACGGACGGACGGACGGAAATGACGAAACTGTAATGGTGTCCACTCACGGTCAGTCCATCGCGTCATTTTTGGAGCCACGCCAAATGACATATATCAAAATGGCGCGATTCGACATACAGATTTTTTTATCACGCCATCAGTTTTTCACATTCACGATCAAATTTTGGCTGTATATCACGCGATTTGACGCGATGGACTGACCGTGAGTGGCCACCATAATGGTGGTCACTCACGGTCATTCCATCGCGTCATTTTTGGAGCCACGCCAAGCGACATATGTCAAAATGGCGCGATTGGACATACAAATTTTTTAAATCACGCCATCAGTTTTTCACATTCACGATCAAATTTTGACTGTATATCACGCCATTTGACGCGATGGACTGATCGTGAGTGGCCACCATAAGGGTTCCGATTTTTCTTCGTAAGCCTAAAAATCACCTAAACTCCAATATAATTAGTACGTTCTACTGAATCCCTATGTAGTAAGATGCAGGTCAGTAAATCCCTTTATTTCCATAAAGCGTAATTATTTTGCGAGTCCACTCTTGCGTGCAGCCTGACAGTGATGTTGAATATTAATTTATGGTATCTTATATAATTGTTGATCACCTTGTACGCTTTGTTATTCTTTAACAGTTTTTCACCCGCTCATTACATAATAATCCCGCTCAAATAAAATTAAAATACACGAATATTATGTACATAACTACATACCTTACATGTGATAAATTAAGGAAATACTCATGACACTTTGCTGGCCAAGAAGAGGAGTAACCGCTTAAAATGTGAAATCAAATAGCGCTTGTATATAATTGAATTTTTATTTTGTTTTATTAAATAAATCTAAAACCTGGTACATTTTTTCCAAAATATTATATCACTTAATACATACGCCATCTATGGACGTGCTGCAAAACCTCACATGGCTCACAACCTTATTTCGAATTAGGGGTTGTTTAGCCCTCTGGTTATCAAGGAAGGTTAATAGTTCGCAGAGTTGCCCCTAGATTGTGTTATACAACAGTATTGTGTATTTGTTAGATTTCGCAGTTTTAACATCAGCTAAAAGCTTATTTCAAAAGTAACCGACAAGCAACCTGATGGTTAATGGTCATAATCGCCCATAGACAGCAGTAGCATCTAAGGCATCAACGAATACCTTACTTACCTTTACTAATGCCCCAACTCAGAGTCACTAACGGCTACTTAAATCGCTCCTTAGTTTCTTAGCAGATTTTTTACTAAGCAGCGATTAAGTAACAGTTAGTGACTATGAGTTGGGGTGTTAGAGATCGTGTTCTTTTTCCTCCTTTGATTTATTTATGTACAGAATCATGATTGACTGAAAAAATGCTTAAAATAGAAATACCTACAGTGAAATAAGCGCACCACTAGTATGACATGAATAAGAAGTAAATAAGATTTTGGAAATTGAAAATTTTCTTAATTTGTAATGGAACGAACAAATAAAGTTTGAAAAAGTTTAATAAAAACTATTTAGATTTTTCGGCGATATTTCATGGACTTTCGATGGGCGCATGAATTATAGAGGAGATTGAAAATCGGTTACGCGAACAAAACTGTTTTTTTGGCGTTTCCTTTTTGCGTTTTCTTCTCCTAAACGCTTATAAAGTTAAATCGAACTCCAGAGGTCTAAGGGATTGAAGTCATGAGTCTACAAAGGTCACCCAATGACTTGAGGTCATGAGTCACCAGCAGGTGTTTCTCTAGCAGTTCAATAAATCTTTACCCTACTTTGTTTACTACGCATTAAATGACCATAACAATGGTTACTATAATTACTAATCTCTCGGAAGATTGCCTGAGTAATTATGCAATTTATTCTCTTATAACGAAACACACTATCTTATACTCTTCAGTTTGCAATGACCGCGTATCGGTTGAATATACCATGATAAACTTGTCAGTAGTTTGTGTTATTTTCACCGTGTTAAGTAAAACAACGTGCTACGTCGTTTCATCGACCAAAGATGTTGAAATCACAACAGTTTCCCAAAATAATTACTCTCCTATCTCTACTGAAGATAAAAATGAAAGTAGAGTATTTCCGAAAGAGGTAAACGACAACAGTATTTATTTGGAAGACGTGATATTTGCACTGAAACATCAAAATTGGACTAATGATGAGCGGCCGTGTCTAGATCAGACTCTACGGTTGCTCCTAAATCTACAGAACTCGACGTTATGGGCAGTCTGGGGTAAGTGCAGCAGAAATTGTGACTTAGTAATAATATGTAATTCAGTAATTTAGTATGGATATTGATATTTAGTAAAACATCAATTGTTTATAGTGCCTACAGTGAAATTGCGTAAAACGATTCCTTGATAAATAGGTAACCACGGACGTCTTGGAGCTGTCATTAATGGCTCTACAACAACTAGAGTAATTTGAAATGGTTGATAATTTTCATGATATCCATAATTGTAGGATTTGACATGTATGAATTCTCAATATTAAAAATATACTTATTCTGGTTTCCGTTTTTTCCTTTTTATAAATGTCTACCCCAACCGGAAATCTGATACTTTTAATCTACATAGCAATCATCATGATGTCATCTAGTTTTTTCCATAAGCCCCGAGTATCTGAAAAATAGATTCCAACCAATACGTGGACTTCAAAAGCAATCAGAAAAACGAAACAGGAAAGCTGTTTCTGCAACTGGCTTTATATACAAATTGGCTGATGTTCACAATTTCGTCCACGAAAGTATTTCCTGTAACCTGTTTTACCCATTTTGCGGTTTAAGAAAAAATATACGGCGACTTTTTTATTGATTCACTTAAGAAGAACAGATTGCCAGTTTAAATCTTACCAGTTTAAAACTTAAGTTTTACCAAGACACACAAGAAACCCAAAGTTTCATGCTTATATTATGTGAATTAGTTCATGCTGTGTGTTTTCTGTCAGTCTGTGTTGATAACTAGATTTATTTAGTAACCGTAGGTACTACACATATATAAATTGTCATGTATTAAGAAGATTTTATACTTTTGTTTTTGTTTTGCCTTTGTCAATCTCTTTACCAGACATTAAAAGATACGCCAACCAAATTAAATTAAGATTAGAAACTACTGTGTTACCGAATGCTAATCAGAAACGAAAGCTTCGGTTTGGCTCAGACCTCAGTAGTCCAGAGGTAGAGGAGTTCCAGATTCCTCGGATTTTTTTCCACCAGTTCAAGGTCACCAAATAATGGGGATCTCGTACCACAGTAGGAATCATTTATGATGTTAGGTAGTTTTTTCTTATAGATTACTTTACTAATAGGAACGCTAACTTTTAAGTTCATGTGTTCCTATTTTCACTCATTTCACATCAATTAACCAACGACCATGCTATTTCCACATATGTATTTAAATACAACTTACAGATTGGGATTCCACATCATCCGAGCCTGAAGGTATTCTGTTTGGAAATCGGTTCCACCTGGGTAACTTCGATGAATGCATGAGCGCACCCTGGTACGAGACGAACCCAGATCTTCGGACCCAGTATTGTTTGGCTGAGATAGAGCTCGTGAGGTTTGATAAGAAGACGAGGAAGAAATCGATGAACCAATACAATCCATACGGCTCCGCATTAGACTTCATAGAGGTATTATAAGTACTACTATTGCTTCTGTGGTATTACCAAAGTTTTCGGCAAAATTTGAAGGTCCACTAATTTTTTCTAAGAATGTGTGACATGTTTCCGACCAATATTGTAACTTTTAAGACCGTGATCCCTATGGCTATACTTACGTATCCGCAATAATTATTGTAGCGAGATCAAATTAGTTTATTCGTTAATGGCTGAAGGGCTTACTAGGAAGGAGACAGACCACCCTGTCATAAATAGTCATCATCATAGTTGTTGGTGTTGGTTAGTTTAAAGAGAAGGGCCAAAAATCTTTTTTGGATTATTTTTCTTACAAAGCTGTCTGAAGAAAAGCGAAGACGGAATACTATTCTATAACAAACGACATACTCAGGGCTACCGATTAATTATTTCATGGGTTCAAATGAGTCTCTCTTGCAATGTTGGTGTTAATTAACATGCAATAGAGTTAAAATTATGATAATATGCTGAACTTAACAACGATCATCCAAGTATAAGAATTCTCTTCCAATTATTGTCTCATCTTTCTACGTAGACTCGCTCCAAGTTTGAAAGACCACTAAACGGACTGACATGGGGAGCCTGCGTGCCGGCCAGTTGTTCACCAGCTTCAGTGGTGAGATTGCTGGAGATTCTGCTTGCCAGGAGCTATTTGGGCGCTGCCGGATTACGAGCCAAGATCTCCGTAACTGAAGAGTGTCAGAAGGTAGATCAGCCCAGACAGTACAATGCACTGTTCTATGGCTTTATGTAAGTATTTGTGAGTGTTTAAAGAAATACTCATGGTCAGTCTTCGAATTTATTTTATTCGATGTTATGATAACATTGACGCCATCAAAGCCATCATTCCATTATTAACCATCTGTCCATGAATGCTGAAGATGGCATTTTGTAAGATAGGACGTAATTTCATTTCACTCCACACAACCTCTCCTCTCCTCATCTAATTTCACCTTTCCTTATCTCACCTCACCTCACCAATTCTCTCTGTTATATTCCTTGCTTGAGGTGAAATAATAATTCATTACAATGTCTCAGAATATTTTAAACTTATAATAAGTTTTATCGTGATTCGTGGATCAAAAGAGATTATTTTTAGAGGAATCTTCTTTTTCAGTGGTACAATGGGGAGTCTACTCTTCATTGCATTGATTTGCACCTACTTGAACAGCAAAATGAAGAAAGAAAATCATGAAACTTCCATAGGTATGATAATATTCGTATTACATTAGGTAAGATGACCATGACTGGGCATAAAAAGATTAGTAAATAGGGTCTAACAGAGCTAGAATACGAGTATATAGCCTGCATTCAATAGCTCGCGTTCAGACCTTGTACAATTTAAGCTAGGAATGTAGAAAACTTCGATAATGTGATTCAGTTCGAGCGGTACGGTACCGTGTGTAATTGTACCTACTCGTATTAGAACAATGTTGCCACAGATGTAATATCAGTTTTGTATTAAACCAAAGAAATACCTCCTAAAAAGAAAAGGATGTTCTTCTGTTTATTACAATCGTGTCTCGTTTTGCAGGAAGGAAAATTATACGAGCATTTTGCCTCAGAGAGAACTTCAAAGATTTATACAAAGTAAGGACAGATGGCGTAGAAGTTCTCTACGGTATCCGATTTCTGTCCATGTGCGTCGTGGTGACAGGTCATCAATACGGTATGTTCAACGGTGGACCAGTTACAAATGGATATAATATTGACAAGGTAAGATATTGTATAGCCTTCGTTCAAACTGGGTTCGGAATAAATGTAAACAAACCATAAAAAATCTTTTATAGGGTTTTCATCAACTGACGTGTGTTTCTACACGAAATACGTATTCAACTAAATAATCATAATAAAATTAGTAACTTTTAAACTAACATAGTACCTATTGATCGATAATGACTACACAATGAGAAAAAACGAGTTAAATATCAATGTCATACAACAATTTCATCACTGAAACATACTCTCCTTCATCCTTATTTATGTGTGATTTATAACTTATTGTTAGTTAACTTTGTCACTTATTCCAAATTTTCTTCCAGGACGCAATGAGTATAGTGGGATTGCTGTTTCTCCACGATGACATCGTCGTGGATTCCTTCTTTTATTTATCAGGATTTCTAGCAGCTAAAGGAGTAGTTAATATGAACCGACTTCCAAACCTCTTCATACTATTCCTCAAAAGATATGTCAGGTAAGAGTTATTTTTACCAGCCTATGTAAAGCCAAAACAGATCCAGGGCTACATTGTGAGTTGTGACTATGTCCATCCTCTCATTATATATCATTCTCGCATATGATGAAACTAGCAGCAGAACAGTTAAAGCCTGCTCATTTGGCGGTTTCTTGCTAAATAAAGAACGCTATCTGGATGATATTGTAAAAAAAAAGTGATTAAAAATATTTACATTTCAGAATAGTCGTAGCCTATGCAGTAATCATATTTTTCATCGTTGGTGTATTTCCTTACACTGGCACTGGTCCTCTGTGGAACCGCGCAGTGGCTGCCGAGACGGAACCATGTTTGAAGAACTGGTGGCTCAGTCTCTTGATGATCAACAACTATGTCGATAGCACTGATATGGTAAGAATCATCATCATCATCCATCAGCCATTACAAGTCTACTAAGCATAATCCTCTCATGACTCGCGCTACTCTGACTGATTCTGAGCATTATGAATTGTTCCGAATTTTTCCAAGATGAAGGTTTGAACGTTTGTCATCATCGGCCATCCATAATAAGCCTTCTATTATCAATTTATTTTATTATACCTATTTATTTAATACCTGATTATCCTTAACTTATTTACTACTATCGCAAACTGTATATTACTCTAAGGTTATGATCCTCAACGAATGTGATTAAAATCATAATTACTAACATTGTAATTACTTATATTGTTTCTTGCAGTGTTTAATTATCAGCTGGTACATACCCTGTGACTTCCACTTTTTCGTAATAACTATTCTTTTGTACTCGCTGTATAAGAAGCTTCCGGGATTCGGCTGCGCTTGCGCAATTTTTGTGGCAATAGCTGCTGTTGTCGTCCCAGGAGTTATCAACTATGTTTACAAGTTGCCTGCGATACAATTGTTTACATATGAGTAAGTAGTGGTTTATACTTGTTTTATATGTAGTAGAGCTTTATACGTTTTATATGTAGCATGGAGTAGTTCTATGAAATAAATCATGAACTTAGGGTGAGATTTATAAACAGTATTCAGACTTTGCTCAGACTTAAAATCATCCGAACAAAAAGAATGGTCCTAAATCGGTTGATTTAACGTTAGTCGTTTTAGATAACTTTTTATTTTTTTCGTACTAACAAAGTGTCAGTGATCTAGTACATTCGACTGTTGTCTTCAAAGTCCAAGCCTAGTGCGCTGTACAGATCTCACGAAGTGACATTTTTGTCTGATTCGTATCTTGATTCGTAGCGTGATTCGTTTCGAAGAACAACAATAATTCTCAGATAGCCTAGGAGACGAGTAGAGAAAATAGAAACATTATAAATCAATAAATATCCATTCTTAGTTAATGTGATATTTAAATGATTAAATGAGATATTTCCATGGAAAACTATATTTTTCCCAGATTATTATGGTTGTTGCAAATCAATGAGAATAAATTGGATGGATAGAAATAATTGGATGGATGCAAATGATTCCTCTTCAAACTTAATAGTTAATAATCTTACTTACTTTACAATAAAATGAAACTTTTAATTGTTCAAAATGGTACCTACTTCATAAAGGTACATAAAAACTCAAGTACACAGGACTAATAGACCAATTATTTCTTAACTAATGTTCTGCTCGCGGCTTGAAGTTCAATAGTCGATTACTAATTTATTTGTAAGCGTCAATAACTATTCAATCATAACGCAACAATGATATTTAAATATAGATGACGTTATGCCCTTACAAATCAACCAAAAAAATCTATTCCGAAAGGAGCTGCAACACACACACGATTATCTTTTGTTTCACTACACCAATCACATTGGTATAATACTCGAAGGCATTTTAACGCTGTATGTCAAATGTCAGGCACTTCTGACAACAACAAAAGCGTGCCTATCGTCTTGTATTGACAGACCGACTACAAGCAGAACGGTCAATTGCCTGGGGGGCAATTCTCATTTCGTAGAGATACATGTCTAACAGAGATATCTCGAAAAAACATGGCCGACCTCGAATGAAACGAGGCCAATCGGCAATGTTTTTTCGAGATATCTCTGTTAGACATGTATCTCTACGAAATGAGAATTGGGCTCCTGTTCTTACGCTCTTCATCGTCGGCGCGCTAGTGACATATCTACCTCTTTTTTACATTATATTATCATTGTAACGCAAGTAAAGATTTGAGATTAGAGCTTGAAGCACGCAATCAGGACATGAGCACTAACCTTATCTTACCATAATTTTATTGGTTTGCTGTTATTTTCTTTCTCTCTCTCTCTCGCTCTCTCTTTCTTAATGGGCAACGCGTCGGTGATGCCTTTGGTGTTACTAATATCCACGAGCAACGGTGGCCAATTACCATCAGGTGAATCGTCAACTCGTTTATCAGCTAGACACATAAAAAGAGGCCCTTATGTACAACAAATATACGTGTAAATCATGCATTTATTTAAAAATATTCTTATTTGAATTTAATGGTTTTATTTCCAGATTTCTGACCAACCCAAGGACTCAGTCACAGTTCCACATTTCGTACATAAAGAGTCACAATCGATATGCGTCGTATCTTATCGGATTTTTCTGTGGCTACTACTTCGCTACAAGAAGCGTATCCGGAACCTTAGCCAGAATATCGCGGGTAAGCTCAAATATAATTAATCATGAACTAACTACAACACGAACTACTGGCCCGTAAAGTCAAAGTCAGTGTCATTGTCATAAAATTTGATTGCAAGATACTATAGTTTTTGAAGTGAAACTTCTATAAAGACGGGGTATTAAGATTGTATTTTAATTTTATTGTTTTATACAGTCGCCGCTTGTCCGTTGAAGTTTCACTTTTGTGTCCCAGCACAAATTTTTTTTTTACCTAGACAGGTTATCCCAAAGAGTCAATGATGTTGTATGTATAGGGAGGTAGATATGCTGAGAGGGCGTTGAAATTAAGTCAGTCTAATCTAGTCAAGTGTAGCGATTTCATTGTAGACAGTTGATAGATGCTTCAGAGTGAGGCTGTCTGTAGTTGTCACAAAAATGCCGAGTTGTGTTTTGAGATTTTGCAAAAATCATTTCTCCAAATTCAATAAGAATGATGGAGTTACATACCATCGGTAAGTACATAAAACGTTATGTTTAATTTTGTTACTAATATATAATATTTCTTTTAAAATTGATTAAAATATTAAATGTATTAAGGCACATGCCATTCGTCATAGACTAATAAGGCAGAAGTGAAATCTAGGCATAAAAGTCAATTTAAGACAATTCGCAAATTGAACCAAATGATTTTTTTTTATAATGAATATGTATATCCCCAATTTTTTAACTCTAAGCTAATTTTATTATGATATCAAGTTTTAGATTGTTCGTAAAATAAAAAGGTTAAATATAACTATAACTGTATATAACTATTTTCATGCCACTTCCTTATTACACGAGGGTTGGGGGAAAGGAACCAAAATAAAAATAAATACATGTTATATTATGCCTGTTAACTTTTAGGTCAAACTTTTCAGCGCGTACAGTAGCCCTTTTTATTATTTTCTTCTTATCAAAGTCAGACACAATTTCGTTTAAGTTATTGTATTTTTTACTTACTTTAAGTTTTTTGTTGTGTAATATAATTTCAAAATGTTAAATGACAATAATAATATTATGCCTAATATTGTATACTAACTATTCGTTTCATTCAGTGTCCCTTCTGCCTGACTACTCTATGTTATGCTTTGACAATTATGACATGTCATCGCGGATCGAAAACTGAACCTCGTAATGTATGGACATAACAAATCTATGGTAAAAATCTTTGCAAAGAGTACATTAAACTTAAGGGTGTGGCGACAGCGCACACGCGTCACACGGTGACGTGACGTCGCCCTGAATCACGCTATCGAAGTTTCTAAAGATCGCTAGTATATATAGAAACGCTCCGACAACATCAGTCGGGGCTCGGCCGCCTCCCAGGCAACACACCTCGCCTGGTGGGAGATCTCCCTTTGCCAAACTGGTGACCCCGACGTGAAGAGGGGAGGGGAAGAATCTTTGGGAAGGATACCACATGATCCACCAAATGTCAAAAAAATGCTTAGCTTGAGTGTCACCGTTGGTGACTTTGACCTTTGCTTTTCGGGAAATCAGCTCCATTGTACTTGTTGACTTTGCATTGCTGAGTCCACAAATGAGCCAATTTTTTCCAAGCACTCTCAGATAAGTGATTTACAATACCAGTATGCAATTTAATTTAAATTGGAAACCCTGACAAAATATGTATTTTTTCTAGACAACTTTCGACGCCAGGTGGTGCAAAGCGTTTATTTATAAATAACCTACCTAAGGAGGAATACATCTATTATCTACAGAAATGGTCGTTATTCGGAGCTATCGTCAGCCTGCTAGTGATGTTGCTGATGATGCTCTCGGGGCCTCTCCTCGTGAGGAGTAGCTACGGGCTGCTGATCGACGCCGTGTACGCCGCCCTCAATAGACCTGTGTGGACCATCAGCGTTGCCATCCTGGTGTTCTGTTGCTCCTTAGGACACGTGCGTAAGTTATCTGCTTCAACTATCCATTGATAATGCGTGGTCATGGTTACCATGCCGGAACGCCGTTCGAAAGGTCCTGGGTTCGATTCCCAGAGGCAGAATTCTAATTAAACACACACTGTGTTTTTGTCTTTGTATGTTGTCCATGCCACCACACTAGAGGGACTATGAGAGTATAGTGTTCTTTATTTGTTAATACATTTCAAATAATATGAATCTTATTTTGGTGGTGACGTCTTCAAGATTACATACTTGTATGTTGTCTTAGTTTTTCTTTTCTTTTCTTGTTTTCTATCCGTCATCTGAAATGACTGACCTGATCTTCTATCTAACAATATCAACCATAGCCAATGAACAATCCGAAACATTGACTAAGCTAGGATCTTCGAGCGGTCCTCATGACCGCATCCCACTTCTGATCACGTCACCGTTGCTTCTGTAAATTGTCTACGATCTCATACTAACGAATATGTTTGTTTGCAGCGATGATAAAGGCTTGCTTGAGCTGGTATCCCTGGGTCCCACTGAGCCGCCTCGCTTACGGCCTGTACATCACCCACTCTCTCATCATCTCTCGCAACGTCCAGGTCACGCGGAGTCCACAGCACACTGACTACATTATATTAGTAAGTAGTTAGTAAGCTGTTATAAGAAATACAATGTTTTCTCGGGTATTAGTCCATGTCCAAGACAACACTAAGACTTGCTTCCCTAGAGAGTTCCGGGGCTATACGTTCAATTGCTTAGTTCAGT
The DNA here is from genome assembly GCA_911387775.1 of Thymelicus sylvestris. Lineage (NCBI taxonomy): Eukaryota > Metazoa > Arthropoda > Insecta > Lepidoptera > Hesperiidae > Thymelicus > Thymelicus sylvestris. Next base: position 10,221,283 of record OU426905.1, on the reverse strand, counting down.
GCTCCAGTGCCAAGAAAGAAAAGAAATAAAGAGGAGGAGGAATTAGCACTTCTCGGTAGTGTTCTCAAATGTCACACCACAGTCCGCCACACCAGCCAATCTTCAGCTGTGTTGGTAGACTTATACACATTGTGAAAGAAGACAGAAGCCTTAGTGACCTTAGTGTGTCTAATGACAGTGATAATGATTTACTTTTGTACTGTCACACATCAAGACTTCGAGCATGTATGTATTTTGATGATTGAAGTAAGACGCGAGAACTTTAGAGCTTGATACTCAATCATTCATTCCTAAATTATCTACTTATTTCAGATGAACTCAACAGCCGGAGCTATATTCTGGGGCTGTCTCGCTTCCCTAGCAATATGGCTTATTGCTGAAGCTCCAATCAACAACCTACTCAGTATATGTCTTAAACCAAGGTATGTATGAAGATATCACATTAATATAAACTGGTTTAGGTCAATTGTTGTCAATATCCTTTTCATTAAGTCTTTCTGACCCACCGTCAGCCCCGGATCTAGGAGGAGGGGTCAAATCGGGGCACCCACCCCGGACGGGCACTAAAGTAATAATACTATTCACGAAAGTGCCAACCGTTATATTTGAGAGTTTTTTTAAAGTAGTTTATCTCAAACACTGAAGAGTGGGGCGCCAGTATCAAGTTTCTACCCCGGTTCGAAAAAATCGTAGATCTGGGGCTGCCAACCGTCCGACCGACCTGTCTGTCAGAGCTCTCTCTGAAGTAACAGGTAGACACTTGGAATTTCTATTTGTTACTTATATAGATCATAAAACAAACCACTTATTTGCAGGAGAAAGCGAGAGATATCCGAAGACAATACGAATAGTGCAAATAGATACCGATCTTCAGCTTCAGCGTCGTCGGAAAATAAAGGATATTTACCAGACAATCTGCCAAAAACCAATAGTTATTATTCTTCAAAAATATGAGTGTTTTGTAATGTCGAGTGGCGAAGGTTACAAGTAGCTACGTAGGTACGGTCTACAATCATAGGTCCTGTAGATAAATATAAATTACCTTTGGATGTTGTTTGATGCATGCTTGTTTGTAAATTGGAAGTGGGTGTAGTTCATGTTGTGATTAATTCCAACAGATGTTTTATAATTGTTAATGTAGACGAGAAAATATGTAAAATTAAAAATTTAAAAAATATTAGTAATACATTGCTCTTAGCGCCATCTATTATATATATCTACTACTACTCACGGACTTGGCGAACGCGGTCGCTACGCAAGACTGAACAAACTCAGATAAGAACCAAACCAGAGAATTTAAAAGTTTCATACGTGGAGGATAGATGGCATTAGAAAATGAAAATTACTAAAATACTTCTGAGCTAAAATTAAAATATGACTAGTCTATAATAATTAATTAAGGAAAATCTGTTTACAAAATCAACCAATAAAAAGTATCTTAGTACGGAATTAAAATTAAAAGACCAATCTTGTTCTGGCAAGGTGTTTCATGAGTCAAAAGCAAAATAAATATTAAGCACTTCTGACGCTACAACTTTATAAAAAGTTATAAAGTTACAACTTTAAAGTAATAATAAAATAATGTACTTATATACTTTATATTTCGACATACCTACCTACCAGTACCGCGCATAAGACAGTCCGAGGACTCCCAGTCACTTGAATAGAGCCTCTCTTTTATTGGTAATAAGATAATATTATTTAAAATTAAAAAGTACCCTATGCCTATGGGAGTACCTAACAGTTAATCTCGTTAACTTTGAATTTCAGAGTAACTTTCAACGTGAACACAACTCTAGAAAAATGATGTGACTTGTATAGAAAAAGTTATGTCACTCCAGGTTTTTCATATTCATTCGATATTTCATACGATACATTATAACATAACATTCCAAATTTTAACTTTAGAAATCCAAGGTTTATTGTCAGTCCGCGCTAACATTAATTTCATCTCAATTATGTAAGAATATACTATACCATTATATCTAGTAATTATGTTAAACAGTAGGTTTTATTCAATTGCATCTTAGAGTAAATCAACAATGCCGTTACGTCATTCAGGTGGCCGCGTGATGTTAGCATTATTATTAGAATTCATTATAGACTAGCTCAAGTGGCAGACATAGATGATATACATTCTTCATTAATATGTGATACATAATTAATTAGAGCTATTAAAAGCTAAATTATTCTCAGAGCTGTATCAGAACTGTAAATAAAATTGCTGTCAACAATGATTTGTTATTTAAGCTTAAGCAGATTGTGACGGAGTCATCATTTCATAATTAAAGGAGTAATAAGCAATACTTTATTTTCATAATTATATATTCAGTAAAGTTATTTAGAAAAGATTGTAAGTAACAAAGTCCTCCCATATGATATCAATATTGAATAGACACAGAAGTTATCTGATAAAAATATTGTGAAACTACTTTAGTCATTCAACTCGAGTGACTCATTGCCAGTCAAGAAGGTATGTACCAGTAAAATCTAAGGTGTTATTTGTTACGTTCAAGGACTCTAACCTTGCAAGTGTTAAAACTGAAGCCCTTTTAATTTTAAAAGGGGAATATCAACTAACCAAGCATGTAAAAAACCTGATGATGGTTGGATAGGTGATGTAAGTATCGGTAGATTTAAACTAGGTGGCACTAGTACCTAAAATAGTGACTTTAAAAAATGTAACCTGACTCTGTAGAGCGTAAGAGAAAAGATCAGAACCTAATTGTAAAAAGAAACATCAGTGCTTCGCTAATTCTCATAATAGCAGAAGTTATACAGAACTACCAAGTCAGACACATGCACAATATAATAAAATTGTTATTTACACGGGTTCCACAAAGCCGCCGCGCATAATATCAGTGTCGGCTTCGATATCTGATACCAGTGCATGACTTGCATGCGGTGTGAAGGGCAGATACATCTTTCATACATTTTACGATATTGAATTGGCGTTCGATAACGTGTTCAGCAAATATTTTTTTCTGTGCCACTGAGTTTATGTAGGACGTGTAAATGTGACAAAAAATTTTTTATTGGAATTGTCGGGACATTTTGTATTTTGTCGGCACTTGTACTTGTATTTTGTAGGGACTTGTCTGGACATCATGTGAAATGTAGGGACAATCCAGACTCCCGACCATCTGGCAATCCTATTGGTAGGTATACATTTATAAATATTAGATGCATGTACTTGTTTGATGATGGATATGGTACAGAATACAAATTTTCCAATAGCATATATCAGAAAAATCATAATAATTTATCGATTAACTTCAGTAAGACTATTGACATCATTCTACATTTTATAAATGTGTTTGTCAACGCAGTACACCTGTCACCATGTACAAATACTCACGCCATGTGTGACCATGGAACTTATAAATAAATCGTCGGCTTAGAAATATCGATCGAATATGACATACGAACATCAAACATCAAAGGATGATAGGTAGGTACTCACACTAGCTACATAAGCAAAACACACAAGCGTTCAGTTAATATCTATCTATCTATATATCTACAAGTGGCCTTGGGAACCAGATCTGACTAATAGGGGTCTGCCACAATAGATTGTCACTGATCGCTGTGGTTTTAGTTTTGGGCCCTACATTTCCATAGAATTTTATGCAACGGATGCAACCAGTCTATACGCTTGCCAACTCATTTGGTCTATTTTTAAGGGAAGGTGTTAATAGGTAATCGGTACCGGAGGAATTTAACAGCGTGTAATAATTGATGTAGTTAAGGAAACTGAAGTAGACTCGAGCAAATATAACGATATGAGATGACCATGGAGCATATTGCATATCAGCAGCAATTACGTACATAAGTAGATGTAGAAAATCTATCCAGACCACTAGGGCTAGACAAAATCTTCGAATTGAGTACATACAAAGAGCGATTAGAGTATGTGAATCTGGAACTAACTCCAGCGGAGCGCGTCTCTGTTTGGCAACAACAGCAGCAGGCAAGAATAATGACATAATTGGCGGCAGGGGGGAGGGGGCGAGGGGCGCATGCGCGGGTTTGACGGCCAAGGTCGAGGCCGCGATTCTGCCGCGCGCCGCCGCGTCGGCTGCCCGGCTGGTATCTCGCGCGCCCTCTCTCTCAACAAAACATACATTCTGGAAACGAAGAGGGATAATGCGCAATTCGGGACGCGAGTGAACAACTGAACATCCCCAGGACGAAGGTAAGGAATCTAAAACGTTTGAATCGACGTGTCAAATTCGAAATTTGAATAGACGTGCTGGTGTTTGTAATCAAATAGGATTTAAGTACGTAGGTACTATCTATAGATGCGGAACACACCTACATATACAATAGATCTTGTTTATGCGCGCTTCGCAGTTGATATGATGAACCTTTGAGGGAATAAACACTAGGTTTACGGAAATAGTTCAGTATCTTGATACTCTTGTTATTGTAGCACTGTAATACCTACCTATGTAAAATTGGTCACATCACCTTGTAGTGTTTTTGCACGCCTCGCGTCATTGCTGATCGCTAATCGCCTGAACAAACACCTAGGTAATATTCAGAATAATTCTAGTTACTGGCGATGAACACAATAAGTTAGCTAATAATCATGCATGATATACTCGTAAGGTAGAGACAGGGCCATTTCAGTTGAAATAAAGGGTAGGAACAAAAGTGAAAACACAGAGTAGGTATCTAAGTAATTTTAAATTTCTTGATGGTATAGGTACATCACGGAAACCGAACATTTTGAAATGAAACGGGTACTCAGTACTCACGATTCGTATTTTATAATACCGATAATTTGACCCAGTTACGTGGATCGCGGTCACGGGTCGAAATATTGGTATTAGAAAATACGAATCTTAAGTTCCCGTTTTATTAAAAAAACACAGTAGGGTGCGTTTCAAGCAAGTTTGCAATTCGCCGCTATGTTGGTAGCATTGAAATAGGATTTTTCAAATTAAAAATGTTATACATATAATAAAATGCAATGTTTTGTAATTATCTCGTAATATATATTGTTATTACCTTTCATGAACGTGATAACAACGCTTTTATTAGCTCCCTTTTGTTGGAACTTATATATATAAGGTTTTTAAAATAAAAAAAAAACTAATTTTAATTTAATGCTACCAACAGCGAACTGCAGACTTGCTTCAAATGCACTATATCAATAATTTTTAAAGGAGGCCATTGTCATGTGTCAAAATGAAATTAAAAAGAAAATCAATCATGTAGCGAACTCCGTACACACAGCTACAGTATATATGTCTGTGGCTACAGCTCTCTATTTTAAACAAGTATATTTTTGAAGTGAAAACTTCTTTAGCATCGTTTTGATTTGAAAGTCGATGAAACGAAAAAGCGACAGTAAAATGAGACAGACACATAAATTCATAAGATTTAGCGTGGGAGAAAATGAGATAGGAAGCATTATACAGTGTTTCTTTAAAAAGTGCTAAGTCGTATTCATAGATGGCGCGAGGAACAAGATAGAAGATTCGTTTTATTGCTGGATAGATGACGCTAGCTGCTCATTTTACTCTTCATATTATGTTAAGAGATGGCGTTAGTTACCACTGTTTTCTTTGCATCACTATGATCATTAGGTACTAAATTCAATTCAATTCAATTCAATTCAATTCAATTCAATTCAATTCAATTTATTTGCATGAATATGGGTTAGTTACATTAAAAGTTGTTAGTCTTACAATTTGGTACGCCATATTCCGCCTTTTATGGCATGCAAAATACAAATACAATACAAAATGTCAAAAAAATGTCTTATCTAGTTATTTTACATAAATTTATATACAAAATGTCAAAAAAAAATAAAAAAATCTAGTCACCAAATCTCATCTCTAAAACCTACAATTATCATCTTCTCGATATTTTACATTCGTCTCATTACCTTGAAACCAAAATTTTTGAAGGTTTCACTTCTACCACGTGTGAATTGCACACATTTCTTTTTTTAAGTAATTAATGTAGTTATCTTAGCTACTTGCCTAATACTATACCTATTACTAAATAGGTATTAAGAGTCCTAAATTGATAAGACATTGAGAGTTATAAATCGATTGTTATATTATCTAATATTGGATATCTTTGTTCATTTTCATATCAGTAGGCTTATAAATTGTGGTGTTTGCGTGAAAAGCGCAGAACTAAATTCATATATGTATGTATAGTAAGTCGAATCACTAATCCACTAGACCAATTTGACATTTGTAGTGTAATCAGTTTTTGACATTCATTTCAGACATATTGTCATGACAGACATTTCACTGATACGATTTGAAACTGTATTTTTAGGGACCAAGAAGTCACTATTACAATAGTAATAGAATGAATAAATAGTAACATACAATAGTAATAGAAATGAAATAAAATATTATTTCACAAAGTGACATTGGTTTCTGTCAATTTGGTACAGTGGATTAGTGATACGACTAGAGTAACATGGCGAACAAGAGATGTTGCTCAAAAAGGTACATTATGTTTGTGATAACTGATATCTGTTGGCTCTACATGGACTCTACCATGTCTGAGGTGACCCTACCGCTATGTTGGTTCGTTTATACATGTGATAACAGATGGCACTGTTTGGAAACTTGAGTCAAGCTATTGTCGACTAATTTCTGAATGTATTTAGTAGTAAATCAGTAGGTATATTATGTAACATAATATACAATCTAATAATTATTATATAAAAATCTCGTGTTACGGTGTTTGTGGTCGCACTCCTCTGAAACGGCTCGATCGCTTTTCATGGAATTTTTTGTGTATTTGGTAGATATGAGAATAGGTCGCAAAGTATAATTTCATATCGCTAGGTGATTAGACTGACCTTATCCAGAATTTTTTTGACACAACAACGTATGCCGAGTCAGCTTATACATATATGTACATATATATACGGGACATTTTGTGATGACCACTTATCATCAGGCGCCTCGTCTGGTCTTTGGTCGTCCATCCACATAAAAATTTTACTTCTTTCTTCTTTCTGAAACAGTAGTAGAAGCAAAATATGTTCGACGTGTCTCACTTTGATTGTAAAGGAATCTTGATTTGATTTGATTAAGTATGCCTTGTGTACATACCTAATAAGTATTAATGTGTACATACATAATTAGTCTATTGGTATATTTTAAAAAATCAGCAGGTTTTGGTTTTATATACAATGTGATGAAACAAAGTAATTTAAAGCAGAATGGTGGAATATTTCGTGATAAAATAATCACTCGAAGAAGAAATTTATATTTTTAGATAATAATTTTCCTGGAATGTGGAATATTTGAAAATGCCAAGTTAACAAAATATTTTCTTTAATATACAATTTTGTGATAGAATAATTTTGAATTGACTTGACAAAGTTATATAATTATTTTTAGATGTAACATAATCTAAGCCTTGGCTTATGCCCCAACTCAGAGTCACTAACAAATAACAATTACTTTAATCGCTCCTTAGTAAAGAATCACCATACAATTTCTGTACTAAGGAGCGATTTAAGCAATCGTTAGTGACTCTGAGTTGGAGCGAAACCCTAAGCTAAGTTCAGGTTTTTCTTCGTGTTGGATTCAATGCGCGTTAGCCACAATCTGTGGCGATAGCATACCTATTGCGCTAATGTGCATTAGGATTAGATTACATTGTCGCAACGCGTTCGACACGGCTTAACGACTATTACTTTTCAACCCGGAACGACGAAAATGCCCAAATCACCGTCATGCTACATAATCGTTACGTCACAATAATCATGCAAAGTTATAAAAACAATTATTCTAATAAGACATCTTAAACAATCTTTTAACCATTTTCCATTTCAACCTTTACCTAAAATGACTTAATTACCAATAAGTAAATGGTCGTTAAAATTTATACGTTGCTATTTTTAGTCACAAAATGTAGCTTGTAGAGAATAATATTTACGTTAATTTTAGTTAAGATTTCTGTTTGCTATTGTATTGAGTGGAAAATAACATTTTGCTTGATAATTCTTGACATAAAATAACCGACTTCGAAATTACGTTTAACTCAAAAACTACTCTACAGATCTCGCTCAAATTTACGTGGGACCACATGACAAGCACTAGCTTTCGATTAAAAAAAGAATCATCAAAATCGGTTCACCCAGTCGAAAGTTCTGAGATAAAAAATAAAAAATACAGTCGAATTGAAAACCTCCTCCTTTTTTGAAGTCAGTTAAAATTAAGATGACTTTTCTAATAATAAGTGGTCACTCGGTGACCTATTGCCATCAGTAACACCAAATGCATCGGCGATGCGTTGCCGACCAACCCGCCATACTCAAGCTCCCAGCCGAGTTTGGCGGCTGAATCAACTCTCAAGCAAGATGGTAGTCTAGTCGAATCACAAATCCACTGTACCAAATTGACAGAAAATAATGAACTCTAAAAAATAAGTACATGTTTCAAATCATAATGTATCAATGATTCACATCAGGAGGGCTATTCAGTTTTGTAACTTGACAGCAGAATCCGCGATGAGTTTCAAAATTGAAGTTTGAGTCCGAGATCTTGATATGTGATTCTCTAATCATCTGGCACACACTTGCGAGGTGAAGGGAGTCTCGAACTCTAACTTCAATTTAGAAACTCATCGTGTATTCCGCTGTCCAGTTACAAAACAAAAGCGAACTTGCATCATATTGACATGTCATTATCTAATCATCTAGTACGCACTTGCGAAGTGAAGTGATCCTAGAACTCGAACGTCAATTTTGAAACTCCGCTGTCAAGTTACAAAACTGAATAGCCTTCCTGAGTTGATTGTCACGACACTATTTATTTTTTGTCAAAAACTTTGAATGTCAAATTGGTTTAGTGGATTAGTGATTTGACTGTAGCTATACGCTAGCCAGCCTGGCTTCACGTAGAGATAATAATACTATCGAGAGCTTCCTGTGGTTTAAAACATAATTAATCGAGTATTTTATAAATACTAGCATTTATTAAGTAAGCGAGTAAACATTAATACATGCGTTTCACTATAGGTACATGATGCCATATTTGTTTTAATGTGGGCGTATAAGATATCACGTGTAAAGGTAAACACACGTCATAGCATAATAGATACCTAGGTAATCTAGGTATACTTCATAGAAACAGCGGCAACACAGTACGTGTGTGTATAAAAGAACAATAGTTATACTTTGCAACAAGCAGAAGTGTTTCGATATTTTGTAATGGCGTCGAGGTGTATGTAGGAGGTCGCTTGGCACTGTGCCTCTGGGACAGCAAATAATTTGAATAATTTAAAAAATAATTTGCAGCGATATAATTTGAATTTGTATGTGAATTGACATTAAAGTTGACGACGCTTTTAGCGATCAAATTTCTAACTGAGTGTGTGTTTCTTAATTCGTGAGGAATTGAGGCAACTCATCGTATATTATAGGTGTAAAATACATATGTTGATTTAGATACAATATATATTTTTACAAAGGTTTTATATTTATAGCCGGTTATTTTTTATGGTAAAATTTAATGCTAACTCGTTTCTCTAGTTCGATAGAGACGGGGCTCGACTCTTATTAAAGGTTATCCTGTGCTTATTAGAGGGACAAAAAGAAGTTTCGGTTTTCGGTTTAAAGATTCTTTATTTCCCATAAGACATACTTATTATTATTATAAGTACATTGTCACTTAAAATGAGAAACTTAATAGCTATATACAATAAATTTTCGGCGCAATTAAAATAAAACAGTGCAAAGTGTGAGTTTATGTAATAAGTTCATATTTTATTACTACATATAGATATAAATCTAAATATCTATAGGTACTATTTATTACCTATTATAAATCTGAAGAGTTTGATTGTTTGGTTGAACGTGCTACCACAGTATAAGGAAACTGCTCGTTCGAATTTTGTGTTGAATAGTTCATTTATCGATTAAGGCTATAGTTAGGTATACCGTATAGGATATTTAATATCGCGCTATGACCAATAGGCGCGGAGCATCAATGAAAAATGTTGCAAAAACGGGAATAATATCGAAAGGGAAAAAAGGGAAAATTACCACTATACGACTAAACTATACATAATGTTCTATAAAGATTGAGTAAATAAATCTATTATATAAAAATCTCGGTGTTTTTAGTCGCACTTCTCTAAAAGGGCTTGACCGATTTTTATGATTTTTTTGTGTATATTTGTGTTTGTTTGCCGAGTCAGCTAGTTACTTATGTATTTTTAAACCCTCCGGAATAAATTGTTTGAATGACGCTAAGTTACCGAACACTTTAAAATAGAAGTACAGAAGCATTCACACAGAAATAGCCAATTTGTTTAGCACTATTTATAAACAGAAGTAATTCTCTTATTTTCTAACATTGTTACTCAAGTGCTTATACGAAAATGGCGTCATAACTGGTTTGTTATTTTTCAATCTATTCGCACATCCTGGGGCGTAGTACGCGTGCGCTCATCCCTATACCATCCCTATAGCTAGGGGTGGTAGGGGGTGGCGTAGGCGTTCATCTCCTGCCTCTATCGACCCGCCCGGCCCGCCTACAGATAAAAAAAATGTTTATCGGCTATTGACAAAAGGTTTTTTTTCACAGGCTCGCCATGAAGGCGGGTGCAAAATAGTCGTAAACCGAAGTGCTTTTATGGTTCTTTGTTCGTATTAAAAAACCTTGCTATTAATAATATTAAGCATAGAGTTATTACTAGTGTAATTATCTTTCTGTTAAGCCTCCCTAGCCACCCTTTTTCCTGAGACAGCTGCCAAACGACTCGTGCTCTTGGCTTGATCCAGCCTTTTCTTTCTTTCTTCTCTCTTCTTTGTAAGCTGACAACGCATAGTCTTTTACATCAAATACGAGCTGATCTAAACAACGGGAAAAAAAATCCCCAGATTAGTCTGACCATCAATCTGACCACTGAGAAAATGCCAAAATATCAGGCCGAAATCAGATTCAATTTCTTCCTCATTTTTTAGAATAACCCTTAGTCCTTACATAAGTACATTATAGATCATACTTACTAATATTATAAATGCGAATGTAAGTTTGTTTGTTACGCTTCCACACGAAATCTACTTAACCGATTTGGCTGAAATTTGGAATGGAGATACCCTGGATTAAAACATAGGCTAATTTTTATCCCGAAAAAAGCTCCCTCGGGATTTCTAAAAATCGATCTCTACCGCGGGCGAAGCCGCGGGCAACAGTTAGTATTTATTAAAACTACAAAGCCATAAAATAAAATCTGTAAAAAAAGTTTTTCGGTGTTTTTTAGGGTGTAGGGGTGGTCTACTACAGGTAACGTCTACCCGTCGTGTGGGGTATGGTATGAAAGGTCTTTCATTAATAAGCCAGTCTTGTCTGCTATAAATGTCTTTATTGAGTTATTTTAAAGGAAACCCTCATATAGATTTAGATCCCTTGTTATTTACGTGGCAGGCTCAGCTGAGATGCGCGGGGTGGGCGCGGGGACGGGGGGGGGGGGCAGCGTCGGTCGATCGCTCAATGCCAAGGCCACCCACGCTCGGGGTTTACTTATTCAAGAAATACTGATTTCAGGCATATTCGGGCGATTTCAGAGAGAGTACCATGTAAGCTACATCCCACCAAAACATTTTCTTGTAAAATGTTGCCCAGACGAGACCAGTATGGCTCTACATCAAAAAGTTATACTTTTTACGTAATGCGGATAACACGGTCGAATCATAGTGCCTCAAACAATGATTGGCGTGAAAAGTAGTTTTAAACTTGCGCCCCGCCCGCGGGTACGCCTGTGATTTCTGGGAAACTATTATAGTATGACCTCATGTAGAGCCAAGCTTCTAACTCTACACGCCCTAACTATACAAGACAAACGCTACACCTTTCAAATAACAACGCTACACCTGTCAAAATATGCGGCATAACCGTTTAGTTAGAAAAGAAAATCCCATGTGACGGTAGCGAAAAAACGGCCATCATATCCCGTGAATTTTCCGTGAATGAAAAAAAAGACGAAGCGCTTCGAGAAAAGTTAGGCAGTGCCTTCGACTCGGCGGGGGCTCGACCGTGCCCCTAGATTTTCCTTCTTTGTTCTATCATATATGTTCATTCTTTGAAATACCTATAGATACATGGGTGATGCTTTGGGTATTTTCATGGGCGACGTTTATCAGTTACCATCAGTGAGCTCGTCTGTTTATCATTTAGTTACATAAAAAGTATAACAATAACATAAATAAGTATCCAACGAAGTTGAATTTACATATTGCTTTAGTTCTGATGACAATTAAGTTGTATTAGCATGATGACTCAGGGTTGGCTCCAGATAACGGAATTCCGCACAAACATACAATTTTAAACGTAATTAATTTTATAATGGTTTAAAAAGAGCTCTCCTTCAGGGCCGGTGTTACATTGGCTCATGTCCATAGGCGACGGTGTCCACTTACCATCAGGTGACCTGTCTGTTTTTTCGTCAGCCCCTCTATAAAAAATATGATAGCTCATAAAGTCCTTGGTATATGTATGTTACCAAGTTACTACTATATTCAAGTAAGCTTCAGATGAAAGAAATCAGTTTTAAACAGTAAAGTCACTCTTATTTGCTTTTGTGCGTCATAAAAGCGTATTTTTTTAGTTTTTTAAACTATAGGTACATTTATTTTTGTCGTAATACTACAACATGTCCGCTTTGTTTGTCATTGTTTTGTAATATATTTAATAGTATAATAATAATTGTTTTTAACATTGTAACAAGACAAGTAGGTATATGTATAATAATAAGACTGCACAAATTAAAACAGCGCAATATAATTTTATTTTACATCTACAATCATTGTTTTTAGTTCTGCTTTACCATTCACAATGTCGTGGCATGTTCACAATGTAATAAGATATTATACTGTTAGCAGTCCCTAAGAAGATAATGGCGTGGAGGGGCAGTACCAATAAATTGACGAGCGCTGGGCAGTAACAGCCACTTTGCACTTAGACGTCCTTGCGTGCGGAAGCTCTGCCGGATTGCGTATCAGTAAAACTAATTAGTGAAACTATTTGTTTTGTGAGGTTTTGATTAGTTTGTGTCGTAATAAAAATATGAAGTATTGAAATAAATTACGACCCGTGTGGCGCAATGGTTACCATGCCGGATCGCCGAACCAAGGGTCCTGGGTTCGATTCCCAGCGAGGCGGAAATTTGAATGATAAGTTTGAATTTCGGTTCTCGGTCTGGGTGTGAATGTCCTTGTCTACATTGTGTGTTGTCCATGGCACCCACGACACAGGGAATCCTAGTGTGGGGCTATGAGTGTGAAGCGTTATTTTATATTTTTATTAAAAAGTGTGGTGATTGTTATTTTTTTAAGCATTATTTCTGTCAGTTCCTAAAAATACATATAACATTATTACGAGTACATATCATCCACGCTAAAAACATGTCGGATATTTTAGTAGGTAACTATTTACTAGTAATTACCTAAATGTGGTAATAAGATGGTCCTTCAGGGACTATTCTTATGACAATGGGAAGATACACTTTCGATTGCCAGCCAAGAAAGAAGCAGTGAACAAATTCCAGGCAACCACCGAAGTGGTGTATTGTCGAATGATGACGTAAAGAAACCAGCTAAGGTTCTTACTTAAGAGTTAATACGAGTAATAGTAAGCTTGAGTTATTAAGTGGCAACCGCCCGTTTGGAGTTCTTTGTTGTCGGGGGAAAATGTTTCAAAGATCCCATCCAAGTCTTATGCAGGGCACAGTTTGAGCGACGAAATCCTTTAATATTCTTTCTTTTATTTCTTTGCTTATTTTTTAATCGAGTGGTAGAATTTGGAATTTTGAGATTAATTTTCAGTAGGCTCATTTATATTATTGTTATCAAGTGGATTATGAACAGAGCACAGGCTATCTTGCAATAATTTTGGTGCATTATTTTAATTTTTGGGAATAATTGCATTTTTCAGAGAACTGGGTAAAAATGACTTGTTGTCACTTTACAAAAAACTAAATAGACTAAAATCTAAGATCTCTAATCCCCAAGATGGCGTCATATGGGATACAAATAATCCAACTGTTAATAGCACTTTGTTATTATCATCAGTACATCAGAGGTTTTCACCATATTCCTTTGATTCGAAGTTTAAACCTAAAACTTTATTTATAAATCAAAGGTTAACACTAATACATTTATGGACATTATTTTTTTAACCTACCACTGTGCGGAGGATACTGGATAGTGACGTGTCAGTTGTCACGTAGATTTCGGCGCGGTTCAGCTCAGCTGAGAGCGTTGGGTGGGGACTGGGGACTGGGGAGTGCCGGTCGATACTCACTGCCAAGGACAACCACGCCGGGCTGCGAAGGTACCTCCAGATACTATAATATGTATCATAACAAAGGCGCATATTTGGATTGAAGAAATATAATAGGTACAAAAAGTTTTATTTTTTTCGATATGAAACGGCAGATTCTTATGTAAGCGTCTAATAGTGATACTTACTTATTAATACTAATTACATTTAAGGACTAATAAGGCACTAAGAACACAGATACCATTTTCCTAATGTGGAGCAACTAAACCCTTTAGCATGAAATAAAATGGCTTTACGATGGTAAAAATGACGGTGTGGTCGTTAAATCAGACCTTATAAGGTTCTACCATCTAATTAAAAGTCATCACGTAGTATTTTATTACCTGCTATTGATGACGTTGGCAACGACGTCCGATAGATTTCTTGCTTACTTACGTCACCATCATCAATCATCATCTTTAATTAATAATTTGTCTTAAGTTACTATTCTGTCTTCTATCCTGTCATCAAATGTATTTTATTCTGATCGTCAGTTAAAATTTTGTTAGGATAACTAACTAATGATAGTTACATATTTGGTTAGATATTTAGTTGAAACTATCCTTAAAGTTCCTTTTTTTATGCTTTTAGCAGGCAAACGAGCAGACGGGTCACCTGATGGTAAGTGATCACCGCCGCCCATGGACATTAGTAACACTGGGGGCGTCACCAACGCGTTGCCGGCCAAGAAAATGACGATAGACCCGCTTCTTGAAGGACCCCATGTCATAGCTTAGAGGGAACACCGATACAGTAAGTTTGTTCCACAGTTTACACGTACGAGGTAGGAAATTACGCGAGAATCGAACTGTGGACGAATGCCAGGTATCCAGGTGATGTTGGTGAAACCTGATACCCCGTGATGATCGGTGTCGAAAACCAACTGCAGGTATCAAACCAAATAGTTTTTCAGAACATTCCCCATTGTACAGACGGTAGAAAACGCAGAGAGAGCCTACATCTCTCCTCAACTCGAGTGACTCTAGTCCGTCTGTAAGCTTAGGATCGTCGACAAGACGAATAGCTCGCCGTTGAATTCGATTGAACGGATCCACTTGGCTACCTGGGGCTCCAGCCCAAAGGTAGGAGCAGTACTCCATATGTGGTCGAATTTGCGCCTTATAAAGCATCAACCTGTGTTTAGGCGTGAAGTACTGCTTAGCTCTGTGTAGCACTCCTAATTTCTTTGCAGCTAGTTTGGCCTTACTAACCAAGTGGTCCCGAAACTGAACTTCATTCGAGATGTCGACACCAAGGATCCCAATGCTTTTAGAGATGTTAAGAGGAATGTTCTGGAACTGTGGTGCTATAGCAAATGGGGCTTTTTTACCTACATTATGTACATTATGCAGTTTCCTAACTCAGCATCATAATCCAATTAGGTTCGTTGATGTTTCTATAGGTACTTATAATAATTATTCACTGTTGCCTTGAAGATTCTTGTTTCATGCGATTATCATCTCTGCTTGTTTCTTTCAATTATCACTTCGCTGCAAACTATAATTTTGAATACGGGTATCTTCGCCACAGTATGGCTATAAATAAGTTACTTCAATTGAGCTGTGTCTCAAGCGCGTCCTCCTCTCTATATCTCCTCTGTATACAAGTGAATAGCAGCCAAAATACGTGGACCTGCCCAAAAAATTACACCCTTTACAGACGCAAAATTTCACCTGCGCTATTAAGTTAACTGGCTCGTGATTTTGTCTAAAAATGTATGTTTATATTTTATCGTCGATATGTTAATATCTCAGATGAAAGAATAAAAGGGTTAATGTTAACTATATTCTTTTCAAAAATCATCTTGTTTGTGTCCTTATCGTAACAATTCGTCGAAAGAATACTTTTGACATAAGTCTTCGTCAATTCTAACGGAATTTTATTATAAATCTTTACATATCATGAATAACCCATTAGTTTTAGTGAGTCTCTTTTAAACTACACAATAGGTAGATGTACGAAGGAACACTCTGAATTTGCTATACTAATGACAATGAGCCATACAATTGTTCTCTTTACAAGTACCTACACTAGAGTATATTTTAGTATTGAATTGCGGTGCCATATTACATTACATACTTTATTTTAATTACCTTTATAATTTTTGTGTAAAGACCAGGGTCGTAGCTACCGCCGTATCAGCCGTATCAATTATATCGGGCCCCAGCGTATAGGGGTCTCACTAACACTCCCAAAAAAAAAGTTCGCCAGTGGCCTACGACCGCTACAGTTGGCACTCCTTTTGTTAAGGGGGCCCTACAACAAATATTGATATGGGGCCTCCGTAGGGCTAGCTACGCCACTGGTAAAGACCTAATATATTTATTGTTAATCTTCGACAAATAAAGTTACTTAACTATATAGATAAACTTAAAAAGTTTTTTTTTTAATATACATTAGGTACACTGAAATAGTCATAATTCCTTATTTTTACAGGACCAATCACACACAACAATCATGCGCGCAATAAATTACATCTTCACTGAATCACGCTGTACCAGGTGAGTTCTTGAGTTGACACTTGACAGCCACTTCTTTATTTATTTTTCTTCTCTCTTTCTTTGCCGGCAAAGTATCAGTGATGCAATTGTCGCTGATAACCATGGGCGACGATAGCCACTTAGATCAGATGGATCTGACGATCTCGCTTGTTTGTCGGCTATTTCCATAAAAATAAGTGTATGAGGCAAAGACAAACGATAGTTTATAAAAGGTCTGTTGCCATTTGTATGTTTGAAGAGTAACATTTTGAAGGTGTTATATTTCATCAAAGGCTAAGGCAAAATTATAATAGTGAATTAAAAACAAGTTCTAAGTTTGAGTCCCGTGACGCAGAGCCTCTCCCCGTGACGATTCTGACGCACGCTAACTTAGCTTGTGAGTCTTGTGACGCATGTCTCTATTTACCTCTGTCCATGACGCAACACCGTTTCTCTACGAGCTCAGTTACTATGGCATAAAAACTTACGGTAACAAAACTTAACCTTGCGGCTGACGTAACCATTTGTGGTTAACAGAAAACTACACGTTTCTATTATGTGCAATTTTCATACATTTGTTGAAGGTTGGCAACATTGTTACGTTACAGATGACCACCCTAATTTTTTAATCTGTATTGCTCGCTTGTCACGTGACTGGTATGTCCGTCATTGTCTGTAATCACTGATCTGTAGACCGTGTCACAGGTAGGTGTGCATTACGGCTTCGGTCAAAATAAAACTTACTTTAATTGAGAAACTGCGTGTTCATTGAAAATAACATCAATATTAACAACATTTTTATGCGCTGCGGAATATTGGCCTCTCATCACGAATTATCTATTGGACCAAATATTGAAATGTGTATTTAAAAGTAACCAATAAAGATTGATCCAAAATCTAATTGGTAGACTTTGACATGAACACACACTAAAGGTCATACTTGTTACAGCTTACATTTTTACAGTAGTAAATTAATCCTTCGTGAAGAAAGTGCTGGAATAAACGTACCTATTTCTTAGCATTTATCATCAAAACATCATCACTAAAACATCAAATCCTGAGATCCTGAAACCCATTTCCATACCAAGAATGATAAAATAAATGTTGGAAATTTTCAAAATTCAAGTCTTCGTATGTCTTCATTGTTTCACCGTCCAACCAAACGAGAGTTATGTCTTTATACTCATCCAAAATACATTCCTAATTTAGTTTCGTCAAAAATATCCATCCCTTCGTAACAAGCAATACCTCCAGAGTTGTGTTCACATGACTCGTTCAAATAGAGCAACCATAAATAACTTGATAAGTACTTATTTAAACTTCATGCAGTGATAGATCAATTGTTTGGATTTCTGATGAAAGAAAAATGATGATGTTCTAATAAATGTCTTTGGAGATTCGAGAAGCTATTGGTAAAAATATGGATTCGAGAAGCTACGAGTAAGAAATAGCACTTATTACTTACATAAATTATTACATTAAAGAAAAATTTAGCATAATGCAGTAAATTTACTCGAAATACGTATTTGACCTAAATGTCAGACGTGCATCAATAATATTTTTTTTAGGTATACTCAGTATACCCACGTATAAAACTTCAGGGATTCTCTCCGTAGTGTAGAGGTAGAGTCCATGCCACACTCAAGAAGTGTCGGTCTCTCTTCCGTCTACCGAGAGCGCTCGCTGTCAATCAATGATGAATCTTTTGCCACTAGACCCTTCCACTTACCCACCGAGTCTGCACTGCAATGCGTATTTTGATACTAACCAATTAGTAAGAATGAAGAAGTATATACTTAAATATAAGATCTTTAATTTTTTAACCTTAACAATGACTTGAAATAGAATATCCACCCGAGTTCCGAGGTATCACCATAACTCGGTCGATGAAGAATATACAGATATAATTCTAGACAAGCTGCACCGGACTATCAGCGCTTTAAAACTGCAAACGTATTTTTAATTATTTGCTAATTATTTATCTATCACATATTTAGGGTCAACTACAGACTACGCAAACGGGAAACTCATATTTCGGTCCCATCAATGATTTGTTAATAAGTAAAGTGGATGAATCTTTTATTGTTCTTCTATAAAGAAACCAGGCAAAACTCTATCGGGAAACAGGTTTGGGTTTGGACTCGAAGGTTAATAGCTGGTAGGCGTTTATACGACGAATTCTTATTCAGTCTTTAGGAGAGACTTGTATCTATCTCCAAGATAAATTAATAATGCGATTTATCTAACACTAAGACGCATAAAAGTTTTCTCCGCTGCCTTTTAAACGTGAGTACTAATTTAACAGCTATCACTGGTAGCAATAAAATTCGGAAACATCAAAAGAAACAGGGTAAGACATAATTGAGAAATCAATGATTAGTGTCATTCTGGAGTTCCAAACGCCAACGATATACATAAAATATTATTATGATTGTACAAATGTACAGATACTCTTGGCTTCGTTCTTAAGGTAAATTCTCTACATATTTTTACTGATTTTATCATGCCTTATAGATAGAAATGACAGTAACTATTCGATTTAATACTTTTTAGGGTTCCAAACAAAAATCGAAACCGAGTATATAGTTTCGTCATGTCCATCCGTCCTTCCGAAATTCCGACCGTCCGTCCGTCCGTCTGTACATTTTTATAGTTTGGATTGGTTTGAAATTTTATTTTCTCGGCTAACTCGGGCTATTGTTGGATAGGTCATTTAAATAAAATTAAGATTTGTGAAAACTACTTTTTGGATTTAGAAATCCCCCTCTCTTCTGCCTGCTATGGTTAATGTGGGACATGTGAAAAAAACATTGCAGTACTTTATATGATGAATTTACAGGGAAAATTATCACGACTAGGTTAGCTAGTACTATTACTATTAGTCAATCAACTTCCCTATCCTACACTGCTCGTGGCCTGACGCTTGGTCCTACTGGAATGTCCCTTTCTACCATACTGATTGCACCACGCTGCTGCGTTTAGTTTAAATTTAATTTAAGATTTCTTCTCCTTCATGATAAAGCATCCCTCCGAAAAGCTGGTAGATTTAAAAAATGACGTGCATAAGTGTATCAGTGTTACCTATATGAATAAAGATTTTTGATTTGATTTGATTTGGGTTCTAATTATTATTAATAAAACCGATAGTACTTGTTTTTCTTTTTTCCGTTTTTTCTCATGGTCGGTTATTTATCTTTTGGTTGGCAAACATAGGGGAAAAAAGAGGATTTTTCTTTGTGTATTCATATAATAGCCTACATTACTTAAGCGTTAAAAATAATGAAGACTGAACTCAGACTGCATTGAGATTAGCTAATAAACTCGCGATGAATAAAACATGAGGCAAGTGCAATGAGAAGTACATGGGGTGGAGCCGTGAAGACCGTATTAGTTGTTGCCAAACGCTAGTTCCCCTCATTGCAGTCTAGGTTACATGTTATGTAAGTTATCGCGACCTTATACTGAATGCGGGAAACAATTTACGATAGGTTATTCAGGCTCGATACCGGCCGGGATGTAAGAACTGCGAAAACTTTGTACGCATGCGCTGTTCAAATCGATCTCCAAATTTTCCCCCATCCCCCCCTCACGGACCTCCCGGAAGGCGTAGGAAGGTTCCACGTCACCCGTATAATTCAGTTCGTTACTCGAAAGACCCCACGCGGCCATTTGCTAATACTAAAATTTTGACTCCACTGGATGAGCTGTCTGAATCTCGTCAGAGCCTTTTAATCATCAGGGATTTTAAAAACTGTCGCAAATTCACAAAGAGTCCATAACTGACTGACGGAAGACCTGCTTGTTACGCTGAACTATCTTGAGAAATATTTTTGAAGTTATATTGAAGTTATACTTCTTATGCGACTTGAAAAACGTTAAACGTTTAACGCTACCAAGGAGGGGGTATGAAAGCTCTGGATAGATAGCGCTAGCTTTTATCTATACATCTTTTAAAATTTAATTTTAAATTACCAGCTTCGCATGAGCTAACACTAGTCTTACAATGTAGTAAATCATCGTTACATGCTTCAAGAGTTTTAAGTCCAACCCGGCCGTCCATATAGTCTTCGTCCACGATGATTCGTTAATAGGACCACATGTGCAAATTCCAGTTACAAATGTAGCTTCCAGATGCCGGTCGCGAAGACCATTCGATACATGGGACACTAAATTTAAAATGAGAAGGGTTGCGTCGGGCGAGGCGGGAAGGAAGGCGGCGGCGAGCGGGGGGGTGCAGCTGCCGGTGCATCACAGGCGCGGGGGGAGGGGGGACAGCGGGGCAGGGGGGGTGCTCCGCGCCGCGCCGGCCCATTGCCAAGTTCAATGCCAAGGTCATGCGCGAACGAGTGCGGCTGCGCGCCGCAATGCAGGAGCGGCCGGCGGCGGCCGACTCGCCGCCAGTGCCTCGTCGACGACCGCGAAGCACACCGCTCACGTCACACCACCTGACAACCCAATAACCCCCCGAATTAACCCGAATCACCCCCCCTCCCACTGAGACCTTTCTGGTTTTTACAGAGTCGGTGTGACCCGTGTGAGCGTTCGGACCGCGCCGTGACGGAATTCCTTTCAACCATGTGCATTTTGCTGACGCACCGGACCTACTCCGAGCAATTGTTATGCAATGATTGCTTGCACGAAACGTTCGCCGGTAAGTCAATTCACACCATTCTAAACCTAGATCATAAATTTCCCGGCCTCTTGTTGTTTTAAATTTCTGAGTCCGTTTATTTGGAACATTCAGCGCTTGGAGAAGTAATATTAACGATAAGGTTTATCTAAAAAATATTGAAAGAAAAGCGATTCGAATTGTGACGTGTTTTAAGGAAAACGTCGCAACAACACATAAGCCGCAAAGTAGCCATATTTGTTCTCGGACGTGACTATGTACAGTACATAGGTACAGTATAATTACCTATCTATTAATGTCTAACGATCCGCCGACACTTTACATCATTTTGGAGTCCTCTTATCACTACTTCACATTATTCCGCAAATAACTAATAGCATAGCTGCGATATCAACACCTACATAATCAGCAGATGTAAAACAATATTGAATATTTCAAGCTAAGTGGTTTTCAATCTACAAAACTGCTACAGCCAAAGACGGCTGCAAGATCTTTATTTCGCATTAAAATCTTATTTACGTTATAATTACATTAAATTAGCATAATTTAATCATAAATATAAGTTTTTAGCAAAGTCTAAACTAAAATTTCCATCGATAAAATTTACCAGGAACCTGAGAATTTATAACCTAAGTCCAAAGAGCGTCCATTGTCTGCCCACAAAGGCCGGGGCTAAAGCAAAATGGCCGAATTTCTAACTTGCATCAAGGGCATCAAGAAACCTCAAAGGGCTAGAGACTGGCGACGTATCCTGTTGTAGTTAGCAAAAAATGTCGAACTCGCGAGTTCAAGGCAATCGGGTGATTCGCTAGTTGGTGGGACGAAAAAATACTTGTAACAAGCTTGTAACCTGCCCGCTTGGCTCGTTCCATAACAGGGCTTTTGCTTTGTAGATCCGTATTAATAACGAAATGGAATTAATTAGTAATAAATCATTTAACTATTTTAAATATGACATAACTCATCGAATTTCAAATTCGTAAATTATGCCAATTTTTAGAATGGAAGCTATTTTTTCAACCACTTTTTTTTGGCCATTCATAACAATTAATAATAATATGTATTCGGAATTACCTGTTTAATTTGTTATAGTATTGAATGGGGTTGTCGTCTACACGAACAAAATGAAGAGATAATGAGAAATGAGAGAAGATAAAATAATTAACTAACTGCTGGTACCAATTTACTTAAAATTAATTGAATCCATTACATCACATACAGGTCTTCATGTAATTTTATGTGAGATCTGCATTGTATGTATTTAACAGGTACTGGATACTAGGGAATATGATACAATATTACTTCCGCCACTGCTATTAAATGAGACGATTAGATGAATTACACACGACGATGAAACTTATAAGGGTGAGCAGATCTATAAACCCTACTCAGAAATTGGTCTTGTCATCGATTTTGTAAACTTCGACTTAGCTCAGCACGCACTTCA
This sequence comes from Thymelicus sylvestris, assembly GCA_911387775.1. Classification (NCBI taxonomy): domain Eukaryota; kingdom Metazoa; phylum Arthropoda; class Insecta; order Lepidoptera; family Hesperiidae; genus Thymelicus; species Thymelicus sylvestris. The sequence goes on along the minus strand of OU426905.1, from coordinate 10,198,414 downwards.
GAGATCGCATAAAAAATACTCTCTTTATCTTAAGTTAGTCTAAGTACGGTTTATAGATCTGGACCTAAATTTTAAAAGTATGATAGAATACGTCATTATATCCAACAAGTTAGTGCGGACATCCAAGACCACATCGCCATTTACCATCATGATGTAATAAACATTTAGATTGTACGAGTAGTAACAAATTAACTTAAAGGTATTTAAAAAAAGAAATTGTTTTCGTGCTACAAACAACGACCACTACGCGCCTTACGGTAAGTGGCCATCGTAGCTGACATAAGAAAGAAGAGAAGAAGAAGCAGGAGATTAATAATATAATAATGTTATAGTAAGATTATATAATTATGTCTCTAAATAAATCGAGCGTCAAATACTAATGCCCACTCACAATCTACAATAACATACGGGTATTATGTGATTAGGATTAGGAATAAATTATAGTCTTTTAAATAATATAATTATGTATCAGGAAAATAGTTGAAATATATATAATATAACAAAATGTTGCAGCCCTACAATAATATGATCGGTATATTATGTAATGTGAAAAAAGGTTGAAATACAAAAACAACAATAGGGCAACCCTGCAAATATCGCGTATCCTCAGTATCCTGTGATATTACGTAACAGCTCAATAGATATAAATCGTATAGTGTTGAGCCTCTACCTACAGTATACATGAGCGACTGGTTGGGTAACATTTACTTTCATTCATTTTTTGAGGTAAGTACCAGTTTTGGATGATTCTTGACTTTTGGACGATACGTATTACTCGTAATACTTTTGTCGTATTAAAAGATATTAATGTAAGTTTCTTCAAAAAAGCTTATAAATAACGACGAAATTCAGGTACACATGAAAATAGGGGTGTTATGCAGTAAACATTTTCCTTTTGCTGATATTATGATCAAGCATCTTGAAAAAATATGTAAAATATTTTTTAAGAAATGTTATGAGCGATCGGTTACTATCCTTTTTAGGTAATATAAACATGATTCTTTATAAACATACAATAAAATGAACATGACCGAAACCCTGGAATATCTACAAATAAACCCATCAAAATTTGAGCCAATTAAATTTGTCTTGACTAATTCTCTTCATGATGAGGATCTGATGATGAATAGGAGAGTAGCTGATAGAATACTAAGAGTAAACTCATTTTTAACCGACTTCAAAAAAATTATTTATCAATATAATCAAATTCGTAACGTCACTCTTAAAGCTAACTCATTAATTTTAATATGAATTAGGTAATTGATTCGCTTCTTATATTGAATAATGATTAGAAATTTTGCTGTCGGCACTTAAACTTCTGACTAATACTGTGTAAATACCATTATGCTAATAATAATAATGTACTTAGTATGGAGTAACTGCTGCAGGATAATTAATAAAAAAATTATACTTCAACAAGCTGACTCGGCAAACGTTTTTCTGCCAAATAAAAAACTGGATAGGGACACCCTAATCACGTGTATATGAAATACACTTTACGTCCTATTCCTATATCTACCAAATATACACAAAAAAACGAAATCTGTGCTGGGAGTTGGGACACATAGTAGAAGATTATAAGTACCTACTATTACATATTTCTTATTTATTTATTTAAACTTTTGACCCTTACAAAAAGTAAAAGGAACAAAGGCGGACTTAATGCTAAAAGCATTCTCTGCCAGTCAACCTTCAGGAAGTATCAAAACAACGATGGCGGTATTAAGGTAGTTCTTCTGCGGTTTCTTGGCGTTTCCTGAAAATTTCAACAACATTACATACTGATTATTATAAAGCAACTATCTGAGAGCTCTAGGAAAAAAAATATCAAAATATCTGCTCATTTGTGGACTCAACATGAAAAAGTAGGGTAAAGGAGCCTATTTTTCTAAATTTAAAAAAATGGTCAATATCTCGAAAACGGTGACACTTTTACTGAGGTAATTTTTTGACATATGATAGGTCAACCTTCAAGCTATCTGCCACCTTCCGTTGATCTACTACTTACGGGACACCCTGTATATTAGATTTGTATTGCTCTAAGTGCCCTACCTCACCGGGACGCCATGGCAACGTCGCCGGCTACGTATCCAAACAGTTTATATTGAATTTTGGCTATTGGCCACGTTGCCACACCGTCGCCAAGTGAGGTAGCCGCCATACATTTCAATATAAACTGTCTGGATACGTGGCCGGCGACGTCGCCTTGGCGTCCCGGTGAGGTACCGCACTAAGTGTATAATTATTGTTATCTTTATAACCAATAAATAATCTAAATTTTACTAACAAAAAATAACCGGCTTCAAAGTTACTCAAAAACTACTTGTCAGATCTCGTTCAAATTTATGTGGGATTACATGACAAACACCTGCTTTCGATTAAAAAAAGAATCATCGAAATCGGTTGACGTGATATTGAGTTATTCGTCCATTTGTCGCGCACATATTTAATACAAATTTAAGACTTATATGTATGGTTTTATCATGGATGTCATTGTCAGATCTCAATAAAATTTATATGCGACCACATGACAGCCACCAGCTTTCGATTAAAAAAAGAATCATCAAAATCGGTTCGCCCAGTCCAAAGTTATGAGGTAACGAACATAAAAAAATATATACAGTCTAATTATTGAGAACCTCCTCCTTTTTTTGAAGTCGGTTATAAAACAAGTTCCACTTGATGGTAAGTACCTAACAATAGACCAACGGAGATTCATGCTCTGGAGACTTGACAAGACTAAAATCAATAATTGTAATTTAGTCAAGTAGAGCTGGCCTCTCAATAAACGCTACTTCTAATTTTAAGCCATTAAAGTTTTATTTCCGTCTTACAATTAGTGAAAACCATAGAAGACATAATAGTACCTGTAAAAACTTCAAAAAACAGTCACTGATTTGTGCAAATACACTTTTATCTTGGAACTAACAATAAGCTTAAAACATTGTTATGTCTTCAGTATACCTAAAGGTCTTTGATTATTGGACTTTAAAATTAAAATAAACATCTCCTACGTAGCCTTGAACTCGGCCGCGAAACCTGAATAACAATCACGGCTCATAATAACGTAGTCACCGCATATCTTGTATAAAAAGCAGTCGTCGAGTGTTTTTGCATGAGATATATTGTATCAATCTAGTTATAGCACTTATAGCAACGTAAATTCAATAGTCTTAACAATTATACACAAATGAGACGGGTCTTGGTTACTAACTGGTCATCGGTTCATAGTCCCAACAGAATTATTACGATATTCATTTTACATGTCGAAAAATGAAGAACTTTTTGTACTTTGGAGGACTTGTTGAACATTCGGCCTTTTGGAAAGTTTTCGGTAGTAGTTTAGTGACTATTGTTAGTGATATGATAAATGTAATAGCCAATTTATTGAACAGTTTTTTAGAAGCGCTAGTTTTTTCTATGTACATGGATGGTGACTAATATACTATAATTTTTCCTATGAGCTGTTATTATTTTTGTAAATATGTATATTGAGAGGCCAATGTTAATATACCTACTCACTTGCGTATTTCTTTAAACTTTTTGGATTGATAATAATCGTTCGGTTTGACTTGATATAACTCTAAGCAGTTTGCAAATAGTTTGCTGCTTTGAACACTTTTGCTTACAAAACAATTGAAATACCATTTCATGTTTCTATGTGAGCAATTTAGACAAAGCTATCTTCCGAATGGTACAATACATAATATCTACTTACCTACCATTACATATGAGAACCGATGTGTAAGAGGATGAAACTGTGGAAGGTTTTTTAGTTAAAGTTTCGTTAGTTAATTTAAGGCTCTTATTAATTTTCTGAACATTTAGAAGGACAAATATGGACAAAAACGAGTAATACGGCAATTCGTTTATGTAAACTAGAAAAAGAAAAAGACCTAGAATCTAGCCCCGAGGAACACCAATTACAGATTGTGATCGCGATAATTTCATAATGTTATTTTTGCTTATATATTTAATTTTGCCATTAGTTTAAATGGGATGCAATCAAATCGAGTGAAATGTTCTTGATGTCACAGCAACTTAATTAGTACTTTTCTTGCTGAACACAATCAAACGCCTATGCCATAATTTTATTCTAAAATATTCTTCAGATATCTTTTCACATGCGTATGTATACATACAATTTTAGCTCTTGAAATAGAAGATAGTATCTATGGACAATAGTGTCTCTATTCAATTCAATGATGTTATAGAGCGGCATAATCAGTATTTATCTACAGAGACACGATCTACGGTATGAATTGCAGTCCTTGTTCCGGCGATGAGTCGGCATGTGTCGGCATCTATCCGTGAGCTTGGAATTTGACGGAACTAATTGCCGTCAATAGCTCGAGTTAGAATAATGAACTGAAAAAATAACATTGTTAGATTTTTTTATCGACATCAAAACGCATTTATTACGCGTGGGCATTTGTTATCTGTGAAGCTGGGTCGAAATGACAAACTAACACACCCTGTGGAATCGAAAAAACATCACATAATCAACATATTCATACAAAAATATTGGATCAAAAACTGAGTGCACAAAAAATTTAAATAGATTTTTTTATTCAGACATAAGCTCCATATTTATTGTATTATGCAATTTTAATTTATTGGAGTATTTTTAGTAATCTGTAAATTTTCACCGAGAGTAAATTTTTAATTTAAACTTCAAATACAAATCTGCAGCCACATTAATATAAACATTTTCTAAAATTGCTCGCAAAAAGGCCAATGCCTTTTTTAACATTTAATTTATTTCTTTCCTTGTTATATTATTCCTAATTCTTTTCATGTAGAGACACATACATACCCTCTTCGCTAAACATGCGATGAATGAATCCTTAACTAAGCTCAGTTTTTCACATGTGCTCAATTATATCAACATTCAACATCACATTTCAATTATCTCTCTGTGGCTCGGGTCGTTTGCTACGATATGTGGCTCCCTATTCGCCTTCGCAGGGATGCTCATATTCTTTCTCCTCTCACTGTGTACTTTTCAATCCAAACTATACTCCTTACCTTATAACACGTTTCTAGTTCCTCCACCTCACCTACAAACTCTTCGCCCCTTAAAAAATCTACGCCTTGCTACTCCTGCACTTTCGTCTTCCTTCTACCAACATTCCTTCATTGTCACAGCTGTCCGTCTCTTGAACGCCTTTCTGTATCCGTAACACAATCACATTAAATTCTTTTAAAAACAGTTAAAAGCCCATTATCTCCATATTTAATCAGTTTTACTCCTTCCTTCCCTCTCTCTTCCTCCGTATTTTTGTCATCCTAAATCCACATTAAAATGTTATCGCAATTTCCTTCATATTGTTCCTGCACCTTACCTCATCTACTCCTCTTTTCAGCACTTCACATCCTAATGTTGTCTGGAGGAGATCTCTGTGTAGCGATAACACCGCCTTTTTGTATTTTATATATTATTTGTCTACTTTTAGAGACTAATTTTACCTTTATAGAGTTTGAAACTATCCAACCGATATGCCCCAAAATGGCTTCATTTGAAAGGCAATAATGCGAATATGGTTTGAGACCACTAAAACAATGCATTTGGTATATTTTCGACTTTTTCCATACAATTTTTTTTGCGTAGTACGAGGTACACGCCGAGTATCCACTAGTTAGGAACAAATAAATATTCAGTATGTAATTCTGATAGCCAAATGTTTGAATGTCATGCCAGTAGCAACTATCAATACTTCCAAATGAGTACCTAATGGACTCACATATTAAATGTTTTATTCATGATTTTAGGGTTTGTTAAATAGGTGTATCCGAATTTAACTTGTGTGGAGAAGGCTCCGTTTAACTATTACAAAAGTTAAAATAATATTCAAATTCAAAATCATTCATATCATTGATACACTTATGCACGTCATTTTTTAATAAACCAGATTTTCGCAAAGGTACTTTGTCATGGAGGAAAAGAAAAGCCGTCAAGAAACTTCTTAGCACATCATATTCTTTAGGAAAAGGCGCCTATTTGCTTTTTACTTATGAAATATAACTAAATGATAACTTTCATTATGTGATATAATTACAGTGATATGTAAATGTTGTACACGCTTGAAAAATTTAAATACACCATTGAATTACTTAAATAATTCTAAACAAAAAATAACCGACTTCAAAATTACGGATAAGTCAAAAATTACTCGACAGATCTCGCTCAAATTTAAGTAAGACCACATGACAAACACGAAATTTCGATTAAAAAAAGTATCATCAAAATCGGTTCACCCAGTCAAAAGTTCTGAGGTAACAAACATAAAAAATACAGGCAAATTGGATACCTCCTCCTTTATTGAAGTCGGTTAAAAATATAAAATATTATGTATTTTAAATGCAAAAATATACAAATAAATTAAGTTGTTGATTAAATAACTAAATAATTTTATTCAAGTGAATTCAAATTAAGTGTGTTGATTTTGCAAATAATAAGGTGGTTGGACCATGGAAGGCCATGCTCCTTGTAAGGCCAATTATTTGAAAGTCGTAGTTATTGCCATCCGATGACAAATTCCTTCCACTTACACTAACATCCATCGACTCCATCGTATTCAAGTACAAAAAAACGCGGAGGCGAGCTTTGCTCAGTATTTTAGAATTGCTTAACAACGCGATCTACTGAAGTAACTCTGTGTCGTTAAAGCAGTTATTTGCTCCCAATAATAATAGTATTATGACACGCCAATAGATGTCAGGAAGAGTCAATGATATTGTTGCAGTTTTTCATTGCCTGAAAATACGGATAAAACGACATTTTCTAAAAATGAATCCTAACTAGATCGATTTATCGCCCCTAAAATCCCCTGCATACTAAATTTCATGAAAATCGTAGGCGCCGTTTCCGAGATTCCAAGAATATATTATTACAAGATTACAAGAATTAGATTACGAGACTTAGATATCAGCTGATAGGTATTTCGTCGCATAAAAATTTTAAATAGTACTCAGTAGTAATTGAAATTGGAAATTTATCCCATAGCGGGGTAAAATAAGGTTGCATGAGTAAAAAAACAAATTTTCTGCGAAGAAGTCGAATACATCAGCTCGTGTACAAACAAAGTTATAAGTTTCTTATCTAATCGATATACATAGGTACCTATGTAACGCATTCTCAAGTTCAGTTCCTATTAAACACGCTTCTAAACAGTGACTTTGATCAGTTCACCTGCTTAATGGTGGTCACTCACGGTCATTCCATCGCGTCATTTTTGGAGCCACACCAAGCGACATATGTCAAAATGGCGCAATTCGACATACAAATTTTTTAAATCACGCCATCAGTTTTTCACATTCACGATCAAATTTTGGCTGTATATCACGCCATTTGACGCGATGGACTGACCGTGAGTGGCCACCATAAGCGTTCTCGTAAATGCAGCCACTAAGGGTAATACGTAGTCGTATCACATAAAACATCAAATAAACCTTGCCCGTGCGATGTGGTCACGCATCAACAATATCAGCTGATTGACGGATGACCGCACGTCACATTGACGTCGCCGGCAACATGGCTGACAAAATGGCGGAGGCGCGTGTGATATTAATAATATTATTGTTTGTGTGTACGTGTGTGAAAGAGACGGTATGTTGTGTTTAATGTTAATTATTTGCCGAGATTACCTATGCAAATAAAAATTGCTTCATTATGATTTTGTACCTAGTAGGTTAAATAGGTAGCAATTTATACGGTGGTTTCTGGAAATATGACTTAAATAGTCATTTTGCTTGTATAAAACGTAACTATTTATTTTGGGTATGTCGTCTTCTCTAGAGCGAATCTTATAATTATGTTGTTGGATTGTTTATAATATTCTCCCAGCCAATATACGTATACAGGGCGTATCTAGTAATCCTAGTAAAGCCATTCAGTCTAGGCCATCATTTATCGATAGGACACTTTATTTTTTAGTTAACTATGCTCAGTGCTTATTATATGCTATTTATCTTTTCACGTTAAATATTAGAAAATTCACTTCACACTCTTAAAACAACAGTCACTGGCCAACACAATTGATGACGCATGGAGAGCAGGAGCTATACAAATAAATGTTATTATCAGCATTGAAGTATTATTACTAGCGTATAGAACAGACACCGCGAACACAATGTATGTTCCAATGAATTGAAGCCGCGCGGCTGCATTTACAATGGATTCGTTTGATTTTGAAAGGAGAACGGGGGCTCAATTTTGAAAATAGAACTTCCCGGCGGGAACACACATTTTGTTCGAGATGTCTCTTCTATGACATTATACTTCAATGATTATCAGCTATAAGTTTACATTGGTCGTTACAAAGTTTTCATAGACGCACGTTGTATGCACTAATTTACATAGAACACGTGACGGTGGTGTGGCAGACGTTAATAAATGAATAAAATTGTGCCAAAGCGTGGCTACATATGTACTGCGACACGTGTTAGCGATATCGTATCCTTAGGCAGCTGTCTAGGCCCATAATATTGCGAGTATGTACTAGTACTACTTTAATATCGCTTTTGAGGGCAGTAACAAAGTCTTAGGTACCCTTGTATTTTCCTGAAAACACTGACTTGGCTTGGCTTGGCTTCTACCCATTGATGACCCACTACTGACGACGAGTCTCTCCTTTCGAGAAGGCCTAGATAATGCTCTACCACGCTGATCCCGTGCCGATTGGTAAAGGGGATAGTGGCCAACCCAAGTGTCGAAAGTACTTCAGCCGCCTGAGAGCCTCCGACATGGCTTAACGACTGTTATTTTACGATAATAACCGGGATATACGACTTTACGCGCCCTCCGAAGCACCTGAAAACAATAATACAATACGATAAATGTTTTGATTGTTTCAACATAGTCTACTCGATAAGTTCAAAATGGTTGAAATTAGAGATACTGCTCTTAAAAATACGTGCGATAGCTCATTCTGTTCGGAATGATGTCTAGAAAAATGTTTCGGAAGCGTTTACCAGCACGTAAAAAATTGCAAAAGTTATTGACAAAATAAAGTTGAAAAAAAAAAGTATTTTGTTTTTGGTAATCACTTCGAAACTATTAATATTTAAGAAATTTTAAAACAAGATTCTTAAAGTAGAGGAAATTTCCAAACAATGACTCGCGACTCTCGGAACTCTATCTCCATTATTTATAACTTTAATTTAACGCTGAAAATGGGTCTCCACGCTGCATTTTTAGGTTGCGCGTGCGGTGTCAAAACCGAGTTCGTCACACTCAATAATTTTTTAAGGTATTAATTATTAATTTAAAAAAATAAAAAAAATATGGTGTATTCGAAACACTTCAAAGAATTTGCTCCCGTAGGAAATTTTGCTTAAAGTTAATTTTTCAACAAGTTAGACGATTGTTAATTAACTAAATTTTCTCGAACTTCTATTTTCATTGTACATTAAAAAAAATGTTTAAGTAATTGTCCTATAAATTTTTCGCTTCGTGGAGCCCTTCTTATATACATGCTTAACGAGATCACGTCATAAAAGTTTAAAAAGTTTTAATACTTTGTGTATAATAATTTTATAAGTTAAACAAACAATTTTTTCGTTTTTTTATCGAATCGAAATTAAAAAATTGAAAAATGTTTTTATCTGTACTTTGTTATACATCGTTGTTTTTTTTATTTTAAGGTGTTTCAGAAAAAATATATAAAAAAGTTGAGAATTTGTTTATAAAAAATTGTTAAGTTAAAAAACAATGAAATTGTTGATAAAAAAATTTTTTTTTTACATTTCTATTAAAGATGGTTAATTATAATTTTTAAGAAAAAAAAAAATTAACTAATTATTCAAACAATAGAAATATTAAAAAACAATTATAAACAATTAAATATCATTATTAAGAAAAAAATTTTTTTTTCAAAAATCATAATGTTTTGTAAGGAATAAGATATTAAGAAATTTTTTCTTGAAAGCATTGAAATAGTCTATTTGTTTATAAAAAAAAATTATAAAAAAATGAGGGAATTTTTTTTTTCAAGTCATTAAATGTCTTTTATGAATGCCAAAACGATTATGTAATAATAAATTGAGAAAAAAATATTTTCAATAATATTATTTGGATTTTTCATTTTTTGTTCAACTTATAAAATTATTATACACAAAGTATTAAAACTTTTTAAACTTTTATGACGTGATCTCGTTAAACATGTATATAAGAAGGGCTCCACGAAGCGAAAAATTTATAGGACAATTACTTAACATTTTTTTTAATGTACAATGAAAATGGAAGTTCGAGAAAATTTAGTTAATTAACAATCGTCTAACTTGTTGAAAAATTAACTTTAAGCAAAATTTCCTACGGGAGCAAATTCTTTGAAGTGTTTCGAATACACCATATTTTTTTTATTTTTTTAAATTAATAATTAATACCTTAAAAAATTATTGAGTGTGACGAACTCGGTTTTGACGCCGCACGCGCAACCTAAAAATGCAGCGTGGAGACCCATTTTTAGCGTTAAATTAAAGTTATAAATAATGGAGATAGAGTTCCAGAGTCGCGAGTCATTGTTTGGAAATTTCCTCTACTTTAAGAATCTTGTTTTAAAATTTCTTAAATATTAATAGTTTCGGAGTGATTACCAAAAACAAAATACTTTTTTTTTTCAACTTTATTTTGTCAATAACTTTTGCAATTTTTTACGTGCTGGTAAACGCTTCCGAAACATTTTTCTAGACATCATTCCGAACAGAATGAGCTATCGCACGTATTTTTAAGAGCAGTATCTCTAATTTCAACCATTTTGAACTTATCGAGTAGACTAACATGTTAGGTACAGACTGGCCGGTTATAAAAGTGCCGTGGTTTATACAGGTAGGTATATTTATGATAATTTTTTAGGAGTGTGTGCTAACATCGGTGCAGTCTTTCGTTGTTGCGTTTGGCTCTCGTTGTGTTACTGTGCGATTTTGTGTGTGTTACCTTTTTTACGACCCTATTTACACCCCTGGACCTCGATATCTTCCTCACCTGACGACCTTTGCTTTCTAGCACTAAAGGTCGCTATGATGCGGACGAACGGACATGACGAAACTATAAGAGTTCTGTTTTAACTACGGTACCCTAAAAAGGACGTTTTAGAGTTTAGACCATAGCTAGGTAAATATTCTTATTTTATATCAAAGTTAGATCATTAATAAAAAGTTCCAGCATTTTTGGACTTCGTAGACTTTAAATCGTATGAATTTTTTTCTAAACTTACAGGTACTTTTTCTGCTATACGTTATATTATTATACAAGAACTCTCATTATCAAGTTTTTAGGGTTCCGTAGCCAAATGGCAAAAAACGGAACCCTTATAGATTCGTCATGTCTGTCTGTCTGTCTGTCTGTCTGTCTGTCTGTCTGTCTGTCTGTCTGTCTGTCTGTCTGTCTGTCCGTCCGTATGTCACAGCCACTTTTCTCCGAAACTATAAGAACTACACTGTTGAAACTTGGTAAGTAGATGTATTCTGTGAACCGCATTAAGATTTTCACACAAAAATAGAAAAAAAACAGTAAATTTTGGGGGTTCCATACTTAAAACTAAAACTCAAAAATTTTTTTTTCATCAAACCCATACATGTGGGGTATCTATGAATAGGTCTTCAAAAATGATATTGAAGTTTCTAATATCATTTTTTTCTAAACTGAATAGTTTGCGCGAGAGACACTTCCAAAGTGGAAAAATGTGTGTCCCCCCCCCCCCCCCCCCCGTAACTTCTAAAATAAGAGAATGATAAAACTAAAAAAAATATATGATGTATATTACCATGCAAACTTCCAACGAAAATTGGTTTGAACGAGATCTAGTAAGTAGTTTTTTTTTAATACGTCATAAATCGTAAACCGCAATTTACCTCGATCAAAGTTACAACGAACTTCAAGAACTTTTATATTATGTTACTTGCTGCTACGGAACCCTTCATGGGCGAGTCCGACTCGCACTTGGCCGCTTTTCAATGTATGGTAAGTGACCATTGTTCTTTCCAATATGATATTCCCCAGCGTCTATTCATTAGTAGAGCTCGTAACGAATAGTAAATATTTAACATTTATAATAACGCTTCACAATCATAGCCCCATAATGCCATGGACAACACACTAGACAAGGACATTCACACCCAGACCGAGAACAGAAATTCAAACTCATCATTCAAATTTCCGCCTCGCTGGAAATCGAACCCAGGACCGGTAACCATTGCGCTACACTGGCCGTCACATTGGCTTGAACCAAGTGCCAAGTAATGAATTTTTTCTCTTACACCCCAAAATTTATAAGTATATTTTATATAAAAAAGAATTTAGTGCAAAAATGTCTCTATGTCTACTAAAAGTGATTAAATTATCATTATATCAAGATCAACTCTTTTAATTACCATTTCAAGCTTTTTGTGCATGGTACTTTTTGTTTGCTTCTTTTTTCATTTCGTTCATCTACCTGCAACAACCCTATTGTTTCCGGGCATGGGGCGTTTCAATGTGCTAAGGGGTAGCTTGCTATATTGCATAAATGCAATAAATGGACTTTTTGTTGGAATCTAAACTTTAATGTTAAGGGTTGTTGAATGTTTGTTTTGTGGCTTGTTATTGTTAGAATTTGTTACGTTATATATCTGTATTAGGTTACCCTGTGATGTTAAATATAAGTGTTACACAATACACACACAATATGAATGGCGGAGGTTGCACGTAAAATAATGATTGTCAATCAACAACCTATTGGAATGGGATTACGATGGGTGTTATTTGTAGGAACCCAGGCTATAGTGGGTTTCACTTAATCTACACTTCGTTAAAATTTGATATTTTTCTTCAAGTACAGACTTATGGAGTAGTGTGTGGTAGTATTCCCTAGGTCTCCTCAACAGGAGAGACCCGCGCTCTAGTGGCCAATGCCCCGCAGTGTTCCACTAATGCATTAATCCCGCATTTACTTCTCTTTACATTACAATATGATTGCAATTACTCGCGCCATATATTGCAATGTTTATGATATGCACAAGCAATGCAATTCGCAAGATGTCCTTTTTGATTTCGTCTTTAAACAAGCCGTCTTCATCTGACTCATCTACATTTGATAATATCAACGGTGTAATAAAATTCAGCTTGCATTTGATATTTAAGGTTCTCGACCCCGATATCTACTTGCATATAATTTTAGTTCTATACGAAGGCCGACTTTAGTAGTGAAATATATCCTATATATGTTTAAGGAAACCTATCTTAGTCTCTATAAATTAGTAGGTACATATAGTTAGTTCAGCTTATTCCTATTTATATCTACTCAGGTTTTGAATTTTTATGAGCTGCATATTTTTTCTGCTCCCAGTTAGAAGTAGGTACGGACCGGCTTAACTTCTTTTAATTCGCTATAACTGCTTAAAGAAAACTAGTTTTTTTCATGTAGGTACCTAGTGTAAAGATGAATAGATTCAGGTAAAAAACTCAACAGACAAGCTGAACTGACTCACGAGTGCTCCAAAGAGTTTCATTTTTATCTCGTACCTAGGTATCTACTAGTCATAAGCCGATGCTTCGCATATATGCAGAACAATTTTATTTTTCTGTCAGAGTCGCTTCGTTCTATTTGTTACCTACGCGGTGCACACGCACTCCAGTTAACATGATTTTTCCAACATAATCAAGAAACAGCGTCATAGTTCAGCAAAACACAAACCTTCCTATTATAAATTAATTCTATACATTTCGAATTATATAGGTACACTGAAATCTCTCCCATGAAACATTCCTCGTATTAAAAAACTGTATGAAAATTTTGATGATTTTGAGTTAATTGCGAACTTAAAGACAGATACACCACATGAATAAGAGTAATTCACGTTTTCAAGCGGCGACGGAATTAATTTTATCATAATTATGATAGTGAAGGAATATGAAACATACACACGCATAAATATTTTACGTATGTATGTTTTATATGTATGTACCTATGGCTTTTCTTCTCCTTCGTGACAAAGCACCCTTCTGAAATGCTGGTAGATTAAAAAAATATGACGTGCATAAGTGTTTTAGTGATACCTTTATGAATAAAATATTAAGAATTTTTTTAAATGTTGTAATTTTATTTATAGACTTCGACTTAGGTATGTATACTCGATACTGTGAATTTTAAGATGTTATTCTAACTGGATTGAGGTTTAAGTACTTCCATCATCATGAATCATATTTATAAATATACACCTATCATTACTACTCGGCTACTGTCGCATATCATGTAACACCTGTATGACATTTACTACATGTATACTTTAAACGAATCATCCTCACCGAATAGACAGATGGGCATAGCGCGATCTAGACACGCGGAGCGTGTCAAGTCAATTTCTTAGCTAACAGAATTGACGAGCAGCACCGTGTGTAATAAACTCTTCTTTATAGCATGCATCGAAGACATGAGATGATGCACTCGTCTTGTTATAATTTATGATGCTTATAAATATTGCAGGTTCTGCACCAGAAGTTATCTTTCAGCACCACCATGTTACCACACTTACCACTTATTCAGGCGCTTCTGTCGGTCGTAATGTACGCTTTACACAATTAACTTGTTAAAAATCAATAATTAATTAATAACACTGAATTCCCGAGAAGCAGTTTGAAATGGAAATAAAATATTAAGCGAATAAAAAATGATAATAATGGTGATTTTATAGTAGGTATATAGTATAGCCCAGTCTTGGCGTCAATCCATTAATGTGAGACATTAATCGCTATAACAAGGCATTATCATAACTAATTACTCATAGAGGCTTAGGTGGAACAGGCGGGTTATAATGCTCAAGCCCAAGAAATCATCTATTTCCACCCGTGACAAAATTTAAAAAAAATTGATTTAATTTCCTTGCAATTGGTGCAAACTGCAAGCCCCCCAAAAACACAAAAATATTCCGCCACGCTTGTCCAATCCGGTCTGTATCCAAGTCTAATTTCTTCTTTACAATTTAAAACTTCTAATACACTAATTTTGTTACTACTGTTGTTAGTTACAAAAATTGTTGCGGCAAAATAATATTTCTATAAAAAATACATTTAAATTTTTTTTGTAGGTAGGTAGTAAGTAGGTACCAATTTCAGAACTGTTTTCACAGAGTAGGAATAATTGAGTTTTAATCTAACATAGTACAACATTACCGTTTTTTCGTAGGGAAATTCAACATACAACAATACCTACATTAACTACAATGTCCACAATCGCATTTCTGAATAATTTTGGTAGGTCAAGAGTTTTCTGATCGTATTTACAAGCTCTACGACTCTACGTGTATAGATATGTGGTATAGAGATATGTACCTCTATGTACATTCTGTAATGTCCTTATTTCATTCTCGCACTTCTGGATAATTTTGGTATGAAATCAAGACATAATCTGATCGTATCAACAAGCCCTACTTAAGTCAAGCGCTCGTTGCACTGCCACGGCCAGGGCTGCGTTGACCTTGGACCGCATAGCAACAGCGCGTTAGTGTTCTGAGTTCTGTATGCACGTTGTATAAACTATTCATATCGTCGTATCGTGCATAACTTCAAACATTCACGGCGATTTACAACCAGCCAGCTAAGAGTATTCCGGTTGGTTACAATTTGAAAAGCAAAACTGTCAAAATGCGTGCTTTTACATGTTTTCTGTGTTTGATTGATGAAAATGTAGATCATATTATGTATGTGATTTACTTACTTTTTATAATAACAATAATATCTTACAGACCTCTTATGTTCTGTTAAAAATAAAAAGTCTTAGAATTATATAGAAATTATATCTTAACATATATAAATTAGACTAGCTGTTGCCCGCAGCTTTGCACGCGGAAATTATGCTTATCATATTATTTATTATCCCTTACAAAAGAAAATTTAAAAACAGGTTCATTTATATTGACGTACTTATATTTAGGAATTTACATACTGAAACTTACGATACAATCACAGATTATTCCTCCGGGAGCGGGTTTGGAATAGTAAACAACATTAACTTTTTTCTTTTCCCTCTCCCTCTCCCTCTCCCTCTCCATCTCCCTCTCTCCCCTTGCCCTCTTCCTCTCCCGCTCCCTGTCCCTTTTCCTCTCCCGCTCCCTGACTCACACCCCTCACTCTCCCTCTTCCTGTCCCAGTCCCTCTCCCTTTCCCGCTCGAGGTCCTTCTCCCACCACATATCCCTCTCCCTCTTCCTCTATCGCTCCCAGTCCCTCTCCCGCCCACACCCGCGCCCTCTCCCGATTTCTGTCCCGCTCCCACTCCCTCTCCCGCTCCCTGTCCCTCTCTATCTGCCTCTTCCGCTCCTTCTCCCTCTCCTGCTCCCTGTCCATTCTTAACTTAAAAAATGACGAAGTTGCTTACTAAGTTCATTCCCCTAAATTAACTCTTTAAGGGATGATTTTCCGAAAAAAATAAAATCTAAGTTAACTTTTGTTTATTACTATAAACTTACATAAAAAAAAAACATATATTTTATAACTCTAAAATTGGCGAAGTTGATTTGTATGTAGTTGACTACCAACCCCTATTTTTAGGGGATGAATTTCGAGAAAACAGTGATACAGTTATTTTTTGTGTCTAACTATAAGCTTATATAGAAAATTTCACCCTTCTTACTTTAAAAATGACGAAGTTGCATACTAAATTAAATTCACTTAATTAACCCTTTAAGGGATGATTTTCCGAAAAAAATTGTTAAAGTTAACTTTTGTTTATTACTATAAACTTACATAAAAAATTTCATATTTATAACTCTAAAATTGGCGAAGTTGATTTGTATGTAGTTGACTACCAACCCCTATTTTTAGGGGATGAATTTCGAGAAAACAGTGACACAGTTATTTTTTGTGTCTAACTATAAGCTTATATACAAAATTTCACCCTTCTTACTTTAAAAATGACGAAGTTGCATACTAAACTAAATTCACTAAATTAACCCTTTAAGGGATGATTTTCCGAAAAAAATTGTTAAAGTTAACTTTTGTTTATTACTATAAACTTACATAAAAAATTTCATATTTATAACTCTAAAATTGGCGAAGTTGATTTGTATGTAGTTGACTACCAACCCCTATTTTTAGGGGATGAATTTCGAGAAAACAGTGACACAGTTATTTTTTGTGTCTAACTATAAGCTTATATACAAAATTTCACCCTTCTTACTTTAAAAATGACGAAGTTGCATACTAAACTAAATTCACTAAATTAACCCTTTAAGGGATGATTTTCCGAAAAAAATTGTTAAAGTTAACTTTTGTTTATTACTATAAACTTACATAAAAAATTTCATATTTATAACTCTAAAATTGGCGAAGTTGATTTGTATGTAGTTGACTACCAACCCCTATTTTTAGGGGATGAATTTCGAGAAAACAGTGACACAGTTATTTTTTGTGTCTAACTATAAGCTTATATACAAAATTTCACCCTTCTTACTTTAAAAATGACGAAGTTGCATACTAAACTAAATTCACTAAATTAACCCTTTAAGGGATGATTTTCCGAAAAAAATTGTTAAAGTTAACTTTTGTTTATTACTATAAACTTACATAAAAAATTTCATATTTATAACTCTATAATTGGCGAAGTTGATTTGTATGTAGTTGACTACCAACCCCTATTTTTAGGGGATGAATTTCGAGAAAACAGTGATACAGTTATTTTTTGTGTCTAACTATAAGCTTATATACAAATTTTCGCCCTTCGTACTTCAAAACTGACGAACTGTCCATACTAACTTTTGCACTCTTAATTAACCCTTTAGGGGATGATTTTCCAAAAAAACATAATACTCACAAATTTCGTTTCTAGTCTGGAGCTAATATGTACATTTTCATGTTTTTAACTTCAAAAATGAGGAAGTTGCCTACTAAGTTCAATTCAGTAAATTAACCCTTTAAGGGATGATTTTCCAAAAAAATATATTAAAGTTAACTTTTGTTTATTACTGTATACCTACATAACAATTTTCAAATTTATAAATCTAAAACTAAGAAAGTTGGTTTGTATGAAAGTGTCTTCTAACCCTTATTTGTACCCCTTAGGGGATGAATTTCCAAAAATCCGTTCTTAGGGGACGTCTCCTTAGCATAAACTATCTCCCTGCCAAATTTCATCTTAATCGATTCGGCAGTTTCTGAGATTTTTTGTTTAATCAGCGGTGTGTCGCTTTTCAATTTTATATATATAGATACGTGTCACGTTGTTTGTCCGCGATGGACTCCTAAACTACTTAACTGATTTTAATCAAATTTGCACACCGTGTGCAGTTTGATCCAACTTGAAAGATAGGATAGCTTACATCTCAAAGTAAAAAAAAACTTTTGACAGAACGAAGTCTGTCCGGGCAGCTAGTAGAACGATATAGAAACGTACAATTTAACCCTCTGTCATAACACCGTTCTATATTTTTTATTTCATCATGTATTTTTTCATTTATATCCTATCTATTAGGTTTTTCCACTATAAGTATCAAATCGGTAAGATATAGAGGCGCACGGATGAGTGTATGTAAATACAGTAAATCATGAGTAAACATAACACAATTTATTAATATGACAATGTGTTCGCAGAGTGCAGTCTGTGCAGTGTTCGTTTACACTACACTAGTACGTATTTATGTGTTTGTATGCACTTTTGCAGTATGTGCATCTGTTGCTAAGTGCGCCAAACCTCAAGGACAGTCAGTAATTAGGTAACTCTACATACATGATACAAAATATATCATCCTCATATTGAAATAATTTTTTTAATTTACCACTTCAAAATTTAAATTTTATGTACCAAATAGGTACTAATGGCACCTAGGTACCTAATTAATTATAAATTATTAAAGTTACTATAAAAATAGTTGAAGTGAGTTGTCTAATTTACTAAGACAAAATAAAAAACACTTAAGAGGCAAAAAACTGAGTAAATATTTCAGTGCTATGTAAAATAAATCATGACTCAAAAGATTTAATTTTAGTAATAATATTCAAAGTAATTGGATTATAAGGTTTAAACCTAACAGAACTTCACTACATTGCCTAAAAAGTACGTTTCCAAAAGCTTACAAAATGAATCGGGAGTAGCAACGCCTCGTAAGTCGTAACTTAGTTCAAACAAGACTATAGGACTCGTAGACCTATAGCTATAGCTATATATATCCGGCTACAAATAAGACTGGTAAGACTATACCTATACTTTAACAGATAATAATAACTTAATGTGTTTCTTGTCTATTTAAAAAAAACGATGCACATTTTATGAACAAGCGTGCTATAAAATAACAATGCTCTTCAACCAATGAGTCAGCCCGCGAGATATAGGTAACTGGGTTTTTCTAGATCGTTGTATATATCCCGGTCCGTGTATATAGGTCGCCACGAACCCGCCGTAGCTTATATTAAGACCGCAAGATGTAAGTATATCGGATGTCCACGTATTCAAGGTCAGCTTGTCTCGTTATAAAGTGTTTACTTGTGCACAATGCAATGTGCGAAGTAACTAAAGAATATATTTTTAACATAAAGGACTCTTTTTATCTGGCCTATGCCCTTGGATATGGTTGCCATATGCCGGATTAGTTCTGAGTTTTCAGCATGGAGCAATTTAACACATATCATAAACATAGCACTACCCCAAAAGTCTCCTCATTGCCGCTGGTTGGCTGGAAGAAAATGCTGTGTTAGCATTAAGCCCGCCTTTTGTACCATATTTTTTTTTGTGTGCAATAAAGTATTTTCATTTCATTTCATTTCATGGAGGATAAAGTAGAAGGAGGGCCATCTCTGTGTATGAAAAGTGTCCGTAAAAACGCGTCCAATTACGGGGGGCGCTGCGGTGCGGTCTACAACAGCTAAGTATAATATGTCCGAATATTTATTTATCAGACACTAGCGCCATTCTGAAATGGACATTATTGGAACCTCTATTTTCAGTAAACAGCTGGACTCTTTTTCAACCTTCCCCTCTTATGAGATGGCCCTCCTTCTATTCTACCTTTCAATGTTCAATGGTTTTCAGGATTTTTAGGCTTATGAAAGTGTTCAATCCTTTATCACTGGTCGGTGTGAAAGAAAAAGTAAAACCCTTCCAAAATTGACACTTAATGTAAAAGGAAAAATATCGCGAGTTGCGTCAACTCCGTTGTAGAAGATCGGTAGAATTCACGACGTTCGTGGAGTTTCCATCATCAGAAGACCATAACGTTTATGGTGCTGTCCTCCGGCCGTGCCGTGAAAGAAAGAAGCAGTCGTGCGCAGCGCAATCCTGCGACATTGGATGTTAAGGTTGGTGGGTTCTTTCTTACTGATTTTGGTATTGGATTGGACATACTACCAACCTACTGCTTCATACATACATACATACATTTATACAGTCCACATTACATACATCGAAGGATCGCCCCTGCGATTACCGCACAATTTTTTGTGGCCTTCGAGCCGAACATAGAGTAGGCAATTCTTTATTCATTTATTTTATGTGACATAATATATTTAGTTTGCACGTTGCAATGGCTAAAAAGGGTCAGAAGGTTCAGGAAGTGTACGAGGAGTGCATAGGTGATGTTGAATTAAACGTTTTAATCAACAAAAAGCAAAGAATTTTTGAACAATTACAAATAATATCTGACATGTCATTAAATGTAAGTGACAGCAATGTTCGTGAAATGTTTCTATTGCGTGTCACGGATATAGATGAACTACGTTCATCTTTCGAATTATGCATTTTTGAAATTTATAAATGTCAGTTACAAGCTGGTATGAAAACCATATTTCAAAGTCAGGAATTGAATAGTTTTGATGAGTTGTATTTCCGTATAAAATTGATTTCTTCAAAATTACTAGCGAACGTTAAAACTGAAAAAACACAGTCGTGCATCGAATCTAGGCCACGTCTTCCAAAATTGGAGTTGTTTTGTTTCGATGGAAATATTGAAAATTTTAATACCTTTTACGAGACATTCTGTTCGTTGGTTCATAATCAGCCTCAGATACCAAAAATAGATAAATTTCACTATTTACTCTCATGTATCAAAGGTTCCGCTTTGAACATAGTCAAAAGTATTCCGATATCTTCCAATAATTATGATATAGTTTGGCAAGCTTTACTCGACAGGTATCAAGATAACCGAATGTTAGTTGGGAATTATTTAGATAAAATGTTAAACTTTACACCTATTGCGAAGGAATCATCCTTTCAGTTGAATAATTTCATAGAAAACTTTGATAACTCATACAAAGCTATACAATCTCTTAATATTGAAGATTTGAATAGTTACATTCTGTGTCATATAGCATTACGCGCCTTGGATCCATACACTCGTAGGTCATTTGAACAAAGTATCAATCAGAAGTCGATACCAAAATTCTCTGAATTGATTACTTTTGTCACTAATCAAATAAAAGTGTTGGATCATTCTAGTTCATATGGTGCTAGTACAAGCAACCAAAACGTTGTACAGAATAAACGTCAACCAGATGTAAGTAGGTTTACGGCGCGAACTAGAAACAGTGCACAGAAAAACTACGCGCATGCATCGTCATCAAACTCAAAAAATAATTTATCTTGTTTGCATTGCGGAGACAATCACATGATATATCGCTGTGCTCAATTTCGTAAATTGAGTGCTTCGCTACGAATCAGCCGTGCTGATGAGTTGAAGTTATGTCATAATTGTCTTAAACCTAATCACACTGTTGAACAGTGCAGGAGTGAATTTAAATGCATTATTTGTGAGCGACCACATAACTTATTATTGCATCAGGACGTAACGAAAACGTTTCTCGCTTCCTCTTATGACTCCGGTAATGCATCGATTCCTGTAAGCGCACCCGCCCAGTCGGGAGGCCCTTCAACTGATAATAATAACAGTTACAGTACGGTTTTGTTGGGTACCGCGATTGTTTATATTTTAGATAACTTTAACGTCTATCAACCATGTCGCGTATTAATTGATTCCGGTGCACAATCCAATTTTATTTCCGCTGCATGCTTACAACGTTTAGGTTTATCTCAACGTAAATGTCCATTTAGCATTTGCGGGTTAGCTGATGGTTTAGTTAAGAACTACGGCATGACGTCATGTAGCTTAAGGCCGCGTCACACTGATAAACCTGTTTTTAATATTGATGCTGTTATTCTTCAGAAAGTAACTTCAGATCTACCTACCATTAAAATTCCTGAGCATATAATAAAACAGTATGATAATTTATTTTTAGCTGATCTTCATTTCTATAAGCAATCGCCAATTGATTTAATTTTAGGCGGTGACGTTTTTCCCCATATTTATAGTGGGAAGAAAATTATTATGGGTCCCAATATGCCAGCCGTGCTGGACAGCATATTTGGGTATATTATAACAGGTAAATTAGTTACACCGTCGACTAATGACGTCACGGATGTGAACGTTGTAGCGTCTACAACGTTGGTGTCGTACACCACTGATGATCATTTAAATGATACTCTTAAGCGATTTTGGGAAATAGAATCCTCGCCGTGCGATGTTCCTTTAAATCCCGATGATGAAGTCGCTGAAAAACTATATATTGAGAAACATTATCGTGACGAGAGTGGCCGATATGTTTCACCTATTTTATTAAAGCCAAATCACGAACCGTTAGGTAATTCGTATGACATAGCCTTTAGGAGACTCACGCATGTCGAGCGCCGACTTGCGCACTCACCCGAGTTCCGGAAGGCTTATTCTGATTTTCTGAAGGAGTACGAGTCACTGGGGCATATGGAGCTATATCGTGGTACGGAGCCGTCTAAATATTTTATACCACATCACTGTGTGTTACGGCCTTCTAGCTCCACAACACCGTTGCGTGTGGTCTTTGATGGATCACAGAAAACTAGTACTGGGGTGTCACTAAATGACAACCTTTTGACCGGCCGTAAATTACTTCCAAATATTTTAAAAATTATTATTAACTTTCGTCTCTACGACGTATGTTTTACTGCGGACGTGTCAAAGATGTATCGAGCCGTGCTCATTAACCCAGCTGATAGGTGTTATCAACACATATTATGGCGTGATACACCGTCAGACCCAGTACAAGTTTACGAGTTGAAAACGGTCACTTACGGACTACGTAGCGCGCCTTACACGGCTATTCGCACGTTGCTTCAACTTGCCCAAGACGAACGGTCAGACTGTAAGGCTTCCCGAGTTCTAGAGGAGGGTGTCTACGTTGATGACTTTTTGTGGTCATGTCAATCTGTAGACGAAGCTTGTACCTTACAAGACGGTTTAATGAGTCTTCTGAAAAAAGGCGGGTTTGAATTACGTAAGTGGGCTAGCAACTGTCCCGAGCTACTGACACGAATGAAATCAGAACAAATAACGCAAATAAATTTTCAAGATGATACTTTATCATCATCCTTAAAAGTCCTAGGATTAACATGGTTGCCCTCATGCGACTTCTTCTCATTTAATTATAATTTAAAAGATAACGACGGAACAAAACGTTCAGTACTTAAGCTGCTTGCTAGTATTTACGATCCGGTTGGTTTTATTTCACCGTGTACTTTCGTTGCCAAATGTATCATGCAGGATCTTTGGAAACTGAACCTCGGCTGGAATGACCGTTTACCATATGAATTATTACAAAAATGGGATAAATTTATCGGTCAATTACCGATCCTTTCACAACTTCGCATTGAGCGACACCTTCTAGTGAATTCGTTTGTAAACGTGCAATTAATCGGTTTCTGTGATGCGTCATCACTGGGTTACGCAGCTTGCATATATCTTCGTAGTACTGACAAGGATGGGAACGTCAAAGTCAAACTATTGACGAGCAAATCTAGAGTTGCTCCATTGAAGCCGTTAATGTCTATCCCTAGGCTTGAACTTATGGCAGCCGTGCTGTTATCGAAGCTAGTTCGTTTTGTCGTACAAAACGTTAAAGATTTTAATTTACCAATAGTTGCCTTTAGCGACTCGAGTGTAGTTTTGTCGTGGCTACAGACTCCGCCATACAAGCTAAAAGTGTTCGTGGCTAACCGTGTTAGCGAGATTGTTGACGTGATTCCGCCCAATTGCTGGTTTCATGTAAACAGTGAGAACAATGCAGCCGACCTCTGTTCTCGAGGCGCGCTGCCTGAACAACTTATAGCAGTAGCGGACGAATGGTTTAGTGGCCCTGCATGGCTTGCTGGGGACCCGCGTAGTTGGCCAAGAAGTACATTAATTTTAAAAGAAAATGATATTATTCCAGAACTTAAAACTAACGTAGACACATTCACCTTTAATTCTTATAATTTAAATAACTTTAATGATCTCGAACATTCCTTTAATAAAATTTCATCGTTTAGTAAACTCGAGCGCGTAATAGCGTGGTGTCTTCGTTTTATAAATAATTTAAAATGTAAAAAATCTGATCGAACATTTGGTTCACTAAAGTCTTGTGAGTTAAAGCGGGGACATGATTTAATTATAAAAGTCATTCAAAATAATTATTTTTATTCTGAAATGCAAATGATAGCAAAGGGAACTCATGTATCATCCCTTCGCAAACTATCTCCCTTTATAGACCCTGATAATTTCCTCAGGGTGGGGGGTCGAATACAACAGTCGGATTTACCATATAGTATAAAACATCCGGCACTATTACCCAAGAAGTGCCACATAACAAATTTAATAATTGATTATTTTCATAAATTGTACATGCATGTAGGACCGCGCACCTTGCAAGGCATTTTGAATAATAAATACTGGATAATAAACGCTCGTAGTGTAATTCGTTCAGTTTTGTCGAAATGTCGGGCTTGTTTTAAATTTCGTCCATACTCCACACAGCCTATGATGGGTACGTTACCTGCAACTAGGCTTAAGGCCAACAAGGTGTTTGACCATGTTGGTTGCGATATTGGTGGTCCATTCTTTATAAAAGAAGGTATGCGGCGAAACGCAAAGGTTACTAAGGCATATTTATGTTTATTTGTATGTTTCTCTACAAAATCAGTGCACCTAGAGGTGCTCTCAGATTTATCTTGCGAATGTTTTCTGGCCACATTTGATCGTTTTGTGGCACGCCGCGGTCTCTGTACTTGCTTATATTCTGATTGTGGAAAAAACTTTATTGCGGCAGCTAAACATTTAAAAAACGTTACTAATTATTTTAATTCTACATCAAATTCTGATGAAATCCTTTCTGGATTATCCTCGCGAGGCGTCGAATGGCGCACGAACCCGCCTAATGCAGCTTCCATGGGTGGTCTGTGGGAGGCAGGTATAAAATCAGCCAAACATCATCTCTACCGTGTAGTAGGTGATAGGTCCTTGACTTTTGAGGAGTTGAGTACTTTATTTTGTAAAATTGAGGCGATTATGAACTCGCGACCATTATGCTCCCTTTCCAATAATCCTAACGAATTTGAAGTTCTGACTGCGGGTCATTTATTAATTGGACAGAATTTATTAACTGTTCCGGAATATAATTTTGAAGATGTACAGATGAATCGATTGTCACGTTGGCAATGTATTCAAAAGGCATCACAATCATTTTGGAAGCGATGGTCAAATGATTATTTGCACACTTTACAGCAAAGAGAAAAGTGGTTCACCTCAATTCCAAATGTTAAGAAGGGTGATTTAGTGCTTCTTAAATCTAACTTAACCAAACCTTTGCAGTGGCCTCTTGGCAGAATAGAAGAGGTTCACCCTGGTTTTGATAACATTGTACGTGTAGTTACTGTACGCACGCAAACTGGGGTTTATAAAAGACCAGTAAATAAAATCTGCCCATTGCCATATGCAAACTAAATATAAAATTAGGTTATTATTAGTTTAGGACTTAGATTAGGCACATACACTCAACTTTTTTACTTAACACTAACAAGTTTCTTTAATTTATTTTTGAATTATTTCGTAAATATTCAATACCACATATTATTAACACACTCATTCTTCACACACCGACACTATTAGGAAATCATCACACTGATTTCGGTGGGGGGTATGTTCAATCCTTTATCACTGGTCGGTGTGAAAGAAAAAGTAAAACCCTTCCAAAATTGACACTTAATGTAAAAGGAAAAATATCGCGAGTTGCGTCAACTCCGTTGTAGAAGATCGGTAGAATTCACGACGTTCGTGGAGTTTCCATCATCAGAAGACCATAACGTTTATGGTGCTGTCCTCCGGCCGTGCCGTGAAAGAAAGAAGCAGTCGTGCGCAGCGCAATCCTGCGACATTGGATGTTAAGGTTGGTGGGTTCTTTCTTACTGATTTTGGTATTGGATTGGACATACTACCAACCTACTGCTTCATACATACATACATACATTTATACAGTCCACATTACATACATCGAAGGATCGCCCCTGCGATTACCGCACAGAAAGTTATAACAGTATTTCGGTGCGGATAGATCTCAGGTTTTTTAATGCAGTGCGTGAGGTGATAGTGCACGAAAGTTTAGATGGTTGTAAATTCTCATTGTTCTAATTTTCGACAGTATTTCAGTACTTTTCTATGGATATCAGGTTTTTTCAGGAGTTTTCAATGTCCCACCTGGGTTGAGTAATTCTTGGGTACATTAATACCTAAATGTCTTTGGATGGATTAGCTTGCAAGTCAACCTCTTTGGGTATTAAAGATCAGACACTATCTGTCTTTCAGAATGTTCTAGTCGTAAATCTAAAACAAGAAACAAATGTTAAAACATGATTTAAGCTTGCCCACACGGAATGGATAAATAAGGTTATGCATACACATATTTACGAAATAATCGCGAAGCATGCACTTAGCATGTAGTGGGTGTACAAGCTGAATGAACAATTGACTCAATTATCCGATGATGACTTGCTCTTGTGTTTTTGCTGTTCACACGTAAATATGTACTATACTTATGTTCCCTGCTTGTTGTTAAGCTGATGAGATATTGAGTACTTATTCACTATTATAAGTATTGAGGCATTGAGGGGTTGTTTTAGAAATAAGAATATTTTCAAAGAGGCAGAATTCTGGTTCCTTGCTTTCGGTGGAAGTCCATGGGCCATAGGTTACCACTTACTATCAACTCATCAGGTTTCTTGTATGCATCTTTTTTACCTATTAATGTAAAAAAATTAAGAAAACAGTTTACCAACATTATATCAGGCTCTGCAATATTGTGACGAAAACACGTAAAAACATTTCACGGTCACTATTAGACAGGATGGCGATAGTTAGCCAGGCTGGGAGAGGAATCATACCATCTGTACCGTCGGAATCAACAGCACAGTACCATTACACAAAGACTTCTATGTGTACTACTAGACAGGCTGTTCTTAATTAAAAATGCAGCATAGCGCGGGAGTTCGACGTCTGTCAGAGATTTGGTTAAACTGCTCGCTCTTATGTTATTCATAGATAGAGTAAGCGAGATAGTAAATAAATTATGGAGAATTTAACGTAATTTTTGTTAGACAGCCGGTCTAAATACAAAGAAGTGTTTCCAGTACAGGATTCAGCGACCTCCAATAGGAGAGATCGCTCGTCGTAGTCTCATACATTGTTCAGCTGGGTGCACCGCGAGTAGGGATGGTTTAGGATCAAGAATGGACGGAGCCTCTTGTATACGAGAATATACGAGATGCGACAACCCTATTCGTCGGCCAGAACGATATTCAATAAACATTTGTTATTCCCGTCACGCCGTCACTGAGATGCATCGCGGACGGACGGACACACCCGTAATAATTCAGTAGGTACTATAGGTAGGTATGTCACTCAAAATAACGTGTACATTTACAAAATATATCCTGGCAGATTGACAAAGAGCAGATGGCCCATTTGATGTATAATATAATTTTATAGTTATAAGTTAGGTATTATTAATAATCATGGCATTTACAAGAATCTTCATCTATCAAAACTAGCGGGTAATTGTGACATAGAGCTACAGTATCCTACTGAAAATCTACCAATCACAGATGATTGGTAAAACAGATTTTAATAATAATATTACTGATATGAATAAAAATTAAACTATGTAGGAAACTAAATATGCCTAATTAAATGGGAATCCTAACTTATATCTATAATCATGTGGTCAGCGGTTTCCATGGACGTTCCAAAGGCACTATTGACCTATTTTGCTGTGTCCGGAATTTTAGTTCACGGTTAGGGACACCGGGAATATTTGAAATTGACAGTTTTTTTTAATAAGAATTTAAACATAACATTTTTTATTTATTTATAAAACGTTTAGAGCCTTTGCACACGGCGTATTATTGAAGCGCGGACGACCCGCGAAATCCGCGCGTAGACGCGCTTCAAACGCGATCGAACGAGGAAACGCCTCGTCCGCCTCGTCATTTAGGAAAACCCGGAAAACGCGCGTCGGTCGCGTCGGACGCACATCAAAAATACGCCGTGTGCAAAAGCTCTTAATAACAAGCGGAAACGACTTTACTTCATTACATAATAATATTTTTAATGTTCGATAAATTACTGATTTTACCGACGTAGTCGCAGTATCACTCTACTGCCTGCTGCCTTGTCGTTGACATAATGCGCGCTAACTCACACTTAGACCGAGACCAAAGTGCGAGTGAGCGCGGAATGTTATCATGAATCATGGAGTGCAGGGAGATACTGCGAGGCGACTATCGCCAGGGGTATCGTAGGTCCGCAGTGCTACTATAGCCACAAACGCTTCGCCGGGATAACGTTTGCCATAGCAACGAAAGTAGCAAAGATGCTAAAGGAGATGTTCAAAAGTGGTACTTTATTCCGAAGAAATTTGTACAGCCGTAATTTATATTTCATTTGAAAGGATATTTTCTAATCTACTTGAAATTATAAAACTTATATTTTATTGATCCTCCATATTTTGGAAAATCGAAGAAGTATGTTCATGATAATTAGAAGGTCTATGGAAAGCAATGTTTTTTTTTTCTAACAGGTAAATACGTCCTTTTCACGAATTAGAACATATCTGAGGTCAATCTATTATATTATTATGTTTTCAACACATGTATAAAATAATTAACATTAATTGTAAACCAAAATAATGAAGAAACGAAACGACATAGATCATCCTAGTTTGATCCATAGTGATTAAGTATTCTGTGGTTTGATATTAGTAACTGTCAGTGTCAACTGTCATTCAATCAAATGCAAAACAAAATGTCATCGTTTCATTCATTCATCACTCAGTGTTGCCAATGAAAATTTTTGGAAGGCCGTGTACATTAGATAAAAAAGCCTTGTTTATATGGGAAAAGATCAAGTGTAGCTATCCAATTACGCCAATATATACCATCAGTTCAGCGCTAAAACTAAAAAAGAAAGTCATCGGCAGTGAATTTGATGCCCACTAAACGAGGAATACTATTCATTAGCCTACATTTACGTCAACATTAGCCTAGTGGCGCTGTTTGAAGGGTTTTAACATTCGTTACATGTTTGCAAAACAATAAATAACAAAAAACACGTGGAATTTGCGAAAAGCAGTAGAATTTGCTACGGCAATAGGGTTCCAGCCGTAGCCCGTAGATTTTGTGATTTTTGGCCTGAAAGCCGTAGAACACGGTAATTGCCGTAGCATTGGCAACACTGATGTCACTATCAGTCAGTACTGTCAAGTGTCAATAGTGTCAGGATAAGGTTGCCAGAAGTAAAAAAGGTGCCCAGTGTGACAAGCTTTTTATCTATCTACTGAAATTCAAACACAAATAAAAAAACAAGGGAGGATCTTTTTTTTATTTTCACAACCTTGTCCCAATCGGAATAATTTTCACTTTCTCCTCATCGAAGTTTTGTTTTTGTACAAATTTAGTACCAGCCCCCATACATTTTTTGAACATCTCCTTTTAAGTCAATCTAAAATCATTAAAATTTCCCTTTGACAACTTGACGACAAGATTGCTTGATTCCTGCCTAGCACGGTCATCGTATGGTACGCAGTATGGTATTGTGGGCAGAATCCTTTAATTCATCTAATTATTTAATTAAACTGTGTGTGAAGCGCGAAAGGTCCCAGGTTTGAGTTTCCACCACAACAAATATTTACGAATGCGTGACAGATAAGTGTTTATTCTTTCTTATTCTTAGTTCTTGTCGACTATTTGTGTTTAATTTTTCATTAATTATATGTCTGTACTCTGTATACATATCCCTTTCTCGATTTCCTTTGTAACTTGTTATCTTAACCGCGCGTTCATTATTCTTTGCACGTTCTAAATGTTGACGGTTAGTGAATGCTATGAAGTCCGCCCATTGTAATGCCATTGTAGATACAATGAGCAAAAGAGGATAAATAAATAAATGTAGGTTATTCGATTATTCGATGAAATAAGTATAAAAATCATCGAGGTAAGGTAATCGTGGAAAAACCAATGAACTAATATCTAGTTAACATTGTTCACTGAGAAAACTGTTTTAGCTTGAACCCGCACACGGCTTTGTTTTAAATCTTGTGACAGCTTTTCAACTTTTTACTGAATGTTGAACTTCAACTTGACTACAAAAGTCTGATGATGAGTTTGGGCTCATTTTCTTGTTGACAATGGACTCCTTTTTACTACCTTTTTAAACTACTAATTTAAGTATTAAGTTTGGCTTCTGAAAGGTATGAAAACATTACTTACGGCGGCACTCAAGTCACTTAACGGTTACTTAAACCACTCTTTAGTACAGTATTTTATTGTGACCTTACTTCATCGAGCGTCGTCTTAAAAGTTTTGAATTATCAAATAAACGCTTACACACTTATACCCCCGCGGTAGGTTTTTACCTGTGTCGCGGGTGGCATGGATTACACACATAACACATAATACACACAATAACACCCATGACCCGAGTACAAATATTTTATCTGCCCCGGCCGGGAATTGAACCCGGGACCTCTCGCTTCGCAGGCAGGGTCGCTACCAACTAGGCTACAGGGTCATAATTTACCCTAAAATATATTTATTACTAATAACATGTTTTCCTTCTAACCTTCCACTTTTACCTCACAAGGCGTAAATGTCAATGGGGCACGAACTCACGGATCTAGGAAATCAATTCAGCTCAAATGGATCAGCTGTATCCAGGTTTCCCGGGGCGCCCTTTGACATTTAACTGCGTAGGCGGCAGCGCGCATGCGTTGTAACTACCTAGAAATACCCTATACCCTAACTCCCCTAGAACGGGGTAGCCACCCTACAGCGTAGGCAGATGACGCAAGCTTAGCTATTTATAGATTGCTTACGTGACAAACGGAATGAAAATTAAATCTGAAGTGTTAATTCGGAAGTCTTTGTTATGTTTTAAGTGATATTTATAAGTTTTAGTTCATTTTTTGTTAACTTTTGTCAAACATCCCTGTAGATTTGTGAAAGGCACCTGAGGCAGTGGGGCAATTAGGTACCTTAAAATTATTATTATTATAACTGAGTGATAAGATCACCTCTTCATTCCTAGGTTTTTTCTTCTATTACTACTAGTTATGAATCTTCTCTACTTAGTAGAGTAGAGAAGTTATGAAGTTAGTATTAGTCTACTTTGCAACAATCCGCGTTTAACATGTATGATGGTATATACTTTAAAACATGCGTGGCACCTCCCTCCCTCCCACAACGGAAACATGCACTACAATAATTAAACGTATATACCAACATACATACCAGCACCAACACGTTTTCGCCCCGAAACGGAGCAAACGTTTCATACATGTTAAACGCGGATTGTTGCAAAGTAGACTAATACTAACTTAATAACAATGGACTTCCGCAAAGTAACGCCTGATACTATTAACTATAGAGAAGTTATGATTTTTTTTAAAGAGATTAAAAAGTTTTTCGGATCTGATGAACAATTTGATATTTGCGGGTTACCTGTTTGCTTTCTAGCGTCAATATACATACAAATGTATGTATACATAGCAACCTGCTACTGATAACACTATAGTGAAAATAATAAGAACATACACTCAAGAACTCTTGTGTTTATGTTTATGTGTGAAGTAGTATAATAAATTATCTCGTGGAATTTTATGCAGATTATAATACATACATACTTAATGAAGAATGCTATTGATTGAAATTATATTTATTGAAGTGGTATACGACCTTATTATTGATGTTTATATCTAATCTAATATATAAACGTGTCACGGTGTTTGTGGTCGCACTTCTCTAAAACGGCTCGACCGATTTTTATGTTTTTTTGTGGATATTTGATAGGTATGAGAGTAGATCGTAAACTATATATTTTCATACTGCTTGGCGATTAGGGTGACCCTATCCAGAACATTTTTGCGGAGTCAGCTAGTGTAAATGAAGCGCCGCGGCGCCGTGGACAGTACACTAAACTTGGCGTAGAAATATATTCATGCACCTTCAATTTGATTAGAGTACACGGATGGTAGAGTCCTCCAACACAAAATGGCACTATAGCCTTGGCCGTTGTTTAGCAAGACTTTGACTGCTTTTGAGAAGAAAATCTTGGCTTGAACTCTAAAACAAAACCTTACATCTCAAAGGCGTTTTCATTGGATGAACGGAATTTTTAAAAATTGAATGACTTAGTCTAGCAGGAATTTTCCTCGTATACATAGATAATCACTGTTCTAGATAAATAAATAGTACCTACTGTAAAATGTATATTTAATGTTGTACATATTAATGTGTATATTAAGATAGTACATACCGATATGAATTCTTTTTTTTACAGGTACAAATCCGAGAAGCTGCTATTATGCCATTATCTTCTAAGCCAGGTGAGTTGAAATACAATAAGCGTTAAATACTTAACATCACACGTTTTTTACTGTATGACGTCAGAATGATATCAGTCATAGAATAGACTGTAGGAGGATGGATATACATCGTTCGTAGAACCAAGTAATATGTTGAGGAAAAAAGTTATTTAACATTACATTCTCTAATCTCATGATCAAAATCATATCCGAACCCTACGTGATATTACAATGTGTCAGAAGTTTTACGTGCCCTCCGAATCACTAAAGATTTTTTGCCATCCATCCAACCTTCGATCGTTGTTTCACTGATTGTGAGTCAATTGTCAATCTATAACTTTAAGTGGGATCAGCACCAGTTTTCGATTAAAAAAGAATCATCAAAATCCGTTCACCCAGTCGAAAGTTCTGTGGTAACAAACATAAAAAATACAGTCGAATTGAATACCTCCTCCTTTTTTGAAGTTGGTTAATAATATGTAGAGATGTAGATAAAGAACAAATTTTTACATTAAAGAAAAATTATTTATTGTCTTCAACAAACGATATATCTGGTACGATACACATTTTAGTCCATGTAAAAAGTGGGAAAATTTAGATTAATGAAAATTTAATAATAAAGCGAAAATCCTATGTATCCCTAAATAACACTAATATAAATGGACGAGCTTATGCGAAAACATGATTTTTAACCGACTTCAAAAAAACGAGGAGGTTCTCAATTCGAATGTACTAATTTTTTTTTATTTTATACTGGGTATACCAATTTTGATGATTCTTTTTATACTCGAAAGCTGGTGCTTGTCATATGGTCCCATTTAAAGAGCAAGATCTAACGAGTATTTTTTGGGTTATGAATAATTTTGAAGTCGGGTATTTTTTTAGAAGAATTATATAAACACTACATACCCTGTAGATTAAAAGCGAAAACCATCTAGTTAAGAGAATTCCTTCGTCGTACTGTGGTCGTAAATAAACAATAGCTTCGTTACAATGATACAGAATAGCCGTGAAGCCGTGACGTTCGATACACGTGGAGGGAACATAATAAATAACGATGCGTCAGAAACTCAGAACTGTTGACACACATAACATGATAATGCGAAAATAGATAAGATCTGATGAGAGAATAAGTTAGTTTTGAATATTGATACAATTTTGATGAATTTCACAAAACCATTATTATTTGCTATTAAATCCAATCAATTAATCCTTACAATTAACGCATTTTTAAGGTGCATAAAAATATAATTAAAAATAAATAAATCAGTGTGAGTTGGACTTGCAAATGTACTTTGACTTTTGTACGTATGTAATAATTATTAAACTTAAGCTGAATAAAAACCGGGCAAGTGCGTGTCAGGCCACGCGCAATGTAGAGTTCCGAAGTAGTAAGTTTATCGACTATTACTCATTAACTACTTATGCTAACATAGCCTTGATAGTTTTCCTTGTTTTATCATATAATCTGTTTTTGAGAATTTTTTCAGGGGGGACACTTGATATTAACCAAAATTAGCACTTTAAAGCCAAATATTTCGCAAACGGACCCCTAATTCCAAAAATGGTCTTAGAAGATCCATATTTTTTTTTGAAAAAGCTTTTCAACAATACCCCACACTATAGGGTACGCGACTTGAAGTCTTCTAAAAAGTATTAAGCTCACAGTATATTTTATTAATGACACATTTTTTGAGACGACATAAATTAAATAGTAACGTATTTACGGTATTTATTGAAATAAAAACTTGAAATAAATAATTCAAATAAGGTAGGAAGTACCGTATTTAATGCGACATCCTAATTCCTATTAAGTGTCTCAAAAATTGCAAAATTGATATTGATGCCATTTGCCTGATAGTCTTGTCAAAAACAGAAAAACGTAGTGCGACGATTGTTAAGAGTCAGTGAAAATGGAGAAAATCAATTTCATTGTTGAACAAATTTTCAAAAATAATAAAAAATCAGTACAGTTTGCATGTTTCAGACTTAAATATGGTAGGAATAATTATTGGACCATAGATGGATTGGACGCCATATGCCCTTATGTGCTATTCTACATGCTATTCTTGTGTATGTACTGTGCTCTATATTCCCATAGTTAAATAAGGTACAATATGTAAAACAAAACTCTCCAAAAAGATCGGCCGGATTCGAACCCAGAATAATTTGAAGTCGCTCACACAACATTGAATATCTCAAAATTATACATAGGTTAACTAATATAGTATTAAAACATAATACAGGTAGAGACACAGTTCAGTTTTCATATACCTACCTAGACCTACTTTCCATGGAAGTTGCGGTCACAACACCCTCCCCCACCCCTTGTTTCTCAGCCCCTTTAACTCAGCCTTGAACTTGACACGCCGTTATGAAAGAATGCTACATGTATTAAAATTAGAAGTGAAACAGCGTTCCTACTGCAGTCCAATACGAATACTTAAATTATGAAATAAAAATAGCAACACACCACTAATTTATTTTAAGTTTTGTTAGAGTAAATTTTATATTTAAAGTTTTTTATGAGTGTATTCAGAAAAATTATAATTTTTCCCATACATACCTACCATTATTTTTTCCACAACAAATTTCATTTTAAAACCTCTATAAAATCAAATAAAATTTACTGTGCAATGAAAAAATAATGTAAATAATAAACCCACTTTCATAGTTTACGATGAAAAAAGTGCTAAATACGAGCGTGGTAAACATTACAAATGAAACATAACAATCCCAGTAAAAAGGTATACTTATTATGGAGTTATAAAGAAGTTAAAATGAAACATTGATATTGATAATGTTGACAATACTTTCTACGACACGTGTAAACACACCCTAAGTTACGTCTATGGCAGATAACCAAATGGCACACTTTCCTGTCCCCCTGGCCCCCTGGCAGTCCCCCTGGCAGTCCCCCTGTCCCTTTCCCTCTGGCCCACGTGCTGACCCAGACCTTGAGCCGTCGCGGTTGGAATCTTAAGTGCACTCATTGAGGGGCGACGTCCGATGATCCACAGTTTTGTCACTGCAGAAATGACTTCGTCGTTGAAATTGTTTTGTTTAAAACCAACGCATTTTTTTATTTGGAACATGTTAAAAAGGAGATTAATTATTATATTTTTTCCGATATTTTTTTCGTACTGGTTTTATGAATAGAAAAAATATTCAATGTATCTTTTGTATTTTTATATTTTGTTTTTTTTCTGTTTGTGTAGTTGATTGAATTATGTTAAGAGGATTATAATATAGAACAAACAAAAAATATTGTTTACTCGTGTTTCTCATAAGTAATTAAGTAAGTACCTAAGTACTTAGATTTTATTCAATTAACTAGAATTAATATTTTTTTTCATATAATATACTGTATTGTGCATTTTAATGTATAAAAATGAAATAATAAGTGTTGGGTTGATTTTCTTTTGTATTTTTACTACGGCACCAATAATATTTTTCAGTCATGAAAATCTCACATTCATTTTTCCGTACAGTGCCATCTGTATCGTGTAGCTGAAACTAGTTTTGTTGGAGCAAGTCAAGTCAGTGTCGATGCCTCTACATAGGTGGCTCTGATACATTGCGAAATTTCACTTGTATCCGCTAGGTGGCACTACTATTCAGTAACTCTACATTTAGAGTCTTCATCATTTTCATACGCTTAATCTTCGTTGATCGAAGCATTTATTAAACAAAAAACTTTTTATTTTAAAGTATTTTGCATGTTGTTGTATCTCTTTAATCACTTAAATCATTATCTCCGACTACTATGAGCTCCCGAAAACTAGAAGTTTTACTTGAATCGGTTAGTGTTTTCAAATAACTCCCAAATTTAGAGCTGAAAAATATAGAAAATTTTTTATAGACTATTAAACTTTCATTCTGAATTGCAGTATATTCGGGCAATATAAAAATATTTTGTTTCAGTGGCGAATGGTGAATAAAATGTCGAGTCTCCGTTCACTCTATTATTAACCATAGACCGATAAATTACTTCAAAACGGATAAGAGCCAAGAGCGATTGAAGTCGATTGGATAACAATTTAGCTGAAGAATTGTAGGCATAACAATTGAATCGAGACTTCTTATGTTTTGATCGTGACTCGTGCGTTTTGATTGAATTTGCTTCAACGGTAATACATTAAACGTGTAACATACTGTATGCTTTTGCAATTTTTTATATGTGCTTTTATTACCCACCTGGCTTCAACTACAACGCACTAGTACTAATGAACACGGGTCTCTCCTCTTGAGGAGACCTAGAGCATGCTCAACCACGCTGCTCCAGTGCGGATTATTGGAGTAGGTACCTATTTTACAAAACAAAGAAATATGCCACATAAAGTAATAATAGCAATTTAATTTTTTTTTTAATTTAATAGTTATATCTACTACTACTATATCTACTATATCAACAAATAAGTTTTCTTGATTAACTATAAACAGGTCTATCTCTGTAAAGACATAGTTGTCGGAAATAGCAAAACATATTTGGAGGTGTTTTTATTGTACGGTCTACCTATCATTTGCATAACCAATGCATAAATAGAGCAACAATCCTTTTAACATAAAGCCCATTAATATGTTTCTATTTGGAGCGGTGATAGCTTATTGGTTCGATTGCCGGACTCAAAGAGCCCAAAGAGGGCCCGGGTTTTACCACGGTACAAATAATATTTGTATGTGCTTTGGTCTTACTACGCATTTTAAATTCTTAAATTATAATGTGCGTGTTTGAATTTTATTATCACTGTCGTGAAGGAAAAAATCAAGAGGAAATCTAAATACCTGGATGATCTTGCAATGTTACAAAATTTTTATAAATGCAGTTATTATGCAGGTATTTTGTACTACTCATTTAGTAATTAACTAGCTGACCCGGCGAACTTCGTATTGCCTGACAAACTTTTTTTTCTAAAATAAAAATAGCCTAAGTTACTCCTTGTTACATCAGCTATCTGACAGTGAAAGTCCCGTCAAAATCGGTCCAGCCATTTCAGAGATTAGCCGGAACAAACAGACAGACAGACAGACAGACAAAAATTGTAAAAAATGTTGTTTTGGTATATGTAACGTGTATACACCTAAATACACTTAGTAAAAAGCGGTTATTTTAATATTACAAACAGACACTCCAATTTTATTTATTTGTATAGAGTATAGATGTGTTAATTTGCAAGAATATCAAATCTGGAAATTAAAAAAGAAGAATGAAATTTAGGCAGAAGATACGTAAGAAGAGATTAAGGAAAAGGGATAGAAAATTGAAGAAGCTATCGAACGACCGGGTGCCACGCTGTGCTCTCTCGGGTATTTAGATGAGTGAACACAGCTGGTGGTATCTCAGTTGTTCCCTAGTTACCTCCATCTACGTCAGCAGAAGAAGAAAGAGATTGAAGAACAAGAACGAAGCCTCATAACGAAAATGACAGGAGACGTAAGATGAAGATAGAAGTTGAAGATGATTTTTGTTAGATTGTGTGACTGTCATGGATTAATAACGTCTCATGATGTATGATTCATAATAATCATTATTTATAATTCATATTATTTATGATTAAATCCAATTTTGTTAATCATATTCATAAAAAGTTTAAATGTGTCGGTGACAAGTCGCTACATAATTAATAATTATTGTTTCAATCGAATCTTTTGTATCTTTTACGCTGTACGGGTTCCTGTATTTCTTATCTTTTTAAAATTGTATTATTTAATTAATCCTTGACCGAATCGCCGCCAGAGAAAATATCGTGTCCAACTTAAAATTAAAAGGAGCAATTAAGAAACCAAAAAAGAAATAGACAGAAATATTAATGCAATCACTTTTTACACATGTACCGTCTTAAAATCAAAATTATGCGGGCATTTCTTTTTTTTAATTTAAATTACACAACCTGGACAACTTTTAGCCAGCATAAACATGTTTAATGTACACTCAGATCTACAATTGCGTACCTCATGCAGCTCATACTTGATTCATAGAAACCGGTTCGCAAATCGAACGCTGTTTATCATATAGTGTTTATCATAGAACATTTAAATGAATGGTGTCTTACAAGGACGCGTGAGTTATGAAAATTATTGTTACGTATCTAAGTAGTAATTATGTTTATTAATTTTGCTGCCTTCGTTACGTTTTGTTTAGAACAAATCCCATCAAAAACATGAATGTAAAGTAAAAGCCAATTTAAAAAAAAAGAATTGAGATCTAAATGGGTGCCAAGTTCTGTGTAGAAAAGCCTAAAATTTTAGTCACAAGAACATGTAATTCAAGCTCTACATTTGACTTGGTTAGTTTTCACGTACCTATCTAGGCTATAATATTATATTTGTATAATAATTATCTTTGTTAAGTCTGTTACAATAGGTTGATTTGATGACATATGTTACTTTTCTAAAATTTGGTTTGTTGGTTGGCTAACTAATGAAAACTAGCCAATTCAAATGTAAAGCTTGAATTACATGTTCTTGTGACTAAAATTTTAGGCTTTTCTACACAGAACTTGGCACCCATTTAGATCTCAATTCTTTTTTTTTTAAATTGGCTTTTACTTTACATTCATGTTTTTGATGGGATATCATTACTTTTTGTACAGAAATTATTAGTAGGTACTTATTCATAACGTTACTGATTAATTTTGTTACCTTATACATGAACTGTAATAGAGCCCTTCAACTAAATCCGTAGTTAGTGCACCGTGGTCCAAAATACCTATTACTTCATTATTTATAAGTAATGATCTTCTACTATTTATGTCCGCTAAATATTGAAATAATAATTAATACTAAATCCCAGTCTGTTATAATAATAATAAATACGATAGTCGAATATACTCTTATTAGTTATAAGTAGTTTGTGTTCGATGAGATAACGTGCCATAATATATTTGGAAACAATACTTCGAATCACTTTAAACTGGTATAACTTCGGAAATAATACAAAATTTTGTGGTGTACATGCCATACAAGATAAGAGAAGAATAATTTTTCACACATTAAAAATAAAACAATGCAATACACTGGAAATAATGGCTACTGACGTCTCACTAATCTGTACGTAAATACTACGTACTTTTGCTATGCACTTCCAACAGGCACCTGGGACACTGAACATCTTCCCCCGTTGAAAGCTTCACAAAGTACTAAAACTGATATGTTTTGATTAAAAAAATTAAAGGTGGTATTCCACTCGTAAAATATTCCACATAATGACCACCTGTCATCAATTTTGATTGCTGTTCATAAATTTCAGGCGTTATAAATAAGTGTTCCTAATAGAATCAATTTTTTGAAAAATTATCATAAAATGATAAAAATTTACTACTTTCAGATTTATTCCTTTGTATTCACCCGACTACCTATCTGCATGCCAAATTTTAACTTTCTAGGTCACCTGGAAGTTGGATATAGTTTTGATCTATAGGTCAGTCAGTGTTAAATTTCTCGATTTTTGGACGTTAATATCTAAATAACCGTTTGAGATGTGTTTATGAAATTTGGAAGACGTATGTATTTCGCAAGTTTTAATAAATGAGCCAAATTTGACAGGTTTATGTTGAATAGTTTTTGAGTTATGAGGTGGTCAAAAGTGGCTCCAAATGGTTCGTGTAATATTACACACGGTGCTGCTCGCCAACTGTTAGCTAGAAAATTGGCTGACACGCTCCGCGTGTCTAGATGTTATTCAATCGACTTGAATTTTTTAATTTGTGGTAGTAATATTATTTTTCATGAATAATAGGGCCAAATTCATATCGAATTGTAGTCCCCCGTTCCATAATATGTAATTGAGATCATGCTAAGTATAAGTTTTCTGAAAAAATAAGATAAATATTTCATCGTATTTCTTTCTTTCTATTTTTATCTATAGCGTTAGGGTCCAGGATTTTACACCACGAAATCTCAATGCAAATGCATTAATGTGTGAAACTGCAGCTTATTTTAATATTTTTATAATAAAACGTTTCCCTTTCAAGTCTGAAAACGCTCTTAGATTATAAAGCTGGCTAAACCGTATGTAAAATGAACGCAGTTGTGATTCGAAAGTGCTTGTTGCAACAGCCCATGTTAAGACCAGGTGCCTTACCATGAACTCTAATAAAATGTGTCATGTTCAGGACAGGTCAGCTTGTAGCTAAAACCTGACAGGAGTGTATTTTGTACCATGAACGTTTACCGATGACCTGCAATGCCTCTACTTCTGTCCTGCATCTTAGTCTATGACATGCAAGGTACTTGATTTGTACTAATTATGTTCTGAAATAGAGAGTTTTATCGGTTTACCGGTTTTCAAATGAATGCGTAATATTGATGTTTTTAAAAGTTTAAAATAACAATCTCAATTGAAGATTTTGAGATTTGTTATAAATACTTAAGTGTTGTGATTTATTAACCTTTCGTTCTCTAAAATTACCAAAAAAATTATCGCTAAGTGATGCTTACATTTTTGAACGTAATCTTACACCACTTGACACTTGACACAGTGACATTCTAAATGTCTATTAAAATGTGTGATTTATAATGCCGGTCACTCACATTCGCGCGAATACGCGAACCCAGAAGTGTGGGACGACATTCGCGAATGATTATGCGAAGTTTTCGAGGCATTCGGGGTTTTCCAAGCTGTGTCGGTTTTTTGTCGCACATGAAAGCGCACGAACCTCGAACCTTCGTGTAGTCTCCCACACATTCGTGCGACCAGTTGCGCACATGACTAAAAAGGTGATGTATCTCTTAATTTTTCGTGGTTCGTGGCGTCTAATCGTACTACCATTTATTTTCTGTATTGAACATGGATTTGAATGACAACAACTTATTAACAACATCAAGATTGAACATTCGTGAACAAAGTGTAGGAGGAAGCGGAAATGGGCTTGTATTGTATACTCATATGCGAACCCATTTGCCTGACCACCCTTCACATATGTGCAAACATTCGTAAAAATGTCAAACATTTGCGCGCATGTGAGTGACCGGGGTTAGGAGCGATAATTTAAAAAGCTTAAGTACAATTAATGTTTTTAAAATTTTCCAAACAAATAAAATGTATTTATTTTGTGATGATGGTGTATTTGAAATTCGCCATGGCTGCATCCCGTCGTGTTTCATCATCATCAACGAAATAGCCGAAACAGGACAATAAATGTTACTTTCGGTGAGCTGTAATATTTTGACGTTAACATATGCCATTTTCTGATGTCAATACGTCAACAATCGCGTCATGGTACACGAATTGCAGGGCAGAAGATCATTTTTGAAGTCACGTGACCGCTGTCCTGTTACGGTGATGTGGTCGCTGGCTGCCCTGTGTTTTAGCCAGATCATGGTAAGATATAGCAGGACAGGCCAATTATCGGCTAATATTGACCTGTTTTAAGAGTTCATGGTAAGCCCCCATGTTTCTTAAATGTCACGTGGCTAACAGAATGTTGTGCTCATGTAAATAGCTTGCATTTTGGCCATTTCAAGCTCAGGTCAGGTTTGCATAATGGTGCGATGAGGATCTTATCATTGTGTTGTGTATTTGACTTTCAGATTAACGTTCACTTGAGATGTAGAGACGCCATGCACTATTTTTAACCGACTTCAAAAAAGGAGGAGGTATTCAGTTTGACTGTTTTTTTATATTTGTTACCTCAGAGCTTTCGACTGGGTGAACCGATTGCGATGATTCTTTTTTAATCGTAAGCTGGTGCTTGTCATGTGGTCCCACTTTTTAAGCTAAAGACGAGTAGTTTTGGAGTTATTTTGAAGTCGGTTATTTTTTTCTTGGTAAAATTCAGATTATGGGCGTCGTTATGCATGTAGGGGTATTTATTGCAGAAAAAGACGGTAATTTTTTTATTTACATTTCCCATTGTGTTATTTATATTTTTCTCGGCTTCTGGGTCCATCATCATACAATTATTATTCTTAACTGTGTTACACATCGACATAGCTCGGATTAACTTGATAATTAAATCCCGCTTTAATCTAAAATAAGTTGCCTAAACTCATAAGGAATTTCTCCTAACTCTACAACCTTTAACTCTACGAACCCTATCTTTGTCATCATAATAATTCTTTCACTGTGCAAAAGCGCATCATATCTCATGAACAACCTTATCTAACCCTAACAAGACCCCACACACATCTATGGATCTTGTTAAAAATTTGTTCTCATGAGCATATGCAACAAGGCTTGACTCTACATACTCTAGATCTTAGCCAAAAAGTATGTTTTGGTGGCTTGGCCGGTTGCGGACATCGCAATGGCATTCCTGTGAACTTATATTAAATGTATGGCATGTCAAGGTAATTTCTGAATTATTGACCAATATTTATATTCTTGTACATTACACTATTTTTAACTGTTTTATATTGCAAGTTTGTACCTTACCAATATTTAGGGTTTTTTATTATTAGATAAATAAAAATACTTTTAGGTTGTAACAATAACATTTAGTAGGGGCACGTTAATTTTAATGGTTTCCAAGTAAAATCGGAACCTTCATAGTTTCATCATGTCCGTCCGTCCGTCCGTCTGTCCGTCCGCCCGTCTGCCCGAAGCAAAGCGCCAAGACCCTTAAAGCTAGAAAGTTGTAATTTGGCATGTATTAAAGATAGATATTTATTAAAACTCCAGAATCATAGATTAAAATATTGAAAAACATTTTTTTTAGGTTACGTGAGGATACATTTTTTATACGTCTCGTACCTACTGTATAGCATGGGGTATCGTTGAAAAGTTCTTTAAAAAATGTTAAATATGGGTTTTCTAAAACCATTTTTGGAATTAGGGGTCCGTTTGCGAATTTGGCTTTAAAGTGCTAATTTTGGTTAGAGTCAAGTGTCCCCCATACCGCTGGCTAAACAGTTGGAGTTGGACAAGTGAAAAATTCTCAAAAATAGGTTATAATTCGCACACCTAGTAATATAACGGCACATCTACGTTTGTCATATTTTACAGAAACGAATTTCAAAAATTGTATAAAAATGTTTAAAATTAATTTATGGGTTCTTTTTACGTTTATTACAGATTGATTACGGGTTTGATTACTAGTATAAACATTAATACTATTAATATTTACCACTATGTAGATTATGCTCTTTTAGACACGTAGGTAGGTATACTAAACTAAATTTCGCATTTTTTGCAGATGTGCCATTATACTACAAGGTGAGCGATATGATGAATTCACAAGGAAAACTATCACGGCTATGTTAGCATAAGTATAAGTAGTTAATGAGTATTAGTCGATAAACTTACTACTTTGGAACCCTACATTGCGCGTGGCCTGACACGCACTTGCCCGGTTTTTAAAGTAGACGGTCACGGTATATTATTGTCATTTTCCTTCGATGTTATTATAAGCGGATTCTACTGTATATGTATATGTACAAACGTAAAACAAAATAGGGCCAGTTTAAATTAATCCGGCCGTGAATGATGGTAACACTCGCTGAAGGTGTATAGATCTAGGTC
This sequence comes from Thymelicus sylvestris, assembly GCA_911387775.1. Taxonomy (NCBI): domain Eukaryota; kingdom Metazoa; phylum Arthropoda; class Insecta; order Lepidoptera; family Hesperiidae; genus Thymelicus; species Thymelicus sylvestris. The sequence goes on along the minus strand of OU426905.1, from coordinate 10,154,301 downwards.
TTCTTAAGTCTCGACAAAGGTTATTACAGGCGGCTATATAGTCTGTAACAGGTATAATACCTACATACGTGATATAGATATCAGTAGGTGTTTTTAACTAGAAAAACTAGGTAGTCTTTCTCGTGTACACAATAAAGCATTGACATTTAATAAGCGCTCTGTCCGTGGTTTTGCTCGCGTTTTGTGGTATAATATACGTAAATAGATACCTTATATGTTATTCTAAATATTGGTCTACGTGCGAGCAAAGTTTCATAAAAATCGGTTCAGTAGTTTTTGAAACAAAACGTGATACATCCGTCCTCACAAACTTTTCACATTCAAACGACAAAATGCGTTTAGATAAAAAACGGAGAAACTCAGAAAGCTCCTTTTCATTAAATAATTTTAAATTTCTTACGTTACATGCCAAATATATTTTGAAGAAAACCTCTCTTTGACCAGAAAAATGCTGTATCCCTTATCTTCCAACTCATAAATGACATCACACGTTCCGGGTACATAAATAACCCCTGATCAACGTCTTAATAACGTCAATCATCAGGGGAGCGGAGGATATAACCAGTGCATTGTCTTGGCGCCTTTCCGTCTAAATACTTTTGGCCAGCTGGTGTCACGCCGCGGCCAATACACGCCGCCAAGTGCACCTGGCACGGCGATCGTTGCATAAACTGGGCAATACAAGGGCATACTGACGAAATGCATGCTGTAAAAATACTGATAACTATAGATACCGTGCTTTGATTATGGTGGAATGCAGGTCACGGGGTTCTTAGAGGAGCCGCTCCTGACTGCTTCCTTACTAAATTATTATGGAATATCTAATTTGCTATATCGGACATAATAATAATCATAATAGATAGGTATAGGACTGGTTCATTAAAAAAATGACGTGCATAAGTGTATCAATGATACCTACATGAATAAATGATTTTGAATTTTGAATTTTTGAATTTTTATTAGATATCCACACTATACCTTTTTTTTCAGTATATTGTAGATGCCTATAATCTGAATAAAATGTATATACTGAAATGTCAAAAGTTCAAGGACAATAAAGATATCAGAGTATATCCAGAAATGTTTTTTCCATCGTCATAGGCCTCAAACATGTTTATCCTTTGCTTATAAAGCTAGCATCTACAAAGAAATTAAACTATACAAAGGAAGTCTAAAGTATGGTATATAGTTCAAGTCTCAAGGCATCGAGTACCCGTGGCCAGTGGGTGCAAGTGTCCTGAGGATGCGGTCGCGGCATCGATCCATCATTAGACTGCGATCCCCGCTGCTCGCTCCGTATTCGCCTTTGCCCCATTCCGCCCCGAGCCCCGGCCTCTGCTGGCCCCAACCTCGTTCTCCGACTCCCCGTTGTCCCACGCCTCATGCCCCGCTGCCCTGTGTCCTAATTGCCCAACCTTGTCCCCGATGTTTCGACCCCCGACTTTCCTATAAATGTATTTTTTTTTTTAATTTTACGAACTAATAAAAGCCTTTCTAGTGCAATTTAAAGCCTAGTTAAGGTACCAATTTTACTTTTACTACGTTTTTATTACCAAGTTGCATGTGTCCTCAACCGTATTTCTTAAAATGTTCTTATTTAGCACTGACTACAATGTGTTTAAAATCACGGATGTCTAGTATGTATGTATGTTCGTATTTTTACTACCCGCGCGGCCGCGTGTTGAATTTCCATCTGTTGAACAGTTTACATTGGAAGGGAGGTGTGGGGAGTGTAGGGAGTTGCGCCTAAAGTTCAGGGGCACCGGGTACATCTGTCCCCGGCGTCCCCGTGCCGGTACACGCGTCCTGAGTGCAGGCTGCATCGATCCATCTCCTATCCGGGCTCCGGGCGCCCGGGCGTGGCGTTCAGCTATCATAATTATTATATTATCAACTTTACCCCCATATCATATTAAAAGGAGTAAAAATAATTAAGGGATTAAATTGAAAAAGAAATCAAAATAAGACTCCAAAAAAGGATTAATGTCGAAATTAGTCACTCAATTTATTTTATTTATTTATTTGACTATCACCAACATAAGAAACCGACTTTTCTGCCTTTTAACTATTTTCCTAGTTATTTTTAACGTCTTTTTTTATTTTTAAGTATTTTCAAAAAAAAATTGTGTGTGTCAGCACCGACGCACGACTGTGTAGTTTACTCCTTACGAACGATTATAAAATATGTATAGATTTTTTTTGACATTTATGACTAATAGTTATATGAAAATCGATTCTTAGGGAGGTAAACTCCAAATATTAAAAAGATAATAAGGTTTTATATCAACAAAAATAAATAATTATTTATAGGCGTGGCCTACATATTTTTATAAATAAATTTGTTTCCTCGTGAATAGCACGGAAATGTTGAAAGGTCTAAAGTTCAAGGGTATTGGGTACATCCGTCGGCCGTCCTCAGTGGGGCCGCCACACGAGCCCGAAATGGCTATATCGATGGATCAAGTGCCCAAATCTCGCGTTTACCTTAACTCATAACAGTTAAAACAATGGCTTAAAAATGTGATTTTAACAAAATAATGTAAAATTAAAAAGAAAGGTTTATGTTTTGGTTGTGAACAATATGTTGTTCACATTAATTATATAGTAAGTACATAGATCAAAGTTAGTACGTTAGTGCATTTTACTCCTATCATTATATTAATTTAAATATAAGTTTCGAAGAGTAATAGTTAGATGAGTAATAGTAATGCAATAATAATCATTGAGCTTTGAGCAGTGATTAAAATTCTATTGTGCCCTATTAATTATTAATGTACACTATTTATTGCACATTAATGTAAAATGTTAAGTATAACAATAAAATAAAAAATACCCTATTGTTATTTATGGATGACCATGCCGTGGTATGGTACTCAATTTGTTTGTACAAATGTACTTTTCAATTATGAAGAAATTGGATAAAATATTTAGAAAATGAAATTATGGAAAAATAATGGAATGAAAAGCGAACCGCGCAATAAACTCCATTAACATATATAATAATTGCGAATATTACGATAACTATTACATAAGGCAAAAGTGATTGACTGACGTATCAACACTATCAACGCACAGGCCAAACCCTTAGCGCTAAGAACTTAAAATTTCGCACACATATTCCTCTTATAATGTAGGCATCCACTAAGGAAGGATTTTTCAAAATTCAACCCCCAAGGCGGTGAAATAGGGGATAAATATGATAAGCATAATTTCCGCGTGCGAAGCTGCGGACAACAGCTAGTATAAAATAAATAAACAATATTATGTATTATGTTATTTAATTTTCCTAATGGAAGCATCCAGAAACAGAGCTTTGAAGGTCTAAAGTTCAAGGGCATCAGGTACATCTGTTCTCCTGCTCGCGTTGTTGGGGGCGGGCGTTATGTGGGGCGCATCTGTCCCCGCGGGCCCCGCCAGCCCCGCGAGCTGCGTTGCCCCGATCCCCATCCCCAGTCCCCTCGCTGTTGACGGGGGCACGGGGTAATCAGGGCAAAGTTGTACTTGTAGTTGTAGTTGCTGGAAAACAACAAAATACATCGTACAGACATCGTGTTTACGTCACATCATAATATTATACGAAATCCTTTAACTGTAATAGTGATAAATTATACCGTTATTTTCACAAAAAAATAATCATCTCAAATCTGAAGCTTCGAAAGCTTAAAATATTAATTATTATTATGTACGTACTATTAGCCTATAACATACACAATAAATTATAAAATTGTATATAAAATTGGATAATTTACATTCAGAAAAATCTTTTTCACTACTTTTTAACTTTATTTTTAACCGACTTCAAAAAAAGGAGGTGGTTCTCAATTTGACTGTATTTTTTTTTTTTTTATGTTTGTTACCTCAGAACTTTGGACTGGGCGAACCGATTTTGATGATTCTGTAATCAAAAGCTGGTGGCTGACATGTGGTCCCACATAAATTTTATTGAGATCTGACAATGGCATCCATTAGAAAACCACATAAATCGTAAATTTGTGTAAAGATGTGCGCGACAAATTGACGAATAACTCAATATCACGCCAACCGATTTCGACGATTTTTTTTTAATCGAAAGCAGGTGCTTGTCATGTGTCCCCACATAAATTTGAACGAGATCTGACAAGTAGTTTTTGAGAATTTGAAGTCGGTTATTTTTTGTTAGTAAAATTTAGATTATTAGAAAGTATTTTATTTCTATTTCCGTGGTTATGGAGTTTTCATAACAGTTATAAATTGCATTTTGAAACTAAGTAGGTGAATTTTCTTGAATTCATTACCGTCAGCCCGGGTAGCTTTGAAGTCAGGGTAAGTTTAAACAACAATTAATCTTTTAGAAAAGGATCTCAAGAAAATATCTCAAGTTAATGTGCTCACCATTACGGACCACATCTCCACTTACCATCACATGGGATTGTGGTTAAGCATTAACTTACTTTTAAGTAAAAAAAAAATAACGTGAACCTACGTGTGCTTAAACTAGTAGGTACTTAGATAACATAACAGTAAATTACACAGCGCATTGTTCAAAGTCAAAATTATACTGAAATTCAAAATTACCCCTGTTGACAGGAGTGAAATTAATTTCATGAAATAATACTATTTTTGTACAATACTGTGGTGGTGGTACATTATAATGCAATATTGATATAATTGTATATGTCAGAAGCTGTACAACACTGGAGCATTTAAAAGCCATTACCCAATTTTAAGGGCCCGATCGAAAGGCTGGGCGTGTCGCCTGGCTGGGGTAGCGCTTATTACATTACACCGCTATCATTCGGACCCTAACAGTAACTCAGTCTGTAGTTCTGTACATAAACGTCGTCTTGATTGAACGTCCTCGTCATGGCACCTGCTCTATCGAACAGATACTTCACTACCCGAGCGTCAGAGCGTAAGGGAGTAAGGTAGACCTGGTCGAACCGATCGCCCTAGATAGGGACCCTTACCCCCCAACTCTTATTACACCACCCTTAGTTAGGGTAAGGGTCCCTTAAAATTGGGTAATATGTAATAGGCCTTTTACGGTACGGGTAACGGAACATGGTTAGGCATATTTCATTGACTTAGAACTACCTCAATATAAATAGCAAATAATGTTTTCAAAACCTCTGTACCAATCCGCGCTGGAGCAGCGTGGTAGGGCAAACTTTAGGTCTCCTCTAGAGGAGAGACCCGTGCTCAAACTCAGTACTCTCAGTTTTAAGCCATTAGAAGAAGGATTGAAGCTATTTGCATAGTACTCTAACAATAGTTTCAACCAACAATGTATCAACTATCAATGCTTCATCTACCCAAACATTGCTGTACTAGAACAAAAGAGCTTCGCGGAACTTACCCTCTATGCTCCATTTTTTCGACAAATCAGTACCTATTTGTTAAACAATATTACAGCGTCTTTTTAACATAATTTATTATTACAAAATTAACATGACAAAAAAGTTGTGCCAAGATTACGTACGGAACGTACATACGTAAGGAACGTGCCGCTTCCTCTAGGCTCTAGGAGCAGGAAGGTCTTCCGAAGGTCTACAGTTCACGGTCGTCTGGTACAGCCGTCCTCAGCTGCAGAGTCCTGGCGCTGCATCGATCAGCCCCCCCTCCCCCACTCCCTCCAACCTTGAACTTCACACCTTCTAGAACACTCCTCGCATGCGCAATAGCTTCCTTGATGAATTGCGTCATGTTTTTCAGGATCACCGGTTGATTGTTGTGCGTGAACGAGTATTTGTTTTAATGAGATTTTGTGTTAACCAATTGGTGTTCAGTTGATATTTTTGAATTCTAGTTTCATGTTAAGTAACCAATGGTTTACTATACAGCGATTCATTATGAATTTGTATTCAGGCATGTTTGATAACCATAAATAAAGTACAATAAAAATTTCAAAGTTTTTTTAGATTTTCTTATAGTTATATCTCAAAAATTGCATATACTCGTATATGTCTATTAGTTGACAAGGATAATCTACAAAATGACTTCAAAATCTCAATTGCTCTAAAGGCCAGTGCATACGTAACAGGTTTTTTCCCGTACGGGACAGTACGTGAAATTGTGAAAACATCGTTTCATAGAAAATTTATACGATAGTGCATGCGGAATCCCGTACGGAACGTGGCACGTACGGGACGGGAAAAATATCGTTGGTGTCGGAAAAACATCGTTCGTACGGGAAAAAACCCGTTACGTATGCATTGGCCTTAAGTTGCAATACTCGTGAGTTATTGCTGTTTGAACATGAGCGTTCTTCAGCGAACTACTCACTCACCCGACTCACACTTTCTATTCGAGGTAGTAGAATAAAAAAATACGCGTATAAAAGTGCATCTGTGAACAAATCAGTGATATATAAATATCAAAATTTTAACAAGAAAAAACAAACCGAATTACACAAAAAATACGACCATTTGAGGACGTCCTCCTTTTTTGAAATCTGTTAGAAAGAGTAAACTTTTTTGTAGCGTTTAATTTGCTGTAACTTCTGTAAGATTTGACCAATTAAGTAATTCATGTGCAAAAAGTACTTTTTATTTTGTCGAGATTTCAAAAGCCTGTATTCTAATTGTAACCTATTAATAAAGTTTTAAGTGTAATTAAGTTTTACTTTATTTTTTTTTATTCTTAAATCTTACTACTGAAGTGTTTACGTTTTCATATTTTAAAAGGTAGGGAAATATACTTATTCAAACAAAACTAATGTGTCACAAAATCAATAAAAATATTATTATTATTTAATGTTACCGCTGCGATAATATATTAAAATGATTGCAAAAACAGTACAATCAGTCCGGGTAACTTTGAATTTCAGGATAATTTAAAACCCCACTGCACGAAAACTAACCAAATCGAACTAACTTGTTTATGGAATCGTTACGCTTCTAGAGAACAAGCCCCAATAAAAAAAAATCGTGTTCAAAGTTACCCTGAAATTATAATTGGTTTGACTGTATACTTACAACATTTTACATCAATCAATCAACGAAGCAGCATGAACCATCTGGCACAATACATCCTGAAACGTTCAGGGAAGCATCGGGAAGGTTTCCGTAAGGTCAAGGGTGGTTGGGGGCTAAAGCAACAGCTGGATCGATACAGCGCCTGCTGACCTGGAGGGGTGGGGAGGGGGTGGGGGGTGGCTGCACCTCTCTGCCGGGCTGCAGCGAGTAGCGAGCAGTTATTTCGGTGCAGAATAACAGCCGCAGTCACATTTCGCGCGCCCGACAGCGCGCGCGTTTCATTGCATCGGTACGCCTCGTGCAATCTACGCATCTATTGTCTATAGGCTATAGTCTATACTAACAAACGCGAGTTTTACATATCGATTATCTCCTATTCGATTCATAATTCGGTCAGTGTTTTCAGTTCGACACCTGTTGCACTCGCGGTGAAATCGCGTGGAAAACTCTTTTTCTCAGTACTCGGCTCGTCTACTTTCACCGCTCACATTCCAGTGGAACGCTCTTACTAACCAGTCTCGCAATATACGCACGGTTTGCATTCGATAATATTCTAGCTAAACTATAATAATGCTCCACGTATGTAAAGTGCGTTTTGTTCTGACAACATACCTAAATCAAAATCAGTCGCTGTTTGGTATTAAAGGTAATTGCGATTTCAATTATATGCAAAGGAGTATTATTTCAAAAGTTAACTTTAATGACTTTAAGAAATGTGATCAAATAACGCTTTAAGGCAAGGTATTTTATACAATTGTATTTCTAGATGCAATCTATACAAGCAGAGCTCTTAATTTCCACGATAGCTAGAAACGGCGAGCAATAAGTACATAGATACAACAGCCTAGATTCCCCGCGCCTCCCCTCGCTTCCCCCGCTCCCTGCGATAACAATATAATAACCTTCCTACACTATCTGATTAATATTAAACTATTATAAAATATGGCGATAATTACATAACTTTCGCACAACTTATAAAATAGTGTCCCAAAACGAAAATTTTAAACATAAAAGGCTATGAAACTGTAATAAAATTTTCTAATCATTTTCAAACTAAAGTGTATCGGCTGAAAATTGTTTTTTTAAATAATCAAAGATAGAAGACATTTCGAGGTATTCGCTGCACCTGGCATTTGGCCAGGGATGCAGCCGGGAAGGTCAGGCTGTGGGCGGGGTGGGGGGGAGGTGGGGGGGGGCGATGTGAGCGGGATACAGTGCGGCGGGGTGCGGGGGCGGGTTGGGGTGATTCACGAGCGCAACGCGCAGGTGCATCTGAGACCTCCAGGTCTATAAAGCAGGTCCCGGCCCCCGGGAATTCTGTATGTGGAGCGCTTTCTCGGGAGCTGGTTGCAACTACCTTCGAGGAACAAACCAGTGTAACAGAGACTAGAAAAGTAGAATAAAACCAAACGGTTATCAATCTTAATATCGTGGAAGATCTGCGAGTGTTGAGCCTTCCAAATCGCGGAAAGAAGACTTCCCAACTAATTCCCCCGTGCCATCCTCCTACGTTATCGGCAACACATTGCCATTACGCGCGATTAGCTGATATCGCACAACACTCGAAACATTAAACCGCAACTTAGCATATCAACATTAGTGTCGGGTTTAGGTAAGTGACCGATTTAAATCAAATAGCTTCGATTTTGTTTACGAGCGATGTTGTGAAGCACTTTGATTTTAAATGTCTTTTAGTTTTTTGAGTTTTTATTTCTGCGGATTTTCTTAGCAAACTTTTTTTTAATTTTTAGATGACATTTATGTATATTTTATTTAATTTATAGTTCATTGGCTTTATGTGTAATAGATGTTTAGTATCTAAATTATTGCGATAAATTGATAATGCGAGATGCAAATGTTTAACTTTTCGAGTTGTGTCACTCTAACTCGCAAGTGAGATTTCGTCAACGCCACGCAGTCATCAAACTCGCAACGTACTATCACTTTCATCTTCCCCGTGCTGAGTGTGCACATGGCAGGTTGCGAAACCACGCATGTACCGACACATGGTACGAAACTTTCGCCCACGAGACCATTGACCGTGGTTCCACTTTCTAAACCATGTCGTAACGATCGCCCCGGCCATTGTAATTCACGACACGCCTCGACGCCACACGCGATGTCATTACGTTTTTTATAACATTTTCGTAAATCCGTAGAAAGTTGGTTGTTTACCGCGATTGCGGGGTAATGAATGTTTGGATTAACGATGTCACTGACTTTGCAGTTTGCTTGGCGCGGTTTGCGCGATCTGTTCGGTCGGCCACCTGTAGAACGTTCTATAAGAACGTTTCAAATGCTTGATAAGTTTGCCTTGCCTCGGCATTTGTCTTTGGAATCCATAGCTCCATCAAATCCATAGCTATTGGTTACGAGAAAATTACTGTTTTGGTGATAATTTGATTTTAATTATCAGATCAATCTCAATAAAATATGTCAAAGTTTGACTCTATGATTGAACATTAATTAGCATCACCCAATTTTATGAAGAAACATCCATCAGTCCGCCCTTTTTATTTCCGATCGCCCTTCGGAAGTGTCGATCGATCGTAGCCCGACCATGACCGAGGCGTGTCCTAGGTAGCCTAGATGCGTCCCTGGGCGAGCTGCCAGCCCCCCTCCCCGCGGCCCTCCCCCCCCCCCCTCCCCCGCACCGCCCGCCGCCCACTCCCGGACGCAGGAAGTCCCCGATATTGCCAATAGAGCACATCAATAGTCTTTTAATTAACTGCGCTCTGCTGCCAGTTCCCTGCAACCATACGTAACTACCTGTACGGCTGTAACATTCATCGTTTCAGTATTGGATTTACTATTTAAACAATTTGAATCTTAACACAATGACGCTAGTTTGACTTTTTATTGTTCCTCTCGTGCATCGGAGTTGGTGTTCTTTCCGATCAAATAAACATGCCAAGTAAACTAACCAAACCGAGTAATTCGCGTTCAAACAACTTTAGACAATTTTATTTCAAGTTGATACGTTGTTCATTATATTTAGTATCTATTTTCAATTCAAATTATGTTTAATATGCATAATTGCATCATTTTCCCAAGATACAATCTTGTTTGTATGAGTCTTTGAATAGAAAAAACTGATTCACTCATACCACCGGAATTCCTAATATTTCATTTTATTCACAAAAAGTCACAAGTAGGTACAGAGAAACATCATTTGTCTAGCAATGTTTGTAGCTGATGTACCTACAGTATCTTTGGTTCGCGTCATGCTATGTGAAATACGTTAACTATTTTTCTTAGTTATCGTTTTAAATAGATACGTATATTTGCTATTGTCACATTAATTTCTTGACTTTTTGATCCCTCCCCCGTTCTTGTCACAGCTGTGAGACATATTGTGAGACCCCCCAGTGTGACGTCATATATTATAAAATTTTACACCTAGAAATTATTAAATTAAAACAGCAGTTCCGAAACAAGTTTTATATCCATTAATTGTTTTTAAATATTTACCTATAGTACATACCAATTATTCCATTTTGAAATGTGACGTCATGAAATTTAGGACCCCCCTCCCACTAACGTGTGAGGTGTGACGTAATTTATGGATGGCCCCCTAGTAACCGTCCTCGTACTGGTTTTCATATAGATCCCTATTTCTTAATAAAATATGTATAAGCCCATATTACTCAAAAACTATAGAGCAACCTATTAGTGAAATAATTTTTGATATCGGTCCTTTTTTGGTCCAGAGTTGCTTAAGTTTATCTAATACAAACAAACAAATAAAAAATCAGAACTTTCCTCTATATAATATTAGTTTAGCCAACTGAGAACAGATGAAATACTGTCTTCATAAGTTAGAAGTTTAAACAACGTCAGGCGACGGCTAGTTACATAATCAGCATTGTGTACCATTCTCTACAACTCTACCATTAATCATTATTCTCGTTATATTACGTAATAATTAAAGAAATGTTAGGATTTAATTCATAATACTATACGATCTGAAACTTAATATTTTTAAGTCAATTCTAAACACAGCTAAGGTATTTTTAAAATTAAATTTTACAGAAAAAAATAAGACAATAGTTGTTTGCTCTACATGTATTTAATGCGAATAATGCAAAGTTATCATAATACAGAAATTAGTAAAAAATCGCATAATATTTTTAAGACATAAAAGTTAAAAGTTTATTAATTCGGCTAAATAATTTAATTATACCAACTGATTTTATATTATTAAATCTTAAAATTACTTTTCAACGATTAGTTAGTTAATTTGAAGGTTAATAAAATCTAAAACAGAAATGAATTGATGTCATGTCATTAATATACCTACAATTTGAACTGGACATTCGTAAACTATGAATCTAAACAAGATTTATAAATTGAATATCGCGCATCGGATTAGTTTATATACCATTAAAATTATTTGATTTTATTTCACTACTGATGTATGAGTATATCTACCACAAGCGTAAATAGAAACCAAAGAAACAAGAAGCCTCAATAATTTTTATAGCAAACGAGTAACCGCCCGCCCTAGCTTTGCTTCGGTTTTCTTATTTTTTTTACACCTTGGGTTACATTATTGAAGTTTTATTAAGGATCCCAAATTTTTTTGAAAATATAATATTGCCTATGTCACCCGGAGATATTGTGGCTTCCCAACAGTGAAAGAATTTTTCAAATCGGTTCCGTAGTTTCGGAGCCTGTTCAATGCAAACAAACAATCAAATCTTTCCTCTTTATAATATTAGTATAGATAACAAAATATTCTAAAGCGAACTTTAAGAGCAAGCTGTAGAATAAATCGAATTAACCGAGATTCAGACATTGGTCAAGCACTTAAAATAAACAGACAAACAGTAACTGAGTTGTCCGAAAATATACCTGGGAGCTACGCCGGTACCGTACGACTCATGGCACACCCGGGAATCAAGGTGCCAACTCATCGGTTGGCATATTTAATAAACTAGCATTTTCCCCGCGAGTTTACCCGCGTTTTCCGGGATAATAAGTACCCTATATATTAGTCCAGATCATGGTCTTCCTGTGTGCTAACTTTCATGAAAATCCGTTTAGTCGTTTTTGCGTGAAAGACTAACAAACATCCAAACATATAAATCAACTTTCACATTAGCAGTTCGTTGACAACAATATGTTTAATAAATAAATAATAATGATGGTACTCGCAGTATCGCTGCACTTGTTGACATAAAGTGCGAGCAGGACGAAGTATATTGCGAGCTCACTCGCACTTAGGTGCAGCGAGTGTAGCGAGATACTGCGACTACTACCTATATCACTGAAACCTATCCCTTAGCTTAGGGTTACCATAATATGAAAGGATTTTTCCTGACAATTCTGAATTTTAGCTGTCAAAGAATTTTTTTTAATTAACAGGAATTTTATTATTTAGACGACCTGTAGCCTAGTTGGTAGCGACCTCACCTGCGAAGCGAGGGGTCCTGGGTTCGATTCCCGGCCGGGGCAGATATTTATATGACAGATAAATATTTATACTCGGGTGATGGGTGTTATTGTGCGGTGTTATAATATGTGTCGTCCATACCACCCGCGACACATGTAAATTCTTATTTATTTATTATATTTCATTTATACTTACAATTTTGAAAGTGAAACCAAAGTACATGTAAGTTTCATATTTTATTATGAATGAAAATAGTTATGTTAAATGCATGTATTTAAAATGTTTTTAAATGTTTATTTGCTGCATCTAGGTATAAACATAAAATATAACACCGACATAAAAAGGAAATGTTTAACCTAACTCAACGACATTACCAGAAAAAATAATTTTCGGATCTGGGGACCCTACCGTCCATATTTTGAGTGTAACATTTAGGTATTGTAAGTACTGACACTAGGAAACATTATATGTATCTAAGTACATATAATCATTTTAACCTCATGCACGCACGCACCCATAACCCAATATGAAATTGATTTTTTTTTTAAATTGCCTAGAAAAACGTTAAGTGATGTCATTTTAACTAGGTGAAAATCGTCAATGCTAAAACAATCTAAACGTTCATAAAATTGCCCGCAAAGCGTTATTTGATATCATTAAACATTCAAGGAATTGTTTACTAAAGCAAGTAAAATCTTTCAGTGATTTTTATTACAAGCCGTTAATTGTTACCATGCAAACAATTTTAATAAACATAAACTATATCATAAACAAACACTTCTTTATAAATAAGTCGAATAGAGCGTAATTTGATGTATCTGCTATTTAAAACAGCATTGTTAGTATATCTGTATAAAAATTATCAATGACTGCGAATCGTTCACGTCCGGCATAGCACATGAAGCTGATAAACATTTAATTTTTTAAGTAGATAGTACCTGTAGTGATGACGATGACGTAGATGGAGTGCAATGGGGGACGACAATCAGACCGATTGAGCGAATTACGCTTTATCATTTGTTTAACATTTAACTATTAGCTTTATTAAGAATAGATATCTAGTTAAAATGACAATTTATTTGTATGTTTTATTAATGAACAATATCTTTTAACGTATGCAAATTTTTAAAATAAACAATTTACCATATTTTAATATCTATTCGATAACGTAACAAATAACTTTAATATAAATTCGATTACTGTCGTCGGTTTTGATACTGTTGATACGTAAAAGTATAATGAGTAATTCATTCATTGTGTAAATTGAATAGTTCAGTCAGTCAGAATGTGATCCTGAGTCGTGAGCCACGCGGCCACTCGGTGATCCATGATCCGTGTTCCACTCGCGGGATAGACGAGCGTGACTCACCCGGCCTTGAGCTCGCATACTACGGCGTAAACCGGGCAAGCACTAAAATATTGTTTTATTGGTTCAGCGGCCAACTCGCGGCGACTCCCGAGGTCGCCATTTCAGAACAATTTTATTAGGGCCACGCAAAACAAACCTTTGAAACTTCACAGCGCTTACAGCTCTCAGGTCCCCTTAACTGGTTAGTCGCAACCGGCTATAGAATAGACACCTGAAATGTTATCAGGTTTTCGGTAGATACGACAGTTTTGTTTTTACGTGAAGTATAACTGCTTATGTAACGAGACAATGAACCCGTTTTTCGAATCATTGAGCGGTTTGCTATTGAACCCTGAATATAAAACAGAAATATTTCTGCAATGTTTTCGCGTATCGTCGTGGGCTGCCGTCGAAATGGAGCATCTATTTGTGGCGTCGAGGCCCGCGGCGACATTATTCTAACCGACATACGAGCCTTACGTTTGATGGTTAACGAATATTCCTGCGGATAATCCACGATTTCAGTATAGACGCGCGTATTAGTCACATTCATATATCCGCTTGTCTGACAAGTCTGGATATTGCGACCCAAATTATTTGCAATCAACAAAATGCGGCAGACTGTACGATGGCCTAGTTACTGATGCATCTGGTTACAAGCGCGCGCGCTTATCAAGCGCAGTCGGATACGAATTTCATTTAACGTTGGATCGGTTGGAGCGATCTCGCGGACTCGAGGATGAAAGTGAGCTCGCGAGGGGAAAGTGATACGTGAAAGAAGAAATGTAGGGGGACAGGTGGGCAGGGTGTCGTCGTGAACGGGGCGCTTCGGGCTCCGTCGGCCGGCGGCGAGCGGCGCGGTTGCGTCAACGCGGCCCCGTCGGAGCGGCGCGCGGCGTATTTCAAGCCGGCTCGCTGCACCGACGTTTTGCGAAACCGTATTATGCAAGGCGTACCGCTGCCAACTCGCGGCTCGAACGCCGCCGGAAGGAAAAGTGGAACGAGTCGCAGTGGTGCGAACGCGCGCGCCGCCTCTGCACGTTTGCGCCTTCAGTGAAGTGTCCAGTGTCGTGTCAGTGTCGCTTCTAGAACGTTGGAATTGTGTTGCGCAAGCCCTGTACGATTTAAAACTAGATACACGAGAAACGGCCGTACTCTACGGCCTCGGATCCGATCTACCCTACAGTTACTTGCACGTGCGATAGCACTGTGATCATAACCTGCCTAACATTCATATCATCTAAAACTGCATCCATGTAAATTGCATTAACTCAAATTCTTTCTAATGGATATTAAATGCTTATTAACTGCATCCAATGAAATGCTCACTAACTAAAATTGTTATGAAAAGTTTATTCCAAAAGTCCGTTAGTTTCATGGATATCAACGTTGAACGATCCAATTTAAGGTGTTGTATCTGAAACTGCTAAAAAAGGCGTGATTTCTCTATTATCCCTCATTGATAAGTACAGGCATGTTGAAACTAAACCGTATTAAGTGCGGGGATATGACGTCGGCAGGGAGGGAAAGTGTTCAGTGGACCGTTGTAGCTTCCTCGGGCCGCAACTTGCGCAGTCACTCCACTCAGTAAAAGTAACCTAAACGTTTCTATAATTTATACCGGCCCGAGTAACTGTCTATGCTCGGTATAAATTAATCGTTCCTAGCTCGCGTGCAGGGTTGCCAGATGAAAAATGAATGGGAAAAATAACGAGAGGTTATGCAAATTATAAAATGAAAGGTATAAGTCATTGGAGACATTGAATTTAAATTTATATGTATGTATTATTACAATTGAATGCTCACGTGTGTTGTAATTACCTATAATATCGATTAGCAACTCATATATGACTTATAGCAACGGGTTTAGCTTTTATCATAAAGGTGTCCAACGGTAGTCACCAATCGTATTTTGAATCAGCTTTGCATTTATAGATCAAGAATTAATGTCAATACAGATGTGAATCGATTAATAAACCCACTCATATCGATATCACATCGAAAAGGGCTCTAATACCGTTCACCTGGCAACCCTGCTTGTAAGGCAAGCCATGTGTTCAAGGACATATTAATAGTTCGCAGTCAGCTGTCAGCGGACATAATTTATCATGTCCCATCGCTCAATTGCACAATGCAGCTTATCTAGCGTAGAGACAATAATTATTTGTCCTACTTTTTACCGAGTGTTCGACGGTCACACGAGCATCGATGCACTTTCCAACCGATTCTCGTGACATAACTTGTCTCTGTCTGTAAAACAGTAGGTATTAGTTTGATTTACATTCACTTTGATGATTAAATATGAACTCTCAGCTAACATTATCCTTTGTATTAACCTGCCAGGAGCCTGGGTTCGATTCCCGGCCGGATATTTATGTGGAAATGTTAGTTCTCTGGATTTGGTTTTAGTGTGCTAACTGTGTTTGCAGGTATAAAATAAGTATTGGTTTTCTTGTTAATATCCCGGAAGACAATTAGTTAATAATTTTAATGACAGTTAAACCACAATATGGGTAAATAGGTACCTACTTTAATGAGGAGGCGCTAAGTATAGGTAGGTTGTAAAGGATGGGATTTGAAAAGATAATAGTCACGTAATCTTTTGTTATTAAAAGAGAATTTTAAAATCCTAGTGGCAAACGACATCGAATTTACCTCATTAATATAGCATCTAGGATAATTCACCTCTATTAGATATGTATAACAGGGACAGAGAATATTAAGATGTTTTCAAAACTTTTACAAACTAAATTACTTATCATGATCTAAAGAAACACAGTTGTGTGTATAGTGTAGAATTTATTAATGCAGGAATCGATTTACATATCTCTTTTTTGTATTAAAGCCCTACTATATTCAAGGCCAAAGAATATAAATGACGAGAGGAATTTTATTATCACTCGAATCATTGTTAGTTAAGAATAACAACAACTTTAATATTGAACTAACCTAATAAGGTTCATAGCAAGATTTGTTATGATTGCTTACTTTGTAAAAAGTAACTTGCTACTATTGATAAGGAATTTTAAGGAAATCTGTTTTCCTTGTCCTTGAACATTAGAGAAGGCATGCCATTTTTTCAATATTATCAACTTAAAACTATAAGTTGATTAAACGAGCTTAAATTACTAATAGGTAGTTTTTCATTAAGAATCATAAGCCTGCGTATACGCAGACTGGAATAGACTTGCTTCTTAAATTCCTGAAACCCTATTAAACACCAAACTAGCCCGTCCTAAAGGTTGCAGTTAGGTGCACTCGGCCAGTCAACCGATTTTTCGTTTTAGTACTTTGTACATATTATGTCTTTGACTTTAAAGTATGTGTGGACTGTGGATTAAACCGAGGCAGTAATAATTGGTATGTACGAAGGCGATTGCAGGCCTTACGTCAGATGTACGAGTATGCGCATGCGCGTAGGCGGTCGGGCGCTGCGCTCAGATGCATTTGATCTGTCAGGTCTGCCGGCCATTCGTTAGAATTATTAGAGGATATATCAGCTTAATTACAGACATCCCTGTGAAAATACACTTTTACAATTAACAAAATACACTCGTTTTTCGATAAAACAAACAGCGATCTACACGTAAAAGTGAATTGTTTCGTTTTACGTTTAATGTAGAAAAAGTTTCTAGTTATACCGTTTTTTAATTACATCTATGTAGTTATATCATTGTACGTTGTGTATACGGGAAATTACCACGAGATGAGCTGATGTCATGGGTTAATAGCTTTAGACTAATGATCTATACCCGGAATATTGCAGTCCGCTGATACCCTGTTAGTTAATATTTATAGGTATTATGTAAAACAAGATTTTTATAATATAATTTTTTTCTCGTTTATACCTACCTTCTTGTAATATTTTTACAGATTCGACCTTTTTATGACACATCAATAATATATAGAAATTTAAAATTTATCGCAGTAATATTACTGGTGAAATACTCGTAAATTAAAATACAGACAGATTTCCTAGATGTAAGTAGAATAAACATTTTTGATAGATTTCATGAGCTAACAAACACGAATAATTTTGTTTGTTTCAACCATAAGTGGAACAAAAACTAGTACCTAGGTATTGTTAATTTTTATTATAATATGTGCTTTGTTACCAATTTTGCAAACTCAAATAATTTTATAAATGTAATCCTTACGAGCTAACCAATTTCCACAACATCTTATAACTAGAAGCACATACTTATCAAATTTTCATCCTGAATCAAACGCCACACCAATCGGCCGCCACGTTTAAAACGTACATTTAGCGGCGGTAGTAGTAATGCATTTATCGCGCTATGCAATGCATTTGCCCGGTCCGCCTTTAATCTCTGGTCGGAGCGGATGGGGGGGCTGTGTCAGTCTCCGAAGCCGACGCAAACGCAAGTCGCAAGGCCATTCTGCACAAGAATGACCCACTTGCGTTCACCTTTGTTTCACATTCCTGCCATGCCAAACTGATCTCTAATAGCACATAATTACCGACAATTGTACTATACGCGCACGTATCCATTGAAGTTTGTTCGCACGATCCGAAGATTTCTTATTTCTTGCAAACGCTGTACATTCAACTGTTTGCGTGGAACGATTTTCCTTTTTTTTTGTTGTTTTGATTAAATATAGTGACGTTTGAGAATGTTTTTAGTTTAACAATAAACATAAAACAAACACCTTTCGTTATAAGTATATTATTATTTTTTGAATTTTGGTACTTTAGAAAAAATATCTAAGTACTAAATATTCTTGTTAAGTTTTACGAAATCAGCGTCAGTATGTATTGTATGTTAAAACAAGTTAATAGTTTAAAAACTAAATAAACGGTTTTATAGTAGGAACTATAGAAAAAAATTGTGATCGTGCTTTTAACCGATAAGAAGTTTTTTCGTCTGGAGCCAACCCTAAAAGTATTATCAGGATAAGCTTATCATAAAAATGTATTATCATCGGAACCATAGCAATATGAAAAATTTCAGCTTCGTACTTCGTAGGATGAAAGGAAGTAGTTCTAATTCAGATCGCTAGATTTGACCCAAACAAGCAACGAAAGCTCAATAAAACAATTTAACAACACAGCAGGCAAAAATTGTTCTTTGCATTCACAATACCTGAGGAGTCATTAAAAGGTTGCTGCCCAAAAAGGAAACGTTTAATCAATAAATAATTAGAAAATAGCTCCAAAACCGATGTTTCTCGATGTTCCTCCATACGTTACGCACGAAAGTGTAACTTGCACTCAGGACTTTCACTTTACAAATACGCGATACGTATGATAATATATTTTGTATGCGTAACGGTAAGTGTTGCGTGTAATGTTGAAGTGCTTATATAAATTCATTCCTTTCGTTCGCATAAATTAGCCGTTTCTACCGTAGTTAGTCGATGATTTACACGTGTTTGACTTTATGTGGTACTCAATCAAGAGGTGTGTAACCGGATACAGAAGCTACATTGTTTTTATTTAAAAATGGACTCGGTTAAATGAGGAAATGTATTTCCATTTGCAATTACCTATTTTGTGATAATTATTCCAAATTCAAATTTTAAATCTTTTTTGTGCACCTCACGCGATGACCAGATTCTTGTGTCATACATGGGTTCATCGCTTCCTTCATGGTTGGTTTCAGTACTATAAAGACTCCTGTGGCCTTGACTACTACCAAGTGTCCCCACTCATTTACATAAACTATATTAACATAAATCAACGACAACGTATTCAACACAAATAATTTTATTACTCTATTAAAGCCAATAAAACTTGCAAGGCAAATAAATATAACTCACTGTTAATAAATTTTCATTGCAACAATTAATTACAGTGCAATGTTGCAATTCTTTGAAATATGACACTATTCTACTCTTTGATATGTGCCGTTGTGGCATTCAATCACGGGTTTCTGATAATAAAACACCTGCTCATACCGCGTTTAAAATAAATGTATATCATGTTGTCTATCTAAAGATACTCGTGATACATATAAACAAATGAATAATTTAATGTCATTAATATTAATGTAGAAAATGTTAGTGATGACAATGCCAAACTATTTGATTTAACAGCATGATATGAATATCATATTTGTCGGGAGGCCTGTTATGTATTATAAAACCTTTTATTTTAAACGTGATGATCTTGTGACTTTCATTGATACGTGTAAATATGATAGGTGACTTCTCCTGTTTATTTCAAGGGATATTATATAATGAAGGAAATAAATGCCTAATTGTTTTTGATGATATAAGTAATAAAATGTGAGGCAGTAAATTTAAATATGCAGTAGTAGGCAGTAATATCTACCAGCCTAGTACACGTTTTTTAGTTTTGTATATTAAGTTGAAGTTAACATTCTCTTATAATTTTAAAAAGCTAAATATATAGCAAGAGGGCGTCAACACTAGGGCATCTATTAAAAAGGGGAAAATAAAATTATTCTGCGAAGAACACTCACATTCTGTTAGGTACTTACATATTTTTTACACAGAATAAAAATAAAACAGCTTGTGAGCAAATGAGTTTTGTATGTAAAGTCAATGATAATACAGTTTACAAAACGTAGCCTCAACTTTTATTACCCTGTCCGACGTCACTTTCACCCGCACTTTCTTTGGATACATACGAGCCTTTCCAATCCAATTTGAACTTTTAAGGCTTTTAAGGACACTCGTAAATAAAAATATAATATACATATATCCAGCTATCTTACATACAAATTAAAACAAACTAGACATACGCGCTAAAATTGGATTTGTGAATTAAACAGCATACTTATTTCATAGTGATTCGTTTTCGGAGTCCTTTCAAAGCCGTAAACTAATTCTTGATTGATTGATTGTATCATTATGCTACTCGTATGCACATGCAAATACAATCAAATTAGGAATGTTACGATTTGACAGGCGTGTCATTTATATAATTGGAATGCAACTTACATACCAAGTAGACATGAGCAAAACTAATTACAATTCATCATACTAACCGATGCTTAATAAACCTCATTGATTACGACTTACGACTCACCTTCGGGACTCTAGTGTGGTACGGCAAAGACGTTCCGTAGTGAATTGAAAGACGGTTTAGTGATGCGCAGCGTCCCAACATGAGATATCGATATCGACGGTTCATACGTCCCGGAGTTCGTGCCAGGAGTGCGTTTGCAAAGAAAACTACAAGTTTGCTTTATGGCAAAGTTGACACTGTAAATGCACTATCTGGTACGACACGCCGGGTCGTGACACGACGGTCACCGAACAACTCAACGATTCCAGTTCCATGAACTGTTCCAACTAAAGTGCTTTGAACTTTATTATTTTCTCTATTTACTATTATTTACCTGCTTTCTTAATATTATTTGATTATGTGTGTTTAAGATGTGGTATGAGTCATTAGTTAAGTAAATGAAATATATTGAATAAGTTTTTAATAAAAATTATATGAAGCTTAAGTCGAAGTGTATTGAAATGATTTCAAATACATCTGAATGCCTCGTATCACAGATTCTATAAAATTGTATTTTTATGAATGTTTATTTTATTTTCCATGTCTTATTTTATCTGTGATTACTTTGTGTATTTATATGTCATGTTTAGTTTGTTTGTTTATCGTATAAAGTAGTTATTATATTCTATTAGATTATTTTAGATTTGATTTTCATATGATATATTTTGTGATGGATGTTTATATGTTGATTGTTCTTTGCATAATGTGTTTATTTTGCGTTTATTACAGCTTTTGAGTAGTTATGGCTTTGTTTTATTTTCATTTCTCTTTGTATTTTTATTACACCTTCATTTTAGTAACTGCTTACTGGCAAGTCACATTAATTTTTTTAATACATAATAATTCTGTCATTCGGTATGAGGTGCAAGTCCTTAGTAATGAATTCTCATTAATTTTCAACACAACATGAAATAAAACGCAAGTAGCTTCCCAATATATTTATAATAATTTAGTCTTTATACGAAATAACATAACTGCTTATAAACAAAATTGCGACTTTTCAAATGGGCAAACAAAAAGGATGCATCAATTGGTTACCTCTTCGTACTGTCTTTCTAAAATGCAGCGTTCTTTTATGGGCTCAGTGTAAAATTTTATAATAAAGTTGCAAAGCAGATACGTGACTTGCCGGTGAAATCTTTCAAGAAACTTGTGAAAACTTAACTCGTAGCCAAGGGTTATTATAGCGTAGATGAATATTTAAATGATAAGGATGCATGGAAATGACCAGCTAGGCAACCAGTTCTGCTGAGGTTAGATAATACCTATTTTTGTAATAAATATAAATTTTATTTTTAAAAGACGTGCTGAGGATTTTCCTTACAGCTTCTTACAGATTCTTACAGCTTCTTCTCCCTGACAAAGCACCTTTCTGAAAAGCTGGTACATTAAAAAATATAGATAATTAAATGTAGGTATTAGTGATACCTACATCAATACATAAAATATTATTTCATTTCATTATGCAGTTGGAGACATGACTCTCTATTTTAGCCTTTGGTCGTTAATTATCATTGATTCTGATAATTTACATTATGTTACTTTACTTCTTGTTACTCAACTATAGGTCCTGTACAGAATAAGGAAGAGGAAATAACAGAGAGTTTTGATTATAATTTTTTTAAACCAGAAAACTACATGTAACAGTTGATTGATAGCATTTTTTCAATACAAAAGCGTTAAGAGTAATAAGGTGCAAATATATTTTTAACCGACTTCAAAAAAAAGGAGGATTTATTCAATTCGACTGTATTTTTTATGTTTGTTACCTAAGAACTTTTTTTAATCAAAAGTTGGTGCTTGTCAACGTAGTCCCATTTTAATTTCAGCGACATCTGACGAGTAGTTTTTGAGTTATAATTTTGAAGTCGGTTACTTTTTGTCAAGAATTATTTTTAAGTATTAAAATCCATAATCAATCTCCTGAAGGGTTTCCAGTACAAACTGACATAATGTTGGCAAGTAACAATATTAATCAGCATTATATATTTATAGCATGCATAGTCTATAAGCTATTATTTATTTAACATAACTATCGCAGCGTTGATTAATTTGGACGCATCAGACGTTAGGAGCATTTATTACTAGATGACTCGTTTGTGAATTAGCGAAGGCGTGAGAATAGAACCAATGTCAACGGGAACGGATTATGACAACCGGCGGACGACAACAGCGAACGACGAAATGTTGCCTGGGTATAATTAGAGGCTACACAAACAATGTTACTAGTATTCATAGATCTGCACTATAAATGGACGGCCTTGGAAATCTTACCGAGTTACCAGTATGATTGGATGAATTTCTAGAAAAGGATGTTGCTAGTTACGACTTCATAAGCGATACTGATTGACCCTATACTTTGTTTCTTGTACGCCACTTTAACGAATGTGTGAAACGTTGTATTCATCAACCTTGTGTAGGGAATATCATTTTGACCTCTGAAATCTGAAATGTTAATAGGTAAATTCATGTTTCTTTTTCGAATGGACAGTTGCTGTTGGACAGAGCAAAAGCTTCTCTGGTGTTGCTTCTTATAGATCAAATGGTTTTAGTTGAAATTGGTTACTGATTTTAATAGAATTTCGTTTATGTGAGAAAGTACGCATCTATTTTGTATACTTCATCAATAAAAATATATACGTTCATGCTGGGGATCAGGGGCGTAGCTACCGCCGTATCAGCCGTATCAATTATACGGGGCCCCCAGCCTATAGGGGCCCCCACTAACACTCTCAAAAAAAAGCTCGCCAGCTGCCTACGACCGCTACAGTTGGCACTCCTTTTATATTTGAGCGCTGACGTTGAGGGGGCCCCACAACAAATATTAATATGGGGCCTCCTTAGGACTAGCTACGCCACTGCTGGGGATCTATTACATTAATGTTATATTAACATAACACATGTGCTTGTCGCTAGGATAGGTGTTATAGGAATATTAGTTTTATCGATAAATTATTTATGATCATCATCAGCAGTCACATCACCAGTCCCTAAGGATGGTTTGTAACTGAAGCGATTACGCTTCAGTGTATTAAACGCTTGTTATTAAACAAGGCCTTTTATAGAAGGAAATAGTGCGTTATGTATTCTTTGTATTGTTATGACATCGAAAACAATGCCAAGTATACGTGGTATAATAAATTTAAATATAATTAATAATTATGTAAACGGAAATAGCACAAAAATAAATAGCATTATTATCGCTTATTTTTGCATCGACTTCTTTACTCCACAATCGATTTCTTTACAGTTTAAAAAAAAGTAATTTTAAAGATTTCAGCCGCATTTTTAGAGTACCTAAAACATGTTTTATTAATGGAGTCGCACTTTTTACAACGATGTTAGTATATTATTTTTAGTTGGGTTACATATTCATTTATCATTCATTCAACTATTCAAAGTATGGTTACTCTGATATTATGACAGTAGAATCCATAAAATAGGCTATATCCAACTTAAGGCGCTGTATGACCTTGGATTATCTCACCTCACCATATCATTATCATTTGGAGTCAATCGTCAAAAAAATATACTAATATCAATATCTTAGACGAACTAATTGACAAATTGAAGCATATTATTTAATTTTGAAGTTTAACATGTACAATCAGCAAAAGAATTAGGTACGCAGGGCATGATCCTAAAACCTTCTGTAATTATAAATATTACAGAATTTTTATGTTATTATCAATGTTAAATGCTAGGTACCTGTATAGGGTAAGGTATGATTTAACTTTGATGATAACGCAAAAAATATGACTGTAATACTAAACATTACAGAAGGTTTTTTATTCATGCCCTGCATACCTAATCCTTTTGCTGACTGAACCTACCTAATTTATTACCTCATTATTGGATATCGGCTACGGATGACATTTGTATTGAGCGTAGTAGGTCAAGTATAGCGCACCAGTCGGCTGGCAGACTCGGGAAGCCGTATGTAGCCTTGCAAATAATCCCATTTTGCGCACACAAGTCACACAAGCCTTGCTATTCGTGTTACGGCAAATAAACTCTCGATATCATTGTTACAATAGAAATACAATACAATAGAAATTATCTTATTGTTACCAGGATATGTGGAATTCGATGTTAGATTGGAGAATCATTTTTACGTAGGTACAGTGCCACCAAGTTATCTGTGAAATGGCGAAAATTGGAACTAATGCCGCGCCATTCATAAGTTCTTTGTGCTCATTCATTTGATATTTACTACCTCTCGAATTGCGTCCAATAATTGGTCCAATGCGTCCGACAGCACCCTCCTCCAATTCACAGATAAGTTGGTGCCACTGTAGATTTTCTTCATAGCTCGAATGACAATCCTTGCTAAAACATAGTAACTTGAACATGGGTGACTTTTAGTTGGATAGCATGAATGATAATGGCAAATTATTAAGCATGGAAGCTTCGAAGTACTTAAGCAGTCGGTCTCGAAAATCTTTAGTCAAGAGAAGATGACAATGATCTGCTTCTTACCTTCTTCGAACCCTTTCTGTTCTATCTTCTTGAACATAGAACCAGCGTGGTAGCTTACGCTCTAGTACTCCTCAATAACTTTCTATGGTATTAGGTAGTCACCCTTATGATATAGTGAGCAACTTTACGGGTCTAACAATAAGACAACAACATCTCTCGTATTTCAAATTCAAAATCTTTCAATCAAACACCTGAGTATTTTGCCACTACACTTAAGCACGTCATAATTATAACCTTCTGTCACTTTAACATCAAAAAAGAAAGATTTTTTTGGAATCCTGACGATCCACCTGATGGTAAGTGGCTATCGTCGCCCATGGACATCGGCGACACCAAAGGTATCACTGATGCGTTGCCGGCCAAGAAAGAGAGAAAAGAAAGAAAGGATCATTTAAAGAAATCAGAGCCCCCTTATGGAATTGCGAACTAGCAATAGCTTGTGTGCGTGTAACACGCGGCTTCGCCCTCGCTAATTGTGACTGAGATGACTCATATTATGTCACCCAAAACTTCGTACACAAAATTGCTGAAAACAAATTGTTACACAATAAAGTTGTTGCTCATACAAAATACTTTAACACTATACATTACTGGCAGTTAAGCTTTATTGTAACTATTCTTTATGTATAAAAGATAATGGATATTTACGAATATTTTCATCCGTAGGTACATTCATTGCACTATATGTATGCAGTTTTCCTTAATTTTTACGTCATCTTCTGGATTACCATTACACAATAATAAAGTAATAACGATAATAATAACAACACGTCTACACTCTCAATATCTAAAAATGTTAATCACACCAACTTCATCGGTCAGTCACTCAGGATTTTTACTATTGTGTGATGTGTCATGTGTCACATTGTTGGATGTGTCACACTCATGGGGGTGTGGTGTGACTCAACGGGTAAAACATAGTTGCTGAAAAACATATCCAATTTAAATGTAAAATGATACCAAAAACATATTTAGAATCAAAGGTAGACTAAAATGTCGACCATAATTATTTCACCATGTGGGATATCAACTATTTTACTATGTATTTTTATAAATCTTTATATTAAAATTGTAATAAAAGTATCTGTTGTAACTTAAAATATGATGTTCCTATGTTTGTCATATTCTTGTTCATTCATTAAATTTTATTCTGGTTTTGTTGTTTTATTTTTATTTTTCTTCTATAAGTTGATTTTTCTTTACTTGTATGCACATTTTGCTTACATTGCTTTGCGTGTTTATTGGGAATACATATAAACTACAATAGTGTTGCATACTTGGGGGAAATGCCTCTCAAATCTTTTTTCAAAAACAAAGTTAGCTTTTTTAATGAACTTTTGGCCTTAGCGGCGTTATAATTTCACGCGGACAATTCAAGTTTACTGACACTTATTATAAGAGTGCTAATTAGACAAAATATACTGCCATTTATGTACATAAAACGATAAATAGGATAGCATGACGCAAAAGGTTATACTGATAAATTAAACATTTTCTAATGACACAGTTCACATAGATAGCAGTTAATAAAGATTATATCAAGTGTTGCCTACCACGAAGGTATACCATTATTTCTGTAGATTATAATATCTACAGTACATATTATATTCTAATTCATATTATTAAATACATATTCATCGAATATTTCTAGACTAATAGTTACCAATTCATTACTAATGGATCCATGTTACAACCACCAGTTACCAATGGAAGAATGCACCGTTACTAGGCTGTTATAATAGGCATTCCCTCATGAATTTAATCAGAAATTCATGTCATCGAATACGATTTGCTACGCTGCTAAAATAGGCTTAACCTCACCTGAAGTTACTCAGAAAATCATGTCATCGAATCAGATTCATGTCATCGATTAAAATAAAGATGAGCAGAATATTGACATACCACACCATAATATTCGTATTCCTTTGTTCAATATAATAAGATCAGGATCACATAAAAATGGTATGAGCTTTCGACACTAGTCGTAGTAAAATGTAAGCAAACTTACTCAAAAGTAAGTTCGAAGTAAAAAGTTCATCATTCTCTTCGAGATAGGTGGGCAACCCTGACAAGTATTAGTTTGAATTTCTATAATATCATATTATAACTTCTTACCTTGAGTATTCTTCGGATTCTGCCCGATCTACTGGGTCATCTATGAATGTTTGAGACATTATTCAACATTTGTCATCCGCGTTCTTCGGAAGGAACTTCATTCAGCAGGGTCATCTGAGTCATCTATGATCATCGAGGTCATCACATCCAGGTCATCAATGGGCGACATATTGAGTAAATACACTAAATACTAAGAATATGTATGAGAAATTTCTACCCGTACCTAAACACATAAACGCATTCACAGATCTGTAATCGGGCATACTGTAAGTATGTATATTGTATGGTATGCTGAATATACTGTTAAGCCCCATATTTTATTAAAATTGCTCGTCCAATCCTGCACTAACTGTTATCGAGTATCAATAGATGGCGCTGTTGGCGCCAGGTGGAATATACAAAGCGTTTCATGAAGAGTTCCCTTTATTGTCATACAAGTACTTAGTATGGTATCGAGAACACTCTTACGCCCCAACTCAGAGTCACTAACAGTTACTTTAATCACTCCTTAGTAAAGAATCACCATACAAATTCTGTACTAAGGAGCGATTTAAGTAAGCGTTAGTGACTCTGAGTTGGGGCGTTAGTGAGCTACCAATGTGACACGTACTATACATCACAACTAAAAATGTTTCTGAATCTGCTGCTGAAGTTACCATAGTACCTACCTATCTACCTACTAACAATGCACCCGAAGTTTTCCGAAACGTCAATTAATTATCCGAATGTCTCTATATTCCGTGGAGAAGCCAATAAACAGTGGCCCAGCGACATCCCGATTCAATTTTCAGTAAGACTCGTCACACGTTGATTAGAGCTTGAGATACATGATTACTAGTAGCCAGTGACGGATTAACCCTTAATCAAATTAAGCAATTGTCTAGGGCATCACGTCTAGGGGGCACCAGAAGAAGCACAAAAAAGCACAGAAAATCACGTTGACATACATTCGTATGGGCCGAGGGGCCCACAGGCGTGGATTGCTTAGGGCATCAAGTAGTCTTAATCCGTCACTGCTAGTAGCACACGATCATGCGCAAGTAACGCAATGCTACCTGAGGCTCGGGTGGAAGGCTTGCTTTGAGCGTGTGTATATGTGTGACGTGATGCTTATTTCAAGCAATCTTCAACTCTAAAAGGTGCGAAATGTCGTGCTTATTATCAATAGATACCTATCACCCATCGTTCATATCGACGATCTTCGGCGTAAAAACTTTCGTTTGGTCAGTAAACTTTGTTCCGAGCCGCACTGGAGCAGCGTGGTGAATTATGCTAGACTTTATTAGAAAGAGAACTTGTGCCCTGCAGAGGCCAGTAAATAGAATCCCTCCACATTACATACAATTAAAAATTACTTTATGTTCCTCAACTACATTACATAATATTTTGTTATTTATCTCAAGAGTCCTTTGACACTAGATATCGAGTAATTTGCCCTAAATTGTTATATCAATGCATACAATACGTCCTTAGTTGGTGACGCTATAAATATTAAATAGGCATGTATGTATGTATCAGTTAGCAATTGAGTTCAACCTATTGATATTCTGTCCGGCACTGCACATACGACGCGTATAATGCATCTTAGCGAACACTGATAATATTTTAGTAATCATAACATCGGAATTAAATCTTGTACCTTTAAACGAGCAATTCTTGTATATTATATATATTCTCGGAATCTCGGAAACGGCGCCTAAGATTTTCATGAAATTTAGTATGCAGTGAGTTTCGGGGGCGATAAATCGATCTAGCTAGGTTTCATTTTTAGAAAATGTCGTTTTATCCGTGTTTTCAGGCAATGAAAAACTGCTACAATATCAATGACTCTTCCTGACATCTATTGGCGTGTAATAATGCTATTATTATTAGGAATAACTAACTGCTTTAACGACACAGAGCTACTTCAGTAGATGGCATTGTTAAGCAATGTTAAAATACTGAGCAAAGTTCCGTCATCCAGTTATTATAATATAATACGGGTACTCATGATATCGGTACTCACAAACTCAGTTCAACCGTTACCACGATTCATGCAACTGGGTTGAAATATCGGCGATACATAGGTACGGTTTACAAAATAAACATTGTGAGTACCTGTATTATAATAAAATAGTGTTCATTCCACGATGAGTTAAGTTTAAAATGAAACATTAGAGTTGTTAATAACCCATACGATAATTTACTACAATTTATTTGACACATAAATGATTCCGTCAGGAATTGAATCCGGAACTCCTGCACCGCTACCAACTGAGGGTCGCCTTTTTACAGGACCGATGTTTTATTTCGAGCAAGTGGTCTTATCTCCACAATCCGAACGCAAGAAGAGGTGCTCAGTAGTGGGCCATTTATGGGATGAAGCTAGTCGGTCTTTTCACATAATTAGCGATCTCTTTAAGTCTCTAGACCACCTTTTATTTTCTCGAAACTGTCACTTATAACGCGTGGAAACGTAAAAGTTTATCAGCCTAGGCCTAGTGTATTGTCCTGATTCCGGCCAAGGTGAAGCTAGACTTAGCGTATTATGTCCCCGCATGGTCTCGACATACTAACGTCACATGCAGTAGGTATGCACTTTCATTTATCTTAACTAACCAAGCAACGTTTAACGTCTGACAACTGAAGATAAGATGAGTGAAGACGAGAGATCGATGTTTTTATGTCTTGAAATGTTAAAAAGTTTACTTAGAATGAGAAACTCTAACTCATAGAAGTTGGAAGAGCAAGCAATGAGCAAGTCATTGCTATTAGTATAAAACATTATGCTATCCACATGAGACTTGAGAGCCGACTCTTTCTTTCTTTTTCTTCTCTCTTTCTTGGTCGTTGCTGATGTTCATGGGCGACGATAGCCACTTAGCATCAGGTGGATCGTCAGCTCGTTTGCCGGCTATTTCCAATAAATTATGAGGGAGCTTCAGCGAGCTGGCTGGATTAAATAGCCTCTTACGCACACCTCTGACACCCATCCGGCGTAGGATTGGGATTAGTATGCTAACTCGGCCCAATACAGCAAAATAAATAGGTATATTAGTTGTTTCAAATTTTGTCTATATTCTATATTATGTGTGCGTGTGGATTGAGGGCTCTTTTTTAAAAGTTACTCAGATTTTTTCAAAATCAAGGAGGAATTTAGGAAAAAAATTGTGAAAACATCGTGGTGAAGATAAAAAAATTGTGCAACGTATGTTAAAAAAGTTGTGGTCGATTAACTGTAACTCTCAATCCGCTAACCTAAGAAATTACTGTAACCTCGTATCTCAAAATATACTACGTGTATGTTTAACTATTTTATGTGGAAAAATTGTGCATAATTTGTGAAAGCTATTGACAATTTCTCAATTGATTTATATCATCCTAATACCTATGCAGAACATTCATAATCATACACATACCTAATCCTCAACTGAATGAGAAAGCGTTCGCAGCCATCTTCCTTTTGAACATTAATAGAAACTATATGTTAACGGATAAGTGTATGATAAATACGACGGTATGCCAAGGATACGAGCGAGCAGCTTGCATGCGTGACTGCAATAGAAATCGTATTGAAAAAGAATTAAGGAGGTCGGCTACTGCACAAACTGCAACGTGAGTTCAGTTGCATAAGCAAATAATTATGACCAAGTATTAAGTATATCGCTCACCTAGTAATACTTATAATGGCACATCTGCAAAAAATGCGAAATTAAGTTTATATTATGATACCTATACGTGATTAAAAGTGCATAATCTACATAATGGTAAATATGTATTAATTTCTATACTAGTAACCAAACCCATACAATCTGTAAAATGTAAAAAGAACCCATAAATTAATTTTAAACATTTTTAAAAAATGTTTGATCCTCGTTTCTGTAAAATATGACAAACGTAGATGTGCTGTTGTATTACTGGATGAGCGATATGTTGTGTACCTACTACACATAAAACACTAGCTTTTACCTGCGCCTGCGCACATATTGAACTTAAAATATAATTAAATAACACTCCTAGCCCCACACTACGATTCCCTGTATCGTGGATACCATGGACAACACACACACTGAGACCAGTAGCAGAGATTTAAACTCATCGTTCAATTCCGCCTTGCTGGGAATCGAACTCACGACCCTTTGCACGGCAATCCGGCCTGGTAACCATTATTCAATATGGGTTGTTTTAGGTTCATCATCATCGGAAACCATGTGATGATGAGTGATGATCCATGATTAGCGGGACACCACTAATGGGCTTGGGTCTCCTCTAACAATTTGAAGGATACAAGGCTATAGTCCACCACGATGGTCAAGTGCTGGTGAAGTGCGATTGGCAGATCTTTGAGAACATTATGAAGAACTCTTAGGTATTAAGGTTTCCTCAAGTTGTTTTTATATCACCGAAGTAACCTTCTAATACGCATATACAGGGTGTTCTATAAGTTGTGGATCAACCTTAGGGAGAAGATAGCTTGAGGGTTGAACAGCCAAAAAATGACACTACTAAAGAGAAAGAAATATACCTACTACTGCAATATTTGTATTTTAACGATTCATAATCTCAGACTCTCATTTATACCTACTTACTCGTATATCGATCTAATGCTCTGAGGATAGATTGGTTAAATAGGAATAGCTGACAACACTTAAATAATGTGTTATGAATAGGGCTTGAATATCGGAATCTCGGAATCTCGAAATATCGGAATCTCGGACCGTGAAACCCGATATTACAATTCCGATACTGAGTGATTCGATATCGTAATATCGGAATCAGTATTTTTTTTATTATAATTTAAACAAAATGATTTTAATGCGTGCCACAAGGTATATTGGCCACTAGGTCATAAAATTGAGCAAGTAAGTATAAATGTTTTGGCTGTGTAGGGAGGTAGAGTTAATATCTTTCACCGTATTAATGTTGTGACTTGTGAGTCTGCTCAGCCTACTGCACGAATAATGCGATACGGAAAAAATCTATTCCAAACATAATTTATCTCCTTAATCTCCGTATACCTAAGTTAATAATTTCATCATCTTCTGCAGATCATCTGTACGAATCTCTAGTTGCTGAGAATTAGCATCTAACTGTCAATGGCCATTCACCGCAGATACCTCATTGACCATTGTATGTCGGAGGTTCACATCTACAACGAAGGTTTTTAAAACCTTACGATGTCTAGACGTGACCAAAGCTAGTGGACCAGATGGTATTCCAGCTCTCTCCAGTTATCTACTGTTTTGCCATGCTTGGTTCATCTCTCGATTAAGACGAGCATAGTGCCTCAGGCGTCGAAGCTTGCCAACGTGCAGTCCGTGCCCAAGAATGGCAATCGAGCTGACCCTGCTAATTAACGGCCAATTTCAATTACCAACATACTCAGGAAGATTATTATTGAACATTCGTCTCGTGGCATACCTAGAACACAATGATCACACACTCGTATCTCTGCCGTCCTCAAACTAAAAGGCGGTTAAGTGTCAAAAACAGTTTTTGAGGTAGAGCCAAAAACGCAGGATTATTTTGAAATCGTGCTAGTGATTCTCTATAAAACAATAATTGTTAATGTCAAACTCAAAATATAGATATATATTTTTAACGTAAATATTACTAAAGGTCAAAAAAATATCAAAACTGTTAATAAAGTAAAAATTTACCAGATGACATTTAGCCGCCTTTTAGCTTGAGGACGGCAGATCTGGGGCGAGGACCTTAAGAATAATGTAGAGGCGGTTGCCTTTATCCCTTGACATCTCGAAGGCCTTCGATACGGTTTAGCATGTTAGCCTATTGATCATGCTTCCTGCGTATGTCCTATTCCCTGGCCTGATCAGCTGGGTTAAAGACTTTCTGAGTGAACGTTCATTTAGAGTCGTTATCAAAGATTATTCGTCCCAAGCAACCTTACATCACATATTACAAACAATGCCGGACCTTCTCAGAGATCTTTTATCTCCAGAACTCTATTCCTGCTGCATACCAACGATCTGGTCGAGCGATACCTGGCAAGCTTCCGACCAGTAACGACCAAAATATAGTCTGAAGAGAGGCCCGGGTTGAAAGAGTGAATCACTGCCTGAAGTCACCGAATAGGGCGACGCCAACCTTGTGAAATTCAACGCCACAAAAACAGAAGCATTTATTTTGGCCCTACTTTTTAGAATGTATCCTTGAAATACTCCCACCGCAAGAAATTGAGATACCCTTGAACCTTAAATTTGAACGGTTTATTGAATCCAAAGTTAAGGATGCTGCCAGGAAACTAGGCGTCCTGGCAAATGTGTTGCGATATTTCAAGTCACTTCAGCTTTTATCCTTGTATAAAGCATAGCTTCTGCCGTACAGCTGTCACATTTGGTGCAGCTAAATTTCATCTATCACTAAAAACTATTTTACGATTCAAAAATCCTAAAAAAAATTAAAGTTGTGAATTTTTAACGCAAAAACCAAACCGAATTGAATAGATTTAGGTGATATTTGCAACGAACGGGAATAAAACAGTATTAAAGACTTTATTATTTCATTATCCTATTGATTAAAAACCTTTTTGCTATCCAAGACGTCCTACTTTACAATATAAAACAAAATTTAAATTATTAAAAAAAATTTTATAATTCCGATATTGATATCGGAATTCCGATATTAGCATCAAATATCGAAAATCAATATCGATATTGAAAACCTTCCGATATTACAAGCCCTAGTTATGAACTACTGCGTCGTAAATAGACTTCCAGACATGATCAGTTTAAATGAACTGTAATAAGTTCAATCAGTTAAGCAATATTCCAGTGCTAAATAGTTATTCTATACACGAACTAAACTAAATACTTATTCTATACACGAACTACTTCGATACATAACTACGCTTAGTGATGTAAGCAACCGCAATCTTATAAAGGAAATCCGTTACACTTATGTTGCTTTAACTACTTGTAATTATTATTATGAATTATGATTAATACAGACATATTATTAATCTGTAACAGGGCTAAAAAACTTACCTACCTACAGTATGATTTTTTTATTTTAGATTTATTTAGATCTGAAATGAAACTATCTACAACTGAAGTTAATGAGAGACAAAATAATTCTATCATTTTATTGAAAACAATTAAGACCCACAATATTTTTAATGTAACTGGTCGTCAAATGAGCAGAATATGATCCATCTGATGGTATTCGGCCGCCGGCCACCGTCGCCCTTGAGCATCAGCAACACCAAAGGTATCACAGATGCGTTGCCAGCCAAGAAAGAAAGAGGGAAAGAAAGAAAAAACTGGCTCCAAAGACAGGCGAACACGAGTCGTTTGGCGACTGACTCAAACCAAGAGGGTTGTAGGCGTTGGTAGCTAGCCGGGCAGGCTTCATGGATAGATAATATTAAGGATAGATAATAAGTAATCATTGTAATGAGTTCATAATCGGTCAGAAGACTTACGACCAAGCGGCTCCTGTCGCTTATTAGGTATATTACGACACTGATCAATATTTTTTTTTTTCAGATTTACGAGCATGGAATCGGAAAGCGTTTTTCTTCGAAAATCGGAAAGCAGTCTGTATTT
Organism: Thymelicus sylvestris; assembly: GCA_911387775.1. Taxonomy (NCBI): domain Eukaryota; kingdom Metazoa; phylum Arthropoda; class Insecta; order Lepidoptera; family Hesperiidae; genus Thymelicus; species Thymelicus sylvestris. The sequence continues at coordinate 10,119,470 of OU426905.1, read as the reverse complement.
CAACACCTGGTGTTTATAAAATAAGTAGTATTCTTTTAACTTAGCTCTTATCTATCCAAGTTTTGTAATGGTAATCTAAACTTTTATTGAGAAATGTTCCTAAGTCCGGACAGTAACGCATAAATGGATTGGATGGACAATCAGCCATGATATTGTCAAATTGTCCGGCAAATCGGAAAAAAACCTTTTTTCGCCGAGTGCTGTTTGATCTATAAACCGAGCTTAGGCTTTGTTCAGACGTAAAAATTATCCGAAAAAAAATAGTCCTAAATCAAAATTTAATTTAAATCTAAAATTCTATTCTCTAACCCTTACAGGTACAGAGTCCTTCGTTCTCAAGCTCGTTCTTCGAAGATTCCACTCCATTACCTATTCGCGTCCTCGTTTAATCAACCTAGACGCGGATAGGATAAACCACATGTTAAGAAGAGGATAGAAGATAGAAGAAAGAAGTTAGACAGAAGAAGACGAATAGGGTATGACGCGTTGGCAGTGTGGTTAGCTGGTTGTGTGGATATGGGAACAACCACTAACTCCACTGCCCCCGCGTTGACCCTTGCGACGTTGTCGGTGTCGGTTCGTCACATTGGGAAATTGGGAAAAATTACTTATTTTTGTGTCTTTCAACTTTATTGTGTATTTTATGAAGGATTTTTCACCGACTTCAAAAAAAGAGGAGGTTCTGAATTTGGTTGTTTTATTATTTTTTGATTCTTTTTTTAAATGTTTGTTACGTCACTTCCAGATTTGTATGGTACCAATTTATCAAAATTCTGATCTGATACTGGAATCCACGAGGAATTGAAGGAACCTTTGAAACATAAAAGGTATACAGGGTTATTGGTAACTTGACGTATTCCTGGCGGGAGGTGATGAAGGAGCCAAAATGCAATATATTTGATAACTCAATTGTATGAGCGAAAAAAAAACTCTTGCTAGTTGTAGAGATACTTGTAGGTAATTCAAGCTTTTTTCGTTATTAACCCGGAATTAGTCATGTAAGTGCATATTAAAAAAACTAATTATTAAAAGGTTATCATTTAAATTTATTTTTGTAACCAATACTTTAATTAAGCCAATCCTAGCGATCAAATATATTGCATTTTGGCCACTTCATCACCAGTAAAACGTCGAGTTACCAGTAACGCTGTTTAAGGCGATATAATATATGCATAAAGATTTTAGACGATAAAGATTTAGCAATAATTTAAGTGGTCCTTTACGAACTTTATTTTATTCTTGTCGGTTATTATTTGTTGATAAGATATTCTTTCATATTGTGTATTAATAATGTTCTATGACCATTGTTGTCCATGTTTTATGACGTGATGTGGTTAACCAGCGACAAAGGGCCGTCATTAAATGAAAAATAGGTTTCTACCTTCTACAAATCGCGATCGTAAACGTACTTCTATGACGTACTTACTCAATACATTACAAATACATTTTATTTGTACACTAAACAAACATATTATAATAAGGAATACGAAAAATATAACGTGAATATCATGTTATAGTATAAATTATAATATACCAATTAGCTTCCATGCAATCACCTTAGAAAAAAAAGAAAAAACCATGCGTAGTGTAGTTTCACCTTTAATGGCGATATCTATTCTTTATATTAAACAAACAATTAATTTCTCCCAAGCCATCATAATACTGTCATCGATTCCCATAAAGAGAGTTATCATAGAAATCAGGTATGGTGAATGAATATTAATATTTTAACATTTTTATTTTATCCAAATGTCGCTAGTTTAAAATCCGGCTCAAAAGACCATTTTCAATAAGTACCTATGGAGTGTTGCTAAGTACAATACGAAATGTATGTAATCAATGTATGTATTATTAGTTATTAGGTTCTTAAATAAATGGCCAGGAACACAGAAAATGTACCTAAGCTAAATCGTGTTAAAATTGTAAGATATTGTTTCACATAAGTATGTATTCACATGAATTACTCGTACTTATTTACTACTTTTATTGTTAAATAAATATTTATTTAATAAATCATTCTCATGTTTACCTACTGTTTTATTTGGAAGCCTGACAGATTATTGGGTCAATCATACGTAGTAAGCCAGGGGTCCATTGATTTTTTTCTGTGAAAATAGTTAAGTGTGACTGTGAATTCGGTACATATTTCATGTGATAAGGATAGCAAACGAGCTTTCAATATCACCATCTCCTGCCGTTCATGGACATCTGTGACAAACTTCGATCCTATTAGACCTATCTATGAGGGACTAAAATTATAATAGGTACCTTATAGTAAGACTATCTGGCTACAGACTCTAAAGATCAAATTTGTCCCTAAAATATAATAATTTTTGTCAATTTTTTTTTTACCAACGAGACGCTAGAACGAAAGTGCACGCAAGCAGCATATCACGGAAAATAATGGGCCCTGAGAATCTTTTGCGGAGAAGCATGGGTACATAAATGTTTCTATATAGCATAAAATATATTTAAAAAATTAAACCTAAAATCCAGGGTACCTACATCTATAAGCAATGTAAATTAAGTCACACTTTATGGAGTAGGAAGGAGTAAGTAATTCAACATTATGAAATCGTGTGACAGGGGGAATGAGTGACAACTTCGTGAGGTCACTCCACATGTAGCCAGTTTCGTAGGTACTTTGATACAAATATAAAACACCTGGTCTACTCAATTCTGAACTTTAACTCCTAAAATAATGAAAGTTCAAAGACAATAAAAGATATCATGGGCGTAGATACCGCCGTATCAATTATATGGGGCCCCCAGCGTATAGGGGCCCCCACTAACACGCCCAAAAAAAGCTCGCCAGCGGCCTACGACCGCTTCAGTTGGCACTCCTTTTATATTTGACAGCTGACGTTGAGGGGGGAGGGGGGGGGGGGGGCACAACAAATATTGATATGGGGCCTCCTTAGGGCTAGCTACGCCAGTGCTGCTAGATACGCCACTGCTGGTAGAGAATGCATTAAGCATTTTAAGCTCTCCAATTGTACCGTAATTAGGTAACTATTGTGGTCAGTAAACAGTAAACAAATAAAGAGTAAATAAACCCAAATATCATAAAAATTGTGTGACACAATTCCCCTAAAGCAATTATTTGCCATAAAAGTGTTTGGTAGCGACCAAAATAGAACGATGTTCTTATTACGTGATTGTATCTGTGACTTGCTTGCCACTGAAATAAATGTGCAATTACCTTCAATGCAAGCGGGAAGCGCGCCAACGTGTGACTGGGCGGCACGTGTGCATTAATTACATGCATCCTTATTGCACCGTGATGCAGCGTAGGTATTTACTGAGATGGCTCTGAGTCTTAAGTTAGTCATCGCTACGTATAGTAACAATGCAAACAGGTAACTTCGTGTTTCTAAAAAATTAATAGGAATTTCAGAGAATTGGTTACGTATTCCAAATTAAAAATGTTCATATATCATTGAAGTATTATTACTAGCGTATAGAATGGACACCGCGAATACAATGTATGTTCCAATGAATTGACGCCGCGCGGCTTCAATGTCCAATGGTTTCGTTCGATTTTGAAAGGAGAACAGGGGCTCAATTTTGAAAATAGAACCTCCCGGCGGGGACACACATTTTCAGGGTTACCAACTTAGGGGTTTTCCCCCCAAATTTAGGGGGTAAATATGCAAGATGGGATTTTTTTAGGGGTCTTATATGTTTAGGGTTATTTTTAGGGGTTTTGTGAATCTTCATATTTTTTATTTATTGATCAAAATAAAGATGTAAGAGGCCCTGGAACGAACTAGCCAATCAAAGGAGACTGGGACTTTTGGCATTTAAATAAAGGATATCAGATTACTTTGCAATCTGGAAAAATGGAAATCAAAAAATAAGTATTTGTGAATTTACCTTACAAAATAAATCGATATTGTAATCGGAATTGATTTATTTGTAAGAATTTTTAAGTTCAATTGGCTATTAGACAATTTTTGGAAAAAATTTTTAAAATTTTCGTAGGTTTATTTTATACCTCTTACAATATTTATTTTTTCAAAAAAGTGTTATTTAGTAGGAATAAAAATAACTTTTAATCCATTAATTTGAAATTCGCGCAAAAATAGTCTGCCATCTGTCATTTGCTGGCTGTGACGTCACATTTCTAATAACAACAGTTTATGCTCTAACTCTGAAGATATTTTATGTGAAAAACTTACACCTTTTTCACTGGAATTGTGAAAATGACAAGCTACAAGACATGTGCAGTGCCTATGTGTAGAAGTACTACAATTAAATTTCCTAACAAATTGTTTATACACGTTCCTAAATGCCTTCAACGTCGAAAACAGTGGTTACAATTAGCACGTCGAGACCAACAGTTAACATCTGTTATATCAGCAATATTATTTTGTGAGGACCACTCTGATGTACCTAAGTATTTAGAAGAAATCAACTTAGCCTCTGATTTACTAAAAAAACAAATTAAACCTAACCTAATATTGTTCATAAACATAACCTATAAGTAATTTAAAATCATTAGTAATATGGTGTCGTTAAGGGGACTTTGAGGAAAAACTTACAAAAAAAATCCCCCTGTGACCACTTAGCAAGACTGACCAATTTTACTTTATTAATTTGAGTACTTACAAGGAGGTTTTTGCATTCCGAAACTCGGTAGAGCAAAAGTCAGGGTTACACGCAAAGAAATTTGCGACCATCAATGAATCAACTTTAGGCAAATTTGCACTGTCAGCTTTTATATAGCCTGACTCCATTTTACAAAACCTCTCAAAAGCACAAATCAAAATATATATTATTAATTTTCTCAGTAAATTGCACACGATAATCGATGTAGTTAGTAGTACACAACGCTATATTTTTGGAAGTGTGACGTCATAGCATGCTCAATCATGGCCGCCCGCGTTTCGGTTCTCATGTCCACAGGTAAAAAAACTCAAATCTATTTTTCAAAAATAAAAATATTTACAATTTATTTTCATGCAAAAAATGTATTGTTTAATTAATGTTAACCAATATGCAACCATATTTAACACATTTCATATTTTACCGTGACAACTGTCAAATAGCCAATTAATGAATCAAATGAAGAATCAAAAAAGTTAATTACTATCACCGTTATTAAAATAGATTTTACTTAAATACATGCAATTTTTTTTTTTTATAGCCTGAAGGGCAGACGAAAAAGCTTACGGGCCACCTGATGGTAAGTGGTTACCGTCGCCTATGGACATGAGCGACACCAGAGGAATCGCCAATGCAACGCCGGCCCTGAAGGAGAACTCTTTTTACACCTTTTTTGAAGAACCCCATGTCATAGCGCTCCGGGAATACCTCAGAAGGAAGTCCATTCCACAGTTTGCACGTACGTGGCAAAAAAGTTCGTGAGAATCGGACCGTAGAGCTTCTCCACAAGTCCAATCGGTGTGGATGGAACTTCAATCTTCGGCGAGTGGTGCAATGATGAAAAGGAGACGTAGGCATCAAGTCGAACAATTCCTCGGAGCACTCACCGTTGTAAAGACGGTAGAACACGCAGAGAGAACCAATGTCTCTTCTGAAACTCAAGTGTTCTAACCTGTGAGTGACTCGTGGGTCGTTGACAACTCGGACCGCGCGCTTCTGTATGGCGTCAAATGGGTTAAGCTGGTATTGCGGCGCCCCAGCCCAGAGGTGGGAACAGTATTCCATGTGGGGCCTAACTTGAGCTTTATAAAGCATAAGCAGTTGCTTCGCAGTGAAGTACTGCTTAGCCCGATTCAGGACACCAAGCTTCTTGGAGGCCAGCTTAGCCTTGGCCTCTAAATGACGCCGATACTGCACATCGCTCGAGATGTCAACTCCCAGAATCCCAACACTTTCACTCACGGTGAGCGCGGTACCCTGGAATTGAGGCGCTATGACGAATGGGGTTTTCTTAGCGGTAAACGCGCAAACTTGTGTCTTCGTGGGGTTGAACTGGACCAAATTAAGTCGACCCCATTCCGAGACTTGCTCCAGAGAGTTCTCGACTTCAGACACAAGTTTCATTCTGCTATCCGCCATTTGCAACTGAGAGGCATTGGCAGGGGCTGTGTAGTAGGCATCCCCTGTACTATCATCCGCATAGCAATGGATGCCACTTGTATGCTGCAGCATGTCATTGATATGCAGAATGAATAGCGTAGGAGACAACACAGACCCTTGGGGGACGCCAGCATTTATACGTTTCATATCTGAGCAACAACCGTCGACAACGACCTTGATATGTCGCTCAGATAGAAAACTGGCTACCCAATTGCATAACCTCTCAGGTAGACCGTATTTTATAAATAAATATATATAATTTTTTGATTATTATTTACTATTTTTCCAAAAAAACATTTTAGGGGGATTTCCAAGTAATTTGGGCGATTTTAGGGGTTTATGAGTTAGTTTTAGGGATAAATATTTTTGAGAGTTGGTAACACTGCACATTTTGTTTGAGATGTCTTCTCTATGTATACTTATACCTCAATGTCATATATACATTTTTTAATGTTTTCTCTCTTCAGTCGATGTCTTATCGCCCTCAATATTTGTTTACGTAATTTTTACACGTATTTATTTCACTTACTTTGTTTAGTTTATCACTTCGCGTGTATAGATCAAGTCTTATAAGTAAAATAATTACTTTTTAACAAAAAATAAAACCAACGAAAAAAAAACTGAAAAGCAAAAAATAAAATAAACCATTTAGTATTATAAATTAAGATCCGAAATTAACAGTAAATAAATAATTTTGAGACCGTGCCAAACAAACAACCAAAATTAATTACATAAAATTCATAATATTATGAGGGCAGTGGCATGCGATGCACACGGCAGCAGCAGCGCGGCGCACATCTTTTCGCCGTTTGTTTTTTCATTGGTTTGGCACCGCCTCAAAATTATTTATTTACTGTTAATTTCGGATCTTAATTTATAATACTAAATGGTTTATTTTATTTTTTGCTTTTCAGTTTTTTTTTCGTTGGTTTTATTTTTTGTTAAAAAGTAATTATTTTTTAATTTTTAGTTGCTATAATACTTATAATTAATAATAAATTATTGATTTTATGAATTATAGATTCAGTTACCACGTAAAAATGTAGTAGATGAAATATCAATCATCCCCTATTTTCGTACCTATAGGGGTAAAATTTTGTTTCGAAATTTAAACAAGAGTAACCTCAAGGTATACACTATTCAATAAAAAAAGAATCATCGAAATCGGATCATCCAGTACAAAGTTATTGGGGCTAACATGTAAAAATTCCGGGTAAAAAACGGGTGAATAATCAATCATTGCCTATTTTCGTACCTTTAGGGTGGGAATAAAATTTTCAAAAAAATATGGGACCAACTTCAAGACATACCCTATCCAATAAAAAAAGAATCATCCAAATCGGACCACCCTGTGCCGATTTCTGCGTGATCATACAAAAAAAAAAAAAAAAAATATACGTGTCGAATTGAGAACCTCCTCCTTTTTTTTTCGTCGGTTAAAAAATTAGAATTGTGCCCTTTATTGTCTTAAAATTTTGCATTTTGCTTTAGTTTATATGACAGTGCATTTTATGACAATGGTAACAATGCATAACTTGATACCTTGATACCTTAGGGCTTAGGGTTCGCTCAGGTTGCATTCAATAGGGTATTTGACTAATTTTTAAAAATCATTTTAATTTATTCTTTATTACAAAATAAACCCACTCCATTGATATTTCCGAAAAAATTAACAGCATTGTTAATAAAAATCAATGTTAAAGTTTAAACTTCCAAAACCGCGCCAAAAACGCTGTTTCTGTCATGGCGGCGGTCTATGATACGTGTGACGTCACACGCAGGTATCTATTAAGATTCTATAAAGGAAAGATCTGATTTATTACTAGCGTGTGACGTCATCAAAGTTGTCACCAATCACAGGGCGTTTCGGTCACTGGTAAAATTTCCTAAAATTACAGTATTTTAATTTCGTGTTATTTGCAAAAATATACGTGATTTACTTGAAAATAAAGTGAAATATGTTTTTTAGTGCTAAGTACATAGCAAAAGCTTTTTTAGCGTTCCGACGTACAATCGGAACCCTGTTTCGTCATGTCTGTCCGTCCGTCTGTCCGTATGTCCGAAGCAAAGCGCCGCGCCAGCGCCGTGACCCTTAGTGCTAGAAAGCTGTAATTTGGCATGGATAATATACCTAATTAGATATACATATTTTTTTAAAAATAAAACCATAGAATAAAATATTGAAAAAAGAAATTTCAGGGTACCTCCCCTACAGGTAACAGGTAACCTAATAATATTATTATGTATGACCTAAAATTGATTGATCCGTGCTAGATTAAAGAATAAGTAATTAAAACGAAGTAGTCTTATCAAAATGTTTTATTTCTTTCTACACTTAAATTACAAGTTTAGATAATGATGTCCCGTTATGTCCAAATTACACACTATAGGTACCTACTACTGTACAGAGCTTTGAACTAAAAATGCGTCCTTAATTATAAAGATAACCGATTCTAACTTAGACATACTAAGATCGAACACATAGACAATGCTTACTTAAATGGAGTAGGTAATAGATTTTGGCGTTTCTTTAGCAATCCCGTAGGTAGACAAAATACACGAACATGAGTTTATAATCATAATATTATTATAAATAGGTCTCCTTTCTCTTTTTATCTTCAAGAAGCTAAATTAAATTTCACATAAGTAAAAAGATTGAATAGCGTAACTTTCTTACAATTGTTACTAATAGTAGATAAGGAGTCGAAAGCTACAATTTAATCGTCAAAGAATAGCATAGAAATAAATCATGAACAGGTGTACACATTTGACATTTTCAACTACCAAAAGAATTACAGGCAATCCGTCAATTACAATCACGTCATGAGCAATTTATCATCACGTTGGATTACATAGTAAGCTGACTTTCATCTCTGAAAATATTATGCAGTTAGATATGTAGATATGTAGGCATTGTAGGTACAAAAATATACGTCAATATACATATTGTGAGTGTTATTATAATCTATCGATGTAGGGACTATAGGGAGACAAATGACTTTTATTTTACTACTGTTAACGTAATTTTTGACAATAATACCACCTGTTGGTACCTAAATGGCGATGAAATCCAAAATGTTATCTAAGCGTAAAATGTTTTACTCTTTTCTTAGCGACTCTGAAACAAGTTCTGATAACGGAACGATTAAATGTGAAATGTAATCTTATTTGTAGGTCTTTTTTCTGGCAGGAATTTCTAGATTTCCATACAAATACAGAAAACAAAAATTGAGGATTCTCTAAGGCCCGTAATATCAATAGCAGTAGGTATAATCTATGATTCTGAGTTTAAACTGTCTTTGTTGAACCAACAACGACCTTACGTGATATTACGGGCCTAAGTGTTATAAATTACGATCGGAAGTTATAATTTTTGTTAAGATTTAAAATGATGGTAGCTGAGGATGGTAGATACATAATCTCTAAAAATATACACAAACTACTTGAGTAAAATTTGTTATAAATAGATTTTATAACAAGGATTACAATGTACTCTATGATATAATAGACCAACAAATATCTATTCAGCACAAAAGAACAGTGCAGGAACGGAATCAATGAGGAACTTCCTTTGCCAATGCACCGCCACCTGAGGGAATAGATCCATTTGGTGAGACATCGCTGTACTACCGGATACAATTAAATACTTTTCAGTTAGCCCACGGGCGTAGCCAGGTTTTAGTTTCGGGGGGGGGGGATTTTTCAAGAAAATACAACGACTAAAAGTACATAAAATAACCCTAAAGAAAATTGAGATTTTATTTTTTCTCACGACGTATGTAGTGCCATATATTATTAGTTTAGTCAAAAAGTTCAAAAACGTATTTAATAGAAATAAAGCTCCTAAAAATATGTGCAATAGCTCATTCGATTCGGAATGACGTCTAGAAAAATGTTTTTTAAGGGTTTATTTGCACATAAAAATGTCAGTCCTTAACTTCCCCCCCCCCCCCCCCCCCCCCTGGCTACGCCCATGAGTTAGCCCCTGTCTTAGGAGACGTATTAGGTATAACTTTTATAAGATATCTACTGTCTCTATCCAGGTGAAAGTCCTTGCCAAAGATCTATAATAAAAATAAGTCAGTTTTATCGAAATTTTAAGGTTTATACCGATATTTTTGTCAGATTCAACTACAATCGATTTAATATTAGGTACCTATATTAGCTGAAACCACAGTATAAGGGTTAGATTCCTTTACTGTGCTGAAGCGAAAGAGCGCACTACCATTGAAAGATTTAACTATCGATAGATCTCATTTCTAGATACCTAATAAATTTAAAATGACAATATCAAATAGGTATCTAATTGTGTTTGGTTTATCAATTAATTCTCTACCTACAGAATTTTAGGGGTTATGGCTGTGGTTATGGTTTCTGAATGATTTATTCAGTGACGGATTAAGACTACTTGGTGCCCTAAGCAACCCATGCCTGTGGGCCCCCCTATCCGTATGTCGACGTGGTTTTTTTGTGCTTTCTGTGCTTCTTCTGGTGCCCCCCCAGACGTGATGCCCTAGGCAATTGCTTAATTTGATTAAGGGTTAATCCGTCACTGGATTTATTGGACGGAGCTACATACCTGAAAGAGAGCTCTCTTCAAATTAACTTATGTCACGGTTTTGCTCTAGGAAGATAAAAAAAAATCTAGATCAGTCACACTACTCACACTGGTCATGACATACCCAGTGTTACTGATCTAATTAAAGTAGTTGAGTGTCACACTATAAAACTTTTTTTTAAGATTATTTTGTCAGAGTTATTGGCTCTTGTAACTTATTACTTTTGAAAGTTGAGACGGACACGCGATCGGATGAGTGATTTAAAAATTTTATTTGATTTTAGATCCACTCCACGGACCTGAAAAAAAGATTTTTTTTTTCAGGTCCGTGATCCACTCCTAGTTTCTTCCCTTCTTAACTTACTACAATAGAATCAGTTATTGCTCACTTACCCACGGCCTCCACGGGATCTTTATCTATACTAATACTAGCTGCCCGGACACACTTCGTTCTGTCAATTTTTTTTTGAGATGTAAGCTATCCTATCTTTCAAGTTGGATCAAACTGCACACGGTGTGCAAATTTGATTAAAATCTGTTAAGTAGGTAGTTTAGGAGTCCATCGCGGACAAACAACGTGACACGTAATTTATATATATTAAGATTATATTATAAAGAGGAAATGTTTGGTTTTTTTTGTTTGTAATGGATAAACTCAAAAACTAGTAGACCGATTTAAAAAATTATTTCACTAATAATAGAAAGCTGTTTTTTGTAAGTAACATAGGCTATATTTTCTTTAAAGAAAGTTCTATACGCCAAAGCAAAGCGAGGACCTAGTAATGAATAAGTATACAAACTCATCTCAGCGCTAAATGAGATTTTTCATGGTGTTCGTAAAACCCCTTGAAAATTATGTCCACTTTAACTTTAATCCATGACCTAAGACACCTAGGTGGAGGGTCTAGTCGTCAACCCAAGTTTTTACGCTACCCGAAGGTCCCCGAAATGGCTTCATGACTGATATCTAACAACCGGGATGTAACATAGATATGGTTTGATCCACTTGTATGGTTTCTATAAGCTGGTTCATTAAAAAAAATGACGTGCATAAGTGTATCAATGATACCTACATGAATAAATGATTTTGATTCTGAATTTGAATTTGATAGGGCCATATTTCATTAGAAAAGAAAAGCAATGTATGGAACGCCATGTTTTTTACCTTCGATTGTTTATTCAAAAAGCATAGGTGGGTGATTCTTAAAAAGGGAGGATAAAACGTGTCCAGTCCAAATACTTCTTCATAATACAACCATAATTAATAGCAATAAGGTTTTAAGATACTTTAACTATCGGCACAACTATTTACACACCAAAAAAGAATATTAAACATACTATAATTTGAAATTTAAGCCAAAATCTGCTTCAAACGTCATTATCTCGCAAGTCCTATATGACTGCACGTGGATATTTCATCTAATAAAAAAATCAAACAAACCGAAACATTTTATTTGTAAATTCAAAATCGTCCTCAAATGATCAAAGTTTCTAATTACCGTACATTAAAGACATTTCATTCATTCTAATATAGGAAACCAATACGACGTATAGTTTGTTATGAAAAAAAATCATTATCCTCAGCAAGGATTGATTCGAATTATTCTCTGTGGTTTTCCAATTCATGTTGAGTTTGAAGTATGCAGTATGCTCCTCGTACCTCCCCCAGTCGAGCTGCACGCTTTGAACGGACTGGACGTATCGTATTTGTCGACCAGGTAAGCTTACAATTCGTTCTTACAAATTTGTTATGAAAGAAATCATTACACTTTTGCCGTCTGTTGTTGCAATTAATTGTCAAATTAATCACATTGTGTGCTATTATTATGTATTGAAAGTGAACTTATTTATATCCATGTGTTTAAAGCAGAATTTATTCGGTTTTGACAAGTTACAACCTGTTTTCTTCGATTCGTCATTTTCACCATCATCATTAGCTTCAAAATGTGTGTTGCGTATAATGACAAAGAGGGAATGTAATGACTAGTTTTGAAAAAACAAGAAGAAACGACGCGCCCTACATTGTATTAGAAGATGCAAAAGAGGCTAAAGACAAGATAGAGGGACAGACCAAGATAGAAAAGTTACGTGATCCATTACGTGATCAATTTTCTCCTGCTATGAAAGCGGTGGTAAGAAGGATACGCTATAATCAGTATAAGAAGAGGTGTGTGTTGATAAATACTATTAATAAAATATAAAAAGAAAATTGAAAGCCAAAGAAAAACAATACTACGATTAAATAAAAAACTTCAAGCGCAAGAAAACACTAACAAACATAGTCAAACAAACATCTCCAAGGTCGTAAGACAAGGTAAAACTCAATTATCATCTTTATGCATAATATCAGATCACGTAGAAGAAGTTCATAAATTTTATAATGATGATTCTAATAGTTCAATAAGTGCTGGTAAAAAAGAGTTAGCGACGAAAAATAAAGTTAAGATGCAGAAACGGTATCTGAATGCTCCACTAAAGATACTTCATCAAACGTTTCTTAATGCCATTAGCATTAAAAGTTTTTAAAATTAAAGATTTAAGATTTGATGATAAATGTTCCATCCATCCATCAGCCTTTTGAGGTCCACTGCTGGACATAGGCCTCCCCTAATCTACGCCACTCAGACCGGTCCTGAGCCTTCTGAATCCAGCGGATACCCGCTGTCTTCTTCAGGTCGTCGGTCCACCTGGTCGGGGGGCGTCCTGTGCTCCTTTTACTGAGGCGTGGTCTCCATTCGAGGACCTTTCTTCCCCAACGGTTATCAGTCCTTCGAACTATGTGGCCAACCCATTGTCACTTCAGCCTGCTAATTCTCGGAGCTATGTCGGTCACCCTAACGTTCGTCTACGGATTTCATCATTTACGATTCGATCGCGTAGAGATATACCGAGCATAGCTCGTTCCATAGCTCGCTGGGCGACTCTAAGCTTATGCATCAGGCCAATAGTGAAGCACCACGTCTCGGATCCGTATGTCATCACTGGAATCACACACTCCTCGAACACCTTCGACTTCAGGCACTGAGGTAACTTTTTGGACGACAAGATATGACGTAGTTTCCCGAACGCAGCCCATCCAAGTTGGATTCTACGAGTGACTTCTTTCTCGAAGTTGGACCTACCCATTTGGATCACTTGTCCCAGGTTAATGTACTCGTCTACAACTTCGAGAGCAGCGCCGTCAACAACAACCGGTACGGGTGTGACATGGACATTCAACATGATTTTCGTCTTGTCCATGTTCATCTTAAGACCCACCCGTTGTGAGGCGCTGTTCAAGTCCCCGAGCATTGTACCAAGTTCCTCCAGGGATCCCGCCAGGATGACTATATCATCGGCATATCGCAGGTGTGTGATGTGTTCGCCATTGATGTTAATACCACGTCGTTTCCACTCCATCAGCTTGAACACGTCTTCCAACGCAGCGGTGAACAGTTTTGGGGATATGACGTCCCCTTGCCTGACACCTCTCTGCAGTTGGATGGGATTCGTTGCTGTGTTGTGTACTCTGACGGTCATGGTGGCTGATGTGTATAAACATTTCAACACCTCGATATACCGGTAGTCCATCCGGCACCGCTGAAGAGAATTTAGTACTGCCCAGGTCTCAATAGAATCAAAGGCTTTCTCATAGTCCACATAGGCAACACATAGCGGCAGATTATACTCCTCGGTCTTCTGTATAATCTGCCGCAGTGTGTGTATGTGGTCTATGGTGCTGTAGCCTTTTCGGAATCCTGCTTGTTCGGGAGGCTGGAAGTCGTCAAGCCTGCGTGCAATGCGATTTGTGAGCACTCTCGAAAACAGCTTATAAACGTGGCTCAAAAGTGCAATGGGCCTGTAGTTCTTCAAAAGGGTCTTATCCCCTTTCTTGAAGGACAAAGTCTCCACACTTCTGCTCCACGCTTCCGGGGTAGTCCCAGTATTAATGATGACGGAATCGAAGAGATTTCGGAGCGCCACTAGGAGGCGATAAATGTTATTCATAAATTAAAGTTTTTAAAAATCATAATGTTTTGAAATATTAATAGACCATCAAATCGATAGTGCTTCTGATTCTGAATTTTTTTTAAGATTTTGCGTTAAGAAACAATGTATAATGTTCCTCTAATACGGATTATGATTACCAAATAATAAGAAATATAATTAGTGTAAAAGTGAAAATAAAACCATTGAAATCATAAAAATAAGTATTTATATTATGTACATACATGTTGTGTTTTAAATAGAAAATTAATAGTATATTACTTAATATTAATCATCTAAAAATTATATTATTTTACATATTATGTTATATACGTTCCATCTGTGATTTTATGATTAAAATATGGTGTTGATTATTAATTGAGTTGTTTTATTTCATTATTTATGTAACTTTTAATTTTTTTTTCATTATTCGTATCAGTCGTCATTTTTCCTCAGCACAAAATCATTAACTTCCACACGTTGTCATTATCTTCATCAGTATTTTGTTTTTAATCTGATTTATCTCCGAAAATATTAACTTCACAATGGTGCCTCTTTTATCAATTTCACTTATATTAATCAAGAAATGATTCTGGCATAAAATAATTGTTGTGCCACAAGGTTTAATTTTTTTCGATAAAATCTTCAAAAATATATTCCGGAATAAGAATCACCCAGGTACGACACACTGCTTTCTGCTTTCACTTTACACAAATTAGAACGCAAAACTCGAAAACTTAGTTAAAATTACAAAGTGTGTTTTTGGTAAGCAGTAGAAAGTTTTTTGTAATAGAAAGCGAGTAAAGCTAACGAATGAGCAGTCGCACTTCGTTCAGGGCAATAGTTATCTACTCGTAATTGCAGAAACTGGTCATGAGCACAAGAGACAAGGAAAGGAAGTGGGACGAGACCGGATAAGAGATAACTTTTAATGTAAAGGAATTTCTGCAGAAAAGTCCTCCATTCCACAATAGACTATTTCAATGAAGTTTCATGAAATATAAGATTTATTGTTCACGCCTAATCAACACATGGCTGAATATACAATAAGAAGAAAAATACTAGAATTAAAATTCGTCAAGACTGTGAAAAGAAGATCACTACATGTCGATACAAGAATTGAACACGCATCGTTTTTCTATAAGCAGATTCCTTCTCTATTATTGTATTTTTATAAATAAATCTGTAAATTTACTATGTTGAGTAGGTACATCGTTGGCAAGATAACTTTATTTCATTTAAAATACCTGACAGCTGGCCTATACTAAGGTATAAGTATTTTAACTGTGCCAATACTAAATCCTAATATAAAGAAAGTTTGTAAGGAAGTTTGTTAATCTTTCACGGAAAAACTACTGAACAGATTTTCACGAAACACAAGTTAACCATGACCTGGAATAAGACATCTTCTAGGGTACCTACTTATAATAACAATAAGTCTTTATTTGCAGGTATACACCCATATACACATCGCACACACCATATAATTATTATCCCGGAAAACGCGGGAAAACAGCGCTTGTTGATGACAAAACTAGACATCTTCTAGGGTACCTACTTATAATAATAATAAGTCTTTATTTGCAGGTATACACCCATATACCTACACATCGCACACACCATATATTATCCCGGAAAACGCGGGAAAACAGCGCTTGTTGATGACAAAAATAATCAATGTATTTTCAGTAGATTTTAACCGATACCCATTCTCCATTTGCATGTTAAATTGCCAGCAACAGCGCAATTTCGATACCTTCATTACCGCCGGGGGAGGACATCCGCTATTAATCAATACATGAAGGGATGCTGCCAATGCATCTCTATCACACCTTTACCCCACCGCCCACAGCCAGAGATCGATACACCATCCGCGTAGTTTGCTTTTATTGCGTTTCATCTATCTCGGAAACCGTGTACCTAGCCTTTAGGCACGGACCTGAAAAGACCGATTGTGTCAATGTGTGGGTGTTTACTTGTACGAATAGAGAGTTGGGATTCCGATGGGTGCTTCACTGAATTTGTTCTTGAGATTACGTCCGTCTTTTTTTCACGTCCGTGCCTTTAGGTATTATATTGAAGTTACACACACATACTAATTTCATTGATTTCTTACGTTAAATGAAATTGATAATGGTCGTTTGACATTATCTATTCTACTAATATTATAAAGCTGAAACGTTTGTTTGGTTGAACGCGCTTATCTCAGGAACTAATGGTTCGAGTTGAAAAATTATTTTTGTGTTTGATAGTCCATTTATACTTATATCTACTTATTTTAGTAGTTCGTTTTTTCCAAAAATGAACGCGGGTGAAACCGCGGGGCACAGCTAGTTAGTTATAGAATTACAAACGTACCTAATTAACAATTTTAAAAGTTATTTTTATTTTCATATCCCTGCTTATTAGATAAATTGGTAGATATCTACGTTGCAATACAATAAAACTTTTTGATGCCCTTCGCAGTCTTCCCAGTGTCGTTGTTAGATTATCTACTTTTCTTTTATTTGCCTTTTTAGGGTTCCGAAGTAAAATGGGAACCTCTTAAAGTTTCGTCATGCCTGTCTGTCCGAGGCATATCGCCTTAGTGCTAGAAAGCTGTAATTTGGCATGGATATACCCATAGGCGGATCTACCTAAGGGCTTTTTGGGCTGCAGCCCAGGGCCCCGTGGATACAAAGGGCCCCCAGCCCCCACTAAAAACAATAGGAGATATTTTGAATTAAAAATAATGTTTAAAATTAAAATTTAAAAAATCCGATCATAAGGTTGGCAACTCTGAGATCAATCAACTCACGTGCATATACCGTGTATGTGCGTGTATATATAGGTATAGAAAACAAATATAGGAAAACAATGTAATCATTTGTCAGTTCTTTCTATCTATCTAACAGCCGTTTAAAGTCCACTGCTAGACATAGGCCTCCCATAATTTGCGCCACTCCGACCGGTCCTGGGCCCTCTGAATCCAGCGGCTTCCCGCCGTCTTCTTTAGGTCATCAGTCCACTTGGTCGGGGGGCGACCAGTGCTCCTTTTACGGTTTACCGAGACATGGCCGCCATTCGAGGACTTTGTGACCCCATCGGTTATCTGTCCTTCGAACGATGTGACCTGCACATTGCCACTTCAGCCGGCTAACTCTACGAGCTATGTCGGTAACTTTTGTTCGCCTACGGACTTCATCGTTACGAATCTTATCTCGTAGTGAAATACCTAACATAGCTCGTTCCTTAGCGCGCTGTGTGACTTTGAATTGCCTTCGAATGAGGCCAACAGTAAAAGACCACGTCTTGGATCCATATGTTAACACTGGCAACACGCATTGCTCGAACAATTTCGACTTCAAGCACTGAGGAATTTTGGATGATAAGATGTGTTGTAATTTCCCGAACGCTGCCCAGCCGAGTTGGATTCTTCGAGTGACCTCTTTCTCGAAGTTGGACCCATGTGGATCATTTGTCCCAGGTAAATGTACTCGTCGACAACTTCGAGAGCTGTGCCGTCAACAACTACCGGTACGGGTGTAACATGGACATTAGACATGATTTTTGTCTTGTCCATGTTCATCTTAAGACCCAACCGTTGTGAGGCACTGTTCAGGTCCCCTAGCATAGTACTGAGGTCCTCCAGCGATTCCGCCAGGATCACTATATCGTCGGCAAATCGAAGGTGTGTGAGGTGTGTGTTCACCATTGATGTTAATGCAAAGCCCTTTCCACTCCATTAGCTTGAACACATCCTCCAAAGCAGCGGTGAACAGTATCGGGGAAATAACGTCCCCTTGTCTGACACCCCTCTGCAATTGGATGGGGTTCGTGCTTCTGTCGTGTAATTGAACTGACATGGTGGCCGATTTGTATACACACTTCAACACCTCGATATATCGATAGTCGATCTGGCACCGCTGGAGAGACTCCAGTACCGCCC
Organism: Thymelicus sylvestris; assembly: GCA_911387775.1. NCBI lineage: Eukaryota > Metazoa > Arthropoda > Insecta > Lepidoptera > Hesperiidae > Thymelicus > Thymelicus sylvestris. The sequence goes on along the minus strand of OU426905.1, from coordinate 10,100,970 downwards.
AGGTCTCGATAGAATCGAAGGCTTTCTCATAGTCCACGTAATCTACACATAGTGGCAGGTTATACTCTTCGGATTTCTGTATCACCTGCCTGAGTGTATGTGGTCCTGTATGTATGGAGTGTATGTGGTCCATGGTGCTATAGCCTTTACGGAATCTGGCTTGTTCGGGAGGCTGGAAGTCGTCAAGTCTGCGTGTTATGCGATTACTGAGTACCCTTGAAAACAGCTTGTACACGTGGCTCAGAAGTGCAATGGGCCTATAGTTCTTCAATAGGGTTTTATCACTCTTTTTGAAGAACAGCGTCACCATACTTCTGCTCCACGCTTCCGGGGTAGTTCCGCTACTGATAACGGAATCAAACAACTTCTGGAGCACTAGCAATATAGGCTTTCCTCCAGCTTTTAACAACTCAGTTGTGATTCCGTCATCGCCCGGTGCCTTGTTGTTCTTTAGCTGCTTCAGGGCCCCCCCTAATTTCATACAGACTGACGTCCGGGATATCTTCGGTACAGTGTCGGGTCAACTTAGCTCGCTTGTCATTCGCCTGTTTGGGGACAGGAGCGCATGAGGAGGTAAACAAACGTCTGTAGTAGGTCTCAACTACTAAGGCCGTGGTTTTTCCGTGTTTGCCATGGGGGTAATAGCCATAGTCACCGCGCTTGGCTATTGCGAGTTGGTGACCGCAGGTGACATGACCGGTATTCGTCAACACAGGAAGATGCTGCTGCCCATCTTCTGGATTTGTCCTATTAGTCGCCTTTTACGACATCCCAGGAAGAACGGCAGTGGTGCTGTTCTACAAAGTGAACCCGGACACCACACGGGGAAAGGTTCTTTCTATAAATTGTGATTTAACGAAGGAATGTGATGAGCAAATAAAGGAATTTGCAGCAGAAAAATGCAGAAAGTTTGCTTCATAATTTATATAACGTAACTACACATAACCTGTCTAATTATTTTGCAATAATGTTGTACAGTTGCTGTCTGTATACAAAAACACTAAGTCACATTCTAATTATTTTATTGTCCTATTTTTTCTATATTAGGTATATCTACATTATCTACATTACTATCGAAAACAACTTTTTGACAAAATGGCTATTAGTTATTTGGTAGGCCCCTAAATTGTTTCAGCCCAGGGCCCCACAAATTCACGATCCGCCTATGGATATACCTACATATTTATTAAAACTCAAAAATCGTACAATAAAATATTGATTTTTTTTCAGGGTATCTCCCCTACAGGTAATGTGACGATGAAATGTTCTTCGTTGCGTACCCGTTTTGGATTTAGGGGTTCGTTTGCGAAATAGTGTTAATTTTAGTTACAGTCAAGTCCCCCCCCCCCCCCCCCCCCCCCCCCCGTCCTGTCGGCTAATCAGTTAAGAGTTAGATCAGAAAACTATTATGGATATGTTAGCATAAGCAGTTAATGAGTAATAATCGATATACTTACTACTTCGGAACCCTACATTGAGCGTGACCTGAGAGCCTGACACGCAATTGCCCGGTTTTATTTTATTTGTATTAAGTACTTACTCTACCAATCCACACTGGCGCAGCGTGGTGGAGTATGCTCTAGGCCTCCTCAAGAGGAGAGACCCGTGCCCAGTAGTAGGCCATTAATGGGTTGAAGCCATTTTGTATTCAGTATACTTACAGGCTACAGGAATATTTTATTAACGTGAACAAAATGACTAACAAGCAATATACCGGTCAATGATTATAATTATATAACCTGGTCCATGGTATGTAATTCATCTATCGTTAGGACTTCTTAAAATCTGTCACAGATGCCATCTTCTCTAATTCATTTCATCACCATCATCTTCGCGTGTCGACTCCAGTCTCCTTAAAATAACGGCGGCTTTGAAACAATCGATGCAGTGCCCGTGTTGGAGGTGTTGGAGCCACTGCAAGAATATTGGTGGTGCCCACTCAAGGAAATCAAAATCCCCCCCCCCCCCCCCCCGTAACCGTCGTTACCACGACAGCGTCCATATTTATATTTGTATTGGCAGAATACTCATGTAAGATTGATTAAACTCGCCCACATATAAAGATCAGTTCAGATGTGACTTCGAATAAAGGCTTAGCTTCTCGACATTTTATCATTAATTGGCATTTTTTTATTGGCATTAATGTAAACTATTGTTGTCCACATTTGGTACCTATTAGTTATTACCTATTTCTAGTGGTCAGTTGATATTGGCCCTTTGCAGCATCACACGGATAAACAAAAGTGAACTTTACAGACACATAAGTAAATATTTCTCTCATACCAGTACAATATGGTATAAATAAGCAAATAAACTGGGTATTAAGCTCAAACAATAAAAAGTATAATTGAATAGCAAGTCGGTTTCCTTTTTTTATTAAAAATTTAAACATTATACACGCATTGGACATTCGACCATTCACAAGGCTAGGCATTCAAAGAGGTAGCTTTATTCATTATCTCAATCGTAAATCGTAGCCAATTTTCTCCCATTTAACCATTAATGACGAACAACATTTCCTAAAGGACGCTTGAGTAAAACACTTGAGTAAAACTATCATATCGCTACGTTCGAAGTAACGCGAAATGATTTTTAAATGTTCCCGTTCGCGTTATTTGGAACCAAACTAAATATCTTGTTCAAATACATTTATTATCTGAAAGTGTTCGTGGTTATTAATGCGAATACAAAAATGTATAATAGTTCTACATATTTCTAGTTCCTTCTTGTATAGGTATCTGGTGTTTAATAATCATTGCAATATATAGGCACAAACAGGAATATTTCACTATGAGAATAACATTAAAATGGAATCCGAGTCTGACAAAATTTTATTCCTTGACAATGTTTAAAGTTAACCCTACAAACATTGTTTTAACATTTTCTTTAATTAATTAATTATTGTGTAAAACATCAAAACAATGAGCACTTACAATCGTAATTACCATCATATCGTATAGTTAATTTTGACATAGTAAAAAGCCAATTTTATTTGGAAACATTCTTATTCCTTTTTACAACGATTCTTATTTGGAAAGTGACAAGATTTCTGTTTTTAAGAACGATTCGTTTTATTTATGGTTGTTACATTGTATTAACAAGTATTAGTTTTTGAAAAAATATTATTTTAAAATACAATCAGAATTGGTATTCTACACATTTATATAAATACAGGTAAACCCATTGGTACCTACTTGGAACATAAGTAATTAAAAAATATAATACAATGTTTACTGCGACGAATTTGAATAATCAGTAGTTGCTAACAAGGAAGTCTAAATGCGCAGGAAAGATCGGATCAAACTTTCTGGACATATTAAGTATTTAAATTGCGATTTATGTTATGACAATGTAACTTAGGTACACTCCAATCAATTTATTAGCATTTAGTTAATTTACAAACCTGTTATTAGAACATCAAAGAATCATATACTATATACCTTTTATATTCGCAGCTAGCATGACCACAATATCGAACAGAAAATCAACGAATACACCTATTCGCAGGACATTAGTATGACCATAATATCGAATTTTTTGCGAGACAATCCCCTTATTATTTTCTTCCTCAACTACGCATTAACGACATCAATGTAAACATTTACAAACGTATCACAGTTACGACAAACTACATGAGACTTGAATGTCTCTTGTGAAAACAACTAGGAGTAGGTAATTTTATTATACGCCTAACCAATAGTGGATTTGAAATTGACGATGACTATAAATTTGCCCGTTCGATTCGCACCATTTTTATGCTAACCGCGATATTTTGTAATGTAGTTATTAAATTCTCGTGGGCTAACAGCCCACAACAAACAAGGTTGTGCCTAAATGAAAAATATATAAGTAGACGAACATTTAGTTCCCCTTTCTTGCACTACGTGGCATTGTTAATAATAATATTCGTATTAAAGTGTTAACTGGTAATGTACCGTCCATGCATGCAGATGTCACTGATTCAGGATAATATTATTACAGGTGGATTCATTATAAAGTTAGGACAATGAGAAGATTTAAAATATTTGGTTACCCACCTATAATATTAAACTGTCTCTCTATTCATTTTCAAGCGATTGAAAGAGATAACTAATTTATTAGGTAAATTGCCATTATTATGTGTGAGGGAAAGGGAACACCAAATCTCATTTTTGCCTTATTTGACTTGAATAGTAACACAAGCACGAATTTATTCCTTACATTCTTATTTAGAACTTTACAAAGAGTTAACAATTCCAAATTTTGAATACACACTTGTTCAACTTAATTACAATCAATTGTAACATGATACCTGTAAGGCTATTCTGTTTTGTAACTCGACAGCGGAATCCGCGATGAGTGTCAAAATTCCTTGCCAAAATTGACACTCATCGCGGATTCCGCTGTCGAGTTACAAAACAGAATAGCCTTGCTGATCTGAGCACGATACTAGTCGATTCGCTAAGCATTCGAGCAAGTTAGACAGAAGAAACACCGATAGAACGATTCAAACACCATTTTCTCACTTCTAAATAAACCTTTAACCATTCGTGAACCACTAAACCAACACTAATCACTCGGAACCGCCTGTACGCATACGCACACTAGTTTCAACAATAAGGACCTTCGCACACGGCGTGGTTACGTAGGCGTATCGTAATACGTTGCATGCGTACATGCAGCGTTATATGGTAGAAACACCATTTCTGCAGACTTTTTATTAAAAACAATAACGCTACACTCTCATAGCCCCTCACTAAGTTTCCCTGTGTCGTGGGTGCTATGAACAACACTCAAAGACAAGAACACATACCCTACCCAGACCGATAACGGAAATTCAAACACATCATTCAAATTTCCGCCTCACTGGGAATCGAACTCAGGACCCTTGGCACGGTGATCCGGCATGGTAATCTTTGTGGCTTGCGCCACACGGGTCGTCGGATCGCTTGTGTTATTAAAGCGTATAATAAAGCATACGTTACAAAACTGTGTGCGAATGGCCTTATGGCTGCTACACTATGCCGCCGGCTGACGCTGAAGCCGAGCGGGCATGCCGGCGGCATAGTGTGTAGTAGCCATTACAAATCCTATCTTTACATAGTCCTATCTAAATACTTCTAGCTAAGAGAAGATTTAAACTGTAAAGGATGATTAAAGTTTTGAAGCACTCCCATATATTTGCTTTTTGTCTGTGGTTAACATCTGTAAGTAATAATTTTCATAAGCGCTTCGGTGCTTCTGGAAAAGCTAGTTATAGACCCATTAAGCCTTATCGGAGGAATTTTGACGCCATCACATAGTGCTACGATGTAACATCTAAATCTTTGTAATCTTTTTTCGATTAACGACCGTTTTCAATATTCAATCTATCCATATCTATGGATAAGGTTCTAGGTAAAGTAATAACTGACACTAAAATGTCATGACTTTTTGACTTAACTGACTTGAGATTTGAGAATTATAAATAGATTATTGAAACGGCAATTACAATCACATTTTTTATCTCCTTAATTTACGCCATTTTGGTGGAATCTCATATTTTTAAGTAAAGTATCAATATCAACAATTTAGGTTTATTTTCAATGGATTAAGGCTGTAACGCATATATTTTATATAAAAATGTAATAATACCGTACTAAGGCAACAAAATCATCAATGCCAGACAGTTTTGCAACAAGAGGTACCTATTGGACATAAAATGCATTATACTGGCCATACAATAAAACCATACATACAATAAAATGAAAAAAATATTTTTCTATACAAGCTCTTGTGGTCACTTTAGGGTTATCAATTATTTATATCGTTACAATCACCTCACATCTTTCATACCACTGGCCAAGGAAATTATAATTTTAATGTGTATGACAACACTGGCATTCAAATAACGCAACACTGAGACGATGCCGGCATATCTTCAGACATCAAAGCAATGAAACACTGTACGTTCCTACACTGGCAAATATTGATAACAATATTACCCCGAATTAAATTGAATTTATTTTAATATCACAAACAGTTCCTTTGAAAAATCGAAATAAACATGGTTGTACAATATTTTTTATTTTGCAAAAATATACTCACCGCTCAGTACTTTTATTACAATCCAAACTAACTGATTATGTATGCGTACTTGTCAATAAAGAAATAAACTACAGTAAAATATGTGACACTATCATACAATAGATTATTTACATAGGGGGTTGTATCGGTATATAATTGGAGAATACATAAGATTTACCTAATAGCAACTATTGGTCGGATACTAAAATGTATCCAACATGTATTTTCTTATTTGGAAGCACTTGTATATTTCACGCCATCAAATATAAATTGAACTACAATTACAAATTGAAATACATTCAGAGACAAAACTCGCAGGAACAGAAGTGAAACTTTAATATTATGATGGTTGACGGAAGAAGGACTTTTAAAGGATATTATTATAGGTGAATATTGTTTTCTTAATATTAAAGATGTGTATATGCTCACGATTCCTTTATTACTTACAAGATTAAAAACAAAACTGTCAGATAAATCAAATTAACGCGTTCATTCAGTTCTCTCCGAGCAAAATCATTCTTATCTCCGTCGCAACGAATTGCATTAAAATAAAAATCGACTACCAAAATGTTGCTACAAACTTGTCTTCAAAAAATTTAGTGAGGAGATACCGCTCACTACAGAGTAAACTATCGGCTTACAAGAAGTCAATTTCTGCCATTTTGCTAAAATAACTATGCAGTTATGTTATATGTTATGCAACTATGTTGAGTTCCTGTTTGCGCTGATACTCTGAGTACAATCGACCAATTACTTTTGTATGTACTTGCGAGTTTTGAAGAACTAGTATTATATATAGAAAAAATATTCTGATACAGCAGAATATTGAAAGATTACTTTACGACTTTTCACAAGCTCTTTTATAAAGTGATTAAAATGAAAACAAAGGCAGCGTACGTTTTAATTAATCTTATACAAAGATTATAATATTATAGAAACTATTAGTTTATTGGATGGAAAACTATTAGTTTAAAATAAATAGTACTGGTCGTTAAACTCGTCGCCTGATTTAAAATCGAAATGAAATTAATCTACACAATGACAAACTTAAAACATTATGTATTAGAGGTTGCTCAAGCTATTCGCCGATTCATCTTTACTCTGTAGTCTGTGGAATCTCCAAATTACAAAAAAAAAAAACATAAAACATTAGGGGCCAAAAACGCATCCCTTTGACATCCCTAGTACAATGTTTAACATCCGACCACTGATACAACTAAAGGCTTAAACTTAAGGTGCAAAATGTTCACTTAAACTATTTTAATGTTAATCTCCCTAGCGCAGTCAGTTCATACTAATCTACCGAAATTAAAATCAATAAATAACTAGCAATTAAAAATACATAGTTTACAATACATAATATTACAAGTTCACTAAACCTATTGTATTGTTATTTGTATATTGTTATAAAATGAAAGTGCAGGTACCGCATATGGAGAATTAAGCGTATCCAATGTTTTAAATTATACACGTTGTGTAATGAGGCGGATGGCTCGGCACAGGCGTACCTACATACAGACGGACGCTGCCTTTATAAATGTTATTCCATTAATTTAATCGAAAATTTAGTAGAAATTAAGTTAGATACGTTGCCAGGATTTCAAAGTTACATATTTAAGCTGAGGACTCAGTAACTGCGATTATGATCCATAAGTCTAACTATGATCCATAAATCTAATTATGATCCATAAATCTAACTCTGATCGAAAAAGAAACCTACAATAATTCATAATCTAGCTTCAGCCGATACATTAATTTTTGGTCAATAGATCTAATTCTTCGAGAGATCTCGGTTTAATATGAGATATATTTACGTCAAATACGACAGAACTGACTGAAATTATCCTTTACATGACATATTGCAAATTTTGCAATTATTGTATTTCAATACACGTATGAAAATAAAATACATCAGCTGTAAATTGATATAACAGCACTAAATAATTACAAACGCTTCCGCCTGTACATACCTACATGTAGAATAGTATATAATATTGTACATTAAAAAAATAGTTTGAGGACAACTTTAATATTATCTACATCATAATTATTTAAAACTTGCTCTGTAAAGGGCATAGAGTATGACATATACAATCTACTACATTAGTAGATATTTTTTATATATTATGCTTTGAAGTTGTATGTAGCAATAATATTTAGTTATTACAATAAATCTTTTCCTTTTCTTTCCGTTGTAAATGTGATTCGGTACGTACTGGAGTTTAAATCAAATCAAAAATTTTCAGAATCAAATCAAAGTTTTTCACAGCCTCTAGTGGTTTAGTTCTAAACTTTATATAACGTTACAAACTTACACCAGAATATCAAAAATGGAAGAAAAATTATTTACTTTTTGTTTAAGATTAAAGCAAGAAATTAAAATCGAAGCATTACTTCGTTTAGATTTGATGACTTAGCCGATATAGCTTAGCTTAGCGTTTCATGTTACTATTACGTAGACGACTAAAGTGTATCAGTAAATTTTTCAAATGTAAGTAAATTTTTGAGGGTATATTTACTTATTATTCCTTTATTTTTTTATAAGGTTTATATTATAAAAACTGCTGGTAGATTGAAGTCTAAAAGGTATAATAATGTGGTCTATTTGTTCCTACCTAGACATTTTTGTCAACGCGGCGCCTTAAACCTTCCGTCTCATTAAATTTAAATCAATGATCCACATCTCTAAAGCAATGGAACGTCGACAACCATTCCACTATTTGGTTAACCAACAAATAGAAAATACATTCAACCAACAAACTTAAATTATTCATTAACCAAATTCTCTTACCGTGTAATTCTATTTCTCCATGCTCAGTTCCCTTAAAGTTATGGAAAATTTAACACTATTCATACCAATTAACGCGCTAAAACAAAATTAGGGCAGCCGTCAGTCATAAACAATCACATACTAATTATTTAGGAACATAAACATTATACAAAAATATTTTTTAAATTTGGTTCTATGTAAAATATTCTATTTAAAGTATTTGAATTATTATTGCTATGTAATTGTAATACGACCGAACTGGACTTATACTGCGGTGCTAAAGATAATTGCAGTAAAACATCCTACAAATATTATGAATGTTAAAGTTACTGAGGATGTATGGATGTGTTTTACACAAAAAGTACTGAACGATTTTTCATGAAAAGCACACAGATAGAATCTGGAATAACATATTGTTTACTTATTATCCCGTTTTTGTATAAAATGACTACGGTCGAAAATGTGACTACAAATGATGACGTTACGACAAATGACCGATTACGAACAATAGATCTTGGTTCGATAAACCCGCGATATGTCCAACTCAATATGGACAAAATTTTACTGTAATCATCTTTAACACAGCAGAAAAATCCGCAACTAAAGTAGAAATACAAATAAATTAATGGAAACAAATTCGATTCTATTACAGTAATCTCCAAACTTATTGGCCGGGGTGAAGTTGGCACAGCTGCGCGGATACTGATGCCTTATTTTACGTTCTGCGCATCGACTCGCGCCAACTTCATCCCGGTCAATAACTTTGGGGATTATTGTACTTTGTCGACAATTTTATCAGGAGTTAGTACAAAATCTTAAAGAGGGAATATTTTTTAAGAGAAGATTGTGTGACGTGTATGTTGCCGGACGATTTGTGGATCATCATAGCAATATGGATCATTGGACGTTATTGAACGACTGGTCACTTTTTGAAACGTAAGCATTTCAATATATTGACTACTTACGACATAATTATGAAAAGTGCAAAGGAAGTCTATAAAGTATTTTAACTACGTAATCGATTTATGTAAAAGCCTATGCCGCATTTGGTACAATATGACAGATTTTATGTATGAAAGAGACCGTTTAAAAATAAATAAAAAAATCTAAGAAAAAAATTACTCCTTTTTTATAACGTAAAATTTTTCACCAACTCCATCCATTAACCACGACAAAGGTTTTTGAAAATGGTTTTAATAATAGACTAAACTTAAAAAAAAACGCACAAAAATGCCGCACATAGACATGTCAAGTAAAATCGAATACCTGATTTCATCAACATAGCTTCATCTCTGTTCAATTGACAGGAAAAAATGAAATAGAAACATCTGATTGACATCTCGGGGTACCACACTTTGGTACGTCAGTAGCAACGAAAAATAATTTATCTTTGCGTTTTTGTAATACATAAGAAGCATGGAGCATAGAAGGTAAAAGGAGGGCCATCTCATATGAGGGGAAAGTTGAAAAAGTTTCCAGCTGTTTAATGGAAATAGAGGTTCCAATATGGCCATTTCAGAATGGCGCTAGTGTGTGAAAAATAGATATATGAACATGGCTGTTGTAGACGGAGTGAAGTTTGCTGAGTTATGCCACCCGTAATGAATGGCGCTAGTGTCTGATAAATAGATATTCGAACATAGCTGTTGTAGACCGCACCGCATTGGACGCGTTTTTACGGACACTTTTCATACACAGAGATGTTCCTTCTACTCTATCCTCTATCCTCCATGATACATAAGAAGTCTCTTTCAATACAAATACATACACATGCTAACTACAGCTAAGACATCAAAACGTTCCAAATTAAACCAACAGATTTAGCATGATAAATACTTTCAACCAATAAGGAAGGAGGAATACGGAGCTATGTATGGAACTAAGAAAATAAAAAAGACTTTCAGAAATAACATATCGACCTTTAGAAGAGTGTCGCAATGTTATTTATTATCGTTTGTATACGCTGTCTCTCTGATGCACTAAATAGTCAACTTACCAAGGCGCACGAACTTAATAACATGTATTCACAAGTGTATTAATGATACCTGTGCAAATAAATGATTTTGAATTGAATTTTGTATGTGGCCATTGACATAAGGAAAACCATAAGAATCACCGATATATTGTCATTGAAAAAAGAAGAGAGAATAAAGTATAATGTTATCGTTAATACGTTTAAAATGAAAATTTAAGTTGTTTTACATTGAAGATTATGAGTCGTTTTCTTTCAATTCAGAAGTGGGATAAGCATCTCCTTAAAGATCGATATGTAACTCTCTGTACATCTATACAGTGCCACATGTAAGCTAGTAAAAAATTCAGTCACTCAAGAGGCAAATTTTCCATCTCGCTCGCACACTCCGTACCGATCACAGAAAGACTTCACAACACATACTACATACACATACTTCACGACAATTGTCTACACTACGATATGTACGAGAGATCTGATAATTGTTCTGTTAATTAATAATTAAAGGATAAATTAATTATTAATTCATGAATTTATTTAACGTTGTAATATAATACCGTTGTAATTTAATGCAGTTGCCCATTTTTTTTATAAATAGATTAAAACGTCTTTATAACATAGAAAAGCAAAATGCAGGTGAAATTACAGTATAAGTTTCTAATCTTTCAGTTCAATATCAAACAAAGTAAAAATATAATTAGACAACGAGATCGGTAAATAACATAACAATATCAGAACTCTCACACAACCCCTACACACAACCGCCTCACACACATAACCTTCGTGTTACCTTACCCACACACACACAAAACTTAAAGCATGAAGACAAATGTTCCTTTGAGATTACGGTTATCGAATTTGTTCCTAGATTGTACAGTAATAAAGTATAATATAACTTAACATAGGACGCGTATACTATACTATGACGGGGCACTCGAAGACATTTCTACTGTCACTGCGGCGGGGACTGGCACCTGAGGAAAGAAATTTCGATAAATTAAATTAAATTTTAACTAATTTTTAACTAAAAAGTGCCTGTCCAAACGTGTTAAGTGTTAAGCCCCGCCCACCTACTTAGGGGCCATTCAAATATTACGTAAGCAGATTTATTACAATTATTTACCCCCCTCGATTTATTACCGTCTTATTACGAATTATTTACCGTCCCGATTACCGATGACGCATTCATCATCTAAACTCCCCTACCTCCCATGTCATCCAAAATAAGCAAAACAAGCCCCCCCCCCCCACCCCCCCATAGTTCTTACGTAACACTTGAACGGCCCCTTAATAGAAAAAAGAAAATTTTCTAAATTACTTGATTACTAAACTACTAAATTGTCCGTTTACACGTATTAATTTACTTAAAATTTAGTTAACTAAATTACTTAATATGTGTAAACCGAACATTAGGTTAGCTACTCGTAGTCAGCCCAGCCCACCTTGTTGCTAGGCCGCGGCGCGCCCGCAGCCGGCGGCGTGAACACGCAGTCGGCGATGGTGTCGAGCGCGCGCTCGTCCAACACGGCCTCCAACGCCGCCGTCAGCTCCGAGCTCTCCGCGAACGCGGGCCCGCCCTCCGCTACAACAATCATTCAAATTCAAATTCAAAATCATTTATTCATGTAGGTATCATTTATACACTTTTGCACGTCATTTTTTTAATGGACCAGCTTTTCGCAAAGGTGCTTTGTCATGGAGAAGAAAAGCCGAAAGAAACTCCTCAGCACATCTTTTAAAAATAAAATACATTGGTATATTTCTTACAAAAAAGTATCGCTAGCCAGTACGGAACTGGTTGCAGATCAGTAGCTCGAGCACGAATATTTGCGAGAAAGTATTCGTATAGTTAACGTAAGCAATTTGTATGGCATTTTTTCAAAAGCGCCCCTATCGTGCGTAAATGGTACTAAAATGCCATACAAATTTGACAAATTGCTTACGTTAACCATACGAATACTTTCTCGCAAATATTCGTGCTCGAGCTACTGGTCATTTCCATGCGTCTTTGTCATTCATTTGTAACGCTAACGCTACACACTCACAATTCCCCGCACTAGGATTCCCTGTGTCGTGAGTGCCATGGACAACACGCAGAAAAAAACCGCGCAAGTACGTGTCAGGCCACACGCATTGCAGGGTTCCGAAGTCGTAAGTTTACATCAGACCATTCAGCCAAAATCCAAGAATCATTGAATCAAGTGCTGGATGACAGAATAAACTGCATTCTACTAATTTGCACCACGTGACACGCCAGTAATGACATCTCTAATTGAATTCCAAAATTATTATTTATTATTGAAGATCTGTGACAAACGTCAAATGACAGCTTGTCAAACAAGTTGACAGTGGCATTGACAGAACATCGATACGAACACCCTTGTCAAAAATAAATCAGAATTACCCACTAGATAAATGATAATTCAATGAAGTTAAAAATTATAAGTTAAGGTGCGAGGTTATGATTGTAAACGAATGTCGGACGAAATAACCTTGTAGTCCAGTCATCTTAGGAATTCACTGCGGAATGAGAGATACCCAGCTGATTTTTTTGTATAAAGTTGTATTTTGACATTCTAAAACTTGTCTCAAAACCTGCATATGGTAGGGTGACCGCGTCTATTAAAAATTTGAGGACAAAGGTCACAAAAATCGATTTTTTGCAAATATCTCATTTCCTATGAGTTTTTCGCTATTTGTATCTTCTTCAATATTGTAGAGAATTAAATTCCCTACAACTTTTGTATCAAAATAATTTTTATACGTTGAATCGTTTTCGAGATAGAGGGCGGAGAGCGCGCGGTTAGAGCACAATGTAAAGTCAACCGGTACAGTCCCGGTCAAAACATGCTATATTAAGTTTATTAATTCTATCTATCTAACAGCCTTTTAAAGTCAACTGCTGGACATAAGCCTCCCCTAACTAGCGCCACTCCGACCGATTCTGGGCCCTCTGAGTCCACATCGTTCGAAGGACAGATAACCAATGGGGTTGCAAAGTCCTCGAATGGCGGCCACGTCTCGGTAAAAGGAGCACTGGTCGCTCCCCGACCAGGTGGACTGATGACCTAAAGAAGACAGCGGGAAGCCGCTGGATTCAGAGGGCCCAGGACCGGTCGGAGTGACGCCAATTAGGGAGGCCTATGTCCAGCAGTGGACTTTAAAAGGCTGTTAGATAGATAGAATTAATAAACTTAATATAGCATGTTTTGACCGGGACTGTACCGGTTGACTTTACATTGTGCTCTAACCGCGCGCTCTCCGCCCTCTATCTCGAAAACGATTCAACGTATAAAAATTTTTTGGTACAAAAGTTGTAGGGAATTTAATTCTCTACAATATTGATGAAGATACAAATAGCGAAAAACTCATAGGAAATGAGATATTTGCAAAAAACCGATTTTTGTGACCTTTGTCCTCAAAGAACAATGCCAAACTGCCATACATAGTTTTATTTCATTTTCAACTTGAGCGTCTTAAAATAAAAAATATTCTAAAAAATGCAGCATTAATTTCTGAGCTTAGATATATAAGAATTTTCAGCAGGCACACCCCAGAACCAAAGTATTTTGATATTGAATGTTTTATAACCATAGAAGTATTATACATAGAGTACCTGGTACACAACAAAACAACGATGCCGGAAGAGTATGTGATGTCACGATGTGATCACTAAACGTCAATGTCAATTTTAAAAACGATTCAAAAGTTGCCATTTTTCTACTACTGAAAGATTAAATTACATATAAGAATTTCATGAACATGGAGAAAGGTAATATTTTTAAATATAAAAATAAAAAAGTTCAAGCAGAATGTTATTTATTTATTAAAGATTGCCCAAATTACTCACTTTACACAATATGAAATAATTAAAATCAGAAAATATGTACGACTATCAAAATATATTTTCTACCATTAGAGTACAAAAGTATGAAATGGTATCATTTTTACCGAATGAAAATGGACAATATCGACATCATTGTTATTATTATAGTCATTTAATCACTTATTAACACAATTATTTTACCCTGGGTAATACGGGTACAGGTATTAATATTAAAATACGTAAAAAAAATATTGAATTGCTTCGGTATAACTGACGTTTTAAGACGATACAAAAAATAAAAATAATTTTTGGGCCTTGTTCTTTTTAATAGACGCGGTCACCCTACCATATGCAGGTTTTGAGACAAGTTTTAGAATGCCAAAATACAACTTTATACAAAAAAATCAGCTGGGTATCTCTCATTCCGCAATTCTTACCTAATTTTGACTAAAATGACTGGGCTATTGTGTAAAAAGGTTTGAATAACGATTTATTTTATGCTAGGACACATGTAACATAAAATTACAGAAAACACATTCATTGAAATGTATAACTTTACTGTTCATATGCACCACATACTCCATCTGGTCGTAATATTGCAATACGTATTTCGCAAAAGAAAAGAAAAACATCCCGCTTACCTTGATTAAAAAACTCCGTAAAAGCTTCATCTGGAATCTGGCTCAGTACTGAAGGGTCCAGTATATCATCCGGCGGCACTTGGCCTACTTCTGTGAACCAACATTCATATATCTCACATACATACAATTGGAATATGATTTTGACCAATAAACTTAAAAAAAAATCCAAATTTATTCAATTGGGTTTTAATTTTACAATACAGTGTCGTTAATCAAAACATAATTATGTTACAAATTCACACATAATTACTACAGTGCGCTGTTATCATTACGATAACGTTACGTATCGTATTGTACCGTACCGTACCCTATCGTATCGTAACAGTGCTCTATATATTATCATTACGATCTCGTTTATCGGTATCCGTATCGTTATCGTATCGTATCATACCGTATCGTATCGTATCGTAAACCGTCCTTACCAGCCGGGATGTACTCGCTCCCGCTCAGCCCGCCCACAGCCGCTTCCTCCGCGCTATCGTAAGACGAATTGGAACACACGTTGATCTCTGTAATCAATTACATTCAATTTGATATTATTTTATACAACAAAAGTAATCAAGAATAGTATGAATAGACGTTTAGTAAGTTTGTTTGCTCACTATCTTTAATAAACAGCGGCTGAGATTGTGGTCAAGCATTAATTAATAATAAAATTGAGCATTAGATTCGTGACAAAACTGTTTGGCTTGGCTAGTAAATTAAATACAAAATTTGCGCACTGAAAAGTTGAAAGGGATTATTTAGAACTAAATAGTAAAGTAAACATTAATAACCAGAACCATCGAGTTATTAACCCTAATAAACCCATCATACCCGACAAACTCTGCGCCTGTGTCGGCGGTCGTCGCGGCACCAAGCGGCGGCGTCGCTTCGGCCGTCGCGGCGACCGCTGCGGCTTCACGACGCGCGCGCTCGGCGTCCACACACGCTTCCGCGCAGCTTTCTGGGGCTTGCACTCACGACTCATTTGTTCATAGTTATCCTGGAACGGTCATGTGATTTTACAAGTTTCTTACGTCACAAATGTTAATTGAAAAAAGAAAAGGACCCAAAGTCGAGCCTTGCAGAACCCCTATAAAAGTTGGTGGAGTTGGAGCACAATGAATCAGCGTCCTTTATTATAGGCTACTGCTACAGTTACTTAAAGCATCGCACACCCTCCGTATAGCTATTTTTAGTACCATAAATTAATCTACTGCAAGAATGTTGGTGAAAACAAAACAAACAACAAACTCACCCGCTTCCACGCATGTTCAGCACAAAGCGGCGTCTGCTCATGCAGCGGCAAAAGCGGCTGCTTGCAGCGCTCGCCGCCCGCGAACACCGCCGCGCACGCTGCATACAGCCGCTGCTCGGGCGCTAGCGTCACGTGCGCTAGACAGTGTCGCGCGCACGGTAATGGGGACGCTGTGCATCGCTCTTCAACGCAGGAAGCTGGTGTGTCGGCAGAACGACCGCTCTCGCCGCCCGACCAGCCAAACTCCCTGATAAAGAGATTTTTGTATGCGATTTTAGCAAAGGGAGATCCACCGCCAGGTGAGGTGGTGTTGTCGGCGTGACGTCATCGTGTGACGTAGTGGGATGTCACACGGTCATTGACATGTGAACTCAAAACGTGGCTCTTAAGTTGGTCTAATGAGACCAATGCTCGGTACGTATTATCAACATAGCGCTGATCCTTCTCAGTTCGTTAAAGAGGAAGAGAGAGAGAAATGGTTCCACTTTTAGCGTGTGTGAATATTGTTGTTACAATTTTGAATTGATGCTGCACTAGAAGCAGGAAGTTTGCTCAAATATATTTTGTATATTAGTTACAAAATGTATGTATAATAACAGTAACTACAATGTTACACTACTAGAGGTCATCGAGGTAACAAAAGGCTAGCATAAAAACAATGGCTATTTATTAAAACATTTTTCTTAATAGCCACTGTTTTATTTTTAATGAAATACTAGCTGCCCGGACAGACTTCGTTCTGTCAAAAGTTAACAGTAAAAAATATATAAATTTTTTCGAGTGATCACGTTATTTATATCTCAACAATAAACGACGATTACATACAAAAATAAGTTAATATTTAATATTTCTTAACATTATGACTACCGATCCTACTTTCCATTGAAGATTATGAGGTGTCAATCCCGGAAAATTTAACGATTCTGGTGGACAGTTGACGACATCATCTTGATTAGTTGCTCAATCAACTGTATGTGAAATTTGTATGTCTTCAATTCACCGGCAATTTCATTTTGAATTTTGAAGTTTATTTCATCTACATCCGTAATTTTGGCAGCTAATATAGCACGTTCGCTCAGCCACAAATGATCTTTGTAATTTTGAAAGACGTTTGAGACAAATATATAATGCAGCCAGTCGAATCATTAACAGGGATTTTGCCATTACCAAGGTCAATGTGTTGCTTTGACAATATTTCTCCAGATTGATCATTTTGCTATAGATATTCTTGTTTCAATTTAGTATCTTTACGTATTTCCACAAAATGGAAGACTTTGAACATGCATTGAGTTCATCCGCTGGCGTTGACCGAGGAATCACTGGTAATGTTTGACGGAAATCTCCTGCTAATAAAGTCATCGCTCCACCAAATCAGTTTCGATTGTTTCGTAGATCTTTCATAGTTCTGCCTAATGCCTCCAAAGACTTTTTATGTGCTATCGTGCATCCATCCCACACTATCAACTTACATTGCTGCAAAACCTTTGCCATTGCTGTGTTCTTCGAAATGTTGTAGATCGAAGTTTCATTGCTTTGAATATTCAATGGAAATTTTAGCACTGTATCGGCTGTTCGACCGCCTTTCAATAACGTGGCTGCAATTCCAGATGAAGATGTTTGATCCCAATGGGAATCATTTTCTAACAGCAGCATACGCTGCTAGCAGTGTTCGGGCAAAATCATCATTCTGACACATACCAAAAAAACTGGTCAAGGTTGTATACATAGCGGTTGAATAACTCGTTGTAGTACGTTCTGTGCAGTGAAATATACTCTTTGGCCAATTTCTAAGTTGACTGCTAAATAAACTACAGTGGGGTATTTTTCATGAAGGGGAAGAGAAAAAATGCGCGAAATTGCTTCATTAATACTAACGTAATGGCCCATTTGGTATTGGTTAACTTCATCAACAGAAATCTCAGCACTGACTTCAATCACAGCCATATCACAGCCTTATGTTACATATTTGCAAATGTATTTTATAGATTTTACGGAATGGCAAGATTGAACATTGATGTGCGCCTTGAAAGTCTTTGATAGGATTGGTGAATAAGAAACAATGCAACGATTATCAATTTCGATATTTTGTTGATTTACTTTTACAACTGTTGATCTTCTTTTATCTGCAGTTGATCGGCGACGATATAGCGGTTAGCCATTATTCCCGGTACCTAATTGTTTCTGCTACTAATTCGCGTGGATACCGTTTCGAATATTTACCATCTACCATACATGCTGAAACAAATTTTTATGTGAAAAGAAAAGTATTGTCCGCGCAATTTTTTTTTTTTTTTTTTTTTTTTTTTTAAATATTATAAAAACCTTCCGTGGACTCCAAGGAACATACAAAAAAAATTTTAGCCGAATCGGTCGAGCCGTTCTCGAGTTTAGCGCTTAGCAACATCCATTTTTATATATATAGATAATATTTTACACATATTGTGCTTTAAAAGTTTCTTTTTACAAATATCAGGATTAGTTTTTTTTTTATGTAAAAACATTAAAACGACACATAAGAATGTTGCATTATTTGATTTTTAAGAGTTTATAAAAATTTACATGTCTTCACATTTAGCCGACAATGTATAAAAAGTACAATTTAAATAATTGCATCCATCAATCTTTATTAATCTATTGCTGGACATATGCCTCTCCTAAACAGCTGTGAGGCCACTATGACCACTTTAGATTCCTTTGAATCGCCTAGTCAGCCGTCAGTCTGATAGGAGGACGAGCTAGTTTTCAGAAAAATGATACCTTAACAAACTGAACGAATACTTATAAATAAATAAAAACTAACATAACTAATCTATATATATAAAAATGGATGTTGCTAAGCGCTAAACTCGAGAACGGCTCGACCGATTCGGCTAAAATTTTTTTTGTATGTTCCTTGGAGTCCACGGAAGGTTTTTATAATATTTAAAAAAAAAAAAAAAAAAAAAAAAAAAAAATTGCGCGGACAATACTTTTCTTTTCACATAAAAATTTGTTTCAGCATGTATGGTAGATGGTAAATATTCGAAACGGTATCCACGCGAATTAGTAGCAGAAACAATTAGGTACCGGGAATAATGGCTAACCGCTATATCGTCGCCGATCAACTGCAGATAAAAGAAGATCAACAGTTGTAAAAGTAAATCAACAAAATATCGAAATTGATAATCGTTGCATTGTTTCTTATTCACCAATCCTATCAAAGACTTTCAAGGCGCACATCAATGTTCAATCTTGCCATTCCGTAAAATCTATAAAATACATTTGCAAATATGTAACATAAGGCTGTGATATGGCTGTGATTGAAGTCAGTGCTGAGATTTCTGTTGATGAAGTTAACCAATACCAAATGGGCCATTACGTTAGTATTAATGAAGCAATTTCGCGCATTTTTTCTCTTCCCCTTCATGAAAAATACCCCACTGTAGTTTATTTAGCAGTCAACTTAGAAATTGGCCAAAGAGTATATTTCACTGCACAGAACGTACTACAACGAGTTATTCAACCGCTATGTATACAACCTTGACCAGTTTTTTTGGTATGTGTCAGAATGATGATTTTGCCCGAACACTGCTAGCAGCGTATGCTGCTGTTAGAAAATGATTCCCATTGGGATCAAACATCTTCATCTGGAATTGCAGCCACGTTATTGAAAGGCGGTCGAACAGCCGATACAGTGCTAAAATTTCCATTGAATATTCAAAGCAATGAAACTTCGATCTACAACATTTCGAAGAACACAGCAATGGCAAAGGTTTTGCAGCAATGTAAGTTGATAGTGTGGGATGGATGCACGATAGCACATAAAAAGTCTTTGGAGGCATTAGGCAGAACTATGAAAGATCTACGAAACAATCGAAACTGATTTGGTGGAGCGATGACTTTATTAGCAGGAGATTTCCGTCAAACATTACCAGTGATTCCTCGGTCAACGCCAGCGGATGAACTCAATGCATGTTCAAAGTCTTCCATTTTGTGGAAATACGTAAAGATACTAAATTGAAACAAGAATATCTATAGCAAAATGATCAATCTGGAGAAATATTGTCAAAGCAACACATTGACCTTGGTAATGGCAAAATCCCTGTTAATGATTCGACTGGCTGCATTATATATTTGTCTCAAACGTCTTTCAAAATTACAAAGATCATTTGTGGCTGAGCGAACGTGCTATATTAGCTGCCAAAATTACGGATGTAGATGAAATAAACTTCAAAATTCAAAATGAAATTGCCGGTGAATTGAAGACATACAAATTTCACATACAGTTGATTGAGCAACTAATCAAGATGATGTCGTCAACTGTCCACCAGAATCGTTAAATTTTCCGGGATTGACACCTCATAATCTTCAATGGAAAGTAGGATCGGTAGTCATAATGTTAAGAAATATTAAATATTAACTTATTTTTGTATGTAATCGTCGTTTATTGTTGAGATATAAATAACGTGATCACTCGAAAAAATTTATATATTTTTTACTGTTAACTTTTGACAGAACGAAGTCTGTCCGGGCAGCTAGTATCAGAAATAAATATGTAAGTCTTCACGGAGAATCCAACCATCGCCAAACAGATTCGCTAAAACTAAACCATTTTTCCTAACTTGATTGTGGTCACCGTACCAATACTGTAATACCTAACACCATAAGAACAATAACTGCAATTTCAGAAGAAAAAAAAAACTAAATCATAATTCAAACCCGCAGATTGGTACAATTCATGAAATTTGCTCATTGATTCACAAATTAGCATGCATTATGCAAACAAGTGCTTTGACCTCTGACAGTGAACTGCGAAATACGCAACGACGCGACGGGGTCATTGCTTCTAAACAAATACAAAATGTACGCTGTACAGCTTCCTCGTTTCGCGTCAATATAAACATGAGTGGAAGTGTACATTTTTAAAGATAACTGTTCCATTATTAGGCTCGAGTCTCTTCTTGCAGAGCTGTTAGACTCGGCCGCACTCAAGAGTCACTTAATGGTTACTTAAATCGCTTCATAGTACAGAATTTGTATTGTCATTCTGTACGAAGTCTAAGGAGCGCTTTAAGTAACTCTTTTTTAATGTTAAGTGACTCTGAGTGCGGCAGTAACATCGCGTCAAGTAACATCAAGATGCAACGCGACGGGACGCAACTACTAGTATTTTTAATTTCATTTTCGACTGCAAAAAAAGGTAATTCATGGAGATCGAAAAAGTGCCGCCAAACTCGTGGAGTTACGCCTCACGGTATGTTTCACCGTTAGCCTCAGTGGGAAACAACGCGCCTAAAATTTAGACCTTATTGGCTACTTAATTAGGTACATATTGCAGTGAGAATGGAATCTGACCTCTTTAAGAATCTTCGCGTTTCGATGTGAATACTCCCTAACTCAGCTATACTCAATCTGCAGCCCGCGGGCCATATCGCAACCTGAACTTTTTAAACGCCCTGGTAAATGAACAAAACTTGTCAATCCATAGGTGTTAAAAAAAAATTAAAATGTGTGCAATTCACACGTGGTAGAAGTGAAACCTTCAAAAATTTTGTTTTCAAGATAATGAGACAAATGTAAAATCAACTCAACTCGTCTCCACTCAATTCTAGTCTCCACTCATGTCTAGTCGCCACTCATCTCTAGTCTCCACTCATCTCTAGTCTCCACTCATCTCTAGTCTCCACTCATCTCTAGTCTCCACTCATCTCTAGTCTCCACTCATCTCTAGTCTCCACTCATCTCTAGTCTCCACTCATCTCTAGTCTCCACTCATCTCTAGTCTCCACTCATCTCTAGTCTCCACTCATCTCAGACTAAGACTAAGACTATCTAAGACTTTTAACATGTAAAACCTTACCTCTGTGTAGTGTTCTACTAGTGATGTGGCAAATGGCATATTCACCTAAGTCGTCTCCGCTCTTTCACTGACAGCACGGAAGACATTCCTCGCATGGCCAGCAGATGGTTCACGGATTGCGGCGGCAGACGGGACGACGAGCCCGGACTGAGCACTTGTTTCTGTTGGAAGAGATACTTTCGTTGAGATATTGTCTATGGTATGTGTATGATATTTGGGATATGAACAATACTTTCGTTGAGATATTGTCTACATTTGGGATATGAACAATTATGCGTAAATAACTTATGTACCCTAACAGTCTTATTCATAAAAGATATAGCAGAATTCTAAACCTGTTATAAAGAAGTGGTCAATATTGTCAAAATTTTATAGAAGGCTTATACAAGGGGTGTAGGTAGACCTTAGAAGGCCATTGGATGAATATCTGCGCCCTATCATTGGTCGAAGTTAAACACTGACATCCTATGAATGAGTTTCAAGGTCAACGTCAATCAGGCCTATGATTGGTCGAATTTGTTCATCTAATGTCCGTCTTCAGATACCACTTCGACCAACCGCTTTACGATTAACCAACCTTAATCAGCGTCGCAAGCGATTTGTACTCATTAAGGTCGCCAGTGAGGTGCAGCGTGGTCGCCGCTCGGACCACGTGTCTCCTGAGCGCCGCGCGACGCAACGCCAGACGAGCTCCCCGCGACTCCGCCGCGCTCTCCTCCACGCACACTGGGCCGGCCGCTGATTCTAATGACAAATAAATACATAGGATTGTATGTGTGCGTTTGCAAGCGCGTGCGCAAGTGCGGATGAATTTGTGTCTATGCGTGTATGTGGGTGTGCGTATTCGGCGTATTCGTGTATGTGTGTATCTCATAATATTTTATTTATTCATTTTTATTTTTTCGGGATAACAACAGCTGAATTCTATTGTACATGGATCACTTATCTAGTTTACGTTAAAGCCAATAACAGTCATCCACATTATAGTGACCTACAGACATTAGTTAACAGCCAAGCAATAAATAACCCACTAAATATACATATACTCGTAATATACACACATAATATTATATAAGTTTATATTTATATGTTTCATGATCATCTTTCTACGTCATATTCGTACGTGCGTACATGTACGCGCTCGCACATAAAACCCTGCATTCTCCACATCACATACCGAAATGAATATGAATACACAGAATATAGCTATCTGTTCCCTTACCAAAATCCGGCATCGGATCATCATCGCTGCTGCTATCGAGCGTCCTGAACGCGTGCGGTGTGTCAGTGAGTGGGCCGCAGCGGAACACCTCCTCACCGGGCGCGTGCCACGCCGCGTTGGGTACCGGTATCGCTCGCCGCTGTTGCGGTATCCGTTGTAACGCCTCGTGGACCGTCGGCCCGCGGCCTTTGCGCTTGGGTTGGGGGGGCTTCGCTGTAAGGCAATTTTTATGATAACTGATTAAGTTTTTCATCAATAATTGAGGCCTATGGTCGTACCGGAGAAGGGCAGCAGTCTCCCCTAGATTTTTTATACTTAATTAATTTTGTTAGCACAGATAGTAATCGAACGATGCCAATCGATGGAGGCGATATTTTAGTACTATATGTTGAACGGGGCTCTACGATGACGAACGAACATTTTATATGCGCACAATCCGCTGCGATGCCTGCGATACCAAATTCGGTGGCATAACTGCTGTTTGCAAATGTGATGATGCGCTTATTAATTGGCGTCGAAAATTATGGGGACTCTAAGCAGACGTGTCCCAAGTACAACATGAAAAGCAAAATATGACAATTAATCGAATGTTTACCACCATCTTGGCTTTAAAGCGCTTATATCATAGTATCAGTAAAATTGTAAGTGATAACCAGGATCAAGTGCTTTCGTTCGAATTGCACGCGCAGCCATCCCATGTCTGTCCGATTGTAATCGTTAGCAAGTATTAGTCTACTAGTAAGTATCAATCGTCAAAGTCTGAGACTTGGTCAGTCGGCGGTATAAGTGCCAATACTAGAAACCGATCAACATCGTCATGCCTCTCATAATTGGGAATTACGAGTGCCCTGGTAGACATGCCTTAGTAGATGTGTATGAGGACTGCTAATTATGCCACTGTTACTAATTAAGCACTAGTAGTGCACATTTTACTGTATGCAGTAATTTATTAACGTTCGGTAGAAAATCTCCAAGATGGTACGATTCATCTTACGGTATAATACATCCCAACTCTCCTCTATTTAAATACATACATAAAACTTGATAACTATTAACTACTAATTGATAAAAATAATTAATAGCTGAGTAAAGCATTTTCTAAGTCAGTGATAAGCATAGCAGTAATTTTATTAAAATATCTACATGACTTCAATCATATTATAATAATTAACAGTCATATAAGTCTCTTGTATAATCTTGTAACTAAATATCATGTTGCATTAGATCGAGTAACTTGAAGAGAGAGGCATTTGATTGCATACTTGTTTATAGTTTAACTACATGTCAACTTTATGAATGTCCCTGCAGATATTGAGTCAATCTTTGTATTACAGAAAAGAGCAGTTCGCGCTATTTACAACCTCAGGCCTAGGGACTCTCTTACGGCCGGTCTCAATAATGTACTAACAGATGGAAGACTGTGGATAGGGCTGTCATCTGTCATATTTGTCAATTTTTCAGAGGCAAAAATTGACAAATATGACAGATAACATACTAATGGTAGCCCTATTCACAGCCTTCCATCTGTTAGTACATTATTGAGACCGACCGTTAGAGAACTCTTTAAAGAAATCAATATACTAACTATTATTTCACAATACATTTTGGAAAATATTATGTGTGTTAAAAAATACTCCAATACTTTTCTTAAAAAGAGTGATGTTCACAATATTAACACAAGAAATAAGGCTAGACTGATTGTGCCTAGTTTTAGACTCAGCAAAACTGGTGGCTCGTTCATGGGTAGATGTGTAAAAATCTACAATAAAATCCCGTTAGAATTAACAGAAATGCCATACTGTAAATTAAAAACTCATGTAAAAGGTATTCTCATGAAGAAAGTTGATGAGTATTTAAATGACAAGACTGCTTGGACATGAGTTTTTTTTTTTTTTTTTAATTAAATAATGTAATAAGTAGTAGTAAGTACTGTCTGTAACTGTGAGTAGGAAAAAAAAATCCCGGGAGTTTCTTGCCGCTTCTTCTATCGGGACCACTCACGGTAGGGATTTGTTGAAGCGATGGCGTTGAGTGACTTTCGAAAAGTGTTTGTAACAAACCTACTTCGAATAAAACTAATTTCATTTCATTTCATTTCCCTCAACAATTTTTATATTTTATACGTTGGCTAATTTTCGTTCATGTAAAATAATCTGTGAAATTGTTGAGATATTATAATTTAGTCTATATTATCAATAACATTTATTATTAACATCTGTTCATTAAAATTTTTTTTAAATTATTTGTGAGTTCACCTATCTGTCTATTACCACATTACAAAGAAATCAACCAAAAATACAGAGATGTACTTTGCAAAAATTAAAATAAGCATCAATTATTGATTCCTTCTCAAGTAGTATATGAGATAAAAGTTTGTATGATTATTAGCTATATTCAGGAAAAAGTTTTTAACTATAATTTTTAAACAGTTGAACAGAGTTTTTTTACTTTGATACAGTTAAAAATTAAAAGTGTCAAGTAAGAAGACTAGCTTGAAATTGCATGATATGGCACTAGAATACTCACCGATTGTAACTTTTTTTGGTACTGAAGTTGGTACTTTCATTGTATTCACGGGGGCTTTTTCTGTAATAGGTGATGTTGTTTGGGCCTCAATAACTCCCTGTTCTCTCTTGAAGACATCCAAGAACGTTTCTGACCCTGACTGAGTTTTTGTAACTGTTGCTGGTTTGACATTACTTGTGCTGACATTATTAATACTGACTTTACCAGTCTGTGAGTTAGAAGTAGCTGTGCTATTTGCCTTAGGACTGTGTACACTCGGACGTCGGACCTCAGTTCCATTTGGCCGATTTATCTCCTTCTGACCTTGACTTTTTACCTTCTGTACTTTGGCATTTACAGTTTTTACCTCTTTGTTACTAATGGTGGTTTTCAAAATTGGTGAATAGTGTCCATTCGTGATAACTTCCTTTGCAACCACATGAACATTACCATTACTGATTGATGCACTTTCTAATTCTTTGATCGGACTCGGTGATAATTGTATCTTGGTTTCATTAACCGTTTCAGGAAAGATAAAATTGTCTTCGGTATTACTTACTGTTATTTCATTAGCGATAACATCTGAATCGTTGAATGTATACAGTTCACTGGGATCAATTTTAAACTTTGTATGAAAAAAGTTTTCACTTAGATGTGGTATGTATGTTTGTTCATCTCCGGAACTGTCATGAATAAACATGTTTACTTCACTACCGCAGCCTCCCGGCACTCCCTCCACGGCCATCTTAAACTGTGTCGCACAACTTGCATCTGGTATAGTTTGGGGAATACCGTTGAAACTGTGGTACAAAACATACAACTTAGAATAACATTCATACAATAATAGTGGTAAAGGATGGCCACAAGTAGGATAACAGCATTGCTGTTATAATACTAAACCACTTACCCCACATTTTCCGATGTACTCAAATACGACATACTGTGTTCATTTTACAATTTAATGGTACAAACAACTGTTACTGGGAAATGCAACAAAATTATTTTGGTCCCTCTTCTCCATACTGAAAAGTATAAATGCCACTTTATTGGAAGTTAATACGTAACTACTATATTGTTAATCATTGCAAAATACTTATTATTTTGATTATTTTTGTAAGATAAACGCTTTTCATACATTGACATCACAATGACATCTGTCAGGCTGAGAAATTAATTTCCTGCTTGAAATAGTATTTTTCCATGTCAAAACGCAATTAAACACTAAATCAACTATTACAAGTTAATAACAACAATTTACAGCTATGTGTGTAACTTTACAAAGAAAGAATCAAGTGTTTTTTCAATTACGAAGTACAAAGCTCACATTAGTATTCAGTTGATACACGATACATTTTCCAGTTAAACTTTTTTTAATCTTATCCAATATCACATTTATGTTTAGTATTGACACAATAAGTTACTTATATTTCTTCAATATTTATAATTTCTACAACATAAACTTTTATTCAATAACATCAAGAATGACAGACAGATACTACAGAATAGACAGAAATCAGAATCAGACAGAATACAAAAACAGAAGCAGAATACATGAAGCAAAAGATAACAAAAATATTTACGTTCAGAAATTAAAATATTTTTTCTTGCACGCATACGCATAAAAAGGAAATATTAAATTAAATTATATATATTATATTAAACAATGTTTACATTTTATATTCCTATTGTTTTACACCATGTGCACGTTGTGTTATTACCAAGAATTTTATTTATAACTGGATCCCAAGCTTCAAAGAGTTTTCTAAAATCAGAATTCATATAATATATTTTGATTGTTTTCAAAATTTTGTATGGACGGTATACTTCAATTATAATTCAAGAGATAATGATTCATTTAATTTATCACCATTACTAACAGCAGTTTATTGGTTACATTTACTAAAACATTGTAAGTGTAACATTTTATGAGTACCTGCGTAAATAGTTGAGATTTTTTATACTGGCATTAAGGAGGATAACATGAAAATTTTTAAATAATTGAACTCAGCAAATTTCACTCCGACTACAGCTATGTTCATATCGCTATTTGTCAGACACTTGTGCCATTTTGGAATAGCCATTTAGAATCTCTATTTTCAGTAAATAGCTAGACACTTTTTCAACTTTCCCCTCATATGAGATGACCCTCCTTCTTCAACTCTATCCACCGTGTACGGTACCTTTTAGGGATGTTCGATCCGGATCGATACTTGTGTGGATCGATACAATGGCATACGATCCGCTCGATATTTGTATCGATACAATAGCATTCGATCCACTGGCGGATCGATACACATGCACGGTGGATCGGATCAGATTGGATCGGATCAAAATTATTATGGAATGGAGGTAGATTTCTTTAGACCAGTTGCTGGCGCATCATATTACACGAACAAGAAGGCCTCCACACATTTTTTAAGCAATATTTGTCTGAATCTTTGTTGGATAGAAAGTCTGATCCATTAAAGTATTGGTCAGTGAAAAAAGTTATTTGGGGAAACTCTGCGAGATAGCTCTACGGTATTTATCAGAGGTAGGAACTTCAGTGCCCTCCGAACGGTTTTTCTCGTTAGGCAATAGCATTTTAAATGAAAGTCGTAATTGATTGGATCCTGGGCGCTTATCCTATTTCTTATATACTATTCCTGCGTTTATTAAAATTTAATGATTGGCAAATGTAATTTATAAGCTTTGCATGATATGAATGTACATATTTGATTATTTAGTTCAAAAAAAACACAAGAGTTCTAAATCAAATATAGTGTTATAGAGTGAGATATTATTATTTATATGATGTTCCTACTACATACCACATTGTTTTAAAAAACCTTAAGTAACTTTTTCAATA
Source organism: Thymelicus sylvestris (assembly GCA_911387775.1). NCBI lineage: Eukaryota > Metazoa > Arthropoda > Insecta > Lepidoptera > Hesperiidae > Thymelicus > Thymelicus sylvestris. Next base: position 10,072,062 of record OU426905.1, on the reverse strand, counting down.
TTTAATTATACAATATTTTGAATAAAATTTAATGTAATATAAAATTTAATCTCAAACGATTGACCTTAATATTGGCTTAATGATAATTATATATCTTTATTTAGAAACTCACTGAATTAAGCTTGTCGATAGTTTATATAACGATATTTAAAATATTTTATTCGATTCTAGATCGATACAAAACATCGTATTAAATTATACGGTATATCTACATAAAATATCATATTTTATTTATAAACATATTTCTTTCTTTTTTCTCTTTCTTGGCCGACAACGCTTTTGTCGCTGATATCCATTGGCCGCAATACCCACTTACATGTATATTTAATTATATGAATCGATATTTGGACTATTAATTATATTGGGATATTCATGACGATCCGGAGTATCAATACATAAAACACCCGGATCAAACATTCCTATTTAAAAATTTACTTTCTTTTTCTTCTCTCTTTCTTGGCCGGTAACGCATCAGTGATGCCTTTGGTGTTGCTGATATCCATGGGCGACGATAGCCACTTACAGGTGGATCGTCAGCGCGTTTGCCGGCTATTTCCAAAAAATGGTTGTCTGTAAAGTTGGATTACGGACGGTAGTTTAACGTGACAACGTCATGACAAAACATTGATGAAATAATTATCTGTAAAAGTACAGATAAAATTCAGCGCTTCTGCCGATCGTAGCCGATCGTGCCTCTCTATCGCTTGTTCCGCGCTCTCGCTCGCGCGGAACGGGACAATGAGTCATGCTTTTTCGTGCGTGCACCCGGCGTTCATCCTTTTAATAGACGTTATCACGTCAAAAAAAATTCATTCGATACTGGATCGATCCAGAGTATCGTATCAAATCACTTGGATCGATACCTGGATCGATACACTGCGATACGATCCGTATCGATCCAGAGTATCGATACAAAGCACCTGGATCGAACATCCCTAGTACCTTTACGAAGATTGCAATCTAGTTATACTATAATATCCTTGAGTCTAGGCTATGGTAATTTTATCATGTGGCAATGACAAAATTTTGGATCCAAAAATATATCTGCTAATAAATATTGAACCAAACTAGCTATATAATTTTATTTAACAATTTAAAATTTATTTTTGAAATAACGATAGGGGTCCTTTCATATATAAATCAGGGTTGTCAGCCATGAAAAATCAATCGTAACAAAAATTCAATAAAATTGGTTTCATATTTTTACAGTTTTTTACCTAAAATTCAACTAACGAAAATGATAGATACTATAGTAATTATATTTAATTCAAACATTATCTCTTTTGGTAATAATTTTTAAGATAAGTCATTCGTGCTGTAAAAATAAAATTTAAAAGTTGCCGCCATTTCTCTTTTGATTTGAGAACCCTTATTTTCGAAGCGTTGTTGTGAATCCAATATGGCGAAATCTGATGTTGTAGTATTTTGAAGGTACGTCAATTTGACGATTCTATAATGTGTAATCCGGTAAATATCACATTGTTGAAGAGTTTATAGTTTATTTACAAGAACAATACACAACTTTAATTCGATTCACTTGGATTTACAGTGTAGTGAAAGGTTTTTAGAATGTATTGTTTTGTTTGTGATTTCCGATAATTTAGCGACCCATTGTCATTTAATTAGAAAAGAACCTTTTCCATATTTACTTTCGTACAATTTCGTGTAATAATTGTCTATTTAGGGAAGGTAGAATTGTGTTGTGGCATTGGCAAGTTATGGTTTCAGATCGACGACGACAGAATGCAATTACGGTAATTACAAAACCAAAGTGAGTGTTCTGTGATGTATAGTAAATAATTCTATTTTTATTGTTACAGAAGTACATATGTTTTCATTCAAATGGGAGTTAAATAAATTTTTAAATCGGGTGCAAAGTGTAGCGCCATAATAATCGGTTTATTATTTGAGAACATAGTTATATTTGCGTTGACTATCATGACGGATACAAGACGAAGAGTTAAGCTTTACGCTCTGAACGCGGACCGGCAGTGGGATGACAGAGGTACTGGACATGTATCGTCATGTTACGTTGAGAGGCTGAAGGGTACATCGTTATTGGTTAGGGCAGAATCCGACGGCTCTCTCCTGTTGGAGAGTAAAATACAGCCAGACACAGCTTATCAGAAACAGCAAGACACATTGATAGTCTGGTCAGAAGGAGACAATTTCGACTTAGCATTAAGTTTTCAAGAAAAGGCAGGTTGCGATGAAATATGGGAGAAAATTTGTCAGGTAATTGATAATTATGTACATATTATAAACTAGCGCTCTGCCCGCGGCTCCGCCTGCATTTTCCGGGATAATAAGTACCCTATATCTTATTCCAGATCATGATCTGTTTGCTAAATTTCATGAAAATCGTTCACTACTTTTTGCTTGAATGAGTAGCAAATCCATAATATGTCCTCTCAAACTTTCACATTTTTAATATGAGTGTCACTATCTATTTTTTGTTGTACAATGGTTAAATTTACCTATGTCTAATTTCTGTTTTAAATACAATTGTAAACAGAAATTAGACATTTCTGATTTAAATACAATTGTAGGTCCAAGGTAAAGATCCATCAGTTGAAATTACTCAAGATATAGTAGAAGAATCAGAAGATGAAAGGTTTGATGAGATGTCAGATAGTGTTCAACCTGTAGAACTACCAGCTTGTGAAATGGGGAGATTGGAAGATATCAGTGAGCTGGTTAACAGCTGTTTAGTGTCTCCTGCGAGGAAGGATAAACTAGCGGTTGCCCTTGAGAGCCAACACTATATTAAAAAGTTACTAAACCTTTTTCACATGTGTGAGGATATTGAAAACCTTGAAGGCTTGCATCATCTCTATGAGATATTCAAAAGTATATTCCTTCTGAATAAAACCAATTTATTTGACACAATGTTTGCAGATGATACCATATTTGATGTTGTAGGGTGTCTGGAGTATGACCCCAGTTTACCAGAACCTAAAAAACACAGAGAGTATATACGAGAGTTTGCAAAATTCCGTGAAGCCATTCCTATAAGAAACCAAGATTTACTTGCTAAAATACATCAAACTTACAGAGTACAATATATACAGGATATTGTTTTGCCTACCCCTACAGTGTTTGAAGACAATCTGCTAAGCACATTATCGAGTTTTATATTTTTTAATAAAGTAGAAATAGTGAAGCTTATAGAGGAAGATGAGAAGTTTCTTACGGACTTGTTTAAACTCCTTATGGATAGTAAGACGACAGATAGTAAAAGAAGAGACTTAGTTCTATTTTTAAAAGAGTTTTGTAATTTTTCACAAAATTTACAACCTCAAGATAAAGATGCTTTTTATAAAACTTTAGTTTCATTGGGGATCCTGCCAGCGTTAGAAATAACTCTAAGTATAGATGACCAGAAGACCAAGACTGCATCTATAGATATACTGACATATATTGTTGAATTTTCACCCTCAGTTGTAAGGGACTACACATTAACCCAGGAGAACAATATTGAAGAGGTATGTATATTTTAATTGATAATCTCAGTACTATTATATTATGACTACCATATTCTGTATGAATTTGAGTTCACCTCTTTCTCTTTAGATATGGAATTATTTAAATAATATCCAAAAGCAGATTATAAAATAAATTATTAAACTTTTCTTATTTACATCGCAGGATTTTCAAACCATTTTCTTAGTGACAAGATTATCTATGTTATTACATTGAACTCATAGTTTTATGACATCTTCATACAATTATGATTGAATTTATATTAACATTATTTAGCTTTAAATTAACATGATAAATTTTCATACCAAATCCAATGACTTAAGTCTGATGCTGATGACTTAAGTCTTAACCTTACTTCACAGGAACAAATGCTGTTAAACATAGTGATAGAACAGATGCTAAGAGACAGGGATAAAGATCTCGGGGGTGCAGTCCAGCTCATGGGAGTACTGCGTATACTACTCGACCCTGAGAATATGCTTGCGTCGGTGAACAAGAGTGAAAAATCCGATTTCCTGAATTTCTTCTACAAACACAGCATACAAACTCTTATAGGTATGTATGATATTTTTTAGTACGGTTATGGATTACTTACCTGAGTTCTCTAAACATTTTTTGTCCATCTAGTTATAAGTAGTCGAGATAAACGCAAATAAAAGTAATAAATAAATGCACACACATTTATACCCCCGCAGTAGGTTTTTACCATGGCATAGGCAGGTGGCATGGGTGACACCTACAACACATTGCAATAACACCCATGATCCGAGTGCAAATATTTATCTGTCACATTAATATCTGCCCTGGCCGGAAATGAAACCCACGACCCCTCGCTTCGCAGAAAGAGTTGCCATCAACTGGGTTACAGGATCGTCAATCAGGATTATAAGCTTTAAGTTAGTGTGATGATACATAATAACTACAGTTTGGGTACATTAAATCATCATGACCAACTTGATTGGAGCTGTAATCAAGATACAGTATTAAAGATTATGTCAAAATGCATAGTGTTCTTATGTAATACATAAAAAAATTACATAATACAATATTTACTTTGACTCAATTTGTATAGTAAAACTACCTGTTCGTTCGCGCCTCCCTAATCACATAGGGATATGAAATGTACGACCTATTCTCATATATTCCAAATATACACAAAAATTTACATAAAAATTTGTTGAGCCGTTTCGGAGGAATGCGACCACACCGTGACATGAGATTTTTATATATTAGTTAAACCTCAACCAATGAATCTCTATTCTAAAATGATTTAAAGTCTACTTTTATTACAAATCTTCTAAACCATATTTTTCAGCACCTCTACTTCAAAATACAACCGGAGAAAAACCGCTAAGAGAAGATTATCAAACAGCGCAGCTATTGAGCTTGGTCTTGGAGCTGCTTTCCTTCTGCGTCGAGCATCACTCGTACCATATTAAAACTTGCATATTAAACAGGGTAAGTCATTACAATGCTTCTTTATTTATAAAACACTTAAAAAAGGAAGTTCTCGATTTGGTTATATTTTTCTCTAATGTTTGTTACCTTAGAACTTGGTTGTTTATTGGAAAAATCTTGGTGAACCGATTTTTATGATTCTTTTTGTAATCGAAAGCTGGTGCTTGTCATGTGGTCCCACTTAATTTTGAGCAACATCTGACGAGTAGTTTTGAGTTATCCCTAATTTTGAAGTCTGTTATTTTTTGTCAAGAATTATACAATATTTATATAAACTAAAGGTCAAACATTATTCATAAATCTCACTTAATATTTATTAATTTTAATTACATACATACATACATATAAATCACGCCTCTTTCCCGTAGGGGTAGGCAGAGACCACTTCTTTCCACTTGCTACGATCCTTACATACTTCTTTCGCTTCGTCCACTTTCATTATTCCTTTCATACATGCTCTTCGGTTTGCTGTACTCTTGACCTGGCCTTTTTTCAAGACATCCCTAATTTGGTCTTGAAACGTCCGCCTAGGTCTACCCCTTCCAACACTCGCATTCACACTCGCCTTATACACTTTTTTCGTCAATCGTTCTTCATTCATTCTCTCGACATGTCCAAACCATCTCAGCATACCTTTCTCAATTTTTGTCACTACATCTTCTTTCACACCACACCGTTTCCTTATCTCACTATTTCTTATCCTGTCACTCAGTTTAACTCCTATCATACTTCTTAACGCTCTCATCTCAACTGCATTTATTCTACTTTCATGTTTCTTCTGCCATACCCAACTTTCACTTCCGTACATGAGTGTCGGAACCAACACCCCCTCATGCATAGCCAAACGAGCCTTGTTAGACACCTTCCGACTGTTCATAAAGGAGTGCAAAGCTCCATTCACCATTTTAATTAAATGCAAAATTATGTATATTATGATTTCCAAGCATGAATAGGTATTAAGGCATCCCCCCAAAACGAAACAAGGGCGATATCTAGTAGGTAATACATATAACAGAACTTGGTTTTGTAATATACAAAATTGTTTGCTTGTTAATAATTAGGGTTTTATGATGTGTTCATAATCATTGTGTAGACATTGTAACTTTTGAAGAAGGCCTTCTAGATTCTAGTGTTAATTTATATGCAGAAACAAAGTATGATATTAAAAGTTACGAATAATTTACCCTTTGATCATAACATTACTAGTTTATTTAAATCGGATCTATGCCTGGATGAATTGCATTATGAAATCATTAGTTTCTACTTCTGGTTAAAAATTATTAAGTTAAAATATTTTAGTCATTTGTATGTGGTATTTCTACCTTTATAAAATTGTACAACTAATGCCCCAACTCAGAGTCACTAACGGTTACTTTAATCACTTCTTTTTAAATATTCACCAAATTCTTTACTAGGGAGTGGTTTAATTAACCGTTAGTGACTCTTGAGTTGGGGCGTTAATGAGTAAACTTAATAGTACAAGGAAGCTCAGTCAATAGTAGTTTAGATAACACTGTGACGTATTTTAACCAGAAACCATCGTTGCAGGATCTCCTCCGGCGCATTCTGGTGCTGATGAGGTCTACACACACGTTCCTGGTGCTCGGTGCTCTGAGGTTCATGAGAAAGATAATCGCTCTTAAGGATGAGTACTACAACAGATACATCATCAAGGGAAACCTCTTTGCACCGGTCATAGATGCTTTTCTAAGGAATAATGGCAGGTCAGTTTAAAAAATTACATGTTAGGTTTATGACATTATCAGTTACCACACTGTATCATGTATTTGTAGCATGACTTAGAATTTTTGTTTTTTACAATTTTAGCTAGATTTTGTAGGATTTCATGTACTTTAGCCATTGCAAAAATAACAGTCGCTCATCAGTGTTTGACGAAAAGTATTTGTATAAAATCGTATTTGTATGTATTTCTCTATTTCTGGGTCTCGGTATTACGGTTTTAATATCTCAATCGTATGTTTAAAATGTATGCACATTGTGAAGATTACGTTAAAAATTATGTGTATAACATGTCCTTGATTTCAATCAATGAAATGTTATGTAACACTTATCAGTCAATGTTTGATAACACTTAGAGTTATGTAAACAAACAACAGTATATAAATCGGCCTCATTAGTAATAGGAAATTAATATTTAATTTGTGTAACCAAATAAGTTTATTTTTATTTTTAGAAAGTACTAGCTGACCGGGCAAACGTTCTGCCATATAAATGATTGCGACTATATTGAGATGTATGCTATCCTTTCATTCAAGTTGGATCAAACTGCACACGGTGTGCAAATTTGATTAAAATCGGTTAGGTAGTTTAGGAATCCACCGCGGACAAACAACGTGACACATAATTTATATATATTAAGATCTTTTCCAGTATATAATTTAAGCTAAAAATGACATTAAGGGTGGATTCGACCAAACTTAAACTTATACACGAGTAACTATACGAGAAATAATCTATTCCATGATTTTAATCTCGAGTAAATACATAGCCGTTTTTCCACGTAATCGATAGTATACTTGCGTTACGAATAACAATACGCGAATAGCAGAGTGAATGGTGAACGAAAAACCCGGCAAATAAATGTTGTCCTACAACGGGATAGCGTAAGAGCATACATCATGTCAACTCGATTTTGCCGCATTATAGTGTGAAAAAGTAGCTGTCATGTAAGCTAGCTAGCTGTCAAACGTTTTATTTGTTTTTTGTTTGAGGGAATTGTCAAGTTTTGTCGTGTGGTGACAGAAATCAGATGATTGGACTGACTGACGCCATTACATTATTCTACGAATAACTCCGTTATTCCGTGCGAAGCGGCGGTATAGAAACAATTCCCGAATAGGCCCACTATTCTTAGAATTGTAGATGGTAAAACGTAAAATTGATTTTCTCTCGATTATCTGACGATTTATTCTAAGATTAAGATTTACTCTTGTTTGGTCGAATCCACCCTTAATCAAACTGTTAACTTAACTATTTTGAGGTTGAACTAATTCTAACGTAGTAGTAACAACTCTAAAGTGAAATGAGTGAAATATTGATACATATTGTTAAAATGTTTTGCTTAAATTTTACAGGTACAACTTACTAGACTCGGCGATCCTAGAATTATTTGAGTTTATAAAGCTGGAGGACATAAAATCATTATGTTCTCACGTTGTGGAGAACTACGGCAAGATACTGGAAGATGTTGAATATGTACAGACATTCAAAGCTTTAAAAACGCGCTACGATCAACATCAGGATAAACTTAAAGAGAGAGATAGGGGTGAGTTGATTTATTATTTATGTACTCTTGCATGGTGGTAGGTTTTTAACTTTATAAAACCCACCATGAAAACCCATTTTACGATCCTGGTTCGTCCGACTGGGGGGGCTCTAGAGTCGCTTCATCCTTTCTTTCTTTCTTGACTCATGTTTCGGCTAGTTACGTAAATAGATGTAGCGAAGATACCCTCACTGCACACTTGGTACAGATAATACCACTAACTACCAACTGAATGAATGAATATAAAGCTAATATTTGCATTTTGCAGATATTTATGTTACAGATAAATATTTGTACTCAGGTCATTGTGTTATAGTGATGTGTAATTTGTATTGTCCATGGCACCCACATGAAACCTACTGTGAAGCTATGAGTGTATACCAAGTATATAACATTTATTTTATTTATTTTTTAACTCTGACAGTGAGCGGTAGCGTGGCAGTAGCAGAAGCAGTGGTGCCGTCGCTCCTGCGCACGCGGTACAGGCGGGAGGCTCGCGCGCCCGACGACGAGGAGGAGATGTGGTTCAACGATGAAGACGAGTTGGACGATGACGCGCCGCTAGACGCCGCCGCGACGCACCAACACCCGCATCCGCACCCGCACCCGCATCCGCACCATGGGCTGGATGCTATCGGTGAGTGTCTATGTGTGTGTGAGTGTTCGTTATGGACGAGTTGGATGACGTGCAGTGTTTGTGTGAGTGAGTGTTGTTGACGGTTGTTTGATGAAGACGAGTTGCTCGACAACGCCGTGACGCACCCAGACGCGGATCCGCACCACGGGTTGGACGCTGTCGGTGAGTGTTGTTTAGCCGTATTGGGGCGGCTTAGAATACTAACCCCAATCCCACGCCGGATGGGTGTCGTAAAAGGCGACTATATCCGACCCGCTGGCGGTAGGGCAGCTCGAGGGATTACATTGGTAATATTGATTTTAATTGTTAATTAATACCATTATTACTACTATTACTTCTCCATAGGGTTCGCCTGGATAGCTACCACTCTTGAGCATGAGTCAACCGCCAAACGACTCGTCTTGTTCCGGCTGGGGGCTTGAGAGCCAGTTCTTTCTTTTTCTTCTCTCTTTCTTGTCCGGCAACGCATCAGTGATGCCTTTGGTGTTGTTGATGTCCATGGGCGACGATAACCACTTGCCATCGTGGATCGTCAGCTCGTTTGCCGGCAATTTCCATAAAAAAAGTGTGTACCATTTATTTATTGGAAGCAATTCTTCGATAATAATCCCTTGTCTCCAGGTAAAATAGTAGAGAAGAAGGTGTGCACGAACACGGAGACGGTGAACGGGCCGAGCCGCGTGCTGCTCACGACCGCGCCGGCCAAGCCCGCGCACGCCGACGTTCAGGTATCCACGCCCAGATTACTCAATAAGGTAAACTTTTAGTTCCCTCACGCTTACACTCTGTCGCTCTGTCGCTTCGGGGACCGGGGACATTGAAGAATAATGTCATAGAACATACATCTCGAACAAAATTTATGTCCCGCTGGGAGGTTCTATTTTCAAAATAGAGCTCTTCAAAATCGAATGAATCCATAGAAAATTGAAGCCCATTCGTGCCGATGAATTGGGACGTACTCGTACATCGTGTTCGTGGTGTCGGTTCTATACGCTAGTAATAATACTGCAATGAATGGGGAGGTCTTGGAAAGTACTGGTCGATGTGATGTAACTGTACTGGATAGGCTATAATAATAATAATATTATATTTATTTCAGAGATCTTGGCTCCATAGTAATGTTAGTATACATAGGCTATCATCGGATATATTTTAATATAATAAATTTATTTGGTAAAGACATGCTCGGAATTTGTCATTTGGTGGGCCTTCACTATTTGTTTGTTTTAATAAACACAGCTACTTTTATTATAAAAAATATAGAGTTCTTACTGCATAATTAAATGTTTATCAATGTTTTGTTTGTGTTTTAAGTTTCAGTATTTTACTAATTCCTTTAATAAAATTGTATCTTGACTAATTTAATTTTAACATTGTAACTTTTCTTTTTGAGCCTGTCTATTCTTTTAGTAAGAGTTGTATGATATTTCATATCGTGGCGCATGTTTGTAACGTAATCGGTGTAAATTGATGGAAGTACATAACTGCATAATTAGCCTATCCAGTGTGATTATGTTACAGAGACCAGTGATAAATAAATATCTATATTATTCTTCGTGTGCTGTATAATGCCTTGTTTCTGGGGTTACACAATGATTAATTACACATGTCTTATTGGTGCATGTATGCATGAAAATATCATAATCAGCTTCAAATACACTAAAAAATGGTATGTGTCAGCTCCGACTCACGACTAGAGTTTACTCCTTACGAACGATTATGAGACAAGTTGCGTTAAGTGAAGAATCACTTAACGGTTACTTAAATCGCTTAACCCTTAAATCGGTTAACCCTTTAAGGTTTAACTTAAAGTGGCCTGCTTCTTGCTAGGTAAAACATTGCACGCTCATCCCGCACAAGAATTCCCTGTGTTTTACGTTGCATAGACTCAAGGCCAATGCATACGTGATGGGTTTTTTCTAGTGATGGGCCGACTACAACCGACTAGTCGGGAAAACCGACTATTCGGCATGTTTTCTAGTCGCCGACTATTCGCCGAATAGTCGGCAAAAAAGGCCGAATAGTCGGCATTTATTTTCGCTACTAAAAATAAAGTCAAAGAAAACTCCAAAATTATAAAATCAACATAGTTAACTAGATTTATTATTTTAATAAATCAGATAATAACAAAAAAATATTGAAGTGAGTGACAATGCGCCTTGATTTTGCTTCAACGCCTCTTTGATCGATAATTCCAATCTATCCATACTCCAGACTAAATGTGAAAGTGTGTTTGTTTGTTTGTTTGTCCGTCTTTCACGTCGCAACGAAGCTGTTATATGGTATGGTTTTTGTGTGTGGAGATAGTGAGGAGGGTGGAGAGTAACGTAGGCTACTTTTTATCGTGGTAAAACATCCCCATGGGAAGATCGATATTTTGTTAGTTGGTAGATATTAAGTTCCGGATGTTGTTAATAGATGGCGTTAGTAAAATTCATTCTGAATCACGCTATCAAACGATAAATGTTAAAATTACTTAAGTCATTTTATTTATTTATTTTTATTTTATTTTATTAAGGATAACAACAGCTTTAAATTACTAAACAAATTACACAATTACTTAAAGTAAATTTTTCAGTTGTTCAAAATTTTGAAAACAATAGAAAAAAAAATACAAATTAATGTGAATATTGCTTATTTTTCAAAACACGTTCCTGGAGGAATCCTTTGTGATTTTATCGTGGGTTTCAGTAAATAAATGACTAAATATAAGTACTTCAATATAAATTCACCGTTTTTTAAATTTCCTTCTGCAAGAGGTACAAATAAGGTAAAACAATTTCCGTGCGAAGCTGCGGGCAACAGCTAGTGTATGTATAAAACAGGGTGCTACTTTAAAACAGGAGTCATCGATAGCTTTTGAAACATTTCTACGGTTATCTCGCACAATAGGATGAATTATGGTGGTAAAGAGTAAAAATTTGATCGAAGTAAGGATGATCGGCATTGCCGACTAGTCGGCCGAATAGTCGGCAATTTTTTTGCCGACTAGTCGGCTAGTCGGCTGATCGGCAAAACCCATAGTCGGCCCATCACTAGTTTTTTCCCGTATGGGACGAGAAAAACATCGTCGCCCATAATGTTTTTCCCATCCCGCACGGGATTCCGCTGCGTATGCACTATCTTATACATTTTCTATGAAACGATGTTTCCAAAACTTCACGTCCCGTCCCGTACGGGAAAAAAACCCGTTACGTATGCATTGGCCTTTACACAAATAAAGACGTAGGTACTGACAACCAGCGAACAAACATTTATCCGTTACACAAATGTTCAAGAACCCTACCAACTTCATACTGTTAAAAAAATCTTTCGCAAGATCATTTATTTATTTTAACTCATATTACATTCAAACGGGATTAAATACAAAATAATTGAAATTGTTTTGATCCATTTAATAAGTTTACGGCAAGACTGCGTCTGATTATGTGCATATTTACATCTTACAAGATTTTAAATTAATTTATCGTGGATCGAGGCCACGGCCAAACTTGACTTCAAAAGAAAGGATATTCTCAATTCAATGTCAATGTTACCTAAAAACTTCGCCATTTAACAAGATTTGGAAATTCCTTTTTTGTTAATCCATATTGATCATTTCATTACTATTTTTTTAACATTGCAAGGCCATCTCAGGGTCAGTTTATCTAATCTTTTTTTTATTGCCATTTGGTAAAGACACTACGACACTTTACCGCTTATTGCATTATGTTACATCTGCGTAAACGTTAATGCTGCGCCGGAATCCGCCTTACTTAGTGCGTGAGGCCGCAGATGAGGCCAACATAATTAAAATCCTTTTGTGTCAATAAAACCTCCATCTGAGTTATGGTTTAAGGGGGCATTAAAACGGCCAGTCTTTTAACGTGCCAACTGTTGGCTACACCAACATGCTGTTGGCAGTTATAGCATGGACATTACAAACACTTTCTTCATAAAAAACACACTGTTGGCAGGTATTGCAGAGCCATTCTGCCGCCCTCAAACTAAAAGGTGGTTAAGTGACAAAAACTGTTTTTGAGGTAGAGCTAAAAACGCGGGAATTATTTTGAAATCGTGCTAGTGATTCTCTATAAACAATTGTTAATGTTGTCATATTATGTCAAACTATAAGGATATAAATTTTTTTGAACTTAAATATTAATAAAGTTCAAAAAATATCAAACAAATCATTTAGCCAACTTTTAGCTTGAGGACGGCAGCATTATAAACACGACAGTTCCTTCATAGAAACCTTACATCTTCCCCAGGGTCTAGTGGACTACGACGGCGACTCAGACGAGGAGGAAGAGGGCTCGGCCAGCGCGACGGCGGACGAGCGCGACGCCAAGCGGCCGCGGCTCGCGTAGAACACACTTCAAGGAATATACAGAGTTCGTCTGCCGTATCCCGTCTCGCTGCGTCTGTGCTACGAATGCCGTAACTACATTACTAAGACGTTGACAGGTTAATATCGTTGCTTAAAGTCTATGAAAGTATGGAACAAAGATGCAAGGGGAACTAATTTGATAGCGAAAGTCGTTAAATAAGGGATAATCAGGTGAAAGTTTTATAATTGGTTTATAGAATCGGATAGCTTGTCTTACGATCTTGGGTGGTTTTAACGTCAATCGCTACAAAAATGTATCTTGGCATAGTAACTCAATAATTTAAATATGTTCAATGTAGCGCCACATTTTGTCAAATATCAGAATTATTTGAAGTTTATCAAATTCTGATGTGTTTCTAACTGGGTAACACTCTCGTTCAATAATTTGCGTGATGTGGACTTTATGGCATTTGTTTAAAGGATTTTTTTTAAGTAACAAACTCATATGTTGTGTACAGAGTCATACAATTTATTTATTTAAACTGTAATAAAATAACTTATCTTGGTCTTAAGCGTTGCAATCCTTTAGATTTTTTATTAGGCTTTGGTTTTTACATAACTGAGCAGGAATATGTAAACATGCACAAAACCTACATCTAGGCTAGTGTACAGTTAATTCTACGTTGTAATGCATTATTATAACATTTCCGCTTGTGTCTTTGTTCTGTGTAAAAACTTAATTATGTAATTTGCATCTTTAAATTTGTTTTTTATTAAACAATTCAGTCAATTGACCAATTTATGACGCCATTGCGTTTGTCGTAAGTAATGTATGAAGCTGGTTATGTCGTTTAAATGTTGACTTCGTGTGATATGTTGCGTCCGCAACACTTCAAAGTCGTTTACACTTGAGCTGAGGCGTCATATGTTTAACTAGAATTCATAATAATGATGCGAACTAGTTTGACAGCTCAATTTAATGTTGCAATAGAATGGGCAATGATATTAGAAAAGTCACTCAATTTTCTGTATTTTTACATATACAACATTATTCCATTTAACAACTATACAATTTACTGTAATGAAATTTGTCATTACATTGCAACACTTTATTTGTCAAAAAAGTTAACTGATTATGTATTCTAATGAACTATATTGACAAATCTAGCTCTCCATTTGTTTTGTGTATTGTAGGCAAGATGCTTAGTGGTGCTTCGGCATAGTAAAAATATTTTCCGAACCGACAGGAAAAAAAATACGTGAACGTTTCTACCGATGCGGTAGCGTAAATAACATTAAAAATTTGTTAAAATCTAATAGACATAAAAATATTAATCTTTGTTATGTGAGAGCACCATAAAGCTTTTCGTAAAGCATAACGTTGATAACTCAAACTATTATTTTAAATGCGAACTCTTTGCTCCAGAGGGCCGAATTAATTGCATCGCTTTATATTGTTAGTGTTGCGTCGGAACGAGTTGGGAGTGACCTTTCTATTGAAATGGCCTCGAACAAATCATTAGCATTGTGCCTGTTATGGTGGTCACTCACGGTCATTCCATCGCGTCATTTTTGGAGCCACGCCAAGCGACATATCGCACCTTTGGTGGTACAAGGGCACATCTTACAAAAAATCGTAAAATGACAAAAATTAAACAAAAAAATATTTTACACCTGCAAAGTACATGGCCATATTCACAAATAAATGGGTCGTATCTCATGCAAAGAACAAACACTTTGAAGCAATAAAAAGACGAATAATACGACTCGGAATGCAAAAAAAAAAACTTTAAAATGGCTCTCCTGTAAAATTACAAAAGTGCAGTTGAGCCCTTGTTCCACCAAAGGTGCGATATGTCAAAATGGCGCGATTGGACATACAAATTTTTTAAATCACGCCATCAGTTTTTCACATTCACGATCAAATTTTGGCTGTATATCACGCCATTTGACGCGATGGACTGACCGTGAGTGGCCACCATTAAGGTAGCTTATTTGATATTCAACGATTGAACTAAGCATAATATTTATTCTATATGAAATCAGAATACATACATTTTTATTTATTTAAATTCTATTATTGGTTTTATTTTTGTAGATGCAGTACTGATAGAATTTTGTTCTGATACGTACAATTATAACATTATATTACAACAACTTTACCTAGAATGATTGACGAATGAATGATGAACAATCATAAAATAGCTAAATAACTAAAAATCTGATACAATGATGTGCATTAAATTTTCTGCGATTATAATTATCTCAACCGTCGTTACCATGAAAACTTTCAAACTGCTCAAATATACTAATACAGGCTTGGTCGAATTCGCCCTAAGTGTTGTTTAATAAACAGCTGTTCATGTCAAATACAGATGATAATGACGTCATAGTTAAGGTCAACTGTCACTCGCGACGCAACACTACGTGGCACAATCGTTTTGTAAACATGATCGAAAAATGACCGCGGCATATTCTTTTACGAACTACCCTATTTCATTGAATTAATATAAATTTAGTACCACCAGTGTTGATTGAACTGCGTGCTCATGAATTCCATTTCAGCATTTAGAAGGTTCCTTCAACACATGGGTTATGATTATTGTATAGTCACAAGCTATGTACTAGCCAAGTTTGTCCATATGTATGTATATAGAAAGCGACGCACGGTCGCTAGTAATATATGAAAGTCGTTCATATGTGTAGTGTTATCACCGGATGGTATCAGAGTGTAGAACAAAAGTTATCGGTTTGTAAAATGTATAATGTGAGATTTAGGTTACGTTGTTCGATGGATTGTAATCACAAAAAAAGTACAAAAGAAAATTTATGAGCGGGATATAAATGTTCTATCGAATAATATAAATAGAATGAAACACAGACGCGCAATGGATAATGTATAGTATTTATGGGTGTCTGCTGTGGTAATGAATACGGTATATAGGTTTCATTGAAATTAAATTGGATTCTTCAGACATTTTTCAATCGAATCCATCGTTACTAAAGATTTATAGGGTTGGTACCGTTGTATTCGACCTATGATTACAATCTATAGATCGTAGACAGATTTGTAGATCGTTATCAGACCTATAGATGTTTATCAGATCTGATCACGATCTATAGATCTATCGTAGATCTTTAGATGTTAAGATCAATAAATCCGATTACGATCTGTAGATCGTATGATTGGCATGTAACTTATAACTTATTTTCAATAAAGCTAATTTACTGTACCATACGCACGGCGGAGATCTGATAAGTTTGTTTATAAAACCACGTGACCAATGTTTCTTTAGATGTCTTGTAAAGTTTTGATGTGGAATTGCCTAGTGGAGTGCTGTACCCAGTTGTTCGATCACAAGTAGATTAACTCTAGTATTGCATGGGTCATATAATTTATAATTTCCTATACTTCCTATGCTATCGTTTATTTATTTGTGTAGAATGTGTAGATCACTCGAGAAGAGTTTTGATTGGGATGCTCAGAGATGTTACTGTACAATCGGAGAATAAATTTTCCTTTTACTCAAATAATGCTTTGCTACAGTATCTATGACAAATTAGCCTCAAAAACAAATAAATACCCAACCCATGAAAAGCACGCACTTTGTAAGATAATTTTCTGTAAATAAAGGGACAAAAATGTAGGTTATGTATTTTCTACTTGAGAAAGAGATGGTTGGAAACAAATGCCCGTATATTAAGCAGTTTATAAATAAATATTTTTCACTGATAACTTAAAAATATATATTACGTAGTAACATCTCTTAGAAACCCAATTAGTTATTGCAAAGTTCCTCATCTTCCCACACTGATTGCATATTAATTTGGATCCCAATCAAACTATTCAAATGCTTATTATTTAATTATATTTTAATTATGATTATGCATGTACTTTGTTTTATTGTTGTACCATTATTTGGGACCCAAGTTATTATGCCAATTAATTTCAGCTTGATTGATCAAATTATTGATTGATTGATCGCTTCATTACATGTCGAGCAATGGCCTTAGGCTAGGGGATGAAAGTAGATTTCTGTTGAATTTATATATATTTTTCATTTGTATGTTTCAACAAATATTTTCTGGCTTGTAATTTTATTTGTAGCTACTTTTATACTGGAAAAGTAATGTGTATGTGATAAACGTATCTGATTAAGAACCATTTTATTTTAATACATTATTAATTTTCTCGAATACTCGTTAGCTTTTTTGGCATCGCATAATAAATGACGGAATACGATTAATATTAGGTACCGAATATAATTATTACTTGCGTATTGACTGTGAAAAAAGTTAAACATTTATTGTATGAAAAATATCTGCATAATTTTTTTTAAACAAATAAAACTTATTGAATAATAATTATTATTCAAAGAACAGAATCAATCATTTTGTTTTCACAACACATTGCGATGATTTAATTTTAAAGTTAATAAAGTAAATAGTCAATAAAAATATGTAATACTTAGAAAAAGAAAATCGTATTTCTTCATTTATTGTAAAGGACGCGTCACGCGGCCTTTGACGTGATTTTACCACAAGAAGCTTTCGAGTATATATTTATAACCTCTAGTGATATCATTCTTAATTTGTATATAATCTTAGTATTACGAGTGTGCCGGGGGTAAACTATCGTAAGTCAAAATTAACTACAATAGCGTTTAAAGCAACAATTTGAACATTTTTCACGAATATATTTTCTGTAACAGAAAATTGTAACAAAAGTTTTATAATATTTTTTATGATACTTAATATCAATGATATTAGAAAGTGAAAGTTGAAAATCTATTTGATTACGTTATAGTTGCAAGGGGTTCTCATGGTTTACATATTTTACAGCGTTTTTGAGACCCAATTACCTAGATTTCAGTCAAGGCGAGACTGCAACAAGTGACTTCAGGCGAGGTCGGATTCGGAGGACAATAGTGAGTACCCCTTATATTTAAGCAATTTTTCCGCGATGTAATAATAATAATAATAAATCGTTTATTTCAACCACAAATACAATCAGTGTTACATATAGACTCTAATGTTAAAATATTACGCCTTGAGATAGTTTGCCACCGGCGCACAGTTATATATAACATTGTTGACATAATAAAATAGTATCATGATTTGAAAACAGCTCGCAATATTCGGTGAAATATTAAAAAGTGGTCCAAATTTTACATACACTGTAAGTACTTATAATGTATGCGTAAAATTATTTGCATTTACCTTAGGCCTTACGTAGTAAGGTTGAGTTTCCTTTGTATATTTTTCGGGTTACTTCGTCATCGGTCACTCGGTAAAAAGTAGTAATTAATAATTTGGTAAATTTTATTATACGTCAGCTCAGGACGTCAGATCCAACCTGATCCAAGTGATATTGTTTTCTATTAAATAAATGAGTATGTATACAGGAAAAATCTAATACATAAAATTCTCGTGTCACGGTGTTAGAAGTTGAACTCCTCTGAAACGGCTCGACCGATTTTCGTGAATCTTAGCGTGCATATCAGCTAGGGAGGAGAATCGGACAACATCTATTTTTCATCCCCCAAATGTTAAGGGTGGTCCACCCCTAAATTTTTGGCAGAACAACGTTTGCCAAGTCAGCTAGTTAATTATAAAAATGAACTTTTTATTTGTTCAAAATGCTATTTTGTTCCTTAATGACATGGTAGAATTAGTATTTTTTCATGTTTGAATACAAACATGTTATTAAAAAAATATATTCAGATCAATATATTTCTGACGTCTCCAGTGGATGTTTTTTACTCAGTATCTGAGTATTACTCGCGGTTGGCCAAGCGACACGCAAGTGTTTGTTAACATGAGATCTTGGTATCAACGCTGGCTTATCAATTATTGATGAGGCTGTATAACAATTGATCTGGATATTAATGTTTGTATCAGACTTATGTTCTGACCCGCATTGACATACAGTACGAATGAGAGTTCTCATTTAATTATTTTATCCATTATATTAGTCACCGAGTAATCGGCCACCGGAAAGTATATAAAGGTACATTTGCATTAATGTGTCTATTTTGTATAGCTCCCCAACCGACCTTAAACAATCCCCCGTGAACAATAAAAAAAAAATTAGACAAAAAAAAAAACATAGTTGTAGACTAAAAGTTCATACACGAATTTTGTACTTTGATACGAATGCGATTATTTTAAGAGATACAGTAATGCGTTTTTAAAGTGTGAATTTGTATAATAAATTAGTGTTTAAAATTGATGTCCGATACAGTAAGTTGGTTTGGTAATTAGGGACTATGTTCGATAGGCAGGCCAAGTTAACTTGGGTTTTACTTAGTAACGAATAAGGTACATATTAAAAAAATAACATCTCTCTATTTATAGTATTATTTCGTGCACACACGCAAACACACACACACAGACACAAGTTTCAGTAACGTAATACTTCGTGAAGTATTATTAATTTATTGTTTTGAGATGTGGAGTGTGATCGAGTGTTATGTGGAGGTTTTTCTTGTGTGATGTAATTGTTATACCAGATTAATTACATGGTTACGTTCACCTGAATTATCGCGAAAACTAGTGCTATTCTGTCGTACCTAACGTAACCAAGACGCGTTAACAGGAGTTTACTCTTTGGCACACCTACAGAAATATAAATAATTATGAGAAAATTAAGCCAAAATATAGCACACGAGAGAGGAATGTAAGACTCAAATTATATTTGCGAACGTGATGTTGTAGTCTGCCACTTGGTTCACTTAATAATGAAATGTAGGAAAATTATCAAGGATATTTAATTGCACCCCGCGTTGCGATAACGATAACATAAGTAAAACGAATGATTATTGCGTCACTATGATGAGTTATTAGAATAGCACTGCTAGCGAAATTAAAAGTAATCAGTATCAGTAAATCAAAACATAATTAGTATAAAACTGCCAGCTGAACTTCTTTCAATAAAATTAAATGCAGTTTATGGTACCGCTTAGTTTATTTCCGCGAGTAACGGCTAGTAAAACTTAAGATACCCATTTTTCGTTTGCAATCTTGATGGTATTAGCAGCTCTATGTATATAATTTATCAAGGTAGTATAAAAATGAAAATATTCCCAAACTTATGGACCTTCGAAATTAATTGATGCACAACAAAGTTTAATCTGACTTCGAGTAATTTTAAAGTAGTAATTACTTTACACACAGGACCTCTCCCTATTACTTAAAGATTCTTGATACTCGAATGGAGCGTTGCGTTTAGCAACTGTGAACAATTAACTGGAATTTTCAATCAATTGAAAATTGAGTGAAAGTGAAGGGATGTAGTGTTAAAATGATAATTTAATTGTAACATTTTATTTTAGTGAATTATAATTCTGTTACAGCGTCCTTTAGTTTAAAGAAACTTCAACGTCGTATTTTGTATATGTGTAAGAAAAGAAATTTATTGTGATTTATTTATATGCGCGAACGCGTCCACAAAAATTCAGTGCCGACATCTGTTTATCTCAAATTTTCCAAAGAGAGCATAGATAATAAAATCGCCGTGCATGTTCTTATGACGTTTGTAAAACAGCGGGTATTTATTTTATCGAATACGTGATATGTTTGTGATTTATATTTGGCAACTTCATTTGAACACTAATTGACGCCTAACCGTAATTTTAACCTGTATCTGCCCTAGGAATACATATCAATTTTATATATTTGACAAAATAAAAGTATTGATCTCTACAATAAACTTTAAAAATACTACCATTTGTTTTCGTGATGGTCACACGTGATTGTTTGAATGGGGAGTTAACCTTGTGATTTTTCATAAATCATAAATATTACATATTTATTTATTTAACAACCTGGGCTGCTTCGCCATAAATGTTTCAGTACAAAATTTAGTTTTTTTTCAGCTAACTACGTTTAACAGATGATATAACAAATCTTTTCTGATACCTCCCTATTCAAATTTCAGGTTGGAGTTGCAGTTATTCTAATTAGTATTCAAGTTTTCCACAGGCGTTCTAAAGAGAAAGTATGCACAGTACATGCGAGACGAAATTAAATTATTACATACGTGGAATGAATTTGTCAGATAATTGTAAATATATAATGTTTTATGTAATAACTTTATTTTGAAATCTGCCAACATCCACGTACGTACATAATAGTATATAGCTGTCAATTAGATTACACGTTTCTTATATTCCTTGAAATAATCTTTCCTTTTAAAATACGAAGTTCTAGATGGAGTAGACTGTAATGATGACTATTTTTTATCTATCTAGGTGGATGACCATCATAAACTAATTTATACACAGATTAAAATTAAAATAGATTTACCTATTGGCAAGTTGTGTAAAATAAATAAGCTTACTATAATGCTATTATTATGTCACTAGTTAAGTAAGCAATATAAATATAAGGTAATATGATACAATTGTTTTTGATTTACTACCATGCCTCTTATAAATAATTCGTAATTAAATAATTTTAGTTACATTTAATTGCATTTCAGCCTTTCCAATTTTTTCTTTATTGACTGATTTAACACTGTCCCAAGTTCCATATGTAACAAATAAAAATAAATATATTAACTTGGCATTTTTTATGTGTAATTGACACAAGAAGTTTTTTTTTTTTGGAGTTTTTTTCTGCATACACCAGGTTACTAATTAGAATTAAGTTTACTGAACTGAACGTTTAGATTTTTTCAAATGCTAAAACAAAATAAACTTGAATAATAAAAGTTTATTTAGAATAGAATAAATATAATCACTTCAATCAATCAATTCGTAAATAAATAATTATCACTAGCCCGCTTCGTCTGATCTGAGGTACATATTTCCAAGTTATTGACTAGACTCGACTACTTCAGTCCTGAGTTTGGAAGCGAGCGCTCGTCGCAGTTGCATGGCGTCGGAGGGTGGGGGCGGGGCGGAGCCCTTGAGGACAGCGTGGGCCACGCGCGCGGAGCGAGGCCGCGCGACGCCGTGGGAGCTTTCACCGTCTGCAGATAATGTTTAACGAAAACACTGGTTAATGAGTAATGGACTTGAGATGATTTAACGGGTCGTGGCGCAATGGTTTTTGCCGGATCATCGTTCCAAGGGTTTGAAGGCGAGGCGGATATTTGGATGATGTGGTTCTGTTCTCGGTCTGGTTGTGTGTTCTTGTCTTTGTGTGTTGTTCATGGTACCCACGACAAAACGGAATCCTAGTGTGGGACTATGAGTGTACAACGCGTTATTTATAGCGTGTAGCGTTGTTAATGAAACTGCGATGTGGACATTTATTTGCCTAGTGAGACACCTCACAGAATGAGTTTGCAATGTAAAGTCGGGTAGTTCAAAAGTAAAAATCTACTTGAAACTCAGAAACAACTTTATGGGAATCGTCAATTCACACATCAAATTTGCCGCTGTAAATTTATATTTGCAGATATTCATCTAATGTTACGCGATCCCTCTTCAGGTCCCTCTTCGAAGCATGCCGTCCAAAAGGACATAGAAAGTTCTTGTTATCCCTCACATAATCGCAACACTATATAGCTTACCTCCAGATGCTTCATCATGTTCAGCAGCGTCAAGTTTCCTTTCCCTCACTTGCTTCTTTAGTGCCAGCAGTTTATCACGCTGCTGTTTCAGGTATTCCTGACGCGCCTTCACCTCTTCTTCACTGACCTGTTTTCAAGAGGTTGGATATTGAGTAAGAAATGTTAAATATGGGAACTCAGGCCATGAAGAAAATTAAAATAAATAGCATCAAGGAATAACTTAAGTCTTGAACAAAATATTTTTCATTATTTACGAGTATCTATGTAGACATTTTATTGTGAAAATTTTCAAAACTGATTTTGGCTGCACCATGGTGTAAGATGGGATGTTGGTTACATTTGTGTGGACCTACAAATGAAATCCTAATTTTAGAGATGTTAACTGATATAATAACTAAAATGACGGTAAAATTAATATTATTTGCAGTTTCTACCTCTACTTTCTGTACAACAGGTTTCGGTTGTTCCTTTTGCACTTCTACGGCTGTTGGTCTAAACTTCTCTTTTTCCTTCATTTCGAAAGTGTGAAGTTTTGACAATAGGGTATTTTTTTCTTCCACCACTTCTTCAGGTTGGACACTGATCGTCTTATCGTTGTCTTCAAAGTCATCTAAATGCAATCTGAAATAACAAAAATAAAATCGATCTATTTAACTGCCCTTTGAAGTCCCCTGCTGGACATAGTGTTCCCCTATATTTGGCCCCACTCCGACCGGTCTTGAGCCCTCTGTGCCCTCTCTCCATAAATGTTTGTTCAGTGCCTTACTTTTTTATTTCAGTCATTACGTCATCATTGTCTGGCCATTCGAAGCTCTCATCGCTTTTCGAAGTATCCAAGTCGTCTTGGTCGATTGAAAATAAACTGGGCATAGTGCCGTATCTTTGTTCTATCAGTTCCAAAGCCTGGAAGTATAAATTAAATTATAATTTACTGCTTTTAACTGCTGCTTTGATTCGCGCGTTAAACATGTTCTGGGGCCTGTAGTTTTTTTTGGATAGGTACAATTATGTTCTTTCTTGCTTCGTGCTCTTGTCGAATCAGGATTTTAGAACATTAAAAATAGTAATTAGGTAATATTGCATCCCAAAGATTTTCTCAGATGATTGACGTGATACGGATGAAATTGTCCGTCAGTTCACTATTCAATTAATTTATTTTTTTGTTCAGAAATTGCAGAAAAGCATTGCATTTCCTTTTATATAGCCTTTTGTACTGCATTCCGTTCATTATTCCTGCATACTTGCAAACAGATTAACGCATTTTACCTACTACGATGTTTAACCACAGCCTGCTTCTCTAAAAAAACAACCTGTAACTGAAGCTCCACATTTTTATGTGTCATCATCTTGACGAACATCTCGTAGTCATTTGCCGCCCAAATCTGGTCGAAAAGCCGTTTATGGAAGTAGGTAGGTAGTCCTGCCAGATCTCCAGCCGACAGCCGACACGCGGCTTCAAACTGGTCCGCTGTTATACCGATGTCGTCCATGAAGGATCCTAGCATCACGTCAACCTGCAATGTTAGAAATTCTAATCATGTGACGATTACGTTCGCAATTTCGCATCGTAGATCGTAGACGTAAGACGTCGAACTCATGAAATAGCAGTTGTAAGGATAAAGCGGTTGTCTTCGTGTGATCTTAGAACTTCTGACACGTCTAACGTTGACTACTAATCTCGATGCCGATATGTACTGGGGCGTGGTGAAATACGTCGAGGTCTATTAAATGAAAAACAAAAATGTGCTTTAGGCCCTGGGTGGGCGCCATTTCGCCATTTGGAAATTATTTAGTTTCCAGCGGCATTTGTTGCTATCTCTACCTGAATATTTTTCACGTACCTAGATATTGTGGTATACCGTATGATTTAGCTAATCGTTGCGATATTTGTCGTATTGTAAACGCTATCACTAGTCAGAGTGCTTGTTCATACTGACTCGCGGGCGCGGTCGCGAAATTTCAAACATATGAACTACTATGAGAGTGTTCACATACAAAACGCACGTGCGGTGTAAGTAGCGGGCACGCTAGCGACAACCGCGCGCGGCCCGCTAGCGGCAATATCAAACGCATGAGAATGTATGAGTGTGTTCACACTGAACTAGCGGCGGAACGCGCGATTATGTCAGGTAAGTTCAACCATTTTGAACTTGTCGCTAGAAACGATAGCACATGAATTCACTATGTCCCCAGATTAAAGGGTTGTTCTTTCATCTAAGATCATGTCCTTCAATACAGAAGAGTTTATTAGTACTATTCAGGCTAGAACTGATTTGATTTGAACTCAGATTTGGCAGAGTAAACACAGGCATCTTATGAACAGAAACATTCTTAATAAACTATGGAAGGAAATTGCTGAATTGTTTCCTGATATGGAGGGTGAGTACCTAAATGGAACTTTAGGTATGAATTTTCGGTTAAAAAAAGATCGTCGTCCATGTTTTCAACCTCTGACAACATGTCACAATCGCGCAAACGCCTGGCGGCCAGTGTGAACACGAATCCGCCACCGCGCCCGCGACCGCGCCCGCGCCCGCGCCCGCGCCCGCGCCCGCGCCCGCGCCCGCGCCCGCGCCCGCGCCCGCGCCCGCGAGTTCAGTATGAACACTCACATAGTAGGTACAGGGACAAATAATTCAGGTGCTATTACCAGGTTCCGATACTCGACGTGGATCTTTTTGTACTCAGGTTTGTCCAAAACTTCGCCGTCATCGCTTGGTTCAAAGGCTGAAAATAAACAATTTAATTTATCTACAACTAGGTAGGTACTTATGTATAATTATGATGCACTCCTTTAGATCATTGCTTGGTTTTGAAAATAGGCAACATATCAGCAGACGGTTGGGTCAATTAAAGTGGTCTTCGCCAATGGATATTTAAATCCAAACCTGACATTACCGATACTTTAGGGACTAAAAAGAAGGCAGAGTCGGTACCCGCATTATGTCTGGCCTTCCAAGTCTTCCAACACTGATTGAAATACCTACCTACTCAATAACATTTCTCTCTCGATTTTAGTAGAATGCTGGTCACAGCTGCGTTGGAACCTACCACAATCATCTATTATACCTACTTATCTATATTCGAAACGACTTCATACCTACCAGTATAAGCTACTCACGCAAAGATTTCTCTTCTATGAAAGTCTGTAGGGGGACGTTCCACACAGGTCCATGAAGAAACCCGACGAGGGAATCAAATACCCAAGCGTTGGTATCAAACCCTTCCATTTAGACCTTCCACGTTTCCAACACTGTAAGTACCTTCTATCTGTATCGAAAATTACTACTGATACAAAGTACGTAATAACTACGTTTTACTGAAACTAAATCGTTGTAGCAACACCTTGACACGGTGAACTTTATGTACTATGCGTTGCTATGGTTACATTTCACCCAACATTACTTTTCTTTCTTTTTATCCCTATTATCTGAAAGCAGTGGCTACCTCTATGGCACCGATTATACCATAACAATCGATATTCCCGCTGCTGTGCGGTGAAGCTGCATTATTATTTATATTATTAATGCCGTTATTACAGTAAAGTGCCAGTGTAGCATGTGTTTCTTCATAATATACAATACAACGTATCAAAATAATTGACGCCATACTTTATCCGCTATACCCATACCTTGTGTTATATCCAGCACATGGGGAAAGACTTTTCTCATAGAAAAGTTTGGGAACTAACTATATTATATACCTACTTTATTAACTATGTAACTTATATAATTTAAACTTAACTGTCTTTGGTGGCCGCAAGCAGGTTGCATACGATCTGCTTCTACTCATACCTAGATGTAATTGCTACCTACTGGTCTAGCTAGTCGCATACGATCTCATAAAAACCAGCCAAGTGCGTGGGTATATATAAGCCAAATTATAGCTTTCTACCACTAAGGGAACCACTGCGAACAGACGGACGGACGGACTGACATAGGTCCATGACAAAACTATAAGTGTTCCGTATTGACTACGAAACCCTAAAAAGCTTACCGTATTAAAACTATATAAAAGCTTGCTCTATGGTAAGCACAGTAATAAAATTAATAAATACAATCTGTGGCCTCTAATCTGACATTTCTGACAATGATCGAACTGTCAGTTAGCCAGCCCAACCAGCTGTCAGGCTTCAGCTCGTCAGCTGTCACTGTCACTGCTGTCAGTTATTATATTTTGAAAATTCAGTTTTTCTTTTCTTGCATTATTTATTAGTAAATAATAAAACATAAAAATGCCAGCCAGCGCTAGAGTAAATGACTATGAGAACGTTAATGGTGTTAATTTATCTTTAAACCTCGAATCCAATAACAGTTCGCCGAAATCTTTGTTGGTAACTGTTTCCTATAAAAGCAACGCAAAGAAAAAGACCTGGCCCGTGCCTTCGTTAGTTTTAGCAGTATTATTTAATGTACTTGCGTTGTGCTACGTGAGAATAAGCATAAGAACTACCTTTATCATTTTAATTGTGTTGGCATCCATCATCTTCTTTTGGGTAACTCACAGTGTACAATCAGGTAAGTAATCAATGTTAATTTTCAAGAAAAAATATCCTATTTCTCTTTTCTAATAGATCTGGCCTGAAAATAAGATTTCAAAGGTATTTACTTACTTATAAGATTCTGAAATTCTAAAACGTAATATTAATTGACACCCCGTGGCGTAGCTAGCCCTAAGGAGGCCCCATATCAATATTTGTTGTGGGGCCCCTAAACGTTAGCTGTCAAATATAAAAGAAGTGCCAACTTTAGTGGTTGTAGGCTGCTGATGAGCTTTTTTTTGGGAGTTTTAGTGGGGGCCCCTATACGCTGGGGGCCCCGTATAATTGATACGGTTGATACGGCGGTAGCTACGCCCCTGTTGACACCATTGAATTGATAATAATAAATGAGACTGATCAAAATTCAAACACAACTAACTTAGTAAAAGCTTATTTTGATCTCTTCTTGAAGACTTCCATTTTGTAGTTATTTTAGTATTAAGTATGAGAATCATTTTCATTTTCATTTAATTTTAAAATTTCAGAGAGTATCCTTGTCATCCCAACTGTTGGTATACAGATGTCAGTGAAGTATGTGATTGGTAAAGAAGATAGTTTTGTTCCATGGCCCAGCATTGATGATGTTATTATAAATGAAGTTATTAAATTAGTAAGTAGTTATTGTGTATTTAAAAATAGTAATTTTATTTTAATACCATTTTCATTAAAGATTTATTAAACATCAAGAACAATAATTTGAATGTCATTTTCTTTTGCCCAATATTAGACAAAAGTCAACAGTCAAAAATAAAGAAAATCTGTTTAAAACTAAAGTATAGATTCTTTCAATACCCATCCATTTGGTTGACTACCAACTTAGTTAAAGAACTGAACCCAAGAACATCCTATGGTTTGTCTGAACAGTAGGAATTGGCGACCAGATCTAACTTCGAAACGGCCACGGCTATAGAAGATCAAACTTAGTTGCAGTGGCCCTTGGGATAGCTGTCCCAAGTCTGATATCCTAAATAATAAATAATAATTTGGTTGACAAACTAAGCATTTGCTTCTTGTTTCATTTATTTAAAAGTGCCAAACATCTTACCCAAATAAATATATTAATCTAATGACAATGTTTGCAGAACCGAGTGTTATACTTCCTGACTTTACTGGTCAAGGTAAAAACAAATCAAGAGACGGAAAACATAAAGCTGATACCGTTATTTAAGGTAAGGTTAATAAAATTCAACACCAATTCTTCTATTTGTATGATCATTAACTATTATATTATTATCATATTGTGTTTGCAGGTGAGGTGACATCAGTAAATTAAGCTTTTAATCTCAGTTAAGAGAAGGAATTATACATAATTAAGTTGTAAAGTAATTAAGGTGGGAATTTTGTCTATAGTTGTCTAAAGTGTACCAAGGATTTTAGATCATAATAAGACCTCAGTGTTTAGATTCTTCTAGGATAAGGTTACAAAAGACACTGGGCATATTTGTGTAAATTTTGCGACCATTACATAGGACAGAATTTTGAAGACATTTCCAAAGTGTAATTAATTTTTGTAAAATATAATATTGTTAATTTTTAACAATTTCAATAACAAGTCCATATTAGACTTGTTATTGAAATTGTTAAAAATGTAAGAGACAATGTAAGGAGACCATAGATATAGACAACAAATAGACATAGACAACAAACAGATCTAAATATTCAACATAGACAATAAATGGTCACACAATAGAAATACAAATTTTTGAATGCCATGTGATATATAATTAACTTTATGTATCATTATTTTTCAGTATACAAAACCAAGATTATCAATGCTGGAGCGAATTTACACGGAATTACAAGCTTTATTATCGGAGAGGTTACCAGACAATGAACAGGCATCTGGGGATAGAGCATGATGTCTAGAATCTAGATTATAGAATTACATCATGATGATGATCTCGTCGTGTTCTGGCTGGGGGCTTGAGAGCCAGTTCTTTCTTTTTCTTTCTTGGGTGGCAACGCATCAGTGATGCCTTTGGTGTTGCTGATGTCCATGGGCGACAATAGCCACTTACCATTAGGTGGATCGTCAGCTCGTTTGCCGGCTATTTCCATAAAAAATGATACCTATTTGAAGTACCTATTTTTCTTATGTATTAGAAGAGTACAATAAGCTAAGTACAAGAGTATAATAAGCTGTTTGTTGAATGATGTTGGAAAGTACACTTATATTGGAATCAGAAGTGGTTTTTGATGCGGTTGTGAATACGATTGCGGATGTAGATGAGGATGTGGATGCGATTGTTGATGCGGATATGGATGAGTTGTAGATGCGAGTGTGGTTTTGGATAGCAGTAGTGAATGCTAAAGCTGAATCGAAAGCGAACGTTTATACATAAGTAAAAGTGGAATCAGGAGTCATAATGTAGAAACGAAACCAGGCCAGATATTATACAGTAGCGGATGTAGGATAAAATAAAGCGTACAATTAGTTTTAGTCTGTGGCAACTTTTGTTACTAAGAAGTTATGCAACATAATTATGCTACTACTTATTTTACTACAGGCAGGCAGGAACACAAATAATTACTTACGTGTATTACCAAAGAACTTCTGTGGTATTACCAAAGATAATCCTAGTTTAAATAGAGCGAGTATACAGCGTTTTTCTTCTCTTACAATATAAACTTACTTAATTTATATAAAGGTATAATTAATAATGTACTTACAATAAATTGTAATGTGCATTTATTGAATTTAAACATTACATTGTTATTAAGTTTTACATTAAAAACTAGTTTTAATATATTATTATAGTGAAAGTGCAAATAGTGTAAATACATTCCTTTGTAATCTTTGTATGAGTATTAATATTCTATTACAATATGTAGTGTTTTAAATTTGTTGTTTAATTTTTACTTATTGTTAGTAGATTCCTCATGCCCTTAGATAAGTCTTATTTGAAAAACAATCTTGGCATTATTTTTATTGAAGTTTTAATTTATATTCGTCAAAAAATAATAAAAAGTAAGCATAGGTTAGTTTTAGCATTAAATAACTCGTAAAAAAAAACGGAATTCGGAGCATACCCCGCATAAACAAGTTGTGTGTCAGCTCCGACATGGCTCCGACGCACGACTGGAGTTTAACGCCATGATGAAAAATGACAATGACTTTACAAAAAAATTGTCAAAAAAAAATTACATAAAAAATTGGCAAAAAAAGTGAAAAATGAACATAAAGAAATTGACAAAAAAATTTGACAAAAAAGTTGATGATGATTGATGCTGATGATGATGATGTTTCAGATCATCAGAATAGGATGTACCAAGATTATTATTATTATTACATGGCGTTGTTATTAAATTAATATTGTTGCGAATTACAAACTTAACGCAAAAGTTAACATAATGTAGATAACGGAAAAAAATTGATTTTACTCCCTATAAAATCTCACAGGCTTAAATATGAAACTGGTACCTACATATAAAAGGAGTTAAACTCCAAAAAATTTAGGTATCCTGTGTAATGAAGCACTTCATATAATATGACGTGCTACTTGTTTGATTACGATGGTACGGGCGTTTCTCGGTGGTCATACTATCATGTCATACTGATATGACCAACGAGAATAGTTTGTATAGGTGGTCATACTATTAATGAAAACCATATATATTAGGTTTGACGTATATTAAGTTTGACATAATTAATAAAGTACACCTTCCCTACTCATGGTGGTAGGGGTTTGTTACCGGCCAGTCTAGAAACGACCCTGTTTTTTAAATCGGCCATAGAATATCTTTACGTGTTTCGGTCGCAGGGTCGGAGTCTGAAATAATGCGGATTCTATTATAACATTTCATTATACTTATATTTTACTTTTATAAAAACTCAATCTTTATTCAAGGATAGGTGATTTACGAATGTAATACTCGCGGCACGCTTACGCTATCACAAAGCAGGGAGGCCGGCTTCACTGTTGCCTCTAACGACACTGGTCTGCCAGTACTAGGGGTTAGTACTTGTCTACCAACTTGCGATAACGATGACGATTGACCACGTGATTTAGCGAAGCTTATGTCAATCCCATACATTTTATTATTTTCTAACTTCGTTATCGTTTTCGTTATGTTACTCTGGCTAAGGCTCCTGGGCTGCCTTTCGGGCGAAAAATTATATTTACACATTAATTGAATTGTTCCATATTACACCTATAATCACGTGCGTTTCATAGCAACGCATTCCACTCCCACTCTCTTGATTGAATCAAAACGCTTGGAATTGTCCTTGACTACAAATTAACGTGTCGCGTGTAACTGTGACATTTGTCAGTAATTACACCCCTCGAAACTTGATTGTAACGTTATTTTATCCACCCGGTGGATAACGTGTACAATAATGATCTTGTTAGTTCGAAGACATTTCACAGACATAGGTAGGTACGACCGTACAAACAGTTTCTCTCTTTCTTTCTTTTTCTTCACCCTTTCTTGGCCGGCAACGCATCAGTGATGCCTTTGGTGTTGCTAATGTGCATGGACGACGATAGGAACTTACCATCAGGTGGATCGTCAGCTCGTTTGCCGGCTATTTCCATAAAAAGTTAATTATAGTACCTACCTACATTCAAACAGTAGGTACTTACCAAAAGTACGCATGTTTTATGTTATTGTTTTGAAACTGATAGCATTTTGTAAAAAAATATAGTTTGGAAGGATTCTAAAAGCATCGCACAGAAAAAATTAATTGGTTGTTTTAATTCTTGTCAATCCTAAACTATGAGGAATTGCGAAAAGTGCTCAAAAGATTTAGATAAAAACTAAAACTGCATCATTGGATTTTTGAAAAAAACACTTAAAAATCAGTAGTAAAATGTTGCCGTGTAACTTATTTAAAATTCTGGATTAGAATCAATGTTTCATTGCTTAACTTCTTAATTGCTTCCAGCGGATGCGAGTTATTGTCTCAACGGACATAGTTTTGGTTAAATTGTTGTAAAGATATTGGAGTTATTGGTCTCTATTGGTTGTAGTTGGACAGTTTATAACTAATCTATTTAGATTAATTGAATAATTCCGTTTACAAACTATTGAGTGAGAATAGCTGTTTAAGGATCCATGATGATACATTTAATTGGCAAGTATAAGTTATGGTACTTAGTTGTAAGAAATTAGCAAGGTCATTTTAAGACTCATCATTTACTTATTCTCTCTAAGAATCATCATTTATGTAGGTAATTACTCTGTCACATAAATATTTGCCCCGGCCGGAAATCGATCATACCCCCGCAGTGGGATTCCCTGTGTCGCAGGTGGCATGGACAACACAAATGAAACATCACTATAACCCGAGCAGAAATATTTATCTGTCACATAAATATTTGCCCCGGCCGGGAATCGAACCCGGGACGCGACGCTTCACAGGCAGGGTCATTACCATCTAGGCTACAGCCTACAGGGTAGTCAATCAGTGACATCTGTGGAATGAAAAAAGATTGGTTTGGGTTTCACTAGTTCATTAAATTGAATGATCTTCATCAGGCATCTTCTTCCATTAAGATCGACCTTCCCAAATATTCTAGAAGTTTTTGGTTTTTACCTATATCTACCTTCTAATCAAATTTTCCATGTAATTTTTTTTTGTGGATGTAGGTAATTGTTATTCCTTTGGGATTATAAATGTACATAGAACAAGGAAAATGAGGAGAGAAAAAACCATAGTATTTATGCTATTCAGGTAGACATACGTTATTATTCCTATTATTCCTAAAGTAAAAATCTACTGAGAATAAAGAAGTAATTCTGATCACTTTTTGGTATATACCAACTTTCCTCATTATTATCAGTACCTACCTACTTATAAGTTATAGGTAACAAGATATTCTTGGTAGATGATCCTCTTTATATAACGGCGCGTTATAATCTTTATAAGCAAACAATATCAACTTTGACAACGACTAAGTATACAAACGTCAAATACCTGAGTTCGGATTAGAACTACAATTTACTCTGGTCCTATTTTTTAACCGACTTCAAAAAAAGGAGGAGGTTCTCAATTCGACTGTATTTTTTTTATGTTCGTTACCTCAGAACTTTGGACTGGGCGAACCAATTTTGATGATTCTTTTTTTAATCGAAAGCTGGTGGTTGTCATGTGGTCCCACATAAATTTTATTGAGATCTGACAATGGCATCCATGATAAAACCATATAAGTCTGAAATTTGTATTAAGTATGTGCGCGACAAATGGACGAATAACTCAATATCACGCCAACCGATTTCGATCATTCTTTTTTTAATCGAAAGCAAGTGCTTGTCGTGTAATCCCACATAAATTTGAACGAGATCTGACAAGTAGTTTTTGAGTAACTTTGAAGTCGGTTATTTTTTGTTAGTAAAATTTTGATTATCTATTTCCTACACAGTTCAGAAATTACATTATTACATTAATGTGATTATAAGTAGGTGGACAGTTGAATAATAACATTGTCACGCAGCATTGTCATATCTTTAAAATTGTATCTTATCACCACTGGATTGAGCGCGGTAACAAAATGGAGACCAATTTCAGAGGCAATTTAATGCAATGATGCGTCTGCGTATCCGGAATCGAACACTATCGGACGAATTCAACTACTAGGGAGATCCAGGCAATAGTTTAAATTTGAATACATTCCGACCGGCAATTCGTAGTTTCGTACAAACTGGCATACATATTCGCACGTTTGCGGAGCTTAAACTTCTCGCACCAATTTATTATTACCGTTTACCACATGGATAGATAATATTGCTTTTTATTTATATGACTTTGAAGTGTCGGGGCGTGGCAAAGCACGGCTTTCTTCGTAGATAATTAAAGAGGCCTGTTTGTTAAGGAAGTAAAAAGAAAAAAGATCAAAATAAGAGTAAAATTTCAACATACCTACCTAAGTACCTACTTAGAACATTAAAATTGGGCTTATTGAAATCGTGAAGATGACAGACAGATTTGAGATTATTCACCAAGTGCGTTTAACATATATCGATAAAAGAGCAAGCCATTTGCAAATACGTCTCATGCTTGTTATACATATCTGTGGTCTCATGTATTGAACGCATTACATACGTTTTCTTATCAGTTATATAACTCAGCAAAATTATTGGTTTTCATTAGATTTTCAAATATGAAGATTTTCATAACATATTCTGTTTATAATAGTCTATAATAAACGAACCGACCGGAGAGGCCAAATGGACAATTCGACGCCTTCAAAGCCGCCTTCAAATCCTTCTTTAAATCATTTGGTTTACCTTCTACGTTTTCGATACATTCCCATAGTTCCTCATCTTGTAGTTAAGCTTTGACCACGGTACTCCAACTTGCCCAATTATCTCAATTATTATTATTATTTATCCAATTATTGAACTTTTTAATAGATGATACTAAAATATTTTGATGCTGAAAAAATTTCTGTAAAATCGACAAGGAGCCGAATTTTCAAAATTTTAAGCAAAGGTCAATATCTCGAAAACGGTGAAACTTTTACGTAGGTAATTTTTTGACATAAGGTAGGTCCAGCTATCTGCCATCTTCTATTAATCCACTACTTACGGGAAACACATTATCAAATAAATAAATAAATAACGCTTCACACTCATAGCCCCACACTAGGATTCCCTGTGTCGTGGGTGCCATGGACAACACACAACATAGACAAGGACAATCACACCCAGACCGAGAATAGAAATTCAAACTCATCATTCAAATTTCCGCCTCGCTGGGAATCGAACCCAGGACCCTTGGTGCGGCGATCCGGCATGGTAACCATAGCGCCACACGGGTCGTCATCAAAGGAATACAGTAAAGTAATATTTAGTTAAGTTATTCTCCATGAAAATACCTTTATATACAACAACAATCATCCTCAAAGCTCACGCAATATTTATTTTGTTCATTAAGGCCAGGGACTCCAGCGAGGCGTTGACAGATAAGAGGGTCTTTATTATAGGCACTCCTAAGAAAAATATGGCCGAATATATTGCGTCACTTGTTGCTGGGAATAACCACTCGAGATAAAAAATAATGTTACTAATAAAGAGATCTGAAAGAAGAAACTAAACATTACCTTCATCTTGGGTTTCTTTTCAATGTGAGTGATTAAGTGTACATGCTGAAAAAGTTCCGAGGAGTTCACACATGAATTTTTAACAATATTTTTATAACTCATCGTGGACCGTGTGTTTTAGGTACTCATATTGTCATATAGGACAGGTGTCCCATAGGTCTGGGATATATCCTTGTACTCACTATACGTAGTTTTATTTAGATAAAAGTCGGCTGATTTGTGGTTACATATCAATGAACTAGGTTGAAATATAGACTTGCAATAACAGTAAAAACCCATGTAAAACATTGAAAAATTTAAGACGTTTTTGGATGTTTTTCACCAAAACGCGTCCAAACGAAAAATAAAGAA
Organism: Thymelicus sylvestris; assembly: GCA_911387775.1. NCBI lineage: Eukaryota > Metazoa > Arthropoda > Insecta > Lepidoptera > Hesperiidae > Thymelicus > Thymelicus sylvestris. The sequence continues at coordinate 10,036,433 of OU426905.1, read as the reverse complement.
ACCTTCCAAAGTTAAGCAACCGAAAAACTTAAGTCTTAAACACAGCAGCTACGCTACCATTGCTGTTCAGTAGAACAGTTCTATAGTTACTATGATTGATAGTGTTGTTTCCTACACAATCTTTATGCTAATATCACGGTGGGCTGGTGTGTTCGAAGCGTGTTGTATTACTTATACGAGTACATACACGTCCAACTTATCTATTCCGTAATCGGACTTTCGGAAGATCTTTGGAGTTTTCCCTTATCCTTAAAAGCCGGATTTGTCATCTTAGATTACTTTAGGCCGTATTTAGTTTGTCGGACTGAATCTTTCTGGGTTTTTCTTCTTTAGTTTTTCTGGTTTCAACTCAATAGTATTATTAGCAGAGTAACTACAGATGATGAAAATCTTTTGTTTAAGATGTGGATGTGGAATCTTGGGAAGTATGCGGCAAACCATTTTTCGGAATTTCCTGTACCATTCGAGGCTTTCGACATTTCGACATTATCTAACGATATTTAATGGGGATTAAATATCGAGATATGCAAATAGTTTTGCAACTACCATTCGCCGTATTAGGTATTAATTTACTTCAAATTACACATACAATATCATTGATTTACTTACATTTTAATAACATTATGATACTATTTTGACAATTTTCTGCGTTCGATAGAAACCATCGGCAGATTTTTGGCTGAGGTTAAAAATTTGTAAGCTTGTAGTAGATTCTTGTTAGTATTCCCGGGATTATTCTTTATGGACCAAAAATCAAGATATATCAAGGATCAGTTAGCAAGACAAGGATGACATGACAATATGTAGCTGGCTACTTCTTTTACAATCTAAAATCCTATTAAGTATCTTATTGAACCTATGTGTTACCGCCATAGGATTTCATCGATATCCGACGAGGGATGCATCACGAGTTGGTTTTTTGGCATAGACGCAATAACCCCTTTCACCTCAAAACACGAGCAAACTTTTGAAAAATAAATTCACATTTTATTTCCTTAAAACGCATGCACTTCGCTGCACTTCTGCGAAGCAACAAAGTGTCGTAAAGCGTCGTAAAAGAGCAGTAAAATCATTATCTAACTACGACAACAATCAGAAATAAAGACACGTTAGAAAAGTTTGCAGCCATTCCCAACTTTCCTCCCTTGGGCACTTCTTTGACAGTTTGCTTTAAGACTTTATAAATAGTGTTCCCGAAGGATGGATTTTCTGAATTACTGAATGTTTTTATGATCGAAAAAGGCTGAGCGGACTGGTGGGAAGTAAACGAATATTATAGTTTTCATTTCAATTTTGTCGTGAAATACCTATTAAAATGATCTTACGGTAAAACAATTATCTTAATATGGTTTTTAAAGATTAAGTCATTTTTAGGGTTCCGTACGAAAAAAAACGAAAAACATGGACAGACACACGAGTTCACTATAAGGGTTCATAAGTACCAAATTTCAACTCATTTGGTCCTGTAGTTTCGGAGAAAATTGGAGAAAATTCCATTGTTTCTTATTGTCGCAGTCTTTGCGACTAACCATCGTAGAGGTAACTTACCCTGATGATGCTCCGTTTCGGGGCGAAACACGTGTTGGTGCTGGTATGTCTGTTGGTATATACTGTTAATTATTGTAGCGCATGTTTCCGGTGTGGGAGGGAGGGAAGTGCCACGCATGTCGTTAAGTACTATATACCATCATACATGTTAACCGCGGATTGTTGCAAAGTAGACTAATAGATAGGTACTACTTATTTATAAGTACTATTTCTTCTGTGCTAATACTGACTTAATAACTTCAGGTAGCCCTTTTGCTTATTTCTCGGCTATCAGATTCAGAAATATCATTGTTCCTAATTTAACTGCGAGAAACTTACTAACAACATCTTACGAGTATGTATCCTCTCAGACAAGATCCTTATCGTACCTGATCATTATATCTACCAACTTAAACACCTATCAATGAATAACTATCAAATTGACAGATGAAAAAGATAAAGTACCTTATTGATATGGGACGTCTATAAATGCTGGTTTCAATTTGTATTGGCATCTATTGAATTCAAGCAACAATTCGATTCAACATGAAGACCCTGGTCGTCTTATTCACGGTCTTGGCTCTGGGCTTCTCAGCTCCGCAAACCAGGAAGCTTTTCCATGAGCACGTCGAGGAATTCTTGGACATCATCTTTGAGGAAGCCGGAGATGACCTGAACCATGTCTTCGAACATTATTTAGAATTTGAAGAGTTCAGAATGACTTTCGACTACATGAGGACGTCGGACTTCAAGAACCTGGTTTACGAAATGGAATCGTTGCCTGAATTCAAAGCGGTAAGATTATTTCATAAATTATAGATGTGATACTACGAAGCTGACAGATTACGGTATCTATGGAATTTGTATTTTTTACTTGCTATAAGATAATGCTTATGCAAATTCCAACTGTTGGTAAGTGGTGAGTGTCTATGGTGGTGAGCGCATTTAGCAAAGGTACTTTCACTCGTTTTTTGAAAACTACCAAGTCACCATAAGTTATTCCAATACCGTTTATTTTATTTAAGTACTACAGTTTATCTTTAAACCTAATGCGTATGAGTGAGTATTTTATTTATTTTCAATTTAATAGGACATAACGTTTGATATTATAATATTTCTTGTTTTTCAGGTGACCGAATTTTTGGAGAAAGACAACATCGATATCCTGTTCTTCATCGATCTTTATAATAATGTACTTGGTATGTATATAATATATTTGGCTTCTGTGTAATTATATCTACATTTTATATTTTACTAATGTCTATCACGTAGGTGTTAGTTACTGTGCCACAAAATTTTTACGGATCATGACGTTATGCATTTGAATATTTTTTTTTGCATTGGTTATAAATTACGAATATAAATATCTGGCTAAGTGGCATTTTCTGTGTGCCTCGTCCATATTCGTTACGTATTGCATATTGACAATCTTTTAGTGAGATTCTACCGTGGTTTCCTGATGGACCAAATACGCATGCACAACTATATACGAGTACAACTACTCACTACTAAGCATAACAATTTTCTATAATCCGTTCCTTGAAATACAACTATGGTGTAACTGGAAAGCTATGTACATATATTAAAATCGAAAGGATAAACACTGCTGATTAAACAAATACCAACAAAAAAATTATTAGTTGTGTCAATGGGAATACTTAGGTGTGCCATACCACTAGGTATATGTGCGTACGTAGTTGGTCCATCAGGAATCCGGGGACCCTAAATCCAGAAAATACGTACATTTCATAGATGATAAATAAAACTAAAATACAAAAAATTGGCAGATCAGATTCTACCTTTAAAACAGACGAAATAACAAGCAAAAAATTTTAAACGAAATAGTTAAAAAGAAGCAGAAAATAATGAAAGAATAAGTAGATGGGATCAATAAAAACTGCGTTTTAAGGTGTGTTTAATATTTTCAGAACAAACTGTGCCAAGATCACGTCATGAACTCAGCGGTACGGACTTCAAAGCGTTCATCACTGACTCTATTGGGGAGTTCCCTAAGTCTAAGTTATCTGCCTTATTTGACCAGAAGATGGCTGAAGAAGACGACTTCAGAACTGCTATCGAGAACCTTCAAAGCGAAGAATGGGACACTATTTGGAGTGCTCTTTGGGAGAATGAAACTTTCAAGGCCGAAGCTAAAATCCTTAGTGATAACGGCATCGACTTGATCGTATTATTAGATGAGATACTGGCTATCTTCGGACAGAACTAACTTAGTGGAAAAATTTAAAATTGTAATTTACAATGAATTATATGTAAATTAATCCCAACTCGAATGAATCTTATTGAAGCAGAATAAAGTTTCAGTTTTGAAATAAACTTGTTTTAATTAAAATATTAATCTTATGTTCTGATGATAGAACATATCTAATACAATCATTTCTTGATGACCAACATGTTTAAGTGCATTTTTTGTAAAATAGCAGACAAATGAAGTACAAGATGGTAAGTGATAATTGTTGTCCAACATTTACTATGTGGACAACGATTATCACTTGGTGTTACTACACCAAAAACATCATCGAACTGCGGTCTAAAAAGAAGCAACGGATCCGCATTATTTCTTTTTACGAAAAAACTCACGGTCGTGTTTAGACATAAAGTGGTTGGTAGCGAGCCGGGTAAAATAACCTATCACCGTGCATTAGTGCTATTGGTATTGAGCTGGGAGGTACATCTGATAACCCCCAACAGGATAGACCTGGTGCCATAGCCATAAAGTTCAGCAAGGTGTACGAGGGAGCTTAGTTCGGCTTCGGACTCAAAATGAAGCCCCTTATACCCAAATCCCTCAATAAGTAAAGTTTGTTGGATCGACGAGCCATAAGAAATCTACGAGACAAAACTGCAGCCTACGTCATCTTATGAGATTCCGGTTACAATGGATTTCGTCAATACCGTTTGTCAGAAGACGGAGTTGTTGTTTCTCGCTTAGTAGGTACTTAACACGAAAATTTGAATTCCAACAAAGTATAGATACGAATGGAGAGCAAATCTCTAACTTTGAGTACTGTTTAACTCCATTTTCCGCTCTTAAATCTTTGATGTTGAGGTGTTAATTATAGCGATGATAAAATCAATTGTAATAACACCAAGGGGCGCGGAATCAGGTGTATCATCTACTCAGATTATAGAAGTAATAATCTGAGATCATCTATTTAAATAGATATATTTTAATAAATACATTTGGAAAAATATTGTCTAACAATTTTTCACAATATTAGGGTGGCCACTCACGGTCGCGCCATTTGGCGTGGTTCCAAATGACATAGATATGTCAAAATGGCGCGATTGGACATACAGATTTTTTTATCACGCCATCAGTTTTTTACATTACATTCTTAATGAATTTGGACGTCGATGATATATGTATATCCATCAGGCGAACCACCCGTTGTTGATGTTGACAGCATTTTTTTATGGCAATAGCCGGCAAACGAGCTGACGATCCACCTGATGGTAAGTGGCTATCATCGTTAATGGACATCAGCAACACCAAAGGCATCACTGATGCTTTGCCGGCCAAAAAAGAGAGAAGAAAAAGAACGAAACTAAAAGTACGTAAATATCTCCAGCATTGACCCAGTAGCACAGGTATAAATATTTCTTTGCGAATGAATTAGTTCAAAGAAAAGTATAAGCAGAATTATTTTACAGTGCAGTCGTCACAGCGCATCGCGCCGCGCCACAAAACATATAATTACTGAACTCAGTGATTTCCCTACGGAATAAAATTCTTGTTGCGGAGTTTAAAACCAAAAAAATATTATTTCCATCCCAGCAATAAGAGATAAGGCTTTACAACCTTTATTTAAATAAAAAAGTCATAATTTTAAAAACGTGTTAATTAAAATTTCTGTGTAATGTTTTTTTGTATTTAATTGTTAACTCTATGCTGTGACTTACTAATGTTATAACACAAGAGATTATAACAGAGCTATCTACGGAAATATTTGAAGTCAGTGCCAAGTAATCTTGACAAGCACTTTCTACCTCACTATCCTTATGGGCGGAATTGACAAAATTATTTTTCCACCATTTTATTTATTTATTTATTTTACCATAATTAAAACGGTATCAACCAATTACACCACAATTATACTTCTCGCTCAAACTCGAACTCAAATATCCCAGAAAGTATATATATATCATTATTTGACGACCCGTGTGGTGCAATGGTTACCATGCCGGATCGCCGCACCAAGGGCCCTGGGTTCGATTCCCAGCGAGGCCGAAATTTGAGTGATGAGTTTGAATTTCTGTTCTCGGTCTGGGTGTGAATGTCCTTGTCTATGTTATGTGTTGTCCATGGCACCCACGACACAGGGAATCCTAGTGTGGGGCTATGATGAGTGTGAAGCGTTATTTATTTATTTATGACACTTCATCACTGAATACTTTTCGATTTTAATCACTTATTCCCTCTATTAGCATATGTTTCCTGGCTGCCGAAACCAGGTTTTTTCAAAATTGCGAACTTGTAGGTATGTCAGTTTCCATACAAAAATGTTCAAACCCCTTTACTGTAGGAACTACGGAGTTTATTTAACGGTACTCATAAATCGTGTTGGGGATTTTTACCAGTCTTTCCAGCTACCACCTTCCTTCTAAAATCAACTGTTAAATTTTTTCATGTTTCGGTTGTAGTATTGCGTTGGTTAGAAATAGTGCATGTCCATCACTTCTGTCAATGCATGCTAATGCTCATGGGTTACCGTAACCTTTTCGTCTGGTGGATTGTCAGCTCGTTTGACGACTATTTACATTGAATGTACCTAATAGGAAATTGGCCCTAATAAAAATGAATAGCAATTGTTTTGGGCGTCGATACTATTGTAATAGTATAGTTTCCGAAAGCGAAGCTTGGTCTCGTTAGGTTGATGTATACCAGCATGGTATATTTCTTACATGTAGTTGGTACTTTTATTCCTACATATTGTGTTTGCCAAGTGCTCATACTGTCTTAGTCCTTGGTCGTATTTAGCACGGTTGATATATATTTCTGCAATCGAGCCAAAAGTAACTCGACAATCATCGCTGTCAAAAGATACTCAAAAGGTACTTATTATATTTGCCGTAAAAATATTTTGTTCCCAAGCGTGTGGTTCTCAGTAAACAAATTGATTACTTAGTAACTACGTCTTCCTTGTCAATAGAGATTCAGTTCATTTGCTAAAGTATAATGAACAATCATACAGTTTTGAATTTAGGAAACGATTCCATTTCGTAAACCAGGCTTTTCAAGTCAGCTGTCTGCATAATATTTTTTTTCAGATCTCCTTAAATTCCAAAAAAATATCTTACTGTTCCTTCAAATGACGGCCAAGAAACCCGTTCATGGAATGACGTGTTCTATTCATGGGATATTCATGGTTCTTTGCTTGCAGAGCTGATTAGCTAAGATCGCGAACAAGATGACTTGTCTTCATGTTGAATCGAATTGTCATTTGAATTCAATGGACGCCAAGACCCAGTGAATTTTTTTATACGTGTCTCATATCAACTACGTTACATTATCTTTCGCATCCTGTCAGTTTCATCTATCAAAGTATGATCGCGCTTACCTGGAAAGGCATACTCATCTAATCTATTTTATTAGTAAGATTTTCTTTGTAAATTGTATCGCAACGATTGTCATGTTGTACAACGATGTTGTATACTAGAATATAAAACTTACAAACGGAGCGTCTAATAAATAAGTCTTGTCTGAACCATTGCCAGTCGATAAGAAAGAAATGAACATGTTTGACTTAAAACTTTAACAGAACAATCGAAACCCATATTAATATTGATAATACCTAAAGAGCTCGAAGCAACCTTCATAAAGTCCTTATGTAACTAGTTAGTTCATTAATTTTATCAGGTTTCACCATGAACCAAAAGAAGTTAATGAGATGCTTCCATCTCGTTGGAGCCTTCGTTGGAGAACCTTAAACCTCTGTTTTTATGTCCTTCGGCTACAAAAATCATTATCATCAGGTGGCTCATCGATATATTTATACAATAGAGATATTTCTGTCACTTTTACGCAGAAAAAACTCAGTCATGAAATCTGGTGTATCTTTTCGGGAAAATTGTATTATCATAGCGTGATTCATATCACGGAGTGTTAAATTGACAGATGCAGAAGATAACGTAACTGAGTTGATATGGGACGCGTATAAAATGATGGTGTCAAATTGTTTTTGGCATCTTTTGAATTCAAGCAACAATCCGATTCAACATGAAAATCCTAGTCGTCTTATTCGCGGTGTTAGCTCTCAGCTTCTCAGCTCCGCAACCAAAGAAGCTTTTCCATGAGCACGTTGAGGATTTCATGTCCGTCATTATTGACGAAGCTGACGATGAACTGGCAGATCTCATGGATCAATATGTAGAATTTGAGGAGTTCAAAAAGACATTAGACTTCGTGCAGACAGCTGACTTCAAAAACCTGGTTTACGAAATGGAATCATTGCCTGAATTCAAAGCGGTAAGTCACGGTAACGTTACGTGAACTCACGTCAACGATGTCGATGTTAGATTCTTTTAAGTCAACGAATGCTTTTTTTCAAATAGTTACCTAAAATAATCTAACATCGACTTATATATGTGTTGATAAAATCTTAAGTTAATTTACGGCAGATGTAGTGATACATAAGTTTGAGAAGTATACGAGTATGTAGTATATATGAACATCGGTAATTGTTGAGTTAGCTGGAACATAGAAACGCATTATTTCAAACCATTCTAAATGTGACTACTAAGTTACAACTTAGTAACTTTGTAGTCTTAACATTTACTGTGCAACATTTCCCGACCGAGTGCGTATATTATGAGTTTAGTGTACATCATTTTGCGGTTTATATTATTTCACAATTTTAGTGATATTTCATATTGACTGAATATTATTTATTTTCAGGTGACCGATTTCTTGGAAAACATTAACATTGATATTCTGTACTTTATCGACTTTTTCAATAACGCACTTGGTATGTATATTATCTACGTATTTAACTTCTGTAATACATGTGAGATAGATTTTTTAAGGCGAGAATCTATTATGTGCTTATACTATTCCACTTAATAAAATTAATCGAACAAATTAAAGTTATGTATCTACATATAGAAAACAGATGACTGGGTAGTGAGATGTGAAGAGTATATAAATTATACTGATTAATACAATAAAAATAAAAGTATCCTTAGTAACTATTAAATTGGTAGAAAAGATTAATACAGTGCTTTCTCGATTTCTTGGTTCTAAAGCGTGTAAATTTGCAGAACAAACCGTGCCAAGATCACGCCAGCAAATAAGTGGAAAAGACTTTAGCTCATTCGTCACTGACTCAATTGCCTTGTACCCTAAGGATAAATTGGCGGCTTTATTTGATCAGAAGATGGCTGAAGAAGAAGAGTTCAGAACTGCCATTGAGAGTCTCCAGAGCGAAGAATGGGAAGCCATTTGGACTTCCCTTTGGGAGAACGAAACTTTCAAGGCTGAGGAACAGATCCTTAAAGATAACGGCATTGACATGCTCATACTATTGGACGAGTTAATGGCTCTTTTTGGACAATAATAATAAGCTAAAATGTGAATTACAAATAGAAAAAACAATTTTCACAAAGAAAAAATGTACAATATAGCATTAGGAAAATTTCAGACCTGAAATATTAGAATTAAGATCTAATCGCCGACACCCAACTGTGCAAAAGCGAACTAATCACAACTCGAATGATGAATGAACCAAAATAAAGTTTAAGTCCTAAAACGAACTTGTTTTACTTTTAATTTCTTGAGAACTGATCAATCTGATGTTATGTTAATCATAAAAGATGTCACGGGCATTTCCGATAAATGTAATAAGAGGCCTTTAAATTCAAAGATGTCTTAATTTTGATCTGAATCAAAATATAATATCGTCACGTAATCGCCAATGATTATGGCGTGGTGTTACTGTTTAAGCGAAGACGGTAGACTAATCACTGGGCTATTAGGATATAAAAAAACGCCTTAATTGTAGCATTTTTTTATCAAATTCATTTTTATTTTTTAATTTGGGGCGATACAATTACCAGGTAATATGGCCCTGATAGAAATTAACCTTCGAGTGTGCGAGGTTCAACTGTGAGGACTAATTCCTACGGTTTCAGCAATAGCCGAAAGCTGCTTTTTGAGGCTCATTTATCGTTGTCGAAAAGCTTATATAAAGGGGAAATTATATTTTCTTTCCAATTCGAATAAATGGACACACGGTGTCCAATTGTCCATCCCATACGCCATGGTACACAACGCTGTCAGTATGCTGCAATCCCTCGCCGAATGAGTGTCGTAAGAGACGACTAAATCCGGCCCGCTGGTGGTAGAGCCCCTCGGAGGAATTATGTTGGTAATATTGATCTTAATAGTTCATTAATACCATTACTATTATTATTTTTCCGTGGAACCGACTGGATAGCTACCACCCTCTTGTTTGAGTCAGCCGCCAAACGACTCGTCAGTTTCCGGCTGGGGACTTGAGAGCCAGTTCTTTCTTTCTTTCCTCTCTGTTTCTTGGCCAGTCATGTAATCATCAGTAATGCCATGGTGTTGCTGATGTCCTTGGGCGACGAAGGCCATTTACAGGTGGATTGTCAACTCGTTTACCGCCTATTTCTATAAAATAGACTATTGGGTAGGTATTGCAAGGCAGGGATCTAGCTACATTTTAATTTGGACTTTCCATGTTTTAAATAATACCCATAGATATTGTAAACTTATACAAGTATCTAAATGAATGCAAAGGTGTTTTTAATTTATAATTGTTGACAAAAGAGTTAGAAATTAAATTTCTTTGAAGGTATGAATTTAAAAAATACGTATATGATGTATTTTTTATCTTCAAGAATTTAGAAACAAACAGATATCGTCTTTATCCATGCAATCAGTTATCAATGTAAGATTTGAATTGACAGCCGTGGGAGATAATGTATGACTGATGATGGTACCATTCCTAATCTCATGAAACATGGTAAAATCATTCCTTTACATAAAAGTGATCCAACAAATTTTAGACTTTTCTCGATTTGGCCAAGACTTAGTAAAATCTTCGAAAAACTTAACTACAACCAGCTGCTATCTCATTTTTCTCAAAATAAACAATTTCATGTGAACCAGTACGGGTTTTCGAGATGAAAAAGTACACTGATATAGGCATCGCTCTACTTAAACATATTAATGATGTTTGGGAGTGCAAGCAGGATACAATTTTATTGGCACATTCTGCGACCTATCAAACGCTTTCGATTGCGTTGATCATAATATATTAATGATAAAACTTGGGCATTATGGTATCTCAACAAAATCAGTTTGCCGTATTTAGTCTTATATAGAGCTTGAATTACATGTTCTTGTGACTAAAATTTTAGGCTTTTCTACACAGAATTTGGCACCCATTTAGATCTAATTTATGTTTTTGATGAGATTTGGTTTCACTGGATTCAAGAAACAATTCGATTAAAGACGAAGCGCGTAATTGTTCTTTTGGCAGTATTAGCTGTTGGTTTCGCAACACCTCAACCAAGGAAAGTTTTTCATGAGCACGTTGAAGAATTTTTGGATATTATTGAAGATGAAATCGGAGATAAGCTGAACGCTCTTGTGTTTGAATATTTTGCCTTTGAAGAGTTCCTTACGACATTTAACTATTTGCAAACGTCCGACTTCAAGAAACTACGAAATGGAATCGTTGTTTGAATTCAAAGCGGTAACATTTTCTTTTTGGTAATTATGTAAGCGGCAAAAATAATATGTATATCCTCGATATAATTTCATGTATTTCATTTTATTAATGATCATGAATAATGAATGAGAACAAAGGTAATCAGTTTAATTTTTACCTACAATTAATATCAGACAATTTTAAATAATTTGTGATTGAAAATTTTGTATCAATTCGGACAACAAATAGCAAATTTTAAATTAGATCAATAGAAATTAAGCCTCCTAATTTAGAGAAATACATTTCATGCGATTGAAATATGTTTTCAAATGGACAGTGGTTCTGCTTTATGTCAGTTATACAATGAATTTAATCATATATTAAGTGCCATATGCATATTATTCAGTAAAACTTGTGTATGAAAGATGATCATGTTCTTATCGATAAATAAACTAAATTTCCAAGCAATATCTTATTTATTGGGAAGAATCTTAGGAATAACAAGACGTTTAATTTCAGTTATTACTAATAAATGTATTATTTTTTAGTTTTCATAAGTTTTTAAATTTAGGCGTTTTTCAGGTGGTCGACTTCTTGGAATAAGACAACATCGATATTTTATACTTTATTGACCTTTTCAATGCTGCGCTAGGTATGTATTTACACACTCTCATAAAACTACTATTAGTTATCCATTTCGTTTAATGTTCTTTATGTAAGTTTAGAAAGCAAGTTTGTTTTAAAACTGCACTCGAAAACTTAAAAAATGCAATGAATTAATAAAGCATGACATATTTGTGTTAATATGTTTAGACTTAGAGTTTCTCCGCAGAAGAAAGAAATATTATGATTAGCACTCTCCAGATCCTGAAAGATCTTTGTTTACTTGTTTTACTATTAATAAATATGATTTTAAAATGAAAATACAACTTTTGCAAAACAAACCGGAAGAAATACTCGTCAGCAAGTCACCGGCAAAGACATTAGTTCCTTCATCAACGACGCTATTGCGATGTTTCCTAAGAGCAAGCTGTCAGCTCTATTTGATCAGAAGATGGCTGACGATGAGGAGTTCAGAACTGCCATTGAAAACTGAAGCGAAGAATGGGAAACCATTTGGAACGCTCTTTGGGAGAATGAAACCTTCAAGGCTGAGGCTGAAATCCTTAAAGACAACGGCGTTTATTTACTAGTACTGCTAGACGAACTCATGGCTCTCTTTGGACAAAACTAATGAACGAACCCAGTAAAAAGAATCTTATAAAAATAAAGCTTCTGTTCTAAAATAAACAACTTAAATTGTCATCTCCCTATTTTAAATTAGCAGAAAATTATAATGATGTCTGTACACAAAGTTAATTAGAAAATTTCTCAAAGTGTATAATGTTAGAAAATATTGTAGACATATCTTAATAACTGGCTTGAAAAGGGGCTCTTAATTCATCATCTTAAGTAGGACTCGGACGGCTTTGAAGCTTTCTATGGATCTTGCTTTTCATTCAGTCACAAAAAGTTGCTCCGAGCCTTAGTTCAGCTTAGTTTCAAGATGTTACAAGTAGACGACGAGAAAGCCTTGCCAATTGTTTTTATTGCATGCTGAGATAATTTTAAAAATTGCAGCACTTTGAACAAATATTGTTTCATGAATACTGTGTACTTACACATAAAACGTTTGTAAGGCTCGTCTAGTATTACACCTCTACATGAAACTTATTCGTAGGTTTGTACGAATAAACATATGTCGTGTTATGGATAGGTACTAAATATATTACTTAAGATACCTAAGTCTAAGTTGTAAACCGAAGTTGAAGCCAAATCGGTAATTTGTAGAAGTAGCGATAACTCGACGCCTGCTATGATAAACTTACTAGACAAAATTATCTTAGTGCACTTACGTACACTCTTAAAGTGTTCTTACGCCTAAATTGTTAAAAATAGCATGAAGTACTCTTTTACTAGTACTAGTCGTTATATTTTGTTGAAATATTAACTAATTTGTCTTTAGTCCCTAAATAGCCTATAATGCTACTAATGTTATACCTAAATGTGAAAGTTTGTTAGGATGGATGGATGGATGTATGTATGGATGTATGTTGCTCTTTTACGCAAAAACTGCTGGAAGTAATTTCATGTTTTGCACTCAGGTAGATGACCATGACCATTTCTTGGTATTACTTTCCACAATGCTTTAAAAGGCGCCGAAAACCGCAACAAGTAGAAAGATATAACAAGTAAAGTGCTTAGGTGGTCACGACCCTCAGCACTGAGGAAACCGACCTATTACAGAGAGAGAGAGAGAGATGACTATGATCTGGAATAACATATAGTGTACTTATTATCCCGGAAAACGTGGACAAAGCCGCCGTCGGAAAGCTAGTAGCCTATAAAAGAGAAAACAAGCTATCTGAGGGAAAGTTTTATTATAATTATTATTAGATGATGCCAAACATTATTATTTATAGTAACCAATTCAAAAATTTTATGCTCCAATACCGTCACAAAATTTGTTAGTACAAACAAACTAGCGTAATCGGTGTCTCAAACAATCGTTGTTTATTTTTTAATACCTTAACAAATTACAAACAAACATTTTGTTTTCATAACGGTAGAAGGAAATCGTTAGTGCTACTCATCAGACCGCTTGGAACAAACGTTCCTCAAAATACTTAATACCCCCCAGTAATTGTCTTTTGAAAGTAAACTTCGTTTTCTATTTTCTTCCTATTTGTTTCGAAATACTGGAAAATGAGAAATGCGCTTGTTCTAGTTCCCCTGTGTATTGGACTCACTTGCGGATTTATTGTTCCCACTAGTACTTCAGAGGTGAGTAATAACGTCTCAACTTTACGATATTTCAAACTTGTACACAACACAATAACATTTTTATTGATAAAAAGAACTATTATTGGTTTTTCTGTCCCTAATAAACAAAAAGGATATAATACCGTATTCCTGCGTAGTTTTAAACATTTCTGTAACTTAATTTAATAACGACTATCCTGTAGCACGATTAATATTGATATATTATAGCATCATATATATTATCTATGAGCTTGAACAGGTGTTTTTGATTCCTGGCCGCGACAAACAGATATTATTAAATTTGTACACGGGTCTTACGCTTGGGTATTTGTTATGTCTAATTTGTGTTTATAATGTCTATTATTTTCAGGCAAATAACGTTACGCAAAGTACTGCAACATTTAATCCAGAGGCGACTATAACAGATGAAGATATAATAAGAAATAATGTTGAACGAGTAGATAGCGATTTGCAAGACATGAAACATGATGAAGAACGCCAAGAACTGTACAATGAGGGGTCAGAAGAAAACAAAACTATTGAAGAAAGATCATTTATTTTTGTCAATCAGCGATGGAGCAAACTGCCATATAGAAGTAGTGCAGTTGACAGTAAACTACCGAATTCATTAGTAAACAACCAGAATTTACAAACAGCTTCCATTTTAAATGTGTTTCGCGAGGACCCACGAGAAAACGTAGTCCCACAAGGAGGTACTGTACATACGAAATATTTAAATGACAAACATGAACAAGACACGGAATACAATAAAGCACGAAACAAAAATTATCATACAACTCATGGAATCGAAAACAAAAACAATTCTAATTATGGTATTAATTTAAAACACCATGCACAAAATACAGTAACCGAAAACAAAAACAACTTTATAGAATTTTTGAAAACATCGATAGTAAGGCCATCGATAAAGAGCACTGAAAATACACTTAATAACAATAAAAATAAATACCCTAATAGTATAAATAGAAAACATTTCATAGAATTCAATACAGGAAACATTGAGACTTATAGAAATCAAAAACAAAACATTACTAAAGAACGAAAGAAAGAAGAAGAACGCAAGGAAGAAAATGAAAATACACCTTTTTATAGAAATAGAATACAAGATTTAGTGAATAATCAATATGTGAACTTGGTGAAAGATCAAAAATTATTTCATTTATTGTTGGAAGAACCAGTTCCGCATAAACAAATATTGTATAAAAATCATAGTAGTACCTACAACCTTAAATATTGTAGAAAATGTGTTCTCTTGGCAAAACTATCAAACCTAAATTACGAAACGGAGTGCGATTGTAGGTGTGGAAGATATATACATTTGAAGGGAAGAATATAACTCAAAAGTTAAACTAAGATGAAGACGGAATTGCCTAAATATATGATGTGACGGACATCGATAAATAAAAAAAGAAAAATCAATATAATTTCACAATAAATATCACTGTAAGAGGTTTGGATTTGACTGAAAATATTTTTTTCATGGATAAACTTTTGGTGTAAAATTATTGTAAGGGTGATTTTATTAATTAATATTTATTTTATAATAATATATTTAGTTGAGGATATTTTCTATCCTGATTCTACTCAGAAGAAGAGTCAAAAAATAAAGAATAGAAATATAGTTTACAAAATCATAGGTGAACCTACACTACGTATATTTTTAGAAAAAAGTAATAGATAAAAAATATTAGTAAACTTTTTGATGTGTCAGTTCCTTGGTAATTTTATATTCCTGATAATTTACCTGTTCCCGATAAATGGAATAACCCAGATGAGAATTTTGAGTTTAGTAAATGAAGTTTTGAGTACCTACGTTTTATAGTTTTGGACAACAAACCAAAAACCAAGAAAACAAACTAACGATAAAAAAAATTAGGTTGACACTTAAAATTTACGCGACGTCCGATAAAAATTAAACAACCAACTACCATATAGGTAAACGCAAGGATTATGTTCCCTGAAAAGCGAGGGTAGGTCATAACTAGTATATGAATAAAATATTCAAAAGTGGCTGAGTGTAGGGGCAGTGTGATGACATGAGAGATCGTGATAGGACCGCTCAAAGCTATCACACGTGTGATCGTTGCGTCCCAAGCGCGGCCACTACGGCCGAGAGATGGAATGTAAACACTGCACGAGATGGATAGCCGATAGTGAGGTACTCTGCACAAAGTGGCGCTAGAAGAGACAGTAGTTGTAGAAGACAGAAGTTGGAAATTAAACGAAGAAACGACAAAGCTAGTTAGACTACAAGAGAAATGGGAATATAAAGAAATATTTTAAGTTAGAAACAGTAAACGTAATGAAGATAAATGTGTTCACTGTTCAGGCTCTAAAAACGTTTTTACTAGAATTACTAAACTTCCCCTGAATCAGAAAAGGATTGAACATAAATAAATAACAAGTTTTAAGGTATAGGTATTTTTTCTTTACAAGATTATGAGAATGGGGTACAACAAATAGACAGACGTAGATAAAAATATAAGAGTACATTCAGTATTGTATATACCATACACAATATAACAAAATGTAACAATGTGGTGCAAAAATATTTCTTGCTTGTTACATCTAGAAAAACTAATTCAAAAACTTTCTTAGCCGTATTTGTTGAGGGAGATGACTTCTTCGGACTAGCGTAGTTCTAAAATATTTGTATCTCTAGTTGGCTATTTAAGAAGAAATGGTTTGCTTCACAGAAATATATTTTTATTTACCCATATTTTATTTGCATGAGGTTACACCGTGGCTCATCGTGCACGTAAGAAAAGAGATCATGGATAAAAAAGTTTTGAATAAACTTCAAAACTGATTGCCTTTAACATATTTTAGATTTACTGTTAACAATCGAACTAACATGAATGGATGGTGGTCATACCAAAAGCAATACTACCGTGGTCATGTGGTTATCATTGGGAATTCTCTATATTTTTCTTAGCATAATATGAAAAGTAAGTCAGTCAGTCAATTGTTATTATGTTGTCTGAATCGGCGGGCACTTATTTCCTTTTTCATTTATTATTTTTTTACTATCATTGTATTTTCTGTTGTTACGTACTTAATATGTCTTAAATCTGTCCCTCCTCTCTCTGCGTTGTATTTTATTTAATAAAAGTTTTATTTTATATAATTCTTCAACCTCTGGTCATTTCAATATTGAATTGTACGTATTTTTGGACAAACTGGAGATAGTCTAGGAAAAACCTGTACCGTGAATCATCAGCGTCAATAATTTTGTAATCTTTAGTATTTTGTTATTTATTTATCACGACGTTGTTGTTTGGAAAAGTTATAAAATAATTCTGAGTAATTTGTTCTACGTCTGCGTTGTGCGATTTCCAAATAAGATAAGATTGGCAGAATATTCCGCCGCAGGCATCGCTTCATCGAGAATTGCCGTTGCTTCCACCGCCGCGATAAACGCCGCGTGAGACGTGTCATCCACAGTTCAGCCACAAAAAACGCTCCATTTCAAACAAACGCGTGTAAAATCGCTTTTCCGTAAACGCACTCATACAACGCCATGTTTGAATTCAAAGCGCGCCGCGCCGCCCATCGCAACGCGCGATCTCTGAGGCTGTAGAAACGCTAGTGTGTACTATCATTAAGTAGATATTCCATAATCAATAATGTACTTTAAAATTGTTGTACTTTGTAATGTTTGCGAATAATATTAATAAATGTTTTTGAATACTTAAAATACAGTTGGAAATATTAATGTTATTCTTCACGCACCCTATAGTGTGGGGTATCGTTGAAAAGGTCTTCCAAAAATAAATTATGGGTCTTCTTTGACCAATTTTGGTATCAGGGGTCCGATTGCGAAATATTTTGCTTTATAGTCTTAATTTTGGTTAGAGAGTCAAGTGTCCCCCCCCTTGCCGGCTAAACGGTTGGAGATGGACAACTGAAAAAATTCTTAAAAATAAGTTATATTATGAATTTACAAGGAAAACTATCACGGCTATGTCATCGTAAGTAGTTAATGAGTACCTAATGGTCGATAAACTTACTACTTCGGAACCCTACATTGCGCGTGGCCTGACACGCACTTGCCCGGTTTTTTGTATGAAAGGGGACATAATAGAGAGTATTCTTAGCTATGTTTAGTGTAAATAAAAGTGTCCGGAGTTTTTAAAATTTTAATTTAATATTATTTTGAAGAGGAAATTTTCGAAGGTAGGTGTTTGTTACGTCACACAGTAACTATGTTGCTATTGAATTTACTATTTCAATTATTAAAATAATAGATAAACCCTAAGACAATTTAGTTTGTTAAGAATAAAATAAAATAAAGTTGAATAAGAAATTTTGCAATTAGAAAAGATATTCCGAGGGAAGTAAGAATTCTGAGTAATTAAGAGAATTTATCTATTACTGTCGCACAAGTTCTATACAAGTTAAGTTCTCCCGAGATCTCTCAAGGCCTCTCAGGTTTAGATCTTTTACTTACTGTATTATTGTTGGCAACATTTTTCTCGACCTACTGAGACACACGTAACGTAGAGAAACATTCTTTTATAAACTGAGTACTTAACTCCTTAAGAAGATCGCGTAATAACCTGTTTAAAAGGGTATTAGTTTTTGTTCAATCCTACATAATATTATATTATAGATACACTAGCTGACCGGGCAAACGATGTTCTGCCAAAAAATTTTTAGGGGCAGGGGGATGAAAAATAGATGTTGTCCGAATCTCCACCGTTTCGGAGCCGTTTCGGAGGAGTTCAACTTCAAAAAAGCGTGACACGAGAATTTTATATATTAGATATAAAATATGGAATTTATGTATATTTATGGAATTGTGTTACTCTTTGACCCAAAAACTAAGTTACGTTTTTCATACTTTACTCTTTGTTTCTCAGTTACTACAGTTACGCTGTGCCTGAGATTTCCGGGATAATAAGTAAGCTATAATATCTTATTCCAGATCATGGTCACTCCGTGTGATAAATTTCATGAATATCCGTTCATTAGTTTTTGAAGTTCACAAACTTTCACATTTATAATATTAGTAGGATTATGAGCTCTTGTCCGTGACTTCATTCTCAGAAATATTAATATTTTTTCATTGCGACTTTAAGACCTCTTTTATTAATTTATTCACCAATTCAAAATCACCCATGTGCTTCCAAAACTTTATCGATTTTTATCGATTCCCTCAAAAAGCTGTTTTGTTGTCTTAAAGTCGCAACAACAAAATATTAATATTTCTTTTATTAGTTTACAAAACTTCATCCCTTTAGGGGCTACATTTCAAAATACAAGGGATATTAAGTTAGTGCTTACTTATGGCATTTAAGGAATCTTTGTGCAAAATATCATGCTTCTAGAATCTAGAATCTAGACTAAAGCGGAACTGGCTTTGCATTGCCTATCAGTCAGTTGCAGTGTACACCGAAATCAGAAATCATAGCTTTAGTAATAAAATACATTTCATACCAGTAACAACAAAAGCTAAAAAAAAATTGTGGCTTATGAATTTATAGCCATCAACTTAGTTGCATAGATGCTTCTGTATGCGCTGTTTTACAATTAACGACGCAATAAGACGAGAACTTCGATAGGTATTAAATTCTGGCGCAGTTCTGGAACTCCTCAACAGGTTCCCAAGTTTGAAACTCGAGCCGACATTGAAAAGCACCGTCGAAAATCTGAAGATGTGCATATTTTATTTCGCATCCGAAAACTCCGTCGAAGAGAACTCCCACGCGGCTCCTATTTAATTATGTAGATGCGGATGATCGTGCCCATTTACTTAGTTTATGAGGGTATAAACGACCCTCTTGAGTTTGACAATGCCTTATTTATTTTTTACAGTAAATTTTCATGCGCTTAGCGCAGTTGAAAATATTTTACGTTATCTATCCATTATCTATCCCTCCTACTCTATCGCTCCAACTCAGAGTCAGTAATGGTTACTTAAATCGCTCCTTATTATAGAATTTCTATGGTGACTCTTTACTAAGGAGCGATTTAAGTAACCGTTAGTGACTCTGAGTTGGGGCGTATGTATCTACTGATAATAAAATAGTTTGTATTAGCATTGCACATTACCTACTTCATTTACGAGAGAGTGAATCTTAGCTACCCACAAGACAGGAAATTCTATGTACGAGTATTATAATATTGCATTATTATAATTAATCAATTAAGACAATGAAACAATGTTTTGACATCCTATAAATCAGAATACACCGACCAATACAACGATATCTTCCAAAAAATATAGTAAAAATATTATAATAGTATAACCAATATATAAATAATAAATAAATAAATAACGCTTCACACTCATAGCCCCACACTAGGATTCCCTCCCTGTGTCGTGGGTGCTACGGACAACATACTAGACAAGGACATTCACACCCAGACCAAGAATAGAAATTCAAACTCATCATTCAAATTTCCGCCTCGCTGGGAATTGAACCCAGGACCCTTGGTGCGGCGATCCGGCATGGTAACCATTGCGCCACACGGGTCGTCAATGTAAATGTATTTCTAGAAATAAATTACTTACCCAAGAACACACGTATATTTAAATGTGAATCTACGACAAAATTCACAACTGTAATACTGTATCCTGTAGAATGTGACATCCATGTGACATCTTTCTTTTATGGATGTGACAGTCTAAAGGATGGTGTAGTAAAGGTGGCATTATCAAAGGTGCGGTGAGGATATCTCAGGTCACATCGCTAGTAGGGGCTCGACCGAGGGTCGTCACCGTGCGTTCCTTTGTGTGACTTGTCTAAAGAAAGATGCGTGACAGATTACTTTTGTTTGAATAAAAGCAAGCGGATGCGTAGAAATGTGTGAACTTTCGTTATTAAACTTACTAGCGATTAAAATCTACTAGCCATACACTGTCAAGTTTACTGGATGCCGCTTCAAGTCTGCTGGAAAAACAAGTAAACTTGATCGTGTATGGCAAGCCTTTGACAAATTGAATTGCGGTCAAACTACTGGAGAGCGGTTCTCTATTTAAAAACAAAGTAGTTATATACTCAACCTTCTGTTCATAGTACTCTCTTGTATTATGAGGTTTCTAACTCTATGATTCAAATCCGGCGTAATTATACTGTTTCTTGAAATTATGTGTTGTGGGTTCGCTACCTAAATGAACATTCGTATCTATTGTGAGGTATACAATATATTATGTTGTACTTATACATACTTACGCAGTTGAGTTGTATCACGGAAGATAATAATAGTACTTATAATATTAGTTGTATAACTCATAATACGATAGATTAATTTCCATAGAAATACAAACTCGACTTAAAAGTCAAAGATAATGAATAATTAGTTTACCAGCTGAAAGTAAGGTGACAAATAAGTCACAATATGTTTTTTTTTCACAATATATTTTGTCACTCCAACAAAGTCTTCCTATCTTATTTCCTTTACAACTGCCAAATAAAACTGAGACCGAATTTGAAAAGAGCGACAATATACCCACTTTTATCCCAATATGATGTTAATAACTGCTATTCAATTTCTCCACGTCACTCAATTGATTGATGTGCTGCCATTGAGACGGCGAGAAATTTACCTCTAATTTGCCCCAGTTTTATTGACACATAGGTACTTACTTACGAACCAACATCGGTGGCCTACTTTTTATATAGGGCTTCTGTGAATAGAGAGGAAATAAGTAATTTATATATAATAATAGGAGGAAAGGTTGGAGGGAGATTGAAAGAAAATCATATTTTTTTACTCCGTGACATTTGTGTCACAGCCGGTACGTATCTATTTTTAAGTTAAAAGGTTAAGATTTTTTGAAGGCTCTATTATATTTAGATCCTATACTGTCTTATTTCTCGATCTAGAATAACAAAATGGAAAGTGTAAATTTTAAATTTTAGTAATACCATTAATGACAACGTAAAGAATATAGAGTGGTAAGGTTGCCTTTTATAATTCTAACCACAAAATAATTGTAAGCCACGCAATCTAGTAGGTATGATATAGTGAAGAAAGCTCTAATATATGTAAGTCCTATGTCTATTGGTCACGTCGAATACGATCTATCATGAGACCGAGACCCTTTCTCAGCTCCTGACATAACTTGGAATTTTCTCAGCCCAAGCGTACAAAAGAATCAGACGATCTTTTCACAAATTTGTACAGCTTCGGTTAATTAAGTAAAACTCCATGTTTTATCATCGTTCCCAAAATCCTTTTGTTTCGCGAACAAAAGATGTAATTAAATTAGTCATTAATTTTGTAACAAGTAATAATTTTTAACCACTAATTTATTTAAAGAAATATTTTTAATATTTTAATGAAGACAGGGAAAACACTGAAGAGGTAAAAATCTTACTTTGAAATGGTAAACACTTTGTTGCACTTAAAAAAGGTACAATAGGCGAGCTTATATTCAGTTTTCACGTATTAAGTAGTCAATTAGATAACTAAATTACAAAATTATCTGTTTATACGTATTAATTTACTTAAAACTAGCTGCCCGGACAGACTTCGTTCTGTCAAAAGTTTTTTTTATTATTTTGAGATGTAAGCTATCCTATCTTTTAAGTTGGATCAAACTGCACACGGTGTACAAATTTGATTAAAATCGGTTCAGTAGTTTAGGAGTCCATCGCGGACAAACAACGTGACACGTAATTTATATATATTAAGATTACAAACAATTTTTCTAATAATACCTTTTGGCAAAGTCTAATTTTAAAACGTGCCTCTGCTTTGAGGATGAGTAAATTATAAATTAACCTTCTTAATAGTTTTTGAATTATTTTGCTAAATCAATTTAGACTAAAAAGTAATTATGTTGAAACACAAGTGATATAATGGATGGTTATATGATATGTATACAATGTCGTAAAGATTCAATTACCAGGTCTGCTGGAAGAAATTTCATTTTGAAATAAGCA
This sequence comes from Thymelicus sylvestris, assembly GCA_911387775.1. Lineage (NCBI taxonomy): Eukaryota > Metazoa > Arthropoda > Insecta > Lepidoptera > Hesperiidae > Thymelicus > Thymelicus sylvestris. The sequence goes on along the minus strand of OU426905.1, from coordinate 10,013,494 downwards.
GTGCCTATGTACTATTGTTTTAAAATTCGATTTAATTTAAGTTTATACGTGTACACGAAATTTTAAATAAAAAATAAAGTAAAAATAAGATTCTTAATAACTAGTGCTTTTTTAATAAAAATATTTTCTCAAAGTTATCTTGCTACTGCAGATTATAGGTTTTCTCACGTAATTCGGCCAACCACCAACGGGCCTGGTCTGTATTCTACCATTTTTGCTCAGGGATAATTTAAACATTCTGACGAGTTTTAAAAATAAGAACAATAGCGGAACAGGGGAAAAATAGCAAGTGTCCGCGATGATAAATAAAATAAATTATCCGTAAAAAAATTATTATTCGTGATACCAATATTCTTACTGGACCACCAAGAACATATCACCAAGGACAATCACTGTCATTGTCATATCTCTTTGTACATCTTCATACTTTGTCATCTCTTTGTCTTAGTTTAGTCTGAGAATTATTTGATTTAGTTTAAAATGTAACCTAGGCTCCAATTAATTGCTTTCAAGTATGAAGGCAGAGGTGGCGCCCTCAGTAATCTGAAGTTATTCACTGTGATTGTACAAATATTGAACTACCCTAATTGAAGGACGCCAGGTCTAACAAGGGATCTATGTCACAGTAACGAAGAAATGAAATTTAAATTAATATTAAAAATATTAGTAGGAGCGTAATTTAATTTCAATTATTCATTAGTTTATGAAGCAGATGTCTAGTAATAATATCTTAAGACGGTATTATTTGAATTGATATACAATATATATGTGGAAGAAGGGGTTATTCTACGGTGTTGGTTATTCAATAATATTCCTTTTACTTTGCTCCATGATGTTATATTTCCAGTTCTCCTAACGTTCACATCAATAACAATCTGTACTCGTCCGTGATCCCTATTCGAATCCCCTAGAATGTCCCACACGTATTGTTCTCAATGGATTGACACATTTCTTATTCTAAATATTTAGTTTTCTTCATGACATGACAGCTTCTGCATCGGCCGATCATTGTAGAACCAAAGAGGCCGCTCGCCGTCATATTATATTATTTGTGAAACGATTCAGATAAAATTAAAAAATCAATGTTACATATCAAAAATAAACTTAAATAAAATAAAAAAATCCCCTACACTTTTATTTACTGTTATTTTTTATCTCGATTAACTCACCTTTCATACAAAAAAACAATATCAAAATCGGTTCATCCGTTTGCGAGCTACGATGCCACAGACATACCGATACACAGACATGTCAAACTTGTACTACCCTTCTTTTTTCGTCGGGGGTTAAAAACGTTGAAATCGAATTTACAGTTTTATTACATGTTTTGGTATGATATGAGATAATGAGATATGACTGTCCAAATTTAGAGATGGTGAATTTCCCGCAGCAAGCTGTAGAACCAAGTTCTTAACATTACGGCTAAGTGGAATAGTGATACCATCGTAGCAGATTGATGGCAGTGCAACGTTTTATTATATTACTAGCTGCCCGGACAGACTTGGTTCTGTCAAAAGTTTTTTTAAGACGTTAGCTATCCTATCTTTCAAGTTGGATCAAACTGCAAATGGTGTGCAAATTTGATTAAAATCGGTTAAGTAGTTTAGGAGTCCATCGCGGACAAACAACGTGACACGTAATTTATATATATTAAGACTAGCTGTGCCCGCGACTTCGGGAACATTTTCCGCGTAAATCCCGATCCCCTGGGAACTCTAATCACCTAGCGGTATGGAGTATACTTTACGACCTAATCTCTTATCTACCAAATTTACACAAAAAATGGTTGTCTGTAAAGTCGGTTTACGGACGGTAGTTTAACGTGACAACGTCATGACAAAGCTCCGCTCCGCCTCCGATACGCCGATCGTAGCCGATAGTGCCTCTCTCTCGCTTTTGCCGTTCTCTCGCTCGCGGAACGCGACATTTTTTCATAGATGCGCCCGGCGCTCATCGTTTTAATAGACGTTATCACGTCAAAAAAATCATAAAAATCGGTCGAGCCGTTTCGGAGGAGTGCGACCACAAACACCGTGACACGAGATTTTTATATATTAGATGTGTTACCGGCTAAAAAGAAAACAGGAGACCCACATTACATTACAAACAAAGCCCGTAATACTGACGTAACATACGAAATGTAAGTGGGTTGAGTATTATTACTATTATTATTTCTCCATGAGGGTTGCCTGGATAGCTACCACCTTTGAGCAAGTGTCAGCTGCCAAACGACTCCTTACGCCTTGTTATTGTAGCTTATTAGAATAATAGCGATTGTTTTTACAATTTTCCAATCTTGCATGACTAACAATAAGATATATTACACTGATAATATTAGGACATCAGATCATCTTGTGACACTTATCTCACTGACTGCTACTTGCACTTGAGATTGACACACAATGTATAAATACCGTATTCATCATTGGACATCTGATTCCTAGATAACAATAAATTGTATACGGTCTTTTATGTTCACATACTTTTTAGGCTTGTATCCCACATGGTAACTGCAACCAGTAGACATGAAAATACTTCATGTTTATGTCATACACTTAATGATATTGTATGTATATGTATCTTTGCATACACAATTAAATTGTTGAAAATTGTTTAAAATTAATTGTTTAAAAAATCTGACAGAAGAGAAAGAGAAGAAGAAGAAAGAGAAGAAGAAGAAAGAGAAGAAGAAGAAAGAGAAGAAAGAAAGAATCGGCTCTCAAGCTCCTACTAAGACGAATATAACCAATACAGTCCCTCCGAGGGGCCCCTACCATCAGAGGGCTGGATTTTGTCGCTACTTACGACACACATCCGGAGTAGTATTCTAAGCCGCCCCAATACGGCTGTAATCCTTTCAAATGACCAGTTGAGTCCCATAATGTTATTACAATCACTGAAGGCCTCTGTGATATTTCTATTCTCATGTGTGAATTTGTGAAACCTCCAGCTATTAGTTAAGTTTACCGATTAACTCTTTGACCTCAGACCAGTAGGTATAGTAAGCCAATTATACCAATAGATCGAGACACCAGGAGCCCAATTCTCATTTCGTAGAGATGGCCGATTGGCCTCGTTTTATTCGAGGTCGGCCATGTTTTTTCGAGATATATCTGTTAGACATGTATCACGAAATGAGAATAGCCCCCCCAGGTACGAGATGGTAAATTGCTTAGTAGTTACCAAGGTTTAGTGACGTGGATAAAATTGATAGTGATATTTGAAACGAATTAATGAGATTGTTAGGGTATCTTGTGTTTGTCTTTGTCTCGCCTTTTTAAAACAATATTAATAAAAATAGGTTATCTTACAAATATTATAAATGTGAAAGTTTTCTTCAGTTGAATAGTTACCTCTTCAGTTTGGATTTTTATTTTTCATCACATAAACAACAGAATATTTTTTAAAACAATGTTTTAAATGAATCTTGTTTTTTATTGGCCTTTATATTTATTGTAAAGGTTTTAATGAAAGTTTCAAAACGAAGGATGAGCCATACAAATGTTTTTCATACAAGCAAAAAGCGTCTCTCTCTTAAGAAATATGTGGGAATATTGTATTGAGCATTGGTCTAATAAGACCAATTTATTTAGTTTGTTTTGTCCTTGTCCTCACGCCGTTATATAATATCGTCAGTGGTTTTAATACAAGGTATACAAGGTTGTACAGCGAAACCCTTTGTAGCGTCTCACAACGTTGTCTGGTAATGAATAGGGTCCGACAGCTCAACAACAATCGTGAATTACTTTAATATAATGAATAAATATCATTTTATAAACGAGGGTATTTATAATTATACAATGTTGAATGTAAATAAACTCTTACCTTGTTATTGTTAAGGCTTTTAGTGATAGGTACTAGCTTGTACCACACTTGTACGGTAGAATTAAAATATCCATACCGCAATACAAATGTAAAATCCTTGTTTGCTCCCATATTGAGTATTTGAACTTTGAAGACATGTTACGAATTATGAGCTTTGGGCATAGAAACAATATGCTACAATTTGTTTGTTCATATGACAGATTTTCGACTTTCTGAGGTAACAAATAACAAATATGAAAAGCAAATACAACCGAATTGAGAACTAGGTCCGTTTTTGAAGCCGGTTAAAAAAATACACGCGAATACATCCTTTAATTCTGCTGCATTAAAAACCCAAAATCATACAGAACCCTAGACTAATAAAGATAATACAATAAATAAACAATGAAGAAACATTAATGTAAAAAGTGTTTAAAACTGTTTCTCAATAAATTTAATACCTTAGATTTCTTTTGGCACACTCGCTTGCATGTTTTTGCTATCCTAGTACTCTGGCTTGCTTTCTATGTAAAAAAAACTACGACGGCAAAAAGTGTCGTTACCGGCAAAAAGTGTCGTTACCAAATTTTCCGCCTAGCCCCCTTTCGCAACGCGCGATAAGGAACTTCGTTCCAACTGCGCCTGTACTTTTTCTCGCCGGACTCAGGCGTCACTGGACGATAAATAAAATGGACTCGCTCACAACGGATGGTTCACACAGTAATGAAATATTTTATTGCACCGTACAAAGGCTTTGGAGAATCACGGGTAAGGGCGCGGTTATAATAAACATCATTATTTTTATTTATGTTATTGACTCCTCACAATAAGGTGGGATAGTTTAATTTATGATAAATGGATAAATTAAGTTTTCTTATTAGTATCCTATTTTTAGGGTTCCGAAGTAAAATCTTATAGTTTCGTCATGTCCGTCCGTCCGTCTGTCTGTTAATTATATGAATTTAATGAATTTACAAGGGAAACTACCACGGCTAGGTTAGCATAAGCAGTTAATGAGTAATAGTCGATAAACTTGGTACTTCGGAACCCTACATTACGCGTGGCCTGACACGCACTTGCCCGATTTTTTTTAGTAAAGACAATATTGGTATTTTATCGTAGTTACTTATATTCTAAACAATTAAATATGAAAGTTTGTTTGTGAGCATGTATGTTTGTATGCATGTTTGTTATTGTTACTCTTTCAAGCAAAAAGTATAATATTAAACGGATTTTCATGAAATTTTGCCCAAAGATACACCATGATCTCATGTCTGATTTTGTAAAGTGAACATTCTTTTACGAAGTCAATGTAGACGTTGTTATTTACCATTCATAAGTAGCAAACAAAATAACCGTGAACATACCTTAAGATTACATACAACAATGTATATTTCGATTTTAAGAAATTCGCAAACACTTTATGAGCTCTCGTCTTGTACGTATGTTTGAGTTCGTGAGAGGAATAAAACACTGGTTTCATTTAATAGCGGCATACGTTACTTGGTATGTACTTTACGTAGGAGAAACTTAATGCTTCTGTATTTAATTTTCTCGCTATGTTAAGTATTTTTATCAAACCGCTCCATACTACCAGTATTCCTGCTATATTAATAATGCATTTTTTAAACACAATTCATCAGCGGCTTATTGTAATAAGCCGTGTAATTAACGAGATCTGAAGCGTACTGATTTGGGGCTAATCAATAATCAGATTTTCTTACTAAGTTAAAAAGCTATCCATTGATAACACTAATGAGTCTAATGACTTATCGTGCTGCCAACCCCTCCATCTAAAATCGAGCGTAAAATGTATTGCGTGTTTCGTGACAGCTAGAAATAACCCGCTCTTTTTCAGGCCGGAAATAAATAGGTGATGCTTTTTTCGGTACCGATATGCATGAGTGACAGTAGCCGTCAGATGGGTCGTCTGAGCAATAGTTGAGTTTTGTTTTCACCGCCAATAATCTTCATCACATCGGCTTTCGCACAAAAGAAATCGCATCATAATTGGTCCATACTCCATTCGTTTAGGAGATACGATGCCACAGACAGACACACGCATCAATCTTATAATTAATATAATCTTATAATTTATAACACATAATTATCAGATTTATTAGACCCGATGTATCGTGACTCGTGAGAGCTTTAGCAACATGAAAGACTTGAGACAAAGGTTTAACATTTCCTTCAGGATATTTTATCAAAGCTCCAGCAGAGTAATTCAAAGAATTGTTGTAGCTGTTCTATAAAGAGAATTTATATTAGACTTTGCGTAAATAGAAATTCTGATATAATTAAATTTTACAGGTAGGAATCTTTTTCTTCGCTAAATAAGGAAATATCAATATCAGACGTCAAGTAAACATTAGTTAGTTATATTGTTTGGTTAAATATTTTTGGATGCCACATAAGTTTATAAAATTTAGTGTTTAAGTATTCTGTGCTAAGTACCTATTAAGCGTTCGGTATCCAACATCTGAATATTGCGAAATCATTGGCTATACCCAGTCTTTCATGTGTGATGTACCTATTTAGTTTTTCACACGTATTGGCAGACATTTCATGTATGCATATACATGATATTGGCCACTAACTATTGGCTCCTAAACCTATTATCGCAGGAGTAAACGATACTACAAGCTTTCTGAATTATCAATCAATCAATTAAATTATTTATTCAGTAAGAATATGTTTATATACCTAGTACGTGGTGTTGGGTATTACATTTTTATAGCGTGTTGATAAAAATAACTGATCGTCAGCTGCCTAAACTGGGCGTAACACTCTATCGTTTCAGTTTACTATAATAAAATTGTATTAGCGACATTGTAAGTACATACATTACGTACTTACCATGAATTATGGATAACTAGCAACCCCGGCACGGGCAGTACATATCTATGATGCCTATTTTTAACCGACTTCAAAAAAGGAGGAGGTTCTCAATTCGACTGTATTTTTTTTTATGTTTGTTACCTCAGAACTTTGGACTGGGCGAACCGATTTTGATGATTCTTTTTTTAATCGAAAGCTGGTGGCTGTCATGTGGTCCCACATAAATTTTATTGAGATCTGACAATGGCATCCATGAGAAAACCACATAAGTCGTAAATTTGTGTTAAGATGTGCGCGACAAATTGACGAATAACTCAATATCACGCCAACCGATTTCGATGATTCTTTTTTTAATCGAAAGCAGGCGCTTGTCATGTGGTCTCACATAAATTTGAACGAGATCTGACAACTATGTAGTTTTTGAGACTTTGAAGTCGGTTATTTTTTGTTAGTAAAATTTAGATTATTGTTGAATCTACTCCTGTTGTCCACCCTCACAGACTGCTACCGGCGTAGCAGCGCCCATGCATCCTGCATGCTATTCAATACAATTTATAATTAATATAATATCGTCTATTATTGACAATAGCCATTCTCAGTCTATAGTCATCTAAAGACGGCATCAATAGCCCATTAGATATGTTCTAGTTCAATTACATTTCGCATTCGCACGTCGCGAAGCGTTGCGACCGCACGCCGCAGCCATTACGGATCGCTCAGCACTGCACTTGAATTAAATTATTGGGAAGCCATGCGATATCACAGCTTGATTGTATTAAATACTAGCAATAGCAATCCGCACTGGAGCAGCGTGGTGGAGTATGCTCTAGGCCTCCTCAAGAGGAGAGACCCGTGCCCAGTAGTGGGCCATTAATGGGTTGAAGCCAACAACTAGCAATAGCCCTCGCTTCGCTTCGGAAAACATAGCAGAACATAACATACTCTTAAAGCAGCATATTTGATAATATTAGAACCAATTTTGAAAGAACACGACATCTTCGTTCGACGTTTCATATTTTTAGGGTTCCTTACCTCAAAAGAGAGAACAGGTTCCCTTAAGATCACTCTGGTGCCCGTCTGTCTGTCTGTTTGTCTGTCTGTCAAGACCTTTTTTCTCAGGAATGCGTGAAGGTAACAAATTGAAATTAATGCAATCCCTAGGAGCTGTGGAAAAATCAATCAAATGAAAGACACTTGGTCTTGGAGAAATAAATGTCTTAGGTAAAACTTAGGTTAAAGAAAAAATCTGAAAACTGAATTTTTAAGTATCAAAAAGAAAATTATTTTAAACCTTTTTGCCGAACTTGGTAAATTGATCGGGGTCCATGTGTTATATGGGGACGACAGTTTTTCAACGGCAAAGTTAAGTTTCTTTCTCAATTCCGTTTATTTTTCGTTACACACACAGCTATGTTAGGTTCCACAATATAGTTAATTTGGGTTCAACAACCCTAGATGCAGGAGTCTAACTCGCACTTGGCCGGTTGCTTTTACTTATTATTATTATTTCATCATTCATCATCATTTTCAAATTGTGTTTCTTGCTTAACCCTCAGTAAATACTCATTACATTAAATAAATAGCTTGTATGATGACTTTTGGCTGATCCATCAGTATTTCACAGGTACATACTAAGAATAATATAAAAAGAAGTATCTTCTTCAACTATTCTTTCTTTTACCATCCTGCCGTCTAAGGACTAAGGCCTAAGGCCTCTTGTATTAGTATAAACGGCAACAACACCCTCCTCGGTCGAACCATGTAGAGGTTCCACCACCTATTAGTTAATTAAAATCTTGCGTGAATTTTAAGAAACTACTTTTAAGCAGATTTACGCAATTTTAAAAATTTCAGTGCAGTAGATTTGTTTTTTCTTTATTTATCCTTTATTGAGAATTAAAAAAATTATATGACTCTAATAAAATCAAAAATTGATCCTAGTAAAAGCACACGCATATTCAACGCATGGGAACTTAAAACGACTTAACGGACGTCTAGATCAAGAAATTCTTAGCAGCAACGCCAGCAACCATTCCTAATAGAAATTGCTAGACTCTATACATATAATATTGACGACCCGTGTGGCGCAATGGTTACCATGCCGGATCGCCGCACCGAGGGTCCTGGGTTCGATTCCCAGCGAGGCGGAAATTTGAATGATGAGTTTGAATTTCTGTTCTCGGTCTGGGTGTGAATGTCCTTGTCTCTGTGTGTTGTCCATGGCACCCACGACACAGGGAATCCTAGTGTGGGGCTATGAGTGTGAGGCGTTATATTATAATATCTTGTTGTAATGTATGTAGGTAGCATTCCAAAATAATGTAGGTATAATCCGCGCGCAACGAAATTGGTATGGAACCTTGTCGAAGTAAATCAAAAACAAAAGTTCTTAAGTAGCGTTAGCAAAAAAAATGCTGAACAATTGGGATAATTATTTTTTAGTATTACCTAGTATTAATTATAAATTAATTATTTCTGCGATCTATCATAATGGTTATATATAAAAAATGTTCATGGTTGTAATCAATTCAATAAAATATTTAGATACATTATTTTACATAAATGCCTATTTGCTTCGTGGCAATCATCATCAGAGTTTTCGTCATCTGAAAACAGAATAAAAATGTAAACAGACTACCTAAGTACTGTAGATGATGGAGATCACTATTAGGGACGATCTATTTTAAATTATTTTGTTTCGTCTATAATATTAAAGCATATTATATTTTATATAAAATACTTACCGCCTGTGTTAATTACAAAATCTTCTATAGGTATAGCTGTTAAATGTCATAATGAAATCGCTACACCTGACTAAATTCGACTGCCTCAATTTCAGCGCCCTCTTGGCACGTTTACCTTTTTTATACATACAATATGCATGCAAAAGCATTAAGCTCGCCATTTGTTCTTCAATATTTTATATTGTGGTCAATAAAGTGTACATAAATAAATAAATATCATTGTTGCCGACGCTACGGCTTGCCGATGACACGTAAGCGTCTCAGTTCCAAAAGGTCGCATCCCATTCTGATCGCGCGCGGATTATAGTAGTATATTTTTCTGTGCTAAGTTAGTTCAGCTGCTACCAGTGTTTTACTTGAAAGTCCTGAAACTTAGTGTCCAGAACGATCGTGGCGGCCCTAGGATATCTCACTTGTAATGGGCTTGAGAACCGGACTGTGGTCTTGAGAACTAAATCTAATATTTTGTATCGATTTCAGAATATAGGAACAAACTCAATGATTTCGGCTCATTGGACCGTTCCATTAACCGGTACAATTGTAGAATTCCCGGGAGCACAGCGGAGGCAAATTTTAAATGTCATTAAGTAATGCGCTACGTTCACGAGGCCCAACTCGTGATTTACCTATGTCCTGTACAATTTTTTTTTTTTTACATTTATTGCTGAAACTTCATATTTTATTAGTTAAAGTATGTGTTGATGTAGTTATGAGTGTATATTACTTGTTGTTACAATAAGGCGTTTGAGAAGAACAAGAGTGAAAGGAATCCCTATAAAATAATACAGGTTTAAAAAGTCCTATAATCGTTGTTGATAGTTATTTGTTGATTTTTGATTATAATATTTGTATATTGTGGACGAGACGTTTAATGATGTGGTATTATTGAATCGCCATCACTGGTTACTTGAGGGATTCACTGATGAATGCTGATTGCTGACCCACAACCACGTTAAATGAGGCAATTGAATTTAAAGCAGAAAATTAATTTTATAAAATACAATTCTTATAAAATTAAATAGTTAGTCCATCAATGAAATTAAACCAATAATAAGTTGCTGATCTATTAAAGTTAAGACTTACTTTGGATAAGTTATAACTAGTTTCTGTAGTGAACTAATAAACTTGTTATCAATGTTTAGCATAACTGAGTTTATAGTTCTGCGGGGAAATTTAATAAGTATTAACAAGGTTCCTTAGAGGCGAAGGTAAGCTGATATTATGATTATAATAATTTCAACTATAATATATTGTTAGCAGTTTCTAAGAAGATAATGGCGTGGAGGGGGCAGTGCCAATAAAATTGACGGGCGCTGGGCAGTAACGGCCACTTCGGATTTAGACGCCCTTGCGTGCGGAAGCTCTGCCGGATTGCGTATCAGTAAAACTAATTAGCGAAACGATTTGTTTTGTGAGATTATGATTAGTTTGTGTCATAATAAAAATACCAAGTATTGAAATAAATTAAAAAGGGCGGTTATTGTTATTTTTTTAAGCATTATTTCTGTAAGTTCCTAAAAATATGTAATATACCAGCGTTGTGCCCGTGGTTTTGCATGCGTTTTTCGGGATAATAAGTACTCAATGTCAATCAGTCAGTTTAAGTCAAGAATTTCCGAAATTTCTGACACACATAACTCTCACACCAGTCGAAGGTATATTTTTTAAAAATAGTTAATTATTGTAAACTTTGTAAACTTTGTAAACGTCAACATTGACAATTCTCAGGATCACAATTCTCTCAGTGGTTGGACAAAATAATCCTAAACCTATTAGATAGGTACACCACATTTCAAAACGATAAAAGTCCTGCATTATTGCGCATTCTATTAGGTATACCCGTTTGAATTTTAATTTCTGAATTCGAGTTTCGTCGTGGCGCTTACCGAAATTTCTTTTTAACCGACTTCAAAATAGGAGGAGTTTCTCAGTTCAACTGTATTTTTTTTAACCGACTTCAAAAAAAGGAGGAGGTTCTCAATTCGACTGTATTTTTTTTTTTTTATGTTTGTTACCTCAGAACTTTGGACTGGGCGAACCGATTTTGATGATTCTTTTTTTAATCGAAAGCTGATGGCTGTCATGTGGTCCCACATAAATTTTATTGAGATCTGACAATGGCATCCATGAGAAAACTACATAAGTCGTAAATTTGTGTTAAGATGTGCGCGACAAATTGACGAATAACTCAATATCACGTCAACCGATTTCGATGATTCTTTTTTTAATAGAAAGCTGGTCATGTGGTCCCACATAAATTTGAACGAGATCTGACAAGTAGTTTTTGAGAATTTGAAGTCGGTTATTTTTTGTTAGTAAAATTTAGATTATTATGTATGTTACCTCAGTACTTTCGACTGAGTTAACATATTTTGATGATTCTTTTTTTAATCGAAAGCTGGTGCTTGTCATGTGGTTCCACTTAAATTTGAACTAGATCTGAAAGTAGTTTTTGAGTTATTTTGAAGTCGGTTTTTTTTTGGTAAAATTCATATTATTTACCTAATTTACCTAAGTAATCGTACGTTTTCCAACGTCAAGCAAATATGCAACATTTTAATCTTATATTGAGGTGCACTTAAGCCTTGAGAGCGGTAAGTAAATAGGGGTGGCCCATGAATCAGGGTAACAGTTTTCCGATAAGGGGCGGCTACCGATATAGATGCAGGCTGTTTTATTGTGCCCCTATTTTCACCGCGTCGGCGGACGCAAGCTTAAGGTGCACTTTCATTTGAGAAAAGCTAACTTAACATTTTTATCGTATTCGTTTACTTTAAATTACTTAATCTCACTAGCGTCTGCAGGGTTAGAATAATAATAAGTATTGAGAAACAAAATAATGTTCTTTAATTTCTTTATACGAGTGTCATTGCCACTTGGATGAATCGTTTTTTTCCGGATCGTGATTTAAAACGGTTCACATTCAAGTATAGTGAATTATTGCGAATACGGTTTTTTATGGAAATAGCCGGCAAATGAGCGGAAGATGCACCTGATGGACATAAGCGACACCAAAGGTATTGCGTTGCCGGCCAAAAGAGAGAGAAGAAGAAGAAAGAAAGGATTTGCTCTCTGGCCCCCAGCCGGAACACGACGACGTTAGGTGGCTGACTCAAAGAGAGTGTTAGCTATTCAGGCGGAACCCACAATATAATCCCTCTAAGGGATCCTGAGGGATCCCCCACCACCACAGGGCTGGATTTAATCGCCTCTTACGACAGCAATTTTTTTTTTTTTTTTTGCAATGCATCACGGGTTGTATCTACCAGTGACCAGTGTATTATGTTGTTGTTAAAATACTCATGCTACTTGTATAATTATCTAAAGTACTTACCTACCTAACCCACAGATTTGGCTTCTTGGCAGTTTTATTTTATTTTATATAGATAAGATAATGGCTGTATCTTTTCATTGATATAATAAAAACTAATAAAAAGAGTAAAAGAATTATTTATCCGGGCCATCTGTAACATACATTCTATAAATAGGCTTTGATAAGGGTCATACGTATATTACAAAAGAAGGATTATCATGGTGTTCTTACGAATAAAAAGAGCAATTCAATAATAATATTGGGGTAAGGTGTATTAGATGAAAACGAATTTATAAAAAATACAGAATGCCTGATAAACATGATGTTTTAGGTAGCCACCTAAAACAGTTGAATTGAATACCTCCTCCTTTTTTGAAGTCAGTTAAAAAGTATGTTTGATTGTAACCGAAGCCACAGAGTTAGCTCACACCGTTATGCTTGCTAACTCGTGTAACTGCTTACAACTGGTTTCGATCATTTTTAAATCGTCGATAAACTTACTCATCCGCTATACACATTATGGAAAATTGCTCAGAAGTTTCTAAAAATATCTATGTACATTGCTAGTGTAAAATCGAAGCGGTAGTTTTGTTTTATTGTGGCGCTATTTCCCCGGTATCGGGGGAACGCAGTCGGGCGGAAACTGCGATAAAGTCGCGACTGGTAATGTACAACGCGGGGTAAAACCGGGGTAAAACCGTTCGGCTTCTGGACTACGGTGTGTCTTTTATGCTCCTACATCTAACGTTAATGGTACCAGTATGCACCTTGGCGTTTAGGCTCCAGATATGGCCAATAGTTTGTGCTTTAACGCTTTAAAATCCTTTGATAGTTTGAGTTTAGAATCGTGATTGATTATGCTTTGGGCCTTCTCAAGAGATCATTTATGGGCAGTGACGGATTAAGACTACTTGATGCCCTAAGCAATCCACGCCTGTAGGCCCCCCTATCCGTATGTCAACGTGGTTTTTTGTGCTTTTTTGTGTTTGTTCTGGTGCCCCCCCATACGTGATGCCCTAGGCAATTGCTTAATTTGATTAAGGGTTAATCCGTCACTGTTTATGGGTGGAAGCCAGGTCGTGTTAGCTCTTAACGCTGTATGCTAGATTACGCCTTTTTTTGAAGCCCGTCATAAAAACAGTTGACAACCTGAGTGAAAAACAATAAAAATCCATAATATTATCCATATCTGTCACATAATTGTTTGCCTCGAGAATCGGACCTGAAATCCACTACAAAAACCCAAAGTAATAAGCAGCATTGACTGAAAGTCTGCGCAATTAAGCATAAATCCTCAAAGAAGATGAAAGCCTTCACAATGGACATTTGCTTACGTTCCAATAAATACTACAAAGGAAGTAATCCCGATATGTTCACAGTTCGCAAAGTCATACGGGCATTTCTGAATTTTATTTTCATACCCACTTGTAGTATGAAATTTGAGAAGGGTCTGTGTTGTCAAAGCTTCTAACGAGGGTTAATATACGCTCTTTAGTTCCAAGACACTGCTTGAATTACTATGAAACGTGACTTCAAAAGACGTCTCAGATACCCTTTGCACCTCTTGATATTGTTACAGTGTTCTTGAGCTGCCAACTCAGTCATCCGATTTGTAATAAGCGATTACGTCGACTGACTGCTTGTAAAGGGCTTTGAACGGACATTTCGAAATTTAGCGTTGCAATGGTATTAGAACTTATAGGTTTTAGAACTTACCTATAAGGCACAGACCTACTGTTATATTATATTCTCAGAGCCTTAAATGAAGTCACCTGGATTTTGTAAATTAATGTGTTCAACGAATGGAATAATTTTAAAATATCAAAAAATTTGCTTCAAATCTGCAACAATTGTTCCTTGCTTAAATTAATGGAAGGCATGTTTTCCATTTTAACAATATTTTAACAATAATTTGCGCCACGGACCGGTCTTGAGCCTTCTGAGTCCAGCGGATGCCCGCTGTCTTTTTCAGGTCGCCGTATACCATAGACCATCTATCGTAGAATGTCCTTAGGTAATATTAAGAATTATTGTTTCCTAGTAGGTAGGTATAGTAAAATACATTTACTCGCGTGGTAAAGTGTAAAGAGAAATTACAAATTTTTATGGGCAAAATTTTGTTCTTTTGTCATACTTAAACATTGGTGTCAGTAACGCCGTTAAAAACGTTTAGAGGACATTGAAACTTGTAAACCTTTCACTAAAAAAATATAATTATGGATTTATATATTAATATTCTTGAGTGAATGGACTTTAATTTTGTGCGCTTTACCACTAAAGACTAAACGCTGAGATTAATCAACCAATGACTATAATTTATAAAGAAAATAAAAACCTTAAACAAATATACAGTCAGAAGAAGGAGTAACATTGCATTTTATGATCGCATTACTGCGTTAATAGCTGTACAACATAGAAGTGAAATACCCACTTAGATTTAAGTAGTAGAAAAGTTTTATATCGTTCTGCACCATGTCTGTTTTATATTTTCTTGAAACACGTCACACTATAAAGTGCATCATGACAATAAAATGCAGCTTGGGGGTAAGGTTGTATCGTCAGCGAGTAAGATAGTTAACGCTATAAATTTTTGGCCTATCTATTAGTAATCGTGTACAATTACTGAAAGTTATACATAACATTTTTTAGCGAGATAATTATGATCTATGCTAGAAACCCTTAAATGGCTCTGTCTGTTGCTATTCCACATGCATATTATGTTTTTTAAACCTAAATGATTAGATTCATAAATTCATAAACAAACTCGAACACAAAAATTTATGACCTAAACCTAAACGGGGTTTCCGAGAAAGCGTTTAATTTCTTTTACTAGCGGTTGTACTTAAATACTCATAGGGTAACTTCGTCGAGGCACCGATTGTCACAAGTTGAGCGTGGGGATAAGAGCGGGGCTATGAAATCTGAGCAACACTTTCGCGGTTCGCCGTAGTTCAGACAATTGCCTAAAGTTTTAAAATACAAATAAACTTTTCTAATAAAGTCGGCCGTCAGCTGAAACTGACTCTGTGGCTATGAAACCTGAAAAGGTGGTCCACGGTGAGAATCGTTACTTTAACTCATGAGATAAGAAACTTTGGTTTAGGTTCAAGTGCGGAATGTAAAGTTACTTGAGTATCCATCGAATAAATTAAATTAATCTTTGGTTGGTTTGGAATCAAATCTAAATTGAAAAGTCTAAGTTAAAAAAGTCAATAGTTTATAAACACGGTTTTATAGTCAGATACTAAAGAAAAAAAATCTATGCTGTTAACCGGTAATTTCTCTCGCCTGAAGCTAAAAATGTATTGTCATCAGAACTAAAACAGTATAGTTTATACTCCTTAGGATAAGATGAAGTAGGTCTAATTAGGCTTGCAAGATTTGACCCAAACAAACAGGGTAAGTTAAATAAAACCGTTCAAAAATGTTATAAAAGATTTATGAAAAAAAAAACACTTAAAGACAAAACTTTAAGAAAATACTTTAGAAACCGTAGTCGTCTTCGTCATATTCATTTATTAATGGTGTAAACAGAAAATTTCTTATAGGTTAAATAAAACTGCTAAAATACTGCTAAATAAAATTATTTTGGCCTATTACGAAGCACAATAAAATTTTAAACATAAATCGACCTAAATAAAAAAAAATAGTAATTTTTAACAAAAAAATATAACCATTATACTACAACGTTCCATCAACGCTATCGGCAGCGTGCGGTATTAGTAATTTTAGAACGCACATCGAATGCTCTAAATATTTTAGGGTTGGAAATATCTGTCGGAAACGGCAATAACAAAATGCTATTATGTTTTAATGTATCCCCCAAAGAGTCATGTATTCTATCCAGGTCACAGGCAGTATAATGTGCACTAAATAAATATAACCGTAATGTGGTCATAGGGACGCTACGGTGAACCGCGCCATAATTTCTGCAGCGGAATTTGATAAATTTAAATGTTATACGATATTTGTTTGAGAGACATATTTATTACATTTAAGTATTTGTTTGGTATCGAGAATTTATGTGTACTGAGTGGTATAATGTTTATTTTAAAATTGATTTTTTTTAATGTGGGCGTGGTGTAGCATAAAAGACTGACCCGCCTAGTGATTGGTTCGGCTCAAAAACTGTGTTGTGAAAATATGTTTACGGTTTTCGGATTTTTTCTTTTACTTGTTCTAATTAAGACGATACTTCTTGATATATTTTATGATTCAAGGTTAAGGAGTGCCCTTGAGATGGAGAGTCAAGGAGTACCCGAAACGGTACTACGGGAAGGTTTTTGATTCCCTTGGTGTGTCAAAATATACTGCACAAACGGCATAACAAAACAAGTTATATGGGTATCACTGATTCATTTATGCACATCATTTTTTTTTAATCTACTACCATTTCGAATTGTCACAATGTCTTGCGGACTTGTGTAGGTATTGGATGTTAATTTCGACTTGACACGTTCCTGAAAAAAAAAAACGTTATTGACAAACAGTTAAACTGATGGACGGACAACGAAATGATCCAATTAGGCTAAGTCTGTTTGTTCCTTTCGAGGTACGGAACACTAAGAAGTTTGTAGACATGACAAGTTTTTGTTTACATAGGGTTTTTATTTTAATTAATAGTTATATTTGTCACAATTATCTAAGTGTACCTCTATATGCAGTTAAAAGTGTATTTTTTTAACTGCGCGTTTGCCATTTTCTAATTGCCATTATTTTGATTGTAATTGTGTTAGTTCTGAATAATTTTACTGTATAACGCCATATTTACTTAATATGCGTGTTATAGCTGTTTAGTCCGGAAGGTGCCTGGAATTAAATTGTCAATTATCAAAGGATTTTTGCAGTTCAAATATTTTTTGATAAGTAACGTAATTATACTGAAATACTCAGTTCAGGTAGATCACTTAAATTCCCAATTTCTTATTGTTCTATCCTGAGGAAAACTTAGTGAGAAAAGGCTTTCCTTAACCCCTTTAGTATCCAGTTAGGACATCGGTTTCGTCAATCGCTTTACATAATAAGATCTCGAACTAAATTACTGTTCCGACTTGAACTTCAGGTAAGGTAGGTGTCGGCAATTCTGTAACTGTTAGTAAATGTTGCTTTAAGTAAAAGTCTTTCAAAAGATTCGTAGTAGTTTTATCTACAACAAAATAAATAAAAAAACTAAAACAGACATTCGGACGGATATGATGAAATAATATCAGTAAAAATTAAAATGACAAGCTATGAGACTCAATAAACTATTATACGTATGATATGTATAAGTACGTACAATGAGGTTACTGCATTTACAAATACACATTCGCACATAAATACACACAATATAAACAATTTATATGTGTGTTGTTTTTCTCTTCATTATTTTCACAAAACCGCCACTGATGTTTCTCTTACTTCCCGAAGTTTGGCTGGTAGAGAATGCTTTTAGCATTAAGTCCGTCTTTGTACCTCTCACATTGTTGTAATAGAGCAAGATCCCAGGGCCACCAGACGTCACGTATTTTCTGACGGACGAAATGTGGACGATTGAGTAGGGTTAGTATGTACTATGAGCGTATGCCTACCTGCTAGCTTGGTCAAACGGCCAATTTCCAAGAATCAGGTGATCAAGGTACATAAATAAAATAAATTAAAATAAATTTAAAGCGTCTACAAAGCAATATGGCCAACGGAAAGTGTCTGGGAGCATTGACGACTTACTTTTAACTATATTATCTAGAACATCGTGAAAATCAGCCATGAGAATTCACGTGAAGTTTATAATGTTTTTATATACCTTGATCACCTGATACCTGGAAATTGGCCGTTTGACCAAGTTAGCAGGTAGGCATACGACCGTAGTATACACTAACACTACTCAATCGTCCACATTTCGTCCGTCAGAAAATACGTGACGTCTGGTGGCCCTGGGATCTTGGACCATAAGGTTCAAAAGTTTAAATAAATAAATATACACTCATCCATCACGAAGTCAAAGTAGTTAACAAAGGTTGTAAAAATAGTAAAATGTACACGAATATGCGAGATTAAGGAGAATTGTGTAAGGCTATAGGGAGATTTCCGGTGCATTTTGTGACGTCGAAACTGCTCGATACAACGTAACGCAAATGGCTGGTGTGTCGCACGAGAAGCTAGGAAATCCGTCTTACGGCTTTACATTACCAAAAGATAGATACGCACACAAGTATTGGATCGGTGGTTTTCAGTAAACTGTGACGGGATCCGTTTACTTTGGAGACTTTTTCAGAAAGGCTTTTGGATTGACTAGTAACATACACTACCAAGTGTAACTATCTTTAGTTTGATCAACTTATTCGAATCCTGAACACATCAAACTTTTTGGACTTTAATTACTTTAGAATCGATTCTCATAATTATAGTTATACGTTATGAAATTTTATGAGTAAAATCAGACTTTCTTCGTTACGTTATGCGTTATAATATTTGCAAATCGTAACATAGAATCTAGATGGCGTTGTTACTGATCAGTACCTTTGTTACGCTATTTAATACGACGATGACGACGACGATGATGATGTCGAATATCATGATCATCATCGTCATCGTACTAAATGGCGTTGTTAATGATTTGACGATTGCAAACTAGATGGCGTTAAACTAAATTCGTGCGTCGGAGCTGACACACACAAGTTTTTAATTGCATAGGGAGTCCACTCTCCAGTTTACTGTCCGCTAGATTATCTTCTCTCCACCTCCCATCATCTCGTCTGTCTTCAACCCATTAATAGCCTATTAGTGCTTGTTTACACTGAACTCACGGGCGCGGGCGTGGGCGCGGTCGCGAAATATCAAACATATTATGACCTACTATGAAAGTGTTCACATCAAAACGCGCGCGCGGTGTATGTAGCGTTTACCGCGACCGCGCCCGCGCCCGCGCCCGCGCATGGGAGTTCAGTGTGAACAAGCATTTAGTTTTGCATGTCATAATAAAGTTACTTAATCTGGACTTATTTTTGAAAATTAAATTAATTGATTAAAAGGTAAATAACCTAATCAAGAAGCGTTCTTAATGAGATTTGATGTAATGTTGAACGGAAATATGACATTAAAATCACTATTTACAGATTTCACAATATTCTTCGAGATGTCGATCGTGCGAGTGAGGGCACTTAAAATTTTATTTCTCGTATCTGAAGCTTCTATTGGAACGGTACAAGCGCTTCAAGCTTCTGTGGAAATATTTTTGACGCAAACTCGAAAGCAAAGTAACCATTTTTAAAGAAAATAATTTTACATGTTTTACACACATCGATCATCAGCTACCACTACGAAGTTGCGTATCCAGTTAGAGTAATATATCCATGGTCTGTCCGAAGCAAAGCGCCGAGACCCTTATTGCTAGAAAGCTGTAATTTGGCATAGATATACATATTTGGTTATGGTTTTACTTCTAAGGCTATGCATATTCCATCCGGTGTACCCCAAGGTTCCTTATTGGGCCCTTTATTATTTAATATATTCGTGAATGACATTTCCTCATGTTTCATCCACTCAAAAATTCTTTTATATGCTGACGATATGAAAATCATGTTCCCAGTGAACTCCTACGAATGCGCATTACGTCTTCAAGATGACCTTCATAGATTTGAAACCTACTGTGAAAATAATAAATTGGATTTAAATGTATCTAAGTGTTATGTATGTACTTATACGCGTAAACCCAATCCATTTATCTTTGATTATAACATAAAAAGTGTTAATTTAACTAGAGTCAATTCAATTAGGGATTTAGGAGTCATTTTCGATTCAAAACTCACTTTTAATGATCATATCAACAGTATTTTGAACAAAGCTTCAAAATCCTTAAGTTTTATTTTGCGTATGTCGTCTGACTTCTCCTCAATTAAAACATTTAAAATCCTTTACTGTTGTTATGTGAGAAGTCACTTAGAATATGCGTCGCAAGTCTGGAACCCAGTCTACACCACAAATATTACACGCATTGAGCGTCTACAAAAAAGATTTCTTCGTTACCTACAATTTAGAAGCAAACTTTATATTCCAAACTACACTAGGCGCTGCCAAAAATTCCACATCCTACCACTGCAGGAAAGAAGGCGTATAGCTGACCTCGTGTATTTATTTAAGATAGCTAATGGATCTGTAGATTGTCCCGCACTTTTAGAACGTATTGGTTTGTGTATTCCATATGCATCGTGTCGAAGACCTATCTCATTGTATGTTCCCAGAGCTAAAACCAATTATATGAAGAATGGTTACCTGATGCGCGCAAGCCGAAGTTTCAATGAAACCTCAGTACAACATGATCTCGATTTATTCAATACACGTAGCAATACGCTTAAGCATGTACTAACTGACGATTTCTTTAAATTAAGACGTAAACTTTAATGTAAATTTTTAGTAAGTCTATGGCATGGTCTGTATTTACCATAATTTGTCAGATTATCTGTAAGTGGAAACTTTTAATTGGCCATTTCTACCTATGTTTGTTATTATTTTTCATGTACCTAGCTGTTAGTTTCCCGAAAAGCAAATAAATAAATAAATAAAAAATAAATAAATTTATTAAAACTCCAGAATCGTGGAATAAAAAATTGAAAAACATTTTTTTTCAGGGTACCTCCCCTACCGGTAACATGAGAATGAACTTTTTATTCGTCGCGTACCCTGTAGTGTGGGGTATCGTTGAAAAGGTCTTTCAAAAATAATATGGGTCTTTTAAAACCATTTTTGGAATTAGGGGGTCCGTTTGAGAAATATTTGGCTTTCAGGTGCTAATTTTGGTTGGAGTCATGTGTCCAGCCACTGCCGGCTAAACGGATTGAGTCGAACAAGTGATATTCTCAAAAATAGTTTATATGATGAATTTACAACTTACTTCACGGGTATAGTTATAGTTAGCATAAGTAGTTAATGAGTAATAACTTACTACTTCGGAATCCTACTATCGGATCGCATTTTTCTTAGCCGATTGAATAAGATTTTGACTCTAAAGTGAAAGTGGGCTTTTGTTGTCTTACTCTTTAATTGGTTGGGTATTATTATGTGTTGGTCCTCAAAAAACGATTTTTATTGACCAGGTAAAATATAGACTAATAAGAAGTTACAAAGAAATTGAACTTCAAACCCAACAATAACAACGCTTGTAAGAAGCGCACTGAATTTAGTAGGATTTACGACTTGGCTAGGTTCACGGTCGGCTAGCCACAGTCCATAATAATGTTATGCAGGTATTCAGATGTCTAAGTACACATGAAGTGGGCGCTGGCAAGTGCTTTTAGAGGAGAGATTTAAATATACTTATCCTATGGTACATTTAAGAATATAGGTTACTTCCCCGGCATAGATTTCGTTAATTCAAAGGTTGATAAAAGATTCCGGAAAAATTATTAATATTGTCAAGGACAGTTTTCTTTCTGGGTTTTTTTTTCTTTGTAATTTCCAAATATATTTGATATTATGGTGCCGGTTTTGATAACTTATACCGACTGACATTACCTCGTGGTGGCTTTTAACCTGCTTACCACTCTCCTTATACATTTATGAAGTTTTTAACACGTTTCGGCAGCATGCAGCAATGTCGAACAGCTATGCAGTTTTCAAGAGGATTCTACTCCTTTTCACCTTCTCTCCGTTTTCTTCTCTTTTTCGCAGTATCTATGTTCATGGATGGAATATGCACATGATTTTGTTCATTTCAACGCAGAAAATTATCATAAAAATATACAGAAAAGTCGCCATAAGGCTTTCAACATATCGTAGTCATACATACATAAATCGTCATACACTTTTATCCTCATAAACTCATCGTATTACGTCTTTGGAGTTACATAGTTCTTACCACTCTGCGACCGCTGAGAGCTTAGTGGCCTAGTACTAATTCAATATTCTTAGTTCTCAGCTTTATTCACTCCCAACTTTGCTCCTTGTATAATCGTATTTTGAATTTAAAGTTAGCCAAACTTTAAATGGAGACTGATTTTAAAAGATTTTGCAGTTTCATGGAGAGTGGTGAATTAATGGAAATGTTTGCATTTACATCAAACTTGGAGTAAACTTGAGCAGGTCGCTACTTTATTAAGATGTTCTATTGCGGGCGTTAAAACGATTGTCTTTCTTCAATTAACTTTGTATAGTAGCCTATGCGATAGGTTTAAGATTAAGATGTTTTTAAAATTCTCGTAAATGTACATATAATGACAATTTGACATCCCTTTTTTGTCGGAAAAATTCAAGTGATGCAGGTTCGGCGTGCGTTCATCTATGCCGGAGTCTTCATATATGCCAAGGGGTTTTAGTAGGTAAAGGTGTGTAAAGTGGGTAAACTACATAACCTATATGCGTCCTTTTATCAGAAAAAAAGCGCAAATTCGAAATTGCTGCATGATTTATAACGTAGACTATTGCTTTTGTCCACTGAAGAGGAGATCGCTTATCGCTTTATTGGTTTCAGATATACCTACGTCTTTTTAAACCTAATAAGGTGAAGTCGCCTAAGTTTGTTTTAGACCCAATTTTAAATCTAATACCTGTAAACGAGCAATTCTTGTATATAAATATATAAATATATTCTCGGAATCTTGGAAACGGCGCATACGATTTTCATGAAATTTAGGTTAGGGGGGCGATAAATCGATCTAGCTAGGACTCATTTTTAGAAAAGTCGTTTTATCCGTGTTTTCAGGCAATGAAAAACTGTTACAATATCATTGCTATTCCTGACATCTATTGCCTGTATACTATTATTATTGGGAGCAACTAACTGCTTTAACGACACAGAGCTACTTCAGTATATGGCGTTGTTAAGCAATACTAAAATACCGAGCAAAGCTTTGTTATCCAGATATTTTCTATTTATTTGAATAACATTCTTTTAAAATGCAAATAAGTCATACGCACTTACGGAATACGACCTATTTTTATTTGTTAACGGTAGATAATAATCGATATTTGTGTTGATTTACGTTAACGTCAAAATAATATTGTCCATTTCAAGACAAAACCGTATCACGTTCACATAATATCTTCATTATTGGGAAACTTAATATTATAGAAAGGTATCGTCTTTAATACGCATACCAGTCACTTGATTTCGTCTTAAGTTACGATATTTCGTTTGAATAGGTTATTCAATAATTTTCAGTTAATTTAAGTATTTTACAATTAAATATTGTTCGAGGTCAAACTGAAATTAATTTACTGTAGTAATTGAATTTAATTGAATTGAAATTAGAAAATTGGCATTATGGCGGCGCAATTAGAAGCGTACTTTTGTGATATGAGAATAATTATAATATTCTGTTCTATATTAGTGGAGGATGTGGATAGTAAAATGTTTTAGAAAATAATTACTTTTTAACAAAAAATAAAACCAACGAAAAAAAAACTGAAAAGCAAAAAATGAAATAAACCATTTAGTATTATAATAATAATAATAATAATAATAATAATTTTTATTTCAGAAACACATTCCATATTGGTAATTTTTTACATTTGACAATCGAAAATAAAATGTTAGTAGGTATTTATTAGCTGTTTAAAAATTAAAAGTTAATAGTTAAAAAGCTACATGAAATCTCGTCCTAAATAATCATATATTCAATTTCAATCATAATAACTAAATCCAATTTCAATAAATTAAAACTAAATTAAAACAAATAAAACTTAGTTGAAAATTAATTAAATACAATTAAAAATTCAGATAAATTAAAAATTAAAAACATTAAAAAATCATCATGTCAACTTAAAATTTAAAATTACAATTAATCCAATTATTATATTAAAATAAAATAAATTAAAATTAAAATTAAAATTAAAATAAGATTAAAATAGCATAGATTTGTAGGGAGGTAATAAATTACTTACTTAATATTAAATATACGGCCCCTGGACCGCATGTGACACGTATTCCAGTGCCTTACCACTGGGCAATCTGGCCGGTCCAGTATGGTATTCAGGAGACTGTTGGCGCTGTCCCGCACCCGCTGCATCACTGAAGCTACGCGTTTCCGTATAATAGTCTGGAAACTATCTACGCGAGCGTCCGTAAACATACCGGATGCGCTGCAGAAGCGGGGCAGCCCCATCAGCATCCTGAACCCATTGTTGTACTGGACTCGTAGGGCGCTGAGCGATCTGCTGGTACATTTGGCTCATAGGCTGCACGTGTAGAAGGTTTGGCAGTATGCTTTAAAAAGTATAATTTTGACCTCTGAACTACACCGTGCAAACCTACGCGCCAACATGTTGCATTTCACCGCCAACGCCCTACGCTCCCGTTCAACATCCAGGTCATCTGAGAGGTCAGCAGTGACCCAGTGCCCGAGGTATTTAAACTTGTTCACTTTATTCAAGACCGTGCCTCCAAGTTTGACTGGAGGAACGACCCTGGGTGTTCTACCTCCTGCTTTAAAAACAAGGAGTTCACTTTTTGTAGTGTTATACCTAAGGCCATGGGCCACCGCGTACCTCTCACAAACACCAATAAGCACCTCAAGTCCTTTGACTGACGGGCTGAGCAGAACCATATCGTCGGCATAGCTAATGTTATTAACAAAGGTGCCATCAATTGAACAGCCTACTCCGGCTCTGCTAAGCCCCTCAATCAGTACGTTTATATACAGGTTGAAGAGCCGAGGAGATGTAAGTCCGCCCTGCCTCACCCCACACTCCAACCTGTACTCTTCCGAGCATGAGCCAGCCCATCTTACCGTATTAGTCTGGTGCTGATACCAATACTTAATTATGTTGACCACTTCCCTGGGCGTACTAGTCTCTCTCAAGAGCTTATCCCATAATGTGTTGTACGACACCAGATCGAATGCCTTCGACAGGTCCAAAAAACAAGCGTAAACAGGTGTTCCTCGTGAAGCGAAATACTGGACGGTGTGCTTGAGTCGCAAAATTGCTGTTTCGGTTGACAACCCAGGCCTAAAACCAAACTGAGCTTTGTGCAGCTTTATATGCCTCCCGAAAATGCGATCCAGAAGACCGTCCAGCACTTTCGCTATCACGGTCGCAAGCGATATTGGTCGATAGTTATTCTGGTCGGAGGCATCCCCTGTTTTGTTTTTTGGTATTGGTACAACGATGGTCTTCATAAGTTCCTGAGGTAAGTATGTATGTCCCATACACAAATTAAAGAACAAGGCCAGAACTCTAGGGAGATGTACACCTGCATAACGCAAGTGCTCCACGCTGAGCCCGTCGTGGCCCGGTGACTTGCCCCGCGTCATCTCACGAATGACAGCTGCGACTTCTTTACTGGTAAAGCGTATATACGTACCACTATTTTCGACGGGCCCATCATCGAGCACCCCCGCCGCGGACACCACAGGCGCATCTACCCTAAAATGCTTCCTAAAAACTTCAGCAGTCTGGCCTGGCTCACACTGACCTCCGACGTTCGCAGGCAGGCACGCTCTAGTATCCAGCTTTTTTGTATGTTTCCAGAAGCCCTTAAAGTCCTTCCTGGAATGGTGACTAGCTAATATATCCATCTTAATTTGATTTTCATTATCCTGACACCATTTCAGTATCATTATAAATTAAGATCCAAAATTAACAGAAAAAAAATATGGGACCAATTTCAGGACATAGGTACCCTATCCAATAAAAAAAGAATCATCCAAATCGGACCACCCTGTGCCGATTGCTGCGTGATCATACATAAAAAAATATATACGTGTCGAATTGAGAACCTCCTCCTTTTTTTTTCGTCGGTTAATAACTTCTTTTAAATTGAAGCTAAAGAGTAATTTTATTTCAATATGTAATAATTTTTTTGTATACTTGAAGGAAATTTAGAAAATAGTTTCACAAATGTTCAGCTTTTCTCGAACGAATCCTAAACATTTTCTTATCCCAAATCTTCCTATTGATAGATTTGGTAACATAGATGGATAGTGTCAGTCCATCATCGTACAAAAGTATATCTAACAATGTAACAAAGTAAATTAATATTAATTGAATGATCTTTACGTATGACTGTGTACGAAACACAGCTGGCTACTGTCAGAGTAAGAAGTTTTGACCGATGTGTGCGCTGTTGATGGCTTGACCGAAGCGAGATAGATCGAGCAAACAACTTGTGATCGGGGGCAAAGGCGCTCCTCTGTTTGTGGTTCGTTGCACTTAATTGATTGGTTGTCTAACCTATTTTTCATTATTATTAATTCATTAATCAATCTGTTTATTTTTTTAAAAAATTATTTATTAAACGGTTACACTTTGTTACGTTTTTTATGGCTATCACTGAATATTCGTGAATTAAAATTATCATACTAATCCATCAGCTATTTCCACATCCACCCAGGGTTGACTGGTGGATAATGCCGTTAGGCATTAAGTTTGCCCTTTGTTTCTTCTTTTTAAGAGGTGACATAAATATGTAAATAAATAAATAAATGTGAAAGTTTGTATGGATTTTGTTACTCTTCTTTCACGCAAACAATCTTGAACGAATGTTCATGAAATGTATGCTCGGTTCCATTTATTATTAATATTATTATTTATTTTTGCATCAGACATTGTACATCCACAATAATTATGATATGTTATTTAATACATAGGTAGAACAGTAGTCTGAAATAACTTAAAGGATACTTATTATCCTGGAAAATGCGAGCAAATAATAATAATAAATCAATAATAAATAACGCTTCACACTTATAGCCCCCCACTAGGATTCCTTGTGTCGTAGGTGACATGGACAACACACTAGACAAGGACATTAACGCCCAGACCGAGAACAGAAAATCAAACTCATCATTCAAATTCCCGCCTTGCTGGGAATCGAACCCAGGAGCCTTGGTGCGTCGATCTAGCATGGTAACCATTGCGCCACACGGGTCGTCAAAGTCGTGGAGCAGCAAGGCTATTCACTTTTGTAACTTGACAGCGGAATCCGCGATGAGTTTCAAAATTGAAGTTCGAGTCCGAGATCTTGATATGTGATTCTCTAATCATCTGGCACGCACTTGCGAGGTGAAGGGAGTCTCGAACTCTTACTTCAATTTAGAAACTCATCGTGTATCCGCTGTCAAGTTACAAAACAAAAGCGAACTTGCATCGTATTGATATGTCATTATCTAATCATCTAGTACGCACTTGCGAAGTGAAGTGATCCTAGAACTCGAACGTCAATTTTGAAACTCCGCTGTCAAGTTACAAATCTGAATAGCCTTCCAGCGCTAATAGTCCATATTTCATTGGTAAGTATTGCAGATTTCATTAGCATAGAATATCTTATCAGCAATGCAAAACAATAATACACGCGCAACAAGACAAAGACAATCTGTTAAACTTTTCTAATGAGTTTTCTCAGTTCGCCATGAAACTCGTCGGCCACTTAGCAGGAACATAAAAGATAAATGGTCTATAAATCATAGTACAGGAGACAGCGGGGTGGTATAATGAACTGACTTATTAATAATAACTTGTTGACTCTTGTTATACCTTGGAGCCGTCGGATTAAAGTGTGATCTCATTTGCATCATGTTTAGACTTTTAAAACTGTTTTAAATAGCTGTTGGTTTTAGTACCAATAAATAAGATACGGGATATTATAGCATGTTGATAAAAAAAACAGGATTTTTGAGTTTTTTTATGGAAATAACCGACAAACAAGCTGATAAGATAAGGTTAGTGGGATCATCGGCCATGGACATCAGCGTCACCAAAGGCACCACTATAGACTTGAATCATATTACGGCTTCAGGTGTTGGTTTTACGCAAGGCCGTGGGATGGTAGGACAGTGGTATGAT
This sequence comes from Thymelicus sylvestris, assembly GCA_911387775.1. Taxonomy (NCBI): domain Eukaryota; kingdom Metazoa; phylum Arthropoda; class Insecta; order Lepidoptera; family Hesperiidae; genus Thymelicus; species Thymelicus sylvestris. The sequence goes on along the minus strand of OU426905.1, from coordinate 9,985,036 downwards.
GGCGACAGAATGGAGGTAAACAGTGGAATACTGAAGAGATAACGGTTTGAGTGCGGCACGGTTGTAAGAAAGGGATAGGGCAGCGTTATGGCGGCTGTAAAAAGGCAGTAGGAAAACTTTAAGAAAGCTGTAGGAAAGCGGTTACGTAAAAAACATACATACAGAGGAAGTTAATCCATTATTTTTATGTAACCGGAAAATGTTGGTTACCTTTTTTTTCGAGAGTAAAATCTTCCATAGATACACGAACCTACAGGTTGCAGGTTATGTGGGATTTCTACCCACTAAAACCCCCTCGGCAGCCATCCTGCAGATATGGTGAAGCTCCGGGATCAATGGTGAATGCACTGGTGAAACGTTGGTTACCTAAGGTATTTATAATGCCTCATCAGCCAAGAAAGAGGAGAAAGAAAGAAAGAATTAGTTCTAAAGCCACCACGGAAAACGATAAGTTGTTTAGCGGTTGAATCAAGCCAGAGACAGCCTAGTAAGTCGGGGTGGGATTGGGGTCAGTATTCTAAGCCCTAATACGTCTAATGCTAAGTATTGATTATTTATTAAATGGACATATTTACCAGAGCTCGTCCTAAAACGAAGAACGTGGCATGTAGTGGGCCGCTGATCGCGTAGCAAAATGCAAATCAGGAACGCAACATCCTACACAAGGAAAATGTAATAGGTTTGAAATTTCAAATTCAAAGTGTTCAACTACATTGTTCGTGTTTGAACGAACGACCATGGAATGGTTTTAATTAGGTAATCGTGGATGCATACTAGTTTTTTGTTATTAATTTGCCTTGAAACCTCAATTAAGAGGTTTAATTTTATTATCATGTTTAATATTGTCGTTTTAACATTGAACAAGAGTTTTATTTTAGTTACTTGATTTCTATTATCTTTATTCTGCCGTTCTTCTCCTAAAATATAAAATTGTTGTTGCAGGTGTAGCAGAAATATAAAAAGGTATAGGTGCACGTGGCGCACCTTTCGAAATTCATCGTCACGAACCATTTTCCATATTTAATTGTGGAAATATTTGTTAAAGCAGACACACAACTCGATATCAAAAGCCTAAATGAAAAAAGTGTTAAGAGAGGCCACGTGGTAAGTCGACACTGTGGTGGCGTGGAAGGACGTCAGATTGGTTACCAGTGTCGAGTGATTTTAAAAATATTTCATAACAAGCTGACAGGTTGATAATAAAGTGTTTTATTGACGTTTTGTTTATATGTAGGGAATATAATATAGCAGAATCTCGTAATTGTCCTTCAATATAAGGTGTACATTTTCAGAATTTATTGGTGCCTCTAATTCTAAACTAATCTAACCATTAGCCTTATTTTATTCCTGACCTAGGGCAAAATGTGTCACTGTTTTAGAACATCGTTTACTATTAACATAAGTCGTTAAGCGTTCATGCTTACAGCATTATTTAACTTTTCGGACAACTGTCTGATAAATTAATGTATACTGAGCTCAACAACAGCTCGTTTCAAAATTAAGAGTGACTTTAGAACGAACAACGGTCATGTTTGTTTAAAACAACGTCCGCTTCGTCGTAGCTTTAAGCCTTGAGCAACTAAATGCGAGGAAATAGAAGAGAGGGAGTCTGGTACTTAAGTGGATAAGTGTAGACTCAGCTCGTTCCTAAGTTAAAGTGACTTACAAACAAAGGCAATGTTTGTCCTAGGTTGGTTAGTTAAAACAACCATTATAAGTATTGTGTAATATGTAGATTCACTTAATTAGAAAATCGTTTCAAATGTAAGATTAATTTTGTAATCAACAATGGCCATTTTCGACTTAAGGCCGCACTCAGAGTCGTTTGACGATTACCTACTGAAATCACTCCTTAGTACATAATTTTTGTTATCTTCAATTTTAGTATACGATTACAAGATAGGGCATGTTGGTTCAATTCCTGGGTATACCGTTAATGTTGTAGCGAGGTAGATGTAATACAACATCCCCTCAACCAGATAATGATGTAGCGAGGTAGATGTAGGTAATACAATATCCCCTCAACCATATAATCATTGGTTATTTTTGATTATTTATCAATCAAAAATAACCTATTAGCCGGATGTCCTGTCGATAAAGAGGAAATCTGTTCAAGACATTGATACATTAATATGTCTTTTAAAATTAAAACTGTTAATTGAAATTTGAATTTTTATCAATTAATTTTATTTAATTATTATTGAAAATAATTAGAATTAAAATTGTAAGTATATAACATCTAAAAATTTCCCATCACTCACGCTTTTATTAAAGGAATCGTGCTCTGAGAGTTTCATTTTATTAATACAAAAGAACTCCCTTATGGGTGCGACACCAATTTCACCATTTAGGAAGACGAGACACCACAGAATAACTCCAGACTCCCGACTCTTCGACTCTGATTTCACCATTTAAGAAACACATGTAATACACCATTTACGATGTGTCTCACATCGCTGGCTGTATGAGAAGTGTCTTATTGCTTCCACTTGAGGATGAACTCTCTCGAACTATGCGCTAGGCGTTGCGTTTGTCTTGCGAACGTCGAACTAATGTTTGACGAGACTGACGTAACTCGAGGACATGCAATTAATTAGGGAAGGGGTTCAAATGGAAGATGTTTTATGTTGTGTTTTGTAAGGATTTATAATTTAAGTAAGTTTGTCAATTATTTTAAAAATTTGTCCTGACTGACTGATTCATCGACTGAGCTAGAAATTTGAAATTTGAACAATGGGTCTTGTACGACGTTGGCACCCACTAAGACTTGAACGAATTTTTTGATATTCTCCCCCTGGATGTTAAATAGCGGTTGAAATATTGTTTCACACTCCGAAAATTTTGAAATATGCGCTACAAAAACTGGGATTTAGTTTTTTGGTGAAAAATAATGAAATACTTCAATGGGGTTGAAACTTTGTTTTGGATATCCGCCAATTTTGAAACAAGCACTATAAAAAATTGTGTTTTGCTTTTTGACTCGAAATGTTGAAAAACCTCATTCAAAATATTTGGAAAAAATTATCTAATACTCCCAAGGGTTAAATAAAAATTTGTTACCAATACCGATATTGATACCGATTTTGAAGCAAGTATTTACTATGAAAACTGTTGTTTTATTATTAGAATTATTAGCGAGGATGTGGACATCAGCTAGCTATAAAAGGAAAGAATTACAAAGGTATTGTAAAAAAACCTTTATCAGTTTTCTTTCATTTTAAATAAAGAAAAGTTGCATTCCAAGATGAATAAAAATAAAAGAAAAACAGTGAAGTTAAAGGAAACAAAGCAGCAGCTTCAATCAATCTTAGCTTGCTTAGCGTTGCTTGAAAACGTTGGAATTAAAAGTTGCAATCGCATATCAATCAAGGGGCGAACTCCTTTCAAATCGATTAAAAACGAAAGAATAGACAGTAATATAAACTATAGTTCTGATTCAGGTTCTAATCACGAACAATCAGGCGATATCAGAGAAAGAACAAAAGGCTATTGATGTGCATGGAGGCAGAAGACAGCTCCGTAGAATGGAGTCCGTTCAAAGGGCAGAAATATTACCTTGCTCACGATGACTCCTGCATACGTCAGCGATGCGGAAGAGTTCACACAATACAGCAGTCGAGTGAGTTGACAGAGATTAAGATACGCGTCGCTTTGTGCGACCCGTCTCCGGTTCCAAAAGCATTTCAAAGCGAAGGTGTGTCGACCTTTCAAATGTAGCGCAAGACTCAAAATTCTTTCTGATGCGCAACACATATGATTCCCGAGTGTTAAGATTCTTGGAACGCTCGCCAAGCGAATCCGTGTCTTAATGTTTTTATTCACGTACAAACGAAACTGGGGCATCCTGATAGAGATCTGTTTTATGGACTGACTATGGCACGCGTTACATTAGTTGCAAAGACTGGGGTTTGTAAATTGTGTCAGTTCATATTTGTAGTTGGTCGATGAGATGTTTTACTGAATAGGATACGGGTGGTTTTAATTTCTTAAAGTTTGCTTTGAATTTTGTTAAATATATGTATTAAGTACACATTAATGTTGTTTAGACAGTGCACGGGATCAGAGGTGGTCCGGAGGCAGTGAGGAGGTCGACATCGTTTTAGTCAAACTTTATATAGGTAGTCCTAATAATAATAATAATAGTGATTTCTTCACTTTTATCTGAAATGTTTTTAATGGAATATTCTACACATATAACTGCCTCCGGACCGCTTTTGCACCGCCACCGAACCACCTCAGTACTGCCTCCACACCATCTTCGCACTGCTTCTGGACTTTGAGCGTAGTCCTTCATACTATTTGGAACAACAGAAAAAACCAGACCGCATAGCCTCCGCTTCCGGGCAGAGTGTAACAACATTTGTTTACTTTTTAATGTTGTGTGTAATAATGTGACTTGTGAGTCATTAATATTTGTAAATCATTAATTTATTTAGATGTCATGAAAAATACATAATTGAAGGTAGTAATATACCTCAAACGATAATATTATTTCAATTCTTTTCAATGTTATGCAATTACTTAAATTCTACTTAAATAAAGTAAACATTTCAAACGGAAAATTTTCTAAAACGTCATTATAACGTAGGTACTTACCATTAAAATTTCAGTAAATGATTCTTCAAGATAATTTGGCTGTGACTTAGTCGTTAAGGCACAAAATGTCGTGGGTAATATGGTGAGTTCACGAGTAAACAGAGCCTGAGTTACAAAGCTTTGAACCGTCAGCTTCGAGTACAACCAAGAGCCAAGAGTCCCTTAATATCGTTATGAGCCAGCGCCGAGAGCTCTTACTTTAGTACCGCATAAAATTTTCGGACAACTTTGGGAATAGTCTTGTAATTTCGGCGCTGGGTGCCAATTTGGGTGCATTTTAATATTGAAATGCAAAGTTTGGTTTGTAGAGTGCTCATTTTTTGACCCATTAGGGTATCGCAGGACCCATTATAAAACGAAATCCTTAAATAGGTCGCGCCCCGGCCAGGCGACCTGAAGAAGACAGCGAGCTTCCGCTGGATTCAGAAGGCTCAGAATCGGTCAGAGTGGCGCAAGATGGATGAATGGATGGTATTTATCTCTCTGTTTGTATGTTGTACGTCCGTTTGACCCGCTAGAATATCTCTAAATCCACTGCAGGTAGTCGAGTCGAGCTTAGGTATACATTTAAACTTACCTCAATTTTTAAATAAATAAATTTATATAAATTTTACTTACAAGAAATAAAAATTACTCAAAACTACTTGTCAGATCTCACTCAAATTTATGTGGGACTACATGACAAGTACCTGCTTTCGATTAAAAAAGAATCATCAAAATCGTTTCACCCAGTCGAAAATTATGAGGTAACGAACTTAAAAAAATTCAGTCGAATTGAGAACCTCCTTTTTTTGAAGTCGGTTAAAAATATAATAGGTACATCGTATAAAATCTTGTTTATTTTAAGTCTCTGTATACCGTATGAAATAAAATGCTGCAATGCCCTTACAGGATTCATGCATTCAGTGAATAAATTGCGACTTTATAAATGCACGAAACTTTCTCATTCGTTCCTTTATCTTCAAAACTGAAACTGACTGAAACTTTGAAAAAATGCAAAAATCGTCCTAATCCCACCGTCACGACGTCCTCGTCAGTTTACGGGAAACTCGATACGGAAATCCTTTGGCTTGACATGAAAAATATTCCCGTATAATATTTTTGACGGAACCCTGATCAACACAAGTTTTTTCGCATTTGACCGAACTTTGTAAATTCCATTGGACGGAAAGGGTCAAGGAGAGTAATTTTTGTGGCCTGCAATTCGCAATTTCTCCAGAGGACTTCAGATGAACATTGAAGCTCATTTTTAATGAGATGCACACATAACTGAACTGAATTTTCGAATTTTTCATGGTGTAGGTTGCAAGAGATGGTTTTTTTTTACAAAACATGACATTTAGAAATTGATGTAAGAACCATTAGGGCCAGAAAGCTGTAATTTGGCATAGATATAGATATTTATTAAAACTTCAGAATCGTAGAATAAAATATTGAAAAACTTTTTTTTTCAGGGTACCTCCCCTACATGTAACGTGAGGATGATTTTTTTATTCATCTCCTACCCTATAGTGTGGGGCATCATTGAAAAGTTCTTTCAAAAATATTATAGGTCTTCTAAGACCGTTTTTGGAATTAGAGGTCCGTTTGCGAAATATTTGGCTTTAAAGTGCTAATTTTGGTTAGAATCAAGGTGTCCCCCTACCCTTCGCTGGCTAAATGGTTGGAGTTGTACAAGTGAAAAAATTCTCAAGAATAGGTTATATGCTGAATTTACAAGGAAAAATATCACGGCTGTGTTAGTATAAGTAGTTAATGAGTAATAGTCGATAAACTACTACTTCGGAAAACTACATTGCGCGTGGCCTGACACGCACTTGCCCGGTTTTTTTTGGGGTTATTTTCCGTTCGTCTATGGCGTGTACGCGGAGTTGATGCAGGAACTATTAAAACATGATTGATTTTTACCCTTGGGACATACATTTAAAATTATTATCATCCAAGTTACGAATATTAAACAAAAGTTAGTTTTGACAAAGAAAAGAGAAAAAAAGAAAGCAAGAACTTGTCCTCAAGCCCCCGAATGGAACATTACTAGTCAAGCAAACAAGACAGTTGACACTAGAACGTTAACAAGAAATTTGTAAAATGCCTGATAAAAATGAGCTCCTGGTTTTTATAAAAATATTATCATAATATTGTATAGGTATAAATCGTATGTGACAAAGTTTGTTACTTTCGAAGAGAAGTTGCGATCTAAATTTAAAATTCTTTACCACGGGGACCTCAAATTACAAAGCATTTTAATTTGCGTCGCCCTTTCTTTTGGTGTCATAAAATTTTGTAGTAAGCCCGCGTCAGCAACAAAGGAATGAGTAATGACTTTATAAAACAAAGTTGAATTTTGTGCTTCCGTTAGATACAACTACGCTGCAATCTTGTGTATTTTAATAGCTCTGAATACAGGAAGTTTTATTAATTTTCTTTTTATCGCTCTTTAAACAAGTTTCTACACGAGATTGCATTTTTTTTCAGGATTTTAACAATAATTCTTAAGCTATATCTTTATCATTTTTGACGTGATAACGTCTATTAAAACGATGAACGCCGGGTGCACGCACAAAAAAGCATGACTCATTGACCCGTTCCGCGCGAGTGAGAGCGCGGAACAAGCGATAGAGAGGCACGATCGGATACGATCGGCCGAACACTCAATTTTATCTATAAAAGTATGCAATCATTTCATCAATGTTTTGTCATGACGTTGTCACGTTAAACTACTGTCCGTAAACCGACTTTACAGACAACCATTTTTTAACGGGTCTTGGTTTGTCGGATTCGCCCAGGCATAAGGAGGTAAGGAGTGAAAAGAAAAAACATTAACATTAACATAAAAAGAAAAAAAATAAATAAGATTGTAAAGTAACAAGCAAGAGTCATTTCTTCCTTTCTTTTTAACCGACTTCAAAGAAGGAGGAGGTATTCAATTCGACTGTATTTTTTATGTTTGTTACCTCAGAACTTTCGACTGGGTGAACTGATTTTGATGATTCTTTTTTAATCGAAAGGTGCTTGTCATGTGGTCCCACTTAAATTTGAGCTAGATCTGACGAGTAGTTTTTGAATTATTTTGTAATCGGTTGTTTTTTTCTTCGTAAAATTCAGATTATTCTTCTCTCCTTCTTAGCTAGCAACCCATCAGTTATGCATTCGGTGTCACTCATGCCCATGGGTGACGATAGCCATTTACCATACAGGTGGATTGTCGCTCGTTTGTCGACTTCTATACTACCGTCCTCAAGCTAAAAGGCGGCTAAATGTCATCTGGTAAATTTTTACTTTATTAACAGTTTTGATATTTCTTTGACCTTTAGTAATACTTAAGTTCAAAAAAATATATATCTTTTGAGTTTGATATAGTATGATAACATTAAGAATTGTTTTATAGAGAATTACTAGCACTATTTCAAAATAATCCTGCGTTTTTTGGCTCTACCTCAAAAACTGTTTTTGTCACTTAACCGCCTTTTAGTCTGAGGACGGCAGTATAGAAAAACAAACAATGTTGTTGAAAACTTTTTCACATTGTACTTAATAATATCTTTGCTTTACCTTATGTAGGTACGCCTGTACCAGATCTATTTTCTTGCTGTTTTCTTTTTGCTACTGGTTGCCTGGAAGAAATCGCTTTAACGCGATAAGCCCATTGTTTTGTACACTTTTGTTGAGCTCTTATTTATATCATTTTATGGTGTAAAATAAACAATAAAGTGTAAAATAAATAAATAAATAATAAAACTGTCACCAGTGAATGGAGTTGTAATTAGTTCCTCTGCTTACCAGATTAGCGTTTCATTCAAACAAATTCACCTTTTTACCTGCTAATTCAATCTTCCTCGTTTCTTAACGTTCCTTAAAAAATAACACTCGAATAAATGGCAGAAAATTAAGCAGACTTTATCAAAACAATGACATTCAGATATAAAGACATGACTAATGAAGGAAGATTAACATAGACCCTTCGGGAAGCTTTCATTCTTTTAGGGATTTCGAATAATGGACGCTTTTCTTCGGAACTTCCTCATGACGGACATTTTTTTGCAAAAAGTATATTTGAACGTCGTTAAGCTCGTTCCTTGTACCTCAAAAAATGATAAAGAAAAGTTACATCCAACAAACTTTTTATTAGTACCTAATATTTTCAAATTTTCCCGCAGTTTGTATTGTATTTTAAAAGTATTTGTTCGTCATGAATAACAATAGCTTTGGGATTTTAATTAAACTAATTATTTTGCAACGGAGTGGGTTCAACGTTGCCGTGTTGTTTTAGTTGTTTTTTTGTTGTGTCTGAGTTTGTATGGTTGAACGCGCTAATCTCAGGAACTGCTGGTTCGAATTAAAAAAAATATTCTTGTGTTTGATAGTCCATCTATCGAGGAAGGCTATAGGCTATATAAGCAATATAGGCTATACAACATCATATATTTTAGTAGTTAGTTTTTTCCATAAATGAACGCGGGTGAAACAGCGGGGCACAGCTAGTATGTAATAATTTTAATTTTCAGTGGAAGAAAAACTTAATGAAAGTTTTTACCCGTGTCGCGGTTGGCATGGACGACACATATAACACATTACAATAACACCCATGACCCATGTGCAAATATTTATCCGTCACATAAATAATTATCTGTCCCGGCCGGGAATCGAACCCGGGACCCTTCGCTTCGCAGGCAGGGGCGCTACCAACTAGGCTACAGGGTCAATTGTCAATTAATGCTAGTGGAATGGTAAAAAAATATAAAATCTATTTACTGTAACAAAATAAAACCACCATACTAATGCCGACATTTTCAATATTATTATCACGTTATAACTTCGCAGTATTTTAAACCAACGCTAACAAAACCATTAAGAAAACTAAAACATTTTCTACCAAACAACGAGATAGATAATGAGCACAAGGTACCATGTAAAAAAACTTGGCCGAGTAATTAATTCAACTGGCAGGTACACTTCTAAACAAAAGAACTTACCCCTTGGCCGTTTTTATTACACGAGATTACAACGTTGCTTAATTTATTCTCAAAATTTGTCTCATCCTGAAAAATTTGCCATAGCAATCGCCTACAAAAGAATGACTAATGGCTCCGTGAAACAAAGTTACACCGTACGTATAAAGTTTGCGGCTTCCAAGGCTGTGAATTATTATCTTAAAAGTATTTTTGAGGTTACTTCTAACCTCAGCTTTAGAAAGAAGAAGAAAGAATGAAACATTTACATACATAGGTTTTTAACTTCCAAAAAAAACGTCAGTATAGTGAAGTTATTTTTTTTACGGCGGTAATAGCATAATATGAACTTTTATGTGAAATTGCAGTGATAGCCTAGCGGTAGAACGTTGGTCTCCCGAACGAAGGGGCCCGAGTTCAAACCCTAGCACGCACCTCTAATTTTTCAAATATTATGTGCGTATTACAAGTTAATTATCACTTGCTTCGGTGAAGGAAAACATCGTGAGGAAACCTGCACACCGGAGAGTTCTCCATAAAGTTCTCGAAGGTGTGTGAAGTCTACCAATCCGCACTTGGCCAGCGTGGTAGGCTATGGCCTAATATCCCTCACATTGTGAGAGGAGACCCCGAGCCCAGCAGTGGGACAATTATGGGTTGTTGCTTTGCTTTTTTTTTTCTGTGAAATTGAACTCAATAACAATATAAAATAATTAAACTTTATTAAACAGGGAAAACAACACATTAATCACAATTAAAATGAATTTTCCAAGAATTCTTACTGCGCAACCAAATGTAAAATTTACGAGATTCGCTGATGAAAATGAATGAAATACGAGGTTGAAATTTACAACCATTACTTCCGAATGCCCTGCACGCTCTCAGATCGTTTTAAATTTGTGAAATAATGACGTTAAACCGTCTCCCAACATAATTATTTAAAAAGACATAAAAACATTTGAAAAGCATCAGAATTTTCTGAAATAATTTGCTTGTCGCATCGCAATGGGGAGGTAAGGTAAGGTAATACGTTAGATAAAAATGATTCAAAGAGTACCTATAATTATAGTAGGTTTGATAAAACACCAATTGACAGAAAAATCATTTAGTGTGTTTGTTGGATGTTTTTCTATCTCAATTATCAATAAAACCAACATCATAAATGATGCAGAATGAATACATTAGAACATACGAATTTTACAAAAGAATAAAAAAATATTTTTCGCTGAATAATTGCAGCGCAGACGAATAAAACTGATGTCCTTTACAAGCGTAGCACAGTGACACGTCGAATAAACGACAAATAAATTGATTTTTATGTACCGTATCCACAATCCGCACACTGATTGCAAAAACCAGCATACAACTGTACGAAACACCGAGCCAGCTGTGGATAACTCGTGAATACACAAAAAGCAACTTTTAAAACCCGTTAAAGCGACGTGCTGATAAATTTTAAATGGTCGTTGGTCTCTACGAAGTATTTTTATCGTTCAAAGGACCGCTAATATCGTAGGGCAAGTTGCTTATACTACTTCTAATAACTAAAGTAGGTACAGCTGAAGTCGTTGCTTCAAATACCTGTATTGAAGACCTTTTCAATAATACCCCACATAAATAAAAAAATCATCCTCACGTTACCTGTAGGGCAGGTGCCCTGAAAAAAAATGTTTTCCAATGTTTTATTCTACGATTCTGGAGTTTTATTAAACATGTACATACATGCCAAATTACAGCTTTTTAGCACTAACGGTCTCGACGCCGCCGAGCCGCGGCGCTTTGCTTTCGACAGGAATTACTTACTTCGGAACCCTAAAAAGGTCCCACATAGATGACTTGTAACGCTTGCTTCTTCTTCAAAAAAACAAGTGCATTATCCGCCAAAGCGTGTAGGTCTAGCATTTAGACATATCAAAAAACTCTATGTAGGTACATCAAAGCAAAATCTGTAATCAAATCTTTTTTAACATCAAAGCGATATCCCCTACGAGATCTACAAAATCAAAGTGAAATGTAGGTATGTTTGGGGCAAAACCCCCATATTAGAAGATATACCAAACCATAAGCCGGTATTCACGTATTTGGTGCCCTCAGTGGTAAAAATTGTTGGGCGCCCAGCCTCTAAGGCCATTCAATTTGTCGCAGGGAAGAAAGACCCTTCTCAATACGTAATTGACACCGGCTTATCGAGCGAGTAAGATCCTCAATTTGTTCTCATTTCTCTAAATAGCAAACCGTTATTTCACTCCATTGTCGAGAAGAATTAAGTTACTAAATCCCCTGGAGAACAAACTACAAAAAACATAAATTCAACTTTCGACTAATCTAGTTTAACGCTCTCGATAAAAATAGCGTTTTTATTAGAGTGTCTATTTTCGTATGATTGCTGAAAAACTTTAAATGGATGGAGGAAGGTTTAACATTGTTTCCTTGCCATTTTTGAATGCATTTACCGACTTATTATATTATAATTTATAGGTTATGGGGTCCTGTATAACTTCGACCAATGACGAGGCACAGATATCTCTTCGAAGTTTGGTCTCCAGATGTATATTTAAAATTGCGGAAACATAACAATACAATTTATCTTGTGTTTAAACATATTACTCAGTTGCAATGCCCGCAATCAATCATCGTAATCGATTGAGAGCGACTCGATTGAGTGGATTCGATTCGCGTAAGGATGCCGGTTCACTGGAACGAAACAAATGTTTGCACAGATGATTTGGTAAATACAGATACCTAATGTAAAAAAATATTTGATATACAGTCTTCATAGCGCCAGTTTAAAGTAACACGTCAATTTTATGAATGAACAATGCCCAAAAATTATTTTTATTTTTTGTAGCGTCTTAAAACGTCAGTTATACCGAAGCAATTCAATATTTTTTTACGTATTTTAATATTAATACCTGTACCCGTATTACCCAGGGTAAAATAATTTCAATAATAAGTGATGAATTGACTATAATAACAATGCATGATGTCGATATTGTCCATTTTCATTCGGTAAAAATGATACCATTTCATACTTTTGTACTCTATTGGTAGAAAATATATTTTGATAATCGCACATATTTTCTGATTTTAATTATTTCATATTGTGTAAAGTGAGTAATTTGGGCAATCTTTAATAAATAAATAACATTCTGCTTGAACTTTTTTTATTTTTATATTTAAAAATATTGCCTTTCTCCATGTTCATGAAATTCTTATATGTAATTTAATCTTTCAGTAGTAGCAAAATGGCAACTTTTGAATCGTTTTTAAAATTGACGTTGACGTTTAGTGATCACATCGTGACATTCGTGACATCACATACTCTTCCGGCATCGTTGTTTTGTTGTGTACCAGGTACTCTATGTATAATATTTCTATGGTTAAAAAACATTCAATATCAAAATACTTTGGTTCTGGGGTGTGCCTGCTGAAAATTCTTATATATCTAAGCTCAGAAATTAATGCTGCATTTTTTAGAATATTTTTTATTTTAAGACGTTCAAGTTGAAAATGAAATAAAACTATGTATGGAAGTTTGGCATTGTTCTTTCCTTATCGCATTAGAAAGAAGGACTAGGTCAAAAAAAGATTAAGAATTTGACTGTCACGAAATTTTTGGAATTGAGTGTAGATTGAAAAGTGAATATTTTTTTATATACATATACAATATTGTTTTTATACAGTATATTGTGAAAACCACATCCAAATCAGTGTCGGTAAGCTGAAACGCATATTTTAAATATTAAGGGATCTAATGCGTAATACTGGGGGTACATTTTAAATACCTTTTATTAACCACACAGTTTTACAGTTGAACAGTTTTATTGTTTTATAATATGTATGTCAGTAAATAGCTATGACAGCAAGGTTAAATGTTCTGGTTCAATAAATCACGTGAGTAGTTACATCAGTTTGTACGATTACATATTATAATAACGTTACAACGATACTCAATCATACGGTGACATGTGTACGGCATGTTACATAACACACTGTTACAGGCTGTGGTTACAGGTTACCGGTTAGTGACTGGCCGTGTCGGTTTACTTAACGAATCGTATCAATCGATCACCCCTATTCCTATTGTATGATTGATTGCGATCGTTTTTAATGAATCAGGATGTTATGTATACAGGGTGTTAATTTTGATTGCAGTTTCATGAATAATTATATGAATAAATATGAAAAATAATTATTGTCAATGTGATTTTATTGTTAATTTTTACTTAAATAATGTTGCATTACTTATATAAAGTAGTAGGGACTTTACTTTTGCTAAAGCCGAAATATTTGAATTTACCAACAGATTACGCCCCATTAGTGCTTGATCACACTGAACTCGCGGGCGGGGGCGCGGGCGTGGTAAACGCTACATACACCGCGCGCGCGTTTTGATGTGAACACTTTCATAGTAGGTCATATGTTTGATATTTCGCGACCGCGCCCGCGCGTTCAGTGTGAACAAGCACTTATAGTTTTATTTTGAGTACAAAATATAAAGACACTTTGGGATACTAAAGTGCTCCCCCTATACCTTATTTATTACGTCTGATTAGTCAAATCCTGATTTCATTTCATTGTGTTGGGCATTTGAGTGTCCAAATTATTCTCTTCTAGGTTTGACTAAAGTACATTAATCAAAGGCTAAATTAGAAATGTATGTCGGTTTGCCTAGGGAATCCAAGACACGCTGGAGGTTCGAGGTTTGAATATAACATAAACGTATAGTTATGATAGACTCTCACAATGATTATTCAATTTCGATACCTAATCAGGGAGCTTAAATGATTTACTTATACTGTTGGCCTCAATGATATTAAATGTTACTATCGTGTTGGCCTCATTCGAAGGTTTAAAGTCACACAGCGTGCTATGGAACGAGCTAAGTAACATCAAGTCAGCCATGAAGTCACGAAGCCATGAATTCAGCTGACAGCTCGCAGAATTAGTCGACTGAAGTGGCAATGGGTAGGCCGCCACATCTTTCGTAGCCGATAACCGATGGGGTCGCAAAGTCCTCGAATGGCCAATTAGGGAACACCTATGTCCAGCAATGGACTTTAAGAGGCTGTTAGAAATAATCTACATACATATCGTTTGTAATGATGAAATTCGTAAACGTTTATTTCAATGGACATTTGTCCATTTCATTTGACTTCATCCATCCTTTTTCAGTTATAAAATATTTCAAAGACAAAAAATGTAACAATATTGCCTTTAGGATCCAAGGTCTATGATTTAACTTAAATATGTAAATTTAACTGTGACAGTAGTCTCCATGTAATAATTTTACAGTAAACTAAACAGCAGCAACAAAAACGAATGGAAAATATGATAATTTTATTAAAGCATGAAGATTTACTTGTACCTTCAGTTATAACAATATATTACCCAATGTCCTTCGTTATCGAAGTTTGTCTTGAAACAGCGAACAGGCGATTATATCGCCGCACCTAATTTGTTTACGTTAATTAGCAAGCATTTACATATTCCAACAAGGATATCTAGGGCAGGCTTTTGTAATGCGGTGTTATGGATTAAGTGAATAGTGTTCAAAAAGCATTATTAAGAAGATTCCGTTTATATTCTTCAGTTTCTTTCTTCTTTGGTTTAATTTTCCTTTCTTCTTTCGTCCACTCTTTCCCATATTTCTCTTGTTCTGTTCTTTACTATGCCCTCCTTACTTCTGAAACCCTTCTTGTTCTTCTCTCCTTCCCTCATTATCTCCTTTCCTATTTCTCATCTTAACTTTTTATTGTTTCCCTCCGCCTTCTTAGTCCTTTCAAATGATTTTGGAAATAATCATCTTTCGACCCTATTATAACACAAGCACACAGGATTTTTTACGATGTTAAGTCAATTTGGTACAAAAGCATATTTCGTTTCTGCACTTTATTTGAAACTAGTGGATACTAAAATGTTTGTATGTGAAAATCAACGTGCATTAAGCATTGTTTTAGTGGTCTCAAATTGGTCTCAAACCAATTTTATTAACCGACTTCAAAAAAGGAGGAGGTTCTCAATTCGACTGTATTTTTTTTTTTTTTTTTTTTATGTTTGTTACCTCAGAACTTTGGACTGGGCGAACCGATTTTGATGATTCTTTTTTTAATCGAAAGCTGGTGGCTGTCATGTGGTCCCACATAAATTTTATTGAGATCTGACAACGGCATCCATGAGAAAACTACATAAGTCGTAAATTTGTGTTAAGATGTGCGCGACAAATTGACGAATAACTCAATATCACGCCAACCGATTTCAATGATTCTTTTTTTAATCGAAAGCAGGAGCTTGTCATGTGGTCTCACATAAATTTGAACGAGATCTGACAACTATGTAGTTTTTGAGACTTTGAAGTCGGTTATTTTTTGTTAGTAAAATTTAGATTATTTGTTGGCAAACGACAACATAACTCAATTATTGCCTCTTTCGTGTATTTTATATTTCGTTATTTTTATAATAACTCTAAAACAAGCAAAAAACTTATTTAATATTAATATACTATTACTTATAATTATATTAGATTAATAACATTTTTTTTTACAATATTATATTATTGACTTTCAAATGAAACCAGTTTGGGGCACATTGGTTGGATGGCTTCAAAGTATATAGAGGACATCCGTATAATTTTTTTTTAATTTTTGTTATTATACAGATTTAATTTCAGGCTCAAATATTTTGTATCGGTTCTTACCGACATAGTTCGTATAAGTAGTTTATATAAATGAAAAATGAGTTCACATTTTTCATTTGACTGTTCACATTCCAAATAAATGATAAGTAAGTTCGAAAGTTTCAGTAAAATGTTTTCTAGTTGGCGCCAATAAATATTGAAGGAACTTAATCTTTGCCTGTGATCGCTGTATAATGACCAAAAGTTTGCAGTTGAAGATATTTTGAAAATAAATTGTGTCGCTTTATCATTTTGTTTGCAGAACGATTATACTTGAGGGCTGGGCTTATCACAGTGATAATGATATTGGAATTACGTCCATGTTTAATTACCTTCCTAAAATATAAAGTAAATCAAAACATTTTATTAAAAATGGCCGTAGTGATATGGTTATGCGGTATGATCAATGTTATGTTAAAACCACTTACTTTTATTGTTTGATAATTTAAAAAAAAGAAAAATTTAGAGGCGACGACAGTTCGCACGTTTTGAACAAAATATGGTAGAAATATTGACTAGTCCGTAGTTATTTCTTTGAATATATTGGTCGAGCAATGCTGTGGACGCCTTATTTGCTATTCCATTTATAAATCTGTTCTATAATCTTTACATTCCAATAAATAAATTACAATATTTAAAAAAATAAACTGTGATTTTTGGGATTTTAGATTACTCTTTCTGAAGCTAAAAGTTGCATGAAAACCGGTAACTAAAATGTTAAAGGCTCAAAGTGGATAACAGTTATAAAAAAATTCAATATTTTCTTGCATAGATTGATTTTTATTTATTACACAGACGTGGCCAACATGACACGTATATAATATATTCAAACATTAAACCATCAGCTCAGTTAAAACAGAAGTATCTGAGCTCAAAAGTTTTTAATTACTTTTTCCATGGCACGGATTTTGTGACGGTCTTATATAATTTAAAGCCAAAGTTTTAATTATGTAGGTATTGTATAATGTTAACATACAAATATAATTCGTAGCCCGAAGAATTTCACAAACCGACGATTTGTCTTAGTATTAGAATTTTGGTCATGGTCAGTAATTAAATAAATGACCACAAGTGACAAACATTTTTGGGTATTTTGGAGAAAACATTAAACTTATCGTTAAAATAAGTTGTAGATTATGTATCGTGGAATGTTTTTACAGAGGGCGCTTCTTGTTGCTAAAGCGACGTTGTTACCTTCGGTGTCTGATGTCAAAAGATTAACCTCAGCAAGGCTATTCACTTTTGTAACTTGACAGCGGAATCCGCGATGAGTTTCAAAATTGAAGTTCGAGTCCGAGATCTTGATATGTGATTCTCTAATCATCTGGTACGCACTTGCGAGGTGAAGGGAGTCTCGAACTCTTACTTCAATTTAGAAACTCATCGTGTATTCCGCTGTCAAGTTACAAAACAAAAGCGAACTTGCATCGTATTGACATGTCATTATCTAATCATCTAGTACGCACTTGCGAAGTGAAGTGATCCTAGAACTCGAACGTCAATTTTGAAACTCCGCTGTCAAGTTACAAACCTGAATAGCCTTCCTGATAGTTGTATTTGTCAAAAGATTAACCTCTGCAAGGCTATTCTGTTTTGTAACTCGACAGCGGAATCCGCGATGAGTGTCAATTTTGGCAAGAAATTTTGACACTCATCGCGGATTCCGCTGTCGAGTTACAAAACAGAATAGCCTTGCAGATGGCTTGTCTGCTCAGAACAGAAACAGCAAATATCACGTCGATTGATTGCTATCAACCTGCGTTGGAGCAGCAAGATGGAGTTAGAAACCGTAATTAGAAAAGGCCTTACCCAGCTATGGCGCTAATGGTCTAACTCTAAAGCTATGACTAACATTGGTATTTTAATGAGAAATTCAAACATTTAGTCTTAGCCAAATACTTGTACAATATACATGATAGGTACTAAGAATGCAGGGTCGGTGGACAAAAGGAAATTCTTAGTTAGACTATGTGATTATGCCCGAAGAGAAACCGGGCTTCGATTGTTACAATTATTGGTAGTTTGAAACTTATACAACGAAGTATGTATGCTTAGAAATCAATTAAAAGTCAAAATAAATTCCACAATTAATTGAAAGATTTACCCTTGACATTAACCCTTCACCAATCCATACTGGGGAAAATGGTGGTAAGGAATGATCCTGATTAAATTAATAAATAAACCCATTGCCGTGTTGATGGCATTACAATCGTATAATTAAATTACAGAAATAAAGCAACACCAGAAACTCTGTACGAAAATAATTCCATTATATTTCGATACAGAATTTATCTCGACGTTTTCAGTGATAGGCTGTAAAGGAAACTACCCACAACAGTGGATGATTATTCTGTTTTTGAATAAAATATTCGAATTCAGTAGGTATTATTATTTTACTTAGAATTTATATTTTTATTTTGAACTAAGAGTATACAATAATTTTTATTTCATATTGAAAGAAAAGGAGAAATAAAATAACATTAATAAAGCAAATAAAAAAAAACACGTATCAAACATCGAAATCCCTAGTAAGGATTTAAATACATCAAATATAATACAAAATTTGGACAGTACCTAATAATAATTTTGGGGAGCTATGGTAAATTCAGAAATAAATATTATAAACTCATGGTCTTAATTTTTAGAAATAATAGTACAACATATTTGGCACTATTATACTGAGACATCGAATATATTTCAGTAAAATGTGCGTATTTCTTTATAGTTGACAATCGGGCGACCGTCGAAAAAAGTAATAAACCTATAAGTATTCTAAATGAGCATTTTTCCGCGCCACTGACATCGACGTAAATGTAATTCCCAATAGGGTGTTTACCTTTTTGTGGTTTGGAACTTTTGTATCATATGCTTGTAACTTCTGCTTATCTATCAACTAAACTACTAAGTTTAAAAAGTAATTAATTCGTTATTATAATCAGTTTGACCGATTTATAATATAGTATGTAACTACAGTACAACGTTGAAAACTTCACCTTTTGTTGAGTACCCGTATTAGTATTTTCTGTTCATTCGAACTCATCAAAGTCGTTGCCTTTGATATCCTGGTAGGTACTTAGCTACTTCTAATATAAATTCGTCATACACATATTGTTTACTTTTTACACTTAATTCTGTACCATAATAAGAGTAGATGTATGCTACAATACAATACAACACTTTAATTGGTTTGAAAATTACGAACTAAGCAAGAATGAAACGAACAACAAATTAATAATTCGAATCTGTATCGGAAGTCGTTGATCACTCCATGTTATATTCACAAATTAATAGACTTTTACTTTGAATTCCCGAAAAAGTAGACCCAGTTGGTATATACCGCATTATATGATATGCCGAATACTCATGAGTCCCATGACCTGTGAATACAAACATAAATATGATTTTGTCTGACTGGGGAATAACAGGGAATTAAATCCACCTTTTAAAAAAGCCGTGATAGCCTAGCGGTAGAACGTTGGTCTCCCGAACGAAGGGGCCCGAGTTCAAACCCTGGCACGCACCTCTAATTTTCAAATATTATGTGCGTATTACAAGTTAATTTATCACTTGCTTCGGTGAAGGAAAACATCGTGAGGAAACCTGCACACCGGAGAGTTCTCTACAAAGTTCTCGAAGGTGTGTGAAGTCTACCAATCCGCACTTGGCCAGCGTGGTAGACTATGGCCTAATACCCCTCACATTGTGAGAGGAGACCCTGAGCCCAGCAGTGGGACAATTATGGGTTGTTGCTTTGCTTTTTAAATCCACCTTTGCATACGCAGTTTCATTACTAACTAGATAACGTCAATCAGGAAAGAACGATAGCTATCTAACGATAAAGAAGTGCAAAGCGTGCCCGCCAAAGCACGTACGGCCACTCATCACCAATCATCACCACCAATCATCATCCAATTATCACCACTTTGCAGTTTAATTAGGTCAAGTAATAATCATAATGATTATTACCAATTCATAATGTCGATTCTGAAATAGGTCATGTTTTCAACACATTTCCCCAAATTTCCAAATCGTCCACGAATTTCAGTTTATCGATAACGGAAGTCGGGAAGATTAACTTTGGCACGAATTTCTCATAAACGTTTTAGGCCATCGATAAGAATGGAGTAGGGGCGTCACTAAATTTGCTTACACCATTTTTGTTTATTGACCTTATATTACGTGTTATTAAGTTAGTATTAGTCTACTTTGCAACAATCCGCGTTTAACATGTATGATGGTATATACTTTAAAACATGCGTGGCACCTCCCTCCCTCCCACAACGGAAACATGCACTACAATAATTAAACGTATATACCAACATACATACCAGCACCAACACGTGTTTCGCCCCGAAACGGAGCATCATCAGGGTAAGTTGACTCTACGAGGGTTAGTCGGAACTCGACTAACAATGGATTTCCGCAAAGTAACGCCTGATAATATTAACTTTATATTACGTGGTTTTATTGTGGTTACATTTACGATCATACGAGTACTAAGTAATCCATAAGTGGAGAAAGTTTTTATGTTAATTGCTGACAAATGACCCTACGACGTTGCCACCATTGCATTAGGCAGTTTTGTACACCTGGTGTTTGTACTTGAAGCATGCTTTTATTTTTTCATAATTATTAAAGTTGTTCTGTTTTTTCGGACCAAAACGAAACACGTAAAATTATTTCACGAGAGATTCCAGAAGGTTACAGTTCACGCACACTACTGAATTATGGTTTGCACAAAATACATAATCTGATTTTTACTCAAAACAACTCAAAAACTACTCGTCAGATCTAGCTCAAATTTAAGTGGGACTATGACAAGCTTTCGATTAAGAAAAGAATCATAAAATCAGTTTACCCAGTCGAAAGTTCTGAGGTAATAAACATAAAAAAATACAGTCGAATTTGGATACCCCCTCCTTTTTTGAAGTCGGTTAAAAATTATCCGGAGATCCTATCTGATAATAATCATTGCTTTGAAAAGTTAACAAGCAACTGCGCCGTAGTCTTCCAGCTTCAGTAGAGCAAGTGTCGAAAGTTTCCATGCCACCTGAACGCCTCCGACATGGCTTATAAAATGTTACATTAACAATGAGAATCGAAAGCTTTACGTGTCTTCCGAAGCACAGAAGCTCACAAGAAATATTAACACTAGCGCACAGCCGACTAGCGATTGCGCCTGTTTTTCCTTCACTCGGTCTATCATTTCGGGTGACCAAGCCGCCGGGTTTTAAGCAGTCCGGCCAGACATAAGTACCGATAAAAAGGCGTCAAAATATAAGCTTAATATACTGCTAAAGCAATATAATTTATCAATGTATCATAAATTTGGTTATTGTGAAAGATTTTCCGACTAGGTGTTGGCCAATAACTTACACAATTACCATAGGGCTTGGTGAAATATCCAGGTCTTTTAAATTCTGAGGATTAACATTTTAAAGTTTGTTGCGTATAAGTTTCCATTATTTTAAAATACTAATAAAAAGAGCCCTTAATAATCATGTACGCAATCTAACACCTAAATTTCAGATTCGTTTCGCTGTTCAATGAAGGTCCCTTAAATCCCATAATAATAATTGAAAAACAAAATACAAAACTAAAGTGCGAAATATTTTCAAAAACGTTCTCTCTAACGAGAAGTCTCGTTCGGTCAACGCGCTAATTTTGATTTGAGTAATTAATATGTAACTGCGTCGGCAGTGGGAAAGCTCACCTGAAGACGACGGTGAGGCGGGCGCCGCCCTACACGAGGTGATGCAAGGCAGTCTTACGCGCGCCGCGCGACCGTCATCACGTCTGTATTGCTGCGAACTCGTATGCAACTCACGTAATGAATGTTCGAACTTCGCGACCATAAAGTTAAACTAATCAGACCTAAGTGTTATGACTTAAGTGCAGGTGTGTAGGAATGGACTATGCGTGCGAACAGGTGAATTTTTTGTATTGTTGGGTTTAGAAGCCTTATGTTTTCATTAATATTCTCTAAGTTTACTTTAGTTAACTAAGTGTTAAGTTGAGCTGTTGAGTTGGTTGCACTTGCTAGAAGTTGTCTAAGTGGGTTAGAACTTCACACTACGAAATTGGGGGCTGCTATCTTAGCTCGATGCTGGTCTGTCGGTGTAGGGCACTGAAACTTGAGCTGTGTAAACAAGGAACGTCGCTTTGTTGAGCCAGTATCGTTGTGAATGAAGGCTTTGATTGTGCTGTTTACTAGCAAACACTGGACGAAATTAATTATAGGTTACGTAGCATGGACTCTGATTGACGTGAACTATCTTAGTGTTTATGTTGTTAGGTTGTACCATCAAAATTCATTCAATTCATCAATTCAATAATATCATCAAAAAGGATTTTCTGTGACAGGGATAAAATTCATCATCGTTTTCAAATTATATTAGATTGTGGCGTTATTACGTGACTGTATCTGTTGTTCGCACTACTGTTTATTTAAAAAAATTTCTTCTATAAACACTTAAGTAGTTAGTCATAAAGAGAATACATAATGATACGCATTCTATGTCCATCAGTTCACGGTGGGAAAAAGTGACAGCATAAACTGCATTCAAGATGTCTACATGATCAATGACAGTAGGAATAATTAGAAACGTACAATTCTGCCCATTAATATTAGGTGAATGCTAACATTATAATTATTGTTATCAGATTATTGCAAAGTATAGACTACTAACTTAGCAATCAATTTGCTTTATTATTCCCATGTTTTTGTTTAATAAGATAATATTTAACCTTAACGTCGTCACTCGGCAAAATTTATTTACTTTAATTACAATGTTTTTAGTGTATCGCAAAAAATGTTTGGAAATAATTCGTTTCGTATAACCCAGACCGAGCAATTTATAGACCTAATATTTACACGTCTCCAACTTTATGGCGGATAATTCGCTACGGTTCAAGATATAGAGCAATAACACTCGTTATATAAACTTTAGTTGATAAACAATCATGCAACTCGTTGGAAAGTTTAGTTGCGATGTTGAAGGAACGTTAATCAACTTTAGAACTCTGTCCTTTTTGACATGAAAGTTGGAACGCTCATGACTAACTCATTAGCGCTGCTCGGATCTCTTATAGAGCACATATTATTTTAAAAGACATTTCTTTTGATTACTTTTCATTAGATTACAGGACATATTACATTTATTTTTTTCTTTTTGTAAATGGCTGTCTTAAGTAAACGAGCGCATATCTGATGGCTAGTTTATTGTCGCCCATGGACATTGGACATCAATAACAACGTAGACTTGGCCGATGCGTTGGCCGCCAAGAGAGAAAAAAAAGATAGAAAAAAAAACCGCCTGTTATCAAAAAAACTATCATGATATCCTTATGGTGAGCTGTTTTATTTGATACCCGTTTAACTAGCATTATTCGATATGTTTTTATTTTTTGATACTTCAAATAATGGCATCTCACAGCTGCCACATTTGTTTTTTTTTTTTAATTTTACTTATCTAAGAATACTTGGGTTATTAAGCCGAATCTTAACTATATATATAAATAAACTATATAAATCCGTTCAGCGGTTTGGAAGATATGAGGTAATAAAGAATATTACATGTATACATACAAACATACACGATATGCGCGAAAAACATTACCCTTCTTTGACAGTCGGGTAATAAAAGACGTTTCTGCTTGGAAATGATTTTGCATAAAGTTTGTATGTAGGTCATTGTATGTAAGTAGGTATGTACAATGTAATAGTAAGTAAGTGTTATCTGTGACTCTGAGTAGGAAAAAACATGGGAGTACTTGTCGCTTAATTATTGTTCTTCGAGGTTCTCTCACTATGGGGATTTTTTGAAGTAATGACATTATGTCGCTCATATTTGTAAAAACTAAGTAAATCTTTTCAACACCTAATTTCTAACCTACCAATCTAAACTAATATTATAAAGAGGAAAGTTTTTTTTGTTTACAATATGTGAAAGATTGTGAGGATATTCTCTTTTACACAAAAAACTATTCAAGGGATTTTCATGTACACAGGTAAAGCATGATTTAGAATAGGATATAGGATACTTCTTATGCCAGAAAACACGGATAAATTGCCATTAATTAATATTTTTGCTATCATCTTTCCTCTTTTTATACTTATTGTACAATAAATAAACGCAATTAATAAACTCACACCCCCGCAGTAGTTTGTCGCGGGTGCCATGGACAACACATATATACACCGTGTTCCTGACGTTGTGCACAAACTTCGGCCTGATATTCAGCCCATTAAATTGGTCATCTTTCGTTATGGATTCATTATTGAAATTTTTTTTTTTTTTTTTTTTTTGTATCTTATTTTTTAAATTTATTTTTGAAATTTTATTTCTTAAATTGTCGTCAAATAGCGAGAGGTGTAAATGTAAGAAAGATTTTTTTATTATTTCGATCGTGGCTTCTTCGAGACGAGAAGCTCTCCGTCAAAATGGGCCTTTATTGATACGTCAAGCCAATAATGACATGACATTTAAAATGAAACAATAGTTTGAATGATTATGACCGTACTGACCGGCAACATAGCACAAATAAAGACTCTTTTACAATGTACACCCATATTAAATGGAATTACCAATAACTTAAAAACTAAGCTTTATAATGCACTAGTAGGGGAGCGGGGGGCACGTTGTTGCATGGGTAAGAAGTTACACGCCTTTTTTACCGGGATTTTAAACTCTTTAGTGGACATAATTGGACTCATTTGTTTTCTTATAACATCGTGCATTACATAAAAACGATCAGTGACCCACCAAGCGCCAAGCTGCTAGGTTGTGTGCATGTGTCTGGATTTCAACCAAGAAAGTAAAAAAATCTGTTACGAAATTTTTGATTCCTGATGTCTACATTTTTTATTTTCTCAAAATTCTTAACCTTGAACGTTCATAATATATCCACCTTTAATTTGGATTATTGTTTTTTTCTACTATCGATATCCATTAATGGTGACCTCAATTTATATTAAAAAACGTGCCATGGGGCAGGTAGTTACAATTTTTTGGGGTAAGTTGTTACATGTCGTATAGGCAAATTCCCTGTGTGCCGGTTAGGCACACCTGAAAAGACTCATTAAAAAAGGGTATGAAGAAAAAGTGGCCAAGTCCTCGAAAATGAGCGGAGAAGGAAAAGATAAGGTGAAGAAAAAAATTTTGGTTTCCGATTCATATTCTGATACTGATGAATGGTTTTGGTTGATGTGTAGCGAAAGTTACAGCACCTCTAAAAAAGAAGATTGGGTAGAATGTTTAGAATGCAAAATGTGGCCCATGTCAAATGTGTAACGGGAAACATTCACTTATTCATTTGCATTAATTGCAATTCTGCTGAAGACTAATTTAATATTAGTATGTTATGGATATCGTTACCTACCTCTATATAAATAACTATATATTTTTCTATAATATAAGTGCCTTAAAAATTTTAGAATCCAATGTATTTTAGTTTGCTATAATCTAAATTTTACTAACAAAAAATAACCGACTTCAAAGTTACTCAAAAACTACTTGTCAGATCTCGTTCAAATTTATGTGGAACCACATGACCTGCTTTCGATTAAGATTTGAAATAATAATAAAAATGATTTATAATTGATGATTTTGTTTATTTATCTACCGTAACATCATGCCCCGAAGATGTAACAACTAACCCCGAATCGGGGGTTAGTTGTTACAATCGACTTTTTTGGTTAAATTGTTCATTGTGAAAAAATTGCATACATTTTAATAACTTTTCAATCATATTTTAATAGCTGAATAGACATAGTAACGATAAAAGCAATCAAATATATAAATTATTTGATAGCTTTTGTCGTATTGACAATTGTCTAAAAATTGTAACAACGTTCCCCCCGCTCCCCTACCTGTATAAGATATGTTTAGTAAATGCTATAGAATCATTTGGTAAAGTTTGTGCACAACCTCAAAAAAACCCTGTATATAACACATCACACTGAGTACAAATATTTATCTGTCACATAAATATCTGCCCCGGCCGGGAATCGAACCCGGGAACCCGCCACTTCGCAGGCAGGTTCACTACCAACTAGGCTACAGGGTCGTCCAATATCATTGTTATAGGCCTTTAACCCACTTTAACACTTTAACCCACTTCAAAAAAGAATACCTCCTGTATTCAATTCGACTGTATTTTTTTTATATTTGTTACCTCAGAACTTTCGACTGGGTGAACCGATTTGGATGATTCTTTTTTTAATCGAACGCTGGTGCTCGTCATGTGGCCCTTACACCCTTACACCTGAAGAGTAGTTTTTGACTTATTTTGAAGTCGATTATTTTTTTTCAAGAATTATAATGTTTTATTTTATATTATTACTCGTGTTCGAAAAATTCCCTGACAGAATATAGCAAATAACCGAGAGAATAATTGTTCTGGCCATCGGAATTTCACTCTGCCCTGCGGTGTAGAACAACCAAACGAAAATTAAAACTTTTTGTAATTCAGAATTAAAATTGTGAGCCGAAATATTTGTTCGGGTCAGCTCCGTTCTAGTACACTTTGAGTCTTGCACTTGTGTTTATTAGCGAGTCTGATGTATATTATTAGATGTTAATGAATTGCAACCATAATTATTAATGTTAACCACATTCCAAACGCAACAAAACCACAATTCGATTCCTTCGATTCCGATCCATTCGATTCGAAATAAAAATGTTAATTCAATGAATATTAACATTAAAATGTTGAAACGGCAACAAAAATGATAAACGTGGTTTCTCTCGTGGTAACATTGATATGGTCGCTATTGTCTACACGGTCAATGTAATACAAAATGTGGTTCACGCGATAAAATTATACATTTTAATACAAATTTGCCTCCACTCATGTAATTATGGCTGTGGTTTATCTAAATCTGATTGACATACATATAAGAGTGTGAAATAAAATCGAAATATCGTTAACTTTTTTGTAAATAGTCAATAAACGAGGAGACATCATAATAATATAATATTAAAAGTCCTCATAGCGCTGATTCACTAGTACCGGTAAAAGGCATCTTGAACGCATTTCTGGCTATAGGAGACGGGGTAAGTCGCATAATACTGGCTCCTTGATACTAAATTTTAATAAACGTGCGAGTTAAACTTGCTTGGAGAGGCTTCCGTACGTTGATTATTATATGGGTATTCACCGTTATTTTTCTATTTTATTTATTTTTGCCGTTTTTTTAAGACCATAGACTTCATTCCATAGACGGTTTTCCCATAGACCATAGACGGTTTTCCTGTAATATTTAAGTAAAGAACTATTCTTTGTATTTTTTTCAAAAGGGGGGGGGAGGGGGGGATAGCCAATTTTCTTCAATTTTCGTCTTAAACTTTCGTCCTTTCCTAAATATACGTAGTTTTGAAGTAATCCATTGTAGAACTAAAACAAAAGTATATTTGAAATTCTTATAATAATACCTTTCATTTGACATGCCACACGATACGGTTTGCAAAACAGTTGTTTTTTTTTTAATTTTGATTGGGGTCATTTTTTAAAGTTTATTTGTTTTCTTTATACTTTCGTCTTTGGGTCACAAAAAAACACATGAGTATCAAACAACTCATTTGGTCCAGTACTTTGAAAATTGGCTATGAAGGGCGGTCGCCCAGATACACGAGTGATCCTATAAGGGTTCCGTTTTTCGTTTGGAACCCTAAAAATGTTGAAATTAAAATGATTATTGTTTTATGACCTATTGTGTTCTTTGTAACTTAATTGATATGATTGGCAGCAAAAAAAGTCGTCAATATGTACAGTTGTATCACATCACACATGTATTCAGACAGAATACAATAACAGGTTTTGGCCCCTTGTAAGCCTTATTTCATCGGTACAGATACCTACTGCTGAATTCAGAAGAATTTTATATTTATCCTAAATGTTGCGTTCGAACAAAGTTATAGCGATGAAAAGCTGCATAATGAAGTCAAGCGACACCTTTACCGATAAAATGATTCAGTTGATTTATAGTTTTTGATTTTTGTTTTTGATTTTTTATTTTGAACAGAATAAATTATGAAAAAATGCATTTTTGTAAGTATTTCGCATTGGAATCAAGTAACATTGGCATGAATCAATTTATTATCACGACGAAAATCACACAATCTATCATAGTTTTCAGTTGTGATGTATCACTATGTATCAGATGTATGTTCGATTGTTTTTCTGTATATTGTGATTTGTATTATTAAATACTGAATGTTGCTGTAATCAAATAACAGTGCTGAATAGCTGTATAATTACGTCAAGCGTCACAAACCGAGGTCGTGGGTACATATTTCAAGTTAAAGGATATTGTTTGTATTGAGATCCCGTCTTTTTGCGTCATTGGGTTATTGGTATAGTAATAATATTAATATTAATTTTAATATTTGTCTGTTTGTACGTTTGTTTCCTCTCATCTCATAAACGGCAAAACGATTTGAATACGATTTGTCACCGATGTAGTTACTAATTGTAACAAGCTTGAGATAACATTTTATAAAAGACTACGTCAATTTCAAGAATATTACTATGTTTATTGCCATGGATCTTATGTCGTGTTTCCATTATATTATGTTTAAAAGATGTAATGTAGGTTGACAAGGCTTTGTAAGAAAGGAGGATAATATTTGACAAGGACATACATGTCATGACATACGATGTCCTGCCAACTTCACTGTCGTTGATATATTAATTTCACCAATATCCGGGACACATGAATTATCTGGAGCATTTTTGTACGTCTAAAATATTTTGGGTAAGGTAAGGCTGTGTCAATTCCATTTAAAGTAATTTTTAAAACTCTCTACTTAAAAGACTTAGGTAAGAACTGTATTTTACTGACCTGATAATAAATATTTGAGGCTGAACGACACCAAAGCATGGCTGGGTTTAGCTAGTTCACAGATTACTTAGTAATAAAGTTAAAAGTTGAAGAATAACTGACTCAAATTATGATAAATTTTCGAATAATTAAAATAATAATGTTTTCTTGAATAGTAAAATGGCAAAAATGGCAGAAAAGATGGCAGTTAGCATTTCTCTATCAGACTTTAATGTAATAAAAATCAAATAAAAGTATAAAAACACTTCTCTGAGGGTACTTCGTATTATAACAATAAAAGTACCTACTAAGCAATTCTGTACGTAAAATCAAATGATATACCTACTCTATGTAATTCTAAAGATAAAAGACTGAATAAAAACCATAGAAACGTCGAGAATCATAAAGTCTTGTCGCAATCGTAATTTAATAAGGTTTTATAGTCCCCATCAAGGGATACGTTTTTATTTCATGTATGAATAATATTAGTTCAGTTAGCATTGGTTTCAACGTCGATTTGTTAAAATGGGTTTTCAATTTCTGCATATTGAAATATTAAAGTTGCTTAATAATTAATTACATTATAATTTTATATGGAACACCGAGTTAAAAGTGCGGGTCACGTGACTATGTGTCTATGGAGTTGCTCTTTCCTTGGACAATGGTGTCGTAGAATATTACGTCTCACGCCTGCGAATCGCAAGTTTTTCCTTTGAAAGTTTTGTTTCGTTTTATGAGATGATCTTAAAAATCAGAATATATATTATATTTATTTATTTATTTAAAACTTTATTATACCTTATAAAAATGGTACAACAGGTGGCCTTAATGCTAGAAGCATTCTCTGCCAGCCGACCTTAGGGAAAACAGAGACATCGAAGGCGGTATATAATAAAGAGATGATAAATAAAGCAAAAATAATAACTAAATCTAATATTTATATTGAAGGTATGTATAAAAGTAAATAGAATTATATATATATATATATAATATATACATATTTAATACTAATAATATATACATATATATATAATATATATATGTATATATTATATATATATATATATGTATGTATAAAAAGAGAATAGTAGAATATGTATAAAATAAGTAGAGAAAAAAAAACTACGATACTATATAGACGATAGACTAAATTAGCGAAATAACTTACATAAAACTAAGTCCCCATTGCTTCAACTAATAAACTGTGACTTTCATGTGAAGGCTTGCTTAGTAGTAGCCTTTCTTATGTCATCCGGGAGGGCATTCCAAAGCCGAGTTGTATGTATAGCAAAAGAGTTGGAAAGGAAACCGGATCGGTGAAGTGGAATTGACAAAGCAAGAGAATCGGAAGATCGAAGTTGCCGTTCATGATCATTGCAAAGATACTGAAACTTTTGTTTCAGATATCTTGGGGATGAGGGGTCAAATAATACAGTATAAAGAGTGTTAAGTGATCTAATCTGTCTGCGCTCACGAATTGGGAGCCATTTAAGCTGGCGACGATGGGAAGAGATGTGGTCGAATTTGCGCAGGCAGTAGATAAAGCGAACAGCGTAATTAATGAGGCGATCTAACTTATTGAGAAAGTCTCCACACATGTCGGAGCAACACACATCAGCATAGTCTATAATTGGGAAAATGAGACTTTGCACCAGAGTGACTTTTACCCGAATAGGAAGAAAGTTCCGAAGGCGATTGAGGCTGCGTAACGTGGCGTATACCGACCGGCAAGTCTCACTGACGTGAACTGACCAACTCAGTGTAGAATCAATGTGCAATCCAAGATCTTTGACAGAAGTTGCGTATGGAATGATAGAATCGTTAAGTACGACAGGTGATATAGATGCTAGGTCTAATTTCGCCAATTGCTTGGGGCTACCAATTATAATAGCCTGGCATTTAGAAGAGTTTACTTTGATGCCGTACCTAAGAGACCATTGACTTACACTGTGGAGGTTTCTATTGATAGTGGTTACAGCTTCACTAATGCTATTCGCGTCCGCTTGTGCATAGACCTGCAGGTCATCCGCATACAGATGATAGGAGCAGTCAAGTGAATAAGTAAGGAAATTTATATAGACAGCGAAGAGAAGAGGAGACAGTATCCCACCTTGAGGTACGCCAGTAGTAAGATCAAACCAGTCCGAAAGAGTGCGTTTAACTCGAACTGCCTGACCTTGAAGGTAAGAAGAGAACCAGTCTAGTGTCGTGGGAGAGAACCTGAAATGCTGTAATGCGGCAAGGAGGATATCGTGATCCACCATGTTGAAGGCATTAGAGAAATCAATGAGAACGAGAACAGTGACCAACTTATTCTCCATGCCATCTCGAATATCATCGATTACCTTGAGGAGAGCAGTAGTAGTGCTATGACCAGACCGAAATCCGGACTGAAAGGGACTAAGAAGATTGTTGCTAAAAAGGAAAGAGGATACTTGTTTATGAACAGCGGCTTCAAGAATTTTTGAAAGGAAGGGTAAGATAGATATTGGCCTGAAATTTTGGAGGTTGCAGGGGTTTGATATTTTAGGAAGTGGGATAATGTAGGCTTTACGCCAGATAGTAGGAAAGACCCCTGAAGATAAAGATTCATTGATGATGTATGTGATGGTGGATGCAAATTGGTCTAATAAAGGAGTAATCATTGATCTACTGACATCATCATAGCCGACTGCATTAGATTTAAGGTTGGACACCATTTTTTTTGTTTCAACCACCGACACTGGAGAAAAGCAAAACATTTCTATATCAGGTTTTGCCATGGAAGAAATCTCTGAAATGGTCAAGGCTTTAACAGAAGGACATAAAGAGGAAGACGAACAAAAGTGACGATTTAAGGTATTAAGAGGAAAGGAAGTTGATACAGGCTGGGACTGTTTTTTACCATAGCCTAACGTGTTGAGAAACTTCCATATGTCTGCAGAAGAGGCATTTGAAACTTGTTCATAAAAATATCTACGTTTGGCTGCTCGCACCATCTGGTTGCAGCGGTTACGTGCGGCTTTGTATGTACTCCAGTTATCACTGCTCCTGTTGCGTTTGAATGACCTAAAAGCTTTGTCTCGACGAGCCATAGCCATGCAAACTCCACGTGTTATCCAAGGAGCCGGAGAGTGTTTTAATTTTATGGATCTCAGTGGCGCATGACGATCGTACAGCTTCAGAATAGAGAGGTTTAATGTATTAATTTTGTCATCCACTGTAGGAGCGGCAGCCACAGAAGCCCAGTCAATTTTGGCAGCATCATCGGTGAGTGACTTAGCATTGATTCTCGCGAAAGCACGCAACCACACGACTTCAGGGGTTACTTTGGGAGGCCTCAATTTATAAGATAAAAAAATCAGGTCGTGCTTTGAGAATCCGGGAGCTGGTAATTGACCATGTTGAGATACATGAGAAGAGGAAGAGGTGATTATTAGATCGAGCAGGGTATCTGGGACGTCAATATTATGATGAGTAGGCGAAGAAGATAGAATAGAAAGATTGAGAGTGGTTATAATATTTTTTAATTTAATGCTACGAGATGTATCACTTAATAGATCGGTATTGAAGTCGCCCATGATTATAAGATGTGTGTACTCCGAAGATAGTGGCCCCAAGACTTGCTCAATATTGGAAAAGTAATCGATGCCTGGTGGACAGTAAACAACACCAAGCACGGCTTTAGCGCGCCCAACCCGGACTTCAACAAAAAGGTACTCACTACTTGCAGAGTAAAGGGAGGGAGAGGCAGCAATTACCGTATAAGCAATATCACTGCGGAGATAGATTGCTACTCCACCGCCTCCCTTACCTGTGCGGTCATTTCTTATCAACTTAAAGCCCGAAAGACAATAACAAGTAGAATCAAGATTCGGTTTTAACCAACTTTCGGAAATTAGGATAGCGTGAATATGGGAAGTGGAAGAGAAAGTGTCGAGACGGTCAGAAAAATGGGAAGGTATGCTTTGGGCATTCAGGTGGCAAACGTTGAAGGAGGAAGGATAAAGAACAAAAGAGCTCTGTAACAGGTCGCGAAGAGTCACTGGATCATTAAAACTATCGCTCAAGTTAGAAGAGCTAATTGAGCTACAAGCTGAATAAAAACTATCGTCGTCAGACATACTACTTAAATAAGTAAATAAAACAAGACTAAATATATATATAAAATATAAATTATAATTATACTTATCGTCGACTGAACACATTCTACAATAATTCGAGTACTCACAATATTTATTTTGTATTCCGATATTTCGATCCAGTTGCATGAGTCGTGGTCACGGATGAACTGCGGTGGCACGTAGAAACTTTTGAAAGGATGACAGGTGACATTTGACACTAGTACGTAAACTTATCAACTTTCCGTCTAGTTCGATTTTGCGTTTTGTTAACCATATTAGTTACGACACGCTTATACCTACTTGTATTATAGTAGAATGTATAATAATAATAGGTATGTGTATAGGAGAAGAGAATTAAAAAAAAGAAATTGTGGCAATTAAAAGATTGTTAATCTTAAGGTTCTTCATGGATCAGTATAAATTTGTGGGACCAATCCGGAAGCTCTTCTAAAATAACGCTAGAATTCTCCAAAAAAGAGAGTTAAAGTGGATTCATATCAGGATATTCATACAGTTTTATCATACGTTTTACACAATTAAACATTATCGATTACACACTCGTTTATTTGTTGTCATTAATTCCCTTTTAATTTAACAAGATTCATTCGTTCATTAATTCTCCGCTCGTTATCGTTGATTCGACGTCAAACTATTTCATTGTTTTTTTCTGTTTTATGCTTCAATTTTTACATAATATGCTTCGCAACATCATCACGTAAGACCTCTTAAAAGGTACGATATAGAGAACGTTGTCTCCTAAACTATATTAGCGCTTCGGCACTCGCTACGGGTCGTTGAGCTTCTTTGATGAAGGATTTGCTTCTTGAAAGCTTTTGTTAAATTTTTCTAGGAAAATTCACTTTTAAAATAAATAGAAAGTGCCTTTCAATGGATACAGTCAGCGGACAGAAATCGTGGCAGATTCATTTGGCGGCTTATTTTCAACGACCACTCCATGGTAGGAAGAAAAAGCAAAGGAATTTGTTGGGGGTAAAATTTCTGAATCCGACGTCGCATTAAATTTAATTGACGTCGCAACTATGCAGGGTTGACAGCGTAACTATTTTCCAAATCGCAACGACACGCTTATTTTGTATTCCCTTCGAATTTGCAAAACTTGACTAAATATACTTTGGCCATAAATGAGGGACTATGTACTTTGTTTCAGGTGTTCCTTGTGTCCTCAAGCGCACCGCTGCTAAAAGAGCCCTGAATTATTCATCGGCATATTTAACCGCGTCCCAAACATCAGCCGTGCGTGATACTACACATTACACCGAATTTCTATAATGCCAAAAATATTATCTTCAAAACTTTTACAGAAAAGAATTTATACAGTGATAACAAAGGTTAAAAAAGCTTTGTTTATGATGTTTATAATAAAACGAATAACATTGTTGAAATAAACAGTTTAGTTAACGACGATATAATTGATAATAAAAATTACGATATTTCCTAAAACATCTTTAAATGAAATTTAAGAGTATTACTTGCAGTAAAATTTGCCTGTAAATCATGGTTCGTTATCAAGGAACTGTAAAGTTGGACCTGTCGAATAAAATATGGAAAGTTAATAACTATTACGAAAGGCAAATGAACTGAAACTTAGTGAAGTGAAGTAGTTTGAGGAGCATAATTTAGAATGTTATGACAGTAAAGTGACTGAATCAAGTGTAAAAATGTTAAGAGAATTCATAACTGTTTAGGCGTAATGTTTTAAAAAGCTGGCCAAATTAGATTAAAACAGTAAAAGGACGATAAAATAAAAATAAATGATCAAAAATGCCGTGGACTTCGGGAGGGCGGATAATAAGGTGTGCGCTGAAGCATGCAATTATCGCCCTGATGTCTGCCGTATTAATCGCCGCCTCAGGGGAATGGACAGAAGACGCCGAAGATTTAGGTGAGTCTAGTTTTCTCGTAGTTTTCTCTGTTTAGATTACTAAGTCTTTTGTCTACTTAAACACTATTTTCAACAATTTGTGCTAATTTAGTTGTGTCGTCATCGTTTTGTGTTTGCATTAAAAGTAAATTGTTTTAGTATTTGACCATTTTTAATGGTGCTATTTTAATAGAAGGAGAACAGAAAACATGTAGCAAAATATATTTCCGCAGATATGAAAAGAGTGATTTTCAAGATGGTTCAATATGATTTCATTTAATATACGTATAATATTTTAAATATATAATTTTTATTTTTAACGTTTATCATAGTATAACTTGACACTTTATTGACTCTCTCTTTCTAACGATAATTATTTGCAAAAGATGTTTATCGAAGAAAGTAATGTGATAAATAGGAATAATTTAAATAATTTAAATTTATCCCTCAATTGATATCACGAGCGCTGAGTTTGTTTGTAGAGACATTAATCTATTATTAAAACCTAAACATTTTGCTTTTTTGCAACTCTGTAAACAATATTGTTTTTTAATAGATATTTTTATGTGTTTTGTATTTTGAATGAAGATTCCGCAAAATTTTAGCCGGTTTACTTAATTAATTTATTACTACATATTCTAGAAAATAATTTCTTAGAAACGTATTTTAACGAATACTATTTTAATTCTTAGAATTCAAACGTCTTTAATTTCCAAGGTGTAAATTAAAATGTACTACTACAGTTTATTAACTGTATGAAATATGTAAGAACCAATAGCGACTTATAATAACTAATTGTCAGTTTTCGTTATTAAGTTTAAAACAGTGAACATATTTTATTTCCCTTGTTTTTTTATTTTATTTTACTCGCTAAGCGAGTAATGTCTGCATCGAATAAATACTCATTGGGTCCGTAAAAGTTTGCCGTATGTCATTACTTCCCAGAATTCGATCCTTGTTAGCAACGCTATCGAATGGTTTAATAATACAAGGTGAGTTTTTTTTCAAAATCAACGGGTTCGATTCCTGGCCAGATATACTAATTTTTCAAAAATCTAATGATGCAGTTTTATTTTGCATCAAAATCCCAGACTCCTTTGACCATTTTTCGCTATTCGTCATAGTTTCGAATTTGGCCATCCACGCACACTTGAATTTAGCCTGTAGGTATATCGAGTTTTCTATTGCAAGTAACTTTTGCAAAGTTTCTGGCAAAACTTTGTGATTAACATTAAGTAGTAGAAGACTGATTGTAGTGAGTGCAGAGTGCTGCAAATGCTGTGATAACTATGAGTGCCATTTTTATGTAAAGAAATGAGTGGAAAAGACACTGCTATCTTTAACTCAAACTACTCAACAAATTTTTGGCTTCAGTCGGTCAATTGAGCACTGCCCACTGGGTCCACCAACCTCCATTCCAATGCAGATTGGTGGAACGGTTGAGGCTAAAGTACTGACATCAGGGCTTGATGTGTCGTCCATGGACTTCAGCGATAGAAAAGGCATGGAAAGAAAAGAGAGAAAAAAAAGAAAGACAGAATTGGCCTTCAAGCCCCCAGCCGAAAACGACTGTTTGGCGGCTGACTCAAGCAAGAGGGTGGTAGCTATCCAGGCGGACCCCACTGTATAAAAAAAATCAGCTAGCAACACAAAAATTCGATATACAAACTGGTCCATCATTAAAATACTACTGCTAGTATTGCAAGCGCAAGTTTTGCGAGGGAACAACAGAAAGCAGAACAATTTACATTTTTATTTCGAAAACTACTATCGGTTACGAACAACACTTTGAATTCCCTCGGCTTTAAACAGAACAATCTTTGATCGGTTCGCTGTCTATTTCCATACATAGAGGTTGGTGTTCAGTATAATTCTAGCTGAAATCTTTAGAGCTTGTATTCGTAGTATTGTTATAAAAATAATTAATCGACTTCAAGAAAAGTTACCTAAGAACTTCGTCGTCAACCGACTTCGAAAATTCTTTTTTATTTGGAAGACTATATTACCGAGAGTTCCCATATTTATCAAAATTATTTTTGATAATTGGAGCACTGGAGCAGCGTAGGAGTATGCTCTAAGCTTCTTCAATAGAAGAGACTCGTGCTTTGTATCGGGCCATAATGTGTTGAAGCCAGCCAGCCAAAATAATGTTGATTTTAGAAGAAAAGAAGACCCTTATCTTTCCAGAAGGAGAAAGAACGGAAAAAATACTATCTACTAGCTAAGATTCCCGCTTTTTGTGCTATAAACGCGTAGGTGATGTTTTAGGTGTAAAGGATGATGACTACGGTGTCCAGTCATCATCAGATGGACAGTTCTCTATGTTAAACAAAAAACCAAACTAAACTATACGTGTAGACGATTTTTAAGTAGACATTTCGAAGATTTCTGTCAGGAAACGCTCTGGCGTCGCTCCAATTTCTTTGTCTTGTCAAGGCCATTTCAAGTGCCATCGATGTAGATACTTCCATTATTGGATGAATTTACCTTTCGAGTTTCAACAAATTTATATTTCTATCTGAGACCGAACGCTTCGCGTTTAAGTGGGTATATTTCCATTCTTTGCTTTGTTCAGTTTGTTTAAATCGACTCAAATTACTGTGTGTCGACTTTTTGATAATAGATTTAAAGTTGTTATGAATAGTTTTTAGGGTTCCGAAATCCGAAGTACAACCAGAACCCTTATAGTTTCGTCATGTCCGTCCGTCCGTATGTCCGTCTGTCTGTCCGAAGCAAAGCGCCGAGACCCTTAGTACTAGGAAGTTGTAATTTGGCATGGATATAGGTACATATTAAATAAAGCTCTCGAATCGAAGAATAAAATATTGAAAAACAATTTTTTTAGGGTATCTCCCCTACAGGTAACGTGAGGATGAATTTTTTATTCTTCGAGTACCCTATAGTGTGGAGTATCGTTGAAAAGATCTTCCAAAAATATTATGGGTCTTCTCAAACCATTTTCCAAACGTTTGGATATACCAGTGATTAATTGCCAGCGACAAAAGCAACACGAATTATATATACAGCAATTAGAGAAATAGTTGCCGAAATAATTGCCGCAATTTTTATAGATTGCTCCAGATTGCTCCATTACGTTTGGCGATAGTTGCCGGGCAATGATTGCTTAAAAAATTGCTTGTGTAACTTCACCTTCAGGAACAATGTATATAATTATATTCGTTATATTATTTATGCTGAAGTGTAATGCAAAGAAACTGCGCGTCTCATAAAAATTCAGCATTCGTATATAATGCACCAAATATGAATTCGTGCGGCAAGTTTTGCCAATTTCTGAACACTCTTGCGGTAAAATATTTTGAACCAGTAGAAATGGTAAAAACATCTCAAATGTGAATAGTTGGAATAAATAGTTTAGTGTGAATAAATATTTTGATTTTTTTTTTCAAATACGAACTGTTGAAATCTGAATCAAAATTGCAAGTATCTTTTAATATTGAAAGTTGGTATTCTGGAAATATTTGTACACCTTTTTAAGAAAAATGTATGCACGTAGGATTCTAAGGTTTAGTATAGTTAAAGTTTATGCGGAGAAGAAGTGCAGAAAGCTATTTTTTTTAATTATATAATTTTACAAACACATTTTTTAAAGAAAATCCATCCATCCATCAGCCCATGAAGGTCCACTTCTGGACATAGGCCTCCCCTAACTCCCGCCACTCTCACCGGTCCTGAGCCTTTTGAATCCAGCGGATTCTCACTGTCTTCTTCAAGAATCTTTCTATCCCAACGGTCGGTCCGGCAAGCCCATTGCCACTTAATCCATCTTATGTGCTGAGCTATGTCGGTTATCTTTGTTCGTCTACGGATTTCGTCATTTCTGACGCGATCACTCACGTAGAGAAATATCGAGCATAGCTCTCTCCATATCTTGCAGTGCGACTTTGAGCTTGTGGATAAGGCCAATATTTCTATAGGCCGTATGTCATCACTGGCAACATACAGAGCTCGAACACATTCGACTTCAAGCACTGAGGTAGTGTTTTGGAAGACAATATATGAATCAGTTTCGCGAACGCGAATTTTAAAGAAAATATATACTACATTAATTATAATTTATAATATAATTCTCTATTGTTTGAAATAGCTTCAACCCATTAATGGCCCACTACTGAGTACGGGTCTCTCCTCTTGACGAGGCCTAGAGTAGAGGCCACCAAGCTGCTGCAGTGTGGATTGATTGAGAAATTAGTGGCCAAACCAAGCGCCGGAAATTTTTACGCTGCCCGAGGGCCTCTGACATAGCATAAAGATTGTTATCTTACGATAACCACCGGGACCGACGACTTTACGTGCCCTTAAGCACGAGCACGTTTAAGAAGTTTTCCCAGTTGTGGACATCTAAGTCGATATTACAAGTATCGGTATTGCAAGTTGACGTATCACGTTACTCGGTGATGAAAAACATGGTGAAGAAATCTACACTAATAAAAATTCTCCATGTTTTCCATGGTATGGAAAACTACACTTGGTAATTTGAAGAACTGTAGACATTATACCAGTTAATTCACAAAACTTATTTAACAGTAGTTATATGATAACTAATTCAGATATTTTCAACTGATAATCAAAACCATTTTAGTAGGTATGTATTTTTATAAACTGCAGAAAGAAATAGGTACGTATTCTGTGAATACCTTCTCTAATTAATTATGCTTGGTTTAGGCGTGGTTGAAATAATAGAGGTGCGGGAAATACAGAGGGTAAAGAAAGGAAACAAAATATCCTCACATTGAAATAACATAGTTATTCGCCTTGGAATGGAGTGATTTTAATATAATTTTGTTATGAATTTGATGTCATAACTGTGTAACTACAGTATAACAATGTGTAATATATTATTATATTATGTTGTCATCATATACATGTATACTTAATTTTTTTTCTTTATATCTTTCTGCCCGTTACTCTTTTATCGTTTTCACGGTTGGAAAGATAAATGTCTGACAGTGTGGAATTGAGCTCAGTATACTCCCGAATACGTCTATTTATTATTTTATTATTCGTAATAGTAGTATTTTTGATACGTATTTATTACACTGAATGTGTCTTTTATTAAAAAAATGTGATTGGTGTTGTCAAATAAAATAAATGAAATAAACAAGAGTATGATTTGTAGACGTGTAAATTATTAATGCTTCTCGAAGCGAGGATGGGTTCCTAGATGCTTCAATATGTAATATTTTTGTATGCAAATTGATTTTGAACCTTTAAAATTACATTTATTTATAAATAATGTGATGAAACTTTGTCTAACAACTTTGATTTAGCGTATACTGTAATTACGGAAAGGCTTATGAAAGGTCATAGACCTAAATAGGACAACCCCGTTTCATCTAATCAAGCACTGAACTATAAAATAGTAAGTCATTTTACTTATAAATACGAGCTGGCACGCACATACTCTTAGCCATATTAATTATATCGACTTTTTTGACATCTACCTTAAATAACAATATGTTCTTTAATTTGTGTCAGCCCTGAAGCAGAAGTAGCAGAAGTAGCTCTTTACATACAAAGCTACAATATGGGTAGTTCGAAATTTAAAATGAACCTCAACTAAAAACCTACGAAGCTATTCGCCTCAACGTATGCTCTGCTGAAAGTTCACAGCAAGCTAAAGACGAACGAAAGGATATCAAGCTGCCAGAGTCAGATTTCCATAACCGTTTCAGCGGTTTATACTACACTAGCTAGGGTTGTCACTAACAGTGTGGATCCGCAGTCACTTTTTGACGTGTTTCATTATGCAACACGACAACATTCTATAATAATATTTGCAACCACTTGTTGGCCAATAATTGAAAGTGACACATCGTGTCCACGCCACCATCAACATAAATTAATAAAATGTAACAAAGAGAGAGCACAAATTCAGCAACAAATGAGGTTTGATATGGTTCGTACGTATAAAACGCAATACGGAAACATTCTGTAACAAATGTTATCCATTGTCACCAATGTAATCAACGTTACCAAATGTTGAACAGGCTTAGCAACATTTTCGGTGTTGGAAATGTTGCTCAACAAAGAGTAGCTGCAGTATGGATGAAGTATACTATAAGGATCATGATACGAGGCAATCAAATTTTGCTTACATTATAAAGTTATTAATAGGCATTCATAGCTTAGTACTTAGAAAGTCAGCCTCCCGCTTCAAGGATTTACATTTAAATTCTGTGCACACCTCAAACGTGCGTATCTGAAAATATTTAGGTAGCCTAAAAGCTTCCAACGTTTGAATGTGAATAAATCCCTATAGCTTAAGTGGTCGTGTTAGTATGTCGAGTGAAGTGTTCAGGGTTTCGTTCATCATTATAACGGCCCACAACTGTCCCAATGCTGAGCTGCTGGGGTCTCTTCTCATGATGTGGAGTCTCCTCCTACTACGATGGCCAAGTGCAGATTGGCAGACTTCACACATCTTTCAGAACATTATGGATAACTCTTAGTTGTGCAGGTTTCTTCACTATGTAAGAATATTTTGATGAGTTTTGTTATGTTCATTTCACCCGTTTGAATTATAAGTCTTTTCTAGTGCGGAATGTGAATGTACGAGAGCTTATTTTAATTCTCGTTACAACCCATAATCTAGTTATAACCTGAAATAAAAAGATCTGTGTTATAAAGTGTCAGCCCTAGCTAGCCTACCTTGGCGAAATGCCAAATAATTACTTTGTCTCGTCAAGACCATTTCTTCTACTGATGCGGCGAAAGTCGGAACATGTTGCACCTAGAAGGTAATGTTTAGAATGTTTTAATTACATTATATCTGAATACCGATCTATTTTTTACTATGGGAACGTACATACATACATACGAAACTATCAATCCACACAATCACGCTGCTTTATCGCGGATTGCTAGGTTTGGGCCAACCCAAATGTCGGAACTTTCTCATGCTGCCCGAAATCCTCGACGTGGCTTAACGACGAGATGATAACAGCTGGGTCCGATGACTTTACGTGCCCGCCAAAGCACGGAAGATTTCAAGAAATTATTACTGCTAGCGATCATCCACTAAACTACCGACCACACCCACACTAATAATATAAGAGTAAACCGATTTCGGCTCAGAAGCGCGAAATTACATCTTACAAACCTCATTTGACCTTTCAGCATCTCAAACCGAATCTTGCGATCGAAGAAATAAGATTGGTTTATAACAGGAGCCTTATATCGACACAAGCCGCCGAGCTATGTGCGCTTCAATAAACAATAAACGCTACAATAAACTGATAATATAATAAAATTTTACTGGCGTCTTCTCGCACAGTAGATTAACTAATTAAATTTTCACGATGCCTAATAGGATTACTATCGAAAATTCAGCTTTAAATCCGTAACGTTCATGTATACCTTTAGCCTAGTTTCTTGCAGAAAGCTTTCACCCACTACCCTGGATAGAACACCAATCGATATATCGTGGTAATGATGTCGAATTATCTTGTTCCCGTGACTTTAATATGTTTGTGTACCTGACGTTGAAAGCGTGCTACAATCCGAACACACGTTTCAAACGTTTATTTATCTATCCATTGGTTTTTGAGTGCAAGCCTATCAGAAATCCGCGTTTGGGCGCTGTGAACGCTGAGATTACGTTTACAAATAGCCCAGAGTGGATTTTTGAAGCTTGATTGAAACTATTCTTCGTTTATCAGACTATTGTGCTTTTAACAGACTTAAAAAAGAGGAGGTTATGATTACAGTTACATTTTTATGGGTTGTATGATTATTATCTTAGAACACCGTTATTAATCAACCAATTTGGAAAATTATTTTATTACTAAAATGGATATACGAGTACGTCCAGATCAGTTCCTCATATTCCTCAAAATTCCGATGATAGGATCTATCCACGAGGAATTGAAGGACTCCTTAAATATAATAATGG
Source organism: Thymelicus sylvestris (assembly GCA_911387775.1). Classification (NCBI taxonomy): domain Eukaryota; kingdom Metazoa; phylum Arthropoda; class Insecta; order Lepidoptera; family Hesperiidae; genus Thymelicus; species Thymelicus sylvestris. The sequence continues at coordinate 9,942,095 of OU426905.1, read as the reverse complement.
AGGTGTAAGTATGGCGATTTTGATATATGTTTTTCCAAAATTGTTTCTTTGAAGTCAGTTTATTTTTTGTCAAATTTTCAATAAATATATAAAAAATGATATATTGAAAGTAATTTATGAACAAAATTTAAAAATTGTCAGTTGACAGAGTTTGACATTGCAAATACTAATTGATTGTACACAATTAGCCTATAGTTTTATTGTTAGCATTAGGTATACATCAGGTTCGAAAAATTAGAAATGTAAACTGGTTTTCTCATCTATATTTTTAGTCCTTAATTGGTCTTGCTAAATGATATTAATAACCTACCCAAAGAGGTTAATACCTTGATTACTCGCCATACACTAATTAAGAATAATCGTTTGTACACCACGATATTCAATTATGATATTAATTCGAAAACAGTTAAAATTTCCGGTAATTATTCAGAGTTTAACACTTTAGTTCAGTAGCGTTATGTAAAAACTGGGTCATATTGAGTTGCATCGCCAGTACGAACTACGTATGTAATTACGTCGGGGCAAATATGTAATTAATTTACGCGGGTTAAACCCGCGCGTTTTCGCCAAACAAATATTATGTGGTGGCAGCACCGCCCGTCCGAATTCAGTGTTGCCAACTTTATATGTACATTCGCCGCGAAAAGTTGCAATACGCGTACATCCGTTCGAAATAATTATTTTGGGTTACGGTCCTGATGCGGGGAATATTAATTTTTGGTTCCGTACCCTTGTTTGATTGGTATTGCTATAAGTATAATATTATGGTAGCTCGATAAATTTATCATAAAATCACGAAAGAGCATTGATTACAAAGGAGGAACTGATTTTGAATAAAATATGAAAATACCCGACATACAACCAGAAAGGTACGTAATGCTAAGAAACCATCTTCACTCATAGACATCTTGAACATTAAATACATCACCAACGCGTGGTAGACCATTAAGGCGCGGTGTGATCTCAATATTCACAAAACTGGGTTTCTTTGATGCTCGAGTACGAGGAAACCCAATGAAAATATCGCACGCAAAAAATACAGAGCATAGAAAAAGGTCTAAAGAAAAATGTTAACCGAATAGAATATAAAATAGTTGTTTAATATTGCCAATAAAAAATCGTAATTTGCTACACAAAAAAGAGCTTTAGCGTCGAAATTCTCTGTATTTTCAGCGGTAACAACATATTTTTTTTTGAGAACATAATAGGTGTATGGATTTATTAAAACTTTAACCGGACAGATATTGTATTTAATGTGTATATTCTGAATTATCTAAGGAAAACCCTCAAATTTATTTGTTTATTCGCAGTCTAGTTACATTGTTAGTAAAAATATGCTTTGCAATTTTGAACCCTATTCCGCGTCACGTAAATGTAACATTAGATTAGCGCAGATATGCGGTTGTGTGAGTGAAATCAACGTTTTTAAATCGTAGTCATACCGCGCCTTAAGTAGCAAAAACATTTCAGGGTTAATTCTTAAAGAAACGATTGGCGTCGGGGTTAAGTTATTTGGTACAGCAATAAACAGACTTTATAGGATTCCCAAATAGGATTAAACGCCAAAGGAAGATAATCTAGCTTGAAGGACGGATTAGACTCGATTATTTTTCTTCCTATCAATAACAAAAGTGTACCTAGCACGTGTTTATTAACCGAAATGGCTTAAAACACATTTTCCTTTAAAAACGTATCGAAATTTTCCCACCACGAAACATCACTCGATAACAAATTTGTTTCGCACCGTATCGTAAATCTAAAAGAACTTCGTGCGTTTCAGTGTATTTTTTACAAAAAATAAACGTTATCTTTCTTTCGGGAATACCGCCCCGGTTGGAGTAAAAACTCGTCAATTAAGATTATACGGAGGCGTTTCACGATCCGAGAAACTTTGGGACGTGATCTCCAACTAACAGGGTCTGTAGACACGTTATTAAAAAACTTCAGAATACCAGGTGACAAGGATACGAAGGACTATAGGATACACGTCAAATTTGTTTCTGTATTTGATTGTACCACTTTGAAGACTATCTGTCCAGTACGCTTTTAGAAAGACAATGTGCCTTTTTTGTCGCCGTTAAAAGGTACCCTTTGTAGGACAGCCTTGAAAATGTCTCCAATCGTTACGACAAAACTTTTCCGTTAAGACAAAGATGTTTCCATTTAGCTGTTCTAAATGTATTGTGGACGGCAATTTGCCAAAGTTTTTATATTTTTTGAAATAAGACCCTTATGAGATTGCGTGTAGTCTTCAGTATTTAATTAAAATTACCCTGAATACTTTAAATAGGCTGGAAAAGTTATTTTAAAATATTTGTTTATATAGGGTTAGTTAGATAAATCAATCACACGTTTAGCGTAAATTAACAAAATTCAGGGAGAAACTTGAACATAAAATAACTTTTACCACCGACCAGGTGTATCCCACCAAAAAGTTTTTCATGTAAAATGTTGCCAAGACGAGTCTATATGGCTCTACATCAAAAAGTTATCAGATCTCATGTAGAGCCAAGCTTCTAACTCTACATGTTCTAACTCTGCAAGCCTTAACTTCACAAACTTTACACCTTAGTCAAAATATTATGTGGCTTAGCCGTTTCTTTACTAAAATAACTATTGTTGACAGAAAAGTAATGAACAGTAAAAAATTGTTCACCTTACGCCCATGTGACGGTAGTGTAAGTTTTCGGTATGGTTTCGGATATTTCATACAAACTTTCATCCCCTAGTTTAAGTGGTCAAGGGGCTAACAATTCCAAGTTTTAGAATTTTTTGGATATTTGTGTACTAATATATAGTAGCTCACATTTTCGTAGTAGCTCAAATTTCAGCTTTCTAGTAATTCAGGAAGTACACTAACAACTTTCATGATCATGAGTGACGAAATCGGTTACTTTTAGATATCAATAAAATCTAAATAATAAGAACTATGCAATTGAAATTTTATATATTTAATAAGTCCGCTAATAACATCATGTCAACGAAATTTTGTTTATCTGCTATAATCCAAACCCAAGTTATGAGAGTTCAAAAAAAAAACGACGTAGCGCTTCGAGAAAAGGTAGTGCCCTCACGCTTCGTTTGGCTCGTCTTGGCGGGGGCACAACCATGCTGCCAGAATAAAGTCGAGCGCACCGATTCACACGAGCTCGTTTTGAAATTCAACACTTCTTTAATTAATAAGACTATGGTAACAAAATATCTCCAGACAAGTCCTCGTGTATGTCTCTGAATTAAAATCGTGTGTTTAACTTCTAGAAAAAAGCCATTGAACTTGATACGCTGAAAGTTTGCAGGTGGTTTTAATTAAATTTTATACAGATTCATTATTTTAAAACTTGTTTTCTAGAACGTCCCATTTTCATTACGGTTAAGTTGAAAAATATTAAAATGATGATGAGAGATGTTATGCACCCGTCGTATAATTAAAATTTACTTAGATGGATGGTGCTCTAGCTTAGATATGGACTCTGTCTGCGAAACGTTGGGCCCTGGGATCGATTCCCGGCCGAGGCAGAAATATTCATCCTTGACAAGTGGGTAGGTATTTATGTTTTGAAGTTTCTTTGAGGGAGGAGACAATTGTGCGGATATGTGAGCCAAAGCTTTATTTTTTATAATGATTGGAATATTTATCTGAAACTAGTAAATTCAAGATTTGAACCCAGGGCACCTATGCAAACACCAATTGCACTTTTAAATTGGTGTTTATAACAGTCATGATGTATTTCAATTACTTTTTATAACTATCATAATATTTTTCAATGCTAAGTTCATATTCTAATAATTTTTAATAATTCTAATAATATTTTTCAATGGTAAGTTCATATTCTACTAATTTTTCATTAATTTTATGGAAATAGCCGGCAAACGAGCTGACCATCCACCTAATGGTAAGTGGCTATCGTCGCCCATGAACATCAGCAATACCAAAGTCATCACTGATGCGTTGCCGGCCAAGAAATAAAGAAGAAAAAGAGAGAAAGTGCAAAGTAGCTCTCAAGTCGTTTGGCGGCTCACTCATGCTCAAGAGTAGTAGCTATCCAGCGAACCCCATTGAAAAATAATAATAGGAATAATGGTATTAATTTATTAACAACTAAAATCAATATTACCAACTCTACCACGGATTTAGTCGTCACTTACGACACCTATCCGGTGTGGGATTTGGGTTAGTATTCTAAGACACCCCAATATGGCTCTATATGTATACTACTAATCGTCATTATTAAAAAAAATCATACAATATTTGAATATTTGCTGTCAGATTCGTGATTCATTAAAGAGCAAAATAAATACACTAATTTAGCAATTCCATTCAGTGTACGAGAATGTTAATCAGGGATGTCTGGGATAATCATATTTCGGATTTGAAATTATTAAGTTAAATTTAAAGTTATTAAGTTAGTATTAGTTTACTTCGCAACAATCCGCACTTAACATGACATTGTATTCTCAAAACTTTGCGACTAACCATCGTACAGAGTTAGCCTGAACTTAGCCTGATGATGCTCCATTTCGGCGCGAAACACGTCATGTTATGTATATGTTGCTGGTTTGTATGTTAGTACATAGTTTTAACTATTACGGTGCATGTTTCTGTTGTGGGAGGCATATGTGCCACGCATATTACCATGTTACCATCATACATATTAACCATTAGTGTCAAGTTGTTGCGCAAACGCAAATATTTTAACCATCGTTTAATATCATATATCCTTTAAATTTCACGTGGTAGTAAATTTTTTGGATATCCGATAGTTTCGGTTATGGTTATGGAATCCCATGACATCCCTATTATCGACAACAGCTGGATGGTCGGAGATAGCACATGTTTATTAAGCACACAACATCTGAATATGCATTAAGCGCGCAATTTGATTTAGAGATACAGATTTGCATATTGAACGTGATGTATTATTTTGATATAGAAGTGGATTGTGTGGAGATCAGTTATCAGATAAGTAGGTAATATTAATTTAGCATTTTACAAGTTTACATTTTTAATTAATGGTTGAAGATGAAAATACTTTTTAACTGAAATGTGTATGTAGCAATATATTCGTATTAGAGATATCTATGATTTAAGGATTACCTAAATCTAGACACGCGGAGCGTGTCAAGTCAATTTCTTAGCTAACAGAATTGACGAGCAGCACCGTGTGTAATATTACACGAACCATTTGGAGCCACTTTTGACCACTTCATAACTCAAAAACTATTCAACATAAACCTGTCAAATTTGGCTCATTTATTAAGACTTGCAAAATACATACGTCTTCCAAATTTCATAAACACATCTCAAACGGTTATTTAGATATTAACGTCCAAAAATCGAGAAATTTAACACTGACTGACCTATAGATCAAAACTATATCCAACTTCCAGGTGACCTAGAAAGTTAAAATTTGGCATGCAGATAGGTAGTCGGGTGAATACAAAGGAATAAATCTGAAAGTAGTAAATTTTTATCATTTTATGATAATTTTTCAAAAAATTGATTCTATTAGGAACACTTACTTAAAATGCCTGAAATTTAAGAGTAGCAATCAAAATTGATGACATCTGGTCATTATGTGGATTCCAAGGTGAATATATAACGAAACATATCAGTTTTAGTACTTTCTGAAGCTTTCAACGGGAGGAAGATGTTCAGTGTCCCAAGTGCCTGTGAGAAGTGCACAGCACATATACATTTACGTGAAGATTAGTGGTTCGTCAGGAGACGTTATTTCCAGTGTAATACGTCGTTTTATTTTTAATGTGTGGAAAATTATTTTTCTCTAATCTACAAGATTACACCACAAAATTTTGTATTATTTCCGTAATTATACCAGTTTAAAGTAATTCGGAGTATTGTTTCAAAATTTATTGTTGCACGATGTCATCGAACATAAACAACTTATCTGTACTAATAGTATAAAGAGGAAAGATTTGATTGTTTGTTTGCATTGAATAGGCTCCGAAACTACTAAACCGATTTAAAAAATTCCTTCACTGTTGGAAAGCTACACTATCCCCGGGTGACATAGGCTATATTATATTTTCAATAAATTAGGGATCCTTAATAAGACTCCAATAACGTAACCCAAGGTGTAAAAAAATAAGAAAACCAAAGCAAAGCGAGGGCGGTCACTCGTAACTAATAAGAGTATAGTCGACTTTCGTATTTATTACGATATTATAATTGGGATTTAGTATTAATTATTATTTCAATATTTAGCGGACATCAATAGTGGAAGATCATTACTTATAAATAATGAAATAATAGGTACCGTATTTCGGACCACGGCGCACTAACTACAGATTTAGTTAAAGAGCACTATAACAGTTCATGTATTAAAATTAATCAGTAACGTTATGAATAAGTACTTACTTATAATTTCTATACAAAAAGTAATGATATCCCATCAAAAACATAAATGTAAAGTGAGAGTCAATTTCAAAAAAAAAAGAATTGAGATCTAAATGGGTGCCAATTTCTGTGTAGAAAAGCCTAAAATTTTAGTCACAAGAACATGTAATTCAAGCTTTACATTTGACTTGGCTAGTTTTCTTTAGTTAGCAACCAAAAAACCAAATTAGAGAAGAGTGTCATAAGCCATCAACCTAACAGATTTGACGAAGCTAATTACATAGATATAATATAGTCTAGGTAGGTACGTGAAAACTAACCAAGTCAAATGTGGAGCTTGAATTACATGTTCTTGTGACTAAAATTTTAGGCTTTTCTACACAGAAATTGGCACCCATTTAGATCTCAATTCTTTTTTTTTTGAAATTGACTCTCACTTTACATTTATGTTTTTGATGGGATCAATTATAGTGTACGGTCTACAACTTTACAAAGTGACAGAAAGTGGTCTTAATAAGAGCGTCGACAATACGTTGACAGCCATAAACAGCAAGGCTATTCACTTTTGTAACTTGACAGCGGAATCCGCGATGAGTTTCAAAATTGAAGTTCGAGTCCGAGATCTTGATATGTGATTCTCTAATCATTTGGCACGCACTTGCGAGGTGAAGTGATCCTAGAACTCGAACGTCAATTTTGAAACTCCGCTGTCAAGTTACAAATCTGAATAGCCTTCCAGGTGCTATTGAATCCTCTGTCAGCCATAATCGGTACCGCTCAACGCGCTTGAAAACTTTGACTTTGATGTGTACATACCTAATGAAACCCTTAAAAACATTTCAAGGTTAATTTAAAAAGGAGGGTAAGCTACCAAGCCAAAGGTAACGTTACCAAAATATTGTACCCATAACTCATCCGAAAGGTAAAAATATTGTACGTCACCAGAAACACTTTTATCTCTTGATGTCTCAATAAATTCGTCTTTCGAACGCTTTATCGTTTCGTATTTTCGTGAATAGTATTATCGCTTTTAGAATAGGACCGTAGTATATAAAGAACCATTCAACTCGGTATAGTGTTATCATAATTTGTTTTTTCTTAAAGGTTTTCTTTGAAATGATAGTAGCCACCCAAATACCTTAGTTCTTGGACTTAATTAACGAATACTTTAAAATGTTTTGAATAAGCAAAGGATTTCCGAAGCGAAGCGAGGGCGACTTTCTAGTAAATAGTAAATAGATAAGTATGTACCTTAGTAATATTTGAGTTAAATAAAAACAAAGGTTAATTAGGTTTTCTTTTAGATGATAGTAGACACGCAAATCCCTTAATTCTACGACTTGAAAGAAAGTTTTAAAATGTTATGGGTAATAAACCTAGGTATTTCGAAGCGATGAGAGAGCGACTAATATTTATGTATGTACCTTACTAATATTTGCATGAAAACAAAGGCTTTTCTTTTTACAAAATTACAATGAAGTGGAGGGCAAAAAAAGCAATGGCAAAGATTATTTATTATTTTAAATTATGTTTAAATTTTAATTTATTTTTAACTGACTTCAAAAAGGAGGAGGTGTTTAACACCATTGAATTTTTTTATGTTTGTTACCTCACAAGTGACTGATTTGGAAAATTCTTTTTTTTTTAAAGAATATGCTTCCAGATTAGCCCCATATTTTTTCATATTATTCTGACGATGGGTCCATGAGGTATTCAGGGAACACGTCAAATCCATTCCATCGTACCTCGGACTATACCATAATATTTCTTTAATAACAATGATTTTCTACAAAGTAACGACTCCCAACGATTCTCATAAACGCTTCAAATTAATTTCAAGTAGTGAATCTCTTAATTAATTCGCAAAGACGGTTTATGATCGAAACTTTGTATTTCAAGTACGTAGTATAATCACACGTGCCCAGTAATCTCCCGACTTTGTTATAACTTATTACCTATACTTTTATCTATAACTAGCTGTGTCGGCGAACTTCGTATCACCTAACAATCAGTGAATGTACTTTGTTGTTACTTTTAACTTTTATAGTTTTGATAGGTTTAACAAATCAGAGACCATTAAATTCCCTCTCCCTCTCCATCCCGCTACCCTTCCCGCTCTCCCTCCCCTGCCGCTCCCCCTCCCCCTCCCCTTTCCACCCCCAACTCTGTTTAACTATAAGCTTATATACAAATTTTCACCCTTCTTACTTCAAAACTGACCAAGTTGCGTACTAAGTTCCATCCCCTAAATTAAGCCTTGAAAGGATGATTTTCCAAAAAAAAATTGTTAAAATGAATTTTTATTAATAACTATAAACTTACATAAAATTTTTCATGTTTATAACTCTAAAACTGACAAAGTTGGTTTGTATGAAAGTGACTTCGAACCCCTATTTTAACCTCTTAGGGGATGAATTTCCGAAAATCCAATAGCCAATAGCCTTCCTCGATAAATGGACTATACAACACAAACATATTTTTTCAATTAACACCAGTAGTTCCTGAGATTAGCGCGTTCAACCAAACAAACTCTTCATCTTTATAATATTAGTATAGATTACTATCTACGAGTATACGCAAAGACGTTTTATGATTGAAACTTTGTATTTCAAGTACTTACGTAGTATAATCACACGTGCCCATTAATCCCCCTTCTTTGTTATACCTTAACACCCATACTTTTATCTATACCTATTATCTATTCGCAAAGACGGTTTATGATCGAAACTTTGTATTTCAAGTACGTAGTATAATCAGCTTATTATGATTACAAATTCTCAAAATCGAGATACTCGTACTAACTAGTAGGAACTAGTTTATCCTTATTAACTACGAGTAACCGCCCTCGCTTTGCTTCGGTTTTCTTATTTTTTTACACCTTGGGTTACATTATTGGAGTTTTAGTAAGGATCCCTAAATTTTTTAAATACAATATAGCCTATGTTCACCGGGGATAGTGTAGCTTTCTAACAGTGAAATAATTTTTCAAATTGGTTCAGTAGTTTCGGAGCCTATTCAATGCAAACAAAAAATCAAATCTTTCCTCTTTATACCTATATTAGTATAGATTAAAAATAATTATTATCATTAATAACTGCTAATTTGCGGTCGTTGCTTTGCAAAAAATAGTAATTTAAATGTACAAAACGCATGTTGTGTTTCGACAAAACATGTGATCAAATAAAGCTGTTTGATTTTCTGCCTTTTATTTGCAAACAGTATTTACACATTCAATAATTATTGCAAAGTAACCACGTAAACAACAACAGGCTTTTTGATCACAAAATTATAATATTAAAGCCTTTTATTTAATTATTTAATTAAATTCGATTATAATAATTAACGATTAATAATTTGATTACATATATTGTTGCTTCAAACAACAAATTATTGGGTCTGCGTATATAAACATAAAACTGAACTGGCAATATTCAAAGGTTATATTTATTTTTACTTTTTTAATGAATGGGTTATATAAATGTTGGATGATGAAGTCGTATAAAAGACATAATATCGTACAGAAGACATAATAGTAGTATAAGTACAATGAGTGCTTAAGTGAACACTTGACACTTGTGAAATAAGCCTTACTTTATACGTTTAAAAAAGTACATTAATCCGCCATCCATGATAATAAAGACGAGAAAAGAAAGATTTCCACAATGCGAAGATTCTTTTCAGACAATGCTATTGTATTTATACCTAAATATTTTTTAACATTATAACTTTCACTTTTAATTTTAGTAAGATAACATACCTATCTATCTGTTGCTGTAGATAAGATACCTTACTATACCTAATAATTGTAAATGTGTCTGCTTCTATTTAAAGAAATCAATTATTGTAGATGACTTTGAGGTTTATCGGAAAATTAAGACATCCACGTCATAGGTGGGTGGGAACGCAGACGCAGGCAAGCTATTCCAATCATTCGCGGTACGCATAATAAATGACGATGCAAACCGCATCGTCCGTACGGCGGGATGTTCACTACGAAAGGTGGATACCCGCCGTGCGTCGTGTCGTTCGATGGAGGAACGGGGAAGGGGGAATTAATTCAAATAATTCCTGTGCACACTCTCCAAAATGTGCCCTATATAATATAATATAACCGAGAGGCTGGCTTCTCTGCGCCTGTGCTTGAGACTTTGAAGATTGGTCTTAACCAGATCTGGGTCACCAATGAGCCTCTTCGCACGCCTCTTCATCGAATCCAAAGCAGAGAGGTGACATTTGGCTGCAACTGCTCAAATATGAGAACGGTACTCCATATGCGGCCGAACCTGAGCTTTATTGCCTCGGTGTGAAGTACCGTCGCACCTTCGCAAGGACGCCAAGTAGGTATCCTTGCACCAACTTTAAGCGCTAAACAATCTGTAATGAACATTTTTATCAAATATAAGCTCACTAAATTATATACCTCTGAGCCGCCTGGGGCGTTTCTTGCGAATTTATCCTTACAGTAAACTCAGTTTCACTCCTGACGCTTAAATTCATGAATTATAAAAAAGGTATGTCCCGAAAGTTGAATATCTCTCGTTCAACATTAAACAAAAAGTTAAGCCACTTTGTAACTTCGTGTTAAGTAGTCTTTAATAATGTACGCAAATATTGTATCGCCCCGTATTTTTTGAAGCAGTTTGCATTTGTGTTGTGGCGTATGTATGTATACAGGGTGAATTTTTCAAGTGTGCGTGGATGGCCAAATTCGAAACTACGAGGAATACGAAAAATGGTCCATCGGATCCATTACTGTCGTTGCTGGTATGAATACATTAATAACAGCACTGGAATTATTAAATTGTGTCGCTATCGTGTATTTCAATGGCTGATCTTCATCGGACAACGACAACGACATCATTTTGTATGTAATACTTGTTTTGTTTGTTTTGAGGACACGCTTTCCATGTGTGCGTACAAGTTGCAAGTCAGTGTTATAATCATAGAACACAAGTTATAACTTATAATGTTAAAGTGTTTTAAAACATTTTATATCTGTCGCGTGCCAACAGGTATTAGGTATTGTTGAATTTTATAGCTGTGTCGTTTGTCGTGTCGTCCGATGAAAGGTGGTCAAGGATTATTGTAAATTGGACCCATTGGGAGCTTAACAAATACGTTTAATTTCAGATATCTAAAACAAGATTGGGAGACGCAATATTACAGATTTACAGTGTATCCTTAATTGAGTTTCTGAGGAGTTTCTTTCGGCTTTTCTTCTCCTCCATGACAAAGCACCTTTCCGAAAAGCTGGTAAATTAAAAAAATGACGTGCATAAGTGTATCAATGATACCTACATGAATAAATGATTTTGAATTTGAATTTGAATTTGAATTTGAGTACTAGGTACTGTATAAAGACATAATTTGTTACAAATTTTGATTGGAGATAAGTACATTTATTCCAGATTGGATGGTTATGTTTTAAGATGGCTAAAATTTCAGTCTCATAATAATGTTGTCAGTTTTACTTTTTTTTTATATCTTATAAGTTGATGCTTGACTTTATTTTTGCTTTACTTCTAAGCCAAAGGTTGTGTTTATTATTTCTGCTTTATTGCTCTCTACTAGAACATTATGACTAAATCTATTGCCATAAGTTCTTAGACGTTTGAAGGTTACAACGCTTAATGGCGTCAACGTTGGCTACTTATTACGTTATCGCTTTGAACCCGTAATTACCGTCACCTCATTGTTGATAATTATGTCTCGGTCATTTGTTACTGTCACGAATATAAAAGGACTAGCCAATTGATCACTCAAACCAAAAAATATAGGTACCATACCACTGGCTGGAACGGTTTTGAAGCCTTGTTAGGGACTCTACAGTCTACACTGCATGCACGGAATTGTCCGAGAAGGAGTGTTCTTTCTTTCTTTGTTTCTTCTTCTTCTCTTTATATATTACTTATGTTTATCAGCGGCGATAGCCACCTACCATAAGGTGGATCCTCACCTAATTTAAATTTGTCGTGGTATGATATTTAAGTTTAATAAATAAACATTCACTTAAACAGTCTTGTATCAAGATTTCTTGTGTCCCGGGTGGCATGGATAGGTTGGGTGGCTGAGCACTTGAGAAAACAGTTATTTTAAAATAAAATTCACACTTAAATATTCATATGTATAGAATTACACATATCTACAACTTATCTTATTAATAAGCCATTTACGGTTACATGACGAAATTGTAAATGAATAAATCGTTATTTTTTTGTAAATCATAACTAGTGCAGTTATGATGTTATTACGTTTAACATAAAATATAATAAAAAAGAGTTTGCAAACAAATGAAAAACTTGTAGAAAACTAAAAACGTAAAAAAGTTATTCCATTATCAAAAGTTTTGACTATACCAAAGCCCATAAAATCCGAGTTAAATAAAAATTACGCTATGAACAATATTTTTTGATGTTTATAAAAGCTCTTTGAGTCCTGTGCTTTTAGCTTTCAGTCAAAACAAATTATGGTTTCTTAAAGAATTAAAAGTGCTTCTGCAAGTACAACAATTTAACTGGCTTTAAGACTGAAAATATTAAGTAACAAATTACACTTTAAGCTCCTTTCAACTAGAAATTGTTCCTAATTGCTCTCTTTCTCCAATAAGTTTGTGAAGTAAATGGATTTTGCAAGTTAGTAGATTCCAATCACGTGAAAATTTAATGAAAATGTTTTTAACGAACGATAATGTAATATAAATACCCTGTAAGAAATTGACAGTTTGACAGTTGCTGTGCTGTCTCGCGGAATCTCCCTAGGTCTAGGTAGTTTCTTGCTGCTTCTTCTCCCGGACCCACTCACAGAAGGGCCTTGTTGAAGTATTGGTGTAGCTTGCATGACTTTCAAAAAGTGTTTATAACCAAACGAATTTTGTATAAAAATATTTCATTTCAAAATTATATTTCATTTCATTTGCAAAGAATTTAAAGCCCTTATACTATTAGGTCTAATAATGTGAGGTCTTATAATACAGTGCTTGCGAGTGCATTGTGCCATTAAAACCATTTTATAAACAATACTTGCTAAAATAAAAATAAAAATAAATTAATCACGCACTTCTGGCTTTTATACAATAAAATTGGACTTAAACTTTCAAGTATTGAAATCATATGAACATTAGTTTAGTACTCTCACGTGATTAACAATGAGTGTAGAGTGTTCCCCTAGTGAAGTCTAGTGGTTATTATCAGAACTAAACATGTAAAATTGGTTCTATTTTGTGATACGTCAAAAGTTGAATGGATATTATTTTAAGTTTGATTTATTTATAACATAAGTGAGTAATTTTGAAAGTTTCTTAAAAATATGGAATTCATCACTAGCAGTATTTTTTGACAATGAATTAGACTTAAAAAAGTTGAAAAAAATTATTTAAAAATTACAGAATCATGTTCATCATTAATGTTTATGTACTCTTCAATCGCATCAAGAAGACTACGCCTAAGAAAATATGACGAAATTGTGTTTACCTAGTCATAATATGAATACGTAAGCAGCTAGCCTTAAGAAAACATTTAAATCATATTATTATGATCATAATTAATGAAACCTTTTCTACAAATTAAATTACAGATTTAAGTAACAACAAAATAAAATAAAAACAAAAACAACTTACCGAACGGATTTTTGTACGGTTTTCACAGTGTGATGCCTGAGGAAGGTTTAGGTGTATAATTCATTTATGTAAATTTACCGAAAGCCACGCAAGCAAAGCTGCGAGCGGAAGCTAGTAATAAATAAAAAATAAGTTTGAACTTTACCAGTTGACTCAGCTTATTAACTTCTTGAAACGCTAATTAACAACTCTTTGAAGTATTCATCAAGCGATTTCATCCCGCTATACCAACCGCTGCATCTTAATTATGCAATGCTATTTCATTTTGACTTTAGATTGGAAAACCAATTAAACACTTGAAAAGAAAACTGGAAAGCTTTTATAAATAATAGTAGTAAGTGACCGGTGTCAGAAAAATAATGTTTTTAATATTTGGTAACTTGATTTTCGTCGGTGATCGTTTGGTCGTAAGATTTAATGTGTACGATTGGACACAAAACTTGAATAATTATATAAGATCATTTTTTGTGTAGCCTTTATTGCCGACGTAGAAGCTTAAATATTTATGTTTAATGAAACAAAAAAAAATGTCCGATCCGATCGCTATCAGACTTCTCAGGATTAATTACAAGACTAATCTGAAGATCGACTGAAAATATAGTCCAATCCATGTTTGTATTCACAGAAAACACACCATATTGATATAATTATGTAGATTAAAATAACCATTCACTTGTAGTCTAAATATTAACACAGAATCAGCCAAACTAAAAATTCGTAATCCAAAAGCAAACCAATTAAAACCCTGTGATAAAACCCAGCCCGCATTCATGTGCAATCCTAAATCTAACTTTAGTGGCACATAGTTGTAAACTTGGTGTTATCACCACAACTTGTGAACTTATCATTTCGCCTCCTCATACTTGAGTTCCCTCACATGTAAGTTATAAACGGGCGTCCGAAGCCAAGTTTGGATACAGGCCGAACTTGAACAGAAGATATCCAGTCAGACGTGCAGTGATAAACTGCCTTTTGTGTCCCTTAGATTTACTGGTAATCCACACGCCGAGTGGCGCCCAGTCTGGGACTTAGATATCGACGTTTCATTGGATTACAATTTTTATAAATAATTTCTAGTAGCAGTACCGAGAAACATCTCTCTTAAAAAAACCGCCGTCAGTTTTATTTACACTAAACTTAGCTAAGAACACTCGATTATGTCACCTTTCTTATAAAAAAAACTAGATCAAAATCGGTTCATCTGTTTGGGAGCTACGATGCCACAGACAGACATACAGATACACAGATACACAGACACGTCAAACTTATAACACCCCTGTTTTTTCGTCGGGGTAACCCCCGTTAAAAAGGAACGGATCGATGTCTATAAATTGAAGATATTTGAGAACAACTATTAGAATTCATTAATGATTTGAGTACTTAAATAATTTTTATAAATTTTGTCTGTGCCGAACGCACATTAATTCCCATTAATTTCTGAAATGGTTTGATGGATTTGGATGCGGTTTTATAGTAATAATTGTGGTAAGCGTGGGTTACCCCAATTTGTTAATTTGATTATTTGGTTCAAAAAATATTATAACTTAAAGAATCCTGTCTCAACAACTCTAATGTGAATAGCTACTAAGTTATAGTTTTCCCGAAGCTAAGCAAGGGTGATTAATATTTTTAAATATGGTATAAGAAATACTAGCTTAATACAAAATAATTTTTCTACGTGAATAATGATCTACATTTCGTGGAAAATGGTAATGCCTAACTGTGACTCAAAGGCGTGCTTTGTTTTATGAAAAGTTCTTCAAATAAATAGGTGGGTGTAATATTATTATGCACAAAATGAGTTACACTTCTGCAATGTAATTATGGTTTCTTTGATTTAACATCCAAAGTTGTGCCAAATTAATACTTTTTTTTTGTAACTGTAACTTACATCACATGAAATGAGGTCTACGATTACCTATCAATTTATTGATTAGTATACCTATCTATCTAAAGAAAATCTGATGTTAGGTTTTGAAACAAATATTTACTTTACGTGAAAATTGTAGGCAGTATTTAATATTTCTAATAATTTAGTACTTAACTTTTTATTGACTAGAACAACTTTAGTGAAAGACGAATGGCGCCCAACGTGGGTCTACGATATGGGCCTTTCATGCAAAGAAACGAAGGTCACTTGAATAAACAAAATACCAGCAGGTATACGTGATATTAACCAAGTGGATAAGTTTAAGGAGCGATTTGCTTCTATTCTGACTAATGCTATTACAGTATTCAGGACTTTTTAAATGACAAAATAATAATATAATTATATTTTTATGATACGGTTGGAAAGTCTGATTTAAATTAATAGATATAAATTTAATTTGTTTCATTTTGCATTTGAATTGTAATTTAAATTAACTTAATTTGCATATAGATAAGGAATTAATTTAATTTTAATAGTATTTAGTTTATTATTTTACGTCTCAGCGAGGCAGGACATAGAGACCTACATTGTATTTGACAACAAATTGTTTCACCGTTGTGTGGAGTCCACAATAAATTTATTGATTGATGGAAATTAAAATAACTAAAATTGACTGACTGAATATGTGTCATATTATTTTATAAATCTGGTACAAACTTGTACCTATTTAGTAATGTGCTAAAGACGAAAACAGATTTTTTTGGCATTACTCGTCCAAAAGCGATTAACGCGGAAAGTTTCGAAACAATAAAAGACTTGACTACTGATAAACAGATAGGGAAGCATCCCGAACCGCTTTCCAGAAAATTCTTACTTCAAAAAGAAGATATTAGCGAAGTTTGAGTGAACTTTCGTGCTCTTGGGGATATAAACATTTTCTGAAGATGGTTGAAACCAAGTATTCCGGGTTGGAAATCTTTAAAAAATGTGTATTTTGACGGTAACTTGTATGTATGTATGCATACATACAATATAATAATAATATTTATTACCTCATATTTTCCAAACCACTGAACGGATTTCTATAATTAAGACATCGTTAGATTCGTCCTGTTAACTCAAGTGGTCTTAGAAAAATGAAATTAAAAAAAAACAAATATGGTTGTTGTGACATGCCATTGTTTGAAGTATCAAAAAAATTAAATAAATTGAATAATGCAATATGTTATATGGGTATCAAATAAAATAAGGATCAAAAAGATATATCATGATAGCTTATTTTAAAGCAGGCGGGTTATTTTTACTTTTTAAATTTATACTAGTTACATAATTATATTAAACGCAAATGTCTAATATGTAAAAACGTTGGTTGTGTCTTTGTTATCAACTGTAAAGTGTACACTGTGGTGTACTGTCCTTGGACAACAGTGACCCTGGCTTGTCCTTGCATTTGTTGGCTATTTCCGTATAAAAAGAGGACATCCATAACATACTATAACATACTACATAGTAGGTACATAGAGATAAATTGCACATTGCTTCCCGTGGAAAATGTTAAACGAAAATACTAAATAAAATAAATGAATAAACACTTCCACATTATTATTTCCGCACCCATGACCCGAGAACAATTACAAAAATATCTGCTCCGCCGGGAATCGAACCTGGAACCCCTGGCTTCGCAGGCAAGGTCAATATCAACTAGGCTACTGTATTAGATTGTCTATGTTAATGTGATATGTACGCGCGCCAACTTAAGTAGTAATTAAGTAGTTACTCTGTGCGCGCGCCCGCGGCGCCATCTTGATTTGCTACCGAGCGTCAGTTCAGTAATAAACTATCTCAGAGTGAAACGGCCGTTTTATTTTGTAGTGACATACCATCTGGCGACGAGCACATCTACCTACGTGTTTTTAAAATATAACAAAATGGCAAATTTCATAGGCAATTTGAGTGTTTTCGATTATAAAACGCAAGAATGGGAGGTTTTTCACGGAAAATTAACCCAGTTCATCAAATTGAACCAAATTAAAGAAGAAAATAAGAGTGCGGTGTTGCTGACGCATCTTTCGGACGAATCATACCGCTTGGCCGTAAACCTTGTACATCCCAAGAAGTTGGAGGATGTTGGGTTCGTGGAGATAGTACAGGTGCTAAAAGGGCACTTTTCACCGAAGAGGTCGACGTTTGCCGATCGGGCAAAGTTTTATGAAGCGACCCGAATGGAGGGTGAAACTGTGGAAGAGTGGGCGGCACGCCTACGTGGACTCGCCGTTTATTGTGAATTTGGTTCTGAGCTGCAAATGATGCTTCGAGATCGTTTCGTCCTTGGATTGAAGATTGGACCTGAACGGGATCGTCTTTTTGAACAAGATTTGAATACTTTGACGTTCTCAGGTGCGATCGCAATAGCACAACAGGCTGCTTGCGCACGCCAAGCGCGCAGCAGTGGAGCCAGGGCGGAGGACTTCATCAAAGAAGAACCAGTATTCAAAATGGGCGAGCGGCGCGGGCCACAGCAGTCAGCCGCGGCGGCGCCGGCGGCGGCGCAGGCTCGGTTCGCGGGAGCGCGAGCGGTGGCGGCAGTGGTACAGTGTTCGGTGTGCGGTTTAAAAAATCACGATGATGTGAAGTGCCGTTACAAAAATTATGCGTGCCAAAAGTGTGGTCGTAAAGGTCATTTGAAAAGAGTGTGCCGTGAAGGGAATGCGCGTCTTCATTGTATTGAGGTAGATTCTCCGAGACAGGAGGAACATCATTGTAAGGAGTGTGAAATGTACAACTTAAGGTATGTCGATTATGAACCTATAAAGATTAATGTAATTGTTAACGATGTAGAACTATGTATGGAATTAGATTCCGGCTCAGGAGCTAGTGTTATTTCAGATAAATTGTATTCACAACATTTTTCTCAATTTAAATTGTCAAAAAGTGACTTAAAAATGTGCCTGTACAACGGTCACAAAATAACACCGCAAGGTTATTTTGTTTCTAAAGTTTTTTATAATAATTGTGTTCATGAAATAAAATTTTATGTCATACAAAATGGAGGGCCGCCCTTACTAGGCCGTAATTTCATGACAAAGTTTCAATTTTACTTTACAACTTTTAATAATAAAATAGACTCGAATCCGAATATCGTAGAAGTGACACAATTATTAAGTGAATTCCCTAACGTCTGGAAGGAGGAACTTGGTTGTTTTAATAAATTTAAAGTATCATTACATTTGAAGGATAATGCAAGTCCAAAATTTTTCAAACCCCGATCCATTCCTTTCGCTCTTAAGGAGAAGGTGGACAAGGAAATCGAGCGGCTTGTTGGTTTAGGTATCTTAGAACCCGTCACCTTTTCAGATTATGCAACTCCCATAGTTCCTGTTTTAAAGGAAAATGGTAAGCTAAAAATTGCGGGTGACTTTTCCTGTACCTTAAATAAAGATTTAAAAGTAGACAAGTACCCGTTGCCTCGAATAGAGGAGGTGTTTGCTAAAATCGGTGGCGGCCAGCACTATACTAAATTGGACTTAAGTAACGCGTACAACCAAATTCCCATAGCGGAATCATCTCAAATTTTAACAACAATAAACACTCCTAAAGGTCTTTTTAAATTCACACGTTTGGTATATGGTTTAGCGAACGCTCCGGCGATTTTTCAACGAACCATGGAGGCCCTCCTGTCGGGTAGGTATTGAAGGAGTCAGCTGTTGGCTCGATGACGTGTGCTGCACGGGGCCGACCAAAGAGGTTCATTTGGCTAGGTTAAGAGAGGTATTACGGCGGTTACAGGATGCAGGATTGAGACTGCAGAAGGATAAATGTTCATTTTTCCAAGACAGCGTTACATACCTAGGGTACGTCATTGATAAAAGAGGCCTACGAACTTGTCCCGATAAAGTGGAGGCGATTACGAACGCGCCTATACCACGTGACGTCACAGATGTAAAACGTTTTCTCGGTGTAGTAAACTATTACAGGAATTTCGTCCCTAATGCATCATCGATATTAAGTCCATTACACGAATTATTACGCACGGGTGCCAGGTGGGAGTGGGGCGAGCGGCAGCAGCGCGCGCTGGAGCACGTGAAGCGGGAGCTGGCGTCGGAGCGCGTGCTGGCGCACTTCGACCCCGGCGCGCCGCTGGTGCTGGCGGTGGACGTGGGGCCGGCGGGGCTCGGCGCCGTGCTCGCCCACTCCGCCGGCGACGGCACCGAGCGACCGATCGCTTTCGCGTCCAGATCGTTGTCGGCTAGTGAGAAAAACTATAGCCAGATTCAAAAGGAGGCTACGGCAATTATATTTGCTGTAAAACATTTTCATCAGTATTTGTATGGTCGCCGAGACCCATTTATTCTCAAAACGGACCATAGGCCTCTGCTTTCCATTTTCGGAAAGAAAAATGGCATTTCTATTACGGCGGCGTTAAGATTGCAGAGATACGCGGTAATATTATCTGCATATAATTATGTTATTCAGTACGTGAGAAGTCGGAACAATTTAGTAGCAGATTATTTTTCTCGAGCACCCTTATCGCACACGCACACGGTAAGCGGAGCGAGCGAGAAGGAAGATCGGGTGCAGTTCTTATTCTTAGATGCAGTAACGAAACCGGTTTCTTATGTGGATATTAAGGAAGCGACCGGCGCTGATAACGTTTTGCAAACGGTAATTAAATATATGAATCACGGCTGGCCACGTAAAATTACATGTAAATCAATATTGCCATTTTTTCACTGTAAACAAGATCTGGAATTTCAAGAGGGTTGCTTATTGAGAGGTCACAGGATCGTCATTCCGCAAGTTTTTCGCCAGAAAATGCTAGAGGAGTTGCATAGTGCACATTTCGGTATTGTCAAAACCAAAAGTGCCGCACGTAGTAGAATGTGGTGGCCCGGTATGGACCGGGACATCGAACGCTGGGTCGCGGCGTGCGCCGTGTGCGCGGCCGTGCGTAGTGCGCCGCCGCGCGCACCGCCCTCGCCGTGGCCGGAGCCCCCGGGCCCGTGGCACCGGCTTCACATAGACTACATGTCGATAGGACAAAACGATTACTTAATTGTTATAGACGCATTTAGTAAGTGGTTAGAATGTGTTCAAATGAATTGCGGCACTTCTACGAATGCACTTATTAATAAATTAAAAAAACATATTTGCGATATTCGGTATTCCAGCTGTGATTGTGTCAGATAATGATGTTAAAATTGTGTCTGCAGAATTTCAAAGGTTTTGTGTTGCAAATGGAATTAAGCATCTAACTTCGCCGATATATCATCCGTGTAGCAATGGTCAAGCAGAGAATTCAGTAAAGACATGTAAAAAAATGATTAAATCTATAGTAGCCGATAAAACTTGTTCACGATTAATTAATGATAAATTACTGAGTTTCTTATTCGAATATAGAAATACTGTTCATTGTGCGACGGGTGTTACGCCGGCGAAGTTAATGTTCGGGCGCGATTTGCGTTCTAAGTTGGATTTAATTCTTCCTCCTATAAATAATGAAGTTGTAAACACAAAAATGCATAAGAAATGCAGGCATTTTAATGTAGGTGAGATTGTGTGGGCTAAGTGGTACAGTGGTAGAAAAGGGAAATGGTCGAAAGCTAAAATAATTAACAAAATAGGTGATAGAATGTTTCAAGTATATTTTGATATTTTTAATGTAAATTGTAAGAGACATGTAGATCAACTAATGAAATTTGAAGGTACTAGATATGAATCTTATGTAGATTGTAATAGTGATAATCTTGGTCCACCGCATTCACCATCGTCGCCTCTTCCACCTCAAACTGACCAACCTTCTTCCTCTATATTACCAATGAATTCAACTAACGAGCCCACTTCAAGTAGTTCCAGTACATTATTGGATAATATTCCTAGCAAGACAGGTGAGACACTAGAGGTGGGCGATAATGATGAGTGGGAAGAGGCGCGCGATAATGTCGAGAGTCCCAGTGCGGATAAGGCCGAACTGCCTCCTGACCTACCGCAAACCTCAAGGGAGGAGGTCCAAAGGGAGAGTGATAAAATATTAGAACAGCAGGCAGAGCGGCCACGGAGAACAAGAAAAAAGGCTATTGATAAGCGATTTTTGTATTATTAAGGAGACTGTTTTGTTGTCCCTCAGAGTCTCAAAATAATGTTGGAGGGATGATATGTACGCGCGCCAACTTAAGTAGTAATTAAGTAGTTACTCTGTGCGCGCGCCCGCGGCGCCATCTTGATTTGCTACCGAGCGTCAGTTCAGTAATAAACTATCTCAGAGTGAAACGGCCGTTTTATTTTGTAGCGACATACCATAATGCCTTTTCGAACTGCAACCACAGAAGAAATAATAGTACTTATCTGCAACAAAGACTTAATTTTCCATAAACATCTTTTATTATTATTATAAAAGATACATAATAATGCTGTCCAAAAGCAAATTAACTAATATTATTATTTAAATAACGAGTCTTCAAATAAAATACAAAACACATGTTGCTTATAATATCGTAGAAGTTATAGATACATAATATTGAACCCAATATTGTTTTAATACACGGCCATGAATTTAACGCGTCATAATTTTGCTACACTAAATGCTCAATAAAAAGGAGCTGCGACCCGGGAACTGTAACTGTGAGGAAGGAAGACATTGGAGTGACGTTAGTTTGATATACGAGCGAGTCTTTTGTGAGTTCGTCGTTAATTTCACACAATAGGACTTGAGAAAGCCGCTTTTTATGTACGCAAAGTGGCGACGTCATTCGAGCAGACGTTACATTCGTAAAGTAAGTAGACGGACGAGGACAATGGGCGAAGTCGCACAAGAAAGACGAGTGGTCTTTCGCGTCAATTTTGTTTTGCTATAGCGTTATACATGATTAGCTGCCTGCGACTTCGTGGTAATATTGAACTTTGTAGAGAAATATTCTGCAGTCTGAATGGAATGTCCCTCATAAGAGATACATTTTCTTAAAGTCTCTAATAAGTTTTCCAAGTTTATAGTAAATTGTATTAAAACATTTTTTAAGATTTTCAGAAATTCCTGCACTATATACTTAACCCTTCTACAAAATTTCAAGCTTCTAAATCCACTGTTTTATGCGTTGTCTGTCTGAAATTGCCCCTTAATTTTATTATGAAACCTTATATTATTAGCCTTAAAATACTACATTATAGATTGTTACTAACACCAGCAGGGCTATTCAGGTTTGTAACTTGACAGCGGATTCCGCGATGAGTGTCAAAATTGAAGTTCGAGTCCGAGATCTTGATATGTGATTCTCGAATCATTTGGTACGCACTTGCGAAGTGAAGGGAGTCTCAAACTCAAACGTCAAACGACTAAAGATGGCCTCGACTCGGTATGAATAAACGAATCGGTAAAATATTTTATCCTTCTGATATAAAGGCACTTACACATTTCTTATAAATTCTATGATTTATTGTTTTATTACTAAAAAAACGTGTGGCACCCGGGGACTGCCGCGGTAAAGCTATAATAATAACAGGCATTTACATTTTTAATACCTGCGTTTATATTTATACAGGTAGCTAAAATTTGAAAATGTTTGTTTACTTTTCTTTCAGCTTAAGCCTTTCTTGAAAGTTTTGAGGAAATCGAATGTATTTTTTTACAATATTTGGATGACTGAGTGCTTCAACAACCACATGCAGACAACGGGAAACCGATGGCTGCGACATATAGGAATGAATGTTTTTTCCGCATATTCTTTGATCACTTCCATTAGCAAAGAAAGAGAGTGCACATAATAACTGAAAAAATAATTCAAATATATAATTTTCAATCACCTTTATTAATGTATATATATGAAAAGCAAAAGTGACTGATGTATCAACACACAGGCCAAACCCTTTGGGCTAGAAACATAAAATTCGCACACGTATTCGCACCTTTGTAAGAAAGACGGGAAAGTTAGGTTTGCTTTACTAACCTTTACTTTAGCTGATAATCCATGTCTTCGACACTGAGGTGCTATCATAAGATATTTAATATCTTCCAATAGGTTATCAATTAACTCTTCCGACAAGCGGTAGTTAAAAACAAAGTCACTGTGCATATTAATTAATTGAAAATTACGAATCTCATTCGCTTGACGTCGACTTTCAGCACAATGTAAAGAGTAAGCTTCTTCTAATAAATAATTGAACACAAATAAACGAGCCATGGTATTTATTAGGACCTAATAACTAAAATATAACAAAAATCACTTATTTTTATTTCAAAAATCTTTAGTTTACTCGAGAACGCGATAGCTCTTGACTAACTTTTCGTTTGACAATTGGACACGAGCTTCGACGGTGACGTAATTCGATGATCGAGAATAATAAATATGTCATCCTCTAATCATCTAGTACGGCACTTGCGAAGTGAAGTGATCCTAGAACTCGAACGTCAATTTTGAAACTCCGCTGTCAAGTTACAAAAGAGAATAGCGTTGCAGTTCACGTTACTTTCATTGAATAAAACATAACACCAAACAGCTGCTAAGTGCGATTTAACAACCTTACGAATAGTATAATCGAGACGGAACTAGCACATCTTAATCCTTTGTCCTTTTTTCGTCGATTCCATTTCACTAAATGAAATATCTATTTCAAGCAATATCTGGCGATGTAGGAAGCTTCCGTTCACAGACTCAACTTCTGTATTACAATTGTGTTTCTCACGTTCATTTTCCGCCATTGTGTCCTCATCGCATCTCTTGTGTGTTATGATTTAATTTACGGCTACAAATTTTACCATCTTACTCACTATATCATGGTAGAAAGGCGAAGTTTTCGACGACAACGGTTCTCAAATAAAAAAGAGGCGTAAAACATCTCAGTTTAATTCCTTCTAAACATTTGTTCGAGTGTAGGTGCATGTAATTCGTTTTATACGAGTCTTATTTGAAAACAATCTTGCTACTATAGGTTTCTAAAGGTTTCTAAAGCACAGCGAAGGTAGTTGGGAAGGATAAAATTTAAAGTTGGGGATTAGGGAGAGCTCCACACCGCACCCCCAGAAGAAACGTAACCCAGTTAATTGTGGTTTACGTCAAAGTCGAGTTGGGAACTGCCGCACTTTGTATGAGGCACAAATCACGTAAATGCGCTTTGTTAACTGACATCCCGGAGTTATTTTCTTTTTTCTTTTTTTTTCCACTAAAATATGCATTTATTCAGATTAAAAACGGACCGTGCTTATGTGGTGTGGCGTAATAATTTGGCTGTAAGTCCGTTAACACATTACGGGGCTTGGGCAAAGTTTAAAATTGTTATTTTGTTACCATCGCACTAATTGTTCCAGGTACACTTGAGAATAATAGTACTATAGTCAGTCACACTTTGCCCTCTGCCCCCAGGGCTACCTACTTTAAGCTGTCAATCTCCGGGAGAAACGCAGTGGCGCCAACATTAGCCACATTAACATAGCGATGCATGTCGATTAAAGGGCGCTTCGCCACTAAAGGGGCATCGACTAAGCGTGGCGTAATTTTCAAGCCACTTGTAATGTTATTGTGGGAGAATTTTGTTCATTTTAAATTTATAAATCCTGGGAGGTTTTAATTTTCACAACGTAAATCCGGGAAAGGTGGCGAACCGTAACTGCCTTGCGCAAATTCGAACCCGAGCAGACAAGTTTCTTACCAAGCTAGGGAGTCACGCTAATTAGGGCTCCCACTTTATAATTTTTATTACAAAAGCTTAAGAGCTGCCTTACAATTTTTATATTTTTTGTTTCTTTGTTCGTGCGTTTGTTACCGCTAATCTCAGAAACGTAACCGGCTAATTACCGGTAAATCGCATTAAACATCATAATGAAACACATCTAAACGAGCCTAACCCTTGTAATGCGGTTGTAATTACGTATGTTAATTAAACGTATGCTTTGTTTACTATAACAGGTGGCCAATTTATAATGAGGATAATAATATTGTTTATTTAATTTTGTTAAAAGCCGCTTCGCTTTTGAACAAACTCCTATTGAAATTTCGATGAAATTATACAATTTTATTTTGACGCAATATTGCGGTGTACAAAATATGATAAATGTACCTTGAATTGCTAGCCAAAGGAGCCGCGTTTCCACGTTAAATCTTTAAAGACTCAAAACGAAAATGATGTTTAAAATGCTGTGTTTTCCATTAAAAGGTTATTACTTTCGTATCATTCCATATAGTCATATATTTTTTAACAGACGAGTTTTTATGTTGTTTATACGAAAGAATTTTATCCTTTATAACTGCTACACTGTATACTCCACCAATCTGCACTGGAGCAGCGTGGTGGAGTATGCTCTAGGCCTCCTCAAGAGGTGAGACCGTGGTGAGACACTTTCTATGCCTGGGAAGGAGCTAGTACCTAGTATCATCCTTATAAAATTGTCCGTAATTTATTTTTAAGATTGCAGGTGTTTGAGAGAGGGTCCACAGATAACCACATTGGTTACCACTTTTCCACGTTATCACGATGCCTGCTCATTCTCGCTGATTATAAAAACTTAACATTGTAAATTCAAATGTGTTGTGTACATTACCAGCTTCATACGGCTGTCCACTACAAATTTCAACATTTACTTATCTGAACATTCAATCTACTACAATGAATGTCTAACAGGAAACATATCTGGCGCGGAGATCAGTCCACGCCACTTAGATTGCCTCTGGTGTTGTACTACAGCCATTCTTCTTACCCTCGACGCCGGAAAAGTTGGTTGTGCGATTTGCGTGAGATATTATTTAGGCCTGTTCTTACAAGCTTTTGCTTGGGGCTATGTTTTCGGTTCAAGTGACCTCTACAGGAAGTTTATTTTTACAGATCAATGATTTCTATCAAGTAAAATTGCGGTCGATGTTAGAAGCACAAAGGGAGTAGCTATTTAATATGTAGGTTTTTGACGCAGTTCTTACAGTAAATATAGTTTCCTAGATTAAATTATTTCTTATGAAAGGTTGTTTATGTAAGTAGAAGTCTACGTAATATGCTTTCCCACAATTGTGTTGTCTAGTTGCTGGCGGCATGAACATTATATTTATATATTATGTGTATTAAGGTATAACAAAAAACAAACAACCGTTAAGTTATAAATACAAACACGATGCAAGAAACAATACATTTTGGTATGTAGGTATATCTCAGATAAAATATCTGCCTCCGTTAAACATCGATCCTGGAACGTACCTAATTTTTATCCCGGAAAAGTTCAAGGTTCCCGCGGGATTTGTAAAAATCGATCTCTACCGCGGGCAAAGTTACCATTTACCTTAATTTTACAATTATAGCATTAGCATAAAGAACGCAAATTAGCTTCATAGCAGATGAAGCAGGTGTCACGTGTAGGCTCCGAAATGAACCACATAAAGACTCTTCAACGACTTCCTTCTGGATACGTGCCAAGTTTGCGTTTAAAGCAAGCTGAAAAAGACAAAAATCTAGCTTTATAAAAACACTAGTTATTGTCCTCGTTCCAGGTAACCTTATGTCTTAGCATTCTTACCCTAAAAATTAAAAGCTTAATTTGTTAATGACGTCCTATAAAATTGTATTTTCGCAGCGCAACGCCTGATACTGTTAACCATATTCAATGTATATTAAATTTATTGTTAATATCTCTGATGCTAACCGTGTCGAACTTAACTGGAGCCTATCCGGAGTCAGGTCCTTACCATAAAAATGCATTGCCATTGAAACAAAACCTTTATCTAAAATATCAGCGCTCTAGGATTAGAGGACGTAGTTCTCTTGGAAGAAATGACCCAAAGTGACTAACAAGGCAAGTTAAATAATACACAGGAATAAGTTGTCAAGTCCGTTCTTCTCTCGTTTTATACAGAGATACGATTGTAGTGGAGAACCTGAAAACACTTATAATTCCAAACAGCAATACATGGACGGCGTCCTGTTAAAACTTCCTAGTATATCCTGGTTTTGTTATAAAGTTTAGTTCAACTATCAAGAGTTCACCGTGGAAAACACGGGAAAAATATTCTAGTCAACTTAAAATATTCCTTGAGCAAAGTCTATCTAACTTAGAACCTCATTAGAGAAGCAATAAAACCTAGCGCTGTAGAATCTAGGTAGTTAGAACCCCTTTAGTATTCCCTACTGCGAAGTAAAGCGTCTCTTCCAGAGGATAGTAAATTACTAAAGACTGTCTCTTGGAGAAGTATCTGCCATAAATGAAATTAATTTCCTACTTTAGGGCACTTCATCATTTAACATCGTAACTCGTGCTCTCACAATGAACACTATTGCTCGAAACGAACATAATTATTATTATAAAAGAAAATTGTTTAGTTCCTTAAAAATATGACTAACAGCCATATAGTAAGGTAGTTTCGTCTTGTCCGTCCATCTCTTAGCTCACAGACTAAGTAATACTAATAGTAATGTGGCATGGGTATACATTTATCACGCCGAAATAGTGGTGGATTAAAATCTTAAAAATTTACAACATTATTTGGCTTGTAGACAGTAACTCGCTTTCCAACTACGACTCGTAGTCTACGAGTATTTATTAGTATTACTCGTGCTATTAAAGAAACGGCACTTATCATTCCCTCCTACTATTCCTGTCTTTAGTAGTAGTTATATACTATTTCCCACCCACGGCTTGGCCCACAGAATATTTTAATTATTCTGTGGCTTGGCCCACATATGTCTGGTTTAATAAAAGGAAATTACAAACATATAAACGCCTAAATAATCCTCAGGGAACATAATGACAATCAGGATAAAATCTATCCTATTTTCTAATCCTGGACATGATAAGTCTGTGTCTTAATCTCATTATGGAAATATTAACATCTAACACCTTCACAAACTTTCTTATCTACACTAATATTATTAAAAGGAAAGGTTTTCGAAAGAAAGAAATGTTTATTTCATCTAACTACATTATCTACAGAAAAAAACTATAGCCAAAAACAATACAACACTTAGATGTAAGATAATAGGTGAAAAGCGTTCACGCTCAGCATAATGGTCGCGGAAAAGCCATGGCCGCTGGTTTTCAGAGTGACCCTCAAATTGTGCATCAAATTGCATGTTTGTAACGAATAAACTCAAAAACTACTGGACAGATTTCAAAAACTCTTTCACCAATAGAAAGCTACAATATTCCTGAGTAACAAAGGCTATATTTTACTGTGATAATACTTCATCATAAGTAAAAATGTTTGACACACAACGAAGTGGGTACGGTTCAGCTAGTATTTTATAATATTAATAGGATGCTTAAAAACGTGAACCAATGACAATGATTAAATCTAAAACCACGCTCGCCTCGGTGTATTTATTTATTATGTTTTAATTAACCACAACATGGCTACATTTAAACCATTTATTGTAGACAATTGAACCGCAATACTTAATTTAATAATAATCTTACCACGGATAAAGTTGAGTTTTGTTTGTGACAGTATAACTGCTGGGCAAAGTTTAAAAACACTGGGAATATATCTTGTTTGTTGCCTTACAACTTATTTGCGGTTGAGGCAAAGATACGGTGCTAGGATTTCAGCAATGCGGTTGTTTGCCTAACGCTCCGAATAATCCTGGATATTATATTATGATGAAATAGGAGCATAGTAAGCTAGGAATACCGAATATCATAGTGCTACGAGTATGTCGTGCATATCTTGTTATAGTTGCGTAATTATCATAAGAGACTAGTACCAGCCCGTGGTTTTGCCCACAAAAGATTAGTTTCATTAGAAAACCGGCCAAGGTGTGTCCGCCAAGAGTTAGAAGGGCAATGTCAGAGAGAGTAAAAAGAGAAGTAGCTTAAAACATATCATATTTCTTTCTTTCTTTTTCTTCTCTCTTTCATGGCCGGCAACGCATCACTGATGCGTTGCCTTTGATGTTGCTGATGTCCATGGGCGACGATATCCACTTACCATCAGGTAGATCGTCATTCGTCAGCTCGTTTGCCGGCTATTTACATAGAAAATATGGATTTATAGAGATTTTTAAAAGAACTTAATAAGAAAAATAAAACCCAAACCATGTTGGTAGGATTAGGCTTCAGACACATTCTTTATTCAAGTAATTTAATAAACCGCGACAATATTTTACGAAGTCGGCTTATTGCGGGCGTTGTGAAAGTCGCTTTACATGGAAATCAAGAGTTGAGATATATAGGTAGGTTTGAATTTAGGGCCCACTATGTAAGTACCTACCTATCCCAAGGTTGACGAAAGTACCTACTATGCTTATCATAACGTCACATGACATGATTTCTAGAGTAAATATCTATAGTGTGTGCTTCTTCTGTACCTAAAATAGTTCTATTTAGCAAAACCCCGCCGTGATTTCATTTAATTGAGGTTTGGCATTTGACTGTCCAAATTAGTCTCTCCTAGTTTTGACTCGGTCAAAGGCTGAAAAATAACTTTAGTTAAAGGTTTGTCTAAATGAACTGGACAACTCTCAGGTTTGAATAGGCAATCCTAGGAGCAAAGGAGATTCGAGGTTTAATATATACTATAACATTTATGTATGAATTACTGCTGGAAAATGGGTATTTTTCCTAAGCCGACAAACGCGCAACATTTTTATTTTATTTACTTACTAGCTTTTGCCCGCAGCTTCGCCTGCGGTAGAGATCGATTTTTTACAAATCCTACTTACTTTTACCTAGTTACATTTAGTTGCTTATGACATAAGTAAACATGTATTATTTGATAGCGTGATTCAGAACTTGCAAATGAATTTTACTAACGCCATCTATTAACAACACCCGAAACTAAATATCTAGCAACTAACAAAATATTGATCTTCCCATGGGGATGTTTTACCGCGGTATAAAGTAGCTTACGTTCTCTCCACCCTCCTCACTATCCCCACACACAAAAACCATACCATATAACGGCTTCGTGAAACGACGTGAAACGTGAAAGACGGACAAACAAACAAACAAACACACTTTCACATTTACAATATTATAAAGTATGGATTTCAGCTTTAAATTTCAGTCTACATGTAAAATTAATCCTGAAAACCGCGTACGTCCCCAAAACACTTCTTTACAAGGTTAAAAACAAAACCTATGAACATGAACGTTTCTCTTAAATTAAATAAAAGTTTAACCAACACAGCGCCCTTAAAAAAAGCATCGTCAGCGTACAGACGAAAACCGCAGGTGTTTCATTATTCCGTTTTAATGGCATCAGCGCCATCGGGTTACGCGTCAGGCTGATGTAGACTAGGAGGCGGTGGGAAAAGATTATTAGTTACCTACTAATATTTTTTTTCTCTCTTCTTCCTTGGCCGTTAATACATTGCTGTCACTGGTACTTGCCACACTTACGATGATGCCAGCACTTGCCACAGGGTGGCCTGTCTGCTCACATACCTAATTCGAAAGTAAAGTAGAATCCTACTATCCTACTTTCTTCTTAAAATTATAAATGTGAATGTTTCTCACGATATTTGTTACTGTTTCACGCAACAACTACTTTTCTTTATCACACAGGTAGACCATTATCTGGAATAAGACATCGGGTACTTTTTATCTCGGAAAACGTGGAAATGCCGCAGGCAGAGCTCTAGATGTGTTATATTTTTCTTATAATGTACGCGGTTATGTAATTTAATATCTGGGCGACTGCTAGGGCTAATTTTCTTATGCACTTCCATGCTTCAGAGTGCACTTTAAGTCATCGGTCAGTTTTATCTCTACATAAGAGTCGTTAAGCCAATGTTGGAGACATTTAATTTACTTTTATGACTTTTTACGAAGATAAAGACTAACAAGGAGATGACACATTATTTTAGACACGCTAAAAAATACAAAAGGGCAACTGTTTTACAACCGACTCCCTGCCTACCTCGCTGAGTACAAACAGCTCTCCGCGAACTGAACGGAATTTCGCATATAACACTACACTCCCGTAATAAAAATGTGACAGCCTATTCGTTCACACATCCCCCTCAGTGTATACTCGTACAGTATCTATCTATATTCAATGATACAAAATGAAGTGTTCGACGCAAATTGAACGCTTGCTGATCGGGAATATTGAAAGCCTAACGTCGATTCGATTATCTTTGTAATAAGACGCAGATTTTCGTATCTTTTAACCGTATTTCGGGATTATTTTTCTCTTGTTATTGACGTTGTCGACCATGATAAACTTGAAGAATAAAATGTTTCCTTATTATTTTTATGTATGGGTATGTGAAGTTACAACTGTTTAAGTTGTTAAGAAGTTATGTAATGGTCTGAACCTCGTGCATCGGTCTTCCACATTGTCGGTCATTCTTATTCAAATACATTTATTTACTATTATGTTTTCTGTGACTCAACTCTTATTATAAAATATCGCAATTTTAAGTTTGCTGTATGTCATTACTTCCCAGAATTTTGCCCTTGTTAGCATCACCATCGAACGGAGAATGAATTTCATACAGCGTGGGTTTTATATTTCAAAATCAACGGGTTCGATTCCTGGCCAGGAATATTAATTTTTAAAAATCTAATGATGCAGTTTAGTTTTCACCAATATCGGCCCCGAGACTCCTTTGACCACTTTTAGCTATTCCTTATAGTTTCGAATTTGGCCATCCACACTCACTTGAAAAAATCATAATGTTTAAGTAGTTGATTGCCCCGGGGTATTGTAACGAGGTGGAATACCTCGTTCAATATCCCTTGGCTGGCAGGTGCATTTTTCTTCTAAATTTTTAAATCTTGACAGTTCGGTTTGTTTACAAAAATGCATCTGTCAGCTGGGTTCCCTCAAAGGAGCTTGGAGGAGTATGTTAATTTTTTCAATTCAATTTCCTTTAAAGTATTAATATTATAGTACTAAAAATATCAATTGTGCTGGTGTTATACTGCTGATGTTACGTGTTTATGGGATAACATGATTATATCATAATTACCTGTATGTTTTGGGAGTTTATTTCATTTACGGACCTGCCCAGCCCTGGGAATTATTAATTACTTCTTGTGGAGGACGTATACCCTCGCAATATCATAGGGCAATTCCTTAAATTACATACACAAATCCACGTATAACTAAGCCAATTAAGTTAGTGAATCCAGAGATTTTTTACCATAGATATGTTATGTCCATACATTACGAGGTTCAGTTTTCGATCCGCGATGACATGTCATAATTGTCAAAGCATAACATGGAGTGGTCAGGCAGAAGGGACTATGAATGAAACAAATAGTTAATACATATTAGGCATAATATTATTATTGTCATTTAACATTTTGAAATTATATTACACAACAAAAAACTTAAAGTAAGTAAAAAATACAATAACTTAAACCAATTTGTGTCTGATTTTGATAAGAAGAAAATAATAAAACGGGCTACTGTACGCGCTGAAAAGTTTGACCTAAAAGTTAACAGGCATAATATATTTATTTATTTTTATTTTGGTTCCTTTCCCCCAACCCTCGTGTAATAAGGAAGTGGCATGAAAATAGTTATATATAGTTATCTACAGTTATATTTAACCTTTTTATTTTACGAACAATCTAAAACTTGATATCATAATAAAATTAGTTAAGAGTTCAAAAAATTGGGGATATACATATTCATTATAAAAAGATTTCATTTGGTTCAATTTGCGAAATGTCATAAATTGACTTTTATGCCTAGATTTCACTTCTACCTTATTAGTCTTTGACGAATGGCATGTGCCTTAATACATTTAATATTTTAATCAATTTTAAAAGAAATATTATATATTAGTAACAAAATTAAACATAACGTTTTATGTACTTGCCTATGGTATGTAACTCCATCATTCTTATTGAATTTAGAGAAATGATTTTTGCAAAATCTCAAAACACAACTCGGCATTTTTGTGACAACTACAGACAGCCTCACTCTGAAGCATCTATCAACTGTCTACAATGAAATCGCTACACTTGACTAGATTCGACTGACTTAATTTCAACGCCCTCTCAGCATATCTACCTCCCTATACATATCCCTATACATACAACATCATTGAGTGAATCGATGAGTTGGTGTTTCGTGTATCGTGATTGACGTTGTGTATAAATTCATATAACATTTTATACATTACATTAAGTCCGGTTTACACGTATTAAGTAGATAACTAAATTTTAACTAAATTAATACGTGTAAGCAGACAATTGAGTAAGACTTTTTAGTTAAAATTTAGTTATCTACATAACTATTTAATACGTGTAAACCGAACATTAGAGTCGTGGTAATATAATTCAAATTCAAAACAATCTAAGAAATTGCCCCATGTTATCCTTAGTGCAATAAACTCCATTTATGTATGGTGCTTATTGCGATAGGAATAGCGCGGCTCATATCATGACATCGGATGATAATACGATATTATGCGAAGGGTTAGCACAAACGGGCGTTTTATTGTACATTCAAATGTATTTGTTTGCTTCATAGTTATCGCAAGATTTTTGAAAATAGATATACGAGTAGGTAGGTAATAAAATTTGTATGCTTACCTCAATCCACGAACATCAGTGACACCAAAGATATCACTGATACATTGCCGATCAAGAAAGAGAGAATAAAAAGAAATAGAGAACTGGCTCTCATGCCACCAGCCGGAACAACGCGAGTCATTTAGCGGCTAACTCAACAAGAGGATGGTAGCTATCCAGACGGACCTCATGGAGAAATAAAAAAGTATACTAATCGCCTCTCACAACATCAATCCGGCGTAGGGTATCTTGGGGTTAGTTTTTTTTTATGGAAATAGCCGGCAAACGAGCTGACGATCCTCCTGATGGTAAGTGGCTTACGTCGCTCATGGACATCAGCAACACCAAAGGCATCACTGACGCGTCGCTGGTCAAGAAAGAAAGAAAAAAAGAAAGGAAGAACTGGCTCTCAAGCACCCAGCCGGAATACGACGAGTCGTTTGGCGGCTGACTCATGATCAAGGGTGGTAGCTGTCCAGGCGAACCCCATGGAGAAATAATAATAGTAATAATGGTATTAATTAACAATTAAAATCAATATTACCAATATAGTCTCTCGAGGGGCCCTAGCACCAGCGGGCTGGATTTAGTCGCATCTTACAACACATATCCGGCGTGGTATTGGGATTAGTATTCTGAGCCCCCCCAATACGGCTAAAAACTTTATAAAAATACAGCGCTTCAACCGCGCGTGCTAAATCTAGCGATTTCGCTTCGCTACGAACAAATTACTTCACTATAACCGCTAGTCTACCAATCCGCAGTTGGCCAGCGTGGTAGACTATGGCCTAACCCTCACATTCTGAGAGGAGACCCCGAGCCCAGCAGTGGGACAATTATGGGTTGTCGCTTTGCTTTTGCTTTTGCTTTGCTTTTATAAATGCTCGTTTGTACAGACAACCCCACGGTGTTTACACTACTCGAGGGTACGTCTCACTCGGGTGTTTGCGTTATGCGTACCAGTGATCGTCAATTCGAATCAATAAATTCAACCCTTTTTATGATTGAGTCATTTCCTTTTATTGCCCTTGTACGTGTTTCTGAACGTGCATCATTCAGATGCGATAAAAATTCCGAAACCTCTTCGTTTTATAAATATTCTCTCTATCGATTACTATTCAGATATCCATGGTGCGGTTAGTGACTCGTTATCATATAGATGAAACAAGTTAATGTAGGATGTATGAGTGTTGAATTTTTGACAACTTTTTTGATCAGATAAATCTACTTTATTGTTATTTAGGTCTATTTTAAAGATGATATACACATTTCTGTGCTTAAAAAAACTGTTAAAGATATTTATAGTATATATTGTAATTATTATACAACTACTTAGTGATACTGATATGCATGATAATTAATAATCTAAATTTTACTAACAAAAAATAACCGACTTCGAATTCTCAAAAACTACTTGTCAGATCGCGTTCAAATTTATGTGAGACCACACGACAAGCACCAGCTTTCTATTAAAAAAAGAATCATCGAAATCGGTTGACGTGATATTGAGTTATTCGTCAATTTGTCGCGCACATCTTAACACAAATTTACGACTTATGTAGTTTTCTCATGGATGCCATTGTCAGATCTCAATAAAATTTATGTGGGACCACATAACAGCCATCAGCTTTCAATTAAAAAAAGAATCATCAAAATCGGTTCGCCCAGTCCAAAGTTCTGAGGTAACAAACATAAAAAAAAACAGTCGAATTGAGAACCTCCTCCTTTTTTTGAAGTCGGTTAAAAATAAATCCGTACGTTTCGAAACACGAAAGATAAAGACTTCCTTAAATACTTAATATTTCAATAAATACGCATCTAAATCATAATAATTCCTTAATTTTTACATGTCAAATTATAGAATTTTCTACACATTCTACAATTTCCAACAAACACTCATAGTCAATGATCCATTCGATATTTTACGAAGCGCAGCATTATAAGGGATGGAAAATGTTTGAATTTACAGCAGTCTTTGGCAAAAGCTTTCTAAACGCAAGGCGAATGAATTTTAAACTTGGCTGCACCCGAAAGTAGGACTACGAAATATAAATATGTATTAGAGGTTGCTTGAAAGTGAATTGCATAAAACCGTTTACCTTTTTCAGTATAATAATATGATGTGAATAATATCTTTGTCTGTTTAGCACTATTTATCCAGCCATTCATCTATCAGTCTTTGGAAGTCCACTAACATCCATCCATCTGTGTCGCGGGTAGAATCGTAGCATGGACGATACATATCACATCACAATAACACCCATAACCCGAGTACAAATATTTATCTGTTACATAAATATCTGCCCCGGTCGTGAATCGAACCCAGGACTCCTCGTTTCGCAGGCAGGGTCTCTACCAACTAGGCTATAAGGTTGTCATGGTAGATGTTTGCTGTTTTCTTCAGATCGCCAGTCCACCTGGTCGGGAGACGTATTTTGCTTCTTTTACCGTACCATGATCTCGATCTTTCGTCATTCGAGTACCTTTCTTCCTCTACAGTAACAATAACAAAACATGCATAGCATGAATAACACTCGTGTCATATTTCTCCACAATTTTTTTCATTGATGAAGACTTATTGTGTAGTCATAAAATGCAATCAAACATCTTAAACGTAATTTGTAATTTAAGTAGAAGGCAGACACAAAATGAGAAAAGTTAAGAATACATTATAATTTAATGCTAAAACTAATTATCTCTCAATTGTTTTGAAGTACAATATCATTCCGTAAACTTGAATCACTTGAAAACAAAGCAAAAGCAGATTATAAGGCGAAATAGACCTAGTCTTATCTACTTACATTCTTACGCCCATTATTGGGTAGTTCTCATGTCCCTGAAGATAACTAGCTGCCTTAATTATAATATCAGTAGGTAATAATGTCAACGTTTACATTAATGACGTCAGCAGGATTAAAGCCAGCTGACTGGTTTCATTATTATTCCACAGCCGTGTAGAGGGCTATTACCGCAACCACGGTTAACATACTGTACAAATTCTCAGGAATATCATTATTATATTCACAACATACCATTATGATTATGGTTTTATTATATAATGAATGAATTAAAATAACGTGTGTACTTATCTGTACGTACCAACGTAAGAAGTTATACTTACCTCTTACTTATAAGTTCCTCTCGCTCGCACCCATGACCCGCGCTAGCAATCCAAAAAAAAAAACTCCAGCGAATGCTATGCGCGTATCACGTACCTTCATCATGTCACCTTTTCGCTGTCGCAACGTAAAATTTCTACTCTCATATTTTTTCCAAACGTCCAAGAAGTGTAACTTCAATAATGTGTTATGATACATCTGTCACAACCCATACTCTTCCTTGCTGGGTTCGGGTCTCCTCTCATTACGTCCTTTCTTTCTTTTTCTTCTCTCTTTCTTGGCCGGCAACGCATCAGTGATGCCTTTGGTGTTGCTGATATTCATGGGCGACGATGGCCGCTTACCATCATGTGGATCGTCAGAGCGTATTCCGGCTATTCTCATAAAAAAATGTAGGTACAGACCATAGTTCACTGCGCTGGACAAGTGCGGATTGGCAGACTTCATACATTTTTGAGAATTTTTTAGAACTAGAGCTCTAACTGCGGCTTTGTCCACTTTTTCCGGGATAATAAATACCCCCTATTCCAGAACATGGTCTACTTCTGTGCTAATTCCACGAAAATCCGTGCAGTTTTTGCGTGAAAGGGTAACTTACAAACATCCTTACAAACTTCACATTTTATAATATTAGGATTGTAAGGTTTGCGTTTCTTCACAATGTTTTCCTTCAACGAAGGAAGTGATAATACCTGTAAATTGATTTATGTGTCTCGAAAACGATAATCATGTTACCTGATATTTATAGATTAAGGAATTAATACTTATTGTTTTCTAGGATGCCTAATGCCCCAAGGCCTAAACAAGGGACCTTATATAGGACCCTACATAACTCCGTTTCCTCCAATACTTCAATAAACATAATAAAAAAGTAATCTTTTTCAGGTTAAAGACAACGGTAAATTCTACATTATATGTGCTCCTTAAATCATCTGCTATCAATGCTATAAATATCCAGCCGGCATATCGGCTCTTAGGATCATCTATACTCAGTATTATTTCTCTTTAGTATGTACCTACTACGTAGACTCTCGTACCAAAACGACATTTCAAACTACATTTAACTCGATTTCAAAAAAATTTAAATAACCGTTTTGTTGATGTTTTTAGGGTTCCGTAGCCAAATGGCAAAAAACGGAACCCTTATAGATTCGTCATGTCTGTCTGTCTGTCTATCTGTCTGTCTGTCTGTCTGTCCGTCCGTATGTCACAGCCACTTTTTTCCGAAACTATAGGAACTATACTGTTGAAACTTGGTAAGTAGATGTATTCTGTGAACCGCATTAAGATTTTCACACAAAAATAGAAAAAAAAACAATAAATTTTGGGGGTTCCCCATACTTAGAACTGAAACTTAAATATTTTTTTTCATCAAACCCATATGTGTGAATCTATGTGTGTCTATGAATAGGTCTTCAAAAATGATATTGATTTCAAAAATGATAGAGGTTTCAAATATTATTTTTTTCTAAACTGAATAGTTTGCGCGAGAGACACTTCCAAAGTGGTAAAATGTGTGTCCCCCCCCCCCTGTAACTTCTAAAATAAGAGAATGGTAAAACTAAAAAAAAATATATGATGTACATTACCATGCAAACTTCCACCGAAAATTGGTTTGAACGAGATCTAGTAAGTAGTTTTTTTTAATACGTCATAAATCGTAAACC
Source organism: Thymelicus sylvestris (assembly GCA_911387775.1). Lineage (NCBI taxonomy): Eukaryota > Metazoa > Arthropoda > Insecta > Lepidoptera > Hesperiidae > Thymelicus > Thymelicus sylvestris. The sequence goes on along the minus strand of OU426905.1, from coordinate 9,903,036 downwards.
GCAATTTACCTCGATCAAAGTTACAACGAACTTCAAGAACTTTTATATTATGTTACTTGCTGCTACGGAACCCTTCATGGGCGAGTCCGACTCACACTTGGCCGCTTTTTTTATTACCTACCACATTCTTTTATCCTCGCCCACATTGAAGTATAATATCATAGAAGAGACATCTCAAACAAAATGTGTGCACCCGCCGCGCGCCGGGAAGTTCTATTTTCAAAATTGAGCCCCCGTTCTCCTTTCAAAATCGAACGAATCCATTGGAAATGCAGCCGCGCGGCTTCAATTTACTGGAACATACATTGTGTTCGCGGTGTCTGTTCTATACGCTAGTAATAATACTTCAATGCTCGCCCAGGAGGATTCACATAAAAGTTAATAGCATTGGCTTCAACCCATTGGCCCACTCTCCATCTTGAAGAGGCCTAGAGCATATTTCACCACGCTGCCACTGCGGATGATGAAGGAGTTAGTGGCCAACGCAAGTGTCGAAAGTTTTCATGCTGCCTGAGGACCTCCGATGGCTTTACGTGTCCTCGGAAGCACAGAAATTCTCAAGAAATTTATGCTAATAGCGAAACCCACCCAACGACTGACCGCACCCGCTATTGCTTAACTTTGCCGATCACTTAGGATCGCCATCAACCGCCGGATTATGAGCGCTTCAACAGCAATAATCATAATAATTTCTTAATAATAATATTGATTAGATTCATATGTATGTACAGATGTATGTACAGTCACCTGTAGAGAAAAGTAACCCATCTGTTTATAAAGACACAGTAACAAATTTGTTACTTTTCTCTGCAGGTGACTGCACCTAATCAATTTAATTATCACCTAATTCTAATCCTAAATAATTAATCCTTTCGTGAATTTCTGCCCCTAAGCAATTCGCCAGCCATTAATGTAAAAGAATCTTTATTTCGTGAGAAAGTACCGAAAAATATGTAACACGGATAAAAATAATCTTTCACAGATTATTAAGCAGAAGGTCCTGCGTTATCTGTGTTCATCGGCCGGTCTCAATAATGTACTAACAGCTAAAAAAATGTAGATAAGGCTGTCATTAGTACGTCATCTGTCATATTTTTCAATTTTTGCGTCTCAATAACCTGCGATGGATAGAAAATATATACCGATGACATTGATCTACCGTTCGGAGGGCCAAGTCATACCGTAGGTATGTTGGTCCATACAAAAATAAATACTTGCGTCTCAATAACGCTTTGACAGCTAACTGTCGGTAATAGAAGTTACCAACTATCGGAGTCTTTGACATCGCTCGATTTCGACGGATAATTGGTAGATTTCTCATATTGTAAAGAAAATTTATCAAAACATCATGGATTTATTAATCAGTGATGAGTGATAATGAATTTTGTGAAGCCTGTATATTTAATTCCACCTTTTTAATACGGTACCAATATCGCCGAAATTGTCCTCGTAAAATATAATGACTACATATATGACTGAATTTTGTGAATCCAATTTTGTTTATAACTACCTATATTCAGAATAAACATAATCCATAATCTAAATTTTACTAACAAAAAATAACCGACTTCAAAGTTACTCAGAAACTACTTGTCAGATCTCGTTCTTTATGTGGGACCACATGACAAGCACCAGCTTTCGATTTAAAAAGAATCATCAAAATCGATTCGCCCAGTCCAAAGTTCTGAGGTAACAAAAAAAAAATACAGCCGAATTGAGAATCTCCTCCTTTTTTTGAAGTCGGTTAAAAACGGCAGTGAATGAGAATTGATAACAATTCCTATCTTTAAAGTTTTAGGTAAGTAGGTATTTTAATAAAACAAGAACACTAAGCTTTTTAAGTTAGATTTATTTTGAAATTATTTCGCAAAAACATTTCGCCTTTTCAGAAATAATGGTGTATCCCTGCTACATCAATAGCTATTGGCTACTATTTTGGCCTTATGAAGAAAGGTACTTCATCTTTTGTGAAGGGTCTGGACTTCATCTGAAAAGAAACTTCCTTTAGTACATTTTTGGCAACAATTTTTGTTTAAAAGCAAAAAGAAGCAACAACCCATAATTGCTGGGCTCGGGGTCTCCTCTCGCAATGTGAAGGGTATTAGGTCATAGTCTACCACGCTGGCCAAGTGCAGATTGGTAGACTTCAAACACCTTTAAGAACTTTACGGAGAACTCTCCGGTGTGCAGGTTTCCTCTCGATGTTCATTGTTTTCCTTCACCGAAGCTAGTGATAATTAACTTCTAATACGCACATAATATTTGAAAATTAGCGTGCCAGGATTTGAACTCAGGCCTCGGACAAGTGGGAATAAACACTTCGTTCGGGAAACCAACGTTCTAACCGCTAGGCTATCACTGCTACAATTACTATAATTTTTTGTTTACTAAACATAATAATATATTTTATTTTATTAACAAATAAAGTCTATACTCACGGAATTTGTTGAGCTATGTGTTTCATTAAATATAATCCTACTTTATTCATAAAACTAAATAAAATTATGAGAAAATACACGTTGTTTATATTTTGGGTCACCAAGCGACATAAACGAATGTCAAATGACAATAACATGTCATCGTCGTCCGGGATACGTACCCATGAGTGATAAACGTCAAATGCTGCGTTTTGTTACTAGTGAAGCATTGTTCCAGGTTACACATAACATTATTTTATTAACTTCATCCGCGAAATTTACAATACATTTGGAACAAATTATCATTTTAATATTAAAATGAAATAAGTTTATAATCAAAAACACTGAGTTCCTTTTTATGATAAAAAGTATAAAAAAAAGTATAAAAGTATAAAAAATATATTGTTATGCGAAAACGAAATTTTCAGAGGGACATAAAAACCAGAGGCAGAAATGTCACTGAAATATTATCTTCCGATGATCTTACTTTTTTTTGCTTACTTTTGATTTGTGAGACGGCAGTTAGCGGGAGATCAATGTTTACTTTTTATCTCTGATATGTACCAGAGTTCCACTGACAGTATAATATTGAGACCGGCCGTAAATCATCGTAGATTACCAGCCGTATACATTTTAGTCAAAGAGTTTTATGAGGGCGTTATCTACGCACAGAAGTTTCCTTGCCTTATATTACTTTAAGAATACGTTTATAACACATTCATTTACATTTATACAGAAATAAATATGTACTTTTCACATTATGTATAGTGCAATATAACATTAGGATAATTAGTGTCTGTGTAAAATGTAAATAAGAAATACACATTTTTACTCGTATACAAAAAAAAAGTGATTTTAAGAATTTTTATATGTATAAGTATCTAGTACATAGTTAAAATTTAAACTATAAATAAAAACAATTGAATGGCAAGCTTTCCCAGAGATATTATAGAATCTGAGTGGAGTGTGTTTTAAAAAAAAAAAATTGACTTCAGAAAAACAGTCCTCTAAAAACATTATCAAATTCGCCTTTTGCTACCTATAATTTGAGGTGTGTTTAATTTCTCATGGATTTCATCATCGGAACTGAATTTTTAACAGACTTCAAAAAAGTAGGAGGTTCTCAATTCGACTGTATTTGTTTTTTCTTTCTTTTTTATGTGTGTTACTTCGTTTTTACTCGCTTTACCGATGTTGATGATTTTTTTTAATATTCCACAGCTGGTGGTTGTCATGTGGTCCCATTTAAAGAGCGAGATCTGACGAGTAATTTTTGAGCTATCCTTGAAGTTGGTTATTTTTTTGTCAAGAATTATTATATAAACGGGATCACTCTGGTATTTTACCGCTTAGAATTAAAAAAATCCAAATCGGTTGATAAACATCGAAGTCAATGTGGCCAAGTCAAAGTCAAGCTATTTATTTCATTGTAGGAATAAAAGGGCTCATTTAACGAAAGTCAAAAGAACTCTAACTACACAATGATTAAACAGCTATTATAAACCAGGCTTGAATATTCTTTACTGAAGTCGGTAAAAAAGTGAGCATTTATTTTTATTAAAATTTTATTTCTCGTGACCTTCAGACACTTTGATTTCTACTTATATTACTTATACTAGAATCCTACATAACGTCCTACTGGAACTTAATCTAATCGGAATAAAATCTACCCAATTTTTTAAGTCTGAATATGGTCTTACTGTGTACCAAGATTCATCTTACATCACATAAGTACCCAAACATCCAAATATCTTTACAAGCTTTTCCATTTAAAGTGTTAGTAGGAATATTCAGTCAAACTCCGAAGCAATAACAAAGGTCTTGGCGAACGATATCTATATTACAAAGTGTCCTCTCATCTGTAACTTGAATTGATGGAGGATTTTCACTTTTTCGCTTTTTCTTCAACGGTTTTTGCTTCACCTTCTTTTAATTGTCGCCGGGATCATAAATATTCCTCGGTGTCGGCTTTAAGTTGTCCCAGAATGAGATCCTTGTGCGTGAAGTTTCGTGGTTTGTCTTGATTTGTTCAATTAATCGCATTTTCTAAAAATGGGTTTAAGACGAAAGAGACTTTTTTATATTTTGGTGTGAGCCAATGTTTTGAAAAACATATATCTATACGTTTTTATGAGAATAATAAATTCACAGAAAAAGACATTCAAAGTACGAAAGGTTAATTTTAATAAATTAAGTAAAATTAATAAGAAATATACAAAAATACACGTTTTAAAAATACAGGAAAAGTCCTTAAATTATAATAGAAAACAGTTTTTTATTTCAGCAAAAAGATACAGAACCCTTTTGCGGAACGATTTGCTTTGGCCTTGATTGGTTAGGTATACAATGTATTTTGCACAATGAACTGTACCTTAATAACTTGGATTTACCCACAGTCGTCTCCTCATAATCAAAATCGTAGAGTATTTTCCACCACACTTCTCCAGTATCGATCGGTGGTGAATTTATCAACCCAAATGTCATAGTTATTACGCCACTCAGTGGCTTAAAGATTGCTATCTTATAGTAAATTGGGGACCGAAAATTTAACCTGTCCTCTGTAACTGTGTCCTCTGAAGCACAACCACTGAAGACATGTTGGCATAAACAATCATACACAGTTAGGTACGTTTTACTAAGTGAATCAAGAAGAAGAACAAGGACAAAAACCAGTGCTACATGAAAAATATTTCTCTTCATCATTCAATACGATTGTGATCATTTATCTTCAAAATAAATAACACACACAATCATTATTATAATGACATCCTTGACATATTCCGTCGGCATAATGATGATTATCCAGGAAAATGGAGTGAATTCTACAAAGCGTAAGTATACTTATCTATATTTGTTTGTCAGAAGCGTTGGGCTGAGTGGCGGCAATTAGAAGCGACCTTTTAGTATAGGAATAACAATATCGTTTATTATTGAATCATACTATCAATAGACAAGAGCAAAAAATAATACGTTCAGACAAGAAGGCAACTCAATAACAACTCAACAACTCAACGACTCAATAACTTGAGGAATTGAGAACAGATTTACAGTTCACAAGTACAGTATCGCCATATAAGAAAAGTGAAATAAAAACGAAAAGGTGTGTTATCGGTCTCACAGACATAAAAAAATATATTCAATGCCTTATGAGATATAACGTAACGCATGATCTAACACAACCTAGACTACAGATCATTTCGCAACGATAAGCTGCAACATAAATTATGCCAACGTATACAATAGACATCCAAAGTGAAATAAGAAAACTAGAGATACACGCGTTGTGATGTATTCTCATATCAGATGCGTCATAAAACAGTAAATCAAATAATAGAAGAAATGAGTACGAGACGTGATGTACAGACGACGCGAGTGGCGCTAGAATAAGGCTCGCGTGATAAATAGAGATAAATAGATATACGTTAGAGGAGGTAAGATGATTGTGCACATGTATTGTGGGTGTCCTGGTTCATACTGAATTCAGTAGAGACAACCATCCATCCTTGTATTCAAGCCCTTAGTTCTTAACGGCTGAGGTAAGATGTGTGTTCATTATACGGAACCCAATTCCGTGCATTAACCGGTTTAATAATCAGTAAACGGGAAGGTTTCAAATCCCTGATCAAACCGTAAACCACTGTAAAAAATGTTATATAAATTACTTATATAATGGTATCCCACACGTGATGGTAGTGAGTATAAAACACAAAATGCGAAATGAAAACTCTAAATCACTAGCCGCAGTTTTGTCCACATGTCACAGACGTTGCATATGAGTGCGTCGCGCGGATCATAAAACATTCTAACGTGGAGGTTATGAACGCGGAATATATTAGTCACTTTTTTACATTTACCGATATGTAAACGAAAAGAGAATTCTGTAAAACAGCTTGACATTATCTACCAGGAGAGGGCGATCCAAAACCATATGGGACAGGATTTTTATCCGAGCGTTTGATGTGTTGATGTTAATTTTATGCATCTATGAACATTAGCTGGGATATACTCTATCCAATATCCCAGTATTATGAGCTGTATTGAAGAAAGAAAGAAAGAAACACTTTATTTCACAATACAATACGCTGCAGTACAGACATAAGGCTTAAACATAGTGGTAGGTACATAATATATTTCTTACAAAATTTACACATTTTAAATGTGTAAATTTTGTATGTGTACCAAGTTTCATCATAAGCCATACAATACCGTTAGCGCATGATGAAAGTACAATTATCTGAACATCCAAACAACTTCACAAAGTTTAACATTTATTATTATAGTAGGTTATGAGGTAGGATACAACACAACGCTCCTTAAATTTTTTCTAGGTTTCCACTTTGTCATATTTTTTTCACTAAAATGCCCTAGAAGTTTCTGGGGTTAACCCATAAGAGATTAAGGGTTAGTTAAAGTTAACAGAAATATTGTAATGTGCCCTTTGAAGGACGGAAACGCTTTTGAAAATATGCCAAGCGATCTCCCTTCCAACTTCCAAACGCCTGCAGTTGCTCTCGCTCCATTTACAATAGACACCAAACGGGCTACAAGCTACACCATAATACTTTATATAGTAGATGTTTCTTATAGGACTCGCGATGTATTTTTTGCGAGTTGTCGTCGACTTAATGATTCCTGAGGGAAATTGGGGAAAGATCCGGAAAAAAATTGGACGACGTTACAGATTATGTGAGTTCGATTACATTCGTGGGGAAATTTATTACAGGGAAGTTTACTTACAATGTGTAACTTTAACGTATTTTACTGAAACTGATAGTTTATTATTTATCGTACTTATTTTGTGGTTATAAGTTTTTATTATTAGTACTTTGGTGTTTAATTAGATACAAAACAAAACTCGTCAAACTTGTATGTTACAAATTTTTCTGAAACTTGTGCGCAGGTTTCTTCAAGATGTTTATCTTCATCGAAGCAACATATAATTTAATTTCTAATACGCATATTATTTGAGGAATTGCATCAATTCCTCAAGTAGGACTTGAACCCGGGCCCTACAGTGCAATAATTTGTAATTAAAATGATATCTGTAGTAGTTGTTGTAATTACGTGCACACGTAATATTCGGATATAGTGATATGGTTGACTTGCATTAGCTCGTTACGACACCAGTAGCTAGGGTAACACGTCCGCTCTGGATTACGGCTGTCTCGTGACTGACTCAGTGTTGCCCCACTACCCGTGCTCCCGAGATAACATGATTACTGCTATAACTATAATAGCAGTACAAACACTACAATATCCAAATCGGTCAAGCCGTTTCTCAGATTAATAGGAACAAATACACAGAAAATATTAACAATTCTAAAAATGATTTAAATGAGACTAACAAAATATTTTGAATTAGCGCTTACACAAATGTTTTATTTCATTTCCTTTCAAATTGTTATCAGGAGCCATTCATTAAACTAAGCTCTTAAATGCGAATTTAAAGCGCTAAATAATTGCAATATAATTCTTAAAGTATTATCTTCGTAAAGTTAAATATTCTTTATGGCTTCCGAGTACCATATTTTAACTCTGGAAATTTTATCGTCTGCCTACATTTAGGTAAATTACCCTGTCTTATCGGGGACCGCGAAAAGATCTAAACAAAAGATGAAAAATATGTTTAATTTACCTACCTATTCTGTTATTAAAAGCCATTGATTAGTACGTCATCTCTATGTCAACTTAACAACTAATATAGAACTTATTTTCAAGGACATAAAAAGCAAAACACTAAATTACATCTTATTAACAGAATCAACTGGTGTGAATATGTGTTTAAAAGATACTTCACTACATTTGAAATTGAAATTAATTTAAATGTCATTAAAATTACTTTAAATATAAAATACATTCATATTTAAACATTTCACTTTTATCCAGTGTTTTATGTGGGCTTAATAGACTGCCGAGATTTTTAATTAAAGTTTCATCCAATGCTTACCTGGCTCGCTTGAATGTAGCTTCCACTATAATCTCGCTACAAATAAATTGTACTTATCATTAAAAAAACTAAGAGTCTCTAGTTGGCCTTGTTCTTTGTTTTAATGAATATATTGTTAAAACATTTAATTATATTGTAAGTTTACTTAATGAAGAGTTATGAATCCTTGAATTGAAAGCGAATTATCAGAGAGTTTTAACTTTTAATATATTATGATATCTGTCAATAAATAAATGTTCCGTCATCAATATTAGAACTACCCTGGAAGCGTGGAGCAGAAGTGTAGTGACTCTGTTCTTTAAGAAGTGCGATAAAGCCCTTTTGAAAAACTACAGGCCTATAGCACTTCTGAGCCACGTCTATAAGCTGTTTTAGATAGTGCTCACAAATCGCATTGCACGTAGGCTTGACGACTTCCAGCCTCCCGCAGAAGCAGGATTCCGTAAAGGCTACAGCACCATAGACCATATACATACACTGCGGCAGATTATACCAAAGACCAAGGAGTATAATCTGCCGTTATGTATTGCCTATGTGGACAGCGCCTCAAACGGGTGGGTCTTAAGATGAACATGGACAAGACGAAAATCATGTCCAATCCAAGTCACATCCGTACCGGTTGTTGTTGACGGTACTACTGTCGAAGTGATCCAATTTGGTAAGACTAACTTCGAGAAAGTAGTCACTCGTAGAATCCAACTCGGATGGGCTGCGTTCGGAAAACTGCGACATATTTTCTCGTCCAAAACACTGCCTCGGTGCATGAAGTCGAAGATTTTCGAACAGTGTGCGTTTACAGTGATGACATATGGCTTCGAGACGCGGTGCTTTACTACTGGCTTAATCCACAAGCTCAAAGTCGCACAGCGAGCTATGGAGAGAGCTATTCTCGGTATTTCGCTACGTGATCGCATCAGAAATGATGAAATCCGTAGACGAACAAAGATAACTGACATGGCAATGAGCTTGCAGCAGTTGACCTCCAAAGGATGGATGGATGAACAGAAATGACATCACAATCTGTTTAATTTAGTTTATTTTCCTTCTTTGATTTTATGCTCTTATGTTATTTAATTTCTTTTTAGTTTTAGATTGCAATGTAACTTTATTTCAGTTAGATATTCTAACGTATTTAAAAAACAAAACGCCTCGTGAATGCTTACACAATCATGTTGAAGAGAAAAATGTGTTTTCACGCTTTTCTCGGATTTCGGTTACGTTTCGTCACATTTGAATACCTTGTATTTGTGTTTTTACTGTATACCTACTTCTATTGTTTTGATCAAACAATAAACTTTTTAGCGTTTTTTACTTTGTTGTTTAACCTTTAAAAGTTTTACTCTTTGGTACAATGAGGGACAATGGAAAACCACTTACAAAAGGGTAAACACGCAGGTGTGTATCTACACTCTACAGCTTTGAAGTACCTCTATAAGTACTTTTTTTAGGTATTTTACTAGAACGGAACCCTAAATTTACATAAAACTGTGTCTTGTTTGTGTTATCTGTTTTTATAATGTTATTTAAGTAACCCATACACGAACAAACGGCTCATCTGCCGAAAACCTGTAAACAACAATTATTAAATATATTGCCTAAAAACTAAGTGTTGTCATACACCCCGGGTTAATACCATTACGTTGCTACGTAATATTGCTATAAAAATATACACGAGCCATTTGGAAATACATGTAAGTATAATTGGTCGTCCCCAGACTCATTCTTTCTTGTCTCCTCGTTTATTATGGGACAAAATGTATGAGTCGTTTCTTCTTGGATATAGAAAGGAAAAATTTGCCTTATTTAATAAGGACATGCGTTATTTCTTGAACAAACTCCACGCTTACTATTTGATGAATACTGCATGAGATCGCTGAAAGTATCTATTATGTTATATCATTAGGAAAGGTGTTATATAAAATGGTTTTTATCACTCGTATATGAAATAATAATAATATCTGTATGATAATGTGAGTTGGAATATTTCATTTAATATTTCAAGTTTCAACCAAGTTTCACCACACCACACAAATTTCACCATACAACACAAGTTTCACAATACCACACAAGTTTCACCACATATTTTTCATCATACTTGGCCATATGAGGCCCTTGGGCGACATGAAAACTACCGACACTTGGGTTGACCACTAACTCCGCCAATCCGTCCTGAAGCAGCGTAAAGAAGGCATAAGGCGCTCCACCCACTGAAGACGCGTCCCGCCGCGGTGCGCAGAGCGACGGATAACACAACTGCGCGCGGGGCAAATTCCCGCGCGGTGCCGCGTCGGCAGTGTGTTGTGCTAGGCGTGATTTCTATATAAATTGACATAATTGCATACAATGGTAAAATCTGCCATCCCGCGCACCGCGACGGGGCGCGGTGCAGTGGGTGGAGCGCCTTAATGTGTTGAAGCCAGACAGCTAGTACTAGATGATTAGTAACCAAACTACTTTTCACGTAAGAGATCCCTTCGCTTTCGATTTCATAGTTCATAATTATTTGTTAGGGTGTCATAAAATTCTAGAGTCTAGCTAGACAATAAAAAAATATGATTTCGGACATATTAAATATATCTCTGTAGTGGTACACTTTTTGATAAGGCTTTATTGGGTTACTAAGCAGTAGACAACGTATCCTACTATCCCTTTACGGGATCGTGTCCAATTAAGCAGTAACCCAGTATAAGTAATATATTCTTTCTGTGAAAATAGCAGAATATACCTAATAAGTTTAATTTTGTTAAACATGGAAATTAACTAGATAGGTAGCATAGATAAAGTACCTAAAGGCATACCTACGTCACCCGTGATAGCAATCTACTACGAGTATATTTATACGTATAAGCATATTCAGGAACGACATACTCAAGCCGCTATAATGGCGTAGTTTCTTCAAGCATAAACAAATTAATGTTAGATTTTATGGCATAACCGTACCTGAAGCAAGAGTCGTAAAATTTTTGACGTCATGAATTTAGTCGTACTACTAAATTATCGTATTAAAAATCTCGCTTTATCGTATCAGCAACGTATTAAAAACTAATAAGGCAACCGACCTCGCTTTGCTTCGGTTTTCGTACAGATTCGTAATTTTTTTTGGTCGACATTTTGTTATTTCAAATCTCTATATTGAGGCAAGAATTCTTAATACATGCAAAACTTTATTATAAACCCTTTATATAGATGAAACATTATTTCAAAATGTAATTCAGTTTCTCATTAAAACAAAATCGTCATTGCGTTGTGAGCCAACTAAATGTTATTTCTATTCATACCATCAAACACATCAAAAGCGTAGAATATAATTAGAAAGAAAATATTTAAGGCGAGATTATCCGACCGTTGTAGGCATTTTGTTCACTCCCCTATACCCCGCTCCCCTGAGTGTAAACTCGACCGCCACGCCGTGAGCCGGTCGCGCGCGGCCGTGAGGTTCATGACCCCGTGCGTAGCTTTAGATCCTGTAACCTAGTTGGTAGTGATCCTGCCTGCGAACTGCGAAGCGAGGGGTTTCGGGTTCGATTTCCGGCGGGGCAAATATTTATGTCACAGATAAATATTTGTACTCGTGTCATGGCTGTTATTGTGATGTGTTATATGTGTAGTCCATGCCACCCGCGAAACAGGTAAATACTTGTAACCTACTGCGGGGGTATGAGTGTGGAAGGGTTTTTATTATTATTATTAGTAACTGCTCTGAGTTGGGGTGAAAGTATACTTTATTTTGATTTATTCATTGGAATTTTAGGTGCAATAAAATAAGAGTAATGATAATTTTAGCTTAATTTTGTTTTTATTATTTTTTACATAATTTAAGGTATTAAATTTTAAATTATTCTTATACTTTTTATCATTCTCAATATACTTGTAAAATATCTTATCCAAAGGGTTTGAACATTTTTCTACGGAACCTGGCATACCTACAAGTCTGCCATTTTGAAAAAACCTCGTTTCGATTTTTAAGTTGGTTATTTTTTGTAGGTATTTACATGATATTAGTCAAAGTATGTAAGTACCTACTTATTTGTTCTTACTGATTCTTTTTTTAATCGATAGCTGGTGTTTGTCATGTGGTTCCACATAAATTTGAGTGAGATTTGACAAGTAGTTTTTTAGTTTTTTTGAAGTTGGTTATTTTTTGTAGGTATTTACATGATAATAATCAATTTTGTATGTAAGTACCTACTTATTTGTGGATGAACCGATTTTGATGATTCTTTTTTTAATCGATAGCTGGTGTTTGTCATGTGGTTCCACATAAATTTGAGCGAGATTTGACAAGTAGTTTTTGAGTTTTTTTGAAGTTGGTTATTTTTTGTAGGTATTTACATGATATTAGTCAATTTTGTATGTAAGTACCTACTTATTTGTGGATGAACCGATTTTGATGATTCTTTTTTTAATCGATAGCTGGTGTTTGTCATGTGGTTCCACATAAATTTGAGCGAGATTTGACAAGTAGTTTTTGAGTTTTTTTGAAGTTGGTTATTTTTTGTAGGTATTTACATGATATTAGTCAATTTTGTATGTAAGTACCTACTTATTTGTGGATGAACCGATTTTGATGATTCTTTTTTTAATCGATAGCTGGTGTTTGTCATGTGGTTCCACATAAATTTGAGCGAGATTTGACAAGTAGTTTTTGAGTTTTTTTGAAGTTGGTTATTTTTTGTAGGTATTTACATGATATTAGTCAATTTTGTATGTAAGTACCTACTTATTTGTGGATGAACCGATTTTGATGATTCTTTTTTTAATCGATAGCTGGTGTTTGTCATGTGGTTCCACATAAATTTGAGCGAGATTTGACAAGTAGTTTTTGAGTTTTTTTGAAGTTGGTTATTTTTTGTAGGTATTTACATGATATTAGTCAATTTTGTATGTAAGTACCTACTTATTTGTGGATGAACCGATTTTGATGATTCTTTTTTTAATCGATAGCTGGTGTTTGTCATGTGGTTCCACATAAATTTGAGCGAGATTTGACAAGTAGTTTTTGAGTTTTTTTGAAGTTGGTTATTTTTTGTAGGTATTTACATGATATTAGCCAATTTTGTATGTAAGTACCTACTTATTTGTGGATGAACCGATTTTGATGATTCTTTTTTTAATCGATAGCTGGTGTTTGTCATTTGGTTCCACATAAATTTGAGCGAGTCTTGACAAGTAGTTTTTGAGTTTTTTGAAGTTGGTTATTTTTTGTAGGTATTTACATGATATTAGTCAATTTTGCATGTAAGTACCTACTTATTTGTGGATGAACCGATTTTGATGATTCTTTTTTTAATCGATAGCTGGTGTTTGTCATGTGGTTCCACATAAATTTGAGCGAGATTTGACAAGTAGTTTTTGAGTTTTTTTGAAGTTGGTTATTTTTTGTAGGTATTTACATGATATTAATCAATTTTGTATGTAAGTACCTACTTATTTGTGGACGAACCGATTTTGATGATTCTTTTTTTAATCGATAGCTGGTGTTTGTCATGTGGTTCCACATAAATTTGAGCGAGTCTTGACAAGTAGTTTTGGAAGTTGGTTATTTTTTGTAGGTATTTACATGATATTAGTCAATTTTGTATGTAAGTACCTACTTATTTGTGGATGAACCGATTTTGATGATTCTTTTTTTAATCGATAGTTGGTGTTTGTCATGTGGTTCCACATAAATTTGAGCGAGATTTGACAAGTAGTTTTTGAGTTTTTTTGAAGTTGGTTATTTTTTGTAGGTATTTTTACATGATACTAATCAATTTTGTATGTAAGTACCTACTTATTTGTGGACGAACCGATTTTGATGATCCTTTTTTTAATCGATAGCTGGTGTTTGTCATGTGGTTCCACATAAATTTGAGCGAGTCTTGACAAGTAGTTTTTGAGTTTTTTTGAAGTTGGTTATTTTTTGTAGGTATTTACATGATATTAGCCAATTTTGTATGTAAGTACCTACTTATTTGTGGATGAACCGATTTTGATGATTCTTTTTTTAATCGATAGCTGGTGTTTGTCATATGGTTTCACATAAATTTGAGCGAGTCTTGACAAGTAGTTTTTGAGTTTTTTTGAAGTTGGTTATTTTTTGTAGGTATTTACATGATATTAGCCAATTTTGTATGTAAGTACCTACTTATTTGTGGATGAACTGATTTTGATGATTCTTTTTTTAATCGATAGCTGGTGTTTATGTGGTTCCACATAAATTTGAGCGAGATTTGACAAGTAGTTTTTGAGTTTTTTTGAAGTTGGTTATTTTTTGTTAGTATTTAGATGATATTAATCAATTTTGTATGTAAGTACCTACTTATTTGTGTATCACGCGTATCTCAGTTAGGAAATATAAATAAGTTTATATTATATTTATATGTATATTTCTTAGTATATAAATTAATTGTGTAATTAGCACTTGACTTATACATATACCAAAATACTATAAACAGTTACTAAAGTACAAACACGAACAATGTTATTATTCTTACGATATAATTTTTTTTTATGGAAATAGCCGGAAAACGAGCTGACGATCCACCTGATGGTAATTGGCTATCGTCGTCCGTGGACATCAGCAACACCAAAAGCATCACTGATGCGTTGCCGGCCCTCCCCCTCCCTTCCCCTCCCCTCCACCTCCCTCCGCTCCCCCCTCCCCTCCCCTTCCCCTCCCTTCCACCTCCCCCGCTACCCTCCCTCTACCCTTCCTTCCCCTGTTTAACTTATATACAAATATACATATTATACTATACATATAAAAAAACAATACTCAAAAACAATATAAAAAAACAACATTAAAAAACAATATTCTTACAAAATTCTTACAATAGAAATAATAATAGTAATTATGGCATTAATTAACATTTAAAATCAATATTACCAATATAATCCCTCGAGGGGCCCTACCACCAGCGGGCCGGATTTAGTCGCCTTTTACGACACCCATCCGGCTTGGGATTGGGGTTAGTATTCTAAGCCGCCCTAATACGGCAAGAATTATTGAGTAATTAGCACTTGACTTATACCAATACCTAAATACTATAAACAGTAACTAAAGTATAAAAACGAACAATTTTTATTATTTCAAATTACAGCTGTGTGGATACTTTGGACAGTGTAATATAAGTTCAGAAGGCGCGCGCGCCAAATTCGAAATTAAAATTGGTGTCGGAAATTCGACAACGTGCGGCTGCGATGCCGATTAGCACAGGTCCTACCTCGAAGGCGACTGGCGCGAGAGTAAAATTGAGTAAATTAACGCGTCGGGCGTTTCGTAGCTGGTGGAAAGGGAAAAAATTGGAATTGAAAGGGAAGTTTTTCAAAATTTCAAATTATGATCACCAAGGAATATCGGTATCTTTAGGACCTATACTGTGGTATATTTTTTATTATCTGGAAGCGATTAAAACGCGAATAAAACTCCATTTTTATGCCAGATTAGACCCAACTTTGTGATTTATTTATATGCAATGAAATAACGGCTATCGTGTATCAAGAATGAGGGAACGAAAGAACAAAGACTGTAAAATAACATATATTTTTTTTAGAATTGTATTATGTACCATTTATGAACAAAACACCTTCAAAAATACCATTTTTTGGGATAATATCGCCTTAAGATTGAACGCATTACAAGATAAATGTTTGTAGTTCCTGTCTTACTCCATTGTTTTCATTGTTCTCTCCAACCAAATAAATATTATCTCCGAAATTACGTATCAAACGTGTAACAAATGGGACTTATAAATGCCGAGGATGAAACGCAGGATCTTTTTTGCGTGAGTTTATTGTTATCATCGATTAAGCCAGACAATAGTAATAGAGGTTCTATAAATTAACCGAAATGTCCCACGTAAGGCATAAAAAGAGCAACTAAAGTGTCATAGATCGTCGTACGGTCGTTCCCGCCCACTAATACGTTTTTACAATCGTCCGATGGTAATAAAACAAGGATGGGACTCGGATTAAGCTCGTTTATCATTCGTTTTGATGGCCCTTTTTGCTGTAATCATTCATTTTTCTTCCGTCGCTCTCTTTCCTTGCTTAAATGCCCCTTTGTTGCGGAGCAAACTCTTTCATCAAATTAACCTACCTTGAAGCGACACCTGTATTAATTTTGTGTAATTGCCTCGTTGGTAACGGTAATTGATAGACATATTATAATTATTATGTGTACGACATCTTACTAAAATTATAAATGTGAATGTTCCTCACATGTATCTTTGTTGCTTTTTCACGAAAAAACTGCTGAACCGATTTTGATGATATTTAGCACAGAGGTAGACCATAAGTTCTTTTATTAATTTTATTGTAGAAGACATTGCAAGCATGTCCATTAAGTAAGTACACGTATGTATGTTTGAAGAATAGTAAACATAGCTATGAGTAAATCTAGCTTCATTATGTGGCGCATAACATCACCATATTCATTAGGTTACGTCTATGGTCTTCAATCCAAAAAGAGTTATTTTATGCCTCAAGGCAGGGCATAGAGACCTAAAAACTAGCTATTATACAAAATAATGTAACACACCTAAATGTCTATTGTCCACACTGCATTAATATTACTAGCGTAGGTATAGAACCGACACCTCAAACGCGATGTTTGCACAATGAACTGAAGTCAACTATTCAATGCAAAGAAACAATCAAATCTTTCCTCTATAGAATATTAGTATAGATTACCAGTAGGCTTATGAGCAGTGTCAATACTGTATTCCTTTCGTGAAGCGTAAGCACAGTTTATGTCGATTCTTACGACACCCTATTGTCGAATGAATTTATCTAGGTCGCCCCAAAACGACGAGTTTTTCAAACAGTTTTTCATTATTCCACTCCAATGATTTCGCGTCGTCAATATTTCCCGCTGAAAATACAGGCACGTCACATTCAAATTCTACGCTGAAAATGAAATAACGATGTGTGACCAGGTTAGCGTAGTTTGTCGCAATAAAACCCTTTGATGCGTGCTAATTTACTGACATCGCCGCAAATTCGCGTGAATACATCCTGAAGTAACAAAATATTTGGCCAGACACAACTGTTGGAATCACATACATGTTTCACATTTATAATATTAGTAAGATAGATTCACCTACGAGAAATATACATATAGATAAATTCGAAAACAATGTATTCCTAGGGAAGCATTTGTGTAATTGTGTATTACACATTGGCTGTAATTCTGTATATGTTATATACTTTAAAAGATGTTATGTAACTTTATTAAAAAGCAATAGTTATTTTTTAAATTAGATAATAAATAAATGAAGGAAATTTTATTGTAAAGGAAAATTTGATTATTTGAAATTCAAACTTAAATGTACCTACTAAGTAGGTACTAATAAGTAGAGATAAATTCTTCATTAAAACTTCTCACGATTTACTGTGAGTTTAGTTCAATTCGAGGCTAATAGAAATAAGTTTGCTATAAAGCAAATTGAGATTGTCGGTTTAGGTTCTTGTCTGACTGTTTACTAGAAACGATTAACGAATAAATACCTTAAAATGTATTTAATTTTTTAACTAAATTACGAAGATATTTTTCAGGTATCTACTACGTCATTACATAATTTCTTGAGTATCAGAACGGTTTTTACATTTTTTCTAGTGGTGATAATAATTCCCACCTTTTCACTTTGTACATCTTTTATTGTTAAATATTTAAAACTTTTCAATATATTTCATTTCATTCATAAACAACGCCAAGTCAAAATACCGTTAAACCATAAAAATAGGGCATTCTTGAACGTAAAAAACTTTGAAAATGTATCACTCAAACAGTTTACTGCGTACGGTGGCGGAGAGGTGTGACGGTCCCATATTGAAAAACTGGACTGCATTACATGTGGGCCCGGCACATCTCTCAGCAAAGAAGTACATTATTTTTATTATTTTATTTTTAGCTTTTTAGTTCTTACTAACACTAGTCTTAAGTTTTTCAATGTTACTAACCAACATATGGATGAAAGTCCGAAATAAATTATTTTATTATTATTATTATTATAAATTTCAACAATACGGTTTTATACAATACAAAATCTACGAACATTAATAATCGCTTATCGCCAATCTATTGTGATCGTACCAAAAGGCGAAGGTGCTCAGTGAGTTAAGTCACGTAAGCAAGAACTAGTTAGGCTTGAACAGTTAATTGATTTTCAAGATAATGACGATGTCAAGAAGGAAATTAACAATTCATCGGGTAATTGTGTATTTACCTCTGTTTGCCTTACTGACTACGTGAAGCAATTAAGTTTCTTCGGAATGATAAACGCTCATCTTCGTTTGATTTCTATTTGACGTGATTAAGACGTGCCTCTATTTTAGACAAACCCGTAGCCTAATTATGTGATATTTATACAAATGGCTAAGGCCGCTTATACCGAACATAGAAAAAGTAACATAAATAAATTTTCAATTCACGGCGCTTTATGGTATAATTAACAATTTTCGTAATTTAGAGCTAAAATTAAAAGATTATAGAAGAAGAAGAAAGCAAAAGTGAACAAAAAGTAGCTCAAAATCACTTTTTTGAATCTTTTTTGAACATTTTTGGCCTCACCCAAATAAATGTTTGTTTTCGGATTGTGGGTGTTGCCTTTTAATTGTGTTGTCCAACCGCGACATAGGGAATGTTATAGCAGAGGTGAGAGAGTTTATTTTATTCGATTCGAAGCAGATTTCAAAAGGTTCAAACGATTCATCGGAAATAAAGAGCATTCACCAAAACCTCATGTAGAGAAGAATTTTATTTACTAAAAGGTTTTGTATCTGTTATGTATATTAAGTAAAATAAATAATGCTGATTTTTCGCTCCAATATTGCAAAATGAAATTCGTAAAAAAATTTGATTATTCATTTGGGAAGGAGAAAATGTCTAGGCAGACGTGTTAATCAGGCAGTTAACCAGACAGGCAAGAAACTCTAGGTTTTGTATCGTTTGGAAACGGAGCAATATTTTGCATTCTTCTGACTTAATTTTGTTGGATAAAGGAAATTAAGGCAATTTCGCTGCTAGTCTGATCAACTGACAGACAAGCATTTCTCTCAGTGGCTCCACTTTTTAGCCGACTTCAAAATTGTTACCTCAGAACTTTCGACTGGATGAACCGATTTTGATGAATCTTTCTTTAATCGATAGCTATAGTGCTTGTCATATAGTCCTTCTTAAATTTGAGCTAGATCTGACGAGTAGTTTTTGAGTAATTTTGAAGTCGGATATTTTTTTCTTGGTAAAATTCAGATTATACACTAAGAATATCGCGTTTAAAAAGTATTCATGTCATCTTACAAAATACGGTATCGAAAGGCTACACTAGAATATTTAAGATAATTCGTCTGGTCAAGTTTTTTCTCGAATCAATTCGAGAAACCCAATAATTTCAGAAACATGTAGATTTTTGTTACTGACGCAGTATTTTTAAGCAATTGTTTCTCTATGAAAACATGGCTTAAATCTACTCCATTCCTTTTGGGTTTGTTACAAGCCTTAAATTAAAAATGAATACTGTAACAATCACCTTTTACCATAATAACAGGTAACAAGTAATTTTAATGGGTGTTTTGTGTGCGACTAATTGAGCTTGAAATTTGACCATAAACTTTTAAATTTTTCAACTTGTTTTGATGCTATCGCTTACGTTTACGAAGTTAAATATAAGGAAATAACACTTAATTGTTTATTGTCAACGTTACGCTACGTTGTTTGTGTTTTTGTTGGTGTAAGTACATGTACACAATTATCAATTTAACTTACTTTACCGATATTTTTTAACCGACTTCAAAAAAAGGAGGAGGTTCTCAATTCGACTGTATTGTTTTTTTTATGTTTGTTACTTTAGAACTTTGGACTGGGCGAACCGATTTTGATGATTCTTTTTTTAATCGAAAGCTGGTGCCTGTCATGTGGTCCCACATAAATTTTATTGAGATCTGACAATGGCATCCATGAGAAAACTATATAAGTCTTAAATTTGTTTAAGTATGTGCGCGACAAATGGACGAATAACTCAATAACACGCCAACCGATTTCGATGATTCTTTTTTTTATCGAAAGCAGATGCTTGTCATGTAGTTCCACGTAAATTTGAATGAGATCTGACAAGTAGTTTTTGAGTACCTAACTTTGAAGTCGGTTATTTTTTGTTAGTAAAATTTAGATTATTTATTAAGTAACAAATTAGAACATAGCAATTATTAACATTTAAGTTAAGCATAGCAGCACAATTACTTTCATGACATACAGGATAAACGCGAGAACAGTGAACTAACCTACCTCGTTAGCTGAACATACGAATTGAGGAAACGCGAGCGAAATAAGCAAATATTTTTCAATTGAGTCCTCAGGAGTCAGGAGAAATAGTTTTTTTTATTGATGTTCCCGCGAACGGCGACGGGAATTTACTTTTCATTACGATAGAAGTTTGTTCGCAAACAGTTCAACACTCGTCGCGACGTTCACGCAAAAACTTGCGTCGAGGGAAGCGACAAAAATTGTGGCTTTTTGTGAGTCCCTTAAAACAAGTCGACTTCGAAAAGAGCAGAAGTGTTGAACTAAGGTTACAATGAATTGAGGTTAACAATATCCGTGCATGAAAAAAATATTTCGCAATAGTTTCACATTGCTTGAAGAGTGTAACCGGCTGGAGTGTGGAGTGAGTTCTTAAGTTATACTTTGTATGCTAATAAACTATGATTTTCATCAAATGCTGGCCGCAAAACCTGAAGTGAAATAAAAACTTCATTATATTCTGTTTGCGTCGTCATCTAAAAGTCTCCTTGCCTGCTTCTCCTGAAAACTAAGTTGGAATATTCCATAATTACGCATGGTCTGGCGGCTCCAATTCGCCCTTTGTATATGCCGTTGCATGCAGTCTTTTCTCAAAGGAGACTGGTTCGAGAATAAAAACTGCAAACGCTGAATTAAAAAAAAAAAAAACTGAAATGTAAATATGGTACAAAAATATAAATTGATACAATTATTATTTTCATAATATAATATTTAGGGCTTTGTTCCGAAATATAAGCTTTTTTAAAATTTGCAAAATATTACATTTTGGGAATCCCGTTAGTTATAACGAAAAATATCAAAATGTGTGCGTGTATGGATAGTGTTTATATTTACCTGTTTTATCAAACATTCCAGCAATTTCGTTTATTTTCTCGACAAAAATGTTAACAATGAAAAAATAATTCCGGAAAATATATTTGTCAGTAACAATCGAATAAAAACATCAAAAAAGGCCCTACAATTATCTCAGGTTCTGACGCTTAACAATTTTCAGCATTCGCAATACAAGTGAACACTTGAAGTAAAATGCTTTAGTAGCTCGTTATATCGATTTTAAATGAAATAGAAATATTTTAGCCTGACACGACTTATGAGTATGAGTACTGTAGCTTTATTCACCTTCTAAAAAATAAGAGACCAAAACCTGTAGTTAGAACCACATATTTTGGTGCTTATTTTGTAGTAAGTGTCTTAAATTTGGTATTAGGTAGGTGAAATATGAGAAAAAAAAATAATTTACACAAAGAAGATACGTCTGGTAATAAGTTAGGTGTAAGCCATAAATCCTAATTATTTATCCACATCTGAAATTTTTCAAATTATTTGCTTACACAAAGAAGATACGGCAAATAATTTGAAAAATTTCAGATGTGGATAAATAATTAGGATTTATGGCTTACACCTAACTTATTACCAGATACCCGCGTAATAGGTACTATAAAAGTTGTATCTTACAACAATGAAAACGTTATGTAAAAAGCAAATAACGAATTCCAGCAAAGATTAGACGTGAACTATGAAATGCAAGCGTATACACTGCATTGTTAGACTGTGCTGTTTTCAAGCTATGAAAAGAAATTTATCATTTATTGTAATATACCATTGTTACCATTGCTCTCCGCATGGAGTTCTATTCATGCCACGCTACAATACGCGAAGCAATCTATGTATATAGGAGTTGCATGCGTATGGAAATACCATACGCAGTGATATTGAGACTGTCAGTTTCTACTGTCATTTTATTTGTTTGATTAAAATAAAGTGATAGATTTAGCGCCAGATACATAATTGTGGCGATAGCTTATGTCGGGGTATTATGTTGCTTATTTTTTCAAGCTTTTATTTAGCTATATCATTGCCTATAGCCTATGCTATATGCTATTGTAATGTAAAAAAGAGGTAAATATTATGTCACTAGCGCCCCGACGATGAAGGGCGTAACAAAAGGCAATTGACCGTTCTGCTCGTAGTCGCTTTGTCGATACAAGACAAGTCAGAAGTGCTTGACATTTGACATACAACGTTAAAATGCCTTCGTTTATTAAGGTGGCCACTCACGGTCAGTCCATCGCGTCAAATGGCGTGATATACAGCCAAAATTTGATCGTGAATGTGAAAAACTGATGGCGTGATTTAAAAAATTTGTATGTCCAATCGCGCCATTTTGACATAATAATATGTCGTTTGGCGTGGCTCCAAAAATGACGCGATGGAATGACCGTGAGTGACCACCATTATACCAATGTAAATTGGTTTAGTGAAACAAAAGATAAACGTGTGTGTGTTGTACCTCTTTTCGAAACTTATTAGTGTAAAAAAAAAACAATTTTTTTTGGTGATTTGTAAGGGTATAACGTATATATTTTTTAAATATCATTGGCTATAGATATATGAGATACTTAGAATCAAATCGCAAAAACCCAAACCCAATTTTGAATTAATTGTACTACGTAATATAATTTAAAATTAAGCCCTTACAGTCTGAAGACTTAACGCACGACTGAACTATTTTCATTCACGATCGAGACCCCACTTCATATAAACTGTTAACTGGTACGAAGCCCAGGTAAAGCAAGTATATAACATGCTCAAAGCGGTTCCGGTCCAAAGGGTATGAAGACCCGGTAACCAGAGCAAGTGGCTTTTCAACTAAAACTTCGACCAGCTGTGTTCGAGTTCGAGTTACTTGATTGTTATTGCTTAGTTTTAACTTTACTTTAACCATCACCGGACTTGTTCTGTTGGTAATGTTATTTGTTTGATCATTTAAAGCACGTAATTTTATTTTATATTTGAGTATGATACGAGTTGGAACAGCGAATAAAACTGTTATGTACCTAATTTTATTCTCAACAATAAATCGTTGTCTGTAATTTATTAGGTACCTATTTATTTCTTAACAAATATAGCAATGCAATAAGTGTGCAAAAACTAATAAATTTTAACACTTTCTTAACTCTTGGCATCTTATTGAAACAAGTTGAATTGTAGATAGACATTTGCATATCAAATTAACGTTAATATTCCTATTAGTATGTGTAGTATCTGTATTAACTTATTTACTTATTAACCATAATGTAATAACAGAAGTGTACGTATCTATGTATATTGATTTACGCAGGTATATTATTACAAATTCATACATCAACGGCTTAAACCGGATCGGGCTAAATTTTACTGGAACGGATATAGTTTACAGAAAGGATTACACAAATCAGAGATTTCTGTAGTAATATAACATATTCAAATGTTTACACGATGAATAATCCAATGTTATTTGTTTATGATACTTTAAGCAGCAAGACTTAATAAATGGAGCTTAAAATTTTAGTTACTAGGTTTCACTAAATTATTTTGTACCTACACCTAACTTATTTTGTTATATGAACATGGCAATGAATGTATAATATAAGAGGATCATTAATTTTATTCCATAATCCGATAGGTACATCTACCAATCTCGCGTGGTTAGAATCCATTAAAATTATTGCGTACATTAGTACTCTCATAATTAGGGTGATTTACAAGTGCAAGTATAGTTAATTCAGTTTTCTGTTCTTTTTCCTGTTTTGATTTTTAATATGTTTTTATATTCGTTATTTAGTGAAAACTCTCTAATACAATATCGTAATTCCGCTTTCTTTGTTTCTCTCTGTTCTTACTTGGTCAGCAACGCACCGGTTGTGACTTTGGTATTAGTTATGTCCATCACTAAATATGGCGACGGTGGTTTACCATCAGGTGGATCGTCATTAGCTCATTAATTTATTTGGCTAGTTGTAGTAGTGTTTGGTAGAGAAATTAGCTAATATATTGTATTATTAACAAGATACTTTATCAGAAAATTGAGGTACAAATCAAATAAACTCAACTTGTAATTCGAGATCGAGAATCGAGAAAGGATGAGCACCCTTCAATACAGGATTAAACTAAGCAATTACCATAATACATTGAGACAATCTGATATGCGCATATAAAGGGAAATTTCCACGAATTCTCGCTATAAACGTTTCAGTAGCTAGTGAGATGAAAGATATTTTTGGACGATGTTTTGGTTCCAAAGTTCTCACAGTTTTTTTATATCGATAACATTTATTTTACTAGTTAACAAATTAATTAGACACTTTAGTTACTGGTCATTATTATTATATCTACAGCGTCTCGCTACAGCAACAACGCATTGGCGATCAAAAAAAAGTGGGAATCTTGCTTATTATTGTTTTTTTTGGGTCAGATTGTTAACAATTTGTTACTGAATGGTATTAATTATATGCAACGGCTCAATCATAACGTTATACCGTTTGTAAGTTTTGTTACAAATGGTAACAAATGTGCGTGTAAGCACAGGTGTAAGGAAAAAATGTTTCTTCTTCTACATACACCCTTGCATAAGGGTTCTTTGTGCCGCGAGTTGTATTACCACACGAAAATAAGACATCATTAATACCCATATAAATGTCTACAACGGCCGCGAATCGAATCTGAGACCAGTCTCAGTCACTACCTAGCTACAAGTTAGTATCCCATATTTGACTAGATGAATTACACCTTAATCATTGGCCACTAACAAGGCCAATAATAGAAAGGGTCTATCCTTCCAAACCCAATATCGGTTGCATCCATTAAGTGGAAAGTCGAGAGTGGACAATAAAAGGAAATCGCCATAAATTCTCGTCACCGTCGAGTAGTTACTGAGGTTATAATAAAAAATCCCTTTAGACAATTTTCCATTATCTGGCCGTGCTCCGGCTATTGTTGGACGGTGGTCAGCATTTTATGGCTGGAGCAGTGTCGCCGTAACTCCTTATTAAATCGTCGGGACCTACCATCTTACTCCTAATTGATTTAGGGACCGTCCGCGCGTCCGCTCTGCTCTTTGTTTATTTTTCACGCTTTTGAGATTCGACAGCCCTGTTTACGGTCGTTCATCGTGATTGGGTTTTGCGTTTGCTAGTTTAATAAGGTTTTAATATTTATAAGACTTAACACGTTAATTATCGGTTAAGGGGACGGCAATGGCAAAGAAGATCGTGATCAGCATTATTATGGTGATGATGGTCAGATTTGTATGAAGCACTCAGTCATCACTACTGGTATATATTTTAACCTTATGTCATTAGTTTCTAAAAGAATATAAAATACCAGCCTATGTTACTCCAGATCATGGTCTACCCGTTTGCAAAATTTCATGAAAATCTGTTCAGTAGTTTAGCATGAATGAGTAACATTAAATATCCTCCCAAACTTTCACATGCATAATATTAGTACGATTAGAATTGCGTAAATGTCGGATTGATGTTCCCACTAATATTTAAAATGTAGAAGATATTTTGGACACTCTTGAAGAATATTGCAAGCACGATAGCCGTATAAGTTACAAAATAAGGCAGACTTAATAACTTAATATCTAATTATGTAAGAAAATCCTAAGTCAGTTTCCTGGAAGCCCCTGAAGTTACGGCTTAGGCGTGCAAACTAAGCTGAAATGTTTCGTTGTAATCGCCAAGAAAATACCTTTAGACGGTCGGATATAGTACGAAGACTCGATATATTAAATCTATTAAAATTCTACCATTTTGTTAACGTAATGTAACTGTAAATATGTATTCACCTACCATACCAAATTACAGCTTTCTTACACTAAAAGTCACTCTGCTACGCTGTGGACGATTAGGGACATTTTAAGCATTATGCAAGTATGTACAAAAATTAAAAGTGTTCTGTTTTGCCTACGGAACCCTAGAAATGATTCCTTTTCAGGGGATTTGAATTAAGACTTTAAAAATGTTTTATTTTTAAATTTCAATATTACGTGTAGTAATCGCTCTTAAAGTACAGTGACCTAACACATTGTACAGAAAGCATGATGAAACACATCGACAGTACTGAACACGACGAAATACACTCCAAAACAATGCTTCTATAGCCGAGTGGAGAACGAAACGTCTGTATTTTACTACGATCTACACAAATATTTGTTCGGAAAATGCGAATTGGTCGGCAATCGAAGGAAGCTTAGACAGTGAAATGTATTTGCTTCTACGGTAACAATGATAATATTTATGATTTTAGTGCCATACAGTTTTTGTAACTTTTTAATGTTGCCATTTTCTTATTTTATTTAACTGAAGTAACCATTATTAATTGTTTTTCATTTTGTTGAACTACGTATTACATGACATTTATAAGGTTTAGGTAATTGATTTGCGACAGCCGCAAATCTATTAATAATTCATTACCAAATATCATAGACTAAATAAGTACTAATTTTGTAGTAGGCACAAGGTATTTTATTCAGCCTCATTAATTGTGTTAGATCAATAAGTTCAAAATTTGAAAAGTTTATAATGACTTGAAAAAAATATACTTGAATTTAATTTAGTCGTACCAAAACAATCATTAGCTAAATTTTAACAAGAGCGTTTTATTTAAATTACATTTAATTCTTTCATTTAACCATTTGTAAAACATAATTACTTTAATTTCTATAAACAAAACGGCGGCTACGTGATCTGCTTGCGTATTCACGTCCGTTGGTAGGTACGTAGTACGTACGTATCGAACGTATGCCGACCGCAGCCAAACGTAGCGTATTGCGAACGGGTGACCAGCGGTGATCGCGCCAATTAGTAAAGGAAACTAAATTACACCGCGCGTCCACGTCACTCGTATTCCGTATAAATGCCTGTACACCCATGTCCTATTAGCTTGACAAATAGCTGCCTTTTCAATTGAAATTGTTTGGTTAAAAGTAACAGTTCATTTGCTATGCTGTGTAGTATTAGGACCGGTTGCTAGTAAAGGAGAGAGGAGCGTAGTGGCAGAGATGTTTTTAATAAGCAAAGCAAAGCAAAACAACAACCCATAATTGTCCTACTGCTTGTCTCGGGGTCTCCTCTCACAATGTGAGGAGTATTAGGCCATAGTCTACCACGCTGGCCAAGTGCGGATTGGTAGACTTCACACACATTTGAGAACTTTATGGAGAACTCTCCGGTGTGCAGGTTTCCTCACGATGTTTTCCTTCACCGAAGCAAGTGATAATTAACTTCTAATACGCACATAATATTTGAAAATTAGAGGTACGTGCCAGGATTTGAACTCCGGTCCCTTCGTTTGGGAGACCAATGTTCTAACCGCTTGGCTATCACTGCTCTTGTTTCCCTTCAAAACGTATAAATTTTTCACCTTTTTTTTCATAAGCAACTAGTTAATGTTTCCCGATATCCGTTCTTCTATAATAAAATATCTGCGCTTCATTTTGTTCCTCACCACTTTAGCGGGATTCGGGAATCAATCTTTATTATTATCATTATCCTTATATCTGACGTAAATACCAGTAGAAGTTTTAAAGAGATAAAGGGAACATAAATAGCACGATATACATTCTAACTAAACTATAGGATGCTTCAGACTTCCATTGACAGCTAAGTATAATAGACGCAGGTGTTTTATAAGCAGCATATTACCGAGACGAGGTGTCATCGTGTCTTGTCCCTTATAAGGGCTCTTGCGACCCGTTCAGATGGGCTTGCATTACAGACGACTGCGATTCGACTAACGATATTTTTGGAATTTCATAAAAAAATCTTAGATCTCTTGTGTGTCTTTCTTTTACACATTAATTCAGAGTTCTGTTTTTAAGAAAGAAAAATAGTTGATACACATTAAAAGATCATTTATTCAATCACCCTATAAACGATTTATAACAGTATTTATTAACGTATCCCCCGTGTGGTGTCCGGGTTCACTTTGTAGAATAGCACCACTCCCGTTCTTCCTGGGATGTCGTAAAAGGCGACTAATAGGACAAATCCAGAAGATGGGCAGCAGCATCTTTCTGTGTATGACAAATACCAGTCAGGTCTCCTGCGGTCACCAACACGCACTAGCCAAGCGTGGTGACTATTGGCTAAAACCCCCGCATGTCAGACACGAATGAGCCTCGGCCCCCAGTCCCCGGCAGCCCCGCTATTCCTAGTTACGGTAGCGGCTATGGTAACGGCGGGGCAGGGGGTGCTAAGAATCGCCGGCAGAGATCGGGCTACCAATCTAAACGACGACTTCTGCACCTGGCAACATATAACACCAGGACACTGAGGACCGACGACAAGGTAAAAGAGCTGGAAGAAGAGATAGACAAGTTAAACTGGAGTATTGTGGGTTTATCTGAAGTCCGAAGACAGGGGGAGGACACGATAATACTCAAATCCGGAAACTTGTTCTATCACCGGGAGGGCGAACACCTGTCCCAAGGTGGTGTCGGGTTTCTCGTTCACAAGTCCCTCGTCAACAACATTGTGCAAGTTGGGAGCGTGTCGGCCAGGGTAGCGTACCTTACACTCAGAATATCCAAACGGTATTCGTTGAAGGTTGTACAGGTATATGCGCCGACTTCGACACATCCCGACGATGAGGTTGAGATTATGTATGAGGACATAAGTAGAGCCATACATACCTCTAAAGCTCACTTCAATGTTGTGATGGGGGACTTCAACGCGAGACTGGGCACGCAGAGCGGCGCCGAGACGAAAGTGGGTCCCTACGGAATTGGACGACGGAACCACCGAGGACACTTGCTGGCCAACTTTTTGGAGAAGGAAGATCTCTTTATGATGAACTCCTTCTTCAGAAAGAAGCCACAACGCAAGTGGACTTGGATAAGTCCTGATGGTTCCACGAAAAGCGAGATAGACTTCATTCTGGCAGACAAACGGCACATATTTAATGATGTCTCTGTGATCAGCAGGTTCAAAACCGGGAGCGATCACCGACTTGTAAGAGGCACATTAAATATCGATCTGAAGCTGGAACGGTCACGCCTGATGAAGTCTACGCTTCGCCCAACATCCGTCCAAATCCAGGGATCTGAAAACTTTCAACTTGAGCTGCAAAATCGTTTTGCGTGCCTAGAATCGTGCACGTCAGTGGACGAGTTTAACACCAGGATGGTAACAACTGTCCACGAGGTAGGGTCGAAGTATTTCAAGACCCACCCTAGTGGTAGATCTCAGGTTCTCTCAGAACAAACTCTCGGTCTTATGAGGGATCGACGAGAACTATGTGTGCAGTCTCCAACCTCTATGAGGGAATACCGACGGCTCAATGAACAGATCTCCAAGTGCAGGCGACGCGATTTGCGAAAACACAACGCAAATCGTGTAAAAAACACAATTGAGCGAAACCAGGGCTCCAAAGTGTTCGCCAGGGATCTGTCTATTGGGCAAAGTCAGCTTACGAGGTTGAAGACCGAGTCCGGCACCGTGGTTTCGTCGAAACCGGAAGTTCTGAGAGAGACTGAGAGATACTACGGACGGTTGTATACCTCCTCTCAAGCTCCACCTCCTCGCGAGGAGAGCGACAAGCGAGCTAAACTGACCCGACACTACACAGAGGATATCCCGGACGTCAGCCTGTATGAGATTAGAGAGGCTCTCAAACAGCTTAAAAACAACAAGGCACCGGGAGATGACGGAATCACAACCGAGCTACTAAGAGCTGGAGGTAAACCCCTTCTAGTGGCGCTCCAGAAACTGTTCGATTCCGTCATTAATACTGGAACTACCCCGGAAGCGTGGAGCAGAAGTGTGGTGACGCTGTTCTTCAAGAAGGGGGATAAAGCCCTTTTGAAGAACTACAGGCCCATTGCACTTCTGAGCCACGTTTATAAGCTGTTTTCGAGGGTGCTCACAAATCGCATTGCACGCAGGCTTGACGACTTCCAGCCTCCCGAACAAGCAGGATTCCGAAAAGGCTACAGCACCATAGACCATATACACACACTGCGGCAGATTATACAAAAGACCGAGGAGTATAATCTGCCGTTATGTGTTGCCTATGTGGACTATGAGAAAGCCTTTGATTCTATCGAGACCTGGGCGGTACTAAATTCTCTCCAACGGTGCCGGATCGACTACCGGTATATCGAGGTGTTGAAGTATTTATACTCATCTGCCACCATGTCCGTCAGAGTACAGGACACAGCAACGAACCCCATCCAACTGCAGAGAGGTGTCAGACAAGGGGATAACATATCCCCAAAACTGTTCACCGCTGCGTTGGAAGACGTGTTCAAGCTGATGGAGTGGAAACGACGTGGCATCAACATCAATGGCGAATACATCACACACCTGCGATATGCCGATGATATAGTCATCCTGGCGGGATCCCTGGAGGAACTTGGTACAATGCTCGGGGACTTGAACAGCGCCTCACAACGGGTGGGTCTTAAGATGAACATGGACAAGACGAAAATCATGTCGAATGTCCATGTCACACCCGTACCGGTTGTTGTTGACGGCGCTGCTCTCGAAGTTGTAGACGAGTACATTTACCTGGGACAAGTGATCCAAATGGGTAAGTCCAACTTCGAGAAAGAAGTCACTCGTAGAATCCAACTCGGATGGGCTGCGTTCGGGAAACTACGTCATATCTTGTCGTCCAAAAAGTTACCTCAGTGCCTGAAGTCGAAGGTGTTCGAGCAGTGTGTGTTGCCAGTGATGACATACGGATCCGAGACGTGGTGCTTCACTATTGGCCTTATGAATAAGCTTAGAGTCGCCCAGCGGGCTATGGAACGAGCTATGCTCGGTATTTCTCTACGCGATCGAATCAGAAATGATGAAATCCGTAGACGAACGAGGGTGACCGACATAGCTCAGAGAATTAGCAGGCTGAAGTGGCAATGGGCTGGCCACATCGTTCGAAGGACCGATAACCGTTGGGGAAGAAAGGTCCTCGAATGGAGACCACGCCTCGGTAAAAGGAGCACAGGACGCCCCCCGACCAGGTGGACCGACGACCTGAAGAGGACAGCGGGTATCCGCTGGATTCAGAAGGCTCAGGACCGGTCAGAGTGGCGGAAGTTAGGGGAGGCCTATGTCCAGCAGTGGACCTACAAAGGCTGATGGATGGATGGATGGATGGGATTTATTAACGTTATTAAATTATATTACTATGAGAGTGATGTATAGTTAATTTGATGTTTTATCGTCAGTACAGGTACTGGCTAATAATTATAAATTTTTTAAAAGATTCATCTGTATGATAATTATTATTGAGTAAGTTAAAATACAGTTTTTGTTGAATAATTTACTTTTTGAAGTTCACATCAGATATCCTCCACCGTTGATAGTCTGGAACAGAAATTCAAACTCATCATTCTTTGCACCCCGCTGGGAATCAAACCCAGGACTTTTTCATGGTGGGCCGGCATGGTAACCAATACGCCACGCGGGTCGTCACTTAATCAATAAATGATCAAGTTTTAAATTGGTGTCTACTTTTGATCAATTTAACTAACAATTTATCGCTTTGCTTAAGTTTTCTTATTTTTTCACACCTTGGGTTACATTACTGGACTTTTATTAAGGATCCCTATTTTTTTTTTTGAAAATATAATATAGCCTATGTCACCCGGGGATAGTGTAGCTTCCCAACAGTGAAAGAATTTTTCAAATCGGTTCAGTAGTTTCGGAGCCTATTCAATGCAAACAAACAATCAAATCTTTCCTGTTTATAACATTAGCATAGATTAAAGTCACGTTAAAACAGATTTCGGCAACATAATCGTGCGTTATAAATGTCCCAGACATCCCTACGCAGGTGGCGACTGCCTGAGGATACTTGCCTGAAGTAATATTCAGTTCGTAATTACATATCAGAGTATAGAGAATTTCAAATCCACTAGTATGCAGTAGTACAGCCTTTCGAATCATTGGTCAATACCGTATATTTTAGGAACCGCTTTTAGGCATATTGCAATGGCCGAGTTGGTTACTTAGCTTAATAATTACAAATTGATGATACATAGATATTCATGTTATGTATTGATTTAAATTAAATTAAAATTGAATGTAAATTTGATATCTTTATAAGTATTTATATAAAATCTATAGACATTTTAAAAATGTTTGTTTCCAATTTTTTATAAAAAAAAACTATTTTGCCAAAATTATTGAAGATGGTATTATTTTACTAAGAAACCTAGTTACGAGTAGTTATTTGAGTCTAAAAGTTTGTTTCAAAAACTTACCAAATATAATAAAAATAATAAATAAGTAAAGATTTATCTTAACCAAATCAAAAAGCTACAATTAATGAGTCATTTTCAACGATCAAAGTTCTTAATAAAGAGACAAAAATAAGACCGTTATGTCATAATTTCGTAGTGAAAACAGTTTCAGAGTGCCGTGTTATTGAGTTTTCCATTAGCTTTTTAATTAGCCTTTCAGAAGGTGAAGAATAACATTTTGGACACTACAGGTCATGGTTGACTGGTCTTGCTAATGATCAGCTTTTGCTTTTAAAGCAATAAAACCTAAAACGAAAATTTTGCATTTGCTTGAATTGCAGCAAGTTTCAGAACAAGAGAAATAAATTGTAACAAAATTAGAGAAATTCACGCAGAATCTTTACAATAATTTTATGCAAAGACCACGTTTTATCTTTTCATTCTTTTTTATCCATTTATTTCATTCCATTTGACGACCCATGTGGCGCAATGGTTAGGTACCATACCGGATCACCACACCAATGGTATTGGGTTCGATTCCCAGCGAGGCGGAAATTTGAATGATGAGTTTGAATTTCTGTTCTCGGTCTGGGTGTGAATGTCCTTGTCTAGTGTGTTGTCCATGGCCCCCACGGGTCACGACACAGGGAATCCTAGTGTGGAGCTATGAGTGTGAAACGTTGTTTATTCTCGAAGAGAACCTTCTCGTCGGCAAATAATAATTTTCAAGATTTCGTCTTCCTCTCTTCTCTTTTCTGCTCACCTCACCTTGCCTTTTCCTGCTTTTCTGTTATTTTTTGTTTTATCATTTTTCAATAAACACGAGTACTAATTTCAAGTATAACCACAGAAAACTTATTAGTACTTATTAGGTATAACGCTGATGTAATAGCTCCCTGTATCGTTCTTATGAAAGGCTCTACCTTTGCACACGGCGTATTTTTGAAGCGCGTCCAAATGACGAGGCGGATGCGGCGTTTCCTCATTCGATCGCGTTTTTGGCGCCGTAAAAATATGCCGTGTGCAGAGGCCTAATGCCCTAATGGCGCGAAAAAGCCCACAAGTTGAATTCATCTAGCACTAGTTCGTACATGCATCTGGCTCTAAATATGTCTAATAAATATATATTCGCGACAATTCTAGATGTCAACTCTTTACCTTTTGTATTAACAGTGTGTGACCATTTCTTGTAATCTTTCACTTTTCATGTACAATAATAAGTTAATATATTAGGTATATTGTATTCGAGATGCTTATTTAGCAATGAGGTAACACACTAGCACGGAATAAAAAGAAAAATGGAATTAATAATTAAAAAATGAAAGTGCTCCCACTAAATATTATGGTTACAACCTGTAAGAAGAAATATTTAATTAACACAACATTGAAGTGGAAATGTTTAAAAATTTATTTAACATAAAAATTTCCTTAATATTGCCACTTATCTGTTTTAATAACGCGCCCCCACGGCTATTATCAAAGTAGACTATACGATGCGCTGAATATTGCTTGGCAAAAATAGTGACGTGACAAAAGCTCTACATTTTCCCATCATCTGTTTGTATAAATTACTGACAAAAAAAGAAAAAAAAGCAGAAAAAATGGAGGTCTGTATTAGTAGTTTAGTCTCTACTTGTAATCCTGAAGTGCTCTACAAAGATGCAGTGTAAATGTCGTTTACCCTTTGTTTACAAAACCGATCCTTAATCCGAGGAAAGGTTAGACGCAAAGGTTATGAGAGCAAATACAATAAAATTGCTAACTGTTTGATTATCTTATAATTCGGTTGTTTTTAAGTTATTTTGGAATGAAATGAAAGATAATCTGAATTTTACTGAGAAAAATAACCGTCTTCAAAATAACTAAAAAACTACTCGTCTGATCTAGCTCAAATTTAAGTGGAACCACATGACAAGCACCAGCTTTTGAATAAAAAAAATCATCAAAATCGGTTCACCCAGTCGAAAGTTCTGAGGTAATAAACATAAAAAATACTGTCGAATTGAATACCTCCTCCTTTTTTGTCGGTTAAAAAGATAAAACAAACTATGTAGGTTCCTACAATACTATGTAAATAATGTTCAATGGAGCTAAACTTGGTACGTAGGATATTTGTTGGTACGTAAGAACGTACGTTCATAAACCAGGTTCAGCAAGGCTATTCTGTTTTGTAACTCGGCAGCGGAATCCGCGATGAGTTTCAATTTTGGCAAGGAATTTTGACACTCATCGCGGATTCCTCTATCAAGTTACAAAACAGAATACCCTTGCTGGTTGTTATCGTAAGATGAAAGTCGTTTAGCCATGTCAGAGGTCTTCGCGTGGCATGAAAACTTCCGTATGTTGGTGTGTTGGTGGAGGGGCCAGTAGCCCCTCCACCAACATATACTGGAGCAGCGTGGTGGAGTATTCTCTAGGCCTTCTCAAGGGTAGAAACCCGTGCTCAGTAGTGGCCATTAAAGGGTTGTAGCCAAAATTAAAATTTTGCATTAAAAGGTTGTCTCAAGGGGAAAATGAAAGAGAATTAGAGCAAGCAAAGCAAGCAACAACCCATAATTTTATTATCCCACTGCTGGGCTCTCCGGTGTGCAGGTTTCCTCACGATGTTTTCCTTCACCGAAGCAAGTGATAATTAACATGTAATACCTACGCACATGATATTTGAAAATTAGAGGTGCGTGCCAGGATTTGAACTCGGGCCCCTTCGTTCGGGAGACCAACGTTCTATCGCTAGGCTATCACTGCTTTAAGTTAAGACCTTACTTCATAGGAGAATTAGAGACCATCAGGTAAATCCACCGTTCACGTTTACATCCATACAATTATACACCCACACAACTTTCACAAGACAGAAAAGCCAGGAAGATTATTGATAGTAAATTGTTACCATTTTCCACCATCGAAAGTAGAGGATATCTCCCATTTCACTCCTGCCGCGAGCCGCGTTAAGGAACCCCGCTCCAAAGTGTAATTTATTGTTACAAACTTTTACCTAAAGTAAGTTATCACTTGAAAGATGAAAATAACTATCTAAAGGCAAAAACACGTTACGTAAAAATTCCATTCTACAAATCTAAAGGGAGGTTCAGACCAAAATTTTAAAGCAATAAAAAGTACGAAACTAACTACAAAGCAGTTTTAAAACAAAAAGATGCAATGGGACGACCGCAGCAAATATAGTACTTGGAAATAAAACCTCACAGTGCGACGCTTGTTGTACTGATAGCGAACAAAGATTAGCTATTAAGCTCTATCAGAGTAAGTGTCAAATATCAGTTTCTCTTCGCTACGACTTACCTTGTAAAACAAGATTAAAATGCATAAAATATCAAAATCGTATATATCCGTAACAGTTAAATGAGGTACGTAAAATATTTTATTAATATTTAATTGACCACTTCCAGTCACTACGTGATACATTTTTGTGCACCACAGTCACACCAACCACAAGATCGTTCGGAGATCTCTCGCTTCGCTCATAATAAAGGCTGTAATTCGATTTTATCGCTTGTTAGCTTGCAATACGACAAGTGACCGAGGCTTTAATAGACTATGATAGGGAAGTCGGCTGGACCAGCTGTTAACTATTTTCGTTTTTAACCGTTTTGCATACTACTCCATGCTAAGCCGTGTTTGGTTAGTACACATGAAACGCCTCTAGTATCTAGTACACGTTTCTTTTGAAATAAACTTTTTGCGTTGCTATTTGGGAAGTACGATAAATATTTAACGTTTTATCAGTATTTTTCTGCGGTTTTTGTGGTAATGTCAAGTAACGTAATTCTCTAAGCCTGCTTTGGTTTTTTGGAGGGCTTTAGTGGCCATCGAATACATTTAACTTTTTAAAAATGTAGAGTAATCCTTATAGAAAATCAGCCAAAGGTATATTATAATTATTATGTTAAACACTCTAATCTTACAGATATTTGCAGTAAGAATCCCGCCATCAGACAAAGCGTTCTACTCGTAGCTTCCATTCCCGAATTATTATCTCTGACACTCCTAAATTATTTCTCGCTAAATTAATGATTGCTCTCGGATCAAAATGTATCGTATGGCTTATTCCTTATCTTACTCCTAATCTTTACTAATTCTAATTCCTTCTTCTATAACTAATCCTAATCTTTACTAACATCTTTAAAACTTTGTGATTTGTCTGTATGTATTATTTATTCCGTAAAGTGGTGTTTTTGTTGTCGAACTGCTAACGGCCTGAAATACCCCGTGAGAATTCTACAGTAGGGATGTTTGCAAAGAAATATTTTTATGAAACCCGCGGGACATTTAAGTTAGAGGAAGTTGCGTTAACGACAGTTGCTAACTTAGTATAATATGATGAAATTAGGCTCTTGTATTGGCTTATTCAAATGTTTATTCTAAATGAGGAGGTGGTGCCTTTTTGACAACAATAACAATTTATCATGGTATTTTTGTAGGTATACTCTCTTTAATGAATAAATTAGTTTTTGTAATAGTTTTCAGTATGTTTTGTAACATGGTTGGTTGTGACCTTGCCGATTGCGTGGGTTTGAATCGCGGGCAGGGCAAATATTTATGTGACAGACAATATAATTATGTTCCCGGGGCTGTTAGTAAAATCTTATTTGTGTTGACAAGGCTACCTGCGAAAGACGGAAGGTAAAAGTTTTTATGAGTTTCAAAATAAGTTTCATGCGCGCTCCAACTAGTCGTATTAAAAAATATAAAAACTAGTGGGGTCGTGGGGTACCCCCGGAACGAAGTTCCTTACAGTTTTCAAATTCAAATTCAAATTCAAAATCATTTATTCATGTAGGTATCATTGATACACTTATGCACGTCATTTTTTTAATTTACCAGCTTTTCGGAAAGGTGCTTTGTCATGGAGGAGAAGAAAAGCCGAAAGAAACTCCTCAGCACATCTTTTAAAAATAAAATACATTGGTATATTTTTTACAAAGAAGTAGGTATCACTAACCTGTACGGAACTGGTTGCAGATCTGGTCATTTCCATGCGTCTTTGTCATTTATGTATTCATCTACAGTATAGTAGCCTTTGCCTAAAAGTTGAGATTTTACATGTTTCTTAAATAATTCCACTGGCAAATCACGTATTAACTTTGGGATTTTATTATAGAACTGTACACCACGGCCCATAAAAGATCGCTTCACTTTAGAAAGACGGTAAGATGGCGTTACTAACTGGTGCATTTTTCTTGTTTGGCGATTAGTGATATCAAAATTTTGTTTATACGCGCTTATATTATTCCGTATAAAAACCACGTTACTATAGATATATTGTGAGGCTACTGTAAGTATACCTATTTCTTTGAACTTGTCACGCAAAGTTTCACGAGATCTAAGTTTATAAATAGCCCTAATAGCTCTTTTTTGTAGTATGAAAATTTGTTCTATACTGGCTGCTTTGCCCCACAGCAAGATGGCATATGACATAATACTGTGAAAATATGCAAAATAAACCATCCTAGCAGTTTCGACGTCAGTATACTGCCTTATTTTTCTAACAGCGTAAGCAGCCCTACCGAGTTTAGTCGCGAGATTTGTTATATGTGGGTCCCATTGAAGTTTATTATCTAAGGTCACCCCTAAAAATACGGTGGATTCCTCCATATTCAATGTTTCATTATTAAGTTTAATAAGTTTATTGACTTTTTTAACATTAGGTAGTACAAACTCTATACATTTAGTTTTTTTTGCATTTAACAGTAAATTGTTAATAGTGAACCAACGCGAGACATACGAAAGAGTACTATTTACGTCGTCGAAATTTTCTTTATTCCTATCACACTTAAATATTAATGATGTATCATCAGCAAATAGTACAATATCCGCTTGGTTTTTTACATAATGAGGTAAGTCATTTATGTATACCAGGAAAAGAAAAGGACCTAAGATCGAGCCCTGTGGTACACCCATCACCGCCGGTGACCCCGATGACTTAATATCATTTATGCTGACTTTTTGTATTCTATCACTCAAATAAGACGCGATCAAGCTAAGAGCCTTATTTTTTATTCCGTAATGACCAAGTTTTAACAGTAATGTTTCATGTTCAACACAGTCAAATGCTTTAGATAAGTCACAAAATACACCTATTGCATTTTGTGACGCCTCCCATGCTTCGAATATATGCTTTAAGAGCCTAGCCCCTGCATCTGTTGTACTACGGCCTTTAGTAAAACCGTATTGCTCAGGGTGTAATAATTTGTTATTGCTGAAATGGTTTAGCATTTGATTCAATATTATTTTCTCGAAAATCTTACTAAGTGTTGGTAATACAGAAACTGGTCTATAGTTATTAAGGTCGGTTTTTTCACCTGTTTTAAAAAGTGGTATAATTTTACTACATTTCATAAGATCTGGAAAAATACCTAGATCTATACATTTATTGAACACTACGGCTAAGGATGGAGCTATAATATCAATAATATGTTGTATTATTTTTACTGAGATCCCCCACAAATCACCCGTATTCTTTACCTTCAGAGATTGAAACGCTTTAATTATGTCTCTGGTAGTAATATGTTCAAATTGAAATAAAATATTACATTCGTTTACATTATCTTTTAATATAGAAAGTGCTTCGGTCGGTGAAGAAGCTAGTGCACTAGTTAATGTTACTGGAATATTACGGAAGTGATTTTCAAATGCGCTTGCCACGTCTTTATCAGCGGTAATTATTTTTTCATTAATTTTTAATTCGTAACTGAAGTCACAGGATTTTGTGTTACCGTTCTCACTACTAATTATATTCCAAGTTGTTTTCATTTTGTTATCGGAGTTAATTATTTTATCCTTTATGTGCATTGACTTCGCCTGAGTGCAGACGATTTTAAAAATTTTTGAATAATTTCTCACGTACTCCTGGAAAGTGGAAGAAAGATTGTATTGTTTCTCGGCATAGAGATCATACATCTTGTTCCTACTTTTGAAAATACCTACAGTAGCCCAATCACTGAATTTACTAATTTTAGCTAAATTTACGTACCTAAACTTAAATATTCGATTAAATTCGTTATTAATGTTATTAGACAATGTATTATATATTTTAATAGGATCACTTCGTTGTAACGTTAACTGCGTATGTATTTTTGAATGAATTTTTTCTTTAAAAGTTGAAATTTTATTTTTAGTTACTGGTCTACATTTTATTAGTTGTTTTTTCTTATCGACAGAATTATACAATGAAATCTTTTGTCCGCAGTGGTCTGACCTCAACTTACTGAATATCTCTTTATCTAAGATCTCACAATTGCAAAAAATATTATCTAAACATGTAGCTGTAGTTTCAGTTATTCTGGTTGGCTCGTTGAATAGTGGGTTTAAATTAAAGCATTTAAACAAGCTTAGTAGCCTAGTAGTCATCGAAGTATTCAATAAAATATCTACGTTGAAGTCGCCACATATCACTAATCCTTTTCTAGAAACACATAACCGTTTAAGTACATCCTCCAATGTATCTTCAAAAATAGTATAATCACCAGAGGGGGGTCGATATACGCAGACTACAATAAACCGCTCCAGTTCCACACAGGCCAGCTCAATAGCGCGCTCAATAGAGAGACTTACAATATCTTTTCTGTCCTTGCAAGACATATCATTGTGCACTAAAATTAATGATCCGCCATGAATTGCGGTCTCTCTGAAGAATGCACTTGACAATCTGTAATTATGGTAATTTACATTATTCTGAGTGCTAGATAGCCAATGCTCAGTTAAACATAAAACATGTATGTTAAAGTGCCTAATAAACAATTCAATTTCTAATTCTTTGCCAGAGAAGCCCTGTATATTTTGGTGTACAATATTCATATTATAGAGCTTTCCCGTTGTCTTAACATCTAGTTTAAATTATGGTTATCAACTGTACTTGTACAGGAGTCAATAATATATTTAGTGGTACTACTACCACAATCTAAAACATTGTCAATAGACTTAGTTACATGACATGTAACTGTATCTTTTAATTTATAAGCTAACAATTTAGCTAACTGTCGTTTTACTTTAGATGGCAAGTACATATTCTCCTTTATCAACTTAAACGGAATGAACTTATTAATATCATAGTAAAAAATTGCATCTCTATGATGAATTGTCAAGTTATATAATAATAAATTTAATCTATATATGCGCTTATTTTGGTATTTGTTTAAGTTATTAAGATAAGGAAAAGCACATATGACAAACTTGCATTCAGTACTGCTGTGTAAATGTACTAACTTTTCAATATATTTAGTAATTTGGTGCCTCGTGATGTTCAAACTGTCACCTATCATTAAGACTATATTAGTATTATTACTTAATTCATTTGGTTCAATTTGATTTAACAGATAGTCAAAAGATGCTCCCGGTGAGCACCTGTTTATAACAGAATGGGTCAAGTATGGATTAATTATAGCACCAAAGTCTTTTCCTAATTGATCAGAAATAATAATGGTGTTAATTTTTGAGTTAACTGATGGAGAGGAACATGGGGTAGTTTCTATTGAGGCACTGTCATCCTGTGCTATTGAAGTACAAGTTTTGTCTTGTGAGAGATAGTATTTATTGGACAGCGAATCAAACCTATTCATGTTGTCGTTGCAAACCTCTAGCAAGTTATTGAAAGATGCAATATGTTCTTTAATCTGCTCCTGTGCACTGCTATAAAGATTGGTAATAGATTGCAACGACTTCTCCAAACCTTCAGTTTTAAGTTTTAAGTGACAT
Source organism: Thymelicus sylvestris (assembly GCA_911387775.1). Taxonomy (NCBI): domain Eukaryota; kingdom Metazoa; phylum Arthropoda; class Insecta; order Lepidoptera; family Hesperiidae; genus Thymelicus; species Thymelicus sylvestris. The sequence goes on along the minus strand of OU426905.1, from coordinate 9,861,670 downwards.
ACTTCAGAATCATACTGCAAGCTGATGTGCTCTAATTCCAGTTGTAATTTGTTTATTTTACTGACTAAATATTGACATTTTTTCTTAGACTGCCCTAATTGTTGAGTACAATTTTTGTTTTTAATTACTTTTTTAGTTTTTGCTATAAATCTTTTTATTTTAATATATTTCTTTGGTTTTTTAATGCTATTAAACTGAAATACTGGTTTAATTGAGTCATCACCAGTAAGATCAACAATAGATGTGTTTAATCTACTAGGATTGGCCTCGCACTCAACAAGCTCGTTGAAGAGGCTCTGGGTCGCACTCCAACTCTGAGAGTCTTTGAGTTGTTCAAGTTGGCTCACGGTCTTATTGGCCTGGCTTAAGCTTACTTCTAGCTCAGTAATGCGACTCAGAGCCCTTTCATGCTCGTTACTACACTGGTCGAATGAGTCAATGATGTCTTGAAGCTGGTCCCGTTGTTGCAGACATTCCGTATACTTGTTATGAAGTTCTACAAGTTGGTTTTTTAATTCAGCGTTGGAGTTGTGAATTTTCGTCATCTCAGCTTCATTGTCTTCTATTTCGTGTAGTAATTGGTCATTGAGGTCCTTGGAGATTTTCAGTTCTTGGAGAGCCAATTTAAGCTTATGCTCCATATCCTTCAATGTGGCCTGACGGGTCATCATAATGGCAGCAGGGGATGTTATTAAGCTGCAATAATATAAGTAATATGAGCAAGCTTAATTTTTGGCGAGGTTTTATAGTTTGTATTCTAATCTAAGTTTTACTACTTATGCCACATACATATGAGTTACAAAAGTTATTAATTTCACTAACAATCAAAACTATTATTAAGGTTTATGATAATACTATGTAAAAGAATGTCAAGTATAAAAGTTGGGCAGTGTAAAGTAATAATGATGTCTGAGGCAAGAATAATTTGTCATCAAATTTTACTTCCACAGTTAGTCAAGTAAAACGAGACAAATATGAGCGCCGGTGTGTGGCTTGACGTTACTCACTATTGTGAGATTATATGAAGTATGTGTAATGGCAATTTGCACTACTATTTATATGTAATAATGTAATAAAACAATACTCCCCGGGTTAAATGACGTTGCAAATTCGAATTCCTGATTGACAGTTTGAACCGGCGACTGGGTTGAGTAGTCCGATAAGTTTAGGCAGCACTTGCGTTGATTTAATCCTAATTTTATATATTTATACAAATAATCACTCCTTAAAAACTAAATATTACAACTTTTTGTCAACAACTTGTTGTGTGTTTTACTTCGACATAATTCGAAAAATAAATTATTTTGCTACTTTGGGTTTATTCCTTCTAAGAAAAATACTTTACCGCTTGAATATTTAATATATTCTTCAGTAAATAGAGAAAAATCGTCTATCCAAGTTTTTTTTTATATGAATACGTTTTCATTTTCCAACTTCGGTTACTTCACAATTCTAACTATAGAAAGTGTAAAATTAAACAATGAATTTATTTACTCAGACATGCTCTTATTAAAATTAATTAATATAAAAGTTATGGAAATGAACATCCCACTTCTTATTTTATTTTTTCGCTCTTCAATAGATTAAAAGCCGCGACTTGAAAACTCTGTCTCTGTAGACGGCTACAAAGAGTGAATTACAGCGCTTAAACTCAATTGAAGTTGGTACCGCATTAATTAAATAATAACTGTTATATTAACGGGCAAATGTATGATGATAAATTATGAATCTATGTATCCGTATACCAATATACCTAAGACTTGGTCTAGCTTAATTTCATAGGCATACATGTATAATGCATACGGTGACCATACAACCCGCTTTGAGCGGGATTGTCCCGCGTTGTGGCTGACTGTCTCGCTGTCCCCGCGCGAACAAAAAATCCCCCAAATGTCCCGCGTTGGTAGGTATATATTTATTTACTTATGGACATGAAATTCATTGAGAGTACGTGATTTATACCCGATGACTTTTTTTCAGCTATAAATACTACTGATTGTAGTAACTTACTTTCAGTGGTTAGAAAAATGGTCATTTTAGTAATGCACCATGGAGTTAGCTACACCTACTCATATGCTTTTGATAGGAACCCAAGCATCTTGTAATATTTGTCTCCAATCCACATAACAAGTAGGTCAGCGCAATATCTTTAACAATGTAACTATTTCAAAATTTCGAAGTCTTATAATAAATGATTATCAGAATAGAAATATTTCATAAAATTGGACCTTAGGTAAACCTATTTTAAGATGAGGCATTGACGACAGTCGGTTTGTTAGCGTGAATTGTCATCCGTTCTCCACGTAGCGTTCAAGCAGGAAGCTGGATTTCGTGAAATAGATTGGAAAATCTATAGGTTTGGTTATCGATTTATCCATTGATAATTTTATGGTATATCTTGCCTTTTTGTCGACGAAGTATAGTTTGTTGGATAAATATGAAAACGTGTCAAATTTGAATACGCTTAAAAATCAGGTAGGGCAATAATCTTAGTAAGATCACAAACTAAATAAAAGGTGGAGTACAATATAACATTATGTTATATGACATTAGCAGTAGTTTACAGGTTGGAAAATAAAGACGGTAGTTGAAGGAAAAGTACCTTGAATATTTATGATGGCAAATTTTACTGAAAGAAAACATTCCTTTTTTTCAAATCTAAGTAAAACTGCATTCAAAGATCTTAGAAAATTCACCTGCTTGAGCCGGGTGAATTTGATTTTAATTTAAATTTTGAGCCTTGCAAAAAAAACCATCCTGTATTTTTATGATGCCAACCAAAAGGGTCATAAGGATCAATTTATGTTGAACAACATAGTATCTTAAACTAAGGGAATATCAAGAAAAATGTACAATATTCAGGGTACTTTTCCTCCAACTGCCGAAAATTTTCCCTATCAAAATAGCCTGTATTGTACCTTTTTAAAATCTGCAAGTTTTAAAAATACCAGGGCATACTTGCCCTGTACATTTTTTTTTCAACCACCTCGCATCAACGTTGTGTCGAAGAAAATCAAAAACAAAAATATCCAAAGTAGACGCTATTTTCGCAGCGTTCCCTAATAATTTCAACAATAATACATACTGATAATTATAAAGCAACTATCTGAGAGCTCTAGGAAAAAAAATTATCAAAATATCTGCTCATTTGTGGACTCAACAGGAAAAAGTAGGGTAACGGAGCCGAATTTCTAAATTTAAAAAAATGGTCAATATCTCGAAAACGGTGCCACTTTTAAATAAGTAATTTTTTGACATATGATAGGTCAACCTTCAAGCTATCTACCACCTTCGGTTGACCCACTACTTACGGGACACCCTGTATATTGTATTAATCTGCAGTATATAAATGTGATATTTTACCCCGACTTACCCTACTTCAGATAAAAGTGTTATCCTATCAGATTTTTTAATGTTTATTAAAATTAAATACATATTCACATTTATCCGTCTCACTATAGGTAAGCGTATTAGAGACGCCATCTCATGTTAAATTACCTTAGCAACGCATTTACGACCCATAAGAGTTTAGATGAGCAGGTGTCTATTTACGGGAATATTCATCCTTTTGACGTGAACATCCCACGCGCAACATCAGACGACTCGCCTTGTAATTCCTTATGCGTAACACGCAGGATTGGAATAGCTGTCCGCGATAGTATTCCTGTCCGCATTCTTATAAGACTCTTTGAATTGTGAATGGAATTGTAAGTTATTGCGTATAATTAGAGTCCTATCCCCTTATTCATAAAAATAAGCAGAGCTATAAGAAGGCTTATAAAGTGTTTTGTTTCTTTTACTCTTATGAAAAACCATCAAGACAAAACATATTATAACAGTGCAATAGCTCAAGTTAATTAAGCGTTTATCAATAAGGCCGCTAGACCACATCTTACATCGCTACTTGCCATCTGATGAGATTTGGGTAAGAACTAACTTCCATTATGAGCAACAGTCTATAAGCCATGGCCTTTGAATAGCATATATTTCATCACTAATAGGCCACTATAGTCACATAGGCCCAATCAGCACTTCAGTAGTAAAAGATACTCAAACCCTATTTAATTAGAAGCCAGGTATGAAATAGGTTAAAGCTATTCATACGATGAAATGTGAACTATAACGCGCGCTATTGTACTTCATTTCCATTCATGGCGTATCCACTCCAGTTGACTAGTTTAAACAAATTGATATAAGGAAGATTAAGCAGGATCTGTTAATTAAACTCGCCGTGTTCGAGGCTTACGGTCAGCTCGTACGTAGTACCCGACGGCTGCTACATAACACGGACAACGGTGAAATTACCATCGCTAGAAACTATGCTAGAAATACAAACAATACAGGGTAACGCGCAATGCACTTGAAATAGAACAAGGTATGTTTTAAGCGTATTTAGAAATTATATGACGCTACCTTGCCAAACTCTGTTCTGCCACGATTATATTCATCGCGTAACCTATAGTGTGGTGTATTGTAGAAAACGTCGAAAAAAATATTATGGGTCTTCTAAGACCATTTTTGGAATTAGGGGTCCGTTTGCGAAATATTTGGCTTTAAAGTGCTAATTTTGGTTAGAGTCAACCGCCCCCCCCTGCTGGCTAAACGGTTGGAGTTGGACAAGTGAAAAATCTCATAAATAGGTTACATGATGAATTTACAAAGGAAACTATCACGGCTGTGTTAGCATAAATAGTTAATGAGTAATGTTCGATAAACTTACTACTTCGGAGCTCTACATTGCGCGTGGCCTGACACGCACTTGCCCGGTTTTGTACACTCATCTACACATATTTATGTACATTACGTCTACATTACATTATAGTATGTACATTTTGGTATACTCTCTCAACCATGACGGTTAAGTATTAAAATAAAACGTGTCGCTTTTTTTGTTACTCCTTCCAAATTTTGGGTTTAATATTTTTCTTGAAAATACTACGAGTAGTTTACCTCCAGAGAGCTAAACGAAACACCACAATTTTTTATGCACTTTAAATTCTGCTATTAAATTTACCTCAAAATTTTTACACATTAAGCCGTGTAAGACACACTACAAAATGGCGCAGTTAGGTACCGTCCGGACATAATAACTACGAACAACGAAAATTACTGCTTTAAACAGAACCCTGAGACTCAGGTGCTATGGGGGCTTAAATGATTTCCCTTCGCCCAAACCTTGTCACGTTATGGCAATAATGCCTGGTTTTCCGTTGATACGGCGCACTTACTGAGAATATTATAGTGTATGAATGAAAGTTAATTAGGTTCAGGCCGATATGTATCTATGAATAATTAGTTAGGTGCCGGAAGTATTGTAGGCTTTGATAGTGGTTTTACATCATCTGTTTATTTTGGGTGTTTAGTAATCATCTTTAATGCACACTAGAATTTAGTTCATTACTTAATACGCTTATGAATGACACTATTTTGCTCCTTTACCGTTCAAATACTTGCTTTATCAGGAAAATATTTAAAAGAAAGAAAAGAAAAGAAAGGAAATGGATTTTGTAACCATAAAAAATAGGCTCTAATTGGCGTGGAATCAGCTGCGGAAGTCTTTATTTTCAAGCATCCATTATCATGGTTAAGTAATGATGACATCAAGCTATTAAATAAAAATAAAAATTGATTACTATAATTACTTTTTAACAAAAAATAAAACCAACGAAAAAAAACTGAAAGGCGAAAAATAAAATAAACCATTTAGTATTATAAATTCAGATCCTAAATTAACAGTAAATAATTAATTTTGAGATCGTGCCAAACGACAAAACTTCATTTTATGAGGGCAGCGGCATGCGATGCACACGGCAGCAGCAGCGCGGCGCACATCTTTTCACCGTTTGTTTTTTCATTGGTTTGGCACCGCTTCAAAATTAATTATTTACTGTTAATTTAGGATCTGAATTTATAATACTAAATGGTTTATTTTATTTTTCGCGTTTCAGTTTTTTTTCGTTGGTTTTATTTTTTGTTAAAAAGTAATTATTTTTTAAGTTGTACGAGTAGTTGCCATGAAAATGAATAATAAGTTATTGGTGGTAGATTCAGTTACCAGGTAAAAATGTAGGTGAAATATCAATCATTCCCTATTTTCGTACCTTTAGGGGGGAAATTTAAACAGGAGTAACTTCAAAGTATACACTATTCAATAAAAAAAAAATCATCGACATCGGATCATCTATACTTTTACTTTAATATTATAAAGAGGAAAGCTTTGTATTTTTATATTTTTGTATTTTTGTATTTTTGTATGTTTGCAACGAATAAACTCAAAAACTACTGAACCGATTTTCAAAATTCTTTCACCATTAGAATGCTACATTATTCATGAGTAACATAGGCTATATTTATTACTAGAAAAAATTAGGGATCCTTGCTAAAACATCAGTAACGTGAACCAAAGTGTAAAAAAAATTTGCTTAAAAATTTCTTTCATCGCATACGCTGCGGAAACTATTGATGATAGAACAAAAAAATGTTCTACAATATTGTAGAACATATCAATATCTACAAAAAACCTCGCGATACTATATGTCCAACTATTGTCGTTATGTCACTATAACCACTTTTTACATTTTAAAAGTTAATAAAAAAGATGACCAAAATCAGATCATGAAAACCATACCTTCGTATTAATCCTTATCCAAACAAATCATTTCATATTCAAAACTCTTTCAATACCTATAGATAATTTTTTGAATTACTCAAATCGGACATTCCATTCGGAAGATTATTACGTAGTAATGTACGTGACAACGTGATTGTACGAGTAGTACAATCATCACCGGCCCCGCGGCCGGACAGCTCGCGCATGTTCTGCGGATCCCGATTATGTAACACGGAGAGGGGAGGGGAGTGGAGTGGGAGCGGGAGCGGGAGCGGGAGCGGGAGCGGGAGCGGGAGCGGGAGCGGGAGCGGGAGCGGGAGCGGGAGCGGGAGCGAGAGCGAGAGCGGGAGCGGGAGCGAGAGCGAGAGCGGGAGCGGGAGCGGGAGCGGGAGCGGGAGCGGGAGAGGGAGAGGGAGAGGAAGAGAGAGAGGGAGAGGGAGAGGGGGAGGAGGAGGGGGATGGGGAAGGGGGAGGGAGAGGGGGAGAGGGAGAGTGAGAGGGAGGACACGGAAATAAGAACGGCTGTACCGATTTTAATGATCTCTGATTTGTTACATTCTTAGGCGATACGAAGTTCGCCGGGTCAGCTAGTCGAGTATAAAGTTATTGGGGTAACGGGTAAAAATTCCGTGGGTGAATAATCAATCATCCCCTATTTGCGTACCTTTAGGGTGGGAATAAAATTTTCAAAAAAATATGGGACCAACTTCAAGGCATGCCCTTTCCATTAAAAAAAGAATTATCAAAATCGGACCACCCTGTGCTGATTACTGCGTGATCATACATAAAAAAAATATACGTGTCGAATTGAGAACCTCTTCCTTTTTTTTCGTCAGTTAACAAACGTAAAAGAAGAATGTGCTCATCTCTATTTAGCTCTCCTTTCAATCACTTTGAGTTCTGCAGGAGATTGCTCCCTACGACAAATTTGTATATTGTCATCACCTGAACCTTCTTTGTATAATACAAAGTATTAGGTACTTCTGGTAAAGTTGCGTGCAATAAAGTTATAATCCACGATATTTTATCCCTCTATAGCGAATCCTGACTTATTTCCATTGCTTTGCATTGCGTAACATTTTAGGGGTATCCTAATAAACAACGGATTCTATGGCGCCAGGTTCCTCCTGTTGTAGGTCGCTCTGTACCGAGTTAAATCCAACGGCACTTGCATGGTAATAAGGTGTTTTATCGGCCTGGTTAGGTACCAATCTCTTCGTAAAATTACCCTTAACCTGAACGTGTTTCGGTTATAGTGTAGGAGAACAAGTAAATAGGCAAAAAAGGCAGGGACTAAACTTCTTTTCGGTTGAAAAAGTGCCGACGATATTATCTTTGGTATGTGATATGCCTATGCATCCATGTGGCTATCCACCAGTGTCCATTCGATTGATTGTTTTCTTTTTCGTCAGATATTTACATTAATTTATCTTTAATTCTATTCTACTACTGCATTATTCAGCATGAATATATCAACAAATTAAAGATCAATTAGAACGTCTCAACGAGGTTGCTAAGCCTTACATTCTACGGATATATTAGTATATCTGACAGCACTGGAACGCTCGATATGCTGCCATCGATACTAGGTACCTCTAAGTTGTGGTAGCTAGCATCATGCATTATATTATTATAGCAAATGAAATGGAAATTAAAGCAATGTATGCATTCAATGAAATATTTCATTGAATTATATCAAATTATACTTCGACGGATAGTGCTTGCTTAACGCCTTAACAAGTAAAGTTACTTTAGTAAAATTAGGTTTAAGTGTAAAAACGACCTTATACCTAGTTCAATGTAGGGAAACTGGACACCTTTGCTCTGTAATGTCTCACGAATAGCCATACCAATTACAACTCAGGGGACTTTAATGTTAAGCTGTTTGTGATAGAGCATTTATGTAATTATCTTAAGCATAATAACGTCAATATCATCCCAGCCAGGAGCACATACATCTGGGATCAAATCTACCCAATTTTCTAGTTCTGGACAGGTACTGTCTGTATACAAAGTTTCATCTTAACCAGCCTAATAGCGGTTGAAAAGACAAATTTTTAAACACCTTCACAAACTTTCACATTTATAATATTAAGCAGGATTACATGATTATCTAATCCATATTTTTGTTTCCCAAGGTCTTCCTGTCACTAAGTCATGATTAACGACAGTTTTTATCGATATCAAATGTAAACTTGCTGACGACAAACGGATGTAGAAATGTAGCTAGTAATTGCGGATATGTAAACAAAGTTTGGGGCCGGAATTCTAAAAGTTTTCGTAGCTCGCTCTAAATGTTACGTCTCAGTTAATGACTGTTGCCTATCGGAAATAATGGCGTAGCGAGCTTTAACTGCTGAAACTATAGATAATTTGACAAAACATGCTTATATTATAATTACTAAAGACTGCTCTCGGTTACGTTTGCATGGATTTGGTATTTTTTTATTTGAATAGCCGACAAATGAGCTGATGATTCCCTTGATGGTAAGTGTTCATTTGTTCGTCATCGCCCATGGACATCTGCAACCTCAAAAACATCACTGATGCGTTGCTGGCCAAAAAAATCGAAAAATAAAGATAGAATAAAAAGTTGTGTTTGTCAACTCCGATCCACGACTGGAGTTTAACGCCATCTAGTTTTCAATTGTATTATTATTATTCTTATCATCATTAGATGGCGTTGTTACTATTATACTGTTATATTATTTTACGACAGCGACGATGATGATGATGATATTAATGATGATGATATTTCACATCATCACAATAGGATGTAACAAGATTATTATTATCATTTGATGGTGTTGTTACTGAGAAGTAACAACGCCATCTAGATTCTGTGTGTGAACGCACATAACACATAACGTAACGGAGAAAGTTTGTTTTACTCCACATATATATTATGAAAATCAATTCTAAAGGAGTTGAACTACACAAGAATAACAGAAAAATTAAGAAGGCAGACTAAGCTTCAATATATTATTTCACAAAGTATTTGATTCTGAATATTCTAAATAGAGAAGCAATTAATGTTCCAAATCTTCCTAAAGATTTTAATTTATTTATTTAATATTCCTCGATGACAGAAATAAATTGTCTAACCGTGTAAGATAAAGCGTTTCTATCAAACATTTCCATCTCCACATTTATTACGTATAATTGTAAATTTATCTCCAATTTAAGATATTACCTTCAGTTTCCAAGAATTCCAAGATGTAGATATATATTCCGCAACTATTTCTGAATTCCAGTTAGATTCCGGCTTAATGCAAACTTACAACAAAGCGATTTGTACCGTTTAGCTCCGAACAACGCTCTGTGTCGTCGATTCATGCCATCAGTACCTCCTATTGAACCGACTTACCACGCAGTCTCGACGAAACTAATTGTTAGCACAAAACTAGATACCCAACTCCGAGGAATGTTTTGTAGCGGATGTTAATTGGATTCTCCAGTTCTCCGGACTTTCCATTCAAGACTGTTTACGAGATTTACGATACAAACATGTGCGACTTAGATATTATTGGCATTCGATCGCCTTTGGTAAATACTAATCCTGCTAATGTTATGAATTTGAAAGTTTGTGAGTACTGATGTTTGTCACTCTTTTACGCAAGAACTACTGACTGGATTTTCATGTTTTTCACGCGTATACCATGATAATGATTATGATATGGTATAAGGTAAAAGGTAATAATTATCCCGGAAAACGCGAAAAAGCCACGGGTAAAGCTTTTTTGAAATAATCTAAATTTTACTAACAAAAAATAACCGACTTCAAAGAGTTCAAAGTTACTCAAAAACTACTTGTTAGATCACGTTCAAATTTATGTGGGACTACATGACAAGCACCTCCTTTCGATTAAAAAAAGAATCATCGAAATCGGTTGGCGTGATATTGAGCTATTCGTCCATTTGTCACATACTTAATACAAATTTAAGACTTATATGGTTTTCTCATGGATGCCATTGTCAGATCTCAATAAAATTTATGTGGGACCACATGACAGGCATCAGCTTTCGATTAAAAAAAGAATGATCAAAATTGGTTCGCCCAGTCCAAAGTTCTGAGGTAACAAACAAAAAAAAACAGTCGAATTGAGAACCTCCTCCTTTTTTTGAAGTCGGTTAAAAAATCATGTATGTTACTAAGCTACGATGATATTGGAACTACTTCATTTGAGTTCTATGTGAGAAGTTATCGCCTTGAAGCAGAGAGAAGAGGGTGCAATAAGGAGCAATAATATTACAGTACTTACGACGGTTACTTTTTTAATAACGACACAAATTTCCGCGCAAACATTAACTTGTTGAGCGTCAATGTGCGGAACTTCATTCGCAAGACGCAAACTTGTGAAATTTATATTTAAGGCCGTTCAAAGTTAAACCCGCTTTGTAAACTCCTCAGTTTGAAACAGCAGCTAAGAAAACAGCCGACGGAAAGGTGAGACACTTTTGAAATTCAGAAATTTTTGCGCAAAAACTTTGTTGTATTACGGAAGCGCGACTTGGATGGCGACAACATAAATCATTGAACTCGTCCTTGTGAAACATTAAACGGTATTTTAAACAAACGATAAAAACAATAGCAGTTTAAATTACTTTTAAACAATTAGTCATGCTTTTAGCAAACCATTATTTAGATAAGAATGTATTTGTGAAAACCCTAAACGTAATAAAGTTTTCGAATTTCATCAATAACAATAAAATATTTTCAGGAAACAAAAAACATCGATCTTCGCATAAATGACCGATTTTTATAAACATTTCCATTCTTATAATGTGAACGAAAATCGTCGAATCATTGTAAACAACGGCCGATATAGAAAGTGAGATATAAAATTATGGGTGCATAATTCGCCAGGCTCAGGTGCCAGTACTGCGTGTGTTTCACTGAGCTCGGTATTCTGTCGTAAACTGGGGGATTTAAAGCCTAGTTTACCGCTGAAACTTTTGCGTTTACTGTTAAGCAAAAATACTTGACATTTATAACTTAAGTCTAGGATTAAGTTCTCCCGGAGAAATGTTTTATGTCTTTAACAAAAAGTTCAGTTCGAGAATTCAAATATTCCGTCACCTAACTATATTTCTATGTTGTACTTTCCCAACTTTGGGTGCTTATTATAAAGTTGAAGTTATCTGGGATTTTTCACGCGTACTTTAGACTCGTGGGAGATTCTGCAGATACAGCGTTCATCTTTCGTCCTCTTTTAATGCTTTGTTTTTATATAAGAATAGTTCCTACTCCAAGCTCCTATTTGCACTATTCCGGAAATTAATGAAAATGTTCTATCGTAACGCGAAACATTTATATATTTTGCATTAGTTTTACAAAATTTTATATGATTTTAGTATCACTTAATGTAAAACTACATTATAAAGACACGGTATTGATTTCACGTGCTAAATCAATATGTAAAATTTACTTTATGATCATTGTATGCAACCATCAAACACGGCGTCATATAACCTCCCCTTACATCAATTTACGTCCCACGCAATATGGACTGAATTATTTTTGTCCAAGTTTCATACTCGCAAAGCTTTTATTACCGCAGGGAAAAATTCATTTATCCAGCGTCCAATGACCAATATAATGCTCAGTGGTTTTTACTGGACTGATCATGCGATGTTGTTAACATGGAGATTTTTTATCATCTTTTTCGTCCGTTCATATCGTTTGTGGGGTAATGCAGTTTGGTTTTGGGTAATCAGATTGATCGTCAGCTCGTTTGCCGGCTATATCCATAAATAAAAAACTTTCACATTTACGAGTACAATATTAGTAGGATTACAAATACAATTACAATACTTAAATCTAGTATTTGTATCTTCTAAAAATTGTTATGATCTTCGATTTTTAATATTTTAAAACTATACACACTGAACATTGCCAATCTATACGCTTACATAATGTACCTACTAACTATTATGTCATCTGTGATATAACTCCTAACTTCAGCTCAAGTAAACAAACAATATTTTAGATTGTGTTGAAACTCAAATGTCTAAGTGTACCTAAGTATACCTAAGCATACTGCCAAATATACCTAAGTTACAACCCACACACACTAACTTCAGTCACGGTTGTCAAACGCGGAGCAACTTGTGCTTGAAAGGCATTCGCTGAAATTGTTCTACAATTTGATTAAATTAATCTTATTTAAGTTTGCTTAGTTTGGACGCCGAGGTACTTTGGTGATTGGTGGTGAAAAAATTCATGAGTACCTACTTAAGTATACCATGATTCTGTACTCAGGATGATTAACGGTGGGCATCCTGAGCCATCTCGGTAAACGTAAGGTATTACTTTTTATGGCAAAAGAACCTAATTGCATTGACACACATATACTTAACGCAAGCAAATAAACTCAAGTATTTTATTATAAAGCGCTTTCATTTTTACTACATAAAATTACTTCAATGTAAGTAGATACTAAATGTGTTACGCAAATAAAATTGAAGTAAAACCTTTTTAAACAACTATAAACTTTACAATATCTGGGTACGCTAGTAAAGTGGCATAAATACCGACAAATTAAATATAAACCTTTTTATACTTTAAAGATAATAAAACAATATAAATAACTTAACTTTTATATGTTTATGAGTATTAAAAACAGTGTTATAAAATCTACCAATTAAGTAACCCTACATTAAGCAGTTAGCGCTGAGTAAAAATTAAGTATTATTACGTAGCAATTAGAATAATTATTATAATTCTATTTGAAATGGTGATTTCATTTTCCTTATTAAAATTTTTAATCAATGATGCCCTAACTGCCTACATGCCCTACCTCTCTTTAATTAATATTAAAATGAAATCTATTGGTCATAATTGATCGACCTATATCGGATCTATATCGAATATGATCAGATTAGATTAAAATGGAGGCGGAATTTAAAAGCAAGCGTTCAAGAGGTCATGATTTATGCGTTTGTGTGGTCAAAGTTTTTCTGGTTTATTTTTTCTTTGCCCTCCCTTATTGGTCGGCAACTCATTTATGTTCATAAACACTAGGAAAGATTCGTAGTTCAAGTTTATCCACGACCTCACAGATGTTTTTGCGACACACGAACGTTATAAAGTACTTTATAATTTTATTTTCTATCAGCATAAATTAAACTAGAAATTGACTTCTAAACGACTTCAAATTCTAGATAAACTTGAATACAAATTCTGAGTCGGATTCAATTCCAAGCGCATCTCATTTGGCTACATAAGTTTAGCTTCACATATTGGCAGTTCAATGGAACCTAAACATTATTTTCACAAAGGTATTTTAAAAGAGCGTATTTGGGAATGAGGAGGTGCTTTGAGAGTTTAGCTCCAAATTCATGTTTCGTCAACCATTTCAAATGAGTCTGGCTGCAACTTATTTGGCAGATTGACGCTTTGCCTGTGTTCGCTCTGTTGGATGTTTCATGAAAGCTTTTAGAGATGTAATGTACAAAATAAGGGGTTTAAACTTTAATTCATTTAGTTTCGTTCCTTGTGTAGCTCAGTTGGTAGCGATATTAACTACTAAATCTTTCCTGGTTCGATCACGGTCAAAACATATTGTTTAAATGTGACATACTTTTTAAAAGTTATAACTTAATGGGTGTTATTGTGATATGTTATATTGTATCGTCCATGCCATTCGCGACACAGGTAAAAACCTACTGCGGTATGAGCTTACACATACCTAAGCGTTTTTTTAATGCATGAGTAATAAATAATTATAATTAATTTAATAGTATTAAGTAATTGATGTGTATTGAATATTTGCGGTTTAGGCTTAATTAAAGCATTTATTTTGACGAAGTTCAGATACATAACTTATGCAAATGTTGTTGAAGGTCTACGATTAAAGTAATGCTTTGTTAAAACAAACTTGGACATGTTTTATCAAATCCATTAATTAGACTTTTGAACGTATATACTTTATACATTTTTAAACATTTTTAATCATAATTGTAGATATATAATTTTAATAGTAAATACTAATAAAATTATATATCTACTTATAAATAAGTAACAATTAACTTACTTAATATAAGTTTATAAGTATATTATATATTTTTATAAACGTGTAAATGTTCTTGATCCACGCTGATTACTGAAAACAACGCTAACGACATACGAGTAATCAAGTCATTTTAAATATGATCGAGTTTACTTCTCAACTAAAAGATTTTTGTGGAAACTTCTAGAAAAACCAACCGTTTCAGCGGCCAAATGGCTTCTGTTTTCCACATGGCACAAACCGTCGAAATCGAAACCTTTACGACGCGAGCTAACGTTGATATTCGACCTGACAATTCGTGTTTAAACGCGAACAACCCTTTTCATTTCCAAAAACCCGGTGTTTCGACGCGCTCCACTTACTAAAATAAGTGTGCACGAACTTCTACAAAGCTTCTACGGTATCTGAACTATTTCCACGATTTTTTAAACTGTTTTTAGGGTTAGAAGTATTGTAATGTACACGTGCAAATTATACGTTTTTGGTCTGATTGTGTTTATATTGAACTCATATTATCATCATTATGATAATCATGTTTTTGTTAATACAAATACTCATACACACACACTTGGAGTAATGATTTATGAATTTGGTTGATCATACGAATGATGTATTATTTATGGAAGGAGGCCACCTGCCGCAAACATTACTATTTTCCTGTATATACGAGTATGTATTTTATTCCGTAATCAGTATATTGATCACCTATGTTATCACCTATGTTCTTAACCACAGTTGGAGTATTGCCATAATTTTTTATAGACAAATAAATATTTTCGAACTTTTGTATTGATATTGCCATGTGAAATTGTTTTGTACTTAGTATTTGCTTGCTGGAAAATATGGCAATACTCGTATAACATTCATTGTGTAAATATAAACAACAAACCCAGAATAAAAAATTACAGCTTGATTTTTTATTGGGAAAATAATGTACCTGTGTAGTCTGTGTATATTTTTTTCTTTTCACTATTAAACTGGATTGCTCGTTGGCTAAAATACAGTCAATGAGCATTTTGATGTGACGTAAGCCATGCCATAATCAGTTCCAACATTATAATTATAAGCATGCTAATAAACTCGCACTTACCTTGTATAAAATACTGCACCTGAATTTTATCGGCCGGAATTAACTGAACATACATCTTTAAATTGATATTTCTTCCGTAAGAGATCGGGGCTCAGGCGAGCAATATCATTTCGATTCATCGTAAGTTGGGTCGGGATAAAAGTATTGAATACACTGTATTTATTGGTACTTTGGTATGTATTGGTACTCATACCTCAACCAATCCAATCTTATTTGTGTTTTCCCAAGCAGCCCTGTAAAATTTAAATGAGTCCTAACTGTTAATTCTTCTGTGGTGTAGTTGTTCAGTATTACTTTTAACAACATTCGAAACTGTTGGGCTCGTTTTTTTAGGGTTCCGAAGTAAAATCCGAAGTAATTATTACAATTTCACTCCATTAAAATTAATTAATTAATTAATTAAATTTCATCAAGCACAACCCCCGCTACTAAAAATTATAATAACTATAATAACGCTTCACACTCATAGCCCCACACTAGGATTCCCTGTGTCGTGGGTGCCATGGACAACACACAACATAGACAAGGACATTCACACCCAGACCGAGAACAGAAATTCAAACTCATCATTCAAATTTCCGCCTCGCTAGGAATCGAACCCAGGACCCTTGGTGCGGCGATCCGGCATGGTAACCATTGCGCCACACGGGTCGTCAAACTAAAAATTGAATACGATGGAAATATATTTGAGCAAGTTAAAGAACATATTTGGTTTCTTGGTTGCTAACTAATGAAAACTAACCAAGTCAAATGTAAGCTTGAATTACATGTTCTTGTAACTAAAATTTTAGGCTTTTCTACACATAACTTGGCACCCATTGGAGGTCTCAACTACTTTTTTTGAACTTGGCTCTCATTTCACATTTATGTTTTTGATGAGATTAAATTAGCGAGAATGGTTGTTTAAACAGCTTTATATCATTACATATCCTAAACTGTTGCTTTAAATTAAAAATGATGAAAGGAACCTAAACATCATTTTTGAATACCTATTCAACAATACCCCACTTGACTTTTCTCGTCGATTTTTTCATTTTGACAATAATACGTCTGGTTGACGCTGTGATGAATGACATGTCTTTTGTCACTTACAAAGATGAATCGATTGACGTAAGAATCTTAAAAATCGGTCAACTCGTTTGGTCTCTACAACGTCACATAGGAACATACATAGACTGATAAACACATTACCTTCCCTTGCGTCGCGCAGTCGGGTAAAAAAAAGTGCTACTTAACTCACGGAAAAGAGTGACTTAATTTCGCGTTTAGGTCACAGTTTGTTAAAATAAAATACACGATACTCGTGACTTAAGTGCATGCCACTCGTGCTCGGCATTTTTCACCCTTAGGCACGCATCGTAATAATAATATAGCTATTATTAACGCACAGATTCGGCCCTGTTACAAGTTTTTTATTTGTTTCACCTTAAACGATACACGTTAAAAACCCCTTTCAGTTAATCGTGACTTGTGGTTATTAGGATCATAATAAAACGATCCAGTTCGTTCAAGCCGAAAATTAGAACGATCCCGCGCGTTAAATATTAAAAAAGGGGTCTGTAACTGTGATCCAGTTGCGGACAGTTAATCAACCAATCTCTCTGTTAAATACGCATGAACAGATTAAGCTCTAATTCGCTAAACGCAGATGACAAGAGACAGGATTAGATAGGGCTGTCGACATAATTTATTATGGGTTTTTCCACAGGGTTTTTCATTTTCGTGTGTTTATATTGTCAGCAAGTATATTAGCAACGTGTTTTCAGAGCAAGGGGTCCCGGGTTCGATTTCCGGCCGAATTTACTTAAAGTGTTCGTTTATTTTGTTGTCGAGTCGTTGATTGTGATGTGTGTAGGAATTTGAAATGTGTTTATTATGTCTGGTCATGCCGAATTGGGTATTAGAAGTGATAACAGAATTCGAACCAACGCCTTTCAGACTCAAGGAAACCTTCAGAGCACTAATTTACTTCTTTAGGTACTACCGTATTACATATAGTAATAGTATTCATAAGGTTGAATTTTGCCAAATTCTCGGAAGATAAACATAGCGTCTTGTCTAATGAACCTCAAGCGAGCTAAACGTAGCGCTTACAAACAGATGTCGTGCTTCGAGTCGCGTGAACTCAGTACACGTTATCGTGACACTGAGTCGACACTAATGAAGCACGATTACGAGATACTGTTTTTACACGCTTTTACTAGCTTGACCTGTATGTATTATGTGATGGTTAGATAGATAGTATACTCTTTATTACACACGCATACAAAGATGAAGTTGGAGTTAAATTCAACTGACACCAAAAAGAGGATCTTATCGCTGAAACGCTGTCTTTTCGAGACAACCTTTGAGCACGCAATAAAAAAATAACAACATTTTTATTATCAAAAGAAAATTTTATTGAACTGGAATATTGGAATACAGTGCCTTATTTGGCATAGTAGAAAAATCGTAACTTATCAGAATACCTGGATAATTCTCATTGCTGATCACCTCGTTTCGTCATAAAAAGTTAAGACCGAACTAAATTAAACTCCGAATCATCTGTAAAATCGTAAAATCCATACTGCTTCTTTGACAAGCTGTTTTAGCCTAATGTTTCTAATGCAACTAATGAATCGGAGCTAGAGGAGCGTCTACTGACGTTTACACATAGACGTCGCAATGCCGATGCACCACTAACGAACCGTGAATGATTGTGTCGTTCTGCACTGCCGATTCAAATGCAGGTGTCGATGTATTTGATGGTATTGAGTATAAACGGTGCTGCTTTTCAGCAATGGTATCTACTTAAACCCTTTTATAGGTTGTTAAATTTTAATAAAGTCTTAAAGATCGGATATAAAGACCGAATTTTATCCTACTCTATTACTGCGGGTCAAATTTCTCTTCTTATCTCTTCTTAATTAGACCTACTTCCTCTTACTTAGTTTTTAGGTATTTCATATATTTTTGTATCAAACGAATAATACTGCGGCCGCGGAAGCGCGTATCATGTGACTGATAACACATTACGACCGTCCGCGCACCACTCGCGCGTCCCGCGCACACGCCGATATACGCATCTATTGTACATCGTGCAATTTTACGAAACAGGAGTAGTTGTCTCCTTTTACGAATTAAAAGACTTAGAAGTACAAAAAATAAGGCGATATCTGTAATTTTTTTTGTTATTTTGTGCAATATAATATTTTAAGTAAGCTACCGCAATAATAAGAAAATCGTAAAATTGCAGATAACTTTTTTTACTTTGCACCCGTCAAGATACCAGTAATAATATTAATTACTTAAAATAGCTAATTCAATCGCATATTACTTGAGCTAATCGAGAATTTTATTCAACTTCGCGTTCCCGGCTAAAGCATTCGCTTGTCTATGTAACTATGTAGCTGACTATGCTACGGCCAGCGGTCACAAATTTCTGGCGTGTGAACTTTTTCGCCATAATTATGTAAAGCATTCAACGTATTATTTTTGTATCATACCTATCCACTAAAATTAAAATCTAGTTTAACTTTACAAAAATCAGAATTTAGTACAAATTACTTACGAATCCTCATTTCTTTATGTCTCTACGTAACTAGGTCAAAATAGTGACATAAATGCTTGAATAGTGAGCACTGGTTATATAAACGGTACGAGAGTCGGTTTATCTTTACACTAAAGCGTCTAATGAACCCTGAGTTAGGTATTATGAAACTGTGAAAACGTACTTGATACTACGACCATGATTTAACAGTTTCTCCATTCTACAATAATTAGAAAGTATAAAAACTTACAAGCTTTTATTAACTTGCTTGTTCTTTAGTTTGTTAGCATCTAATAATTATGTGTTTTTAAAATTTTGAAAGCTGAAGAACTACTCATTGTACGGCGTTGAAATTTCGCAAATTGGTTAGGAATAATAATACATTTTTATGATAATGGTGACCTGACACTGCGCTTAGGGTTGAAAAATTCACAGAAAAAGCAGAAAAAGTAAAAACTGAAAGCATTCAATAATTTGGAATTCATCACAACTAGAGATCTATCGAATTTTCAAAAGGTCGACTTATTTCGTTCTTACATCTTACTAAAACCATCTGTGCTATTGACAGATATTTGATGCGGAGAAAGAGACTATATTGTCTGTATTTGCTGTCCACGGAAGCCTCGAAGATTGTAATTGTAAGCGTTACAGAAAAATCATTATAATTTATTTTAAAATTCGTATACTGAATTCTATTTTCAATTTTTTTTATAATTAAATGCCTACCTATTTTCCTGATTTCATCCAGAAACGAGCATCTCAAAACTTGTTGATTGACCTACGTACATAATAATATCGCATGTTATATCACGACATACAACGATACACAGTGAGAATGAGGATAATAATGTCGTATGACAATATTGATGGATAGTTCATGTACGCGACACTCATACTAACTTACTCGTATACCGTATATCGTATACCCGTATACCGTATATCATTAATTTAGATTGACACAGATTAATCACAAAGTAGATAGCAAGATTAACGATCTATGGTAACTACCTAAGTGTAGGTGAACTATTAAAAAATTACATTTTTAACAGTAAAAATTTCACATAGAATAAGTTTTTCCGGAATAATAATATCCTTTAACTCGTTCCAGCAAGGCTATTCTGTTTTGTAACTCAACAGCGGAATCCGCGATGAGTGTGAAAATTCCTTGCCAAAATTGACACTCATCGCGGATTAAGCTGTCGAGTTATAAAACAGAATAGCCTAGCAGGTCATGGTCTAGTTGTGTGATGAATTTCATGAAAATCCGTTTAGTTTTTGTGTGAAAGAGTAACAAACATCGATATATTATACTCACAAACATACATTCACATTTATAATATTAGTAGGATTGTGTTTTA
Organism: Thymelicus sylvestris; assembly: GCA_911387775.1. Lineage (NCBI taxonomy): Eukaryota > Metazoa > Arthropoda > Insecta > Lepidoptera > Hesperiidae > Thymelicus > Thymelicus sylvestris. The sequence continues at coordinate 9,841,071 of OU426905.1, read as the reverse complement.
CGTTATTAACAAACACTCCGGTGGTAAGTTTCCATTAATTCCAAGATAGTGAGCGCACAAACTTATAAAAGCCAATACACTTTTCTCTAGAAGTCTCCTATAATAGAGGTAGGAGGGAACGAGTCAAAATACAATTTATAAGTAATATTTAAATTAATTTAATACTTAATCATGCATTATACTGACCGAGACTAACATAAACATATTTTGGTTAATCTCAGAAACAGCTAAACTGATTCTTCTTCGATGCAGTTTGCAGTAAGTTTGGGCAGACATTAAACTATTTTTTAATTGAATCGGTTTAAAAAATATTAAATATTGTCAATTTAATGATTCCATTTGAATATTTTTTCGGTCAGCCTTATTTATAAATGATTAATAAACCTATTTTAGCTATAATTACACTGTTATAATATGTTTTATCTTTATAGTTTTTTATAAGCCTCCTAAAACTTCGCTTGTTTTTATGAATAAGGTAGTATAACTACTTATTTATAAGTACTATTATTTCTTCTGTGGTATAACTCAAAATATTAATAAGGTCAGTCTGATTCGTGGGTGTTTCTGTAGTTTCACTACTTATGTAAGTTATACTAATAGGTTCTATAAATAATAATATTTTTATGAAGTATTATACGTTAAGCCTTATAAATGAATACTTCTACATATTTTTACACGAATATTGCTATCAATCACGCTATTGACTAAGTTTTGAAGGAACTTACCGTTTGTAATTCTTTCTTCTTTAATAATATCAAAACACATGGTCACAATAACACAAAATACATACATATTTAGGTATACCCACATTATACTAAGTATATTTACTATACCTATATTATGATCAGAGTGAACACATGTAAATACCTTGATATGGTGTAGCAATTTGGATAGCACAGGTAGACATTATGTATTTCGTATTTTGTAGTTGTATCGCAGAAATAAAATATACCTAATATATTATTGTCAAAATATTATGGTTTATGTTTTAATTTGTCTTGTCTTTTAGGTATTCAGCTACACTGTAGTAGGCTTTGTCAGTAAGGAATTGTTTTATATTTTTTATTTTTGAAGTTAAGAACATGAAAATTGAAATATTCGCTCAAGATTAAAAACAAAAAATAGCAATGCATTTTTTGAAAGAAAAAACCTTTCCCCAAGAAGGGGATGCAAGTTAGTATGGTATGGTGCAACTTGAAAGATATAGTCTACTCAATAAGTTCAAAATGGTTGAAATTAGACATACTGCTCTTAAAAATACGTGCGATAGCTCATTCTGTTCGGAATGATGTCTAGAAAAATGTTTCGGAAGCGTTTACCAGCACGTAAAAAATTGCAAAAGTTATTGACAAAATAAAGTTGAAAAAAAAAAGTATTTTGTTTTTGGTAATCACTCCGAAACTATTAATATTTAAGAAATTTTAAAATAAGATTCTTAAAGAAGAGGAAATTTCCAAACAATGACTCGCGACTCTCGAAACTCTATCTCCATTATTTATAACTTTAATTTAACGCTGAAAATGGGTCTCCACGCAGCATTTTTAAGTTGCGCGTGCGGCGGCAAAACCGAGTTCGTCACACTCAATAATTTTTTAAGGTATTAATTATTAATTTAAAAAAATAAAAAAAAAATATGGTGTATTTGAAACACTTCAGAGAATTTGCTCCCGTTGGAAATTTTGCTTAAAGTTAATTTTTCAACAAGTTAGACGATTGTTAATTAACTACATTTTCTCGAACTTCCATTTTCATTGTACATTAAAAAAATTGTTGAAGTAATTGTCCTATAAATTTTTCGCTTCGTGGAGCGCTCCTTATATACATGCTTAACGAGATCACGTCATAAAAGTTTAAAAAGTTTTAATACTTTGTGTATAATAATTTTATAAGTTGGACAAAAAATTAAAAATCCAAATAACATTATTGAAAATATTTTTTTCCCAATTTATTATTACATAATCGTTTTGGCATTCATAAAAGACATTTACTGACTTGAAAAAAAAAAAAAATCCCTCATTTTTTTTATATTTTTTTATTAACAAATAGACTATTTCAATGCTTTCAAGAAAAACTTTCTTAATACCTTATTCTTTATAAAATATTATGATTTTTGAAAAAAAAAAATTTTTCTTAATAATGATATATAATTGTTTATAATCGTTTTTTAATATTTCTATTGTTTGAATAATTAGTCAAGAATTTTTTTTTTCTTAAAAATTATAATTGACCGTCTTTTATATAAATGTAAAAAAATAATTTTTTTATCAACAATTTCATTGTTTTTTAACTTAATAATTTGTTATAAACAAATTCTCAACTTTTTTATATATTTTTTCTGAAACTCCTAAAAATAAAAAAAACAACGATGTATAAAAAAGTACAGATAAAAACTTTTTTCAATTTTTAAATTTCGATTCGATAAAAAAACGAAAAAATTGTTTGTTCAACTTATAAAATTATTATACACAAAGTATTAAAACTTTTTAAACTTTTATGACGTGATCTCGTTAAGCATGTATATAAGAAGGGCTCCACGAAGCGAAAAATTTATAGGACAATTACTTAAACATTTTTTTTAATGTACAATGAAAATGGAAGTTCGAGAAAATTTAGTTAATTAACAATCGTCTAACTTGTTGAAAAATTAACTTTAAGCAACATTTCCTACGGGAGCAAATTCTCTGAAGTGTTTCGAATACACCATATTTTTTTTTTTTTTTTTAATTAATAATTAATACCTTAAAAAATTATTGAGTGTGACGAACTCGGTTTTGACGCCGCACGCGCAACCTAAAAATGCCGCGTGGAGACCCATTTTCAGCGTTAAATTAAAGTTATAAATAATGGAGATAGAGTTTCGAGAGCCGCGAGTCATTGTTTGGAAATTTCCTCTTCTTTAGGAATCTTGTTTTAAAATTTCTTAAATATTATTAGTTTCGGAGTTATTACCAAAAACAAAATACTTTTTATTTTCAACTTTATTTTGTCAATAACTTTTGCAATTTTTTACGTGCTGGTAAACGCTTCCGAAACATTTTTCTAGACGTCATTCCGAACAGAATGAGCTATCGCACGTATTTTTAAGAGCAGTATGTCTAATTTCAACCATTTTGAACTTATTGAGTAGACTAATAGGGTAGCTTACAATGTTCCTTAAGGCACACGGAAGGTTTTAATTTAAAAAAATAACTTTTGACAGAACGAAGTCTGTCCGGGCAGCTAGTTAAGAAATATAATTCATTATGATTTGCTTCTTCTAGGATTAGCTTTAACTACTTATTTATAAGTACTATTATTTCTTCTGTGTTTTAACACAGAAACTCCTCAAGTGTAAACACATGAACACAAACACTAATATTTTTTTTGCTTTTAGTGCACAATCAAACTATTTATGAAGGCACCTACTGTGTATGTATGATAGCGATAATACTGAAACGTAAAAAATAAAATACACGAGTATTTTATTGCATAAACTAAACGTCTAGATAATTCTGAGAGGATTAAAATGTCCGCTGAATTTATGAAATTGCGAAATTGAAATAACTGGAATTACCGAGAATAAAGGTACTTTGTTTATTAAAAATAGCACTTCGTTAGATTTAATATTTTAAAACATTGAATTTGTTTTTTTTGTACTCGACTGTTAACAAACAAAGTCTTTGTTAAAATAATATTAATAATATATTTTCTTTGTGTGAAAATCTGTTTCGAACAAATGTGTTCGAAACCTGGGTAAAAAAGAAGGGTTTTTATGTGAAAAGTCGACAAAGAGCAGACAGTCAACCTGGGGGTAACGATATTCTCGGTTGTACAAAAATTACAGACACAGATTAAATAGGTAACAATTATTATTTAATTAACAGTGGTCGAAAGTCAGTATCGCTAGAGTCGGAAATGTAAACTGAATGAAAATACAACTGTTTGCTGAATCGTTACCATGTTAATAATGGACCTGATTGTTGGCTTAATCGAATCCGTGTGTTTCATACTCCGTTATTTTGATTTGTAGACCAACTACTTTTATGGTGCCTCTAAATGAATTAAAACAATTAACAGGGTATTCTGTTTGTTTGCTATTGTTTTTTGTTTTTGGTTGGATCCAATTTTAGTTAATGGTTTTCGTCATAAATGATAAACCGAATAATTAATCAAACATAACACGATGAATTTAAACATAGTGTAATCATTTTAGTTCTTTATGTTGATCTCCGGTAATGTTTTTGTCCTGCTCCCGCAAAAAAATGTGTATGTCAGCTCCTATGCGCGACTGGAGTTTACTCCTTACGAACGATTATAAAATATAGGTATAAACTATAAATCATTGAAGTATAATGTCATAGAAGAGGCATCTCGAACAAAATGTGTGTTCCCGCCGGGAAGTTCTATTTTCAAAATTGAGCCCCCGTTCTCCTTTCAAAATCTAACGAATCCATTGGAAATGCAGCCGCGCGGCTTCAATTCATTGGAAAATACATTGTGTTCGCGGTGTCTGTTCTATACGCTAGTAATAATACTTCAATAGTATAGATCAGTAAATTAGAGTAAATGAACGCATTTTTTATATTACTGAAAGCATGCTTGATACATTTATTTATATTAATTATTATATAATTTATATTCATCAAAATACATTATAGTCATGGAAACATTAAAATTGTACGACACATTAAATTGCGCTAGATAAGTTACGCACGAACAAAACGCATAACGTAACGTAACGTAACGGAGATAGTTTGATTTTATTTCCCATAAATTTTCATACTATAATGAAAATTGATTCTTATTGAGTAAACTCCAAAAACTTGAAACTACTTATCATCATACTCGCGTGGCGCAATGGTTTCTATTCCGTACTGCTGGAAGGGTTCTGGGTTCCTATTCTCTTTAATCCCTATCGCACGCACAACTGGAGTTTAACGCCATCTAGTTTGCAATCATCAAATCAGTAACAATACCATTTAGTTTGTATTGTACCATGGGCGTAGCCAGGGGGGGGGGGTTTCGGGGGTTCAAACCCCCCCCCGAAATGTTAAGGACTGACATTTTTATGTGCTAATAAACCCTTAAAAAACATTTTTCTAGACGTCATTCCAAATCGAATGAGCTATTGCACATATTTTTAGGAGATTTATTTCTATTAAACACGTTTTTGAACTTTTTGACTAAACTAATAATAGATGGCACTACATATGTACCTACGTCGCGGCGTCGTGAGAAAAAATAGTCTCAATTTTCTTTAGGGTTATTTTATGTACTTTTAGTCGTTGTATTTCCTTGAACCCCCCCCCCCCCCCCCCCCCGAAACTAAAACCTGGCTACGCCCATGTATTGTACCATTTAGTATATTATTATCTACGTTAAGACTTACGATGACGACGACGATGATGATGTTTGATACTAATCAGTAACAACGCCATCTAGATTCTGTGTTACGAATTACAAATATAACGCATAGTGCATAACGTAACGGAGAAAGTTTGATTTTACTCCTCATCATCAACATTTGCCTACATAAAATAAACCTGTGTGCAACAGCCTTCTAGCTCCAGGGGTTTGGGTTGGGCGTTGATACGAATTCGTCAGTGTGTCAGAAATCAGGACTTTGCCTTTTACTGTTCACAAAACGGGGGTACGGGCCACGGGGGATGGTTACAACAAAAGGATGGATAACCGACGTGTGCTGTGACGTTCGATTATAGAAAGGGAATGGAGAAATGAAATCGTGCAATTTTCGTGCAAGCTGTATTATTATAATACGCACATGGGAACTAGAAGTTTGGTAGTTACATTGTCATAGATTGTCGGAAATAAGATAATTTGTTTTGGAAATAGTACCTTGTGTTATAATATTATTGAATGACTTGAGTGCGTCAGAATATTTACCTCATTTCAGTCTTCTGCTAATTTAAAATGTCTTCTGCTAAATTCAAATGTCTTCTTCTCACTTTAGCTGTCTTCTCACAGAATACATAATAAGTAGTTATCTATTGGCTTCTGCTCAATCAAATTATTAATTAAACATCGATCGATATAGTTTTTGTCCTTATCCGTACTCCGTCAAAAATACTATACTTATACTAATAACGCTCTCGTAAGTTGGCTAAGTGTATGACATCACGAATTTTTCCGTTTTCTCGTTTCTCAACACATATTTTTTCCCTTGCACTAAGATGATTGAATTCCACTCTCCGTAGGGACCACCTCCTACTGAACCGTACTCTCCAATGTTTGACACAAATCAAGAAGAACCTTCGTATTTTAATATTGAAATTTATTTTTTCACATCCTTATATTTTGAATATTTTTAATGGTATCACTACTTATTATAAGTACTATTGTTTCTTCTGTGGTATTATTTTAACACGTTCGTTACGTTACACAAAGTATTATAGCATAGATGAATATGTAAATGATAAGGATGCATGAAAATGACCAGCTAGGCAACCAGTTCTGCTCAGGTTAGAGAAAACCTATTTTTGTAATAAATGTAAGTTTTATTTTTAAAAGATGTGCTGATTCGTTTCATTGCGGCTTTTCTTCTCCTCGATGACAAAACAACTTTCCGAAAAGCTGGTAGATTAAAAAAATTACGTGCATAAGTGTATCAGTGATACCTACATGAATAATATTATTTCATTTCATTTAATTCATACAACGAAAAGAAAGTCCAACGTTACTTACAAGTAGGTATTATACATATATACATGATTAAACATAATCAAACATGCTGTGTACTGCTTGTTTACAAAAATCATTGACTCACATAATTTCATATATTACCCTAGGTCCTAGGAAGACAAATAAAATAAGGTAAGCCTGGGTGCATAAAGCGCAGTAGCAAATGACCTCTTTTTCACTGGACGATACGACAACGACATAGCTTTGTAAATAAATTGCTGCTACCACACTGCTGGTATAAAATATTTTAAAACATTACACAAAAATATAACATTTACTGGTCTAGCAGCACCTCAGTTACAGTACAGCCGACGTATCTTGGCGAATCCGAACATAGGCTCTGCGAACGTTAGCGCATGTAAGACAGAGATAGCGGCACGAAACATAACACAACATGCTAACGTGTGACTGAGACATAATGCCGCGTACCGAGCATTGCCTAATGTTAAGTAAAGGTACTGCGCAGCCTTCTGCGCGAAGTTCAGACTCGCCAAGATACATCGGCATCGGCCGTACTGTACAACAACAGTTCACAAAGAAGTTTGCGCGTGCACACAATTCTACTTCCAATTAGTAACTATTATAAATGTAAAGCTTAGTGACACTGCCCGGATTTTGGTGAAAAGCACACAGGTGGACCATAATCCAGTGAGAATAACACATTACAAAGTAGGTGGAGGGGAGGGAAGGGGAGGGTAGGGTAGGGGGAAGGAAGAGGAGGGGGAGGGGACGGGAAAGGGTTAAATGTTTATTTAATTATGTCAAAGAAGAGTAACTTCTCACGCGCGTACAAAAGTACACCCACCCTTTTTGATTCCGAGAAACGCGCACGAAGCATGGACGAGCACTGTCGTATCATTGTCGTGTCGTACACTGAAACAGCCAATGTAGAATGAAATGAGCAAAGGCTTAGTCGGCTATGAAGTCAAGTCACGCGCCCGCCGCCGCGCCGCAGGGAACAGTGCGACACTCCCCTTGGACTCGCTGACCGATTTTGAATCTCCGTGAGATGGAACATAATTTGAGACAGACGATAAAAGTATGTTGCATGAGATAGTGTTTAAGAGCTATTCATTTATTCTTGGCAACGATTGAGTAACGGCTAATGGATAACCAGGCGGAATAAACCGATAGCTTTTGGTGATCTTGTCTGCAAGTAAGAGTATTTGGTTTAACTTTTCTAACTGGGCAGACATTTTTGTATAACAAACACACAGACATAAAATCGACAATTTTTTTCTTCTCAGAAATATTGAAATGCAATCTTCGCAAATAGCTAACAGCCAATTTCCCAAAATGACAATTTTTAATAATACCAATTAAGTGAGAGAATTTATTTTCTATTCGATTGAATACCTTTAAGTCAATGAACGACGAAAGAATGAATTAGCAAATATTAAAAAAAAAAAATTATATTATTGTTAAATATTTTTTTTAATATGAAGCTGGTTCTTACAAAACACTTCGATGGTTCTGATTGTTCTCTCTCAATACTTGGGAAATCCTCAAGTTCAAGCTCAGGTCGCCCAATGATTGCAGAGACAAAGTGACAAACAGGATGACATGACTTTTCAAAATATTCCAATTTCGATTCGCAACAAAGTCCGGTCACGCGCTATCCCAGGGAGTACAACGTTCCCTCTGGGCTTTGTGACCTGAATAATCCAATCTGGATCGGCGTATTGTGAAACGAATATGAATATAGGCCATTTTGACAACAAACAACAGACGACTCGTTCAGTAACCCTACTTTCCGGGTAAAGGGTTTGGCGTTCGATTTTCAACTGGTATTTTTTTGCCCACACGTAGCCGATATAATTATAATCATACGCACAGAATACTTGTGTTTGGAATCCTTTTATTTTCGGATATGGATAGCTAGTGCACTGCACTCGCTTATTTAATCATTTACAATTACTCTTACTATATGATTCATCGAACTGATCGAATCTATCAACCAATCTTTACTAGAACTTTGCGAGCTAGACAACATTAATTTTAAGGCCCGAAGTTCTAAAGTTGACTGGTAACGTAGATAAGCACAACACAATGTGCAGACTATAGACAAACATGATTAAATATTTAGTTTTCAACGGCTGCTCCCCTTTAAATTCGATGATATTGTTTAGCTTCAATGGAGATAGGGATTCAGAAACGTTAAATGCAGTCAGCTCACGTGCACACCGCAGGGAGTAAGACAGCGTTCCCTGCAGATCGACTGACCGATTTAGATTCTTCGTGAGATGGATTCAGATTGTAAACTTGATTTAGATAGGATCTATATTTTTGTATACTATTCTGTTTGACTTCAAACCAATTATGGCCAATTTCGGTTCTTGTTAGGTTAAATTGGTTATAATGAACTTAATATAGAATACAGTATACAACATTCCATAAGTGTGTGTATTTTTGTTTGTTCACCAATTGCTTCGAAACTAGAGATCCAGTTGTAACCATACTTGATATTGGATCACAAAAATCGGTCTGGATCAATGCTACGTGTGTGGAAATAGGGAAAACATCTCAAAACTAGAATTCCAGTCCTCACGTAAAGAAATCAAATGGCCAAATATTTTATACAAATGAAATAGTAATTAAAAAGGCACCGTACCTATAGAGTGCCGCAAGCGGCATTGTATCGCACTCCGTTTAGGAACCGTAATGGTGGTCACTCACGGTCATTCCATCGCGTCATTTTTGGAGCCACGCCAAGCGACATATGTCAAAATGGCGCGATTGGACATACAAATTTTTTAAATCACGCCATCAGTTTTTCACATTCACGATCAAATTTTGGCTGTATATCACGCCATTTGACGCGATGGACTGACCGTGAGTGGCCACCATAAGCTTTGCGGCATAATAGTGACACCATCTAATCTTCCTTACGGAGTATGGAGTAAGGAGCATGGCGAAGTGATGTTTCCAATAAATTCATTCAAGTAGTCCATAAATAGACTGACATTTTATGTCCAGTCCAGTCCAGTATATTTTTCTTATAGAGCCAGTGGTTTGAGAGAAAATGCGAATTTGTTCTGCATAATTTTTTTGTACAATTTCACTTGACATGCTTTTTTTGCACGCACCCACACATACACACACAATGAAAAAAATATCGACATGAAGTCATCTCAAAAGTACCTAGTTATCTATACAAATAAATAAAATTGGAGTGTCTGTTTGTAATATTAAAATAACCGCTTTTTACGAAGTGCATTTGGATGTATATAGGCTACATATACCAAAACAACATTTTTTACAATTTTTGTCTGTCTGTCTGTCTGTCTGTTTGTTCCGGCTAATCTCTGAAACGGCTGGGCCGATTTTGACGGGACTTTCACTGGCAGATAGCTGATGTAACAGGGAGTAACTTAGGCTACTTTTATTTTAGAAAAAAAAATTAGAAAAAAATAGGATCATTCTCTGTACATTGAATATTTTTTCAAAATATCAATTAGGTGGCACTGTAATCTATACATCTATACATCATCAATACAAATAAATAAAATTGGAGTGTCTGTTTGTAATATTAAAATAACCGCTTTTTACGAAGTGCATTTGGATGTATATAGGCTACATATACCAAAACAACATTTTTTAAATTTAACTTTTTAATTTAACATTTGTCAAATTTCGGGAGATAAAATGGGTGGCAACTACAGCAGCCTTAAGGCGGCTGGCAAGTTTTTTTTTCAGGGGGGCGCCACGTTTTGAAATGAAGCGCAGTAATTTGAATACGGCGCTTGATTTATAACTATCATGGGCACCATTTTGATATCTATACAAATAAATAAAATTGGAGTGTCTGTTTGTAATATTAAAATAACCGCTTTTTACGAAGTGCATTTGGATGTATATAGGCTATTTTGTCTGTCTGTCTGTCTGTCTGTTTGTTCCGGCTAATCTCTGAAACGGCTGGGCCGATTTTGACGGGACTTTCACTGGCAGATAGCTGATGTAACAGGGAGTAACTTAGGCTACTTTTATTTTAGAAAAAAAAATTAGAAAAAAATAGGATCATTCTCTGTACATTGAATATTTTTTCAAAATATCAATTAGGTGGCACTGTAATCTATACATCTATACATCATCAATACAAATAAATAAAATTGGAGTGTCTGTTTGTAATATTAAAATAACCGCTTTTTACGAAGTGCATTTGGATGTATATAGGCTACATATACCAAAACAACATTTTTTAAATTTAACTTTTTAATTTAACATTTGTCAAATTTCGGGAGATAAAATGGGTGGCAACTACAGCAGCCTTAAGGCGGCTGGCAAGTTTTTTTTTCAGGGGGGCGCCACGTTTTGAAATGAAGCGCAGTAATTTGAATACGGCGCTTGATTTATAACTATCATGGGCACCATTTTGATATAATAAATAAAAACGCTTGAACACTCATACCTCCGCAGTAGGATTCCCTCTGTCACGGGTGACATGGACAACAATTATAACACATCACTATAACACCCATGACCCGAGTATCAGTATTAAATTTTTTTAAGGGCCCCTCACGAGCCCTATCTGTCAAATTTCGAGAGAAAAAAAGGGCGCTAACTATAGGGGTGGGTGTTTTGAAATTTAGCGAAGTAAGTCGATAGCAGGGCGCTTGGTTTGTCACTACCATGGGCGCCATTAAGCTGTTATTCGTTGTCCCTGTAGGCTGTAGATAAAACATTATTTTCGCATGCGAAGCTGCGGGTAACAGCTAGTAAAATAATAATTTTGGGAGCCTACATTTTTTGAGGTCGCTGCTAGCAAAGCCGTCGAATACACAACCAACCAACTCCATTGACCTTAAATTTATTGTTACAACTCAACTCAAGAAAGAAAGAACGTTAATTGGCGTGTACGGTAAATTGCTACTGAATAATAATAATTTGTTGTATTAATTCTGTCCAGTTATTAAAGTCGAAACAATTCGAATTGTGGTATGTACTTTAGAGACAATTCAAAGGAAGTTTTGATTATCTATTTGAATAAAGTTTATTTGGATATAATTTAATTTAATCTCCTCAACATTTCCTAAATCAATCTTAAGAACTCTGAAGGAACGCAAAAGTTGTAATTTATAAATTAGGTACTCGTAGATAGAACGGAATCATTTTGTACCTGTTTTCTTCTGTTATGACTGGAATGTTTTGATGATACTCACCGTCACAAAGCACTATTATGGATTAATATTGGAACTCCTATAGGTATTCTGGAAGAGAATCAAAACGTACTGGAAGGTTCACGACATGGATCTAATGCCTTTATAAGTTAATTCAATATTATCTTCCATAATTCGACTATGTGACAGTTTGATTATAATGCAAACCGACAAAGATGAAGCATTGGCAAATCGCCACTGGATGGTAAGTGGTCACTATCGCCGCTGGACAGCATTGACTGCCATGAAAGCCATGAGTCATGACCGTTGCGTTGCCGACCGTTCTTGGCCTTCTTCTTTCTCTTCTTTCTAGAAGAGACAAGAAAGAAAGTACTTGCTCTCGAATACGATGAATTCTTTCAGCGGCTGTTATAGTGCTGGTAACTTAATAACCTGGTACCTAGATTCCTAAAATCCGAAAATGTACCTAAATTCAATGGATTTTAGCTTACGTAGAATAAGACAGAGATAGAAATGAATACAGTAATAGGATTAACAATTAGTTAAAACATAAACTACACAAAACAACGAAAACAAGAAGAAAGTACAATAAATTCCTTTCAGCAAAATTCGAATTTAATAGGCTGCTTTAGCGATAATATCCCGGTTAAACATACAAACTTCCTCTCTTTATAATATTTGCTGATCGCAGCATTATTTAAACTTTACCCGTGGTGTAAGTTTTATAATCTGTTTGTATTGTTGCAAGTTTAAAACAAGGATGATTTCATTAAATTTAGAATTTTATCACGTTAGCTGCATAATTTTGAGTACAAAGATTTGTATCTGTAGTTTATTTACATGAGAGATAATTGAAAAAAAAATCTAATTCAGAAATCGCAACAGCACTGATAAGTATACTAAGCTATTTATACTGAAATATTATTATTACACAGAAAATTATATCTACCCAAATATAATATTTTCATTTTCAATGAATAAATTTTGTGTTTAAAAGATTGATGAAGCCTGTAAATCAATCTTGTTAAAATACTCTTAGAAATATTTAATCTCTATGGGCCTTTGGTAGCTATACTCAGCGCAGGTGCTACCGAGACTTCATCTCAATTTTGTAAGCACATTTTTACATTTATAACTACAACTACATATCGCTGCTTTGATCGGATAATGACACATTAACAGATGTGTCGATTTTAAGTTAAGGATACAGTTGAACGTAAAATGACCTCTATTATATTGTAGCAAAAGATCATATTTCTATACGCAAAACTGGTGACGTGGCGCAGTCAGTGGTCAGTGTGTGATCATTAAAAGCTATGAGTCTTTAAACTTTTTTGGTTTTTTAAACAGCTCTCCTGAAAAATCAAACTTTTTCTGTTGTGTCATTGTCCGATCAAAGCAGCGATATGTATGAATATAATAGAGTCTAATAGAATGGTTGATAAGTTTACTTGACACTAGTAACTACCACCGGCGCCGATTCGTTTTACGCTATGGTTTTACGTTATACGAGTATAATAATAGTACCGCAGTTAGACCAGCTAAACTTAAGCTGCAAAATTATATACGCCAAAATTGTTAAAATTTTCGAGTCCACGGTTAAGGCGTAAATATGTGTAAATTGCGCCTAATTAAAACCTGTTAGCTCCGCAAAATACTTATGTTTGACTCAGGAATACTGAAGCATTGACAGCCCAACAGAAGTAGGTTAAAAGTAATATGCTCTTTCTAAAACAAAGCCTAACATTTCGTATCAGTATTCCCTCACTGACGTAAAGGTGCTTATTACAAACGTATAATCTAACGCTAACGCCAAACAACGGGTATCGAATGAGTCTGAAAACGACTTTGATCACGCGATCGCTCCAATCGACGTCAGATACGTAACCCAGACCGATATCGAATATAAGACGAGCACATTTCGCACATAACTGGAGGGAGTGTCGTAAGGCTGGGTTAAAATACTCTAAACTGCATTAGCAGATATGTATATGAATTTTACTTCTGTGTTTTTGTCATAGTATTTTTTTTTGTAAAAGTACACTATCTTGAAATCTGTTCAGTAGTTGCGTGAAAGAGCAACAACTTTCACCTTTGTAACAACGTATTAGTAGGAGTAGAAGTGTCAGGAAACGATAAAGAGATTTGTTTGTGTGATAAGAAAAACCGGCCCGGAGATTTTATTTTTTTAACACCAGGGCTATCTCAATCCAGTGTCATTGTATTAGATAGGCATGACTAATACTATAAAAAATTAACACGCATAGAAAACAACGTTTCATAAATGTAACATATTTGTTACTTTTACATTTTAACAATTTTATTTAAGACGAATTATTTAAATTGTCGTTGTTTTTAGTGTTCCAATTAAAATATTTGAATAATAGCAAAAATAAGAAAAGCAAAGTTAATTTTTAATATGCAATAATATTTGACTAAAATTATTTCAAAATCTGCACCCACAAATATAGACTTATTTTTTTCAATTTAGATAACATATTATAGACACATCTGCCATCCCTAATTGATTTTTCTTTCGTAATATTTCAGTGGACTTATCATACAAATAATACATTACCGTTGCTGTGATTAAAAAGCCCACGTTATTGAACATTCTTTAATTGTTTGGACGACACGACAAGGATACAGATAATATATAAATTTATAGATGGCAAAATTTCAGATCCGCTTTTGTTTCATGGACAGAAACTTAATATAATTATATAAATAACAAAATAAAATAAATCTCACCAAAAATGCCACGTGTCGTCATTTGAAGGCGGTTCAATTGTTTACAAAAAGTTTTTATATTTATTAAGATTGAATTCAATCAAAGAACACAGCTAGTGTTTTTACCTCTATCCTCCATTGCATGGTTTACAGCTATAACATCCCTATTCAAGTGGTGCTGCTACACTACATTTATATTTTTTTAAATTACTGAAAAATGAACTCTATAACATACACATAATGTTGTGGCAGCACCTTAAGCTCCACCTCAATCACACACACACACATGGAAGTTTGTGTCTGTTGTCGTGTCGGTTGATGATTAACGGCCGGTCTCAATAATGTACTAACAGATTGAAGGCTGTGAATAGGGCTACCATTAGTATGTTATCTGTCATATTTGTCAATTTTTGCCTCTGAAAAATTGACAAATATGACAGATGACAGCCCTATCCACAGTCTTCCATCTGTTAGTACATTATTGAGACCGGCCGTAAGCGGTCATTGATAACTTTTTAAATTTCACGCGTAAGATCATTATTACGGTCGCAACTCTTTATGACACAAATAAAGTCATTGCCTCTTTATGTAAATGCTCATTTCGGCGATATACGATTATGTATTTGTTCTCAATAGCTCTCAATACTTTTCCAATATTATCTCAGTTCAACGAGTTTCATTGAAGCGTTAACACTTTTTCAGACAACAAAATTGGCTTGATTTATTTTGGACTTCGTTTCCTATAGCCTTTTATAAAGGTCTTGTTGTTTGATTGGATTTATCAAAAATATTTTTGATTTAACTTCATTATTAAAGGCTTAGCTCGTAATAATTCTCACAATTTCATAATATGAATTTCAGTTTTCTGGTTTTATGAGAAGGTCCTTTGAGGTTCATCTTTTTTTGGCTTTGTATATTATGTATAAATATAATCTGTTTTGTGTCGCAAAGTTTAAAATTAATTGTCATGAAGTACCTACCAATAAACTAGTATAAAGCCCAATGCATACGTAACGGGTTTTTTCCCCGTACGGAACGGGGACGGGACGGGGCAAACATCGTTTCATAGAAAATGTATGCGGTAGTGCATACGCAGCGGAACCGAAACCCCGTCCCGTACGGAACGGGACGGGGTTTTCAAAAAACATCGTCGCCGACGATGTTTTCAAAACCCCGTTCCGTACGTGCCACGTTCCGTGCGGGACGGGGTTTTGCTTCCGTTGCGTATGCACAGTCACCCCGTCCACGACGGGGAGAAAGTAGTGATGCACGTGTATTATATTATTATACCTATTGTATTATATTTTATTTGTAACGCCTGTTTGACGCCAAATGTAGTGTTTTATTTATTGTAATGTCCAGTTGAGTTGATAAAATAACAAGAAATATGGCTCGGAGCTTACCGTGAGTATGCCAGGTGTTGAGGGCGCTATGACCAGAAAAAAAAAGAATACAAAGTTCAAGTTAAACCAGCAAAAAAAAAAATCAAACAAATCGGGCGCCACTGGTCATAGTGATGGCCTGGTAAAACTCGAGCAATCAGTAGCCAACGGATATCAGGACTTTTAATCGCAAGGTAGGTTTTTGACTTGTGTATGTGCGTTGAGTTGAGCGATAAATAATAAGATTCGTTCAGCGAACAATACTTGTTTATTCAAATTCAGGTACATCAATGAGTACAGAAACACCAGGACGAGCTTACCAAATATTTTAAACTAAACAGATGTACCTCAGTTAAATTTATGACTCGCTTAGTATTCGTTTTATAAGGTAAATTAATCTAATTGTAACTTACAGGTTGTCTTCTCAACGGAGGTCGACCATCTATGAAATCATACCCTCAAGACTCCTGCAGTCAGCTCAGAGAATGATCCAAAATTCCAAGGAAAGTTACCACGAAGAAGTATGTTATTCAATCTTAATGGAGAATTTAAGGGAAAAAGCAAAATTCAATCTTAAAGGAGAGATGAGGATTTAATCTTATGGGAGAAAGGAGAATTAAGGGGAGATAGGAGAAGCGCGAATTATCGCGCTCTCCGTATGTAAAAATAAGTCGGCAGCATCCCGCTAAGCCGCGTAGAAGTAAATCGGAAATAAAAGGTATCCGCGGGTTTTTATTATATATTGAACCTTAATTAGCTCTCTAAAGCATTATATTTGAGTTTCTGGCCAGATGGCCTTGGATATATTTATCTTAATGGATATGATGGGGTTTTGTGGCCGCCATCCTCGCGAACAAGAACGAAAAGCGATCCGTCAACTTTTGACAGATGGGACCAAGGGTTTTTTTTTGAAGCCAAAGGCTGCGTTCGGAAACACGCTAATAGAGGAGCGAATTCATAGATTGTCAACAACTAACATCAAATACCGAATGTTCAAATTCTATCTTAAAATAAAGGAAAACTAAGTAAAGTTAATAGTTTTTAATTCAAATACACCACTTTCGAATAAAATATTTATTTATTTTGAACTTGTGTTATTATTTATTAAATTTTGTTTCCTAAAATTTATATGTTCTTGACCATAGACTATAGAAGTGGATTATTAATCTGTGCCATAGATCCACAGATCGATAAAATATTGTCGTTGATGTAACATTGGCCACAGATCGTGAATGGATATCGGTGTTCCATGGACAATGTTATCTGAAATGGACTAAATTTCGAATTAAATTTGGTAACGAGCTAAGTGTGACCAATTAGCACGTTACACTATATTATTACCTACTGTTTAAGCTAATCACCTTGTACAAAAAATTATCATTATAAATACATCAGTTTTCATTACATAAAAATAATTTTGAAGAAATTATAATTAAACATGTTATTTCAATGTTATAACATTTTACCAGCAGAAAAATTATAAAACATTTTGAAGAACTATATATTTTTGAAGTAGGTACTTAGTATTTAGTCTTTAGGTGCGTTATTTTTTTAATATTGTTTTTTTAATGTTGTTTTTTTATTTTTTCTGATATTTTTTTTATTGTTTTTTTATGGTTCTTTTTTATTGTTTTTTTTTTTAATTTTTTTTTCCGATGCCAAAGAAGTATAAATTCCCACGCTCGTACGTAGGTACGTAAACGTTTATGTTTTTTATGCTTTGAGCACGCAAACGAGCAGACGGGTCACCTGATGGTAAGTGATCACTGCCGCCCATTAGCACATTAGCAACACCAGGGGCGTCACCAACGCGTTGTGGGCAAGGAGACGATAGACCCGCTTCTTAAAAAAAAACATTATTTTGTCATACGGAATTATTTATAAAATTGAGTTTCGTCGTCCAAAAGTTCTTTGTAGAGAGTGTGGTATTCTTCTTCTTGTTCTCGTTTATGCCATGTAGGATGTATAGAAAATCTCCTTTTTTTTCTTGACGTTCGTAGCTTCTTCGTCGTCTAATGAAATAGCAATTAAAGCTAATTCTTCAAATGAAAAATTCATCTTTCTTTAATCACAACACTAGCACGTTAGTCTGAGTTAAAAATCCCGTCGAGGACGGGGAATGCCCCGTCCCGTCCCCGTTCCGTACGGGAAAAACACGTTACGTATGCATCGACCTCTGAAAATCCCGTCGGCGACGGGGAATGCCCCGTCCCGTCCCCGTTCCGTACGGGGAAAAAACCCGTTACATATGCATTGGGCTTTAGACTACTGGGAACTTGAATTCTTCTAACAACTTCTGATAAAATTTAATGAAAATAAATCAACGGTCTACGACAAAAAAGGTCGGCATTTACATCGGAAATTATTAAAAAACAGATCACGCTGAACTGAATCTAGTAATTTTTAGTAACACTATTTATGTCCTTAACTGGCAATGAAGTGCAATACCCAAAAAAGAAAGGTAAAAGCTAACTCTTAAACATTAAAGAGGAAAACTGTGTAAATAATTTGCGAATTTCCCGGAAACTGAATCGCCAAAAAAGCTTACGCTTATAAATTATGCATACGAAAATTTAGAGCAATAGGGAAAAATAAATAAGAAATAACAATTTAGTTAACTGAGATTAATGATGATTGATAAGTAATGGTTGATAAGTAAAGCAAGGAGAAAATTTACTGTCGTCGCTTGAGTCGATAAGGGACTCATTTTATGAATTAATAGCCGATAACAAATAGGGTAATTTCAGTAGTAACTGGTTACTTAAGCGACCAGTATTCTTTGTCAATTATTTATTCAGTTATATCGAAGCATATGCAAAGTTTTGCACGTATTTGTGATAGATGAACCAATATATTATGTTGTTTACCAGTAACTGTATACCCCTTGAACTCCTCTGATTTGTTCACTATAGTAACATAATTTTTAAAATCTTTATAATAATCAAAAAGGGTAAGCCGTATCAGTAATATCTACTGGAAAAAATGTAAAAGAAATCTAATTATATAAAACTAAATAATTACCTACACAAGTAACCAGTTATTGAAAGGCGTTACCGACATAAGTATTGTCGCCGAATTTAGTAGCGTTTTATTAGCTAACTACTTAAATAAAAACTGAAGAAAACGTGATAAAAATATTAATTCTAGAATGAGGTTGAGCTAGCCACGTTTAAACACTTTAACACTTCTGGAAACACTTCTGGAAGAGAACACCAGTCTTAAGTCCAAACGTAGGAATGATTGTTGCAGCCTGCTTTATGGAAGAAGTAGTAGGTATACCTATTACAATATTTTTAATAGTCTTTATTTTTTGTAGATATTATGTATTTTTATTCTTTAGTTTCTTTATTTTCATCTAATTACAAAGATCATTGTCATGGAGATTTTTTTATTATTCTAATTAATGTTGAAATACTATAATAAAAAACTAGACTATCTACTACTGCACGAATAGAAAGCCAAAAAGCTAAATTCACATGTATGTACTTAGATTTTCATACAAAACCTAATTAATATACCTAGGTCGTATATTGTCCAATGTATGAACAATTTCGTAGTCAAACATGATTAAAAGCTTAAAATCTTTACTAACACACAACCTAAACGAAATGGTTATGTTTAACCTGGTGTACCGGCTCCCTGCAGGCCAACGTTCCATTAAATTACCTCGTAATGAATAAATGTATTACACAAGGGATCCTTTTCTTCACTTTTTCTTCCTTACTTTATTATAAAACGCAGAAAACTGTCTTATGCTCCCAGTTATTTTTTATGTCGGCTGTAATAAATTTTATTTTTAACTTCCTTCTTTAGGTTTAATTCTAAATGCAAATGCGGAGTCACCGTTGTAAGATAGAATCAAGTAAGCTCTCTTTTACTTTACAATTTTTGCATAAGGCTCCGGCGATGTCATCGAGCCGATATGCATTTTAAATTGAGCAACTAGCCGCCAGCGTCGATTCTCCATACAGCTGCTATTTGTACCGAAGATGGTCAACGAAGATCTTTTTCATTTTACCTGTAAACATGAATATAGGACGGTGTGTATTTTACAGCATAAAATAGAAGGTAAAGCATACAATTTTTTATTAATATTCGTGTTCATGTAGGTAATATCACTGACACACTTAAGTCCTCATTTGATTTATTCTACCACCGATTCAAAATAGTGCTTTATTATAAAGGAAAAATATTATTTTTATTGTATCATTTGGAATAAGACGAACTTCATTCATTATAAGCCAACCTCCAGGTTGCTTTTCGCCGAACATCGATATGAAATATCGAGCAGGTATCGCTATTATATTTCGATTATTTCGCAAAGCTAGTTAAAAAAATTTAGTCGTACGAGTTTTACGTAAGTAGCTGACAAAAGTTCCAAGGAGAAAAAGCCAAAGTAGCGACATTCACCATTTGTCATCAGGCAGCTCTTTTGCTCTTTGGAAGCTATTTATATAGAAATTGCATGTATTTTAATATTGAATTTATGAACTGACACGGTTTCAGTTAAAATTAAAACATTCTACATACGTGCGTGGGTAAACTTTGACCCAATAAAAGCTCTGCTCTCAAAAAGTAATTACTTATAATGCCTCCGATTATGTATTCAAAATTTTAAATGTCAATTACTTTTTGCAATACATCTGAAGCACCGTTGATATCCGCCCATTTGTTGAAGTGCGTCATTCCACCCACTCGCTGTATCGTCATTCGCGTCGTCGCGTTATTTTATACCAACCATAAACAAGAAGCGAGTTAGGAAACAACAAATTTTACAATAATTTACATAGCTTTGTCAAACTTCGCATTTTAGATACCTTACATGTATTGATAAGTCTGTTCATGAAATTAATTTAGTCATGGATAAAATCCAGGACGTGGTGTTCCTATCGTTAATAAATACATTTCAATATGGGAATAAAATTGAATATTTTTTGAATAAGTACGTTGTTCTATCTTTGTTACGTTGTTTGTTGTTAGTTATCAAATTAATTCTATTATTTTTTATTTTATAATAAAACCTGCTTTGGTAATAAGAATGTTTTTTTCTGATAAATATATCATAATGATAAAATAATTTAACTACCAAAATGAAAATTACTAACCATATTACCCTAAAATTACACTAACTTAACAACCTTCAATACTACTCATTCATCCCTTATCATTTTTCTTACCATCTCATTACCATCTGTAGCACCACATCAATCATCATCTTCACTCTAATCCACATTCACACTCCACTACAGTCACTATTTAAGTCATGCACACATAACATACTCAGTACTGTCCGTTATCTTTTCATCGTCTCTGATGAAGCAAACGCGTACTCAGCGTTGAAATGCGCAGCTATTACTCTCCCGAGATACTAGGCAGAGTTATAAAAATACATTATAACCCGTATGCCAGATACTATGAATATGGTAATGACATGTTTTTAACGGTTGTTTTAGTAGAATACATGTCATGATCAAGGGTGAGTCTGAAAAATTCTTATGCAAGTTATAGCGGTGTGGGAACACTGCATTACACGTCACACGGCTAAGAACGACCTGAATCACGCTATCGAAGAATTCTAGACTTGCATTTGTATAAAAAAGTTGTGAACTAGAAGAATTTAAGCACGGCCGCTTCGAATGAACACACCTCGCCTGGCGGGTGATCTCCCTTTGCTAACGAAACCCAGGACCCACACGGGTCGTCATGAATTTGAAACGCATAAGGGCGGCAGATATTCCAAAAGCTAAAATAATTTTCTTCAATTATATTTTATTATAATAAATCAATATCAAACTTTAAAAAAAAACTAAACCAAAATCACAACGACATACACACACACACACACACACACACACACACACACACACACACACACACAATTATAATGATACACAGTAACATTAAACTATTATTATATGTTACAATAATTTGTCCGTATCGGGGCTTCGGAAGTTCAAAATTATCTACATGTTCACAGGATACAAACTCAAGTAATTCGTGAGAAACCATTCTATCTCCCATCAAAATAAAAATAAAATTTTATGATAACTTACTAAGATACCGGTTTTTATACCGGTAAAAATGTCTAATTACTTTAGTTACTGCAAACATTTAGAAGATTTATTACACGAGAAACTGGGTCATAAACATTGCCTACTTTTTTAGATGTTCCTGAGTAATGCGGCGTGCCCCGGGGAACATTAGACGACGCACGGAGGGTAGATGGAAAATGTCCTCAATCTTACATTTTTATGAATTATGAATTATACCAGATTACGTCACCTTATCGAAATATCGTAAGAACACTATTGTCATAACTCATACCTTTTTGTCTAAGTAGAATTCATACCATGTTATGTTTAAAATTTAAGGAAAGCGATATATTTGAAATATTATTTTAATTAATAAGTGATGTTGATGTGATTCCATTAAAGATGTCAGCGGGACCCCAATGTGCAAGGTTCTGTTATCCGCGTTAATTATGAAATGTTGGCGCATCAAACGATTTATTCGATAAAAACACATAGTGTTATGATAAATTAATAGGTATAAGATATCATGTCCATCTTGATAGACTTCACATAACTTTTAGATCGTCTTAGAAAACTCTTAGTTTATAAAGATTATTTTATTATTTACTCATGTGTAGCTACAATGTACAGCAAGGCTATCTGTTTTGTAACTCGACAGCGGAATCCGCGATGAGTGTCCAAATTCCTTGCAAAAATTGACACTCATCGCGGATTCCGCTGTCGAGTTACAAAACAGAATAGACTTGCAGACCTAAAAAATTTAGACGAACTTTCAAACCAATTAGTTAGTGTCAATGAACACTAAAAACCTTTAGCTAAATGTTAGCTAACACGAAATTTTGCACATTCGTATACAGCGTGTACGCTTCATTTTGTAATTGAGCCAACATTGACCATTACAGCGAATGGTAAAATATGGTGGAGGTAACCGCACACTGAATAATTATTCGGTTTCGGTCCAGCCCTAAAACAAACTGCGAAACCAGTTGCAGATTTTTCACAAAGCGTGAGTTTGGTTAATCGACCGTTTGGGATTTACTTTGTTGATTTTGACTTTGTTTATCCATTAATTTGATAATTTTTTCCTCGTTTTACGTAACACTTTTTTCATCGTTTTACGTAATATGTAAAATATCATTGATTTTTATATTTCTAATAAGTAGGTAATTATGATACTTAGCGTTATGGCCATACTATTCGTTTAAATAAGTACAAGTTTTGTCATATTCGCCTGTCGATCCTGGCAACGTCAAGACATGCCTTCCCTGAACAGGTACTCTACTCCATAAAATTGAAGCATAGACTTATCATTTCAACCACTTCGAGTCCTGTAACTATCCGACCCCATTCCTTGATAAGTTAAGTTAAAAATGATACTTAACTAGTAAATTGACGAGAATTATTTCCCTTGTTTCAGTATCCTCGGTAGACGTGGATGCAGTATTGGGTCAAACGGCGTCCCTGCCTTGTGACGTCACGCCCGACGCTAACGAGGACCGGGTGTATATGGTGCTTTGGTTTCGTAAGAGTGGAGGGAAACCTATCTATAGGTACGTATGGTTTTAATGATGGGGGAAGTTTGGGTGAAAAGGGTTGAGTCCAGTCCATCTCACCTGCTTAAGCTCTTTGTTAAACGATGAATGAAGTATGAACAAGCTAATGAGACTCGATCCCCCTACGGAAGTCTGCTGGACTTTTTAAAATCTTATTTGCTTTGAATAGAATGTTTTTAATTTACAATATAACTTTCTTTAAATTTAATATATCATTGAACTATGAAGTTTAAATACGTAACAAGGCAAACATTTCTTGAACGTATCAATTAGTTAATACCCTTAAGACGGCCTAATGAACCGTTCTTGCTACTCTAAACGGATGAAGGAAGCCGAGCTGCAAAGATCCAATTATGTTTTAAGTGAATTTTATACTTAACACGATAGCTATCGCCATATCCATAATATGGCTGTATGAATGATATGGGGCCCCTGGCCTACAGAGGCCCTAACGTGTGTAAGTGAAAACCTTAAAATATATTAAAAAGTAAAAAATAACTAAATCAAACATTGCATTTGAATGATCTATCGTGCGTTTTACATCTATATTATATAAAATGTATGAAATCGGTTTAAATAAAAATGTTCGGTTTAAAACTGATATGTACTGATTCATTGAAAGGTATTTTACCTGTTTCGGAAGGGCTATTTTGAATATACGAATCAGTAATCAAATTACTAAGTGCTTACTTAGGTGTTACTATATGTGGTGAAAATATATTTCAATATTATTTCCAATAATTTTAATAAATAAGTCGTAAGCACAATTTTCTGCTTACACACTTACAAATTCTTTGTAGTCTTTATTCAATAATAGTATGAAAAACTGGCAGTAATCCATTTAGTTGCAGCCGGGAAATGAGTGGAATACAGAAGCAGTGCTGATGTCTTTGTCAATACAGAGAAAAGCGCCCTATTTCTTTCATCGGAAACAATTTCTGTCTTTCTTTGCAGTCAAACATAATAACGATGGCTATTTTCATAAAGTGAAGTAGGTTTGATAAATGGGAACCACATTGTTGACAACGGAAATTTTTGTTATTCCTGCGTTGATTCGAGTTTATTTCGCATTTGTGTAGACTTTTCAAATACTTAATATTGCCAATTGCAAAGTATCAAAGTCACGTTCAACTTTTCAGACCTGCTTTTATAATAATGAATTTTACCAAGAAAAAAATAACCGACTTCAAAATAACTCAAAACCTACTTGTCAGATCCTAGTTCAAATTTAAGTGGGACCACATGACAAGCACCAGCTTTTGATTAAAAAAAGAATCATCAAAATCGGTTCACCCAGTCGAAAGTTCTGAGGTAACAAACATAAAAAAATACAGTCGAATTTGATAACCTTTTCCTTTTTTTGAAGTCAATTAAAAAAGTTGATATTTTAGTAATATTATTTTAAACATTATTACCATCAGGTCCACATATAATATCCTGATGTTTTTACGGAAAATCAATAGCGCGGACATTTCAGTATTTTTTACGTGTTTTGGCTACAGTGAAATTCCGCTAATAATGCAGTGACGATTTTCCTTCAGGTGGTTTGGGTGGTATTGGTACTGGACGGAAAAAAATACTTTGTAATGAAATATGGGAAAGCACCATAGTGTCACCACCTCAAGTTAACTTTCTAACTTTAACCGATCATAGGAAAGCGAAGGGCTAAGACTACAAATACTACAATATCCATAAGTAGCAATGATCTGATTACTTTTATGAAAACAAATTTAATATCTTCAAAAGTTACATAACAACCACGATTATAACTAAACATGTCAAGTGATTATAGTTAATAAAAAGTCAAAGTTATAAAAAGTCAATGTGAAGCCTTTCGACCGAACAAAATTCAGTACTCCGTTGGAGAATTTAAATCATTGGAGGTATCTGTTTACTGAGGCCACGATTACAAGGAATCGCAATTATAAGTATCTCAACGGCAATAACGGAGGGAAGGAACGCTTTGCGGGGATAATGCCGTCATAAAAAACGTACTTAGATTGTTAAATTTACCTGAGAACAGCAGGGTGTACAATCAAATCATCCCTCTTAAAGCTTCTTGCTGTATAAATTAGGATGGAGGTTGGAAAATTGAGAAAACGTAGCCTCTCCGGAAATTGAAAAACTTCAACGTCGTTTTTTATTTTATTCTAGAAATTGACAGTTTTTTGTCCGGAAAATGAATTTAGGGGCGCACCATGCGGCAATTTACGCACTTTTATTAAAGTAGGATGGCATTTGTAATTGTGTTACTAAATTTGTCCGTGTTGTCGTTTCGGAGCAAAATTTTTATCAATCAAAGTAGCGACACCTAGCGGACCAAATGGATTATGGGAGGTTGGGACGAAATATTGAATCGTAGCTGACTTTGAACTTTGGATCTATGTTAGTCCTATTACCTGTAACTTGTAAGGTACAAGAATTAGTTGCAAATGGAACTAGCAAATAAAAAATTTATGTATCCAGACTTATCACGACGGAGTGAGGGTTTTCAGTGAAATATCGCATTTCACTAAAATTCTTCAATACGATTAATATTTTTGGTAATATTTTAATATGGAAGATATGATACGGGGATGCCGTGCCGAACGAGGTGTTGCTATTAAAGAAAAGAGTCTAAACATAATTACTCTTTTCAGTTTCGACGTCCGTGGTCGGTCCTTCAACAAAGCCCTCCAATGGTCGGACCCTGGTACGTTCGGACCTCGAGCGTACTTCGCAACTGTCGCGCGACCAGCGGCCCTAACCCTCAGCTCCGTACAGTTCGATGATGAAGGCGTCTACAGGTGTAGAGTGGACTTCAAGAACTCGCCAACACGAAATTTCCAGATACGTTTAATAGTTATCGGTAAGGTAACAATTTTTGGATTAAGTTTTGATTTTGTGTGCTAATTTTACTAACGGTGGGTAATTTTCTTGTTGTTGTTTGGTAAAAAAGACAAGGAACTAGCCCCCAGCTTGAATACAAATCGTCGTTTGGCAGTTGATTAAAATGCAAGAGGGGTGGTAGCTAATATTAATTAATTAATTATTGTAATGATAATATCGATATTATCTTTACGCGGAGCCCTACCGCCAATCCGGCCGAATTCTGTCGTTTCTTACGACACTCAGGCTGGCCGGCGTGGGATTAAGGTCAGTATTCTTGGCTGCCCTAAAACTGTCAAAACAACAAACATAGGTTATAGATTTTATCCTGGACGTATGTTCCCCTGGGTTGATTTAGACATTTATGTTCATGATTTCGTTTTCTGAAACTTTTCTTCCACGGGCAAAGCCGTGAGTAGAATATATAGTTATCTGAATGACATTTATTTCAAGAAAAACAATTTTAAATTGTACGAATATGTTAGTGACAAAAATATTTGAAAATAAATCTGCAGTCCACTCAGGCGTAAAATCACTTTTTAAAATAAATAAAATAAAACATAAACGTTCCTCTGTTGTATTTATAGCCTGAAGGGTTAACGAAAGAGTATAATGGACCGTGATAATAACTAAAACGTAAAAATGAAAACAAAGAACAGCTGACTGAAAATCAAATAAAGCTATTTTAGCCATTAGGAATATTACTGGCGGGATGCGCGGTTGATGGGAATGATATTCCGTAGACATTTTAATTATTATGAACTGTCGTCTAAAGCTGCTCGGCGGACACGATAAAATGAGCTCTGTTGACGTAGACGTTGATAACGTCTGGAAAGAAGTTAAATTATTTTATGATATCAACGTAGCTTCAACTCTTTACGAGTCTAATACAGTAATTTCTTTTTTTTTGTGAATGACAAAAGATAAAATAATCAATTGTAAGTCACCACGGCAAGTAGCAAAAAATGAAGTAGCAGACATCTTAGTTAGCGTGTAAACCGCTTTCAGCGCTAAAATTGGTGATTTCTGCAATTCAACCACTTATAACATTTAAATATTGCTATTAGAAGAAGGGTTAAAGCTAGCTACAGCCTTTTGTCCACGTAGACGCAGGTCAAATGCACGTTACCGTCAATTGTCGCTTGTAAAAAGCAAATAGCAAAACCACTTAAGTCAAAATGTGAATTGTGAGGGGTACAGTACAGGCCATAGTCTACCACGCTGGCCAAGTGCGGATTGGTGGACTTCACACACCTTTGAAAACTTTATGGAGAACTCTCAGGTGTGCAGGTTTCCTCACGATGTTTTACTTCCCCAAAGCAAGTGATAAATTAACATGTAATACGCACATAATATTTGAAAATTAGAGATGCCAGGGGCCCTAGTTCGGGTTCATTCGGGAGACCAACATTTTAACCGCTAGGCTATCACTGCTGTCGCTTGTAAGTAGCTTGCTTATTGCCTATATTTCAATATGTAGCTTGCATGTTTTTATAATTATGTTATTCATGCAAATTACAGCTTTCTAGCACTAAGGGTCTAGGCACTGTGCTTCGCACAGGCGGACGGACGCACGGATGGACGGACACGACGAAACTATAAGGGTCCCGACTTTTCTTTGGGACTAAAAAGGATGGCTTGACCTTGGGGATAAATGGTTTATCCTTACACCACACCATTTGCGTGTGTTTATTAGTCTTACTACATAACTCTAATGTGGATCGAACGACTCAGATGAGACTCAGATGTTTGATGCCTTTGTCTGCCTGTTTACAGCACATGATATAAAAATCTGCAGTATCAACAATACATGAAACATATGCAATGTGATATAAATATTATAACAACTATCTATCTACTTAGACCTACCGTTAAAAGTAAGAAGTAAATTTAAAAGACACGTCATAAAATCTTTTCACGAAACGATGTTGGAAAATCACTTTATTCATTATACTCTCTAATCGCGAGGCTCGTGGCAGATAATGACGCACAGCTAAATTACGAACTGTCAACTGGAGTTGGTCAGAAGATGGTGATAAATGATACTCGAGAGCGGTGACAGAACGAACGATTGCCAGAGCAGGTTGGATTTGAATTAAAATTAGAATAGATCAGATAAAAAATATTTACTTGGACAACTTGAGCACTCCTCGACAGGCCAAGATTATGCTGCACCTGACAAAAAATTAGGGGGAAGTTAGAGGATTACTTAATCGCATTGTTGACTCTCAAAATAGCTCTTCCTGGGAGATCTAGAAGTCATTTCTTTCTACCATCGCTGTAAAGCATTTCTTACTGGCCTCATAAAGAAGACAACGACAACCCTGAAGCCTAGTTGGTAGCGACCCTACCTACGAAGCGAAGGGTTCTGGGTTTGATTCCCGGCCGGGGCAGATGTTTATGTCACAGATAAATATTTGTACTCGGGTCATAGGTGTTATTGTGATGTGTTATATGTGCCACCTGCGACACAGGTAAATTACCTACTGCGGGGGATATGAGTGTGTAAGCGTTTTAAGCGTTTAATCGGGCATTTTGCCTCCTAATGTGAGTTACTAATCAGAGATCATTCCTATCAGCACTTTTAAACAGGTACGGATTAACCGTGTAGTGTTATTTACGTGTACACCATCGGAGAATTGTACTAACCGGATTCTTATAGCTTCCTTGTTGGCCAGCCAAGCCTCTATCTATGGTATGGCAGAGTAAAGTGCGAGTCGCGAGGCTTACGCAAAAATGGTTATTATTGAGCCACCTAATAGAGCAAGGTCAGCGGTGTAAAGTCGCAGGGAAATGAACGAATCCGTGATTAATTCTTTAAGGGATTTCATATAATCCCACAAGATGATAGAATGACGACTCCGTTGAGATATCTCACTACAGAATATCAGTGAAAGTCACTAAATTGTCTTAAGGAAATGATAAAATGGTTTCATTGATAAACCCATAAAAACATTTAGCGAAGTTATAATAATATTCATCATAACGCTCTGTTTCTTTGATGTCGTTTTCCTCCCTGTACAGTTTGCCTAAATATGAAAAATGTTAATTCCATCTTTTATTTAATATTCTTTTTGAAAATGTTTATTCCATTAGATAAAGCATACATTTATTTTCAAACAAAGAAATCTTTTATGGGTTGCGTAATTGAAATCAATATCTTTATTCGAATAATCACTTTCGTATTGTATGACGATTTTTATTACCTTTGGAGAATTTGTTAAGTAGTTTTTCAGACATTAAAGCAAAGATAATTTAACCACTTGACGAAGGTAGGCTAATCAGTTCTACATCACATCGCCCGCTAGTTCAGTATTTACGAGGAAGATGGCGGACGCTAAGTGAATTACTGCTGTAGACTAACCTGACAAGTGACGACTAACATAGTTGGATTTTAACCTATTTATCTAGTCCAAATAGACGGAGGTAGGAAATGCACCGCGATCTACATGTAAGTCATTTAATATAGGATTTAATAGTTATTTCATTTAGTAACCTAGGTATCCTGAGTTCATTTATGTTTTTATTCCTTAAATGATTGATGAAGTTTGAATTTCCATGTAAACTTTGGTAATCAATGTGTAATTTGTGGTTATACCTAACAATAATTTTGATATCCCAAGAACTTAAGAACAGCTAATCTCTAGCAGAGCTAGCAACTAAAATAAAATGGATATCGACGTAATTAAAAGTTAATTAACTGAATGGTTATGCGAACTAATACATGCATATTGAGATAGCTACAGTTTGTTCTGAAGTCTAGCCTGGAGAAAAAGTCAAATATAGGACTTACGAATTAGTGACTCGGTGGCAAGATGATAACTTATAGTTTCTTCCACTCTTTTGATTGTTGGCCATTCCTTACTAAGCAATGTAATTTACAAAAGCAAAGCTGCGAGAAATAGAACAGCTACTTATTAAGTACATTTTATTGAAAAACTGATCTTATAACTTTTGCAAATGTATCTGAATTTTAATAGAAATTTATTTCGAGAGTAAATTCCCTGGACCGGTTTAAAGCGCGCTAAATTAAGAGCACGTCAAGTCGAATAATGCATCACGAGAAACCTGCTTCCCTCTCAGCTCATAAGGGAACTAGTACCGCTTTCATCAAATAATGTTGTGAACTCTAATTTGCATTCCGTAAGAAATATTTCTTAACGATAAGCATATGAATACCGCTTGTAAAATGCCGAGCAAACTACGGTGGGCTTTTCAAAGAAATTACCCTATTCAAGGCGACGAAAGACGGCTAAAGAGACGAGGAAAGTAAATTTATTTTGCGCAGAACAAAGAATTTAAAAAGTCTGCATGTTGTATTACTCATGTGTATAACTGAATTGAAATCCATTTGTCAAATACAGAAGCAAAGTACTTTATGTACAAGCAATCTTTTGCTAACGAAAACACTGTATAAGTATGTACATAAAACATATTACTTGGTACTTCTTGAGTACATTTCGACATCATCCAATGGTCCAATCAGTCTTGGTTGAGTGAGTGTGCTAGTTATTTGTGAGATTCAGAATATATTTTTAAGGGCTTCTTTTGCATCTAAATTGGCATGTTAAGAGGTTATCACTCAAAATCACAGGGTTTTATACCATTAAGGAATGCCCTCAGCTGGAGCCAAACGTGGGAGTGGCACCAGGTCAAGCTTGTTACAAAAATGCATTGTCATCAGAACTAAAGCAATGTGTAAAATTTCAACTCCATAAGTGAAAGTAGGTCTAATTAGGTTTGCAAGATTTGACCCAAACAATAATTCGTTACAAACGAGATGATGATATGAAATATTATGATGAGATGTTATGAAAGATGCATGTATAAATTAACATACGTCCTCAGGCAAAGAGAAAATTACAATTATTGGTGTTAGTATTTCTTATCAGATATAGAATAAAGGAACACTCAAGTAAATCACAGTATTTAATTTGCAATTTGAAACATAACTCACAATTAGGGCGCATTTTCATTGGCAGTTTGGGCCCGCATGCACCGTGCGGAAGATTCTGTTCTGCATGGCATATGAGTACGCGTACGCATAATTAATTACACTGATCGTTACAATTACACCGAATGCGAGGACTACACGTCTGTTCACGAATAACTCAAAAACTACTATGATTTTCATAATATTTGCAATAATGTACGGAGTGATTCATGTAGGTTTTTTTTGTCTAGATAAATAAATAAACGTTACATGCTCATAGCCCCACTGTAGGATTCCCAGTGTCGTGGGTGCCTTGGACAACACACAGAGACAAGAACACACACCCAGACCGAGAATAGAAATTCAAACTCGTCATTCAAATTTCCGCCTCGCTGGGAATCGAACCCAGGACCCTTGGCACGGCGCGGTGACCCAGCATGCCAATTGCGCCACACAACTCGTTTAAACTGGCTGAAATATAACGGTTTTTGTATTGATGTCGGAAAAGTAAAGTAAATATTTATTGTTTGTTACAGTTCCTCCACATCAGATGTTGCTATACGACAAATCTGGAGCAGACGTGTCGGGTATCGTAGGACCTCTAGAAGAAGGCTCTGCTTTGGTGTTAGTCTGTGAAGTACGCGGAGGTGAGAAAAGTCCTATTAGAAAATAATAGCCTTTTAATCTAAATTTTACTAACAAAAAATAACTGACTTCAAAATAACTCAAAATCAACTTGTCAGATCTCGCTCTTTATGAGGGACTACATTACAAGCACCAGCTTAAGATTTAAAAAAAAGAATCATCAAAATCGGTTCACCCAGTCGAAAGTTCTGAGGTAACAAACATAAAAAAATACAGTCGAATTGAATACCTCCTCCTTTTTTGAAGTCGGTAAAAAGGCCCAGTATCTTAAATTATAGTTAAACTTTAGTTAACGTTTTATTGTCAAATGTGTTATAAGCACGTCGTTCGATTACAGAACTGGGAGTTGTGGACTGTAATGCGTATAACTTACAAAATAATAAATTATAGTTATGTTTAAAATGTCAAACTCCAAAATAATGACTTAACTGACGAATTATTGCTAAATTAAACTCTGTCGGTTAAACTCCAGATGATCCAATGAGTGAAAAATGTAAATACATAATCATTTAGGAGTTGATTTTGAACAACCAAAGAGTCTAGGACTCTTTACTAGCAGGTACTAGTAGCTTGTGCGAGTATGGAATTAAATTAGGTAGAACTTGACCTAGCGATCTCCGACCTAACTTATCACATTGCCTCAATTCCTAACCAATTGGTCAACACCACTTACCTCGCCAAGAAAGGGTCAACTTGATAGGTGGCCTGCTTTTTCCAAAATGAGTGAAAAACCTCAGAACTTACAAACAAAATAATACAGGTAAACGCAACCGTTGGTACGAAGTTGAAATCGTGAATCATTTGCAGTAATAACACGTCCGAATATAAAGGTTTATCGTGAAATTACGATTCAGAAGCACGCGTAATAACACGTGAAAACTGTAAGTCAAATGTATGTTAAATATCGCCCGTTTCGCAAACATTATGTAGATCATTCGTGAGTAGTGTGGCCATATTGCTGGAATTTCATAAATGCATAAATGTTTAAGTCCGATTTAAGATGATATAGATGCTCTGTTTGATATAGGTGTTCCAACTGCTGAGAGTTGGGTTCTTCGAAAAGTAAAATATAACAAATTTACTTTGAATACGCTTAATATTGTCACGTTTTCGATCTAATAATGACGATAAATGTATTTTTATTTCCTACCTTTATTAAATCTGTTATGTACTATATTATGATATTATGTTAATTATGTTCAACATTTTGTTTCTTGCGTGATAATTTAAGAATACTAAGTATAAGTCTATTTAAGAACATGTTTGAGTCAATGCTTGATGACAATCTCATCCAATGGTAATTGATTGTGATCATGATTCATGTAATTAGGTCGAAATATTGGTACGTAGAACAAAAACCTTCAGTTGTTACCTAAAATATTATAGATAGAGGCAGACCCAAAAAATAAACTGTGACACAAGCAAAATGCTACAACAAACTGATTTTTCTTTTACATACTCTGCAAAATATTAAATTAATTATGACTTAAGAGTATGCAGGTTGTAGAGTAATTGAGGGTTAAGAATAACATATTAAGAGGGGTAATCAATATTGTGAAGGTTATCTTTAGCAAACGCAGCTGCATATAGAACTCAGAAGAAGCTTACTGAAATCAAATTTAACAAGTTAGTTTACTTCCATAACAACAAAAAAACATTACGAAAGGAATAAAATCCTTGTGGAAGTTTCGGGAATATCTCGTGCAACTTGACTTTGAAGTTAGTCCCGCTACTCGTTAGGCATACAAATAGGTCACCGTTCTTTGAGAATCCGACAAGTTTTGTGCTCGACAACACGTTTTGATACTGACGATTGTCGAGCGTCGATTACACAATACGACATGTCTGGCTAAGGTTTAAGATATTTTGCTTTTGATCCTCCTTATAATTATGTAGTCTTGAGTAAATTATATATAATTCAAAGACTACTCGTCAGATGTCGCTCAAATTTAAGTGGGAACACGGGACAAGCACCAGCTTTTGATTAAAAAAAGAATCATTAAAATCGAAAAAAAAAAATACTGTCAAATACCTCCTCCTTTTTCGAAGTAGGTTAAAAATTACGGTAGACGACCCTGCGTCAGTCGAGTTGGGTTTAATTACATACCCTGATAGACGTTATGACAGATAACTATTCGGTCGAAGGTATCAATAGTATACAAATATTACTCGTTTAAATGCATAGGAAATTTCTCTACAATTGTAAACAGTGTTAAAACAGTTACATTAATATCGATAAACTCAAATGCATTTCCCTACCATTACTCCAGTTCATTGCGTCCGTTACTAATTCAAGCTACACATTCTCATTGTAGCGATGAATAGTGATTCAGTGAGCTCATTTATAACACGACCGACGATTCACTCGAACCCGTGTCGGAGTCAATATTGAAATGTGTAATGACCAATATTTACGGATGGCACATTGTAGGCAGCGCTGACAAAGAGAGGTATTCGTAGATTGTTTGCAATTTGCATTAGGCATGCATTGTGGAATAGTTGGCGCTTAAGTTGAATGAAATTCGCGTTCTAGAATAATTTAAGGTACCTATGTTTGTTCTTTTAAAGGTAAATGGAATTTTGTGCGTATTTTTCTTGTTTGCTCGCTAAAAGTTTTGAAAGTTGAAATTTCTGTAATCTGTAAGTTATCGGGCATGGCTTGACGACCTGTGAGTTTTTCTATTTAGTCATACCGTTCGCCAATGGTTATAACATTTGAAAATAGCATAGGGAAATCAGACATTCTTATCAAAGAATAAACGCACAACCACGCTAACAATAAGCAACTAAGCTAGCAATAATGGGTCTTCTAAGACATGTTAATTTTGTTAATGTTAATTTTGAAATTGTTAATTTTGGTTCGAGTCAAGTCTCCTCTCCTGCCGGCTAAACGGTTAGAGTTGGACAAGTGAAAAAATTCTCAAAAATAGTTTATACGATGAATTTACAAGGAAAACTATCACGGCTATGTTAGCATACAAATGAGTAATAGTCGATAAACTTACTACTTCGAAAACCCTACATTGCGCGTGGTCTGACATAGATAAGCAGATTCCATACAAATAAAATCAATCATAACATCTATATACAGGGTTGTTGAAGAAGCCTCAGTACAAAACCTAATTTATGTTAAGTGTCTTGCGATGCATCGCAGTCTTAACTCCGTATCTCAGTCAGTAAAACATAAAGTAGAAAAGCTCGGAAACTGAATCAATAACAAATAAACGAAGTGCCTTTAGACAGCGGAACGCGTCCGCTGGGGCGCGAGAGTCGATAGCTGACTGAAATTACGAGCGATTCTCAATTTTTCTGTTGTTTGACTTCTTCCATGGAAACATTAGGGGAGATATTCCATTCCGATGGGTTCATTGAAAATTCCGCAGACCGGCTGGCGAGACGCCAGTCGGCGGTACAGATTATCGTTTCTGTGAAACCCAACAATTGATGCAGAGGATCAACTCGAGAAATCGTCCTGCATTATCTTTATTTTTATTTATAGGCCGACAATCGGTACAACTCATGGCAACCTTATGTCCTGGAATTATCCATTGTGACATTAGTCATCGCGAAACGTTATAAAACATCTGAAATGTAGATTTAAAAAAATTATGTTGTATAGGAGTTGATCGGTTATCTTTTATTTTTTATTTTTTTTACGACCTACAAATATTATTCAGCGTACTTTTCTGCCAAACTACAGAGAAGCTTGTCGGCAGCGGTTCTCGTGGAGGTAACATTATTAAAAACGCTAAGGTCTATGTCACATTTATTCCCGCACTAAGATTTCCTGTCATGGGTGGTGTAGACTATAAAAGTAAAACATCTCTAAAACCCACAACACAAGTAACATAAATGTCTGTTCCGACCGGGCCTCTTTCAATTAGTCGATACCTATTTAATTTAAAATTTAATGACCTGTATTTTTCGGATTAGTGAAATACCTTACACTATAAACACGTAAATTGATATTTTACTACGGGAGCGGATGTAATTTC
Source organism: Thymelicus sylvestris (assembly GCA_911387775.1). NCBI lineage: Eukaryota > Metazoa > Arthropoda > Insecta > Lepidoptera > Hesperiidae > Thymelicus > Thymelicus sylvestris. The sequence goes on along the minus strand of OU426905.1, from coordinate 9,805,138 downwards.
GCAATCCATACACAATTAACAGCAATTCCCTGGAGCTTAAAACATAAGTAAATTAATCATGTGATTGATACGCCAACAATAATAATAATTAGGTCAGTAACCAGTGATTAATATTATATGGGCATCTGTTAGATTTACGTGTAGAGATATCTAAAACATCTACTAACCGCAACCTATAGGTACTACTGCATACTAAAGATATATATTTTTTTAATAACGTAGACCAAGGACCTTTACTCAGAAAACTTTAGCGGGAGAAGCCGTGGGTAAAAGTGGTATTTAAAGATTAAAAACATCCAATCCTCAGCACTGGAGAAAAGTATACTCTACGCCTTTTCAGTTACGAAGAGAGAGCCTTGAGTATTCTGCCCTAATCTGTAGTCATTATAACCATTACTGGGTTTAAGCCAAAGAGCCGTCAAACGAGCTGATGATGCACCTAATTGTAAGCAACTACCGTCGCCCATGGACGTAAGTGATACCAAACGCATCATCAATGAGTTGCCGACCAACTAAGGAGGAGAGAGAAAGAAACAGAGTATTGGCTTCCAAGCCCTCAGCTGGAACACCGCGAATCGCGTGGTTGACTCAAGAACGTGGTTACCATGCTGGACCGCCGCCGCGGGCGCCGTGCCAAGGGTCCTGGGTTCGATTCCCAGCGAGGCGGAATTTGAATAATGAGTTGGAATTTCATTTCTCGGTCTGGGTGTGTGTCCCTGTCTTTGCGTGTTCTCCATGGCACCCACGATACAGGGAATCTTAGTGTGGGGCTATGAGTCTATAGCGTTATTTATATTATTTATTTATTTAATTTACACTGTTGTCCTCAGGCCGCCCGCAACCAGAAGTGAGCTGGCTGATCAACGGAACGCCCGCTCCTCAATATCTTGGCGTGAAGACTGATACTCATGTGGTGGTTAACCGACTGGAACTTCAGCATCTGAAGAGAGAAGACTTAAACACGACGTTTAAGTGTCGAGCCACCAACACTCTCCTTGTACCTCCACAGGAAAAGGCAGTGCGATTGGAACTTAATTGTGAGTGTATTTTATTTTACCTCACTACATGGGTAATTACAATAATTGTTGTATTTTATTTATTTCTTTTTCTTCTCTTATTCTCGGACGGCAACGCATCAGTGATGCCTTTGGTTTTTCTGGGTTCCGTGGACGACGATAGCCACTTGCCTTGATGGTAAGTTGCGATGGCTCGTCAGCTCGTTTGCCGGCTATATTTGCGATTTATCAAAATTTACGATGACATGATGATATTAATGTAATATAGCTTGATAGAATGCAGTTGCATGGTTTTCCAAAATGATACCTACCTACCAACCTGTTAATTAACATCCTGTAAAAAAAAGGCAATAACCCATAAGTGCATAATATTTTCTCGATATAAAATATTATCAGAATGTGTTCAGGAATTTTCGTACAGACGCTCCAATTTTCGTTTTGTGAGGCAAATGTTACACACAAGGTTTCCTGTAATCTTATTTTTTGCGGAGCTAGACTCTGGAAAAATGGGATACTATAAAATTCACTCACTGTAATAAGATTGTTTCGGTATTGGGAATCGCGCGATGGAATGGATGAATTTGATACTACCTACCTGTAAAATAATCAGACGTTTATGTATATTGTTTGATGGCATGTTCTGTGCTATGCTCAGAATTATGGTCTGACAATAAATGATTTATGGTTATGATAAAATGTATACTCTTATGTGACCTGGTTTTACACGCTTCAATTATCATTATATAATGGAAAATCTACTGTAAATGGATGTTAGAAAACTTCCGAAATAGTTTCGTCATGTCCGTCCGTCTGTCCGTCTGTCAGCTTGTCCGTCCGTCCATCTGTCCATCGGTGCGAAGCAAAGCGCCGAGATTCTTAGTGTACAGCTGTAATTTGGCATGGATATACGTATTTATTAAAACTCCAGAATCGTAGAATAAAATGTTGAAAAACATTTAGTTCAGGATACCTCCACTACAGGTAACGCGAGGATGATTTTTTTATTCATCGCGTGTGCCTATAGTGTGGGGTATCGTTGAAAAGGTCTTTCAAAAATATTATGGGTTTATTAAAACCATTTTTGGAATTAGAGGTCACTTTGCCTTTATTATTTTATTATTAAATTATTGGCTTTAAAGTGTTAACTTTGGTTACAGTCAAGTGTCCCCCCCCCCCCTGCAGGATAAACGGTTGGAGTTGCACAAATTAAAAAATTCTCAAAAATAAGAACATTTGTTAGCATACGTAGTTAATGAGTAATAGTCGACAAACTTACCACTTCGGAACTCTACATTGCGCGTGGCCTGACACGCACTTGCCCGGTTTTTTCATGTAGATAGCACTTTTTGCCTGACGAATAAGGTTCTTACCAATTCTTACTCTCAATTTAACACCATAAGAAACCACTTAATTTGTAGCATTAGTTCTCATGCACTACTTTTAGCCGTGTACGTGTCTTATCTAGAAACGGTCGAAGACACCATTTCATTGAAAGGACTTCAGTAGTAAAGGAATCAGTAGTCTACAATAGCACTTAGAAGGAACTTTGTAATTAGCTCTCCTGCTAAGCATTACGTAAGCAGGAATAATCTATGCCACAAGATTCGAACTACTATTGGCTTTAACGATAAGCCTAAATTAAATGTATTGTGATATTTATGTAGAAAATAATTGGTAGAAAACGATTTCTGTGTTAATTTCAGAACAACAGCTGACGTCCGCTAGTTAAATATCAAAAAATAATGTTAATGCAAATAATAATGTTCGTTGTTGTTTGTTTCTAACATATCGCGTATTATTAAGGCTTTCTCTCCACTTTGACACACGTCATAAATAAACAGCGGGCCTGTTTACAATTGTTGTAGTAAAATTAGTGTGTTTTGAAGTATCTACTTCAGTTTAAGTGTCCAGAAAATATTGTTAAATGGTCTCCTTGCCCTTAGTTGCAAACTCTTAGTTGCTTATTTTTCGCAGGCAGGGTCGCTACCAACTAGGCTACAGGGATGAAAATTACGAAAGAAGGACAAACAAACAAAAACACATTGTCGTTAGTTTGGATTCATAATAGTATGGATGTTTTTTTTAATCCTTATTTTGTTTAGGCGTTTTAGGAGGGATATGGTTTAGTATTATGGATGCTAAAACTCGTGTTATTTTACCAGTGGTTCCGGTGTCAGTATCATTACTGAATAGACCGCAGCAACTGATTGCTGGAGCAGCAACCACGCTACGTTGTGCAGCAGAAGGCAGCAGACCACCAGCTCAGATCACATGGTACAAGGATAACAGAAGCTTCGAAAAGGAGAAGGTAGGTTGAACACTACCAGCTCAATTCCGAATCTAATACTTAAAATGAAACTGTAAATTAATTTATTTTATAATTGTTTGCAGACTACACTAATGGAGGTCATACACGATGAAGTGTACTTGATCAAGCGTCAAGCGGACTTGACGCGGCATCCAGTGTACTTGGTCGTGTATGGCCACGGTATTGCTACCTGGCCGTATACCTATCTATCTCATGCGCACTGGATAGCACGTCAAGTCAAACTGCATTGACAAGTCAAACTGCAGACTTGATCAAGTACACCTGACCGTGTATGTCCTCCATAAGTAAACTTGTGTTGAATAATATTCTTAACATTGAAATATGCTTATCAGCACTTGACTACCATACAGTGAGTGTAATTCCAGTGCTAAACAGGAATGAAATGAAAAAAATATATTAAAATTAAAATCTCGCACATAAAGTTATTTTTCTTTTAAAACTTAACTATTATTATGTTTTCGTAGATAACTGACCATCTGAACGAGACCTGGTCGCTCAGCATACTTACCTTCAGGCCGACGCCCACTGACAACGGTGTGACCATCAAGTGCGCGGCTGTCAACCCTGCGTTACCTGGCAAAGTCATCGATGATCATCTGCAACTCAATGTTGTATGTAAGTATTTTATTTATATAAATAGGCAGTTTAATCGTTTGACAACCATTGAAGTATAATGTACTAAAAGAGTCGCGCCGCGCCGGGAGGTTTCATTTTGAAAATCGTGCCCCCGTTCTCTTTTCAAAATCGACTGAATCCACTGAAAACAGTTGCCAATTGGCAACAGTTAGGTTTTTTGTATATGCTAGTAGATAATAATAATATCATGACTACATTTCATTTATGGTAACTATGGACACATCGAAACGTAGTCGGGTATTTTTGAAGTGAAAACTTCTTTAGGCACGTTGGGCATTTTTGAGATGGAAAAACCAATGAACTCGCGAAACCGTTACCGACACCTAATGTATATTTTCATCGTTGTACATTAGATGGCGCTGTTCTTATTTCTGAATCACGCTAACGAGTGTACGTTGGAGGTTTTCACTTCGATACCTCCTACGTAAGTTGTTGTATCCCACAAATCTCAATTTTACAGTAGAGCATTTTAAAGATTCAAATTGGAATAAAAACTGCATTTATCGTTGTATCTTTGTGAAATTTGGTTTATGTATGTAATTGATGGTATTCTTGACTATGTTGAAAGATAATTAAAAAAAATATGTTTATTTTCTGAGATATCGTTCATACAATATTTTACTGCGGAGTACAGGTTGCGCCAGTTGTTGTATCTCATATTTACAACATTATACCGCGGAGTTTAGGTGTCGCCAATAGTTGTATAAGGTAGTTACAACAATATACACTGAAAAATATAAGTCTTATTCCACTGTATGTAGCAATAACAGTATACATTGGTTAAAAATTTATGTGCGTTTAAGATTTTTTTTTTTTAATAGGAACAACATAATATGAAGGGAAAGGGTGGTCCGGAACCAAGTGACTATCGACCAGTGGCACTGCTGAGCGCTCCAGACAAGGTATTTAAGTCGGCAATTCATGCTTGATTGTAGGCCCGGCTATCCGACGCACAGCACGGGTTTCGTCTTGGACGTTAGACAACCGGGAACCTGCTGCAATTAATGATGCGAGTGTTGCCAGCGGTGGATGCCAGGAGGTAGGTAGACGTCGCCTACTTCGATTTCTGGAAGGCGTTTGACACACTTGATAACGACGTCCTGCTCGCTACTTGCCGGTGTGGTATGCACGCTGCATACGCTGGCCTTCTTCGCCAGCTACCTGTGGGACAGGTGTCAGTCAGTACGTCGACTGTGGTGGGCGTTATTCGGCCGTACTGGACAAGATCAGGCGGCAGCAAAAGCAGTAATTGAGGGCCCCTCCAATTTGTCATTATGATAAATTATTGATTTACCGGAGGTGGTCCATGAGTCCACGTGCCTTTTATTTGCTGACGACCTGAAATTAGTGCACGAAATAGGCGACACCTCAGACCACATCGGGTTGTAGCAGGATAAAGATAGTTGTAAAGTGGAGCCACGACAACAAACTTTACTTTAACGTGGCTAAGTGCTCTGTATTATCATTCAGCCACGCGCACTCTCCACTACATCACCCGTACCACATCGAGGGAGAGCCACTGCGATGCGTCAAAGAGGTTAGGGTTCTCGGTGTCCGGTTCACCGCTGATCTCAACTTTCGAGAACATTTATATGTTCTCCGAACATTTATATGTTGTCCGAAGTATGCAAAAAAGCGTACTGTACTACGGCAATCGGATGGCTTTACCAACTTGAATGCTCTCCTCGCCTTATATGAAGCCTTGGTGAAGAGTCATTTGGAGAGTAATTCGGTTATATGGACTCCAAGTGAGATCAAATATAAAGCAGTGGTGGAACGAATACAGAATCAATTTATTCGAGTTCTGTACCTAAAATTATATGGAGTATACCCTGGATGTCCGTTGCTGTACCCTACCTTGTTCGTTTTGGGCATGTAGGATACAGCAAACTAGAAACCAGGCGGGAAGTCTCGCTTGCTACGTACCTGTTGAAGGTACTGCGCGGTGAAACGGACAACCCAGCTATTCTAAAAAATCTGAGCCTGTGCATTCCGGACAACGTGGTTCAGCAGAGGCGACGCCCCAGCTTCCTGGCGTTACCTCATACGGGCACCAACTTGTTATGTGACGCTTCGCTCACGCGAGTGATGCGCACGCTCAACGCAGTGGTAGACCAAATAAATGTATTCAGTTGCACACTGAAGAGTTCGCGAAAGTCGTGACTATATTATTTAATAGATTATTTAAATGTATTTGATGAGATTGAATTTGATAGGATGAATTCATTTTAATGTAATTTAAATGTTAACGTATGTTTTTCTACTAACGCATTAGGATAATTGTCCTGTAATGTTAGTGGTAAGTTTATAAAAAAAATAATTAATTAATTAATGACATACTAAATATCCTACATCTTTGAAAAAATAAAATAATGAACATTTAGGTATACCTACTTATAACCATCCTTACAACCTCCAACCCTCCAACTTATAAACATCCACCAAATTTCACGTCTCAAGGACCAGTGGTTTAGCAGAGCGCGTTCATAGATCAGTCACTAAGTCAGTCAGTTAGGACAAAGCATTTTATATATTACTTATAAGACCCTATTTTAGAAAAGATTATTGACATACAACGATGAAATTGAGTAAAAAAAAGCAATAGCAACGTAAAATTTTATCATACAACATTGTTTAGAATAACCATTCCCGAAGTAAACTGTTGTATTTATTACATACAACAATATTTTTATTTGAATGTCAACGAAAAATGTTGTATGTATTACATACAATGTTTTTAACGAATGCTCAACGACGTATACTGTTGTAAGTAATCGATACAACATTTTAGGTTGGTATCGTTTCATTGTTATATATTTGAAGTAATTCAGTTACGTAAGTTAATTTTGAGAGAACTTAACCGCTATCTTCCTTCCCCGTGCGGCCCGTCGAAAGTCCGGCGTGGTCTGTTGTATGTGACCAATACGAGACGCGAACGCGTGATTTTCCCCGCCCTGCACCCCACGTAAACCATTGCAAAGGTCTATACATTGTTATAGTCCGTTCTCGTTCGAAAGTTACCACAATATACGTCTGGCAAATCCTTGAAATATTCGTGTTTTCGTTAATTTTTCACTTTGAATGCATTCAATAATGCAAATTAGGATAGTTTTCAGTAAAAACGCAAAATGGCATTTTTGTGGGATACAACAACTTACGTAGGAGGTATCGACTTCTGGCGGCACTCCCGGAGTGTCACTGTTTTTAATCAAACAATGGATAATTCTGACAAATAACTAGGCGAGACAAATAAATAAGTATAATTTTAGAACTTACTTAAGCCTATCTAACACCCTTTTCTTTTCGAAGGTATAAAATGGATTTCCATGAAATATTCAGGGATCACAATAAGTACCTACCTACGTTATCAAGCAATATTTTATATGCCTTCTCAATATCTTAAAGGATTTGCGAATAATGGGTCTTTGATATAGACTTTTATACTGTAACTAGAGAATTAAGTCAGGTCACCCGCAGCCACATTTTGTAGCGATACAGTAGCGTGATTCGTGAAGGCGCATCGGCATTGCTACATTTGGCGAACGGTCAACGGTCACACTTGCATCGCACGACAGCAGAAATACATACAGTAGCGCAACAGCACTTAGTGTGAGGCTAAAAGAGCGTATTTTTTGAGCTGTAAGTCGCGAAAAATGAGTCACGTGAATTTGGTTTCATATACAAAATCTGTTTGTACCACACAGTGACGCAAAATAAGTTTAGACTTTAGTATGAATCCTACTCATTTTACGCGACGCACAGCTCAAAATACTACGTTCGTTTGGCCTCACCTTAAATCTCGGTTACGTGGACGCAGGCAACAATCGCGCGACAGTATTGCGTCTGTATCGATAGTGTAACGCTACAAAAAGTAACCGTGGGCGACCTCCTTAAGACTCGGAGATAATCTTTATTATCAAACTGTATCGTAAGATGATGGAACTGGAATAATTGGTTAAATCTTTGTATTAATATTTTCCGTTGACTGGATATCGAGCTGTCTCAGCCAGAGAATTTATATAAAGAATAATAAATAAGTAGAATAAAATATTTCACAGGCAGTTTATATTATACAAATAAGATTTGTCCCCGTTTCGAAAATCCTAACACACCTAACTAACACTAACACATACGTGTATGTTCTTTTGTCCACTTAATAGTCGACTTTTCTTATGTTAATCCAAAAAAAGTTTAAAGATTGTTTGAGTAACCAATCTCACGGTAATATGAAAATATCCTTTCTCGCTAAGCTTTAGAGAATTTGCGTTAGTAACAAAGTTTAATAAGACCCATATTACATTTACGTGGCTCAGACCGGTGTTCATGTTAGCAATTAGTTAACAATTTTGTGTTACACGATAATAATGTTAAAACATTATGTAACAATAAGACGCACTACGTATTATGTTTAGAGAGAAACAAAGTTAAAACCAAAGACTTATACAATACAAGACGGGCTGTTCAAAATTAAAAGTGCGGCATAGCTCTACACACTACTACCCGTGGATATACCATTATTACTACAGTATGTAACGTAGGCGATGCTAAAGAAAACAGTGACCCAAATTAAGTCATTCTCTAGGTAAAAAGGAAAAGCAACTAAAACAAATTGAATTGGGTATAGTAAGAATTGAAAGATATTAAATTTTAAACAAAAAGGACACGCTGTGGTCTTTACCCGCATGCTATGAGCACATTCAACATTTTCAAATTCAAATTTTCAAATTCAAATTCAAAATCATTTATTCATGTTGTACGTATCATTGATACACTTATGCACGTCATTTTTTAATGAACCAGCTTTTCGCAAAGGTGCTTTGTCATGGAGGAGAAGAAAAGCCGAAAGAAACTCCTCAGCACATCTTTTAAAAATAAAATACATTGGTATATTTCTTACAAAAAAGTATCACTAGCCTGTACGGAACTGGTTGCAGATCTGGTTATTTCCATGCGTCTTTGTCATTTATGTACTCATCTACAGTATTGCCTAAAAGTTGAGATTTTACATGTTTCTTAAACAATTCCAATGGCAAATCACGCCTTTTTCTCTCGGCGGTAACATGTCGATAAAGACGGGACAGTGTGCTTAGTACAAATAAAACTAACATTGCTTTCGTTTAGATGGCACTGAAATTTATTTTTATACTAGCTTTTGCCCGCAGCTTCGCCCGCGGTAGAGATCGATTTTTTACAAATCCTACTTACTTACTCTTACTTACTTACTCTTACTTAGACTTAGTTGTAATTTAAATGTATCATTTGATAGCGTGAAATGCAAATGAATTTTACTAACGCCATCTATTAACAGCATCCGGAACTAGATATCTAGCAACTAACAAAATATCGATCTTCCCATGGGGATGTTTTACCGCGGTAAAAAGTAGCCTACGTTACTCTCCACCCTCCTCACTATCTCCACGCACAAAAAATATACCATATAACAGCTTCGTTGCGACGTGAAAGACGGACAAACAAACACACTTTCACATTTATAATATTATTTATTTATATTTACATTTATTTATATTTATTTATTTTTATATTAGTCTAGCAATCAATCAATCTAACAAACAACTAGTGTAACAATCACGGTAGTAATAATAATGGTAACCATGCCGGATCGCCGTGCCAAAGGTCCTGGGTTAGATCCCTAGCGAGACGGTTTGCATGATGAGTTTGAATTTCCGCTCTCTATCTGGGTGTGTGTGTTTTTGTTCTTGTGTATTTTTCATCGCACCCACGACACAGGGAATCCTAGTGTGGGGCTATGACTGAAGCGTTATTATTATTTAAAAAAATACCCAGGTCTAAATGTCGCAAGCTGGCATTACAACAACTCGCGAAAAAAAATTCTTCGACATGTTAAGTAACTGAAATACGACAATTAATTTCTAAGCAATATTATGTTTTACAAACAATGATTTTTGTATGAATAAAACTAAATGGCTAGATGCTTGTCTATCCAGAGATTTGCGCTCTCATATAGTTGTCTCTTTTTAGATAGTCCATTGGTGACTCTTACTTTGGGCAGCACTCTCAATCCACATGACATTAAGGAAGGGGATGATGTGTACTTCGAATGCAGCGTCCGAGCCAATCCACGGGAACATCGGATATCGTGGTATCATAATGTAAGTGTTAACATTTTTTTTAAATACTTTCGGATTATTGAAATACCATATCTACCAACACATCCGCTTTACTGAAAAACATGCGAATTTCTCCGTATTTTTATATATGAAAATTGGATTGAATAAACCTATCAGCAACTGCAGTATTTAATAAATATTTGTGTATTAGATTTTAACTTATCTATTTATGTAAAGAGAACAAATTAAAGCGATTTTGATTTCTTATGTCACTGCCATACCTGCGTCTTAACGTCTTAATAGGTAATAACAGGTATGGTTAAATATGCAGGCGCTAATTAACGCGTTAATTAACGGGAAAATATTTTTGTACAGACCTCTTTTATTGAATGCTCTGAATTTAAGTACATAAGTTATAGGTATAATATAGTGCATAATGCAAGATTCTGCTGGATCGTCAGCTCGTTTGCCGGTTATTTCCATAGAAAAAAAATACTACTAAAGACAGCTTCTGTTAGGAAGCAAAACCGCTAAGATAAACTCGCTTTAAGAATGGCCCTTTGTTGCTCACTGGAGCTGCCTTAAGTATGTCTTACGTGCACCCCAAAAGGTAATGCAATATAATACAATAGACTCGCATATAGTGCTTTGTAAACCATTTTCATAACATCAGCAGTGGCTACAAAAAAAAATTGAAATGGTGTCGTTCTGCTGATGTACCTACTATTTTTATTGAATTCTTATCAAGTTCGGTGTACCTAAGTGAAAAATTACGGATTGTTTTATGTGAATAGCCGACAAAAGAGCTGCAAGTTATAAACTATCTGTGAGCCATTTTTTATGTTAATCCGTTCAGTCATTTTTGCGTGATTGGATAAGAAATAGGTACGGTACACATACATACTTACATAATTTTAGCAAATCATAATAATATCAAAATTTTACAGATTGACAATAATAATCAATTAATCATTATTCGGTATCTAATTGATATTCAACTGTCATTATTTCATTGATATTCAATATTTCCTTTTCCATTTAGTCGATGTATGCAGTGATAATTAAAGTTTGAAACTTGATCGAGTAACAGTTTGAACTGTAAGTTACGAATATAACTCAACGTGTACTGCAAAGATAACTACAAACTTCGCGTGTCGTTTCACCGGAACACACTAGTGCTGTTCCTATCTTCGTTGACGTATTGTTGTTGTGCAATATTAACATGGCGTACTGTGTTGAGTCATAAACAAAAAGAAAAAAAGGCACACAAATCCCTTAAATATTATTATCTAGTTACTACCATGGTATCGTGTAGGCTATGTCTTAGTACATTCACTATAAGGGTACATAAACTACGTATAATAATAAGTTTTTCTTAAATTTCCTCTATTGCTCAGACATTTATTAGAATACGAGTAACCGCCCTCGCTTTGCTTCGGTTTTATTATGTATTTTTTACATCTTGTGTTACATTATTGGAGTTTTATTAAGGAGCCCTAATTTTTTTTACACTAAATTATAGCCTATATCACCCGGGGATAGTGTAGCTACCCAACAGTGAAAGAATTTTTCAATTCGGTTCAATAGTTTCGGAGCCTATTCAACGCAGACAAACAATCAAATCTTTCCTGTTTATACTATTAGTATAGATAGAATATTTTATGCTATAATCTCGTGATAAAGATGTTATTTTAGTTCGTCAATGATGAATCACCATTCTTTAACGATTTTATCTTTGAATTGGTTGATACGATTTTGGTTACAAGAAAGTAGGCTTTATAGGGAAGAAGTAATCTAGTTAATTAATTATTATAATTATATCAGAAAGCAACGCGGAATATTCATTCATTTTGCTAATAACATCTTTGTACTATACAAGTTATAAGGAGTGATGGCAAGAAAATTAAGTTGAGTATTGCTCGTAATGAAGCATAATTATTATTATGTTGCTTATATTAATAATGAAGAAAATTGCTAATATAACAAGAAAGGACTTAGTAGAAAAAAGGGCCGTTATAATTTAGTAATTTAAAGTTGCATAAATATTTTTTCACTTATTTTTTTTATCTAAGATAGTATTTTATTACAAAATTGTTTTAATATAACTACTTCATTCCGAAGTTTCATTGTATTGGGATCAATACAATGTGAATCTTCAAAATGCTTTAGATTGATTTTTATTGATAATTGTAATAGTTAACATTTTCATTGCTATGCCTTTACAATGCGAAGTGAGGCTAATTACAAAATACCGATACTTATTATGAAAATTCAAACTGATTTCACCGAAGTTTAGGCATAATAAAGGTACATAATACCTATTTGTTAAAATTTAACTAACTAATGTTAGACGTACGATATGCAATGCGATACACAAACTTAGTTTGATCAAAGTTTCAAGCTTATTCTGAACAATTACTTTCCTTTAACTGTTTATCAAGCTAATTGGACGGAAATAAGCTTGCGGTGTAGATATATTATTATGTTTAAAATGTAATAGTGCTTTGGTTTTGAAGTGATATCAGTTTCTTAGATTATCCTTAAATACTTTATTCTTCAAAATTGAGGTCTGCCATATTTTTAAATTATAATGAACAAAAAGACCTTGCGACATACATAAGTTATCAACGTTTTCAATTAAACAATACTTCTCTCTCAGGACAAACCGGTAACGCAAAACGTGACGACGGGCGTTATTCTCAGTACCAGGTCTCTAGTGCTGCAGAGGGTGACCAGGCAGGACGCAGGACGTTATTCGTGCAAAGCTGCAAACTCGCGTGGGGAGACATCCAGTGAAATTGTTCGACTGCGAGTACAGTGTGAGTATTTTTACAAGCTTCTATTTAACTAGCAATGTATGCTGAATGTTAACTCATATTAAAAGCATTCTTATGACGAAAGGATATTACAAACTAGATGATTATTTTAAAGACAAGACTGCTTGGACATGAGTTTTATGAATATAGATTGTAGTAAAATATGATAAGTGCTATCTGTAACTGTGAGCAGGAAAAAACAAACTCGGTAGTTTCTTGCTGCTTCTTCTCCCGGGCCCTCTCACAGTAGGGCCTTGTTGAAGCATTGGCGTAACTTGCATGACTTTCAAAAAGTGTTTGTAAACCAAACCAATTTTGAATAAAAAATTTTGATTTAATTTGATTTGATAAATGATGATAACGAGTTGTTCCAGAATCCATCATAAGCTGACTACAACTGCCAGGGTTGGCTTCGGATAAAGGAACTTCTTTTTCAGGACACTTGTTTTTTTTGCTTTAGTGCACTTAGTTTACAATACGGCCGACGTATCTATGTGCTAAACTTCGCAGAGCCTATGTTCAGACGCGCCAAGATACGTCGGCCGTATTGTACCCTGAAAGTTTGTATTTATTTTATGCGAATAGCCGATAAACGGGAGGACTACGAAGTGGTCCATTATGTCTTTGTCATTGTCGGTGTGACACCTACCATACGAGGAATCCTTTCAACTCCTCAGGTTATCCTGAAAAACTAATATTACCGAAGTCTTGGCTTATTAAAGATGCATAATATTTGTATTGAGGAAGAAGGTGTAACTAAGAATGTAAGATCCCACAAAAATAGGATATAAGCTAAATAAATATGTAGGCGTTTAAAAAACCAATCCGTAGTAGTATTAACATGTCATAACATCGCAGAATGAATATACCTATATCTACCCTTTCGATTATAAATACCGATGTGTCTACGCCGGTATTCAAATGATTGCGGTTGGGATCGACGTACCGTTTCCTTCCGTGACCGACCGACCGCATAGTAATTGCCATAGAGGAAGGCGGTGCCAGTATTAAATCATCGAAATTATTGCCTAATATTACTGCGAAACCCGACGACCCATGTAAATCTGGTTGTTCTGCGGCATCACTTTAATTCATAGCTTTGTTTTAGTTCCCCGCGAATATATTCCGGTTCAAATTCGAAGAATACGTTTGTAGTTTGAATCGTACATGTGCTTGTATTGCGGCGAGAGGATTGTGATAAAAACTTTAGGTATTGCTACGATGACGATGAAAGTTTTAAGGTTGCTTGCATAATTAGAAGCTATTTTAGAAAAATCGTGTAGCTTTTTCCCGAGCATGATTTAGCTTAGCAAAATATCTCATTTTGTCCTGGTGACCTTATAAATGGTGACCCCGGCAAATATTTCTAAACCTTGGGATTCGGTAGACAATTATAATTAAGATACTAAATATGAATGTCAGCCCTGGCTATAATTCGAGGACTTCTTCTTCAGGAGCTGAGGACTTCAACTCGATTTAAGAATATAAACACCACTAATTGCTTACAGCATTTAGTTTAGTCAGTAGTTGTACCCCAGAAATAAAGGGGTATCAAACGTCAGCCAATGACGCCAACTTATTTCTGTCTGCTCATTTCGGTTAATTAGTTCGGTTAGCAAATAGATCGCACCGTCATAGCATTTTCCCAGGACGCAGACTAAAATAGTCTCAGTCACTGAGTCCCTTTTAATGATAAATGAGCCCAACGTATCAATTTACCTCAATGCAAATAGCTAAGTAAACCATGCAGGCAAACGCTAGTCGATACACCTATGGCAAACCCCTTCATTATACCGCAGGCTGACGTAAATCAACAACGGTGTCCGGTGGAAGATTTATTACACGAGTCTGTATTGGCGCATCGGCCGCTTCCTTCCGCGACCGCCGACCGCGACTTAATTGCATGTGAGAAGGAAAATAAAATAATTAACCGCAATATAATATAATTGTTGTGCGATTTATGACCTGAGTTCGGCTCTGGACTTAACTTCTCATCTAGCAAATGACAAAGATTGGCAATTACTTAGATCGAAAATTACTAAATAGTGTAACTGAAAATATTTTCTGATGATAGGTATTTGAAATATTCGGTTAGTGATCTCTGAAACCTTTTTGCGTTTGAACAACGTGCGTTGAATTATAATCAGAAGACATTTTAATTGGTATTCAGAATTTATGTCTCAGTATTTTGTTAGATATTTAAAAATAATATTTTTATTAATTTACATGAAATTCATAACTTTAGAAATCGTTTAAATTTCTGATTCTCTAATGTAACCCTTAGTAGTTTATTTTTTGTAGGTCTTTAATATAGTAGGTATTTAACAATGTAGTAATAGTAGTAATGGCCGAAGACATCATGGATGCGTTGTCTCTTGAAAATCCGTTCAGTAGTTGTACGAGCCAATTCGGACATCTTGCTGTGTCGACAATTTACATAAACCGCGCGATTATTTTAATTGAATTTGCATAATAACTTCAGTGGTACGGTGGTACGTTAGACACGGTCCATATTAAACGATTGCATCAAGGCGATCGCGCGTGCTCAATCCATAAATCAATCATTTATCATTAATCTATCCATAAATCTTAATATATATAAATTACGTGTCACGTTGTTTGTCCGCGATGGACTCCTAAACTACTGAACCGACTTTAATCAAATTTGCACACCGTGTGCAGTTTGATCCAACTTAAAAGATAGGATAGGTTACATCTCAAAATAAAAAAAACTTTTGACAGAACGAAGTCTGTCTGGGTAGCTAGTTTAAATATATAATTCAAGCAAACCGAGTCGTCTAATTTCAAGACATCAAGCAATCAATAATACGTTTAAATCGGATCATAATTATCATAATTATCACGACAAGGAGTGTAGTAGTTAATCAAGGACTCTACAGTAGTTTTTGCGTAAAAGAGTTACAAACATCACATCCGCACAAAAAAACTTTCACATTTACCTACACAAATAAGTAGGATCGTGGGTTATTCGATAGCTTACCCCCAAATTGATTTCCATCAATCATATTCCAATATCCAATAATAAATGTAATCCATACGAGACAAATCAATAAATTATCTTAGACCGAATACCTGCATCATACACGAAAGAACTGATATAATATATCAAAGAATAATTTATTATTTCCTTCTCCCGAGGGCAATTAAATTGCGAAAGGCTACCAATATCCCGGCACATTCATATAATAAATCTTTTGCTTTCGATACGACTGTTGAATTATGTAAAAAGGATGACATAAATGCAGTGTATCCTTATAAATTGTCATCTCTCTCATAAGTAGGTTAATATGTATTTGTAAAAGTAGTGCTATCTTTTTAAACAGACAAGGACAGTTCACGTGTTTTTCCAATAATTTTTAACAGTTTTATTAATTTTTATAAGACTTCAAAAAAAGGAGGAGGTTTTCAATTCAACTGTGTTTTTATGTTTGTTACTTCATAACTTTTTATTGGGTACATATTATATAATCGATTTTGATGATTATTTGCCGATTTTGATGATTCTTTGCCGATTTTGATGATGAGGGAGGTGCCACGCATGGTTGCAAAGTAGACTAATACTAACTTAGGATTAAAATGTATTAGAAAACAGTTTTTTTAAGTATTGTATATCGAATAGCACGTAAGAAAACTAGCAAAATTTTTGAATTAGTTAAGTCTAATCATCAATTTTCGCCTAAATGCAATTATTCATACATAATAAACAGTACCGTGAATTAACAAGGCTGTAGTATAGAGCGCGGTTTCTTTACGAATCTTTAGCACAAAGTAAAACATTATAGTTCAGCTTAGTAAAACATAAAAGCGCTATTTCATACTCATTTGTGTGGAGTCGTCTTTTCTTCCTACATGAGCGTAAATTTCATTTCGAGGAACCTTTTGTCGCCAGCTTAAAGCTAAACTGGAGTGTATGTATGTGTGTTTTAATCATGATATTATGAAAATGTCGGGTGATTTACTAATTTAAAAAAAAAACTATACACTTCTCAATTTCTATTGAATGATATAATTAGGAAAAAAAAATGTGTTTCGATGTTTTCGAAATCCAGCTAAGTACCTACAGAGTCAGGACACGCATAACGTATAGTTAGTATAGTTCTATAGTTGCAAGTTGACTGAATATTACTTGTTAACATTTCAATTCTACTTAGCGTAATAATTTTATTTTTAAATGATTGCATCGTTATAATAATAAACTACTTGCGTAAATTTTTTCACATGTCCAAAAATATTGCTGACATTGAGATGGCGATTGACGATACTATAAATGTTTTGACTACAGAACCCCAAACATAGGAAGGATTTGTTGATAATAGTCGTCATCTTCTACCAGATGCACCAGTGTGCAGTGAATCTTCACCACAAGTCGTCGGGGCGGCGTTGGCTGAGTCGCTCCACGTTCGATGCTCGGTACATGCAGACCCTGCTGACGTCACCTTTCTCTGGCAGTTCAACAACAGTGGCGAGAGCTTTGACGTATCTCCTGTGAGATATGGTACGCTAAAAAAGTCTCGTTGTATTGAAATTAAATAAATTTAAAGTAAATTCAAATACAAAATGTTATTTGTTAATTAATTCTCTTTTCTTTCTACTATTGTTTCAAAGTATTGATCATTTAGATAACAAATTCCTCTTCACACCTTTTTACAGCAATACAACAGGATAATTATTTAAAGAACTAACGCCCCAACTCAGAGCCACCAACGGTTACGTTAATCGCTCCTTAGTAAAGGATCACCATACAAATTCTGTACTGAGGAGAGATTTAAGTAACCGTTACGGAGGCCATACACGATCAAGTGTACTTGATGAAGCGTCAAGCGGACTTGACGTGGCATCCAGTATACTTGATCGTGTATGGCCACGGTCTAGCTATCTGGCCATACATCTATCTCATGCGCACTGGATGGCGCGTCAAGTCAAACTGCAAATTTGACAAGTTAAACTGCAGACTTGATCAAGTACACCTGACCGTGTATGGCCTCCCTTAGTGACTCTGAGTTGGGGCGTAATTGTTGTATGTCCTACAGCAACGCTGAATGGCAGTGTAAGTGAACTTCGATACACGGCTGCGAGTGAGAGGGATTATGGTGCACTGACGTGCCGAGGAACTAACACCGTGGGCCAACAATCACAACCGTGCGTGTTTCAGATTGTACCGGCAGGTGAGAGCAAGCCTCATGATTATCGTCATTCGTAATTTTTAACCGACTTCAAAAAAGAAGGAGGTATTCAATGCGACTGTTTTTTTGTGTTTGTTACATCAGGAGCCCAATTCTCATTTCGTAGAGATACATCGATACCTCTGGGCTCAAAGGGCGTATAGCACAAAACAGCTACTTTTCAGGAGAGCCAAAAAACCTAAAAAATAAAACAAAATTAGCTATAACTTTTTTGTCTCAATGATTATAAAAAAACAATCTATGAGAAAAATACTTACATTTTCCTATATTTTAAGTTAATATTATTAAAAGAAGTCTAAATATAATAGTTTCCAAAATAGTTTTGCTTTACTACCTGAAAAAAACTACAAAATGTCCTTTACACCCCTTTAAAAACAGCTAACTTTATTAACTTTGGCAGTAAAGATAACCTAGCGTAAAAAAGTTGTATAATATTATGTAGTAAATGATAATAGTAATGCTTAATTGTGTTGTAAATCACAAAGTTTGCATTTAAAATTGTACAACTTTCATAATAAAAAGGGTTAAACGGGGTGGGGGGTACCCCATCCCATCCTGATGGATTATTCTCATAATCCCCATCCCAATGGAGATTATGGGAATAACCAAAAAGCTTTTTAAAAATAAATTTTTGAAGAGTTATTGTTAATAGTTTTTAACCGACTTCAAAAAAAAGGAGGAGGTTCTCAATTCAACTGTTTTTTTAACCGACTTCAAAAAAAAGGAGGAGGTTCTCAATTCGACTATATTTTTTTTATGTTTGTTACCTCAGAACTCTCGACTGGGCGAACCAATTTTGATGATTCTTTTTTTAATCAAAAGCTGGTTGCTGTCATGTGGTCCCACATAAATTTTATTGAGATCTGACAATGGCATCCATGAGAAAACCATATAAGTCTTAAATTTGTATTAAGAATGTGCGCGACAAATGGATGAATAACTCAATATCACGCCAACCGATTTCGATGATTCTTTTTTTAGTCGAAAGCAGGTGTGTGTCATGTGGTCTCACATAAATTTGAACAGATCTGATGAGTAGTTTTTGAGTAACTTTGAAGTCGGTTATTTTTTGTTAGTAAAATTTATTATTATACGTAATAAAAGGGCAAACAAGAAAGTTTTAAGCTATTTTTTGGTTATTTATCTTTAGAATTATTTTCTTTTTCAGTATTATTTTCATCTTCTTTATCTTCTTCTTCTTTATCTTTTTCATCAGTTTCATTTAATGTATCACAAATGCGTTTTACGCCCTAATACTCATAATTGGATTCCTATACTACCTAGGACATTTTTAACTTGCGCAGTAATGTACTTTACAGCCCGATTTCCTGTTTCATTCTGGTTTAGCAGCCCAAAATAGATGGGGCGTAAAGAACATTTTTGTGCGAATTTGGCAACTTCGTATATACCAATCGATAGAGAATGAAAAACTGAATACGATGGTATTATTAACTCCATATGGCCCAAAATGTGCTTTACGCCCTTTGAGCCCAGAGGTATCGACATGTCTAACAGAGATATCTCGAAAAAACATGGCCGATTGGCCTCGTTTTATTCGAGGTCGGCCATGTTTTTTCGAGATATCTCTGTTAGACATGTATCTCTACGAAATGAGAATTGCCCCCCTGAACTTTCGTAGTCCCACTTAAAAAGCGAGATCTGTCGAGTCGTTTTTGAGTTATCCCTAATTTTAAAGTCAGTTATTTTTTGTCAAGAATTATTTTATTTGTGTTACCTCCTTACCTCATTATTTTTTATTGTGTGTGTAGATTTTGATGATTCTTTATATATTCGAAAGCGGCTGCTTGTCAAGTAATTTCATTTGCGAGATCTGACGAGTACTTTTTGAGTTATCCCTAATAATGCGTCTTTTTGTCATTTCATTACTTATTCAATACTCAATACTCAATACTTTTATTGCAATCATAGTGGTTACATAGATGGTGGTCATTACATAGAATTTTAGAGGCACATATGAACCCTATTAGGGTATTGCAACATAGTGGGAGCAGACCGATCTGTTTTATATCTATACATTATTGTCGTTTTCCTAAGTATTCATTTAGGTTATAATAACACTTTTTAATTAAATATTGTTTTAATTGGGTTGAAAATTTTATGTCATTTTTTATTAATCTTATTTCGTCTGGCAAATTGTTAAAAATTTTAATGCACATAGCATATGGCCCGGAGCTGTATAACTTTAACCTTGAAGTCGGAATTATTAAAGTGTTTTTTTTACGTCTTGGGTATCGTCGCGGTTCGTCATCCTGAAAAGTAAAATAACTTGGATATTTTTTTATAAAATTACACGCCTCTAATATATAGATGGACGTCAGTGTCAACAATTTATTATTAATAAAATGCGGTTTACAAGTGTCCATTTCGTCTATATTTGTTAGGACACGGATGCATTTTTTTGTAATGTGAAGACATAATGTGTATCCACGCTGTTGCCCCAAAGTAGAATTCCGTACGTGAGCCATGAGTGTGCGTAAGCGTAGTATGCAGACAAGGCCGTCTTAAGGTCTGTTGTTTTCCTAAGTTCCTTTAGGGCGTATATGAAACTTGAGAGTTTACTTCTAATTTTTTGTATATGATTTTTCCATTTAATATTAGTATCAATTTCTAGTCCTAGCAAAGTGAACGCGTCAACACACTCTATTTTAGAATTATTATATATGAAATTTATGTCAAGCGGGGGTTTTTGATGAGGCCTATATTGCATTAATTTAGTTTTATTAAAGTTTATGTCAAGGTTATGGTCGTTCATCCAGTCAACTATAGTATTAAATATGTCAGTAAGTTTATCATTTAAATTGTCATTATTTTTAAACGATGTCAGGAGGGAAATGTCATCTGCAAATAGGACACAAAAATCATTAATTATTTTGGGGAGGTCATTTATATAAAGTAAGAATAAAATACATCCTAATACACTACCTTGTGGAATTGAGTTATTTATGATAGTAGTATTTGATCTTATCTTTTCAATTTTACCGCTTTCAGTGTCAAAATATTCTAATTCTACTATCTGTGAACGATTTTTTAGGTATGAGGTGAACCAGTCGTGTGTATTTGCGCGTATGCCTAAGTCATATAGTTTATCTAATAGAATATTAAACTGTACTTTGTCATAAGCTTTGGTCATGTCTAATAAGATTCCAATGGCGTACATTTTATTGTTAATAATATCAAGTGCTTTTTGTATATATTTGTAGACGGCTAATATCTTTGAGCGTTTTTTCCTAAATCCGTTCTGGGAGTCATCGTATAAGTTATACTTTTCACAAAAAGAATTTAGGCGCCGTTGCATGGCCTTTTCAAAAATCTTTGATGAAGTTGGCAGCAGTGCTATTGGCCTATAATTGTTAGGATCTTGCTTCGATGACTTTTTATGCATTGGTTTAACAAGTGATATTTTTAATAAGTCTGGGAACGTACCTTCAGAAAACGACTGATTTATTAGAATATGATACGGTATTGTCAATTCTTCGGCGCATTTTTTAATTAAAATGGGGGGGAGCTCGTCCACACCATGACTATATTTGGTTTTGAGGTGTTTTATTATGAGGAATACTTCGCGTGGTTCGACCGGGCTAAGAAACATGGAGTGCTCGACGCGGTGTAGTGACCTACGTCCGCGCGCTGCGCGTGCGCCGGTCGCACTGCTGGCTCTGCCCACCGAGGCGAAGAAGTCATTAAAGTGGTTTGCTATTTGGCTCGGATCAGATGTTATCTTATTGTGGATTTTTAACGTGATGTTCTTTTTTGGTTTAATAATATTTTTATTTGTACGTTCTTTTATTATCTTCCACATTGACTTCGTTTTATTATCAGAATTTTTCATTTCGGATATATATCGATTACGTTTTGATTTGATAACTAGTTTTTTTAATATTTTAGTATATTGGTTAAAGTGAATTCTAAGAATTGAGCTTTTTGAGTACGTTACGAATGTTTTAAGAAGTCGTTTATTCTTGCATGATATTTTAATACCTCTTGTCAACCATGTGTATTTTTTATTTTGATTTAGTTTTATAAGTTTTTTAGGCATACAAATATTTAGGTTATCTTGTAGTTTTTTGTTAAATATGTTGTAATTTTCATTTACTGTGTTTGTGTTGGTCAACAAAGAATGCCATTCTATATTTTTTAAATTATTTTTAAATAGATTTATGTTGTGCTTGTTAAATAACCTCTTTTCTACCTTCCATTGTATTGGTTTAGTTTCGGTACAATTGAAGTTTTTGATATTTATGGCCACGCCTTTATGATCTGAAAAACCGTAATCGTAGACGTATGTATTTATAATCGATTTATCAAAATTGGCAAATACTAAGTCAAGACACGTTGATGATGTTTTCGTTACACGGGTCGGTTCGCTTACGTATTGATTAAAATTATATTCAAGTAATAATTGCAATAGCATATTCGATTGGTCATTAGATTCTAAGATATTAACATTAAAGTCACCACCGATTATTATATTAGTAGAATTATATTTCCTATATAAATTATTTAATAGGGATTTCAATTGATTATAAAAAAGATCGGGCTCTCTACTATTCCAGTATATAACAATTAATAAAACATTTATCTCTAATATGGAAATTGCACAAATTTCAAACACATATTCAATAGTCATATCCACAATATCCTTTCTCTCTAAGAATTCCAAGTCTTCCTTCAATAATATGCACACACCACCTCCTGTGCGGTTTAGTCTACAGTAAGATGAGGCGATGTTATATCCATTGCAATTAATTAATGGGAGTTTTTCCGGGGACAGCCATGTTTCGGATATACATAGTGCGTGGTACGTAGGTGTATCTTCTAGAAATGCTTGTAAAGTGGGGAGTTTGTTGTTAATACTTTGCATATTCTGATATAAAATGTTGAAGTTTTTCTCTTTATGTGCGAAAGGTATGTCGATTAGAAGTGGTTTTTTGTGTAGTTATAGTCTTTGAACTTGAACTTGGACATTCACTGTGTCTGTGGGTGCTGTGAGATTGTTGGGGTTGCTGAGCCGGCTGTGTCGAACATGTTTCAAGGTAAGATGAATTATCTATATTTCCGTCAATAATCAGTTTATTGTGTTTTATGATAGCGTGATGTCCGTTTTGTCTTGCTAGGCGTAACTTTTCTTGTAGGTTTTTTCTGTGGATTAGTCTGGTTTCATCTAAGTATTCTAATATGTATAGTCCTGTGTTTTTGAAGAAACGTCCATTCTGTAGAATGTATTTCGTCATTTTTTTGCTTAGGAGTTCAATAATAATGGGTCTACGATTAGATTTTTTACCAATTCTTTGGATTTCTTCAATATAGCCGGTTAAGTCTACATGTAACAACTCTTGGAAGATATTAGTACTTCATTCGAAGAATTTATTTCTTTAAAGTCTGTTCTTTTTGATTATAGTAAATACAATGTATCTGCACTTCTTTTCCGTGACTTCAACTTTACGAAATCTCCAACTCCTATCCGCGTGCATGATTCTTAAAAAACAATACAAAGATTTTCTCTTCACAAATTAACTTAATATTATTCTTATTAGCACGTCCTTCGCCACCAAGAAACTGCACGATATCAGCAGGAAACGACTCCAACTGGAGTGAGGAGTTTGGCAAGGAGGAACTTGGTGACTTCCTCCTCGTTCGATGTGTTGCTGGGTACGACGGAGGCCTACCCCAGCTGGTGGTTCTGGAGGCTTTGAATCCTGTTACTGGTGTTATCCGGTTCAACGTCACTGCTAATGAGACGAGTAAGTATGAGACGAGAGACGAGATGACAGTAGTTGATGATCATTTCGGTTCCCTAACACAATACCTATCTACATTGTAAGGGTAGAATTCAAACGATCAAGATTTAGGGCGAAGTATGTCCAAGGCTCTGAACATCGTTATGAATATGCATTAAATTAATTGAAATTATATTTGAAGTAAGTGTTTTATTTAATAGGCGATAAATATTGTGTAAGTTAACCGACATAGCTCAAAGAATTAGCCGGCTGAAGTGGCAATGGGCTGACTACATAGTGTGAAGGACCGATAACCGTCGGGGAAGAAAGGTCCTCGAATGAAAAAGGAGCAGGTGGGCTGACGACCTGAAGAAGAAAGCGGGCATCCGCTGAATTCAGAAGGTCATGACCGGTCAGAGTGGCGCAAGTTAGGGGAGGCCTATGTCCATCAGTGGACCTCCAAGGGCTGATGGATGGATGGAATATTGTGTAGTTACTTTTAACAATTATTTCTCGTTTCATACTTTTTAGACTTATCCATTTGTAACTACTCATTTGTTAAAATAAAATAAGTAGTTCAGTAGTTAAAAGGAAACAGATGAACATACGTATAAAAATACATACCGGTCAAACACATGACCCACCTTTTGGTTTCGCCGTATTGAGGAAAAATGGGTTCGTCTGTAATTACCACTTAGAATAAGTATAGGTCAGGTAAAGGTCTGCGTCAAATTGGTCCGAAGACAGGCTAAGTACATGGACGTTCTAAAGCTTAAAGATTGGATGAAATTGTTTTGCGAAAGAATCAGTATTCGGCACGTATGGAGAAAATTTTACAAACTGTAGGTATACGTCGTACTAATATTGACCACTATTAAAATAAATATTAATAAATAAATACCGACCATTTACTTGTTGTTAAATAAATATGCTAGAACATTAACAGAAACAAGAAAATGCTTTCAATAAATTGAAGGCACGTTGACGTTATTTCTTTTAAAGTACAGCAAGGTGAAGAAAATGGTAAGGAAAGAAAAGAAACTACGAAAATGTTAGCAACCGTTGAAATCCGAGGGTAGCAAAAAATACAGCTAATGTTGATGGCCTTAATGCTCTTTTTATTGCTATTAGCTGCGAGGTCAGTTACAATTATGTGATGTGTATTTATTGCTTTTTAATTGCAATCGTTTATTAGGGGACTTGTTTAACAGTGTTTTTTTTAACGCTAACACACTCATACAATTGAACTACTCTTTTACGCAAAAGTACTGAACAGATTTAGCACATAGGTAGACCATGGTCTAGAATAAGACACAGGGTACAGTCATGTCGTCGTTGCGACTTTAAAACGCCCCAACTCAGAGTCACTAATGGTTACTTAAATCGCTCCTTAGTACAGAATTTGTATGGTGATTCTTTACTAAGGAGCGATTAAAGTAACCGTTAGTGACTCTGAGTTGGGGCGTAAGACCTTTAATGTGTTTTATGTCACGTTTGAAGCGCTCATAGCCCGGCGGCTTGCGTCGATCCTACGTGATCGACAAAGTTAAGCAACAGCGGGCGCGGTCGGTAGTTGGATGGGTGACCGCTAGTGGCAAAAATTTCTTGAGCGTTTCCGTGCTTCGGAGGGCACGTAAAGCCGTCGGTCCCGGTTGTTATCATAAGATAACAGTCGTTAAGCCATGTCGGAGGCCCTCGGGCGGTTTGAAAACTTCCGACACTCGGGTTGGCCACTAACCCCTCCACCAATCCGCACTGGAGCAGCATGGTGGAGTATGCTCTAGGCCTCCTCAAGAGGAGAGACCCGTGCCCAGTAGTGGGAAATTAATGGGTTGAAGCCAGCCAGCCATGTCACTTTTGGCAAAATTATTTTTTGCGTCAGATAATTCTACATTTTGGAGTACTATCGAATTCAAAAACTCTCATGTTTGTACAATGTTTCATTTGTGTGCGTCACAGGGAATGTGTGGTGCGTGTGTGTGAGCATTTATTTATTTAGCGTTTATATCAATAAAAAACTAAACGAACTTTAACGAAGCCAAACCTTTTTAAACCAACAAAATCTAATTCAACTACAGTGGATTGTATAAACATCACTAGAATCACTTGTTTTTCGGGCCAACTTTTAGATATTTTTTGTGAAAGGCCTTTGCGAGACAACAAATAGAATAAATATTTATTAATATAATTTAATCCTCGCTATACACAGCACAGTATTTTAATCAATCTATAAGTTTATTTTTTATTTTATTATTATATCTCTATTAAACATGCGAGTACACTAGAATATTAAGTATTATATTTATTTTTATTGTCTCCCTCTTAGATGGAGTAGCAATATTCCTGGTACCAGGTGGAGTGCTATGGGCGGGAGGGAATGCATTACGCCTCACCGTGCACTCGAGAAACGACAAAGGCGTCTCTGAACGGGTCATACTACACGCATTGGCTTACCAAGATCCGGAGAGGAGAACTGGTATGGTAGATCTATGTATTTTCAAATTTTGTCCCTTTTGAAATTTTTCCCCTCATTGTTTTGACCGGTCTTAGGATGGTGAATCATGTGGTTTCTGCTGATTACTTTAGATCAGTCTATTTGGTAGGTAAAGCCTGCTAATGGTATGGAGGCGATACTTCACCCAATCGTGGATTGATACCGTAATGTATAAAAAAGTTATTTACCTCATAAATTAGTACAGTAATTTATGTGCCTATAAATATATTATTAGCGTATTATTATTCATCCTCCATGCCATGAATAATTAGCAATCCATCCTTTTAAGTGTTGATTTTTTAAAAAATTAGTTTTAGTTCCAAAAAATATTATGAAGTTTGGGACTTATGTAAGTCTGCAGCTTTAATTTTGCCGTTACCTTTGTATTTCTGAGAATTAAAGCGATCCGAACAGTTTTCGCTCGTACATTTATGTAAATAACAATCGTAAGTTACAAATTTTAGAGATTGTATTCTCACAGGTGTGATATAAACAAAGCGGCAATACCGCATCTGCATTAATTGGGTTACCGCACCTGCAGTGGCGATGCTACGGCCGAGTATAAATTTTGTACAGCCTTTACATAATAGCCATTACGTAATGCAGTCTTTACTATGCTTAGATTTTAGGCTGGCTACAATCCACTTGCACCCCACTGCTAAAACTTCACGTAATTTAGGAGCATTTCTGTAATCCGGCTCGAAGGACCAAAAAATGTAAACGTCCTAGCGTCATGAGTTTTGTGATGCAATAGTGACAACAGTCCCACGCAAGAGCTCCTGTCGATGAAAGCCCGCGAAACACTTCCACAAACATTGGGAGTCTCTAAAATATATCCATCGTATTTGCCGTGGTTACGGTTAAAACCTCTTCAGTAGCCAACAGGTTTAATCTATAGTTTGTAACCGTTTTTCTATCCACTGTGCCTCTGTATTTAAGAGATATTGATCAGTAGGGTTGTTTGTCTTTATGCTGTCTAATACCTACCAAAAAAAATTAAAGTGTGTGCTATTTACACGTGGTAGAAGTGAAACCTTAAAAAATTTTGTTTTCAAGATAATGAGACGAATAAAATTTCGGGAAGATGATAATTGAGTTGTTTCCTAATTTTTTTTTGTTGTAAATGGAAAGTTCATATATAAGTTTTATAACAAAGTTATTTTAGTTTTTTTTTATTCGCTATAATTTAAAAGTTACATCAAATCAAAAATACGTTTTTGAATCCAGTACCGAAAACACGCCGACAGTTCCCGAATAGACCCGAGCGCGCGTGTGACGTCACTTTGTTAATTGCTATTCATTGCAGCATACAACTGATACTGTGATTTGACTTTAAACTGATAAAATCTTGATATTCGTCAATATATTGATAAATATATCAAAAATGCTAAACCTTTAAAGTTATCGTGCTTGTTTTGTACCATTACGTGTAAATACTACAAAAAAAAACACCCCAAAGATAATGTTAAATGTGTACATTTATTCGGAACCTGTACATTTAATCCTACTTTCCTACTTAATGTTATAAATCTGAAATTTTGGATGTTTGTGACTCCATCACGCAAAAACGACTGAACGGATATAGATGAAAGGCACACAGATAGTTTTTGACCTAACTTACCAGATAGGATACTTTTTATCCCGGAAATAGACCTTTTCCCGAGGAATAAGAGGTAAAATTTTAGTTTTCGTTCATAGATTCGTTTTTAGGGATCCGAAGTAAAATCAGAATTCTTATAGTTTCGTCATGTCCGTCCGTCCGTCCGTCTGTCCGTCTGTCCGTCTGTCCGTCTGTCCGACTGTCCGTCGGTTAGCCCGTCCGTCTGTCCAAAGCAAAGCGCCGAGACCCTTAGTGCTAGAAAGCTGTAATTTGGCATGGATATACATATTTATTAAAAAAATTGAAAAGGTCTTCCAAAAATATTATGGGAAGACCATTTTTGGAATTAGGGGTCCGTTTGCGAAATATTTGCTATAGAGTGCTAATTCTGGTTAGAGCCAAATGTCCAGGGGGGACAGTTCGCTAAACGGTTGGAGTTGGACAAGTGAAAAAAATCTCAAAAATAGGTTATATGATGACTTTACAAGGAAAACTATCACGGCTATGTTAACATGAGTAGTTAGTGAATAATAGTCGATAAACTTACTACTTCGGAACTCTACATTGCGCGTGGCCTGACACGCACTTGCCCGTTTCTTTTATGAAACAACTGATGGTTTTATTTTATTAGGTTAGGAATTTTGCCACGTTGATCCTACTTAAATTCAATGAGGATTTGATGATGGGTTCTGGGGCTACAAAGTGGAACTCCTCAATGGTAGAGTTTACTCTACCGGACCGTGTTTAAAGATAACTACTACTACTATTACTATCATTAACATTGTAAAATCAGTAGGAACATCATTAAATAAATAAATAAACGCTTCACACTCATAGCCCCTTACTAGGATACCTTGAGTCGTGGGTGCCATAGACACACACCCAGACCAAGAACAGAAATTCAAACTAATCATTCAAACCACCTCGCTGCATCCACCTCGCATCGTGTCGAACCCAGGACCCTTGACTCAGCGATGTGGCGTGGTATCCATTCGCCACACGGGTCGTGATCATTGACCAAGTTGGTGTATTTCGGAGACAAAAAAAAGTTATATATTGTACCAGTTTTATGTATAAAGCGCGTACAAACCCATAACGACGCAGTAGGTTTCCCTGTCGCTGGTGACATGGACAACACGTCACTATAACACCCAAGACCCGAGTACAAATATTTATTAGATATGGCCGGGAATTGAACCTGGGACCCTCGCTTCGCAGGTTGGATCGAATCGCTATCAACTACGCTATAGGGTCATCGTATGTATGTACCTACTACTAGCATATAATTTCTGTAGCATTGCATTGTGCATTTTTTTATTAATCACATTCTTCATTTCTCTAAGGATCCATATCTAAAATTTACGCAGACGAAGTCGCGGATAGAAGCTACTTGTATGATAAATGAAATATAATTAATCATACACCCCTGATTTCATACCCCTAACATCCTACCCTGATTCCTCCCAGACACGATTTACTAGTAAACAGTGTAACCTTTTCTTTTGGTGTAAGTATACATATAATCAATAGAGAGTTTTATTATAATTTAATGAAGAATAAATCATTTAACGTTTAAATTTACAATAAAATTACGTGGAATATCTTTTTGCACTAAATTTCGGATATTTTTACTCAATTCACGTAGAAGCATCTAACACTGTACCTACTATCGTGTAATTCCTTTAACAAAATGACGTCACTAACATGGCGACCAAATTTGGCGCGTTCGTAGTCACGTGATTTTTTTTGAACTTTTATCAATTTTGAATTCGTTATTATTAATATTAAAAATAGTTTTTAAGCGTTTTTAACAATGCCAATTAATATAATTTGTGTTAAAGATTTAAAACAACTCAATTGTAGGTTTTACTACTCCACTCCACTCCAGTCTCAACTCAACTCCAGTCTCCACTCAACTCCAGTCTCCACTCAACTCCAGTCTCCTCTCAACTCCAGTCTCCATTCAACTCCAGTCTCCACTGGACAGTTTCGTTTCATCGAATTTCAAATCACCCCCGTACTAAAGAAGTTTTTACTTCAAAATATTAATTCAATCTGCCACCTCAAGTAGCCAAGTACCAAAAGAAGGAAGCATATTGTTTCATGACAAAACACTTAATTTTTCATGTTTCCCAGCCATTCAACCATGCGTTTACCTGTCTAATTATTGCTTTCTTTTTAAGTCGATGGGACCCAAGGTGTAATGGCTGGCGTCTCCAAAGCTATGATCTGGGTGATTGTACCAACGATTCTTCTCTGCACCAGCGGCGCCGTTTTCGCGGTCTTATTTCTTAGGAGAAGAAGGTAAGAAATCTTTACATACTCTTATCCGATCAAGTTTTACATAATCATTTTAAAAATTCTAAACCAAAAAGCGCATGACCAGTTTAAAATTACTCTTCTGTTTCGATAGAATCTTAAGTATCGAAGGCCATTACCAATATAATAAAGTTGTTGGTATTTTTTTCAATACGCTTATCTCTGGAACTGCCAGTCGAATTAAAAAAAACTTTTGTGTATGATAGATAACCACATTTACGAGGAAGGCTATAATATTAGGAGTTTAGCGGTACGAGGGACTTAGGTAAGATAATAATATAAATCTGCAAATTCACCAACAGGTCAAGACCGCCGAACAAACAACAAACATCGGAGCTTCAACTTAATGCAGGTGATGGCCAGTATGTCGTGGCATATACTTTGAAACCTCCGAAGCAAGCACAGCCTGACATATTAAATCCTCCGCCTGGTAAGAAAAATACCTTAATAGTTAATTTAATTTACTACAATTCACGACTGCTCAAAATTGTATCAACAAAATAACAAACGTATGCATGATATTTATGCTGTGAATTTGGATTTGATGTTCATCGGGATAATTATGAAGTTTTGAAAACTTACAATTAGTTTTTGTAAACTTAATATTTAGTTTTCATCAAAAACATTGTCACTTTAGAAATACGGATAACAAAAAAATATTATTATTTCGAAACTGTAAAAAATCTAATAAAAATGTTAAGCCCATAGTTGTTAGGTGGTACTACTGCATTTGGCATTCTTAATGAGCAGGGGTGATGTGCTCCACATAATTATAATCGAGGGTTTAACACATTTAGGTTCTTGCTCAATAAAATTTGAAAAAAAAAACACTTTATAACACAAACATCACGATTAAAAGCCTGAACAATGTTAGCTTCATAAAAGAAACGTAGAAAAGAAAAATTGAGTGGAAAACTGTAAATCTCATAGGAATTGAACGTTGTCACAGACACTTACCATAAGATATGCTAATACCCAGCGGATGTACTCAATTTATGTAAGAAAACTTCTGTCAAAAAGGGAAAGATTTTTTGTCTCAAGAGCAGTTTTTTACACGTAAAATGTTCGTACAAATTGTAATATTATACAGAAATTTTGAATTTTACCTTTCTTATATCTGAGGATATTAACAACGTACGGTACTCCACTCTACTCAAATTTAAGTTTGTCTTGAGCAGTTACCAAAAAATTCTGATGATATATTTATAGAATTGGTACTTGCTGACAATAATAACAGTTATAATTGGAAACTTCATTCAATATCATTAAATATACACTTCTGTACATACGTCAGACTTGAAATTATATAAACAAAAATAATGGTTCTAAATAAACAATTGTCTAGTACATAATTTGACTTTTCTGAAAGCAAAGTCAAACCGACACAATTTAATATGTTTTTATAACTCGAACAGAAAATTCAAAAGTAATATGGGCACACTCTATGGCAATTAGAGACCTTTGCCTGTAAATAGTTACTACATCAAAAGACAAACCAATACAAGAGAAGATTAGAAGACATTTATTATTTTCTTTCACAATTTTCGTTACATTCGAAGGGTTCCTGTTGCGAAGTTAAAAATAAATTTCGCCGTCTAACCAAAATTTCATATTAGAGACCTGACATACAGAAAACCAATTCCAAATTTATTTTTCAGACGGCTCCCAACCAAACGCAAAGTGTGGATTGGACGCTGTCAAAAATGGGACTCTCCACATAAGTGACGAGTGGCCAAGTGAGCGTTCTCTGCATACGCAAGAGGAGTCACATAAAGTTAGTATTTTATCCTTTCACTCATGCTAAAGTATAATTTATTTTCATTTCAACCTTATTCACTGGATTTCGGGTGGCAGATTTTGCACTTAAATGTAAAGGAAAGAAGTACGAATATCTTACAAATACGAAAATATACAAACGACGTGTATTATAATTAAGTTGATCAATTTTAATGTAAGGATTTATATTATTGTGATATTATTTTTTTTCACTTTTTTATTGTTTAGAATTCAGTACCCTTGATGATAGATTTCTAAACTTCCTCCCAGTGAAACCGAACTTTGAATAGATCATTTAATTATAATTAATAATAATATTATAAATATAAAAGTTTGTTAGGATGTTTGTAACTCTTACAGATTTTCATGATTTTTAACACACATTTGAAATAGAATATAGGAGGAGTAGGTACTCATCGTTTTTTCCCTCGGTGACGAAGCTTTCCAAAGCAGTCGATAAAACAATGTCGTTCATAAGTCTAAAAAGAAAAAACCTTTGTTATTAAATTATTTTTTTGACCTCTGATTTCTTGTAATCTTGACAGCTTTCTATGTACCTACTTTATCTGTTAATATTATTAAATATTTTTTTTACAGTCAATAACGCTACCTCGACCAGCAGTGACTAGTAAACAGCCAGTCACCATCAACACATTGCCACTAAGTAGAAGAGAACATCTAATAGCGGAAGAAATACCAGGCCCCGAGAGTTGTGTATAGAAATGTAGATATAGCGAAACAACTGTTTGTAAATTTTATATTATAATGAATTATATGTATTGACTGTGAAAATTGTGATAAATATGATGTAAATATTAATAAATGAAACGAAGGGAAATTAAATCTATGATGAACATTTTGTTTATAATACTTTTTGAACACTACCTTTTTAATATCCCAAAAATTTCTCAAGATTCAAAAATGCTGCCATTTGCGTGGTAAAATGTTGCCAACAAAAGGAAAATAGCAGTTTTACTATATCTGAGAGCTGTTATTTTATTTATGGAAATAGCTGGCAAACGAGCTGACGATCTACCTGATGATGGTAAGTGGCTATCGTCACCCATGGAGATCAGCCACACCAAAGGCATCCTTGATGCCTTGCCGGTCAAGAAAGAAAGAAGAAAAAGAAAGAATTTAAAACTTGTCTTACTTTAAAAAATTAAGACTAGTCTCACCGGACTCTTTCGTTCATTCCCACTAGTTCTACTGCTTAGTTCTATCGTAGAACTAGTGGGAATTTTTTTTCTCACTAGTTCTACCGTAGAACTAGTGGGAACAAAAACCGTATCTACGTTTTGTTCCCACTAGTTCTACTGATTAGTCTAGTTCTACGATAGAACTAACCAGTAGAACTAGTGCGAATGAACCTGTATATCTACCGCTTTGTTCCCACTAATTCTACTCGTTATTCCGATCGTCGGACGAGTGGGACTTTTTTCTCATTAGTTGAACTGTCAAAATCATTATATTTTGACGTGATAACGTCTATTAAAACGATGAGCGCCGGACGCATCTATGAAAAAATGTAGCGTTCCGCGAGCGAGAGAGCGCCAAAGCGAGAGAGAGGCACTATCGGCTACGATCGGCGTATCGTAGCCGATGCCGTAGGTGAGCCGTAGGCGATCGTAGTTGAGTGGAGCGGAGCGGGGCGGGGCGGAGAAAAAAATCCCACTAGTTCTATGATAGAACTAAGCAGTAGAACTAGTGGGAATGAACGAACAAAAACCGTATCTACGTTTTGTTCCCACTAGTTCTACTGGTTAGTCTAGTTCTACGATAGAACTAACCAGTAGAACAAGTGGGAATGAGCCTGTATATCTACCGCTTTGTTCCCACTAATTCTACTCGAACGTGACAACGTCATGACAAAGCTCCGCTCCGCTCCACTCCACTCCGATCGGCTCCGCTCCGCTCCGCCCCACCCCGCTCCGCTCCGCACCACGCCGCCCCGCCCCGCCCCGCCCCGCTCCACTCCACTCAACTACGATCGCCTACGGCTTGCCTACGGCATCGGCTACGATACGCCGATCGTAGCCGATAGTGCCTCTCTCTCGCTTTTGCCGCTCTCTCGCTCGCGGATTGCTACATTTTTTCATAGATGCGCCCGGCGCTCATCGTTTTAATAGACGTTATCACGTCAAAATATAATGATTTTGACAGTTCAACTAATGAGAAAAAAGTCCCACTCGTCCGACGATCGGAATAACGAGTAGAATTAGTGGGAACAAAGTGGTAGATATACAGGTTCATTCGCACTAGTTCTACTGGTTAGTTCTATCGTAGAACTAGACTAACCAGTAGAACTAGTGGGAACAAAACGTAGATACGGTTTTTGTTCCCACTAGTTCTACGGTAGAACTAGTGAGAAAAAAAATTCCCACTAGTTCTACGATAGAACTAAGCAGTAGAACTAGTGGGAATGAACGGACTCTTTGACAGACTACTGTTGAGTTATACTTAAAAATAATGATTGTTTTTGTCACAGTTCGCATGTTTCGTACAAAAAATGGTACGAATATTGAGTGGACCATACTTTATCGTAAATGAGGCTGGTCGAGCTGTGACTATTATGGACACCATAATTATGGTATGCCTTTATGTGTTTTTCCATAATTACAATGTTATCTCAATATGTGTTTCATATTCCAATAATTTAAATATCAATATTTAGAATACTGTTTGATGTAATTAAATTATTGCGTAATTTATGGAGTTTTGAGTAATCTATAGAGATTAGTTTAAACCAGCTGCTTCATCACTATATATAGGTCTTTATAAATCAACCGTTAAAATATTTACGTATTTCGGTCAGTGTCAGAGTTATAAGCATGAGCTTTATACGCCAAAGAGAGTTACACCATCAGGTGGCTCGTTTTCTCGTGAGTCGGCAATTTACATTAAAATACGGGAATTCATAGGATGCCTGAAGGCCTTTCACTTACCAACTATTATCTAAGTGTAACTAGAGAAATTCCTAGGAACGTATAACGACAGAGACAAATTCCTAGAAACGACTTCACAATAATGAGAGAATATCATGAAAGCATTTGGACTACTTGTAGTATTTAGTTTCGTCTAGTGGGAAAATAATGGCGTTCGTGAATTAGCAAGTAGGTATATTAGAAATAAAGTATAAGTACCTAGAGAGATGGCGGGACTGCGTGAGGCGAATCAGATGAATGAGGGAAACCAACATAGTAGGTATAGAAAATAAGCCTGGAGTGGAACTTATGTGGCAATGAGCCGGCCACAAAGTTTGAAAGACCAACAAACTTTAGGGAAGAAAGGTTCTTCAAATGGAGTCTACGTTTTTGAAAAAGAAGAATAGTATTCCCTCCAGGACCCTCCCCGACCAGGACCTGAAGAAGACAGTGAGGATCAGCTGGATTCAGAAGGCTCAGAACCAGTCAGAGTAGCGAATGTTAGGGGAGGCATAATGTCCAGCAGTGGACTTCCAAAGGCTGATTGTAAGACTATTTAGTAAAAAGTATAAAGGGGCATTAAAGTTGTTATCTTTTTTTTAACTTGTGGCGATAAGTTAATGTTAGAACTATATTTACCTCACTGATGACCCTGTAGCCTAGTTGGTAGCGACTACCTGCGAAGCGAGGAGTCCTGGGTTCGATTCCCGGTCGGGGCAGATATTTATGTGAGGGATAAATATTTGTACCTACTTGGTTCATGGGTGTTATGGTGATGTCTTATTTGTGTTGTCCATGCCATCCGCGGGGAAACCTATGGGGGTTGAGTGTGTAAGCATCTGTTTTTATCAGTTTATGTATTTATCAGTTAATTATAATGGTAAGGAAATATAGTTCTACCCATATAACTTCTTACTAACGATAACCGAAGTCAAAATATTACCATTAGGGGTCTACAGTAATATTTTGATGACGACCTTTTTTAGCTGACTACTATCAAACATCGAATATCAATGGGAACCTCATCACATTTTCATAGTAGTCAACAGAATTAAAACATCTAAAGAAAGTATAATATAGTTCAAACAAATGGCAGCCAAAGGATGCACCATAAGTATGCAACTATGAGCAAGTATAATAAAATTATGAGTATTACTTATACCTACACCTACAAGTATAACTACTAAGTTAGTATAACTGTATAACTACAGAAGACGTAATATTACTTGTGTATAACTTGATGTATAATTCTGGAAAACTCTTAGATAACTAGGTTTCCTCATGATGTTTTCCTTCCCCAGAACTACTAATAAGCTCTGCTCTTTTTCCAGAGGCTTGAGAGTTAGATCTTGCCATCCGTGCTGAAGACTTAAAAACTGCTTGAATTTTTATAATTCTCTATAGATTATTTTTATTGCAAAGCAAAGCAACAACCCATAATTGTCCCACTGCTGGGCTCGGGGTCTCCTCTCACAATGTGAGGGATACAGGCCATAGTCTACCACGCTGGCCAAGTGCGGATTGGTAGACTTCACACACTTTTGAGAACTTTATGGAGAACTCTCCGGTGTGCAGGTTTCCTCACGATGTTTTCCTTCACCGAAGCAAGTGATAATTAACATGTAATACGCACATAATATGTGAAAATTAGAGGTGCGTGCCAGGATTTGAACTCGGGCCCCTTCGTTCGGGAGACCAACGTTCAACCACTAGTCTATCAATGCTTTTTATTGGTAGGTACATTATATTTTTATTGGTAGGTAAACTTTATCAAAACATAATAATAAAAAAACTTGAGAGGTGTCAAGGGACACCCGGATGGAACGAAGTTCCTTGCAGTCAGTACTAGGATAGCAAAAACATGCAGCAAGTGTGCCAAAACAAATCAATTGTAGGAATTGCTACTAGGTGAACAAAGCTGATGAGAAATTTAATACCTCAGATTTGTTTTGGTACACTCGCTTGCATATTTTTGCTATCCTACTGACTGCAAGAAACGAAAATATCTGACTTGCTTTCTATAAGAGAGAGAGAGAGACAGACAGAGAAACATGCGCACGCCGCACGACTTTTAACGACGCCGCATGAGTTGTAACGACTAACGACGGCAAAAAGTATCGTTACAACTTTTCGTCCCAAAATTTTCCGCCTAGCCCCCTTTCGCAACGCGCGATAAGGAACTTCGTTCCAACAAAAGCAAATTAATTCGTATTTCAAGAACTTTAAAAACTGGACAGTTTTAACATGCTTCTACAATTACAGTATAATCAGTAGATTCATAATAGAATTGACACACATTATTACATTAGGTATTCATCATCAAACGCGGCTAATTAATCGTGTTAATGGTTCGATTGGTTCCCGTAATGAGGCTATTGCATAAGAGTCAATTTGTGTGTGTATAACCCAACCTGTAATGAATTATATTTTTGGACCTATTAATTAATTATTAAAGTACATACCTAATAGTCTTCATCCTACCTACGGCCTCATCCGCGGCATATTGGTATCACCACAAAATGTGAAATTACAAACATAGGTAATCATCAGAATTGTACCATTGGATTGGAACATATACCTACCTAACGACCTAACCGAGATAAAATCTTATTTTAAACTGACTTCAAAAAGGAGGAGGTTTTCAATTCGACTGTATTTTTTATGTGTTACGTCATAACTTTCAACTGGGTGTACCGATTTTGAGGCCCTCGGGCGGTTTGAAAACTTCCGACACTCGGGGTGGCCACTAACTGCTCCACCAATCCGCACTGGAGCAGCGTGGGGGAGTATGCTCTAGGCCTCCTCAAAAGGAGAGACCCGTACCCAGTAGTGGGCCATTAATGGGTTGAAGCCAGCCAGCGTTCTGCCATATAAAGTACCCTAAATTCTCGGCATATAAAGTGCCCTAAATTCCAAACCTATGTCCAGCAGAATAGATGGATGGAAATTTTATTCTACATAATGATCTACCTGTGTGACAAATGTAATGAAAATACGTTCAGTAATTTTTGCTTGGAAGAGCAACAAACATCCATTCTCACAACTTTCAATATCAGTAGGATTAAATAAAAAACTTCGCTGCAATATTTTACATTTTTAACCCCTGACGCAAAAACGAGAGGTGCTATTCACATTCCAAGAACAACAAAATTTCTCCACACATTTAATTAAAAAAATATTATTCGTAGGTATACCACTAAATGTCATGGGTTTTTAAGGCGAGACCTTTTCTCGGCATTGTAAGCACCAGGGTCACATAAATTACGAATCGGTTAATGGTAATGGCGTAATAAATTACCTGCACAGTAAATTCAATGTTGAGTTATAAACGGAAGTTTTCGAGCAATAGTTTTAGTGCTTAGAACATAACTAAAGTGCCGATTAATTGGGTTATTAGAGGCATTTTAACTACATAAAGAGTACGATAGTGAATACCCGGCATTGTCCACTAGGCTAAAAAATTCAGCTGAGAATGGCAGATCAGTGTTTTTGTGTTGACGTTGACGTTGATGCGCCATATTATATTCAAATTGTTGTATGGGAAAAGCAGAAAATCGACTTTATCAATGGACCGAAAGTGTCTGATTTGCTAACTAGTGGTGATACGAACTTCGCTGGGTCAGCTAGTTATAGGTATACAAGAATTGCTCGTTTAAAGGAATTAGATAGATTTAGTCCTGAAATTCTTTTTTTACGCGTATGTATATGTATTACTAGCTGCCCGGACAGACTTCGTTCTGTCAAAAGTTTTTTATTTTGAGATGTAAACTATCCTATCTTTCAAGTTGGATGAAACTGCACATGGTGTGCAAATTTGATTAAAATCGGTTAAGTAGTTTAGGAGTACATCGCGGACAAACAACGTGACACGTAATTTATATATATTAAGATATTCATATTTTTACGCATACTAACAAGATAATAACATCATATTTGGTCAATTCGTTTAGCAGCTATGATGCCACAGATACACAAAGAGGCACGAGAAACTTATAACACCCCTCTTTTTCCGTGCGGGGTTAAAAATAGTCCTCATGAGCATTTATAATTAGGTGGTGATTAACATTCTCATGATCCCATTAGCAATCCATAGCTATATTACATCTCAATCTACTATTCTTCTTTATACCATTCAAACTGAGTGCCCTTAGAAAACGGATATTGTCCGCAGCGCAACCCGGGTGTGGCGTGATGTCAGGGTTAACTAATTGCAAGGGGCGCGGATGTGCCGACTGCCCAAATGAAGATTTATCATACCCCGGTCCTTTGGGCGAAACGAGGATCATGACCGTTTTGTTATTCTACCCACTGATTCGGTGATTTTTAATGCCGGGATTTTTGTTTTAGTGTTTTTTTAATGATTGTTTACCTACTCGTATTGATTGTTTTGAAATAGCTTAGTTATTTTTCGGTAACATATGTAGATGTAATTTATTTTCATTCGGGAAATATATTCGCAATTTAATTTGGGTTAGGTGGCTTTGGGTTCTACCCTCCTATTTTTCGTTCATCGTGCACAAGCGCCGCCGACCGCGTCAGTTGAGTTTGATTCGTTCGGTTTTTCGGTTAGCGATACAATGCAGTCGACCAACGCCACGCGATGGAACAGGTTGGTGGACTCCCTCTTTGGTGTGTACATTTTGTTGATTGCTGTGTAAGAAAGGGACACTTACGCCCCAACTCAGAGTCACTAACGGTTACTTTAATCGCGCCTTAGTAGAGAATCACCATACAAATTCTGTACTAAGGAGCTATTTAAGTACCTAACCGTTAGTGACTCTGAGTTGGGGCGTAAGAGTAGACAATAATATGGATAATTTTGACTGCAATTGCTGTTTTCCCTACGAAGTGATGCAACTATAGAGTAGGTTTGAACAGAGGAAGTTGTCTTGTGTATTTATTGTAAGTTGGGGTTTTACTCATCAACTCTTGGTGATTTGGACTTCTGTTAATTAGTTTCAATCTTAAAGAAGTTCTGTACGTTGCACTCTAAGTAATTAGGTGGTATCCAGTCACCTTATAGTAAGCTCGGTATTGAACATTGCCCGATGCTTTCCGTTAATTAAACACAACCTAACGTTGCATTACACTTCGGATTGAGATGTGGAGCAGAAATCTATTGTTTATTCAGCTGCTTTGTGCACAAATAAATAGAACATTTGTGGTATATTGGAACTATTCTGAACAATATCGCACATAGGAACGTAAGCCGTAAATATAGGGTATAATATTTTATGCCAAACGCGGCTCTATTGTACCTGATGATCTTTGTATCAGACCCCAATTCAGGCCCATGATAAAAGAGCCTTCCATCAATTATTGGGTCCAAACTTATTCTCTACTTGAAAGTAGGTATTACCTTAAAAGGCGTCCTGCTGAAAACAGACGAGGAAGGCGCCACGTCCTAATAGGGAACAGAATTTCAGTTTAATTTTGAACACTCTCTTTCTAAATTATGAAACGTGTCATATTTTGTTGAGCGTCTATTGGTTGCAGCTTTTATGGGCTAGTTAATAAAACCTGAGTTTCCTCTATTTTTTGGAAACAGTTGCTTATTAGCTATTTCCGAAATGACACGATATTTTCTCATATGATTAGGTATATTGATGACACTTAAGTATTATAAATGTTTACTTATATGTTTATAAATGTTACTCCACCAATCCGCACTGGAGCAGCGTGGTGGAGTATGCTCTAGGTCTCCTCAAGACGACAGACCCGTGGTCAGTAGTGGGCCATTAATGGGATGAAGCCCATTGTAATTTTTTAAGCTGACACAGTTTCGGCGCCAATTGGCACTGGCACTGAGTGAGGGAGAGTCGTTGCTTAACTATTGTCTTATCAGTAAAGAAACCGAAAAATTAAATGTTTCATAATTATTATTACAAGATAAAAGATAAGGTAAGTTGCTATATGCCATAGTCATGAAGCCACTTTGTAGGCAAACAATTATTAGCAAACCAACATTGCGTAAATATTATGGTAAATAAGATGGTCAGTAGGTATGCAGTGCAAGTGCAGTGGGAGTGTGCAACATCGAAAACACTTTGAACGAAATTGAACGAATTTACAGTAGACAAATTAATATATCAATGTACCAAAAAATATCTTTATGTACATCGAATTATTATCTTCCTACTTTTGAACACACAATTTATTTTAACTTTCACAAATCAAGAACTACTTAAGTTACAAGGATTTAAAATTGCATGTTCCAAATTGCCCCTTACACATCGCATAAACACTCGAATATTACACGTGCTCAAGTTGACATAGTGATAGCGTGGCGTAGTATTAACATACGAGTATGGCACTGTCCGGTGCCCGTTCGCTGCCAAGCGAATTGTTGCCAGTTCAATCCCCCGAAACGGGTCAAGTATTGTGTGCGGAACAAACACCTTATTTCGTATTTGGATGCTATCCAACGTATTCGGATTCCCGATGGATCTCCTTTATGATCTGAACTTTTCTTTAAGATCCGAGTCATGGGGATTCAGTGCTTTTACGGATTTTTTAAATTTGCTACTACTCAACATAAATTTTGTATGGAAAAGTCGTAGATGTATGTTTTAGTGGTCTCTATCTTCGCATTATTGCCTTTCAAATAAAACCATTCTGGGGCATATCATTTTGATCGTTTCAAAGTCTAAAAAGGAAATCCGTACAAAATTTGTGTTTTATACCTTTATACATTTGTTGATTAACATATTATACTTATAAGTAAGCAAGCACACCATATTATAGGCCTTACACGATCAAAACAGTAGCTTCCAGTAAAACATTTTCGTCGCCCGCACCTAAGCGCCATAATTCACTTTTTACTTAGTATGTTACGTAAAGCCATTGTTGATTAGCCTGAAAGCTTTATCGAGGCTCTTCAGCGATACGATATGTAGAACGGGAGGCTCATTAGGGTAATCTGAAGGTTATCGTCCCTTGATGTTGTGATTTATTGGTTAAGATGACACGTAAGGGGCAAAAACCCTGCGGCGAATTAAGGTACTGTTCAGACACCTGATGAGGTAAAATTTGGAACGGAAAATGTAGTTTAGCGTTTTTAAGGTTCGGAAGTCAAAATGGAACCCTTATAGTTTTGACATGTCCGTCCGCAGCAGA
The DNA here is from genome assembly GCA_911387775.1 of Thymelicus sylvestris. Classification (NCBI taxonomy): domain Eukaryota; kingdom Metazoa; phylum Arthropoda; class Insecta; order Lepidoptera; family Hesperiidae; genus Thymelicus; species Thymelicus sylvestris. The sequence continues at coordinate 9,763,081 of OU426905.1, read as the reverse complement.
GACCCAGAAAGCTGTAATTCATATATATAGGGTAAAACCGGGATAGATGCCGCAGCGGGATAGATGCCTTATATTCTAAAAACCTAACTTCCCGAACTCATGACTAAGAATTAATTGTGTAAGTAGGAGCCGCAGTCACCCCGTACCTTAGTTACCGACGAACAATCGTGCAGTAAGGACGCATTTCACTTTTGCGAACAATTATCTCCGCGGCGACATTCACGAACCCGTCAAAGATTTAGAGGTTTGTACTTTGCGTTGCATAACTTTATAATTAGTAATAAATTTCGTTATATTTTTTATAAAGTCAATATACTGGTTCACTGAGTCTGCATGTAAGTGTAAGTAGATGCTATTTTGTTTATAATTTATTTAAAAAATACTTGGGCATCTATCCCTAACAAAAAGGATAGCTGCCCTGATTTTTTAGAGGTATAGGTGCCTTAGGGGCATCTATCCCTCCATAAACCATATATAAGTAAGTCTATATTATACGCTAGTATCTCCTAGTCTATTAATCGATTCCGAGATTTCAGAGGATATTAGTATTGTTAACATTGGTGATTCTACAATTGCAGAGATTTTAGGAAACGATATAGAACAAGAAACACCTTCAAAATTCTAATAGAAGCATCACCTATTCCAAAAATTCCACTGACAATAGCTAAGAGGGCGAAACAATCAGTAGATATTTTGAATTCAAAAGAAAATATAAAATATAAGCAGGATGTGGCTGAAAGAAAGTATAAATAAATAAAAACTAACAATAAGAGAGACAAGAAAAACAAGACTGAAACTACCAAAGAACTTAAGAAAACAAAGAAAGGAACCACCAATAAAGAACAGGACAACAAAAATAAAAAAATAAAACAAACGAAAATAAATTCTTTTAGTGAAAATAACGATGACAAGCTAGTTGATTTGTGTGATAAAGAAAATGATAATTATTTAAAACTATGCCAAAACTGGGTATCACTAAAAAGACAATTTCAGTTTTTCAATTCAACAATTCAGTTTCAACAATTCAGACAATTCGACAATTCCAGTTTCGACAATTTCAGTTTTCAATTTTATTTACAGTTCAAGCAGCGAAGATGAAGACAATCTACCTAACTATAAAATTAAAGGAAAGAAAACTAAAGGTTTGCCTGTAAAGACTAAGAGAGATGGACAGTATAACCCTAAAGAAACAAGTAAAGATAACTGCATTGAATGTTTTGAAAACTATAAAAATACGAAGTCGCGATCCGACTGGATTCAATGTGTATGTGTTAGAACTGGCTACATGAAACCTGTACACTTTTCAAAAATTATTACTCTAGATGTGGAAAATTAAAAGCACTATCCGGCTAAACTTCAATTAGATTGGATAAAATAATGAAGATAATTATCTTTATTAAAAGATTAAAAATACACAATGGTTTTTCATTATTATGACTCATGTCTCTTGGAGACAATTGCTGTTTTAGGAGTAGAACTAGCTAACATTTGGTTTGGGTTTTTCGTTTACATGGTGTAAAGGGCATCTATCCTGCTCAGTATTTACATGGTGAGGCAACTATCCATATAGGTAGGCATCTATCCTCAAAATAAATGTTTCACGAAAAGCTAATTTCTGCAAAATCTGTATTTGATACGTCAAAAAATAATAACAATAATTCAACGTAAAGGATTGAGCTAGCTATATTAATAGAAATTATTCGTATAAAATTAATATTATTAAAATTACGTGGCTATTTCAAAAAGTGGGGCATCTATCCCGGTTTTACCCTAACTATAAATATTATGTATAAAAACCACAAAGTTGTAGAATAAAATCTTCAAAATATATTTTTAGGGTGGGTACCCTCCAGCTAATTAAAGTAGGGATGAAGTTTTTTTCTCCTTACCCTACCTCATAGTGTGGGTTGCTTACCCCATAGTTGAAAAGGTATTTTTAAAATATTATGGGTTTGCAATGTTTGCAAAAACAATTTTTTCATTATGGATTTTGTTTGCGAAATATTTTGCTTTGTAGTGCTAGTTTTAGTAAGAATCAAGTGCCCCCTTCCTCTCGTCAGCAAAACAATGGTAGGCCCCGGGATCCTGATGTCAATAAACCCTGGTTTCCTGCTTTTTATGTGAATACGCCCTTAAATTCACGATATCTTCACTTGTTTGTACTTATAGATACAGGAATCTCTGAACTTGATAGCCATGTTTAGGTAAATTATGTAAAACTATGCGCACTTATTAGGAACGGAAGATAGTATAATAAATTCATAATCTCGACTTGATATTATATTTTCACTACGATTACCATTATAAATTCCGAGCTTGCCCCTCAAACTGGACTTCTGGCACTAAAATAAAACAGTGTCAGTTGTCCCGTCACGGAACAACTCAACAGGACTAGTGGGATCTATCCCACTAGGTCTACCCCGGGTCTACCCCGCGTGAAGCTGTGGGATGATAGCAACAGCAAACTGTCCCTTAGAAAAAGTTCACATTTTAAATAGTTTAATCCACATAAAACAGATGTCGCTACTAGTTACATTAACTAAACTGCTAGTTTCATTTTAGTATGCAAACTATGCTTGGTTTTTAGTTATTAGTTAACTAGTGCTAACTCTAACTCTGCCGCTTTGTCCGCGTTTTTTTGGGATAATAAGTATCTTATAGCTTATATCAGATCATGATATAAGCTGTGCGCTAAATTTCATGAAAATCCATTCAGTAGATTTTGCGTCAAAGAATAACAAACTTCCATACAAATTTTCACATTTATAATATTAGTAGGATGTGAGATAGTGTACTAAATACCTTCATTGCGTCGTATCCTTTAATATACGTAGTCAGTCCTACGATTTTATATCACCTTACTATCTTTTGGGTGTGATGTACCTACGAAGAAGTATAAATTGAGCCACGTAAAGTTGGTTACCTAGTAAACACTGTTAGAGTGGCCTTAATTCAAACAAACGTACTCCGTTCTCCAATTACGGGCTTGGTGACATCTGAGCCAATCGATCAATGGCTGTTTCGTGATGGCGAACATACGTAAACGTGAAAGCTGGTAATCTTTATTACGATAGGTACTAACATATGTACATACGTAACTTTATTTATATGTACAATAGAGTGATACTGAGAATAATAAATGTTTATTTACATAGACATAATTCTTGATAAAAAATAACCGACTTCAAAATAACTCAAAAACTATACAGACAATTTTCAAATTTAAGTGGGACCAGACAAGCACCAGCTTTCGATTAAAAAAAGAATCATCAACATCGATTCACCCAGTCGAAAGTTCTGAGGAAACAAACATAAAAATAAAATAAAAAATACAGTCGTACTGAATGCCTTCTCCATTTTTGAAGTCGGTTAAAAAGAAAATGGAGTGCTACAGAAAAATCTGTTTCAAATGAGTTTATGATTTTAAAATTATACCATATTTGCAAGTAATAACAAGAAATAAGGTTACGATAAAGTAAAGAATAAACTAAACTAAAGTAAAATAAAACAAGCCATTTTTCTTTTTAAATCGCTTACGTAGCAAGCAATACGCCTGAATTACCGCAATAACCATAATCCATAATCTCTTTATACTTTAACGGTACTATGATGACACATCGTGAAAAGAAGAGTGCACTATTAAATTATTAACAATAAAATAAGTAAGTGCGTCCCCAGAACCGGCATTCGCAGCGAGAACGACTCCGGAAAAGCATTTCACGGGCCACAAATTTCTCCGTGAAAACAATCGTAAAACGCTTTTATTACTCAAACATCCACCATTGATTCACGGGCCCCAAACAATAAAAATACTGACTCAATCAACCTACCGAATTTTACGAGTTTTGTAGGTAAGTAGATTTATTGTATAAACATCAATAAAATGTTTCATTTACACCTCAAAAGGGCTTAACATCGGATAATTTTTATAACCCCACATACCTGCGGTCAATGTTTGGTAGCATTTTATGGTGGAAGTGCAACCGCCGTCACCTTAATTTGTGTGAATAAAATAATAAAGATAATCTTTTTAATCGACTTCAAAAGGAAGAGTTTATCAATTCGTCACATTAAAAACATTTCTTTTATTTAATTTAACCATAGAATTAATATTACTAGTGAATTTAACCGATTTTTTCAGCGATTTCTCTGCCAGCTTTGGATTGATTTCTTCCGTTGATTCCAATTTGGTCCCATTGTTACAAGTCAAGATCTGATGATGGGATCCGAGGGAAATCTAACCTTCAAATGTCCGTCTGCCTGTCCGAAGCAAATTGCCGAGATCCTTAGTGCTAGAAAGCTGTAATTTGGCATGGATGTACATATTTACGAGTATTAAAAGTCCAGAACTGAAAAACATTTTTAATACAGTTGCTCAAAAAGTGGCGTATTGCAGGGACGGATAGCGTTCGGGATGTGGGCTATTACACACTCTTGCTTTTTCTTTACCATTTCCGCACTCATGCGTTCTCTTTCCCAACTGTCAAAATAATGTCTATTAAAAAGAAAAAACCAACCACGAAGTTTTTACAAAAAAAAATCATAGAAGTTTTTATGATTCATGCAAATATTTCTAAAAAGAAGCTACTAATTTGTTTCAATATCAGATTTAATGATTTGATTCAATGAGTTAGGTTAGGTTTAATTTCATTTCATCTCATTTTTCATTTTCATTTCATATCAATAAAAAACATCTACTGAAGACTTGGCTGTATGGGCATAGTTCCCTTTGCCTACCTAGAATGGGTGAAGACAACAAAAAAAATTCTGCTTATATTCTTTTACGGTTGGCGCCATTTTCCAAAAATTTTCTTTTATCTATTAAATTGCTTCATTTTTTTCCCAACTGTATTAAAAATAGTTGTTCAGTACACGTGCGGAACCGTCATTGCAACTTGTTCCGACTGTCAACCCTCACCTTCGGCACCCTATAGTGTGGGTGGGTGGTATCGTTGAAAAGGTCTTCCAAAAATATTGTGAGTCTTCTAAGACCATTTTCTGATTTAGGGGTCCGTTCGCGAAATATCTGGCTTTTAATTAATAATTTTGATTAGATTCAAGTGCCCCCCTCCCCCTTCTGGCTAAACAGTTGGAGTTGGATAAGTGAAAAAATAAATTCTCAAAAATCGGTTATATGACGAATTTACATCACACTGATTAATAACATTCCAATAGAAAGCGTATAAAATAATATTATACTCTAATTACATGGGAAGATTCTCAAAAATCGATTATATTATGATGAGTTTACATCACACCGATGTATAACATTTCAATAGAAAGCGTACATACAATAATACTTCAAGTACATGATTGAGAAGTTCAGTTTTTCATTAAATTTTCACTTTTTCAAGTTTGAGGGAGGTTCGACTTTTTAGGGTTCTGTAGCCAAATGGCAGAAAACGGAACCCTTATAAATTCGTCATGTCTGTCTGTCTGTCTGTCCGTCCGTATGTCACAGCCACTTTTCTCCGAAACTATAAGAACTACACTGTTAAAAATTGGTAAGTAGATGTATTCTGTAAACTACGTTAAGATTTTTACACAAAAATAGAAAAAAAACAATGAATTTTGGGGTTCCCCATACATAGAACTGAAACTCAAATTTTTTTTTTCATCAAACCCTTATGAATATATGAAATGAATAGGTCTTTAAAAATGATATTGAGGTTTCTAATATCATTTTTTTCTAAACTGAATAGTTTGCGCGAGAGACACTTCCAAAGTGGTAAAATGTGTGTCCCCCCCCTGTAACTTCTAAAATAAGAGAATGATAAAACTAAAAAAAATATATGATGTGCATTACCATACAAACTTCCAACGAAAATTGATTTGAACGAGATTTAGTAATTAGTTTTTTTTAATACGTCATAAATCGTAAACCGCAAAAAACATCGTTCAAAGTTACAACGAACTACAAGAACTTTAATATTATGTTACTTGCTGCTACGGAACCCTTCATGGGCGAGTCCGACTCGCACTTGGCCGCTTTTTTATTCAAAAGTTTTCACTTATAATTGAACTTTTCACTGTTTGTATCAAATTATCAAATTAAGCGCCCTCCAATTAAAATCAAATCAATATTTTCTTTCTGCTTCCATTGAGTGTATTGGTATGAACTCCGGAATATATAATATGAAAATTGCCTTAACTTCAGGGATAAATTATTAGCCTAGTTATTTCTGGTGCTTGTCGGTATTTCTTTTTTTTATTATATTTGTTCTCATTGTGTTTACTTTTATACATTCATTTATAATCATGATGTTTACTTTTCTTCACCTTACCCTCGCTTATATACCTAACCCTTAGCTATGATCATATTGAAGAACATATTGAATCTAGTTAAGACTTTGGTATTCTCCATATTCCTCTATGGGGCCGAAACATGGACGCTCAAAGCTAGTGATCGCAGGCGTGTGGATGCCTTTGAAATGTGGTGCTGGAGGAGAATGCTGCGCATTCCCTGGACGGCGAAACGTACAAACGTCTCGATACTCAAAGACCTCAAAGTAACCAAGAGGTTATCTTCCATCTGCCTACAAAGAGTCCTTGAGTATTTCGGTCACATCGCTCGTAAAGACGGAGGAAACCTCGAGAAGCTTGTCGTCACAGGCAAGATCGAAGGGAAAAGACCTCGAGGAAGAAGTCCAATTCGCTGGACAGACCAAATCCGCACTACATTAGGTAGCAAAGTTCATGAGGCCATACACGCAGCCGGTAACAGGAACCGATGGCGCAACGTCATCAAAGAGAAGGTGATCCGTGGAGGGGGTCACGACCCTCAGCAGTGAGGACAAAGACGCGAGGAGGAGGATGATCATATGTATTATTATGTTTCCATACAAACGCGATGCGTCCGGCGCGGACGGTGCGGAAAAATGTGCGTTCACCAGAAGAGACTTGCGGCCGCAATCAGAGACACTTAAACGATTACTTAAATCGCTTCTTAGTACAAATCACAATACATTCCGTACTAAGGAGCGATTTAAGTAACCGTTAAGCGACTCTGAGTGCAGCAGTTAAATACTAAAAATAATTAGGTATGCATTTCACAATCACAATGAGCGTTCATTATGATACCACAACTTAAAGAAGGTAGCGACGAACGTGAGTTAGACGCTCCATTCAGAGTTTATTGTGTTTAGACGTAAATTCAGCAGCTGTCCTCTTTTCTTGTTCATTTTTCTTCCCTTTTTTCGAGGCCAAACAGTAAAGAGAAACTTAATTGTAGGCTTTCCCTACTCTCGGGCTCAATGAAAAATTACGAGGTAAACGAGCCAGCTCGGGAATTTCATGCCCGTTCTCGACGCCTGCGGAAATAAATGCTCAATCCACACAACTACCGCAGACATACCTACTAGTCGAGTTTAATGAAGTTTTTCTTTAATGCGTGACAAGTTATTAAGCATTTTTGCGTCTGGTCTGTTATTATATGATCTGGAAGGCTATTCAGTTTTGTAACTTGACAGCGGAGTTTCAAAATTGACGTTCGAGTTCTAGGATCACTTCTCTTCGCAAGTGCGTACTAGATGATTAGTTAATGACATGTCAATATGATGCAAGTTCACTTTTGTTTTGTAACTTGACACGATGAATTTCTAAATTGAAGTTAGAGTTCGAGACTCCCTTCACCTCGCAAGTGCGTACTAGATGATTAGAGAATCACATATCAAGATCTCGGACTCGAACTTCAATTTTGAAACTCATCGCGGATTCCGCTGTCAAGTTACAAAACTGAATAGCCCTCCTGTTCTTAATATAATGCTGATTATAAATAACCCCTTACACCTTAATATTCTCACACTTGCGGGATTCTGTGTTGCGGAACTTCAATTGCAATGCAATATTTAGTAGATTATTTCGATGCGTAAGTTCACAGATTAATCATCATCATAGATCATTCTACGTTTAGTAAACGACCATGCTGCGTTTCTTATTGACCTCACATATAAAGACATAAGTAAGACTAAACTTTTATTCTGATATACTCGTAAATGTATGATTCGGCTGATATATAATCGAACTTGGGACCGCTCATATGACAGCTCGGGAAAGGTCAGTGGTGAGGCCAAACACCTCTTATTTACATTATAATATCATTGCCTTTTCACAAAATGGCAGCCTTCCACTAAACGCTTCTAAAATTTATAAGTACCTACGTACATTTTATACTTTATCAATGTGTCATAGAATGTGTCATCTTTCTAATTTTACACTTTTTAGAACATTTAAACTTCAATAAAGACTATTTTCCTTTAACACTTTGTTGCATGCTTTACTTTGCTAAACTAAACCCCTTGGTTGTTTAATAGAATATGTGTGGAGGCACTCAGTAATTGGTTAGCCGTTGGCCGAAAGCTTAGTAGCGTGCATAAGTCAAGAGCCTTACTTATTCCTTAGTTTCAAAGCTTACGAGTAGGTACTTATTCCAAAATCCAATCTATTAACAGAGCCATAACAACAAGCAGTTATAAAGCTTACTTTATGTAACTCAAGTTAAATACCTTTATAGTGAAAACCGCATTAAAAGCCGATTCTGAGAATACAATTATTTTATGTGATGTAAGTAGAAATTCACGGCTTTCGGATTTTTCATTTACACGTAGCATAAAACCTCGCTTCTTTCCAAATTTTATGAGTTACTAACATTACAGCGAACTGCAAACTTACTTGAAACGCACTCTAGTGATAGGCCTTTTACAGTTAAATTTAATCTTTACAGAATGTCGACATGTTCATCACATAAATTCATGGCAATAATTAACTTGATCCATTTAAAGTTTATAATTGTTTTACCGTAATTTATGTTGAATTATGGTAATATTATATCGTATAATCTCGTTAATTTGTTTTGCTTGTAATGTTAAATTATGATAATATAGTAATTAATGCAGATTTATTGTTCGGTTAATGTGTCCAAATCATTAAAAAGATTATAATCATTATAAAGATTTTTTATTTTAAAGCAATTTTTCTAGTTAATTGAATTAAACTCCCACTTTTATAAGCGCTAGTTCTAATGGACTAAAATAATTACTTTTTAACAAAAAATAAAACCAACGAAAAAAAAAACTGAAAAGCAAAAAATAAAATAAACCATTTAGTATTATAAATTAAGATCCGAAATTAACAGTAAATAAAAAATTTTGAGACCGTGCCAAACAAACAACCAAAATTAATTACATAAAATTCATAATATTATGAGGGCAGCGGCATGTGATGCACACGGCAGCAGCAGCGCGGCGCACATCTTTTCGCCGTTTGTTTTTTCATCGGTTTGGCACCGCCTCAAAATTATTAATTTACTGTTAATTTCGGATCTTAATTTATAATACTAAATGGTTTATTTTATTTTTTGCTTTTCAGTTTTTTTTTTCGTTGGTTTTATTTTTTGTTAAAAAGTAATTATTTTTTAATTTTTAGTTGCTATAATACTTATAATTAATACTTATAATTAATAATAAATTATTGATTTTATGAATTATAGATTCAGTTACCAGGTAAAAATGTAGTAGATGAAATATCAATCATCCCCTATTTTCGTACCTATAGGGGTAAAATTTTGTTTCTAAATTTAAACCAGAGTAACCTCAAGGTATACACTATTCAATAAAAAAAGAATCATCGAAATCGAATCATCCAGTACAAAGTTATTGGGGTTAACATGTAAAAATTCCGGGTAAAAAACGGGTGAATAATCAATCATTCCCTATTTTCGTACCTTTAGGGTGGGAATAAAATTTTCAAAAAAATATGGGACCAACTTCAGGACATACCCTATCCAATAAAAAAAGAATTATCCAAATCGGACCACCCTGTGCCGATTTCTGCGTGATCATACAAAAAAAAAAAAAAATATACGTGTCGAATTGAGAACCTCCTCCTTTTTTTTCGTCGGTTAATGAGGTAATATGCAAAAAAAATCTGGCATTGTTGCATTTTCCAAATAGTTTTCCTTAATAAATTCTATACTGTGTTTAAATTTTTTAGTGTCCAGTCATAGAAATAAAATTATTAAAAAAATGGTTGTCTGTAAAGTCGGTTTACGGACGGTAGTTTAACGTGACAACGTCATGACAAAGCTCCGCTCCGCCCCGCTCCGCACCGCCCCGCTCCACCCCGGCCCGCTCAGCTCCGCCCCGCCCCACCCCACCCCGCTCCGCTCCACTCAACTACGATCGCCTACGGCATCGGCTACTATACGCCGATCGTAGCCGATAGTGCCTCTCTCTCACTTTTGCCGCTCTCTAGCTCGCGGAACGCTACATTTTTTCATAGATGCGCCCGGCGCTCATCGTTTTAATAGACGTTATTTCGTCAAAAAGTATATTATATCTATATTTTAATATTTTTTGCTGGTACCTACATTTTCTATTAATTACAATCAGCCATTAATCTTACGCATATGAAAGTCAATCACAGCGATTTTGTACACATTCAAACCTTGCTGAGAAACTTTTCTCCTTAAGTCTCTTCACCATAAGTTAACCACGAATCCGACGTGTTACATAATTGATGTCCAGTATTATTGTCTAACAGTCTTCTAGTTCCCACCATGTCACACAACCTTAACTTGTAAGAAAACGTATTTGAATATTTTTTAATTGTTCAATACATACACAACACAGCTAGTAAAATCACTCTCACCGATTGCACACATTCAAACGGAGCTTTATTCCCCGCGCCATAGATTACGGCCAAGAACAAAGACTTGCAACAAAGAATCTCTCCCAGCGTCCATTGTTCGTTCTGTTTATAGATAAGAATGCTACGTGAACTGGGATTAACGCTTCACCAGAGACTCCAATGAATCGTCTGCGATTCGTTTTCTGACCATTTAAAGTAATATTATAGTACAGACAACATCTAACGAAAAGTAAATTCTTGCACATGACTTGGATTATACGAAATTGATTTTGTACTATCTTTACTCAATGTCTCTTCGCTTTTTGACGTGATAACATCTATTAAAACGATGAACGCCGGGCGCACGCACGAAAAAATGTAGCGTTCCGCGAGCGAAAGAGCGGCAAAAGCGAAAGAGAGGCACGATCGGCTACGATCGACGTATCGTAGCCGATGCCGTAAGCGAGCCGTCTACGATCTACGTCTACGGAGTGAGTGTGTGGGTAGCCGCCACACGTATACTAGGGCAGTCCCGTACTTTTTGTTTTTAAAATAAAAAATGGCGCAAAAAAGCCAAGAAAGTGCTGTGCGTGAACTTACTAAGGTGGTTACTAGCCTTGGAAGTAAAATTACTGCTATGGAGGCTAAAATCTCAGAGCAGAACACTTTATTGCTGAAACAAGCGGACGAAATTTCACAGTTGCGGTTGGAATTAGGAGGTACATCAAAGAAAGTCGTTGACGTCAGCGCCCCGAAATCGTCAGCTTCGCCAATGATCGCGACGCCGCCAGCTCCAATCACCGTGACGCGCCCAATCACGCGCCGATTTAACGCGATGTTAACTGCAGCGCGAGCGCCGACCGTGGGTGCGAAGAAGACAGGGCAACGGAATGCTAAAACCGAGACTCCGACGCCGGAAACACCCGAGGTTAGCCGACCTGATACGCCCGCAATAAGTGAAGAAGTAAGTGACACCGCACCCAAAAGTGTGGCCACAACAAATACGCCTCTCACTAGTGAAGTAAACACACCATCACCATGGATAGAGGTAACACGGAAACGCAACACAAGAAAACCGCGTCCTGTTTTGACCGGCACCGGTAAAAGTAACGACGAGCTCCGTACTGTGGAGGAGATTAAATATATACAGGCATGGTCGTTAAGACCAGAGACTACCGAACAAAACATCTTAAATCACATAAACGGTATATATAAAAGCGACGAATATCTTGTTGAAAAACGACACCTAAAAACAAGCAGGCATGCAGCGTTTGTTATAAGAGTACCAGTGAGCGCGTACGAGCAAGTGTACTCGCCGACTGTGTGGCCACCGGGTGTTAAACTATCGGAATGGACGTACTTTCGTCCCTCGCCCCGAGAGCGGGGCCCGAGCGTATACGGAAAAAGCCGAACAGCGGCGGCCGTCTCACAACACGCAACTGCAGTTCCAGTCACCTCAGCAGTCACTGAGCATCGGCCGAGTGCATGAACTGCGTTCACAATCCACTCTCATTATATGCCATCAAAATATTGCGTCTCTCGACTATAAAACCCAAAGATTAGAAGTTCTGCTTGACAGTGAATTACAGTGCGATATATTAGCTTTGACCGAACACTGGCTTGCTGAAGATAAGCTTAAATGTGTTAGTGTTGCCGGCTTTAAATTAGCGTCTAGTTTCTGTCGAAAACAAATAGCACACGGTGGCTCGTGTATATTTGTTAGAGAAGGTTTAAAATGTATTGAGAACAGTGACTTAACACTGCAATCGGCGGAGCAATTTTGCGAAGCCTCTGCCATTGATTTAATTGACTATGGAATAACTATAGTTTGCGTATATCGAACGAATCTTGTTAGTGCAAATGTATTTCTTGATCATTTAGAGCGTCTGCTTGATAAGGTTAGCGACTTAGCTAAGGATTGCGTCATAGTAGGCGATTTTAATATAGACTACTTAAGGGAGACAACCTCGGAACACAAAAAACTATCAGATCTGTTAGTCGCTAATAATATGATGAACATTGTCAACTTTCCAACTCGAATATCGGCTAATTCAGCTACCTGCTTGGATCATCTGTACACTAATATGCAGGATGGATCCGTACGGGCTACCTCTGTAGTTACTCACCTCAGTGACCATCTCGCTGTCCGGGGTGAAATATCGTGCGCTCAGCGCGCAGTGCAAAAAGTCACTTACCGTGCGAGGGACATGTCCCAATCCAACCGCGCAAATTTTGTCAGGTCAATAGATAGTGTGGACTGGCCCGATATTATGGGTCGTGGCACGTCAGCCGCTACACTAGCGACTTCTATCGTAAATGTCCTTACAAATAAATTTGACACTTGCTTTCCCTTAAAAATTAAACACAAGAAAACTAGTGACTCATCGTGGATAACTCCCGATGTTATAAATCTTAAACTTTTATTATTTGACATTGAAAGACTACATGAATTATTTCCAAATTACACGAAAATTAGGACAATATTAGATGAACTATATATGAAATATGACACGCTTATTAAAAATTTAAAATCAATCCATTATTCAAATATTATAAAAAATAATACAGGGACATCAAAAGGAATGTGGTCGGTTATTAACAAAGAGAGAGGCAAGAACAACACGCCTAGACTTAATTTTACTGACGTACTAAAGGACAATGACGGGAACAAGTTCACTAGTTCAAAGGACGCCGTTAACGCTGTGAACCAACGGTTCATAAACGCAGCAGCAACATGCGGTGCCCCTGTGGCTGACATTCAAGCTTCACTTGCTGTATTAGCGGTAACTCGCGCACCCGCTGACCGTTGTATTAGATTCGAGCCGTTCACTGCCGAAGAGGTATATAAAACGGTAGCTATGAGAATACCTCCTAAACAGTCAAAAGATGTCTACGGCCATTCTATGGAACTTATTAGAATGACTATTATTCCATTGGCTCCAGTGCTAGCCTCTTTATATAATACATGTATTAAAGAAGGGTCATACCCGGGACCACTGAAAATCAGTAAAGTGACACCTTTATTTAAAGGCAAAGGTAAAAAGGACAGCATCGATGGATATAGGCCGGTCTCGATTATTCCAGCAATCGCCAAGGTGTTTGAACACGGGCTGTCGTCTAGGCTAGTGAGCTTCTTGTCTTCGACTAACGCGCTGTCAGACCGTCAATATGCCTATCGCGCGGGACGATCGACGACGACAATGACTCGTGACATAGTTAAACGAATTTTAGCCGCGCGGGAGCAAAACCAACAAGTTGCCGTGCTATGTTGTGACTTGTCTAAGGCGTTCGATGTTGCTGACCATGCCGTACTGACGAGCAAGCTTAGGCACTATGGGATCGATGGGGTGCCACTACGCATAGTCACAGATCTGATGCGCGACAGACTCCAGTTGGTGGATGCCGGAGACGGCAAGACCAAATCCGACCCACTAGCAACGACGATGGGGGTCGCGCAAGGTTCCTCCGTCTCTAATATTCTCTTCTCCCTCCTGCTGAACGACCTCCCGGATGCGGTGATAGACGCAGACATCCTCATGTATGCTGATGATGTAGCTGCGATTGTCACCGCGCCCAGGACGGATCAGACCGAGGTGAAATTGAATAAAACGGCGGCACGCCTCGCAGAGTGGTTCTCAGTGAATGGTCTTGCCTTAAACATAAAAAAGACACACTACGTTTATTTTAACCTGTCTGGACGGACTCTGACGCCACTCAAAGTTGAGGTTGCCGGGGAAATAATAGAAGGACTAAAGACAACAACCTTCCTGGGCTTCGAAATAGACAGCGGTCTAACGTGGCGAAGCCATATACAGAAGTTATGTGGGAAACTAGGAAGTGCCTGCTTCGCTTTAAACCGAGTGTGCCGAGTGGTGACCGCGGAGGCGGCGCGCGCGTGCTACTTCGCGACCGTGCACTCCGTGCTGCAGTACGGCGCCGAGCTGTGGGGCCGCTCTGCTGAATGGCAGCGCGCGTTCCGCATGCAGAAACGGGCCGTGCGTTCACTCGCACGAGTGAGTCGGGACACCTCCGTAAGACCATACTTCAAGGAGTTCGGCATTATCACGCTCCCCGGAATCGTAATATCACAGGTAGCGATATATGTAAGAACGCACCTGGACTCCTTTGAGAGACTCGGCGAAAAACATAGCCACAACACCCGCAACGCCAACAAACTGTCGGCAGTGCCGCGCAAGCTGGCCAAGTCCGGCAAACTGACCCACGTAATGGGCCCCGCAGTCTACAACAGGCTCCCGAAGCATGTCACAAAAGCGAGTAGTCTAGAATCTTTTAAAACAAGACTCAAGTTGTGGCTTATCGAGCAGACGTTCTATAGTTGTGAAGAGTTCTGGGCTAATAATTAACAACTTACGATGTGTACAATTTTTTATGATTAATTTATTTCATAACATGAATGTTATACTGTTGACCTGTAACTATTGTTACCAATAAAGAGAGTATATGAGTATATGAGAAGATTACGAGTAAGTTAGGACTCAAAGATAAAAAGAACCCTTTATCCAGAACTTTTGCTACTGCAATAAAACGAAATAGCACAAACGCTCGTCCACAAGCAATCGATAAAATCTCTGAATGAATCATTAGACGCTCCAGAGGTTTCAGTCTTTCGAAGTGTTTCTTTCTTTTACTTCTCTCTTTCTTGATCGACAACGCATTAGTGATGCTTTTGGTGTTGCTGGTTTTCATGGGTGACGATAACCACTTACCATCAGGTGGATCGACAGCTCGTTTTCCGGCTATTTCCATATAAAAAAGTGTCCCAACAATAGTTTGAGCTTCTATAACTTCACTTTATAGATGTACATGAGACACTTTCATTAGGTACGCAGTAACTCTTCGCTTTAATTTGCCAGTTGGCCGGTTCTCTCCTCCTCTCTCCCTTTGAAAAGTAATAGACATATTTCTCTGGAGCGCTTATAATTCCTTTGCGAAAACACTAGCCGCTAACGAAGTTAGTTTCAAGGTAAAGTTTTAATTGCTCTCTGGTAAATCTTTTTGTGGATTCTGGACCATTCTGGACCATTTGTTGACTGTTGTTTCAATTGGGTCAATTCAATTTCATCATATAGGTACTCGTACTAGCTAACCATAGCAAACTTCAATTGTAAATCATAATAATATAAAAGGTAAAAGTGATGGACTGATGCTTCAACGCACAGGGCAAACTCTTAGGACTAGAAACTTACAATTCGCACACGTATTCCTCTTATGACGTAGGCGTCCACTAAGGAAGGATTTTTCAAAATTCAACCCCCAAGGGGGTGAAAAGCCCAAGGGGGTGATAAGCATAATTTCCGCGTGCGAAGCTACAGCCGGGCAGCAACCCGGCCGGGGCAACAGCTAGTAATAATATAAAATTTAACTTTTTATTCTAGAATAAAACCGATGGTACTTACATAATTATTTTAAACTTATTCTGATCCTGAGGATTAACTTTTTCTTTGACAAATAAGGAGATTTTCTAGATCAGTGCTGCCTAAATAGTGACTTTGTTCAGATCAAAGGTAACTTGCGGCTTATTTTTATGACCTCCTTCAATCTCTCTTAAAATCTTGAGATGGTAAAAAAATAAACTTAATCTAAAGTTCCTAATAAATATTTCATGAAACTTTAATTTCGTACACAAAGATATGGTAGTACACTCGGTACACACATTTCACAAGATTCAAATTAGGGTGATAATTTAGAATCTCAACAGCGTCATAAACACCATCGCCCAGGAGTCACGTACAAGGTGCCATGTACCCCTCATACCATAAACGATAAACTACAAGCGATTTATTTTCACGGTGATTAACATCATTGCAGATTGAAGGAAACGTAGACGTTTTACTTAATGTATTTATTGATTAGTGATTTTTGTGTAAATGACTGGGAAAGCATATGTGTAACTTAACTATTACATTTTTTTCCGGTCAAAATTTTGCGGTTAAAGTGTGTTACCGAAACTTGTTACACATTTTTTCACCGGGATAAAATGGTATAAAGTTCTTACTGATCTAAAGAGACTAATACTTGTTAAGTAATAAGTAATATGTGACTACGACTTTATTATGGGCGTTAATTTGTACATGACTTCCGAAGAATAAAAATAAAAGTGGCTCTAATTTTATGAAATTCAAAAATAAAAATCTAAATAATATTTAGCAGGTGTATATTGACTCGTAGATGCCAAAAATGAGAAAACAAAACAGTGGTAACCGTCGATAACGACTTTATTCCTCGGGGGCGTCGATTTTTAAATATCTTATTCGAAATACCATGTAAGACAAGTCATTTTTCTTGGTTGATGTTTTTTTCTCTTGTATTATTCAAAATACCACTCGATGTCAGACAAGTCCTTTATGTCGGTTAATGAATTTTTGTCTTGTATACATCCGAAGGGTGGTTCACGTCTTGCCTTGTTTACAATAACCGAACGGTGCGATTATGTCGCGTTCATTAAACCGATCTACGGACAATATCATGTTGGTAAAAACGTGAGCTTTTTAGCATTTCTTGTGTTATAAACAATTTTTGTAGACGATAATATGCAATACGTTATGTAGTATCTGAGTAGGAGCGCTGGTGTAGAAAAAACAAGTTTTTTTTCCATAACAATTAAAAAATTGTTACTAATATTTTGCATTAAAATTTCAACCAACTACACTCAACTAGTCATTCCTCATTAAATTAACAATAGCATGCATACAATGAGAAAACACTAACAATCACCCAAAAACAAAGTCTCTTTAAAATAAACGTTTTAAGAATCAGAACACTTCGAAACGTATTAGTTTATCAGACAAAACTTTACCTTGTAAATATATCCAAAACAAACTAACATTTCACATATTTGAAATCATATTTCGTTATAAGATAGGTAAATACGCAACGATGTCACCCGAGGGGATAACTTGTAGCTGTCGGGGGCCTTATGTAACCCGTGTCACCTGTCAATTGAAACCTATATAAATACTAGATAAACATAATTCCTATATCTATAATACAAAACATAAAACTACTTAATATATTTCAATACGAATAAAAAATGCTACCTGCCCGTACAAATAATTTTTATCCCCTCAATTTAAATTAAATTTAAAGGTACAATTCCCCCCCCCCCCCCCCCCTTTCCCCTCAATTTAAAGGTACTAACCTTATCATATAAAATAAATTAATAACATTTTAATCGATCGATGTCTGTATATGAAAGATATTTGAGAAACTATTGGCTGGAATGCTTAACCAATAACCCAATGAATTCCTTAATAATGATTACAAAATTATGATGGTGCACTATTTAATTACATAAAAATATTTTCATCATTTTAATTAACTTTTTATGTGGAATACTTTGACATGTCTTCAATGATTATTATAACAACAACTTTATTATAATTTACTAGTTACTCTATGAGCTATCGTGACTGCATCACAACAAATACGACAATAGCAATATTTCATAACATGTTGCAGTCTAGATTACCCAAAACCGAGAACGGAATAAGCCGCGAAGGCAGGCTTAAACCTATCAAGGAATTTAATTTGTCGCTGAACGTAGAACGTAGGTACCTTCAAGGTACCTATAAATAGACAAAACACCAATTTCTCAAAATCGTGTCGCATCCGCAAACCGCTCAGCTTGACACATTGTTGTAAATAGCGAATGTGCTATTGTGTTTTATTTCGAACCACTCGAAAATTGGGTGTACGGCCGCCGCACGAGGCAGCCAATATTTTTCATTAGTATGCTAATTTCATTGTACCAATAAACGGGGAAGCCCCGCTCTCTGCCCAAAGAGGTTAGCAGTTTCACGAGCGTTTTTACTGTGTCCACTGAAAAATTTGAATTCGCTTTCCAAAAGGTCGACTCGGTTAATTTGAAATGCAACTGGGCATTTTTAGGATTTTCGCCGCCGCGTCCCGCTCCGTTTAAATGGCGAGCAATAAAATCGTATTAGGCGACTCCGCAGAACTTTTATGAGCCTTATTTCATACATATTTTTGCCATGAATTCAGCATTGTTCAAGGCACTCGCTATGATAAGTCGTGGAATCACCGAAATTCAGTATTTTTTCTAGTTTTTCGCTGGTTTTAAATCGAATTTGCTTTTTATCCTTTCTATACCTATATTTTGTTGCTAAATAAAACAATAATTTAGTTTTATTTAAAACGCTGTGGCAATATTACGATTAGCAAATAATCTTGAACTAGGATGTTCAAGATAATTTACTATTTCCGTCATATAAATTTGAACATAATGAATCGCTTTATATGATTTTGTCCTGTTTTTTTATAGCTTTATTATAACTAATGATTTTATACAAATTCGAGATTTTAAATTTCCATGCAAATCGAGCTTTAAAAACTTTTTTCTGAGTCGCTAAATACGCAGAAAAGTTATTAGAGCCGTGTTAAAATCAACCACATAAACCAAAGCCGATGAACCAATAATCTAAATTTTATTAACAAAAAATAACCGACTTCAAAGTCTCAAAAACTACTTGTCAGATCTCGTTCAAATGTATGTGGGACAACATGACAAGCACCTGCTTTCGATTAAAAAAGAATCATCGAAATCGGTTGGCGTGATATTGAGTTATTCGTCAATTTGTCGCGCACATCTTAACACTTTACGACTTATGTGGTTTTCTCATGGATGCCATTGTCAGATCTCAATAAAATTTATGTGGGACCACACGACAGCCACCAATAAAAAGAATCATCAAAATCGGTTTTGAGGTAACAAACATAAAAAAACCGTCGAATTGAGAACCTCCTCCTTTTTTTGAAATCGGTTAAAAAACTACTTTAACTTCACATTTTGTTAAATTCATAATCTAGAAGATTCGGTTTTCACGTAATTTCCTACCACGGACGTATAAGCTGTGGAACGAACTTCCTGCATCGGTGTTCCCACTAAGCTATGACATGGGTTCCTTCAAGAGGCGGGTTTTCTTCGAGGCCGGCAACGCATTGGTAACACCCCTGGTGTTGCTAGTGTCCATGGGCGGCGGTGATCACTTACCATCAGGTGACCCGTCTGCTCGTTTGCCTGCTTAAGGCATAAAAAAGAAATTTTTAAATTGGAATAAAAAACAACATAAGAAAATTTTACTCTTCGCAGAGACAAGCAAGATGGCAAGCTTGACCAAATTGGATGCGAGTTTAGTATTGCAATGCTGCAGGCATTGTCCTCCTAGGGCATAAGCACACAGACGTTTTTCAGAACCTCAAAGCCAAATATTTCGCAAACGGACCCCTAATTCCAAAAATGGTCTTAAAAGACATCATAATATTTTTAAATACCTTTTCAACGATATCCCACACTATAGGGTACGCGACGAATAAAAAATTCATCCTCACGTATATATGACCTGTAAAAAAAATGTTTTTCATCTTTTATTCTATGAATCTGGAGTGTTAATAAATATGTACATGTCGGTGAGGCCACGAATCTCCAGTGAAGGTCCAGGGACGGACCTCTTTATTCTACAACGCTTGTCCGATGCAGAGGTTGGCATATAAGAAACGACATGTCATATTTAGAGGAAGGAATTGTCAATAAGATATAACGGATGATCACGTAGTGTTGAAGTACTTGAAAGTATCGATGTGAACGTTAGGAGAACTTGAAATATAATATCATGGAGCAAAGTAAAAGGAATATTATTGAATAACCAACACCGTAGAATACCCCTTTTTCCTATATCAGAAGTGTTGGAAAGGACCTCAGGAAAGGACTTGCCCACAAATGTGGAAAATAAATGAGGAATGACACTAGTTCGGATGACATTTGAAGAAAATTTTGCAATGAGAAATTAAACAATCCAAAACGCAATAAAATGAGAATCGTCGAATTTTATAATATAATCGGTGTGGATAATGCGAAATGTGGTGATGTGACAGTTCAAACAAACGAAGCCATCCAATATGTAGACCTTTCGGAGTACGATGTGCTGAAACGCGAATGTCGATTTTTAATTATGAGGTGACGACTAAAATTTCTTCGAGGAACATGTTGATGGAAATGGACGTAACTACGGATCGCAGATAAGTAGCCTTAGTCTAGCATCAAATGTGATACCTGATATCATACGAGTGAAATTAACCTTACTTATTTTTCAGTTGCGGAAAATCGATGACACATGGAATAATGATCTACCACGCCAGCCACGAGAAACCAAGAGACCCAGGACCTGTCTGCTGCGTGAGCGGTGCTAGATTAGGTGATGGCAGAATGAGTGTCGTCACAACCGTCTTCAGGCATACTTTGATCATACAGGTGATTTTGTGAAGTTTTCTATGATTATGGGGCTGATGAGCGTGTAGATAATGTTGTTGCTGGTATTGAATTTAAACGAATCATTCTTAAAATTATTTGCATGATTTGCCTGACATTCGTATTTAAAGAACGAAATTACGTTGTCTTTAAATGAGGGTTTTTCAGTCAATGACAGTGACATTCTTTTATTTTTCTAAATTTAATAAATGGTTGAAAGTTATGAAACCTAATTTGAAAACTAAGAGTAAGCTGTTGCAATTGTTGACAGTTCGAAGTTTTTGCTATCGGGTTCCTTATGATGCGAGTTCGTTATGGTGAATAGCGACTTCTTGTCAGTAGACTCGTGAGACTTGTGTAAGTCAGATGTAAGTCACGTAGAGAAACTATGGTCGGTCTGATGGTATAGTAAAAGAAGGATTGCATGATGATATCAATTTAATGAGTTTCGCAACAATGGCTATTGTAAAAAAAAAGAGTAAAAAAAAAATGGAGTGAAAAAAAAGAGTTATGATAAAAAAAAGTTGTAAAAAAAAGGTGTCAAAAAAAAAGAGGAAAAGAAATGTGAATGAGTCCGGGCCAGCATAGAACTGAAGGGACGTTGTACCTGGAGAGTCTTAGAGAGACTGGACCAGGTGTCTGCAGGGTATAATCCGGACCAGACGACAATAACATAATTGCGACGTTCCGTAGAGTCTTATGAACCAGATTGGTAACCAAATGGCCAAACCATAGTTATCTCCACTATATTTTAAGTGTCCACATTTAAAATATCAGACTTAATGAGCGAATTATTCTTGACTGTAAATTAATAATGATGTGATGAATGACGAAAATAAAATGAATCTGAATCAGGTTAATGTAGTCAGAATAGCCGAGCAAAATACTGTTGAGACTGTTTTTACAGGATTCTGATTATCCACACGAGGTCGTGTGGGTCGTCAGCGATGGCCGTGTGCGTGATACGAAAACAACGAGTTGTGGAGCCAGGAGTTAGAATGGAGACCACGAACACCAACAGCCCGATACACTGACGCTCTTATGAGGGCGACTGGTATTGCTGGATGAGATCATAAGCGGAGGACCATGTGGCATGCCTTGTGGAGCAGTAGATAGAAGAAGCATGATGATGATGTACCAAGATAAATTAAAGCGCGCACGAGGACGAGCGCACGTCAGGATAGCCGTGTCGGTGAGGCCACGAATCTCCAGTGAAGGTCCAGGGACGGACCTCTTTATTCTACAACGCTTGTCCGATGCAGAGGTTGGCATATAAGAAACGACATGTCATATTTAGAGGAAGGAATTGTCAATAAGATATAACGGATGATCACGTAGTGTTGAAGTACTTGAAAGTATCGATGTGAACGTTAGGAGAACTTGAAATATAATATCATGGAGCAAAGTAAAAGGAATATTATTGAATAACCAACACCGTAGAATACCCCTTTTTCCTATATACATATATACATTAATATATCCGCTTTGCTTAGGACAGACGGACGAACGGACGGACGGACGGACGGACGGTCGGACGGTCGGACGGTCGGACGGTCGGACGGACGGACGGACGGACATGACGAAACTATAAGGGTTTCGATTTTACTTTGGAACCCTAAAAACGTGTGTCTACTTACATAAGTAAGTAGACACGTAGTAGAACAACAACACGACAAGTAGAATTTCTTACGTGCGTCCATACGCACGTAAGAAATTCTACTTATCTCTTTCTTATAAGTACCTCTCGTTCGCACCCACGACCCGACGCGCGCTAGCAATCCAACCACGTACTTCTCGCTCCATCCAAAACAACTCCAGCGAATGCCGTGCGCCTTGTACTCGTACATAGATAGCATCACGCACCTTCATCATGTCACTTTTTGGCTGTCGCATCGTAAAAATTTTACTCTCATAATTTTTTCCAAATGCCCCTTTATAAAGTGTAAAAAAATATATTTTATAAATGAAAAGTCTACCGTGTGTAACACGCTGAACAAGAACATGAGATCAACATTCGAGTCGTTTGCTAGTTCCCATCTTTCGAACAAAATCACAACTTTTATTTCAGTTAGTCATTGGATTACAAACTTGGCTGAGACTGTTCTAACACCTTTGAAGTTGCTATTAGTTGTTATTGGATCTTTATGATGGGTTATATCCATCAAATTCTGTTTTTATCAAGTAAAATAATAATTCTCTATTGATTTAAGTCATCGGACAGAACTATCAGACCATAATGTCTTATCTTAATCATTCTCTTCTTCTCCTCAAGTGGAGAGACCCGTGGTCGGTAGTGGGTCATTAATGGGTTGACGTCAGCCATTAATTTGTGTTGGAAATAAAAGGTATTATTACTAGATTTCATTTACGTTGATATTTTTTATTAAGGTACAATTTTGTAAGTTGAAATTATTTACTTGAAAGCTTCCAAATTTTTTTTGTTTCGATGACAATGCAATCTTATGACAACTTCTATGTCTGGATACTATGTTGATGGTTATCTATTTATATGTTATTGAAAAATCACAATAATTAATCTTAATAATAGAAGACTAATATAAGTAATTTAAAGGATAATAATATAAGTTTATTACGTCAAGTTCACACTTAAATTAGCATCGTGAGGAAACTTGCACACGTAAGAGTTCTGCATAATGTTCTCAAAGTTGTGTAAGGTCGACAAATCTAAACTTGGCCAGCAAAGTGGACTACGGCCAGTGTCTCGTACATTGTGAAATGAGACCCGAGCCACTTGCGATAATTTTTGTTTGCAATTACGATAATTATACAAGAACAGCATTTTTCCACCAAGCAGCTTATCTTAGACATTTATGGTAAAAAATTATACGTGAATGTTTGTTCCCAACTGATCGCAAGTGGCTATGAAGCTTTGAATAATAAATAATAATAAATAATAACGCTTCACACTCATAGCCCCACACTAGGATTCCCTGTGTCGTGGGTGCTATGGACAACACACAATATAGACAAGGACATTCACACCCAGACCGAGAACAGAAATTCAAACTCATCATCCAAACCTCCGCCTTGCTGGGAATCGAACCCAGGACCCTCGGTGCGGCGATCCGGCATGGTAACCATTGCGCCACAAGGGTCGTCATATATAAATATACGCTTTACTATTCTTATAATATAGGGTCGTCATATAAGAATAGTAAAGCGAAGTAACTTAGTAAAAGCCTACTTACTTATTTACTCCTCACTTGAAAACACATCTACCAGTCTTTTGGATAGTAAAAAAAAGACGATGAGACAACATCTGTAATGGGGTAACTACTCGCAATCCCAATGACTGTCAAATATGAATTAAACATAGAGGGATCTAAAAATTTAATCGAGCTGCTAAATATTGTATAGCCCTCCTTTCTCATGCACATTTAACCACGAACTGTTTAAATAATTAAGGTGAGCCTGTGTATCTAGTTGAAAGTCCATCAGTCAGGAACTTGCGGCGATTTGTAAATGCCATTCGGTTGCGTCCGACGGTTTATCCGCGACAAGTTGGTTTAGCATCAGTCCGTGAAATATAATTTAGATCCAACAAACTATCAATGGAAACGACCATTATTTTTGGAATCGGATCAAAATCTTTCAAATATTAACTTAGAATAACTGATGCTATATAATCTAGACTAATATCATAAAGAGGAAATATTTGATTGTTTGTTTGCATTGAATAGGCTCCGAAACTACTGAACCGATTTGAAAGATTATTTCACTGTTGGGAAGCTATACTATCCCCGGCTGAGATAGGTTGTATTATATTTTCAAAAAAATTAGGGATCCTTAGTAAAACTGCAATAATGTAACCCAAGGTGCAAAAAATAAGAAAACCGAAGCAAAGCGAGGGCGGTTACTCGTACGTAATATGCATTTTACTCACTAAAATCTTCGGAGGATAGGGCTGATTTCTGATAGTGGTCTATGACATTATCACATTAGCATTAACACATACAACTTTAACGATATGTCACTTTGTTAGTGACCAGTTTATTTATTCATCTACAGCAAATGAATTTCAAGATTAAGCCATCCATTTAATCCCTCCCTTGCAACCCAAATCAGAGATGATGTTGGTGAATTGTACCAGGAAATAACATTATCAGACAATAGGCAATATAGCATATTGTGTTCCAAACATCCTTCGTACAACCGTACGTGACTTAATAGGGATGACCTATAAAATAATAATAATAAGTGCTAAGAAATCAATAATAAAACTGTTGGATTGGATAGTTTTTGGCAAGGTGTTTTGTTATATTTAAAGGCAATCAAATTTCGGTTCTGTCCAAATATTGATGATTAATTTTTTGACAACCCACAATAGTTTTCCAATTGAAAAATAAAAACTAACCCTCAAAAATTATAAAATATATTAATTTTATAGTCAAAACTATATTTGTATAATTTCTATAATGTATAATCTTTGATTAAATTAGTAGCATTTTTTTGGGTTAGGGTATTAAAGCATATATATATAATTTTTGAAATGAAGCAAGGGTAATTTATTAATAAAAATATTAAGTAATATAATTTATCCCATAATTACAACCACTAACATATATGATTATTATAAGAAGTAACAGCAATTTAAGGCAACTAGTATAAAGCACTCTGCTTGTTTTTGCAATAATTATCTTATTTTTGCAAGAGAGGGGATAATATTATAAAACATGTAAAAAGTGATCACTTAGAACAAATATTTTCCATTGATAAGTTAGCTAGACGAATTTAAAATGTCACTGTTGCCTTATATTCAAATGTGTAGCAAAGCAAAGCAAAGCAACAACCCATAATTGTCCCACTGCTGGGCTCGGGGTCTCCTCTCAGAAAGCGAGGGTTAGGCCATAGTCTACCACGCTGGCCAAGTGCGGATTGGTAGACTTCACACACCTTCGAGAACTTTTATGGAGAACTCTCCGGTGTGCAGGTTTCCTCACGATGTTTTCCTTCACCGAAGCAAGTGATAATTAACTTGTAATACGCACATAATATTTGAAAATCAGAGGTGCGTGCCAGGATTTGAACTCAGGCCCCTTCGTTCGGGAGACCAACTTTCTACCGCTAGGCTATCACTGCTTTGCTTTCAAATGTGTAACATACGATAATATTAAAATTTACATACATCCCCAGGGCATAAAATCTAATTTAAGTCCCGTATTTGGAATAAAATACGACCAACCTATTTACCTACTTTTAAAGCATTAATAATGGAAAATATTTTTAACTGTCCATAGGCGACGGTAACCACTTACTTAGGTGGGACAGGTGGCCCGTTTGCTTTTTCGTCAGCCGTTCAGGCTATAAAAAATTAAGTGTTTATAAAAAAATATATAGAATCCATTGGCACAACTCTATATTGCCGCATTATAATAGTCTATCTGTGCCTTATTGGAGTCAACAGCTAGCTAGCTAGCCGAAGTAGCAACGGTGACAAACACACTTGATTGAGACGCTGTGTGGCATTTGTGATCAAAAATCTATTTATTCTCTTATTGGTGAAACCGAAATTGCATTTTGTTGTTACGATTTGATTTTGTATCAGAGAAAATATGATTTTAAATAATATTGTTGCGATGGATTACTAATAAGTGATAAATAATTTTTTATGTTATTAGCCAAAAAACGAGCTAATTATCCGATCCATCTGATGTTAAGGTGCCACTATCACCCATGGACATCAGTAACACTAAACCATCACTGATGCGTTGTCAATCTAGAAAGAAGCCAGAGATAATCTAAATTTTACTAACAAAAAATAACCGACTTCAAAGTCTCAAAAACTACATAGTTGTCAGATCTCGTTCAAATTTATGTGAGACCACATGACAAGCGCCTGCTTTCGATTAAAAAAAGAATCATCGAAATCGGTTTACGTGATATTGAGTTATTCGTCAATTTGTCGCGCACATCTTAACACAAATTTACGAGTTATGTAGTTTTCTCATGGATGCCAGTGTCAGATCTCAATAAAATTTATGTGGGACCACATGACAGCCACTAGCTTTCGATTAAAAAAAGAATCATCAAAATCGGTTCGCCCAGTCCAAAGTTCTGAGGTAACAAACATAAAAAAAAAAAAAAATACAGTCGAATTGAGAACCTCCTCCTTTTTTGAAGTCGGTTAAAAATAAAGAGAGAACTGACTCAAACCGCTAGCTTGACACGACGAAACGATTGTCGCCTGTCTTTTAAACAGGGTGGTAGTAAGCGCGTCAGGCTTCACGAAAATATAATAATAATGACAATTATAAAATTTATAATATTCCTTATTTAAGGGAAGACTTCAAGACCTAGCGGGACAACTTTTGTCGCCTCTGAAGACGCCCTGAAAGACGGTATCAGTATTCTAAGCCGTCCCAATACGGAAAGATGTCGTATTATGCTAGTAAAGTTTTGTGTGTTTGTGTATTTTCCAGTAATTTTTACAGAGGTATCATTGTGCTACTAAGTAACTTAAAACAAAACATTACCAAAAACATGAAATAACCGTTAATTTAAATAGCATTCTGTCTCACACAACGTATTTGGCCACCAGGGAGCAATTATTCAGCTGGAGCGTCTATGAATTTTAAGCGATTAGACCTCATTTCGGTCCCATCTACTGGCGAAGCTCGTTACTTAGCTATTTACATAATAGCAAGACGGTTAAATTATTAGGGACTATTGTGGTGGTTGTTGCTTACAAGTTGCAACCGCTCATAGCATTGTATTGGTGCGATAGTGTTAAACATCGTTAGACGTTGGCTGGAATTGGATAAGTGATATCTTGGGTCTTGTTAAGAGATTCCCATCGTAATCATATTCCAATGATGGGCTCAGTGCTCCGCGCAATATGAGAGATTAGCGCTTTGCCGGCAACTTTGCTCGCGTTTTTCGGTACCTACCTATATAAATACCTTATCTTATTCAACAAAGGTCTAGGCTGTGAAGCCAGCTCCTGATAGTCATTGGACTTTATGGCTTCAACCTATGTATTATGGGACAATACTTAGCATGGATCTCTCCTGTTGAGGGGGCTTAGAGCATACAAGCGGATTGGTAAAGGGGTTAGAGGCCATCCCAAGTCGAAAGTTTTCATGCCACCCGAGGGCCGCTAACATGGCTTTACGACCGTTATCTAACGATAATAACCGGGACCGACGGCTTTACGTGCCCTCCGAAGCACGGAAACGCTCAAGAAACGTTTGCAAGTTCCGGTCACCCATCTAACTACCACGCCCGCTGTTGCTTAACTTTTTCGATCACTTAGAATCGACACAAGCCACCGGATTATGAGCGCTGTGGCTGGGTTTTGGTATGTAACTGACAAGTTGTAATCGGCGCTCTACAATCAGTTAACTTTTTTCAGTCACTAAATTGCAGAGCAAAGCCAAACGCTTTTACGCGAATACGTCAGCGATACGTTTGAAATTCTTGTTCGGTTTATTGCACGGGTGATTGGCCCATTTATCGTCATTTAAAACATACAAATAACAATTGCATCAACAGTCCCAGCACACATTGATCAGTAGGCAAATCCCCGTTCGTAGATTTCCGTCCAAGGCAGAATATTAGAAAAGTTTTTCGATCCCCTGAATAGTACGTATACGTGAGACACAAATATTGCACCGGAGCCAAGGATAATCTCTTGGCTTGAAGCCAGTTCACAATATGTAAGCGTAGTTTTCAATAGAGCCATTTAGGTATCTACCGTCCCATAGACAACGTGACAATTAAGGTGAAGTCGTTTAATTGACACTTTTCTGAGTTTCATGGAACAAAAAGATATGAAATTTACCTGTTGTAAAATATAGATGCACCTTAATATAACTTGTACCAGGTTATGGTCTCCTAGTGTGCAAAAATTTATGAAAATACGTGAGTAGTTTTTGCGTAAAGGAGTTACAAACAAGCATACAAACTTTTAATTTAAAATGCTACTAGTGGATACCCAGCGTATTCAAAAAAAAAACTGATCGCATTTACATATCAATGTTAACGGTCTGTATTATATTGTGATAAAATAACATAATATGCTACACAATACATGACTTGTTACATCTTAATATATATAAATTACGTGTCACGTTGTTTGTCCGCGATGGAATCCTAAACTACTTGACCGATTTTAATCAAATTTGCACACCATGTGCAGTTTGATCCAACTTGAAAGACAGGATAGCTTACATCTCAAAATGATAAAAAACTTTTGACAGAACGAAGTCTGTCCGGACAGCTAGTATTTTAATAAATGTATATAGATAAATCTAACTCTATTGTTTGTTGTTTATTGTTCGTTGTTTGTGTTTCACACCACATAATATTTTATACAATCGCACAAGGCTAACAGATAAATTGGAAATACAAAGCAACAGGCGGCCGTATCGCTACGTAGCTATTATATTTCTTCCAGGCAACCTATAGATAATGTATGTATACATTGCATACATTATCTAGAAGTATGTGAAACTTAGATAATGGTACATCCGGCTCAGAAACTGAACAGAGAACTTGCAGGCATTTCGATCGGTAGGTAAGTACTTAGCTAAGCCATTAATGCACAATATTGGCTTTAGGGCTTATTACTCTCAGCAAATTAGCCCGGATAGCGGATGAGCAACTACGGTGTATGTATTATATTAACGTGCGGTATCGGCACACGCTATTTTGATATTTAATTACGTAAGTAATTGAATATTGTGATAATAGTTCGATGAGTATGTTGAGGAATTTCAAGCTATGCTTAGCATAGACAAAAGATATAATAATATGTGAACAAATCTGTAACCATGTAATTTTATAATGTATAATAATCATGTGAACATTACAACTCCCTGATAGAGAATGTATAGAAATGCATTAAAAGCGCGATCGCGAAAAAATCTTTCACCTATAACAAAAAAGTAAATGATTTTATAATTTTTATAATACAAATAAGAATTATGATCTTATATTAAGAATACATCACACATAAGTGTGATGTATTCTTAATATTATATTATTATATTATTATTATAACCAATTATTTGTTCCAAAAATGCAGTTAAACCAGGAAATTCAATTACAGTAAAATTTTGACTGTTAAGCAAATAGTGATACGTTAAAGCCTAACTCTGCCGTATTGGGGCGGCTTAGAATACTAACCCCAATTCCATGCCGGATGGATGTCGTAAGAGGCGACTAAATCCGACCCGCTGGTGGTAGGGCCCTTCAGAGGGATTATATTAGTAATAATGATTTTAATTGCTAATTAATACCATTTGTACATACATATATTAATTGACTAGCTGTTGCCCGCAGCTTCGCATACGGAAATTATGTTTTACCTTATTTGTCCCTCTTGCAGAAGGAAAAAAAACGGTGAATTTATATTGAAGTACTTATATTTATTTAGTAATTTATATACTGAAACCTACGATAAAATCACAAAGGATTCTTCCAGGAGAGGGTTTTGAAAAATAAGCAATACTCACATTAATTTGTATTTTTTTTTTTTTTTGGCAAAATTTTGAAAAACTGAAAAATACATGTTCCATATATTTAAGCAAGGAACATTTGCTGCAAATTTGAAGCAAATCGGTTGATGTTTTAAAAATATTCCATACAAACTTTCATCCCGTTTCCTGGGGAAACCTTTTAATTTTCCGGGATAAAAAGTATCCTAAAATATGACCCGGAGTATTATTAACAACTTTACTAATTTTCATCGAAATCCGTTCAAGGGTTTTCATGTGATGCCCGGACAGACAAACAGACAGACAGACAGACAGACAATAATTCTAAAAAAAATATTTTTGTGCTCTAACACGTTATTGAAGTGCCCCCTAATCAAACTTTAAAAAAAATATTCAATGTACAGAAAATTTGCCCTTTGAGTTTTATTATAGTATATAGATTAATATAACAAATAATGGCGGGGGCTTGAGAGCCAGTTCTATGTTTCTTTTTCTTCTCTCTTTCTTGGCCGGCAACGCATCAGTGATGCCTTTGGAGTTGTTGATGTCATGGGCGTCGATAGCCACTTACCATCAGGTGGATCGTCAGCTCGTTAGCCGGCTATTTCCATATAAAAAAATGGTTGTCTGTAAAGTTGGTTTACGGACGGTAGTTTAACGTGACAACGTCATGACAAAGCTCCGCTCCGCCCCGATCCGCCCCGCTCCGCCTGCCCCGCTCTGCTCCGCCCCGCTCCGCTCCACTCAACTACGATCGCCTACGGCATCGGCTACGATACGGCGATCGTAGTCTCTCGCTTTTGCCGCTCTCTCGCTCGCGGAACGCTACATTTTTTCATAGATGCGCCCGGCGCTCGTCGTTTTAATAGACGTTATCACGTCAAAAACTAAGCTAAGTCAGAAGTCCTAAGTCATAACACGAGCTTTATAACTATGATGTCTGTGGGGGTCATCGTATAATATCCGGAGGAAGCAGCTCCTTGAGCGATGACGAATATTCGTCGTCACGTGTTTCCCTCGCACGTCTTTATGTCCTACTAATGTAATGTTTTCTTTTAGCACAGCTTTAACGTAAAATGCGCTAGGAATCTTAATGCTGATGTGTTCGAGGCGGAAATTACTTGTCCTTTTATTTTTATTATGTTTTCTTATGTAGACGTCCGGCTAAGAGTAGAGCCATCGTTCAGTTTCCGAGACTACATTACTCCAGAGGTAATATATTGAAGTCTAATAGGGTTCCATAGTGAATTAGGAACACAATTAAATGTTTATGACGTCAGTAACGTTATGTCATGACCATGGACATTTTACTCTAATTGGATACGTAACTTCGTAGTGGTACCTGATGATCGATGACGTCATAACGAAATGACCATTTTTGCATTGTGGCCATGTTTTCTACAGTACCAGGATATATCATTCGATTGTGATACATAGGTCACAGTCTCTTAGGACTACAAAGCTGTAATTTGGCATACGCATACACTATTCTTGCATACCCATTACTTTGATAAAGTGATAACATGAAATCATATTTTTTGGATAGGTTAGCTAAAGTTAGATTTCTCCCCAACATGTAAAGGAGGGATCATATTTTTTCTCGTCCGTCCCATGGTAAAGGGTATCGTTATATAGTAGGTCGTTCAAAAATATTGCGGGTGTGCGAAGACCATTAATTTATCCATTTAAAAAATATTGGTTACGCTGTACGTATAAAAATATTTTGATTCTAACTTTTGTTATCCTTAGCACACAGCTAAATAGTTATGAAATGATGGAAAATGAAAATAAGAAACTAGTAGATATAAAAAGTTAATAGGAAACTATTACAAAGGCTAAACAAGTAACGAGCAATAAATATGATCAATTAACTTACAACTATGGAACTCTCAGTTTTTATGTTACAGGTTACGAGTTATCTGTATTATGTGGCCAAATAATTGAGGTTCTTTAAATAAACGTTAAATAGGATTCATGGATTCATTTAGAAACTTCTTCGGCATGTAAAGCCGTCAGTGCAGGGTGTTATCTTTAGATAGCAATAGTCATGTCGGTTGCCTTCACCTCTTGAAACTTTCATCACTTAGGTAGACCATTCACCACACCATATTGGAGCAATGTAGTTTTATTTGTTATATACCTATTAGGTTAGTCTCCATGATTACGAGAAAATATCGTATTTAGCAAAAATTAAGCGCTTCAAGTAAAACTCTCTCGTACCTACTTAACAGACCACTACGTCGTAACGTAACATGGAAAATACAAGTAATATTACAATCTACTAAGGAAGTGATGCCTCAGGCAAGCCATATATAATTCCAGAGGAATTTATCATATAATGTTGACAAGGGTATAATCGGTATTCGGAGTGACCTAGTCCATAAAGCGATAAACGATATGATGTTAGAGGATATGTTGATATACATATGTTTATATACATCGTATTAAAGATTTGTCAGCGTTTATAAAAAGTAGTAAACGCTACATGCTCAGCGTCATAGGGTGATCCATTTATCTTAGCCAAGTCAATCTCTAACTAACGCATGTTAACAAAATTTATAGTGAGCATCTTAATAATTATTTTATTGAATTAGATGTTGCAGCTTCAGAATTACCTATCGTAACTTCAGAACTAGAAAGTTCAGAACTAGAAAGTCTACACAATCAAAAATTTATTTTAACTGATTTAACAGACCTACTGACACTCCATTGGACCATTGGAGAGTAGCCAATAAATATATACATCCTCGCATTTTAACCATAATGACTCCGAAATCCACAAAAGATGTCCATCGCTTTGTTTCCCCTCTCTGTCATTGTCAACAAATATGTTCCACTCATGGTTTCGCATAGGTCTTAAGAGGTCATTAGAAACCTCTCGGAAGGCATGATACAGGGTTCATATCCGGCGACGGAAGCAGGCTGGATGATGAAGCATTTTCGACGCTTCCCTTGTCCATACAGGTCTAAAGACAACTTCTATGATTCATTACATCCTGGTAGCAGTGTCATGTCTTGGTTGCGGATACACTGATGTTTACTTATTGACAGCTTTGTAATAATAATAAGCTTTTGTTGAACCCGTTTATTGGATGGTGTTAAATGCAATCAGTATTTAGTTTACTTTAAACAAAACAATCTATAACATTATCTACACTAACCACTTCGAAATATTAACAACATAGAAAAATTTAAAACGGAACTAAAAAAGATTTTAATTGACAAATGTTATTATTCAGTTCATGAATTTCTGGCAGATAATTTAATTTAATGTAATTTCATGTAATTTAATTTAAATTAATGTGATTTAATTTAATTTAATGTAATTTAATTTATTGTACAATAATTTGATATGATTTTTAAAATAATTATAATTAGTTAATGGATATTAATTAATTCATTCATTTTTATAATATTTGTATGCCGGAAAGGGTCGGACATAGAGAACCTTTTCTGTTTAATAATATTAAGAGCTGTTTGTACCTATGTTCACAAATAAAGAATTATTATTATTATTATTATTACTAACTTATGTCTTACAAATAGTTACTAGTTTATTATAATAACTAATAATAGCTACTACTTTTCCTATTGCATTCCCGCTTCCTAAACTGTGTAATTTTTATGATATTACTATTTTTAATTTTTATGATATTGACGACCCTGTAGCCTAGATGGTAGCGACCCTGCCTGCGAAGCGAGGGGTCCCGGGTTCGATTCCC
Organism: Thymelicus sylvestris; assembly: GCA_911387775.1. NCBI lineage: Eukaryota > Metazoa > Arthropoda > Insecta > Lepidoptera > Hesperiidae > Thymelicus > Thymelicus sylvestris. The sequence continues at coordinate 9,728,990 of OU426905.1, read as the reverse complement.
GGCCGGGGCAGAAAACGTGACAGATAAATCATGTTCATGGGTGTGATTGTGATGTGTTATATGCGTCGTCCATGCCACCCGCATTATGGTACCTAATAATAACCTACTGCGGGGGTATGAGTGTGTTAGCGTTTATGTATTTATTTATTTTAAAAAAACTATTTGACAAAAGAGCTTACAAGCCATCACCAGAAACACCAAAGTTATCATAGTACTTATCAGAAGATCGTCAAGTAATCATAATTATCAGAAGATTATCATTATGCTGAACGCACATTTTTATCCGCATCGCCCGCGCCGGACGCATCGCATTTGTATGAAATCATGAAAGTCCGATGGGGATGACATATGCGTCGGCATATTATATGTGCGTTCACCATTACTCGCTTTTTACGATAGCGTATTTTTAAATAAAATAAGCATGACGGCGAGCGGCCTCTTTGGTTCTACAACGAGATGCTGTCATACTAGAAGTCATGAAGAAAACTAAATAATATTTAGAATAAGGAATGTGTGAATCTATTGAGAACAATACGTGTGGGACATTGTATGGGATTCGAGGAGTGATCACGGACTAGTACAGATTGTTATTGATGTGAACGTTAGGAAAACTGGAAATATATCATGGAGTAAAGTAAAAGGAATATTATTGAATAACCAACACCGTAGATTACCCTTTCTGCGTCATCAGAAGCGGCCCTATCCAGCCCACAGCAGCCATCCAGTAATTATAAATTTGATGATAGAACCTCAGATGGAATAAAAGGATAGAACGTGGAATATGGAACAAATGTTACTGTTTTGCCGGAGTAATAATCGGTGTTGGAAGAATAGCGCCCACAATGTCGGAAAGATTGGAAAATAAATGAGGAATGACACTAGTTCGGATGACATTTGAAGAAAATTTTGCAATGAGAAATGAAACAATCCAAAGCGCGATGAAGCGAGAATCATGGAAGTTTATAATATGATCAACGTGGAAAATGTAAAACCATTGCGGAGTAAGATGTGCAGACTTGAGATGCACACTGTTGGCGTCTGGGTTTGAGTACCTACACAACACGAGGTCGTGTTTGATGGTCACGATGGCCGAAGGAGTGCGGATCGCAGATAAGTAGCTCTAGTGTAGTTTGAAATGTAAATTGTGACATCGTACATGTGAAAATAACTTTCCTTGTAATTTTCAGTTGTGGAAAACGATATAACGACGTGCCATCACAAAACAAGCGAACCAGCATTCAAGCGGTGGCAGTCCAGGTGACGGCAGAATGAACGCGGCCGGGAGAGAGCTAGTGCTGATGTATTCGGTGTACAACCATCTTCAGGCATATTTAGAAAGGTGATTTTGTGAATTTGTTAAATGATAAAGAAACGTTTGAGAGCTGTCATTACTGTCTTGAGTGATAAAAATAATAATGAGCTTTTGCAAATTGTTGAATTGAGTTTCCAAATGAAAGAGATTTAAAGGTCCATATAATCTGTTTGAGGTTTTCATGAATGCCTGTAAGTCATGTACCAGTCGAAGCGGATATTAACTGTGATAAGATGTGATTTACCTATGTTGAATTGGGTTGGAGATGAGAACTTGAGTAAGAAACTTGTTGTGGTGAAATGACGTCGAATGAATAGAAGGGGAGTGTAATCAGGCTTCTTAGTAGCGGTGCACTCCTGTGGTCTAAGAGACTTACTCAAGATGTGTTGTTGTTGTTACGTCGGAAAATGAAATGAAACGACTATGGTACATGGCTCAAGGTAATATCGTAAACTTGTAAAGTATTGCCCTGTTGAGGTCAGGCACGGCCGAGCGAACAAGTACTGTCGTAGGATATTTCCTTGCAGAGTGACGACACATGAGGCCGTGTCGGTGTGCAGCCACAGCAGAAGTAAAGGCGTCCGATGGAGTCCATGACGAGCACCCAGCAATCAAAGGGGTCCACCGGAGGCATGGAAGCGGAAGCGCTCGAGGACGAGCGCACGTCAGGATAGCCGTGACGGCGAGCGGCCTCTTTGGTTCTACAACGAGATGCTGTCATACTAGAAGTCATGAAGAAAACTAAATAATATTTAGAATAAGGAATGTGTCAATCTATTGAGAACAATACGTGTGGGACATTGTATGGGATTCGAGGAGTGATCACGGACTAATACAGATTGTTATTGATGTGAACGTTAGGAAAACTGGAAATATATCATGGAGTAAAGTAAAAGGAATATTATTGAATAACCAACACCGTAGATTACCCTTTCTGCGTCAAGCACATAAATATTTTTTCTATAATAAAAAGTTGCTTAGCGGATCAGCTTCGTTTATTTAAAATAAATCATAGATATTTTGACAAAATTATGCAATGCTGGTTTAAAATATATTTTGAAAAGGAGTTACGTACTAAACTAATTTAAATATTATATTATCCCGCAATCAACAAACTTTCTGACACAATTATTCTGTCCCAAATATACTTCAAACAAGTTGTCTTAACTACAGTTTCATATCAACAAACGTAATATAATTTACCCTTGACTTGTTTAATACAGTCCCTATAGAAATTAAGCACTAAACTTCATACACCTTCGAAATGAAATGTGTGGACCGGTTGATTTAAGGTAAGGCTTAATTAAGAGCGTCACTTTGGAAACTACCGGGTACGAATTATACCGTATTTCACTAGGAGCCACGCCCCTTTTGTCCCTAGATGGCAGTGGGATTAATTTGAACTGGTATTAAAACCCGAGATTGTTTTTGATGGGGCATTCATGGACATTAGGGTAACTTAATAGAAAATTATTACTTTTGACTAACGATTGCATATTTAAAGGACCAGCCAATTGGAAGAAAACTTACCAATATCGATAAAAGAGAAACGACAAAATGGTCAGTGACAATATGTATTTCAGCTTCTAATGATCATCATTAAAGGACGAAGTAAAATATGACAGCCCCTTGACCATTTTCAGTTCACATATCACCCATCCAGCTACCAACCACGCCCACTTTGTTGTTAACCCAGATCACTCAGGATCATAATTACAACAATATATATTATACTAGCTGCCCGGACAGACTTCGTTCTGTCAAAAGATTTTTTTTATTTTGAGATGTAAGCTATCCTATCTTTCAAGTTGGATCAAACTGCATACGGTGTGCAAATTTGATTAAAATCGGTTAAGTAGTTTAGGAGTCCATCGCGGACAAACAACGTGACACGTAATTTATCTATATTAAGATGTAAGTACAAAGTAATAAGCGCCTAGGCAGCACGCGCGCAGTTCCTGCGTCACTCGCGTACAAAACGCGTACAAAACGTACGCGTGTGAACATGAAATACACATGCGCAGGTAGCGCGCGGCTCGCGCGTGACGCGCGTATGGCGTATTCGGGGCGCATTCGCCAAATCTGGACGCACCCTAACGAACCGTAAGGAGAAAACTTATATATAAAAATCTCGTGTCAGTGTTTGTGGTCGCACTCCAGTACGAACCGGCTCGACCAATTTATCAGTTTTTTATGTATATTTGGTTGATAGGAGAATAGATCGTAAAGTATAATTACTACCGCTAGGTGATTTGGGTGCCTCTATATAATTTATATGGCAGAACAACGTTTGTCCGGTCAGCTAGTAATTTCATATTTAAAACCTTTTACCACACATACAAGTATTTCGAAGATCAAAGGTAAAATATTAAAATACGTGTACTCACATACCTACCTACTTCATTTTGTTTGCCGAATGAGAATTCATCTTTGAAGGTGTTTACCTCGCGGGGCATAAAACTTCTGGCGTGCAAGGGGTGTTTACTCATATTCTGAGTAGGGTCTTTAATATAGATATCGAAAACCAGCGCATATCACAATGTCTAAATATTATATTTACATTCATATAATTTTAGCTGACTTCGAAAAAAGAAGTTTTCATTTCGGTTGTATTTTTTAATTTTTTGTTAGTTCAGTCAAAATTCAGATCTGAAGATGGAATCCACGAGGAAAAGAGGGATCTACCCAAATATAAAATGTATAAAAATTTATTCTCATAAATAACTCCATAGGACTAGTGCCAATTTAGTTTAAACTTTAGTTAAACAGAATCATATTATTTTAAGTTTTTCACCATGTGTCGAATCTAACGATCAATCACTCAATTTTGTTAATTTCTCAAAACTGTTTTATGTAAATGAGCAGGTAATCTTGTATAACAGCATATATATAAACGTACTCTCATTTAAATAAATAGTATGACTTTAGTGACTTCATACAGCAAAAAAGTAATCATCATAGGGTTCAAAATAGCCTAAAAATATAACGGTAAAATGCAAGGGTCTCCAAGTATTATTTTTTTAGCCAACACTCACGTGTGTAAGCCGATTTTTATTACATTTCAAATGTAGAAAAGTTCAGATTATATTCACAAAAGAATAAAAATATGAATGGGATCCTAAAGACGAGTCTTTCAGTCGCGTCTTTTAAAGAAGGTATAAAATTTCCTCATTCATTTTACGAGTTATATGTGGGTATTAGTATTATTTATGAAAATATTTCTTGTTCTGAGTATTGCTTTGATGTTCCATTGAGCCGCTCATAATGCAGCTGTTTTTTTAGCTCAGTTTGTAGCTATCAGACTGCTCAGTTCAGGGTCTTAGGTTCAATTCTCGGTCGTTGATATCAAGAAGTTCATAATATATACATATTATAGAGCTTACATTATGGGTCAAAATTTTTCATCCAATGTCACGAGATCCATCTTCGAACCTTGTTACAAATACAGGGTGTCATATAAATTACAGTTGATGATTGTTGTAGGGCCTTGCTTGAAAATGATGATGTATGTGAGATTGCGTTTATTCTTCCTTCTATTCCTATGTTAAATACGAGTTAGCAGCTTAGCTTAGCTTAGCTTGTATAGCTACCAAATCTGGAGAACACAAAAGAGAAGAAAGAGTGTCCATGTATCAGCGTGTGTAATAAATTAAAAAGCTCGGTAAATGGCCAAATAACGACAGTACCACGAAATACTGTAACTACTGAGTTCACTTGGATCTAAATTAAGATTAAATCGAAGTTAGCAAAGGTTTACGGGAGTGGCTATATTGGAATTCGATCCTACGACCCGCATCCCAATCCGAGCTCTTAATTGCGACTACTTAACCGTTATTTCTCCCACATATAGTTGGATTTGGACATTTGTTTGGGTAAGCATATATCTCAGACTAGTCTCCGTTGGTTTGAATTACATGTTCGAGATCATCTGCTCTAAAATTGAACATTCCCCACTAAATGTTACTGTTGTAACCTATAATCACAAGCTTTTATTTAACTTGCAATGTATTTTAAATCAGTTCTTTAACCGATTGAGCTGAAATTTGGTATACACGCTTGTTGTGGATGACAATGCATGCTTAGACCTTGTCCAGAAGGGACGAATTCGCCGCGAATCGTTTCGCGCGAATTCATTCGCGCGTTAGCGAGATACTAGGCGCCAGTACATCGCGTCCACAAGCATCGCGCGAATTCAAAATACGCGCGTAAATCGCGTGCACTACGCCAGACTCTCGACTCGCGCGTTTTTCGTGCGAGTCGAAATACTAGAGGCTCCTTGTTGCGTCCAGTCAACGCGCGAACAAGTCGAACAACAGAGTGAGGTGCAAGAATCGAGGGAAATGGAGCGCCTCCATTTTCGTGCGTTGCTACGCTCCTTCTGGACGCAACGATCGCGCGTTATACGTACGAGAGAATCGCGGCGAATTCGTCCCTTCTGGACAAGGTCTTAGCTATGAGACGTCATTTTAATTCTAATATGGCGGATCATCCAAGATGGCGGACTAGTCATTTTTCTGCACTACCACAGTATTAGTATCAAATGAAAGGGCTTGCTGAGGAGAACACGAAAACTAATACAACGTTACATTAAAATCTTGGTTTTGGAAACCCTCTATATTATTACACTACGTCATGAGACGATAGTAATGATAGAAATTTAGATAACAATTTTGGAATACAATCGCCTTTTAAACTTCGGTTTAAATAGTATCATAAACTTAAAAGTCTTTATTTTTATAACATAGATCATAAAATATAATAACCTATGTTACGGCGAAGTCTACACTATATATTTTTAATACTTCACTATTTTATCACACTGCAGCATTGAACGGCTAAGTGTTCCACGATACTAGGAGTGTATTCTCAGCACGTGCTTCGCTTCAAGTAGCAGAACAGAGCATATGTATTCAATACCCATTCGACTACAATGAAATTAGAGCTGCATTAGCTTCACAGTCTACTTCGGTACATGAAGAATATTACGTTATGATAATGGTACTGAAGACAGACGGTACATAGTATTCATTCGAAAATATTCATAATGAAAGATTTGTATCACGTGATAAGTGGAAATAGTCTAACAATGCAGAATTTACATGATTAAAAAAGTCAGTATTAGTAGATTTAAAAAACGATTCTCTAGCTTAGGGTGATAAGTAGGTAATTAGAGAAAAAAAGAAAAAACTAGCTCCCAATCCCGCAGCTGAAACACGACAAATCGTTTGGCGGCTGACTCAAGCAAAAGGTAGGCTAGGCTGACTTCACGGAAAGATAATAATACTTACCAGTAATTTAAATGACTTAATAATAACTTTAATAATATAATCCGTATATGAAGAGTTCCCACCAATCGGGCTGGGTTTTGTCGCCTTTAACAAACCCATAGTATGCAGACATGGGATTAGGATCAATATTTTAGGAGTAAGCTGCCTCAATAGGGCTAAAACGGTTGTTATTTAACCGAAAAAACTTTCATCTTTTTATACCATTTATGATATCGCTCACCTAGTAATACATATCGGCACATACATACATACCTAATAACGGCACATCTACATTTGTCATTATTTTACAGAAACGAATTTCAAAAATGGTAAAAAAATGTTTAAAAATGGGTTTTTTTTACGTTTTTTACAGATTGTATGGGTTTTGTAACTAGTATAGACATTAATACATATTTACCACTATGTAGATTATGCACTTTTAAACACGCATATAAACTCAATTTCGCATTTTTTCCAGATGTGCCATTATATTACTAGGTGAGCGATAGGTATATAAAAGCATGTTTCATCGTTTCATTTTTAAAGAGGCAAGTTACAGGGGATAAACTGGTTTAGTGCAGTGAGCATCTTTCTGATATTGATTAGACTTGTACACGTGCCTTGACTTAAAGAAACACAGCAACGTGTGCATTACTTGCTCGTGCAAACAGCACAATGAAATTATGGCTTGCAGTATTAGTATTTATTTCGTACAAGCTAAACTATCATACGATATTGTGCTATAATATTTTGGATGTACGATAAATTTGGTCTCGTGGTGCACATAAACCTGTTTGTATAGGTAGGTACGTATTACTTTACCTAATTCTTTCTTACTTGGTATTGTGTTATTCTCTTCCGTAAGGCTGCCTGGAAGAGATCGCTGCTTTAGTGAAACGTCGCCTTTTGTGTATGTACCTTGTTTTATTACTGTATATTTGTTTCTGGTGTACAAATAAAGAATATTTGAAAAGTATTTAGTATTGTACTTTAATAATTTTGGTCTGGAAGAAATCACTATGTAGCGATACGAACGCTTATTGATGTTTTGGTATACGCAATCTTCTTTCTTGGCCGGCATCGCATCAGTGATGACTTTGGTGTTACTGCTATTTGTAGGCGATATTATGTATGTTTATGTATGTATTTGTGTATGTATGTGTATGAAATGTGTGTGTGAATGTAATGGAACTTTTTTCACGTAACTCGTGAATTATTTACGTATTAGTAAATATTACCATCAATGGAATAAAATTTTATTGTAATCTTTAACTCGGTATTATTACGAGACTGCCATCATCTCTCTAGTTTTTCCACGAACTAGACTGTTAATAAAATTACTCATGCATAGCTTGTTCTACACATTAATAAACTGGAGAGCTGCACCAACATCAACGATATCTTTTTTCAACTATTTTTAAAGAAGTTCACATAATTCAAAGAAAAATCCTAGATTAAAATCACTAGCGGAGGTACCTACTTGAATTTATTTTACGCGACAAAATTGCTGGCGGTTGGTCTTCCTTCCTCAACGGCTTCCTTGTGAGATATAAATAGCATGAAATTTTTCCGAGGCACTCCGATTTCATGAATTTTTGTAGCTTCATATTTCGTGACAAATAGTTAAGTGTGGCTTCCTGTACGAGTTTGAAATAGCCGGGTGCCGTGCGCGAAAAATTCAAGCGCACGATTTAAAATTCCGCTTTTGTTATCGTGGTGAAGAATGGAAAGAAAATTTGATTTTCATAAATATTTTACATATGAGCGCTCTTATATTTATCTTTATTTATACATTTTTAAGATTTATGCAAACGACAGATTGCAAAAATTTAGGTACATAAAAACTGTACCTGAAGATGAACCTTCTAGTAATCGAGATCTGACAAATGACAACTATAATTTAATTATTGTAATATTGAAATATAGTGGTAAAATTGTAAGTTTTTTAGACAAAAAAAAATTTACCTAAGTTGTATCTAGTTCACAGATATAGAATCTAGAAGATCAAACTAATTTGATTTATAGACTCAAGAACGAATGGAGCTTTACAAATCTCATGATGACATTGAGACATTTGTTTATGTATTTTACTGGCTACACTCCAACAAGACCTTACATATTCCAAATTACAATAACAACACACAATTAAATACAATTATCCTTATTACAAACATATATCTGAGGTAACAAACAAAATTAAAATCAATTAAGTATAACCAAAGAGAGATGACACCCGTTTCGTTTCTTTCTGTGAAAAATGGCCGTCGTGGGTCATTCTCATTGTTTGCGCTCACGGCAGAAATGAAATTAATAAAGAGCGGTTTATTACGAGATGAATTTCTACAGAGACCGGCGAAGTGCTCGTGGTTATAAGAAAAATTCCAGCAATGCAAGGATTCCTCACGAATTTATAGTCACACATAATATAGCGGGACAGAAATGGACCTTTGTGCGGTTAAAGAGAAATATAAGCAGGGATTCTGGGATAATAATTTGCTGGTGGGATACTTTTTAGGGTTCCTTACCCAAAGGCTGCTAAAGATACTCTATTCTTAAGACGCTGCTATCTGTCTTGCCGTCTGTCCATCCGCCGTCTCTCCACCTCTTCATCAGTCCGTCCATCTGTCCATTCGTATACCCGTCATGACTTACGTGGGTTATATGTTACACGATGCAGTATTGTGGCCACAATAACTACAGAAACTAAAAATAATAAAGTGGTCCATACAGAAGGAACTTTTTAAAGTAAATATTGCGTAAATGTAAGACACCCTTCTTGTGCGAGTCCCACTCGCACTTGGCGGGTTTTTAAATATTAAAATTATAAATTTAAGTCGTAAAGAAAATTTAGATGGAACGTTATATCTAGTTTCAGGGAGTCCGACTTTGGATCCGTGTAAAGATTTTACGATGCGGAAGTTTTACCTCCGGGAAGTTGGCACCGCACTTTTAAGTTACAAAAATTTTGAAGGTTGTTCTAGGTTGTTCTAGGTTTGTTCTACATTGTTCCAAAACGGCATATGGCTGAGAAAGAAACTTTCAGAGAAAATCCAAAAAACGTGATTTTTGAGCTAGCACCGCACTTGAGAGGTATCGCAATTCTGGCGGTTGTTCTGGGTTGTTCTAGGTTTGTTCTATATTGTTCCAAAATATCGCGTTCGAAAAACAATTATTTTCCACAAAATTCGTGAAAAGAAGTTTTTGAGCTAGCACCGCACTTTTGAGTTATCGCGATTCTGGCGGTTGTTCTGGGTTGTTCTAGGTTTGTTCTATATTGTTCCAAAATATTGCGTTCGAAAAACTATTATTTTCCACAAAATTCGTGAAAACAGGTTTGGAAGTTGGCACCGCACTTTTAAGATATTGCGATTCTGGCGGTTGTTCTAGGTTGTTCTAGGTTTGTTCTATATTGTTCCAAAACGGCAAAAGGCTGAGATTGAAACTTTCGGAGTAAATCCAAAAAAACATGAACGGGAAGTTGGCACCGCACTTTTAAGATATTGCGATTCTGGTAGTTGTTCTGGGTTGTTCTAGGTTTGTTCTATATTGTTCCAAAACAGCAAAAGGCTGAGATTAATACTTTCGGAGTAAATCCAAAAAACCATGAACAGGAATATGGCTTCTCACTTTTAAGTTATCTCCACACATTTAAGTTATCGCCATTCTGGCGGTTGTTCTGGGTTGTTCTAGAGTTGTTCTATAATGTTCCAAAATATCGCGTTCGACATACTATTATTTTCCACAAAATTCGTGAAAACAGGTTTGGAAGTTGGCACCGCACTTTTAAGATATTGCGATTCTGGCGGTTGTTCTGGGTTGTTCTAGGTTTGTTCTATATTGTTCCAAAATATGGCGTTCGAAAAACTATTATTTTCCACAAAAATCGCGAAAATATGTTTGGAAGTTGGCACCGCACTTTGAAGGTATTGCGATTCTGGCGATTGTTCTGGGTTGTTCTAGGTTTGTTCTATATTGTTCCAAAACGGCAAAAGGCTGAGAATGAAACTTTCGGAGTAAATCCAAAAAATCCATGTACAGGAAGATGGTTTCTCACTTTTAAGTTATCGCCCTTCTGGCGGTTGTTCTGGGTTGTTCTAATTCGGTTGTTCTGAGTTGTTCTAGGTTTGTTCTATACTATTCCAAAACGGCAAAAGGCTGAGATTAATACTTTCGGAGTAAATCCAAAAAATCATGAACAGGAAGTTGGCTTCTCACTTTTAAGTTATCACCACACATTTATGGTATCGCCATTATGGCGGTTGTTCTGGGTTGTTCTAGGTTTGTTCTATATTGTTCCAAAATATCGCGTTCGCAAAACTATTATTTTAAACAAAATTCGTGAAAACAGGTTTGGAAGTTGGCACCGCACTTTGAAGGTATTGCGATTCTGGCGGTTGTTCTGGGTTGTTCTAGATTTGTTCTATATTGTTCCAAAACGGCAAAAGGCTGAGATTAATACTTTCGGAGTAAATCCAAAAAACCATGAACAGGAATATGGCTTCTCACTTTTAAGTTATCTCCACACATATAAGTTATCGCCATTCTGGCGGTTGTTCTGGGTTGTTCTAGAGTTGTTCTATAATGTTCCAAAATATCGCGTTCGACATACTATTATCTTCAACAAAATTCGTGAAAACAGGTTTGGAAGTTGGCACCGCACTTTTAAGATATTGCGATTCTGGCGGTTGTTCTGGGTTGTTCTAGGTTTGTTCTATATTGTTCCAAAATATGGCGTTCGAAAAACTATTATTTTCCACAAAAATCGCGAAAATATGTTTGGAAGTTGGCACCGCACTTTGAAGGTATTGCGATTCTGGCGATTGTTCTGGGTTGTTCTAGGTTTGTTCTATATTGTTCCAAAACGGCAAAAGGCTGAGAATGAAACTTTCGGAGTAAATCCAAAAAATCCATGTACAGGAAGATGGTTTCTCACTTTTAAGTTATCGCCCTTCTGGCGGTTGTTCTGGGTTGTTCTAATTCGGTTGTTCTGAGTTGTTCTAGGTTTGTTCTATACTGTTCCAAAACGGCAAAAGGCTGAGATTAATACTTTCGGAGTAAATCCAAAAAATCATGAACAGGAAGTTGGCTTCTCACTTTTAAGTTATCACCACACATTTATGGTATCACCATTCTGGCGGTTGTTCTGGGTTGTTCTAGGTTTGTTCTATATTGTTCCAAAATATCGCGTTCGCAAAACTATTATTTTAAACAAAATTCGTGAAAACAGGTTTGGAAGTTGGCACCGCACTTTGAAGGTATTGCGATTCTGGCGGTTGTTCTGGGTTGTTCTAGATTTGTTCTATATTGTTCCAAAACGGCAAAAGGCTGAGATTAATACTTTCGGAGTAAATCCAAAAAACCATGAACAGGAATATGGCTTCTCACTTTTAAGTTATCTCCACACATTTAAGTTATCGCCATTCTGGCGGTTGTTCTGGGTTGTTCTAGGTTTGTTCTATATTGTTCCAAAATATGGCGTTCGAAAAACTATTATTTTCCACAAAAATCGCGAAAATATGTTTGGAAGTTGGCACCGCACTTTGAAGGTATTGCGATTCTGGCGATTGTTCTGGGTTGTTCTAGGTTTGTTCTATATTGTTCCAAAACGGCAAAAGGCTGAGAATGAAACTTTCGGAGTAAATCCAAAAAATCCATGTACAGGAAGATGGTTTCTCACTTTTAAGTTATCGCCCTTCTGGCGGTTGTTCTGGGTTGTTCTAATTCGGTTGTTCTGAGTTGTTCTAGGTTTGTTCTATACTGTTCCAAAACGGCAAAAGGCTGAGATTAATACTTTCGGAGTAAATCCAAAAAATCATGAACAGGAAGTTGGCTTCTCACTTTTAAGTTATCACCACACATTTATGGTATCGCCATTCTGGCGGTTGTTCTGGGTTGTTCTAGGTTTGTTCTATATTGTTCCAAAATATCGCGTTCGCAAAACTATTATTTTAAACAAAATTCGTGAAAACAGGTTTGGAAGTTGGCACCGCACTTTGAAGGTATTGCGATTCTGGCGGTTGTTCTGGGTTGTTCTAGGTTTGTTCTATATTGTTCCAAAATATGGCGTTCGAAAAACTATTATTTTCCACAAAAATCGCGAAAATATGTTTGGAAGTTGGCACCGCACTTTGAAGGTATTGCGATTCTGGCGATTGTTCTGGGTTGTTCTAGGTTTGTTCGATATTGTTCCAAAACGGCAAAAGGCTGAGAATGAAACTTTCGGAGTAAATCCAAAAAATCCATGTACAGGAAGATGGTTTCTCACTTTTAAGTTATCGCCCTTCTGGCGGTTGTTCTGGGTTGTTCTAATTCGGTTGTTCTGAGTTGTTCTAGGTTTGTTCTATACTGTTCCAAAACGGCAAAAGGCTGAGATTAATACTTTCGGAGTAAATCCAAAAAATCATGAACAGGAAGTTGGCTTCTCACTTTTAAGTTATCACCACACATTTATGGTATCGCCATTCTGGCGGTTGTTCTGGGTTGTTCTAGGTTTGTTCTATATTGTTCCAAAATATCGCGTTCGCAAAACTATTATTTTAAACAAAATTCGTGAAAACAGGTTTGGAAGTTGGCACCGCACTTTGAAGGTATTGCAATTCTGGCGGTTGTTCTGGGTTGTTCTAGATTTGTTCTATATTGTTCCAAAACGGCAAAAGGCTGAGATTAATACTTTCGGAGTAAATCCAAAAAACCATGAACAGGAATATGGCTTCTCACTTTTAAGTTATCTCCACACATTTAAGTTATCGCCATTCTGGCGGTTGTTCTGGGTTGTTCTAGGTTTGTTCTATATTATTCCAAAATATGGCGTTCGAAAAACTATTATTTTCCACAAAAATCGCGAAAATATGTTTGGAAGTTGGCACCGCACTTTGAAGGTATTGCGATTCTGGCGATTGTTCTGGGTTGTTCTAGGTTTGTTCTATATTGTTCCAAAACGGCAAAAGGCTGAGAATGAAACTTTCGGAGTAAATCCAAAAAATCCATGTACAGGAAGATGGTTTCTCACTTTTAAGTTATCGCCCTTCTGGCGGTTGTTCTGGGTTGTTCTAATTCGGTTGTTCTGAGTTGTTCTAGGTTTGTTCTATACTGTTCCAAAACGGCAAAAGGCTGAGATTAATACTTTCGGAGTAAATCCAAAAAATCATGAACAGGAAGTTGGCTTCTCACTTTTAAGTTATCACCACACATTTATGGTATCGCCATTCTGGCGGTTGTTCTGGGTTGTTCTAGGTTTGTTCTATATTGTTCCAAAATATCGCGTTCGCAAAACTATTATTTTAAACAAAATTCGTGAAAACAGGTTTGGAAGTTGGCACCGCACTTTGAAGGTATTGCAATTCTGGCGGTTGTTCTGGGTTGTTCTAGATTTGTTCTATATTGTTCCAAAACGGCAAAAGGCTGAGATTAATACTTTCGGAGTAAATCCAAAAAACCATGAACAGGAATATGGCTTCTCACTTTTAAGTTATCTCCACACATTTAAGTTATCGCCATTCTGGCGGTTGTTCTGGGTTGTTCTAGAGTTGTTCTATAATGTTCCAAAATATCGCGTTCGACATACTATTTTTTCCACAAAATTCGTGAAAACAGGTTTGGAAGTTGGCACCGCACTTTTAAGATATTGCGATTCTGGCGGTTGTTCTGGGTTGTTCTAGGTTTGTTCTATATTGTTCCAAAATATGGCGTTCGAAAAACTATTATTTTCCACAAAAATCGCGAAAATATGTTTGGAAGTTGGCACCGCACTTTGAAGGTATTGCGATTCTGGCGATTGTTCTGGGTTGTTCTAGGTTTGTTCTATATTGTTCCAAAACGGCAAAAGGCTGAGAATGAAACTTTCGGAGTAAATCCAAAAAATCCATGTACAGGAAGTTGGTTTCTCACTTTTAAGTTATCGCCCTTCTGGCGGTTGTTCTGGGTTGTTCTATTTCGGTTGTTCTGAGTTGTTCTAGGTTTGTTCTATACTGTTCCAAAACGGCAAAAGGCTGAGATTAATACTTTCGGAGTAAATCCAAAAAATCATGAACAGGAAGTTGGCTTCTCACTTTTAAGTTATCACCACACATTTATGGTATCGCCATTCTGGCGGTTGTTCTGGGTTGTTCTAGGTTTGTTCTATATTGTTCCAAAATATGGCGTTCGAAAAACTATTATTTTCCACAAAAATCGCGAAAATATGTTTGGAAGTTGGCACCGCACTTTGAAGGTATTGCGATTCTGGCGATTGTTCTGGGTTGTTCTAGGTTTGTTCGATATTGTTCCAAAACGGCAAAAGGCTGAGAATGAAACTTTCGGAGTAAATCCAAAAAATCCATGTACAGGAAGATGGTTTCTCACTTTTAAGTTATCGCCCTTCTGGCGGTTGTTCTGGGTTGTTCTAATTCGGTTGTTCTGAGTTGTTCTAGGTTTGTTCTATACTGTTCCAAAACGGCAAAAGGCTGAGATTAATACTTTCGGAGTAAATCCAAAAAATCATGAACAGGGAGTTGGCTTCTCACTTTTAAGTTATCACCACACATTTATGGTATCGCCATTCTGGCGGTTGTTCTGGGTTGTTCTAGGTTTGTTCTATATTGTTCCAAAATATCGCGTTCGCAAAACTATTATTTTAAACAAAATTCGTGAAAACAGGTTTGGAAGTTGGCACCGCACTTTGAAGGTATTGCAATTCTGGCGGTTGTTCTGGGTTGTTCTAGATTTGTTCTATATTGTTCCAAAACGGCAAAAGGCTGAGATTAATACTTTCAGAGTAAATCCAAAAAACCATGAACAGGAATATGGCTTCTCACTTTTAAGTTATCTCCACACATTTAAGTTATCGCCATTCTGGCGGTTGTTCTGGGTTGTTCTAGGTTTGTTCTATATTGTTCCAAAATATGGCGTTCGAAAAACTATTATTTTCCACAAAAATCGCGAAAATATGTTTGGAAGTTGGCACCGCACTTTGAAGGTATTGCGATTCTGGCGATTGTTCTGGGTTGTTCTAGGTTTGTTCTATATTGTTCCAAAACGGCAAAAGGCTGAGAATGAAACTTTCGGAGTAAATCCAAAAAATCCATGTACAGGAAGATGGTTTCTCACTTTTAAGTTATCGCCCTTCTGGCGGTTGTTCTGGGTTGTTCTAATTCGGTTGTTCTGAGTTGTTCTAGGTTTGTTCTATACTGTTCCAAAACGGCAAAAGGCTGAGATTAATACTTTCGGAGTAAATCCAAAAAATCATGAACAGGAAGTTGGCTTCTCACTTTTAAGTTATCACCACACATTTATGGTATCGCCATTCTGGCGGTTGTTCTGGGTTGTTCTAGGTTTGTTCTATATTGTTCCAAAATATCGCGTTCGCAAAACTATTATTTTAAACAAAATTCGTGAAAACAGGTTTGGAAGTTGGCACCGCACTTTGAAGGTATTGCAATTCTGGCGGTTGTTCTGGGTTGTTCTAGGTTTGTTCTATATTGTTCCAAAATATGGCGTTCGAAAAACTATTATTTTCCACAAAAATCGCGAAAATATGTTTGGAAGTTGGCACCGCACTTTGAAGGTATTGCGATTCTGGCGATTGTTCTGGGTTGTTCTAGGTTTGTTCGATATTGTTCCAAAACGGCAAAAGGCTGAGAATGAAACTTTCGGAGTAAATCCAAAAAATCCATGTACAGGAAGATGGTTTCTCACTTTTAAGTTATCGCCCTTCTGGCGGTTGTTCTGGGTTGTTCTAATTCGGTTGTTCTGAGTTGTTCTAGGTTTGTTCTATACTGTTCCAAAACGGCAAAAGGCTGAGATTAATACTTTCGGAGTAAATCCAAAAAATCATGAACAGGAAGTTGGCTTCTCACTTTTAAGTTATCACCACACATTTATGGTATCGCCATTCTGGCGGTTGTTCTGGGTTGTTCTAGGTTTGTTCTATATTGTTCCAAAATATCGCGTTCGCAAAACTATTATTTTAAACAAAATTCGTGAAAACAGGTTTGGAAGTTGGCACCGCACTTTGAAGGTATTGCAATTCTGGCGGTTGTTCTGGGTTGTTCTAGATTTGTTCTATATTGTTCCAAAACGGCAAAAGGCTGAGATTAATACTTTCGGAGTAAATCCAAAAAACCATGAACAGGAATATGGCTTCTCACTTTTAAGTTATCTCCACACATTTAAGTTATCGCCATTCTGGCGGTTGTTCTGGGTTGTTCTAGGTTTGTTCTATATTATTCCAAAATATGGCGTTCGAAAAACTATTATTTTCCACAAAAATCGCGAAAATATGTTTGGAAGTTGGCACCGCACTTTGAAGGTATTGCGATTCTGGCGATTGTTCTGGGTTGTTCTAGGTTTGTTCTATATTGTTCCAAAACGGCAAAAGGCTGAGAATGAAACTTTCGGAGTAAATCCAAAAAATCCATGTACAGGAAGATGGTTTCTCACTTTTAAGTTATCGCCCTTCTGGCGGTTGTTCTGGGTTGTTCTAATTCGGTTGTTCTGAGTTGTTCTAGGTTTGTTCTATACTGTTCCAAAACGGCAAAAGGCTGAGATTAATACTTTCGGAGTAAATCCAAAAAATCATGAACAGGAAGTTGGCTTCTCACTTTTAAGTTATCACCACACATTTATGGTATCGCCATTCTGGCGGTTGTTCTGGGTTGTTCTAGGTTTGTTCTATATTGTTCCAAAATATCGCGTTCGCAAAACTATTATTTTAAACAAAATTCGTGAAAACAGGTTTGGAAGTTGGCACCGCACTTTGAAGGTATTGCAATTCTGGCGGTTGTTCTGGGTTGTTCTAGATTTGTTCTATATTGTTCCAAAACGGCAAAAGGCTGAGATTAATACTTTCGGAGTAAATCCAAAAAACCATGAACAGGAATATGGCTTCTCACTTTTAAGTTATCTCCACACATTTAAGTTATCGCCATTCTGGCGGTTGTTCTGGGTTGTTCTAGAGTTGTTCTATAATGTTCCAAAATATCGCGTTCGACATACTATTTTTTCCACAAAATTCGTGAAAACAGGTTTGGAAGTTGGCACCGCACTTTTAAGATATTGCGATTCTGGCGGTTGTTCTGGGTTGTTCTAGGTTTGTTCTATATTGTTCCAAAATATGGCGTTCGAAAAACTATTATTTTCCACAAAAATCGCGAAAATATGTTTGGAAGTTGGCACCGCACTTTGAAGGTATTGCGATTCTGGCGGTTGTTCTGGGTTGTTCTAGGTTTGTTCTATATTGTTCCAAAACGGCAAAAGGCTGAGAATGAAACTTTCGGAGTAAATCCAAAAAATCCATGTACAGGAAGTTGGTTTCTCACTTTTAAGTTATCGCCCTTCTGGCGGTTGTTCTGGGTTGTTCTATTTCGGTTGTTCTGAGTTGTTCTAGGTTTGTTCTATACTGTTCCAAAACGGCAAAAGGCTGAGATTAATACTTTCGGAGTAAATCCAAAAAATCATGAACAGGAAGTTGGCTTCTCACTTTTAAGTTATCACCACACATTTATGGTATCGCCATTCTGGCGGTTGTTCTGGGTTGTTCTAGGTTTGTTCTATATTGTTCCAAAATATCGCGTTCGCAAAACTATTATTTTAAACAAAATTCGTGAAAACAGGTTTGGAAGTTGGCACCGCACTTTGAAGGTATTGCGATTCTGGCGGTTGTTCTGGGTTGTTCTAGATTTGTTCTATATTCTTCCAAAATGGCAAATGGCTGAGAATGAAACTTTCGGAGTAAATCCAAAAAATCCATGTACAGGAAGATGGCTCCTCACCTTTAAGTTATCGCCATTCTGGCGGTTGTTCTGGGTTGTTCTAAGTCGGTTGTTCTGAGTTGTTCTAGGTTTGTTCTATATTGTTCCAAAACGGCAATAGGCTGAGATTAATACTTTCGGAGTAAATCCAAAAAACCATGAACAGGAAATTGGCTTCTCACTTTTAAGTTATCACCACATATTTATGTTATCGCCATTCTGGTGATTGTTCTGGGTTGTTCTAGGTTTGTTCTATATTGCTCCAAAATATCGCGTTCGAAAAACTATTATTTTCCACAAAAATCGCGAAAATATGTTTGGAAGTTGGCACCGCACTTTGAAGGTATTGCGATTCTGGCGATTGTTCTGGGTTGTTCTAGGTTTGTTCTATATTGTTCCAAAACGGCAAAAGGCTGAGAATGAAACTTTCTGAGTAAATCCAAAAAATCCATGTACAGGAAGTTGGCTCCTCACTTTTAAGTTATCGCCATTCTGGCGGTTGTTCTTAGTCAGTTGTTCTGAATCCTAGAACAACCCAGAACAATCGCCAGAATCGCAATACCTTCAAAGTGCGGTGCCAACTTCCAAACATATTTTCGCGTTTTTTTTTTTTTTTTTCGGCTGCATTGGGTAGGTGACGTCGATAAAAGTTGACCATTCCCATGAATCTTCTTAATTCATCTACCGTTTTTGGTTTTGGGTACTCTATTATAGCTTTTACTCTTTCTTGTAATGGTCGTAATCCGTCATGTGAAACATGATATCCCAGGTAACTTAATTCTGATTTTCCAAATTCACATTTTGATACGTTGATAGTTATTCCAAATTTGTTCAAGCGGTCGAAAACTTGTCGGAGATGTTCACGATGTTCGGATGTTGACGTAGATGCTATTATGACGTCATCAATATAGCTGAATAAAAAATCCAGGTCTCGTAGTACTACATTGTTTAGAAAACGTTGAAATGTTTGAGCGGCATTTTTGAGGCCAAATGTCATTTTCGTAAATTCATATAATCTAAATGGGGTTGTTATTGCCTTTTTTTCAATATTGGGTTCGTAGATACTGATATTGTGATAAGCTCTTTGCAGGTCCAGACGAGAAAATATTTGTTTTTTAGCAAGTAGGTATACACAATCTTGTATTCGAGGAATAGGGTATCTATCCGGTTTCGTAATGGCATTGAGCCGACGGTAATCTCCACATGGTCTTATTTCGCCATTTTTCTTCGTGACCACATGAAGCGGTGTAGCCCAGGCATTCTTGGATGGACGACAGATTCCCATTTCTTGCATGCGTTGAAATTCTTTCTTGACAACGTTGTATTTATTTGGGGGTAAAGGTTGCGGTCGTGCGAAGACAGGTGAACCAGCTGTTTCGATTTGATGAACAACTGAGTGACGCGGAATGTCCTTGAAACACATGGGCTTAGTAATTTCAGGAAATTCCAGTAATAAGTCGCTATATTCATTGTTTGAGTCGATAGTTCTCACGGAATGTTGGCTGTTGAAAGTGATAGAAGCGACGGTGTATAAATTTGTGACTTGATCAATTAGTTTCTTGTTGATTATATCTACTAGTAATTACTTAAGAAATACGTAAGTACTTAAGAAATCAGCCCCCAGAATTGGTTGTTTGACGTCAGCTAGCACAAAGGTTCATCGGAAGGGTCTTCGTAATTTGAGATCTAGGTCAAGCGTTTTTATTCCATAAGTGTTTATTTGCGTTCCATTGGCTGCGTATAGTTTGTATTCGGATTGGTTGGCTTTTTTATTATTTTTGAGTGCTGGTAAAACAGATATTTTGGCTCCGGTATCTATCAAAAATCTTAACCCAGTAGTGAAATCAGTTACGCATAGGCGGTGATGAGGAGTAACGGTGCCAATTTCCGCCTGTGATTGCACCGAAGCTAGTTTTCCGATTTTTTAGTTCCAAATTTATTCCAGGTGCACGGCTCTGTACATTTGTTAGCTCTATGGTTGAAACGATGATGATAATAGCAAAAGCCGTTCCCACTATCTACCACTTGACGGATCCTGTTACGTCCGCGCGAAACCGATCTGGATATGAAACGACGCTGCCGAGTTCTAAGAATGAATTCCGATTGTTGTTTTTCAATTTTTTCAAGTGTTATGTTAATTTTGGCGATTTCCGTCAATATGTAGGTATAATCACTTCCAGGTGTCGCAGATTTGATATCAGATATTTCACAAGGCTTCATGGTTTCTACAATTTTATCAGCAATAGCAGATAGCTGTTCCAGGTCTTCTGTTTGAGTAACCGCTAACACTGCACGCACAGATGAAGGTAAGTGTCCTTGCCACATCACATTTAATGTTTCATCGGGCATTTTGTTTCGCGCCAGGTCACGCATTCGACGAAGAAGCTGGGAAGGTTTCTGGTCGCCGAGGTCAATTTCACTCAATAGTTTTTGAAAACGTCTGGTTTCGGACTCTTCATATACAGCCAGTAAACGGGTTTTTAATGTTTCGTATTTTTTAACGCTGGGCGGCTTAAACGATATATCTGTTATCTGTTCGAGCACATTTTTGCCCAATTTTTGTATGGTCAGGTTGTATTTCACTACGTCGCTGACTTTTTGTGGCCCAATTATAGCCTCGAAAGTTAGAAACCATAGACGTGGTTGATCGCACCAGAAGTCAGGGATCCTTGAAGACACGGTGATGGTCGAAACTTCGCCAGAATCGCTGGTATCGGTTGCGTAGCCATCTTCTATCTTCACTATAGACGAGCAGTTTTTTCAACGAGCTGGTCTGGTAGCTGAGATGATGAAGTGTCGGGGTCACTACTTTGGCGTAGTTGTTATGTGTTCGCCAATCTTGTATAACTGTGTCGCTATTTGTATGTTGAATAGGACGAGGTAAATAATACGAGTTGCTGTTAGCAGTGCGAGCGTGCAAATGGCTTTTATTACACATATGAAACATTTAAGTACAATAAAGTAGGTTATGCGGCACACGATATTTTGGAACAATATAGAACAAACCTAGAACAACCCAGAACAACCGCCAGAATGGCGATACCATAAATGTGTGGTGATAACTTAAAAGTGAGAAGCCAACTTCCTGTTCATGATTTTTTGGATTTACTCCGAAAGTATTAATCTCAGCCTTTTGCCGTTTTGGAACAGTATAGAACAAACCTAGAACAACTCAGAACAATCGAATTAGAACAACCCAGAACAACCGCCAGAAGGGCGATAACTTAAAAGTGAGAAACCAACTTCCTGTACATGGATAATTTGGATTTACTCCGAAAGTTTCATTCTCAGCCTTTTGCCGTTTTGGAACAATATAGAACAAACCTAGAACAACCCAGAACAATCGCCAGAATCGCAATACCTTCAAAGTGCGGTGCCAACTTCCAAACATATTTTCGCGATTTTTGTGGAAAATAATAGTTTTTCGAACGCCATATTTTGGAACAATATAGAACAAACCTAGAACAACCCAGAACAACCGCCAGAATCGCAATATCTTAAAAGTGCGGTGCCAACTTCCAAACCTGTTTTCACGAATTTTGTGGAAGATAATAGTATGTCGAACGCGATATTTTGGAACATTATAGAACAACTCTAGAACAACCCAGAACAACCGCCAGAATGGCGATAACTTATATGTGTGGAGATAACTTAAAAGTGAGAAGCCATATTCCTGTTCATGGTTTTTTGGATTTACTCCGAAAGTATTAATCTCAGCCTTTTGCCGTTTTGGAACAATATAGAACAAATCTAGAACAACCCAGAACAACCGCCAGAATCGCAATACCTTCAAAGTGCGGTGCCAACTTCCAAACCTGTTTTCACGAATTTTGTTTAAAATAATAGTTTTGCGAACGCGATATTTTGGAACAATATAGAACAAACCTAGAACAACCCAGAACAACCGCCAGAATGGTGATACCATAAATGTGTGGTGATAACTTAAAAGTGAGAAGCCAACTTCCTGTTCATGATTTTTTGGATTTACTCCGAAAGTATTAATCTCAGCCTTTTGCCGTTTTGGAACAGTATAGAACAAACCTAGAACAACTCAGAACAACCGAATTAGAACAACCCAGAACAACCGCCAGAAGGGCGATAACTTAAAAGTGAGAAACCATCTTCCTGTACATGGATTTTTTGGATTTACTCCGAAAGTTTCATTCTCAGCCTTTTGCCGTTTTGGAACAATATAGAACAAACCTAGAACAACCCAGAACAATCGCCAGAATCGCAATACCTTCAAAGTGCGGTGCCAACTTCCAAACATATTTTCGCGATTTTTGTGGAAAATAATAGTTTTTCGAACGCCATATTTTGGAACAATATAGAACAAACCTAGAACAACCCAGAACAACCGCCAGAATCGCAATATCTTAAAAGTGCGGTGCCAACTTCCAAACCTGTTTTCACGAATTTTGTTGAAGATAATAGTATGTCGAACGCGATATTTTGGAACATTATAGAACAACTCTAGAACAACCCAGAACAACCGCCAGAATGGCGATAACTTATATGTGTGGAGATAACTTAAAAGTGAGAAGCCATATTCCTGTTCATGGTTTTTTGGATTTACTCCGAAAGTATTAATCTCAGCCTTTTGCCGTTTTGGAACAATATAGAACAAATCTAGAACAACCCAGAACAACCGCCAGAATCGCAATACCTTCAAAGTGCGGTGCCAACTTCCAAACCTGTTTTCACGAATTTTGTTTAAAATAATAGTTTTGCGAACGCGATATTTTGGAACAATATAGAACAAACCTAGAACAACCCAGAACAACCGCCATAATGGCGATACCATAAATGTGTGGTGATAACTTAAAAGTGAGAAGCCAACTTCCTGTTCATGATTTTTTGGATTTACTCCGAAAGTATTAATCTCAGCCTTTTGCCGTTTTGGAATAGTATAGAACAAACCTAGAACAACTCAGAACAACCGAATTAGAACAACCCAGAACAACCGCCAGAAGGGCGATAACTTAAAAGTGAGAAACCATCTTCCTGTACATGGATTTTTTGGATTTACTCCGAAAGTTTCATTCTCAGCCTTTTGCCGTTTTGGAACAATATAGAACAAACCTAGAACAACCCAGAACAATCGCCAGAATCGCAATACCTTCAAAGTGCGGTGCCAACTTCCAAACATATTTTCGCGATTTTTGTGGAAAATAATAGTTTTTCGAACGCCATATTTTGGAACAATATAGAACAAACCTAGAACAACCCAGAACAACCGCCAGAATCGCAATATCTTAAAAGTGCGGTGCCAACTTCCAAACCTGTTTTCACGAATTTTGTGGAAAATAATAGTATGTCGAACGCGATATTTTGGAACATTATAGAACAACTCTAGAACAACCCAGAACAACCGCCAGAATGGCGATAACTTAAATGTGTGGAGATAACTTAAAAGTGAGAAGCCATATTCCTGTTCATGGTTTTTTGGATTTACTCCGAAAGTATTAATCTCAGCCTTTTGCTGTTTTGGAACAATATAGAACAAACCTAGAACAACCCAGAACAACTACCAGAATCGCAATATCTTAAAAGTGCGGTGCCAACTTCCCGTTCATGTTTTTTTGGATTTACTCCGAAAGTTTCAATCTCAGCCTTTTGCCGTTTTGGAACAATATAGAACAAACCTAGAACAACCTAGAACAACCGCCAGAATCGCAATATCTTAAAAGTGCGGTGCCAACTTCCAAACCTGTTTTCACGAATTTTGTGGAAAATAATAGTTTTTCGAACGCAATATTTTGGAACAATATAGAACAAACCTAGAACAACCCAGAACAACCGCCAGAATCGCGATAACTCAAAAGTGCGGTGCTAGCTCAAAAACTTCTTTTCACGAATTTTGTGGAAAATAATTGTTTTTCGAACGCGATATTTTGGAACAATATAGAACAAACCTAGAACAACCCAGAACAACCGCCAGAATTGCGATACCTCTCAAGTGCGGTGCTAGCTCAAAAATCACGTTTTTTGGATTTTCTCTGAAAGTTTCATTCTCAGCCATATGCCGTTTTGGAACAATGTAGAACAAACCTAGAACAACCTAGAACAACCTTCAAAATTTTTGTAACTTAAAAGTGCGGTGCCAACTTCCCGGAGGTAAGTTTTTGGGAAGTTATTGTAATGGCTAGGATTACTGCCCACTTTATGAATCATTTTCAGTTAGTAGTTTTTATAA
The DNA here is from genome assembly GCA_911387775.1 of Thymelicus sylvestris. Classification (NCBI taxonomy): domain Eukaryota; kingdom Metazoa; phylum Arthropoda; class Insecta; order Lepidoptera; family Hesperiidae; genus Thymelicus; species Thymelicus sylvestris. Next base: position 9,704,489 of record OU426905.1, on the reverse strand, counting down.
TGGCTGTTTTAAATTTTAAAATATAAAAGACCATTATATATTGTGAACATGAGGTGATATTTTGTGGCTTGGCTGGTAATGGATCGGTGATGCCTTTGTCCGTGGATGTCATTGCCTTTCCATTAAGTGGCTATACTCATTAGTCAGCGCAAATAAAACAATAATTTATGAAACATTTTAACTGACTTAATATTATTGGACAAGGTATATGTATATACAGTTTTATAGTTATGTATTAGATACTCAAATACAAATGCAATTAAAAATAAGTGTCGATGCAAAATAACCCTTTGATAAAATAATTTACGTTCGTATTTCGACCGCAGAGCATGAGTCACCATTAATGAATTATTATTTTGGTCTAATTTGGCCTAGATATAATGGACCTAAAGTTACAATACTAGTTCAGTATGATTATACCCTATCTATTCCCCTACATTCAATTTGAATATAAAATAGCATTTACGACTATTCTAACTGTAATAGTAATTTAATTAAACATCAACGTCAATAATATCCGTCCAAATAGAAGCGGAATACAGAATTCCGTGGAGTTATTATCTAACAGGTAAGCTAATTGCTGTAATAATGTAGTTTTTTAAATTAATATTAAGTTACGTGTATATTTATGTTAAACTACTCAAATAAAATAAAGCAAATTCAATTCAATGGACTAACATTATCATTGGGTACCTATAATAATCCATAAGTACTTCTAGTCATAAATTACCAAAACCAATATTTTCAGGGTTCTGTAGCCAAATTGGAACCCCTAAAGTTTGAGGTTAATTATGTGCATAAAATCGTCATTTAATTTTATGAATTTATTTATTAATGGAAGGTGTTGGACATGTGAATAAAATCATAGCATTGGTATATCAAGGTCAGGTTATCTTATAGTGAGTAATAGCCGGTAAGTTACAACTACAGAATCCTAAATGGTCTGATACGCACTTGTCCAATTTTTACATACGAGGTCCATGCCAATCGCAATCTAGGAATACCACTGCGAGTATTTGGAACTCGCAAATTATGATGTACCTATACCAGTTAAATAAATACACTATCAGACCTATCAGAACCTATCCAGCAAAGATTTCTTAGATATTTAGAATACAAGGTGCAATTGAATAGTCTGTTCAATGAAAATTTTGTAGATAGCATCGTCGCTTCCGCTCAATACGAATTTTACAGATTTTTTCTATAAAATAACAGCAAATGTTTCCCTAAACTTTTATATCAATATACTTGAATCAGTTCTTAAAATCGCTGGATTACAATTCGTATAAGTTTTAACAGATCTTTATATTGTATTAGATTAAACCAATATTATCACGCGGTAACGCCGTATTCCCTGAGCGTTTCCTTGTTATTATTATGGTTATTATAGACATCGGCTTAAATGCTTATAAATATCGGATTACTGATATTCACGGATTATGTAATACTAATGCGCTTCTGTTACTCGAAAATAAAATAAATAAATAATACCTAATACCAAATGTGTCCCAAGAAACGTTATTTTGCTACTTTAAGTCCTTATACACATGTTACATATGGAACATAGTTTTCTTTCTCTGCGTCATTTTCTTCACTTTTATAAACGCTTATTTATAAATGCTTACACACGTAGGTTTTCACCTGTGTCGCGGATGGCATAGACGACACATATAACACATCACAATAACACCCATGACCCGAGTACAAATATTTATCTGTCACATAAATATCTTCCCCGGCCGGGAATCGAACTGGGGACCGCTCGCTTCGCAGGCAGGGTCGCTACCAACTAGGCTACAGGGTCATCAGTTCTGAGTGTTGTGAGTTGTAACTATCACTGACTTCTACACAATCCCCATCATATTTCTAAATTGGTGTACATTATTTTGGAGCCTTTGGAAAAAAATATTAGAGTAAATTTTTATGATGCGCGCGCACACCGACAGCCAAAAAGCAACATGAGAAGTAAGTAACGTCAAAGTAGTAAAACTTCACGGGCTTACATACGTAGACACAGATGTTTTTTTAGTAATTAAGTAAAATAATTTTAAGGTATACAATTTCGGTTTTAGTCTATTAGAATAGACTTGAAGAAAAGTCTTGAAAGTTATCTGATGAAATACCCTTTACAATTGACCGACTTCTCACAAAATTAAACAAGAATTAATTGTAAAACAGTTATTATATCCGTGGTCACAATGTTAATTATATTTTTAATAATTATAATGCAGTAAAGGTTCATATACGGAAACCAAATCGATTTGTTCAACAATTTTAATTGGATGGCAGAGTTTAATTGCGAAACGACGCGGCACGCTTTGAGACCCAAGTATGCTTTGTGATATGAAGCGATATTTTAATGATTAAAAATGAAATGTTTATAGATTTAATGGATGGTGAATATTTTATTGTGAAAAGTACTTTACTCGTTTCAGTTTTAAATACTTAATTGATCTCATGGCAGATAATTGCTAAGTGTTTATTTGGACCTAGTTTATGCTTTAAATTGCAATTAACATCATCGCACGTCATCGATCAAGTCATAGATTTGCATCGAAAACACGAAAAACAATTAAATTGATAATTATCAATTCTTCTTCAGCTTTATTTTCAGCAACGATTTTTGTAAGTTTTTGTTAGAAAAATATATACGAAACAAGGTTTTTGTAATTCATGTCTTCAAGGTAAACTGCTAACCGCGTGCAATGAATCGACGGAATTGTTGAACAAAGAACGGTTGCAGTAAAAAATCTCTTGTGCATGACAGATCTAAGTGTACATTGACATTATTTGTATGATTTTTTTTATTTATTTGTTTTTTATTTGTTTTTTTATTTATTCAACTTACATCTAACATTAATATTACAGAACATTTGCAATGCATTAGAGTAGTACGAGTATTATTACATTTTTAAAATATACAGTTTTAGTCACTCGTGCGACATTTTGGATTCCAAAGTGAAGTCGCTCCGACAAACGCAAGTATATGCGACTGTGTAATTAATATAATATTCGCGTTGTGTTGCGGCAATGCAGCGTCAAAATGTCGCAGCATTATTCACATGTGCGTCATTTTGTCGATATTGTCACATCACTGTCGCAAGTGAGAATAGACACTGAAACTCAATTCGACTTACCGGTTCAAATATGACAGTACTGCGGAGAGTGTTAGATTGGATGTGTGCTCATGTGTGAAGCAACAGCGCTTGAACTTTGTTAGACCTTTGCTCACTAGGCAGGAAAAAGCCGATTCAGTTGACTTCCTTATCACATTAATTAATAGGTCAATATACCAAAAGTCTGTGTACGCTGTTTTATCGACAATTTCTTCATATTACTAACTAATTACAATTGTTTACTACTAGTAGCTTAGAACTAGCGAATCCCTCCTGTAAAAATAGCTATCGCTACTCCAGTGTCAAGTAGTGTCTCTTGGGCACCAAATATTGAAGTAAAATTTTTGACAGAAGGAAACGGCTTTGAAGTGTCAAAAGGGAATTCATAATACCGTTTTTCCAGCCAGAAGACAATCATAAGGCAGCGAAGTATCACGTGACCGCTGGCTGGATGGTATTAAGAGTTGGCAATACGAATTTGCAATGCAACCAATTTTACGCCGTAAACTGCCTGGACTTAAGAGTTCATAATCAACCCGAGGTTTTTGCTTAGTTACCTTATTATCCCTAGAACCTAACGATTCGTGTTACGACTGGGCGATTGAGAGCTAGTTCATTATTTCTTATTACATATTTCTTGGTCGTCAACGCCTCGGTTATGCGTTTGATGTTGCTGGTGTCCATGGGTGACGATAACCCGTGGATCGCCAGTTCGTTTGTTGACTTTTTACATAAAAAGGGGTCAGTTTCAGTATTCTAAAATCATCCGGCCGTCCCAATAAAACACATACCGACCACTTTCAACGTACTTAATTATAATAACAATTGTACTTTTATGGCATAAAAATTTGGCTGCGAATAAAGTACACGTGACCACGTGAGCCAAGTCAAGAAATTCCTGGAATAAGCTTAAAATGGAATCTGAGGCAAGGTGAAACCTAACAAATTCGAAGATATTGTACTGTTTTCTTGGATGTAAATATAGTGGTCGATCGATTGATATCTTAGGAGATATCCGTAACACCACAATTCAGTCCTGACCACGATCCATAATATGTAACCGTACCTAAATATCGCAGTACAAATACGTATCAAGAGAACTCGCATCATAACAAAATGTGTTTAGTCCACGATGATTTACGTTGAAAACCATTTATTGATGTATGTGGTCTTTTTTTGTCCCAACGCGCATTGCAAATGTACATTGTACGTTCCTTTTTTAGTACAAAAGCCCAGTTGGATGTCATTAGCGTTATTTACGCTCGTGTCGTGGTACGACAGTACGTGACTGCGGCTCAGACCCACGTTTCGAAGTTGGTGTCATTGATTGCCATTCAGGTGCCACTGCTAAGCGATCTTATCCCGCTTTGTGGTTACTGATTCCAGTCAGCGTCTTCGCGTCAGACAATTTAGGGATTACACGCTAATCGCTTTGAATTTGGATTGAAATGTTTCGATGATCATTCAATTGATGGTTGTAATAAAAACTGAAAAAAATTGAATCGTGCTCAAAAATAAACATAAAACTGAATAATAACTAAACATAAAATGTGAGTAATTGCTAAATCAAAAAATAATTTAAGGAAAACTTAATTAATTTACTTAAAATATTATATGTAATGCGGCATGTTAGAAAATAAGTTTACTTTAGTATCTTAATAGCGTATAGGTACGAGTACATATGGATTTATTGGACTTATCTATGAGTAGCAGCGTAGATAAACGTTCGCTTAGAGTATATATTATTAGTATATATACTCTAAGGTTCGCTCAGAGCATATTACTAATAATATATACTCTAAGAGCGTTTGTTTCGATAAAATTCACAAACCACCATTACATTAAATGTAATGGTAATGAAATAAACTGAAACCTTTCTAGTGAACTACAAATGAAAGTTACATGACGATAATCATTAAATTTATTGAAATAATCTGACATCGACCCTTTTCAATAATATGGGAATTATGCGAATCGGTGAACAATTTAATCGAGATTTAAAACTTTCATAATTTAACAGAAATAAAGCCTGAGTTTTATTAAATTGTGATCATGTTTGTGCGGATTTGACTACATCATCATGTTATATCAGGGTGTCTATCTAATGCAGATAGTAAGCCCTAAATAATAAAATAAAGCACACGTTCAAAGATTTTGTGGCGCTGTAAACGCGCCATATTATCATATTCTCCATACGTATTGGAATTTACGAAACTGATGATTTGAATTTTTAATACAATAAAAAACAATGTTTGGTAATATGGAAGGTTCTCTAACTCCATGATAATTAATAAGGATTACTGAGCTACTATACCGTTTTGTCAATACTCTCAAAATAATAATAAAAAATTGGGGTTCAAAGGTGAAGAAATAAATTTCCCTGAAATACTTCAAAATTTTCTCCACTTAAATATTTCTTTTTTCGACTAGTCTGTGGTCTCTCACTCGTATTCCTCTGACTATTGTATCTACGAATATACGGTTTTGTTATTTGACAAGTGATCAGATATTTATTAATTGAATATTACTTTCCTATTATTTTAACAATCATGTTTTTGTCATAATTTACCTCTTTAAACAGTGAAGGAAAACATCGTGACTTTCGCATTGTTTTCCATACAAAAGACGAGAATAACAACAACCGTTTTATAAGAAGAGAACGACAACCCGTATGTATTGTATACCCGTAAGTAGGGCCTACAAGGCCCTGATAAATTCTTTACACCGTATCAAATTTGCAACCGGATTGTCGATTTATACGGGCAATCCTGAACCCCTGATTCATCAATCTTGTGGCATTAGCGGGTTGTCTAGATAGAGTCTGCCAGCACTATCCCTAGTGACCTGAACAAATGCAGGTGCCGCCTAATTACCCACGTGGGTAAACGAGAGGCAAATAGAGAAACCGGAGGGTCAGAAAAGAATAAAAGCTGTGGAGAAGTCAATCCGTCACTGTCGGTCTTGGTAATCTTATAAAGAGAGTGATAAATCCGCGAGAGGCGTTGACTCTGCCGTGATGTTTGCGTTTCCTATTAATAAATAGGGGTTGACGTACATCGTATTGCACGACAAATACGTTTTCTTGTCACGCATTTGTTTCCGTTTTCGTGAAGATATATAGCAGATTTACAACTGGAAAAAAAGGCGTAATTATGTTCGGTTGTAATCGCATGTTTTGTGACCAATGACACATACATTACCTACTGGTATTACCAAGTGGTAAGGACAGGACGAATGTGCGCTCAAAACGTGGCTCTCAAATTGACCTTGGCACCAAACGATTCAGACCACTCTCGATATTATCGTAAATGTCAAATCTGTCTGGTGGATTAGTGATTCGACTATAGCCGATTAGGCCAGAGGATATGCCATGAGCTGGAAGCTTGCATAATGCCAAAATTTGAGTTTGGCAGCCAAACCCTATCTAGCAAGTAAACTTTTATTGCCTACCCTCACGTCTCCCCCCTCTTATTTATTATTATTTCATTTATACACATTACCGACTACGCATGTACAGATTGCCTAGATTGATATCAACTGAACGTTTTGGGTATTTTATACATTGCCTAGGTATTTTGTAGAATACCCAACTATACAGATTGCCTACATTTTCAGATTGGTAACATATCTAAGTGATTGTCAAAACAATTAGTATATTATAGTATTTTAGAAAATCTCATGCTTTTCTTTTTACCAGGAGAATAATGCAAATTCAACTTCATTGCCTAAGTGATTGTCAACAAAAGTTAATGTGTTATCAGATCTGAAGCTTTTATATCTAGATTTTCCATTTCATCCTTTCATACTTCCATTTTCACCCTCAACCTCATTCTAACAAGCTAACAGCCTCATTACGAAACCAGAGTAAACTATCTAACTGAAATGGTATGCATTATGGAGTTAATGTGCATTTGGTTAACGATTTCGGGTCAGTTATCGATATGAACTTTAACCGATATGTAATTCTGTTGCAGTTTTAACTAGATTAAATTTTAATGAAATGCAGTGATATCAGAATGGTTGCATTTCTGCTTTTGAAAATGTCTTACTATTTTCTGAAAATACTATTTCTGCAGTAGTGTTGTGTGGAAATAGTACAACTTTTGTATTGGCACTTTGATAATTTTATCATTTTGCTGCCAAAGCTTTCTAAATAACACTTAAAAATTAAGGTTCTAAGTTGAGTGTCTTCTTCCAACATAATACCTATCAGTGTTAGGGATAGTAATATAGAAAACAATGCAAGGCCTCTTGTAGAAGAGAGACCCAAGCTCACTAGTGGGCCAATATAATGGGATGATGCCAAGTACTACATATTTAAAGTAACACAGTACCTGATAAATTCTCAAAAATCGTTTTGAAATGTCACGATCAGAATTGAAATTATTATGTCGAAGATTTCAAAGTAAAATTTAACGAAATAGACTCTGGTGAACAAATTGAAGTATTTTGTTAAGGTGCTTGTTTTACATCGGCTGGAAGCGAATTGGAGCAATATTAAAATAATATACTTACAATTAGTAAAGATTTATTTTTACCTGACTGCGCGACGCAAAGAAGGGTAATTGGTTTATCAGTCTATAAATGTTTGTTCCTATGTGGCGTTGTAGAAAAAAAACGCGCTGACGGATTTTGATGATTCTTACGTCAATCGATTCCTCATAACCTTGCAAGTACTTTATAAGACATGACAATAATCAAAATTAATCACAACGACAACCAAACGTCATATTGTCAAAATAAAAAAACATATCGTCGAACTAAGTCAACTGGGATATCGTTGAATAGGTCATTAAATTTTTATAAGTTCCTTTCAATATTTTACATTTTAAGTAACAGTTTAGGATATATAACGATTTAAAGTTGTTTAAATTGCTTTATTTGCATTGAGGCTATATGACTTTATACGGCCAAAAAATATTTTATCGCTTTTCGGTGCCAAAGAAACAATTAAGTAAATTGAGTAATTTGAAACGCGAAGCTTTCCCGACGACATACTCGTTAGAAATATGTATTGCAAATCAGATTACGAAAGCCATGCCAACCGTGATAGAGCCTCCGCATACAATAATAAATTCAAAGATAAGATTTGGCATTATGCATTATGTCACTACATGTGTATATTCTATTCTTCGTTGATTAATATTAATTCAGTTTACTTTTACGTATCAGTGTTACTAGAATTAAGTTATTGTAGCGTTTAGTAACATTTCACATAAAAATAATAGTCCACGTTAGTCTCTTGCATTAAAATTACAAACTATTACACATGGGACACTAATACCTACTATTAATATTATTATTAATTGAGAACTATTAGACATGCGGTTCTTCAAAAAGGTGTAAAAAGAGTTCTCCTTTAGGGCCGACGACGCATTGGCGATTCCTCTGGTATTGTTCAAGTCCATAGGCGCCGGTGACCACTTACCATCAGGTGACCCGTCTGCTATTTCGTCAGCCCCTCAGGCTATAAAAAAATTGATATTTATGAAGCAGATTGTTTGTGATAATAAATATACGAATTCATAATTAAAATTTTTGCACAAATTACCTTTTAATTAATGCTTTTAATTAATTAATGCGTTTATCAGTAAAAAATAAAGTATTATGTTGACATAATACAATGAAGAAGTAAAAATCCATATAAATATTCAAATCTTACACATAAAAAGAAAAATCTTTTCCATTTCCCATTCATCACCAACTTTGTTTAGTAAGCGCTAGAATGTAAATTTTCTTGAAATGAACCGTGGATACTTTTTCAATTTCATAAATACGTAGGTAATTTCAACTTCACAACAACAGCTTTTCAAAATTTAATAGGAATGCAGGATGAGAATTTTGTATCGGAACAATCGATCCAGTAGGGTGTCAAAACAGCCATTCATCACTGTTATCTCATCCCTACACCCGCATTGTCTGGCCAAGTGTATTCGACTTTGTATATAGCCTAAGATATTTGTATACATGTATCCTGTATATACCTACTTAATAGATTTTTTATTACAGACAGCAGTAATTGTTGCTATACATACTTATACGTATCTATAAATTTTTTAAACTCTGGATGAATTGTAAAATATCAAGTGTTACACAGATGAAGTCATTTGAAATTGCCCAACATTTAGAGGTTAAGATTCTTAAAAACTTTGCACGCGTACTTTAATTATGAAGATTTCGAAGCACTTGACCAAATACAGTTTAGTTTTATCATGGCTACTTATAATCCCTACTAATATTATAAATGTGAAAGTGTGTTTGTTTGTTTGTTTGTCCGGCTATCACGTCGCAACGAAGCTGTTATATGGTATAGTTTTTGTGTGTGGAGATAGTGAGGAGAGTGGAGAGTAACGTAGGCTACTTTTTACCGCGGTAAAACATCCCTATGGGCCGGGGAGATCGATATTTTGTTAGTTGCTAGATATTTAGTTCCAGATTTTGTTAATAGATGGCGTTCATAAAATTCATTTGCAAGTTCTCAATCACGCTATCAAATGATACATGTACCTAAATTACTTAAGTCATAGGCAACTAAATCTACCTAAGTACCTAATAGTAAGTAGGATTTATAAAAAATCTATCTCTACCGCGGGGCGCGGGCGAAGCTGCGGGCAAAAGCTAGTAATTACAAAAACTATTTGCTTTTTCTACAAAGTAATAATAATAATAAAGTGTTTAATATTTACTGTCAACAATTTTAGGTTTGTGTCTATCTTCGATATTCATTTATAATTCTGATCCATTACTTTGGACAGGCAGAAAAGTGCGCGGCATTTATTGAATTCTTCATTAAAATTCATTTTACATTTCACGGCTTTGAAATATTGAAGGAGGGAGAAAATTGAGCCACACTGATGGATTTTCGAATGAAAGTTATAAATATTTTCCCTCTTAATTAAGTGTTTATTATGGGTATGGAATGAATTCTAAACTGATAACTAAGATCTCAGAAACTGTCAAGATTATTTTATAAAAACTTGTCATCGATCTATTCATTATTTAGTTTCTATTCTTGAGATCTATTCGTAATTGACGACCCTGTAGTCTAGTTAGTAGCGACCTTGCCTGCGAAGCGAAGGGTCCCGGGTTCGATTCCCGGTCGAGGCAAACATTATTGTGAAATATAAATATTTGTACTCGGGTCATGGGTGTTATTGTGACGTGTTATAGGTATATGTCTTCCATGCCACCCGCGACACAGGTAATAACCTACTGCGAGGGTACGAGTGTGTTAGCGTTTAAAAAAAATACGGATTCCTTATTTACGATATACGTTCCTGAAGGACACCGACTCTATATTTGGAACAGATTTTAACTCATGCCTTCCATTAGTTTCGGAGTAAATCAAAATTAATTGCTAGACAATCTCAGTTAGTTTCCCGTATTTTCATCGGATGTATGAATTAAAAATTTAGACAATAAAGTCCATTTTGAAGTCAATTAAAAGAGCCGCGTTTGATTATTTAAAGCAGGGAATATGGAGGCAAAATTCGTTAGGACGGCTCGCTATACAAACAAAGAGCCTTAATTACTAAAACGTCCTACTGAAATATTTTCCGCAAAAGTTTCAAGCAAGGATAAATAATAATATTTGACTGGGACGTCCTGTTATCTTAAAGTTTTTGTATGGGCTTTTTGCTGAAAGACATTACTTGTATTTATTTGGCGTTAAAAATTAACAAATTTTGTATTAATACAGTACATAATGTTCTAAAATCCCTTATACAATTTTTTATTTAAATACAATATGTTATTTTATACGCAGTTTAAAAGGCCTATCTGAAAATCTTAAAAATTAGATACATTGCTTCAATAAATAATTAAATACCCAAAACAATAGCTGTTATGCTAAATATATTCTATGTAGGTACAAATATCGATCAGGTGCAATTTTAGTGTATTATAGGCATGACAAGAAGCTTCGAAACAAATAGCTGAAAACTAGTTAGGCATAATGATTTTGTTACGAGTATTTGTAGTTACTGTTTTTTTTTCTCCTCTTTTTCTCTTCTTCTATTCTTCTATTTCTCCTCTTCTATATTAATAAGGGTATATTTTAAGAACTTATAGAAGCAAAATGGTGTTATAAATTTTGTTATTATAGTAGGTACATTATAAACAAATTTGTATTAAATTACTTATAGGATTCTTAATCTGAATTACCTGCTAATAAAAACAATTCTTACGCCGTGCTTTTATATCCGTGTTTTATTATCTCGAAGCTACAACTAACATACAGTTTTTGCAAACACTCGCATCAAATTTTAATCTTCTACACATCCAACGAGAGTTCAGATATATTTTTATTTTTTTGGTAAAACAGTTTTCAAATTTATGACACTTGACTCTTCTAGTGGAGGCCCGTGGGGCTTAACCTGAAATGGACGCGGCCAGCGAGGAAAATATATTTCCAAGTTTACTGGACCATAAATAACCATGGACTGACAGCGCGATGATAAACTTGTAGCCGAGTTCATCTTTCCCGAATATCAAGGCCTACAATGGCTGTTTTCACTTTCCTGATTTTAGCTTCGTCATCTCTTGGACATTTATTGTGAGTAATTACTGTAATTAGTGTTGAATAGGAAGCGGAGTGTGTTAGTGTTATTATCATTTCACTACCCTATCGTGGTGTAGCGTTTATTTATTTGAAATTTATGGATGGATTAGAGGAAGATGACTTAATTTATTTAAAACGTATAATTATATACCTACCTAACTACCGTTTATTTTATTTTTGTTACAGCAAACAACAAGACAATTACATTAACGTTATGCGTAAACTTAAAACTTAACGTTATCTTAATTGTAATGTGGCCAAGCTGACTTTGAAAGTTTGAACAAATAATTACATAGAATTGATATTATGATACTCTAACGCTATCAGCCTTTGTTAAAATTGATTAGATGTTTTATAGCCCGAAGCAGCCTTTGAGTGATATCCGTCAGTCACCAAGTCATCATCACATGATTTTATGGAAATTCTATTGAGCAATACTTAATTAGAAAAACTTTGTTTTAAAATAAAGGTCAACAACATTCTAGAAAGAATAGCATTTGAAACAAAGTTTTCAATGAAACCATAAATTTCCCAAGTTTTTATTCAACACTGTACTTATATTTGCAGCGCCAGGAGCGGGGTCCATTGAAAATTTGCACTAAATACTGTTTTCAAGGAAACTTCCTTTGTCCCCACACTCTTTGTTTACTCCGTGATTGTGAACGAACAATACAAAAAGGTTTGAATTCCGCTAACAACCTAAGCTAGTCGAAGTTTTAATTGCTTCCGAATAAGTCCACACCTACTGGTTTCGAAACTGAGTACAATTCCTTGAAGCAAATTCAACTCAGGTTATGGCGAGAACAAGTAATAAACAGCTGGTTCACGGTTTCAATCCACTCGTTTTGATTACAATCCAAATTGATATCAAACTCTCCAATCATAACAACTGTTTGACTTAATGTACAACAACCAGCTGAGAGAGATATTATTATTTATGTGTATTATAAAATATTTGTATACGGGTCTTGAGTGTTATAGTGATATCTTTTTTGTATTGTAAATGCCACACATTTTGTGTGAATTATTATTCTTATTTATATGGTTAAAGTTTTTGTAAAATTTTACTTTCGTAAAGTCGAAATAAAATAATTTGACTTTGCTGCGGCTGATTTGTTTTGCTTATTTGGAGATGTTGAAGAGTATAACTGTAAATTGGTATTTGTTTTTAAATAGTCTTTTTAGTTTTTTTTTATTTTTTTACTTCTACTAAGTACCTATGTGTCCCAGCACACATTTTTTTCTCATGTAGGTACACACGGGTCGAGGGGAACACTGAAAAATCACGTGAGAGCTGTAGGCGAGAGCGGATATGTTACCCTGGCTACTGGTGTCGCAATGAGCTATACAAGTAACATGTATATTTCTAAATGCCTACTATATACTTGTGAACTTAAGTATTACAGCTATCATATTAACCCTTAGAGCCGACATCCAGCGCTTGTGAGATTAAACTCATTTGCTTAAAAGGTCAGATTGTCTACAAGGTGCGCTCGAATAACAAAGAGATTAAAAACAAAACTTTTTCTACTATTTACAGGAAACGGTGCATAAAACTATTCTTGTTCGTTGTAAAAAGCAACATTGTTTTTGCATACACCTTTTAATTAATCGTTTCCAAAGAAACTTTTTACCTAAATATATATCCGACAAATCTGCTTTTTAACCGACTTCAAAAAAAGAGGAGGTTCTCAATTCGACTGTTTTTTTTTATGTTTCTTGCCTCAGGACTTTCGACTGGGTGAAACAATTTTGGTGACTCTTTTTTAATTAAAAGCAGGTGCATAAAGCTTGTAATATGGTCCCACATAAATTTGAACAAGATCTGAAAAGTAGTTTTTGAGTAATTTTGAAGTCTGTTATTTTTTGTTAGTAAAAATTATTATAACACATGCGCTGACCTATTCTTCTACATTATTAAACTTGAACTCTTACCGTAATCTTTTTCTTTAAAGTGACCCTATTCTAATACCGAATAAACAAAGTTAGTTGACAGTATTTCCTTTACAAAGCAATTTGAAATAACCGTAAGTTCAGTTTGAACTAAATCGCGCAACTCACAGTATACACGTTCAAGCAATTAACAAATCCGCTTACGAAGAAAACCGTTCAGACAAATTTACAATAGAAAATTTCTATTACGAAACGCTAAGTCTCTAAATGAGGTGAAATTTTGTCTCGTTTCAGCTTGCCAAAAGTAAAAGGGTGCGGGGAGAAAACTGGAAAAATCCATACATATGGCACGTTGGCGAGATCGTAGCTACTTACAGCAGGTTAGAACAGCTGCGCCGAATTCTCACATTCAAGAAGAAATACGACGTGCCTTATTAGTTCATTTATGTTCCTGGGCTCCATTCTGTCAATGAGCTGTAACAGGGCTAATATTTACCTTTCCTCATCGACTTACACCGTTACATACTTCGTCTGCAAGCGTTCTTTACTTTATGGAGGTCATACACGATCAAGTGTACTTAATCAAGCGTCAAGCGGAATTGACGCGGCATCCAGTATACTTGATCGTGTATGGCCACGGTATAGCTACCTGGCCGTATATCTATCTCATGCGCACTGGATAGCACGTCAAGTCAAACTGCAAATTTGACAAGTCAAACTGCAGACTTGATGAAGTACACTTGACTGTGTAAGGCCTGAATTATGTTTTCCATTTTCCACTTGCCAAGTTCAGTAGCAAAGTGTTAAGAATGGATTTCTGGAATTTTTCGACTAATACCAGGAAGTGTTAGTGTCTTTCTTCGGTCGTCATTTCTTTTCCTATGTATCTTAGTTAATTTTCCCAGGATAATTTACTGCAGCAATTCGCACTTATCACTGTTTCTTCGATGTGACCCAAATAACGCAAATTTATTTACTTCATGGTACATATTACACGCACTAATAAAATCTTTAACCAGTTTTAAATAGAACGACTCGTATTTGACTCGTAAATAATATTCCCGTATATTCTCTACGTAGTGTGAAATGAAGTACCTCATTTGTAAGTGTCAATGGCCCCAACATCCTACAAAACGATCAGGATTGCTTTCCGTGGCGGAATTAACAAGTTCGCTGCAATCTGCAATCGAGTCGTACTAAAATTAAATCACTAAGGATACATGCTAAAAAAACTATCTAGCATAGCTGTATTTATAAACAATCCTACTAATGTTCGGAGGTTTTTCTTTTTATCACGCGCTGACCGGATTAAGACTAAACTTCACTTTAGAACCGTCCAGGGTAATAAAATACGTTAAATACTATCCCGGATGTATGTTCCTCTGAGATGATATATGATTATTGTTAGTGAATTCATTTTGTAAAACCAGTCTTCTGCGGGCAAAGCCACGTGCAGAAACTAGTTAATTAATAGTTAATTAATTATTAATGTTCACACACTCGCCGCTTTGCACTAGAATTGGCTATTAGACAATTTTTGGAAAAATATTTTAAAATTTTCGTAGTTTTATTTTATACCTCTTACAATATTTATTTTTCTCATAAAAGTGTTATTTAGTAGGAAAAAAATAACTTTTAATCCATTAATTTTAAATTCGCGCGAAAATAGTCCGCCATCTGTCACTTGCTGGCTATGACGTCACATTTCAATCAACAAAAATTTACGCTCTAACTCTGAAGATATTTTAAGTGAATAACTTACACCTTTTTCACTGGAATTGTAAAAATGACAAGCTACAAGACGTGTGCAGTGCCTATAGTAGAAGTACTACAATTAAACCTGACAAATTGTTTATACCTACACGTTTCTAAATGCCCTCAACGTCGAAAGCAGTGGTTACAATTATTAGCACGTCGAGACCCAGAGTTAACATCTGTTATATCAGCAATATTCTTTTGTGAAGACCACTTTGATGTAAGTATTTAGAAGAAATCAACTTAGCCTCTGATTTACTAAAAAAACAAATTAAACCTAACCTAATATTGTTCATAAACATAACTTATAAGTAATTTAAAATTATTAGTAATATGGTGTCGTTAAGGGGACGTTGAGGAAAAACTTACAAAAAAATCCCCCGGTGACCACTTAGCAAGACTGACGAATTTTACTTTATTAATTTCAGTACTTACAAGGAGGTTTTTGCATTCCGAAACTCGGTAAATATAATATAAATGAATCAACTTGAGGCAAATTCGCACTGTCAGCTTTTGTATAGCCTGACTCCATTTTACAAAACCTCTCAAAAGCAGAAATCAAAATATATCTTATTAATTTTCTCAGTACAATTGCACAGTGCACACGATATAGTTAGTAGTACACGACGCTTATTTTTTGAATTGTGACGTCATAACATGCTCAATCATGGCCGCCCGCGTTTCGGTTCTCCTATCCACAGGTAAAAAAACTCAAATCTATTTTTCAAAAGTAAAAATATTTACAATTTATTTTCATGCAAGAAACGTATTGTATAATTATATTGTTAAACATTAAGCAACCATATTTAACACATTTCATATTTTACCGCGATAACTGTCAAATAGCCAATTAGGTTGGTTGTGATAGGGAGAAGGACTGAAATACTAATAAAAACATCTTCGATTTGAAGATATATATTTATATTTAACCGTCTCATAAATAGTTCAGCCTAAAATTCAATATGCCAGCCTTCCCTCAGTTAGTTTTTTACAGTATTAACTAGACTACAAGATCAAATCTGTATACAACATCTATAGTCCCTAAGCATTAAAATATAAACAGTATTTTTCGCCTCTTGGCTTATACCTAAGCAAGATTTATGCGATCAACGCACAGCAAATCAAGAGTAACTCTAAGCTCTAGCAGGTCGGCCATAAACGTCGAATCAGCGCGATATAACGTCGACAAACGATGCAGCCACTCGATTTACACAGAACAAAGAAACACTCTCTCCTACTTTTCTTTTGTGGAACGAATCGACGACAGTTCGCACTCTATTACGAAGCCTTCATTCGCTCAAATGAGCCGCTTAATTTATCGTTCCTTCATTAAACTGCTTAAGTTGGAACGCTAGATTGTTTAGCTTTATCTATATATATAAAAATGGATGTTGCTAAGCGCTAAACTCGAGAACGGCTCGACCGATTTGGCTGAAATTTTTTTTGTATATTCCTTGGAGTCCACGGAAGGTTTTTATAATATTAAAAAAAAAAAAAATAAAAAAAAAAAAAAAAAAAAAAAAAAAAAAAAAATTTGCGCGGACAATACTAAAACAATACTTTTCTTTTCACATGCATGTATAGTAGATGGTAAATATTCGAAATGATATCCACGGGAATTAGTAGCAGAAACAATTAGGTACCGGGAACAAGGGCTAACCGCTATATCGTCGCCGATCAACTGCAGATAAAAGAAGATCAACAGTTGTAAAAGTAAATCAACTAAAAATCGAAATTGATAATCGTTGGATTGTTCCTTATTCACCAATCCTATCAAAGACTTTCAAGGCGCACATCAATGTTGAATCTTGCCATTCCGTAAAATCTATAAAATACATTTGCAAATATGTAACAAAAGGAAGTGATATGGCTGTGATTGGAGTTAGTGCTGAGATTTCTGTTGATGAAGTAAACCAATACCAAATGGGCCGTTAAGTTAGTATTAATGAAGCAATTTCCCGCATTTTTTCTCTTCCCATTCATGAAAGATACCCCACTGTAATTAAGCAGTCAACTTAGAAATTGCCCAAAGAGTTTAATTCACTGCACAGAACGTACAACGAATTATTCAACCACTATATACAACCTTGACCAGTTTTTTTGGTATGTGTCAGAATGATGATTTTGCCCGAACACTGCTACTTAGCAGCGTTTGCAGCTGTTAGAAAATGATTCCCATTGGGATCAAACCTCAAATGATGCTGTAATTTCTTTTAAACCTCAGCAAATACGTACATTGTTTTCTATAATTATATCGATATGCTTCCCGTCAAACCCAATTGATTTATGAATCAAATACAAAGATGATATATGTGACGATATCTTTCATCAGATGCGCACTAGAAAAGGGAATATACATTAACAATACACAGAAAAAATTTACAACGAGGCATTGATAATAGTTGAGGACATGTGCTTGATGATGTCAAACAAAGTATCGTCTCAATTAGGCATGGCCGTGCCTAATCGCCCAATGCACGACGTTGCTTTAAGGGAATCAGAATAAATGTTCCGCTGTTGAACCAACAACAAAAATTTGTAAATGATGGAACTGGAGGAATTTACTATTTGGATGCTCCAGGTGGTACATCTTCATCTAGCAACTCATTGACCTTGGTAATGGCAAAATCTCTGTTAATGATTCGACTGGCTGCATTATATTTTTGTCAGCAATCAAGCTCATACAAAACGTGTTCCCAAACGTCTCTCAAAATTACAAAGATCATTTGTGGCTGAGCGTTCGTGCTATATTAGCTGCCAAAATTACGGATGTAACTGAAATAAACTTCAAAATTCAAAATGAAATTGCCGGTAAATTAAAGACATACAAATTTCACATACACTATAGTTGAATGATGTATGTGTATGTGAACTGTATGTGAACTGATGATCGTTAAATTTTCCGGGATTGACACCTCATAATCTTCAATGAAAAGTAGGATCGGTAGTCATAATGTTAAGAAATAGTAAATATTAACTTATTTTTGTAAGTAATCGTTGTTTATTGTTGAGGTTTAGGTATTGTTAACTTTTGACAGAACGAAGTCTGTCGGGGCAGCTAGTACAAAATAAAATTGTTGGCAGTTTTAGAAATAGCCTTCTACGTTATGCTACGTATTTTATTAAGATTAATAGAATATTGTGTTACTTGTTTTATATTTCAGTGTTCTTATTGTAATTATAATGTCTGTTCTAGTTAATTTCGTAAAATAGACTAAGACTTTAATTCTGATCGTAATTTTAATGATTAAGCGTAAAGTAACGTTGTTATTAAGATTTTAAGGAAAATATGCAAAAGTCTCGTATTCGTCGTGTTGTAAACTCATTTAGCATCACTTATCAAGTCATAATCTTATCTTATAACAAACGAGTAACCGCCCTCGCTTTGCTTCGGTTGTCTTATTTTTTTACACCTTATGTTACATTATTGGAGTTTTATTAAGGATCCCTATTTTTTGAAAAATATGATATAGCCTATGTAACACGTAGATAGTGTAGCTTCCCAACAGTGAAAGAATTTTTTAAATCGGTTTAGTAGTTTCGGAGCCTATTCAATGCAAACAATCAAATCTTTCCTCTTTATATAGTAGTAACTATAGATATAGGTACATGTATAATGAAATGAAATGAAATGAAATGAAATAAAATAACTTTATTTGTTGAAATGTGGTTATACAGTTGGTCAAGTATTATACAATCTATCTCACATTTGCCATATTATGGCGTACAAATAGTTTTAGTATTAAGGTAAATTTACATTATTTATATTATTATTATATTTTAAATGAGAACCTTATGTTATTTATACATAATACATTATTTACATCATATTATAACAAATTTCAATATCAAATGTCTAGGGCGAATAACAATAATTTAAAATCTTTATATAAATTATATACTTACAAATAACCCTCAAATATTTTCTACATAACACTCGATACCGAGGAACTTTCATTTGCATGTTGTGAAGGGGAAACTGAATAATATATCAACATGTTCTAGACCTACGTCTCGCTCATGTCACTTGCCAAAACTTGTGATGTCTTTAGCCAACAAACCCAAGTTAATGGGTTAATATTGATGCGTGTCTCTGACATTTCCTTACTTAGTGACCCCTCGAAACAGGATTTTAGGTCAGGAATATTTTTTAAGTAGGTACCTGTCTTATAACAACTTTGAAAGGAAAATCTGCTGTTACTGACATTTTATTAAAAACTATGTAATTATGTAATAAGTTATTCAGACCGCCCTAATCACTTTGTGTGACTTTATTGCATTCTATTTTGTCCAGAAGAGAGTGTGACGAATAGAGAGTTAGTGCAAAGACTTATAAAATTTCATTCACTTCTTTCACTCAAGGATGGATGAGGTTGTATTGGGGCGACATAGAATACTGACTCTAGACGGCCATGGTGGCAAACAAAGGTGGCTTCGCGTAAGATTTATATAGTTAATATTGTTTTTTAGCATGTAATATTCACATCTTGCGAGATGAAGTAGTTTCATAAATTCATTTGGTTCCGCTGACAATAATTATTGTGATTTGATACTACGTCCAAGGTTAGATCCAATCCCGGGAACTCCTCAGCAGTCAACAGCACAACCACAAAATTTTATAAGAAAGATTCTTTTTAAATATAGTTTCAAATTTTAACAATTAATAAGTTGCATAAAAAATATAATTTATCCAAAATAGCAATACAGAAACATCATTCCTTCCTTTATTTTTGTCATTAGTCAACCAAACCTTAGATGAGTTGTCAGCGAGATTAACTGTAGGGAAAAAGGTCTTCCATTCTATTTTCCGCTCAGACAGACATTAAGTATCGTTTTTTGGGGAGAAAATTAAAATAGGCTGTTCCTAGGCAATCTAAAACCATCTTTTTTGTCTACTTTTACGTCAGAATAGCTTAAAAACCCCCGCTGCTAAAAGAGATATTTTATAAGTTTTACGTGACTATCTTTGGCGGTGTGCTGTGCAAGTAAGTGTATCAAAGTGTGTGACCGATTCTGATGCAATTTGGTAATAATAAAAGGGTCTAGGGTTTCTTAAATTCTTTACATTACACATAGAAATTATAATTTGAAGGACTTGTAGCCTAGTTGGTAGCGACCCTGCGTTTATTAATTTATTATTATCCTCTTAAACATGTGTCACTAAAAACGCAATACGTTGCATTGTAGAATGTTCGCAAAGGTAATAGTTCTTTCCCCTCTACATAAAACTCATTTATTGCTGCACTACGTAAGATCACACGTCTAGAATTGGAACCGGATTTCGGCGTGAAGTTATGTCTTCGGAATTCGATATTCCCGATTGACGTAATTGGAAGCTTAGGGGAATTTATTTTCAATTTCCTATGATATGTGGCAACCGCCTTTATAGTACAATGCCAGAATTTTTAATTGCACTTTTTTTCAACTAGAACTTGTCTTTCCGAAGCATACAGAAAGGTTGAAATTATACTGAATTAGGTTGGCGTGAACCGTTTGGTCCTAATAGTTATATTAACTGACTCCGCAGACTTTGCAGCATTTGAATTTCAATTAGTTACTCCAGTTCTATTTTTTTATATATCATTAGTAAACGCTTTTTATATAGAATAACTTTTGCTATGACGGCGTTTCTTCTGTTCTATCTTACAAGGGAATTAACTAAACACAATAAAAATCATTGAAATTGTTTAAGGATACAGACATGGTTGAATACTTGTTGTAAAATGTGACCTATAAAATATTTTATCACCTTTCAGCAGCCGCTCTCTAAGCGGTCCCTGTAGTTACTGTAGCGCCCCTGATGTTTTGATTATTCATGTGTCATGGATGACCATCACGGGACTTATTTGCTCGTTTGTTGGCAATTACCATTTAAAAAAACCGAGCAAGTGCGTCAGGCCACGCGCAATGTAGGGTTCCGAAGTAGTAAGTTTATCGACCATTAGGTACTCATTAACTACTTATGCTAACATAGCCGTGATAGTTTCCTTTGTAAATTTATCACATTATTACTCTATTTTTGAGATTTTTTTCACTTGTTCAACTCCAACCGTTTAGCCGGCAGGGGTCCCCCACTTGAATCTAAATTAGCAATGTAAAGGCAAATATTTCCCGAACGGACCACTAATTCTCAAAAATGCCATAAAAAGACCCATAATATTTTTGAAAGACCTTTTCAACGATACCCCACACTTTAGGATTCGCGGCGAATAAAAAATTCATCCACACGTTACCTGTAGAGGAGGTACCCTGAAATAAAATGTTTTTCAGTATTTTATTCTACGATTCTGAAGTTTTAATAAATATGTACATATATCCATGCCAAATTACAGCTTTCTAGCAGGGTCTCAACGCTTTGCTTCGGGCAGGCAGACGGACAGACGGACGGACAGACAGACGGACATGACGAATCTATACCTATTGGGTTCTGATTTTACTTCGGAACCCTAATAAGGTTTAAAACATGTAATCTCATTGCAAATCTTCCTTTTTAATCTTTTTTTGCTTTTTTATCTTAAATCTATTCCGAAAAAAAAACTAGAAAAACAAATTCTATTCTAAGTAGTTCTCCGTATCTTTCCATTCAACGTTCGGCCCAACTTTGTTTCCTAAGTACGATACTTTGTACGCTTTTTGTCAAAGTCAGTGACCCCAGCCTTAGAAACTGTGAAACCGCTGAATCACAAAGTCGGAACAGAACACTGTGGTCTAACATCACATCACAGTGACTGGCACTAAATAGGTCGTTTGTTTGGACCCATATCACCATCTAATGACCTGACAAGGCACTGGAATTGTTCTTGATGGATGCCCGACATCTAGAAACCGAGGAGCGCCGAAAAACCATTATTAGATTCATCTCTCTTTGTTTATGAGGTTAATATGCGGGGAACTGTTTCTGGCTAGCCTGTTTCTAATTAAATGCTTTTAACATTCAACGTGATTAATTTATATCGTAGTATAATTTTATTCCTGACAGTGTCAGTTTAAAATAAAATTAGGTTTGTAATTTGGGTTAATGTAAGGGATGTGAGTGATAGAGACACAGGAATATCAAAAGTGGCTAAGATAGTAAAAGATTAAATACATAATACGTTGTAATATCATAAACATTTATTCATCATCATCATCCTGCCTATTTCTCAATTTTATTTGGGGTCGGCGCAATTTGTTTTCCTCTTCCACACTTCCCTGTCAGCCGTCATCTATAGACTAACTTTCTTATCTTTCATATCATCTGTAACACAATCCATCCATCTTTTTTTTTTGGTCATCCTCATCCCTTTCGTCTATCACCCTATACTATAGTCTGGGGTATCGTAGAAAAGGTCTTCCAAAAATATTATGGGTCTTCTAAGACCATGTTTGCGAAATATTTGGCTTTGAAGTGCTAATTTTGGTTAGAGTCAAGTGTTACCCTGCTAACTAAATGGTTGGAGTTGAAAATGTGAATTGTTTTTTAAATAGATTAAATGATGAATTTACAAGGAAAACTATCAAGGATATGTTAGCATAAGTAGTTAATGAGTAATCTACTTTGGAACCCTACATTGAGCGTGGCTTGACACGCACTTGACCGGTTTTAAGCTATTGCATAGCTTTTATCGCGGGCTTTGAGCGCGGCGACCGAATCAAAAAATTCCGTAACGAAATAAAACTTGACACCCCCCACTTGCAGTCAGTACTAGGATAGCAAAAACATGCAAGCAAGTGTGCCAAAACAAAGCTGGGGTATTAAATTTCTCTTCGGATTTGTTCACCTAGTAATTAAAGCGAGTACTAGGCGCACAGAAGTCTTTGAGGATGCGACATCAGTGATACTGTACAATTGTGTGTTTAATTTATGAGAATTTTATTTTTAATAAGAATTTGATTTTAATGTATTTAATATTACTCTAACGCATTAGTCAAGCTGTAACATCACAGTCAACAAATTCATTGCTTTACAAGATTTTAAACTTAACTCATCATGGACTGAACACATTGTACTATACTACAGATACTTATGATATTTATTTTGTACTTCGATATTGCGATATTTGCAAATAGGTCGAAATATCGGAGTAAATGTATAGTAAAATGTGTTCATTGCTTTAGTACATTGATACTATCAAAGCGTGTATTAAAATTTTAAAATGTTAGTAACTTGTTATAAAATAACGTAAAAAACTGATCATTATTACTCCCAGACGAATCACGTGGGTGGTATTTGTGTTATTTTATTTGCAGACACTTTAAGCTTACCTAATAATATCGTAATAGGGTACCAACTACAGTATGAATGCTTCACATCTAAAAACTGAGATACAACGAATGCTATTTTAAACTTACGTATATCTCCTTGTTCATGAGATTAAAGTGTAGCAAATTGTGTTGGTGTAACTAAATTAAAAACATTTAATAATTTTGTTGATAAAAACAAACACAGGGTTATTATAATAAATTACCCAATTTTCAGTCTATAAATGTTAAAGAATACCAGTTACCCGCGAATTTGTTTCAAATACTCACTAACATAAACCCTTGATTTGAATGTAAACATTTTTCCATCCATCGCGGCACCGCATACAAACTTTCATTCCCCACCCAATAACCAAAAAGTTGTTTTAAACTGACGTCTCCTACTCATAACCAACGACCAACGAATCATAAATTTAATGTAGGGAATAAATAAATTAGGTAGGTGCGTTAAATCTATGAAAACATTTAAAAATTCTAGAACTAATGAAAGCTAGAATACATTAAAGGAAACATGGTAAAAGATATTTATTCAAATAGTGTCGGGGCGTTGACGCCAGATCTCATACCTTCAATATATCAAAAGAATGTGCAGAGTCTGGGTCCCAATGCTATACGAGTTTCATAGCAATTTCAAGATCAAATGAAAGTGCACAATTTTCTTTACAGCTAGCAGTTAATAAAGCAATTTCTAAGATGTCTGAACTTCTGATGTTTTAGGTATTTTGCTGCGAATGAGCTTTATATGTGTGTGCTTCTTTACTTCGGATTTTTTTAATGCTCAATAGAGCTTACTTTTTTCAGTGCAGACAATTTTTATGACAATGTATGCCAAAATAATTTGATATTGTGTGATCATTTTGACTTACCTAGGTGGTAACTAAATATTAATAGGTAACTTGGTAAGAAAATGTGACAAAATCCTGTAGGTATCTATAAAATGAATCCATATTTCTCTTGGTCATGTCATTACATGTGAACGGCTGAAAAAACGCGTTACGTATGCATTGACCTTAAGGGTTTATTAGACAAGAAACCAAATTGGTCCTCAACTCTAATGGAAAATGATCCATAGCATGTTTGAAAAAAAAAATCAAAAATAACAGATCAATCCCTATACTTTCGAATCAAACGGATATTCGAATACATTCATCCAGTATAACCTAATAAGATCTCCCGTTTAATACATTCATTTGTCGAACATAAAAACGGTAAGTTTGCGATCTCCAATAACGCACTAACGACACAAACTTCACTTATTCTGAGAAACTTTGTTGAGTAACGAGTAACACCGCTGTTGTTTATATTGTAACTATTAAATAGGTTCTGGGTTCAGACTTCAGGGTTACTAATCAAACTATTTTTATATAACCTGAGATAGAAGCACAAAGATAAAGTACAATGTAAGTTAGTATATCTGATTTAGTGCTGCATAATTTTTTTTAATGTTTTTAGAATAGGTTTTATTTATTGCTAAAAATAATAAACTTATTCGTTGAATGATTTGCCAATATTACAAATTATTTTTTTCTCTCCTAAATTCGGAAAAATCTTAATAATAATTATTTCTTGTTCGATTCTAATAATCTAAATTTTACTAACAAAAAATAACCGACTTCAATTACTCAAAAACTACTTGTCAGATCTCGTTCAAATTTATGTGGGATTACATGACAAGCACCTGCTTTCGATTAAAAAAAGAATCATCGAAATCGGTTGGCGTGATATTGAGTTATTCGTCCATTTGTCGCGCACATACTTAATACAAATTTAAGACTTATATGGTTTTATCATGGATGCCATTGTCAGATCTCAATAAAATGTATACGGGACCACATGACAGCCACCAGCTTTCGATTAAAAAAAGAATCATCAAAATCGATTCGCCCAGTCCAAAGTTCTGAGGTAACGAACATAAAAAAAAACAGTCGAATTGAGAACCTCCTCCTTTTTTTGAAGTCGGGTAAATATGCGCTTTGAAACACGCGTTAAAAAATCGACGTTTTTCGTCACCTTTTGTGTCACAAATCTAAAAATTTCACTGTCATCATTTTTTCCATTTATTTCATAAAGTGCCTAAAGAAACTTCATAAACTATCTACCGTCATGATACCATCTAGTAAAGGGACTATCGTACCCCATACAACGTATGGTCAGAAAATGACACAAATAAAAGAGGTGATTGTTCTTTGACAAACTAGGGTGGAACGCGACGCCGAGTCACAAATACATTTGTCTTTGTCGCTTGAGACGTACGTTACGTGTAACAGATAAGTTCGGGCAACTTATCTTACAAAGAACTTTTTGTGTTTTTGATCCATTAAATCTGACAGTAATTGATTTCAGGAGTTGGGTATGATAAAATATAAGTGCATTTTGCTGCCATTAGGCTTGATACTAATATTATCAGTGTGTATATGTTGTGTATATGTATATGCAGTATATTTGTGTTTATATAATGAACACAGACGA
The DNA here is from genome assembly GCA_911387775.1 of Thymelicus sylvestris. NCBI lineage: Eukaryota > Metazoa > Arthropoda > Insecta > Lepidoptera > Hesperiidae > Thymelicus > Thymelicus sylvestris. Next base: position 9,678,455 of record OU426905.1, on the reverse strand, counting down.
TACAACTAGGTAGGTCATGAAAAAAAATTGTTAAAATGGTTTCTCTATGACAAAAGTTAATAATTCATTATTTTTGTTGCATTTGAAGTTAGGTAGAGAGAGCGACAATGTAACTTTGACGGGTAGGTTCTCACGATTTTATAATAAAATTATTGTACCACAATGTAGATCTAATATATAGATCTTGACAGTCTATCTCTAATTAGGTCGAAATATTGGAAAAAAACTGAAAAAATTCAAAATAATGATGTATTTCTCAGAATCAGACCATTCTTTTCATGCATTTCATCTGAAATATGATCTGATAATATAAAGTGTTATTTGTCTGATTTAATAAACTATACGAGGTTTTAAGTTCCGAGAAAATAGAATATGGAGCCAATAATAATCGGGTTCCTCGCAATTTTGTTTCGATTTTGTTCGACAATGCATTGACATCAGCCTATGATTGGAAACAGCCTTTGATTGGCATCAGCCTTTGAAATGCATCAGCCTTTGATATATTTGATGACACTAATCAGCTTATACAATTCGTATGCCCTTTGTTGGCTATTTACATAAAAAAACCAGACAGGCTAATTTTCCCATAGACTTTTAAATTGAAACTTCTTTATCGACGTTGACTGAGCAACAATTTTTTTTTCTAGTTGCATGTTGGTAAATACAGAAAAATAAAACATAGAACGTTATTGTAAGTAGTTAACGTAAAATGAACATGAACAATAAGTTAAAAAAATCAGAGATTCCGTGAAACCCGAATTATTTCGATCTCTCCGACACTGCGACTGAAACACGTAACAATTTTTACGGTCTATTTCAGAAAGGAGAATAGTAGCTAGCCATGCTTTTAAATCCTTGTCACCATGGATGAGTATCATACTCAAAAAGTACCGTTCACCATTGTTAAGCAGGGTGCATCACGAACAGGGGAGGTTGGCTTAAGCTCAAGAAGAGAAGGAGAGTTTTAAGGAGTACTCTACCAAAAGATTCTTTCTTTCTTTTTCTTCTCTTTTTCTTGGCCGACAATACATTAGTGATGCCTTTGGTGTTGCTGATATCCATGGGCGACGATAACCACTCAGCTCATTTGCCGTCTATTTCCATAAAAAAAGTCATCGCATGTACAGAATCCTAAAAGTTTTAATTATATATGCTCAATGTCCGTATTCACAATGATAGAATAAAATATAATATTTAAATAAAAGCAATTTAAGAAACAAAGAAGTGTATAAGCGGATATTGGCAGCACATGAAGTTTGCAGCATTATGCGCGATATTGCAAGCGTTTGCAAATTCCACGAACAGGTCAATTGTTTCTGCTTAGTTATGGGAATGTTGAAATAATTTTAAACTGCTTGCAACTGCTGCTTCGTAAATTTTAAGTTTTGTCGCATACCAGGTATAGATAGCATGGTCATATTCTCAACGGATCAATCGTAATGTTACTGAATAATTATTTGCCGAAAAACACGATTACATTACGATTGCACAATCTGACACATTCAATGAAGTTATTTCATATTTTTTAAGTACCTAGTAAGTAAAATACTTATTAGATACGTAGTTCACATAATGACAAAAAATGCTTGAAAATTTAAAATATGATAGCTTCTTCCTCTCCATTACATTCAAGAAATTAAACTCACCAAACCGAATTAAAAATATTCCAGAGAAAAATTAATTTTCAAAATTGTATCCTACTCTTAACCTTACAAAATACTTAAATACATAACTTAGGAACATATTAATTAACTGATCTTAGGATTTCTGCGATCTCAATATTCTATTTGAGATGCTGACATACCTACGTCCTATTATAAGTAAAAGTGACATAATAAGATCTGAGATCGCGTAATTGAACCGAGATCCGTTTATTAATACGCCCCTCGCTACCATAACAACCAGTTTTCTCCGCGTCGATATAGGACAAATGTTGGACTTTATTTACTTAGACTTGTGTATGTTCTCAAGTATCGCCGTCGCTCACTCGCTCAGTCAATAAGAGGGTGTGCGTACCTCAGAATGGAACAAAGTTTACGAGCGCAGCGCACCTGCTTACAGCTATAAATTCCTAAGTAAAATAACGAGTGCATTTATAAGGGTAAATAAAGCAATAAAGTACGTAAGATTTTCACGTTGTGCCTGTTTCGGAATCGAGTTTGTTGGACTAATAAATAAAGCGTATTCTAGTTTCATAAGTAGGGCCGTCGCTCAGTCGATGTTTACGAAAAGCGAATCTACGCTAGCTTTTAATATTACTGAATAATAGTTGTAAGCTCTCGTAGTCAGAAGCGGCGAAATACTTCTAGTTATGAGGTGTTTAATTTGTTCTAAAATTCGATGTAAGTTATCACTTACGTTGAATTAATTTTCAGTCACTAAACAGACAATTCATATATTTATTAATACTATGTTCACGTGATTAATATTGTTTCATTACACCCTCCACAAGTTCACATTGTTGCAACGTAGAGGAATAATCTAGACCTCTTCAGGTTAATAATGGGTTGCAGCCAACTATAAACTAAATAACTGATACCAGGGGAAAAACGCGTATTTTATACATATATTTTGTCCCTATTCTATAATTTTTTACTTCCACCAAAATGTTTACAACTACTTCAAAAAAGGAGGAAAATTATGGTTTTGGGTTGTAATTTTCCATAAACTTACAAATATTTTTAATAAAGAAAATATGTAGGTAACTTATGCTCCAAAAATAAATTATGCTAAAATTTCAACCACAGAGCAGTTTAGTGATTTTTATAACTGGCATGTCCTGATCAAAGCATTACTTACACACATTACCCACTTGTTTATTGCGTGATAAATCATAATTACTAAACGGATAACAGTTTCGAATTTAATTTTTAGCCTGTAGAAAATAAACCGGAAGTTTATCATAGCGTTGTCATTTCCTGGTTATTTACGGCCGTGGTCCAGTAAACTTGGAAATATATTTTCCTCGCCGGCCGCGTCTATTTCAGGTTAAGTCCCGCGGGTCAACACTAGAAAAGTCAAGTGTCATAAATTCCAAAACTGTTTCGCGAGAGAAAAAATTAAACAAATATTACCTTTCGTTGCAACGGTTGCGGCGAAATCTTTTTTAGGGTTCCTTAGTCAAAACGGAACCTTTAGGGTGCTTCCAGATCTGGCAAATGCGCCACAAATGTGCCGTTCGCCCGCTAGCTGCGTGCCGTACTGCTACACGCGCGTGCTACCTACGCGCTATCCGCACGCAGTTCGTGCGCGGCTCGCGCGCACCGTGTACGCGGCGATTCGCCAGATCTGGATGCACCCTTATACTTTCGTCGTGTCCGTCCGCAGCATAGCGCAGAGAGCCTATGCTAGAAAGCTATAATTTGCCTTGGATACACAATTATATAAATTAACTAAATCTTTAATAAAACAGGCTGGTAAAAAACCTTACCATTCTTAATTAGTGCCACATCAGCTTAAAATGGGTGGTATGAAACCAGTTTACCTGGAAAATGAGGGACCTGTTGGCATTACCTCATTGTTAAATGAGATGCTCTATTATTATAGAGCCCTTCTAATCCGTAAGATAGTTATTTATTCATAACTATAATTAGTATTCCTGAAAAGTGTACTTATACAGGTTATATTTTTTATTCTACGATTTACATTTATTATTAGGGTCCTATTCATTACATTTTTATTCACTAGGTAGTAAGTATAGACGAATTTACCAGACGAAAGTCTTCAAAGTCAGCCCAACAAAGACAAAGGTGTGTTACAATGTATGTACACAAAACGATCGTAACAAAATACCTATGGAAGTAATAACCGATATTCTTGGTTATACTACCTACTGGGACACTAAAACACCTAATTTAACGACACTCTGATAACTTTTATCGCAAGTTTTCGCTTCAGTTGACGCGTTTTCGAACCATTAGTTTTATGTGGATTACTTACCACTGAGGAATTGCTTATTTATCATTCCGCTTTCTATAGATAACACTTGGAAACTTGCGAAAATGCTCGCTAGTAAAATTTTGTTTGTGAAATTATCTGAGTATAATATTAATTTATTGTATGATAGACAAATTCTTATATAGGACGTTAAAACGTTAACTAAAATTTTGCATAGTCCAATAGTAATTTTATTACTTTCAGTGCGAAATGTTATGTGAAACATTGAGTAGGTACTACAAGATAAGATGTAAATTCTCGAAAAGTTTTCGAGAAACATTTTTACCTCGTTCCAGTTCGATGCAACATTATTTAAAAAAATATTTTGGGAATAATTTTTTCATAAATTCAATACAATACAATCTAAATTTATTGTACGCAGAAAGGTACAATTGGCGACCTTATCACTAAATAGAAATCTCTTCAAGCAATTCATTGACTGGAATAATCAAATTTTTTCGTAAAAGGACATGATGGAATTTGTTAAAGAAATAACAAAAGCATAATAATAGCACAAAACAATATAGTAGTTATACAGTAGATAGTAACATAATAATTATGAATATTAAAAAGAGAAAAAGACAGTAAAAGGAAAGAAATAGAACATCTTAGGCTTTGCGCTAATGGTTGTTTTGCAACTTGAATTAATAAATTTGTTTATAAAAGTTTTTTCGGTGCTAGATTTACTGAAATCAGTTTGTTTTACTTTCTAAAGACTAATAGGTAGAAATAGCAATATTTTAAATGAGATACACTGGCTTGAACCCAAAAAGCGAGGAATTCATGCGACCAAGATTTAACAGAAGGTCCACTCTAAAATTAAGATGTACTGTTTTGTTGTTTGTCGGGTTTTTACTCATAAGTTACTACTTTGTAAGTACTACCGATTTAAAAAATGGTGGAGTGAAATTCATGACATATATTTATAGTACCTACTCAGTTTGCTTAAAACAAAAAGCTAAATATTATAAAAAATATGATCCACATAAGGCAACCTTTATAACAGATTTTATAAGAAAACATGTCATAGATATTTTGGTAGATTTTATATATAAAGTACCTCGAAAAATGCATTTGGTAAATTAAAAAAAATCAAAGCTATCTTGCGTAAAACTACTTGACTAAATTTTTATTTTCTTTTCTTTGTTGTCGTTCGAAATTTTTAAAAGCAGCTCTTCTGCGTTTAATTATTCTAGTACGAGCTGACACAATGCAACCGTATTACCGCTACGAGTGATCCTACTTTAATTAGAAACATTGTCTTGCGTCCATTGCCAAATATGTGAAACTTGTACAAACAAGACTCGGTATTTAATTTTATAGTACAATTTTATTTAATGATAAGTCTTGGCACATTAATAATTTTGACATAATTAAATAAGTATTGAATGATACTGGGCGAAGCATAATTAAAATAATTTCCGTGTTTGAGTAGAGTATTACTACACATTTTACATTAATGGTACATCAATACGATTTATTCACTTTCTGCTATGAAACTGGACTGAAATTTAAGCTGAGTTGAAAACGTTTTAGTTTTTGATTCGAATTATGAAAATGGGCAACTGGATTTCATATTTCAAAGTTATGAAGACAAGATATTGATCAAGTTATATTGGAGTTAAATATTGAATATTAATAATAATTACATTTTAATAAAAATACTTATTCAAGTTAAAGTCGGAAATTCATTTTTTATTTTATACCGATTTTTTATTTATTTCCAGTTAAATAAGTAAGATGACAAATGTAGATCGTCAATAAATAAATAAATAATAAATAACGCTTCACACTCATAGCCCCACACTAGGATTCCCTGTGTCGTGGGTGCCATGGACAACACACAACATAGACAAGGACATTCACACCCAGACCGAGAACAGAAATTCAAACTCATCATTCAAATTTCCGTAAATTCAATAAAATCACTATCGAAAACAAGAAACATTAATAATATTAATCGTAAGCTTTAATTATGTCAAAATTATTAATGTGCCAAGACTTATCATTAAATAAAATTGTACTATAAAATTAAATACCGAGTCTTGTTTGTACAAGTTTCACATATTTGGCAATGGACGCAAGACAATGTTTCTAATTAAAGTAGGATCACTCGTAGCGGTAATACGGTTGCATTGTGTCAGCTCGTACTAGAATAATTAAACGCAGAAGAGCTGCTTTTAAAAATTTCGAACGACAACAAAGAAAAGAAAATAAAAATTTAGTCAAGTAGTTTTACGCAAGATAGCTTTGATTTTTTTTAATTTACCAAATGCATTTTTCGAGGTACTTTATATATAAAATCTACCAAAATATCTATGACATGTTTTCTTATAAAATCTGTTATAAAGGTTGCCTTATGTGGATCATATTTTTTATAATATTTAGCTTTTTGTTTTAAGCAAACTGAGTAGGTACTATAAATATATGTCATGAATTTCACTCCACCATTTTTTAAATCGGTAGTACTTACAAAGTAGTAACTTATGAGTAAAAACCCGACAAACAACAAAACAGTACATCTTAATTTTAGAGTGGACCTTCTGTTAAATCTTGGTCGCATGAATTCCTCGCTTTTTGGGTTCAAGCCAGTGTATCTCATTTAAAATATTGCTATTTCTACCTATTAGTCTTTAGAAAGTAAAACAAACTGATTTCAGTAAATCTAGCACCGAAAAAACTTTTATAAACAAATTTATTAATTCAAGTTGCAAAACAACCATTAGCGCAAAGCCTAAGATGTTCTATTTCTTTCCTTTTACTGTCTTTTTCTCTTTTTAATATTCATAATTATTATGTTACTATCTACTGTATAACTACTATATTGTTTTGTGCTATTATTATGCTTTTGTTATTTCTTTAACAAATTCCATCATGTCCTTTTACGAAAAAATTTGATTATTCCAGTCAATGAATTGCTTGAAGAGATTTCTATTTAGTGATAAGGTCGCCAATTGTACCTTTCTGCGTACAATAAATTTAGATTGTATTGTATTGAATTTATGAAAAAATTATTCCCAAAATATTTTTTTAAATAATGTTGCATCGAACTGGAACGAGGTAAAAATGTTTCTCGAAAACTTTTCGAGAATTTACATCTTATCTTGTAGTACCTACTCAATGTTTCACATAACATTTCGCACTGAAAGTAATAAAATTACTATTGGACTATGCAAAATTTTAGTTAACGTTTTAACGTCCTATATAAGAATTTGTCTATCATACGGGTGAATATCAGAAACGTGCATTTTTTTTCAACTTTGGTGGCGAAATTTTCTCTTCAGTTTTCGTGAAAAATGAGGACCTGGTATAAGAATAGAAAGTCTAAGCTATAAGAACCTTCACGAGGTCTGAGAATATCTCGATAACTTTTTGAGATATTTAAGTTCAAAGTCTAGTGTGGCCACCAGAATTGATAATCGCCCACCAAAATCGAAAGTACCCACCAAAATTGAAAATCAGTGACACCAAAATTGGATTTTTCTATCACAAAAGCTCTAAAATCAATAAAATAAAGCTCAAAGTGGCTAATATCACGAATTCTCGGGACTTATCAATAACTTTCATCGTTTTATAAAACTCTATTGTTAAAAAATATAGATATTACTATTTAACATCTATCAATCCATCAGCCCTTGGTGGACACAGGCCTCCCCTAACTTGCGCCACTCTGACCAGTCCTGTGCCTTCTGAATCCAGAGGGTGCCTCTTTAGGTCGTCAGTCCACCTGGTTGGGGAGCTTCCAATGCTCCTTTTTCCAAGACGTGGGCGCCATTCGAGGACCTCTTCCCAATGGTCATCGGTCCTTCGAATTACGTGGCCAGCCTATTGCCACTTCAGCCGGCGTACTGGATGAGCTATGTCGATTATTCTTGTTCGTCTACGTCATTTCTGATTCGATCACGTACAGAAATACCGAGCATAGCCCTCTCCATCCGATTTTCTCTCTCTGTCCGCTTTGTGACTTTGAGTTTATGAATAAGGCCAATAATAATAAAGCACGACGTCTTGGAGCCGTATGTCATCACTGGCAACACACACTGCTTGAACACCTTCGACTTCAGGCACTGAGATAGTGTTTTGGACGACAAGATATGACGCAGTTTCCCGAACGCAGCCCATTCGAGTTGAATTCTACGAGTCTTATTTCTTGAAGTTGGACGTAGGCACATGATATGGACATTGGACATGATTTTCGTCTTGTCCATGTTCATCTTAAGACCCACCGATTGTGGCACTGTTCAAGTCCCCTATAATTTTACCAAGTTCCTCAAGGGATCTTGCCAGATAGACTACATCATCGGCATATCGCAAGTGTGTGATGTCACTATTGACCACGATGATACCACGTTGTTTCCATTCCATCAGCTTGAACACGTCTTCCAACGCAGCAGTGAACAGTTTAGGAGATATGACGTCCCCTTGCCTGACACCTCTCTGCAGTTGTATAGGGTTCGTAGCTGTGTCTTATACTCTGACGGAAATGGTACCTGATGATTACAAACACTTCGACACCTTGATATGAAAATTAAGTACCGATACCGATACCGATAGAATCAACGGCTTTCTCATAGTCTACATAAGCAACACATAACAGCAGATTATACTCCTTGGTCTTTTGTATGATCTGCCTCAGTATGTGTATATTATGATCTATGGTTCTGTAGCCTTTCGGAATCCTGCTAATCCTGCTTGTTCGGGAGGCTGGAATTCGTCAAACCTGCCATGTGATTTGTGAGCATCCTCGCAAACGGCTTACAAACGTGGTTCAGAAATGCATTGGCCTATAAAGTAGTTACTTTAAAAGGGCTTTTTCGCCCTTCTTGAAGAACAGAGTCACCAGTGTCACCACAGTTCTGCTGCACGCTTCCGGGGTAGTTCCAGTATTGATGATGGAAACGAACAGCTATTGGAGCGTCATTAGTAGAGGTTTCCCATCAGCTCTTAGAAGCTATTGTGAATCCGTCATTTCCCGAAGCCTTGTTCTTTTTAAGCTGTTTGAGAGCCTCTCTTATCTTGTTCAGGCGGCGTCCGGGATATCCTGTGTGTAGTGTCGGGTCAGTTTAGCATGATTGTTATTGTTCTCGCAGGCAGCTGGAGCTTAAGAGGAGGCATACGACCATCCCTCAGAACTTCAGATTTCGACGAAAACATGGTGCTGGACTCGGTCTTCAACCTCGTAAGCTGACTTTTCCCAATAAACAGATCCCTGGCGAACACTTTGAAGCCCTAGTTTCGCTCAAGAGGCTTGTTTTAAATTTTGGTCACGCATAAACGCCACCAAATCCACCAAAATTGAGCCACCAAACTCGGACCACGCATAAAAAAAATCTTTAAAAATAGGGGTCTTAAGTTACAATTAAATGTATATAACTGTTTTATACGTATTCCAAATCAATACCTATATTGAGTAGCTTACTATAAAAGCACTTTAAAATAGACAGCAAATCGATCCACCAAAAATTGAACAATTCTTGTCCCCCTGTGCCACCCAAGCGGGTACTTTTGTTTTGGCGGGAAGTCATAGCTCTAATCACATACCCGTTATACTCAAGCGTTACTACACTCCTGTGCCATGTGAAATAATAAAACTTAAATGATCACATATGCAAGAAAGTTCATGTTTTAGTAAGTTGAACAAGTGCACCCAAGATTTTGGTTTTTTCTTGGACAAACTTTGATCGAGTATCCTGTGATGTTAACACGTTCGGTGCGTTAGGGATCTCTACGAGATCCCGTGCAGAACTTTCATACTGTGCGGCGTCAAAAATCGTGTTCTTTCACTCTGTGCGGGAGGCTATAACATCTAAAGTTCTATGTGTATGATAAAGACAAATATACATATTTGCTTCCCGCTTAAATTTTGAATCAATGGTGTAATAAAATATTTTAGGGGTCGACGAGGTCCCTACCGCACAGAAGTGAAAATATCTTCACTCCTTGCGTTGGGGGTTTCCTTTGATACCCGTGAATCGTGAGCCCCGTAGCCGCAAGGACGGGAGAGTTGGAGGCACGAGCACCACAAGTTTTGTTTTAGGGATGTTCATGTATCGATCGTTAAGTTCGCGCTTCGATATCAAATTATTACGCTCGTAAATACGAACAATGAGTTATTTTAAAATGAAAAAACTTGACAAGTGCGAGTTAAACTCGCTTGGAGAGAATTCCGTACGTTGATTTTATGTATTTACCGTTATTTTTCTATTTTATTAATTTTTGACATTTTTTAAGACTTCTTATAGGTTTTCCTGTAATATTTAAGTATATATATATATATATATAAGTATATATAATATTTAAGTAATTTCGTTCTTTCTTTAATAACTTTAAAACTATCCATTGTAAAACTATAAAAAAATATGTATGAGATCATTACAACAAGCCCTTTTATTTGACATACAACGCGATACGGTTCGCAAAACAGATTTGTTAATTTTTTTTTCAAAATTCAGTTGTTTTCTTTATACCTTCGTCTTTGGGTCACAAAAATGTACATGAGTACCAAATTTCAACTCATTTGGTCCAGTTCTATTGGAGTAAATTGGCTGTGAACGGCGGTCGCCCAAACGCACGAGTGATATAAGGGTTCCGTTTTTCGTTTTTTCGTACGGAACCCTAAAAAGTGCGGGAAGTATGTAAATAAGTCAACGTCGGATTATACAGGAACGTATACATCGGATGTTAAAATAAAAATTTTGCAAAACATACAAGTATCCCGCCAGTGGCCAGTGATAGTGATTCGGATTATGAGATGTTTAATCGTCCTGGTAAGAAAAAAATAACATAAACGTGTACTTACGTACGCGCGTGCGAAGTTATACTTCTATGGCATCAAAAAACCAATATAAAAAAACCAATATTAAAAAATAATATTTTAACAATATTAAAAAAACAATATAATAATAATAATTTTTCAAAACGAGCGTTTTTAAAAACGCACGTGACGTTTTTTGTGACCGTCGTTTTTGTGTCACCGTCCGTGTTACAAATCTTAAAATTTCACTCTCATTATTTTTTCCATTTATTTCACAACGCGCCTAAAGCAGTATAACTTCAAAAACCTTCATCACAAACTTTTCTTTATAACACTTTTTTTAAATATTAAATTATTCATATGTACCAATTTTTTTGACGTGATAACGTCTATTAAAACGATGAGTGCCGGGCGATCGGACGATCGGCGTATCGTAGCCGATGCCATAGGCGATCGTAGTTTAGTGGAGCGGAGCGGGGCGGAGCGGAGTGGGGCGGAGCTTTGTCATGACGTTGTCACGTTAAACTACCGTCCGTAAACCGACTTTACAGACAACCATTTTTTGTAATAAAACTTTTTTACCTATCGACAACTGGGATTTTATTTTATTCCCATCACTAGTAGCTACACATATTGAACCATCATCTGTTGCGGAATGGGATACAACAGATCCCTAATTTTTTTTTTGTAATAGCGATTTACCCTAATGTCAGAACTGCGTGCGAACCTACCAAAAGATAGAGTCATAGCCTATGTTTAAGCCACAAAAAACTCATAAATATATCATTGGTTTTGACGAAGATATTAATTATTTTCAAAACTGCTATTTTAGGGGGCTGAAGAGGTCCCTAACGCACCACAGGAAAGTTTAGTTAAGGGGTTTTTGAGGTCCCCATAGCACAGGCTGAAAGTTCTTTGAAAGTGTTGACGCAGTGAACGTGTTAAATAACATTTTATAATATGGTTTAGTTATTTTTAGATAGTGTGTCTTATGTGTATAGTAACGAAATTATATATTTTTTATTTTATCTTCAATTGTCACTGTGGTGAATGAATTTATATCAAAAAATGGAGCTGGGACATACCACCAAACTGGAATTTGAAGGCATTTTTTTTACCCTGATTTTTTATTTACACATATATTTAAGAAAACAATGTGGCCCCAATTAAAAGAAGTTACGTAGTTTACTATATAAAAAAATCAGAAACATTCTATCATTTTACACCTCGATTCTCAACGTGGACACGTAAAATTTGCCGATTTGATATTCACCCATACAATAAATTAATATTATACTCAGATAATTTCACAAACAAAATTTTACTAGCGAGCATTTTCGCAAGTTTCCAAGTGTTATCTATAGAAAGCGGAATGATAAATAAGCAATTCCTCAGTGGTAAGTAATCCACATAAAACTAATGGTTCGAAAACGCGTCAACTGAAGCGAAAACTTGCGATAAAAGTTATCAGAGTGTCGTTAAATTAGGTGTTTTAGTGTCCCAGTAGGTAGTATAACCAAGAATATCGGTTATTACTTCCATAGGTATTTTGTTACGATCGTTTTGTGTACATACATTGTAACACACCTTTGTCTTTGTTGGGCTGACTTTGAAGACTTTCGTCTGGTAAATTCGTCTATACTTACTACCTAGTGAATAAAAATGTAATGAATAGGACCCTAATAATAAATGTAAATCGTAGAATAAAAAATATAACCTGTATAAGTACACTTTTCAGGAATACTAATTATAGTTATGAATAAATAACTATCTTACGGATTAGGTGTCATTCGACATAGCCAACGCCTTCAACACCCTTCCCCATGCGACCGTCCTCGAGGCACTCCGGTTTCACGGAGTGCCTCAATATATGAGGGACCTCCTGGCCAGCTACCTGGAGGACAGAGCGGTCCTCGTGGTAGATAAAGCTGGCCAGGTCCGGCGATACCCGGTGGAGTCCGGTGTTCCGCAGGGGTCAGTCCTAGGACCTCTCCTGTGGGACATCGGATTCGACTGGCTTCTGCGTGGGACCCTCCTCCGTGGCACGAGTGTCATCTGCTACGCGGATGACACTCTCCTCACTGCCCGAGGAGGGAATTTCGGTGAGGCGGCCAGTCTGGCCTCGGCGGGCGGATCGCTAGTCGCCGGTAGGATCCGCCGCCTTGGTTTGAAGGTGGCGTTGCATAAGACCGAGGCCGTTTTCTTCCACGGGCCTCGGCAGCGCCGTCCGCCTGACGCCCACATCTTTGTGGAGGGCGTCAGGATTGAGGTAAAGACCCAGATTAAATATCTGGGTCTTACGCTCGACGCCAGGTGGCGCTTCAGTCCGCACTTCAGCGGACTGTCGTCGCGGCTGCTGAAGGCAGCGGGGGCCCTCTCATGGCTGATGCCTAATTTGGGAGGGCCAGGCGGGCGATGCCGGCGGCTGTACGCCGGCATCCTGAAGAGCATGGCCCTGTACGGGGCACCTATCTGGGCAGACTCCCTTCAAAGAAGGGAGAATGCAACTGCCTTGCGGGCGCCCCAGAGGGCCATCGCGCAGAGGGTCGCGCGGGCTTACCGCTCGGTAAGCTTCGCGGTGGCGTGCGCTCTGGCTGGCACCCCTCCTTGGGAGCTTGAGGCGTGGGTGCTAGCCAAAGTGTACGAATGGACGGCGGGGCGAAGAGCACTCGGGGAGTGCCCTGCCCCAGAGTTACGCGAGGCTGTTCGGCGGGAGGCGAGGGAAGCCGTCGTCCGTCATTGGACGGCGGACCTTGCCTCCGCAGTTTTCGGCCGCCGAACCCTCGACGCGCTCGGGCCGGTCCTGAAGGATTGGCTCGAACGACCGCATGGGTTCCTCACCTTCCGGTTGGTGCAGGTGCTGTCCGGGCACGGCTGTTTCGGGTCGTACCTCCACCGGATTGGGAGGGAGGAAAGCCCGTCGTGCCATGACTGTGGCGCGGCGGAGGACACGGCACAGCACACCCTCGAGGTGTGCCCGTCGTGGGCCGAGCCGCGCCGCAGTCTTGTCGCGGCGGTCGGGCCGGACCTCTCGCTTCCCGCTGTGATTAGCGCCATGGTGGGAAGCGAGGAGGCATGGGTGGCGGTTGCCTCCTTCTGTGAAGAAGTTATGTCACAGAAGGAGGAGGCGGAGCGCGCGCGGGAGGACGATCCTCTTGCGCCGCGCCTCCGCCGGAGGAGAGGCAGGAGAAGGCGGGTGGTCAACCACCCCCTCTCCCCCCGGTGATGAGCAGCGGACGACAGGCGCGGGGGCGCCCTCGCCCGCATTGCACGGCTCATCACCCAGCCGAACGAGGATGACTGAGCACTCACAGTCATCCTCGAGCCCCTCCCCGTCTGCGGGAGGGGCGTGAAGGGCCCGCCGCTGTAAGGCGGGCAAACGCCGGCGGGGAACTGGAAGCAAAGGCTCTGCCGATTCCCAGAACCCCGCCACCAAAGGCGATGCGGGAGTGCCGCTGGGTTGTTTAGTGGGTATACCGGGAGCGAACACCTCCCCGGGAGTCCCACATACCCCTTCCGTCCCCCGACGGGAGGGGATGCGTAATGCATTTTTCCCAGCGAAAAAAAAAAAAAAAAAAAAAAAAAAAAAGGTCGAAGCAAGTTGTACCTACTTTTGCATATGATGCATATGTACATAAGTGCATTTTAATTATGAAATTGTTATCGGCCAATCCATTAGCAGCTATGAGCCAATGTCGAGCATGGGACTCTCCAGATAGCGTAAGTCTGAGGTCATATTTAATTGTCCATAGCTTTTTCAAGGTTGCGTCAATGCGAAATAAAAGATATTATTTTAATGTTTTGTCATTTAAGTTCTAAGTTATCGAGATAGAATTTTGTTCGGTATAACACGTGTATAAAATTCAGTATGCTTTCGCCCCAGTTCTACACCGACTGCAAATTAAACTAGCTGCTAACTACCTCCCACTACAACACAGTCGGCAGTCTAGAGGTGAACCTGACAGGCTATATTAGACTCGTAGAGAATTCTGAGAAGTAAAAAATATCAATGTTTCATTCATCTTGAGATCTCCTTGTCAGCCAAGTGAATCGTCATTTTTCTTGACTATTTGATAGATATCGACATCTCAGTGCGATTCGATTTCCACGTTATATCTTCCGGGTACCCATAGTGAGATGGACAGTTGTGATTTTAACAAAAACTTTAAAAAAATCTATCTCGATAACTTAGAACTTAAATGACAAAACATTAAAATAATATCTTTTATTTCGCATTGACGCAACCTTGAAAAAGCTATGGACAATTAAATATGACCTCAGACTTACGCTATCTGGAGAGTCCCATGCTCGACATTGGCTCATAGCTGCTAATGGATTGGCCGATAACAATTTCATAATTAAAATGCACTTATGTACATATGCATCATATGCAAAAGTAGGTACAACTTGCTTCGACCTTTTTTTTTTTTTTTTTTTTTTTTTTTTTTTCGCTGGGAAAAATGCATTACGCATCCCCTCCCGTCGGGGGACGGAAGGGGTATGTGGGACTCCCGGGGAGGTGTTCGCTCCCGGTATACCCACTAAACAACCCAGCGGCACTCCCGCATCGCCTTTGGTGGCGGGGTTCTGGGAATCGGCAGAGCCTTTGCTTCCAGTTCCCCGCCGGCGTTTGCCCGCCTTACAGCGGCGGGCCCTTCACGCCCCTCCCGCAGACGGGGAGGGGCTCGAGGATGACTGTGAGTGCTCAGTCATCCTCGTTCGGCTGGGTGATGAGCCGTGCAATGCGGGCGAGGGCGCCCCCGCGCCTGTCGTCCGCTGCTCATCACCGGGGGGAGAGGGGGTGGTTGACCACCCGCCTTCTCCTGCCTCTCCTCCGGCGGAGGCGCGGCGCAAGAGGATCGTCCTCCCGCGCGCGCTCCGCCTCCTCCTTCTGTGACATAACTTCTTCACAGAAGGAGGCAACCGCCACCCATGCCTCCTCGCTTCCCACCATGGCGCTAATCACAGCGGGAAGCGAGAGGTCCGGCCCGACCGCCGCGACAAGACTGCGGCGCGGCTCGGCCCACGACGGGCACACCTCGAGGGTGTGCTGTGCCGTGTCCTCCGCCGCGCCACAGTCATGGCACGACGGGCTTTCCTCCCTCCCAATCCGGTGGAGGTACGACCCGAAACAGCCGTGCCCGGACAGCACCTGCACCAACCGGAAGGTGAGGAACCCATGCGGTCGTTCGAGCCAATCCTTCAGGACCGGCCCGAGCGCGTCGAGGGTTCGGCGGCCGAAAACTGCGGAGGCAAGGTCCGCCGTCCAATGACGGACGACGGCTTCCCTCGCCTCCCGCCGAACAGCCTCGCGTAACTCTGGGGCAGGGCACTCCCCGAGTGCTCTTCGCCCCGCCGTCCATTCGTACACTTTGGCTAGCACCCACGCCTCAAGCTCCCAAGGAGGGGTGCCAGCCAGAGCGCACGCCGCCGCGAAGCTTACCGAGCGGTAAGCCCGCGCGACCCTCTGCGCGATGGCCCTCTGGGGCGCCCGCAAGGCAGTTGCATTCTCCCTTCTTTGAAGGGAGTCTGCCCAGATAGGTGCCCCGTACAGGGCCATGCTCTTCAGGATGCCGGCGTACAGCCGCCGGCATCGCCCGCCTGGCCCTCCCAAATTAGGCATCAGCCATGAGAGGGCCCCCGCTGCCTTCAACAGCCGCGACGACAGTCCGCTGAAGTGCGGACTGAAGCGCCACCTGGCGTCGAGCGTAAGACCCAGATATTTAATCTGGGTCTTTACCTCAATCCTGACGCCCTCCACAAAGATGTGGGCGTCAGGCGGACGGCGCTGCCGAGGCCCGTGGAAGAAAACGGCCTCGGTCTTATGCAACGCCACCTTCAAACCAAGGCGGCGGATCCTACCGGCGACTAGCGATCCGCCCGCCGAGGCCAGACTGGCCGCCTCACCGAAATTCCCTCCTCGGGCAGTGAGGAGAGTGTCATCCGCGTAGCAGATGACACTCGTGCCACGGAGGAGGGTCCCACGCAGAAGCCAGTCGAATCCGATGTCCCACAGGAGAGGTCCTAGGACTGACCCCTGCGGAACACCGGACTCCACCGGGTATCGCCGGACCTGGCCAGCTTTATCTACCACGAGGACCGCTCTGTCCTCCAGGTAGCTGGCCAGGAGGTCCCTCATATATTGAGGCACTCCGTGAAACCGGAGTGCCTCGAGGACGGTCGCATGGGGAAGGGTGTTGAAGGCGTTGGCTATGTCGAATGACACAGCCAACACTCCGTCCCCAGCGTCCATCGCCTCCTTCACCCCACCCTTTAATAGGGCGAGGGCGTCTATTGTCGAACGCTCAGGTCGAAAACCGAACTGAGCGTCCGACAGGTCTGGCCCAACCACCCGCAGGTGGTCTTTCAGGCGGGCGGCGATGATCCCCTCGAACATCTTACCGACCTCATCAAGCAGAACGATGGGTCGGTATGCCGAGGGGGAGTCCGCCGGGCGTCCTTCCTTCCGGAGGAGGCATAAACGCCCCTCCTTCCAAGGTTTCGGGAACCTCCTCGACGTGAAACACGCGTCAAAGAGGTCCCGAAACCTTTCCTCCATTTCGGTGGCGGCTATTGCCACCACCCTTGCTGGGACGCCGTCTGGCCCTGGGGCCGTCTTTTTAGCACGAAGGCGAAGCACCGCCGTGCTAACTTCGGCCCCAGAGAGAGAAGGGGCCTCCTGGTCCTCCTCTTCCTCCTGAACCCCACCCTGCGGAGGGTCCATTACTGGTGGGGTGAAAGCGTCGGCCCTGCCTGGAAACAGGGACCGTACCACCCCATCCAGCACTGCTGGCTCGAGGGTCTCCGAGACGGGAGGACCGAAGGGACGCAGTTTATTCCGCGCCGCCTTATATGGCCTCCCAAAAGGGTCATCGTCGAGACCCTCCAGCAGCTCAGCCTGCGCCGAGTCTTGAGCGGCGAGCATCTCATTTCTGAGAGCTAGCTTTGCCTCCACGTAGAGGTCGTGAAGACGGTCCTCATTCGCGGGGTCGCGTATTCGCCGCCGCCGGCTTCGAGCGTACTCCCTTCGAGCCGCCACGCAGGCAGCTCGAAGCCCCGCCAACTCCTCCGACCACCAATAGACGGCGCGTCGGGGAGGCGGACGGCGAGACCGAGGCATGCTCGAATTGCATACCGCGATCAGCGACCCCCTCAGCTGTGACGCGGCGGTGTCCACGTCCACGACCCCTACGTCAGGCGAAAGCCAGTCTTGGATGAAAGCCGCCTCCCTCGCTGCCTCCCTGTCCAGGTGGACTAAGGCCCACCGAGGAAAAGGAGATTGGCCCGGAGGAGCCGTTCTCCGAGGACCTTGGGTGGAGATCTCGAACCGCACGTAGCGGTGGTCCGAGAAAGTCTCCACCATGTCCACCCGCCAGTTTTTCACACGCGCGGCCAGCGCGGGCGAGGCAAAAGTGACGTCCACAATTGACCCACCCCACCGCCGCGCGCACGTATGGACCTCCCCTCTATTCAGAAGGGAGAGCCCGGAGGAGGCCGCCCAAAGCTCGACCGCCCGCCCGCGTGCGTCGGTGGCTGGGTTACCCCAAACCACCGACTTGGCGTTCAGATCTCCCAGGACGGAGACCTGACGTGGCGCCACCCTCGAAACCACTGCGGCGAGGACTCCAAGGAAGTCCTCGAAGTCCGCGAGTGGTCGGTTTGGGGAGAAATAGACCCCGACAAAAGCTATGTCTCCCCACGCGGCGGCCACGTATCCCGGTCCCCTCTCTAAGAGCGAGAGGGGAGGGGAGTCCGAGGAAGACCGTGCCACAAGTGCCACCAAGCCGTCCCTATCCCCTAGCCAGCGGCCAGGGACAGAGTAGGGCTCGGCGACGACCGCAACATCCACCAACCACTCAGCCATGGCCTGCACCAGCAGGTCCGGGGCCGCTCTGCAGTGGTTGGTGTTCGCCTGTAAAATGCGATGGACCACTGTCATTATTGGTCCATCGCATTGCCCTCTTCGGCCTGTTGCGAGGCCTCGACAGCCTCAACAGCGGCGGTGGCAGCAGCAGGGCGGATTGGCGCCTGCGCTTGTCCCTTCTTTGGGGGAGGATTGCATTTCCTCCCCCCCATCACGTGATCGGCTGGACGACCGCTGGCCGTGCACACCGCGCAGCGCGGCGTGGCAACACCGCACTCTGCCACCTTGTGCCCCGCTTCCCCGCAGCGGCAGCAGAGCTCCGATCTGTCCACTCGGGATGGACACAGAGCTCTGGTGTGTCCTATTCCGTAGCACTTGAAGCAGCGGAAAGGCCGGTCTTCAAGTGCCCGGACCACAGCCACACAAAACCCTACGGGGAGCCGCCTCTTGGCCAGTACGGCCTTTGCCGCGACGACCGGGCACTCCAGGCGAATAGCACCCAGACCACCGCGGCCAGGCTTGATGGCCCCGCCCTGTATTGCTGCCGCGTCACAGCCTCCTGTGGCGGCAACTGCCGCTACCACCTCCTCTTTCGTGACCGAGTCGTCTAGATCGGTCACCTCCAGTGTCGCGGTCTTTGTTGGCCTGGCAACTTTGGCCGCGTCCGCTATGACCTCTTGCAACTTACTTGCGAAGAGGTCCGCGTTGGCGCCGCCCTGGGCCCCCGGAAACTCGAAAAGTCGAGCTCCAGTTTGGGTCCGGCGGCACGTCACCAGGCCAATACCCAACGTGGCCGGGTTGGCATTGGTACGAGCCCGTTTCAGGACGGACTCGTACGTCTCGCCCTTCTCCACGGCCTCCGGAGTGAGCGTCACTACGACGGCTGCGGTTTTGGGGGGAACAAGTTTCCTCCCACTCGGCTTGGGGGCTGTTTTTTCCCCCTTGCTCTTCCCCTTTTCTTTGCTCGTCCCTTTGGACGAGCCGGAGGGGACATTGGCAGGGGCAACAGGCTGCACTGCCTTTTTGGCGCCTTTCTTCTTCCTCCCAACCACCTCTGTCCACTCGTTGGACGGAGTGCTGGAGGGAAGGAAGGCGTCTTCCCTCTGGGACGAGGCCACCGCCACGTCAGTCGTGGCCGACGGAGCAACCTCGGTCGTAGCCCGCGGAGCCACTTCGGTCGTAGCCGGCGGAGCCACCGTCTTCTTCCCCTTCCCTTTGCCCTTTGCGGGTTTAGGGGTCGGGGGAGGAGCCATCACGACCGGGGCAGGGGCCGGAGCGGGGGCAGAGGCAGGAACAGCCCTGTCCGCTGCCAGCGGCGGCCTGACGCGCTTTTCAGGCAGGAGCCTGTCCTCAATGCCCGCAAAGCAGGCCCGCGTGAAGGCTCTCTCCTCCATCACCACCTTGCGGATGGTTTCCTCAAGGGTGGAGGAGGAGAGATCCACCGACGTCGCAGCAGACGGGGCCTGTACAGGCCGCCTCACAGCTTCAGCGAGCTTCGTGTGAAGCTCGCTGACCTCCTTCGTAAGGCAGTCCACCCTCTTTTGGAGCTGCCTTACCTCATCGGTGGTTGTGCGCTGCACCAACTCACCGATGATGCCACGAAGGCTGGCAGCCCGGCACTTGAGGGCCTTCTGGAAGGTCCCCTTCAGATTGGAGGACTTTGAGGCGACGGTAACTATCTCCTCTTGGTCCTCTTCGGCCATCTTTACTAGTTCCGCTAAGGAGTGGTCTGCGTACGAGACGCTTGACGTGCCGTAGTCGGCCTTGCCTCTGCGCTCGCGTGCCTGTGCCTCCTTAGCGGCAACCTCCTCTTCCAACTCTTGTTGGACTCGTGCCCTGTTCGCGTCTAGCTGACGTTGGGCGTCCAGCAGACCCACGTCGTGGCTGGTGCTAGCCAGGGTGGGGTTGGCAGGCTTTGCAGCGTTGCCCCTCTTTTTTAAGTTGCTTTTGGCAACTTTAAGCCTTAGGCTAGCAGGCTTTACAGCCTTGCTAACCTTAGCCTTACTTTTGGCTGAGTCCGAGGAGCCCCCCGAACCCTGCCTCAAGTAGGCCCGCTTTTTCGCCTGTCGGTCCGGCAGCTCCACCACAAGGGCGTCACTGTCGGACCCCGACAGGTCCTCCTCCCTGCTGACCAGGCTCGCCGCAGATGGTGCGCGGCTAGCCTCCGACGCCGAAGCGTCACCGGGGGTGGCCCTGACAAGGGCCGTTTCGGGTTGGCCCTGAGAAGGGCCTTTTATGAAACGCCCGGAGGCGTCCCGCAAAGGTTTCGACATGTTGTCGAACGACGATGACCGCACTTACAAGACTTGAGAGTGTACGATCGCACAGTGTTCGTTTGCCGCCTGTCTGCCACTCTGTTACGGTCAGACGAGACGTTGCCCGGGGATTGCTACGAGGAAGCCAACACTGCGGGGAATCCCCAACTTGCTTCGACCTTTTTTTTTTTTTTTTTTTTTTTTTTTTTTTTTTTTTTTTTTTTTTTTTTTTCGCTGGGAAAAATGCATTACGCATCCCCTCCCGTCGGGGGACGGAAGGGGTATGTGGGACTCCCGGGAAGGTGTTCACTCCCGGTATACCCACTAAACGACCCAGCGGCACTCCCGCATCGCCTTTGGTGGCGGGGTTCTGGGAATCGGCATAGCCTTTGCTTCCAGTTCCCCGCCGGCGTTTGCCCGCCTTACAGCGGCGGGCCCTTCACGCCCCTCCCGCAGACGGGGAGGGGCTCGAGGATGACTGAGTGCTTGGTCATCCTCGTTCGGCTGGGTGATGAGCGGTGCAATGCGGGCGAGGGCGCCCCCGCGCCTGTCGTCCGCTGCTCATCACCGGGGGGAGAGGGGGTGGTTGACCACCCGCCTTCTCCTGCCTCTCCTCCGGCGGAGAGGCGGCGCGAGAGGATCGTCCTCCCGCGCGCGCTCCGCCTCCTCCTTCTGTGACATTACCTCTTCACAGAAGGAGGCGACCGCCACCCACGCCTCCTCGCTCCCCACCATGGCGTTAATCACAGCGGGAAGCGAGAGGTCCGGCCCGACCGCCGCGACAAGACTGTAGCGCCGCTCGGCCCACGACGGGCACACCTCGAGAGTGTGCTGTGCCGTGTCCTCCGCCGCGCCACAGTCGTGGCACGACGGGCTTTCCTCCCTCCCGATTCGGTGGAGGTACGACCCGAAACAGCCGTGCCCGGACAGCACCTGCACCAACCGGAAGGTGAGGAAACCATGCTGTCTCTCAAGCCAGTCCTGCAGGACCGGCCCGAGTGCGTCGAGGGTTCGGCGGCCGAAAACTGCGGAGGCAAGGTCCGCCGTCCAATGACGGACGACAGCTTCCCTCGCCTCCCGCCGAACAGCCTCGCGTACCTCAGGGGCAGGGCACTCCCCGAGTGCTCTTCGCCCCGCCGTCCATTCGTAGACTCTGGCTAGCACCCACGCCTCGAGCTCCCAAGGAGGGGTGCCAGCCAGAGCGCACGCCGCTGCGAAGCTTACCGAGCGGTAAGCTCGCGCCACCCTCTGCGCGATGGCCCTCTGGGGCGCCCGCAAGGCCGTAGCGTTCTCCCTTCTTTGAAGGGAGTCTGCCCAAATAGGCGCCCCGTACAGGGCCATGCTCTTCAGGATGCCGGCGTACAGCCGCCGGCATCGCCCGCCTGGCCCTCCCAAATTAGGCATCAGCCATGAGAGGGCCCCCGCTGCCTTCAGCAGCCGCGACGACAGTCCGCTGAAGTGCGGACTGAAGCGCCACCTGGCGTCGAGCGTAAGACCCAGATATTTCATCTGGGTCTTTACCTCGATCCTGACGCCCTCCACAAAGATGTGGGCGTCAGGCGGACGGCGCTGCCGAGGCCCGTGGAAGAAAACGGCCTCGGTCTTATGCAACGCCACCCTCAGTCCAAGGCGGCGGATCCTACCGGCGACTAGCGATCCGCCCGCCGAGGCCAGACTGGCCGCCTCACCGAAATTCCCCCCTCGGGCAGTGAGGAGAGTGTCATCCGCGTAGCAGATGACACTCGTGCCACGGAGGAGGGTCCCTCGCAATAGCCAGTCGAATCCGATGTCCCACAGGAGAGGTCCTAGGACTGACCCCTGGGGAACACCGGACTCCACCGGGTAACGCCGGACCTGGCCAGCTTTATCCACCACGAGGACCGCTCTGTCCTCCAGGTAGCTGGCCAGGAGGTCCCTCATATATTGAGGCACTCCGTGAAACCGGAGTGCCTCGAGGACGGTCGCATGGGGAAGGGTGTTGAAGGCGTTGGCTATGTCGAATGACACAGCCAACACTCCGTCCCCAGCGTCCACCGCCTCCTTCACCACACCCTTTAATAGGGCGAGGGCGTCTATTGTCGAACGCTCAGGTCGAAAGCCGAACTGAGCGTCCGACAGGTCCGGCCCAACCACCCGCAGGTGGTCCTTCAGGCGGGCGGCGATGATCCCCTCGAACATCTTACCGACCTCATCGAGCAGGACGATGGGTCGGTATGCCGAGGGGGAGTCCGCCGGGCGTCCTTCTTTTCGGAGGAGGCATAAACGCCCCTCCTTCCATGGTTTCGGAAACCTCCTCGACGCGAAACACGCGTCAAAGAGGTCCCGAAACCTTTCTTCCATTTCGGGGGCGGCTATTGCCACCACCCTTGCTGGGACGCCGTCTGGCCCTGGGGCCGTCTTTTTAGCACGAAGGCGAAGCACCGCCGTGCTAATTTCGGCCCCAGTGAGAGAAGAGGCCTCCTGGTCCTCCTCTTCCTCCTGAACCCCACCCTGCGGGGGGACCATTACTGGTGGGGTGAAAGCGTCGGCCCTGCCTGGAAACAGGGACCGTACCACCCCATCCAGCACTGCCGGCTCGAGGCTCTCCGAGACGGGGGGGCCAAAGGGACGCAGTTTGTTCCGCGCCGCCTTATATGGCCTCCCAAAAGGATCTTCGTCGAGGCCCTCCAGCAGCTCAGCCTGCGCCGAGTCTTGGGCGGCAAGCATCTCATTTCTGAGGGCCTGCTTTGCCTCCACGTACAGGGCGTAAAGGCGCTCCTCATTTGCCGGGTCGCGTATTCGCCGCCGCCGGCTTCGACTGTACTCCCTTCGAGCCGCCACGCAGGCAGTTCGAAGCACTGCCAACTCCTCCGACCACCAATAAACAGCGCGTCGGGGAGGCGGACGACGAGACCGAGGCATGCTGGAGTTGCATACTGCAGTCAACGACCCCCTCAGCTGTGCCGCGGCGGTGTCCACGTCCACGACATTTGTGGCAGGCGAAAGCCAGTCCTGGACGAAGGCCGCCTCCCTCGCTGCCTCCCTGTCTAGGTGGACGAAGGCCCACCGAGGAAACGGAGATTGGCCCGGAGGAGCCGTTCTCCGGGGACCTTCGGTGGAGATCTCGAACCGCACGTAGCGGTGGTCCGAGAAAGTCTCCACCATGTCCACCCGCCAGTTTTTCACACGCGCGGCTAGCGCGGGTGAGGCAAAAGTGACGTCCACAATTGACCCACCCCACCGCCGCGCGCACGTATGGACCTCCCCTCTATTCAGAATATTCTATTCTATGGCCGCGTCCGCTATGACCTCTTGCAACTTACTTGCGAAGAGGTCCGCATTGGCGCCGCCTTGGGCCCCCGGAAACTCGAAGAGTCGAGCTCCAGTTTGGGTCCGGCGGCACGTCACCAGGCCAATACCCAAGGTGGCTGGGTTGGCGTTGGTACGAGCCCGTTTCAGGACGGATTCGTACGTCTCGCCCTTCTCCACGGCCTCCGAAGTGAGCGTCACTACGACGGCCGCGGTTTTGGGAGGAACAAGTTTCCTCTTACTCGGCTTGGGGGCTGATTTCTCCCCCTTACTCTTCCCCTTTTCTTTGCTCGTCCCTTTGGACGAGCCGGAGGGGACATTAGTAGGGGCAGGGGGAGCAGGCTGCACTGACTTTTTGGCGCCTTTCTTCTTCCTCCCAACCACCTCAGTCCACTCGTTGGACGGAGTGCTGGAGGGAAGAAAGGCGTCTTCCCTCTGGGACGAGGCCGCCGCCACCCCAGTCGTGGCCGACGGAGCAACCTCGGTCGCTGCCGGCGGAGCCACCCCGGTCGTAGCCGGTGGAGCCACCGTCTTTTTCCCCTTCCCTTTGCCCTTTGCGGGTTTAGGGGTCGGGGGAGGAGCCATCACGGCCGGAGCAGGAGCCGGAGCAGGGGCTGAGGCAGGAGCAGCCCTGTCCGCTGCCAACGGCGGCCTGACGCGCCTTTCGGGCAGGAGCCTGTCCTCAATGCCCGCAAAGCAGGCCCGCGTGAAGGCTCTCTCCTCCATCACAACCTTGCGGATGGTTGCCTCAAGGTTGGAGGAGGAGAGATCCACCGACGTCGCAGCAGGCGGAGCCTGGACAGGCCGCCTCACAGCTTCAGCGAGCTTCGTGTGAAGCTCGCTGACCTCCTTCGTAAGGCAGTCCACCCTCTTTTGGAGCTGCCTTACCTCATCGGTGGTTGTGCGCTGCACCAACTCACCGATGATGCCACGAAGGCTGGCAGCCCGGCATTTGAGGGCCTTTTGAAAAGTCCCCTTCAAATTGGAGGACTTTGAGGCAACGGTAATGATCTCCTGTTGGTCCTCTTCGGCCATCTTGACTAGTTCCGCTAAGGAGTGGTCTGCGTACGAGACGCTTGACGAACCGTAGTCCGCCTTGCCTCTGCGCTCGCGAGCCTGTGCCTCCTTAGCGGCAACCTCCTCTTCCAAATCCTGTTGGACTCGTGCCCTGTTTGCGTCTAGCTGACGTTGGGCGTCCAGCAAACCTACGACGTGGCTAATGCTAGCCAGGGCGGGGTTAGCAGGCTTTACGGCGTTTCCCCTCTTTTTCAGGTTGCTTTTAGCAACCTTTAGCCTAAGGCTTGCAGGCTTTACAGCCTTGCTTACCTTAGGCTTACTTTTGGCTGAGTCCGAGGAGCCCCCCGAACCCTGCCTCAAGTAGGCCCGCTTTTTTGCCTGTCGGTCCGGCAGCTCCACCGCAAAGGCGTCACTGTCGGACCCCGACAGGTCCTCCTCCCTGTTGACCAGGCTAGCCGCAGATGGTGCGCGGCTAGCCTCCGACGCCGAAGCGTCATCGGGGGTGGCCCTGACAAGGGCCGTTTCGGGTTGGCCCTGAGAAGGGCCTTTTTTGAAACGCCCGGAGGCGTCCCGCAATTGTTTCGACATTTCGCCGAACGACAATGATCGTATTATCCGCTCTGAAAGTATACGATCGCAGTGTTTGTTTGCCGCCTGTCTGCCACTCCGTTACGGTGGTCAGACGAGACGTTGCCCGGGGATCGCTACGAGGAAGCCAACACTGCGGGGAATCCCCAACTAGGTACAACTTGCTTCGACCTAGTTTAACTAGGGCTTGAATTGGTGTTATTAAAACTTGGCTAGGATCGTTACAGCCATGCTTAGATGTCGGACGCTTTTAATCACCTTGTTTATGAATAAATAGCGCTTCGCCCGGTCCAAGATGGTGAGTGTTCTAACTTGCTATAATTTAAATTTTACTAACAAAAAATAACCGACTTCAAAGTCTCAAAAACTACATAGTGGTCAGATGTCGTTCAAATTTATGTGAGACCACATGACAAGCGCCTGCTTTTGATTAAAAAAAGAATCATCGAAATCGGTTGGCGTGATATTGAGTTATTCGTCAATTTGTCGCGCACATCTTAACACAAATTTACGACTTATGTAGTTTTCTCATGGATGCCGTTGTCAGATCTCAATAAAATTTATGTGGGACCACATGACAGCCACCAGCTTTCGATTAAAAAAAGAATCATCAAAATCGGTTCGCCCAGTCCAAAGTTCTGAGGTAACAAACATAAAAAAAATACAGTCGAATTGAGAACCTCCTCCTTTTTTGAAGTCGGTTAAAAAGCGTATTCACTCTTTTTTGAAACTGTTCTCTTAACTTACCAAATGATGTTAGAAAAGTAATTCCAATCCCGAAAGTGTTTTAAAAGTAGTGAATAGACTCGAACACAATAGTAAATCGCCATCCTCGATATGTTCACTATTTGATCCCCAAATACACATAACGTTCGGATTATTGTCAAAGTAAAATGTTTTCTTTTGTGATTCGGACAAAGCTCAACAGCAGGTCAACTAAGTATTGTTATCCTCCACTTACTCTTAGTTCAAGTTATTCTGACACATAAAATAAGTGTTATTGAATGGTTATTTAGTTATGTTGAAGTCCCGTTCACTTGATGAAAAATACTTTATATTACCAATCGAGTCTCTCCGTTCTTCGAATTAAAGAAATAATGGACATATGAATGAAGTTTTATTAGTCTATGTGTTTATTCTCGCTGCCTACAAAAAATTCTAGCAAATTATACAAAAGCACTAGTGTGTTAGATGTGTGAGTGTACACTTTATGCCTACATTTTGGAAGTAATGCCAGGGTAGAAAAAACGCTGGAACATCACACCAAAAATTACAACTTAAACTCCCAACAGACCATTAAGTTAATTCATCAGCAATGCAGTAAACCAGTGGTGTCGTTTAGTTAATTGACACCTATTTTAATTAACACACGTGGCGTTAAAATATGCTGTAGATTACTATCTGTGCTACCGTAATTACTGTTAATAGCCCACCACGTAATAGTTGTATCAACTACAGTATAAATCCGATTTATTGTTTTGTTTATGTTTACGAATGACTTGCTTTGGAGGGGAATGTTATTTTTCTATAACGTATCATACTACCCTCTTCTTCCTTACTCTCTTCTCATCTTACCCCTCCAACAAACTGGAGTAGGTAACCTGGTAGTGGTATACACCATTAATGGCCTACAGCCGTACATTTCTTATGGATAACATTGAATTAAAAGAGAAGAGTTATTTTTATATATAAAGCATTAAAAACTCTGCCACACATCACATAGCTATTTTTTCAACACCCTTGCTCATAAATTGGTTTTTATCACATGGCTTTTACACTCATAAACCATGGTATTAAACACTTGTGCTTTTTTTTCTTGATCGCACTAGTGTTTTATTTTATATTCCATCAAATTAAGTTTGTACCTTGCTGAAATATATTATTTATGCATTCTATTTGCTCTCAACTTAGCCGGGTTATAGTTTTATTTTTAAATTTCGGAAAAAAGGTTTGACTTAGATACGTTTCGTTTCAACATAAGACTAAAAATAACACTATTTTTGTAAAAAAAAGAAGTGTACCACCTTGAATATGATAAATTTTCAACAACTTATTTACTTTAATTAATAATTCAACGTGAAACTAATTCATAAATACATAAATATTAGATTTTTTTACATTTTGCGTTTTGGCTGTTTAGCGTAATTGTTCGTGCCTCCGCTCCAATCTGCGCGCGCATAGCAAACACGCCACGCGCAGAAAAAAAAATCAGCGCGGAGCGCGCCATTTTTAACAAACTTTCCGTCTGGTCTGTGAGCATTGTTTATTTGAGTACGAATAAGTGATTATTTGTTTTTTTACTCGTAAGTGTGTTGAAAAACGTCGTATGACACACGTGAGGTTTGGTCATTACATTCTCGGTTTTGTTAATGACCAACATACCACACTTGTATCATAAATCATAATGTACTATTATGATAAAGTGTGGTATTGATTCTTTTCCCCAATAGAATACGATTAGAATTAGTGTGTGCACTCTGTGCATGAGAACAACTTTCAAAACACTATAATACTGCTTTTGTAATTCTACTCAATCAGATAAAACGTTTAGCCAAGTCACTTTTTGTTTAAAACATGTTATTTTACGTAAACAGCAGTTGCCGGCGATTACATGCATACGTGTTGTTTGCCGTGTACGCTTTTGTTGACGTTGCGATTCATAATTTGCAGATTTGTGGGGATTGTAACACTTTAATACTACAAAATAGCAACTGAGTATATTTGTAAATAATTTTGACGAAGTATAATATTTCTGGGGTAAAAGTTTTGGTTTGATGTCCCAGTTAAACCTGTGTTGAGTGGAGAGTCCCTGCTTCAATTCACATGGCAGTTTTTTTTTGTGGAAATAGCCGACAAGCAATGTGACAATCCAACTGTTAGCTGATACTATCGTCCTTCATGGAGGCAAGGCATCACTGATGCGTTGCCAGCCATCATTGCTAAAAGAGAAGAAAAAGAAAGAAACTAGCTAGTTTCACAAATATTAGTATTATTAAATTGTACATATTTCTTAAACTTTGGAGAGCACGTAAATTCATCCCGGTTGTTATCGCAACATAACGACGCCGTTTGACGACCCGTGTGGCGCAATGGTTACCATGCCAGATCGCCGCACCGAAGGTTCTGGGTTCGATTCCCAGCGAGGCGGAAATTTGAATGATGAGTTTGAATTTCTGTTCTCGGTCTGGGTGTGAATGTCCTTGTCTATGTTGTGTGTTGTCCATGGCATCCACGACACAGGGAATCCTAGTGTGGGGCTATGAGTGTGAAGCGTTATTTATTTATTTTTTATAATTATAAAGTAATATCGAATAAATCATTTTTACTACTGGGTAGAAAACCAGTGACTGAAAAGTATGAATGTCTATAGGCGACGGTAACCACTTATCATCTTAAGGCCCGTATGCTTCTTCGTCATACTCTTAGGCTAAAAAATACTAAAAAAATACCTAATTATGATGAAAAAAAACGCATTTTAAGTGATCATCAAAATATGAGACGCCTCAAAATCAAAACTTACAAACTCATTGAACCTTATCGCTCTAGTTCAAACTGAAAGCGTAATCAAAATTAGGTATTTAAATTCACAGAAGGAGAACTGGGGCGTTAAATTTGATGTATTTAAATGGGGCGAATGGGTCGTGGGCAGCAAATATTATCAAAGTGTGTTTGAGCAGCCAACCGCCTGATTTGATGAGGACTTTCTAACTGTTACACTTGGCTGAGTTTACATTGATCTTGTTATAATTTATACAAGTTATAGTATACAATACGTTATCAGTAACATCGTCAGTGAGTGACGTTTTAATATCAATAAGATTTTCTTAATAGTCATAAAAAATAGTGGCATTATTAATTTAAATATAATAAAATAAGCCGAGACAAGAGTGTCACGTTCTATTTTCAATTTTCAAGAACTATTGTCTAGGTGAACTGATTTTAATGATTCTTTTTTAGTCGAAAGTTGGTGATTGTCATGTTGTCTCACGTGACATCTGACGAGTAGTTTTTGAGTTATACCTAATTTTGAAGTCGGTTATTTTTTGTCAAGAATTATTGACTAATAACCACCCACCCTCTCTTCGGGATTTTTAAATTGACATTAAGCATTAATTTTACCCCAAGTATTTCACAATACATCAGTAAAAACCACGTAGAAATTTATTTAACCGTTTCCATAATTAGTGGCAACAAAATATGTACAGTCAAATTTTAATTTTTCATATTACATGTGGATCAAAGTCGTTAAATAAAATAGAAACTTTGATATTTTTGTTCATCTGCAAATAAATATTAAAGCAACAAGAATTTTGAATAACTTTTTACAACAGTATTGAGTCATTTAATTAGCTTTTGTGATTTTTAAAGTATTGAGCTTGTCTGCACTTGATATCTTGATACTTGACCCGCCCGACAACAAGCACTCTTGAACCCTGCGACAAAACTTGACTTTATCGAAATAAAACGACGTCCTATTGTATTATTGCAATTTTAATTATAACACTATATTGGAATTGCACATAAAGATGATAATGTGTTTGTGTTTAGAACCATTGTTGGCAATCAAAATAGGTGCAATATTTTCGTACTGAAATATAATAAAAATCTCAATTACATATTCAAACAACATTCCCGTAGAAATGTGGTCTACAATTTTCCTGTAGAATGAGAAAAAGGAGAGCACACTGAGCAAATTAAGACACGAGATCGTATCACTCAAACTGACGAATCAAATTACGAAGATTAGGGTATTATTTCATCTGAATTAGATCAGGCTTTCCTATTCGTGTAATAAGTAATTCTCTTTTGTTCTTTGAGGAAATGACTTGAGTTTAAATTTTTTTGATGACCCCTGTGGCGTGAAGATTAGCATGCCGGATCGCCGTGACAAGAGTCCTGGGTTCGATTCCAGGCGAGGCGGAAACACTTTTGTGGTTGAGGAGTTGAAAACATGTTAATTTGAGGTACTGAGAAACCTCTTATTTATTAGGATTGTATTTGACATGCAATCGCCTGATATTTAGTTCACAAATATAATATATCTTGATATTTAAGTCCCAAGGTTAAGCTAAGTCACGGCTTGGCTTAGCTAATAATTATAGTGACCAAAACAAAAATACTTAAATATCAAAATGATTACCTAATATTTTAACTTTTTAGGCATTCAAACAATCAAAATGGTTCACACAAATGAAATAGTAATATGCCGCATTACTTCTTCTTACCAACATGACACGCTGTTTCTAGTTTAGATCTCTTGCTAATACATTTCCGAATCAAATCTTTTCACTGGGGATAACAGGTCAATAAGTGAAGTGTTGTTCACGCTACATCACCTTGGGGGAGGTTTCGGCTGTTCTTGGGCGAAAGTTAGTGGATACCGCCGTTTTCAAACCCACTGGCGCAAATAACATTAGCATAGTTATCGAACGCGTTGAGATGAGACCTCCGTAAAGGTCCCGTAGGGGCAGGGATGGCTCTTAAACCCGCTTTTCCGATAATGACTATCGATGATTCCACCCCGAATGCGAACCCGAGCACAATATTATTACGTAGTTTCGCCGTTGTGGGGAATTGGGAAATATAACATGCGTCGTGGAATTCAGTTATTTTCGTCGGAGAATTCCATGGTGTATGCTGCGGTGTATGAGTGGTTTGAAATTGATATACTTAGAATGTCGATGCTTTGGTTGGATTAGGATTTTTTTTATATATTTGTTGGAGGATGTATAAACAATCACTTTTGAACTAGGATTTTGTTTCGCAGATGCCATGGAAAAACATCTGGGATATCACAAATACCCAAGACTCGCGAAAAAACATTTCAAGCAAGTCTAGGCTGAGAATTAAATTGACCACGAACATATAAAAAACAAACGGATTAAAATCATAACACTCCACTTCGCCGTAATCGAATAAGAAAGAATCTGTTTTTAATTACAGATAAACAAGGACCGATGATATTTCCTCCAATGTATTTGTATTTTAAAGTAAAACAAGTCATTAAAATACTAAATCTGAATATCAGTAACTAGAAATAATAGTATTTATGATTAATAAGTCACCGTGAATAAATTTCTCAAGTTATGAAGACGTAAATAAATCATTTCTATAACAAAGGTGAAGACTGGAGACTCGTTTATTTAACCAATCAAAACGGGGCGTTTTAGTAAGATGGAAAATTTTCGATTAATAATATTTTCGTCGCATTAACGGGAAAGCGATGAAATAAAGGATTGAGCGGGCGTGAGATCCAATTTGTTACAATCCTGACGAAAAGCTTTCAAATGAAACATTTTGTGTACTGCGGAAGTTAAATTGTATTTCTCGCAAGAATCTTGTCGGTTCGGCTTGTTTATTCGCGGATGAAACTTAACGTAAACCTTTAATACCATACAAATACTTCAAATGTTTCAGAGTGAATTCGGAAAATGTCCTTATTAATGCAAAATTAATTCTCAAATACGGAGTTTAATAGACACAATGTTTTAAGTGAAAATCTTAGTTGTTTTGTTAGTGTGGTTGACACTTTGTTATTATTAGTTATCCAGATTCATAAGCTTATTTCTCATAAAAGATATTATATACTTAAGTAGGGTCTCATCTTAAGATGGGAGGGATCAAGGATATCAAGCTATCAAGTTTTTCTAATCTTTGTTGATGAATTGAAGACATTTTTGAGAACGATTAAAACTCCAATTATCGATTTATCGGTGCACCGTGCAAGAAAACGCCAATATAAAATGTCCTAGAGGAGATACTTAAAGGTCAGTCATTCAGTCATTTTGGACTTCATGGCCTGTTGAGATACCGTACCTCTTAGGTACTTACGTTACCTTACCTAAAAGTTACCTAGTTACCTAATCTCATAGCGCAATTTACCAACGCCGAAAAAAAACATCTCTGAAACCAACTTTAATTTCTGTCTCATCTGTAGATTCCACCCATTTGCACCTTACTTCAGGGCACTGTATTCTTCCAATTCATCTACTATTAAGAATCTTTTATTAATAGGATAATTCACCACTTACATGAAATATGTATACTACATTGGTAAAAATTTGTACCGCGTATTCAGCCACCCCGCGTTTGAATGGATTGTTGGAGGGTTAATAGTGAGTCCAACTGTCTTGTTCGTCAACTGTTTCACTACAGCTTAACGAGTGCTATCTAACACTGTGACTGGCTTAACGTGCGTTTGGAAACACGAAAGCGCTTAAGCAATTTATCCACTAACCCTACACAAAGCAATTTTACCGAAAATTGATTAACTCGTGATCACTCATCCGGATCCCTGACACAAATCGATTTTTTTACACTTCATAAAAATATCCAATAATTCAAACTTTTTTGTTCACGAGCTAATACCATAAAGCGTAAAATGACAGTAAAATAAAAGCGATATCAAACACGTCCATTTGGCTATCGCAATTGTACCGGTGCACATAATACGTATACAGACAGACTATTGTTTTAGTTATAAAAATATCCCTTGCATTCATACCACTGTAGCGAATGAGTAAATATTTTTTGTTTATTATTTTGATATACGAAAGCGGTAGTACTTGTTTTTAGTGTTGCGTAGCCAAAACTGAAGCCTAATCTCATAAGATCTGTGTATTGACGAGGTCTAAGCGCTCGACGACATACTGAGACTTCTAACACTAATATAGTGGTCTTACTTTTTCTATGGGACTACTGAGACTAAATAGTGCAAGCTTTGTTGTCCTGTTGTGGTGACATGCCATTTTAATTTATTAGGTGACGACTGAAATATGTGAAGTGGCGTTTGGGGTTTGCTAACAACCCCTACCTGCTCTCACAAGTCAGTCGTCCCAATTCCGCGTTCGGAGCACATTGTGCTATACTCGCGATTTTTTATTATTATACAATGTATTTAGGAGTAAGTTACTTATTTTTGAAAGTACAATATATCAGTTTAATTTACCTAAATACATCTTATAATTATTCATAGTCTTCCATACACACGAACTACAACACGCAAGAATACTAGGTATCTCTATAGTAAATCTAGAAAATTCAATATTATTATTACATTAATAATAATCAATACTGTCATAGGGAAAGTCAACGGGAGTAATAGGAAAGGTCCATTTTTGCTATGCCACAAATGTGGGGTACTGTTGGATGAGCTGTTAAGACATTGCGTGTATGTAAATACCATTTTTCAATTCATGAACTTGCTTGACTTTAATATATGACTTCATAAAGTTCTTTTTTTTTCAAGTCCAGTGTCTTCATTATACGAATATGTATAGCAGGTCTAAAGATTTTAAATTAAAATTAAGCTGCTCAATAACACTAACATAATAATATGTGGTGGATAACTTTATGATTCTACAATAATACGTTTTGCACGACGCTACGTTTTGCGTGTGTGTTGGCGGAATGCCACGTCAAAGCTCTAAAGATTTTTCGTGGAAAGGTTATCTTGGACCCCGAGATGAATAGAACTTCTATCATCCCACCATTCAACCTTATAATGATATAATATAGTTTTATGCAAATCAAATTACAACCGAGCTTTGGGACTAGGTACAAAAGAAAAACCCGCTTACCGACGCTTCAGAAATATTAACTCGGCATTTGAATACTTTATGATCAGTAAAAAGAAAGATTTGAATCGCAAATGTGTTCGCATTTTAATCAAACGAGTCGAATATAACGCTTTTAGATACATCCTCTTTTATTTGAGTGTTGTTTACGTCTTCAATTCGAGATAAGACCATTTGTATTGCTTGTTACTTTGCTACTCGCATTTCTAATGGCTTTCGATGTTTCAAAGCTGCAACAGTTAAAATGTCGTTTAGTTTGTGTTATTGCAAGATTAATGTTGTTTGTTGCTTATACAAAGTTATGGTATAGTAACTAGCTAATAATCTTTAAAAAAAATATTAAGTACACTGTAATTTTAGGGCGATTTACGAAGAGTTTTCTCCATAGCTGTGTTATTTCCTGTTTCAGAATAAAGAATAAAAGTTTTTTATTATGTGTTGGTACTCAAACTTACTGTAAAAATTTGTTAGTCTCACTGTACAAATTGATTTTCACTGTACTTATTTAAATAATTATTATTTCAGTGTTTGTCTATTTGATTTTTTCTTTCTTCCTTTCTTAAATGTTAGTACGTATAGAAGTCAATATAGTTACAAAAACTATCAGTATTCATATCCGTCATGTAAATTTGCAACATCAATAGCCAATGCTTTACCGGCTGATGAGGCGATGGATGTATACCTAATGGTATGTTTCTTGCTGTTTCCAATTATTTGAGGTGCACAGTACCTCCAGTATTTTGGTAGTAAGTAGTACGAGTATAGTGTTTCTAAATCATTAGCGCTCCGGAATTAGAACCCAGAATTATTAAGTCAGTTTTATCAGCAACAAATTAAATTGAACTAAGCAACGCTTCTAAGCTTTCTGTTATCACAAAGTTCCATATCGCGTAACAACGTAACTTATACACGCATTTTGAACGAAAGTAACAAATAGAATATCTCCCAAGCAAATCGTACTCGGGATTATTGTCACTCCCCTATCCCTCCTGTGGCGTAAATATGACCCTTAGGAAATGATAGAAGTGATCTGGCATCAGGAGGGTCTTTAGGCCGCTTTGGGTTGTGGGAATTGACGTTTTTGTCGTATTTGTCTATATTAGGAAAGCAAAATACTAGCACAAAAACTAAGTTTAGGATTTCCCTGTTAATTTTGTTATTATCTTTTCTTAGCTTTTAAATAGATATAAATGTAAATTAAAACGGAAATAGATATAAATAGACACGGATACTATTTATATGCAGATATACTGTTTCGCTTCTGTTACACAATAGTTGTTGTAGTGATGGCCAAGCCACATATTTTGACTAAGGTGTGTACAGATTTTGTGAAGTTAGGGCGTGTAGATTTAGAAGGTTGGCTCTGCATGAGATTTTTTGCCAAATTTCAACTTTCTAGGACTTCAGGAAGTAGAAAAGAATTTTGATGATCATCAGTGAGTGACGAAATCGGCGTTTTTTGGATATCAATAAAATCTAAAGTTTAAGAGCTAGGCAATTGAAACTTATGTTAAATAAGTCCACTATTGACATCATAATCTCGTTTGTTTATCTGGTATAATCCAAACACAAGTTATGAGGGTTCAAAAAAATGACGAAACGCTTCGAGAAAAGGTAGGTTAGTGCCCTTACGTTTTGTTTGGCTCATCTTGGTGGGGACACGACCGAGCCCCCAGATTGAAACAAGATTATATACTTTTATTCTAAGAAATGTGTGACACCCCTTCCTACAAGAGAGCATATAACTAATATAAATAAAAGTATATATTACAAAGATACTTTTATACATACATAGTTACCAGTAACAATATGTGTTCTGCCCCAAAACGGATCATCTTCAGGAAAAGTTGACTACGAGTGTAGTCACAAACCACGCAAAATGAACCTACAAAAAACTGCAAAAACACGATGTACATACATGGCAACGATACGTTGCTTTCTTGAATATACTAAGCAGTCACGCGGCTTTAATTTCAACCCAAGTAATACACGGGCTGAGCAACGAACGCAATATAGAGATGCCGTATAGCAGCAAATTAGCGTAGTCTTGTTGCAATAATTAAACGCCACCTCCAACGGGTGATGAAACTGTTCCGCTAGTTCAAATTAAGCCAAGTTATAGGGAAGTTAGATGCATGGTTAAAAGGGTTCAGTCAAGCGTCTCCTTAACTTGCTCTTGGTGTGATTAATAAGTGTGTAAAGAATGAAATATGGTGAAACTGACATCGTAGTGGTTATTTCACTCCACCAATCCGCACTGGAGCAGCGTGGTGGAGTATGCTCTAGGTCTTCTCAAGGGGAGATACCCGTGCTTAGTAGAGGGCAATTATTGGGTTGAATACAAATCAGCTCAGTGGTATTTCTGAACTAGCAGATTAATAATGGCCATAAGAATGCTAAGTTATTTATGTCATCCATGAATAGGTTTCAATGGTTTCTATACATTTATTTGTGACAAATAAATTTCAGCTGAGAATCAAATCCGGCATGTCTTTCTTCGCCACCAGAACTACGAGGCGATCACTTTTAATAGAGGTAGCGTATAATAGACTAATCATTTATTAATACTCCTTCCATTTGTATAAACAAAGTCATTTAAATCAATTACCGCAAAATTTATGGATAATAAACGTTGTTACGGGAAAACTAAGTAAATTGTAAGAAATATAGCCTTCTTAATGAGTAATGGTGCTTTCGAAGATAAATATGCGCTGAGTCGTAGTTCATTACTCTTGCCCTTTCAAGAAGATACAACAGAAATCTATGGTGCTTGAGTAGATTCCTTTCGTCTAAGAAATTTTACTGGAGATTTTATGAGTTTATAAATCAAGCTAAGAATTTTACATTATGATTTGGGGTTTATTAGATTGCTTATCCTTAAGATTTTATGTTATTTTTGGATAAAAATATAGGGTGAATTTATTACGATTAAATTGGCATGTTTAATAATAATAGTTTTTTATTTGCTTAATTTTTTTTGACTAACCTTAAAACCCTTTTATAACGTTTAAAATACATAATTTTCTGACATCTTTTAATCAACCTGTATAATATTTATATTTAAATCTCCTGAATAACCTGAATTCAGCATTTATTTCACGTTTTCAAATAAAATTCGGTATTTATTAATAAACTAAACCAATATTTGAAATTGCAGTAATTTTAAATCATATCATATAATAGTAAAAACTGTAATAAATACATGCAAATAGTGAGTGCTACGTGACGTTATGTTAATATTGTATTCACAATAGAAGATATAACTAGACTATGTTTACAAAATGTTTGACTCCCTTGCTGATGCTTCGGTTGAGAAATGGTCCCCTTACGACTGAGAGAGATCCACCGATTTTTATCCAACGATAGGCCTTCGTATATCACTGAGCGATAACGACTGGGGGAATAGCGTGTGATCAGTATCTCTCGTACATATAAAGGGATAATAAATATGGTTTTAAATAGAATTAACATTAAGTCATAGTGTTGACGCGATTGCATGCAAACTGCAAAATGGAGCTATAGGTAATAGGCAAATGACGATGCCGCTCGTAGAAAAAAAAATCAATTATTTTACCTTTACTTATAATAATAATAATTTATTTATTTATGTGATATAATAAATATACATAGTGTAATTTGTTTCAGACATAGTTATTATAGTAATAAGGTTATAGTAAACAAGGATCTTCAGTTGCCTAAGCTGGGTGGGAAACCTATATTATAGGCAACTTAATATTATATTACCTGTATCCTATTTATTTATGTAAAATACAACTTCAATTAATGTAAAATACAAATTAGTCATAAGTTATTAAATTCATTTTTATTCAAAGAAATATCGACATCTACCCACACCATAACCGATAAACATAAATTACGAAATCAGATCCGAATAATCCATTAAAATAGCACTGCATTCATACATTGCTAGTTTTATTGAAATTGAACTGTAAAAATTTTTGCTTGAATCAACAATCTGGACTACATTTGAATTCGGTTTCAATGACCATTCGTTTGAAAGTAAAATAGTCTCTTTACACAAGTGTCACAGTTCTTGTGGATTTTACTGCAGGCCTATCAAGTTAATCGCTAGAGACATTTCACAGTTTTGACATTTATCTCAGAAAAAATTCTGGATTCGAGTTTCAATTATTATTTATTTGAAATAATTTTAATATATCAATGAATATTTGGTCCGCCTGATGGAAAGTAGCTATCGTCGTCCATGGACTTAAGCAACATCAAAAACATCAGAACAAACAGACAAAGAAAGAATGAATCGGTTAAAAATTTGAATAGGTTGATGATTCGCAGTCCGAGATGTTTTTGTTTCACTTTATTAGAATTTTTGACGTGATAACGTGTATCGTAGCCGATGCCGTAGGCGACCGTAGTTGGGTGGAGCGGAGCGGGGTGGGGCGGAGCGGGGCGAAGCGGTGCGGATCGGAGCGGGGCGGGGCGTAGCGGAGCGGAGCTTTGTTATGACGTTTTCACGTTAAACTAACGTCCGTAAACCGACTTTACAGACAACCATTTTTTTTGGGAGTCAGTTCTATTTGAGCTTAATAAGTTAAAAGTTTTTTTACTCTAATCAAAGTACTGGACATCATTTTTCTTCTATTAACATATAACTTACTAGCCTAGAAAGACATCTGTAAGAAATTTTTCTCTTACAAAAGCACAAGGAACGCTCGTTCACATTGTGAACACTGGGGGATTATCTGGAAAGAAAACGATTGACTGAGTGCAACTTGTATGGAACATCCACTTAAGATTTCCCGAATTAAAGCGGATAGACGTTGCGATTCATTTTTAATTTTATATTGTTACTGCTTCCCATTATTTCTGGGGTTGACTATAGATGTTATTAAGTTATAATATTCTGACGAATAAAACATAATTATCTCTTTTAAATTACAGGGTAAAATTAAAATAGATTTTTAATAAATTAACTACTTCTTTTATAAATGAAATTGTACGTTTAAATAGGTACCTTATCAATGGGAAGAGTTAAACACAAAATTACCTATAAAATTAGCTATCGTGTGTTAAGAACGTGGGGGTGCCATTTTGAGAAAATCTTTTTTACCAGAATATAATACCTATTTGAATATCTTTATACAACGAAATCCTAACCCCGAGAGTCATTCAAACTTAACTTTATTCTAGCTACAGACAGGTCACAAAATTCAAACTGATATCTTAAACTTTAAATTAAAATATCTTTTACCACATTTGGTTTCTCAAAACGTAATTTCGATTTATTTCCATTTTACTGCATAAAACTTTCTGAGTAAAAAGGCCAATTCAGTGGATGATTCAATTTATGTGACGTTTTACGGCTAATGGAGAGCAGAATAAAAAGTAAAAGCATTAAATACCACGCTCTTAATGACATCCAGTGAATTGAATGCATGTATTTAATAATGTATACAATAATGAACCTAAGCGATAAGGTGTCGATGAATCTTTAAACAAAAGAGTTATGCCGATTGATAAAATTGTTGCTGATTTCATATTTTTAATATTTATACTACTTGGATACATAGAATGAAAATAGATAGGTTTTCATTTTCAAGATATACAAAACGCTAATACAATCAACCTTGATCATCTCTCATCAACTTCTTTGAAAATTTTCTTTTAAACCACCGAATCAATTATACACTTGCGACCCTAATCAACTCTAAAATAATAACGGTCCTTATTTCAAACACGATCACCCTATAAAGCCTGATAACACAAAACGATAAGAGTGTCACTATTAATTAGTGATCAACTATCTCCGTATAAACACCATAAACAAATTAATATTCATAGCGAGCCCTAACCAGCGTAATAGTGAGGAGGGAAGCGTGCCCTATCGCGTCGTCATCTGACCTGACTTCAGAGTGTCCGCACTGCGCGAGCCACAGACATGTATCGAGCAAGCGACAGCTGCACCAATACACTGGCCTTCACATATGTCATACACTGACGTTCTCCTGAATAAATTAAACCTCAAACGCTACAATAGACTAATGTACTGAGCGTCTATCTCATTTTATTAAGAGCAGTGCTCTTGGAAAGAAAGAGACGATGAAACTTTTGAAAACACCAAACTTGGCACTTTGTAATGGTCATCGTTACCCATGGACAAAAGTAACATGCAATTACATAAATGAGGTGTTGTCAGGCAAGAAAAATCAGTAGGATTGGCTTATAACAAGCTCCCTGATATGCCTCTGCTACTGCCGAAACACGTAAATATTTCACGGTTCTATAGCAGTTAGTATGAACCTGTACCTTTCAAGAATATGTAGGTATATGTCATGATCTAGTACTGTGTCCATGACTGGCGGTGAACACATAACTGTAAGTGGCCTGTCTAGTCATTTGTCGACTTAAATAAAGAAGGTAAAAAACTATACTGAGTTTAATAGCATTGCTATGAAACTTTTTGGTAAATAGCTAGTCCAGCAACATTCAATAGAAGAGACTGGTGATAGTATCTTTGTCATTTGTTTTAAAAGAACATAGGATGTTAGATGGACAAAAGTATTAGTGAATATATTGTTAACGCCCCTGAATATATCTCTG
This sequence comes from Thymelicus sylvestris, assembly GCA_911387775.1. NCBI lineage: Eukaryota > Metazoa > Arthropoda > Insecta > Lepidoptera > Hesperiidae > Thymelicus > Thymelicus sylvestris. The sequence goes on along the minus strand of OU426905.1, from coordinate 9,637,598 downwards.
AAATAAATTCAAAATTAATTGAATTACTTAGCAACACAGAAATATTAATAATGTTCCAAGTACTTACTCCAAAATCCAAATCCACATCTTAGTTTTAAACTAATTAATACATTATACTCTATACAAAGACCTGTGTCAATATTATTTCTCAAATATGTTCAAGCAGGGTTTTTGAATCAAAACGTTTCGTCCAATTTAATCTATCCAATGCGGAATCTAACAATAATACTTCTGACGAATACTTCAAATTTATCGAAATAATTTCCAACTTTAACCAAAGGGTAATAGTGAACTATACCAGATTCGTGAGTTTGTAATTTAATTAAAATTTCTAAATTGAGATTCCAGGAATGACTTTTGTTCTTGATACTTGAAAATGGTTTTACATAATGAAACTATTGGTATTCTGTGTTTTAGCAACTGTTTTTCTTATTAAGGGCTATTTGGGGTACATTTATTTTCATAGAGTTTATTAAAATACAAATTTTGATAAGATTTGATTTTTTTTTATTAATTTATTTTTATTGTATGAAATTAATCAAAACGCTGATATTATTTTATTCCAGCTCAGTAGCAGTAGTATTGAAGAAAGAAGAGATAGATAGACGTGTTATTATTTTACCTTAACTTTCAATTATTATAGCAGTTAGAATAAAAGAAAACCCTAACTTTAGCGAAATAGAAACTTTAAGCAGTGAATTCTGAAAGCAAGGCGCAGCTTACTGGGCTCATACATTACGTGATCCTAGTCTTAAGAACCAGCGTTGAGGGAGAAATACTACACACTATGAATAGTAAGAATTCCTCTTTTCTGCACTGCATTGTTCTCTCAATAGTGTTTGTGGTCTAGTTCTAACTTCTAGTGTCCCATGCAGTGCGGGTTTTAGTAGGTATTACCAGCGCCCTGGGAGAGATTTCTACTGCGCCCCCATCTGCCATTGAAACCCATACGAAATTAATAAATATGTCAATACATGGCAAGTTACAGCTTTCCATCATAAAGAGTCTCGACGCTATGCTGCAGACGGATGGACGGACCGACATGAGAAAACTACGGTTCCGATAACTGCTGATAATTGTTTATTATCTTTTTATTTACAACTAGCGTTCTTCTCGCAGCTTTGCACGTTTTCCGGGATTTTAAGTATCTATCCCATATCCTACTCCTGCAAGGCTATTCTGTTTTGTAACTCAAGAGCGGAATCCGCGATGAGTTTCAAAATTCCTATTCTCAATAAAACTCGACAGTACAGGTGGCGCCGCAGTGTAGAATGCGGCGGTGAGAAAAACTACTTGTTAAGACTAATTTGACATGTTTGGTATTCGGTAAGCGATTTATTTGTCTCGATCCGAACTACGTCACCGTCGAAGCTCGTGTCCAATTGTCAAACGAAAAGTGAGCTTCGATTTCGAGTTCGTGTTTTAGAGAATAGCCCTCCAAATCATGGTCTGCCTGCTATATTTTATGAAAATCTTTAGTTCTTGCGTAAAAGGTTAACAAACAATCACAATCTTTCACTTTATAATAATGGTACCAACTATAATACTTCATCGTTCTGCGCTCGTTTTTATAGTAGATACTTATCTCGCGTAGGTCATTCCCAACTTGCTTCAAAAATCAAAACGTCCAAAATATATTCAATATACCTTCCTAAACATTTAAAGACGTCAATGAATTCCCGTAATAAGAGAGTATGAAAGAAGATTCGCCTAATTTAATAACATCGGTAGCATTTTCAATATAAAAATACTCAAGTGACACCATGACGTTAAAAGTATTGAATAACTTTAGCGAAAGCGAACGCAAAGAGAAAAAACAGAAGTAGTCTACTCGATATGTTCAAAATGGTTGAAATTAGAGATACTGCTCTTAAAAATACGTGCGATAGCTCATTCTGTTCGGAATGATGTCTAGAAAAATGTTTCGGAAGCGTTTACCAGCACGTAAAAAATTGCAAAAGTTATTGACAAAATAAAGTTGAAAAAAAAAAGTATTTTGTTTTTGATAATCACTTCGAAACTATTAATATTTAAGAAATTTTAAAACAAGATTCTTAAAGTAGAGGAAATTTCCAAACAATGACTCGCGACTCTCGGAACTCTATCTCCATTATTTATAACTTTAATTTAACGCTGAAAATGGGTCTCCACGCTGCATTTTTAGGTTGCGCGTGCGGCGTCAAAACCGAGTTCGTCACACTCAATAATTTTTTAAGGTATTAATTATTAATTTAAAAAAATAAAAAAAATATGGTGTATTCGAAACACTTCAAAGAATTTGCTCCCGTAGGAAATTTTGCTTAAAGTTAATTTTTCAACAAGTTAGACGATTGTTAATTAACTAAATTTTCTCGAACTTCCATTTTCATTGTACATTAAAAAAAATGTTTAAGTAATTGTCCTATAAATTTTTCGCTTCGTGGAGCCTTTCTTATATACATGCTTAACGAGATCACGTCATAAAAGTTTAAAAAGTTTTAATACTTTGTGTATAATAATTTTATAAGTTGAACAAAAAATGAAAAATCCAAATAATATTATTGAAAATATTTTTTTCTCAATTTATTATTACATAATCGTTTTGGCATTCATAAAAGACATTTAATGACTTGAAAAAAAAAATTCCCTCATTTTTTTATAATTTTTTTTTATAAACAAATAGACTATTTCAATGCTTTTAAGAAAAAATTTCTTAATATCTTATTCTTTACAAAACATTATGATTTTTGAAAAAAAAAATTTTTTCTTAATAATGATATTTAATTGTTTATAATTGTTTTTTAATATTTCTATTGTTTGAATAATTAGTTAATAATTTTTTTTTCTTAAAAATTATAATTAACCATCTTTAATAGAAATGTAAAAAAATATTTTTTTTATCAACAATTTCATTGTTTTTTAACTTAACAATTTTTTATAAACAAATTCTCAACTTTTTTATATATTTTTTCTGAAACACCTAAAAATAAAAAAAACAACGATGTATAACAAAGTACAGATAAAAACATTTTTAAATTTTTTAATTTCGATTCGATAAAAAAACGAAAAAATTGTTTGTTCAACTTATAAAATTATTATACACAAAGTATTAAAACTTTTTAAACTTTTATGACGTGATCTCGTTAAGCATGTATATAAGAAGGGCTCCACGAAGCGAAAAATTTATAGGACAATTACTTAAACATTTTTTTTAATGTACAATGAAAATGGAAGTTCGAGAAAATTTAGTTAATTAACAATCGTCTAACTTGTTGAAAAATTAACTTTAAGCAAAATTTCCTACGGGAGCAAATTCTTTGAAGTGTTTCGAATACACCATATTTTTTTTATTTTTTTAAATTAATAATTAATACCTTAAAAAATTATTGAGTGTGACGAACTCGGTTTTGACGCCGCACGCGCAACCTAAAAATGCAGCGTGGAGACCCATTTTCAGCGTTAAATTAAAGTTATAAATAATGGAGATAGAGTTCCGAGAGTCGCGAGTCATTGTTTGGAAATTTCCTCTACTTTAAGAATCTTGTTTTAAAATTTCTTAAATATTAATAGTTTCGAAGTGATTACCAAAAACAAAATACTTTTTTTTTCAACTTTATTTTGTCAATAACTTTTGTAATTTTTTACGTGCTGGTAAACGCTTCCGAAACATTTTTCTAGACATCATTCCGAACAGAATGAGCTATCGCACGTATTTTTAAGAGCAGTATCTCTAATTTCAACCATTTTGAACTTATCGAGTAGACTAAAGTCTCTCTGATTGAATTGTATACCTCGTGGCGTCCTCGACAGAATTATTTCTGTTGAAGCATTTTGTACGGCGACAAAGTTAAATTACGTTTGTTATCGTGCAAGTACTTCCAATTACTAGAGGTGTTTTATTCCGACAATGGGCTATTTTTCGCTCGTGAATTATAATTTCACCAAAGTGCTCTGTTATGAAAAATATTGCTCGTAGTTATTTTCCGAATGCTAGGTTTTAGGGTTTCGTAATCAAAAAGGAACCCTGCTAGTTTCGTCATGTCCGTCCGTCCGTCCGTCCGCAGCATAGGGCACATACCCTTAGTTCTAGGAAGCTGTAATTTGGCATGGATATACATATTTATTCAAAGTACAAAGTCGTAGAATAAAATCTTTAATTTTTTTTTCTTCATCTACCACGTATAAGCTGAAAAGATACTTCAAACATATTAAGGGTTTGCAATGAACATTTCGCGATTCAGGGGTCGGTTTGCGAAATATTAGGCTTTCTAATTTTGGTTAAAGTCAAGTTTAACCCCCCGCCCCCTCACCTATACCAGCTAAATGGTAGATGTTGGACATGCGAAAATATTCACGGCAGTAGCATACGTATATTATAATTATGATGGATTTAAAAGTAAGACTATTACGGCTACCTTACGTAGTTAATGCGTAATAGACGATAAACTTACAATTACGGAACTGTACATTGCGCAAAAGCCTGACACGCACCGTTTTTCAATTTTTTAAGGTTAGTTAGATCAGAACTCCGACATTTATGAACTGGTTTGGTAAATTCATTCTCAATTTGAGAGGGGATACTTTCAGATTGGTCCCAATATTTATCAAAATTCACTTGTGATACAATCCATGAGGAGTTCAGAGAACTCAACTAGAGGCATGTCCTGCAGTCGAAATTTGACCGTAATTCAATGTGCCAAAGAGTGATTTATTATTGTCATTTTTACTCTTAAATGCAATTTTAACACAAGTTATTCACAAAATTTAGCTTTCTGCGCTTCTTCTCCATATAAATTTTAACTTTACCAAAAGTCTGAATTCTACATGCCCCTTACCTGCCTTTTAATTAATAAAAAGGAGTACAAAGGATATACCTTCACCTATGATTTTATAGATATTAAGTTTTATACTTTTTTTAGGTAGATGGCGATTTAGGTAGATGAAGTTGGTATTTTTTTTGATAAAATTTAGGTTATACATCTGAATTTAATAAATACGCGACCAATTATGAAGTGTTACAAATATTGACAACATTCACTAAGTTTACGTATAAAGCGGACAAGGGAAAAGCAATAGTAGTCCCCTTGATTGAATTGTACAGCTGGTAGCGCCCTTGACGGAATTATATCTATTGGGGTATTTTGTTCGGCGAGAAAGTAAAATTGGATTTCTTGTGGCGGAAGTGTCTCGCAGACCTTAAGCCGGAGGTTTGTCTTGTCTTATAACATTATGATCACAAACATTCTAAATGAGTAGACAATAGACATAATAAATATCCTTTATTGTTGAATTTCAGTGGCTTGGAATCCTGCCCGTACCTCAAGTTAAGTGCGAATATTTGACGAACGTGGCACAAATAAACGCTAAAACGCTAACACACTCATACCCCTGCAGTAGGTTGCATTACCTGTGTCGTGGGTGGCATGGACGACACAAATATAACACATCACAATCACACCCATGACCCGAGTACAAATATTTATCTGCCACATAAATATCTGCCCCGGCCGGGAATCGAAACCCAGACCCCTCGCTTCGCAGGCAGAGTCCCTACCAACTAGGCTACAAGGTCGTAAAATGTCACCTTTTCTGTTCGAAGGAAACCGAACCCAGGTCGGGTTCGGTTTCAGCGACGTAGAAATTTGAATGATGATGTTTTTCTGTTCTCATTCTAGGTGTATTGTGTTTTTGGCTGTATATTTTCTACAGCAGCTATGACACTGGGAATCCTAGTGTTAGTGTTACTTATTGGAAAGAAGTTCCTTATCACGCGTTGCGAAAGGGGGCTAGGCGGAAAATTTGGTAACGACACTTTTCGCCGGTAACGACACTTTTTGCCGTAGTAGTTTTTTTTACATAGAAAGCAAGCCAGAGTACTAGGATAGCAAAAACATGCAGCAAGTGTGCCACAACAAATCGAAGGTATTAAATTTCTCAGGAAATTACTGACTGCAAGGAACTTCGTTCCATCCGGGTGTCCCTTGACACCTCTCAAGTTTTTTTTATTAGTTTATAATCACTTGCTTGACTTCACCGAATGAACTTAAAGTTTACGATAATGATCTTAAAGCCATATCACTACAGTACCTCACCTTCCTGTGGAGGTGACTGTGTTTACAAAAGTTATACAATACTGAAAATAATAGAAATAGGGCAGTAACTCAAATCTGAAGGCAGTAAGTGATATTTGATAAAACCTTAAAAGTATTTGAATGGAGGTTTTAACTATATCAGTGTCTTTTTTCTAAATAACCTACAAAACATGCAGAGTCGTTAGCCAATGTGTTGTTAGCCAAAAAGGATAATTAATAAATAAGTAACGCTTCACACTCATAGCCCCACACTAGGATTCCCTGTGTCGTGGGTGCCATGGACAACACACAACATAGACAAGGACATTCACACCCAGACCGAGAACAGAAATTCAAACTCATCATTCAAATTTCCGCCGTGCTGGGAATCGAACCCAGGACCCTTGGTGCGGCGATCCAGCATGGTAACCATTGCGCCACACGGGTCGTCACGTCGATTAAGAGTCTCCAAGTTTACGTCTTACATCTTTAATCTTTAATGTAGATCTTCACTTATTAGATACTGGCTCTCAAACATTGCAGCTGAATAACAGTATCCATCGATTCTGCAAAAAGGGTGGTAGCTCTAGCTAGGTGGGTATAAATACGGTGGTAGCAATCCAGCAATTGACGTCAATTACAGACTAGAACTATACTTAGAAAAATCGACGAGCATTAACAAAGCCACTGTAACTCAATGTTCATCACAGCCTATTATTACTCCTACATAATTCGCTACAAAATAATTGTAGATTTACAAACAGTACGCTTGGGGTGCCTGCACAAGTACTTGTCTTAATACTATGAGTGTGAACTTACAGAATAGGATCACCGAAGCGAGGCGCGTGTGGGTATTACCCACAAACAATTCTAATGTTACAAAACTTTATAAAATAGGTATTCGGTACAAGGTTGTAATAAAAAATAACCGACTTCAAAGAAACAGTATTCGAACAAGTAATAAAATGAGAACATCATCACCGTAGTCGAAGTCAATTAAATACGCATTATTAGTGTTAACTCAAAAACTACGCGGCTAATCGGGATCACACCACAAGATTTCGAATAAAAAAAGAATCGTCAAAATCGGTACATTCTGTAAAAAGTTATGATGTAACCCATATAAAATAAAATAAAACTTTTTAAAAACAACCTTTTTTTTCCCCTACAAAGAAGAAAATAAACTATGAATTAAATCAAACCAATCAATTTAGTACATGTATTACACAATGTATTAAATGATATAAAAGCTTGTGGCGAGATTTACCTGTGTACGAACTAGTCTTACTTGACATATGTACCTACTTATTATAAGTAATTTTATATTGAGTCGAATTGAGAACCTCCTCCTTTTTTGAAGTCGGTAAAAAACTATAAATCGTATAATATTCTTGTATACATCCAGGTAACGTCATGGTTAATGAAACACGTGTGTACAATAAAGCTTACACGGCTGTTGTGTGAACAGTGCCTAATCTATTATTAACCTTCAGAGGTCCCGAAGCAAAGTGGTTTGTTCTCGTATATTTTCCGTTATACAATATTTCTAAGTCTCTCGTCATATTATATACTTTGTTATGATATTAATATCATGCCATAGATGAGTATTATCACGTTCTGTCTTTCATAGCTTCTTAAATACCTAAACCGTACTGTAGTACGGTTTAGGTATTTTGTTAGATTCAGATACATTTTTCATTCTTTTTAGGTTCCGAAGTCAAAACGGAACTCGTAAGTTTTTTGTCCTTTCACGGGCTAGAAGAACTAATTACTAGAAGGCTGTAATGTGACATGAATATACATACATAATATATTATGTATCACGCCACCAAAGTGGGAAAGTAAAATCTTAATATTTCTTGTAAAAAAATAACCGACTTAAAAATTAGGTATAACTCAATAACTACTTGTCAGATCTCGCTCACATTTAAATGGGGCTACATGACACCAGCTTTCAAATACAAAAAGTAAAATCAAAATCGGTGCACCCAGTAAAATTTACTGAGGTAACAGACATAAAAAAACAGTTGAATAGAGAACTTCCTCCTTTTTTGAAGTCGGTCAAAAAGATTTTTTTAGGGTAGATACCTCCCCTACACATAATGTGTTGATGTTTTTTTCTTTTTTGTCATCCCCATGCGCCGCCATGGGGCATACCACCTCATGCCACCCACGACACCCCATGCTATTTTATTGGCAGAAGCGGAGGAGGGGAGATACTTGAATGTAACAACAATTAGCACTCTGTATATTTTTCATTTAAAGGGATTCCTGCATCCAAAAATGGTTTTTGCAAGCCCACAACATTATTATAGGTAATTAAAGATCTATTTAATGATATAACATACCTACCTTAAACTACATTTTTCTTCACGTGCCTACAAGTTCAAAATTTTTTTTTTGTGATTTTATTCGACTATTAGTGGATACCCGGCGTATTCTACTACGCAAAGTATTTCTGTATGAAAAAGTTGAAAATGGAAAATGTGCCAATGCATTGTTTTGGTGTTCTCACCCATCTTCGCATTATTGTCTTTCAAATGGGACCAGTTTGGGGCACATCGGTTGGATGATTTCAGAGTCTATACCTAAAGGACATCCGTACATATATTTTTTGTGTTTTATAGATATACATAGATACATTGAATCTTCATGCTAAATGACAGCTTGGACGGACATTGCGAAGTTATAGAGTTTCCATTTTGAATACGGAACTCTAAAAACGCGGAAATTTGGTTGTATATTACAAGTAAAAACCAATTAAACTTGACACATTTGTTCTTACCAGCGGATTTATCTTAAAACGCGTACCCCATCATAAATTGCCACGTCCTGAACAAACATAAATATTAATTTCACACGAATTGAATTAAATTCTTATCCTGGGGGATAAAGTATAGGATTCAGGAACAAGAAACTAAATGGAAATTAATTTCCTTTTTGATAACGATATGCTTTACGTAAAACATATTACGTATTTAAATTATATTAAAATTCTTAAAAACAAACCTTGTAATCGAAAAGATCTGAAACACTTAGGAGTAATTTATATTCAAATGCCATTATAATTAAGTTATCTTGAAGAAAACTTCTGTGCTTCGAAATACCTTTAAGATTACCTCTAATTTCTATGACTCTTCTTTAAACTGTAAAACCATAAGATTCTCCATGGCTAAAGCATTGCAAAACCAAAGACTTAATTACGTCCATCTTTTAGGATATGACTTGTGGTTTACTCAATGCTCAGAAAATATTGCACTGAGCGACGTAATATAGGTGCTCTATTCCACACTTCATTATTATGAAGACAAACCCGCTCGCTGCGTTTGGCTGTTAGGGTGAGGCCAAAAGAGGGTATTATTTTGAGCTTTGAGTCGCGAAAAATGAGTACGCTGCATTCGGTTTAAAACTAATGTCCTGTTTGTACTACACGGTGACGCAAAATGTTGACGTTTAGTACTGACGCTTAGGGTGAGGCCAAACCAGTGTAATATTTTAAGCTTTGAGTCGCGAAAAATTAATACGCTGCATTAGGTTTCAAACTAAAGTCCTATTTGTACAACACGGTGACGCCAACATATGTCGACGTTTAGTACTGACGTTTAGTATGAAACCGACTCATTTTATGGGACTCACAGCTCAAAAAATACGCTCGTTTGGCCTCACCCTTAGCGAATAAAATGTCAAGGTGCTAACAGACTCATTAGGTTCGTTACGACACCAAATTGTATCAAAAATTGTGTGAAAATTCTCCAATCGTCGTTTTTGTCACTCGTATTGGAGTTCGAAGCGTGATTTTGGTATCCAATATTTTACTCGTCCGCTTGGAAAATGTGTAATACATTTTTCACGTACCTACAGCGTTTTTAATTAAAAGATCAAACATACTTTCGTGTTCACAGAATCCTTTGATTTTTTTTATTACAGCATTGAAAACACTTTACAATGTGGTAAATTGGTAAATTATTTCGTATGGAAGAATAACTTTTTTATACCTTTATTTCTTAACAATATTCTTATTTAAATATTATTTACTTCTATAATCAATTTGATTCACTACAATTTCTTATCTCCAGGAATTAATAAGCGAAGATGTAGATATGCGTTGGCGCTATGTTATTTTACAATTCGGATTCATAGATACGCAAACAGGGCATATTCCTCCCCGATACATTGCCACAATTCATCAAATTAAGACTAAACGCGAGACTCATTTCCAGTATTTGGATAATGGGTTAGAAATATAGTAAATTTAGTTAAAATAATCGGCATTTAAGCCCTGAAACTACTTTACACGGGTAACAGTAGCCGCAAACATTTCGCACTCGTTCGCTGGGTGCGGTGACTGCGATAAATTCTCTTCGCATAATTAGGGTTAAGAAAGACAAATTGCTCTCCCGGTCAGCGCCCTAGTACGGATTGTCACACGATGTTTTTGATTTTGTGAGAAAATTTACACCCGTCCGGTCAACGTACAAGGCATTATGTGCCCTTCATTTATTTACTTAAAAATATAGGTCTTATCAAAATTTAGACAATAGTGATATTTAGGACAATAAAAGACGAATTTGGATCTAAATTTGGATTATCTTAAGGATATTTTATTTACATTATATATGTATACAATATTATACAACCTATTATGTTTCACACATCCGATATTTTAAAAGAACTATGGATATTTGTAGAAAATGTATTTTAAAGGCAATCCATCTTTTTCTTGTTATTTTTATACGTTTCAGCGAGATTACTTCTTGCAAAAGACTACTATTGAGCAAGCCAGAAATCCTCTTTCTCTAGTTCTCTAGTTCATAAGGTAGCTGACCTTTACGAACCACTGGGGTAATTACTAAAATAGTCAGTGACTATTAAAGCTACTAATGAGTCGAAGTCAAAGTCCCATATAAATAATTGAATGATCTAATAAAATACGAGCAATTTAGCTAGGACTCATTTTTAGAAAATGTCGTTTTATCCGTGTTTTCAGGCAATGATAAACTGCTACAATAGACTCTTCCTGACATCTATTGGCGAGTAGCAACACTAAAGCTACTTCAATAGATGGCGTTGTTTAGCAACACACGATTTATCAAAAAAATACCGAGCAAAGCGGCCCTTCAGGTATTAAAGATAAAGATCCTTACTTAGGCTTTTGCAACAATTAGACCAACACGGTTCGCTTGAGATATCTTCGGATCATTCCTTTCACAAGAGCGTGGTAAACAATAGATACACGTACATGCACATAGATACACGTATGCCATATGGGTATGTTGTAGCAGTACAACTAGCCTTGCCCTTTGTGTTTCCGCACGAGAACACAACAGGACGGAGTAAGCTGATCTCAATTGTAGGTATTTGCTCTGTACGTTTGCATGTACCTTGGATCCCAGTACCTAACTCTGTTTTCAATATTAAGGTGAGGTAGGCTTGGGTTTCATTGAATATTCAACGCAAATATCGATTTAATGCTAAAATTTGATAAAGTCCTACGTATAATTCGATTTAAGGGAAAATAGTGGTCTTTTCGATTCGATTTTGATATATTTATTTCAAGATAAAAAACATTGTGGTTTACTTTCAGCGATATCTGTAAGAACAGGGAGCTTGCAAAGTTGTATTCGTGTCTCTTTCTTTTGTTAGCTCCATCTCACTCGACATGGGGACGGTTTCTGTCTGATGACTAAGGCCTTCTGTCCACGGCGCTTCATTTGAAGATTGCATGGAAGCTGCAAAATAAAACATTAAAATAAAACATGTAATTATTATAGTAAATGCGACGACGCGACGCCGCTCCGTGGACAGTTTTAGTACTTTTAGATCTTCTGTCCACTTAGACCTTCTATCCACGTAGATGCACGACATACACGAAGTCGATACATGAAGGTAGTCTACACCAAATGGGTTTGTAAGGCAAATGATGAAACTGAATATTGCAAAGCTACCTTATACAAGAAATGTTTCCGGTAATCCTAGACGTGCAATCACTAGGCTCATATCAAATGACGGAACCAAATGATTGGGCGTATATCGGGCCGTACAGAAGTGAATGCTGTATTCAATAGAGACTTCTAGACTAGAGTCTATTGAAATACACGACTACGACCGAAGTAGCCAGCCTTAAATCTACTGTTGGTAGTTAGTGTTATTCAACACTAGTGTTCTAGTATATTAATATAACAAGCTGCTCGGACAGACTTCGTTCTGTCAATAGTTTTTTTTTGAGATGTAAGCTATCCTATCTTTCAAGTTGGATCAAACTGCACACGGTGTGCAAATTTGATTAAAATCGGTTAAGTAGTTTAGGAGTCCATCGCGGACAAACAACGTGACACGTAATTTATATAGATTAAGATAATTATTGCATGTCTTAACCTGTCTCTATTACTAATATTATTGAATTATCCAACTACCATCCTCTGGCTTGAATCAGCCGCCAAACAACTCGTTGTGTTCCGGCTAACGACTTGAGAGCCAGTTCTTTCTTTCTTATTTTATTTCTCGGCTGAAACCGCATCTATAATGCCTAAGGTGTTACAGGGTGTCCATGGGCGTCGATAACCGCTTACCATCAAGTGGCTCGTCTACCCGGTTGTAAACTGAGAGCCAATAATAAATTGTACACAATATAAAATCTTAATATACTCGTATATAAATTACGTGTCACGTTGTTTGTCCGCGATGGACTCCTAAACTACTTAACCGATTTTAATCAAATTTGCACACCGTGTGCAGTTTGATCCAACTTGAAAGATAGGATCTTATATCTCACAATAAAAAAAACTTTTGACAGAACGAAGTCTGTCCGGGCAGCTAGTAAATTAATAGTTTTAAAAGTAAACACACGCTTTTATAATGTCAATGTACATATTTATTTAGGCAAACATATGAACCCAAACCTAAGGGCTTACTAGTAGTGAATCTAATAAAAACGCCCCGCCCTGTACAACATCCATTCCCAGCATCCTTTGTTGAAAATTATTAATATGTTCGTCAGATACCGCAATCGATACTGAATATTGTGTGGTCGCTAATGACTCCAATATGGCACGTAGTGAGCGTAGCGAGCAGCAAATTTTAATGAAGCTCGATATTAAAACAATTTTAAAACCTGAGAAACAAACCCGTTACGTGTAACAATGTAACCAGATAATGTTGTCATTCGCTGGTGACCCAAACTCGATCGTTTGTTGTTAATGAGTTTTACAAAAGTGTAAGTTACATTCGATCAAGTATTTTACACTGTGCCCCCGGTCCTATGCTTGACACCCGATCTTTCCCATTACTTTTCGAGCCGTTACCTCTATGTAATTTAACAAGGTATAATCCTTTATGTATTTAATTATGTATGTACCTTTTTTTATGGAAATAGCTGGCAAACGAGCTGACGATTCACCTGATGGTAAGTGGCTATCGTCGCCCATGGACATCAGCAACACCACAGGCATCACGGATGCGTTGCCGGCCAAGAAAGAGGGAAGAGAAAGAGAAAGAAGTAGCTCTCAAGCCAAAACCTACTTTAATTATATTATTATTATACATATACGGGGCTCTATCTATGCTGAAGCCTAAGTATCTTCTGTTATGAGAGTCACTAACGCCCCAACTCAGAGTCACTAGTTAAGAATCCCCATATAAATTCTGTACTAAGGAGCGATTTAAGTAACCGTTAGTTACTCTGAATTGAGGCGTAAGTTCTATACAAGTTGTAGTAGCTGTATAATGTATTGTATATATTATAGTGAGATTGGAGCTGGTCAATGTAATTCCTAAATTAATCCCAATTAAAATATAAAAATACAGCTTTTGTCTTTCTAGTTGGTTTGTTCAGATTGGGCCTCAACGCGACTGGATGAATTTTATTGAAACTAAGAATTTATAAGCATGACTGAATTAATTAGGCATCGAAACTTTATGAATTTTATAGAAATTGCAGGAAATATAAGTAATTTATTTATTTACCTATAACTCTAGAAATACCTAGGATTTTGTCTCAATAACTTAAAATTCTGGGATTATTTCAAATCATTGTTTATTTTATTGTTCCATTATAGTTTTCTTTCTAGGCTCGTCTTCAGCGGCTAGACAAAAATAAATATTATAAAATTGAAACAAAACTTTTAATTCGTGTCTGCTGTAGACGACAACCGATTTGCAGAAGACAAACTTTTCAAATCGCTTCGGCGTTTATCACTACAATTAACTCTGCAATAAACATGTTTGGGGTTGTTTAAATGTGTATGGCATATAAATAGTTTATCTGCTAAGTGTCTCACTAATGGCGGCCATACACGGTCAAGTGTTCTGGATCAAGTCTGCAGTTTGACTTGTCAAATTTGCTGTTTGACTTGACCCGCCATCCAGTGTGCATGAGATAGATATACATATGGCCAGATAGCTATACCGTGGCCATAAACGATCAAATATACTGGATGCCGCGTCAAGTTCGCTTGACGCTTGATCAAGTACACTTGATCGTGTATGGCCTCCATAAGAAGTTGATCGCAAAACCTGTCCGTAACTTGACCTTCTTTGGTATTGGTAGGGTACCAGCGGAAACAAATAGGTGCAAACAAAGAAGTGCTTAGACAAAAGGCATATGAGTTATCTAGGTGATAGAGTATGCTTTTAGAATTGTTTTCTTTTTTACACCAAATTGGTGGCGACCCCAAAACTCAAGAGTACTCACCATTAAAACGTATAGTGTATCACGTACTCGTTTATGCCATACTTTTCCGCAAACGTGTTTATAGGGTCCATATTATACTGTGCTAAATAAAAAATCCTAGTATAGAATAAGGTGAGATTATACACATCTGAATTCTTGGCACTCGCATAGCGCACTCTATTCAGCTGATCGAAAAAGTTTTCCAATACTGATGTTGATGATAGAAAATTGTTGCCGACTCGAACCTGTACATAGCTAGTTTTATTGCAGCCCCTTTGCCTATTCCAAGTTTATACAAGACTTGCTGGCTTGATATTGTTCGATCTTAGGAATTCTTTACATTCTGGCAAATTCACCAATGCACATATCAATACACACACACACACACACACACAAATTATTCTTGTTATCCTACCTCGTTACTGTAATGAAAATATTATTTTGTTACTTGCCATTATATAACATAAAAGAAAAATAACTTATATAGAGATGAAATCTTGGTGTCCTGAAATATAGGCTAAATGCTTAGCTTAGGTACTATTATCCCACAGTAAACATAGACGTTAACTTATTATATTATGGCGAGGAAATAAATAAATTATTATTAATCCAACCATTTCAAGAGTCTTATGTTTGCATCACTATTTCTGGATGGACGGACGTACCTACATGACGAAACTATAAGGGTTCCGATTTTACTTCGGGACCTTTATTACATAGATTGCCGTTGTCGCATCGGCATAGTGCATGTTTTGTTGCATATTGATAACATGTGTTATACTCCTACGTTAGTTTATAGAACATTTTTTATTCGGGACAAAGGAATCGTTCCCGCGGGTAAAAGGATAAAAGTTTTATATATGGAAATTCTGTAAAAGGTTTGTGAACGAGTTTTTATGTTTTGTCGCAAGTAAACAGTTATAAGTAGTTCGTAGTTAGGGGTTTTGGTTATTTCTAGGGGCCGCACAGAGCAAACCCCTGTTAATCTAACGTTAACAGATCAGCAAGGCTATTCACTTTTGTAACTTGACAGCGGAATCCGCGATGAGTTTCAAAATTTTGAAGTTCGAGTCCGAGATCTTGATATGTGATTCTCTAATCATCTGGTACGCACTTGCGAGGTGAAGGGAGTCTCGAACTCTTACTTCAATTTAGAAACTCATCATGTATTCCGCTGTCAAGTTACAAAACAAAAGCGAACTTGCATCATATTGACATGTCATTATCTAATCATTTAGTACGCACTTGCGAAGTGAAGTGATCCTAGAACTCGAACGTCAATTTTGAAACTCCGCTGTCAAGTTACAAAACTGAATAGCGTTCCTGATGTCAGTGCGGATATCGCATGTCGGTAAGATGGTCGAAGTATCGGTATGTGTATTTCAGAAAAATTACTAAACTGTCTGCAGTAACAACTTGCAAACGAGGCACCTCATGATAAGCAGCCACACTGGACACCAAACAGTAATGTTGGACAGCACTTTGGACAATATCAAAGACCAAGAAAGAAGAAAGAAGTAAAAAAAGAAGGTACTCAAGCCCCAGCCGAAATAATGAGTCGTTTTACGGCTAAATCAAGCAATCGGGTGATAGCAATTACACAATACCAGAAGTAATATTATATAGTGTATACATATCGGAGGGCACTGTAGCCTAGTTGGTATCCTGCCTGCGAAGCAAGGGCTCCTGGGTTCGATTCCCGGTCGGGGCAGATATTTATGTGACAGATAAATATTTGTACTCGGGTCATGGGTGTTATTGTGATGTGTTATATGTGTCGTCCATGCCACCCGTGACATAGGTAAACACCTACTGCGGGGGTATGAGTGTGTTGGCGTTTATTTATTACACTATAATAATAATACAATATCAATACTAAATTCCTCACGCAAAGCTCTACCAATCAAACTGCAAACAAACACATTATAAAAAATAAACGCCGAAATAAAACTAAGATAGAGATGATATTTAATATCATCATTTCGTTCATAGATAATAATTGTCTGTAAACTCTAACGAAGAGCTTTACAAGTTTAAATATTGTACTAAATTGTGTCGAGTGGAGGTCACATAATATCTTTTACAGACATAGTTCAATGACATGAGCAGCAAGGCTATTCTGTAAGGATGTTTTTGTAACTCGACAGCGGAATCCGCGATGAGTTTCAAAATTCCTATTCTATAAAACACGACATTACATGTGGCGCTGCAGTGTAGAATGCGGCGGTGAGATAACTACTTGTTCAGGCTAATTTGACATGTTTGGTATTCGGTGGTCTCGATCATCGAATTACGTCACCGTGAAGCTCGTTTCCAATTGTCAAATGAAAAGTGAGCGTCGATTTCAAGTTCATATTTTAGAGAATAGGCCTCCTGTTCTTATCTATATATATAAAAGAAAGTTGTGTTAGTTACACTATTTATAACTCAAGAACGGCTGAACCGATTTGGCTGAAAATTGGTGAGGAGGTAGCTTAGAATCAGGAGACGGACATAGGATACTTTTTATCCCGGAAAATAGACCTGTTCCTGTGTGATAAGGTAAAATTTTGTTATATGAAGTTGATAGATTAGTTATTTATATAGATATAAAATAAAGCTCGGGGATGGATATAGGATACTTTTTATCCCGGAAAATAGACCTGTTCCTATGTGATAAGTATTACAGTATAATAAAACTACTTTTTACAATATATGAAATGAGAGGGAGAGGGAGAGGGAGAGGGAGAGGGAGAGGGAGAGGGAGAGGGAGAGGGAGAGGGAGAGGGAGAGGGAGAGGGAGAGGGAGAGGGAGAGGGAGAGGGAGAGGGAGAGGGAGAGGGAGAGGGAGAGGGAGAGGGAGAGGGAGAGCGAGAGCGAGAGCGAGAGCGAGAGCGAGAGCGAGAGCGAGAGCGAGAGCGAGAGCGAGAGCGAGAGCGAGAGCGAGAGCGAGAGCGAGAGCGAGAGCGAGAGCGAGAGCGAGAGCGAGAGCGAGAGCGAGAGCGAGAGCGAGAGCGAGAGCGAGAGCGAGAGCGAGAGCGAGAGCGAGAGCGAGAGCGAGAGCGAGAGCGAGAGCGAGAGCGAGAGCGAGAGCGAGAGCGAGAGCGAGAGCGAGAGGGAGAGGGAGAGGGAGAGGGAGAGGGAGAGGGAGAGGGAGACAAAGGAGGGACAAAAATATATTAGTCCCGCGTAACAGAAGGTGAAGTCTTGTATAAAACTTCTCATAAGCTGAGAGTCCTAAGCTAATAAAGTTTATTAAGTTGAAATAAATCAATCCTTAAAACTTTAAAACGTAATTAATGTAAATGAACTTTATAAAATGACATCATACTGAATAATTAATATTATTATTTCAGTTTTAGGAACTATGCTAACTTACCTCAATAACATTTATTTGTACTCGTATACTGTCAGTTTGTGAAGCGAAGATGGTAACTTTTATTTATTTAAATTTTATTATACCTAAAATAGGTGGTATAAAAGGCGAGCTTAATGCTAAGAGCATTCTCTACCAGCCAACCTTTGGGCAAAGCAGAAAACAGCGATGTTTTATTGATACTAATCTACCTCAATAATTATTTAACGGTAAAAATAATAATAAGACTGTATGCGACTTGATTTACTTCCATCCACTTTACTATATCGCAAAATCCGGACAGGAACGTGCCTTATCTCTATGTACCAACACAAAGGTGGAGAGCTGCTTAATTTTGTAATAAAAGCTTATTATTTATTATCATTAAAGCTACAATATTATTCATGTAAAATTTATCAACAACTAATTAAATAATCTTTTCAATAATTGTTTGCTTCAAAGAGCTAACGCGGATCCCTGCTATGTTTTGGCTGGAAATGCTCCCATTATATCTTCATCTCTGGACGAAGGTGACTACTCTATGTTCTGTATGTTCGTTCGTTGGCTATTTACATACATTTAAACTACGACGGAAAATGTAAAATAAAACTAAAGGTTGGCTCGAGTTCACGGATGAATCATCCATACATCCATCCATCCATCCATCAGCCCTCGGAGGTCCACTGATGGACATAGGCCTCCCCTAACTTGCGCCACTCTGACTGATCCTGAGCCTTCAGGTCATCAGTTCACCTGGTCGGAAGGGGTCCTATGCTCCTTTTTCCGAGACGTGGGCGCCATTCGAAGAACTTTTTTCTACAACGGTTATCGGTCCTTCGAACTATGTGGCCAGCCCATTGCCACTTCAACCGGCTAATTCTTTGAGCTATGTCGGTTACCTTTATTCATCTACGGATCTACGAAAGATGAATAAAGTCTCTTAAACCCAAAAAAAAAAAATAATGAATACCATTTTAATAACAACGGAATCAAACAGGGGACCGCCGGAAAGGCTTTTGAAATAAATATATGTACATTTGAACTTGATTCCAAAATGAACTGCAATATTGTGGCTATTGTAACAATTGTTATAATACGAATTTGCATGGCAAATTAGTAAATTCATAGCAGTTCTCGGTGTGACGTTAATGATTCTTTTTGTCGCATATGCAAACTGCAGACCGGATTCTTTTGAGGTATTCCTGGAGCGCTATGACATGTGGTTCAAAAAAAGGAATAAAAGTTCTTCTCTCCGGGCTGACATTGCATTGCAAACTTTGCGGGTGTTACCTATTTCCATCGGCTACTAGTTACTACACTTTGAATCTAGTATATTGAAGGTGATTTTTGAGTTAAAGAAGTTAAAATTCCCAAGGCAAAACTGAATAAACTCATGGCAAGGTATTTTAGCAACCCATTAATGGTCCACTAATTAGCACAGCGTCGATAAACCGATGACTAGTGTCGCTAATGTAATGCTAAGTAACCGGCCGTTAAACAACATCGGGCGCGGTCGGTAGTTGGATGGGTGACCGCTAGTGGCAAACAATTCTTGAGCGCTTCCATACTTCGTAAAGCATGCAAAACCGTCGGGCCCAGTTGCTATCGTAAGATAACCGTCGTTAAGCGAAGTCGGAGGCCTTAGGATGGCATGAAAACTTCTAACCCTTGGGTTGGTCACTAATCCCTCCATCCCATTCGCACAGGAGCAACACAGTAGAGATAAAGGCTACCTTCAGCATACACCGTGCTGCTTCAGTTTGAACCGGTTAGGGGTCAACGAAAGTAGCAGATAGGTTTTTAAGCCACTCGAAAGCCTCCGAAATGGTTTAACGACTGCTATTTGATAAGAATAACCAAGCTCATGTGTTTTACGTAACCTCGAAGAATGGAAACACTTACGCCCCAACTCAGAGTCACTAAGCGATTTAAGTTACCATTAGTGACTCTGAGTTGGGGCGTTAACTCACCACTCACCACTTACCATTATAGAATTACTAGCTATTACCCGCGGCTTCGCCAACGTGTTCAAAGGGAAGTAACAATGAGTTTTTTTACCATGGGAATGAGTTGTTTTACTGCGGTAAAAAGTAGCCTAAGTTAGGCGCTCCACCCACTGAAGACGCGTCCCGCCGCGGTGCGCAGAGCGACGGATAACACAACTGCGCGCGGGGCAATTTCCCGCGCGGTGCCGCGTCGGCAGTGTGTTGTGCTAGGCGTGATTTCTAAATAAATTGACATAATTGCATACAATGGTAAAATCTGCCATCCCGTGCACCGCGACGGGGCGCGGTGCAGTGGGTGGAGCGCCTTACTCTCCAGCCTCCTACCTATCTCCACACAAAAAATCATACCATAACATCGCTCCGTTACGAAGTGAAAGACGGACAAACAAGCAAACACACTTTCGCATTTATAATATTAGTAAGTAAGGATAGTAAAATACGAGATACAAAAAATTTAAAAAACGACGGAAGGTAAGGCATCATTCTGGCAGTAAAATATAGTTTTATTTATGATGAAAATTTCAGCATAGGCAGTACATAAACCATTCATTGCAGTAGAACGCAACTCGTTCTCGTCGCTGATGGAAGCACGTTTATGCAGTTTTAGTTCGCGACGAGAATCCGTATAAAGTCGGGAAACAGGAAGATTTATAGATTAACAACCACTTTTATTGCATCTCGCTTTAGGTAGCGGTTTTCTTAGAACAAGTTTTGGTTTTAGTGTCGTTTGTTTTTTGTTTTTTAGTACCTGTCTGAGAAAAGTTTTGTTGTTTTACTTCAATATGTTAATAATATAAATAATTATTTATTATTACAGAGGTGAGAAATGTCATGATGATGATAGGGTATTGAGTAAGATATTCTTGGTAAACTAGTTTTTATGATGTCCATGGGCAACGCTAGTCACTTACCATCATGTGGTTCACCAGGTCGTTTGTCGGCTATTTGCATTAAAAAGAATGTGATTGTAATTTCAATTTCTTCTATAACTTGATAAAATGATCTTACATACATACAAGATAATAATATTTGTTTTATGTTTTAATTTACCAACAATAGTTAATACCGCTCTTCGTGCATATCTGTTTGGCCTAATGCTTAGCTGGCAGAGAATGCATTTAAGCATTAAGGTCTTCAATTGTACCTTGATTTTGTGATCAATAAAGTTTAAATAAATTAATTAATATTTTTTTATATTTCATAACTAAATCATATTATTTCTCTACAGTTTCAAAAATACGGCAACAACGATTTTTACGATATAAATGTATAACATATGTGCGAATGCATTCGAGGCGATCCCCCACAGTCTAATTTTCACGATCGTTTCTGCTGTGTATCTGCAAAATATGGAATGAGCTTCTTTCTGAGGTTTTAACGTAGCGCTATAGCATGTAGGTGAGGCAAAAATAGTTCTGTGATATTTTCTGTTCATTTTGTTTAAAAAAAATGAAATAATATACATTAATATTGTTATTCACTGTCAATTCACTACATCGAAATGTTGTAGTTTAAGAAAATGATGGCTAAATACTAATAATCTAATACATAATTAATATCTATTTGTTACATAAAACTTGCCCTAACCGAGAATCGAACTTCACACAGTCACTACTACAGCTACAGATTATTTTATTCTACACAGGTTTTCCCACAGGAAAATTGCTTAATGCTCTCATTCCTACACAGTCTGTATTATCAATTTTTACGATTTTGATTAACGGCCGACTGTACTCCCGTTTCCTCTCTGAAATTCTAAATTACTACAGACCTCACTCGCTGTAGCTCACACTTGATTAAAAATAAAATTCTCGCCGTTTGTTTTAACTGTATCAAAATTCTGCCATATTCAGATTATATAACTTCACGTTTTACTTGCTTTTTAAACGTTTTTATATCACATATAATTCTGAAAATTTATCTTTGGAAATTGGTATAAAATATTCCTTGTTATATAACTGTATACAATAATAAGTTTTAGGGTTTTTAAAAATTCATCTACGTTTCCATTTTGGGGTATAAGAAGCTTATCATCATGGATATAATATTACGTTTCCATTTTGGGGTATAACGGCTTACCATCCATATATGTACTCGTTTAGTAACACCAAAAGCATTGCCGAAACGTTGCTTCCCACAAAAGGAGCGAGTACCCGCATAACTTCTGTATCTCCAGCAATGCCCAATGCATTGCTGTTATTACAAACCATGAATGGCGGTGAATCCTTACTATAGGAATACATACAGAGAGACGTGTCTACCCATTTGGCTATTGACATAAAAATATCATAAATAGTCGCGTAATAAGTAAGTTACATTATGGATGTAACTATACAATATAAATACCTATAGAACTTATTATGTAAAACAATGTAAAGAACTACTTACTTAAAATTCAAAGCTACATCAGCGTTACACTAGGTGTGAACTTGACAACAAACACGCAGGCAATATTAACGATGCCTATAATTTACCTCTTCACACTTTTATCTGGGTCGAGGCAGGCATAATACTCGTTATATATGAAGTTGACACTTGGCATTCTAATAGGGGACAGCACCAGCGCAGCTTGTCTCGAGTTCGAGGACTCTCAGGAACTCTCGATACATGCCCCGTATCGCGACATCAAAGATTGAAGCATAGCATCACCGCGCGGCGCCTTGTGTTATGTAACGCAAACAATTTTAAGCCTTATTTTTTCGATATTTTCGTTTCGAATATTCGTAAAAGTATTTATTGCAATGCATTTTGAATTCCTTAATCAAATGGGAGCAGACGTTAAATTTTAATAACTTACGGCGTTGAAAAAGCTTCATTTACGATTGTTTTTTGTGACTATTGTCTACTGGATTATTAAATCCAGCCATTGATAGCTAATACATAAGTACATAAAAAATTAATGTTATCGAATATACAATTAATGAATGTAACAGTAAAGCAAAATTTTAAAATATGTATATTCATGAGTTTTTCTAAAATTTTCATTTATAAATAATAGACTTTCGACCACTGGAAGGACTCTCGTTACATTCATTTTGCTGCGTCGAAATTATTTGAGATAATAAATATCACATAGTCTTAATGTATGTAAATTATTTACGAACAGACTTACAAAGGTCACAAAACAATAACACACTACAATTTTCATAATACGCCGTAGTTCAAAAGTCCGAGCTAAGAAGTAAGCGTCTTTGAATGGCTCTTTCCGCAGTCTCTACAAAATGTCACAGAGATCTTATCCTATCACCACATCATAGTTGGAATATGGCCACCATTCTGCTGAGTAATGAGAAGTCTTTTAACTCTTCAGACATAGAAACTGTGTGTTCGGGTTCTGTTGCCATGGAAATGAGGGCATCTAAGTACAAAGTGAACTATATAACTATTAGTCATACAATATAATTATGCAATTGTATTTAAGTTATGTTGAAGAACCTCTCGACTAAACAACGCGGTAATACTCAGCTATCAGAACAGATCAGGTATTTGATAGATATTTATTTAAATTATTTACCTATTAATTTAAGTAAGAATATTTTAAATATTCATAACGAAAAATCGTGGAATCCGAACTCATAACTATTACTTAGAGTTTTTTAACCTCCGATATAAAAAAAAGATGCACGTATGAATGTGCGCAAGACAGCACTGAATTTTATGAAGGTACATATTGGATTCGTTGTCAAGATGATCATTACAATATAAGTAAAATTTTAAAAGTTGATGGTACATTTTAAGATTCAAGAAAATACATAAGTGTCCCCCGCTATCTTTGCCCTAAAGCTATTAATTCATCTTGGACTCAAACATAAATTGAAAGGTTTTACATCTCAATTTTAACCGAATCGCTAATAATATTAATCGTATTGTAAAAAGGTATTCGTACACAAATAAATTAGCTTAACATAAAGAACATTCCTTTTTCGAATACCCGCAGCGATAGAATACAAAATGACTTGCAACTACGAAAGGCGCGTGGAACGAGATGGTTTGTTTTACAATGGAAATACGGCGATTTATGTATATTGTATGAACATTGAACTTTAAATATTTTATACTATTATGTTTAATTATTTATTTGAGTAGAATAATTTTAGAAGTATATTTGTTAATGTATTGCGTTGAAGCCCTCGTTGTCCAGTGGCTTGTGTAGATGCTAAATGAGCCCGAGCTGCCTCCAGCCCGTGCACAATTAGAGTACTCGTGCCTTGAATTGAGCACGAGTTTGAAAAGAGAATTAGCGTGACAGACCCGTGCGCGTTTCGAGGCAATACTGCCTCCTATTGAACATATAAACAGAAACACGCGGAAGCCACCCGAACACCGTTAGAAGCCAAAATTCTTTTTTCTATTTCTTTACCGCTTCTGTCTTTCGGAGGGCACGTAAAGCCGTCGGTTCACGGTTGTTATCATTAGCAGTTGATAAACCATGACGGAATCCTCACTAGAGCAGCGTAGTGGTGTGTGCTCTAGGCCTCCTCAAGAATAAAGACACGTGCTATATATCTATTAAGGGGTTTGAGCCAGCTACATTTGTTACCCAACCAACAAAATGCTAACCTATTGATTTTTCTCTCCTTAAATCTAACAAACAATTTTTTTACGTCCTCCCATAGAGCTGTGTGAGAGTAAGAGAGAAATGTTTTTTTTAACAAAAAATTAAACCAAGGAAAAAAAACTGAAAAGAAAAAATAAATTAAACCGTTTAGTATTATAAATTAAGATCCTAAATTAACAGTAAATAAATAACTCTGAGATGTTGCCAAACAAACAAGCCAAATTAATTACATAAAGCTCATTTTATGAGGGCAGCGGCATGCGATGCACACGGCAGCAGCAGCGCGGCGCACATTTTGTCACCGTTTGTTTTTTCATCTGTTTGGCACCGCCTCAAAATTATTTATTCACTGTTAATTTAGGATCTTAATTAATAGGCCAAGAAAGACTGAAGAAAAAGAAAGAAAGAACTGGCTCTCAAGCCCCCAGCCGGAACACGACGAGTCGTTTGGCGGCTGACTCATGATCAATAGTGGTAGCTATACAGGTGAATCCCATGGAGAAATAATAATAGTAATAATGGTATTAATTAACAATTAGTAGGTATACCATAAACTAGTAATATTGTCAAGTGCTGTGGCAGTAACACATGTACCAAATGTGTTTACTAAGATAATAACAATTTAGTATACTTGATAGCCCTGATATGAACTTATCACTTTTAACCTTTAATCGGAAATCGATGAGTTAAACCTATTACCAGAACTGTAGATAGCCTCAGAGAGATAATAGGAAATACAAAACAGTTCAATTTCCAAGTTCTCGTTGCAATAGATTGCGAGATGAATTGCAATTGTGAACTAAAACGAGGTAAATAATAGTGGGCAGGTTATAATACATTGTGCTAAACCATTTTCATCCAGAGAAATTGATGCTTGTTCATCAATACTAGGTATATTATGGGATTTTTTGTATGTTTGCTATTGTAGGAAATATACAGGATGTCTTGCAACTAACTAGCGTTAATTTAAGGGCATAAAATATACCTAATTTTATCGACAAAAGTACCCACATGTGGAGTCAAGCCCTCTTCCTTTTGGGATGGACGCCATTTTCTTTTTCTTATGTTCTCATAGATGTGAAAAAAATATTATTTGAAAGGTCATCACAAAAAAATTTGAAGAAACTTTTAAGTTATGTCATTAGAAAATTGTGATGCTCAATGTACGAGTAGTAAAAAATTTCACTTTTTTAGTTTTTGTGACATACTTGAAAAACGAGCCATTAACATATTGTCTTCGTACGTGCATTGATTTACAAGGTTATCTACAAAACGACATCAAAATCATTGCTCTACGTTATAAGACTAGTGAGTTATTGCTGTTTGATTATCAGTCTTTAAATTGTCGGTTGCTGACCCTGCCTATCACGTAAGAGGTCCTGGGTTCCATTCTCGGAGCAGACATATACTCAGCAGCAGACATAGATACACTCGAAAAACGTAACATCCTTTTCAACGAAGTTGCGTAAAAATAAATGTATTTCTAATTACCCTTACAAACTTAAGCTAGCATTCTTAACTCATTTTAGATGGTTTATTATTACTTTTTTGATAATTAATCTGTGTCAGATATTTATTTACCAATGAGTTGTTAGACACAATAATTACAATTGTTTACGGCACCGCAGTTATTTCCACACACAACCTCTACATAAAACATTCAACTCTCCCAGTATGGTAATTTCTTTGCAAAGTTTTTGAAGTAGATTGAACTTACCTAACAAAAACCGAAGTTATAAATCTTTTACCTGTATTAAACGTTCCAAACATTGTACCACTTGTACCGGAAAATGTATCGTTTTTAATATTGAGTAAACTTCGTATTTCTTTTCTCAATAACAAGGCAGCTGTTATGAAGTGTATTGAAGTTATCTGCTTGTTAAAGGATTTCAACGTTTTCGTCGTATTAAAAATACTTTTCGTGAAAATGTTGATGTTCGTGAAATATGAAATTCTTTCTTCACAATAGAATCGAGATGAGTCTTGTGCGAAGGGTACCGAGCTATGCCGAGAGCGAACGAAATCCTCACCTTTAGACTCGTCGTCCAATGCCGAATCAGTGCCAGTTTGAAAGCCGGCGAATATGGTCGCTACGCTTCGTCGAAAATGGAATATCGCGCGCGTTCTGTCAAACCTTAAATAAAATGATCGACCAAATAATTAATTGTGGTTTGTGACATGCAATATACATTATATATCGATCATAATTGACACGATAATTACTTGCGAAATTTGTTCCGCTGTCTCGTTGAGTGAGTTCAGTTAATAGCCAATTTCGAACTTTTGTGTAATGTGAATGAAGCTTAATAGGTTTCTGTTGAAGTCATAAATATTATTTGATAGAAATCCTGTTTTTCATCTGTTAACAGACGTAAGTAGTTATTGATGGAATGAAAGAATTGTTTATAACATGTGGTGTAGAGTTAGCATGAGAAAAACCAAATGGTTGATGGTTAGGTTAAATGTTATATTGACAAGAAAATAATAGTCAAATTCTTATTAAAAAAACACAGCTAATATTTAATTTTATCTAACATTTCTGCTTATTATTAGTCTTCAGGAGAAACATTACATATAGGTACACGGTATACCTAAACGGAAACAAATTAGCCTTATTATTCAGTTACGAAAAAGCTAAATATTTAATTTTACTGGAATTATATGTACCTACCTCTAGTATAATTACCTACTTTGTGATACTATTAAATTTGGACAATTGTCTCACATAAATTGTTCTCCTGTCAAGCAGTGATACGATTGAATTTCTATTAATTCATTTTTAATAGAACGAAATATGCATCACAATTTTAAAAGCAATTTAGTCAAAAATGAAGCTTATTTCGTGTGTTCTGTGGTGTGAGATCGGATAAATTAATTTTAAGGATACTTAAAGTAATGAGAATCACCTGTTTGCCGTAATAAGATTTGACTGCTACCTTAATTTTACTGATTGTAATTTCCATTATTTAATTAAATTCGCTCTGCACGTAGAGTTACTTGCTCTACGTATCACGCGTTTTACAAATTCTGTATTTATCTCTTAAATTAACTAAACTATAATCGTTAGTAAAGTTGTTAAGATCATAATCAAGCAAATGGAGATTCTGATCATTTTCCCGCATCATAAAAATTATATACAAAATGATGAGATTATTTTAATCGTCATTTAGTTAAAGCTGGTTTTAAAGTAGTAATAGGTTTATTTCAAAGGATTAATTAATTTTTTATGTACAATATTAGAATAAAAAATAAAGGGATTTTTTTTTATTCACACATAAAGAGGTTCTTAATTAAGCAGATTTTTTGTTTGTTACCACAGAACTCCGTCAATTAACAACGAATTTGAATAGTTATTTTTTTATGTGATAGGATACAGCTCATAATTGGTCCAGTATTTATTAATGGGAACCATGAAGAGTTAAGGAATTCTTAAAATATAATTGATATATGTACATATACTGAGTTTGATATACCATGTTTAGATATAACTTTAGTGGCATTCGAAGACTATTTCTTTAAAGTCGGTTATATTTTTGGTAAAATTGTTATTAATTATTTTTATTAGGTCACATACATTCTAAGCACTGTTAGGTAAATTATATTTACTACTTATTTACAACGAAATTATGTGTAAATAATCTCTTTCGGTTCAAAGAGATTTGAATCCCGCAAGCAGCGTTAAATTTAAAACCAAAAAAAAAATACAATCTATATTTCACTAACATACTCCATAATAATAAATTAACGAGAGCTAAGAAAGAAAATGTATTTGCACTATTCGGCGAAGGAAAACATTCTGAATAATTTGCATAAACGAAAATATATCTACGTCAAACAATATTGACCCTTATGAACAGAAACTAAGGAGCGAAAAAACCTTCTTTAATCTGCTTTAATTCGAGCAACCAGTTTTTACAACCTGTGTATTAAGTAAGTATAAAACTTTAAGAAGCAGGTTCGTATTATTAAACTAATCTCGACTCAAAAGCGCGATCTTAAATCTTAAAAACGTTATTTTTACATATTACCGCATCTAGATATCTTAAGATCGTTTTATTAGGACTAAAACCAATTCCAACAAGATACATAATATAACAATCTCTTGTAAACATAAACGGTAAGAATTCGCTTAAAATTCCATTAAGGAATTCACTCAATCTCAAGTAACGAAAACTAGTTCATATTACATGAAATCACTTGTATAGGAATAGATGCTAGGGCCACTTATCTATTCCCTATAACTTAGCTTGGCTGGAAAAATAGGTCACCAGAATTTTGATTATCATTTGAGTTGTCGATACTATACGAGTATAAGGGCTCATTCTCACTTGGACGAAACGTTTCATTTTCCGGGTTGTGATTTTAAGCGATTCATTTTCCATAACAAAAATATGACTAGAAAAATACACTTATTATAAATAAGTACTTGCTATGGCATGTTGCGAAACAAATTAAAGAAGTTCATTTCAGAAATGTTAATTGTTATCTTACACATTTTCGTACTTCGTGCGATACGAATTCACCATTATACAAATATGTCAACTACGAGTTCCACTGATAGATTTCTGAAACGAAATGGCAATAAATTCAGTACGAGAACGCTGTAATCTGGCATGGATTGCGATGAGAAATTGGTAGAAAAGTATCTTGAAATAAAATTAATTTAGGGTACTTCCTCTACACGTGAAGTGGGTTTTGTTTTTCATCTACTCCGTATAATTTTTGGATACGTCTTTCAAAAATTTTGTGGATTTGGGAAGACAATTATAGTCCTGGCTAGCTAAAAATCTTTTGCTTGAGTCAGCCGCCAAACGATTCGTCGTGTTTCGGCTGGAGGCTTGAAGACAACGCATCAGTGATGCTTTCGATGTCGCTGATGTCCATGGGCGACGTTAGCCATTTACAATCAGTTTATCGCCGATTTTTGCTTACTGGGTCATGACTCATGACCTTCTTCGTATTAGGTCATTGATACGTTATCTAAAATTTATTAATTAGCTACTGTAACTTCGAACCGTACCGCTTTGTTATCGGGTTACGAATGATGCTTCTGCGTCGAGCAGGTTTCCTCAAGGAAACTAAACGTAACAGCGTGGCTTTGAAGTTTGACAAATGTACTAAAGTTTCTTGGGAAACTCAACAACACGTTCTAGTTACTGACTGTAGGTCTGCATCCTTTGCATATTTGTGTCGATATAGGAATATAGATGGATTAAATTTATAAAACGAAATGTGTGCTGGGACACATAGCATAAGTGAAACTTCAAAAAAAGAACATTAAAAAATATTTAAAAAATATAAAAAAAGGAATATTTAAAACAAATATTTCAAAGCCCAATACCCCGTCTATATAGAAGTTTCAATTCAATAATGTTTGATGGATATTACAGAAATATAGATATTGTTACTTGAATAGTTTTTATTTGAACGTGGAATCAGTATGATCAGGCAGATGACTTATAAATTTATACAGATGATTTTTAATCTTTCATGTAAAAACTACTGAATGGATTTTCATAAAACTTTGCACACATATAGACTAGGATCTGGAATAGGATATAGGATACTTATTATTCAGGAAAACGCAGGCAAAACCGCGGGTAAAGCGCTAGTCAATGATGATATCGAAAATACTCATTTGGAGAGCAATGCAGTTAAAACCAGAACAAGTATACTTATGTATCCTTCTGCAATCTAGCTGCTACAATGTATTTTTGAGATCCTTTCTCGGAATAGGATAAAGTTGGGGTTTCATTATTTCTACTCCCATAAAGGTCACACGGAAACCCAATCCTGCTACAGTCGCCTCCTTCCCACATACTCGTATATCCGTTACTGACGTACCTATTATTATGTCGTATTCAATGTGTCAATAACAATTAGATAAAGACGAAATTGATGTTGACATATTTGAGCCAAAATGTAATTTACAATATAGCGTATGTAAAAGCTGGAATGTAAACACAAATTATACACATTTTAAATACTAGTAATTATGTTTTCAGCATACACAAATTTCCTTTTTGTACACTTTAATTTACCATTAATAATATAAATATTTGGATCATATTAATATAATCCATTTTATTACTGTGTCAAAACTGTCCCACTCAGCGATATTGCAAATAAAATCTCACTAACTAATTATGACCGATGACAATTATTATCCAAATCTAATTATGACTAATTATGGTTTGTTCTATCATTTAAACCGCAACTACAATAAATTAACCTATTAAAGTTAAATTCAAAAACTGTTTGGATTATTTTAGTAATGCATAATAATTTTGTTAATAGTTTACAATTATGTTCATTTGTGAATATATTTATGACAATAAAACATGATACAAGAAAAGGCGAAAGAAGCTCCTCAGTACATCTTTTAAATTAATAGATCATAATTGTTACATAATTATATTCTTACTTACGCGGGACCAGATGGAATATAGTTATTTCTAGACATTCTCACTTACTCCTCTACGGATGTCCTATTATACACTTTAAAACCGTCCAACTGATATGTCTCAAAATGGTTTTATTTGAAAGGCAATAATCCGAAGGTGGTTTGAGACCACTAAACAATGCATTAAACACATTCAGTCCATTCGTGAAATTGATTTTCCACTTCATAAATAGACTGTCAACACAAAAACACTGATCGGTTTTTCTTTTCAGAATTTTTTGAGTGTAGTGAAAAACGCTGGGTATCCACTAGTTAAACGTAATGAACATAAGTCATGTATTAGCACCTTCTATAACACGTTAGAATATTCCCATAAGAATAATTAAGGCACCGGCTTTGCCAAAGAATACAGCAAAGCTGCTGTCACAGAATGTCCAGTTTTTAACCTACATTTATCATAACTCCCTTCGTTTTATATTCTTACACCAGTATTTATTTGCACGTCATATCGGATATTGATACCGGAAATTCTAGCTAAAAGATTTAACACGCCTTGTCGGTATATCGATATTCGCCGTTGTTCGCCTTTCGGTGTATTTAGAGTTTCGATTGAATTTTATACATCAATACTGAATTATATGCTGGTAAGTGCGAAATGGTAGACTTTACACAACTTTGAGAACCTTATGGAGAAATCTCCGGTGTGCAGGTTTCTTCACGATGTTTTCTTTCACCGAAGCAAGTGATAATTAACTTCTAATACGCACATAATAATTGAAAATTAGAGGTACGTGCCAGGATTTGAACTCGGGTCCCTTTGTTCGGAAGACCAACGTTCTAACCGCTGAGCTATCACTGCTCAATAATCGCTCGACGACCAACGACTCTCAACCCTATGTAGTTGTACATTTTGGTGTCAATATTTATTGTTGTTCATTGTTTATACATATAACTCAAGATAAATACACAGTAATGAATACATATTATATAAAACACCGTCACAATAATTGTTTCCAACATAAACTACTAACCAATGCGTAACATTTATACCTCTGGTAAAGCCATAAAAAGATAAAACTGTTTCCTTACAATATTAATTCAACATTTGCATATTTTCTCGTATTTTACGAGATAGTCATAAATTATTAATTATAGTTCAGTTCAACAAAGGACCAGTTACGGGATTTTGAAATTCGAAATGTTATAGTAGAAAATCCTTTGTTATTAAATTAATTAAATACAATTATAATGGTAACAACTCATTTATCCCACTACTGGATCTCTTCAACTTTTCCCAAACAAAGGAGGGATAACCACTACTTTCTATTGTTATCTTAAATTACTATCAAAATATTATAATGCTAATTTTTTTTAAATAATCAAAGATTAATAATTACGTAGAACAAGCACTACTCAAATATATTCTAAGAAATCCTGAAGAAAAATGACTATGAAAATTCATAACATGTACGTAGATTATTCGTAGCCTACATTTACACAGACCATAATACGTACGTACGTAGCACATACGTAACCATGGACGTAGAATATGCGTAGCTTGTATGTAGACCATGCGTAGCTCATATGAATAATGTTCGTAGAACATGCGTAGCCTGTATTGTATTATTGTGTATTGTATGTATTTGTAGCGCCATGCGTAGCACAGCCGGAACGAATAGTAAAAACTGGCAATATGAAGATTTACGAGATCTAATGGAAATGATCAAATTACATGTTTGAGGATAGTAATAATTATCTCATAAAATATGAAATTAAAATTATCTTTTTAATAGAATAAGTAAGTAAATAAAAATCATTAACTTTGTATGAATCAGAAGCAGGCAAGAATGTCATGACTGCAAATTACTTTAAATGGTAAATATATTTTTACAACATCGTATTTTATTGTAAAAAATTTTCAATAACTCAGATAAGAAAAAAACAAAGAAAAATGTCGCCTTACAAAAACCTACCATCGAAATCTGTTTGCGGTATACTATTTTTGCAGCAAGATATTTAACAGGTCGATTTGATAAACTGCAACCTATAAACCTGCTTCGATGATACAAATCGATGTTAAAATAGTTGTTTTGTTCAAAAACTGCACGTTGTATGCCTAGTGCATAGCAACGGAAATCCGCGGACGCAGCGCTTCTGACTCAACAATTGATGTTTCCCGTTCGAAGTGTAGTAATAGTTGATAAGCGCATAGTTGTAGTCAGAAACAGTTTGTCATTCTATTTTTAAACGAATTTATTTCTGCCTATTTTGATAATTTATGTTTTCTGGGCAGGATGATGATGATGATGATTTCTGCCTATTGTGAAATAATTTTGCCACACTGCACTGTGTCATTTTCCAGATTGTGAACAATTTGTATTATCTATATAGACGTAAAAGATAACAAAGACAATTGTTACTACATTATAAGTAGGTAAATTATAAAAAAAAACACACTGCACTTTGTCATTTTCACAAAGACGACTGTAATTACATTATAAGCAGCTAAGTTAGGTTCTGGTAGTGTCATGAAATGAATTAATTAGATGAGCACTAAATGTAAAATATACGTGTTTTAGGTTACAAAACTAATCTTATTTTAGTATCGTAAAATAAATAAAATTTCGAAACATTAACTCACGAATATTTTAGTTCTTTCAGTTTACAAAAGCCAATCTAAATATTAATTTTTTTAGCAATACAGTGACTTTCAGTCACTATTTTTAAATGACAAAGATGGCAGCACTGTATTGATGTATAAATGAGATTAAAAGGGAACTTTGCTGTTAATGAAGTCTTAGAATCATACGTAACTTAAAAGAGTACTTAGTATTTCTTAGATCAGTGATACATATACCCTATAATGTAATATTTATGTAAGTTATGAAAATAATATTAAAAACAAGTTTAATTACTAGTACTAAACTTACAATCTACACTTTTATAAATCAGTCAAACCAAAATGTCAAAAATTTATATCATCATAATATACATAGAACTTTAGCGAGCTTTTCATGTTTCATAAACAATTAACCTTAATCTTTTATAACTACCAATAAAATTGAACCCAGCGATTTCAATGATAACCTAAATGCATTAGCTTCATTCATTTCCAAAATGGATTTTATTGGTTAGCACTTCATTCCAATGTAACTTTAGATAAAATAGCTCCATAAATTGGCGCTTGGTGTTTGCATCAGGGCCCGCCGGCTGCACGGCTGTCAAATCAACGATTGATATATTTCCGGTCTGACATGCGACAACAGCTATGAAATATGTAAAATACGCTCGTTTTTCGGCCTTTGGATTTAGAGGCGGTCGGTGGCTGGAATAATATAAAACTTATCTATCTACATTACATACTAGATGTTGTAAAGAATGCTATGGTAATAAACAGTAACTTAAAATTTGCGTTAAAACATAGACTGAACTTTTATTAATATGCACATTAATAGATACAAACCTTAACTCTTTTATTGAATTTTGACCAAGACAGCATAGTATGACGTCATGTGGCATACCACAGTTGTGCAATAAGTCGTTACGGTATAATTATTTCGCTTTTCAATATAGGTAAAAGATGTTGTTTTATTACGTCCTAGAACACTTGTGACGTCATAATAATTGAGTTGTTTCCTAAAAATTTTTTTTGTTATAAATGGAAAGTTCATATATAAGTTTTATAACAAAGTTATTTTAGTTTTTTTATATTCGCTATAATTTAAAAGTTACATCAAATCAAAAATACGTTTTTGAATCCAGTACCGAAAACACGCCGAGAGTTCCCGAATAGACCCGAGCGCGCGTGTGACGTCACTTTGTTAATTGCTATTCATTGCAGCATACAGCTGATACTGTGATTTGACTTTAAACTGATAAAATCTTGATATTATCGTCAATATATTGATAAACATATTAAAAATGCTAAACCTTAAAAGTTATCGTGCTTGTTTTGTACCATTACGTGTGAATACTACAAAAAAGATAATGTTAAATGTGTACATTTATTCGGAACCTGTACATTTAATCCTACTTTCCTACTTAATGTTATAAATCTGAAATTTTGGATGTTTGTGACTCCATCACGCAAAAACGGCTGAACGGATATAGATGAAAGGCACACAGATAGTTTTTGACCTAACTTACCAGATAGGATACTTTTTATCCCGGAAATAGACCTTTTCCCGAGGAATAAGAGGTTAAATTTTAGTTTTCGTTCATAGATTCATTTTTAGGGTTCCGAAGTAAAATCAGAATTCTTATAGTTTCGTCATGTCATGTCCGTCCGTCCGTCCGTCTGTCCGTCTGTCCGTCTGTCCGTCTGTCCGTCTGTCCGTCTTTCCGACTGTCCGTCCGTCCGTCTGTCCAAAACAAAGCGCCGAAACCCTTAGTGCTAGAAAGCTGTAATTTGGCATGGATATATACATATATTTATTAAAAAAATTGAAAAGCTCTGCCAAAAATATTATGGGAAGACCATTTTTGGAATTTTGGGTCCGTTTGCGAAATATTTGCTTTAAAGTGCTAATTCTGGTTGGAGTCAAGTGTCCAAGGGGGACAGTTGGCTAAACGGTTGGAGTTGGACAAGTGAAAAAAATCTCAAAAATAGGTTATAATATGATGAATTTACAAGGAAAACTATCACGGCTATGTTAACATGAGTAGTTAATGAATAATAGTCGATAAACTTACTACTTCGGAACTCTACATTGCGCGTGGCCTGACACGCACTTGCCCGTTTCTTTTATGAAACAACTGATGGTTTTATTTTATTAGGTTAGGAATTTTGCCACGTTGATCCTACTTCAATTCAATGAGGATTTGATGATGGGTTCTGGGGCTACAAAGTGGAACTCCTCAATGGTAGAGTAAAATGGAGCCGTGTTTAAAGATAACTACTACTACTATTACTATCATTAACATTGTAAAATCAGTAGGAACATCATTAAATAAATAAACGCTTCACACTCCTATGAGTGTGAAGCCCCTTACTAGGATACCCTGAGTCGTGGGTGCCATAGACAATACAAGGACACACACCCAGACCAAGAACAGAAATTCAAACTAATCATTCAAACCACCTCGCATCGTATCGAACCCAGGACCCTTGACTCAGCGATGTGGCGTGGTATCCATTCGCCACACGGGTCATTGACCAAGTTGGTGTATTTCGGAGACAAAAAAAATTATATATTGTACCAGTTTTATGTATAAAGCGCGTACAAACCCATAACGCCGCAGTAGGTTTCCCTGTCGCGGGTGATATGGACAACACGTCACTATAACACCCAAGACCCGAGTACAAATATTTATTAGATATGGCCGGGAATTGAACCTGGGACCCTCGCTTCGCAGGTTGGATCGAATCGCTATCAACTAGGCTATAGGGTCATCGTATGTATGTACCTACTACTAGCATAGAATTTCTGTAGCATTGCATTGTGCATTTTTTTTATTAATCACATTCTTCATTTCTCTAAGGATCCATATCTGAAATTTACGCAGACGAAGTCGCGGATAGAAGCTAGTTGTATGATAAATGAAATATAATTTATCATACAAACCTGATTTCATACCCCTAACACCCTGCCCTGATTCCTCCCAGACACGATTTACTAGTAAACAGTGTAACCTTTTCTTTTGGTGTAAGTATATAATCAATGGAGAGTTTTATTATATTTAATGAAGAATAAATCATTTAACGTTTAAATTTACAATAAAATTACGTGGAATATCTTTTTGCACTAAATTTCGGATATTTTTAGTTAATTTACGTGTAGGAGCCGTTGAGACCGTACTATCGTGAAATTTCTTTAACAAAGTGACGTCACAAATATGGCGGTCAAATTTGGCGCGTTCGTAGCCACGTGATTTTTTTTCAACTTTTATTTCGTTATTATTAATATTAAAAATAGTTTTTAAGCGTTTTTAACAATGCCAATCAATATAATTTGTGTTTAAGATTTAAAATACATTTAAAAAAAATTTTTTTTTTTTAAAATGAACAACTCAATTCTGACGTTGTGGAATTATAATGTCCTTCAACTTATCTACAGAATTATTTATTTTGACCTTTTATAACATCAGTACTTTGAAGTATATTTTTAGATTTATTGTTTGATTTTGTAATTTTTTGTGGCATATAAGGTAATATGACACATGTTAACTGTGTGAGTTTCCTCCTAATCGTTGAACTAAACATCTTTAACCATATTATTAGTTGCTATAGTAACTATAGTCGTTATCTAATCTTATAATGTACATATAAATTACGTGTCACGTTGTTTGTCCGCGATGGACTCCCAAACTACTTAACCGATTTTAATCAAATTTGAACACCGTATGCAGTTTGATCCAACTTGAAAGATAGGATAAGAGTTTACATCTCAAAATAAAAAACTTTTGACAGAACGAAGTCTGTCCGGGCAGCTAGTTTACTATATAACTTTAATATTTGACGAGTTCCTTCCATACCTAATAAATCCCATACTCAAAAAATGAAAACGTAGTTATGAGGCAACAAACATTATAGGAAAAGAAAAGAAAGAATACAATCGAATTGAGAACTTCCTCTTTTTTAATTCGGTTAAACGACGTATACACGTCACTGCGGACGAAAAGCCCAATGTCACTCGCAAAACTAGAAAATCAACCGTGAGAGCAGGGTTTTTCTTTATTTTTTTAATCCAAGTCAAAAACTAGAAGCTGTTTGCTCCGTAAAATGAAACGTCCTGTTTACAATAGTAAGATCTAAAAGACAATTACACGACGGGCGAACAGCATTGTTTGTTCGCGTCGTAGCGGTCGTAAAAGAATTCTTTCAATCCGAATTTCCAACAGTTCGTGAAGACAACAGTGTGTTGACTTATTGTACGACCTCGCAATCGAACGAGATTCAATAGTTGCATGCGATCACGTGAGCCAGCTCTCTTGCATTCTGAATTCAATTTATTGTGTAACGACACTGAGGTACAAGACAAGAACACTTTATACGTTATAGCTTTCTAGGAAAATTTGGATTGTATCGCTGTAAAATATTTCGATGTGCAGTAATAAAGGTAAGTTATATCGTAAGCAAAAGTTAGAATGTTCCAAGAATATAATAAATGCTATCATAAATTCACAGATCAATAATTTGTATCATAAAGTTGAAGAGACATTCAGCAGATAAATTTTTGAGGTTTTTTGTTCGTTTCCATGTACTATTATGTCTTCTGTGTCTTTGCTAAATATTTTGAAACGAGAAATGTTGTTACAACATAATTATATTTGATTTCAAATATAAAAATTATTAATTCGCTTCAATTAATTTGAAACTATGTGTATAAAAAACAAAGAACTAAAGTGTCTATTCTATAATCTTGGATAGTATATTATTTCCCAATAGTTAAATATATTATTCCAATGTTCAGTCGTGAACACGCCTACTATCTTACGCATCTTACGCTTTACTAATTAATAGCTATGAAAGTAGATTATACAAATCTCTATTATTATACAGCATGTATATTAAGCAGTTAATTATTTACCAACCAATAATTCAAAGTTTATTAAAGCAGTATCATCACCAAAGTCTTCTTAATAAGCCGAGATTTACAACAAATCCGGGGAG
Source organism: Thymelicus sylvestris (assembly GCA_911387775.1). NCBI lineage: Eukaryota > Metazoa > Arthropoda > Insecta > Lepidoptera > Hesperiidae > Thymelicus > Thymelicus sylvestris. The sequence continues at coordinate 9,598,967 of OU426905.1, read as the reverse complement.
TTTTTTCTGAAATGAAATTAGCCGAAAAAGGCGACGCCATTAAAATTACATTAGCATAAAAAAGCGGTACGCTAATCTTGAGAAAATAAATCTTGGCCGAGAAATAAAAATAATCCCTGTGGCCGGCTCAATGACAGGACCCGCTTAGAAAGCTGAACCCTCTGCGTGGGTCAAGATAGAATCAACGGGCCTGTGAAATCTTTTGAAAATATTGCATTTTAATGAAGCCATGGCCATAATGGTAGAAGATTACTGCCACCTTCAGAAAATTCGCTACGAATCCGCAAAAGCTCATTATTGAAAATCCGAGCCGCACTTAAACTTGGATTTTCCTCAGACAATAGTCAAAGGTACAAAACATAAAAAAATCGTATAAAACGGCACCTGTTATGGTTTAGGACCATCATTTTTGTTCGGATGATTTTAAGTCTAACCAAAGCCTGAGCACTGGCTTACCGAAACATAGGCTTAGAAACTTTATAATAATAATAATAATAATAAATATTTATTTCAGGCAATATCAACCAATAAATTGTTAGTTATACATAATACAATAAACTATTAGTAAATTCAGATAATTTCGGTTATTCAAGTTATTTTGAAATATTTACAGAATAACATGGCAATAACTGATAAATAAAACCAGCTGTTTTAGAAATAATTGTTTCAATTTGAAGGGCTTTGAGTTTAATTGTACCTTTTTAAGGACGAATCTATCATATCTCTATAAGAATAAAAGAACTAATTATTCTAGAGTTGGACAACTACTTATACGTTTTACGAAACATTAATTAATTATAACATTTAACAATAATTGAAGAGTTTCAAACCATCATACGAGGTATGGATCATTGAACGAATATACCTACTACGGTATGATCAATGATCATAATAAAAAGCCAAAAAGTGGTATTTAATAAACGGAAAACAATACACCAATATTTCTTAATTACGTCTATTAATTAAATTTCGAGTCAACGATATTGTCTCATTCAATAAATTTTACGTTCCACTTTGGAAACACTTAATTTATTCATATTAAAATAATATTTCGCCCAGCAAGGAATAATGTCAGTTTGATTTCATGCGTAAAATAATTATTGTCCGTAATTAAATCAGTAAACGCGCGTGCATATATTAAAAGTGTTCACGAAATTAAACAGTGAACAAACTTTTGATACTTTGTTGATTGTTTTACTGTTAACGAGTAACTATTAGAGAAAAACTAAGATATTATTGACTTAAGTGCTTAAAGTTTATAATGATTGTTAGAAGCTTTTCCTCACAATTTTTTGTCAATTCACTCGAAAGCTCTTTACAATGATGTGCTAGAGAAATAAAGAATAATGGTTTGTGTGTATTTTCATGCTTCCTCTTATCATGTTCACGAATTCACTTCATTAATTAACCGGCTTTCATAACCGTTTTATCTGTGCAAATTTACCGCCGTACGCTTGTTTTTATGCTTCTATTTGATTTATTATTTTATCGTCTACGTAACCTCAGCTAATAATTTATTTAATTATTTTGAAGTATAACAGATACTGTATTTTTTGTATCTTTTCCATCGTCTGAGTCATCGTTTAGTTGGCACAAAATTAACAATGTTAATAATAATTGACTACTGCAAGCGATGTGACAAGAGCTCCAAAAAGTGTCCCTTTTGTTTTGACAGGTGTTTCTGGACGGTTGAGAACTGGGAATTTTCTCCCGAAAGGCTAATTAGTATAAAAGACTGTTAAACTTCCCGTAACTGACGGACATTTGGACGGATTTTCCCATCCCATCCCCCCGGGGTAAACCTTCCGAGTGTCGACATGAATATTTAATGCTTTCAAATATGAGCAAGCAGTTTTCGTTTATAATTTGACAGTAAAGAACTGAAATTCTCTTTTAGACGGCTAAGTATATCTTGCAACAATAGGCCCAAAAGTTTTAAGTGAGGAATTAATTTCATTATCTTTTAGAGGATAACTTTATCTACTTGATAAGTTTTGTAATATCTGCCGTATTCAGTCATGTTACAATTAATATTACGTAAGTTAATATTTAATGCGTGATTAAGTTTAAATAACATTACAAGTTAAATACAGTTAAAATAGTTGTGATATTTGATGTTACATTTTAAATTAGGCAAATACCAATCACACCTATAATAATAATAAGGGGAATAATAAGTTAAGCCGCAAATATTTTTCGGCCACGGAAACTATCCTCTGATTTTATAACTAAGCCATGGGAAAAATAGAATGCTTCTAATAAACTAATTTGCCTTTTTATAAATCCCACCTGAATATTCCAAAGAAAGCGTGAAATAAAGAGCAACAATTATTTTTACTTGTCCCAATGATTTATACATCACCACCTAATTTACTAACTCAGCCACGGATTTTAAAACTAACCAATATTTTACGTTTTACGGCTTGAACATATGTTCCTCAAAAATATAGTTCAAGCTTCAACTAGAATGTATATAGATAAGCCGTATACATAGATTTCGAAAAGAACGATTAGAGTAGAAGATAAGTATTATTATTTCTTCTGTAGTAGAAGGTTGATTCTGTTATTATTTAATTTTTGCCATCTACAATAAAAATCTTAAAAGCTTTGAACACTTCAATAACCTTGAATACATGGAAAATGACACGCGTCCTTGTCACACAAATTCAACCAGTGAAGCTAGATAAAGCCATTATTGTAACGCAGTGGAGTTAAAAAGTGATTTGTTTTGAATCTATTCAAATGCAAATCAATCGTTCGGAATCATTGATATGGGATTGTTGAGTGACAGACTCACTTTATACAATTTCAAACGATCAAATCGCGCATACAAAGCACTATCGGAAAAAACTTTTTCCGCTCAGTTATCGGCTTACAAACCAACTACCTAAAACGCGTACTTTGATGACACACAATACGCTCATATTTGCTGAATCAGCCGAGTCTTACCCTAGCACGTATTACGTCGGATCCAATCCAGCCCTTACATATTCCACGTGTACAAAAATAGTGGAATTCTCTGGCCGGGATCGATGGCAGTACGTCCTGGGAAAGATGGCGTAATATCACAACAGATGTCGACGACGGTTATGTCAACTGGCCCTCCATTCACGGAACTAATAAAAGATTCAGCATTGTCGTTGGGCTAAAAGGGGTCCTTCTTGTGTTGACGCCTATTTCGAGGGCAGTAAGGACGTGTTTCGAGGTCAGATCGACTTACGGCCGTGATCCGTCATTATAAAGCGGAATGTTCCGCAGAATGAATATGATTTGTAATCTCTCGTATTAAATGCTTGTTTTTACATACACGGTTCGGCCCCTCGTGTTACCGTTGCGGTTTTGTTGTTCGAAAATGAATACTGTCAAACGTTTTATTTTTCGCAACTGACGCATAAAGAGATAAGTGTTGGGAGTGAGGGCACTGTTATTACACGTCACTGTGTATTCGTTTGGTGCTATTTGCGATTTTGGTGCGTTTTTAAATGATTAATTAAATCAGTATGACAATGTTTTGCTAACTGACCTAGAAAGCTCCGTTGCATTTTCTTTCATGCATTTCTAATGGCACGATTACTACACCTACTTATACCACAACCTTAAACTGTTTCTTTCTCAGTTTTCTATCTTTATTACATCAAGCTTCTTCTATGTTATATCCAAGAACCCGGTCCTAAACTTTATTATCAAGTTTTATTTTACGGCCTTAGTTGGATTCCAAAATTACAAGGCTATAAGAGATTACAAAGATCGTTGAAAGCCCTTAGGTTCTGCTGGCAGACCTACATATTGGAAATTTGGCAAGTTCTACAATCCATTAGCGGGTCAGTGCACGAATCTCTCTCCACAATTAAAGAGGGGTAAATTCAGCGTGAGAATAATGGGATATGAAGGAATGATTTTAAAAACGATTATTTTAAATTATGGAACAAAATAAATACAGATTTTTGTTTTTGTTTATTTTTTTACTTTTACTACTCCCTGCTTCGCTCGCGGGGATTTAGAACTTGCTCCAGTATTTCCAAAAATTATAAATCCAAAAACTTTTCTATTACCTAGGCTGTAAAATGTACCTACTGCTAAAAAGTTGTTCTACCATCGGTAGTTCCAGCACTGTGTTACTTCATTATTTTCAGAGAATATTCTGACTAAGTTTACTAACATATATTTATTTGTCTTAACCCATAAATAAGTAAATAAATAAATAACGCGTCACACTCATAGCCCCACACTAGGATTCCCTGTTTCGTGGGTGCCATGTACAACACACTAGACAAGGACATTAACACCCAGACCGAGAACAGAAATCCTAACTTATAATTCAAATTTCCGCCTCGCTAGGAATCGAACCCAGGACCCTCGGTACGGCGATCCCGTATGCTAACCATTGCGCCACACAAGTCGTCAATAAATATGAGGTATTATTATTTTTGTGATTGGCAAGGTTTTTACGAGTATTGTCAACGACCACTTGTAATCAAAAGTGATCGACTGTAGGCAATTTTTTACATAAATTACTTTACACAAGACAGTATAATAATAACTAGACGCTTAATACAAAATCGCTGCAGTTACACCCAAATACAATATCAATATAACTCATCTATAAACTACTTTCTAACCAACCGATATCCGAGTAAACTACGAAAAAATCTAGCCAGGGTCGGACCAGGGTAGACCCAGGGAGGAAATCAAAGAAATATGAGATCGAAAAGTTACAGAACGGCGTATACATCAAACAGCAATTGGCAATTCGGGATTGGAAAGGTTCGCCCTATAAAGTACGTGAGGCGGTCAAAACAAACTTGTGCAATAAATAACCCGATCGGATAAGAGAAAGGTACTTTTATTTTCAAGGCCATTTTATTTTCAATAAAAAATGAGATAAAGGAAATAGCCTTACAATGTAGTTGGGTAATTTATGGTACTTAAATACATGGTATTTTTACAACGTGCCTGTTTATTGGGCTTTAGCTTGCAAAGTCCTTTGTGTTCTTACTTAAATCGTTGCTGCGTTTTTAAGTTCACATTGAAATTGGCTGTGATACTAAATATGCGTTATAACATTAAGTGAATACGAGTAGACCAAACATATTAGAATATGTATTTTTAAATCGACTGAGACGGAGGTTCCTGATAATAATATGATGAATATGTGCATGAATAATGAAAGAATAATATTTAAATAGCCGTGGCAACTTGCCGTTACCACCCATATTCTAAAAATTAAACTTGAAATATTTATATCGTGTTTCAGTTGCACTAGAGCCAGTTAACAACAGTTTTATATACCACCCTTCTTGGCTAGCAACACAACGATGGGTTGAAGCCAACACGTCGATAACCGGCATAGTATTGCAAATGACAACGGGATCGGTTGCTGCTTAATCGCGGGTCATTTATTTTGTTTAAATTCAAATCTTGACCTCAAATAAATCGACGCAGTCGACTTTATTCACCTGGGGCAATTCATCCAGATGTTTTATGTCTACTTTTATAAGACTTTATTGAGTGCCGTCGACTTTATTACCTGGGTTAATTCACGCAGGTATCTTAGATTTTTTTAGTAGACTCCACCTATCACCTAAGCACACAGGTGAATTAAGTCTACTGACCGAGGTGAATTAAATACTAAATCAGTTGACTTAATTAACCTAGGTAATTTAGGTAAGCTATATGCGAGTGTACTGTCTGAAGTGAATTAAGTCACATTACTTTTTTTGAAAAAACTTTTAAGAGAACATTTTTAAGAACTCTAAGAAAACAATCTATGACTTAAAAATTTCTTCAATTACATAGCTATTCTAACGTATAAATAAATCACTTAGCTTGGGTGCTCTAATAGCCCTTCTTGTAATTTAGTCACGCGCTAAGTTCTATACCCCACAAATAGAGAGAGGGTCCAGCACACTTGAACTATTCCACCCTTTCCGTTTGACCGACTGTTGTACAACATAATCGAAAAATACATTTTTCGTTGCTGTTTCTAACCTTTCTGAACTTTTCATGTGTTGGATAACGGGGCCGGTTTGTATTGGGATTAAAAGATATTATTTACCCAAATAGAATGCGTAACCGAGCGTCAAAGTTTACTTCTGACAGCGGACTGAAATGTTGACCCAAACTTTCAACTGTTTTACGGATGTTTAAGCATTTAAATATATTTGAGTGTACTTATTCATTCGGATGTTTGCTATGTAATTAATTCAAAAAAGTACAAGCATGATAAGTGTTATTAATAGTTTTAATTGAATGATCGAATTCAGGAATTAAGTGTTTAGCGTGGGTAGGTCGTGGGTGTTATTGTGATGTGTTATATGTATCGTCCATGCCACCCGCGACATAGAAAAACCTACTGCGGGGGTATGAGTGTGTAAGCATTTTTTTCTCTTCTTTTAGCGAAGTTAGACTTATTTGCGTGACCATTCCTGTATGCGGCCATATGTTCCCGGTAACATGTGTCAAAACATCGACCAGTTTGACCCACGTACACGCCATTACAATCAAAACAAACAATTTTGTAGACCCCGGAAACCTGTGTCAAAATTTCTACCAGTTTGACCCACGTAATAGAATCAGTCACACTAATAGAATCAGGGTCACGGTTTAACTAGTAACCATAAATAAAATATAGTACATAAATCTGAAAATGTTTTTAAATTAAGTAGGTATACTAGAGCAGTTAGAAATAATATAATCTAAATTTTAGTAACAAAAAATAACCGACTTCAAAGTTACTCAAAAACTACTTGTCAGATCTCGTTCAAATTTATTTTGGACTACATGACAAGCACCAGCTTTCGATTAAAAAAAGAATCATTGAAATCGGTTGGCGTGATATTGAGTTATTCGTCCATTTGTCGCGCACATACTTAATACAAATTTAAGGCTTATATGGTTTTCTCATGGATGCCATTGTCAGATTTCAATAAAATGTATGTGGGACCACATGACAGGTACCAGCTTTCTATTAAAAAAAGAATTATCAAGATCGGTTCGCCCAGTCCAAAGTTCTGAGGTAATAAACATAAAAAAAATACAATCGAATTGAGAACCTCCTCCTTTTTTTGAAGTCGGTTAAAAACATAGTAATAACCCATGTTTTACGCTGCTGAATGAACAAATGAATGTATTCTCTCCTATAATGAGGATTTTCAACAGTAAACATCACCAGAATACGTCAGACCTGGTTTCTGGCGATCACTAATTATCAACAACATCATTAGATAACCAATGGGCGAGTTGGGTATAAATACGCCACGCTCAGTGAACGATGTTCACTTTGCGACTAACCATCGTAGAGTCAACTTACCCTGATGATGCTCCATTTCGGGGCGAAACACGTGTTGGTGCTGATAATATATGTATGTTAGTATATACTTGAATTATTGTAGTGCATGTTTCCGTTGTGGGAGGGAGGGAGGTGCCACGCATGTCTTAAAGTGTATACCATCATATCATTGGATGATAATTTTTAATGATTACCACTTTCTATAAAAATACAAGTATTTCACACTATACATTCATCCTAACATAGCCTCCAATGTCTGCCAAAACTAAGTATGAGTAACTTTACAACGAGTTTAGCCGTAGGGGGCAAACGAATCTGGTTAGAGTCGTAACCTTTGGATAACTTATGTAAATCTTATTACCATTCAATTCTAAAAGGCTAGCGGCTATTGTCGATGTGGAAAAAGACCATCTCTCAACGAAACTGAGTAAAAACACAAAGAGACATTTGATGCGGGAAACTATTAAAAAACAAGTTGAACTGTCGGTTTCGATATTCCAGACACGACATTTTCTTACTAATTCATGGTTACAATATACTAATCTTTGACATACATACATGAATCACGTGAAGCGAATACGTTTCCACCTTTTTTAAAAAAATACACGCCCTTAAGAGTCTGTTTGACCACTAACCTCTCCACTAATCCACAATGGAGCAGCGTGGTGAAATATGCTCTAGGCTTCCTCGTGAGGCGAGTCCCGTACTCAACAGTGGGCCATTACTGGGTTGAAGCCAAGTAAAACAAAGAACTACCTGTGCTATAAATACTACGTACCCAGCTGCCTGGTCTGTTTACTCGTAAAACAAATACATGTAACATATTTTGTGTTGTGTGCATCTTTGCTACAAGTACTGTTTTGTGTTATATGTTTCTGAGCTACTTATACGACCCAAATCCTGTTTGAAGCCACTAATAGCAAAAATCACGAATCGCTTATTGCATGACCGACTCGCTTTTAAACTTTTTTTATTGGAATGTGATGTGCGGCGATGCATTGCGTTTGCAATTAGTGCAGCTTTTCCGGTCCAATTAAATTGCATGAATCAAAATCGTTAAAAGCTACAAATAGGCGATGTTTGTTGATATGATAATAAAAGCAAGATAAAGTGGAGTTCCGTTAGCATTCAACAGGGCTAAACATCGAAATACATTTTCTTTGAGTGCATTAAGATGAACCAATTTATATTATCATGATTTAAAAAAGGTTTAAATAGTTGACCCATTTTGACCGCATTTGTTTTATGTTACTTTGACATAGTTATCTCTTTTGTTTGCGAACCGATTTAAATAAAGCAACAACTGCGTTTCTTATAAATACTCTTCCTCCGAGGCACCCCCCCTTAGGATTTCGCATGGTTCTTCTCAAGGTGTGGAGTAATCACTCCCACCTCGTAAATATGTCTTCTCAGCTGAGCCTCTCAATCTGATCAATTATAATTATTAAGTAATTATTATTCAAGGTTTAATCAAGGTTTTAATATTTAATTGTTGATCAAGAGAATTCTAACAAGGTTTAATTTTTTACTGGGTATCTCATGCAAACTTTACACTACAAGTTATGGTTCTCTACATCAAATAACTGATAAACTGAATTCATATTATTGAATCCTTCATTTAAGTTTTTAAAAATCCTCGATAAGTAAAGTATTTAGTTTTAACAGATTCGTATTTAACAAAGTACATATTTTAAAGTAAATCCGTTTGAAACTAAGCGAAAGATTTCGAAATGCCAATGTTAATGGAAATAAGGAAAAAAGAATTTAAATGTCTGAACGTTACTTTGGAGTGAGTGCGCCGGGTGTAGTGTCAGTGTTCACAATGTAATAGTGACGTAAGTTGAAATGTGCTCGGTAAAGTGGATCCGTTTGTTAGTGATGCTGACGGCTTGCTGGGCACAGGAGGGAGAGTGGAGTGAGGACGCCGAGGATTTAGGTAAGTTATTATACGTATTGTACGGTTCATTATAAAAAACAGCGGGATTTTGACAGCTATCCCAAAGGCCACTGCGACGAGGTGATCTATTGTAGCCGTATTGTATCTATTGCACAATTACGCTAAGTTACACATGAGCTGACGATCCAGTATGATGGTAAACGACTTTCGTCCAATGAACAGCCTAACAAAGAAAGAGAAAAGAAAAAGAAAGGGTTTCCTTAATTTGGTTGTAGCTAATTTTTTACTTCAGAACTCAGTCATTTATCAACCAATTTCGAAAATTATTTTTTTTCTGTTTCGAATGTATCATTCCGATTGATCCCTTATTAATCAGAATTTAGATATTGGATTCATGACGAAGTGAGGGAGCTCCTCAAATATTAAAGATTAATATAATATGTATAAAATATGTGATTCTTAAGGGACGCTTTGTCGTTGAAGTTGGTTATTTTTTTGGGTAAAATATTTATAAAGATGGCATAATTTTATACAATCGGTATTTCAGTTCTGAGTTTTTTTTTATTTATTACCTCCCCCTGTTTTATTGTTCAAAAACCTTGAATATGATTACAATTATCTTATTTTTAGCTGACTTTAGAAAAGGAGCTATTCAATTCGACTGTATTTTTTATGTTTGTTAATCCTGTTGTTCAGGGTCAGTTTGTATCAATGTTCCATAATATTTTTTTACTATTATTAAATTGTGTCCATGATTCTTTTCTTCATCAGTCTTTTACTAACAAATGGATATTGTTGACTGAAAAATAAAAAATGTTGAATTTGAATTATAGAATGCCGTATTCCATGCAGGTGTAACAAAAAAGCGTTTTAATACGTAGGACCTTTATAAAGAATCCATGCAAATTAACATCCCTTAAATTTCGTGAGAATTTTTCAGTATCATAATATGACTGAGGTTTTATTTTATATTCAAAAACAAAATAAAATACATATTTTTTTTGTAAAAAAATATCTTATTTCAGTCCTCTTTCTAAACTCAAAACCTTATATTTATTTGATTTTTTTACACACGCAAATCATTACAATAAATTGAAGAGCATCCTAGCAGCCACAAGAAGTAAATTGCCTGTAATTTTGTCCCAAAGCCCATCCCATGTCGTATAAGTTTCAAAAGAGCATTCAGGGCTGCCACTAAACTAAACATAGTTGCTTTGGCGCGTGACACACTACAGATATGACTGACAAGACACTATTCATAAAATTATTAAAGTAGTACAAAATATAACACAGTATATTGAAAAGTTATGGTCATAAGTTTTCTTTTATATATTTAATATCTTAATCTTAATATATATAAATTACGTGTCACGTTGTTTGTCCGCGATGGACTCCTAAACTACTGAACCGATTTTAACCAAATTTACACACCGTGTGCAGTTCGATCCAACTTGAAAGATAGGATACCTTACATCTCAAAATAATAAAAAACTTTTGACAGAACGAAGTCTGTCCGGGCAGCTAGTCTTAATATATATAAATTACGTGTCACGTTGTTTGTCCGCGATGGACACCTAAACTACTTAACCGATTTTAATCAAATTTGCACACCGTGTGCAGTTTGATCCAACTTGAAAGATAGGATAGCTTATATTTCCCTTATGGCACACGGAAGGTTATAATAAAAAAAAATTGACAGAACGAAGTCTGTCCGGGCAGCTAGTATATTATATAAATTACGTGTCACGTTGTTTGTCCGCGATGGACTCCTAAACTACTTTACCGATTTTAATCAAATTTGCACACCGTGTGCAGTTTGATCCAACTTGAAAGATAGAATAGCTTACATCTAAAAAAAATTGACAGAACAAAGTTTGTCCGGGCAGCTTGTTAAATATATATTTTATATTTAATTTATTTTTCCATCCGCGGCTTCTTCTGTGGAATAGTGGATTCTCAAGCATAACATAAGCGTCCAAATCATCCCACCGGAATTACATGTAATCGAGATAAAATCTTCCCTTTTTACCCGACTGCCAAGGAAGGGTTATGTTTTTCGCGCGCATTTTATATGTATGCATGTAATATTCTTTATTACCTCGTATCTTCCAAAACGCTGAACGGATTTATAATTAATTAAGATGCTTGATTAGATTCGTCTTAATAACCCAAACTAGATTATACAAAACTCGGCAACAACAAACAAAAGACGAGTATGCATGAATTCTTTCTCTCTTCAATTTTGACCGGCAACGCATTAATTTGCCTTTGGTGTCATTGATTTTAATACGTGACAGTGACTGCTTGCTCGTCTACCCGTTCCCCAGCTTTAAATCAAAAACAACAATACATAAATACATAAACTGCTAAATATTTTATCAGAGCACATAGCTTTAAACGTTTAGCAAAATTGTTTCTAAAATGTTCACATTACGAAGCAATATCGTCACATGTTTTACCGCAATAACTGTTTTAAATTGTAGATAGGATGAACCAGCAAATGTGAATTTAGGAAATGAATTTGCAAGTGAAAACAACGTTAGAGATTGAGCTGTTAGTTCTATCACTGAACAGAAATAGCAAAATTGTTATACCTATTTCTGTTTATGTAGCAAAGTGTATGAGAATTATTATGCATGCAAAGCCCATTCAATTTGCAACTCTAGTTTTGCCAGCGTCTATAGACGTGTATGAACATTTTCACCTATTATATTGCTACGATTTCGTTACCGTCGCGTTTGTTTAAAAAATTCAAAAGAAATGTTTCGCTGTAGAAATGTTATACAAATTTTTCCTTATTATAATGGTTGCCATTTTTATGGGAGCTAGTAAATTTTCAATGTTCAAATAGTAGATTATTTAGCTAGGAAGCAGACAACTATTTTAAAGGGGAGAGTATTTCTTTATATCCAGAGCAAAGCGAAGGATTGTAAAGTAGAATCCCGAGCGAAACGATCGATTCTGAAGCAGAAATTCGAACTACGTCACATGTAGAAGGGGGGGACAATTGACCGCATATATACCCCTCAATCTAAAAATGGTCATTGCTTTCGACCTATTGAACGATGGGGTAGACTAGAAAATATAATCACTACCACCTTACTTGCAGGCGAGGTGCCCTGAAAAAAAATATTTTTAAGATTTAATTCTACGACTTTCTAGATGTGATAAATATGTATGGCATGCCAAATTTCAGCTTTCTAGCAATAAGGGTCTCTTCACTAATAAAGCAATAACTATTATATACTGCCTCACAACCATGTTAAGCATAATAAAGCGTTTAAAAATTCATTATACATTGTGAACAATAAAGTTTACATCATAATTGCAAAGTTAATTTTATTTAACTTTACAATCATAGTTTTATAATTCATAAGCTTCGAATTGTACTCAAAATACTTCTTATTTCATTTTCTTAAGACATGTTTTTCAGAAACAGTGCCATGACGTAGAAAATTGCATTAATGGTATCCTCGGGCACGGAATTAATACCTGCCATAACGCTCTAGCAGCGGTAATGTGTTTAGCGTCTCGAGGTCCTTCACTGACAACCTTACGACAGCAGGCATTTGTTAGGACTTCTTCTGTAAATAGGTGTATAGTTCTAAACGGAAACCATTTTTTAGCATTTTTGTATTCTTTCTTACATTCTTATATTTACTCACCGTGACCACGCTCCATGTAATTGGGTAGAAATATCAGTATTATAAAATACGAATCGTGAGTACCACTTTGCATTTAAAATGTTCAACGGACTATGGTACTATAAATAAATAAACGCTTGTACACTCTACAGCAGGTTTTTACCTGTGTTGCGGGTGGCATGTACAACACATAACAATAACACCCATGACCCGAGTATGAATATTTATCTGTCACATAAATATCTGCCCCGGCCGGAAATCGAACCCGGGAACCCTCGATTTGCAGGCAGGGTCGCTACCAACTAACCTACAGGGTCGTCCCGCTCTTCTTTTGAGATCTTCTTCTTTTGAGATCTTCTTCTTTTGAGTCATACTAGAAAGCTTAATTCCATTGGGTCTGTGCAAGGTAGTCAGTATTAATTTCGTAGGTAAGTGTCGTCAAACGAGCCCACTACACGAAGCCATCTGGTGATAAGAAGTCATCATCGTAGACCACACCAAAGGAGTTTATCGATGCTCTATCGGAAAAGAAGCGAACACATCGGTGATTTAGGTTTAAAACATGTCCACAACTTTTCTGACAAATAATTCTCTGATTAATTTCAAAAATTTTATTCAACTTGCAAAAATTAACGGCCTGCCAATTTTATTTAAGTAATGAGTGATTACTGTAAAGAATATCAAGTGTAATGTAATTACAAAATTACATTCCATTAATTACTACTGTCTAGACTGAGCTTAAAATCTAATAGCTCGACTTAATGAAGTCAATCTACGTGACCTCCATATACAAGTGTATTGACTGGACTTTAATTAAAGAGTCATTACGGTTCGGTAGTTAACGAGTCTAATTGGATTTTTTCGTTGGCTTTAGCAGCGGGTTAAGGCTACGCGTACGCTGCGAGTAGACGGGACAATCCAGCAGGATCAATTGAGCAGGATCAATTGACTTTTTAATGCATTATCCTTTTTTTCGTATTAGGGCGGCTTAGAATATTAAAGAGGCCCCTCAGAGGGATTATATTGGTAATATTCATCTTAGTTATTCTTTAATACCATTATTCTTAATATTATTTCAATATTGGGTCTGCATGGATAGCTAAAACACCGTCTTTAGTGGGGGCTTGAGAGCCAGTTTTTTCTTTCATTTTTTATAGAATTCTATGTACTTTATTAAATAAGAGAGATGGCTGTTGTGGAGACTAACTATTCCAGGGTTAATCCGCACTGGAGCTACGTGGTGGTAATCCACCACAGATCATAATAATTGATCTAGGCCTTCTCAGTGTAAAAGAGAAACCAGTGCCCTAATTGTCTGAGTCCATAATAATGGTTGAACTCAATAGTAGTAGGTTAAGGATTATATTCGGTTCTCAAGGAATCCTTCATCTCACAGTCCTTCACATACTAATAAAAGCCCAAGAGTTTTCAAGACAACAGTGGCCCCTAAGGTGATTTCCCATATAACACAAAGTAAAAGGATGTGGCTGGTTTTAAACGCGATCGTAGGACCACAATTTTATTGAGTTTAGCGATTGTTATTTAATATTTAATGTCACTCGCCTAGCTGCCCAACAAATCTCTAAATTCAATCGTTTTTAACATAATCCCTGGCCTCTAGAGACACGGAGTCTGGGGGAATATTCATATTGCGTATTTATCGTACTGCGTTTGTATTTCAATGTAAATGTCTTCAGCCAGTATAATACACATTAGATTCAATCATGACTTTCGTATTCTACTTTGCGCGTACAACAGAGAATCGATAAATGAGTCTGATTAAAAAAATACTCAAGTGGGAATACGCAATTCTTGTCGAAAATGAAACGGCCAATATATTTCCTGTACCAAGCGTATGAATACTAGTTATACGGAGTTGTTGGACTTTTTAAATGTAAATGGCCAATAATGTATCAGCTACAGTAAAGCCATCATCGATTTGCGTTGCTGGTTGCTGGTCTATAATTAATTCACATCACTATGTGAAAATAGATGTATTATTTTAGTCACGTTTATAACTAGTTGTAATACAAACATTGTTAATAGTATGCTGAAATTCATTACTTACATATAGAATTAATTTACTTTGCGGCTTACCACTCTAGAGTTAACTTGACTTCGATGATGCTCCGTTTTCATGTGAAACACGTGTTAGTACTGGGGTGTGGTGATTTATACTTTATATAACCCTTTGCTAGTGATAGGAGTACGTGAAGCGTATCTGTAGCTAGGTTCTCACTCATTAATTATAGTAACTAGATGTGTAACTAAGTTCTTTTACACCTCGTATCATTATTACAGTCTTTAATTATAAAACAAAGTAAAAAAATTCACACAAAGTAATGAAGAAAATTAAGTAAGAACTGGAAGCGACCTTCAACCATCTGTTTAAGGGATGAAAAATGTTTTATAGCTAACTAATTTAGTACAAAAAAATATGTATAAGATGGCGAGTGACCTCTTTGGTTCTACAACGAGATGCTATCATACAAGAAGTCATGGAGAAAACTAAATATTTCGAATAAGGAATGTGTGAATGTATTGAGAACAATACGTGTGGGACACTGTAGGGAATTCGAATGGTGATTACGGAGTAGTACAGATTGTTATTGATGTGAACGTTAGCAAAACTGGAAATATATCATGGAGCAAAGCAAAAGGAATATTATTGAAAAACCAACTCGATAGAATACCCATTCTTCCATTATATATTTTCCATTGTCGGGTAAAATTCTTTAAATCAAACGAGTTGTGAACTGGCAACAATCTTTACACCCGTATTTGTCGTATCGTCATACAAACGGTACCGCAGCGTGAACGAACAACAAAAAAGGAATATTTAAATTGAGTTCCTTTTTTGTCGAGGTGTGGAATCCCAAAAATTTTAAAATACAATGCCGTTTCCGAAGCCCAATTGAGCTGACGACTCGCACTTGTCTGGTTTTATGCTGTCCAATGGGAGTTACGTTTACAACCAATTGCTCATTCTGATTGAGGGCTCCATTTGTTGCTCTGTAACGGGAACATGCCTAGCCTGTTAACATTGAGGTAATACATAGAGACGCTATCTCAAACAAAATGTGTGTTCCACCGCCGGCTTGCCCTCCGTTCTCTTTTCAAACTAGAAGCCTCGTTTGCACACTTGCCATAGAGTAACTTTGTATATGACACTTGTCGAACCAAGACAAGCAGTCACCGACTCCAAATCTTTACAAGCTCTTACTCCAACTTTATTTAACGTGCAAAAGCGTTTAAACGATTTCAAACGTAATTACCATTGATTCGTGTTAAAAAATCCAACATTTTAAATTGGTCACAAGCGTCGCGTCGGCAAGCTTATTTAGTCCATTAACACGCTAGTGGCTTGCCAAGTTCAAACGCCCCTTATGATTTTTTCATTCAAAATGGCGGGAACATTGCTCAATAATTTAATTAAATTCGTTTTAGTTGATTTAAGTTAAGATTTTGTTTTCTTACTGATGATAAAGTGATAACATTATCTTTTTTGTTTTTTGTCGTGCAATTGTGACACATTCTTATTACGCACGACGGCATTTTTTCAGTTTTTTTCATAAACAATTTTGTCATGCGTCCGCAACGAGCGCAGCCGAGTGACAGAATGAAATGCAGCCGGCCGGCTGCAATGCACTCCCCCGAACCCAATGTTCGCGGTGTCTGTTCTATACGCTAGTAATATTAATTCTATGCCTGTTAACCTTTTTATTTTTTTATGAAAAGCAAACACGTACAATTTGTGAATTAATTAAACTTGGCCGTCTCAGAGCTCACAAATATTATTTTTGCATACTATTTGACATTTCCAATTCTACTATTTGACGATCTCAAATAAAATCTTGAAATTACAGAGATCATAAGATCGCTTTACTAATATGTCTTAGACAATCTTTCATAGTCCAAGACTATCTTGATATTCTCAAGAACTCGTTTAACATCGTCATGTGTATTGCTTCTAATTTTATTTTTATCTTAGATATTCAGATTATTCAACTGCAGCTTGAAATAGGACCGCTTATTCTCTTCCCGTAAGCGATTAGTCAATCTTAAAGAAAGTTATGAAAGGAATTCTCAAGAAAAATCCATAGCCACTTAGCGCGACTTCGTTCTACATGAAACTTGCTCAAGTTCGATTTCTCGTTCGGACGACTACGAAAAGAGCAAAAAGAGGGACCCAATTAAAAAGTATTCATGCATGGGCGGTTCTATTCGGGTTCAATTTTATTGGAACGATTAATTTTATTGCGAAAATTTCTGGACAGCGAAACGAATGGAAAGCGAAAGTCGAGTCTTTTGCGGTCGCACGATGGATGGGGTTGTACAGACCGAAATCTAATCAGAAGTGGGATGTGAAAAAAGTATTTCGTTTATTGTGATCGGAACGAATGTATTCCAATTTTTATGTAATTGGAATTGTGTATCGCAATGATCGATTGAACGCCGATGCCGATACTCATTTCGAATCAGGGTTTTAAGCGCTCAGTAAATATGACACAAGTAACGAGAAGTATCAAAATTTGTTGTTTCTATGCCAATTTAAATTGATCCGCTTTCTTCTTAGCCCATAAGGCGTTTCTGGTGTCACCATCTTTCACTGGATTTCCACAAGATTAGAGTTTATAGAGTATATTGGTATCTATGAAGAAAGAAACTACTGGCTTCAAACTAATTCAATCATAATGTCTTCAATGCAAAACTTAATAGGTTCCATTAATTTAGTGCATTTTCCATCCAAGGCTACACGTCACCCATTACTTACCATCAGGTGGGATTATAATCACTGTAGTTGGTTAACTAGTTAGCTAGACTTAAGAAGAAATAACAGCTATTGCAGTACATCAATACACTTCATTTCTCATAATGCGTTTATGATCTAAAATACTAAGTATTTCTCCAAGAGATGAGTAGGTCACTCGCTACGTGTTTTCACAATAATTTTATTAATATTACCCTCGGAAGGTTGTCACGCGCGAAACCGCCGCTCGTATATCTTGGAGTCGGGAAAAAATATGATATATTAGGAGAACGAGACACGTAAGAGCTTTTCTTAGCTTCTCTTCCTCGAGTTTAGCGACATTTCAGTGTTAAAACCTTTGCTTATCACAAGAGCGGGGAAACTTATCTAATAAGTCGCGAGAACGAAATTTCTTGTGACAACTTGCGATTCGTTGATTTTAGCTGCTTTTAAAACTTTTCTGTTGCACTTTTCCAACGTTTTTATTACTTATAGCTTTCACCCAATTGCTTTACATTTTCGGTAGCTAGATCGATTAGAAGATCGATATATCGATTGTCATTAGAAGTCTTTTTAAGGATTAAACCTGGCTTTCTATTTTACTTCTATGAACGTTAAAACTTAAAATCACTTTACTAACAAGTATTTGGAGTGGGGATGCACATTCTATACCCAAAGATTGTTTTCCCAAATCAAACAAAAGTGATATAATAAGTCACGTAATAATATTTAGGTATACCTTATTATCTGATATAACACATATTAAAAATATCTGTTCTTGCGTGAAGTGTCTATGACGTCTCTATTGTGTATGGTTAATCCAGTAGTAGGCATAGTAGCACAAGAATTCTATTGCATTGGTGAATATGTAGATGTTCATTATCTTAATGATATGACGTGTTAATGAACGAAAGAACTTCAAAATATAAAGCACTAACCTTGACAAAATTATGCAATAATGGCATGATACAAGTAGCACATTGACCGTGTGTCCATTGGCATTAAACGAGACGAAAAAACAGCAAAAAATAAAGTACTGATTCTGAGTATTTTACACTTTTTTCAGAGAGTCTATGGAGTTAATGATCTGATGTTTAAATCTAATAGTCTTACTACGTATGTGTTATGTTAACATATTATATTAAAATTTTCTAATAGCTTACGCAAGGATCTTTTAAAATACTTTCTTTACCAAACAGAATGATCAAGTGATGTGTGGAAATACAGCTTATAGATAATAGAGGTGAGTAAATAAATGATAAGGACGCTTGGAAATATAGTGTAGTAAAAAGTTCTGCATTGGTTAGAAACGTACTCCAAAATTGTAATATTATACTGGTTTAAATACATGGAAGAGAAGTATGTAAAATTTCTATGTTTCTTTATATCAATGTGTAACCTTGCAAAGGCGTGATATGTAATTTTTATCCGTACACGAAAAGCTTATTACTTATTATCTTTCTCGCAAATGAATACATCAAAAAGCAATTTTCCTTAAGCGAGTTATATTATTACTCATTTTAGGGTTCCGAAATAAAATCGGAACCCTTATAGTTTCGTCATGTCCGTCCGTCCGTCCGTCCGTCTGTCCAAGGCGTAGCGCCGAGATCCTTAGTGCTATAAAGCTGTAATTTGTCATGGGTATACATAGTTATTAAAACTCCAAAATCGTAGAAGAAAATATTGAAAATATATTTTATTCAGGGTACCTCCCCTACAGGTACCTAACGTGAAGATGAAAATTTTTTTTTCGTTGCGTACCCCATAGTGCGAGGTATCTTTGAAAAGATCTTTCAAAGATATTATGGGTCTTCTACGACCATTTATGGATTTAGGGGTTTGTTTGCGAAATATTTGGCTTTAAAATACTAATTTTGGTTAGAGTCCCCCCTGCTGGCTAAACGGTTGGAGTTGGGAAAGTAAAACAATTCTCAAAAATAGGTTATATCATAGGCGGATCTACCTAAGGGCTTTTTGGGCTGTATGTAGCCCAGGGCCCCGTGGATACAAAGGGCCCCCAGCCCCCACTAAAAACAATAAGCGATATTTTGAATTAAAAACATGTTTAAAATTAAAAGAAATTTATAAAAAATATCTTATCATAAGGTTGGCAAACCTGAGATCAATCAACTCACGTGCTTAAATAGCGTGTGTGTACATAATATAGAAAACAAATACTTATAGGACAACAATGTCGAACCATCGACTAAATCATTTGTCAGTTCCTTCTATAAATTGTGATTTGATGTGATGAGCAAATAAAGGAATTTGCAGCAGAAAAATGCAGAAAGTTCGCTTTATAATTTATATACTTAACATAGCCTGCATACTACACATAACCTGTCTAATTATTTTGCAATAATGTTGAACAGTTGCTGTCTGCACATTAAATAATTCAAATTATTTTATTGTCATATTTTTTCTATGTACCTACCTATCTACATTACTATCGAAAACATTTTTTTACAAAATGGCTATTAGTTGAGTAATTTGGTAGGCCCCTAAATTGTTTCAGCCCAGGGCCCCACAAATTCACGATCCGCCCATGGGTTATATGATGAATTTACAAGTAAAACCATCCATCTAGGCTATGTTAAAATGAGTTGTTAATGAGTAATAGTCGATAAACTTACTACTTCGGAACCCTACATTGCGCGTGGCCTGACACGCACTTGCCCGGTTTTTGTCTTTTTATTTGACTCATCTTTTAGTTGTTGCGAACCAATCTGTGCTTTATTTCGAAAAATATATTTCGACAAGACTTAAGACTTTTTTAGATAGCTACATAATTACATATTTTTTCGTTGGAGGTAATCTACATAAATACGTTTTAAATGTCAAGGCAGCTAAGAAATTTATTTTGAGGAATAAAACTTATATTCAGCGTTTGAATTTTTTTTTCTTTACCACATGATTAGTAGGTACTACTAAATGTATGTCATTAACGGTGTATAACGTCTTAAATCCATTCAATAACATGAGGTATTCGATTTTTACACAAATTACATGTTACAGTGATGACTTTAATTATTTATTATTCCACTAATAATTATCGTGATAGAGAAAAAGGTATACCTACATGTATTTCCTTGACGAGTATTATACTACTTCCTAATCATCCATCCATCCATCCATCAGCCTTTGTAGGTCCACTGTTGGACATAGGCCTCCCCTAACTTGCGCCACTCAGACCGGTCCTGAGCCTTCTGAATCCAGCGCGCGCTGTCTTCTTCAGGTCAGTCCACCTTAGGTAAAAAATATTTTCTAATAATCCCCAAATCTACTTCTATAATTATTTCTTCGTAAAGATAACTAAATTGATTTTCATCTAAAAGTGTCCAGTATTCTATTCTATTCTATTCTAAAAGTGAACAAGGCCCAACGGAGACGAACCCTCAAATATTGCATGTCAAGGGCCACTGGGAGTCGCTACATAATGAGTGAAATAATTCTTTAGTGGCGGTCAACACGACACAATCAGGTGACCACATTTGTACGGCCCGCCATTATGCCAGAAACCCCCAATCTAATATAATTTATATTTCCGATACATTATGCGTGACATTTGCCATCAAAACCAGGCTTTGTCTTAAAGGTTTCATTGGGGAACTCGTTTTGGGGTGGATCTTGTATATAATTTTAACATTATTTAGCATTATTCCTGTTTGCTTTTGATTTTTTGAAGATTTTAATGATAGTTTGTAATCTTAAAGCCTATTCGTCTTGTTTGTGTACCTTGTAAATGCCATTGAACAAATCTAGATAATTCGAACATACATACGTTTACATACATACCTCTGACATTTGAAGGTGAAGTCGTAAGATCAATACAAAATCTCATACGTTAATTTCAAACCCAATTTACACTGGCTAACAGCTTTCAGCACTTGGGATTGAATTTAGTGTAATTTTGGGTCACGACTCGTACTTGGCGAACGTTAAATGTACATACATAGTATACACTCGAACCTCTCGCCCATTGTCGTAGGTAGACTCTACATTATGTCCAATGCTGACAAAGCTACGGCGAAACTAACAAAGCTAGTTGTTTTTAGGGTTCCAAAGTAAAATCGGAACCCTTATAGTTTCGTCACGTCCGTCTTTCCGAAGCAAATCACACAGACTCTTAGTGCTGGTAAGCTGTAATTTTTTCAAGGATGAACATATTTATTAAAACTCCAGAATCGTAGAATAAAATATTGAAAAACATTTTTTTCAGGGTACTAACCCGTACTACAAGTAAGGTGAGGATGAATTTTTATTCGTTGCGTACCTACTCTATAGTGTGTGGTATCTTTGAAAAGGTTCATAAGTTAAGGTTCATAAAGCAAATTATCTGATTCTCGCTTAATTAGCACCGCGAATGTATAAAATTTTTAGTAACGTTCTCAATATTCACAATGATTTACAAAACTGCTTATCTGAAAGCTGTCCAAAATGTGTATGTTAAGGAGAATTCGCCACTCGGCAATACGATCCGCTCTCCGCTGCGACTGACGATTCCATGTTACTACAAATTAATAACTGGCCTCAAGTCTTCAAGAGTCTTTATTCAGAATCAGAATATCCCAATAAAATAAAAGCCCTCCCTGTTATACTCAATGTTATGACCATTCTAAGAGTATCCGCTAAATAAATCGGTACACAGAAATGCAAGAACGATCAATCCATCTTTATTTACCTAGTCTTCACGGTGAGTAAATTGAAAACTCTTACTAAGTATGACTGATGGTGCATATTACTTGCCCCCGAAGCGGTGACAGTTCCACGTAACCGGAATGTCTCACTATATTAGCACTTGCGATAAGAGACAAGCGATATATTTCTATTTTTAAGTTATAGAGGTTGATATTTGTGTTAAGTAATATAGATTTTTATATTAGAGTAACCGATTAAGAGAGTATCGGTAATAGATTATTAAATAATACCAGGCTAAAGAAAATAACATCTCAACATCATATTATTATCTCAACACTCTTTTTAACATCAAGTAAATGAAGTAAAATCTTAATTTAATTTCCACTTAAATCAGACAGCTCTAGATTAATAAATGACTTAATCCTTATAAAATTATGAGTAGAATAACTTCAGTAACGACCAACTGGAAAACTATAATTTTGTTTCAGCATTGTCTGATATAAGAATAACTTTTAATAACATAATATATTCAATCATTTATAACTATAAAACATATTGCCACACGTTGCAACACATAACAATCTGATGCAATGATATCACATGCACGAAATTGATTTCCTATCTCGTTTCACTCGCTTCTCTTTTGTTATAGGGAAAGAGAATAAAGCAAAGAGGATTATATCATGCGGTGCGAAACCGAGACGTTTTAATATTACGCCTATTTATATTCATGTCCTTTTATCGCCGGGGAATAAAAGCAAAGATATAACTAGGAAGAAACGGTTATATTCACTTAGTCATACTCGACTTCGATTCGATTATTATAAAGAGTATCATTTTGAGTATTCGTAATGGGGGCGATGAGTTGCTTTTAAGCAAAGGCAGTGGCTGTTTTATAACTTAAGATGTCAGTGAGAAGAACATTAGGTAAATAATTTTAGGTGATCTTTATTTGACAGAATTATGTTGATTTCGTAATTCAAAGATTCCTAACTTTAATGACTGAATGAAATGAATACTCGTTTAAAATAACTAAACAATTAATAAATTGAACAAAGGTAAGGTTCGTTAATAATTTCAAACGAATGTAGATATTAAATTTAGCTTCTCAGTGATTAAATTAATGTTTGACTAACCACATAGAGCGACACGCAAGTATTTCGGCGCCTAGATGCGACATGTTCAAGATTTCGACTAAGCTAAGTTTACCTTCACGCTAAAACTTTGATAGTTCTGTGCTCAGATCAGTTGTACGTGCTGCAGTTACTACGATTTAACCAAATTATATTACGAGTTATTTAATCAAAGTACAATATCATTGAATAATAAGAAGTTTTGGTATAAAAGTGACTATTAAAACCGGTAAAAATAAAGAGAAGAGTGGCAAGTGAAGACGTCAGGTAGGTACTACCCGATTATCATTATCATCTAAAGTGGGTTTATTTATAAATTATAGCCAACCTAAATGTTATACCTTCTTGAACTGACAAATTCATTAATTATTGCGTTTTTAATATTTATCCACTTGCAAAACCTAACTGTCTCAATAGGCAATTATCTTATTTTTTGTTTATTTTATTTATTTATTCAAATTTATGTCACCTTATACAAAAAGGATAAACAAAGGTCTAACTTAATGCCTAATGGCATTGTCCACCAGTCAACCCTGGGTGGATGTGGAAAGAACCTATTATTATGTTTCTTATATTTAATCAGGGAGAAATCTAGTTTTTTGAAGGTATTAGATATGTTTTCTGTAATGAACAATAAAGTAGGCCTAATTTCGGCGATCTCCTTTGGTCAAATATTTTTTACTAAAAGGTACATTTTACACAACTACATATCTAGATACCTAGTATCTATCTACATATAGTACATATCATATACACAGTACTTGATATCTACATATCTAGTACCATATCCCTACGTGATTAGGGTTCCCAGGGGATCCGGGTCTACGCGGGAAATGCTCCCACGCGAACAAAGTCGCGGGCATAGCTAGTAAAACTATATTAACCCAAAAATAAACACACTGGTATAGTCATATTAACAATGTGACAAAATAAAAGTAAAGATAGCTCTTTAACATATTGTTTCATCATAGCCAATGAAACCAATATGATATCATTACTTTGTTTATATGTTTCTAGTAACATTTGGCAGTCGGCCAACGTACTAAAGAGAGCGTGCGAACGTGGGCCCATTACTACAAATATGTCTGGAGACCGGATATTATGTTCCTGAATATGTTTATAACATCATCCTATTCCATACATTATTATCGTTATGGCTGTCATTAACTGGAATGGACAAGCGACTTATATAGTTGTGGTACTTTTATCGTGATATATTTTTTAATGGTCTTAAGTATCTTCGGGCATCAAAAGAATTTGCTAAGATATACCACTAACCAAGACGCATTGCAATGGCGTATTAGAGTTTCCTTTAGACTTAATTATGTGGAAAAAGTACATTTGTACTTAACTTTAACTTAATATTAAAATGTAAAATTAAGTTTGTTCCTTTGTTTGTTTCATAACCCTTCAGGTGTCAGGCCTTAAACAGTAACCACTAACCCTTTTTGCCCTAACATTTTGCCTATAAGTTGTCAAAACCACAAAGAAGGACATAGATCACCTTATATCGACATAATTCTTGATAAACGACTTCAAAATTAGGGATAACTGAAAATCTACTCTTATTTGTCAGTTCTCGTTCAAATTTAAGTAGGACCACATGACAAGCACCAGTTTTCGATTAAAAAAAGAATCATCGAAAACGAAAAAAAACAGTTGAATTGAATACCTCCTCCTCTTTTGAAATAAGTCAAAAATTTTATGCGAACCAAACTGTAAATAATAATAAACTAATAAAATTTTATATTACCTATTGTAGATGTAAATATTAATAACCCCCTTATTACAGTAGTTATATTTTAGCTCCTTTTAAATACGTATACTCTATAAAATCCGTTTAAATAGGACCGTTGCCGGGATTGGCAAGTTGCCAGTAGGAAGAAGGAAATGTGGCAATAATAAATACTTTGTAATCAACGCTATACATGCTGCGGTAAGTGACGTAAACGTTCTTTACGTCAGACCAGTGTTAGAGATATTTATTGCGAGTTTTTGTACTAACCAAAATGCTTTAATTGGAATTGTTAAGCGTTGTAAATCTTCGTACTGTTAAGTAATTTTAATATTACTATCGTACTATCCTATCTTACTAATATTGTTAGATAATGTCCAACTCCGTAGGATGAGAGGATGTAGTTCTAATAATTGACCTAGCAAGATTTGAGCCATACATGTAACATCCTAACAAAATAACGAATAAAGCAAGTTAAATAAAAGATTTTAAAACATCAATAAATAAAATTAATGCTACATTTATTTTTTAAATTAAGTGACCTGTTCCTTATTCAAACATTTGAAATTTTAAACCTGATTCTATTCAGCCTTGATTGGGTATTGAATTGACCCGATTTAGATTCAACGGTAATTATACAAGGTTCAACTATTTGTAAATTCCTTTGTGGTGTGATAGTCAACCCAATCTGAAATTTTGATCGTAATCCTTTACCCCTAGTATAACTATACTGATTGTGAGTCAAGCAATCACTGTTACAGTATAGTCCATTTATGTAGACGAATCTTGATGGTTAAAACAGAAGTGCACTTCATGAGTTACATACTTCTAAGTTTGTGTTATTCGCCTTATTGATTTGAATTCATTTACATCTACGAGAAAATCGTTTAGATAACTAATTTTTTTCTTAAACATTTATCTATGTCAATCTTTACTGATTTCACACAGTATGAGACAGGTATTATGATACACATTTTTAATGTTATACGATTACTCACAATATTTTTTATTACACCGATATTATAAAATATTGTGAGTATTCGTATTATAGTAAAAATGTATACAGTCCACGATGAAATAAGTTTAAAATTAAGAATGAGACGTATTCTTACGGAATTCTTATCATGTAGAAAATGTATTATAAATCTCTCTTTCAGTATCAACGGTCGACGTGGATGCAGTGTTGGGGCGTACCGCATCTCTACCCTGTGACGTCACGCCCGACACTAACGAAGACCGAGTATACATGGTGCTCTGGTTCCGAGCTGGGAAGAACACCGGCGGGAAGCCTATATACAGGTAACTCTATGGCCTACGTGTAATGATCATGTTATACATGACTAATGGTGACTTATCTATTAAGATGCTACTCTGGCTTGGAGCTGACATTTTTTTTATTACACACATAATATAAGCATCACACGCACACATATTTCGATTAAAAAAGAATCATTAAAATCGGTTCATCCAGTCGAAAGTTCTGAGGTAGCAAACAAAAAAACACAATCTAACTAGCTGCCCGGACAGACTTCGTTCTGTCAAAAGTTTTTTTTTTTTGAGATGTAAGCTATCCTATCTTTCAAGTTGGATCAAACTGCACACGGTGTGCAAATTTGATTAAAATCGGTTAAGTAGTTTAGAATTCCATCGCGGACAAACAACGTGACACGTAATTTACTCGTATATATATGTATTAAGATTGAATACCTCCTCCTTTTTTGAAGTTCATGAAAGATCATGGGTGGGAAGCCAATTCATAGATTGAATTGTTAATTCAAATCAACACGGTTTATTTTGTAAAAAAATCATTCAATCTCACCCGCACTTACTCTATTCATTTTTAACTCAGAGGAATATTCTTCAAATAACATTTATTATTCTAGTTCAGGTTAAATATCATAACGATATGTAAATCAACACCTGAGAGCCACAGATAGTCAAAAGGTCTTATAAAATACCTCGAAGCCCTCATTCACCCTACCAGTTACGACAAAGTAATAGCTAAAATATAATAGTTCGTTAAGCAAGAGATGAAATTTCTACGGTATTAATATTGACAGTGCAAATAGCACAATCATGTTGCAGAATATTAATGCAGTCTTAGTTCTCACTGTGCAGAAATCAAATCAAGGTACACAAATTCACTTATATAAATTAATCATATGAAGCACTACTACACTAAGAGATGCATGCATGCGATATTTTATTTATCTATAATATTACTAGCTGCCCGGACAGACTTCGTTCCGTCAAAAGTTTTTTATTATTTTGAGATGTAAGCTATCCTATCTTTCAAGTTTGATCAAACTGCACACGGTGTGTAAATTTGAATAAAATCGGTTAAGTAGTTTAGGAGTCCATCGCGGACAAACAACGTGACACGTAATTTATATCCCATCAAAAACATGAATGTAAAGTAAAAGCCAATTAAAAAAAAAGAATTGAGATCTAAATGGGTGCCAAGTTCTGTGTAGAAAAGCCTAAAATTTTAGTCACAAGAACATGTAATTCAAGCTCCACATTTGACTTGGTTAGTTTTCACGTACCTACCTATCTAGGCTATAATATTATATTTGTATAATTATCTTTGTTAAGTCTGTTAGGTTGATGACCTATGTTACTTTTCTAAAATTTGGTTTGTTGGTTGCTAACTAATGAAAACTAGCCAATTCAAATGTAAAGCTTGAATAACATGTTCTTGTGACTAAAATTTTAGGCTTTTCTACACACAACTTGGCACCCATTTAGATCTCAATTCTTTTTTTTTAATTGGCTTTTACTTTACATTCATGTTTTTGATGGAATATCATTACTTTTTGTACAGAAATTATTAGTAGGTACTTATTCATAACGTTACTGATTAATTTTGTTACCTTATACATGAACTGTAATAGTGCCCTTCAACTAAATCCGTAGTTAGTGCACCGTGGTCCAAAATACCTATTACTTCATTATTTATAAGTAATGATCTTCTACTATTCATGTCCGCTAAATATTGAAATAATAATTAATACTAAATCCCAGTCTGTTATAATAATAATAAATACGATACGATACGATAGTAGTAATAATAATAATAAATACGATAGTCGAATATACTCTTATTAGTTATAAGTAGTTTGTGTTCGATGAGATAACGTGCCAAAATATATTTGGAAACAATACTTCGAATCACTTTAAACTGGTATAATTTCGGAAATAATACAAAATTTAGTGGTGTACATGCCATATAAGATAAGAGAAGAATAATTTTTCACACATTAAAAATGAAACAATGCAATACACTGGAAATAACGGCTACTGACGTCTCACTAATCTGTACGTAAATAATACGTACTTTTGCTATGCACTTCCAACAGGCACTTGGGACACTGAACATCTTCCCCCGTTAAAAGCTTCACAAAGTACTAAAACTGATATGTTTCGATTAAAAAAATAAAGGGTGGTATTCCACTCGTTAAATATTCCACATAATGACCACCTGTCATCAATTTTGATTGCTGTTTATAAATTTCAGGCGTTATAAGTAAGTGTTCCTAATAGAATCAATTTTTTGAAAAATTATCATAAAATGATAAAAATTTACTACTTTCAGATTTATTCCTTTGTATTCACCCGACTACCTATCTGCATGCCAAATTTTAACTTTCTAGGTCACCTGGAAGTTGGATATAGTTTTGATCTATAGGTCAGTCAGTGTTAAATTTCTCGATTTTTGGACGTTAATATCTAAATAACCGTTTGAGATGTGTTTATGAAATTTGGAAGACGTATGTATTTCGCAAGTCTTAATAAATGGGCCAAATTTGACAGGTTTATGTTGAATAGTTTTTGAGTTATGAGGTGGTCAAAAGTGGCTCCAAATGGTTCGTGTAATATTACACACGGTGCGGCTCGCCAACTGTTAGCTAGAAAATTGGCTGACACGCTCCGCGTGTCTAGATATATTAGAAGATAATAATTATTACCATATAAAATAATTTAGATTTTTTGTTTGTTTGCAACTCAATAATCTACATTTTACTAACAAAAATAACTGACTTCAAAGTTTCTCAAAAACTTGTCAGATTTCGTTCAGTGTGAGACCACATGACAAGCACCTGCTTTCGATTAAAAAAAGAATCATCGAAATCGGTTGGCGTGATATTGTGTTCTTCGTCTATTTGTCGCGCACATTCTTAATACAAATTTACGACTTATGTGGTTTTCTCATGGATGACATTGTCAGATCTCAATAAAATTTATGTGGGACCACATGACAATCACCAGCTTTCGATTAAAAAAAGAATCATCAAAATCGGTTCGCCCAGTCCAAAGTTCTAAGGTAACGAACATAAAAAAATACAGTCGAATTGAGAACCTCCACCTTTTATTGAAGTCGGTTAAAAACTACTGGACCGATTTCAAAAAATATTTCACCAATATAAAGCTTCATTGTCAGCAAATAACATAGGATATCTATACCTATTTTAGTTTGAAAAAATTATTGTTATTTCATAAAAAATATTCTATATAATATAGAACTTTTTCGGTAATTTGAACAAAAAAATCCTCAAGACACAAACATACAAAAATACTTAATATACAACACCGACTGTTACTGACATCCTTATTATTATAGTGTGGAAAACACTAAAAAAAGGATTTTTGACAATTCATTTATTAAATCGGTAAAATGCGGGACAGAAGATATTTCCACGGGTGAACTCGCGGGCACCAGGCAGTACATAATACATTTATTAAAACTTTCATTATATAAGAAAAAAGTATCTATTTTATAACTGTATACAATAGTACACCTGTATACAGTCAAACGTAAAACGCAAACGAAGCGGGTTTGATTAAGTTAAACCTGATATCAATCAATACTACCAAATATTTAAACAAAAATGTTTGTTCTTACAATAGCAGTATTTCAAATGGATGTGAATATTCTACGTTTACAATCATTGTTACCCAACTGCCAGGAAGGGCTATTTTTTTGCAACTGAATATTGGATAAAAACTATGGAGGACAATATGCAATCGTTATTTTTAGATTGATTGGAATGAAAATAACAACTTGAGGCTAATACACTCAATAAATTAATTTTGAAATGCAATAAATTGAGGTGTAGGCAATTGGAAATATTTTTACTTTTAAATAAAAAGCAAGAAACTTATAAAAGGAACTGCATAATGATGCGTTGTTATGTGATATGATATTGTAGTATAACAAAAAAAATGTGTTTATTTGTCTACACACGTAACACGTGTAGTGAAATCTTACCTTATAGAATAAGAATAAGAATGTAGAATTTCTACTTTAGAAGACGCGTCCCGCCGCGGTGCGCAGAGCGACGGATAACACAACTACGCGCGGGGCAATTTCCCGCGCGGTGCCGCGTCGGCAGTGTGTTGTGCTAGGCGTGATTTCTATATAAATTGAGATATTTGCATACAATGGTAAAATCTGCCATCCCGCGCCCCGTCGCGGAGCGCGGTGCAGTGGGTGGAGCGCCTTAGAAACATGAGGCTAAAATTGTTATGATTGTCAGCTTAGTCTTCTTTCGTAACGGAATTTTATTCCATTAAAGGTAGGAACAGATTATTCAGTATCTCAATTTATTTCTTGAAGCAATGTCACAAAATTCAATACACAATAATTTTTACTTGAGAGTATTTTCCGTTTGAACAATAGCGGTGTGGTAAGTTTTATTTTCAATTCTATTTCACTTCATCTCTTTTAGTTCTTAAAAAATATTCTGCTGAAACCCATTAGTACCAACGCGGACTCTCGTTTTCTTCCTATTTTATTTAAGCAATCTTATAAACCTGCTCTGAGTCAAGTGTCCTCCCTCTCTGCCAGCTAAACGGTTGGAGTTGGACACGTGAAAAAATTCACCAGAATTACAAGGAAAACTAACACGGCTAGGTTAGCTTAAACAGTTAATGAGTACCTAATAGTCGATGAACTACCGATTCCTATATTGCGCGTGGCATGACACGCACTTGGCCGGTTTTTGTTTCTGATGGTTTCAATTTGATGTCCATTTTATGACACATACGTATCTCTTTTTACCATTGAGGAGGCACTTGGCGGAAGGTACTAAACGATACATCTTTTTTTTGTGTAAATTATAGCCGACAAGCGAGAGCCACTTAATATTTAGAGGTTATCATCGGTTATATTTAAAGGTTATCGTCGGTTATATTTAGAGGTTACCTTCGGTTATATTTAGAGGTTATCGTCAGTTATACACCAGTAAGTATCTTGAATGCGTTGCTGGTCAAGAAAGAGATGAGGAGCAAGACAGCTTAAGTATAGATTGATGGAGAGTTCATAGGCAACCCAATGGAGAAGTTTGATAATGTTGAAAAAACTATATTATTTAGCAGAATAAAATTAAAAAATATAAAAAAATAATAATAAATCACCGAAAATGGTCATGGTCGGTGGCCACCTTAACTTGAGCTAAGAAAAACACGTTAAAGCTCAAGATTATTTTAAATAAATTGCCAATAGCGGTCATCAACAACAGCAGAATAAAAATACAATAATGAAATACAAAAAATACAGCTTTTAGTAGCCAAGTGCTTAAGAAAACATAAACAGACGTTATCTTTTTCAGTCCATTTCATAAAAGCTTTTATAGGCGAGTTGCTGAGTATAATTTTGTTCTTAACAGCATTTTTTTTTAATTTTATGTGAATAATTGTAAAATACTGTTAAGAGAAGTAAAGAAAAGAGATTGTTTGAGCCTTTGGGAGCCCAATGGAAATCACAGTTGATCTCAAAATCGTATATTCCAAAAATTCGCAGGTACATTAATGTTGTTCGTGTCGCGGACGTCGCGGTATAAGAGAGAGAGTGACATGTTAATAACACAATACGCGATATGCGCCTACAGAATTACGCGAGCAATATCTTTGATGTGCAGATAGGCGCATACATAACTCCCCGCCGTTGAAGAACTGCCATCTGTTCTTCAACTTCTTACATCTTCAGGAAGAAGAGGACATAGTCGAACCAGAGGACGTCGGTACGTTCCTTTGTTAGTGGTCACATCAGCAACTCGAGAGATGTTGTCTGGCCCGGGATATAATTTGGTGACTCGCCCGACACGCCAACATAGTGGAGGAAGTGAGTCTTCAGAAAGCAGGACCAAGTCGCCGACTTGCAGGTTGCCGGTGTTCTGCTTCCATTTAGTTCGCTGCTGTAGTTCCGAAATGTATTCCGTTTGCCATCTTTGCCAAAAGTGTTGTCGCAATTTTTCAAGGCGAGCATAACGACACAGGCTGCTATCTTTCTTGTCCTGAAGGTCAGGTGCAGGCAACGCATTTAGAGGTCTTCCGATTAAGAAGTGCCCTGGGGATAGGTATTGGTAGTCATCTGGAGATGGGGATAGCGGACATAAAGGACGGCTGTTTAGGATTGATTCGACTTGTGCAAATAAAGTTAATAATTCTTCGAACGTAAGGTGAGAATTACCCATTACGCGTTTTATATGAAATTTTGCCGAACGGACTCCGCGCTCCCAAATACCACCAAAATGGCTGGCGTAAGACGGTATGAAATAAAATGTAAAGCCTTCCTGAGTAGCAAACTCAGATAGGGACTCAGTGTTGTTCCTTAGAAAAAGGCCAAGTTCTTTAGCAGCGGCCACAAAATTGCGACCGTTGTCGGAAAATATCTCCACTGGCTTGCCGCGGCGAGCAATGAATCTACGCAATGTCATAATGAAAGCGTCTTTAGAGAGGTCACTGACCGCCTCTAAATGTAGACATTTGTATCGCAAACAAATAAAAAGACATAGGTAACATTTAATTAATTTAGCACCACGACCTTTTCGATTCAAGACAAAGAACGGTCCAGCTTAATCCAAACCCACAGAACTAAATGGAAAGTCCGGGGTGATCCTTTGAGATGGGAGGTCTCCCATTTTAGGACATAACGTCTTACCTTGAACGCGTCGACAAAGCACACAGTGATTTGCAATGCGACGAGCAAGACGTCTGCCATTGACTGGCCACACAGTCTCTCGTATGGCAGCCAACATCAATTGAGGGCCGGCATGCAAATTTCGGATATGTTCATGTTCAAAAATTAATTTAGTTAGATGGTGAGAAGAATCAAGAAGGATAGGATGACGCTTTTCATACGCATAATTCGAAGCATTGATTCGACCGCCAACCCTAATTAAATTGTCCTCATCCATATATGGAGATAAAGATAAAATGTTGCATTTAGATCCTAAATTTTGTTTATTAAATAAAATGTTATATTCTTTAGAATAACATTGTTGTTGAGCCATACGACAAAGGTCATGGAAGGAATTATTTAGTTCGTTAAGAGTTAAAACACCAGTGATTTTATTTTTAGGATTTTTTAAGTTATAGATAAAACGTCTTACATAAGCAAATGTTCTTTTGATTCTATTTAATTTAGAAAAGCGCTCAAAATTTATTACAGGTTCAAGTATAGATGTAGTGAATGTAGTAGCTGAGGATTTTGTTTCAGGTAAGTCATTTGTTATTTTTATTTTTAATGTAGGCCAACTCGACTCCTCATTTAGTAAAAAATTAGGACCATGCCACCAGAGTGATGAGTGTATCAACTGACTGGGGATAACACCTCTAGAAATAAGGTCAGCTGGGTTGTCAGCGGTAGGCACATATCTCCAGGACTGAGTGTTGGTGATTTCCTGAATTTCACCAATTCGGTTGGCAACAAATGTCTTTAATTTTGTAGGGTTACCTGTCAACCAACTTAGGACTATACTCGAGTCGCACCAATGTAGTATACGATCAGGAGTGTAGCGTATGGACTCTGTAACTGACTTGCACAGACGAGCTGCGAGTAGCGCGGCACAAAGTTCTAGGCGAGGGATAGATGTAGGTTTTAATGGTGCTACCTTTGATTTGGAACACAGAAGGTTGACTGTGACTTCACCAACGCTATTTGTAGTTCGCAAATATATACACGCTCCGTAGCCAATCTGTGAAGCATCACTGAAAGAGTGAATTTCTATGTAGGTAGGATTATCACAGAGAACATGCCTTGGTATATGAAGAGTGGATAATGCAGGTAAGTCCTTGGCTAATTTATCCCACTGTAATTTTGTCGCTTCTGGAACAGGTTCATCCCAGTCATATTTTTGTTGCCACAAATTTTGTAATATTAATTTAGCTTGCATTATACATGGACTGAGAAGGCCTAAAGGGTCGAAAATTTTGAATGAATTAGACATAATAAATCTTTTGGTTATAACGTTATCATGTGGTAGATCATTAATAGGAAAATATAGGGTGTCACTATTAGGATCCCAACCAAGCCCAAGCGTGCTATATGATTCGCTTATAGTTAGATTTTCTTGATTATTGTTGGGCCGGTTAAAGAGAGACTCCATATTCGTTTTAAATTTTCGTAAATGAAAACAACCCTTTTCTAACTCTGTACACACGCGATTTTGAATGTGACGTAATTCGGTTTCATTATTAGAGCCAGTGATGAGATCGTCGACGTAAAAATCCTTTTGAATTATAGTTTTAATGAAATTGTCATCGCACTCCTCTCCAATCTGCCACAGACACCTAGTACTCAAATAACTGGCACTTGCGGTCCCATAAGTGACAGTATTTAGGTATAAAGCTTCTATTGGTAAGGACTCTTCTTCTCTCCATAATATCATCTGCAAGTTCCTATCACTGGTATGGACGTCTACCTGACGGTACATTTTCTCGATGTCCCCTGTGAGTAGAAACTTGTACTGTCGAGCTCGTATCAGAATGGAGAAAAGCGAGTCCTGTACATTTGGACCTACCATTTGTAAGTCGTTAACCGAATAGCCGGAAGAGGAGGGGGCAGACCCGTCGAAGACGACCCGAAGTTTGGTACTCTCACTGGATTCTTTAAAAACAGCGTGATGACAAAGAAAGTATATTGGAGCTGATATCATGCCGCTTTCAAATAATCTTATATTAAAATTGGATTTAGTGAGGTGTCCTAATGACTCATACTCTCGAAGAAATTGAGTATATAATAATTTTAGTGAGCTATTACGACGAAATCGTTTCTCCAAATTGAGAAGCCGTTTTTTTGCAAGTGAATAGGACTCACCTAAGCAATCGGGTGAATCACGAAGCGGTAATCTTACAGAAAATCTACCAGACTCAAGTCTTGTAGTATTAGCTAGGAAGTGACTCTCGCAGGCGACTTCAGTTTCGCTAAGTATTTGTTTTTTGGGAAGCTCTTCAAGCTCCCAGAATTTAGGTAGAAAATTGTCTACTTGGGATTCTTTAGGTGAATCCTGCTCAAATAGTTGTGCATGATTAGCATTGATTTTAGTACATGAATTTTGCGTGTTTATGTGACCACCTATTAACCAACCGAATTGGGAGCTGTGTAATTTAGGTTTACACTTACCTAGGGATATGTGACTACCACCTATGACGTCCCAGAAAATGTCGGCCCCGATCAACACATCGATGGGGGCTGGCTGGTCAAAGTACGGATCAGCTAATTGTATATTGGATGGAATGTTTAATTGTGATACATCTATGGGAAACTTTGGTAATTTTCCTGTAAGAGTATCTAAAACTAAACAAGGTAAATTAATTTTAAAATTGTTTATGGTGTCACGGGATTGTAACTGCACGACACATCTTTCGTTGACTGTGCTGGCATGACAGTCACCAATACCGCTCACGTGTAAAGAAATAGGTAGGCTATGTAATGATAATTGTTTTTGTATGTTTTTGCTGATAAATGACGACATAGAACCTGAATCCAGAAGTGCCCTCACCTGAACAACTTGCTTATTTTCTGGATTCATAACATTTATCAAGGCAGTAGACAATAACACCTGGCTATTAACATTTTTAGATAAATTAACTATAGTAACAGGATGGGCCTCGACAGTATCACTGCAGTCAACTGACGCCTCTGTCGCTGCTGTGGTCACCTGCTGAACGGCGTTGTTGGAATGCAGCAGTGTGTTGTGACGTTTTTTGCAGAGCCGGCAGGGCCCCATACGACACTCACTAACAGGGTGGCCCTGTCGCAAACAATTCGCACACAATTTATATTTTTTAACATCCACTAATTTATCATTTATGGCTTTCGATTTGAATGTAGGACAGTCATAAATCTTATGATTTTTGTTGCAAATGATACATTGAAACACAGAACTAACTTCCCGACTGACTGAGGCAAAAGATTTTGTAAATGTATTTTTGTGACTACTAGCGCCATCTATGGTCGATCGAGGAGACTTACGATGTATTGATTCCAAAACATGGGCACGGTCTAGCAAAAATGATTTAAATTGTTCTAATGTAGGCATATCATCATACTGGCAATGCTGTTCCTCCCATTTCATCAAGGTATTATTGTCAAGCTTAGATGCTAACATAAAAATAATTAAAGTGTCCCAATGGTCAGTAGGAAGACCAAGGTTTGAAAGTGCGCGTAAGTTCTTAGTTACGTGGTCGACAAAATACCTCAATGAATTTTCAGATTCACGAGTTATTTGTTGAATATTAAAAAGAGATTTTAAATGGTGATTAATAAGTAACCTTTTGTTATTGTACCGATTACAAAGTAATTCCCACGCATTTAAATAGTTAGCAGAAGAAACCTCTATGTTCGAAACTATGCGCTTTGCCTCGCCCTCAAGGTAAGATAATAAATAATGAAACTTTTGAATATGCGGAATGCGAATGTTCTTATGTATTAAATTCGAAAAGGTGTCGTGGAACTCGAGCCAGCGGAAAAATGAACCGTCAAATTTTGCAATCTGTATTTGCGGCAGTCTTATGCCGATATCATTGTGATCGAGAGTACATTGAGCATCTGGATGAATGGATTCGCGCCTCCTTTTATCTTGTTCAATAGTTTTTAATTCATTTTGGTCGTCAACAAGACCCTTAGCAATCGCGGTACATAAAATTATATCCTGCTCAATGAGTTCTCGCTCATCAATTTCCGAGTCTAGATTTTCAGAATTTAAGAGCTCGATCTGAGTTTGCAAGTCATCAAATTTTGTAGATAAAGTCTCAAACCGGTTAAGTTTTAGGGTTAACTCGGCAAACTCAACAGTTGACAGTGTAGATTTCTCTGTGATGCTATTAATGTAATTTTTAAATTTTGTAATTTGTCCTTTTATAGAACTACGTTTTGTTATTAAATCTTTCATCGTAGAATTATTTGTTGATTTAGAATCTGTCGTATTATCGTTTAAAGGCATTTTAAAATTGTAAATATAATATTAGTTTCGTAAATTATCAATTTAAAATGTAATTACTATAATATAAAATCACAGAACAATTCTACACGGAAGGAAGGTGAATAAATAAAGAAATATTCCGTCTCACGCCAATCCACGGTGATACCCGGTACACGAGGAGTCGCAGGCACTGGCTGTAGACCAGGAAAGTCGACCCGGGCAGCAGAAGGTCGAAGGTCAACCGGCGAGTTCCCGCCAACCTGGAATTAGTCGGCCAAAAACTGCTAAATATCGCGTAAAAACTGGCGCGAAACAACTGCTACTACTTTATTTTTATAATATTTACGTGTTTTTATAGTTTATAAATCGAAATCTAGTCGAAAATTGCAAAAATACATGAAACCTTTTATAATTTACTTTTATGTCGGTACCTCATGAAAAAAATAATAACTTGATTTGCACTAGTGAATTTATGGATATAATGGATTATTTTATGGATAATGGATGGATTTAGTGGTGTTAAGGAAGTAAGGATGGATAAACAGGGCACTTAACTCGTGAAATATGCTGCGAGGTGATGCTTTAGCTGCGACACTGCTCGGCGGTGATCACGGCAAGGTCCCGGTTATTTCTTCTTCCGCGCCGATATTTTCTTGTTTCTGCTATTTCTTCGTTCTTGCAAACGTGTATCAGGGCAGCAGCTGGCACGTAGGGCACTGGAACTGCTTGGCAAGGTCTCGAAATCCGTCCTTTAGTCGGGCGGTGATGACGAGTCACGAAGTTGCAGACGATGATTTTTCGATGTTATTTTCGTTGTGGACTTATTTCTGGTTAAGTCCTGTCTGGTCGCCAATGTTTGAGCCTTTGGGAGCCCAATGGAAATCACAGTTGATCTCAAAATCGTATATTCCAAAAATTCGCAGGTACATTAATGTTGTTCGTGTCGCGGACGTCGCGGTATAAGAGAGAGAGTGACATGTTAATAACACAATACGCGATATGCGCCTACAGAATTACGCGAGCAATATCTTTGATGTGCAGATAGGCGCATACAGAGATAAATAAAAAAAATCTGGATTTTAAACATAGCAATCCCTGCTTAACTATGGTAGAGTTATTCAGTATTACTTTTAACAACATTCTGAAGTACTGGACTTGTTCTTTTTAGTTCTTTTACACAGTCGGGTTTTTTTTAATTATTTTTTGTTTTAATTAAGTAGTGAAGCCACATTATTTGCGTAAGTACCTATACCTAATCATTAGTTGATTTGTTAGTAATTACATGACAATTGACGATCATTTACACAAAATATCAGGTATTGTAGGCCAAGACAATAGTTTGATAATATTGTATACTAAGCATCAGATTGGTGGCGAGGTAATTAGGTACATCAATAGCTAGTTTTGTGTGTCATTTGCCAGGAAGTTGCTTACGAGTTAAATGGCACTGTTTACCAAGGATCTCTCCTCGTAATTAAGGCCTAAAATTCTGAAATACTGCTGAAGTGTTTAGTTTGATTAAGTCACCCGAAGGTATAACGTCTGTTGTAAGATTGATGGTTTAATGTGCCCTCCGAAGCCTGCAGCTCATAAGTAATTTTGCCATTTATCGAATTAATACCAAGAGTAAAACAATACCGCATCAATTGAATTAGAAGCCAATCGGAATCCTCGAGATGAATAACTTACGACAATGATGTAATGAGAGAACAAGAATATACATTTATTTTTCATATTACTCCAGCAAATAACGTTCCAACTAATGTGAAAGCAAATATGAAATATGAGTGCTCCGTAGATAAAAATGGCGGATTGATTTACCGAAGTCGCCGACCGGTAGCCGCAACGCTCGCAGATAGGACTTCCGCTTACATAAAAACGTTCTCCACCTCTGGATATACACAATCCAATTAAATATGAGCTTTGTTTTGTTAAAAACAAAGTCCATTTTTCATTGTTACCAACACGTATTTTAATATTGAATTCGAAGTCATCACACCGTAACAACGGACTGCCGATTATTGTCCGTTGGTGTCGGGAACGTAATTTTTCATGTTAGTCATAAAAACTGAATGAGTGATGACTTTTCCGGTGTTTCGAGCGTTAAATTCACAATTTTACAAGATAATACCGACAATCAAACGGTTATTGACTATTGTTTCAAAGCTTTGTGATATTTAGCGTTTGTCAGGATTTGATAAATAAAATCTATACTTATAATAAAACTGGAACGGTGCCAAATATATATGTTGTATATTTTTTGAAATTTTGATGTTTGTAGGCTTTGTTACTGATACAAAGAAATATGTTTGAAACATACTCGTTTATTATGTAAACATAAATTAATATTTGTTCTACATTGATGACACTGTAACGAATTTGGCAGTGATTCTATCTGCGAAGGGTAGCTGGCTTCAACCCATTAATGGCCCACTACTGGGCACGGGTCTCTCCTCTTGAGGAGGCCTAGAGCACGCTCCACCACGCTGATCCAGTGCGGATTGGTTAGTGGCCAACCTTAGTGTCGGAAATTTTCATGCCGCCAAAGAGCCTCTGACATGGCTTAACGACTGTTATCCTACAATAACAACTGGGACCGACTACTTTTCGTGCCCTCTGAAGCACGAAAGTGCCTAAAATTGTTTTGCCACCAGCGGTGACCTATCCAACTAACGGCCACGCCCCGCTGTAGCTTAACTTTGTTGATCACTTAGGATTGACACAAGCCACCGGACTATGACTTATGAGCGCTCCAGAGGGGTACTACCCAGGTTCGATTCCCGGACGGGACGCACTTTATGTAATGTTTCTTCCCGGGTCCTTTTCCTTTACCAGGTGACTAAACCTTTACGCCCATATTAATTATATTAAATATTAATTGTACAGAATAACTTACACAACACATAACAGACTAACTTGGGGAAATATTTCGGAGAACGTGTGATATTTTGCACGGAACTTTATCCAGTAAAGCTTAGGTAAACCGGTTCGACTCGAAGTGTAGAAGTAGGTCGCTCGCAGATTACACGAAGGTTACGTGAAATTTTCTTAACTACCGACCGACGGACACGGAGGTGAAGTAATAGGGATCATTTTAGAAGTTAAAATTGCCGTATTGGTTTGCTCATAAGTGTAACTAGTGATTTTATTAATACTTGAAACCTCGTCACGCCCCAATCAAATGTTTTTATTTCTAACTTTGTCAAGAATTAGTAAATAATCTTAAATTAAAATTTAAAAAACCCCTGACAGTTTTATTTACACTAAACATACTCTCGATTTAGTCACCTTTCAGACAAGAAAAAATTAGATCAAAAACGGTTCATCCGTTTGCGAGCTACGATGCCACATATACATGTGGCATCGTAGCGTGGTGTCGTAGGGGTGGTGTGTGGGTGTCGTAGTGTGGTGTGTATATACACAGACACGTCAAACTTATAACACCCCGCTTTTTTCGTCGGGGGTTATAAAATCAAAATATACATACAGTTCACAGGAAATCTATTCAAAGTCCTAATATTTTCACGACAAACGTAGAGTTCCTGAAATGAACAGTACAAAACCCTACTTTTAGTAGTGTTTGATATACATGGACATATATGTATATTTAAGTATACCTATTACTTGTTTTTATTATGTGCACGCTATTTGCCTTTCTGTCACCCCTCCTGTCGCAGGTCTGCTGGAAGAAACGTTAGAGATAAGCAGAACCTTTGTACATTATTTCTGTAATTTCTCTCCTGTTATTTTTATGTGTACATAAATAATAAATAAATAAATGGACAATTCAGCTCGACTCATTTTTTTACAGCTTCACGTTACCATTCTGGCAATCGCAGTACACTCCAGAAGCTCTGGAATATTCACACGAGTTTTCCGTGTTTAAAAACTGTAAATTACAGCTGTAGATGCATTTCTTTGTTCTGGTTTTAGAGTAAGATACCCGGTATAATTACAGGCGCAAGAAATGGAACGCCTCTAACAAATCCTCCGGTAATGCATTCCCGGATCTTCTTTTAAGCTTTTATATACCTTCATTTGCGTCCTTGATGCTAACATCGTATGAGACGATTCTGGCGTAAATGTTTGTTTATATTTATACATCTTATCTTAATATATATAAATTACGTGTCACGTTGTTTGTCCGCGATGGACTCCTAAACTACTTAACCAATTTAATTCAAATTTGCACATCGTGTGCAGTTTGATCCAACTTGAAAGATAGGATAGCTTACATCTAAAAAAAAAACTTTTGACAGAACGAAGTCTGTCCGGGCAGCTAGTATATTATGTTTCTTTACAGCCCGAAACTTCCATATTCTCTATCTATTTATATAAAATTTTACTCAGAAGTCAGAAGTACACATTGTCATTTACCGTGTTTTTACGTGTTTCGGACACAGTGTTGGAGAGGCAGAAATAAATTAAAAATGATTAAGTACTAGTGGATACGCCGCATGTTCCACTATGCAAAAAAATTTTGTATGGGAAAAGTCAAAAATCGAAAATGTGCCTAATTCATTGTTTTTGTGGTCTCAAACCATCTACGCATTACCGCCTTTCAAATGAAACCAATTTGGGAGACATCGGTTGGATGGTTTCAGAGTGTATAAAGGACATCCGTACAAATATTTTTTTTATATTTTATATATTGTATAGATGACGTCACACAGCTAATGTCACCCGGACTTTAATAACGAATTAGTTGACACCTAGTTCAATGTTATGCCTCTTCCTTTAGTCTTTGCGGTAGTCGATTTATAATGTGTACCTATAAACTAACCAGAAACTCTATTCTAAACCTTGTCTTGTTCTGTCTGACTCTGATCCTTTGACCTCGATATAAATTCTTCAGAAGCTTGCATTTACAGCAACAAATTTTAGTTATTACTCCAACGTAATAATTAAGCGTAACATAAAATTATGAAACAATGTTACGCCCTCCGCTTTAACCGCTAGGTGAATTCCTCAGCTGATTTTGCATCACGGCATCACGCACGCCTAGATAATGCCATGGTATTAGAAAGGCATTATGAATAGATAAAATTATAAGCTTGAAATATATATTTTTTTTTTTGACAATTACTGTATTCCATGGTATAGTAATAACGTACTCCATAACGTGGTATTTGATAAAGTTCGAAAAAAAATTGTTAACTTAATTTGAGCAATATTTTTTTTTATTATTATTGATGATTATGAATAAAGAAATTATTGCTAAAGGCATAAGTTTGAAAGTGTGTAATTACAAGGTATAAGATTTTAGAGCAAACAAAAAACTAAAACTCGCATCCATGACCCGGCGCACGCTAGCGATCCAATTATGTACCTACCTCTCGCTTGCATCCACGACCGGGTACGCGCTGGCAATCCAAGACAACTCCAAACGAGTGATGTGCACCTAGTATCACGCACCTTCATCATGTTGCCTTTTGACTGTAGCATCGTAAAAATTTTACTCTCATATTTTTTTCCAAACGCCTCTTAAAGAAGTATAACTTCAAAAACCTCAAGAAGCTTCTGTTTAATAAAAATTCGCAATCAGATTTTTCCATTGTGTCCCTAACGATATAAGGAGTCGAGGCTATGGGGAGTCGTATAATCGAACAAAGATACATTCGATAATGGAATGCTAATGTTCGGAGGAAATGATGTGCCGAATCGATTTTTTTATTATTACATTGAATATTATTTATTCGGTTTTGCGTCCGGGTGAGGTAATACGAAAAGACTTTAATATTTTATTCCGTACATAAGAACTTGTTGTTTTATTTATGAATGCCACGGAAATTTTGTAAATTTTTCACTTTTATAACTACAAAAACTGAGTACCAGTTCAGAATTAAGGCCTTAAAGTTTTCTAAGTGTTTTTATTAGTTAATGAAATGCAACCAATGCAACCCGATAAATAACATCCAGTCAATCATAAAATAAGAAGATTTTTTCTAAACCTATCGATTTTAATTAACCTGGTACCAGTATTTGGATATGATTATTGTCTTTCTTCTTTGGAAATAATTGACTAATGGTAAGTTTGAAAATACTACTTGAAAATACAAACTAATTTTGTTATGGTTTACATAAGAATTCTTATAGGTTTCTTTAAAATACAGCTTGTATTTTTAAAGTTTTGAGTTTACGATTCTCTTTAGA
This sequence comes from Thymelicus sylvestris, assembly GCA_911387775.1. Lineage (NCBI taxonomy): Eukaryota > Metazoa > Arthropoda > Insecta > Lepidoptera > Hesperiidae > Thymelicus > Thymelicus sylvestris. Next base: position 9,555,523 of record OU426905.1, on the reverse strand, counting down.
TTATGTGTTCATTCTTTTAATGGGATTTTTACGAAGAAAAGAAAAATAGAACAATAAAATTATCGTTGCGAAGACTAAAATTATATGTATTATATATATATATATTATATTTATTTATTTATGTATTATATATATATATATTATAGGTATGTTTATTATAAGGTATTTTATGTTTATTATATTTATTCATATTTAAGTATTACTTGTTTTTATTGTGTGCACGCTATTTACCTTTCTGTCACCTCTCCAGTCGCAGGTCTGCTGGAAGAAATTTCTTTTGAGATAAGCAGAACCTTTGTACATTATTTCTGTAATTGTTTTCCTTTAATTTTTTATGTGTACATAAACAATAAAATAAACAAATAAATAAAAACGTGTGAAATCAATTCACGAAGTAACAACTTAAAGAATTTATTTCTTACCCTTTTCCAGCATTACAATAGTTCTTCCTGAAATAGTTTTCTTCATAAAAAACATCTAAATTTATTATAACGTTTCTTTTAATAGAAAAATATAGGGTACCACAACCTCATAAATAACAAATTATGTTTTACAGGACATCGTTATAAAGTTGGTATTTTCAAGTGAAATTTGTATATTGAGACAAAAAAACGTATGTGGTAAATTCAAAGAATCCGGCTTCACATTTTTAATGCGGCTACTAATACTAAGGTAGAGCCGTATTTCCCGAAACAAGAAGGCTACCAATAGATAAAATGGTCCTTTCAATTCAGTCAGTAGCAAGCTTAACATGGTTTAAATAATGTAGGTATGAATACGTGCACGGCCTTCCGACGATTTCAGCTTACAACCCTCCAGCTAAAAACACAAAAAGATGTTTTTATTGGAACACGCGTTAATGACCACATGTTCGCTCTTCGCCGCTAAGTTGTCCCGGGAGAACAGATAGACAGTGGTAGATGATATTGGATGGTAGCTAACTACGGATTTTTACAAGGAATTAAGGTCACTTTAGACTTACATAGATTCGCATTAAAATTTAGGGGTATATTTAAACCATCATCAATATTTTAGTAAACAAGTGCTTATAAGTAAAGTTAACTGATATGTGGCAACACATGGTTTGAGTATAAGCATCGGCATTAGACAAAAGTCACAGTATGTTCTTAAGAAACATATTTACATTTCGTAAGTAGAGGGTTAATTTACTAATTCACTACACACTACTAGTACACCTCACTAGAAATAAATAAGGTATAAATTGTTAAATAAACAAACTCATAATTTGGCAGAGAAAAGTGTGCGCGAGTTTAGCTATATTTTATTAAAAGTTAAAAATCGTCGTTGCCTGATACATGTGTAAAATTTTAACATGATTTCTTTATAAAAACACAGTTAAACTGTTAATGGCTGGATTATGTTTCTCGCTAACGATAACCTGTCCCCGGTGCGTCGTTTGGCTTACCAGGATATAATGGTACGCATGGTATAATCCAAACCTGCAAGTTAGGTTTATTACAGGCAGTTGTGGAACCCGTAAGTTGTAAACCGGTTATGTTTAATCATATTAAACCATTTAATGATACATCGTGTGTCGTATATTAATTCCCAAAGGTATTTTTGGGAATCTCCTTTAATGATAATGTGAAAATTAATGATCAACCCTCATTTTAAAGTGTTTACTGATCAAATCACAAATTTTATTTTTATTGACGAATTGGACGAAGCTGTATCCTCGTTGGTAGCGACCCTGCCTGCGAAGCGAGGGGTCCCGGGTTCGATTCCTGGCTGGGGCAGATATTTATGTAACAGATAAATAATTGTACTCGGGTCATGGGTGTTATTGTGATGTGTTATTATGTGTAGTCCATGCCACCTGCGACACAGGTAAATAACCTACTGTGGAGGTATGAGTGTGTAAGCGTTTATTTATTTATTTATTCTGCAATAATAATAAAAACGCAACGCACGTATTCCCTGTACGCACAGTAGAATTCCCTGTGCCATGTTTGCCATGAAAAACACACATAAAGACCGAGAACAGAAATTCAAACTTATCATTCATATACCCGCCTCGCTGGGAAACGAACTCTTGGCACGGCGATCTGGCATGGTAACCGTTGCGTTACACGGGTCGTCAATATTGAATACATTGATCTAAATATTTTGATCTAATGATCCCTTCATAATTTTCTCACACTTACTTACGCTCACCTTCTTTGCAGCTTCGACGTCCGTGGTCGATCTTTCAACAAGGCCCTGCAGTGGTCAGACCCGAAGGTCTTCGGGCCGAGGGCCTACTTCGCGACCGTGGCTCGACCAGCCGCTCTGACCCTGGATACAGTCCAGCTCGATGATGAAGGGGTATACCGCTGCAGGGTCGACTTCAAGAACTCACCGACGAGAAACTTCCAAATACGACTCGGTGTTATAGGTGAGTTTAGTTTTGGATTATAGGAATTTCTAGTATCTATTGAAATAATATTTTTTTGGTGAAAATCTGAATTAAATTTGTCATTTTTTTCACATCTGTTACATTAGTGTTTTTATAGATCTTTTTGTTCTTCGTACCATAACTTGTTCTATTCCTGGGTTTTTGATACATATACCACTAGTTCTTCTAAACTGTATTTATTTGACGTCCTGTCTTCCTTTCTCCCCGTTTCCTTTTTAAACCCTCCATCCTACATGCATAATAACCTTATTCTCATTGCCTGTTGGGAATATGGAAGTAAAGTGCGTACCTATTAGAAATAAATTGACAACTTCCTCACATGGAGAGGAAATCCAGTTTACCATAACAATAAGCCTATAAGTAGACAAGTTTAACTACATATTTAATTAAGATTGTTTTATTTTAACAATCTTAGGTCGAAGTCAAAGTTTCTTCTTATTACGGACTTCCTTGAGTACTTAAAACTTTTGTCTGAAATTATTTTGTAAACAATAGATTTCTATCCTAAATTATTATATTCCTGGGAATGGAACTTTTCACCCTTTATGTTGTAATGTTTGTAACACAATTTTATAATTGACCCTATTATTATATTTATATTATACTAGCTGCCCGGACAGACTTTGTTATGTCAAAAGCTTTTTTATTTTGAGATGTAAGCTATCCTATCTTTCAAGTTGGATCAAACTGCACACGGTGTACAAATTTGATAAAAATCGGTTAAGTAGTTTAGGAGTCCATCGCGGACAAACAATGTTAGACGTAATTTGTCATATTAAGATTATAACACGCGGTGTGTCCAGCCAAAGTTCAAAGAAAAAGGAATTGCAGACGCAGCGCCATGTATAATATTACGCTGTATGTTTATTGGGACGTTCATATGTTTGTAATTTCGTTTTGTGAAACCACACGTCTTCTGGTGCACCTGCGGACGGAAACCAGTACTGAATAAGAAGCCATCGACTAACCAGTCACAACAAAAATTTGCAAGACTCCTGCAAAGAGAACTCTCTACTCTTGTTTGATTTCCAGTTGTGCGCGTTCCCACGCCAAAAACTTTAACACGAAACGTCTGCCTTACGCCGTGAATTTATAAGAGAACCTTATCTAAAAAGCTAGCCTGAAAGGCTTTATTTTAGCGAGCGAAGCAAAACAAAGCTTTGTTGGAACTCCTTTGAAATTCGGCGAAGAAAATGAGAGGTTACACACCACCCGTCTCTTCAAAGATGTGCTGTTATTACATCAAGCAAATCTGTAGGTAGATCATGTGTGCAGCTCCCCTAGGGAAATTCTACAGCCACACGTATTTCGCTTTTGTTTTACCTGCGGCCCAAACAGTAGGTATCCATATCAGCACACCCTATAAAGGAGGGTAATATTCTTAGTTTTATAGTAGGAATGCATCGCTTACAAACCCCGAATTTGGTGAAGGTTTCATTTGAGTGCGTTCGTTTTATCTACTCATTGCAGTGAAGTGACTACTAAAGTAAAAAAAAAATGATTTTTTTAAATTAAGTACTTTGGTTAGTGTCCAACCCAAGTGTGGGAAGTTTTCATGCCATCCAAAGGTCTCCAACATGACTTACTGACTGTTATCTTAAGTTAACAACCGGCATCGACGTCGGCTTAACGTGCCCTTCGTAGCACGAAAACACTCAAGAAATTACTAGCGGTAACTACCGACCGCGGCCACTTTTGATTCACTCGGTAGATCACTTTGGGTCGATACAAGCCGCCTCTCTATGAGCGCTTCAAGTTTCTCTTAAAGTTCTCAATAATGTTTTTAAAGGTGCGCTAATCCACTTTTAACTAGCATAGCTGAGGTCAAGAGGAAAAAACGTCGCATCAAGTACGCCGCACAACGGCGGAGGGAGTACGTTGTTAAGGAGTATTTAAAAGCACGAGCAGAATACGCTGAAGCAGCCAGGGAAGCACAAACGACATCTTGGAAGCAATTTTGTACAACTGCAATACGCGCTGACTTGTGGAATGGCGTGTACCGAGTGATTCGCTGTACAGAAAAACCTCCTCCTGACGTTCTCCTAAAAGGGAATGAAGGGAAAATATGTTCTCCTACCGAATCAGTAGAGTTGCTGGCTTCAAAGCTATTCCCCATAGATGATCCCACTACGGATTTTCCAGAGCACGTTGAAGCACGTAGACTGGCGGATACGCCCACTGACGCCTCACATGACAGACCTTTTACGCATCTAGAGCTCGTTGAAGCAATAAAACGGACGGCACCCAAAAAGGCACCTGGTGACGATGGTCTATCTGGGGACATATGTGGCAGAGCAGTTCAAAATGATGAAGGCTGTTTTCTAGCCTTGGCAAATGTTTGCCTGAGGTTAGGGTGCTTCCCTAGAGTTTGGAAGAAGGCTGCAGTACTCATTATACCCAAGCCAGGCAAAAAAGATAAAACGGATCCACGCTCATATCGACCGATAGGCCTCTTAGCTGTGCTTGGCAAGCTGCTCGAAAGGATGTTGGTTGGCAGGTTGCGCTGGCATTTACTTCGTACGATCAGCTCTCGACAATATGGATTTATGCCTCAGCGTGGAGTCGAAGACTCCCTCTATGACGCAGTCACTAAAATTAAAGAATTAATTGGAAAGAACAAAATAGCTTTTCTTATATCGTTAGACATAGAGGGAGCATTTGACAACGCCTGGTGGCCGGCTATTAAGAGTGAGCTGCGAGAAAGGGGCTGCCCGCAAAATCTATTTGACCTGGTTTCCTCATATCTAAATGAGCGTACAGTCCGTATTCGCTATGCAGGATGTGAGCTCACTATTCCGACAACGAAGGGCTGCGTACAAGGATCGATCGCTGGACCGACCTTATGGAATCTAATAATAGACTCTCTATTGACCGGACTCGACAGCATGGGAGTATATGGCCAAGCATTTGCAGATGACGTCATAATGGTCCTGTCTGGCGATTCGGTAGAAGAAATAAAAGGGATGGCGGAAGGAGTTTTGACATGGGTGGCCAAATGGGGAGCCAGCAAAAAACTGAAATTTGCTGCGCATAAAACAAAAGCTGTCATCTTTACCAAAAAGCGAAATGTTGGCAACCTAATTGTACACATGGGTAACGATGAAATACAGATTGTTGAAGAATTCAGACTGCTGGGGGTCATCATCGATAATAAACTGAAGTTCAAGTCACATGTGACTAAGGTTATACAAAAAGCTACAGCCATATACAGACGGCTTGCGAAAGCATCTCGGGTCACGTGGGGATTGAACTCAGATATTATCCGAAGTATATACAACGCTGTTATTGAGCCAATCGTTCTATTTGCTGCAAGTGTATGGGTAGGGGCAGTAGACCAAGTATCAGTTAGGAAGCGTCTAGGTTCGTTACAAAGAGGTTTTGCACTAAAAATTTGTAGGGCATACAGAACTGTCTCGCTGACAGCGAGTCTAGCGATTGCTGGTTTGCTCCCCCTTGACATGAGAGTACAGGAAGCAGCTAGATTATACATGATAAAACGTGGAGAGGCACTTCATCTGGAATCGGACGCCTTTGAATATGAGAGTAAAGTTTCTTTCCTCGCAATGCCACATCCATCTGACGTTATAAAAATTGAATATGACTGCTGTGATGATCAGGCAACCCATGGGTGTGTCGGGCTTTGCATCTATACCGACGGAAGTAAAATTAAAGACAAAGTAGGTGCCGCGTTGACGGTTTGGAGGGACGGTGCAGAAATTAAGAAACAATTATTTCGGCTGGAATCGTTCTGCACCGTCTTCCAAGCGGAACTACTGGCCATTTTAAAGGCGGGAGAATTAGCAGGGAGGTTTAGACAAGAGAAGGAGATAAAGATTTTTTCAGATAGCAAGTCGGCTCTCGACGCCATTAGCGACCATACCACCTTGCATTCTCTTGCCTTTAAAATAAGGGAAAAAATTAGGGAGCTGATTTCCGTCGGTGTGGATGTAAAGCTGTTCTGGCTGCGGGCGCATGTTGGGATTGCCGGGAACGAGCGTGCCGACGAGTTAGCAAAGCATGCCGCCCTGCACAAGAGAACTGCAGCAGACTACACGAAGTATCCACTATCGCATGCAAAATGGGTCATCCGACAGGAAACTATAGCTAAATGGAACGAGACCTACCTAATAAAATCTGAAGGGAAAATTATACTTCGCTTCCTGCCGGATGGCCCTGTTGCATATGACCATGCACGCAGGTACTGGCCGAACAGACTACTGACGCAGGCCCTGACTGGCCACGGAGGATTCGGCCAGTACCTGCACAGGATGAAACTGCGCGACACTCCATGGTGCGTTTGCGAGACAGGGGTAACTGAGGATGTACTGCACGTCCTCATCGAATGCCCACGGTTTTCAAAATTGCGGCACGACGTGAGCATGAAAACAGGACTGGCAGTAAATACAGAAAACTTACAAACGCTCTTAACTGGAAAACAGACAAGAGCAAATTTTCTGGTTTTCCTAAAGGTGGTGATTGACAAGGTGTGCAGAGGTAACGGTAGCAGGGTGAAGTGGCTCGCCGACGAAAACATAATGGCATTAAATTGTTGATTGTATCATCCATCCATCTATCCACCCATCAGCCTTTTGAGGTCCACTGCTTTGTAGGTTATATTGTTAGTAAGTGAGAAAGTTTTCAGATAAATATCTGCCAAAAAGGTGTCATGTATAATGTTCATAATTATTGTTTTTCGATTTTGTTTTTATATTATAATTATTGTAGTAAGTAAGTATTGTATAATTGTTGCATTATTTATTATTATTATTAATTTATTATTGTGTTAACATAATTTAATAAGAAATTCATATTAGTGTATTCAAGGCCTTTGGTCCTGCCGAAGGAGAACAGTGTAGATAGGATTAATAAAAAAAAAAAAAAAAAAAACTAGCATAGTGCAGGTGGAATAGCCTGTACCTAGCCATTTAGCTTCACATTATGAGAGTAAACTAGATCCCAAAAGATATACCAATCAAGACTTGGTCACCTTGGCAGATCATAGCTTGTATCCCTCACATTGTGTGAGGAGACCTGAGCCTTATGGTTCATAATAATCGTGGCTATAATATAATGATTACACAAAATTTGAATTTCATTTTAAATAAAATTACCACAAGTTAAACATTAAATATTGCGGTTCAATACACGCAAATAATTCTGTAAACATTATTCAACGTATTCATATTGGCCTTAAATTAACTCGTTGCCTTCTATCAAACACTGACCGCTATAAAAGCCACGCCCTTGCAATATTCGATCAAATATATCTTCAGTCGATCTACCGTAGCGACGTCCATTAAATAAATCATCAAACTATGCCAACAAAGGTGTAATTTCATAAGCCATTTAACAACTGGGCAATGACCCTTCTTATACGCAGACCGGCAACACAAAATTGACTTACAAAGTGATTTTATTAACTCCACGGCCGAACTGGCGTTACGAACCCGACTCTGAATTTATTACCCTCCAACATCTACATATGTTTATCGCGAAACTTTAAATTGCAAATAAGCTCAACTTGATATATACGGTGAGATTAATATCTATCAATTATAGTGCCTGGATGTTTGTTTACAACGGTGGTGAAAAACTGATTGTAGTAGCTGGAGAGCTATTGAACCATTTGACTATCCCACTTCCCACAAAGCTAGAATTTTTTTAAATGATATTTTATTATCAGCCAATTAAGAAAGTACCGTTCTGGCAGGCATCTCGCGGGTGCGTCATGGCCCATTAAAATTTTGAAAATGCAAAAAATATATTTTTTTTATCCCACTCCCACAAGGCTACAATTTTAATATGTTGTAATTTACATATGTTTAAATGTAAAAAAAAATTGCCAGAACATTCTGAGGGTTGCAAGTATGTGCCAGAACAGAGCAAAGTTGTCATCGGGATTGGAATTCTATCTTTCTATGTATAATTTCAGGCTCTAGTCTGATTTGATATCATTCAAATGTATAAGGCGATTGTTGGTTCTCACAGATAGTACATATTGATGGAAATAAATTTCAGTACTGCCATAGAAAAAATAATAATTTTCATACAAATGTATCCTTCTATTCATAAATTCAAGCTCTAGCCTGCTTTTGATGCCATTTAAATGTACAGAACTATTGTTGGATCTTACAGATCGTACACTTTTGTGGAAATAAATTTCAGTATTGCCATACAAAAAATAATAATTTTCATACAAATGTATCATTCTATGCATAATTTCAAGCTCTAGCCTGCTTTTGATGTCATTTGAATGTATGGCACTATTCTTGGATCTTACAGATAGTACACTTTGGTGGAAAGAAATTTCGGTATTGCCATACAAAAAATAATAATTTTCATACAAATGTATCCTTCTATGCATAATTTCAAGCTCTAGCCTGCTTTTGATGTCATTTAAATGTATGGCACTATTCTTGAATTTTACAGATAGTACACTTTGGTGGAAAGAAATTTCGGTATTGCCATACAAAAAATAATAATTTTCATACAAATGTATCCTTCTATGCATAATTTCAAGCTCTAGCCTGCTTTTGATGTCATTTAAATGTACAGGATTATCGTTGAATCTTACAGATCGTACACTTTGGTGGAAAAAAAATTCGGTATTGCCATACAAAATATAATAATTTTCATACAAATGTATCCTTCTATGCATAATTTCAAGCTCTAGCCTGTTTTTGATGTCATTTTAATGTATGGGACTATTGTTGGATCTTACAGATAGTACACTTTGGTGGAAAGAAATTTCGGTATTGCCATACAAAATATAATAATTTTTATACAAATGTATCCTTCTATGCATAATTTCAAGCTCTAGCCTGCTTTTGATGTCATTTAAATGTATAGGAATATCGTTGGATCTTACAGATCGTACACTTTGGTGGAAAGAAATTTCGGTATTGCCATACAAAATATAATAATTTTTATACAAATGTATCCTTCTATGCATAATTTCAAGCCCTAGCCTGCTTTCGATGTCATTTAAATGTATAGGACTATTGTTGGATCTTACAGATAGTACACTTTGGTGGAAATAAATTTCAGTATATCCATACAAAAATTATAATTTTCATACAAATGTATCTTTCTATGCATAATTTCAAGCTCTAGCCTGCTTTTGATGTCATTTAAATGTTCAGGACTATCGTTGGATCTCACAGATTGTACACTTTGGTAGAAAAAAAACAATGTTACCCTACAAAAAAAAATTTTTTCATGAGACAAAATCACTGAGTTCGATTTCTGGCTAATAATTTTGATTTTTCAAAAATCTAATTATGCCGTTTTGGTTTTCGTCAAAATCAGCCCTGAGACTCCTTTGACCACTTTTCGCTATTCCTCATAGTTTTGAATTTGTCCATCCACGCTCACTTGAAAAATTCACCCTGTATACTCTTCTGGCAGATACTTGCAACCGCTAGAATGTTCTGGCTGTTTACATATATTTTTTAAACAATTGAAAGAATGTTCCCTGAAAATTTGAGCCTTGTGCGAGTAGGTTATGAATTCCTCTCCCGATGACAACTTTGCTCTGTTCTGGCACACACTTGCAACCCTCAAAATGTTCTGGCAATTTTTTTTTACACTTAAACATATGTAAATTACAACATATTAAAATTGTAGCCTTGTGGGAGTGGGATAAAAAAAAAAAAATTTTTTTGCATTTTCAAAAATTTAAGGGATGATGACGCAACCGCGAGATGCCTGCCAGAACGGTACTTTCTTAATTGACTGATAATAAAATATCATTTAATAAATTTCTAGCTTTGTGGGAAGTGGGATAGTCAAATGGTTCAATAGCTCTAGGGCTATAGAGGCTCTACGGTGTGCATATTATCACCGTCTTCTATCACACGAACATTCCGGCGTGTACCTATTTAACGAGAGTAGTAAATATATTTTATATGGTTTATATTTATATCAACTTAGCCTGTATTTACGTAGGCACGAACGTAATTAAATCTATGATTTTCTTACAGTAAGGCATAACTTATACGATAGGATAATATACGTATGTATATTCGATCCCAACTGTTCTCATTCCCAGTTCGTGGAATTTGGTCACGACTAAAGATATATAATCAATTGAATTACTTTATCATTTAAAAAATTTCTCAATTTTTAAAAACCTAACATTATTGTAATTTGATACTATCTATTATATCTATATCTGTTTTACTGCAATCAGGTCGATGACGACTGTAAGTTATATTTGGCCATATAAATTTTACCCCTTGTTTATACCCCTTATCAGCGGTTTATGACATCGTATTATGCCTAAACCCCTACCTAATTGGCTGTTTCTATACATCATTAAACTACAAAATTTCAAATTATAACATGTACCTAATACAAAGTTCCCCATAAATATTTTCAACCCATTTACTTGTACCCGCCAAAGTTAATTTCAATTAGGTACCAAAAACCTTAAAACATTATTACTGAGTGTTTTCAATAAATATAGATAAACATAGCATATCAAATAAAATTATAAAAAAATCGTTGGAATATAGGAGAAAAGGTACCAAACTGTTTTCTTCAGCCTATTTCTACACAAATAAATAAACGTCGCCTAATTTCCATTCAGTTCCACCCTCATTCCCCGTCAGTTCATTTCATATAAGATCAATATACGCTCAGCTGTTCCCGAACTTGTTTCATTAAATTCAAATTTTGTGTTGTACTTACTTATTAATTCAGTAGAACGCTTTCCCTCTGCGCCTCGACTCGGCTACGCGGTTGCTTTTTATATTCCCGGCGTCTTAAACGGAAGTTTTCAGGAATTTCTTCACGAAAAGGATTGCCGTTTAATATGAATAACTGTTAAGTTTTGTTTTAACAAAATGTAATGTTGTAAGTAATTTCGTATGGGTGACTACTAATGGCTATTTTTAAGCGTTAACGTCGTGTTAACGTGCTTCGAAGGACATGTAAAGCCGTCGTCATCGTTGTTAATATGATCAGATAGAAGTCGTTGAGCCACGTTGAAATCCTCTCCACCAATCCGCACTGCAACTTAGTGCAGAATGTTCTAGGCCTCAGTTGTGAGGCCGTGCCCTAGGCTAAGGCCTTGAAGAGTTATTTTAATTAGCCATAACCATAAAAACCATGTCAAAAAGTCGCATACATTGTTATTTTATCAGAGACTAGCTTTTGCCCGCAGCTTCGCCCGCGGTAGAGATCGATTTTTTACAAATCCTACTTACTTTTACTTTGTTAGATTTAGTGGCCTATGACTTATGTCTTATGTAAACATGTATCATTTGATAGCGTGATTCAGAAGTTGCAAATAAATTTTACTAACGTCATCTATTAACAACACCCGGAACTAAATATCTAGCAACTAACAAAATGTCGATCTTCCCATAGGGATGTTTTACCGCGGTAAAAAGTAGCCTACGTTACTCTCCACCCTCCTCACTATCTCCACACACAAAAACCATACCATATAACAGCTTTGTTGCGGCGTGAAAGACGGACAAACAAACAAACAAACAAACACACTTTCACATTTATAATATTAGTATGGATTTTTCCGCATTAATAAATAAGATTCCGCTTCCTTTGCTACTTGCGTAGGATAGCATACACGACGGATACCGAGGGTATCTGTAAAATAAAAGCTTTATTATTTGGCCTTTCTACTCATTACGTAAATCGTTTCATACAATACAACCCCATCAAGTGAACTGATTAGTAAAGTTGTTTCGTCACAAGCCGACGACGTATACTTATGTAAATATGTGCGGGGAGATAGAATTACCCGCGGAACAATAGTGAGATTGTATGAAAGCAAAGTTTACAACTTAGCCGTTTACTGTAAAACAAGTTTGCCAGTTCATGTTAGGCAATTCACTTAAACTTCGCTACATAATCACATTTCTCGATGTCGAAAGTTTGATACATCGCTGGATAATCCAGTTATGACATGATGATAGTAATTTTTTTATTCGAAACAGGATTACAAACACTTCAAACATCAAACATCGTTCAAATAACAACAGTCTCAGAAGAAGTGGCAAGAAACTGCTAAGGAGTATGAGTCTTGTTACCACTCGCAGCGCAGTTACCAATACGTCACTACTTGCACTTGCTTTACGATTACGAGTAAATATAAATTAGATACATGCAATCTTGTGTTTGAAATTAATTATCGTTCAATGTATCCCTTTTTCTTAAGAATATCTTTGACTCAAGCTTTGCATTAGCAAAGGAGGTAACAGATATAATTTTACTATTCATTGTTACACATTTTTAAAAACACATGAGCACAAAACTCTCTGACCGACCGACAGAAGTACAATTTAAGCGTAAAGGAAAATACTGTTTGCCTCGCAGTTTCCGATTTCCCATTCGGTTAGATGATGAGGCCCAGCTGACAGATTAATTTTTCTAAGCCAAAAAATGACATTATTGTTTTAAAAAGAACAAAAGAACGCGTGTGATATTCGCATGTAAGAAGTTATACTTAACTTGACCCGGCGCGCGCTAGCAATCCAAGACAACTCCTAGCGAAAGCTGTGCGCCTGGTATCCCCGAGTATCACGCATCTTCATCATGTCGCTTTTTGGCTGTCGCGTCGTAAAATTGTTACTCTCATATTTTTTTCCAAACGCTCCATAAGAAGTATCATTTCAAAAAACATTGCCAGCCAAAGAATATCGAACGAAGTATTACCTCGTTACCCTAAACAAAAACTTTTGTTACATTTTCATTACCAAACTCACAGCAGGTTTCAACTCGAATTGTCATGAATAAGGAAGCACTTGAATTTCTCAACTCTACAACTTTTAGCCTAAATATAGAACCACGTTCACAAAGTAATCCTCATATTGAAGCTTTGTTGGTTTCTTGACTATTCCGCTACGTATGTTGTTAAAACGTAAGACTTTTGACTTGTTAATTATTTATTATACATTTATCTGTCATTCATAGTTTGAGATCATATCAGTGGTCATTTTTTGTGTAGCTTGGGTAAAAAACTTACTTAGAAATTGATTCAAAAACATTAGTGGATCAATGAACATAATAATTAAAATATTACATCTTTAATGACGAAAAGAACGCATGGATAAATGAATGATCAATTGCCTGAAATCATTCAAAGCTTGACCGCTCTACGAGCATGACATGACTCGCCTGGCGGAAGATCTCTCTTTGCTAAAAACAATTAATAAATGCATAAACGACCTAACTCAATCAAATACAACTGAACTACTCTAAGTTATGTTAACTAGACATATCCATTTCGGTTGATGTACGTACACAATAATACAAGGTGTACCGTAAACCCTTACTTTTACATCTGTGGCGTATGCATCGTAAGTCACAGGTGGCCTCACCTCACCCGGTTGTACAAACTCATACATCAGACCGTACAACGGGCAGTATGCTAATCTATAGCCGCGATTACATATCGTAAGCAATGTAATTGAACTGTCGAATGAACTGAGTATGTTCACTCACTGCACCTTTATATACGTACAAATCAAAAGTATTACCGTTCTAATTAACAATAAATAAATAAATAATTTATACAATATAAAAAAAACTTTAATCGATCTATGTCTGGACTCTGGACATGGAAGATAATTATTTTGAATTGGGAAAAAACCGGGCCAGTCACCGGCCAGTGCGTGTCAGGCCACGCGCAATGTAGGGTTTCGAAGTAATAGTAAGTTTATCGACTATTACTCATTCACTACTTACCCTAACATACTCGTAACAGTTTTCGTTGTAAATTCATTAGGTATATATAAACTATTTTTGAGAATTTTTTCAGTTGTCCAACTCCAACCGTTTAGCCGGCAGGGGCGGACACTTGACTCTTACCAAAATTAGAACTTTAAAGCCAGATATTTCGCAAACGAACCCCTAAATCCAAAAATGAAGTTCATAGCAATTTTTTCTCAATTCATAATTCTCAACAATACTTAAAAAAAACTTGAGAGATGTCAAGGGACACCCGGATGGAACGAAGTTCCTTGCAGTCAGTACTAGGATAGCAAAAACATGCAAGCGAGTGTGCCAAAACAAATCTAAGGTATTAAATTTCGTGAGAAATTACGTGACCTTAGATTTGTTTTGGCACACTCGCTTGCATGTTTTTGCTATCCTAGTACTCTGGCTTGCTATCTATGTAAAAAAAACTACGACGGCAAAAAGTGTCGTTACCAAATTTTCCGCCTAGCCCCCTTTCGCAACGCGCGATAAGTAACTTCGTTCCAATAAACATAGAATTAAGCAAGCATATTTGAACATTTTTCAGTGTTTAGAATATTTGTAAATTCTTGTATTCTTACTTTTTAACTGACTTCAAAAAAGGAGGAGGTTCTCAATTCGACTGTATTTTTTTTTATGTTTGTTACCTCAGAACTTTGGACTGGGTGAACCGATTTCGATGATTCTTTTTTTAATCGAAAGCAGGAGCTTGTCATGTGGTCTCACATAAATTTGAACGAGATCTGACAACTATGTAGTTTTTGAGACTTTGAAGTCGGTTATTTTTGTTAGTAAAATTTAGATTATACAAAAACCTTTTATTTATTTTTTTGAATAAACAATACCATTTTATTATGAAACTAACTTATTATACGTACAAATAGATAATTTAATAAAGATATTATCCGCAGCAAAAAATCTGTTGCTTTTCGGAAACTAACTTTATTCACATAGAACCATATTACCGCACACTGTATGTTACTACTTACTAGTCTGTAATAAGGTCACTTTAGTCTAGCAAGCCAGTTCAGTGCGGTCGTTCAGACGGTGATGTATAGCCCTGCAGCTCCACTTGACTTACGACCGTCGCGACCAGCGCCTAACTATAACATATTGTGTTGCTTTCCTTAAACTTAAGTCACTTGATTTTATAAAATATTGTGTGGATGTTTTATATCGAGATATAAACTTATAACCAAGGTTTAAGTACCAATAGGTACTATTAAGTATTCTCTAGTTTAGGTATAATGACCATGTATACCAATTTCATATTAGGTATGTATAAAGAGACAGGACAAAATTAAATTCTGTGAGCATTACTTTCAAATTAGGTACAAATTATTTTGCCATTTGAAATCAAATTGAATCAACTACTGACTATCCCCTTTGCTTAACTATTTAAAAATTAGGTATAGGCACAGACAATGCACAGACATGATAGTGGCTATAGGTGTACCAGATTCTGATAGCAAAATGGGGTAATTAAAATTGGAGACGCAGCACTCCCCAGCGTTGGGGAAATTGGAATAAAACTTGTTGATCGTTGATATTTTTATCACAGTTTTAGTTTCATAATAGGTAATATTATATGTCTGGTTTATTAACTTCAGATAGAAATATATAAAAGACAAGCACATATTTTTAATATTATAATTAATTATAAGAGTGACTAGGAAATTTATGCAACTACAATTTAAAATTTTCCATCTGTAAAGGTATATTGGTATTTTTTACTTATCTGATGAAGAGAGTAAATAGAAAGTAATAACGTATTGCTCCTCCAACATTTCAGTTACGTGACCTTGCATGATGTAACTTTTCATGATATATTCACCACATTTTTGGCATTTTTGCAAGCTTTAATTTGTAACAATGTTTGTATTCTTCATTTTTTATTATCATATCATTTGCAAAACATATAAGGAAATCACAATTAGATTAATTACTCAGAAAATATAATCAAGAAAACTTTAGTATCAAAACGAGTCAATCCTACGAGATGGTTAATAGATTGTCGCTTTAATACAACTTTTTTCTTACATGTTTTTCGATAAACATTAAAAATAATATTTCTGGTTTGTGATCGTAAATAATAACAAGTAATCATCATTTTAGAAAAAAAATCCATAGAACTTTTTTTGACTTGACAGTATAATTTAAAAAAAATCCATTGCCATATTAAAAACCCATTTTTCTGCTTGTCAAAAATGCCAGGAGGTTCTGGTACACCTTATAATGCTCACATTTTAATAATCTGTAAAAGTAACCAGATATCCTGTGGACTCTGCCTCCGGAGCAAGGG
Source organism: Thymelicus sylvestris (assembly GCA_911387775.1). Lineage (NCBI taxonomy): Eukaryota > Metazoa > Arthropoda > Insecta > Lepidoptera > Hesperiidae > Thymelicus > Thymelicus sylvestris. The sequence goes on along the minus strand of OU426905.1, from coordinate 9,539,081 downwards.
GCCCCGAATTATGTGACAGATAAATATTTTGTTCTCGAGTCGTGGATATTTGTGACATGTCATTTGTGTCGTGCTACCAGCGACATAACAAATCCTAGTGCAGATGAATGTGAGAGCGTTTATTTTATTCCTACCGCCCTTGCTTCGGTAATGTCTTTGACTCATACTAGAAAAAAATAAAAAAATGGTTACACTGGTTCCTTCTTTAAAATTGGAAAAATTTCGTGAACTAATTTAATCAAACAAATACCTAATGGATAAAAATCCGCAATCATATCGGTTCAACAGTTTCTGAGATTAGCAGGAATAATCGCAAAATCTAAAAACTATTGTTATAAGATACACAGCGTAAATAATAAATATTCCTTAAAATATTTTTTCTCAAATATCTTTACCTAGCACTCAGCCTGCGGCTTTCTTCGTGTTTTCCAAATTCGTTTTCTGAATTTAATAAAAATAAATTCATTAATTTTTAGTAGTTGACTAGCTTTTAACTTTTCATTTATAATATTAGTAGATTACGATTTATCTATTTTGAAACATCAATAAACAATGCAATAATACACAGTTAATGACAGTTACCTTGTAATAGATTTAAGGTAAGCTTGGATCAGACAACAGCCCTTCCGTTGCGGTCCCTCCCTGAGGCACTCTGGCTCGTTAAAGTATTTGCAGCACGCACAAGTGTTTATCTCCGCCGGATATCACGTCCGGAAACCTGACATTAAACTAGTCTGTCAACGGCGAGGTAAACAATTTCTTGGGACTTTGTAATTGTTTTGTTTGGTGATTCTTCGATCCGATTATTTTCTTTTGCTCCGTTTTGTTTGGATAACGTAATTTTTATGTAGGTACACAAAATGCTAAACAAGATGATGCTCACTTTTTAAGTGTCTTCAAATTTTGAGCTTTACACATGTTTCAATGGACATATGTGACTAATGGAAGCAGTCCTTGGTAACACTTGGGATTCTGTTTCTGCATTTCTTTACCTGCTTGGGTACATAAAGATTTTGGAATTTTAGCGTGTTATCAAAAAATTCATCGATCTAATTTCTGTCCGTCAAAGTTACGGAAAGCAGTTGATTTTGACCTCTTGCCATGCAATGAAATATTATTATGCAATTTTCACGTTTAAAATAACAAGAACAAATTTTTATAGACGCTACTAAAGTCTAAACTGTAAAATAACGAGTCCTTTGAAGGAATTTTAAACTCTATACCAAAAGTATTAAAACAAGTTTTAGCACACTCTATACCAGACGAACAAAAACTAAGTACTCTTATACTCGTACAAGTATACAAAACCTTATGTTACGTAAAAGCACTGTTCATTGAACGTCGTAAACTGAACGTTGCTTTATGTTATAGCTTCGGGACATGGACAAATTTTCGAGTCGTATAAGAAGTAGGTGTCGAAACTCGTAAAGTTGTACATAAACGCAAACTTGCAATAAAGAGGAGCAATTTGTGTACAAATAGTGGGAGCTCGACCACTCTCTACCGAGACGTTTTACAACCACAGCCGTGTTACGGTTGATGCATAATTCAGTGGTCATAATTTCAAGTGTAGTCTCAGCTATGCAATTTATCGTCCCATCAACGCTGTGTTAGTATCACGTGGACAGATTGTAGTGTAGTGGTGCGAGACTCGCATATAACTTGTCATTGTAAATAACATTCAAGATTGGGGTAGGATGTCTGATATCAATTTTATAACTAGAATCGGTCGTACAGTAAAGTTTTCAACTAGCTGGCGTGTAAGAGGATCTTTATTGGTCCACGAACGCATTTTTGCTGCTACTTTGCTTGTGGTAAAACCTGACCTGACCAACTTATGACATAAGTCTGCTGTTTGAGTACAAAAACTAATAGAGGAACATCGCCTTTTATTATTCGGAAACAAAGCCGATGTGGCTGCATTGCGTCATTTATTTAGGGTTATGACATATTAGAAAATTATACTAACTATAACTTGTTTTTCCATTAAACGAAATCACAGGCATATAACCTCCAAATCATCCCAGGGAAACACTGATGGACTATCTGCATGCGAAGTTTCATCTTAATTCACACAACGGTTAGTGCGCAATAAAAAGTTAAACATCCAAACATCTTCAATTTTAACATTTACAATATTCATAGGAAGTTCTTGTGTATGCAGTTGAAGCGCTCATAGTCTGGCTCTTGTCCGTCTTGTCCTTCGTGATCGATTGAGTTAAGCAACAGCGGGCGCGGTCGGTGGTTGGATGGGAGATCGCTAGTGGCAAAAAATTCTTGAGCGCTCCCGTGCTTCAGAGGCATAGTTCAGAGGGCAAGTTAAGCCGTCAGTCCCGGATGTTATCTTAACATAACAGGCGTTAGGCCATGGAGGTCTTCTAGGGCCGTGAAATCTTTTGACACTTGAGTTGAACATTTAACTCAATAGTGGGCCGTTAATGGGTTGAAGCCACTGAGTGATCGTTTTAATTTTCTGCTCAGTAGTGGGCCAATAACGGGTTGAACGCTTCAAATAAAACCAATCTAATTTGTTTTAGTGCTAACATTAATGCTAACACTAAGCTAACAATAACAAAAGAAAGAAAATCAGTTGGAAATCGAAACGGAAACTAAAACTGTTTCGTCGGCTTTTTACGGCTTGTTACGGCTTTTCTTCTCCTCCATGACAAAGCACCCTTCCGAAAAGCTGGTACATTAAAAAAATGACGTGCATAGGTAAGTGTATCAGTGATACCTAAGATTTTCATTTGATTTGATTTGTCTTTGCCTTTTTACATAATAATCTTACTTAAAAATTTAATATTGCAAGCATCTGTTATAAATAAATAAATAAATAAATAAATATTAATAATACACTCACTGTGATTGTAAAATGGTACAAAATAACATTTTGGAGTAAAGCAATAAACATCGTATTATTCGTATTGCATTTCGAATGAATCTCTTGATAATACGTCGGTCTTATCCTATTCGATCGGTTCATTTACTATTCGGCGGTTGTGTCATTTTGTTAGGGCAATCGTTGCCCCGATCGCTTTAATGTGCGGGTTGGATTTTACAGCTTTCAGTCAGTATAACAAGGGTTCCCATAACTTGGTTTTGTGGTCTACCTGGTATGTGCCTTCCGATAATTTGTTTGTCGACTGTAATTAAATAAGCTTTTGTATTTGTTTATTTATTTTGTTGAATTTAGTATGTATAGATTGTAAGTCTATTGTATTCTGCTTTGAATTGTCGCCTAGGTGATCAATGATCGATTTTGGTTTAGTAATGGTTGTTATCTTGAGTTAGTGAGTTAAGTGACCTCCGACCGATTGATTGATATAATTAATTTCAATGTTAGAGTTAATCTATCCATCAATAGGTAATGGAACATCATGTTGTTTACTTTGAGCATCTTAAGACCAGGGCGATTGATTACTTTCGATGTTTTTGAAGTAATTCGCCGTCGCGTCGTTAAGTTATGAAAGAAAAAAAGAAAACTTAAAAGAAAGCTTGGTTCAGTAAGATTAATTGTAGGACATTTTTACACTGCACAGAACGGAGCAGGTATATGTATAATATGTATTTGACGTGAGAGGGTGTTTGTTTGTTTATGCATACAAATGTTCCCATTTATCTCAAAAATCACGGTTTATGGTGAACGCACATATATCGGCATCGTCCGCGCCGGACGCATCGCATTTGTATGAAATGCCGACGCATATGTCATCCGCATCGGATCATTTTCATTGTGATTTCATACAAATGCGATGCGTCCGGCGCGGACGGTGCGGACGAATGTGCGTTCAGCATTACAGTACAAGTTTGATGATATATCGATCTGATGCATGATGATAGATCGATGATGATACAATAGCCGTTGTTGTTTACGTGCATGGGTGATACTCGCCTGTAACCACCACGTGACATGTCTGTTCATTTTTAATATTTTTTATTTCACTGTAAAACAAACCTGATTATGTTTAACTAAGTATAGACATATATGTCCTAATAATGTGATATAGATTTTTTGACAATATCTTATTATGACGGAGACTTCAGGCCAATCGTATGCATAACGGGGTTTTTTCCCGTCCGGTACGGGACGTGAAGTTTTGGAAACATCGTTTCATAAAAAATGTATACGATAGTGCATATACGGTACAATCCGGTACACTCCTGGTACAATCGAATGAATATTATTAAATTATTTTTTTTTATACTCAGTTTTCAGCTTCACATAGGTTAGTGCATACGCAGCGGAATCAATCGGCGACGATGTTTTTCCCGGCCTTCCTTACTTCGTAATTTGCTTTATAATACCGTTACTCTCAATATACAAAATGTTAATGTTATGAAGATAATGATTATGACAAAGTGTATTTACAAGCAGAAAACCAGTTGTAAACACTTTACTAAGGTTTTGTGACACCACACGCTCATAATACTGTTTGCTTAGTGACATCACGTGAGTAAAGAATACAAACAGAGAGCAAGCTTCTTAACCCTCCGTGTACAATGTGGGGTCTGACATAATATTGGGACATAATATTAATATGGGGATATTATCCCAGCCTTATAAACTTATCTGTAACTTTTTAAAATATTCGCACAACTGTTGCAAATATAATTGGTTTTATATAGCGGGAGCTTCAGCCTTACTACTCCTAAAGATCGTCATTTAGTGCTGAGGTCACTGGAGTAGGAAGTCGATGCTTAAATACCTCAGGGTATCAAAAAGCCTTAAATGGAATTTTGTCTATTAGTCTTCTTATGAACGAAATTAATTCCCTTGAACAATAATTTTCCATTTAGTATTTTATTTATTTGCGTCATAATTAAAAAACTTTTTTGACAGCTTTATTTCATTTGAATTCAATAACGAAACAGATAACTGCTCCCATTCGCTACCGAAATAATAAATGGGGCCCAGGAAACCCCACGTAATACACAGGGGTTAAGAGCGCTGACTACACTACTACATTGCGTAGGTATGTTGCGTAACCATTCACATATGCTTTCATGTACACGGTGTAAGACAAGATAACCATCACTTATTAGCGTAGCTCCATACACACTGCTCTGTAACGCATAACGGTAGCCTCACTACAAAATGATGAGATGTCCTACATACTCGTAATACACAAAGATGGCGTTTTTGTCTAACTTGTTATGAACTTTGAAAAGTTACACTATAATAGCAGGCTGACCTTTACTTACTTTTTAAACGGTAAAATTTGAGTTAAAATCGAACTCATATTATGCAGGTAATATTAAATAAATTAATAACCCTAAAATGTGAGACGATGCCGAATGCACGGGCCATGCATAAAGTATTATTATCCATAACTTTTTTAATTATAGATAGTTACTTAAATACGTTACCGTGTCACAAAATATGGAGAAGTTAAATAACGGAAGTTATGAAGAACAATTTACATATTATTCTTCGCCTTAAATTGGTATAATATACAACGTGATGGATTTATTTTATTCAAATTAAACGCTAAATCAAAAAAGAAATGGTAAACTTTTCCATTATGTTCAGTACTGTTCAGTAAGTACCTAACTTATATCAATCAAATATGTATAGTTGTATTTTCTCTTTGTCGTAGTGCCACCACATCAGCTAATGCTGTACGACAAGTCGGGTCGTGACGTGTCAGGTGTCGTGGGCCCGTTGGAGGAAGGTAGCGAGCTGGTCCTCGTCTGCGAAGTAAGGGGAGGTAAGTGACGTTACATTTTATTTACCATCAACCACCAATTTATCACCAATTACCAGTATGGTGAATCATGTGCCACAGAGTAAGAAATTATTATAATGTACAGCCTACAATTTTGATATTGAAACAAATACCAACAACTTCTAATGTTCTGAATTGTCAAATGAGGAAAAGGTCAGGCTTTTAATCTAAATTTTACTAACAAAAAATAACCGACTTCAAAATGACTCAAAAACTATTTGTCAGATCTCGCTCAAAATGGGGGACCACAAAACAAGCACCTGCTTTCGTTTAAAAAAGAATCATAAAAATCGGTTCACCCAGTCGACAGTTAGGTACCTATGAGGTAACAAATAAGTATAAAAAAACGGTTGAAATGAGAACCTCCTCCTTTTTTGAAGTCGGTTAAAAAGGTCAAGTGCGCATCTAAGCAAATGGCACGTGATCTGACAAGTTATTTGTCCCGTTACATGCCACTAATATAAACATTGGGTATTCGCGTGGCCGGTGGCGTGAATGTGCAAAATTGCATGAAAATGATCACGTTTTTGTCACGTAATTTATATATGGGGTTACGGTAGCAGTGTACGAGAGCCAGTTATAAACGAGTCCCTGCAACGTGTTGTTGACACCTTAGCCTTGCTTATTATGGTGTCTCGACCACTCGTTAATCAGATATCAACATAAAATAAAGAAGAGCATAACTTTATTAAGTAATTCAACACTTGCAATTGAATATTGTTAGATATGTTTCGATACCGATCTGTTGGAACCGCAGATGGCTGGAATTCGCAGAACATTTAGACGCAAGCTAACTTGGGCGTGTAATTTTATGTCTGGGTTTGGGGAGGGCCTCGTTTAGTGTCTTGAGGCGATGGATAACTTTACACCGGGTGCCATTTGGAGCCGATCTCTCACTGTGACTTATCGGCAAGTTTAAGAGCGATATATCAAAGTAAATGGTTTAATTTCTCATCTCTCTAGAGGGCTTTGCTTTCTTGATGTCGCCTTTATTTCTGATGTAGTAAAACTTAGTATATTCGATGACTGTCACTTCATTATTTTTTTTAAATGTGAGCTCTTTAGCTTTATCTAGGCCTAAGTTATTAAGGCTTAAATATGGGACGAAATACTTGAAAATGTATATGTATATTCCCGTACGTTGCTGAGGTTGGTACTTGTTTGTGGTGTTCGTTCGCCAAATTTGATTTTACGAAAAAAGACGTTAATTTAGTACAGTATAGTTAGTATAGTTTTTTTGTACAAATAAATGACCTGTGCGCGAATCGTGAAATGCGTCAAAAATTGCTTTAAGGCGCTCTTTTTCCAGTATGATGACTGTAGAAGGGACTGTCGTCAGTGAATAGGTCGTAGGTATTAGGTGTTAGTAAAATATCATTTAGTTATTATTCCTTAGTAAGAGGACTGTAGAAATTACAATACGATTGCTAGACTAGCAGACCTAACGTGTAAGTTATTCCTGTTAGAAAATTATTATCTTCCAGTTAGCAATTGAAAGTATTTGTCCCACTCAAAGTTGGTCACAGATACATTGCTACCCCTGAGGAAAGATGGTTGCCTTTTGTATAAGTGTAACGTTTGCGAGTGTAACCGAAAACCAACACTCTTCCGACAGGAACACAATAGTAACTTGGTATGAATGAAATTGTAATGTAAATATACTATCTCTACTAATCTACAATTTAACTCTTAAGTTAAAGAGTAACCTACAATTATGTTACACTTGATAAAATACGCAAAGTCGCACAAAAGAACGGAGAAGTAGAAAATTCGGAAATCGACAACTTAAACGGAAGTTTGAAAGGAAAGAGCCGTAAGTTACCCGTGTGGGAACTAATATTTACTAGGATGCGGACATTTCAACATGGATAGCAATAATATGAAAAAAATAATCTTTAAACTGATATTTAATCTCAAATTGATAACAATAATAACGAGAGTATGTAATAATATTAGTTGTCAAATAAAAACGTGGTCGTAGTTTATACTTTCAGGCTTCTAGTCAAAGGAATAATTTTCCATGATACACAAACCAACAACAATAAAAAATGCCTGTTGTCGATAAATAAATCTTACCAACATCAAAATTGCCAAAACTGATTATTATATTTCAGGTACAAAAATTAATCACTACTAGTTCAATTATAAATAGATCAAGAGATTAAATATTAACAGTCCAACAACTTTGATTTCAATTTTAGGTAAGCTACATCAACATTATAGTCTACTCGATAAGTTCAAAATGGTTGAAATTAGAGATACTGCTCTTAAAAATACGTGCGATAGCTCATTCTGTTCGGAATGATGTCTAGAAAAATGTTTCGGAAGCGTTTACCAGCACGTAAAAAATTGCAAAAGTTATTGACAAAATAAAGTTGAAAAAAAAAAGTATTTTGTTTTTGGTAATCACTTCGAAACTATTAATATTTAAGAAATTTTAAAACAAGATTCTTAAAGTAGAGGAAATTTCCAAACAATGACTCGCGACTCTCGGAACTCTATCTCCATTATTTATAACTTTAATTTAACGCTGAAAATGGGTCTCCACGCTGCATTTTTAGGTTGCGCGTGCGGCGTCAAAACCGAGTTCGTCACACTCAATAGTTTTTTAAGGTATTAATTATTAATTTAAAAAAATAAAAAAAAATATGGTGTATTCGAAACACTTCAAAGAATTTGCTCCCGTAGGAAATTTTGCTTAAAGTTAATTTTGCAACAAGTTAGACGATTGTTAATTAACTAAATCTTCTCGAACTTCCATTTTCATTGTACATTAAAAAAAATGTTTAAGTAATTGTCCTATAAATTTTTCGCTTCGTGGAGCCCTTCTTATATACATGCTTAACGAGATCACGTCATAAAAGTTTAAAAAGTTTTAATACTTTGTGTATAATAATTTTATAAGTTGAACAAACAATTTTCTAGTTTTTATATCGAATCGAAATTAAAAAATTGAAAAATGTTTTTATCTGTACTTTGTTATACATCGTTGTTTTTTTTATTTTTAGGTGTTTCAGAAAAAATATATAAAAAAGTTGAGAATTTGTTTATAAAAAATTGTTAAGTTAAAAAACAATGAAATTGTTGATAAAAAAAATATTTTTTTACATTTCTATTAAAGATGGTTAATTATAATTTTTAAGAAAAAAAAATTATTAACTAATTATTCAAACAATAGAAATATTAAAAAACAATTATAAACAATTAAATATCATTATTAAGAAAAAATTTTTTTTTTCAAAAATCATAATGTTTTGTAAAGAATAAGATATTAAGAAATTTTTTCTTGAAAGCATTGAAATAGTCTATTTGTTTATAAAAAAAAATTATAAAAAAATGAGGGAATTTTTTTTTTCAAGTCATTAAATGTCTTTTATGAATGCCAAAACGATTATGTAATAATAAATTGAGAAAAAAATATTTTCAATAATATTATTTGGATTTTTCATTTTTTGTTCAACTTATAAAATTATTATACACAAAGTATTAAAACTTTTTAAACTTTTATGACGTGATCTCGTTAAGCATGTATATAAGAAGGGCTCCACGAAGCGAAAAATTTATAGGACAATTACTTAAACATTTTTTTTAATGTACAATGAAAATGGAAGTTCGAGAAAATTTAGTTAATTAACAATCGTCTAACTTGTTGAAAAATTAACTTTAAGCAAAATTTCCTACGGGAGCAAATTCTTTGAAGTGTTTCGAATACACCATATTTTTTTTATTTTTTTAAATTAATAATTAATACCTTAAAAAATTATTGAGTGTGACGAACTCGGTTTTGACGCCGCACGCGCAACCTAAAAATGCAGCGTGGAGACCCATTTTCAGCGTTAAATTAAAGTTATAAATAATGGAGATAGAGTTCCGAGAGTCGCGAGTCATTGTTTGGAAATTTCCTCTACTTTAAGAATCTTGTTTTAAAATTTCTTAAATATTAATAGTTTCGAAGTGATTACCAAAAACAAAATACTTTTTTTTTTCAACTTTATTTTGTCAATAACTTTTGCAATTTTTTACGTGCTGGTAAACGCTTCCGAAACATTTTTCTAGACATCATTCCGAACAGAATGAGCTATCGCACGTATTTTTAAGAGCAGTATCTCTAATTTCAACCATTTTGAACTTATCGAGTAGACTATTAGGTAAACCCTATCAAATTAACAATTGATCTCACATTACACGCAACAGCAATTAAGGCCAAGTGCACCGTGTACCTTAGTTTCTAGATTATCGTACAAGTCCATTACAGCGTTCGTTAAATTTGTACCACTAGAATAATACATGACTTGAGTCGCCTCTCAGGAACTGGTTTGTGGTGCTTGCGTCTAGAGATATTAAGCTATATTGCTTATTCAGTCATGTTATATTCTAATTGAAGAATGAATGAATGACAGTCTCTCCTCGAAATTTTCAGTTAGATATGACCTTCAGGAATTCATTTTTAGGAATTAACTCTCACTTTCTTCGGTTAAAAACATTTACTCGTATCAGCATTTCGTGTGGTGTTTCTAAAAAATTCTGATGTTGACGTTTTGTACGCCATAATATGGCAAATGTGAGATAGATTGTATAATACTTGACCAACTGTATAACCACATTTCAACAAATAAAGTTATTTCATTTCATTTCAGTTATTTCATTTCATTTCATTTCATTTCTAATCACAAACTATTTCCCTGCCAATTTCCACTTCACATTTGCATTAATGCCAAAATATATAATACAATTATGGATTTCACAATCATGAACCCAGGTAGGGCAGCAAGTTAGTTTTACCACATACCTAACAGTATAAAAGCAAAAAAACTTCGACGCGAACGAAGTTGCGGGAACAGCTAGTACAAAATAAAAAAAAAGTTGAGAAGTGTCAAGGGACACCCGGATGGAACGAAGTTCCTTGCAGTCGGTACTAGGATAGCAAAAACATGCAGCAAGTGTGCCAAAACAAATCTAAATCTAGATCTAGATTTGTTTTGGCACACTCGCTTGCATGTTTTTGCTATCCTAGTAATCTGGCTTGCTTTCTACGTAAAAAAAACTACGACGGCAAAAAGTGTCATTACCGGCAAAAAGTGTCGTTACCAAATTTTCCGCCTAGCCCCCTTTCGCAACGCGCGATAAGGAACTTCGTTCCAAAAGCAAAGCAATAATAACCTACAATTTTCCCTCTACTGGGCTCGGGTGTCTCTCACAATGTGAGGGGTATTAGGCCATAGTCTACCACCCTGGGCAATTGCGGATTGGTAGACTTTGAGAACTTTCCGGTGTGCAGGTTTACTCACGATGTTTTCCTTCACCGAAGCAAGTGATAATAAACTTCTAATATGCACATAATATTTGAAAATTAGAGGTGCGTGCCAGGATTTGAACTCGAGCCCCTTCGTTCGGGAGACCAACGTTCTAACCGCTGGGCTATCACTGCTTAATCACCTAACATATTCCTAACATTATATTCACTTTTAATTGACTTTTGAGCTATTCAATACACCCGGACACATTAAAATTCTTGCAAACACACCAATCCAATTTTTTTGTACTACCATACACCGTACCATTAAAATGACATTAAATTCGGCACCAGCTATAAATTATGACGGCCAAAGCCACTGGCAACAGCTGGTACCCTAATAAGCAATAAGCCTAAGTGCAGTTCCGTCTTGCCAGATAATCCTGCAATCCCATTAGCACCCACACTTGTATTATGAGAACAATATAACAAGTAGCAGCTCCTTGTATAAACGACCGCTAATCTCGAAAGCGCTTAGTGTTTCGAGTCAGAATTATGCATAGCCTCAGGGATTAAGGATTGTCAACCCGCGTTCGAATTTGCTAGATCATTTTCCTGATAACCGTAAGGGGCAAATACCATTGCTTCATGCTTCTAACTCAATTTGTTTACGTTTACTATTGCATGATATTATTAATTGTACAGTCAATATACTTGGTATATTGTTTTATGGTAATATTTAGTATTTTATATGTTTTTCTCGTTATAACTTCTTCTTAAAAAAGGGAAAAGCCACATTGAAATCAATTGGGTTTATAGACAAAATTACAAAGACCTCGCAACGTTGGCAAAAAAATGGTAGCTAGTTTATTCGAAGTGCCGACAATTTTCGAGGTCAGTGGCGGAAAATTGTGAGACTTAACTTGGACAGGTAAACTACAGTAACATTGCCAAAGCTTAGCTCGTACAATATAAAGACAAACGCTGATAGTTTCATTTAATATAATCAGCAGTTTCAACTGTTTCAATAATAGTCTGAACTTCACAAACTCAAAAAAGAGGTATTGTAAGAGAAGATATTAAAATTTAATAAGTACCTGTTCGTCACGACTCGATTTAGTATTTATCTCGTTTGCCGTCAGACGTCGCGAGAACTAATGGCTCACAATACATCAACATTAAAGTTACGAGGCCTCATTATTTACGTCTATTAAGGCTAAATGAAAGTAGTAAATAAATAAGCGAAAGTAAATTGATATATAAACTTGGAGAGATTATTCTCAACCTATTTTCTTTTGAGGATCCTTCCTAACCTATATTAAAGTCTGTTTAGTCCAGCAACGTCAGAAAGAAAATACTGTTTTTGTAATACACAAAAGCAGTGTAATAAAAAAGCGGCCAAGTGCGAGTCGGACTCGCCCATGAAGGGTTCCGTAGCAGCAAGTAACATAATATAAAAGTTCTTGAAGTTCGTTGTAACTTTGATCGAGGTAAATTGCGGTTTACGATTTATGACGTATTAAAAAAAACTACTTACTAGATCTCGTTCAAACTAATTTTCGTTGGATGTTTGCATGGTAATATACATCATATATTTTTTTTAGTTTTATCATTCTCTTATTTTAGAAGTTACGGGGGGGGGGGGACACACATTTTTCCACTTTGGAAGTGTCTCTCGCGCAAACTATTCAGTTTAGAAAAAAATGATATTAGAAACCTCAATATCATTTTTGAAGACCTATTCATAGATACCCCACATGTATGGGTTTGATGAAAAAAAAAATTTTGAGTTTCAGTTCTAAGTATGGGGAACCCCCAAAATTTATTGTTTTTTTTCTATTTTTGTGTGAAAATCTTAATGCGGTTCACAGAATACATCTACTTACCAAGTTTCAACAGTGTAGTTCTTATAGTTTCGGAGAAAAGTGGCTGTGACATACGGACGGACGGACAGACAGACAGACAGACAGACAGACAGACAGACAGACATGACGAATCTATAAGGGTTCCGTTTTTTGCCATTTGGCTACGGAACCCTAAAAAAGCTAGTTATTATTCTTTTTATCTGTCCCTCCTTCTATAAATGAGCGTAAAATGTTTGTAAAAGATTTTATTTAGTTTACCTCGTTGGCGTGGGTCAAATCTTGCAGGCCTAATAAGACCTACTTTCTCTAATCCTATGGAGTTAAATTTAACATTATTATTATTGTAATCAGCATTACCTGATACTTACACAGGTTTGGCTCCAGGCGACGGAACTTCTTTTTCTTTAGTATCCTACATTGTGTTATTTTAACTTGTTTTCGTATTTCAGTCGCAATCTCAGCAAAATATCTGTGACATATTATGTTCTTTCTACCAGATTCCTCGTCTGCTTGATTGCCCGCTATTCTAAATTTTTACAAAAAACACTCGCCTTCTTATAAGTAAAGAACTCTTGAGATACGATTAAATTGTTTAAGTGATTATACCTACATTTTCCCAGAAGGCATAAGGCATAAACTAAATTACCAAAGTTCTAAAGAACTCTGGCCGTAGTAGCCGTATAATTGCTGACCGGTACAAAACTAACTTCAGAATAAATGATGTAGAATGATCAATAGCGGAGAGTCGCAGTACGCCACAGTAATGTAATTTAGAGGCCTCCAACCAAGACCTTCTAACTTATTCTCATCTTGACACCGCCGAGCGGGTACAATACTTTAGTTAAACAAGTCCCTAATAATATTGTAAAGGACATTTTAGACCTTCTAACATCACCTCTAAATAAAGAAAATTTACGTGGGAACTCTACGCATGCTCTACGCATTTATGTACGTAGACATTTATACTTGTAAGTGGTGGGACATACATACCTTTAACTGTATGTGAAACTAACTTTCACTAATCATTGTAACCCCTTAGGGATTGATTTAGTGTTATAGCAAAAACGTTATAACATTAACTTCATTTTTTTTACCAAAAAGTCAAATACTCATTTCATAGTGCTTGCTTCAAAATCGACGGATTTCAAACTGCCTTTAATATATGATTAGTCAATGTATTGCAGTTTGCAGTCCGCAGAGGATTTATAATGCACATATATTATATTCAAGTTTTATTGCCAAATACAAGATCCAACCTACCAAGATAATTACCTACTTTCTACTTTGTTTTAATCTTGTTTGACGCCTCATTTCACTGTAAGTGATTCGTTCTATGAAACTTGAATAATATTGAACGAGTACCTATAACAAGGGGATGTATTACAATAATCCCTCTCCTGTTGAAATTTCTAACACGAACTGCGGTTAGAATTTGTTCCCGAAGTTCGATCATTGATCGCTAAGCGGACGTAAACTATCCGGACACGACCGGTTTTGCCCGGAAGCCAATACCGCATCAAATTCATACTCGTACACCTTCAGTCGGTCAGCAACCGCTGAAACTGATTTGTATGTCAAACGTTAGTGATATACTATCTGTAGTAACTATAATTTATGTCAATGGTAGTAACTGATGTATCTGCGTCCAATCTATGTAATGTAAAACATGCACACATTTATCGTTAATAGTCCAGTGCCAGTGCCAGTGATAGCTCTAAAAACGGTAAAAAGTGGAAGAAAATTATAGTAGAATGAAACCTATTGCAAAAGGAAGAGAATATAACGAAGATTATAGGAAAAATAAATTACGGGCGATCTGAGGTCGGGAAGGGGGGGGGGAGGGGGGGTTCAAGGGAAAAAAATGGTTTATCTCGATTTCCGGAAAAACTACAAGTCCTATTGAAAAAAGTTGAATGGCAAAGTTGTAGGTAATAAAAAGATCTACAACTTTTGTATTTACACTTTTTTACATAACCTCAAAATTTATGTGAAAAATTAAAAAAACCACGTTTTTGGTTTGTTATTTTTATCTTTTACAAATTTTTTTTTTTCACCTAATTTGATGAAAACTTACCTTTGTATGTCCTTATTATTATTAACTATTATTATTTGTCCTATTTTAAACATCTTAGTCTTCCTACTAATTATATATGTGTAAGCTTGTGAGGATGTATGGATATTTGTAACACTTTCACGTAAAAACTAATAACTAACTACTGTTCCTTGATCAAGAAGAAGATACTTATTATCTCGGGAAACTTGGATGGCCCGTTTAGATGCGCGCGCGAGCCACGAGACGATCCGCGAGACGCGCTCGTACGCGCGCGTGTGAACAGGGAGCTCGCGGACCAGACCGCGGCGCGTCTCGTGGCTCGCAGGGCTCGCGTCGGGAGCGGTTTTTTGGGCGCGCGCCAAAGGGGCTCGCGCGAGCGCTCGCGCGGTGTTCACACGCGCGCGCTTCATTCGACAACGGCTACTAGCGCCGTACGTACGTGTTCTATTGGATTCGTATTTTTCGAAATAAAAATATGATACTGAACGTTAATACTGAATGATGATAATAATAATAATAACCTAAAACTACTAGTAACAAAACCTCGTATATTCAAAGTAATACTTTAACTTTAACAAAGTATACTTTTGATAAAGAAGAAAATTTTGATGTTTTGTTTGTAATGAATACCAATAGCTTTTTTTATTTTAAAAAGCCTAATTGTACAGAAATCTACCCATAGTACAATCTACATTGAGTATTTTGCCTATAAATCATGGTAGAAAGGTTTCACTGACTGGATGCCGATGTATTACGTCAACGTGCTCCAACCTTGAACATTCGAACGCATCTGAACGCTGCGAGCGTGTAAACAGTAGATAGCGCTCGCGCGCGTAGGGGGCGTGGCTTACGGACGCGCTACGAGACGATCCGCGAGCCGCGCGTATAAATGAGCGGGGACAAAGTCGCGGGCAGACCGCTTGTACCAAATAAACATGATTTATAAAACCTGCTTGCGCGATATTCGGCAAGTTATCGCGATAAGTCCGTAATAATACTTTGAATTATTAGTTTGTACTTTGTGTTTGTTCTCGGAAACGCTCAAAATTTTTTTGCCAATAGCAGCGATCATTCATCCAACTACCGACCGCGCCCGCTGTTGATTCACTCACCGAATAACGCAAGCCAGGCTATGAGCGCTTTAAAAAATAATACGCTAAAGCGTATCATACATGAACGCTTTAAAAATAGTAATACATAATTATATAATAAGAGTAACCGCTTTGCTTCGGTTTTCATATTTTTTTCAAGTTTGTGTTACATTATTAGAGTTTTATTATGGGTCCCTAATTTATTTGAAAATATAATATTATAACCTATGTCACCCGGGGATAGTGTAGCTTCCCGACAGTGAAAGAATTTTTGAAATGGGTTCAGTAGTTTCAGAGCCAATTCAATGCAAACAAACAATCAAATCTTTCCTCTTTATAATATTAGTATAGATTATTTTCTTTTGTCAACAGGTCGTCCAGCACCCACTGTTATTTGGCTCATCGATGGCACTCCAGCACCTCAGTATATAGGAGAGAAAACAGACACACACGTAGTAGTCAACCGGCTGGAACTACCGCATGTAAAAAGAAGTCATCTGAACACTACCTTCAAATGCCGAGCATCCAATACGAACCTCGTCAGCCCGCAAGAAAAGACTGTCAGATTAGAAATGAATTGTAAGTAAGATAATTCCTTCCACTTCGTAGGTAATATACTTTAATTAAGATAAATTTAACAATTTAAAGCCCAATGCATACGTAACGGGATTTCCCCGTACGGGACAGGGACGGGGCATAAATATACGTGCGTGCCCCGTTCCCATCCCGCACGGGATTCCGCTGCGTATGCACTATCGTATACATTTTCCATGAAACGATGTTTCCAAAACTTCACGTCCAGTACGGGACGGGAAAAAACCCTGTTACGTATGCATTGGGCTTAATACATTTTAATTAAGATCCTTATGTAACCACAATTCATTTAATAAAATTCCATGCGGTTTTAGAATTTTAACCGTGTTGGGGTGGTTTAGAATACTGACCCCAATCCCATACCGGTATACTAGGGTGTCATAAAAGGCAACAGAAGCCGTTTCGCTTGATGGTAAGGCATTACGAGAGGATCCTCTTATTTTTCTGCCTTCTTGCTTGAGTCAGCTGATGAAACGACTCTTCGTGTTCCGGCTTGGGGCTTGAAGCCAGTTCTTTCTTCTAAGCAGGAAAAAATCCCACCACTACTATCGTCAGGATTAATTAAGATGGAAGTTGAGCATGCATTAGCAATACGGCTGTATAAATACACTACAAAACAACTTTTGTACTGCCATTGGGTACAAAATATGTTTAAGGACTTTAGTATAATTTACCACTCGTAAAAAAATTTTAGAATACAATCCGTGATATTTTTTAGAATACAATCCTTCATATTTTGTAAATAAAACAAAATGAAATACACCATTCAGTCGACACTTTCTTCGTTAATTTTGTACAAAGAGAAGAAATTAAAATGTCGAAAGGGTTTTCTTTACCAGAAAAAAATTAATAACATCGTTTATTTGTGTTTACAATATTGGGTAAGGTTTGGCTATGGCGAGAGCTTTTCCTTGTTTTGTTTGGATTTCGTAAACTTGAAGTTGATAAAGTATTACAATTTCTAATACTATACTTTCTATAGGAAAAGTTTTATTATTTTTCTTCTCGGTTTCTTGGCCTTTGGTGTTGCTGATGTCCATGTACCTGTACACATACCATCAGGTGGATCGACAGCTCGTTTACCGACTATTTCCATAAAAAATATTCTAAAGACAACGGTAAACAAGGGGGCATATGAGAATCATTTCTCTATCTTATTTATCTTATCTTTATTTATCTATTTTAGCCTTAACGCCAACCTTACCTCCTTGTAGACCCTACCGAACAACAGTGGACTGCACCTTTACAAATGAATTACATATGTGAAATAGAAGTTATTAACTTTTTGCTTCTAAAGAAAAGGAGATTGCTACATTATTTTATTATTTTATTACTATTTTTTCCCCGCGGCTTTGCCCGCGGTAGAGATTGATTTTTTACAAATCCCACGGGAACCCTGAATTTTTCCTGGAGGATGTTATTTCTAATACCTCCAACAATATGTGTACAAAGTTTCATGTTCGCGTGAAAGCTAACAAACCGTCCGTGCGACCGTAAACGCTAAAACATTCCATCGGTATTTAGTATTTACCTATACCCCAGGTACAATTCATGTCTATTTGTCGTTCTAGAATATCAAAGCCATCTATAATAAAAGACAGATATTTCTACAGCACGATAACTACAAAGCGGTCCCGCCATCCAGAAAATCGACTACGGCCCGTGAAAACGTACAAATTTTCGAGTGTACTCGTTTAAAAAAACTACAAAATACGACATTCCATTTGAAATGGTTACGAAAAATATTTTTCTTTACAGTAAAGCCGACCCGTGTGGAGATTTTGAACAAGCCAGTGACGTTATCATCGGAGAGATACGTCACTTTGACGTGTGTTTCGGAGGGGAGTCGGCCGCCCGCTCAGCTCACTTGGTTTAAGGACAATAGGAAATTCAAACGAGGAAAGGTGAATTGGACTTTGTTTCTCTTTGTTTTTGACGCTTATTTCATTTGTTTATTCTTTCTATTTTTAAAGGGTCATAGCTATACGTGTCAAATCTATACATATATATAACACAAACAATGTTTGTATGGATGTCTTTATAGACTCTGAAACTATCCAACCGATATGCCTAAAAATATTTGAAGATAATTATTTAATGATGGCGCATCAACATCAACGCAAAAACACTGATCTGTCATTGTCATCTGAATTTGTTTTAGCGTAGTGGAACACGCCGGGTATCCACTAGTAAAGGATATAAGAGTTAATAATAAGTGTCACAGAACAATCGCTTAGGAAAAAGTACCTTTCACAAAATTTTATGTAATAAGTAACCTGCCCATTGAGATAAATTAACAACGTTCAAGTGTAAAGAAATTATAAATAAATATTTTTTTATGAATATATATAGTCTGCGAATGTCTATGAATATAGTATGCGATTGTTTAATGTCTTGTATGAAGTGTAAACCGAAATTACAGCATAGAGAGTAAGATACTAACAATCTGACCTATCACCGAGTCAAGAATTATCGTTCAATGAATTTTTTCATCCTATCAAAGAGCTAAATTTCACTAGATATATTTTTCCAGATACTAGAAGCAATGAACGAGACCTGGGTGAGCAGTAGCCTGCAGTTCATGCCATTGCCCGAAGATGACGGCATCCAGTTGAAATGTACCGCAGACAATACTGCTTTACCCGGACAGAGTATAGATGACTCGTTTAAACTCGATGTCGTATGTAAGTATATAACTATTAACTATTTATTAAGTGACTTACTAATGTACCTATCTGCTGTAATTCAAGAACATGTAGGTATGGCTTGTATTCGTTGTCCCAGTTTGATTACAATGTGGGTGTCTTACTAAGTTAGTGCTCCTCAAGACGTCCATGTACGTTACGGAAAGGTAATAAACCGAAACTGTGAGATAACTTCATTGTTCATTACAGCTTTTGCTTCCAACCTAGACAGATACGAGGACTAAATTATGGTTTTATTTCAATACTTTAACGAGTTAGTTACCTATTGTATTATACCTGTAGATAGCTATTCGGTTAGAATTTTCCCAATATAACGGATGTTTTCAATATATTTCATCTCTGAAATTCAACGTAGACTGGATTACTAAGCTCAGTACTAAAACGTCAGTGTCTCCGTTGTTTGCGACGGTCCACAAAAAACAAATTCACCTCGTCGGAATAAAATTCCGCGCCCAGCATTTTTCTTTTGTCAGCTTTTAAAATAAATGTAATCTCTCCTAAGCCATTATGAACAAAATAACTTTAACTCTCATAAAACCTGCCAAGTAGTGTAATAATGCTTATATAATTGATTTTATACGTGACATCAATTATCAGCTGTGATGTCGGCTCAGGTGGACATACGTACGTTATAAAGTATGAATAAATTACAATTACAATAGCCATCTATGTGTGCATAATTATAATCTAAATTTTACTAACAAAAAATAACCGACTTCAAATAGAAGTATGACAAGCACCAGCTTTCAATTAAAAAAGAATCATCAAAATCGGTTCACCCAGTCGAAAGTTCTGAGGTAACAAACATAAAAAATACCGTCGAATTGAATACCTCCTCCTTTTTTGAAGTCGATTAAAGAATCCTACTAATATTATATGTAAATGTGAAAGGTCATCTTGTCATCTTTTAATACCTGTGTACAATAAAGCATTAAATAAGGTTGAAAGGATTTTTGTTATGGGCGCTCCATACTCGCGCGAGAATCTCGCCGAGAATCTCGGCAAGAATCTCGGCGAAAATCTCGGCGAGAACTTCCTTGGGTACACACTCGCAAGGTTCTCAGTACAGTTCTCACGCTCGATGACTATGGACGCCGAAGTAACTGCTGCGGCAAGCTTATTACTATGCGCATTTGCATATTATAATTAGGTACGCTTATATTAAAGATAAAAAACAAATTAAAAAAAAGAATAAATAAATATTGAATTGTCATTGCGGCATCGGTCCTCGATAAGTCCACGAAGTTTTTTTATGGAAACAGCCGGCAATCGAGCTGACGATCTACCTGATGGTAAGTGGCTATCGTCGCCCATGAACATCAGCAACACCAGAGGTAAAAGCGAAAAGTAAAAGTAAAAGCGAACCCCATGGAGAAATAACAATAGTAATAATGGTATTAATTAACAATTAAAATCAATACTACCAATATAATCCCTCCGAGGGTCCTACCACCAGGGGGCCGGATTTAGTCGCCTCTTACGATACCCATCCAGCGTGGGTTTGTGGTTAGTATTCTAAAGCCGCCCCAATACGGCAAAAAAAAATATTTGTTTTGTCCATCGAATGTTGATAGGTAGGTACGTAGTACCTACATAACGCACTAGCCAAGGCATTGAAGGCATGCGATGCGTGCAGCGGCCGGCATCAGAATGAGACAAAAATCGCATCGGTGATCGCAAAGGTCCACACACTGTCGATTCATCGTTGCGATATTCATAATTGCATGGATTTTTGTTGCGATCGCCGATATCGTCTGCGATCAAGCAAATCGTTAACAATCTCATACACTACCGATCCGTCGTTGTCGACCGATCGCAACAACGGATCGCACCGATCGATCGCATCGTCAATGGCCCCCTTTAAAATGTAGTGATTAAGTACTCTGTGTGCAAGACTGTGCGGTTGCCTAGGTAACTAAGTAATAAATTATCAACACAAGTTCTCGTCAGTTTCTCGCGCGAAAAAACCGAGAACACGGCGAGAACCTGCGAAGATTATGTGAATCGGTTCCACATTCATGTTCTCGTGTTTTTCTCGCCTTCTCGCGAGATTCTCGCGCGAGTGTAGAGAGCCCTTATGTGAATCGGTTCCACATTCATGTTCTCGTGTTTTTCTCGCCTTCTCGCGAGATTCTCGCGCGAGTGTAGAGAGCCCTTTACTCTTTCACGCAAAAAGCACTGATCGCATTTTCATGGAAAGCATACAGGTAGACCCAGACCTGGAATAAGATATAGGGTTCCTATTATCCTGGAAATCCATCATCATCCATCCTTTAGCCCTTGGAGGTCCACTGCTGGACATAGGCCTCCCCTAACTTGCGCCACTCTGGCCGGTCCTGAGCCTTCTGAATCCAGCGGATGCCCGCTGTCTTCTTCAGGTCGTCAGTCCACCTGGTCGGGAGGCATCCTATGCTTCTGGAAAAGGCAGGCGAAACTACGGGCTGCTCGCTAGTATTAAATAAATAAATTCCTGAACTGAATGTAACTCCATCTAACCTAAAGTTACGCAATTCTCACAAATATAACACAAGTGAAACAGTTGGTAATAATATTTGATGTCACGGCAATGCGGTAAGACATATTTTGTTTACACGAGCGAGAAATTTCCAATTTTACAAATCACCGGGAATTACGTCGACAAACATTTTGTGTGCTATACTTTCAAACCTTGTTTTCTTCTCCTAAACTCAATGAATAACTTCATTCTCAAAGACAAACGCTGTAAATGTTACTTCTTAATTTAAGAAACTCATTCACTAAACGAATATTGCTACGAAATACGCGATAAAGGATCCCGACTCAACCAGTTTGCACATCTGTAACGTCGTTTCGTTTAATTATATTATCATTGCTACTTAAGCACTGTCTCACCTCTCCCACACGACGCTCTGTGTCTACTGCTTTGCCTCTGATACGGTTTGTTTTGAAGAGCAGACAAAATATAATGCATACCTGTTTTGTTAGTGAACTTTTTGTGTAAATTAAAATATCCAGATGGCTGTTGCATGACTTTAAAAATATGTTACTGGAAATTATAAAAACAGTTAAGTAGATCACTTAACGCATACCGAAGAGTGTTGACCGATGAACTGGGAAATATGTATAAAATTGCAAAATTTTAGGAACAATTAAATCGTTTCCTTGAAACTGGTTCGTCTTGAACTTGAAAATGTATTATGAATGTGCTCTTATGTATTCTAATTTAGGTACAATGACAATACTACTAGAATGAATTTGCTGGCACAAATGAAAGTTTAAATTATACTATAGTTCAAAGGAATTAGCACTTACCCACCATCAATTTAGAATAAAGGGGGATATATTATTCTAAGCCACTGGAAAATATCCCCCGAAATGTGGCATAACGACCTGAATGTAATTAATAATTATTATTATTTATTTGCACTAAAAACATGAATCTAGTGGTGCGGTAGTGCCACTGCAGCATTGCCAAGACGAACGGCACTGCTTACTTTTTAACCGACTTCAAAAAAAGGAGGAGGTTCTCAATTCGACTGTATTTTTTTTATGTTCGTTACCTCAGAACTTTGGACTGGGTGTACCGATTTTGATGATTCTGTTTTTAATCGAAAGCTGGTGACTCTCATGTGGTCCCATATAAATATTGAGATCTGACAATGGCATCCATGATAAAACAAGTCTTAAATTTGTATTAAGTACGTGCGCGACAAAAGGACGAATAACTCAATATATCGCGCCAACCGATTTCGATTATTCTTTTTTTAATCGAAAGCAGGTGCTTGTTATGTAATCCCACATAAATTTGAACGAGATCTGACAAGTAGTTTTTGAGTAACTTTGAAGTCGGTTATTTTTTGTTAGTAAAATTTAGATTATTCTCGAAGTGTTTCTTCACATATTTAAGCCTTCGTAACTTCAGCCTAGGTAATGTTTTAATGCTTTTACCCTGATTGAGTCCCGCAGACCTAAAAGCTAAAATTTATTTATTTATTTATTTAAACTCTTTATTGTTTGTACACACTAAAGAAGCCAGTTACAAAGGAAGTTACACTTATTAATTAAGTGCTCATTAATGAGGACAGTAAAATGGGCGGCCTTATCGCTTATAAGCAGTGAACGAATGTCCGTTAGTATATTAATTAGTTCATTGCTTATAAACTATTTCTTCCAGACAACCCAATGAAATAAGAGGAGAATTGCGTCCGGGAGTAATCAAGGGTTGGGTGTACACAAAAGACATTTAATATGTAATTTAGTATGCAGATTAAGATTTGCACCAAAGTAAAGGGGAATTAAACTGGTTTTTTCACTAAGGGTTCCAGAACTTCTAGAAAACTGAATTATATTGCTAAAGCTCGGATTTGCACACAAAAAACAGAAAAATTATAAAATCTGTTAACGCATCGATGATGCCTTTTGCCTGATGTCCATGGGCGACTGTAGACTCTTATTATCTTGGTTGGTTTGCTCGTTTGTCTATAAAAAAAATTAAACTAACACATAATAATATAAAACAATAGTACCTACGTCGTTTAGCATTCATATTACAAACGCTTACCGTAAAAGTTTAAAATGAAACAACTTTGCAACATTCACGTCGCAAATCTTGACAACGTCAGCGCAACATTTGAAGCGGCAAATTTCCGCGTATCATTTCCTGAAACGAACGACATTCTTTTGTAATTTATGTTTTGTACCAACTGGCATTCAAAGAGTTATGTTCTCATACGTTTTTTCATAAAAGACGCCTTTTAGA
Source organism: Thymelicus sylvestris (assembly GCA_911387775.1). Classification (NCBI taxonomy): domain Eukaryota; kingdom Metazoa; phylum Arthropoda; class Insecta; order Lepidoptera; family Hesperiidae; genus Thymelicus; species Thymelicus sylvestris. The sequence continues at coordinate 9,515,076 of OU426905.1, read as the reverse complement.
ACACTCGTGTAGATCGTTAGTTATAAAAATACGTCTAAGAGGTGCGTTCTAGAGTGCGTTCATCCAGTGACCGTCATTTGGAACAACTGTTGCAGAGACTAGAGTGCACTAGTCTGGAATTCGGACTTAAAATCAACCGCCACAAGACCAAGATTATGATTGTGGACAGGGTCAATAACAACTTACCCGAAATCACCCAAATTGCGAATTGCCAAGTGGTGCAATCATACATATATCTAGGGGCACTTATCTCAAATAATGGCGGACGCATGGATGAGATAAAGCGACGCATGGCAATTACGAGGTCTGCTATGGATAAGATGAAGAGAGTATGGGGAAACCGTAATATTACAAAAACTACCAAAACCCGCCTAGTGAAGGCGCTGATATTCCCCATATTTCTCTATGCGGCAGAAACGTGGACCCTGCGAGAGAGTGAGAGGCAAAAGATAGACGCTCTAGAAATGTGGTGCTGGAGAAGAATGTTGCGAGTTTCCTGGACTTCTTTTCGCACAAATATATCTATTCTCAAGGAGATAGGTGTAAAACAGCGTCTGTCTTCCACAATACGAGCTCGCATTCTGTCGTTCTTTGGACATGTTTCGCGGCGTGGACATAGTTCCATTGAAAAGCTTGTGGTGCAAGGTAAAGTTGAGGGCACAAGACCTCGTGGCAGATCACCGATGCGCTGGACAGACCAGATCAAAGCTGCTGTGGACGCTCCCGTCCACGAATGCACACGAAGAGCAGCGATTCGTGAAGAATGGCGGAGAGTTGTGAGGCGTGCCACAAATACCGAATGACCACGACCACTCTGCCAAGAGTGTAGCGACTTAGAAGAAGAAGAGGTGCGTTCAGAAATTCCGATCTAATGTACCCTTAGCAATATATCAGACAAATAGGAAATATATTAGACAAATAGGAAAAACAGCAGTTTATTGTTAAAAATATATCAAATAGAGAACATTGAGCGCGAATTAATTTACATTCACGGGTTAACGAAAGTAGAGTGAGTATTGATAGTAAAATTGTGCTAAAATAAGTGATAAAATATAATGTTCAATAAAAATTTGTGTGACTTACAACCTCGTTGAAGCTCTGAATTAACTGTTGCTTAATTTAATAGATCACTTAAGACAAACCCAAGTGATTTAACTATGGGCGTACTATATATAGACTGTATATACCTACTGGTAGTAAAACTGGTAGTAACACGGGAAACAAACCAATAATATTACTGTCAACCCATTTCCCCGTACTTCCTTGGTGTCTTAATCTAAACATTTTAACTAAACACCTACAAAAGTTTCAAATGAAACAACTTGGCATCTTTATGCCGTAAGTCTCGACAACTTAGCGAATAACATTTGGAACCAAATTCAGTTCCACTTCGCTAAAGCGTTGGAGAGCAATATTATCGTTATAATCCGACTTTATTCTGCCTTCATGAGCTCTTTTCGAATTAATTTAGTTCGCTGCTTCACCATATCCTGAAAACTTAAAACTGATGACTCTAATATTTGATCCAATTTACATACGTTAGTTGTTCCAAGAAAATTCAATGCATTAAAACCAACTAAATTGTAGTAAAGTAAAAAAAGCCTTATTTTATAAAAATATGTAATGTCGCTTACACAGAAAGCCTCAGTGGTTAATGCGCCTAAAATGTAGATCTTATTGACTTAGCTTCGGACAAAAGACAGAGTTTGAGTAAAATAAAACCAACAGCCTGTGTTAAAGCGAAGCAAATCAAATCAACTAAGTCCTTGAAGACGATCTTCAAGCATCTTCGCATCACATCACGTGTCGGTGTGAATCTTCCATGGTCAGCCGTAGATCATCCGTTTTTTCAAATGGACAAATTTCTGTTAGTTCTTTCGGCCTGTACAGTGTACATAACACATATAAGAGCAGAAGAAAACATTCTTGAAATGAAAAGAGACTTCACCATTGGCTTCGTCAGAAGTTTTTCACAATTGTTACGTTACATTATTTCTGCAAATGACACTCACTTAGTTTGACGCGTTTCAGAAATTATTCGCGGTTCTTGTCAAGCCAAGACACAGTTACAAAGTTATTTCAATCTAACTTTCTGATTTCGCGCTAAGTTTTGAAATTACCTACGCAACGTATGGATGTAAATCACAATTCCCAAAGGTCCCAGACATGGCCTGACGACCATCTTACGACAACTGGGACCGACGGTATAATATGCCCTCAAAAGCACGAATGCTAACTCAAAAGCAATCATGAAATTTAGCCAAAAGTGACATTCATCACAACATCGAATGACATTCATCACCCGTCCACATCCAAAGTATATTTACCCGGTCCGGCTTAGGATAAGCAAACGCAAAAGCTTCCGATACCTGGATTATGCCAATTCTTATTCCATTGTACCTTTGATTAAGTTTCCTCTATTTTATGAATAGAGACGTGTCTCAATGCTGTATTTTAATAGATAAATATCTAATAGATTTTAGCTTCAGACCAACTTAAAGTAACTCGTGATCCTACGAGGCATTTGCATATTTTATACCAATAACAGTTTACTATTCAGTTCTAAATTCGTAGTAATTTTCGCTTATATAAATGTTACGTCTGTATTTATGTTAACTATTTTCCATTTAAAGGAGCACAAACGCAATAATGCTTTCATTGTATACATTTAATTAAACTTGCGTAATGCCGCACACGTCACGATTTCTAATTGCTTTACACTGTATGTACATACAGTTCTATAACATACTAGTGGATACCCGGCGTGTGCTACTACGCAAAAAATAATTGTATGGAAAAAGTTAAGAATCGAAAATGTGCCTAATGCATTGTTATAGTGGTCTCAAACCATCTTCGTATTGCCTTTCAAATGAAACTAATTTGGGGCATCCTACAATTTTTTTTTTTGTTTTTTACTATGTCGTGGGTACCATGGACAACAAAGATAAGAACACATCCATCCAGACCGACAACAGAAATTCAAACAATATAAGATTCCAAAATAATAATTGGTAACCATGGCAAAGACAAAAGTCGTGAATTTCCCAAAATTATTCGTAGCTGTATCTAACCGTCTGTCAGTGCTCAAGTGAACAGTTATCTCAGAAGCGGGCGTTGACACTTTATTAGCCATTAAGGACCTATAACGATATTCCCTTTACCCTGCAGCTAAAGAAACTCGTCTCCCGAATAAACATTTACGATTTCACCGTTTAAATTGTTGCCAAAACGATTCGCGCCGAAAGCGGGGAAATTCTCCCCGTTCTAAATGCGTTACGGTTCACCAAGCAGAAGCAAATAGAATTTATTTATGTTTGGAAATTAATTTCCTTACTCGTAATAGAGTCAGGCTGTTTGCTTCAGTCGAAATGACCGGCCCGTTTAAGAATAAAATCTTCGGGTAAAATACGACATTCTTCTTCAGATAATAAACCTATAATGGCAATTTAAATAAATCAAAAATCGGTTATCTGCCTATCAGTCCATTATAAACTATATGCTGCCGATGTGGAAGTTCCTAATGACAAGAGACAAGAGTCCTGGTGGAACTTCATACAACGCTCGGGGACTTCAGTCTTCAACAGCACCTCACAACGGAGGATCTTAAGATGAACATGGACAAGACGGAAATTATGTCGAATGTTCATGTCACAATCATACCGGTTATTGTTAACGGCACTGCTCTCGAAGAAAGAAGTTATTCGTAGAATCCGACTCGGTTGCTGCGTTGGTAAACTTACATGACTTCTAGTGGTCTAGAATACCTCAGTGCATGAAGTCAAAATTGTTCTAGCAGTATCTGTTGCCAGTGATCTCTTATGACTATGAAACCTGTTTTACTATTGGCCAATATACTCAATATATATGTATAATACATATAATGCTCAAGCTTAAAGTCAGTCGTGCAGCGGGCTATAAAGAACTATGCTCGGTATTTTTCTAGTCTCATAAAAATGCAAGTTAAAACATCTTCGGAATTAATCGAAGGGTGTTTTCTAATTACTATATAGGTAAATCATGATCACGTAGACCATTCTATACCTACATTCCGTTATATGACTAAATAGGTACTTTATTTTGGACATTTTACGAGTAAGTGTACAAAGGAAAATATGCAACGCTTGTATCAGATCGTAAACATAGTGTTAAGCCGTGTTTAATCCTTGTGTTATGCGACCTCTGCCGTTGAACGTTTGTTGGCGACCTACTCCGAATTAGGGTGTCGGACGTTAACTGTTGATTTTACAAAACTCGACTAGATCTAACCAGCTTTTGATTACATTTTACTCAGTTTCGTTGCCAGACAGATATAAGTGAACGCATTAAAACTATATACAATTGGCAAGGGAGCATCGCTCGGAGTGATTAAAAGTTTGAATTAGTTTATAATGTAAGTAGAGTAACTGCTATTGTTGATGTAGGATGTAGTGAAAAGGTTTGTGCCGAGTTGGTGTGTTTATGATCAGACTATTTCCCTTTTGAAGTCTAAGATGTACTAAGTTTGAGGTGAATTTATGCATTGCAGTTATGCTACACGTCAGTTACACGTCAGTATCATCGTGTAGTATGTGTTCATGGCATTTATATGAATTTATGATTTTTTTTTCAAAATTCAGTTGTTTTTCTTTGGGTCACAAAAAAGTCGATGAGTACCAAATTTCAGCTCATTTGATCCAGTAGTTTCGGAATAAGATGGCCGTAATGGGCGGTCAGCCAGACACACAAGTGATCCTATTTGGGTTCCGTTTTTCTTTTTTTCGTACGGAACCCTAAAAAGAACTGACAGATTCGCAAGTCCAGTTAGGATTCTGAGTTTTCATGAATATAAATATACGAAAACCCTGAAAGTCTGTGTTCTTTATACAAAATATCATATTACGTTGAACAAAGCACTCACGCAGTGTTACCTTCTATACGAAAATTTTGAGTAGGGTAGCATCACCTTTTAATGTCCCTTCCAACAAAACGTTTACTATTTAACAAAGTTTATACGTGAATGACTTTATTGCTATTTGTTACGATCGTATTTACTCAAGGGAGGTCTACTATCTAATTTTATTTTATTATCTCTTACTATTGAAAACTATTTTTATTTTACAGTTGGTTGGCTCCATAAGTGCTCACGTAACTTTAGTCCAAGACTTACATTTATATAGAATTCTAAACAAAAAAAATAAAACTAAAAATTAAGTTAGTTTAGTTTTCATCCCAGTACAGCAAAAGCATCAAATAAATTAATTGAATACACTATGGTGTACAATACAATATTTTTAAACTACTATTACGTTATTGTTTGTGAATCTAGTATCGTTTAGGTGATTTCAGTTGATTTTACATAAAGCCTGGCTCTTTTTTTACTTTTTTTATTGAAGGTTGTTAATGAGCGCATTTGTAATTAATTGAAATCCGATTCCCTTAACGATAAAACGGACAGTAAATTAAATTCATACAGTAGATGTAAAACTGTACTGTACTGATGTCTAATGTACAGTGTACTGGTATAATTTGTTTTTCCTCATTATAATATAGAACTAAGAACTCCTATGATAGATTAAAATAATATTTAAAATTTCAAATGAGTATGATTTATTTTTCCTAAAGTATTTATACCATAAAATGCGGATTGTGAGAAAGAGATTGGTCAGGTGTCGCACGACTTAACAAAAGATAGGCCATGCATGATGGAAAATCTTCTCACGACTCACCCGATCTAACAAGTAGCGTTAAATTGGCTAGGGATAAATTTCAATTACTGTAATATGTTTTACAATTTTCAAAGTTAATACAGTTCCACCAACTAAGTTGTTACAAACTAATACTGTGTAATTCGGTCGTGGACCGCGAGCTTCCGGCAGGCACCGCTCCCTTGGGTCTTGTGGGATTAATTTGACTTTGTCCATCTTACAGACTGAAACGCCTCCAAAGAACAATACAACAAAATATTGTTTAACGTGCTTTGAAAATAGATAAAAATACAAGGTTACTATTTAATGTCTCTGACTCTGACTATGAACTGAAAGGTCTCGGTTTCGACTCCCGACGTTTGTGTTTCGTAAATCGTATATTTATTAAACGAATCAAGGAATTTTAAGTGCAAATAAATCTTCGGAAAACTATACCTTGATAATGACCACTCTATAAAATATAAACTTTTTTTATATATCAATGTGTTTTATACTACATACATGGGATTCTTTATATCTGTCTTTATTCATCATACAGAAAATTTTCAGGAGTATTGTGTGAGCCTTTTTAGCTTTTCATACACAAAATCAACATTATTATGGAATAATATAACTTATATCACGAAGTTCAAACCGCGGTTTATACTCGTATAGACAGCTTCAACGCTCTTGTATGCCAGCAACTGAAGGATTAATTCAGGCTTTGTACATCTTATTTTCGTCTTACCCTGTCTAGATACGATTTCAAAGGTATTAAATTACAGTTTTAAGTTGCTGTACAAATGAATTAATGGTTCATCTTCAAAATCAATTCTTATTAGAATATATCTTTATCGGTCGACGTGAAATCGCTTTAGCTGTTTAAAAATATATTTCAGGAAGAGGTCAGCACAGCTTGACAAGCGGTCAAGATTGACATGTACAAAATGGCTCATTGTTTCCTTTGTTGCCTTGAATATGAAAGCAGTTTATTTGCTTGAGTCAATTCCATGTCGGCAGCTACATCCGTGCAGCCTTAGCTTATATATGTAACAGCCTGTAAATGAAAAGCTATTTCATAGTTTGGATCAAAATCACAAAGTTAATAGATAAATTATAAGATAAGAAAATAAAAATAATAAACAAGGTCTTAATATCATATTTTGAATAAAATATACTCGTATACCTACTAGGAGTATAACTAATGAAATTCTATTTTACTCAGCAAAAGTAAAACTAAGTTTCTTATAATAATATTGCATATTTATAAGATAAAGAAAAAGGGTGAGCTTAGTTGGGGTTTTCTCGAAAGGACAGAATTAGATGGAATTAGTTATAAACAGGTTCGTAGCGCTGAATAAAGTGTGAAGTTGTTTCTTTCAACTTTCAATTACTACTCGTATTTCAAAGCTAGTTTTGCATACATACATTCATTTATAATTATTATATTTTATTAGTGATGTAAAGATCGAACGAACTTCGAACGAACTCAACATCGAATATTTTCATAGGTGATTTTATAAACAATTTTTAAGCTAATAAATATTTTAATGAAAAACTTTCTTATTAATGGTTAGGTTAGGTTAGGTTAGGTTAGGTTAACCCGGGGAAATATTCTAAATGTTATAAAATAACTCTTTTTTTATAATCTTTCTATATCTTCAAATCTTTTTCTCCATCTTTCATCACAAACGAAATTAAATGCTCACGCCCTCGTAACCCTGTAGTAGGATTCCCTGTGTCTCGGGAGATGTTATAGATGCTATGGACAACACAAATAACTAAATGAATTGGTATGTTATTATTTTAAGTTTAACTTTATAATTATTGATCTAGAATATTTGAAACAAATATATAAAAAACTGTGCTTCTTCTGAGGCTCGTGTTATCTGGATCTGTTTTCGGCGCTTCATAAGGATAGCCAATTGGATGACAAATATTTTAATTTGGTTACTATTGTAATTGTCTGGTCTAAATAGCGTAGAATTTTAGATTATATAGAAAGTAGATTATGCTATATAAACATAACATACTATACAAACAAACATAATATAGTTAATAAATAGTATCTACGAAAACCAATCGTCCTTGTTTTCACCTTATAGTAATAAGAATTTTGATCCTCTAAAAGAGCTTTATAAACCAAATTGCTTTACATCAAACGTTTACCCTTCTCCAGTATTCTTTGTCTTTAGCAGTTTTCCCTCTGTGTATTTATTTTCTTTGGTATAACCTAATGCTTTAAGTATAAATCGTACCTAGCTTTATTTAATTATTAATTTATTTAATCTATATTGAATCAACAAAATTGTAGTACTATTGGGCTATTGGCGGACTTAATGCTAAGTAGCATTCTCTAACAGTCAACTTTCAGGATGTGCAGAAAATTCTTTAAGACGGTACAATAAGCATGGAAAACAATCATCTTAATATATATAAATTACGTGTCACGTTGTTTGTCCGCGATGGACTCCTAAACAACTTAACCGATTTAATCAAATTTGCACACCGTGTGCAGTTTGATCCAACTTGAAAGATAGGATAGTTTACATCTCAAAATAAAAAAAACTTTTGACAGAACAAAGTCTGTCCGGGCAGCTAGTATAAATATAAATTTATAATAATAACGTATAGATATGGGAGGGGAAAAAAAGTTACCTCAGTGCCTGAAGTCGAAGGTGTTCGAGCAGTGTGTGTTGCCAGTGATGACATACGGATCCGAGACGTGGTGCTTCACTATTGGCCTTATGCATAGGCTTAGAGTCGCCCAGCGGGCTATGGAACGAGCTATGCTCGGTATTTCTCTACGCGATCGAATCAGAAATGATGAAATCCGTAGACGAACGAGGGTGACCGACATTGCTCAGAGAATTAGCAGGCTGAAGTGGCAATGGGCTGGCCACATAGTTCGAAGGACCGATAACCGTTGGGGAAGAAAGGTCCTCGAATGGAGACCACGCCTCGGTAAAAGGAGCACAGGACGCCCCCCGACCAGGTGGAACGACGACCTGAAGAAGACAGCGGGTATCCGCTGGATTCAGAAGGCTCAGGACCGGTCAGAGTGGCGGAAGTTAGGGGAGGCCTATGTCCAGCAGTGGACCCACAAAGGCTGATGGATGGATGGATGGATGGGAGGGGAAATGAACATCATTTATATAATACCTTATTATATTTGAAGATTCCACTTTGGTTGGTAACTTTGTTTTTATTATTAGACTCAATAGATGCATTCTTTGTAATCGGACATCACGTAAGTTAATATATAATCTACTATGATATCTTGTGTTATGTTCTCCGGTAGAAATAACGTTTTATAAGGTTTTATATTTTTCATGCAGTCTTTATCTAAATCTAGCTTACTTTAATGTATTTTTCATCAAAATATAGATAATAATAATAATAATAAGGTATTATTTTAAAAGATTTCGAGAGTTCACTAATTTAATATAATTAAATTTCGACCTAACCCAACTTTGCCTTTGCTGGGTATAGGAGACGTAATCTTTGAGTTTTAATTGTTTGCAGAACCTTTGATAGCTCCAACATTTTGACAGCGAAGTTATTTAATTGAAGCGTATGTATACATACTTAAATAAAATTCGGTTTATGAGCGGATGTTCGATACGTTCGAAATATTCTCCTATTTATCTAATGTATACATACAGTTTAAAATTACAATATTGGTAATGCTGGGAAGCTGCTAAAGTGAAGTACGTTAGAATGCGGACGGACGAGAAGTCCCATACACATGTACAGATTTCATACCATATAGAACAATATGTAGGCATAACTCTGATCATGAGATGTGCAAGTTTCGTTTCAATGTATTATTACTGAAGTAAATTATAATGAATAATTATTATATGTAGTATTCTATCATAGTTACCTATAATCCCCTTGGATTACTTAGCTACTAAGCATAACCTAAGAGATGTTTCTGAAATAAAAAAATTATAACCAACAACTACGAGTAAGTATATTACATAAAATATATCCCTAACGTTAATGGGTTAAGTCGTTTAAAATTTACAGGATTACTAACATCCATTTAATCAAATGTTTTTATCATGACATTCATATGAAAACCCGGGTTTTCGGCGTTAAAAACTCCCAAGCCTACTATTTATTCTAAACTGCACCGCTACGGCCAGATTGCTTGCTCATTTATCGTCAATTACACTTAAAATACATTTGTACGTTATCTCATGTGTATATTTGTTCCAGACCCGCCAGTAGTGTCGCTATCCCTGGGAAGCACGTTAAACCCACACGACATCAAGGAAGGCGACGACGTGTATTTCGAATGTTCCGTGCGAGCCAACCCGAGGGAGCATCGGATATCGTGGTATCACAATGTAAGTGGTTTACAACGTGACATGCACTAGAATGATTGTGCAGTTCGACTAACGAGAAAAAGAGATCAGGCATTCTTTTTGTCTCATTCTTTCCCACACAATGGAAAATGTCAGTTGGTCAGTCAAATCACTTAATGGTGGCCACTCACGGTCAGTCCATCGCGTCAAATGGCGTGATATACAGCCAAAATTTGATCGTGAATGTGAAAAACTGATGGCGTGATTTAAAAAATTTGTATGTACAATCGCGCCATTTTGACATATGTCGTTTGGCATGGCTCCAAAAATGACGCGATTGAATGACCGTGAGTGACCACCATTATGGTGGACTTTAAGACTTTATGATCGTGTGCCTTTATGTCTAGAAATGCACCTGTTTTTGTTTTATTTAAATTGAGCAAGTAAGCAATTTCAAAACATTTAGGTAGTTCCTAATTGTAAGCAACAAAGTTATATTTTTCTCCTCATTAATCTATGAGATACTCTCTACGCAACCTTTCACGAAAGTTGACATAGGCACAGTGAATCCTTTTAACGTAATCTGTCTAAGAACATCCTATTACTTTGATATCGATTGAGATATTAAAAACAATTTTTAGATTTTTTCATCGCGAGTAATATTGCTGTCACTTACAAGATCAAAGAGGATCTCGTTTTTCGTTTTCAGTTATTCTGTATAAACAGTTTCTGTAGAAGATTTTAAGCATGTTCCTTGAGGTAAAATATTCATTATATAATATGTATATATATAATACAATACAAATTATCTTTATTTTACACATACAAATTACAAATGAAAATGCATATTATTATGTCGTTGCCTAGTTAAAGCAAATGTAGTTTGTCCATTGAAATGTGAGCTGAGCTGCCTGACTTAATTTCTGATCTTTGACTAACTTTGGCTGACCTAAGAAAAGATATGAAACAAACCAGAGATGAAAGGTGTGGCCAGAACCAGTCGTGGCGTGAATATACATACGCAAACATCATAAGCCAAGAACAAAATGTTTATCTCGTAAATTAATGAAGGGTAATTCGAGCAGGATCATTTTATCATCTAGGTAGCATGATTGTCTACGTCATAGTTATACACACACACAGATACATTTATTTATTTCGCAAACATATCTTAATAATAGTTATTTAAATATTTTTTGATATGTTTGTGAAACGAGGAATAAATGTATGAATGTTGACAACACTTGACTGCCTCACAATACATTTTGACAAACTCCTTCAATTACAATTACAGAACATTCAGCGATTATATTCACACTTGAGTGAGCCTATTGTTACGTGAACAAGGTGTAGGAAAATCGATCTATCAAAATATTTTCCTTCGAAGTAATCAAATGAAGAAAATTAGAACACTATACAATACAAAAATTTTTGCAATAAAAAAATTATAATTATCTTTCAACTTTTTCTGCGCTTATTTAGCCTGACTTAACTGACTTAATCAAAAGAATTCTTATAATACCTAAGCTCATTGTGAAACAACCATTCAAATATAACTACAATATCATGTTTATTTATGTAACTAATGAAGTTGTTAATCAACCTTTAACCAATTCGTTGCTGATGGCACTACAGGCGTGTCATAAATGTATGAAAAGTTTTAGCGTCAGCAACGAATCAACTGATTCGTTGCTGACGTTCTTTTTACGACATTTTTTTATTTGACTTTAGTGTTTTTAGTTGTTATTTTACTCGTTCTCTAAATATAAAAATAAAAATAAATATAAAAATAAAAAAATGTCGTAAAAATAAAATAACGTTGACTGTGGCTGTTACTACACACATTCTTCCCTTTACCATTCCAAAACCGAACTGAACCCAAGAATGCGAATTTTCACAATAATCGCCGGTAATGCCGGTCGCTTTCCATTACACTAAAGGCGTGTTCATCGTGTGAGGTGACATGGTTTCGTGACCTCCATCCAGTTTCACACGAACACCAAACTCACGAACACAATCTACATAATGTTGCTCATAACATAAATAATGTAATGAATGAATCTCCGTTAATATAATCAGTCTGTATTAATTTATGTCACAGTCAGAGAATCAACTTTATCGCTACCGACGATTTCCCCATTTGCGACTACGTAATTCTTGGTGAAATTCCATTTCTCTGAGCATATTAAGCTCCAGCTAAACGTCACTCTTGTTAGCAATTTACGTAATTACTGCTTTGTTGGAGTTTCTTGAGAATGAAAGCGATGTATTGATATCTCAGAGTTTATTTAAAGATCACGATTTACGAAACGCTAAATTGCCAAGGGAATTCGGTGTATTTTAGTATTTGAATATCATATCAAAGTTTAGTGGCTTAAACCCTCGAGTGAATATCGGAATTTCTGGTTAGGTGCCTGTATGTATTCCCATGAATTTGTTTGATATTGTAACTCTAGGTTCCGTTGTAAAGCTTACCTACTCTGCAGACTTGAATACTAAAGATAAGACATAGCGAATAAATATTCCGGTTTTCTTGAACATCTTGTTAAAAGAATTGTACCTTTACAGGACAAGGTCGTTCTCCACAACGTGGTGTCAGGCGTCATCGTGAGTACCAAATCGCTGGTGCTACAGAAGGTGACGCGGGATCACGGAGGGGATTACTCGTGTCGAGCCACCAACGCGCTAGGCGAGTCTGCTAGTCAGGCTACGCATCTCAGTATACAATGTAAGATAAAAAAATTCCTCTTACACTCAGACCTGGTACAGTCACCTGCAGAGAAAAGTAACCCATCTGTTACTGTGTGTTTATACACAGATGTGTTACTTTTCTCTGCAGGTGACTGTACATCCTACTGATATTATAGCTGTTGCCCGCGGCTTCGCCCGCGGTAGAGATAGATTTTTACAAATTCCGCGGGAACCCTGAACTTTTCCGGGATAAAAAGTAGCCTTTGTGTTAATCCAGGGTATAGGCTATCTCCATTTCAAATTTCAGCCAAATTGGTTTATTAGTTTTTGCGTGAAAGCTTAACAAACAAACATACATTCACATTTATAATATTAGTATGATGCGAAAGTTTATGAGTGTGTTTTTTACTCTTTAACGATCCCTTTTCGTTATTACATGAGGAATAAATAAGAAACAGAAAATCAAACCTATACTTCAACGCTCTACTTCAATAACTAAAACGAAACGTTATGAGAGAGTTAAAAAACTTACGTAAAATTTTACATTTGGAAGGCTACTTATTGAAGGCCGCTTTATGAAAGCGAGATAAGTTTTTCAAACTTAAAATTACCCTCGCAATTTTTTACGAATATAAGTGCTCTTACTAATGTTCACATTTAAGTCCGCATGTAGGAAATGCTACGAATACAGTCCGAAATTCTCTCTCTAGCTGTGAACCAAATACCAAGTAGTGTTTAATAAAAGAACGCTTAATTTCTACAATTTTTTATTTAAAATAAAACTTTAATATTTCCGGCCAGTTTTGAGTTTTTGATAGATCTTGTAGATGTACCTAATGGTTGATTGTCTTAGTAGCATAATCCAGATTGAATAAGGCTTCTACGATGACGTAATTAATATTTTTATTAACCTCAAATATATACTCCTAATATTGTAATTCATCTGTTTGCTTGAAAGCAATGATCATAATATTCATAATTATAACAATTCCGTGTCCATTTAACGTCGGATGCTTGAACTGAACACCTAAAACACAACAAAACTACCTGAATAATGTTGTTTGTTGTAATGATCCTTTTTATGAAAATTATTATACCTTTATACGGCAATAACTATAATCTTAAATTAAAATTAAAAAATTCCCAGACAGTTTTATTTACACTAAACATGGCTAAGATCAATCTCGATTATGTCACCTTTCAAAAAAAGAACTAGATCAAAATTGGTTCATTCGTTTGGGTCTTGGGAGCGTAGCCACAGAAAGACATACAAATCCACAGATACACAGATACGTCAAACTTATGACACCCCTCTTTTATCACCGGGAGTTAAAAACATCTTTCAACGTTACATACAGCACGTTAATACAAACAGACGCTAACTGGGGCAATAGGTATGGGTACATTCAACAATATACCTAGTAACTGTAACGTTTTTCGCATTCATTTTTCACGGAAAACGGAAGAACTGCAAGTGAGGAGATAAGCGCTGTGAAAAGTTAACTCGGATAAAACGTTAAACGTATTTTGAGCCAAAATGCACAAATAGAACGATACTTTTATGATTGGAAAACGTATTGCTTTTTATCTTGCATGGAATTATTAAATCGTATTTAATGTATGTTAAATTTAAATGAGAACAAAGCACGTGGTCTGGTTATTGGAATGATTATATTTTACGCGCGTGGTCCCGATTTTAAAACTTGTACGCAACTTTTGGGATATGTGCGAATTCAAAAAAAATATCACTATCACTTGCTTTGGTAAAGGAAAACATCTCACAATTCTACATTGTTACAAAATTGGCAGTTTGAAAATGCAATTATCAGTATTGGTAATCTACAATTTTTACAGTCGGGACGGGAACTATCTAGTTTCATATGAATCTTTTAAACATTTAATTTGGTCACTATCTCTTGGGACCCAAGAGATGGACATGGTCTATGCAGTCGAGTTTACCGCTCTAGGCCCATACAAAAAGACCCTTCTGTGTAAAGTGATAGAACCCTTATACGGTTCGCCCGGGGCGGTATCCCCGCCATAGCTATTTTGGTCATGTAGCAATTGTCTTTTTGGTTGCCGGTTACATTTTTATACTTAATACTAACAGGTTCTACGACTACTTCCTACAATCCTATTCGAGTTTTGTCACATATGGACATGGGTGACAGGGGATTAGCTATCCTAATTACATAAAAAATATCCCCTGTATACTGAAAGCGGATTCGACCAGTCTCGTATAAATGTTGTGTTGTAAATAAAATGTCATGTCCTTCCTTTGAATATTATGTCACGTTCACAGCAGTGGAGCATTATAATCCGGAAAAATTAATTGCACATAAAATCTACAGTTGCGCTTTATAAATGTTTTATTTTATTTTTAGAGGACTTACATTTTCCTTCATCATTTATTCGTCAACTATTCGAGGGATACTGGGAGTAGTTACTCTAATGATATTTGGTCGTATTATCCATACATAACATTACATTTGATTACAGAAAATGATAAGATACTTAAGATTACACATTGATAATACATCTGTACCTACCATAAATATAAAAATACGAAACCATCTTCACAAAGGTCCGGACGTGTGAGAAAACTTATCAATACCATAATAAAACGAACGACTTATGAAAGGAAAGAAAAGTTGAAGCACTAAAGTACAAAGAAAGTATTAATAAAGATATTAAGAACCTTCCGCACATGTCCAACAACCCATAGAAAGTTGGATAATGGATCCCCTAACAGTTCTTGAGCGTTACCTACATCATTTATTCTCATACATTCGATACTTTGCTGCGAAATAAAGCCCATAAACTCAAATAGCCTAAAGGACTTCTCCGGTTCAATATAGAACAGGGAGATAAAATAAAACGCCCCAATAAGTAAATTGTACTGAAGATTGCTTTCTCAATACTAAATTGGACGAGTCTTTTTGTTCTATCAACAAAATGCTAATAAATTTAATTCATCTACAAAGAGAACTCTAATCGTTTGCGAGTTCGAAATCAATCATTCTCGAGCTCGTAAACGAAGATTTGTAACAGTCAACGGGGTGAAATGGAGAAAATCTATCTAACGACGATACATTTGTTTTTCTGGCGAACATGACGAAATAAATAACTTACGACTATACCGTGTGCTATACGGTGAGTGATATGTTACTGGCGTTGGCAGAATGGGATACTGTAGGTTGAAGCGAAAATCTAGTGGTTTGATGGTAATAATTTCATAAGGTAGGAATAGGCTCATTGGAACATTTCACATAAATGTTCTTCATACAAGCAAAAAGTAATGCAATCTCTTTCTATCTCTTAAGAACTACAACAGCGTCACCAAGTTAATATAATTATGTAATTCCTAAACCTCAGGACATAATTATTTGGTCAATTAAGAAACATTTGTCCAAATAGACCAATTTGAGTGTCTCGTTTTGAGCGGGCGCCCAGGCATGTGAGATCCTTACGCAAAATATAATTTAATGTCTTATGATTTATACCGATCGGATGTAGCCTCGTGGTCGTAGGCAATAATAGTAGTAAGGCATGTGAAGTCCTCACTCCTCACATGATTCTGCCAGATAAACTACGACCTTTATCCTAGCCTAGTGAGAGAACAATAACCCGGTAGAGGATCTGTTATGGGTTGTATTATGATCCCACTGACAAGACCTAAATTCGAATCCTTTAGACAATTGCATTTTTTCAATATTGTATTTTAAAATATCGCGAAATTAATCTACCTAAATATTTGAGAGACGTTCGTATTCTCAATAATAACGATCATTATAATTTATTTCAAAGGTGAAATCTAAGCCCACTTGTGGAATACTTCAAGGTCGTGATGCTTGAGTCTTGGTTCTGGCCTGTGAAGCCTACAATTAATTCAAATAGCTTTAGTATGTACCTACTGTCTGAATCTGCTTTCAGCCTGTGTGGGTTATTGAAATATCGATAATGCCTCAATCAACTTTAAAAGCAATCTATGATCCTCGAGGGGTTTACAAACATTGTAAGCACTGAATAGATTAAATAACGATCATTCTCAATATTCTATCTATCCATTATCGTCAATTCAGTTACCTAGCAACTGTGACGTTGAAACATAGATGTAGTACCTATAGATTCAGTCACGGCATGGCCGCACATGAGACAGAGGATTTCCGTTTCTTTGACGTTATTTTAAAAGAAATGTAACAAAATTTAACAAGCAGCCGCATTAAACTTACTACGATTTTCTGCTTAAAAAACAAACTGAAACATTAAATCTCCAAATACTCTTCATTGTTTTTTACAACTCATTAATTATTATTTTCACTTGTGACAAACACTTTAAAATATGTATAATGTTATCGGCCACGATGACGGAGACAAATAATAATATTTTAGTCTTTGTCTTTCACGTAGATTTTATAACCGGCAATCTCGCTCTGTCAAATGTATGGGAGAATCTACTGCTTTTAAATATATGCGTTGAAAAGAGATCAAGTTTATTATTTTACCTACTCTCTAAACTTATCCAGATGTCGAAATAAAGATTGGATTAATGTACGATTTTACGGAGCAACTTCGGTAGGTGTAAATTGCTTCTTGACTTACCAACTGTTTAGTAAGAAAGGTGTCGGGGTCGGCGGAAAGCAGCCGTTAAAACATCAATCATGAGGGTAGGAGCGAAGATTTATGCGTGACGTCACCTCGACCACCCGATCGGCGACAAATTGCACATTTGTTCTCTCGCTGTTTGTTACCTGGCACCCTGACTTTGTATAATTCGGTTACGGGATATTTGTTACTCGATGCATATTTTTAACCGACTTCTAAAAAAGAAGGAGGTTGTATTTTATAATGTTTGTTACTCGTAGAACTCCGATGCTGTCACTTAATTCGTGAGAGTTGCTTATTTGAAGAATATTTGTGAGAAACAGGTAATCCTACAGGCCTATCCTTCCTTTTGAAATCCTTGCTGTTATCTCATAACTCGCTTTTACTCACAGTGGTAAACTGCAGGCTTTTGGTCTTCTCACTTGAGAGTAATCCTGCCTGGTAAGAAAAAATTCCGGGGTTCATTACAAAGAGACATTTAGTTGGTAGATAAATGGTTTGTGATGAGTCATGTTTACCATGCCATCAACAACAGCAAAAAGAATCCTAAAGCGAGAGTGTAGGTGCGTGAGTCTTTTTGTATTATTAGTGTTTACCGAGTCCTAATGCATAATTAAGTCCAGATGTGGAACAGTTATGAGTAGCAGTTACTAGCGACAATGACCATTAGTAGGTACCTGATTCATCTCCTAATAAATGAAACATTAAAAGTTTCAGTCTTAATTAAGCCTTAAACCCTTGAATTAATGAATGATTTATCTGTGTGTAATAACGCCTTGTACAATTCATATTTCAGCAAGAGTTTAACGTTGGCAAATATTTGAGAGTTTAATGAAAATCTAAGACAGCGCCGTAGTTTTGTAAAGTAGATACGTAAATGAGTTCCCGACTGCGCTGACTGAAGGGGAGCAGTTGTACGGAGAAAATTGTGTATCGCTAACTTCTGTTATGATTTAACGAACTGAATTCGAGCTCTCTTTCAGCTCAGTTAATTATGACGTTTCTCTTTTCGGAAATCGAATTTGAGCCTGAATGTATCTTGTTATGCAAATATTCGCACTTAATTATACAAATGTGAAGTCTGCAGGCAAATTGTATTTTTGCTTTAGTTTTCTTCCTGACTTTGAAAGAGAATCACTGGGTTCGATGAAGGAAAATATCGCGGGGAAAACTATTAGCATACCTATCTCAGAATTCTCTATAATATTTCGAATGATATGTAGCTAAGGTCTTATATTTTGCACTTGGCCAGCAAAGCAGATGTTTGCCTTAAATCCTCTAAGTGGAAATTTCAGCCCAGCTAAGAACATGGTTTGCGAAGAAAGAGCTTTTGTCATAGAAAGAAATTCAATACTGCATCGTTTCTGGCTTCATGTACTAGGATATTTATATAGGTACCTTTTTATGTCTAATTAGGAGGGAATGTAGTTGGTTATTAGCTCCTGTTAGTGTCAGGTGTTAAAATATTAGTACCTAATTACTATTCGTTAGGAAGAGGACTGTAGAAGTTAGGACGGGTAGTGTAAGTTATTCCTGTTAGAAAATATTACTAACAATAAGTATCTACTACTCCTTCTTACCTGTTTCTTCTTACCTTCTTACCTACCTTTTTGTTAACAGATGCCCCTGTCTGCGCACACGCAACTCCACAAGTGCTCGGTGCGCAGTTAGACGAAGCGCTCAGAGTACGATGTTCTGTCACAGCTAATCCACCAGATGTCACTTTCTTCTGGCAGTTCAATAACAGTGGTGAAAGCCTGGACGTGTCACCGACAAAATTTGGTAAGATTTTTTTTTTGTTTATGAAAGATTTTTGACGTGATAACGTCTATTAAAACGATGAACGCCGGGCGCACGCACGAAAAACCATGACTCATGGTCCCGTTGTCGTTAGCGATAGAGAGGCACGATCGGCTATGATCTTTACTTTAATTTACAGACATTATTTTTTTTACCTTAGATATTAGAATTGGGATATCAGTGGAGTGCATTCTTTTTTAGTTTTTTATAATAATTATTTATTTATTGGTGATACTTATTTTAAGTAAGTCAACATTGTAATATAAAATAAACACAGAATAATTAACAAATTTATTTATTTACGACTCTTGAGCATACTAAAAGTGGTTTCTTGTAAGAATAAGGAGCATGTACCTTTGTAATTAAGTTTAAATAAATAATTTTCACTATATTAGCTATGTTTCACAGTATAAAATAAAAAGAGGATAAATAAATAAATAAAAGGAGCAAAGTATTAACAAGCGAAATTTTACCTACTCAAATAAATGTTAAGCTTGGAGCTAAAATTGAATTCCACCGACCCTACAAGTACGAGACACACGGAGAGTGCCGCTAACTAAGTTCAGAGGTTGTTAATTAAAAATTGCACGTGAGATCGTTAGAAGTTTGTTTGTACTGATATTTTGTGATATTTGTATTCGTGTCCAACAAATACGAATGCAATGAGGAAATTAGAAAAATAAATATGCCTTTTTTATAAATTACTAGCTGTGCCCCGCGGTTTTACCCGCGTGAATGTGTGGAAAAACCAACTACTAAAATATATGATGTTATATAGCATATTATCTCCTTCCTTGATAAATGGACTGCAACTGCAAATGCAACAAAAAAATATTTTTTCAATTCAAACCAGTAGTTCCTGAGATTAGCGCGTTCAACAAAACAAACTCTTCAGCTTTATAATCTTAATATATATAAATTACGTGTCACGTTGTTTGTCCTCGATGGACTCCTAAACTACTGAACAGTTTTTAATCAAATTTGCACACCGTGTGCAGTTTGATCCAACTTGAAAGATAGGATAGCTTACATCTAAAAAAAAAAAACTTTTGACAGAACGAAGTCTGTCCGGGCAGCTAGTATTAGTATATATTATTCTATGCTTAACTACAATCCCACAAAAAAAGTTCAGGCTTCTTAACTTGGATGCTAAAATGTTCAATTTGTACACAACAGCGCTGGCGTCGCAATAAGTACGATATAAACATAGCCGTTGTAGACGGAAATGCGGAGTGAAGTTTGCTGAGTTCAATAAAATTTATCCTAGCGCACCTCAGGGCCACCCGTTAGTTTCTACGGACACTTGTCATACACAGAGATGGCTCTCCTTACCCTCTATACTCCATGACGGAAATGAATGTATTCAGATTTTGTCTGAGGGTAGTCACACTTCTGATATTCTGTGCGGCCTGAGCGTTTGCGCGTAATTATGTGACGGGTGTAAGGTGCGAACACTTTACTGTTATTACAAAAAGTTGTGTGTATATTCCGTTTCCTAAGCGCTCATAACCTAACGCATCACATCGATCACTGTGATCACCCAAGACAATATGGGCCTACTTCGGAGAGCACGTTAAGTAATTGTTAGACCACGTGGAAGATTTTGGTCGGCAAAAGAACTTTTACCACCAACAACTTGGTAATGGTTTTCCTGTAGGCGTCCTCAATTACTAGGAAAAACCTGGTCGTTCTACCTAATAAATCTTTGTCCTGTGTAATTTTTTGCTATTTAGGTTGTGTGGAATAAATTGCTGCTTAGCAACAATGATATTATAATGTAAAAAAGACTTAGCAATAAGACCGCCGATTGTTTTCATATTTTTGTATCTTCTTTTTTGTCAAAATTATTTTATTTTATTTTATGAATCTTTTTGTATATTTGGTACTTAGATATGAGAATAGGTCGTAAAGTATATTTCATACCGCTAGGTGATTAGAGTTCCCAGGGGATCGGGATTTACAGCTAGTAAATATCTATATTTAGATAGATAGCCTTGGCAACAAGCGCTTTAATTTAAATACAGATAAGTGGTTGGTAGCAAACCAACAACCAATGAGCAGCATTCGATAGAATAAACTAAATGTTTTATGAATAAACAAATGTGTTAAAACATAATTTCGTTAATACTGTGTTAAAGCAACAACTTGTCTGGATTGTTATTTTGAACAGTTGTTTGCGTCTGCGTAGGACGTGAATAAATAACCTAAATTGTTAATTAATTTTCATCGGTTCTTTGCCGAGATGAGCTACGATCAACCTACAGACTAAAGGATAATATTATCAAAATTCTTAAACATATTTTAATTAAAAATTCAGAATTTAGTCACAGTTTGTTCAGACTAAACTTTACTAATTAAGTCTGTAATTACGCGTCGCAATTAAAACTGTGGAATTATATGGAAGCGTAAGCGTATTTTGGTTATAAAATTACAATACAAATTCACCTTACATACTAGAAGGTAATTTCTCTCATATTTATTTTATTATTTATTTTTTTCGGACTTATTATTTCTCGACTTATATTTATTTCATTAATTATTTTTCCCTCTCTCTCTCTTCAACCGATAAAGTTTAAAGCATTTTAAATAGTTGATTCTAGACCCAAGATACGAATAGATAACCAGGATTGTAACCAGGCACGTAAACAGCCTAGCCACATCGATAAACATACCTATAGACCCGTGATATGACCTACATCATAGGATGTTAGAATCTTGTTTATTTTTAATCTTAATAATAATAAATAGCTTAAAAATGTTTTAAAATCATTCATTGTACTAAGCTAGAATGCCTTTTATTTAGCCAAAAAAAATCCACAGAATTACAATATAATTCATTACAGATTAGCAACACTTGCTGTCTCTAAATGAAATGAAGAAAACACTTTAGTGCACACGACATAGTTTCTAACTTTGGGCTTTTAATTTTCAAAGTCGCTCATAAAATCTATCATTCCATAAGATCGTGTAGATTACAACAAATACTTCAGAACATTCCATAAGACCTTGTACATACTACATGTTACATAATACTTAACATTAAACAGAACGCGCTGGTGTGTAACATCAAGAAGTCAAACACTGCTTCAAAGTATACTCAAATAGAAAACAACAATAGAACGAACGCAACTCAACTCGTTGGCGTAGTATGAAGCCTCGAACACAAATTGAGTTGGACAGACTTTATGTGCCACGACGATGCGCGATGTCAAGTCTTGAGTAGATTTAAAACGGCTATTTACGTCATCTTTGCATTTGCCTAAATAGCCTAATACTTATCTGACCGAGTTCTCCTATCAAAATCTTTAAGTCTCTCTTCCCTTTTACCCTACTGATCAATAAGGCTGCGTTTTGCTACCACTGTTACATTTGTACACGCGTTTTAATTGTGTAATCCTTTTTGTGGTGTACAATAAAGAATACGTAAATAAAAAAAATACAGTGGAACATAGAACCTCCTCCTTTTTTAAAGTTTCTAGGGAATATAGCCGGCACAGGCCGGAATAGGCCTCCTCAAGAGGAGAGACCCGTGCCCAGTAGTGGGCCATTAATGGGTTGAAGCCATAGCCGGCACATGAAATTATTAGCTAACTAATGTTAAAATGTTCACCAATGTGTAGGGATATCAATAACATTAAACTTTTTGCCAATTCTTTGCCGGACATTAAGTTGAACCCCGTTTAACAGACTCTTCATAAAATAGTTCTCGGTTAATTCTAAACAAACCTACTACCACACTCGAAAATACTCCAGAATACTGAGGCCAATGACCTTCAAGAGAAAGAACCATAGACTAGACCCTTGTTCAGCAAAATTTACCACGAACAACCACGCGGGTGGCTTGGACTCGAAACTTAATTACGACCCTTACCTACTGGCTACTATAAAATAAACTCACAAAATGTTCCGAGTTTCCTCTTACATAGAAAATTTAAACCCAAAATCCACCACACTGGCTAATTACTAACTTAAAACTTTGAAAATATTGAAAAAAAAACTTTAAAAAAATATCGACAATTTAAGCGATCAACAATCCGCAATGGAGCAGCCGCAATGCTCTAGGCTTCAATTTGCCGTTAACTGGTTGAAGCCGCGTTTGAGACTCTCATAGTCTGTATTATATTACACTAAATAAATATTATCTTTCATCGATTTCGAGGGTCAAAGGTTACATTTGAAATTGATTGACATTACTGTACACTGTAAATATAAACCAAAAACGGTAAATAGAACTCATCAACGTGGAGTGAAATCCAGAACGCAACTGAATTTTACCTACACGACCTAGTTATACCCTGAGACACTACAGGTGAGATTTATAAAGCGTACCCTCGAAATAGATTAAAGATAATGTTTACTAATGATAATATGTAATTTTACTATTCATATTATTCACAAATTTTTATCATATTATATGAATATTATATTGTAGACATTCATTAATAATTATAATTTACATTAACTTTAATAACGATTGCTACAGCATTAAGTAGGGTGCGCCTTCTATTCATAATAATGATCTTTATAAATTTTAACAATGTTAAATAGTTATTTTTTAATTAAACTTGCATTTGAAATCAATAATTTACATGTGGAATAGAACTTACTTGCTTTCTGAGATAAATGTGATTCATAAATACACGATAAAAATTCTTCGTATACCTACTTCATTAAATTTCTATCTTATTTTATAATTGTAGTGGAAATAAATTTTAAAATAAAAATACTGATTTATTTTTTTGAATTCACTGTAAAATCACAAACACTGCATCCGACATAAGTAAATAAATTAAGTAAATAAAGATAAGTAAGTAAGAATAGTATATATTTGGCACTGTAACTTTTCTTATGGCTATTTATGATACTTTGTGTTCAGAAAAATAATTGTATTCTCGTGGAATAAGTGACAAAAGATAGAATCATTAGTATGTGAATAGTTTTAAATTGTATTGTGTTTGTGTATTGTGTTTTGTAATAAACTAGTAATAGGTTTTCTAAATCGAGAAAGAAATTCTTAAGTTATAATTTGTTTACTACAGTGTTTTCCGATATAAATATCAAATTCTTTACTTGATAATAGTGAACAACAATTACTTATAATGTACCAAAATACTCTTTTTAAACGTGAAAATAAGAACATTTCCAGAAACAACACAAGGACGGGTTGCTCGTATCGAATCGATCGATTCGTCTTGAACTACAAAGCGGATTCGAGAAAACTGAATCCCTCTGCAAATGTTGACGAGATCTAACGATGATTCGTGAGGCCACTGCTGAGGATTTTCTGAGCCAGTGAACTGGAAGGTTTTGGAACTGTTTCATGACAAGCGACATTCAGCCTCATTGAAAAGATACCTTGTACGAAAGTTTCGACGCCATCATTCATGTTGGTTTCAAAGAAGTTTTCATACAACTTTCATAATATAGTTTTTTAATAAAATGTCTATTGGAGTAAAAATAGATATTTATTTTAATCGTTTCGAATAAGTACAAAGAAGGATAAACGGTGGAAAAGATAACGCGAAGGATTCAGTTAAAGTACATAGTGTGTTCAAAAAATAACGGGAATTTTAAAATTTTGCAGGTGTGGAGAGTCCGACTGTCAATTTTTTTTAATTATGTTGACACTCACACCCCTCAAGTATGATAAAATTTTCAGTTGTATTCGTTGTTTACTTTTTACGTAGATGCCCCTAAGGTTAGACTTGTTATTTTGATCTCGACGATTTTTCGTGAATTTTTGGCCAGAAATAATAATGTAACGGTGCCCTATCCTCCATAGCTTGCCAGACACAGCTCCGTGTGACTTTTTTCTATTTCCAAAAATAAATAGGGCAGTCGTTTGACATTAAAAGCGCATCGCTGAAATAACTAAATGGATATTCCAGAAATCAAGTTTTAAATGTTTTTGGGGGACTGGAAGAAACTAAGTGCATTTAATATCTATTTTAAACGTGACAACACTAATGTAGACAAATAAATACATATTTTTTTCAAAATCCGAAAATTCTCATTAGTTTTTGAACATACCTCGTATGTGATTGTAATTAAAACTATTTACTTACTTGGTTACTTATTTATTTATTATTTATTTGTAATGAAAAAATAAAAATAAATAAAAACCATTATGACGCCTTTGTAGGGCATATTGTACAGAAGATGGGAATTAAAATTATCTAAAGTCAGAAAAGAGACGCCTATGTCCAGCGGTGGACTATAAAACTGTTAGATAAATAGATAGGTAGATTTTATGTCATCTTAATTCATGTTACTTACAGATAAGGTTGTTACACTACACGTATAACGTAATATTGAAGACTCAAACTACATGTAAATGTCAAAAGAATATTAGTTCAGGCTATTTTTAAGAATTGAAGATGTAAGTAATCAATTACCTCTAAATATAATTTATTGCACCCAGGCACGGCCAACGGTAGTACAAGCGAGCTGGTATACAAACCGCAGAGCGAACGTGACTACGGCACGTTGAGCTGTCGAGCGAGCAACACAGTCGGCAGACAATCAGAGGCGTGTGTCTTCCAAATTGTTCCTGCTGGTGAGTCAAATCAAAAATAATCTGTTTAAAGTCTAAGAGAAAGGGCGAGTCGCTTTGTCATTTTTCTTTTTTGGAGTGCCTTTGTTATTTTTATTTTTTAAAACCATTTACCTTACAATGGGTGAATTCACAATGGGTGGTATACATACTATACCTTTATAAGTTTCTAATGATATGTTTAGATATATTTACATAGAAAGGAGAAGATACCACAGACAAGATGTTTCCCTTACTATTACAATTCCTTGAATCCCTTCAGCTTCAAAAAATGAACTACAAAAAAAAGAAAGATTTATTTTTAAAGACACCATTTAAAGGGACAAAACAGGTGTTAAACTAGTTAGCCAATCCCCTCATTTATGGAACCAGAAGTTTGAGTTATAATTTCCACCGGTTGTGTTGAAAACTTCGGTTCGGACGTCGTAAACTTGCGGTAATGTCGCCATGTCTATTATAATACGTCACGATTTGCAAGCTAGAAATATAGCTTTACGGTGCGAACGTATGAGAAAATATGAGTTGGCTGTAGACCTCGCCCCGCAGTGGTTAATAACCTCGCCTTTGCGACGCGAAATTGCTAACTTTCGAGCTGTAAAGGAGCTACTGTAAACCTGAGTGTTTAATAACCTCAAAATTTGATCGAGTACTAAATAATGTAATAGTTATATTTCGTTACGTATGCATGTGTAATTAACACTTAGCTTAAACACATAGATACAATAAAAAGTCGCATATTGATATGTTTTTGGAACGAAGTCCCTTAACGCGGCTTGCGGCAGGATTGAAATGGGAAAAATCGTCTACTGTCTATGGGCTCTATGGCGTAAGAGTGAAGTAACGAAAGGTAGTAAAGTTTTTTTAAACACAAAAAAAAACATGATTACCATTTCCTTATTGAGGCTATAGTTAACAGAAAATCATAACTACAAAAAATATTTTGGTTGGAGCAAGAGTTAGAGTTACTAGTTTCATGTAAAATCTAATATTACATTATATAAAATATATCCAACGACGTAAATTCAACAGAAATTATGAATTGGCTTAGCGAGGTGCAACGCTCGACTCTACCCGCAATGTTTAATTTATCCTGGCACACGTCATATAATAGGTTATCGTCGACCCTATCTCATAACTTAGAGATTTAATAAAGTCCACAGCTTTTATTAACCACTAAATATATACGTATAAACTACATCCTGATTTTTGTTTTGGGAATTAAATCTGAGATTGAACTATTCGTAACCTCCGACATAGTTTAACGTTAACAACCGATAACAACCTGGACTGACGGCTTTTATGCGCCCTCTGAAGTACGGAAACTCAATAAAATTTGGCCACTAGCGGTCATCCATCTATCTACCGACTGCATCCGCTATTACTTGACTCGGTCAATCACTCAGGATCGACACAAACTGCCGAGCTAGGAGCGCTTCAATAAAACAAATGGTTAATTATTAATTGCTAAAACGTAATTATTAAATGGGTTGGATTCGGAAAACTATTGATTGAAATCTTCCCAGAAACTAAACGTAATTATCGGGATATAATAATCCTCTAACCTTCCATCTAACCTTTAATTCGAACTAACTTTCTTCGATCTTCTTTACTCATGGGGTTTGCTAATCAATAAACGAGGCAATGACCTAGGTCCTCGGTGGGAAGTTACCAAGTTTAGTATTTGGATAGTTTAAAGGTCTTCGCATATTACATCAACTTGACGTCAGCTTCTCTATGAGTATGACTTATAGGAAAGCATATATTATCTAATAGTATTATGAGTTTGGAAATATCATAATAAGAGAATCGTTAATCAAGAAATTAATTACTTAATTCGTTTCTTAATATTAATATTCGTAAACCGATGCGGTATAATCTGAATTTTACCAAGGAAAAAATAACAGACTTCAAAATAACTCTAAAACTTCTCATCAGATTTAGCTCAAATTTAAGTGGAACTACATGACAAGCACCAGCTTTCGATTTAAAAAAGAATCATCAAAATTGGTGCACCCAGTCGAAAGTTCTGAGGTAACAAACATAAAAAATACAATCGAATTGAATACCTCCTCCTTTTTTGAAGTCGGTTATAAATAGAACAATTTTATCACAAACCAGTTAGATATTAGACCTCGATCCAGTCGAACCTCGTGCTCGTACATATATGTACATACACGTGTCAACTCCCACTCCATAATTTTGTTACAATTAGTGAGTACAGCTGAGCACTCAATTTTCATTTAAGCGCATGAACAACATGAACAAATACCTTTGTACTCTAAACTTCACACTTGAATATTATGATAATTAAACCTGTTCTGTTGATATATTGCAGAGGGGACAACTTTGTTCAGAAAGAGCAGAGATGTTAAGGGGTGTTTCATTCATTCAAAGGATTCTGAATGTTCAAATAATGCAGTAAATTAAAGCTTCAAAGTGTCTCTTTAAATATTAATAATTTATTTTATTGACGTAACTTTCTACAATATTTCATCAAGTTTATTATGTCTTTAAGACTTCATTTTAATCATACTAATTCTGGTCCCGTCAATAATACCATGAAGATTTACTGTTTATCATATTAAAACTGAATGTACTTAACATGATTTAAAATTGAAGGTCAATATCGATTGGTCAATCAAAGATAATAAAATAAAATAAAAATAACGCTTCACACTCATAGCCCCACACTAGGATTCCCTGTATCGTGGGTGCCATGGACAACACACAACATAGACAAGGACATTCACACCCAGACCGAGAACAGAAATTCAAACTCATCATTGAAATTCCCGCCTCGCTGGGAATCGAACCCAGGACCCTCGGTGCGGCGATCCGGCATGGTAACCATTGCGCCACACTGGTCGTCAATGTAAGTAAATTAAGCCAATGAATTAATTATAATTAATATTGAACAAGTACTATAAAGGCGTAAAAGTGATTCTCAAGGTGAAAATCTATAAGCTGTGCTAAGACTTGATTTTGCTTAGATAATAGTAAAACGAACTACATGACTTACACTTTATTAACACGAAAGATTTAAAAGGTCACAATACATACACAAACAATATACAAAAGGGATACAAAAGGGTGTTATGTTAACAAATGTTAAGGTTGATTTGGACCATTATTTTTGTTCGGATAATTTTAAAACCAAGTACCTACGCTTTATGAGCTTTCTACTGACATAATAAAAATGTAAGTGATCGATGTACAACAGAATATGACTGAAAGATATTGGGAAAATATAAATTTCTTACTAAATGCGTAGGTAAGTAATGCGTACTACACAAGCGAAGGGAGCTCTATTAGTTAATTATTTAATGTCCAATATCGCCAATCTAATCCTATCATATCATATTCCATGAACAATTTTAATATTGTGAGAAAATATGACCTCAACTTATTGTAGTTCGGAAATCTCTCACAGTAACGAACGATTATAGCACACTGTTACGTATTCCCGCACTTAGGTCACGCTTTTCCGTGAGTAAAGTAGCCCTATTTTATTGTGGGGTGCAAATACCTACGCGTGACTTTGTGTTTGGACGGAATCCATCACCCTTCACGCGCTAACTTCACGCTGTGCAATAATAGACCACTTTACGCACCGTATCGTAATGTACTAAGTATTACATTAGCTTATTAAAGCTTTTTTCATTCGACGTAATCATAATACTTCTCGCTTAGTTATAAATATCACTCAGTTTCTATACTGATCTATGGATAGAAATGTTGGTAGTTAATTTGTCATCACGTCACACATGTATCAAAAATTCAAAAGGCTTAAATGAAGTCATGAAAGCCAACCTCAACATGAACGGGCGTATAGATATTTTAATGAAGAATTCAAAGCGGGGATGCCTACTAAGAGCCATTAGGGGGAGTAACGTTGGAAACATGATGGGTGGAAATGGATTTTACGATTACTTTCTTTATACTTTTAAAAGGTATTCGTTTTTTTGGCTTTTACGTAATCTTCTCTCAAGCTTTTATTAGGGCGGGACATACAACTAAAATATTAGATTTACTCGTAAATAAATAAACAGCTTAGTTTTTTTGACGCGCTTTTTTAAAAACGGGGAAAATTTAGAGACATTTTTTTATAGAACTACGTCATGAATGTCATGATAGAGCTACTGAATAAAAATATATGTTTCATTGAACTTCGACATTGGCCTGTTTTCACCTCCAGTATGCACTATGCACTAGTTTGCCTTGGACTTCATTTGGACTTCATTTCATTCCATGGAAAATGGAATGATTATCAAACATAAACTTTACGTAATTAGATGTGTGACCGCATGATAGTAGGTACAATATAAACATGTATCTCTCCAGCAGATTCATCCACCGAAATCGAGGAAAATTCTTTAAGCAGACTTGATAATACCTAAAAGGTCTCTGTTTTATAAATGAACATGTACTTTACTTTTAATTATAATATTATACTAAGTACTTGCTTAAGGTTTATTCCATTTATTTGTATGATTGCTTGAAGCGAACGTTGACTCACGCGTAAGTTACACGTAAAGTTCAATTAATTAAACCGACACTCTCATAATAACCAGACAAATATCAACCACTCCAAATTATGAGCCAAAATTTGCTACGGAATTAATTTAACAGCTGCTTTCCTGCTCTGCTTCCGCGAAATGTTTAATGATTTTTGCTTACGTAAAACAGTGATACCTAGAAATTTTATCACTTGGTCTAATTTAAGGCGAGCGTATTCGACCGTTGTAGGCATTTTGTTCACTGCCCTTTACCCCGCTCCCCTGAGTGTAAACTCGACCGCCACGCCGTGAGCCGGCCGCGCGCGGCTGTGAGGTTAATGACCCCGTGCGTAGCTGTAGATCCTACATAGCCTAGTTGGTAGTGGACCTGCCTGCGAACTGCGAAGCGAGGGGTTTCGGGTTCGATTTCCGGCCGGGGCAAATATTTATGTAACAGAAAAATATTTGTACTCGTGTCATGGCTGTTATTGTGATGTGTTATATGTGTAGTACATGCCACCCGCGACACAGGTAAATACTTGTAACCTACTGCGGGGGTATGAGTGTGGAAGGGTTTTATTATTATTATTATTATTATTATTATTATTATTATTATTATTAGTAACTGCTCTGAGTTGGGGTGTAAGTATACTTTATTTTGATTTATTCATTGGAATTTTAGGTGTAATAAAATAAGAGTAATGATAATTTTAGCTTATCCAGTGGAGACTAGAGGTGAGTGGAGACTGACTTGAAATTTTATGATACGAAACTGTCCAATGGAGACTAGAGGTGAGTGGAGACTGACTTGACATTTTATGATACGAAACTGTCCAGTGGAGACTAGAGGTGAGTGGAGACTGACTTGAAATTTTATGATACGAAACTGTCCAGTGGAGACTAGAGGTGAGTGGAGACTGACTTGAAATTTTATGATACGAAACTGGCCAGTGGAGACTAGAGGTGAGTGGAGACTGACTTGAAATTTTATGATACGAAACTGTCCAGTGGAGACTAGAGGTGAGTGGAGACTGACTTGAAATTTTATGATACGAAACTGTCCAGTGGAGACTAGAGGTGAGTGGAGACTGACTTGAAATTTTATGAAACGAAACTGTCCAGTGGAGACTAGAGGTGAGTGGAGACTGACTTGAAATTTTATGAAACGAAACTGTCCAGTGGAGACTAGAGTTGAGTGGAGACTGACTTGAAATTTTATGAAATGAAACTGTCCAGTGGAGACTAGAGGTGAGTGCAGACTGACTTGAAATTTTATGAAACGAAACTGTCCAGTGGAGACTAGAGGTGAGTGTAGACTGACTTGAAATTTTATGAAACGAAACTGTCCAGTGGAGACTAGAGTTGAGTGGAGACTGACTTGAAATTTTATGAAACGAAACTGTCCAGTGGAGACTAGAGGTGAGTGCAGACTGACTTGAAATTTTATGAAACGAAACTGTCCAGTGGAGACTAAAGGTGAGTGGATAACAAATAAGTAGGTACTTACATACAAAATTGACTAATATCATCTAAATACTAACAAAAAATAACCAACTTCAAAATAACTCGAAAACTACTTGTCAAATCTCCCTCAAATTTATGTGGAACCACATGATACGCACCAGCTTTCTATCAAAAAAAGAATCATCAAAATCGGTTCACCTACAAATAAGTAGGTACTTACATACAAAATTGACTAATATCATCTAAATACTAACAAAAAGTAACCAACTTCAAAATCGAAACGAGCTTTTTTTTCAAAATGGCGGACTTGTAGGTATGCCAGGTTCCGTACAAAAATCTTCAAAC
This sequence comes from Thymelicus sylvestris, assembly GCA_911387775.1. Classification (NCBI taxonomy): domain Eukaryota; kingdom Metazoa; phylum Arthropoda; class Insecta; order Lepidoptera; family Hesperiidae; genus Thymelicus; species Thymelicus sylvestris. The sequence goes on along the minus strand of OU426905.1, from coordinate 9,483,146 downwards.
CCTTTGGATAAGATATTTTACAAGTATGTTGAGAATGATAAAAAGTATAAGAATAATTTAAAATAAAATACCTAAAGATACGTAAAAAATAATAAAAACAAAAAAATTAAAATGTGTGCCATTCACACATTTTAGAACTTAGAAGTGAAACCTTCAAAAATTTTGTTTTCAAGATAATGAGACGAATGTAAAATTTCGGGAAGATGATAATTGTAGGTTTTACTATTCCACTCCACTCCACTCCACTCCACTCCACAAATTTTGACTTTTGACTTTTTTGCCTTTTTTGACTTTAGACTTTAGACTTTTTTGACTTTTTTTGACGTTTTTGACTTGACTGTTGACTTTTGACTTTTTTGACTTTTTTGACTTTTTTGACTTTTTTGACTTTGACTTTTCTTACTTTTTTCACTTTGACTTTTTTGACTTTTTTGACTTTTGACTTTTTTGACTTTTTTGACTTTTTTGACTTGACTTTTTTTACTTTTTTGACTTGACTTTTTTGACTTTTGACTTTTGACTTTTGACTTTTGACTTTTTTGACTTTTTTGAATTTTGACTTTGACTTTGACTTTTTTGGCTTTTTTGACTTTTTTGACTTTTGACTTTTTTGACTTTTGACTTTTTTTGACTTTTTTGACTTTTGACTTTTGACTTTTGACTTTTTTGAATTTTGACCTTTTTGACTTTTGACTTGACTTTTTTGACTTTTTTGACTTTTTTTACTTTTTTGACTTTAGACTTTTGACTTTTGACTTTTGACTTTTTTGACTTTTTTGACTTTTTTGACTTTTGACTTTTTTGACTTTGACTTTTTTGACTTTTGACTTTTTTGACTTTTGACTTTTTTGAATTTTGACTTTTTTGACTTTTTTGACTTTTTTGACTTTGACTTTTTTGACTTTGACTTTTTTGACTTTTTTGACTTGACTTTTATGACTTTTTTGACTTTTGACTTTTTTGACTTTGACTTTTTTGACTTTTGACTTTTTTGACTTTTGACTTTTGACTTTTTTGAATTTTGACTTTTTTGACTTTTTTGACTTTTTGACTTTGACTTTTTTGACTTTTTTGACTTGACTTTTATGACTTTTGACTTTTGACTTTTGACTTTTTTGAATTTTGACTTTTTTGACTTTTGACTTTTTTGACTTTAGACTTTTGACTTTTGACTTTTTTGAATTTTGACTTTTTTGACTTTTGACTTTTTTGACTTTGACTTTTTTTACTTTTTTGACTTGACTTATTTGACTTTTGACTTTTTTGACTTTTTTGACTTTAGACTTTTGACTTTTGACTTTTGACTTTTGACTTTTTTGACTTTTTTGACTTTTGACTTTTTTGACTTTGACTTTTTTGACTTTTGACTTTTTTGACTTTTGACTTTTGACTTTTTTGAATTTTGACTTTTTTGACTTTTTTGACTTTTTTGACTTTGACTTTTTTGACTTTTTTGACTTGACTTTTATGACTTTTTTGACTTTTGACTTTTTTGACTTTGACTTTTTTGACTTTTGACTTTTTTGACTTTTGACTTTTGACTTTTTTGAATTTTGACTTTTTTGACTTTTTGACTTTGACTTTTTTGACTTTTTTGACTTGACTTTTATGACTTTTTTGACTTTTGACTTTTGACTTTTGACTTTTTTGAATTTTGACTTTTTTGACTTTTTTGACTTTTGACTTTTTTGACTTTAGACTTTTGACTTTTGACTTTTTTGAATTTTGACTTTTTTGACTTTTGACTTTTTTGACTTTGACTTTTTTTACTTTTTTGACTTGACTTATTTGACTTTTGACTTTTTTGACTTTTTTGACTTTTTTGACTTTTTTGACTTGACTTTTATGACTTTTTTGACTTTTGACTTTTGACTTTTTTGAATTTTGACTTTTTTGACTTTTTTGACTTTTGACTTTTTTGACTTTTGACTTTTGACTTTTGACTTGTTTGAATTTTGACTTTTTTGACTTTTTTGACTTTGACTTTTTTGACTTGACTTTTTTGACTTTTTTGACTTTTGACTTTTGACTTTTGACTTTTTTGACTTTTTTGACTTTTTTGAATTTCGACTTTTGACTTTTTTGACTTTTTTGACATTTTTGACTTTCGACTTTTTTGACTTTTGACTTCAAGAAGTTTTCACTTCAATAATCATTTTTTCAAAACAATTTTCCATTTATTTCATAACGCGCCTAAATAAGGTATAACTTCAAAAAAGAAAACTGTCTCTCAAGCTCCCAGCCGTCACGACGAGTCGTTTGGCGACTGACACATGCTCAAGGGTGGTAGCTATCCATGCGAACCCCATGGAGAAATAATAATAGTAATAATGGTATTAAATTTAAAATCAATATTACCAATATAATCCCTCGAGGGGCCCTACCACCAGCGGGCCGGATTTAGTCGCCTTTTACGACACCCATCCGGCTTGGGATAGTATTAGATAATAATTGTGTAATTAGCACTTGACTTATACCAATACCCAAATACTATAATAGTAACTAAAGTATAAAAACGAAAAAATTTTATTATTTCAAATTACAGCAGTGTGGATACTTTGGACAGTACCTAATACGTAATATAAGTTCAGAAGGCGCGCGCGCCAAATTCGAAATTAAAATTAGTGTCGGAAATTCGACAACGTGCGGCTGCGATGCCGATTAGCACAGGTCCTACCTCGAAGGCGACTGGCGCGAGAGTAAAATTGAGTAAATTAACGCGTCGGGCGTTTCGTTGCTCGTGGAAAGGGAAAAAATAGAAATTGAAAGGGAAGTTTTTCAAAATTTCAAATTATGATCAGAAAGAAATATTGGTATCTATAGGACCTATACTGTGGTATATTTTTTATTATCTGGAAGCGATTAAAACGCGAATAAAACGCCATTTTTATGCCAGATTAGACCCCACTTTGTGATTTATTTCTATCCAATGAAATAATTGCTATCGTGTATCAAGTATGAGGGAACGAAAGAACAAAGACTGTAAAATAACATATATTTTTTTTAGAATTGTATTATGTACCATTTATGAACAAAACACCTTCAAAAATACCATTTCTTGGGATAATATCGCCTTAAAATCCATCACTAATTTTATTGAGGCGTGTATTTAGATTTATGTAGGTTCTACACGTTCTACGTAGGTAGATGAGCTATTTGTAATTATGAAATAGCTACATTCGTAGTGTGTATTTCACCTGATAAATATTGGTTATTTGATTCAAAATTAAAGCGCTCAACCGGACCGTGATTTACATTGACGGCAATTTACAGAATATATTTTCGTTTAATACATGATTAATATTTCACACGACTTATCAATACTTAAAAATTGTTAATGGCTTGCTTGCTGAGGATTTTTCTGGGTTATATTATTATTCCTAGTTCAAATTTTTAGCCATATTGGGGTAGCTCAGAATGCTGACCACAACCCCATGCCGGCATACTAGGGTGTCGTAAGAGAGGATAGAAGCCGGCCCGCTTGGCAGTAAGACTTCACATGAAATATGAGTATAAATATTATTATTAAATCATTAATATTATTACTGGTATTTCGTCTTTCCATGAAGCCTGACCCGCTAATACCCTCTTGCTGAAGTCAGCCGTCAAACGACTGTAGCGATGTTCAAGGTTGTTATATGGGGTGTTATAAGTTATACGTGTCTGTGTATCTGTCTGGAGCATCATAGCTCCTAACTGAACGAATGGACCGATTATCATGAGGTTTCTTTTTGTCTCAAAGCTTATGTAATCGAAATAATTCTTAGCTATGTTAGGAGTAAATAAATCGAAGGCTTTTTTAAATTCCAAAATGTAGTGTACATAGTTATTTTATAGAATGTTGTTTTAGCTCGACCAGCTGCGCCACGGAATTGTTCGCTCCAAGCCGGTACGAACGGGTCTGAAGGATCTTCTAACTGGCTGGTCGTCCGATGCGTTGCCGGCTACGACGGCGGCCTACCACAGACGTTTCTATTGGAAGCCCTCGATCCTATCACAAGCAAGACTAGATACAACGGCAGTGTTGGTGAAACTGGTTTGTAAACTTTCCCCCTTAAATATTCATAAAAACAATCAAAGTTATTACTAATGAAGTGTTTTGTTTCTTTCACTCTTATGAAAAATGATAAAGTAAAACATATTTATTATAACAGTGCAAATAGTGCAATAGCTAGAATAGGTTTATTATGCGTTTATAAATAAGGCCATTTGTCTTAAATGCATTTTATTATTTTGTAATAGATCATGGTATCGTTATAGAACCAACATTTAAATATAACAGTATGGGCAATTATGGACTTGTAATGTACATACATGACGCGGTCCAGCGGCGTTTTAAATGCGACGGCACTGAAGTCTTCTATGTTATTTAGTACCTACAGTACAACCTAATCGCGTCCCGTCACCTTTTCTCGTCGTCCTTCCACTGTGTCTTGAAACTATGGGTATTTTATATGATGTAAAAGTGAATACATTTCATTCAACTATCAAACATCAGTAAAAATACACTGAAAAATGAAATGACTGAGTATATGCCTGTATTTTTTTATGCTAATAACCGACAAACGAGCTGAAAATCCATCTGATGGTAAGTGGCTATCGTCGCCCATGGACATCAGTGTCACCAAAGGCCAGCCAAGAAAGAAGAAGAAAAAAAAGGAAGTATTCACACTTCAAATGTATAATGCTCCTTATGTGTAATTTTTTTGCAGACGGCCTGGCAACGTTCAAATTAGACTTGTCGCAACTATCCTCAGGCAGCGTAGAGGGCGCCACTTTTAATTTGCTCATCTATGCGAGAAATCTCAAAGGAGAGTCAGACAAGACGCTTCTAGAGAACATCGCATTCAACGATGCCGCACGGAGGACAGGTACTCAAGGATAGTATAATAATAATAAAGTGCAGTTCCAAGTTCGTATAAATTCTGCAGCAATTTTCTATATTAATCTGGACGGTATTTCAATTTAAATTTACTTTTTACTTCATACCCTTGCCATTCACGTTCTTAGCAAAAAAATTAAAATTCTTCAAAATATTCTCTTATTTATCTGTCTCTCTTAAATGTGTAGTAAGTGTAATATCTCATTATTAATGTCCTTAAATAGTGCCGATTTTTTAGGGTTCCGAAGTAAAATCGGAACCCTTATAGTTTCGTCATGTCCTCAAATAAAACTTTAAAGGGTTAAAAAGTTCGTTAAATATTATTTCTTCTTACTTTAAATTACGAGTTAGTTTTACTTAGAGCTTCTTTTCCTAACAGATGGTAAAAGCGCAATGGGTGGGATAACCCTAGGCGTGGTTGTAGCTGCGACGTTAGGGATAACACTCGCTGCCATCGGAATAGGGTTAGCAGCGATGTGCGCGAGAAGGAGACGAGCTCACCCCCCTCACAAACACCCTCCGGGAGACATGCTGGAGTTGAGTGACGGCTGCAGGAGATACGTTGTCGCTTACACTATCAAGCCATCGCCGGATCTGAAGACGCCAGATCCCCAGCCGGATATATTGAATCCTGCAGGTAGGTTGGATATATCGTGTTTAGGAACAAGACATGTAGTCTTAAAATTATATTAGTATTTTATGCTGTACACAAAAAAGATTAAAGATAATATCTTTTTATTTCTCTGTGATCTTCACCGCATGTTTGTAGACAAATTGTCTTGATGGTTTACTGCCCTAATCTTCAACAATATCAGTCAATTTATTATATAGGGAATCCTAGTGTGGCAGCTAGTGCACTGAAACTGTGTGTAATGATGGTTGCTGAATAAATCATTTTTCATTTTTTTCATTTTTCATTTTGTTTTACTTTTTCCATACCATTACTATCCAATTGTATTATGTAGTTACCGTCATCCATGGACATTAGTAACGCCAAAGGCTTTTTACGTTACCGGCCAGAAAAAGCGAGGAACTGCATGAATAGCTTTAAAACAATAACATAATTAAAATTAAAACCTTTGTACTGCTTTTAAAAATGCATCCTTGCCGTTACAAATTTAACATTAAACATTTAATATTATTAGGGTCAATATAAAGTAACAAAATATAAAGTAATACGAATTACGTAGAACGGGTCTCTAGTTAATTATTATTACATAATACAATTGAAACACGCTCGATAGACACTTTAGTCTAAACTTTCATTTAAAAGATCTGCTCCGCGTCGAAATGATCCCCGTTCTTTGGCGAATCTTTCTCTCAACGTTCCCACGGAGTTAATAAAATACTCGAGCAACGCAAAGTAAAAACAAACGTAAAAAGCAAAATGGCATCCTCGGTTTACATTACAGCGGCTGTTTTCCTTTTTTCATTGCCTTCCGCATTATCACACTGGCTCCGTAACGTCTTTGTTGGAAACGGAAAGAAATCAAAAGGTATTTTTCCGTTTCACATGGTTAATTAAATAATTGCTCGGTTATGCGGACCGCACCGCATGAATGCATTATAAACTTTGTGGTTTAAGTTCTTTTGTCATAGAAAGTGTCTAAAGTGTGGATAAGAAGGAAAGTCATACGTAATTGAGCATTTAATATGCTGACCACGTAAAGTCTTTGTTCTGATTCATTAGGTTTAAATAAAATATTGCTGGCGTTTGCAGACAGCACCGACTATCAAACGCCTGAAAGATAAATATAATATATCTTTTACAAATACAAATGAGTGTAACACTAATCCAATATGTTTTTGTCTGATAGATGGTGACAACCAGAATATTCCTCCAACATGTGTAGAAGCTGAGGAGTGGCCCAGTAGAAAGGATGTTAGAGGTAACAGTATAGTTCCGAACAGTTCTGCAGTACCTTTTGTATGTACCTACACAGCTCACAAACGAGAAATGGTAAGTGGTCGTTTTGACTCATGGATATTAGGTATCGATTCATTCCCAGACAAGAAAGAAAAGAGAACGAGAAAAGAACGAAAGAACTGGCTCTTAAACCAAAGCTTTATTTCCACTATAGTGAATCAAATTGCTTGTATGTATCGATTCACTTAGTTGATACTGATAATTAACTTCTAATGGGATTGTTTTTTAAAGGAACCTGGGGTAAAACAGGAGCAGTGTTCTCGGCAGAAGACTTGGCCCTACTGGATTCCGCTGGGCGACCACAACAGGTACCATGCATATGACAGCCCTTGTTTAACGTTTCTTTCCATTTCATGATTTAGTGAACGTCCTAAGTAAGCATCTTACCCTTTTTCGCTGGACAATGACTTTATGCATTGAGCTGTTTTAGATAAGATTGTTTGTTTCACCAGATTTATTATTCTAAATATCCCACTAAGTTTTTCCATTAATCATAGTTTTGTTACTACTTACTACCGATACGCCTGGAAGTAACGCATTAATTGTCGTTAATTTCAGATCTAATCTATCTGCAAACAATCTACAGATCTGACAAATAACCTGGTATTTGCCACAAATAATTTATTTTGGTATATTTACTTTGATTTGGGTTAAAAAGCGTTTTCCTCCTGCGACACATGTCAAGCCTTTTAACTGTTACATATACCTACTTGTACATATACGTGTAAGGAATAAATATGCAATTCAAGCAGCTGATTTTCACCAATTTTGACCAATATCTGTTGCAGTTACAGTTCGTTACAAAGTTTTGTAAAGTCAACTCCAGATGTTTTAGCATTGTACCCAATAATTTTATTTTTCAAGCTCACGCCTGGAAGTGACATGGCGCCCAGCAGTAGACAAGACGTCATCAACGACAACATGTCGCAACAAGTTCAAACAAACTTTAGATCTAACTTTATAGTATCAAACAGTCCGACTTTAGGTAGTCCAAACTTCGTGTGTCCTAATGGTAACGTAGGATCCCCTTTTGGGAGTCAGTCTTTGACTCTTACTGGACCTACCTTGAGTTCGGGAAGCCTAGCCACTTCCACTTTGCACAGGAAAGGGAAGACCAATGTTAGGAGAAGAGAACATGTTCTAGCGGAAAATCTGCCAGGCCCCGAGAGCTGCGTGTGAAATAATACCTACTAGTTCACATGCATTATAGCTCGCTTAGCAATGGGTATGTTAGAATATAATCTCTGTTACAGTTTGCATATTAAAGAGTTATGGCAAAATATCCGTAGGCTTTAATTGTGCCAGTGTTTGTACAAAATACTATCTCTTATTACATTATTAGATACCAGTCTTTACATTTAAATTTCGCAACGTCTAATTAGATGAAAAATGTTTTGTATTTTTAATTACTGAATTAAATGTTTTTCTAAATTTTTTTTATTAAATGTTTCCTTTGTCTGAAAAGGCAAGTTTTCCTTCACAGAAGCTAGGTTCATTTTCTTATTGCTCTTTATTATATTATCTGATTTTAAGTAAAGACAAAGAAAGCGTACTTTTTATGATATTCTTTCTAAATGCATATTTCTAAGCGAGCAATAATTGCATAATTTTATTAATAGGCAATATAATTTGTTTGTATATAGTTTTGTTTTATCTAATCATTTTATTAATGGTATATTTCGAATAAATGCGAAATGGGCATTATACATACATGGGAAGAACTAAATTTTACCAAATGTGTTAGTTCATAATCAGGTGATTGATATCAACTGGCATTTAGATTAATTAATGGATTCGCTCACATAAATTGACGCATTCATATCCAAAATATTCATGAATCCACAATCCAATTTCAATAAACAATTTTGGTTTTAAACTCACACTATGAATGCTTTTAGCAAAGCCTTTGTGCGATAGTCTACGGAATGGTAAGTCTCTAAAAGTTAAGGGAGTCATGAATCCGATTCGTTACCTACTGTTCCAATTTAACGTTTAATTCTACTTATTCCAAATGTCGTTTAAAGTTCCATACATACGTAACGTGGACGGGACGGGGACGGGACGTGGACGGGGCATAAATATACGTGCGTGCCCCGTTCCCGTCGCGTGCCTGCCTCCGTGGCGTATGCGCTATCGTTATTGTTTTCTATGAAACGATGTTCTCTCGTCTCGTCCCGTCCCCGTCCCGTCCACGTTATGTATACATTGACCTTTAGTCGATGACTTACAGTTGTCATTCTATGGAGAATGTAAAGAGTTGACATTTGAATCTATTAAAAACACTACTTTTAACCTACAGACACCGAATCTACTAATGAATATTTTTGGTCTCAATTCTGTTTCAAATAAAAGGAAGTTCAATACCTTTGTTTTTTAGTTTTATTTAACTACGAGTCTACGACCACATATTTACAGGATATTACCATTTTTAAAGACTGTAATTATTGTACAGAATAATCTTAGTACTAACATTCTTAATTAACTGTAGGTATATTTTATAATGTTAAATATTTATGTTTATTATTTTCGTTGTGAGGAAAATCCACATTCTAATATTATATTGATGTATTACGTATTTATTTATTATTATAAATAAATAATAAATAAACGCTTACACACTCACACCCCCGCAGTAGGTTTCTACCTGTGTCGCGGGTGGCATGTAACACATGAAAATAACACCCATGACCCAAGTACAAATGTTTATCTGTCACATAAATATCTGCCCCGGCCGGGAATCGAACCCGGGACCCCTCGCTTCGCAGGCAGGATCGCTACCAACTAGGCTACAGGGTCGACCTGGGTATTGATGACAACGGATTTACAAAATATTTTAACACATTGTGTATTTTCCTCTTAAAAAGTATCTATTAATGAGAAATACTAATGTATTTAAAAGGATTTATGCTTGTAGATTTTCCAATTACTTTAAATTTAATCGGTTGTGTGATTGTACATATTTAGGTACTAATCTGTATAGGTAGATATAGTCGATATCTGAAGGCTTTCGTTGTGAATTTCCTATGTACATATTTGTTACCTAATAAGTAGTGCCATTTTGTAATGATAACGAATGCCTAAATGTTTTTGGGTTTTGTGTTAATTCTATGGAATAGAGTATATTATAAACTTTTATTTAAAATAGAGCACTGTACTACGAGTTCTATTGTTTATTCTGACTACAATTTTGAATGGAGCTGTTTTTGTTCAATTAAAACTAAAGCAAATTCAAGAGTATTATTTTAATAATTTTAAATGAAAATAAGTATGACTTTGGATGCCAATCTCTGTCAAAAAGTTTGACTAGTGACTATTAAAGAGATTTCACACAATCCGATACGATATCGTTAGTGTTCATTATTAAATTATTAGTTATAAAAAATCTAAATTTCTATAAAATCCCTTTAAAGTTACTTTGTTTCCATAAATCTCGATATTTTTCAAATGATATCATAAAAAGTAACGCGATTTTTCAGAGCCCATACGGCATACACTATCGCCAATATTTTCTCCATCATAAGCTTTGATGTAGCGGTTCTGCTGCTCTTTTATATTAATATTATCATATAGGTCTTCCGACAGAAATGGACTTTGCGAGTCAGAACATCTTTTTACAAGAGGACATTATGTGCTCCGACACACACTTCACAAGCACATCCTAACTACCATACCCTAAAATTTGATATCGGATCGAAATCAGAATACAATAAAGATATCGTATCGTATAATGTAAGGACTCTTCATAATAAAAATATGAAACGTATGTTTATTTTTAAATGCTTAGCTAATTTATTTTATCATTAAACATCATGGTGAAAAAAATATGTATTTATTTCTAAATCATAGGGTTGCTATTGTGGTATTATTTTGTGAAACTTCTCTATCGACTTCGGGGAGACGAATAAAAAAATGATGTTTTCGTGAAATGTTTTACTGTACTGTATATTTATATCACATCAACAATAAAGTTAGGTAAATGAAAATAAAATGTATAGAATAAAAAACAGCCTTAATTTTTTTTTAAACTACATGTACTTAGTAGGTATACAAGTTTCACTTAATATCTACGTGTGTACACTAATACGAACACACTATTTTCATTTGTTATTGTATATGTACCTCTCTGACTCGGTTGCAATAGAAAATGTAATTTAATTGGTGTGAAACGTAGTTTTCAGTGACTATTTCTGCAGTTCGCTCCTTTGTGATTTTATATTTATTATTAATAAGTTATTAATAAAAAGTTTATACAAATATGTGTTTTATTGTAAATCACCCAAAGAAACCGAAGAACTTGTAATAAGATAGGCCAGCTAATAATAATATTTTCACATCCTTTCCATGCACATAAACAGAAATTCTAGAAAATATAGAACCATAAATAACATCACTAACAACACAATATTCGTTGTTGTATTTACGAAAGCCGTCACTACTCAACTCTAAATAATTATACTAAATTGATTTGTGTATCGAAGTTATTTAATCTATGCCCAATACTTAATTATAACATACTTAGTTTAAATAAGAAATGCATAATTATAACAATCTTCAAACGACTTTACAGCAACGATTTTGCAACTGTAGCTTTATTCTAAGGTTTTCTGTGGCGACAAAATATCAGAACCAACGGTATACCCAACAAATACCTACCTACCAAAATTCTCCATTATAAAGAAAATTATGCAGGAAATTAGGAGCCGCGATAGAACGAACGGATAAGGGTAAAGACGATCTTATCAAAGTATTTTATTTAAAAAAAAAAATGTTCGCCGACTGAACAATATTAACCCTGCACTAGCGAGCTTCTCTAATATTGACGCAGGGCTTACAAATAGCTTTCTTGTTTGAACAAGACAGTTTGCTAGACAACAAATAATTATATGAAAAAATACTGAAAATTTAGCTTAGTTCTAATTTCTAATACCGTAACTTTTATTATAATTGATTTAAATATGGTAATTCAGTAATTAATATTTTTAACAGTGCAGAGACCCTTAGTGCAAGAAATCTTTAATTTGACGTGGGTATACATATTAATCTTGTGTAGGTACCTATATAGTGATAGTGATATAAATAAATAAAAATCACTTCCCCTTCATGTAAAGAGGTAATGTTTTTTTTATATTCTCATAGTACTGTTAAAAATATTTAAAAAAATATGTAATGGGTTTGCAAAGACATTTTGCGGCTTATGATATTAAACCTTAAAATGCTAATTTTGGTTTGAGTCAACTGTGCTCCTTCTAACCAATTATAACATACATACATATAGTTAGAGTTAAACATGTGAAAAAAAAACACGGAAATAGTTTATAATATTAATTTAAAAGGAAAACTATCTTATCGGCAACTTAGGGTTAGGTTAGGAGTGACTAGTTCCACAACTATGGGAGCCTACGTTACTTAAATTCTACCTCAGTATCTGTTTCTAGAGAATCAAAATTTCACAAACGTTGTCCACATAGTGTTAATTCAATTCAAGTCGCTTTACTAAGCAAAAATACATGAAATCATATTAGCATACCGATTTATGTTTAAATTATAAAACAGTTGACAACATACAAAACACAAAAACACAACATACAAAGATACAACATACAACACACGCACTCAGACTGAAAACATAAAATCAAAATCGTCATCAAAATATCTGCTTTGCTGGGATTCGAACCCGGTCCGGCATGGTAACCATTACACGACACAGGTTGCGTGCGAAGTATTAATAAGTATGTATTTCCATAACTTACCTTTGCCTTTATACAAACCATATCATACGGTCAGTCGATAGTATCGCACAAATACCACACAATAATCCCCAACTAAATACTGTTTACTGCCGATGAAGTTTATATCTAGGTACTGCTTATAGATCATGTCACAGATGAACTACTCGAATAGCTAAGACCCATTAATGTCCCACTATTGAGTATACAGGGTGGATTTTTGAGACGGGTCAGTAAGGGCAGGTACCTTAACCGTTATAGTTACAGGAAAACGTTCCTAGGAGACTATCCATAACTTTTTAAGATATTCTGAACTGCATTCACAGATTTTTGAAAAAATGTACGGTCAGCGAAAAAAGTGCTAAAATCCAAAAAAAAATATTTTTATGCCTATCGATCCTACTTCGTATGGGGATCAAAATACTCTATGGGACCATTTAAGGTATGAGTACTAGAAATGTCAGAAAACGCTAAAAACATTTTCCATACATTTTGTACTGAAAAACGATAAATCAACTCGAAATATTCTTTATCGCCAAACAATCCTATTTCTTACTGCGATTAAAATATTTTTTAAGGCCTATTGAAATTTAAATACAAAAACTACGGTAAGACACAACATATCACACAAACTTAAAAATAGGTTATCTATTGTTCAAAATGACCGCCGTTTTCACGAATACATAAGTTCACTCGTTTTTGTACTGAGCAAGTAGCGGCTGAAAGTTTTCTTTGATGGATATTATTTAAAATCCTCGTTAATGCCTCTTTCAGCTCCGGAACACTGTCGTACTTTCTTTGGTAGACTTAATTTTTTAGGTGGCCCCACAAACAAAAATCGAGAAGCGTTAGATCGGGGCTGCAAGAGGTGCTGTTAGGGGAACACATGGTCCAATTAAGTGGCCACCTTGCAGCCCCTATCTAACGCCTCTCGAGTTTTTTTTTCGTGGGGCCACCTAAAAATGAAGTCTACAAAAGAAAGGACGGCAGTGTTCAAGAGCTGAAAGAGGCATTAACGAGGATTTTAAATAAAATCCATCAAAGAAAACTTTCCGCTGCTACTTGCTCAGTACAAAAACGAGTGAACTTATGTATTCGTGAAAACGGCGGTCATTTTGAACAATAGATAACCTATTTTTAAGTTTGTGTGATATCTTAAAAAGTTATGGATAGTCTCCTAGGAACGTTTTCCTGTAACTATAACGGTTAAGGTACCTGCCCTTACTGACCCGTCTCAAAAATCCACCCTGTATATAAGTATAGCATCCCACTAGGAGGCCTAGTGCATACTCCAACACACTGCTCCAGTCCAATTTTTTTTTTTATGGAAATAGCCGGCAAACGAGCTAACGATCCACGTGATGGTAAGTGGCTATCATCGCCCATGGACATCACAGCAACACCAACGGCATCACTGATCCGTTGCCGGCCAAGAAAGAGAGAAGAAAAATAAAGAAAGAACAGGCTCTCAAGCCAATGGCAAGTCCAAGTGGTAAGCCAAGTAGAATGGTTCTAAGAAAATTAGTGTATTTTTTAATAGGTACCTTGATAACCTAGGTATGAAACAACATGATTAATTGTTTAACATCAATCATATAAAAACAGTACCTATGTGTTCTTCTAAAGTATGCATGAGTTTTAATCTAATAGCTAGTATAAAATTCTCGTGTCACGCTTTTTTGAAGTTGAACTCCTCCGAAACGGCTCGACCGATTTTCGTGAATCTTTGCGTGCATATCGGCTGGGGTGGAGAATCGGACAACATCTATTTTTCATCCCCCTACCCCTAAAAAATATTTGGTAGAACAACGTTCGCCGAGTCCGCTAGTAATTACATAAGTATTAAGTGATACCTGACGCTTATAGTCACAAGGAAAACATTGGTACGTATTTAGATTATTATCATCTGACGCCGTAGCCTGGTGGCTTACCTACTCGTCAGTCTTATGCAAGTTAACGGATTAGACTCTATATGATAAGAAATGAAAAAGACTTCGCCTGAGCGGTGGTGTAAGAACTTCCAACAAGTAGTCTGATCACTAATTCCAATTTGTTCTCCTTCGCACTGAAGCAACAAGGTAGGTACGCTAGAACCAGTAAATTTCGAATTATTTTCCTCTGCAGTGGGTGATAATAGATTTATGTCCATGGTGCATCAGGAGTCAGATTCTAATCTTAATGAAATCAAACAACTGATGGAACAATTTAAATATAATATTTTTCCAACATGTTACATAATTTAAATATTTTACATTTGAAGCAGATTCTATCAGAGATGCTGATTGAAGGAAAAGAAAAGTTAAGCCCGTTGGCCACAACTTATTCCATTTTATTGTATTTTTGTACGCTGTGATTAAACTTAGGCTTAAAATAAACTTAAAATAAAGCTACAAATACATAGTTAAGGCCTTAAACAAATCAAAAATAAATGTATCTTAGAATTTTTGATCATAAAGTCCCAAGACCCAAACTATTAGATACAGTAGAGTTATAAATAGTTTCAACAGACACCCATTCAGAGAATTTCAATTTAGTTACCAGAGCTTCCACCACTGGGTTGCATAGGTGTTTGAACAGGGCCTCTTTGTCCTCGAACTTACAGGAGAACTAAGTTAGACTTAGCACTTCTCTCAAACATTGTTTAAGCACGATTAGGTGCCGTCTATCATGATACAATTTTATTATCTTAATATATATAAATTACGTGTCACGTTGTTTGTCCGCGATGGACTCCTAAACTACTCAACAGATTTTAGTCAAATTTGCACACCGTGTGCAGTTTGATCCAACTTGAAAGATAGGATAGCTTACATCTCAAAATAAAAATAAAACTTTTGACAGAACGAAGTCTGACCTGGCAGCTAGTATTTTGTATATTTTGGTTAACTACTGCGACAAAACTATGTTAGGTGCTTAATCTATGATGCTATTATGGACAACACAGTTTTTATTGATTTATGACTGACGTAGTAAAAAAAATATTTGAATTAAATTGATGTGAATATTGACGTACATTACAAACTACTCATATAACGTAGTACCTATTCTTTTTCACTACACGTAATGACGCACTATACAAACAATTATTTGATTAAACAAGTATTTTTAACACAGCCTCTTTTCCTGAATTTGAATTTCCTGCCCACATTTACTAAACGTTTACCCTGGAGGTGTATCCTCATATGGCATAGATTCACTACCTACACCACTATTAAGACGTGAAAAACAACAATGAAAACATTTTTTCCGTCATATAATATCTACTATAGGTACCTACTCGTATATCAGAATCTGCTGGTCGTGAAATCGAATCCGAAACTTTTTCTTGTTTTTAACCGACTTCAAAAAAGGAAGAGGTATTCAATTCGACTGCATTTTTTTATGTTTATTACCTCAGAACTTTCGACTGGGTGAACCGATTTTCATGATTCTTTTTTTATCGAAAGCAGGTGTTTGTCACGTGGTCCTTAAAGAGCAAGATCAGATGAGTAGTTTTTGAATTAAGTATCCCTAATTTTGAAGTCGGTTACTTTTCGCCAAGAATTATAATCATTTTATTCCAAATAAAATAACTGAGACGTGACTCTAATTACCTGACAAATAGAAAAAACGGAACTTAAATGTTTCTATTTTGGACTTTTGAACTCGTCTGTAATCTTTACAAACAGTAGGTGTAGGTGGAGTCGTTTACCAAATTAAAGTTTTCTTTTCCGTCCAATTCAAAACTCAGTCGACTAGATACTGAAGTATTAAACTTGAACCCTTTCACGAATTATAAAATATACGCAGCGATTTTCGACTTCGAACACCGACAAACCGTTTAATTTGCTAGCAAACATATTCATTTTATTGCAATTATCCTCTTCATAAAACATAAAATCAGCACTTCAGTCATAGTTCTCTGTAATAATTTCTATCGCGTTAATGTCACATGAAAGGCGAGACTTTTTGTCCTGTTACTAAGGACCATTAAAAGAATTCTGCGTAATATCTGAATGTTTTACCGTAACTGCTGATACCCATTATTGAGTTTGCACTTCTGTAAATGATATGACCACAATAAAAGTTAAAATTATAACCATTTGTTTGAATTTCAATGCACACACAGCGACAGATAATTGTAATATTCAATTGATTTTTTTAGTAGTTAATGTATTTAGAATTAATTACCATCTTTGAAATTCGGGTTAAGTATTCAAAAGTCCTATTCATCTCAATGGTCGGTACAAAGATCAACAATTGCCCCTCGACATCATTTATTAAAGGCATCACCAATGCATTGTCGGCCAGAAAGAAGAAAGGAAAGAAACGAAGAACGAACTTTGGCTTTTTAATGAAGTAATTATTTTTAATGCTAAAATAACATTTTATTCGTTTTATCAGAAATTAGTTTCCGATGTAAATTCGCTTTCGGAAAGGCTTGTTACTACGTGTGCTGTAACAACTATCTACGCACGATTTCGCACGGGTTACATAGCAAATTATAGGAACTAATTACGACGTGCTCCGAATGCCTAAATTCCTGATCGAAATCACCTTTCAATAGTTGGTAGCCATTTTTGTGTCAAGCATTGACTTTTTTATAAGCAGTGATTGTTAGACTTTTAATAAGGGTTCCGCAGTCTAAACGGTATCCTTATTGTTTCCTCGTGTCCGTTCGTCCGCACGCACACACACACACACACACAGGCAGAGAGAGACAGAGACACACACATAGATACATAAACAGATCCGCATAGAGATACGTCAAACTAACAACAACCTACTTTTGCGTCGGAGGTTAACACGTTCGGTGCGGTAGCGGGTTGATTATATCCGATGCTCAACTTTCCTCCGGTGCGGGGTAAAAATTACTGTTCCAACCGCTGGTGCGGGACAGATATCTTTGGTCTCCCTATGGTTATGAATGAGATGGTTAGTGTTTTGGAATTGCCTTGTTAAATAGATAATGTAAATACAAAAAAAATGCATCGGGTTCTTACGACCCGATGCCGACTGAACGTAAAAAATTTACATCTAGTGCGTTTATCGGTTCTTAACGACCCGATGCCCGATGACCCTATAGCCGCACTAGATTACATACTAGTTGAGCTAGTGAGGTCTGTATGGTTAGATGAGTTTTTATGTAAATAAGAAGAATATTGTACAGTTATATTATACAGTTGTATTGTACAGTGTATGTAACACTGTCTGTGTAAGTAACATGAAGTTATCCAGAAAAATGTTATTTAAGTCATGTAACGGTGAAAAACCTAAGAAAAATTAAGTAAGCGAAAGTTCCCCAAAACAAATAATAATCGGTAAGTGGAATATATCAATGTATATACTAGCCCGTCAACTGGTCACACATTACAAATCCTACAAACTGCATTATTTTATCGCTATCGATGTCTCTTTATCATGCTCAACACTAAAAATGTATCGACAATTTTACTAACCAGTGCGGAGAACGGGTCGTAAAGATCCGCCAGACAATCTCTTTATTTACAAAGAAACCATTCAGTGCATCTACCTACGATTTCAGCCTTTTATTGAGTGTTTATTGGTCAATATATTGCTACAAAAAATACACTATAATCATTATACCTATAAAGATAAATCCTCTTAAACAGATGGAAGTCAAACGGATCTTTTCGACCCAGCAACGCACCAGGAACAATTCGTGCTTCGGATATAATAGACCCCATACCGCACCAACTGAAAGTCATCAAATTTGTGTAACGCAGTGAACGTGTTAATAAGTAGACTAATTAACTTTGGATAACCCGTAATTGCCAGTTCCGTGAAAACCAACCGGGTCGTTACGTGACACCTTGCTTGACAAATTGCTAATTTTCACCTCAAGCCTAAATTATTCATAGCTTTAACCATGATATTATCCACCATCAAAATTGAAAGTCATGATTGTTACCGATTCTTAATTACTATTGTGAATACGTCTCCAGGTGTAATTTAATGTTAATTATTAATATGACATTTTAAAGTAAATTATAGGTACTCGTTAATAATAATATTATTTTGACCATCTTTATTCTTATTCACTTTTAAAAATTTAGTAAAAATAACATTAAAAGTGAAAAAATGGATTTAAATATTAGTGATAGTAGTAATAGTAAGCAAAGTGAATTAAAACTTACGAGATACTTTTGCACTGAAGATTTGTCATCGGAAACGGCTTATTTCCCCTATATTCGGGATTAACATTATTTAGGTTCTAACTACAGAACATAGAAATATTAAGTACTAAATACCTTGAAGACATAGGGTATACAATATTTTATTTCCTAACACACCTTAGAAAATCATGTTCCATTTCCAGTTATTCCAACGAATGCCTTTGAAGTGTTACGAGCGGATTCCGTGCCGCATTCCATAACGATGTTACGTATCCGTATGTTGTAATACAATAGATTTGTATATTTGTATGTTAAAGCTATTTTAATATCCTATTTTCTACAATCTGTAAAATTATAGTTTTAATTGGATACAGTAAAATTTAAAACGATCCCGCGTCTCCCTTTATACTCTTATATGTGCGATTGAATAGGCATTATCATAATGCCGAATTCATGGAGCGACGGTGATGATAACGATGATCAAATATAATTTCATCACCATATTCAGTCGTCTAACTACAAAAAAAAATATGTTTTATGTAAATATGCATTATATTCTAAAGGACCCTTCAAGGGTTAACAACCCTGACATGTTACTTTCCTTTTGGTGACCCCGCTCATCTACTCCTTAAAAACAAAAAGAAGTCACGGTATTCTGTAGTATGCAAGTCACAACGCCTAATGTGAGTAATACAAGAAACGCGAACAGAAAATATTTGGCCTTTATCACTAATTGGTCACTTGACATTCTTATGAAAGCTATTTTCTTTACCAAGGGCCGCTTAAAATATACTCAAATTAGGAATAATGACAGAGTCATTGAGAAAACGACGTTTAATGGGAAAAGCGAATTGTTATAATCCAAAAAAGACGTCACTTTTATATTCACTGTCCCGTTTTGAAACGATGTTATAATGTATTAACTACCTGAATAATACTTGTAAGTAAAATAATGATAAGCAGACTTTTATTATGTAGATTGTCTACAATTTAGGTAATCCCAAACAATAATGATAAATAGGATACAGAGGTATAAAGTATTCTGAGAGATAATAATTTAAACTGTATTTTATGTTGACGCGTACTTCCACAGAGGCTAAAGTACCTATAATATCTCATATGTCATTCTAATTATCAGTTAGAAATTATAAACTTCTGTATAAGAAAAAGACATTATGCTAAGCTAAAATAACTTTAAAAAACTTAAACACGCCAATAAAGACTTCTTACAACTAATTTCACTAGAATACGATGACAAAAGTCCAAAGTAAGTTATTAATTTCTAGAAAATAAATAAAATGCTTTAACAATAATGATAAAAACAAAACACGAAAGCATTTGCTCAATGGAAAGGTTTAAGTCAATCAATAAGCCGCCCGGCTTATAGGCTTACCCGCCTCTGTGTCACATTAAGACCGCAACCAAGACGCCTTGCTCTTACAGCTTTTAAGAAAACTGACGTACCATCGTGGCATCTTGTGGGTTTTGACTTTGAGCCGCCATGCTTTCGAAGTATATGCAACGGAGTTTCTTTGACCCTTTCTTGCCTTATGTAGAGTACCGTATTACGTTTATGTTAGTAAATAATTCATTTAAATTTTGCAGACGTTTTAAATGACACTTTGGATACTTTTTGTCAGAAGTATTTATATTATTTTCCCGGTTTTTAAGTAGGTACAGTCACGAGCAATAATATATATATATTGTCACGTTTTCAAAAATATCTTAACATGTACCAGTCCAGAAAGAAGTGAACGACAATTCATTCTAAATTAAGTAACCATTATACTATGTCAAAATAAGGTATATACGTTTATTCCACATTAATATAATTGAAACAAAATCATAAATAAATTCACACTTCGAATATCAGTTTTAACTATCCATGTCAATTTCTATAATATGTATACAAATTATAAATGTACACATGTAATAGACATTGTCATGGCTACATTAAAATGATATTGGAAGTGTATACTTACTTTTGCCGTTTTTGTAACTTTACTCGTTATTTAGTCGAATTCAGTGATCATGACGAATACAGTCATATGCAATTTAATTTTTGAAGATATGTACCTGCTTATTTTGCAAATAATACCCTAACAAGGTGTTGTGATTCAATTTATATTGAATCAATAATTATTATTAAAATATTTTTTTCAAAATGTTTTAAAATTCTCTTATTAATCTGCAAAACACCGAAATAATCGAAACAAAATAATAAATAAATTCACACTTCGAATATCATTTTTAACTAATCTAATCTCTACTGAGAATTCTAGAGTGAGGAGTACCGCAGGGTAGTATATTGGGTCCACTACTGTTTATTGCCTATATAAATGACTTTCCAAACTACACAGATCAAAAAATGATATTGTTTGCTGATGATTCGACGTCAATTGTAAAAGGTACCAATAAGTCAACCTAGGTATGAACATATTGCTAACAATGCTTTAGAAGGCAATATAAAATGTCTCGATTAAAATAATTTAAAAATTAATTTAAATAAAACTTAGTAAATACATACAATTTCAATTTCATCAAGCACAACCCTCTGTATTAAAAATCGAATACGATGGGAATATAATTGAGCAAGTTGAGGAGCATAGATTTTTAGGTCTTATTATAGACAATTACCTAAATTGGAAGGCACATATAAATTATTTATGCTGTAAACTCAGTCAGTATAATATATTTACAGCATAAGTATTATACTACACATTTAAATGACATCAAAAGCAGGCTAGAGCTTGAATTTATGAATAGAAGGATACATTTGTATGAAAATTATTATTTTTTGTATGACAATACTGAAATTTATATCCACTAATGTGTACTATCTGTGAGATCCAACAATCGCCCTATATTTTTGAATGATATCAAATCAGACTAGAGCCTGAAATGATATACAGGAAGATACGAACTGTACCCAAGGTGTAAAAAAATAGAAAAACCGAAGCAAAGCGAGTGCGGTTACTCATTTTAAATAAAAACACGCTCTTCTCAGTGTACCATCTTTCTTTTATTGAATATCCTCTACTAGTACACTACTCTATGTTCTTGTTACAATTTCATATAATAATATACTTTTATTTGCGGCTAGACATTGCATTAGGCAGCTTGCGGTTTGGCAACGTCGCAAATTTGGAAAAATAGCGAGCTGGCGACGTCGCCAATAAAATGTAAAAAAATTATCTAACTTTGCATCACTATGTTCATTACTAAAACCTACAATTATCATATTCCTAAAATTTTAAATTCGTCTCATTAACTTGAAAACAAAATTTTTGAAGGTTTCACTTTTACTACGTGTGAATTGCACACATTTTAATTATTGTTATTTAAGTTTTTCACATAATACGGTTCCATTTTTCAATAATGAGTTTCGATACAATGATATTATAAATCGATACAGAAAGGTTTATTGTAGAAATACAAAATCGTCCATGTTTATGGGATACCTAAAATAAATAGGATATTTAAAAATAAGATGTTGGGACAAAATAGTCAATTTATTTAAAGAATTTGAAAAAGATATGAGATCTGAGAAAATTGACTGACAGAGGGTAGCCACTGGCTACTCTTTATGCTACCTTCGGACGCCAGCGGTACCCGTGGCAACTATGCCGGCGACGTCGCCATAGCGTCCCGGTGAGGTAGGGCTTATGATATTATATGTATTAAAATTATATAAGCTCTTGTTTTATTGTTATATTCGGTCGCCGTGCAGTAGTCAACCAAAGGCTGAGATGATGTTGATAAAATGATTTCGGTGTTTTGCAGATTAATAAGAGTAATTTTAAAACTCGGGGGGTAGCGGGTATCCGCTGGATTCAGAAGGCTCAGGACCGGTCTGAGTGGCTTGAGTGAGATTAGGGGAGGCCTATGTCCAGCAGTGGACCTCAAAAGGCTGATGGATGGATGGATGAATTTTAAAACATTTGTAGGATTCGCCAGTGTAGGAGTCGGAAGTAAAATAGTCCGAAACGTTAATGGTTTATTTACATGGAGAATCAAATAAACAAATAGCAAGAGCATTAATTATTATTATTGATTCAATATAAATTGAATCACAACACCTGGTTAGGGTATTATTTGCAAAATAAGTAGGTACATATCTTCAAAAATTAAAGTGCATATTATGACTGATGCTGATGACCGTCATGATCACTGAATTCGAATAAAATAACGAGTAAAGTTACAAAAACGGCAAAAGTAAGTATACACTTCCAATATCATTTTAATGTAGCCATGACAATGTCTATTACATGTGTACATTTATAATTTGTATACATATTATAGAAATTGTCATGGATAGTTAAAAATGATATTCGAAGTGTGAATTTATTTATGATTTTGTTTCGATTATATTAATGTGGAATAAACGTTTATACCTTATTTTGACATCGCATAATGGTTACTTAATTTAGAACGAATTGTTGTTCACTTCTTTCTGGACTGGTACATGTTAAGATATTTTTGAAAACGTGACAATGTATATATATTATTGCTCGTGACTGTACATAGTAAAACTAAAAGTAGATAAATCTTAAGACATTAGTTATTAAGAATACCTTTACTAAGCAGTGTTTTAGACAATGATTAGTCATTTGTATTTGATACAGGTAAAATTAAGGTCAAATATTTTGAAATTCCAAAGCTAATTCAAAGTTTTAAGTATTGTCCCTTAATGTCGTCTTGATATTCAAAGAGGGAAATGCAACTTAAGGCCGAGCGTACTTCAAGTCCTCTTTAATACGTAAATAATCATCAACACCACTCTATAACTTTCTAATTGCTCTTTACCTCGCCTACCCGTGCTTTTAGTCAGATTGCTTATTTTCTTAATTAACTTAAGAAGCTCTCGAACTTTTTGCTTAGACGAGTAATTTAAAGAGAAAATTAAGCAGCTTTAACCGAGTTTTTAAAATACACGATTTCTGCGAACCATCGCTTTTGTTTGATAACATAATAAGACCATTTCATTATTATCTTTGTGTTTTAATTGCCATTATTGTGTTTAATAAATTGTATCTTAAAGTTAGTTTTTAATTATTTCGTTATCCCTGAAATCGCAAGATTCTTTTTGTTAGTTAACTTTATTACTATTTACAAAAACGTAAACTAAAACCCAAATTAATTGATAAATTCTGCTATTAATCCGCATCCATCATAGTTTGACCTAAATAAAGTAACCCAAAGTTTATAAAAAATACACAATATTTCGTAGCTATCAATATTTTAGAAAAAATAATCAGTATGAAGGCTCTAGCGACTTCGTCCACTAAAATAATATTTTATTTACACTTCTTTATAAAAACTGTCATCCTATATTATAGTAGGGTCGATTTGCAGCCGATACAAAAATGTAAACAAACCATTAAAATCATTTTCCAGGGTTTTTCACCAACTGACGTCATGAATTTGTACACCAAATTCGTTTTATTTTGACAAACTACTCACTATAGTATTTGTGAATATAAATACATATTGATCAATAACAATTTTAAACTCCGAGTAAATGTGGAAATAAACAAATAAAATCTGTATAACTATACATTCTAGTTGTAACAGGTTTAGGTTGTGTTTTTTTTATCAGACAGTAACACTTGTCAGGGGCATACATATCTTAAACACGCACACACATAAGAGAAAAGCCGTCTTTCAGAAAGAGATAAAAAGAAAATCTACAAAACTTTGAAACTAATCATTTCAATGCTTCCAAAAATCCTTTGAGTTTTTTCATGTCCCTGTCCTCGCATGTCGTATGCCAATCACATGTTTACGTTTATTTCAAAGTTTTATTGAAAGATTCAGGTAACGTTTCGGACATGTAAAGGCACGGTACAAAAGAATTTCAATCTGGAAACGTATAGCGCAACCCTTTTCAACTTTACAAATTTCCTGACGCGAAATTGATTTGTTGGCTTTGTGGTTTTGTTTGGTGTGGCGACTGTGGTTTAATTAAAGTCGGTAAAAATGCTTCCTTGTTATGATTTTACCATTTACAAACTACAATCGCGTTTATTTACCTGTCAAAATGTTCCGTCCAATAGTTAGTGACCGCGTTTATATGTTAATTATATTATGATTAAGCTCCCCCTAATCTCCCTCAGATAATGTCTTTACTGGCTGTCATATTTCAGACGCGGCGTAGGGACTAATGCGCATTGTATGACATCATCTCGTATGGGTAATGGGTTCAAGCGCAAATATTCGAATCAGACAATTTGTCGGAATGAGCCAATAATCACATGCCCTTAACAAGTATGTCTTTATTCAAACTTCTGAACGAATGGTTAGCCTCTGAATAACTGACAATGTCCATTACCAGGTCCAGTAGGTTCCATTATTTTTATTCGAATAATTTTAAGTCCTAAGTACAGTTTATAGATCTCACCCTTACTTATAAAACACATGCCTATACATAGTTGATACAATCCTCGTCTATCTCTGATAGGCTCGCCGGTGTCCTGCAGGGCTATTCAGGTTTGTAACTTGACAGCGGATTCCGCGATGAGTGTCAAAATTGAAGTTCGAGTCCGAGATCTTGATATGTGATTCTCGAATCATTTGGTACGCACTTGCGAAGTGAAGGGAGTCTCAAACTCAAACGTCAAACGACTAAAGATGGCCTCGCCTCGGTATGAATAAACGAATCGGTAAAATATTTTATCCTTCTGATATAAAGGCACTTACACATTTCTTATAAATTCTATGATTTATTGTTGTATTACTAAAAAAACGTGTGGCACCCGGGGACTGCCGCGGTAAAGCTATAATAATAACAGGCATTTACATTTTTAATACCTGCGTTTATATTTATACAGGTAGCTAAAATTTGAAAATGTTTGTTTACTTTTCTTTCAGCTTAAGCCTTTCTTGAAAGTTTTGAGGAAATCGAATGTATTTTTTTACAATATTTGGATGGCTGAGTGCTTCAACAACCACATGCAGACAACGGGAAACCGATGGCTGCGACATATAGGAATGAATGTTTTTTCCGCATATTCTTTGATCACTTCCATTAGCAAAGAAAGAGAGTGCACATAATAACTGAAAAAATAATTCAAATATATAATTTTCAATCACCTTTATTAATGTATATATATGAAAATCAAAAGTGACTGATGTATCAACACACAGGCCAAACCCTTTGGGCTAGAAACATAAAATTCGCACACGTATTCTCACCTTTGTAAGAAAGACGGGAAAGTTAGGTTTGCTTTACTAACCTTTACTTTAGCTGATAATCCATGTCTTCGACACTGAGGTGCTATCATAAGATATTTAATATCTTCCAATAGGTTATCAATTAACTCTTCCGACAAGCGGTAGTTAAAAACAAAGTCTCTGTGCATATTAATTAATTGAAAATTACGAATCTCATTCGCTTGACGTCGACTTTCAGCACAATCTAAAGAGTAAGCTTCTTCTAATAAATAATTGAACACAAATAAACGAGCCATGGTATTTATTAGTACCTAATAACTAAAATATAACAAAAATCACTTATTTTTATTTCAAAAATCTTTAGTTTACTCGAGAACGCGATAGCTCTTGACTAACTTTTCGTTTGACAATTGGACACGAGCTTCGACGGTGACGTAATTCGATGATCGAGAATAATAAATATGTCATCCTCTAATCATCTAGTACGGCACTTGCGAAGTGAAGTGATCCTAGAACTCGAACGTCAATTTTGGAACTCCGCTGTCAAGTTACAAAAGAGAATAGCGTTGCTGGCCCACCTCGATGATGGCAATGGGGTACAGGGCCGGGATGTTTCTCGACACGAAACGATGGCACCTGTTTTGTTGTCCACGTTCACTGAAACAAATATATTATTCGTATAAAAAATCGATTTAGTGTTTAATATTATACATGAGTATGAATTTTAGTAACAATTACTAATTAGGTTTCTTTTACAACTGGTGACTCTTTTTAAACTGTTGTCAGTAGCTCCGTTTTGTCATCAAATAGCCAATTACCGCTGTTTCATTGCCCTAAACGACAGACACTTTTAACTGTAACCGTTTGTTAGTGAAAGAGACAGACGGACGATAAAGCGAGATTAATAGACCAGCCACAGAGGAGCGGACGCCTGTAAAAAGATCCATAAATTATCATCTAATCGTTCTACTAAAGGCTACTTGATGGACTCTGAATTATTTAATATAGGCGTCTGTAAAGTGTTTTAATTGTGTCAAATGATGTATAGTAGCACCTTTTAATAATAAACTTTGTACACGAAAAACAAGGAGTTTGAACAACGTAACTTACATCTAGAATTAAATCGTAATTCAGATTATGTAGAATGGCATCGAAATGCGGAATAATAACAATCAAATAATAATATATGTGCATTTGGGGAGAAACTGCTAGACTGACGTTAATATGACAAATAATTTCCTCGAAAGCCTACCAGTGCAAGGAAATGACTTGAATATGGTAATCATTTCCCATGTGCCTTGCTCGCTACAGAGCGCCGCGGCCGTCACTGCTAAGAAATATTATTATGTAATCTTAATATATATAAATTACGTGTCACGTTGTTTGTCCGCGATGGACTCATAAACTACTAAACCGATTTCAATCAAATTTACACACCGTGTGCAGTTTGCTCCAACTTGAAAGATAGGATACTTTACATCTCAAAATAAAAATAAACTTTTGACAGAACGAAGTCTGTCCGGGCAGCTAGTATTATTATAAATTCTAGTTTCAATTATTTTTGACTAGTTGCAATTAAATATTTAAAAGATAAAAACTACTGGCATACCCACAGGGCATACATATTATATTGTATTAAATTATCATTATTCACAATTTAATGTCTTAGGTATAGTTTTAATAACCAATTTATTTTTTTTTATTTAAACTGAACTCATCACGTATTGTGTACATTTTACTATAATAATACAAGAGTTACGATATGTATTTTCAAAAACAAGCATGGTTAAAGGCTATTTAACATTCAATGTTCTTCCCTAAAAACGGTACGAACACCTGTAATGGTAATGGTAGGTAGGTACATAGGTGATTGATAAAAGTGCTGGGGGTTTAGGAGGTTGACTGTCACTGCGGTTATTGTTACATAGAGCAGACGAAAGTATCTTTAATCTCTCGATAACCGAAAGATATCTTTATTACAATAAATAAATCCTTTCAGCGATTTGGAAGATATTTGGATAATACAGAATATTGCATGCATTCAAACATTATATACGCGGTAAACAAAACCGTTCCACGCCGTCGGGTTAAAAGAGGGATGCATAAACAAGAATTATTATTCCTATTATTAGTTCCTATTCACAGAGATTTTTCGAAGCTTTACATCTTTTACAAGTACAAAAAGAATAAAAGCTCGTAAGAACCATGTGAAAAACGCGATCCATACGAAGCATTTGCATTTATTCCCAAATCATTTTACAAGCAAGGAGTAAAACCCAGTAAGGGGCCATAACTAAAGATTAGCCCAATTCCCAGCTAGCAGCTCGTGCGGCCCATTTAAAGGGTGAACGCTCGGAATGGCTCTTTAAACATCACTTTAGGGTCTCCGGGCCTTTATGAGCTCTCTATCTGAAAATAATGGATCTACTGTTTATAGAGGTTTTAGGAAAAATGTTTGTCTTGGAGTATTAACTTGTAACATGGGTTATTTAGAAGAGTTCAAGCTGACTAATTAATTTGGAATGCTCTAAAACGTTTTGATAAATGTATTTTATTTACTCTACTTTATTATTTTCACATCAAATTTTAACTAGCTTTTATTTAAATTGTTTTGTTCGTTAATTTGTAAACATGTTTAAACATTAGTCCATTTATCCATTATTGGACTAATGGTTGTGTAATGGACTGTAGAAAACAGTTATAATAACATGAAGATTGTTACAAATAAGAGCTCCGAATAACTAGGTACGCACGTGGTTTCGTCGGTGGCTAGCCTACCACTCGGTCGGGGGCCGGCGCAGGCGGTTCGGGCTTGAACAAATCGCACCTTTGGTGGAACAAGGGCTCAACTGCACTTTTGTAATTTTACAGCAGAGCCATTTTAAAGTTTTTTTTTTTGCATTCCGAGTCGTATTATTCGTCTTTGTATTGCTTCAAAGTGTTTGTTCTTTGCATGAGATACGACCCATTTATTTGTGAATATGGCCATGTACTTTGCAGGTGTCAAATATTTTTTTGTTTAATTTTTGTCATTTTACGATTTTTTGTAAGATGTGCCCTTGTACCACCAAAGGTGCGAAATGTATAGGTCAAATTTTGCGAGCTGAACGTACGACTTGATCCGGCCCGCAAACAAACATTTATCTCTCGTCCGGAGCTCGATCCTAGAACGCTTCGCTTCGCAGGCAGGTCACAACCAACTGAAGATCACTTTAATACAGTAACCAACCTAGCCCTGCCAGTCTGTTACTAATAACGAAAAGGACCAGTACCTTGTAGTGGAATTTTAATGGGTTAAATCTACAGCAGGGTTGACTAATCACATAGTATGTTACGGACAAAATCGCTACAAAAATATACTGAGGTAATATAAATCTACAATTTCAAATAATAAAATCACCACTATACCTGTATGTTGGGGCAATTGAACTATTTAATTTATTAAACCACGACGCGGAAGCTCAAACGACCGTTTTAATGCAGTTTTGAGTTTTGAAATACTTTCCAGCTCATAATAAACTGAATCTTTCCTGGCTTTTTGTCACATTCCATACTGTACTTTATAAGGTCGTGATAAGGTTTGTTTTATTTAGTTAAGGGTTTAAGACAAAAGGGTAATGTCTCTCGGAACAGAGACCATCTGTTGGCCTCCATAGACATTACGCCGGTTCTTTGGGCAGGCTTACAGTAAACGTTATGGAATGCCACTTTTATAATGTACTTTTATTTGGTAATATACTCATGGACACGAGAATTGAGCCACATAGTATAAAATTTGTAAGTTCCTAAGCGTTGTTTGAATGTGGCGTAGTTTTTAGACAGACCACACTGCGGGATGGTGGGCGGTGTGTTACCCCCGTCGTCAACAGTTGCACAGAAATTGCCTTGAATGGCTTTGGCCAAAGGCCAAAACGCTCGGCTACTACAAGGATAGCCCAGCAGTCTCTTGCCGGTTTTGTGTATGTGCTTGAACTTTGCCTTGGTTATTTGCTTCTTTGAGGACCATGAGGTAGCATTTTATTTTTCAACTGACTCACAATGGTGCCTCCGAGCTCATGCGCCTCTACCCAAACCTGATAAGCAGATTGCTTCAGGCTTATTGCCTGTCAAACCAGGCTTGAGTTTTACCACCAATGGATACCACAGAGTTTGGAATAGGTATAACATTCCATGCGTTGGAATACCACATCATCTATGGAAAGCGCACAAGCGTCAGGATCATCTGAGAGGAAACAGATGCGCCTCAACGGGAAAGATGAATAAAGTAAAGAAAAGATTAATTATAATTGCAAAAGTTTGTATGGATGTCTGTGGATTCTTCCATTCAAAAACAACTGAACGGATTATAAAATTTAGCACATAAGTAGACCACGATTCACGGTCTGAAATAAGATATAGGGTACTTATTTTATGGAAATATACGGGTATAGCCTCGGGCAGATCGCTAGTATTAAATTAATGAAAATACCTAGTTGTAGTGTGATCTTTCTCTAGCAGTCCGCAATGCCGCCGGTTGTATGTTATCTCGCTCCGAGTCCATTACGACCGAAACCCGCGAAAGGAACGAGGGTTAGAGAGCGATTATTGTCTTGTCACTGATTAATAATATTTTGTAAGGAAAAACATCTTAATTAAACTCATCATCTTTTATTCATAGGACTCGAACTAAAATGTATTGTATTTTACTCTAGTTGATGTTACAAAAATGGTTCTGAAAGTATCCTACTAATATTATAAATGCGAAAGTTTGGATGTTTGGATGTTTGTGTTGCAATCACGCAAAAACGGCTGATCGGATATAGATGAAATTTGGTACACAGATAGTTTAATACCTAGAATAAAATATAGGATACTTTTTATCCCGAGATATTGATCTGTTCCCGAGGGAGAAGAAGTAAATTAAATGGTAATAGGAAAACAGTTCTGACGTTTGTCAACACAGTGACATTTGAAAACTCAAAACAGCTGATTGAGTGATTAAATTATAATAATTGGTTCATTGTTTTAAAATTATTATTTACAAACATATAAAAATTTGCGGTGAGGCACATTGTGATCATTTTTATCATACAATGGAAGCTTTAGTAACCATCGATCTCGTGTAAAATCAAGTAAAGCAAACACAGCATTTTTTACGCAAAATGTAGGCTGCTTTCACATCAGCGTTTGTCGAGCGTTCCTAGCGCCAAACACTTGATCGGTGAGCTATAAAAAATAATAATTTTACGTTGAATAAATACTCGTAGCTTATCAAGGTTTTTCCTAGCTCTCAATATGAGGTGCGATTGAAATATTATATTACATCGTATCAGGTTTAATTAATTGCAAATAATCATCAAATTTGGTTTTTAATATTCGTAAATATCTACCTACTTTATATATATTTACTTTATAGAAATAAATACAAATTTTGTTAATCTATTTAGCAAATCATTATTTACGTGTGTCGGATGATCGCGTACGCTTATAAAATCCTAGTGTGGTGTCGGCCTTATGTCAATTCGGCCTTAGGTATGTCAATATTTCTTTATTTTTTATTGCTGTGCATGCATATTATAACCAGTGCTTTAGCCGAACACTACAAACCTTAAATAAGTTTTTAATGAACAAGACTGTTCATATACAATGGTTTTAGGTAGGAAATGTAGGAATAGATTTGTTGTTTAAGAAGCGATTTTCATGATTTTTTTTATTGTACTGGGAATTGACTCAAGTTGGTTCTACTTCAATATAGTGAGACTGTAGATTCTGGAGATAAAGAGTGAGCTTCTCAGTCGCAGGGAATAACTAAACCGTGCTCAAATATGTTCGCTGTTGTTATCGTTCGCATCGCCAGGTATGGTGGTGTGTCTTAGAGACGAAATATGACTCCTCAACGGAACAATTGAAATAACTAAACAATTTTTAAAAACATTTGTTGGTCGTAAATTGAGGTGTAAAATCTATAAATTCGTCATAAGACCTGTCGTAATGTATGGATCAAAATGTTGGGCTGCAAAGAAGATAGATGAGAGACGATTGCATGTCACAGAGATGAGAATGTTGAGGTGGATGTGTGGAGTGACGAGAATGGATAAAGTAAGGAATGAGTATATTAGAGGAAGTTTGAAAGTGGCAAAAATGACAGAAAAGTTAAAAGGTAACCGAATGTCGTGGTATGGGAACGTGATGAGGCGAGAGGAAACGCATGTGACTAGAAGAGTGATGGATATGAATGTGATGGATAGATGAAGGGGACGAGGATGACCAAAGAAAAGATGGATGGATTGTGTTACAGATGATATGAAAGAATAACAGAGTTAGCGTAAAGATGACGGCGGATTATAGGGAAGTGTGGAAGAGGAAAACATATTGCGTCGACCCCAAATAAAATTGGGAAATGGGCAGGATGATGATGAATATTAACACTGTAAAACCAGACGCACAGACCAATACATTTTTTTATTATAAGTCAGTGCTTGACTACAATCCCACCTGATGGTAAGTAGCGATGTAGTATTGGTTAATTTTAATATTTTCATACCTTTCACACTTTAAGTACGATGATGATGATGTTTCGCGATGACCCGCAATGATTGCGAGGAAAAAACTTAATTTAGCATACTTTTAATTTTAAATCATAGTTTAATGATATATCAAACTGCAACTTCATCTGCGTAAATAAGGTCCACAGACCAATGAATAATTTGAGAGATGACACATTCACCTTATGGACCATGAATTATAATTATTTTTGACTACGGTATCGTGTAATTTTTTAGCGATATAGTCGATATGGCTAAGACGCTATATAATTTTTAACTACTAAAAGATATTTTTATGCATGGGGCATCCTCGCTCTTGCTACTCTATGGAGTACATAAAACACTGAGTCTCTTCGTTTTGTTTCGTTTCATTGCCCTTAATAAAGATGTCATATATGGAAGCATCCATTAATATGTAATACCGATGTTATTTAAAGTATGATATGGTTCGTTTGTGTTAAGTTTGTGTAAACGTAATTCTCTTAATTGTTCTGCTGTTTGTTCTAATTGCGGGTTAACTTTATAATTTTCCTCCAGAATAATAGTTGTTCTTTTATTTTCTGCGCATCGCAAAATTTACACGCTTTGTTAATTTTATCCTTTTTTAGAAGCTTGTGGCTACTGAGACTCGCGTGTTGTTACTCGCATCATACTCTAGCAACAGTCCATCTCCGTCATTCTGTTTCATGAGCATGTTGCTAACGTCGTTTACCTACCTGTTCCGGCGTAGCAGATCTCAAGCTTGCTGAAATTATTCCTCACGACGTTTCTTTTGATTTTTATGACCCCTAAGCAGCTCGCTGGTATGCCAAATAATGAGCACGTTGCTGGTGTCGATGATGCCTGTTTAAGCAGCTCTTAAGGTAGCCTGCCACTGAACTTCTTCCTCACTACACGCCCTATGATTTTTTCAAATCTTTAGCAACTTGCTAGAACGTGACATAATAAGCGATGTTGTCGACATCATTCTTTGGGATGAAAAGCAGGATACTGTAAGTTTAATTCACAAACATCCAAACATCTAAACCTAACATCTAAATTTTAGTAGGATCTGGATCTAATTCTAAATTCTCGCGGACGAAGTCGCGGGTAGAAGCTAGTAATTACATATTTTTTCGTTGGAGGTAATCTACTTAAATACTTTTAAATGTCAAGGCAGCTAAGAAATTTATTTTGAGGAATAAAACTTATATTCAGCGTTTGAATTTTTTTTTTCTTTACCACATGATTAGTAGGTACTACTAAATGTATGTCATTAGCGGTGTATAACGTCTTAAATCCATTCAATAACATGAGGTAATCGATTTTTACACAAATTACATGTTACAGTGATGACTTTAATTATTTATTATTCCACTAATAATTATCGTGATAGAGAAAAAGGTATACATGTATTTCCTTGACTAGTAATAAATATGTTTCAGACTAAATGTCTTGTTTTTTCTTGACAAAGCCTCATTGTGTTTTTAAGGGCACGTTGAACAATTAGTCACAGCTACTATCGCAAGTGCCTTTAAAGTCTGAATCGACAGATAAAACAAAAATATAATCCTCATTGAACAGGCAGGTAAAAGTTAAAAACTGCATGAGCTTGTATTTATTAATCGCACGAAGGCTATTGCGATACGCAGACGATTGCCAATTTAAATGTTCAATTCATCTCTGCACTCCGAATACTCCGATTTTCAAGCGAAACCAAAAAAATCTTGTATTCAAAATGGAAACGTTAAGTATTATATTACGTGCAGCGGTTCCAGTAGGATATTATCTGTGTTTTTGACTCGTCAAATAAAAAACTGTTCAATTTATTTATTTCAGTTTTATTGCAAGCAAACTATATGTATAGAGCATTAGCACCGCCTGGTGGTAAGCCATTGTTGCCCACGGTAATACTAGAGGCAGTTACCGATGCGTTGCCGGCCAAGAAGGAAGAGAAAATAGAGAGAACTGGCTTTCAACTACTTCTATTTATAATTTTAAATTTATATCATAACATTTTAAATGCAACGGGTATTCACGTTTCGTATTTTATATTACCGATATTTCGACCCAGTTACATGGATCGTGGTCTCAGTGAGTTACAGTTGCATTTAAAATACTTTTTATTAAATCAGACATAGCTAAGAACAGTAAGAACCAAGAACCATCTTAATCACGTCCGGTTTTAAACAAAAACACGCAAATTAGTCCATGTTTAGGATCTACGCTGCTACAGCTACACTTTTAACACACTTTTTTGCGTTAGGGGTTTAAAAGGTGAATTTTATGATAGAAGCACTTTCTGTCAGTTAATTTTTAAGCAATTGGAAACACTAATCTTGTAAAAAAGAATAAATACGAGTACATCATTCTATCAAACTTTGTTTATTAAATAATCAAATTACCGGTAACTAACTTATGACGATTACTTGATTATTAAATAATCAAAACATCAAAATATGACGATTATTTGATTATTAAATAATCAAAACATTAAAATATGACGATTATTTGATTATTAAATAATCAAATAATAGTCATAAGTAAGTGAGTTGATTATTAAATAATCAAATAATCGTCTGAAGTAAATAAAATTTATAGAAAATAGTACTATTAAATAATGCCAATATTAGTTACCATTAACTAACTTGTGACGATTATTTGATTATTAAATTAAATAATCAAATAATCGTCTGAAGTAAATAAAATTTATAGAAAATAGTACTATTAAATAATGCCAATATTAGATACTATGATACTTCCCCGATGTCACCCGTAAATTGTTTACGATAAATATGAAGACCTATTCTCTCGTCCATCAACCACACGGAAGAGGGAAAATATGAAGGGAAAAGACAGTTTTATTTTCATTACGTGATAATAACATAATAATACAATTTACGAATCGGAACAATATAGGGTAGTCAATAAAATTATTGTGTTTCTAGGGTTGTCAATAAAATGTATTTGTATATTTTTACTCAAACTTTTATGAAGATGAAATTCAGAGTAAAAAACCTCACACTTTCTCTGTATGATTTAACTCTTATGCTCCAACTCAGAGTCACTAATGGTTAGTTAAATCGTTCCCTCATACAGAATTTGTATGGTGATTCTTTACTAAGCAGCGATTAAAGTAACCGTTAGTGACTCTGAGTTGGAGCGTAAGTTGATTATTATTGACAAAACATCTAATAACAACCGATATTACAATGATTTTTATAATTCATATTATGTTGAGATTGACATAACTGGGCATGATTAACAAAAAATAAAAATTTAAATGGTCTAATGATAATGTATACTTACTCTTATTGATATCAAACAAAATAATTACCTACTTAAAGAATACGTTAAAATTTTTGTAATATAACTTCGTTAGTCTTAAATCAACGTAATTTTACAAGCCATGGCTTACTAAAAAATATTATAAGCACGCACAAAATTAAACCTAAAAAATAATAAAATAAATCCTTTCATTATTACAACAACGTATAGACACTTACCGTACAATTACCTTCAACTAGCTTCGAGTACTTTACAAAATTATGAAGCACAACTCTTACACAATTTTACACAACACTAAAATCAACGTTTTATTTAGCTAGATAGAGTTAAAGTAATTGTATTTTAAGTACATACATAAATGCTCAGACAAAAATCCTTTATATATCTATTATTGTAACATTTTACTACGCAATATTTTGGTATTTGTACTCCCTTGTTGCTCGTAAACTGTCGAAAGGTTCAATATTCTTTATTGTATTTCGCTGCAGCAACCCTGCGAGTGTCCGTCTTTACGAGCGTCTCGCAGCGGGCTCCGGCCAATAACCCTACCCTGTCTCTTATCTTATCTTTGCCTCATATCGTCTATAAAATAGCTGTGTTCCCTTTAGCATGGATGGTAGTGAAGGGTCCTGGTTTTAAATCCAAAAGTTACAGTTAAAGCAAATTACATAACTATCTTTTAGGGTCAAGGTGTCCAATCTTTTTAATCCCCAATCCAAAAGGACGGGTGTTATAAGTTTGACGTGTTTATGTCTGTAGCACCGTAGCTTCTAAATGAATGCACCGATTATGATGCGGCTTTTTTTTTGAAAACTGAGGTTATTGAAATAAGTTTTAGCTATATTTAGTGTAAATAAACTGTCGGGGATTTTTAATTTTCAAATTTATTAATGATTGAAAATTGCGAATAGTTTGCTAGGATTTATTAAGCGACATAACAATAGCGATATTAAAAAATATATAAAGGCTGACGGATAGATAATGAAAAGGATTTAGGTAAGTATGAAGCATAACCACTTGAATTTTATAAAGATAAACGAGAACTATGTAAGTTGATTTTCTTTCAACTTAACGCTTAGTTGTTGCAACATCAGCACTCAGGATAAAAGCCCCACTCAGCAAACACGCCACACAGTACTCACACGGTGTACATAGAACCAATAACAAACAGACATGACGATACAAGCTTTATCCCGCGACGCTGTTTATTTTTAGAATCATTACAATATTATCAACTATAATGCACTTAAAAAACTGTTTTCCATATCCCTACGATATCGTAGGCTTGTAATTTTTTTTAAACCTGCAGATAAATTTATCAGTGACTGCAATTCTACCTGAATGGTAAGTGACTATAAAATAACGTCAAAAAAGTAAGCACATGAACTTAGCCTAATCACACTTTCCTTGAAGACTCCTACATCATAGGAGGGTGAAAAACGTGAACAAAATTTACTATCGCCCTCTATTGCCAAATATGAAAACTAATATCAAGCTATTACCTGTGGTATTCTTATTGCATCATCTTTTCGATTCACACGGTTACGAGCACTGCATCGTACTTGCAAATAAATAAATATGTCAGTATCAATATGCAAAAGCAATCGCCGTAATAATATCAATCTGACGTGAACGCACCGCTAATTATTGATATCGATTGAACGGTTTGTACCGCCGACAGCTCCCAGATTAATTGCATTAAAAATGTACACAGGTAATTCCATCAGGTCAAGCTCGCGTGTATAATTTCAGGTCATTATATTTTAGTAGGTATTTGATATTACGCGGTAAGATAACCAGCATAGAATGGAGAGTAAAATTATACTCCCAAGTATCAGATTCAAGCCATCTAGCGTTTTCATATTAATAAACATAACATGATATACAATTATGAAATTAAATCGAGTTTGATATTTTCAGGCGGTTTAAATGCAGATGGCATGTAAGTAGGTAAATAAGGTTAAAGTATTTGCGAAATTATTTTACAAACACTTTGCGAAATTCATACTAAGCCATCAACAAAACCCTACCGTGAGTAGTCCAAGATGAAGCAGCAAGAAACTCCTAAGACTTTTTTCCTACTCACGAATTATTATGGATAGCCTCAGGGATCGCAGATTATTTACAATAAAAATACAATTATGTCCCTTCTCTTTGCAATTTTATATTTTCAATATTTACAATAATACAATGTTTTGCTACTTTTCTAGCTTGACAATGAATGGCAATGGTTTTATTTACAATTCTATGGTAACCAAAATAGGGTTGCTCATCTACAATGTACAAATGTACGGTCGCTACACATTCATTTACATATGCATAAATAGGCTTACATTATAGACAACACTTAAGTTCTATTTATTGTATATTATGAATATTTTATGAAACTCATGTCCTGGTTGGACATCATGGATCAAAAAATGTACCTCACTAATTATAGTTTTGTGTAATACATATTACATAGTTCTAATAAACCATTACAACTAGTATTACCTCGATTCACTTTCCCACTTAACTTGTGGCAACAGATCTATTTCTCGGCAAACTGAGTATCTTAAAAATGCTTCATAATAAACTAATTGCTCCATAGTAATAATTTAAACTCGGTGATTTTCAACTTTTACTTTTTACTTTTTCAACTTTGCCTTTTGTTCCATGGTTCCAAGATACATGACAAAAACCCACGAAAAATCCGCTGCGCTACTTATAAATCTGCAACCGAGGGGAGAAGCAGGATAGTAATGGACTTTAGTTAACCGCTCTCATTCAAAATCCAGGAGCAGTGATGATTTTAAAATAAAATATAAAACTTTGAATAAACCGTCGTATTTTCGAGCGTTTCTTCGTTAGTCTTACTCATTCCTTTTTGTTTCAGTACAATGAAAACTTTTACAAAAACAGGCCTTGTTGTGCTAAAAGCAAACTGTAATCATACTCGATGGAATAATAACAATATAACAATGGAAGAAAATGTCAGTATTGCGTGCAGCGAAAAATCTATCAGTTATCATCCGATTCTCTGTTCATTCTTGTAGTTTACATTGTAACAATATCTACACCCCATTAGTGGTCGGGTTAGCCACATCAGGAAGTCTACATATACATAGCTTATTATTATCATTGTGATGTCGTGCGGTGTAAAAGAATAATACGTCTTGCTTGTATGAAGTCTTTATTAGTACTCCTTATAATATGAATTAACCTAACTTATATATTAAGGTGTCTTAGCTACACACTACACCTCCGGGGGCTATTTAAAGAAAATTAAATCTGCAGGTTTAATTTTTGTTATAAGCTCGGCAGATAGAATGTGTGCTAAGACTTCTACATAGTTACACATTATGAAAAAATTATAAAAAAATATTTTGAAATAAAACCTTATTCATTAAAATAATCTTCTTACAATATATCCTTAATATCTACATATACGTCATACTTTAATGTAATAGTCATATCCAGGTAATAATATCATAATCCAGATTTTTTTCAAGTCCGTGTGTGGCCATTTGTCATATCCGGTAAATTTATTTTCATTTAACATTAGGTATCATTATTTCTTCCATTTATAATTAATCATTTTTCATACTTCATTTTTATTTACTCGTTACAATAATTCATTTTATTAGATACCCTTTTCATACATTTACATTAATATTTATTTTCATTTCATCTCTTCTTTAATATTATCATTATCATCATTTATTGCTCTTTCACACATTTCTTTCGCATAGACGGCTCGCGTACAACACGATTAAGACAATGGTTACTTAACGACACAAAGAGTATCTTAACACAATATTATTTGTTTCTTTCTTTCTTTTCATACTCTTGCAAAATGATCCACTCTTTCACACATACGTCTCGCGTAATGCACGATAAAGATAATGGTATCACATAATAAAATTATAATTAATTCACATCCGATATAAACATCCAAATATCCAAATAAATAAAAAAACTTTACCAACTCAATATTATTTCATCAATACGTTAGATATTTTCTTAACTCTCGGGGGATCAATCCGATCATTAGCAAAAATACTAACTTAAAGAAGAAATCCAAACAAAAATCACTACTTTCATTCTTTTCAAAATCCTTCCATGCTATTCCTTTGACATCCAATTATCTTATCAACATCCCATAATTATTATACACGTTGTTAAAAAAATCAAAACGTCCATATTCATGAGGTACTCAAATTTCATTCAAACAATATTAATAAGTTACTTAGAGAACATTGTTACCAAACATGACTGCAACAAGAAACAGTGTTTGCATCATCGCAATCCGATTCCTTGGTGACAAACATTCCATTCCTTTACGGATGCATTTTAAGCGTAAGCGAAATAAGAGTTCGCGTAAGTTATGATGAAACTGATGGAACATAATTATAAAATTACTTATTACTGATTACAAACAAGTCTTTAACGTTATTATAACTATGATAACTTCATAAAACTGTATCAACTATTTGTTACAAAAGAACCTTTAGAAACATTACGATGCGAATTAATTTTAAATACTTTGAACATTAATGTTTTAAAATTTTATGATGTACGTCAGTAAAAAAAAATCTACCCTACCTATTTAAACAAAGAAAAGAAAAAATAGTCCACAAAATTAATCCGCAGCTACTTTTACACCGTATGTAGGTACGCACCGATTTTTTTTTTTCACTAACACAATACATTTGACACGCACGATCACTGAAACTTGTCTTCAAATTTTTACTGGAAACCGGGAACGGGACGCCGCAGTGCCGTGGTCCTGGATGATGAAGATGAAAATGATGATCCAATGTTTGCTTCATTTTAATTTTGATTCTTTCTTGAAAATATATAATGTCGGGGATCTTGCACCATTTTGTTCTTTAACTTTTCAAACCATAATAATTGCCGTGTATTTTCATGAGTAGTTCCGAATATTCCTTGGTCAATTTCTTGAAGAATTTATTTTGTCACAATCATAACAAATCTGCAGATATCCGTCTTCTTTTGCTTCCGTCTTTTCCTTTCTCTTCTTTTTTCTTTTTTTTTTCTTTTCAAATTTTAAGCCCTCCGGTGCGCATGTGACGCGGCATCGCCACAGCGCACCGGCCAGGCAGGGTCGCCATGTGATGTCGTGCGGTGTAAAAGAATAATACGTCTTGCTTGTATGAAGTCTTTATTAGTACTCCTTATAATATGAATTAACCTAACTTATATATTAAGGTGTCTTAGCTACACACTACATCATATCAATCAATCAATCAATCAATCATTTTATTGTGGACTATAGGTGATACAAGTAGTTGTTATAGGTATACAATAAATATTTTAGCCTCTATGTCCTGCCTCGCTGAGGCGTACAATAATATTAAAATTAAATTATAATTATGTTAAATTAAATAACATTAAAATTAAAATAAATCGTACTTTACAATAATTAAAATCAGAC
This sequence comes from Thymelicus sylvestris, assembly GCA_911387775.1. Taxonomy (NCBI): domain Eukaryota; kingdom Metazoa; phylum Arthropoda; class Insecta; order Lepidoptera; family Hesperiidae; genus Thymelicus; species Thymelicus sylvestris. The sequence continues at coordinate 9,442,094 of OU426905.1, read as the reverse complement.
CATTCAACCGTACCATAAAATATAATTATATTATTATTTTGTCATTTAAATAGTCTTGAATACTGTAATAGCATTTGTCAATCAGCATAGAAGCAAATTTCTCCTTAAAACTGTCCACTTGTTTAATATCACGAATATCTGCTGGTATTTTGTTATATATAATAGGTGCCATACAAAAAAAGCTTTGTCTCAACATATTCGTTTTGCTCGGTACTATTTGCAATTTATTATGGTGTCTTGCTCGCGTCTTTAATTCAAATTTATCCATGTTGGTTTTAATGAAAATTGCGCATTCCAGAATGTACATACCGGGAAGAGTTAATAATTTTAGTCTCTTAAATTGTGGTTTGCATGATTCTCTTTGTTTTATATTGCACATAGCTCGTACGCACCTCTTTTGCGCTTTGAATGCAATATTTTTATGTACTGAGTTTCCCCAAAATATAAGGCCGTATCTTATTGTTGATGCAACGTAAGCGTGATATGCAGTTAGAGCTGTGGATTCATTTACAATTGATCTAAGCTTACGAAGAACATAACAAAACTTACTCAGTTTTTTACAGACTTGTTCGATATGCCCTTTCCAGTTCATTCTTTGATCAATATGTAATCCTAGAAATGTTGTTCTGTCAGTTTGTTGAATATCCGTTCCTTTATAATTAATCATTAATTCCTTTGTACTGTTTAGCCTTTGTTTAAAATTAATTATTTTAGTTTTATTAAGATTTATTATTAAATTATTACATTCAAACCATTCTATAATTGATGTCAAAGATGAATTAATATTGCATTGAAGATTATTTATACTATTCGAACTAAATATAATCGTACTATCATCTGCAAACAAGGTCATTTCATTATTTGTAACTCGTGGCAAGTCATTAATATATATTAAAAACAATAAAGGACCCAACACACTTCCTTGTGGAACGCCATACATTACTGTTCTGCTGTCTGATTTAAATAATTTTATAGTTTTAGTTTCAGAACACAATCTTTCTACTTGCGTTATTTGATGTCGCTCAGATAGATATGACTGAATTAATTTATACGCTATACCTCTTATTCCGTATCTATATAGTTTGTCTAGTAAGATATTATGATCTACATGGTCAAAGGCTTTAGTGATATCCATGAATAAAGCTGTGACAGGTGTTCTTTTATCCATGTTAATCATAACCTTAGAGAGAAAATTAAACATGGCCATATTTATAGTTTTCTTTTTCCTAAATCCAAATTGTTCTTCTATCAAAATGTTATTCGATTCAAAGAAGGTGCTCAGTTTTTTGTAAATAACCTTTTCAAATACTTTTGCAAAAACTGGTAGAAGAGCAACAGGTCTGTAATTATTTACCCGACATGGGTCGTCTTTTTTAAAAAGAGGTTTTATTAGCGACACTTTTAATATATCGGGAAATGTACCATTCGTAAGACATAAGTTTACCAAGTAACACATAACTGGGGCAATTATACTAGATACATCTTTAATAATCTTGGTTATAATTCCATCATATCCGTGGCTGTTAGTATTCTTCAATGAGTTAATAATTAATATAATGTCATTCGGTATGGTAGGAGTCAGAAATATTGTATTAGGATTATATGATGTCAAAAGGTGATAATTTTTATTAGAGTCCGTTTTAACTACATCAATAAAGTAGTTATTAAAATATGTCGCAATCTCTTTCGGGTCAGTTATTTCCTTATCTTTAAATATTAACTTACGCACACTTTCTTTAGGGTAAACATATTTGTTGTTGTTTATAATTGTCCAAGATGCCTTTGCTTTATTTGTAGCAGATTTAATATAAAAGTTATTTTGTGTTTTTTGTGTCATCGATATAACGCGTTTATATCGACTTACATATTCCTTATAGGTTTTCTTATTTTGCTCACTGGGTTTAACTCTGGTTTTCCATAATAAATAACGTTTTCGTTTACTACATAATTTAATGCCCCGTGATAGCCATTTTGGTTTCGATGTACAAGTTATTTTAATTTTTTTCATTGGAAAACAAAGATCGTAGATTAATTTAAATAATTCATGAAAGTTTTTAAAGGCTATGTTAGGTTCATCTATATCTAAAACTTCTTTGAAACTGAGCTGCTTTATATAATTAATGAACTTATTCCTATTTTCCTTAGAGTAATCTCGCTTGAATATATACCAGAATTTTATGCGACAGTATCTTTTTACAGGGCATTTAATAATTTGAGCGGTATGATCTGAAAGGGCGAAATCTAGTATTTTGCTTTTGCTTCCTTTAATATTATGAAAAATATTATCTATACAGGTATTACTTATTAATCTTGTTTGTGTTTTAAATTCAATTTTTAAGTTATAACTCTGCAAGAGTGATTCTAAACTCATCGTATGATGGTCTTTGTTAAGTAGATCTATGTTAAAATCTCCACATATTACAATCTTTTTATTACCCCGTAGAAGTTTCGAGCAAATATTATGAAGACAGGTAAATAATATTTCTACTTTATCCGCGGAGTACTTTGGAGCTCTATATATACAAACAATATACATATTATGTTCCGTAAGCTCAATAGCAGAACATTCGATGATACCTTTTACCGAGATTTCATTTATTTCTCTAATTTCTCGAAATAAGTGAGTATTCCTAATCAGAATGCAACAGCCTCCATGTCTATTGTTTCTCATAACGCAAGTAGCCAATCTAAAATTAAGAATTTTGAGACAAAGCTCGTCTTGTTTTACCATGTTGTGCTCCGTAATGCAAAGTATATCAATGAATTGCCCATTTTCAGCTAATTCTTCAATACATACAGTTAATTGGTCTGATTTAGAAATAAGTCCATTTATATTTTGATGCATAATATACAAATAATTAAACGCGAAAAAAATTATCATTACGTTTCTCATTGTTATAAAATTCATTATTATGTTTGTCAATTTCATCATTGTTAGTTTTTGAGCAATTTGGGCTTACATATAATTTATTTATAGTATCAATGTTATTTGAATTCTTACATATGTTACATATTAATTTATTATTATTCTCTTTGTCCTCGGTTTGAGTACCAGAATCGGCAAAAGATTTAAGTTGTCCATTATTATATTTACATGTAGATAGATAGTTATCCATATTACGCTTATAAGTTATACGTAGAATTTCTCTTAACAAGAATCTTGCTATATGTGTAGCAAATATTTTGTACATAGGTGTGGCTCGACTAAAGTTAAAATCTGTATAATGGACATTATCATATTTACTACAGTGGAATTTTAACAAATAGTTTAATTTATATTCATTAAGGTGGATATTTTTATGAATTTCCCCTACAATAACGTTAGTGTGCGTAACAGAGGATAGCCATACTTCAAGTTTGCATGCAAATTCATGTGGATCTTTATCATTACATCCTGACAGTAATATTACGTAATCATTCATATTTAAATTTGCTATCTCAGTTTTCATGGTGGACGTTATCTCTCTTAACGGTGCATTTGGTTTTATGTAGCTCACTATGAAGTAATCCTTGCCCAATAAATTTTTAAGTCGATGTCTGACATCTCTCCCTTGATCGTCTCCAATTATAATAATTCGATGTTGTGTCTTTAAATGATTAGTTTTGTGTTGCTGTTGTGGTTGTTCTTGTTGTGGTTGTTCTTTTTGTGGTTGTTCTTGTTCTGGTTGTTTTTGTTCTGGTTGTTTTTGTTCTGGTTGTTTTTGTTCTGGTTGTTTTTGTTCTGGTTGTTTTTGTTCATATCATTGTATCATAGCTTATTATCATCATTCATAGATAAGTCAATGGCGAATCCCCGCAGTTTCCCATGTAACGTGCTTCGGCTTTGGGCAACGTCTCTCTAAAAAAGGCAATGGGTCGTTTTCCTTTGGTTTCTTTGGCGACCATTAACGAACGTTGGAAATTAATCATAAACAAATTATATGTATAGGTTATTTTAGACTCTTTATTTTTTATCTTTTTCTATTTTTAGTATTTCTTTTTGCCGCCCACAGTAAAACATATCCTGTAATATAATATTATATATTGTATGTTGGTAATAATGAAACATTGCACTCCGAGGTGGGCGTAAACAGTGGCAACTCAGTTGGTACTATAGCCAGTGTATACGAACATATAATTTGTAACATTGTTTTTGTTCTCAATAAATCTTTAAATCTTTTTAAATCTTTAATAATTTCAAGTGTCTATCTGACAGACGGACGCGACGGTCAGACGTACAGAAAGTGGATTCTTATGAATAGGGCTGGTTGGTATCCTTTGAATACGGAAAATTTCAGGAGTCTATCTGAGAGACGGACAGATGGACAGCGGAGTCTTATGAATAGGGTCCCTTTAGGTAGGCACACCTTAAAAATGCAATAAAGTAACCTTTGATTCTTTTTTACCCTAATTTGTTTCAAACCTCATAAAAAGCCCCCACGCTGTCTTAAGCAGGTTGAGTGGTAGCTATTCATACGGACCCCATGGAGATATAATAATAGAATAGTAATAATGGTATTAATGAACTGCTCAAATCAGTATCAGTATTTTTACCAATATATAATCCTTCCGAGGGGTCCTACCACCAGTGGGCTGGGTTTATTTGCCTCTTGCGACACCCATCCGGCATGGAATTGGAATCACTATCTTAAGCCTTTTAAATCGTTCGCGTTACTATGTATTTACGAGATATTTACGTTTGATATGTTTTAATGCGGTTCTGAGGCGACAGAGTGAGATTAATGTGGCAGCCAGCGCACTACATACATTATCGCAAGCGGTAGTTTCCCAAGGAGCTATCGCCACACATCTATCATACTAATGGGTAATTTATTACTGTAAACCTAGTTTAGGATGGAAAATCTATGCGTGGTTAATATTCCCTACTATTTAGTACTCCACAATCTAGCTATTAAACACTATGCAATGGGTAATGGAGTGATTTCAAAGCATGTCCATTCAGGAAAAAAAGTGTCACTGGATATAAAACCCTGCGATCTTTAACTGAAGGGACCAGGCGTCATATTTATTTCTTAGCTTACTTTTGCATCTTGTTGTACCTTCTTAACGATGTATGTAGTCCAACATACCTACTTCACCAATTTCATGCTCCTCCGTCCGCGTTAATGTCAGGGTTACAAAGTTCCTTGTAGTATAATTATCCTGCTGTTCTTTAGTATGATACATATTATATGTCTGTGGCGCTACCTAATAATAAGGTGATACATGTCCATAGTACTTTAGTTTTGACGGCATTTTTGTTACTGTCAATAATCACTCTATCATATCACTCTGCTTAACACTCTATTTTTACAAGCTCATAATTATCTTGCAATGTACCTATGTTGACGTTGTATGACGTCATTCTAATTCCAATATGGCGGATCATTCAAGATGGCGGACTAGTTATTTTTTCTGCACTACCACAGTATGGGTATCAAATGAAAGGGCTTGGTGAGGAGAACACCAAATATAATACAATGTCACATCAAATCCAAAGCTTGTTTTTAAAAAGTTTTTTTTACCATTAATTTATTAACTAAACAAGCTAGCCAATCAGGCCAAGTAGCAAGGAAAAGGCATGAAAGAATTATATTCATATCAGTAAAAAGCGTATGACTCATAAGAACCCATTCAAATTCTTTTCGTAGCTTTTTTTCTGATTTTTCCATTCCTTTCAATGTCGACAAAAGTATCGAGATCCGCCTGTAGGTATTCCCGAGCGAATCAAGTGCAGGATAATCTCTATATGAAAACGTTGATTAAAATTCTGAGTACCAATTCATCTCTTTTTTGCTTAGGGTATAATGATTTATTGAGATAGACTCGTATTTTAATCCAATGATCCAGGCGAGATTAGAATTTGCAATATTAATAATCACAAAAAATCTTTTTACGCATATTTCGGTACATTGCCACGTGGATGACATCTATGAGACCTTATTAAAGTTGAGGCCAAGTTTTGTCACAACACAACACCACAGCGCGCAGTAAAACGAAAGCCTTGTTTCGTGAGAGTCGGCAGATAAAAGTTATCTTGAAAAGTCGTCGGCCGCAACAAACTTAGCGACTGTCTTCAGGTAGGATAAGGAAAACTCGATTAAAAGAAGTAGAAAAAGTAATTGGGGCTGTGGGGAGGACTCCTCGCAGTGTATAACTTTAATTAAGCTTCGACGGTCGCTGCGTCTGGGATTCCGTCATTACGGTTCTATTGGCGGAGTTCAGAACAGGTGGCACGTTCCGAAATGAAGTAATGATCATTTGGCCTGGCATTAATTCAATCACCTTTCTTAGCGGAAAAATTAAAAGTTGTTCTATGTGTGGTGTTTCGCGCATCGTTTCATTACTTTCGTTTATCACGTTCCATTGATATAGCAAAGAACAGTAGCTCGAGCACGAATATTTGCGAGAAAGTATTCGTATGGTTAACGTAAGCAATTTGTCAAATTTGTATGGAATTTTAGTACCATTTACGCACGATAGGGGTGCTTTTGAAAAAATGCCATACAAATTGCTTAACCATACGAATACTTTCTCGCAAATATTCGTGCTCGAGCTACAGTTGTGTTTATACGAGTACGTTTACACATGGATGTATATCAATTTTCCATGGGCCTACTCGTAAGCAAACATATCAGTGATTTGGAGTTGAAATGCATATTTTATAAGGCTGCTGTAAATGTAAACATCTGCTCTAAATAAATAGATATGTTAATAAAGCCTTTTGTTTACCGCAACGCTTCGTACTAGGGAATAAGAAATCGGCCTCGGTCCGTCTGATGGTTTTCGCTACAACTCCGAGTACCTACGTCGCAGTTCCCGAACCTCACTATCTTGCAACCTTGTTTAAAGTGGCCTCCTCATTTACATCTCAGGGCTGTGCTGAACAACCCTTTTGTAGTCGAACAGTAAAAAGCAAAGGTTTTCTTGTTTATAATAAAATGTACATTGTAGTAGGGAAACAAGATACGTATTTGAGCTAAAAGTTTTTTTTATCTTTACTTTACGAAACTTTTATTAGTGCTACGTAGTGAATAAAAATATGTTAATATAAAAATATTTTTAAACTATTAATTAAAAATAGTTATTATAATAAAAAAATGTTTCAACTAAAACAGCGCAAAATAATAAATAATGCAAAGATTATAAAATTTTAATTTACAGTAGCATTCTATTATACCAAACCGTTTCTTAACTTGTAATGTACATTTAACTTAACCTAGAGGTAAACTTTAAAACATTGCGACCAGCGGTTAATTCTCTTTTAATTAAAAAGCTTAATTAAACTGAACTTACAAATGGATATCTGGATCAATATCTGCAAGCTTTACCTATGTGAAGCTGAAAACTGAGTATAAAAAAAATGAATTTAATAATATTTATTCGATTGTACCAGGAGTGTACCGGATTGTACCGTAGTTAAAATCGTTTGTACCTCAAAGGGGTGAAATATATAAGGGTGGTAGATTTTGCTCCAAAACCAACTTGAAAATTCGAGATTTAAATTGATACCAACTCAAAGGATATCGTTTGTACCGGATTGTACCGGCAATAAAACTTGTAAAATGATGAAAAATTTTTTTTAAATTTTTTTTTTAGTTTTTTTTTTAGTTTTTTTTTTTTTTTTTTTTTTTTTTTTTTTTATCAAAAGTCTGCATTAGGAGAAAAAAATTATTGCGTTTATCTGAAAACGGGTACAAATAATGTGGAACACAAACCAACGCGTGGAAGTCTTTTATTGAGTATAATATCTGTTAAGCCCGAAAACTACATTTCTGATCGGTTTTTCTCGCACAAAAATCGGGGTACAAACAAAATCTTTAAAGGTACAAAAAATTCCACACAACGGGCTCTGTAATACAAGTGGGTACAAACGGGTACAAACGATGGGAAGCAAACACCAACTCGTGAAAATCTTAAATAGAGTAAAATGGCTGTAAGGGTCGAAAACTACGTCTCTGACCAAATTTTTGTACAGAAAACTGGCAGAACAAACGAAATTTTTAGTAGTGCAAACAAGCACACATAATGGACTTCGTCACACAAGTGGGCACCAACGGGTACAAACGATGGGAAACCAACACCGACTCGAGAACGTCTTAAAAAGAGTAAAATGGGTGTAGTATCGAAAACTATATTTCTGATCGCATTTTCTAGAAGAAAACTGGTGGTTCAAACGAAATTTTTAGTGGTGCACACAAGCACCCATAATGATCTTCGTCATAAAAGTGGGTACCAACGGGTACAAACGATGGGAAACCAACACCGACTCGGGAAAGTCTTAAATAAAGTAAAATGGCGTTAGAATCGAAAACTACATTTCTGATCGCATTTTCTCTAAGAAAACTGGTGGTTCAAACGAAATTTTTAGTAATGCACACAAGCACACATAATGCACTTCGTCATACAAGTGGGTACCAACGGGTACAAACGATGGGAAACCAACACCGACTCGGGAAAGTCTTAAATAAAGTAAAATGGTGTTAGAATCGAAAACTACATTTCTGATCGCATTTTCTCTCAGAAAACTGGTGTTTCAAACGAAATTTTTAGTAATGCACACAAGCACACATAATGCACTTCGTCATACAAGTGGGTACCAACGGGTACAAATGATGGGAAACCAACACCGACTCGGGAAAGTCTTAAATAAAGTAAAATGGTGTTAGAATCGAAAACTACATTTCTGATCGCATTTTCTCTAAGAAAACTGGTGGTTCAAACGAAATTTTTAGTAATCCACACAAGCACACATAATGCACTTCGTCATACAAGTGGGTACCAACGGGTACAAACGATGGGAAACCAACACCGACTCGGGAAAGTCTTAACTAAAATAAAATGGTGTTAGAATCGAAAACTACATTTCTAATCGCATTTTCTCGAAGAAAAATGGTGGTTCAAACGAAATTTTTAGTAATGCACACAAGCACCCATAATGATCTTCGTCATACAAGTGGGTACCAACGGGTACAAACGATGGCACTTCGTCATAAAAGTGGGTACTGGTGGGTAAAATGCGATTAGAAATGTAGTTTTCGATTCTAACACCATTTTACTTTATTTAAGACTTTCCCGAGTCGGTGTTGGTTTCCCATCGTTTGTACCCGTTGGTACCCACTTGTATGACGAAGATCATTATGGGTGCTTGTGTGCATTACTAAAAATTTCGTTTGAACCACCATTTTTCTTCGAGAAAATGCGATTAGAAATGTAGTTTTCGATTCTAACACCATTTTATTTTAGTTAAGACTTTCCCGAGTCGGTGTTGGTTTCCCATCGTTTGTACCCGTTGGTACCCAGTTGTATGACGAAGATCATTATGGGTGCTTGTGTGCATTACTAAAAATTTCGTTTGAACCACCAGTTTTCTTCGAGAAAATGCGATTAGAAATGTAGTTTTCGATTCTAACACCATTATATTTTAGTTAAGACTTTCCCGAGTCGGTGTTGGTTTCCCATCGTTTGTACCCGTTGGTACCCACTTGTATGACGAAGTGCATTATGTGTGCTTGTGTGCATTACTAAAAATTTCGTTTGAACCACCAGTTTTCTTAGAGAAAATGCCATCAGAAATGTAGTTTTCGATTCTAACACCATTTTACTTTATTTAAGACTTTCCCGAGTCGGTGTTGGTTTCCCATCGTTTGTACCCGTTGGTACCCACTTGTATGACGAAGTGCATTATGGGTGCTTGTGTGCATTACTAAAAATTTCGTTTGAACCACCAGTTTTCTTAGAGAAAATGCGATCAGAAATGTAGTTTTCGATTCTAACACCATTTTACTTTATTTAAGACTTTCCCGAGTCGGTGTTGGTTTCCCATCGTTTGTACCCGTTGGTACCCACTTGTATGACGAAGATCATTATGGGTGCTTGTGTGCATTACTAAAAATTTCGTTTGAACCACCATTTTTCTTCGAGAAAATGCGATTAGAAATGTAGTTTTCGATTCTAACACCATTTTATTTTAGTTAAGAATTTCCCGAGTCGGTGTTGGTTTCCCATCGTTTGTACCCGTTGGTACCCAGTTGTATGACGAAGATCATTATGGGTGCTTGTGTGCATTACTAAAAATTTCGTTTGAACCACCAGTTTTCTTAGAGAAAATGCGATCAGAAATGTAGTTTTCGATTCTAACGCCATTTTACTTTATTTAAGACTTTCCCGAGTCGGTGTTGGTTTCCCATCGTTTGTACCCGTTGGTACCCACTTGTATGACAAAGTGCATTATGTGCGCTTGTGTGCATTACTAAAAATTTCGTTTGAACCACCAGTTTTCTTAGAGAAAATGCGATCAGAAATGTAGTTTTCGATTCTAACGCCATTTTACTTTATTTAAGACTTTCCCGAGTCGGTGTTGGTTTCCCATCGTTTGTACCCGTTGGTACCCACTTGTATGACAAAGTGCATTATGTGTGCTTGTGTGCATTACTAAAAATTTCGTTTGAACCACCAGTTTTCTTAGAGAAAATGCGATCAGAAATGTAGTTTTCAATTCTAACACCATTTTAATTTATTTAAGACTTTCCTGAGTCGGTGTTGGTTTCCCATCGTTTGTACCCGTTGGTACCCACTTGTATGACGAAGTGCATTATGTGTGCTTGTGTGCATTACTAAAAATTTCGTTTGAACCACCAGTTTTCTTAGAGAAAATGCGATCAGAAATGTAGTTTTCGATTCTAACACCATTTTACTTTATTTAAGACTTTCCCGAGTCGGTGTTGGTTTCCCATCGTTTGTACCCGTTGGTACCCAGTTGTATGACGAAGTGCATTATGGGTGCTTGTGTGCATTACTAAAAATTTCGTTTGAACCACCAGTTTTCTTAGAGAAAATGCGATCAGAAATGTAGTTTTCGATTCTAACGCCATTTTACTTTATTTAAGACTTTCCCGAGTCGGTGTTGGTTTCCCATCGTATGTACCCGTTGGTACCCACTTGTATGACAAAGTGCATTATGTGTGCTTGTGTGCATTACTAAAAATTTCGTTTGAACCACCAGTTTTCTTAGAGAAAATGCGATCAGAAATGTAGTTTTCGATTCTAACACCATTTTACTTTATTTAAGACTTTCCCGAGTCGGTGTTGGTTTCCCATCGTTTGTACCCGTTGGTACCCACTTGTATGACGAAGTGCATTATGTGTGCTTGTGTGCATTACTAAAAATTTCGTTTGAACCACCAGTTTTCTTAGAGAAAATGCGATCAGAAATGTAGTTTTCGATTCTAACACCATTTTACTTTATTTAAGACTTTCCCGAGTCGGTGTTGGTTTCCCATCGTTTGTACCCGTTGGTACCCACTTGTATGACGAAGTGCATTATGGGTGCTTGTGTGCATTACTAAAAATTTCGTTTGAACCACCAGTTTTCTTAGAGAAAATGCGATCAGAAATGTAGTTTTCGATTCTAACGCCATTTTACTTTATTTAAGACTTTCCCGAGTCGGTGTTGGTTTCCCATCGTTTGTACCCGTTGGTACCCACTTGTATGACAAAGTGCATTATGTGTGCTTGTGTGCATTACTAAAAATTTCGTTTGAACCACCAGTTTTCTTAGAGAAAATGCGATCAGAAATGTAGTTTTCGATTCTAACACCATTTTACTTTATTTAAGACTTTCCCGAGTCGGTGTTGGTTTCCCATCGTTTGTACCCGTTGGTACCCACTTGTATGACAAAGATCATTATAAGTGCTTGTGTGCATTACTAAAAATTTCGTTTGAACCACCTTTTTTTTTAGAGAAAATGCGATCAGAAATGTAGTTTTCGATTCTAACGCCATTTTACTTTATTTAAGACTTTCCCGAGTCGGTGTTGGTTTCCCATCGTTTGTACCCGTTGGTACCAACTTGTATGACGAAGTGCATTATGTGTGCTTGTGTGCATTACTAAAAATTTCGTTTCAACCACCACTTTTCTTAGAGAAAATGCGATCAGAAATGTAGTTTTCGATTCTAACAACATTTTACTTTACTTAAGAATTTCCCGAGTCGGTGTTGGTTTCCCATCGTTTGTACCCGTTGGTACCCACTTGTATGACGAAGATCATTATGGGTGCTTGTGTGCATTACTAAAAATTTCGTTTGAACCACCAGTTTTCTTCGAGAAAATGCGATTAGAAATGTAGTTTTCGATTCTAACAACATTTTACTTTACTTAAGAATTTCCCGAGTCGGTGTTGGTTTCCCATCGTTTGTACCCGTTGGTACCCAGTTGTATGACGAAGATCATTATAGGTGCTTGTGTGCATTACTAAAAATTTCGTTTGAACCACCAGTTTTCTTCGAGAAAATGCGATTAGAAATGTAGTTTTCGATTCTAACACCATTTTATTTTAGTTAAGACTTTCCCGAGTCGGTGTTGGTTTCCCATCGTTTGTACCCGTTGGTACCCAGTTGTATGACGAAGATCATTATGGGTGCTTGTGTGCATTACTAAAAATTTCGTTTGAACCACCAGTTTTCTTCGAGAAAATTCTAACACCATTTTACTTTATTTAAGACTTTCCCGAGTCGGTGTTGGTTTCCCATCGTTTGTACCCGTTGGTACCCACTTGTATGACGAAGTGCATTATGTGTGCTTGTGTGCATTACTAAAAATTTCGTTTGAACCACCAGTTTTCTTCGAGAAAATGCGATTAGAAATGTAGTTTTCGATTCTAACAACATTTTACTTTACTTAAGAATTTCCCGAGTCGGTGTTGGTTTCCCATCGTTTGTACCCGTTGGTACCCAGTTGTATGACGAAGATCATTATAGGTGCTTGTGTGCATTACTAAAAATTTCGTTTGAACCACCAGTTTTCTTCGAGAAAATGCGATTAGAAATGTAGTTTTCGATTCTAACACCATTTTATTTTAGTTAAGACTTTCCCGAGTCGGTGTTGGTTTCCCATCGTTTGTACCCGTTGGTACCCAGTTGTATGACGAAGATCATTATGGGTGCTTGTGTGCATTACTAAAAATTTCGTTTGAACCACCAGTTTTCTTCGAGAAAATGCGATTAGAAATGTAGTTTTCGATTCTAACAACATTTTACTTTACTAAAGAATTTCCCGAGTCGGTGTTGGTTTCCCATCGTTTGTACCCGTTGGTACCCAGTTGTATGACGAAGATCATTATAGGTGCTTGTGTGCATTACTAAAAATTTCGTTTGAACCACCAGTTTTCTTCGAGAAAATGCGATTAGAAATGTAGTTTTCGATTCTAACACCATTTTACTTTATTTAAGACTTTCCCGAGTCGGTGTTGGTTTCCCATCGTTTGTACCCGTTGGTACTCACTTGTATGACGAAGTGCATTATGTGTGCTTGTGTGCATTACTAAAAATTTCGTTTCAACCACCAGTTTTCTTAGAGAAAATGCGATCAGAAATGTAGTTTTCGATTCTAACACCATTTTACTTTATTTAAGACTTTCCCGAGTCGGTGTTAGTTTCCCATCGTTTTTACCCGTTGGTACCCACTTGTATGACAAAGTGCATTATGTGTGCTTGTGTGCATTACTAAAAATTTCGTTTGAACCACCAGTTTTCTTAGAGAAAATGCGATCAGAAATGTAGTTTTCGATTCTAACACCATTTTACTTTATTTAAGACTTTCCCGAGTCGGTGTTGGTTTCCCATCGTTTGTACCCGTTGGTACCCACTTGTATGACGAAGTGCATTATGTGTGCTTGTGTGCATTACTAAAAATTTCGTTTGAACCACCAGTTTTCTTAGAGAAAATGCGATCAGAAATGTAGTTTTCGATTCTAACACCATTTTACTTTATTTAAGACTTTCCCGAGTCGGTGTTGGTTTCCCATCGTTTGTACCCGTTGGTACCCAGTTGTATGACGAAGATCATTATGGGTGCTTGTGTGCATTACTAAAAATTTCGTTTGAACCACCATTTTTCTTCGAGAAAATGCGATTAGAAATGTAGTTTTCGATTCTAACACCATTTTATTTTAGTTAAGACTTTCCCGAGTCGGTGTTGGTTTCCCATCGTTTGTACCCGTTGGTACCCAGTTGTATGACGAAGATCATTATGGGTGCTTGTGTGCATTACTAAAAATTTCGTTTGAACCACCAGTTTTCTTCGAGAAAATGCGATTAGAAATGTAGTTTTCGATTCTAACAACATTTTACTTTACTTAAGAATTTCCCGAGTCGGTGTTGGTTTCCCATCGTTTGTACCCGTTGGTACCCACTTGTATGACGAAGATCATTATGGGTGCTTGTGTGCATTACTAAAAATTTCGTTTGAACCACCAGTTTTCTTAGAGAAAATGCCATCAGAAATGTAGTTTTCGATTCTAACACCATTTTACTTTATTTAAGACTTTCCCGAGTCGGTGTTGGTTTCCCATCGTTTGTACCCGTTGGTACCCACTTGTATGACGAAGTGCATTATGGGTGCTTGTGTGCATTACTAAAAATTTCGTTTAAACCACCAGTTTTCTTAGAGAAAATGCGATCAGAAATGTAGTTTTCGATTCTAACACCATTTTACTTTATTTAAGACTTTCCCGAGTCGGTGTTGGTTTCCCATCGTTTGTACCCGTTGGTACCCACTTGTATGACGAAGTGCATTATGTGTGCTTGTGTGCATTACTAAAAATTTCGTTTGAACCACCAGTTTTCTTAGAGAAAATGCGATCAGAAATGTAGTTTTCGATTCTAACACCATTTTACTTTATTTAAGACTTTCCCGAGTCGGTGTTGGTTTCCCATCGTTTGTACCCGTTGGTACCCACTTGTATGACGAAGATCATTATGGGTGCTTGTGTGCATTACTAAAAATTTCGTTTGAACCACCATTTTTCTTCGAGAAAATGCGATTAGAAATGTAGTTTTCGATTCTAACACCATTTTATTTTAGTTAAGACTTTCCCGAGTCGGTGTTGGTTTACCATCGTTTGTACCCGTTGGTACCCAGTTGTATGACGAAGATCATTATGGGTGCTTGTGTGCATTACTAAAAATTTCGTTTGAACCACCAGTTTTCTTCGAGAAAATGCGATTAGAAATGTAGTTTTCGATTCTAACAACATTTTACTTTACTTAAGAATTTCCCGAGTCGGTGTTGGTTTCCCATCGTTTGTACCCGTTGGTACCCACTTGTATGACGAATTGCATTATGTGTGCTTGTGTGCATTACTAAAAATTTCGTTTGAACCACCAGTTTTCTTAGAGAAAATGCGATCAGAAATGTAGTTTTCGATTCTAACACCATTTTACTTTATTTAAGACTTTCCCGAGTCGGTGTTGGTTTCCCATCGTTTGTACCCGTTGGTACCCACTTGTATGACGAAGTGCATTATAGGTGCTTGTGTGCATTACTAAAAATTTCGTTTGAACCACCAGTTTTCTTAGAGAAAATGCGATCAGAAATGTATTTTTCGATTCTAACGCCATTTTACTTTATTTAAGACTTTCCCGAGTCGGTGTTGGTTTCCCATCGTTTGTACCCGTTGGTACCCACTTGTATGACAAAGTGCATTATGTGTGCTTGTGTGCATTACTAAAAATTTCGTTTGAACCACCAGTTTTCTTAGAGAAAATGCGATCAGAAATGTAGTTTTCGATTCTAACACCATTTTACTTTATTTAAGACTTTCCCGAGTCGGTGTTGGTTTCCCATCGTTTGTACCCGTTGGTACCCACTTGTATGACGAAGATCATTATAAGTGCTTGTGTGCATTACTAAAAATTTCGTTTGAACCACCTTTTTTTTTAGAGAAAATGCGATCAGAAATGTAGTTTTCGATTCTAACGCCATTTTACTTTATTTAAGACTTTCCCGAGTCGGTGTTGGTTTCCCATCGTTTGTACCCGTTGGTACCCACTTGTATGACGAAGTGCATTATGTGTGCTTGTGTGCATTACTAAAAATTTCGTTTCAACCACCACTTTTCTTAGAGAAAATGCGATCAGAAATGTAGTTTTCAATTCTAACACCATTTTAATTTATTTAAGACTTTCCTGAGTCGGTGTTGGTTTCCCATCGTTTGTACCCGTTGGTACCCACTTGTATGACGAATTGCATTATGTGTGCTTGTGTGCATTACTAAAAATTTCGTTTGAACTACCAGTTTTCTTAGAGAAAATGCGATCAGAAATGTAGTTTTCGATTCTAACACCATTTTACTTTATTTAAGACTTTCCCGAGTCGGTGTTGGTTTCCCATCGTTTGTACCCGTTGGTACCCACTTGTATGACGAAGTGCATTATGTGTGCTTGTGTGCATTACTAAAAATTTCGTTTGAACCACCAGTTTTCTTAGAGAAAATGCGATCAGAAATGTAGTTTTCGATTCTAACACCATTTTACTTTATTTAAGACTTTCCCGAGTCGGTGTTGGTTTCCCATCGTTTGTACCCGTTGGTACCCACTTGTATGACAAAGTGCATTATGTGTGCTTGTGTGCATTACTAAAAATTTCGTTTGAACCACCAGTTTTCTTAGAGAAAATGCGATCAGAAATGTAGTTTTCGATTCTAACACCATTTTACTTTATTTAAGATTTTCCCGAGTCGGTGTTGGTTTCCCATCGTTTGTACCCGTTGGTACCCACTTGTATGACGAAGTGCATTATGTGTGCTTGTGTGCATTACTAAAAATTTCGTTTGAACCACCAGTTTTCTTAGAGAAAATGCGATCAGAAATGTAGTTTTCGATTCTAACACCATTTTACTTTATTTAAGACTTTCCCGAGTCGGTGTTGGTTTCCCATCGTTTGTACCCGTTGGTACCCACTTGTATGACGAAGATCATTATGGGTGCTTGTGTACATTACTAAAAATTTCCTTTGAACCACCATTTTTCTTCGAGAAAAGGCGATTAGAAATGTAGTTTTCGATTCTAACAACATTTTATTTTAGTTAAGACTTTCCCGAGTCGGTGTTGGTTTCCCATCGTTTGTACCCGTTGGTACCCACTTGTATGACGAAGTGCATTATGTGTGCTTGTGTGCATTACTAAAAATTTCGTTTCAACCACCAGTTTTCTTAGAGAAAATGCGATCAGAAATGTAGTTTTCGATTCTAACACCATTTTACTTTATTTAAGACTTTCCCGAGTCGGTGTTAGTTTCCCATCGTTTGTACCCGTTGGTACCCACTTGTATGACAAAGTGCATTATGTGTGCTTGTGTGCATTACTAAAAATTTCGTTTGAACCACCAGTTTTCTTAGAGAAAATGCGATCAGAAATGTAGTTTTCGATTCTAACACCATTTTACTTTATTTAAGACTTTCCCGAGTCGGTGTTGGTTTCCCATCGTTTGTACCCGTTGGTACCCACTTGTATGACGAAGTGCATTATGTGTGCTTGTGTGCATTACTAAAAATTTCGTTTGAACCACCAGTTTTCTTAGAGAAAATGCGATCAGAAATGTAGTTTTCGATTCTAACACCATTTTACTTTATTTAAGACTTTCCCGAGTCGGTGTTGGTTTCCCATCGTTTGTACCCGTTGGTACCCAGTTGTATGACGAAGATCATTATGGGTGCTTGTGTGCATTACTAAAAATTTCGTTTGAACCACCATTTTTCTTCGAGAAAATGCGATTAGAAATGTAGTTTTCGATTCTAACACCATTTTATTTTAGTTAAGACTTTCCCGAGTCGGTGTTGGTTTACCATCGTTTGTACCCGTTGGTACCCAGTTGTATGACGAAGATCATTATGGGTGCTTGTGTGCATTACTAAAAATTTCGTTTGAACCACCAGTTTTCTTCGAGAAAATGCGATTAGAAATGTAGTTTTCGATTTTAACAACATTTTACTTTACTTAAGAATTTCCCGAGTCGGTGTTGGTTTCCCATCGTTTGTACCCGTTGGTACCCACTTGTATGACGAAGATCATTATGGGTGCTTGTGTGCATTACTAAAAATTTCGTTTGAACCACCAGTTTTCTTCGAGAAAATGCGATTAGAAATGTAGTTTTCGATTCTAACAACATTTTACTTTACTTAAGAATTTCCCGAGTCGGTGTTGGTTTCCCATCGTTTGTACCCGTTGGTACCCAGTTGTATGACGAAGATCATTATAGGTGCTTGTGTGCATTACTAAAAATTTCGTTTGAACCACCAGTTTTCTTCGAGAAAATGCGATTAGAAATGTAGTTTTCGATTCTAACACCATTTTACTTTATTTAAGACTTTCCCGAGTCGGTGTTGGTTTCCCATCGTTTGTACCCGTTGGTACCCACTTGTATGACTAAGTGCATTATGTGTGCTTGTGTGCATTACTAAAAATTTCGTTTGAACCACCAGTTTTCTTAGAGAAAATGCGATCAGAAATGTAGTTTTCGATTCTAACGCCATTTTACTTTATTTAAGACTTTCCCGAGTCGGTGTTGGTTTCCCATCGTTTGTACCCGTTGGTACCCACTTGTATGACGAAGTGCATTATGTGTGCTTGTGTGCATTACTAAAAATTTCGTTTGAACCACCAGTTTTCTTAGAGAAAATGCGATCAGAAATGTAGTTTTCGATTCTAACACCATTTTACTTTACTTAAGATTTTCCCGAGTCGGTGTTGGTTTCCCATCGTTTGTACCCGTTGGTACCCACTTGTATGACGAAGATCATTATGGGTGCTTGTGTGCACCACTAAAAATTTCGTTTGAACCACCAGTTTTCTTCTAGAAAATGCGATCAGAAATATAGTTTTCCATACTACACCCATTTTACTCTTTTTAAGACGTTCTCGAGTCGGTGTTGGTTTCCCATCGTTTGTACCCGTTGGTGCCCACTTGTGTGACGAAGTCCATTATGTGTGCTTGTTTGCACTACTAAAAATTTCGTTTGTACTGCCAGTTTTCTGTCAAAAAATTTGGTCAGAGACGTAGTTTTCGACCCTTACAGCCATTTTACTCTATTTAAGATTTTCACGAGTTGGTGTTTGCTTCCCATCGTTTGTACCCGTTTGTACCCACTTGTATTACAGAGCCCGTTGTGTGGAATTTTTTGTACCTTTAAAGATTTTGTTTGTACCCCGATTTTTGTGCGAGAAAAACCGATCAGAAATGTAGTTTTCGGGCCTAACAGATATTATACTCAATAAAAGACTTCCACGCGTTGGTTTGTGTTCCACATTATTTGTACCCGTTTTCAGATAAACGCAATAATTTTTTTCTCCTAATGCTGACTTTTGATAAAAAAAAAAAAAAAAAAAAAAAAACTAAAAAAAAAAACTAAAAAAAAAATTAAAAAAAAATTTTTCATCATTTTTCAAGTTTTATTGCCGGTACAATCCGGTACAAACGATTAGTCCGTGAGCCAGATAGTATTTTTTGTCAGTCATTTCCTCTCAAGCGATAACTCGTGAAATACTTCAGAGAGTTACATTATATAGCATGGTGAACGTCAGCTGCCGCTCCAAGGGTGGGTAGGGGGGCAGCAGCCTTTCAATCATGTAAAAAAAATAATTGTTTTCAGTCATTTCCTCCCGTCTGAAAATTTGTTAGATGATAGATAACGTAATTATTTAAAGGTAAAAAAAAGTCAGCTGGCCATACCGTGGTGGATTATACGTCAGCTGGGCACGCGAACATGCAAAAAAATTTTTTTTGTTCAGTGATATCCTCTCACTTGAAAATGCGTCAGATGATACTTTACATGTTATTTTGAGGAAATAAAAACGTCAGCTGGCTGTATGTTGGTGGAAAGGTCGTCAGCTGATGCAGTGAAAGGTGGAGATCGCTTATTTACATTCGTCAGCTGACGGGTTTTCCACCAACTTAGAGCCAGCTGATGTTTTTGTTTATTCAAAATAGCACGTAAACTATCACCTGACACAATTTCAAGTGAGAGGAAATTACGTAACTACACTTATTTTACTTTAGGCTCTGTGCACGCGCTCTTATATGTACTAATCGAATCAATACTCTCATATCTATTTTGGATAGGAATCAATTACGTAAAAATTGATAAATATATAAATAAAAAAATGAAATTTAAATTTATTTATTTATTTATTTAAATTTCGTTTCAAAAATAATCATTCATCTGCTTCGCTTTCACTTTGACTCGTGCCACTCTCATCTTTTTCTGATTCACTATCACTGTCATCAGAGCTGTCCATTGTGGCTATTTCTTCATCGTCATCTATATAAAGATAAAAAATGAAGTATTTATATCATTTGTATTTTAATAAATATAAATAGAATAAATAAAATGTTACCTTTTTCTGGTTGGATAGTTATTTCAGTAATCGATGATGGTAATTGGTTTCCAGAAAACCACCTGAAGTCATATCTATTGTCGACTTCTTCCCATCCATAGTCTGAAGGTGTATGATTGGTTGAAACCTTCAGATGTGCGTGCGACCAAATTTGCGCTATGAAACATGCTCTCAAAAAGTGTTGGTATAATTCTGATTTGCATGGTGGTAGAGACGAGCCATCAATGGTTTTTTTGGGCAACAAAAAAACATCATTTTTTTCAAGCAGTTTATATGTTTTTTGAAACATTGCTGTTCTTGCTTCATTGACGTATTTCAATCGTTTGAAGCCATACATATGACAAACGAACTCCTCTGCTTTGCCAAAAAGTTCTTCTAGATTCTCTGATGGCTTTGACATCCGTATAAAGCACGTGCTGAAATCATTTCCAGAATGAGTCATAATGGAAAACGGGCGCTTTTTTCCTTTTCTAAAAAATGCCGGGTTTAAATCACATCCCGTTAGAGCGTGAAATGCTGGAAGTGCTGCGCTTGTATTCTTTCCGAGAGCTTCGTACAATTTTGTTACGTTTATCAGCGAGCGCGTGCACAGAGCCTAAAGTAAAATAATTGTAGTTACGTAATTTCCTCACTTGAAATTGTGTCAGGTGATACTTTACGTGCTATTTTGAATAAACAAAAACATCAGCTGGCTCTAAGTTGGTGGAAAACCCGTCAGCTGACGAATGTAAATAAGCGATCTCCACCTTTCACTGCATCAGCTGACGACCTTTCCACCAACATACAGCCAGCTGACGTTTTTATTTACTCAAAATAACATATAAAGTATCATCTGACGCATTTTCAAGTGAGAGGATATCACTGAACAAAAAAATTTTTTTTGCATGTTCGCGTGCCCAGCTGACGTATAATCCACCACGGTATGGCCAGCTGACTTTTTTTTACCTTTAAATAATTACGTTATCTATCATCTAACAAATTTTCAGTCGGGAGGAAATGACTGAAAACAATTATTTTTTTTACATGATTGAAAGGCTGCCGCTCCCCTACCCACCCTTGGAGTGGCAGCTGACGTTCACCATGCTATATAATGCAACTCTCTGAAGTATTTCACGAGTTATCGCTTGAGAGGAAATTGGTCATGAAAATCTGTCGCTAGCTCACGGACCAGATATCCTTTGAGTTGGTATCAATTTAAATCTCGAATTTTCAAGTTGGTTTTGGAGCAAAATCTACCACCCTTATATATTTCACCCCTTTGAGGTACAAACGATTTTAACTACGGTACAATCCGGTACACTCCTGGTACAATCGAATAAATATTATTAAATTCATTTTTTTTATACTCAGTTTTCAGCTTCACATAGGTGCAAGCTTTGCCCGGTATTTTAATATTGCTTAACGACGCCATCTACTGAATTAGCTCTGTGTCGTTAAAGCAGTTAGTTGTTCCCAATAATAATAGTATTATTACACGCCAATAGATGTCAGGAACAGCCAATGATATTGTAGCAGTTTTTCTGAAAACACGGTTAAAACGATATTTTCTAAAACTAAATCCTACCTAGATCAATTTATTGCCCCCGAAACCGACTGCAAACTAAATTTCATGAAAATCGTAAGTGCCGTTTCTGAGATTCCGAGAATATATACGAGTACATATACATATTTTTATACAAGAATTGCTCGTTTAAAGGTATTATCGTAGATTGTGTACTATAAACGCATAACTACCTCCAAAAAGTGAGGACTTCTTGGAGGAATTTAAACATTATCCTATGAATTTCAGGTCATGCTTTCAAAAAGATGTATAATTAAGGAGAGAAATAACGAAAGAAACTCCTTAGTACTTTTAAAAACAATACCCACACCAATAAAAATGCATCAGGAGAACTATAACTCTACGGACAACTCTACTAACAATTGACTAGAAAAGCGAAATTGGATTCGGTTAAAAAATTTAAATATTTCAATATTCCATAATAGTATCCATCGTATACGAATACAAAAACAACCAAACAGAAGTATCCGAATACGAAAAACAACCAAACAGATACACGTAAAAAACCGCGTATTTTCTACCTAGCTACATCTGGCCGGTAATCGAATGGCGCAAATATGTATATTGCTCATCAGGATTCCCCTCACGTTCCAACTGTCACCGGTTGTACGCTTGTATATTTGCCGATGTACAGTCCTTATTACAGATACGATTTTCTATTCGGTGCATTATTAAAGGAGCAAAATTCATATTTTTAAATTAGTCTGTTAAATATGTACATATGTATATGCTGATGACATTATCTGCTGTTATAAATGATCAAGTTACATGTTTTGATGCCTTTTTTGTTGCTGCAATAATTAGATCATTTATTTATTTATTTATTTTAAGGATTGCCAACGGAAAGTACACTACACCTTAAATCTAGATAGCAATTATACAAAGTTATACAAATGCCTTCCCAATTATAGGCAACCACAACTCATTTCAATGCATGTTATGTTTGTGAATAATAGAATTATATTTTAGAAGGTAACAAATAGGTAAGAAAGACAAGCTTTCTAATCATTAAAAAATTAAATTCTCAAAGATAACCACTTAAATATAAAATATACATCATGCTGACACTGTCGGAAAAATGAAATCGAATTCTCCATGATACTCACGCTTAAACATGATGCTAATCGGTGACCACTTACCATTTTTTATCAAGTGGTTTGCTTGTCAACTGTTTACATGAAAATCATTTCTGTTGTTTCTAAAATGCAACTCAGTGTAAGAAAAGACTTGAAAATTTCATATTTTAGTCGCTCTGAAATCGAGCTTCCGATCCATGTTACAAGTCACTCAGGGTCACTACCGATGAGGAATAAAATGCACAAAAGTCGTTGGCAAGTATCCAATTAATGTAATACTTTTACACGTTGTACACAGCCCTTGCTGCAAGTGTACAATACAAATGGGCAGCTTTAAGCAGAACGGAGCGCTTCCCATTTGTGAGTTGAGCTGACTTGCTTCAACTTGCTCCGTTCTGCACCGGAAGCTTGTTAGCACGACTTCTGCGGCTTCCGACTAGATAACATTATGTTAAAGATTTAAACTATTTGCACCGTAACATGAACCTAGTGGAACTATCTAGCACGCTATTTAGCAGCGGGCTATTGTTCAAGCGATTATTGAAGTTTTGGTAAATTTTGAATTAAGGTTGTAAATATTTTTCTGTAACGTAGGAATTATTATGTGAAGTTCCCTTCACCTTGGATAATGCACGTACCTTGCAACGCACGCATTTACCTACCGTACTAGAATTATGGTGGTCACTCACGGTCATTCCATCGCGTCATTTTTGGAGCCACGCCAAGCAACATATGTCAAAATGGCGCGATTGGACTTTCAAATTTTTTAAATCACGCCATCAGTTTTTCACATTCACGATCAAATTTTGGCTGTATATCACGCCATTTGACGCGATGGACTGACCGTGAGTGGCCACCATTAGGCCCGTAATATGTACCAACAACGACAGTTTAAACTCAGAATCATAGATTAAACTGCTATTGATATTACGAGCCTAAGTCTGAGATTTGGTACCTAGGTATAGTTAGTTTTCATGTACAAGAAGTCCATAAAACGAAATTTTATAATACCAATCTATAATTATTATAAATATTTCTTAGAAAATATTAAAACGTTTCAGTGTGAAGAAACTCTTTCACAATTTTAATTACAATCGAATTTGGCCGCCAGAGAATTATTATGTCCTTATTTTTGTAATTGGAATTTCACAGAACTGGAAAATTTTATCCATAAAATTGTGTATTTTTTTCTATAGCGTTGTTGGGCGTTATTTAATTTCGTGATATTTTATGTTGTGGTGGAGTCATACCTAATTGGAATTCCAGAGAATTTTATTTTTAATTTAAATTTCTGGATATTGAAATACCTAGCAAGGAATGAAATAAACTTTCATACAATATTCACTCTCGTAGTTATCAAAAATACATATTTGGGAAATTTTATTAATAAAAAAATGTTAATAAACCCTTGAACATAATTAAACCATTGAAGTTATGATGTACACTTGCCTCTGATCTCGAAACGATTTTTTTGTAATTCTTCTTTGGTTATGTCTTTAGTTATACAAAACTTTTGGCTCAAAGCTCATAAATAATCTCAGACATATTAACAATATTTCAGTATAAAACATAAATAAGATATTAATAAGATAATTAACTTAAACAGTATAAAGATAAATCTTACTTAAGACAACTTCTATGGAAAGGTCTTCTGAGAACTTCTGAGTATTTTGTAAGCTTGTAAAAAACTGACCGCTAAAATAAAAATATGAAAAACATGAAACTTTCAACATTCTTCTTAAAATTTTGCGTACGAGCAAGGAGTACGTATGTACCTACTGTACCTACTATATTTTGTTACCGTAAAAAGCGAGAAAGCGTTACTTTAAACAACGTAAAACGTTTTTCATTTCATCCCTAATACGTCAAAATAACGTAATTTAAGCAATTTCATTGAAGTTGAAAATGTTATGACACAATAAAACAAATTATATGGCATCTTCAAACTCGGAAATCAACAATGTAGATGACTTTGTGACGTGCGATTTCGAATTTACTGTTATCTACTTGTCTCACAAAAGATGGATGTGCTAATGATAAATAAACCATTTTTAAAAACTAACCTGTTTTTAAAGTAATAAGCAGTTTTTCCCCTTCCTTTTCTGCTTTCGTTCTGTGGAAATATTGTAACTTTTTTATTTGGTATTTGAAGATTTGAGATTGAATGAAAAAATGTTTCGATGCGCCTCTTTGCTTCACATACTCTATAAAAAATATCCTTGATTTTTTACGTCCATTTCTGTGCCACACAAAAATACAAACATAAACCTTGTGTTGATTGACTACGCTAAATTCTGAGAGGTTTATCACGAGACGATCCCTTGTTACAATCCGTCGTTTCAGCCGCATCAAAAAGACAAATTGAGGCCATTATTACACGCGGTTTATTTGATCGGAAGACATGTGTGACCTTGGATAACAATGGATTATTGTCATTATCCTGAGGGTGTGTTGAACTCCCGTCATAGAAATATGAACGTAATAAATTATCCAGCTAAGATAGCGTTAAGTTTTCTTATACATCAAGTTTATTTTAAACTTTGTCGCTTCTTTTTTCTATTTATGTTACAGTATATTATTATTCAAAACAATAATCTACTCATTAATAGTCATTAGTATGACCAGTCCCTAAGATGGCAACATTTCAAAATTTTATTGTGACACATTCGCTGGCTGTTTCAAGTTCACTTTATTACTGTTTCGAATATGCTTTAAGAGTTATTTGGGAGCGAAATAAAATTGCCCCGTAACTTTAAAGTGAAGTGCTTCGAATTATACCGTCGTTTATTTGTATTGCGTGTCATGTCGTTTTAGAGTTTGTATAATAATTACGATAACAGCTCAGTGTTTTGTTTCGTTAAATAATGTAATTAACTGGTTGTAGCACAAGTGGTGGTTAAATGAATACGGTTTTTGAATTAATATAGGTGTATGAAATAGAATCATTTTGTAACGCAACTTATAAAGTTTATCATAAAAGAATGACGTTTAAAAAACTTACATAAGTTGAGAACAAATATTTACACAGACTTATTATATTCAGTATCCAGCCGGATACACGACAGTAAAATTTAAAAAAATCTCATTATTACTTTAGTACTTAACTTAGTAAAATTAACGAGTGGCAAATTGTGATGAATGAATACCTCCGCATTTATTGATAAGAGACGACTCTGCTTGGCTTCGTATACCAGACCATTTTCTAAAAATTGCCTTTTGATGAAAACTCTACTGCCAAGTGATGCAAGATAAATTCAAGCAAACCTTGGCAAGCGGGTACTGATTCGAATTAACTGACCACCAGTATGGGTCGTGATTGCGATCGATTCGAGATGTCTTTAAAAAAAAGTTAATCTCGTTAGCAATTGGATTTTGTTTTTCTTGATTGCGACAATCACTACTAAAGGGCCGAATATCCGGTAGCTGGATATTCGGCACTCCGGCCTCGAACCTTGCTGCCCGGTATCGGTATCCGGCCAAATCACTATACGCTTAAATGTCTGTTTATTAAATTAATACAATGACGTGTAAAGGTGTAATTTTACTTTATAGTAGGAAAGTAGCGTGATGATACTGGCACAACAGCATAAATGAATTTATGAAAAGAAATCTTCACGTGTCCAGTAACTAAAACTGTCAACGGAAACGTGATAACTTACCTACATGTAACAACTGTTGCTAGTTAATTAAACTATACTATCGACTTCGCTACGCAGACCTAATTACTCTTTCTAGTTCTTTTAATCGAGTTTTTCTTATCTTAGAAAACAGGACAAGTGCGTGTCAGGCCACGGGCAATGTAGGGTTCCGAAGTAGTAAGTTTATCGACTATTACTCATTAACTAGGTACTTACGCTAACATAGCCTTGATAGTTTTCCTTGTAAATTCATCATAATATTATAACCTATTTTCCAGATTTTTTTCACTTGTCCAACTCCAACCGTCTAAACCGTTGTCAATTGCCCTAAACTGGAGCAAAATTATTTTTCAATATTTTATTCTACGATTCTGAAGTTTTAACAAATATATAATATATCCATGACAAATTACAGCTTTGTAGCACTAAGGGTCTCTGGCGTTTTGCTTCGGACAGACGGACGGACATGACTTAATTATAAGGGCTCCGATTTTACTTCGGAACCCTAAAAAAGACGCTATTCATTCATTGCGTCCACTAACTTTTTAAATGAGTGTTAAATTTAATCACCCCATACTCAGAGTTCTCCATAATGTTTACAAAAGCGCGTGAGATCTGTCTTACCTCAATTACATAGACCGTGGACAATGGTCTCAGCCGCTAACGATTATGTTGTAATGTTTGTTCAATGTTCATCATTGTCATTTTCCAAAGTTAAACGGTGGGGTCGCCATGGTCAAAAGCGCAATGAAATAAATAATCGTCCAAAAGAACATGAATGGATTTTATGAGTCACATATTTTTACGTATGTTTTGGGGTCTTTCCTTTAGGTGGTGATCCCGGCTCGCGGGCTCTTCGATCGCGCACACAATGTGTATAATGGCCGCCATTACGGACATCAATTTGTTGAAGCGTGACGTTACACTTGTCCCTCTACTTTCATTCTTTTATACGCTCTGCTTAGCACGTGTAGCAATTTTCAACGACATCACGGGAATTGTCGACCTATTCACACTGTAACTCATTCTAGATTTCAAGGGTCCTTTTTGTTTTATATGAAGGTAGAACTATTGTTTACCTCGCTCTGTGCAGACCTATGGAACCGATGCTTGCTTATGAAAAATTATTGGAAACGGGAAAATAACCTATTTATACGTTTACTTTTTGTTTGTTTTTAACATAAATCATTACGTTATGTTTAAAGTGAACAATCCTATACAGGTAAAGATAAAGTTTTAAGTTATCTTTACTACTGATAAAGAAGAAAGAAATAAAAAAGAATTCAATCGCTCCAGTCCTTGAAATTACGCGATAGGAAGTAAATATTGAATAAGTGAAATTTCTTCGTATATTTCCTGATTGTGAATCACAATTCAGCTACCAAATGTGGGCTTGTATTTGCCAACCCGCAGGTAAACTCCGCGTGCAGTTAAAAAGGAATTCGGGGGAAATTTTATCGCTCGTTAGAGACCTTAAACGGTGAGAGCATCCGGACCCGGCCACCTCAGGAAAATCTTTCGTCCTAATATTGCACGTCTGTACAAAGAGAATTGGACGATGCCGATGTTGAAAACTTTATAGTGTGATATTTATCATAATATTGCAAGTCTGTACAAAGAGTATTGGACTATATTGAAGAACTTGATAGTGTGATTAAAGAGAATTTACGTTAACATTACGTAAGTTCTAGTCCCAAAGTTGTTAAACGAAAGACTATATACAATGAATTTTATCACATATAAGATATTGTATTCCCAATTGCTCTAATCATCAATCAGTGTCCCCTCACCCTGTTGAAATACCTGCTTGGCGTACAATTATTAGGTACCTATAACTCGTAAAAATATGAACTTGCCCTAACATACACGGTAATTGATTTAAATTATAACATAAGAAGGTGAATTACACTACCCTTAAATGCTTCACAAAATTTAAGTGCTACTAGAAACTGCCAGAGTGCTATTAGCGGACACGCCATCCGTCCTTGCTACAGTTGCTACCATAGCTGTCACCGGTTACCGCAAAATCAATTAGTAGACTAATCACCCGTAGGAGGGGAAAACTTACACTAGTTGCCATCTGATGAATAATAATCTTTCAAACTTTGAAACCCAATTATCTATTTGAAAAACTATATTGATTTTGAATCAAAAGTTTTATTATCACAGTAGGTATAGGTTTAAGACTACTATGTAATATACTAAGGCACAATTTTGTTACAACCTTTATTCTTTCAAACTTTGAAACCCAATTATCTATTTGAAAAACTATATTGATTTTGAATCAAAAGTTTTATTATCACAGTATAGGTTTAAGACTACTATGTAATATACTAAGGCACAATTTTGTTACAACCTTTTGTGAGAACAAATAAATAAAGTATTATTATTATTATTATATTATTATATTTTTTAGACCTTTATGCATTGCAGTGCTTATCAACGAAAATGTACAGGCAATAATAAACCGCTTTATTTTTAGCCGTATTGATTGAGACGGCTCAAATAACTAAGTCACTCAACGCCATCGTTTAACAAATCGCTACCGTGAGTAGTTCCGGTAGAAGAATCGCCAAGAAACTACTGGGGTTATTTTTTCCTACTCACAGTTACAGATAGCACTTAATACTACATATGGCAATATTTAATAAACACTTTAAAAAATATATAAAAACTCTAAAAAATTCATATCCAAGCAGTCTGGTCATTTAAATTCTCATAAGCTGGAGAGGGTTTGCTTTATCTCAAGATAAGTGGAAACCCATACACGCCAAACACTTGTAGAAGTGTTAGTGACCAAACCAAGCTTTAGAAGCTTTCATACATATCTACGCCCTGATGGCCTTCCTTAACGACTTTCATTACAATGACAGTCCGGACCAAAGGCATTGGGTCCAATTTACTGTAGCCATATTATTTATGTAGGAACAAAGCTTCACTTAGAATGAATAATCAATGCTTTATATTCATGAGAGGCTGTCTTACGATACCCTACTCTGCGGCACAATATGTCACTTTTAATTTCAAAGTACTTTAATATTTAAAATGAATTTTGACAGTTTCAAATAAATCTGCTTCTCAGATTATAATTTGACTGGCACGGAAATTAAAGTTAACTGAGAGTTCAATTTTGTAATTTTGAATTCCAACGAATTTATGATTTTATTTTTATGGCTTCATTCAAATTACATTTGTAGTAATCTAAACCCTTTTAGGGTTCCGAAGTAAAATCGCAACCCTTATAATTTCAAGCAAAGCGCCGAGACCCTAGTGCTAGAAAACTGTAATTTGGAATGGATATTCATATTTATTAAAACTCCAGAATCGTAGAATAAAATATTGAAAACCATGTTTTTTTTTCAGGGTACCTCCCACAGAACACCTAATATTAGATGTTCTGTGGTACCTCCCCTACAGGTAACGTGAAGATGAATTTTTTATTCGTCGCGTACCCTACAGTGTGGGGTATCGGTGAAAAGGTCTTCCAGAAATATTATGGTTCTTTTAAAACTATTTTTGGATTTAGGAGAGTGTTTGCGAAATTTTTGGCTTTATAGTGCTAATTTTGGTAAGAGTCAAGTGCAGCCCCCCCCCCCCTGCCGGCTAAACGGTTGGAACTGGACAATTGAAAAATTCTCAAAAATAGGTTAAAACTACTGGGTTTATTTTTTAGTTTTTTTTTACGCAGTTGGGTTTTTTGTTTTTTTTTTATTAATTTATTTAGATT
Organism: Thymelicus sylvestris; assembly: GCA_911387775.1. Taxonomy (NCBI): domain Eukaryota; kingdom Metazoa; phylum Arthropoda; class Insecta; order Lepidoptera; family Hesperiidae; genus Thymelicus; species Thymelicus sylvestris. Next base: position 9,411,940 of record OU426905.1, on the reverse strand, counting down.
TAAGCCCATAACATTTAAAAATTATTTAGGTAACTGGTCTTCAAGTTATAGGCAACATGTTTTGTATTGCAGGATTTATTAAAATAATAACTAAATTATAAAAGGGAAGTGTACAAATATCACTAAAGTTATTAAATATTCTTCCACACAGACTTTTAGTCGTCAAACACGAGTTGAAATTAAGTAATTCGTATGTGAAGAAGCAAGTTTCACTCTAAGAACAGTTTAATCGTATAACTTATACACGTAACATATTTTAGAAGTCTTTATAAGTTCGTCAGGAAACGGCTGCTCGGCCCTGTGGAACTTTTAATTGTTTTACCATTTCGTAAGTCGCTTTGCACACTGCCGGCGAGACGCTTCTTTTTATGGAAATAGCCGGCAAACGAGCTGACGATCACCTAAGGTAAGTGGCTGCAATGTCGTCGCCCATGGATATCAGCAACACCAACACTTGATGCGTTACTGGCTAAGAAAAAGAGAAGAAACAGAAATAAATAATTGACTCTCAAACCCCCAGCCGGAACAGCCGTTGTAACGAGTCGTTTAGCGGCTGCCACAAGATGGTGGTAGGTAGAGGTGGCAAAACTATTACGACGAGGTACCCCGACAATGCACGTAGCTTGACACGCACTTGGCCGATTATTGCCCGACTGCCAAGGAAGGGTTCCTATTTTACTTCGGAACCCTAAAAAACAAATATGGTGGCTGTGAGATGTTTGAAGTATTAAAAAAATAAAAATAAATCGAATAATGCAATATGGGTATGAGATTAAAGAGCTCACCATAAGGATTTCAAAAAGCTATATCATGATAGCTTTTGAAAAAATCAGGCGGGTTTCTTATTTTTAAAATTATACTAGTTTTTTTATTTATAGCAGAGTGTGAGACAAGAGAAGACAGCAAATCTTGAAACTCTGTTTTTATGAATTCGTTTCGAACTCCTAAATTCATTTCGAAACCCTTTAGAGGATATTTTTATAATTCCGAGTGGCGTCAGGACTTTGCCAAAATCCGTTATAATTGGAATGTAAATGTGATGGTTTTGGACTTTTAACAAAAGAAATAACAATTCACACTTTTACGGGTTAATTGTTTTCACAAAAATTGATTTGAACCGAAAATAAGAACTGTCGGTAATTTGTTTATAATATTTTATTCTAAACTCACAATCACGTAATTGTTTTGTCCGATTTTTTTCACATTGCCCAGAAATAGTGAGACACACGATGGTACTTCTGTACTCACCATCCCATACTGAGACGTTACTGAGTGACGCGATGTCGTCCTATAAAGAAGCAGTAGGTATATTAGCACTAGCTGTGCGACGCGGTTTCATCCGCGTTAATTTGTGAAAAAAACTGACTACCAAAATATATGATGTTACCTATAGCCTTCCTCGGTAAATGGACTATCAAACACAAAAAGATTTTTTTAATTCGAACCAGTAGTTCCTGAGATTAGCGCGTTCAACCAAACAAACAAACTCTACAGCTTTATAATATTAGTTTAGATTATATTTTTTTATATTATGCTGTAATCGTAAATGAAGTCCTACTTGGTAATGACCGTCTTCCATGTATCTACGTCTGTAACACTAAAAACATCTCCCGCCTAAAATAGGATACTCGCACACGATATTTCTATTCACTTTTTAACTTAATTCTGCTCACAGTAGATCACAAACAAAACAAATATACGGTATCCACGCGCTTGCGTGGAGAATATACATTATTATACATGTGGAGAAACTTAGAAACTGTTTAATTATACTCAGTCGAGATTTAACTCAGAAATAATTATGTTTGCAAGCAGACCTCGAACAAATTTCAGGAGAGAGACATTAAACATGTGAATGGCAAAAGCAAATAAGTAACACGCAGAATGTAGCCTGGAATGAATATGGCTTGTAATATTAACGACTTTATTAATAGGAGAATAAGGTATGTTTTTCATAAAATCTAATAGTTTTCTTTTTTATTTCTATGAAATTTCATAGAAACTTGAATGAATTACGAGTAGGTATATTTTTATTTAATAGCACATATTAACTACTCATACAAATAAAAGAAGTCTCACCCGACACCCGTCTACACACCAGAGGGCGAGAAGTTGAGGTGTAGAGAGTATCAAGTTTAGCGATGTGGAGATCCACATCTTGCATCTTCAAGGAGCACAAAAGGATCATCCATGTGTCGTAAGTTTCATTAAATCATTAATTATTATGATCATAAACATGTATGAGTAAATCGCAAACTGCAGACAGTACACACTTAGTTTATAATCAAAATTATACTAACAACTAGGTTTTGCGTGGGGCGCGCTCTGCTAAAGCAGCGCGCGTGCCTTTTTCTTCTGCAAAAGAACAAATAAAAAATAGTTTTTTCAAAAATATCATTGGTCTGCAAAATTTCGATTTTTCGATTCACGGGTCTTTTTGCGACATGTTCGGCTTCACACTATTTCTTTGACGGGAGGGGGAAGGGAAGGGGGACAGGAAGCGAGACAGGGACCGGGAGCGAGAGGAGAGGGAAAGGGAGAGGGGCAGGGAGCGGGGAGGGAGAAAGAGCGGGACAGAATAATCTAAATTTTACTAACAAAAAATAACCGACTTCAAAGTCTCAAAAACTACTTGTCAGATCTCGTTCAAATTTATGTGGGACCACATGACAAGCACCTGCTTTCGATTAAAAAAAGACTCATCGAAATCGGTTGGCGTGATATTGAGTTATTCGTCAATTTGTCGCGCACATCTTAACACAAATTTACGACTTATGTGGTTTTCTCATGGATGCCATTGTCAGATCTCAATAAAATTTATGTGGGCCCACATGACAGCCACCAGCTTTCGATTAAAAAAAGAATCATTAAAATCGGTTCGCCCAGTCCAAAGTTCTGAGGTAACAAACATAAAAAAAAAATACAGTCGAATTAAGAACCTCCTCCTTTTTTGAAGTCGGTTAAAAAATAACCGACTTCAAAGTCTCAAAAACTACTTGTCAGATCTCGTTCTTTCCGTTAATTAACCTAACCCCCTTTCGCAACGCGCGATAAGGAACTTCGTTCCAAAAATAACACTGAACTCACAACTGCACTTGTTGTAAGTTCAGGTCTTACGCCCGAACTCAGAGACACTAACGGTTACTTAAATCGCTCCTTAATACAATAAACATCACAATAAAATTCTGTACGAAGGAGCGATTTAAGTAACCGGTAGTGACTCTGAGTTGGGGCGTTATTAAATCAAATATCAAAGATAGTTTCTTTCTTGTCACAATATGTATTAGGGCACCTCCTTACTGCCCCTTAAAAAAAATACATCGTGTCCTTCAATCACCAACAAAAACGTCGTAAAAGAATAACACTGGCAGTACCGAAAAATGTTTCCTGAAAACTTCCTTAGATAAAACAACAATCACTTAAAATAACAGGCGACATTCGATCGAAAATGGAATGATGTATGAGTATAATATGTATCTAACGTCTGTAGTGTAAACAAAACAAACTCCACTTCGCCATCCGATGTTTACCGACGAAATTTGTCAAATATTGTCTGTCTACAAGACGAAAAGTCGTAAACACATAATTTAGCAAAAAAAATAAAAACAGACGCGTTTGTACAAAAACTTAACATTACATAAAAATAATACTTCAGAACATGTTCTGTTTGTATCAATAGCTGAACTTGTCCATCGTCTGATGGACCAAGTGACAAAAAAGTCACTGTTGCTTACGGACATGCATACCTAATAGTAGGTACCAAATACGTTGTCAGTAATAAAGGTAACTTCTATTAATAAAACTCGACAGTGATCAAAAAAAATAAAAATAAAAAATATCAGGCAATTTTAGCACATAGAGTTAGTTAATAACAATTTAGCGGAAGTTAGGGGAGGCCTATGTCCAGCAGTGGACCTACAAAGGCTGATGGATGGATGGTGGATGAATAACAATTTTATTACTTATAAATTATGTTAGTCTATTACAATTACAAACATTTAATTTAATACAATTTAATTCACAATACAGTTTACAATTTAGTAAAATACAATACATTACATTGATTAATTGATTGAATTTAATTTAATACATTAAATAATACATTGAATAATACATTGAATTTTAGATTTAGATGAAGATTTAGTTTAATTAAAAGCAAAAATTATTTTTTAATCTAGCATTTAATCGTAATACAATACAAAACAGTGACGAAATAAAGAAGTAACACGTAATTAGTATCTTCATAAGCCGAGGGAGGACTTTTAACTCTGTTACAATTTTCTCTGTTACAAACTTTCATAATTTAATTCCGTTCAAAGACAACCAACAACAACACAATAATACTTATATTAGGGAAACAAAGAAAGGCTTTTAAATTCAATTGTTGAATGCAGTGGCTTCCTACTTTAATCATGAAATGAACTGCAAACGTATTTCTTTGTCATTTTTTTTTTCATTAACTAATGCATGCATTATACCTTATTACTATATTATGTGTACATTGAAAAGTCTGTAAGTACGTTAAAAATAATGAAAAATTTCGTTAGTGGAATAAGAAAAGGATAGATGCAGGTTAAATAAAAAAACAATGTGGACCAAAAATAATACGAGAAACTAACTTGAGAATAAAACGAAAAGTCCTCTTACACCGCTATTCATAAGCAAGTTTGAAAAAATAAGTAATAAAGAAACGCAAACTGCGTGTTAAGAGGTGGGTCGGATGGCCGATATACAATACGTAATTAATCACTTTCCGTATGATTATATTTGGGCAGAGTAACACCTTACACCTGTTACTGTCACCGAATCATCTCGGCTCTACGTTACATGCGCTTAAATAGAAAAATCAGAGTCAATACATTGTCTCATTAAGACTTATTTGGTAGTGTTGCCAGTAGTTTGTAACATTGGCTTCTCTGTGAAACGGGTGGCATAAACTTCAAACAAATGATGATCAAAAACAACCACGACAGTGTTATAAACATTGTCACATGCCTTCCCTAGCCTGAAACCAAACTCGGAACCTCTACCTTAACAAGCAATCTGACAGGATTTTGGACATTAAAAAGAAATTACATAAAAGAACGTATAAACGAAAGTTTAATTACTGACTCCTACTATGGGAATTGGTATATAGATTTGAAGTTTCCATACAAAAGTGTTTTAATTAAATATCACTTCAACTGGTAGCTTTTCCAAGTAACAAGTTCGGTTTAATTTACAAGGTTCATTTATCCAAGGAAACCGTCTTGGAATTTACTCCTAGATAATAGTTACGTAGCGCACACGATACACGAATTATTCGCTTTATGAACATATTATACCTATTACTAGTTACTACTTCGTTCTGTCAAAAAAAAAACTGCAATAAAATAATATTGCGACTATAAATTGAGATGTAAGCTATCCTATCTTTCAAGTTGGATCAAACTGCACATGGTGCGCAAATTTGATTAAAATCGGTTATGTAGTTTAGGAGTCCATCGCGGACAAACAACGTGACACGTAATTTATATATATTAAGAAGATGTACATACTGTACTAGACAGGCTGTTCAGTACTAAAAATTTGGACACCTACGTTGACACCAGATGGTGCCAACGCATCTTAGTCGGCTGCGAGCAAGCGAGACAAGTAGATGTCATTTTTGAAAAACCCTGACCGTTCCAGAATACATAATAACGCATATTGTTTATTGTGCACAGTTAAAACGTCTTCACAAAAATTTTACGATCCATTTAAGTCTACGTGTATTTTCAATCGTCCAATGTCCATACTTCATAAATAATTCTTACACGTACCTGCTATGTGAGTAGAAAAATGATTATTTGGAAAAATATGCCATACGTAGGTACATAATTTTATTGAATTAAACATAAACCTTATAGGTGATATTATATTATTGATTTTATTTTAGAGATATTATATTTTACATCGGTATATTACAAAAACCTTTACGACTTTATATTTCCAAGTCTTTAATTCTATGTCGCAATAAACTTTCATTAGACAAAGCTCCACCGTAAATATAACCCGTTAAATATAATTCAAATAAATTTAAATTAAATCCTTATAAGCTGGGTTTGTTAAGGCGTTATGGTTTATTTCATTTTAATATACCTTTTATAAACTAAATAGTGAAAAAAAGTTAAAAATATTATGTCAGTCCTACCCGTAATATGACAATCCTTTCAAAATATTCTGAATTCAGCATCATTCTAGAAATATGCAATGAACTAATATACTAACGTAATATGTCATAAGTTTAAACCTCAATAACTCAAAAAATAATAGTTATTGAGTATTTTTTGCTAAACTACATCCAATCATCCTACTCCCTAAACCGATTCTAGAAAAAGTGGATACTTATCGTAACATTTTAAACATTATGACATGCAGAGTCAGACTTAGTGACGTCAATAGACCCTTCGGTATTCACTGATTACTGAACGCAAATACGACCGACGACATGCAAAAATCTTACAAGACGAAATGGGAACGCGCAGATTACCGTTCGGAATCGCGAAGTGAGCACGATTTTATTTTCTTTCCAATATCTCCTTAGCTGTCATTGAACAGGTGCTGAGTCAGATGTTACTGTCAATAGGATACGCTCAAATTATTTACACTAGTCTTAAAAAGTAGTTGGTCATTAGTGGGCAGTAACGTCCTTGGGTGCTAAAGGATTTTAAAGGGGTGGAAAAACAAACAAAATTAATTAAATTTAGATTTCTTGTAGGCAGTAAAAGCGGCGGTTTTAATCACAATGCTAGAACTGTCGATCACTTTTGTAAATTAACGAAGGGACTTTGTCTCTGAGTGTTAACACCATCCCTTAAGCAGCCTTTCTCAAAATGGGCGATAATGCCCCTTGGTAAATACTGAACATGTTCAGGAGAGGGGTATAAATCATAGGAACATTTAAACGCATTCAGGTGATCTAATACAAAAATCTAATTTTAATTACGTTCTGCTAAATATGAAACTAAAACTTTATGTGTGTGCATTTTTGCCTGCTATTTGTTAATTTAAAAATCCCTTAGAAAATTGATAAATCTTAAAGGGACAGAAGTTGAGTACGCCTGCGCCGTAGAAGACATAGCACTATTATTTCTGTGAGATATACAATTACAATAGGTCATGTCATTAAGTTTAACGTAATACAACATATTACGAAAAATAATCGATGCACAGTACAAAAACATGTTGAATTCCCAAACCACGTAACCAGCGAAACTACTAATCTTATATTCAGAGTTACTTGAACTGACAATTGTAGCTCGAGCACGAATATTTGCGAGAAAGTCTTCGTATGGTTAACGTAAGCAATTTTTATGGCATTTTTTCAAAAGTGCCCCTGGGTGAATATCAAATCGGCAAATTTTACGTGTCCACGTTGAGAATCGAGGTGTAAAATGATAGAATGTTTCTAATTTTTTTATATAACTAGTAAACTACGTAACTTCTTTTAATTGGGGCCACATTGTTTTTTTAAATATATGTGTATATAAATAATCAGGGTAAAAAAAATGCCCTTAAATTCAAGTTTGGTGGTATGTCCCAGCTCCATTTTTTGACATAATTTCATTCACCACAGCAACAATTTAAGTTAAAATAAAAAATATATAATTTCGTTAGTATACGCATAAGACACATTATCTAAAAATAATTAAACCATATTATAAAATCCTATTTAACATCACAGGATACTCGATCAAAGTTTGTCCAAGAAAAAACCAAAATCTTGGGTGCACTGGTTCAACTTAGTAAAACATGAACTTTCTTGATTATGCGAACATTCACGTTTTAATGTTTCGCATCGCACAGTTGTATAGTTGCGTTTGCGTGTAACGGGTATGTGATTAGAGCTGTGATATCCCGCCAAAACAAAAGTACCCGCTTGGGTGGCACAGGGGGACAAGAAATGTTCAATTTTTGGTGGATCGATTTGCTGTTTATTTTAAAGTGCTTCAATAGTAAGCAACACGATATAGGTAGTGATTTGGGTTACGCATAAAACAGTTATATAAATTTAATTGTAACAAAAAACCCCTATTTTTAAAGATTTTTTTTATGCATGGTTTCATTTTGGTGGCTCAATTTTGGTGGCTTTGGTGGCGTTTATGCGTGACCAAAATTTAAAACGAGCCACTTGAGCGAAACTAGGGCTTCAAAGTGTTCGCCAGGGATTTGTCTATTGGGCAAAGTCAGCTTACGAGGTTGAAGACCAAGTCCAGCACCATGGTTTCGTCGAAATCTGAAGTTCTGAGAGACGGTCGTATGACTCCTCTTAAGGTCCAGCTGCCTGCGAGGACAATAACAAGCGAGCTAAACTGACCCGACACTACACACAGGATATCCCGGACGCCGCCTGTATAAGATAAGAGAGGCTCTCAAACAGCTTAAAAAGAACAAGGCTCCGGAAAATGACGGATTCACAACAGCTACTAAGAGATGGAGGGAAACCTGTACTAATGACGCTCCAATAGCTGTTCGTTTCCGTCATCAATATTGGAACTGCCCCGGAAGCGTGCAGCAGAAATGTGGTGAGTGGTGACTCTATTCTTCAAGAAGGGCGAAAAAGCCCTTTTGAAGAACTAAAGCCCATTGCATTACTGAACCACGTTTGTAAGCCGTTTGCGAGGGTGCTCACAAATCGCATGGCAGGTTTGACGAGTTTCAGCCTGCAGAACAAGCAGGATTCCGAAAGGCGACAGAACCATAGACACACTGAGGCAGATTATACAACAACAGGACCAAGGAGTATAATCTGCTGTTATGTGTTGCTTATGTAGATTATGAGAAAGCCTTTGATTCTATCGGTATCGGTACTTAATTCTCATATCGACGTGTTGAAGTGTTTGTAATCATCAGGTACCATTTCCGTCAGAGTATACGACACAGCTACGAACTCTATTCAATTGCAGAGAGGTGTCAGGCAAGGGGACGTCATATCTCCAAAACTGTTCACTGCTGCATTGGAAGACGTCTTCAAGCTGATGGAATGGAAACAACGTGGTATCATCGTGGTCAATAGTGACATCACTGATCACACACTTGCGATATGCGGATGATATAGTCATTCTGGTAAGATCCCTGGAGGAATTTGGTAAACGATAGGCGACTTGAACAGCGCCACAAACGGTGGATCTTAAGACGAACATGGCCAAGACGAAAATCATGTCCAATGTCCATATCATATATGTATCTACGTACGTCCAACTTCGAGAAATAAGTCACTCGTAGAATTCAATTCGAATGGGCTGCGTTCGGGAAACTGCGTCATATCTTGTCGTCCAAAACACTATCTCAGTGCCTGAAGTCGAAGTTGTTCGAGCAGTGTGTGTTGCCAGTGATGACATACGGCTCCGAGACGTCGTATTTTATTATTATTGGCCTTATTCATAAGCTCAAAGTCACACAGAGGACGGACAGAGAGAGAGAGACCGGATGAAGAGAGCTATGCTCGGTATTTCTGTACGTGATCGAATCAGAAATGATGTAGATGAACAAGAATAACCGACATAGCTCAGCAAGTACGCCGGCTGAAGTGACAATGGGCTGGCCACATAATTCGAAGGACCGATGACCATTGGGGAAGAGGTCCTCAAATGGCGCCCACGTCTTGGAAAAAGCAGCATTGGAAGCCCCCCAATCAGGTGGACTGACGACCTGAAGAAGACAGCAGGCACCCGCTGGATTCAGAAGGCACAGGACTGGTCAGAGTGGCGCAAGTTAGGGAGGTTTGTGTCCAGCAGTGGATCTCCAAGGGATGATGGATTGATAGATGTTAAATAATAATATCTATATTTTTTTAACAATAGAGAGTTTTATAAAACGATGAAAGTTATTGATATTCCCGAGAACTCATGAGATTAGCTACTTTGAGCTTTATTTCATTCATTATAGAGCTTTTGTGACAGAAAAATCCAATTTTATTGTCACTGATTTTCAATTTTGGTGGGTACTTTCGATTTTGGTGGGCGATTTTCAATTCTGGTGGTCACACTAGACTTTGAACTTAAATATCTCAAAAAGTTATCGAGATATTCTCAGACCTCTTGAAGGTTCTTCTAGCTTAGACTTTCTATTCTTATACTAGGTCCTCATTTTTCACGAAAACTGAAGAGAAAATTTCGCCACCAAAATTGAAAAAATTTGCACGTTTCTGATATTCACCCCCCTATCGTACGTAAATGGTACTTAAATGCCATACAAATTTGACAAATTGCTTACGTTAACCATACGAATACTTTCTCGCAAATATTCGTGCTCGAGCTACCGGTCCCGAACGCTCGTTCTAGTAAAGTGCTCAAGTAAAGTGTTTCGTGTAAATGCTGCACAGAGCGGCCCAAATGACGCGGCACTGATGCGAGCAACTAACGATTGCTCTCGCCTCTCAGTGCTTCGCTCTAAAAGAATTGTTTATGCCCCACGCTGCATCAACGGCGGCGATTCGCCTACAAATTCTTTAGTTATCAACTAATTCTTCAACAAAATGGATAAATATTGACGACCCGTGTGGCGCAATGGTTACCATGCCGGATCGCCGCGCCAAGGGTCTTGGGTTCGATTCCCAGCGAGGCGGAAATTTGAATGATGAGTTTGAATTTCTGTTCTCGGTCTGGGTGTGAATGTCCTTGTCTAGTGTGTTGTCCTTGGCACCCACAACACAGGGAATCCTAGTATGGGGCTATGAGTGTGAAGCGTTATTATATCTAGATCATTTGAGATCATTCTGAGATCATGTTAATTGACTCCTTTATCGTTTAGCAGAAACTCGAATGATTCGTGAGAGTAAAACTACCTGAGTATAAAAATATGGACCAATTTACTGTTGTAGATTTCTTTTTAAGGCCTATTCACGCCATCTACTACTCTCAAGTATCTAATAGTAGTTTAAAGAATAATGCAAGTGTAAAAGAAATTTAAATTTACTGGTAAAGGAAACCCAGAAAAACGTCGTAAGGAAAATGCAGATAAAATATATCTCCCTCTAGAGATATACAAATAAATAAAAACCTAGACCTTTGTTATAACATCGAGATAAAAATCATATCGTTATTTTCTTGTAGGTTTTTATAAAGGTGGGCTTAGGAAGATAAACCAATAGTTACTTAGCCAATTATATCATCAAATTGTAAAAGTAATAACAGTATATTTTATCCGGCAAAGGTAATCGTTCTTTCATCCTTTCTTTTTCTTCTCTCTTTCTTGGCCGGCAACGCATCAGTGATGCCTTTGGTGTGGTTGATGCCCATGGACATGGACGACGATAGCCACTTACCATCAGGTGGATCTTCAGCTCGTTTGCCGGCTATTTCCATAAAAAAAATCCACCTTTGCTCTATCTCTAGTTCTTATCCCTTATTTTTCCACTCTTAGTCTTAAGCGTACTTTCGGAATATTTTTTTATTCGGAATATTTAGTATTCACTTTATCTCACCATCTTTTTGATTTTTTATTGAAAGGGATTTTCGTATATCTTAAACATTTTTTTTCATTTGTGAAACATTATTTCATAAAAATGGTTATTAAATCTCATAAACAAAAATAATTATGAAATTGCTGTAAAATAGGTAGGTACAAGGTTACAACCAAGGAACTAAACCATAATATGTCACTTTGAACGTACGACATAGTAAAGTAACCTGTGTCAAAATGTCCAAAAAAACTGACAAAAAAACTCTAAAAACAAAAAGAATTACACCAACCTATTGCTACTGTTACCTAAACCCTGTCACGGGTAGTTAGAGCAAATTATCTACGGTATCTGCTTAATGCATCGCAAAAATGTCGAATTACGTTGAAATAGGTCGATAAGAAAAAGCGGTCCTGGCACATATTGGTGCCGAGACTCCAGTGAGGCGAAGGACATTAAGTCTATGGTGACGTACACCCTGTATCACAAGAGCGGGACCCGCTTAATGACGTGGAAAAGATGCGGGAAAAACGCACTTTTACCCAGAAAATAGCGCGCTGTAACACTGCAATAATCGTATGGATAGTAGTTTAGATACCTACACCTGGCGAAAATACTAAAGATTACCTCTGGACACCCATAGGTACCATAAAGAAATAAAATGAGGGGATTTTAATTCTTTAATCATTTATTTCTATATTCAAATAAGACTAGGGAGTCTTAGGTATGTGCGTAGTTGTTCAAAATATATTATTTTTAGGTTGAGTAGAAAATATATGGCAAACATACAAACCGTGATTTTGTGGTCAATAAATTACCTACCTTTTGCAATTAAAAGTAAAAAAGTGGTTTTGCTAAATTTTTTTTTCATTTTTATATCAGGAGACACAATAGTGTCTAGGGCAAGTACACACACACTCCAAAAAATGTCACTTGACGCTATAGTCTCTTTTCCCGAAACCTAGTGTGACGTCACGAAACAAGCCGTCACGAAATTTTTAACTCCATATTTTTAATTATTAGCGAAACTTCAACACTTTGTAAATTAACATAACAAAATGATTATTGATTGTTTGCATAAAACACTAAAAATTATTTCGATCTTTCAATTATTTAATACTTTACAACAATAAAAAATTTGGCCCGGTCCCTTTTTGGAATCTGAACAGCCTAAATTACTAATTTCGGGTGAATTTTTCCTAGAAGGTTGGTATTGAAATTTCTTTTTTTTTCTTCGTACATGGCATTGGCGTATTAATTATTTCGATATTAATGGCTGTGACCACAGACACATGCTTAGTAAGTAGATAGCGTATACAGACTATACATTGAGTGCTTGCTTCAAGGATATAATAGTCTAACTGGATCACAATCTTCGAAGATACCTGAAGATGGATGACGACACAATTGACCATTTTTCTATTGTGTTCATGTTATCTATAGTCCCAGGATATATTATTCGATGGTTTTCATATATTTTTATAATTGCAGAGCACTTAAAAAATAGATGTAGGTAGGTACCTTAATAAATAATATTGTTTCATTTTATTATTACCTTACACACAAATAATCATATTAATATAAAAACATCAGTTTTCATGATAAAGATAATTTTGAAGAAATTATTAAAAATACTAGCTGACCGGTCAAACGTTGAAATGCCTCATTAATTATATCTAGATATAGGGACACCCTAATCACAACCCTTGAGTTAATACATATTTTAACACATTTATAACTTTGAATTTCATCCCTTACTTTCACCCTTAATGGGATTATTGTCCAAATAAACTTGTCACAATACTTTTGTTTTTACAGGTCTGATAAATGATCAATTAAATTATCGACAGCCGAGTGTAGAAAATAATTAAAGTACTAATATCGCTATTAAAAAATAGGGGTTAGTGGTAGAAGGGTGAAAATTAAGAATTGAATGTATTTTTAATGCCGAATTATAAGTAAATTGAAATAAAAAAGTTGTCCAGAAAATAAAAAAGAATTTGGTGTGGAGAAATTCACTGGTATGAAAGGTATGAGAAATAGTTTATGTCCTACTAGCTTTTGCCCGCAGCTTCGCCCGCGGTAGACATCGATTCTTTACAAATCCTACTTACTTTTACTTAGTTAGATTTTGTTGCATATGACTTAAGTAAACATGTATCATTTGATAGCGTGATTCAGAACTAGCAAATGAATTTTACTAACGCCATCTATTAACAATATCTGGAACTAAATATCTAGCAACCAACAAAATATCGATCTTCCTATGGGGACGTTTTACCGCGGTAAAAAGTAGCCTACGTTACTCTCCACCCTCCTCACTATCTCCACACACAAAAACCATGCCATTTATCAGCTTCGTTGCGACGTGAAAGACGAACAAACAAACAAACACACTTTCACATTTATAATAATAAATAAGTAGGTATATAAATAATAAATATGGATTCTCAGACCTACTGAATATACACAAAATTTCATAAGAATCGGTCAAACCGTTTCGGAGGAGTTTTGTTACTACCACTGACATATTATACATATATATAAATCAATTGCTGTTCGTTTGTCTCACTAAAACTCAAGAATAGCTGGACTGATTTGGCTAATTTTGATCTATCTGAATCTGATCTGAAGTATTTGTGGAACTTCAGGGAACGTTTAAATTAAACGGTGAAAAACATAAATAATAAGTAACGGAAAATACTAAGAATCTGTATATGTAAAAAACAATTGGCTATTTGACAATTTTTAGAAAAATATTTTAAAATTTTCGTAGTTTTATTTTATACCTCTTACAATATTTATTTTTCTCATAAAAGTGTTATTTAGTAGGAAAAAAATAACTTTTAATCCATTAATTTTAAATTCGCGCGAAAATAGTCCGCCATCTGTCACTTGCTGGCTGTGACGTCATATTTCAATTAACAAAAGTTTACGCTCTAACTCTGAAGATATTTTAAGTGAAAAACTTACACCTTTTTCACTGGAATTGTAAAAATGACAAGCTACAAGACGTGTGCAGTGCCTATGTGTAGAAGTACTACAATTAAACCTGACAAATTGTTTATCTTTATACCTACACGTTTCTAAATGCCCTCAACGTCGAAAGCAGTGGTTACAATAAGCACGTCAAGACCCAGAGTTAACATCTGTTATATCAGCAATATTCTTTTGTGAGGACCACTTTGATGTAAGTATTTAGAAGAACCCAACTTAGCCTCTGATTTACTAAAAAAACAAATTAAACCTAACTTAATATTGTTCATAAACATAACCTATAGGTAATTTAAAATCATTAGTAATATGGTGTCGTTAAGGGGGCGTTGAGGAAAAATTTAGAAAAAAATCCCCCTGTGACCATTTAGCAAGACTGACCAATTTTACTTTATTAATTTCAGTACTTACAAGGAGGTTTTTGCATTCTGAAACTCGGTAGAGCAAAAGTCAGGGTTACACGCAAAGAAATTTGCGACCATAAATGAATCAACTTGAGGCAAATTCGCACTGTCAGCTTTTGTATAGCCTGACTCCATTTTACAAAACCTCTCAAAAGCAGAAATCAAAATATATCTTATTAATTTTCTCAGTAAATTGTACAGTGCACACGATATAGTTAGTAGTACACGACGGTTTATTTTTTGAATTGTGACGTCATAACATGCTCAATCATGGCCGCCCGCGTTTCGGTTCTCGTATCCACAGGTAAAAAAACTCAAATCTATTTTTCAAAAGTAAAAATATTTACAATTTATAAAATGCAAGAAACGTATTGTATAATTATTGTTAACCATTAAGCAACTATATTTAACACATTTCATATTTTACTGTGATAACTGTCAAATAGCCAAATCGTTTGTCTCTCTAAAACTCAGGAATGGCTGGACCAATTTGGCTAATTTTGATCTTGAAATATTTGTGGAACTTCAGGGAAGGTTTAAACTACCTCTCATAACGCACAGAAATTGGGATCGTGGTCAAGGATTAACTTATTGTAAGAAAAAATTGATTTATATATAGATTAGATGTTCATTGAATTGTGACATCACGTCTTCAGACCCTTCGAAGTTCGAAGTCAGTAGTCCAGTTATACTATTATATCCATGTCGACGCCTCAGTAAGTAATGTTGGTAGCATTGGAAATATTGGAATTGGAGTTTAAAAATTTTGTTATTTTGTTTGTTTTATTTGTGATTTTATCAGTGATTTAGAAAAATTAGAGAACAGAAAATAAAAATACAAATACAAACGCCAACAGTTAAAAACAAGCATGACGGGCAGATCTACGAAATAGGTATAAAAATTTCAAAAATTACATTAATATTGTCAGTCCTGATTTAACCTCTTCATAATTTTATTATGTATACCTAAGCCGCCTAAAACATACATACATGCGCTTTTGAGTTTTGTTCGGATTCGTTGTGGTCTTACGCCCGAAATTAATACGGTACCTAATACCTACATAAATAAACACTACGCTACGCAATCACAGTCACAGAGTACCTACTTAAACACTAATCCAATGGCGAATGTCACAAAGTTTATGGAGATATTTTTTAAAGACGATAATTAAATTAAACTACTTGCAAGAAACTCTATCAACCTAATATTGTGTCTTGACTTGGACTCTTGGAAATAAAAGGTACATTTTTACATTAGGTACCTACTTAATTAAAATTTAATTAAAAGTTTATTTAAAATTGTCTACAAGTATGTACTCAATGGATTATTTTATTATGCAACATAATATTACCAAAGGTGATAATATAGTTTGCATAGGAGCTCTCAAGGATCAAGGAAAATATTTGTTAAATAATTATATGTTTTGATAATAAACTGAATACCCAGCTGCGAGGCAAGCAGTATCTAGAAGTGCAGTTAACATTAAATGTAGGTACCTACTTGGACTACCTACCTTTTACCTACACTTTTAAAATCATAAATTATATCTATGTTTTTAATGTATTAGATTTCTTGCCAAGCCAATATAGGTAGGTACCCAGCAAGAATATGTATTGATAGGACTTCACTATAAGCCATTGTAATGTGCCAAAATGATATGAGCCTGCTTTGTTTTAATATAGATAGGAAAGGCATCATATTATGTAATAAATAAAGAATGGATATTTATGTATTATGTTTTACAAATATATTTAATCCTTGTTTTAAAAGATTTTAATATAGCTACTGCATAACACAATTGTTATATTTTTTTTATTAAAGGAAACGTGTTGGAAGAACAAAATATAAGAAGAATACAATAACAAAATGGGGAGATTGAATTACAACTAAGACTATTGACATCCAGCTGATTACTGTTGTCCGGAGAAGAATTACAAAAATATTATATTAAAAATTATTTACTGTTCAACATTTTATTTATATACACTCTTATTTATTTTCACTCTTTAAACGAAAATAACATAATTATGCTGTAATGAATTATTAATTTCATATTCAACATAATATGCCTCCTAAAATAAAATTATCAAGAAAACCACAATCTGTCTTTTAAAGTTTTATTTCTCCCACATAATGTTATACCTTCAATTGCAATCTCAATAGAAAACCAATGAGTAAATTACACACAGGTCACAGAATTCAAATTTCATTCACTGTAATATAAATTAATGATTATATTTGTAGTGGCCTTATTCTGACCTATTTTCTCAAATCCATGTTGCTTTGTTAATCCATCCATCCATCCATTGAGAGGTCAAACAAGTTTGATACTCTGCCATTTATCTTGATTTGTATCTTCAATATAAAAATATGAATAAATACTAGGAACATAACATTTCTTACTTTGTACACTTCCTCATATTGTAATATTATAACATAAAAACCTTCATTTTTCAAAATAGACATGATTAGTCCATTTGTTGTTTATCGTGAATAAGTATTTACAGCCAAAGATCACCGTGCCTAAACATATTAATCCTATTAAATAAATACAACACTAATCGTAAACTTCTTAAATAAATAATAAAAGAGATGTTCAAGTGGTACTTTATTCCAAAGAAATTTGTACAGCCGTAATTTATATTTCATTTGAAAGCATATTTTCTAATCTGCTTGAAATTTTAAAACTTATATTTTATTGATCCTCCATATTTTGGAAAATCGATGAAGTATGTTCGTGATAATTTAGAAGGTCTATGGAAAGCAATGTTTTTTTTCTAACAGGTACATACGTCCTTTTCACGAATTACAAACATATCTGAGGTCCATTTATTATATTATTATGTTTTCAACACGTAACTATAAATGTATTAAATAAATAACATTAATTGTAAACCAATAAACCAAAATCATGAAGAAACGAAACAACATAGATCATCCTAGTTTGATCCATAGTGATTAAGTACTGTGGTTTGATCTGTTTGATATTAGTAACTGTCTAAGGGATTACATTATTATAACAAGCAATTACGACCAGGATTTGCTTCAGTTTCCTCGAGAATCGCAGGCGTGAACCGCTGATTGCTCGTAGCTCGCTCTAGCCTGGATTAAATCTCTTTCTACATAATTCGGAATGATGACTAATAACAGGTCTTAGGATTTTAAGGTCATCATAACCTAGACACAATAGTATTTTATTACCCATTGCATAGAAAGCCACCGTAAATAGATTTTGTAGGTATCACGTTTTAATAATGGAAAGCTGATATCATACTTAAATAAATTGTGTGCATGGAGAATAGGAAATAATAAAAGACTTTATGAAAATTTACATTTTATTGAACTTCATTTTCCACATCTCTCACACAAATGCCATCTAGAAACCTTGCTGGTGGTAGAATATTATTTTGATGCCGAGCCCATCCCAAATTCCATATAATGGTCATTATGTGTGCACAGCTCCCTACTGTACGCATTTTTACTATACAATTACAGTAATATTGAGTAATTCGTTGACTCCAATCATTGATGTCTGCATCTAAATCCAACAATATGAGTATATATTCCTGCCGTGGAAATATTTGATTTTCTAAATATTTTCTTTCTAGTGGTTTGTTTGATGTACAATGAGGATCTTCAATGCGGTTGCTGGCTTCTTGAATTACCAGGTTCACACACTCTTGGCACAACTGATCATTATCAGAAATCTGAAACAATAAAACATGTGATCTATATGACATACTTAATAGGCTTCACTGTATTAATACATACAGCCATTGTAAGGTAGATATCTAAAAATTGAAATATATCAAGTCAGTAAACAAGTGCAATGTATTGATTGAAGCAAACTTATCACAAGTCATTTATTATGGGCAGACATACTGTTTCCTTACATGTACTACATTCATACATGAATTTACTTGATATGTATACCCATAATACACCTATTTGTTTAATGTTAGTGAAGGAACATTTGTTTGGCTGCACGAGAGCACGTGTATTAGGTGTATTAAACCAAAGCAATTAAACTAATATGATGAAATGTGCAAACAAATATTAATCTTCTAAAATTGATACATATTACAAGTACTTGTAGTTGTTACATACCTTTTCTTTTCAAAAGATTTTGATAGTACAGATCGGGAAGTCCAGTAAGCAAGCGCCAGGTTGTCGTATAGAGAGATAAGGTCGCGGTCGGAGTGTCGGAGTCCGGTAGGCAAGCAGAGGTTGTTATAAAAGGATTGATCACGACGGCAGCGCAGCGACGGCGTCGCGGCAGCGTAAAAAAATACAGCACAACGAAATTAAGTCGCCTGAAATTCTGAACTATTTTCTAAATGAAATCAAAAATTCAAAACCAAAACAAAATGTCATCGTTAAAATCATCACTCAATGTCACTATCAGTCAGTACTGTCAAGTGTCAGTCAGTCAGTACTCAGTAGTGTCAGGTTAGAGTTGCCTGAAGTTAAAGGTGCCCAGTGTGGCAAGCTTTTTATCTATTTACTGAAATTCAAACACAAATAAAAAAAACAAGGGCGGATCTTTTTTTTATTTTCACAACCTTGTCGCAATCGGAATAATTTTCACTTTCTCTTCATCGAAGTTTTGTTTTTGTACAAATTTAGTACCAGCCCCCATACATTTTTTGAACATCTTTCATTCACTTAACCTCACCACAACAAATTTTCCATAACTTTATCGCTGTATAATAGCTATGTTCCATTAATTATTAATATTGCCTGTTTTCTCGCTTATATGCAATAATTACCTTATCATAATAATTATGATTGACAAATAATTACTGGATCAAAATAATGATTATTAAAAACTAAACAAACAACCAAACAGCTATGCTATCTATAGCACCGAGCACGACGGCAGTCTGCACAGCAAGTAAACTACAGTCAGTGTTACCAGATAATTTTTTCTCGAATAGCCTTGCTGGAGTGCGCGTGTTAGCCCCATCTAGGGTTCGAAGTATAGGGGCAAAAAAAAAATTTTTTTTAGTCCGAGCGCTAAAGGAGATGTTCAAAAGTGGTACTTTATTCCGAAGAAATTTGTACAGCCGTAATTTATATTTCATTTGAAAGCATATTTTCTAATCTACTTGAAATTATAAAACTTATATTTTATTGATCCTCCATATTTTGGAAAATCGAAGAAGTATGTTCATGATAATTAGAAGGTCTATGGAAAGCAATGTTTTTGTTTCTAACAGGTACATACGTCCTTTTCACGAATTAGAACATATCTGAGGTCAATCTATTATATTATTATGTTTTCAACACATGTATAAAATAATTAACATTAATTGTAAACCAAAATCATGAAGAAACGAAACGACATAGATCATCCTAGTTTGATCCATAGTGATTAAGTATTCTGTGGTTTGATATTAGTAACTGTCAGTGTCAACTATCAATCAATCAAATGCAAAACAAAGGCTGCGTTCCAGTAGAGGCTCACATCGCTCACAATGATCAAAAGGCGTTCCACATGGCGACCACGGTCGTCATGGTCGCGGCGAATACGTCATTGATGACGTCATTAATTTCGCTCACGGCACGCTCAAAACAACCCACTTCACGGGGTGGGTCGAAGTGGTCGAATTGCAGTGTTGCCAGATACGACGAAGTTACTCTCGCCAGTTTTTAGACCTGGCAACACTGGGTAGAAATGGATGGTGATAGAAATTTGGCGCAATTTTATAAAAGATAAGGATGGTGATGGAAAAAATTACTGTATACGATTCGACAAGAGATACTTTAGTGGATTATAGTAGTTTCTCCAGCAGATGCTCGACGTGGGGTCACAAGTGGATATAAATATGTTAAATTATGTAAATAATTTTAATGTTTAATTAACTATACATATAGCCATGTATACATTTTTCCTCGTCGGTCAATATCATTAACATAATTATTAAGCAATTTTTTATTATATTAATTTGTCTATTCATAAAAAAAAATGTTTTGTTTGTAGATATACTTTTTTGCTAGTATAAAAATAAAATTGATAATTAATTATGTAACGTTTATTTATAGCTTATAAATTATAACTTAACCTCTAATGTTTCAGACTTGTCTTATTCTCAACATCATAGAGTACATTTTGTATCAACGGCTAAAACGTGTAAATACTCTGTGGCTTGACCTTGAACGCTCACGTCGCTTACTATTCCCGTTCCACTTGGGTGTATGATTGTAACGCTCACAAGCTAGTGGAACGAAAAAATCGCGGTCGTGAGCGTGGTCGTTGTGATCGTCTACTGGAACGTAGGGAAAATGTCATCGTTTAATTTTTTCATCACTTAAATCATTATTGTCACTCCCTACGTTCCACTAGACGATCACAACGATCACGCTCACGACCGCGGTTTTTCCTGTTCCACTAGCTTGTGAGCGTTACAATCATACACCCAAGTGGAACGGGCACTTCGACCCACCCCGTGAGGTGGGTTGTTTTGAGCGTGCCGTGAGCGAAATTAATGACGTCATCAATGACGTTTTCACCGCGACCATGACGACCGTGGTCGCCATGTGGAACGCGTTTTGATCGTTGTGAGCGATGTGAGCGTCTACTGGAACGCAGCCGGGCGCGTTCCACTAGACGCTCACAACGCTCACAACGATCAAAATCTCATATTAATTTCATCGTTGTGAGCGTTTTGAGCGTCTAGTGGAACGCGGCCACTGGCTGCGTTCCAGTAGACGCTCACATCGCTCACAACGATCAAAACGCGTTCCACATGGCGACCACGGTCGTCATGGTCGCGGTGAAAACGTCATTGATGACGTCATTAATTTCGCTCACGGCAGTTCACGGCACGCTCAAAACAACCCACCTCACGGGGTGGGTCGAAGTGCCCGTTCCACTTGGGTGTATGATTGTAACACTCACAAGCTAGTGGAACAGGAAAAACCGCGGTCGTGAGCGTGATCGTTGTGATCGTCTAGTGGAACGTAGGGAATATCAGTCAGTACTGTCAAGTGTCTTTTTTTTTTTTTTCGTGGGTAGGTGTAGAAAAGCAAACAGCTGTTTAGATATCTCTGAAATCAATTTAATTTTAAATATTTATACTACAGTCAGTTTATTCTTTTTTATGTACATTACTTGCCACCAGTGTGTATTTAATCTAAACAAGAAAGTTATATAAATGTGAATAGGTGATTTCACTATTTACCTGCACCATCCATCGTCATAACCTCTATCACTCAAATCAGCTGTTGTTTACTTAGCACAAACTTTGCACTGCACTAAAAATGGCAAATGTTGCTGATGTGTTGGCTAATCAGCAAGAAATGGAGCAGAGCTGGACAAGGAGAATGGCCGATTTTGAGGAGCGGCTCAAGACTTTCTCAGCCTCCTCGAGCCCAACGTTAATACAGCTCAGTAATGATTTTTATTCCTTCCGGGACATTGTAAGTAGCATGCTGGGACTAATGCGAGAGCAAATCCAAGGCTGTGTGAAGACTGTAGACGCCTTGGATATGAGACAGCGTCAGAAGGTCCTCTTGTTCAGTGGTATCCCGGAGGATGAAACAACGGACGAAGAACAGGCAGTGTTGGGTGTTATCAATAAGAACATGGGTCTGGCACAGGTGACTAGTTCTTCAATAAAGCGTTGTCATCGACTCGGAGCCAAAAGCAGTGATCATCCTAGGCCAATTCTTATTCATTTCACTGACCACCAGACAAAGTCTGCCGTCTGGAAGTCTAAATCCAAATTGAAGGGTTCCTCATTCACCGTCTCTGAGTTCTTAACAAGAATTCGCCACTTGCTGCACAAGAAGGCACGTTCTCATTTTGGAATGCGGAACGTCTGGACTATCGATGGCACTATATATATAAAGCTCCCCAAAGGCGGTCGGGAAAAAGTTAACTCTGAGGAGGAGTTGGATATGCTGATCTCAGAACTCCAGAGCTGCCCCGACGGTGAATCGTCACAGCCAGCCCCTTCAGCCTCCAGTCATCAACAGGATGTTCGGCGCAAACAAATCGGCACGATGAAGCAAGTTGATGATCTCAAGAGGCCCCGACGCGCTGTGCTCAGGAAGTAGCATGCTTTGGTTTATTTCGATTGTTGTAAATGTACTTAAAGCTTGTTTACTTTTGTCGATATACTCCTTTGGTTCTGATACCCTACCAACTTTTCAATAACATGTACTACCTACTTAATATTATAGATTCCGACTTTCATTATTTTATTTTCAACTATCTCTTTTTAACAAAACTGACAAGTGACAACATTGACATGACAAGACAAGTGACAATTTAATTTCTTGATACAAAAGTGACAGCAAGTGTCAACATGTCTGTCGAATAATAAACGTCAGTTCCTATTTCATGTTTAACCATAGAGTAAAGTTAAGATAACGCTTTTAATTTATACCGGTATATGTATAGGTAGTGGTAGCAAGTAAATTTTGCCTTAGTGTAGTTTAGTTTATGTTTGTATAATATAGTTGTTTTTGTTTGTACATTCCTGGCACATAAATTAAGTGGTTTTTTTTTTTTTGTTTTTGTAGCCGTGTAATAATTATTATTGTCTTATTAAATAAGTATCATGTAAACAGTCAACTGATGGGATGGTGCAGATATTTATGAAAGTTATTAGTTCGGTATTTTAGGTTAATATAATAAATAACGCTTCACACTCATACACACATATTTAACAAACTATATAATTTTATTTCTCTATTATAGTAAATTATATATAATTCACACCCAATACACTTAAAATATTTACTTTAACGAAGCATGTCAGATAACTCATACTACTCAGTAGAAGATGATTCAGAAAGTCAATATGACTCTTGCGACGATTCCATCGACTACAGCTCTTTGCATAATCAACTCGACGGAATTTTTTGCTCACAGTTGAAATCTCTAAACGTTTGTCATATAAACGCTCAAAGTTTGCCACGCCACTTTGCTGATTTTGAAGTGGCTTTTGCGTCCAATCATAATATCCATGCAATCATGATATCTGAAAGTTGGCTAAAACCAGCATTGCATTCTTCCCAGTTTCCACTTCCAGGATATGTACTTATCCGAAATGATCGAACTGAAAAGGTTGGTGGTGGAGTCGCAATATATTTAAGAGCATCCATGCCTTATAAAATTATTTCAAAATCTCCGTCTAGTTATTCCGCCTCCGCCGAATACCTATTCCTGGAAGTGAATTGTTCGGGGGTTAGGGCAGTTCTAGGTGTAGTGTATTGTCCTCCTTCCACTGATTATTTCACCTTATTAGAAACAGCACTTGACAATTTGAGCTCTGGGTATGTACATTACGTAATAATGGGCGATTTTAATACTAATCTCATGAAAGATTCTTCCAGGGCTAGTAGACTTCGATCAATCTGTGAGTCAGTCAATCTTTCCATTCTTCCTCTGCATGCTACTCATCATAACTTGGACACAGAAGACTCATGGATTGATCTCATTCTTACCGCTGTCACTGACCTTGTGGAAACACATGGCCAGTTACCTGCTCCTGGTTTTTCACGGCACGATCTCATATATGTTTCCTACAAATTGAGACCTCCTAAATATAGCCCAACTATATTGCAATTACGCAACTACTCCAGAATTAACATCGATAGGTTAAAGGAGGAGGCACTGAGCCGGTCTCCAGAGCTGTTGGACGGTGCATCTACAGTTGACGACAAAATTAATCTTTTCAACAGTCATGTTATCAGTTTGTATGATGCGCATGCCCCGGTACACAGTGTTAGGCTGAAGCGTCCTCCTGCGCCCTGGATGACTGACGATGTACGTAGGGCAATGGCTAGACGGAACAATGCCTTTAGGAAATATAAGAAAGACCGGTCTGAATTAAATTGGTCATCCTTTAAAACAGCCAGGAATAGATGCAATCAGGTGATACGAATAGCCAAACGCCGATATATCCATAACAATCTATCTAATACTTCACCCGCCGATGTGTGGAAGTTTCTTAAAACGCTTGGTGTTCGAAAGCCGCCAATGTCGGATTATGGACCATCCCTATCTCCCGATGACATAAATCATCATTTCGCTTCTACCTCTCCCTTAGATCCTATTATCCGTTCCCAAACTCTTAACTCCATTGCATTGAGGCAGCCTCTTCCAAATCCTAGCTTTCAATTCTCGACAGTACACGAAGTGGAGGTGAAAAAGGTGATTTTATCAATTAAGTCCAAGGCCACAGGATGTGACAACATCAGCCGAGACATGATAACCATTATCCTGGACATCCTATTACCCGAAATTACACATATTATAAATTTCTCACTTATTTCTGGTAAATATCCATCCTTGTGGAAAAAAGCAATCGTCCAGCCTCTTCCAAAAATACAAAATCCCACATTACCAAACCATTTCCGCCCCATTTCTATTCTTCCATTCATATCAAAAGTCCTAGAAGCCTGTGTGCATAAACAGCTCTCCCGTTTTCTATATGAAAATAACCTACTGAGTGAACATCAGTCAGGTTTTCGCCCGGGTCACAGCACTACCACCGCACTCATTAAGGTGACTGACGATATAAGACTTGGTATGGATGGAAAACTGGTCACGCTGATAGTGCTTGTTGACTTTTCCAATGCATTCAATACAGTCGACCATGATATCCTCCTGGGTATCATGTCTCACTTGAATTTTTCACCTACTTCATTAGACTGGTTCTCTTCTTATCTTCGCGGCCGCCAGCAATCTGTTCACTTAGGGAATACATACTCGGACTGGGCGGATCTGAAAACTGGCGTGCCGCAAGGCGGTATTCTCTCTCCCATTCTTTTTTCCGTGTTTATAAACTCTCTCACATCAGTCTTCAGCTGTTCGTATCACCTGTATGCTGATGATCTGCAACTTTATGTACAAACCAGCATGAGTGACCTTAACGCTGCTTTCGTTACGATCAACGACAACTTAAATCGGCTTTACGACTGGTCTTGTAGGTACGGGGTAGCTGTAAACCCAAATAAATGTCAGGCATTACTTGCAGGCAGCTCGCGCCTACTTGCCAGAATTGACACACAAAACCTGCCACATGTTTTATATAATGGGACTACCATTCCTTTAAATGACTCTGTGAGGAATCTTGGCTTGTTCATAGACAGTTCGTTAAGGTGGCGAACACACATAGCTGAACTGAGCCGTAAAGTCGTTGCCTCGCTACAATCGCTTAGTCGCCTTAAACACTTTCTTCCAATGAAAACTAAGCTTATGCTTATCAATACCTTGGTCTTACCCATTATTGATTACGCCGATGTATGCTACCCAGATCTAGCAGAAGAATTTCTCAATAAACTAGAACGCCTGTTAAACAACTGTATCCGTTACATCTTCGGGTTGCGTAAATTCGACCATGTTTCCGAATACCGCCACAAGCTAAAATGGCTTTCTATACGTCAAAGGCGCGATTCTAGGATTCTTCTTCAATTGTACTCTATTTTGAATGATCCCACCTCTCCCTCCTACCTCAAAGAGAAATTTCAGTATCGCTGCACTACCCATGATAGAGTACTTAGATCTTCTGCTAATCTCAAAATGGACATTCCATCTTGCAATACCTGTTTCTATAAATACTCATTTACTTTTCAGGCAGCACTGCTCTGGAACGCCCTGCCGGTTGCTATAAGACGAGCTTCCTCCAAAAGCACTTTCAAGAGACTCGTTCGTGAGCATTTTTTGAAGGCTTCCGTGTAATTTTAAAAGCCCTGTTGTATTCATTTATCTTTTAATAATTACCATTTCGTCAAACACCCAGTGTATTTTGTGTGTATGTATTTATTATATAGAATATGTATTTATTAATTTATGTACGTATATTATTATAGTATTGTTTTATTATAATATTATATATATGGTACCTATTTATTTGTAATGTATCTAATTATTTATTTATTAAAGAATATTTTAAATCATTATAATCTTGTTATCCCCAATGATAAATATTATCAGTCTTGCCACCTACCGCAACTTCTCACCATCACCCTGGGTTGACTGGTAGAGAATGCCTCAAGGCATTAAGTCCGCCCTTTGTAAAAACCTATTTAGGTCTTACAAAAAAGATTAAATAAATAAATAAATAAATAAGTGTCAATAGTGTCAGGATAAAGTTGCCATAAGTAAAAAAGGTGCCCAGTGTGACAAGCTTTTTATCTATCTACTGAAATTCAAACACAAATAAAAAAACAAGGGAGGATCATAGAATGAATATTACTAGCGTATAGAAGGGACACCGCGAACATCGGGTTCGGGGGTGTGCATTGCAGCCGGCCGGCTGCATTTCATTCTGTCACTCAGCTGTCACTCGGCTGCGCTCAATGCGGCCGCATGTCAAAATTGTTTACGAAAAAACTGAAAAAATGCCGTCGTGCGTAATAAGAATGTGTCACAATTGCAAGACAAAAAACAAAAAAGATAATGTTATCACTTTATCATCAGGAAAACAAAATCTTAACTTAAATCAACTAAAACGAATTTAAGTTAATTATTGAGCAATGTTCCCGCCATTTTGAATGAAAAAATCATAAGGAGCGTTTGAACTTGGCAAGCCACTAGCGTGTTAATGGACTAAATAAGCTTGCCGACGCGACGCTTGTGACCAATTTTAAGTGTTGGATTTTTTGACACGAATCAATGGTGACGTGAAATGGTGGACGTTTGAAATCGTTTAAACGCTTTTGCACGTTAAATAAAGTTGGAGTAAGAGCTTGTAAAGATTTGGAGTCGGTGACTGCTTGTCTTGGTTCGACAAGTGTCATATACAAAGTTACTCTATGGCAAGTGTGTAAACGAGGCTTCTAGTTTGAAAAGAGAACGGAGGGCAAGCTGGCGGTGGAACACACATTTTGTTTGAGATAGCTTCTCTATGTATTACCTCAATGGGGAGGATCTTTTTTTTATTTTCACAACCTTGTCCCAATCGGAATAATTTTCACTTTCTCCTCATCGAAGTTTTGTTTTTGTACAAATTTAGTACCAGCCCCCATACATTTTTTGAACATCTCCTTTATACTAAATATATTGGCAGCACTGGACACGGCTCACAGTACACTGAATATAGCCGATCGGCTACGTGTAGCCAACGGATAAAATATGACAGCCGCTCGGTAACGAAAATAGCCCCATTGGCGCGTCAATTTACTACGGTGGGCCCCCACTTTACTACGGTGTAAAATGTGTACTAAGGTACTAAGGCAGTATTTTTACAAAACCCACTTTGACTATGGTAATGTCAAAGTTATATGAAAGTGGATATTAGCAGAAACTAAACCGCCATGTTTCGTTTCATAGGTATGCACGTTTTTTTCGTAGGTATGCCAATTCTATATAGTTTCCCTTTTCTAAGTAATCAGCGCACTCCCATATATTATATCTCAATCAGCATTATGCGGGCCTAAGTTATAACACCACTCAGTGTTGCCAAGTTAGTGAACCAAGAAATGGCTAACCAAACACTTAAAAAGTTGATAGAAAGTCAAAATTTCGTACCCTTTAAAGTGGCAAAAAATTTTGTACCCTCTTTTTGGATCGGGAGTTAAAAACAAACAATTATTTTTTAATAAAATTAAACTCAGAAACATAAAATGTTAAATGTTAAGTGGGTAATACGGGTACATGTATTAATTTTAAAATACGTAAAAAAATATTGAATTGCTTCGGTATAACTGACGTTTTAAGACGCTAGAAAAAATAAAAATAATTTTTCGCCCTTGTTCTTTGTGCGATCTACTTCTCCGGGTTTTTGAATAGTAAACTCTGTCGTAAGAATAGTGACATATCAGAAGCGACACTCTTAACTAGGTAGATATGACATATTTAGTATTCGGCTAAATAGTATCAAATTAGCTGAATACCGAATGTAACTATAGCCAAATACTCGTTCTTGTAAGCAAAATAACTTTTAAATTCAGTTAGTAAGGGTAAATATATTATGTAATAACCAACCATGTAAACTTATTTTTATATTAGTTTTAGGGACTCTTCAATAATTATACAAATAGTCGACCCACCATGAAAGCTACGAATACTTTTCCGATTTACTTTCCGGTTTAAATTAAATATTAAACGTAAACATTTTTGGCCTTGACGTATCGAGAGTAGGTAATTAAAGCACAACCTCATCCGCTTCGCGGTACATACAAGGCGTGCAATATTTGAAAAAAAAGTGTACTTTACAAAAAGATATGAAATCCGAACAAAAACAGTTTCACTGTAAAAAAACAGGCCAAGTACACTTCAAAAGATAGTTACAAAAATTATAATTAAGTTTTTACAAAAAATTATGAAATCAAAAAACCCAAGTACATAACCGTTTTAGATATGAAAAAATAAATTTGCTGGTAAAAGTAAAAAAAAATGGTGTACTTGGTGTGCATAATACTTTATAGTGCGCGCTTATTTCAAAATAATCTTAAATTAAAATTTAAAAAAATCCCGGACAGTTTTATTTACACTAAACATAGATAAGAACACTCGATTAAGCCACCTCTCAGACAAAAAAGACGAGATCAAAATCGGTTCATCCGTTTGGGACATACAGATACACAGACACACAGATACACCGATACACAGACACGTCAAACTTGTAACATCCCTCTTTTTGCGTCGGGGGTTAAAAAGTTTAAAAAAATATCTTCCAAATTCAGTGGCGTGTGGTACAGACTACTGTCATACAAGCCGAAAAGCCCAGCTTACTATCATTGCTTTACTGTCATCGCTCTGCAGCTGTTAAATATTAAACGTATGGAATGGAGTGTTCTGTGTTGGATCCCGAGATCCTGGGTTGTACGACACAGCTGGGCTTGCCTTGTTCTGACGGCCTAGGCTTCTAATGTCAAGTCAGATCGAAAATCATAATTATGCACACCAAGTACACCATTTTTTTTTACTTTTACCAGCAAATTTATTTTTTCATATCTAAAACGGTTATGTACTTGGGTTTTTTGATTTCATAATTTTTTGTAAAAACTTAATTATAATTTTTGTAACTATCTTTTGAAGTGTACTTGGCCTGTTTTTTTACAGTGAAACTGTTTTTGTTCGGATTATCATTGCCCTGTTAATAGGGGCTTTAGAAAATAGTTGAACCTAGAGAAGGCGGTAATCCTGAAACCTATCTGAAAGGTAATCCAAATTTCACTCTCATTTTTAAATCAATCGTTGAATATATTTTCATATTTAATTCGATTGCCCATTTTTGTCTTTGTTACGTGACGTCGATTACCATCAGTTTGCTATGCTCATTTTTCTCATCTTAATCTTAATATATATAAATTACGTGTCACGTTGTTTGTCCACGATGGACTCCTAAGCTACTGAACCGATTTTAATCAAACTAACACACCGTGTGCAGTTTGATCCAACTTGAAAGATAGGATAGCTTACATCTCAAAATAAAAAAAAATCTTTTGACAGAACGAAGTCTGTCCGGGCAGCTAGTATAATATATAAATTACGTGTCACGTTGTTTGTCCGCGATGAACTCCTAAACTACTGAACAGATTTTAATCAAATTTGCACACCGTGTGCAGTTTGATCCAACTTGAAAGATAGGATAGCTTACATCTCAAAATAATGAACTTTTGACAGAACGAAGTCTGTCCGGGCAGCTAGTATACCATAAATGTGTTCAAAATACGATCGCTCAACAGATGTACCAGCGATTATATATAAAGAAATAAAATGCAAGCTGCATCCACAGCGTTCGCCCGCCGCGTACGTAACAAGCTTTGCAGGAAAAATACAAAACAATTACCCACACCAGCACGCCCTAACGAGCAGACATTCGAGCTGAATTACAAATGACGGAAAATTATGAGAAGCTTCAAATAATCATTAAACGTAAACGCGTAATGGTTTCCCATTCAAATGATGGCGCGCCAGTAAACTGCTCTGTAATGTCTCAACACAATCTCTTCCGCGGAAAATTGTTACGTTTTAGGGCACATTAATGAGTTATTGGCTATCAAGCGTAACAAGAACACATTTCTTTGTTATGGCACACGTAAACTTTAACATTGGCGATTAATTTGATCACGGACAATTCCTAGAAAATTCCTGTGTATTAGCCACTTTTACTTACAAAACATTTTTGTGAATGCTGCAACTACAATTAAATTTCGAAATTATTTTATGTTTATCATGGATATATTTTTATTTACTACTTACTTGACAAGATGAATATTGATGTATCGTTTATCTGCCACCAAAATTCTTTCGAGGTCGAAATTGGTGATATTTAAGCCGTGAGTGATCATCATTCATCCTTTACAAGTCTACTAGGTACTGGACAAAGATACTCACTTTTCTTTCCTTTGCGGAAACAAATAAAATACTAAACAACGACGATATAAAATCTCTAATACTTTCACACTCATTAACTTGAAACCATGTAATATGGCCTGTGATTATGGTTTCTTTTGTATAGCAAAGCAAATATTGCACTCCCAGTACTGAGAGGCTTTATTTACGTCAGTATATATTCCCATGCAATACTTTTTCGAAGGAAATGTAAAGTGCGTCGCGAATGAAAAGCGTACTATCGTAGAGATTTACGCGGCGCTTTGTATGGCTGAACGAAGCGACCCGCAGAGACCCGCTTCTTATTAGGATCCTAGATTTATATCTTATTCAATTTACATGAGGCTGTTGGTTCACAAAACTGGCTCGTACAACGTTCCTAAATGCGAAATTAAAAATACACCATCTTCGTTAAAATAAAAATAAAATACGTACAATTCATACGTGGTAAAAGTGGAACCTTCAAAAAATTTTGGTTTCAAGATAATGAGACTGAATGTAAAATGTAAAATTTTGGGAAGATGATAATTTTGCGTTTTAGTAATGATCATAGTTATGCAAAGATAATCTAAATTTTACTAACAAAAAATAACCGACTTCAAAGTCTCAAAAACTACATAGTTGTCAGATCTCGTTCAAATTTATGTGAGACCACATGACAAGCGCCTGCTTTCGATTAAAAAAAGAATCATCGAAATCGGTTGGCGTGATATTGAGTTATTCGTCAATTTGTCGCGCACATCTTTACACAAATTTACGACTTATGTAGTTTTCTCATGGATGCCATTGTCAGATCTCAATAAAATTTATGTGGGACCACATGACAGCCACCAGCTTTCGATTAAAAAAAGAATCATCAAAATCGGTTCGCCCAGTCCAAAGTTCTGAGGTAAAAACATTAAAAAAAATACAGTCGAATTGAGAACCTCCTCCTTTTTTGAAGTCGGTTAAAAACAGTGGTAAATAACGCCCTCCTTCTCCCACGTTAAATCCTATGAATTTATGTGTCTGTCTCTTTTTACTGTCGCTTTTTCGTTTCATCGACTTTCAAATCACAACGAGGCTAAAGAAGTTTTCACTTCAAAAAGTTCATGCAGATTTCTTGTGTCGCTCCTATTTCACGGGATCACGTGTCGTGATTTGTCAAAATAAATAGTGTCTTATGTCTAAAAAAATGTCAAAAAAATATTTTAAACTGTCACAAAACTGTCACTGCAATCCACGCGAAGGTCGCGAGGTCCAGAAATTGCTCGAAGGACCAAAAATGTACGGGTCAGCTACAAGTTCAGCTGTGTCAATGTCAATGAAAAACGCGACTGTCCCGTAAGATACCTTTAATTGCACTAAACAATGCATTGCAATAATTGCTGATATGCAAAATGGACGAGTTAGCTCGTACAAAATACATGTCCTTCTTAGCTTTGTACTCAAACAGAGAAATAATATTTTAGTTTCTGTCTGAAGTCTATTTGTATTTTTTTATTAAATCAAAATAATTATAATATTATTTTAAGCTCATGTTTAGTTTCACAAAGTGAGCAGTTACATGCTTTTAGAGGAGCCCGTTGTATTATTATTACAAGAAATTTTCCAGCTGTTGTCAGAAATTAATAAAACAATACTATGTTAATAAATTGAACATAACGCCCAAACGATTAATAACACTTTATTAGATATAAACAAACTAAGAAATAGCGTTGTAAAACGTAAATAAACATTCCGAACTAAATAAAACTGCGAGAGCAAAGACAATAAAAAGTTAATTAACGCGGGCGATAATAAATAATGCCTTGCCACAGAAATCCTCGCCTCGGCCTTTCCTCCGCGACATCTCTAGAAACTTTTGTATTTCTGCAGTTTTTTAAACTCAAATAAAACAAAGGAAGCTTAATAATATCTATGTGACCCTAGTGGACTGTTTGTACAAACAAATTGTACAAGTGAAAATTATTAATTATTTATGTTACGTTAATTTAATTTTATGTGATGACTATGTAATTTTGTACAAAATAAAAATGTGAAAAGAATACTTAGCTTATATCATATAAATTGTCATATATTTTTTATTTCTATTTAATTTTTATCATTTATTAAATTGTTCTAAGGGCCACTAGTCACGTCCCCATAAATGGTCATGGTATATTTTTTATATCAGACTCAGTAGCGAACCCAAAAAAGACGTTTGAACTTAAAGTATTTTCCTCCTGAACAACTTGTTAAGTGTTTTCGCATACCAACGTCTATATTTAGGAATACAAATACAAGAGAAAATATACTTAATATGAATAATACATATGCCTCAAAATTTGGCCAAACATTAGTAATGATCATCAAATTGTAGTGGACACATTTACTATTTAAGTAACGTTCCTCATTTAAAACTATTTCTAGAGGCATAAAACGATACTCTGTAAATGTATCTCTGGCTAATATCGTAAGAGGAGAGAGAAAAGAGAGATTAGTAATACTACGTATTATTGTATTGTTCTCCAGAAGTTCCAGTTGTTCCAGTACGCCCAGGTATTTGACCTGGAGTGCGCCGGCACGACCGCGACAATATTTATCATCAGGAGCCCGATTCTTGTGCTGTAGAGATAATGTACAACTTAAACATAATCTCTAAGCAAATCTCTACCAAAAATGTCGACACAAAACCGTGTTTGTGTGGGTTAAATCTTTCAAGGCTAATTAGATTTACTTCCTCTTATCTTAACGAGTTCAAATTTTACATATTTTTACATACTTTATAACTGTTTACAATTCGTTTTTGAGGGAACTTCTTAACGATTAACAGCACATTCACAATTTTTCTTTAGTATCTACATTAATACTATAAAACCGTGTTTAGTTTGTTGGTATTAACTTGTTATTTTGAGATTTTTCGTATTCGAGACAATGTCTATGGCGTGAGAATTAGGCCCCAGTACCTCGCCTGACCATTGTATTATATCCATGTCGGAAATAAAGCGAATACGGGAACATTGCACGCAACACATTGTGATAACAAGCGTATCGTTTTGCTCCATGATTGTTGATAGATACTGTATAGAAGTTATATGATGCTTTAGTATCTTAGGGGCGTACTCAGGCCCCATTTAAACTCTATGAATTTTTACGACTGTAATACAATTATTTTACTAATGCAAGAGTTTTAACAATAATTATATCTAACGCTAATAACGCTACCCACTAGGATTCCCTGTGTTGTAAGTGCCATGGACTACACACAAAGACAAGAATAATGAAAATCAAGTAATTTTTTAAAATAAGCAAGTATCTCTAAGCAGTGATCCCTTCACAAAATATTGTGTTAATCAAAAAAATTCATCATTCTGCAACCAAGAGAATGGTGAAACACGTAAGTCATGCAAATGGAGGGCATTACTTTCATTTGCGGCAATATACAAAACTTGCCTTATCTTACATTACGCTTCCCGCCCACGTCCGATAATCGGTGACCGATTTTTTGTAGGAGAAAAATAGAACGTACATACTGATAGCAACAGTGCTCCCATATTATTTCTGACCGACTTTTTGTAAGACGTGTGCGTTGCACTATTGCTATCAGTACGTTCTATTTTTCTCCTACAAAAAATCGGTCACCGATTATCGGTCGTGTGCGGGAAGCGTTAACATGACAAAAACAATCCATACTTTTATCGTAATATTGTGTTACTATACAAAAGCATATAGAGTTAACCCTAGCAGTATCGACGAGAAAATGTTTATGTCACGGCATCTGACTCGAGTGCCCGAGGCGGGACCACCCCATATATCATTAGTACCGTTCGTCCCTACTCGAGGACATACGAGTATAATGTCTATATCTGAAACGAATCCGGTTCTATAACTGTACACTATCCACTGGACTATGTTTGACTTATCTTTCACCCTGTGATTTGACCCCACTTATGTTTCTTCAAGTCAAATGGTAATAAATAGGCTTTAAATAGGTGTACTTTACCACTTATTTTGACTTGGGAGCCATTTCTTTCTTTCTTTTTCTTCTTTTATTGTTGGCAACTGCCTTTGGTTTATGACCATGGTGATAGCCATTTATCATTAGGTGGTTCATTCATCACATATGAAACAAATCTACTTCGACACAAAGCTCATCTGGGAATGCAGTGATGTTCGAGTATTAGCTTATTATAACAAGATGTTATCCCAGCAATCTACTTTAAACCATAAAATCATTATTGAAAATTTGCAAAAATATAATAATTTGCATACATTCTTTAACCACTCGTAGGAATCTAAGGAATCTAAGAACTACTTAAGTGGTGAATAAAACCATGAAACAATGTTTTCGTGAATGCTCCCCTCGCTTATTTATTTATTTGATAACATTGTTCTTGTTTGATTTACTCAAGACATGTCGAGTCGATGACCGGGTCGGTGTGTTAACTCACACTTAATATAGCTCTAGTTACAAAAGTTTTACGTCACGATATGACGCTACTGCCTGGGGCGGTCTCGCGCCATTTATCATGAGTACCTACAGTCCGTGCCTTGTATGGTACCCTGTACTTCTAAAACGACTTACACATTAGCTGGGTATTTCTTTTACTTATTAGCTGTGGTATTGGTCCATACTTATTATAATAATGATGAATGTATTATAGTGTTAGGTATTATAATTAGTTATTTATTTTTATGGTAGTTTTTGATATTTAATGAGTAACTGATAATATCTACGAAAGTTAAATTAAAATATTAACGTCATTTTCACCTTAGACAAATCCTAATTGACTTCAAATTAGTCTTCGGTACTAAATAATTAGTTTTAGATTAGAGGTTTGTTCTGTAAAAGCCTTTAGCACCAACTACAACAATCCATTCGAAAAAGAAAGGGGTGTAGGAATATCCGAATTTTTTAGAAGAAACTTCTTTATTTAAACTTTACGTCTAAACAGTAAATTATATCATGTTTATTCCCTTTCTAGGTGAGGTAAATACTCGATACAAAGTTTCACGTTGTAACTTTATACGTCGTCTTAAACAATCTGGAAACTAACTACTAAACTACGAGTAAACTAAAATCGTTAACGCTGATTTATTTATTAAAACTCTTATTTAGATTATTTCAATTTAATTTACTCTTTTAAACTTTGCTTCTGTTCTGTTCTATTTATATCAAAATGATGCGTTACAAGAATAATTTTTAAAATAAACTTCTTTACGTGTTTTAAAAACAGAGATAACTTTTATCTTAAAGGAGGGTGGTTGATATACGGGCTGGTTGTAAAATCTCTAACACAAACTAGACGTATAAAAACATTTCGTTTCGCAGAAAGAAAATAAACACAGCATCTCATGTTTCGAGTCTAGTTAATACTTTTGTTGTTATTCCTAATTAATGACAAGATTAGAAAATCAACAACACATCCATACTTCCATACTAATATTATAAATGTGAAAGTGTGTTTGTTTGTTGGTTTGTTTGTCCATCTTTCACGTCGCAACGACGCTGTTATATGGTATGGTTTTTGTGTGTGGAGATAGTGAGGAGGGTGGAGAGTAACGTAGGCTACTTTTTACCGCGGTAAAACATCCCCATGGGAAGATCGATATTTTGTTAGTTGCTAGATATTTAGTTCCGGGTGTTGTTAATAGATGGAGTTAGTAAAATTCATTTGCAAGTTCTGAATTATGCTATCAAATGATACCTACATGTTTACTTAAGTCATAGGCAACTAAATGTAACTAAGTAAGTAAGTAGGATTTGTAAAAAATCGATCTCTACCACAATAAAGAATTATGAATTATGAATTACCGCGGGCGAAGCTGCGAGCAAAAGCTAGTTTAAAATATTCTGGAAGAAACAAGATTGTACATATGAATATTTTGAGTCTAAAATTGAGTTATGAATATTATATCGCCTTCAATTATGGCGCTAGCAGTGACGGTACAGCCGGGCAGCCGGCAAGCCGAAAAGCCCAGCTTACTATCAATGCTTTACTATCATCACTCTACAGCTGTTAACACTCGTAATATTTGTAGGTAAATATGTAACGTATGGAATGGAGTGTTCTGTGTTGTTGGACCAAAGATCCCGAGATCCTGGGTTGTACGACACAACTGGGCTTGCCTTGTTCTGTATCACTTGCCTGTTTTTGCTACTAGTGCAAATAGCTAGACTTGCAAAACTTTGTACCTGCCACTTTTTAAGACAATCACGCGGACGGAGGAGTATGAAATTTGGCACAGTTAAAGTTTACATGGTGAAGAATTTTTGGTTGATTAATTATTATTAAACATTCCAAACTCATTCTTTTAAAATGTTTTTTAATATGTATAAGTTGTTGGTGTTACAAACTTCCAAGACTTCTTTTGGAGAGGTTGGTCATATGACAGATATTAGCAAAAGAGCTGAAAATAAGAGATATTTGGGTTACTACTGAACTTTTACGAATGGGCACTGATGTAAATCAGCGTATTCATAAGCGTATTCTGATAAGAGAAAAATAGCGTGTCAGCGTTTGCGATATTTCTTTTTTACCCGACTAAAGCAAAACCAAAAGGAGTGTAATTTTGCATCTTCATCTGTTCCCTCAGAACTTCTAAACTACATATTAAAATTTGATACATGGTGTTTTATGAGTATTAGTTATTACAAATATAAGTATTAGTTATTACAAAATTATAAACCCATATTTGACGTTACAATAAATAGAATTATGGCACTTTCTAGAGGAAATAAAATCATGATTATGAACTAAAACTTCTTTAGCTGCAACAAATGATAATATTTGCCCTTTACATACTTTTTAGAGCATGCTTTCCAGAAGTCGTTAAATATTACATAAATAAATTTATCAGCAGCTGGGAATCGAATTAACGGTAAAAATTATCCCACGCCGGTCGCCATTCCCTTAAGACATTAACTTCAAACAACTCAGCAAAATACAATAAAGAAAACAAGATTCGTGGAACGGAATATTTACGGTCCAATTGAATCTCAGTCTCAAAATATTGTAATATTTCGCGAAAGGCCAAATAAAAATCTATGTCGTCGTAAAAAAATTTACGCGTTTTAATGCAAGCCTCTCATATGCAAATAACGAGAAATGGATGCGTATACGGCGCGGGGCCATAAATAGAAATGACGGAGGCAATACAATGGGGTTGGAAGAGGGAAGTAATGTGCTATATTTGCTTTTCAAGTAATAATAATATTTGTTGACATGTCGTGATGATAATGCTGACATGGCGTCGGTAAAGCAGTTTTTTCAAGAACCAACAAAGATAATAGTGTCATAACTCATCAGTCTTATTGCTAGGGGATTTTTCGTACAGGGTTGTAACGCGAAATATTTTTGTAGACCAGGTATAGGGCCGTATTTTTATATAACAGTAAATGTTTGCATGATATAGTGCAAAATTATAGAACTTTATTCCTTTAAATTTGTCATATTATAATCTTAAATTAAAATTCAAAAACCCCGACAGTTTGATTTACAGTTAACATAGTTAAGACCACTCGATTAAGTCACCTTTTACACAAATAAAAACTAGATTAAAATCGGTTCATCCGTTTGGGAGCTACGATGCCACAGACAGACATACAGATACTTGTAACACCCCTCTTTTTTCGTCAGGAGCTAAAAATTGTACTACTTCATCTACAAGCTTTCATTATCCTTATTTTAAAATTTTATCTTAATGTGTTAATTGGAATATTAATATTGTGTAATCTAGACAGCCAATTTTTAATTGGAACCGTGATTGCCAACTCCTCATGTACTAAATAGGGTCTTCATTTTATATTTTGAAAATTTTATTAACATAAATTAATTTATAGAAAACAAATATATTTAAAGTATTAACACATAGGACATAATAGTATCTACTTTATTACCTACAAGATAGAAACGTCCCACTCGTCAAAAAATCTATACCGAACATCTTTTGTTTCTGAAATAAAATGTCAAGGATACATAAAATATATAACATAGCCCTAATAGCTTCTTCATAAAATAATTGTCCAAGAACTAAAGTGTATTATATCGTTAAGCTTACTTAGAAAAGAACACTACACAAGGTCCCCTTTCTTTTATTACTATGATTTTCTCTCAGCGACGTACGTTAGAAGGCTTTGCGTCTCCCAAACCCGCCTTCATTATACTTTATCAGTCTTTTCAGCAAAAAAAGTATTAAGTCAACCTTTTTGTATTGCAAGAATTTATTAAGTTGGACATTATTTTAATTAAGTTAATTATTTTGTCGAACGGAGGGGCCCGAGTTCAAATCCTGGCACGCACCTCTGATTTTCAAATATTATGTGCGTATTAGAAGTTAATTATCACTTGCTTCGGTGAAGGAAAACATCGTGAGGAAACCTGCACACCGGAGAGTTCTCCATAAAGTTCTCAAAGGTGTGTGAAGTCTACCAATCCGCACTTGGCCAGCGTGGTAGACTATGGCCTGTACCCCTCACATTGTGAGAGGAGACCCCGAGCCCAGCAGTGGGACAATTATGGGTTGTTGCTTTGCTTTTTGCTTTAATTATTTTGTACATTAATTACATATTTATTATTAGTGATAATAGAGAGAATATCTCTGGATTAAGTTGTGACCATCAACACATAGAGTGCAGATGGACGATACCCGAGTCACCGGCAACCAAAGAGTATATTTGTATATGCCAGCAACTCTAGAAGTTCATTAAACATTTTGAAAGGCTCACACCATAGCACCTTGGATACACCTGAAAAGGATAATCTCCATTAATTGCGTAGACACTGGTGATTACAATGTGTCCGTGGAAGAACTCCAAGTTCCAATCGATGTTATTTTAAATTTTAATAGAACTACATTCTTGCGTGGATGGTGCAATGAAATAGGGAGGGTGGTACAATGAAGGAGTTCAAACAAAATAATGATTGAAAGGATAGAACAAAGATATACGGAAAAGTATTGGAATGTCTTGGCATCATTGCGCAATATAGCTTGCACCTAAACACATAATATTATGCGAAAATTTTAAAATGGATGTTAATATAACATGATAGCCAATACATAAGTATTAATTCTATAGTATTTGATCGTGTATAGGACAATTATATTAAATTAAAAATATATTCAAAATATTTAGTTTCTACTTTAATCATATTATCATATAAATGCTAAAAAATAACCTGAATGTAAAAAGATATTTTTAAAAATGCAATGGTATTTTTGCTTCACGTCCGAGTTTACTTTGTTTGGTAAAACGCCACGTGGAATTTTTCTTTTCCCTGTTTTTGCGATCACTAAAAAACCTTCTCTCAGCGGTTGCTTTGCACTCAGTGACAGTGATTTATATGTATTTTCCCCTCTCATAGATAGGCGAATGGCAACTCGAGGCAAAAATGATACCCTCCGGTGGTACAGAAAGTTGTCAATGCATCTTAGTCCAGTGCCGATAATTTTTGAAACGAAAAAAAATTATTATAGAATGAAACCTACTGCAAAAGAAAGAGAATATAACGAACATTATAGGAAAAATAAATTACGGGCGATCTGAGGTCGGGAAGGGGGGGAGAGGGGGGGTTTAAGGGAAAAAAATGGTTTATCTCGATTTCCGGAAAAACTACAAGTCCTATTGAAAAAAGTTGAATGGCAAAGTTGTAGGTAATAAAAAGATCTACAACTTTTGTATTTACACTTTTTTACATAACCTCAAAATTTATGTGAAAAATTTAAAAAACCACGTTTTTGGTTTTTTATTTTTATCTTTTACAAAAAATATTTTTTTTTCACGAAATTTGGTGAAAACTTACCTTTATATGTCCTTAACATACTGTAGTTTATTTGATTCAAAAAAATATTTTTTTTTTACCTTATTTTGACCTTAAATCAAAAAAACACCCTTATTTTCAGTTGAAAAATCTGACGTCAAAATATCAGATTTTTTTAAAAAGTCGGTACTCCTTTTGTTCGTTGGAACCTCTACTTTCTACTGATATATAAAAACCTATACACTACTATGGTAAATGTTCTCAGAAAATGCAATGAAACGACAACTATTTTCGCAAAAAAATTTCGGATTCCATTGATTGCATATGAGATTGCAAAAAACATGCGAAAATAGTAGTCGTTTCATTGCATTTTCTGAGAACATTTACCATAGTAGTGTATAGGTTTTTATATACCATTAGAAAGTAGAGATTTGGGCAAAAACAATTCGTATTCCATTGATTGCTTATGAGATTGCAAAAAACATGCGAAAATAGTAGTCGTTTCATTGCATATTCTGAGAACATTTACCATAGTAGTGTATAGGTTTTTATATACCAGTAGAAAGTAGAGGTTCCAACGAATAAAAGGACTACCGACGTTTTTAAAAAATCACATATTTTGATGTCAGATTTTTCGCCTGAAAATAAGGGTGTTTTTTTGATTTAAGGTCAAAATAAGGTGAAAAAAAATATTTTTTTGAATCAAAAAAATTACAGTATGTTATGGACATACAAAGGTAAGTTTTCACCAAATTTCGTGAAAAAAATTTTTTTTGTAAAAGATAAAAATAAAAAACCAAAAACGTGGTTTTTTGAATTTTTCACATAAATTTTGAGGTTATGTAAAAAAGTGTAAATACAAAAGTTGTAGATCTTTTTATTACCTACAACTTTGCCATTCAACTTTTTTCAATAGGACTTGTAGTTTTTCCGGAAATCGAGATAAACCATTTTTTTCCCTTAAACCCCCCCTCTCCCCCCCTTCCCGACCTCAGATCGCCCGTAATTTATTTTTCCTATAATGTTCGTTATATTCTCTTCCTTTTGCAATAGGTTTCATTCTACTATAATTTTCTTCCACTTTTTACCGTTTTTAGAGCTATCGGCACTGGACTATCTGGTAGGTGTCTTATTTTGATTATACTACTCATACAATATTGACATGACTTTGCTAACCGCATCAATGATCCGTAAATATTTGATTGATCTTATGGTCAGTAATAGTGGAGAAAAAAATATGGGTGCTAAGTAAAAAAAAGTAATGGATGAAACTAAGTACAATAAAGACGGATGAGAGACGATTGCATGTCACAGAGATGAGAATGTGGAGGTAGATGTGTGGAGTGACAAGAATGGATAAAGTAAGGAATGAGTATATTAGAGGAAGTTTGAAAGTGGCAAAAATGACATAAGTTGAAAGGGAACTGAATGTTGTGGTATGGGCATGTGATGAGGTGAGACGAAACGCATGTGGCGAGAAGAGTGATGGATATGAATGTGATGGATGATTTGTGTTACAGATGATATGAAAGATAAGAGAGTTAGTGTAAAGATGACGGCTTATAGGGAAGTGTGGAAGAGGAAAACATATTGCGCGGACCCCAAATAAAATTGGAAAATGGGCAGGATGATGATGATGATGATTGGAGACTTTTATTAGATTCGATGTTATAACGCTTTTCTGAACTAGATATGGACT
The DNA here is from genome assembly GCA_911387775.1 of Thymelicus sylvestris. Classification (NCBI taxonomy): domain Eukaryota; kingdom Metazoa; phylum Arthropoda; class Insecta; order Lepidoptera; family Hesperiidae; genus Thymelicus; species Thymelicus sylvestris. The sequence continues at coordinate 9,369,401 of OU426905.1, read as the reverse complement.
TTTTCTACTGTCTTAGCAATACTTAAAAGTAAAAAAACTACGCACTTACTGACCAGTTCCCAGAATTGGCAAGATTATGACCACTGATTATATCTCATCGACTAAAAAAAATGTTGAAAACATTTTAAATAGGTACATATTGAAATACTATATATGTTTAATACATTTAAAACACTACCGAATTTTAAAAATACATTGTAATTAAATCAAATACGACCTTAAAATATATTTTTATACTTATTACACATCTGATTTTGTTACTTATTTGAAACCTTTTTCTTTCCAATACGTAAGAAAATTACGTTCACTCCGCGCTTTATCTGAGCGTGTTAAATCTGCCTCGTTATGTGATTTTTCCCATGTCATTGCTCTCTTTTCTTGATTGCTCCTACATTTTATCTCATTTCAGTATTTATTAGATATAATAACAACAGTTATATTCTATATGTTAGCTTGTTAGTCGAATCGAATTCTTGTGTGATTTATTTATTTATTTATTTAACCTTACACAAGTAATGGAACAAATGGCGGACTTAATGCTAAAAGCATTATCTACCAGTCAACCTTAATTGAAGAAACATACTTAGATTTGATGAAGCTAACAATTTTACATAATAATTTACTTTATACAAAACACTTGGTCAAAGTCAATTAAAAAGAACAAAAAAACCCGTCTGCGTAAAAGAACTAAAAAGAAAAAACAAGCCCAGTAGTTCAGAATGTTGTTAAAAGTTCCTATGTGTAAAAAACAAGCCAACCATAGAACAACATACTGAACAATTACACCATAGAAGAATTAACTGTCGGGACCCATTCTTCAACCAATCAAATCTTGTTTGCTTTTTCCCAAACAACCCTGTAAAATTAAAATGGGTCCTTCTATGGTGTAGTTGTTCAGTATGTTGTTCTATGGTGGATTTGTTTTTTACCATAGGAACACACATACATACATACATAATTATATAGACTGATAAACACATTACCCTCCTTTGCGTCGCGCAGTCGGGTAACTAGGCCATCGCTTCAAGAAATCCCTATTGTGAGTGGTTCCAGGAAAATGTTTTCTATGAAATTTTGTATTAAATATTTTGCAATTAATGTATACGAATATTATAAAGCTGAAGAGTTTGTTTGTTTTAATTCAAATTAGAATACCAAAAGACTGACACAAAATCAGATGTGACAAACGAAAATAAAAATTCCATCGAATACCTAACTCTATCGTATTTAGGAAACTTTAATATTTAACAATGTTCCTACCTGAATTGCCACTCCACTATTTATGAATTCTTGTCTTCTCACCACACAGCAATATTTCATTCAACTTTTTCATTTAACGAACACAGTCTTATCATAAGCGTTATATAGTCTAATGCATAATAATGCATTCAGTTGGCTGTTACAGCTGATGTGAGATCGTTCCGAGCAGAACGTCTCATGTTCTGGCACTATTGTCGGCATTACGACTAGCAAATAATTAATAGCTAGAAGCCCATTGTGAAAGCGCCAGGCGAGCAACCGCCTTTGTGTTGGCATTATACTCGTATAAAGAGCATTTAAACTTAAAACAAACAATAATTCTTGGTGCAAGTTATGTCAGTTTGAGATGTATTTCGCTGATGGATTTCGTTTCATGCACTAATTACTTGGCTGAAACTTCTCAAGTTTATTATGAGGCGTTTTAGTGTAGACGTAAAAGCAAACATTCGTAACTTATAGCAGTGATTATAATTCAAACAAACTTCCCTCTGAGGCATTCCCTTCGCGCTATGATATGGGGTTCTTTAAGAAGAGTGTATATCATATCCTTCAAGGCCGGCAACGCACTTGCAGCTCCCTTAATGCTGCACGTGCCCATAGGCGACGGTGACCACTTACCATCAGGTGGGCCGTATGCCTGTTTGCCCGTCGTTAACATAAAAAAAATTTAGAAGAGGCTATGGTTTTTGAGTGCAGCAGCACCAGTAACTATAAAATTATAGAGACCAGTTTAATTCTAAACAAAACGTATACAGCTTCAAACGTCAACGGTAGTTGGTTGGCTGACCATAAGTTTGTCAAAGAGAATCTGTACATTTTAGGATATGCTAAGATTTCGGCCCCATTAGTTATCGTTACGTCGTCGGGCGATTCACCGTTAACATTACGGTACAGGGCCCCTCGGAGGTATTTTATTGGTAATATTGATTGTAGTAGTTCATTATTACCATTACTACTATTATTATTTATCCGTGGCGCCTGGATAGCTACCGGCTCTTGAGTCTTCGAGCCAGTTTTTTCTTTCTTTTAATTTTCTCTTTCTTGGCCAGCAACGCAAAAGTGATGCATGCCATTGGTGTCCGTCATGTTCATTGGCGACGATAGCCACTTACCATCAATTGGTCAGCTCGTTTGCCGGCTATTGCCATAAAAAACAGGGAAGTTTGACTGTCCTCAAGATGGATGGAGCCTTTCAGAGCAGGGCACAGTAGTCTGAAAATTATACTCCATACTCATAGAAAATTAATGTCGGGAATTAAAAATATATATCGGAACTTCTTTGGTGACCGTCCTAGTGTTCAATCTGAATTATTCTCCCATGAGCACCAGACCTTCAGCCCCCCATATTATACTTCGCTTGACTATCAAGAAGACATATATACATGATACAATCTATTCTGAAACAATTCCGTATTGAATATACAATTTCTCTGCAACACACCAAACGAATGTTAAACCATCTTAATGCATGACAGAAGAGGTTCTTATCGAGTATATGGCACAGTTATTTTTATTTTCGTCTGTGAAGGACCAATCAAATTGTAATGACCGCATCAAGTTCCCATCCGTAATGGTAGCAGGCGGCGTCATTTTATTCGTCTTTCAGGACCAATTTGACAATATATCAACATTTTCTTTATCTACCTACGTACTTCTTACCATGAAACTCATAATGTTGCTATCCCATTGATATTATAAAGATGATAGTTTATGACGATGTATAGATGATTGTTAGGCGCTCCACCCACTGCACCGCGCCCCGTCGCGGTGCGCGGGATGGCAGATTTTACCATTGTATGCAATTATCTCAATTTATATAGAAATCACGCCTAGCACAACACACTGCCGACGCGGCACCGCGCGGGAAATTGCCCCGCGCGCAGTTGTGTTATCCGTCGCTCTGCGCACCGCGGCGGGACGCGTCTTCAGTGGGTGGAGCGCCTTACTCATTCACGCAAAAACTACCGAACGGATTTTCATGAAAAGCACAAGTAGACTATGACCTAGAATAAGATAAAGTAAGATAAGATAAAGATAATATTATCCCGGAATACGCGGACAAAGTGCGAGCAGAGTGCTAGGGACAAAAACAAATCACAAAGATTTTAACCGTTGTTGGTTGATGGGTGGGGAATAAATCTCCTTAAAAGGATGGATTAAGGTAAAAGTTAACCTGTGTTACGTCACCCTGACCAGAAGTAAATAGCATTGAACCCTTGGATTTATAGTGGAAAAGACTGGTGGAACTGGCGCCGATTAGAGGAGGTCCTCAGGTCTATGTCCAGCATTTTATTGCATAGACTGATACACGGACAGATGTCGCATATATGTAAGGCATTTTTACTCTATACCTATCTACACCTTAATAGCTTTGCAGGTATAAGTGCACTAAAATATTTTCCTTCAATGGAAAATTGTACATAATTTCTAATACTTGTATAATTTGTAACAAAATCTGTATTTATTTCCGCAAATTCAAATGTAATAGATACCGTAGTTACCTCAAATTGTTTGCTATATTATGCAAACGCTGCCAGAGGCAAATTCTCTTAATCAAGCAAAATGATTTGCATGCGCAACAAAATATTAATGATGTATGAATTATATTTCTATTGAAAATGTTATAACGAATCGTATTAGCGTAAACTGAACTGTAACTGTTTGACAATGACTGCTGATTGCATTCCTACATTTAAATGTTCGGCATCGTTTGTAGAATGTAGATAAATATTAATGACCAACATGAGGCTTTCCAGGTCGCCTTGGAATAATAATACCGAAACCAGGATAATATTAAAAAATCAACTGAATATTTTAAATCTAATTCAATGTAATTAGTTTGTAATAAAAGTCGTATTTACAACATTGTATAGTTGATGTTTATTATCTTATTTGGTATTAAACAATGCTTTGTTTCATTTTTAAAATAATAAATCTTGAAATTAGTTTTAGCACTAAATTATATAAGATAAAACTGAATACAAAATGGTTCCAGAGGTTGACTACTTCTGAAGACAGATAGAATGGCCTGAGTTTATGAAATGTTCAAGTCAACTAAACTCAACTCAAATAATTTATTTCGTCATAGTCAAAAGCTACAATATTCTAATTAAATAATTGTTAAACAATACATTAAAATTAATTAAAAACAGTATTAATATTATTCACTAGAGATTGAGCAAGATTGAGCTCCGGAAATTTAATTCCAATTATTGTCAATACTTACAAGTTTGTAAGCACTAAGCAACTTGAATAACCACGAAATAATTTGAAATACTCGGGATATACCTACATAAGTCCGCTTCACTTGAACTTTGTAGCAAACTATTATTACAATTAAGTTTCTCTTTGCGGAATAAAGCAAACATTTTGAATGCGAAATTGTTATAATATGAGTGCAAATTTATACAATGAATTTAGAAATGAATTAATTAACAAATGAATTTTATTGGATACAGCTCCTTAATGAAGATTAAATAATAGTAATACTGTGTTGTTGTTCATTTACATCCATTTAACTACAGAAATGGAAGAAATGATAAGTAATGTAACAGGATTGTCCTATCAAAATTGGCGATTCGACCAATTATTATCCTGAGTCATGATAAAATTTTTATCATTCCTCCATAAACTGAATTCAAATGCGATTCCAGAGTAGACAAAACAAAAATTAAAAAAAAACTTATGAGAATCCGGTAGATGCATGTATCGCATAGGAGACAGTAGTATCTAATAGTCTAACCGGTTAACCGGGCGGCGGCTAGCCGTAACCGCAACCGGAAAGTGCTTATAGGATCGTTGCAGTTTCATCAAAGTTCGAACCATTTCCAAGATGGACGCTGAAGAAGTAGTAGCTATTTATTACAATTACACGCGATATATTAAGAAAAAAAAACAAAGAAAAAGATTCTGGGTGCATCCTTATCTGCACACATGAGATGAGAGCAAGCATTTTGAAATATTATTCGAAGAACTTAAAAAGTATAAAGAAAAGTTTTTTGGATACACTAGAATGAGACTGAAATCATTTGAAGAACTTTTAAGCATAACCGCAAACTAGCAAACCGCAGTGCATCCGCGTAGTGCGTATAGCGACCGTCCGGCTAGCCGGACGGTCGGCCGCAGAAGTAGCTTAACATTTTAGTACCTTGTCACATTACATTTCTTGAATTTGTCATAGATGTTGCTAGGAAACCGTCGAAACATTTACTATTACAAAGTACTATAATGTTAAGCTACTTCTGCGGCCGACTGTACCTCCGAGCGACCGGAGCGGTTGGCCGGCAGCCGCATCGCAGCGCGCAGTGCGAATAGATAATACGGTTTACATAGTACAATTTTGGACTTCCGGCTAGCCGCATAGTGCGTACGTACGTCTACGTCTACGTACGTGCGTCTACGTCACGTCACCCGACGGATATTCTAATTCGTAAAGTAAAAGCGTATAGGTGAAACTGACAAGGGCAGTGTACATCATACTCATAATAACATATATTCCATTATTTTATTTTATAACTTTTTGTTTTCATTACTGCCGTTTTCATTTCATCTAGTCACAATTTTTTTTAAAGACGAAATGTCGGCGTAAAAATACATATCGTAAGTACCGGGTATTATAATAAAAGCTGCGAAGTAAACGATGACTTAATTTTAAAATCATGTAACAGTAAATGTTTTATTGACTTAATTGTATTTATAACAGTATTTACACTTAATCCCAGCTCGTGAAAACTTATTTGATTTAAAGCGCAAGTTAGTGAGGGTAGGGGACAATCCTAAATACTCAAATCCTAAATAAACACTTATCTTGCTCAGGAACCGAATCCTTAATGTCTTGCTTACCGGTTTAAGAAACATCGCCAATAGGCTCTAGTCCGGGGTAAGTCGAGATACCTCTGGTAGGTATCTTACCTTACTTACCCCACTTTAAGCAACGCCACTTAAAATTTACTTCCAGTATCAATTACTACCACGTTTCATAATATTTTTATATCGTTCGAATAACATAACGTGGATTTTATCGATCAAAAAACGTGAATCTTTTAGTATGTAACCCAGCACCTGAGCGATCGAGATATGCTCGGATAAAATAGAACACACAAATTTTGTCAGATTAAAACGTAGCTAGATCGATTCTTCTCTAACCACTGCATTACAAACTAACTTTCCGAACCCACTTCGTTGGGCCATTTTTATTTGTGAAGAAGTAAAATACATATATTATTAATCAAAATCAAATATAGTCTATGTTACTCAGGAATAATGTAGCTTTCTGTTGGTGAAAAAATTTTTGAAATCGGTTCAGTAGTTTTTGAGTTACCATTTTACCACGCTTTTTTACAAATATACTATTCTTAATTCAAATTTATTAAAATTTATTTTCTATTTTTAACCGACGACAAAAAAAGGAGGAGGTTCTCAATTCGACACGTATATTTTTTTTATGTATGATCACGCAGAAATCGGCACAGGGTAGTCCGATTTGGATGATTCTTTTTTTGTTGGATAGGGTATGTCCTGAAGTTGGTCCCATATTTTTTTGAAATTTTTTTTCCCACCCTAAAGGTACGAAAATAGGGAATGATTGATTATTCACCCGTTTTTACCCGGAATTTTTACATTTTAACCCCAATAACTTTGTACTGGATGATCCGATTTCGATGATACTTTTTTTTATTGAATAGTGTATACCTTGAGGTTACTGTTGTTTAAATTTCGAAACAAAATTTTATCCCTATAGGTACGAAAATAGGGGATGATTGATATTTCATCTACTACATTTTTACCTGGTAACTGAATCTATAATTCATAAAATCAATAATTTATTATTAATTATAAGTATTATAGCAACTAAAAATTAAAAAATAATTACTTTTTAACAAAAAATCAAACCAACGAAAAAAAAACTGAAAAGCAAAAAATAAAATAAACCATTTAGTATTATAAATTAAGATCCGAAATTAACAGTAAATAAATAATTTTAAGGCGGTGCCAAACAAACAACCAAAATTAATGTTCAAAGTTTCCGTTACATATAGATACGAATGAAGCCAATAAAAGCGTGTTAAAAAGGGTTCAATTGCTCCCTCTATTATTCCAGTATGTACTAAAGTATCTGTGTTTGGAATCGTCGGCTGAATTCTAAGGTGAAGGAAGGTGCCATGAACAATCGCTAGGGTGGTTATTAATTACTCCAGTGTGAACTGAGCCAACAAAAGGCATTAACCGTGTAGATAATAGCGTCTCGGAGCCTTCCTTCCTCTGTTCGGATATCACTCAAACCATGATAGTAATACTAGGTTTATAAATTTAACATGATAGATCTTTAAATCCTGTAAAACTACAGTCTACTAAATACTAACGATACTATGACTAATACCACAGAAGAAAATAATAGTACTTATAAATAACTAATACTAAAACATTATCAGCTGATATCAGTTCTAAATTTAGCACTCCAACTTTATTCCCTATCCGGTTATTTCGCTCATGGTACGTTCTAAAATGATGCTAAGTTTTTAAAATATACTTGCCTCACCCACGGAAAGTTGAACAGTAAAGATATTTTGTACATCTAGAACAACATTTTGTTATTGAAGTGAAACTTCTATATAATAATATACGGGGTATTAGGATTTTTCTGTCACGAAAAAGCGTTACGGCCGCGTGGAGGGGGTAGACGCGTAAAGGGAGAGAAAATATAATATATGTATTTTGGAATATTTTTTTGAAATACATATTTTTTTTAAACAAAATTTTATTGAATTTTTTTTTAGCACATTCTTTTTTTAATAGTTACACTGGACACTAGTTACTTTAGTTAGTTAAGTTAGTTAGTTAGTTTCAAGGTTGAATACAAAACTATTGGTAAGAAATATTTAAGCAAATATTATTACGATTCGAAAAGGATCTTATTCGTGTTCTCGCAAATAGTTTCAAATATTGCATTTGTACTCGGCCTACTTTTCCGTTGTTTATACGGTTTATGTTGTTAAAATCGAAAATTGTACTCAGATTTCCAACCATCGTAACGTATTATTATTTTCAATACTTCAACTGTTTTGTGCACGATTATGTAACATGAACTTTCACATTTATAATATACCTAAGATTCTGCGTGAAAACATTTCATTTCAAAATATTTGTAGTCCTCCCATAATGTCCATTTCTCTACTATGTATTTTTACATAACATTAAGTTAAGTTATTCTTAAGTTATTCATGCCGCAGATTCAAAATATTAATATTCAAAATACACTTCGTGAATATGCACAATCCACGATCACTTCATTTTAAAGTCATAAAATGGGTACAATCACGTATTACAAATATACTAGTTTTTAAATAGAACAATATTGTAAGTACATTACGTTGCGACTATTTACTTAATAATAGAAGAAAGAAAACAAATAATAGTTCTGATTATTCTTTGAAATTGCTATCGTTGTATGTAATGTTATTTAAATCGAACAGTTACAAATTAATCTGTGTATTAAGTAAGAGAGATCAGTGTTCTTTTAATGGCGTTCTTTAAAGCATTAGACAGATTAATATTAAATTATGCTCGTTTAGCCAAACTCGTCAGTAATTAGTGTGAAGTTTGAGCGACAGATGTTCCTTTTCATAATAAGTTTTATTATTTCCTTCTATTATTCGGTTCTACAATAAGATATTCGTTATTTATAAAAAAAAAGACGACCCGTGTGGCGCAATGGTTACCATGTCAGATCGCCGCACCAAGGGTCCTGGGTTCGATTCCCAGCGAGGTGGAAATTTGAATGACGAGTTTGAATTTCTGTTCTCGGTCTGTGTGTGAATGTCCTTGTCTAGTGTGTTGTCCATGGCACCCACGACACAGGGAATCCTAGTGTGGGGCTATGAGTGTGAAGCGTTATTTATTTACAAAAACAATAGATGAGTAAAAACCAGAATAAAACCAGAGAAACAATATTTTGAATTAAGTTGGCGGTGTAATCGGGCGTCGAAGTCAGCAGCGGTGGAATTGGAACTAGAGCCATAATAAACACTTTGCTTAGCTTTTTAACGGACTATTCAAAATAGGAGGAGGTATACAAAAATTATTTATGTTATTTAAAAATAATCGATTTGAAAATTAGGGATAACTCAAAAACTACTCGTCAGATTTCGCTCAAATACAATTGGGACCACATGACAAGCACCAGCTTTTGATTAAAAAAGAATCATCAAAATCAGTTCACCCAGTCAAAAGTTCAGAGGTAACAAACATTTAAAAAAATATAGTGGAATTGAATACCTCCTCCTTTTTTGAAGTCGGTTAAAAAAGACGTGTTCATGTTGTAATGTCAAAGCGCTTTCGCTTATTGGTAAAACTTTAATATGAAAAAATACATATCTATCCGAAACTAATCGAATAACGGTCGGCTGAAGCGGGCCATGAAACCTCCTGGAGATTTGTGTCGTATCTTATACGTGGCCCGAGACAAAAACAAATGGGAGTATTGCCGGAGACAATCTACATTTAAATGGATCTTTTTCCTCAATTCGTGCGCGAGTTTGGCGATAGGTATCGCCGCCGCCGATTTATTTCACCGAATTTACATTTAGCCGGTTGTCGCTAGGAAAGCGATGCGGATTGAGAACGTGGTTAGTTCGAATGCGTAAGACAGTGTTTGCTAGTCAACATATATTTTGTAGCGTATCAATTTTAAATAATCCTATAACTTCATACGCTATAATTATACGCTCCTATAGCTTCATATGCAAAACATCCCATAATATACCTTTTTGGCCGGCAGCGCATTGGCGATGTACCTATATGATGAAACTGATGCTTATTAGGAGATGGTGACCACAGTTAAGTGGCTTTTTCGGCTGTGGACATCAGTAAAAACAAAGACATCACCGAAGTTTTGCCAGCCAAAAAAGAAATTAAGGACTTCGGTTATTTTTATCTCTCCGACAAACTACCATACTCTGTTTAAAATTTTACTATAAAATTTAACATGTACCTTTGTTTAGATTGCATTGCTAAAAATAAGCTTAACTGCTTCTCTCTTGGGAGAAATTACCTAGCAATGTGTCCCATACTCCGATCAAATAGACAACGTTCATCACTCGCTATCCTCGTTGTTCGACTTTAAAAGACATATAAAACGTTCGAAGCACATAAATAAGAACAGGTGGATATCAGCTAATTGCGATTTCACGAGTATCCCTTAATACGTCCTCTACACGAGGCCACTAAAGCCGTGTAGGCTGTAGCACCCTGTTTGCATCCGACACGATCGCAAATCAAATTATCACTCCCTGCCCGAGCCCCAATGCTAATTGTACGGTCAAATAATGATTATGGGGGACCGTGTTTACATGTCGATTCGAAAACATTCCGTCGGCACACAATTTTGTATTTCCAATTCGTACTCCGGACTGCAAAGATTTATTAAATTGGCTTTATTTGAGAGCCGAATTTTATTCGGACGCTTCACGAATTACATTAGTATGATCTAATTTGTTTCGTTTGAATTTCTTTCTTCCTTCAAATTTACTCTCCTAGGTGTGTTTTATTTGTGTTACAGGAAAAGCAGTATGAAATAATGTTGGGTATAAATTGCATAATATGTTACATTTTAATGGAAGCATACGAGTACTTACTTACATTAATAACATAAAGGAAAAGCTTCAATATTACGCGTGTTATACTCGTATATGGAATAAGTTTGACGAATCTAGATATTTTATCATTTTTTTTAACCTTAAAACATTAAGCCATTGAATAAGCTTCATAAACCAATGCGAATACATTAATACGAATAGGTACGTGTTATACTGTTACGCTGAATTGTCCCCAAACTGACAACGCTCGCGATTATACCGAGACCGTATAAAGACCGATGATTTTGCTATTAATGTCATTAAATTCGATCCAATGTCAATATTATCGTTATCGAGCGGCAAAACTCGAGAGCCTCTCCACTTTATTTGAGCAGCGTCAAACACAAATTCGCTTAGACATCTGCAAACATGTTGACGAAGATTATCTGCCGCTGAGTGCGGAGTAGTCTAATTACTCCTCTCGACAGCGGCCGGATTAGCCTTCTTAGCCCGTTAACTAGGGAGCAATATGTCGGCAAAATAAGCGGAAATTCGCCACGATTCGTCTTCGTGATCTCGTCGAGATTGCACTAAGCTCCAATAACGTGGAGCGATGTATCGCCGTGCACTCGATGGCGGTGTTTAGCTTACTATGAAGGTGATATAACGCTGTTCGGTGTTCTGCTACCTATTACAACGTTGTTTTTTTTTTATTTTTATACAAACAGCCGATAAATGAACTAAGGACACATGCACACATTGATGCTAAATACGTACACCCAATCGCATGCCGTATGTTTTTTATTTTTATACAAACAGTCGATAAATGAACTAAGGACACATGCACACATTGATGCTAAATACATACACCCAATCGCATGCCGTATGCTTTTTATTTTTATACAAACAGTCGATAAACGAACTAAGGACATTCATAATACTCATGCACATACATCAACACTGTGATGCTAAATACATACACCCAATAGCATACCGTATATTAGTTACGTGTGACGTAGCAATAACCGAAGTCGAAAGAAGTAAAAATATTTCTTTAATTTAATTATGTTTATCCGTACAACAGTTGGAACGTGAAGAAAATACAAACATCGAAACATTCAAAGTTCTTTACAAGTAAGAATAAAACAAGATAACAGGGAAAGAAGTAAGTATATTGGTTTTACGCCCCAACTCAGGGTCAGCAACAACCCATATTTGTCCCACTGCAGGGCTCGGGGTCTCCTTTCACAATGTAAGGGGGGTACAGGCCATAGTCTACCACGCTGGCCAAGTGCGAATTGATAGACTTCACACACCTTTGAGAACTTTTATGGTGAACTCTCCGGTGTACAGGTTTCCTCACGATGTTTTCCTTCACCGAAGGCAAGTGATAATTAACTTTTAATACGCACATAATATTTGAAAATTAGAATTGCGTGCCAGGATTTGAACTCGAGCCCCTTAGCGGGCTATCACTGCAAACTCAGGTGATTCTTTAGTTCTTTCCTAAGGAGTGATTAAAGTAACCGTTAGTGACTCTTGAGTTGGGGTTGGGGCGTTAGTCTATTCAACTTAACAAAGGTGTAGACAGTATAAAATAAAGTACGAAATACAATAGTTATGGGTAATGTGATTTTAAACGTACCTATATCTTCGTGGACACTGAACCTTTAAAATGCAACGGGTACTCACGATTCAAGGACCAGTGTTACCGTGACCACGATGAACGATCCATGTACCTGGGTAGAAATATCGGTATTATAAAATACGAAACGTGAGTACACGTATGGTAACTGTGCTTACAGAGCAGCCTGGGTTTATTTCCAGGGACAGATATTTATGTGACCGATAAATGTTTGTTCCCGGGTCGTGGTTGTTTACGATGAGTTCATTGTATATGTCCATTCTGCATGCCGTCCGGGACACAGTGCTGGATTAGGTATATGTGTGCGAGCGGTTCAAATCGGTCGGTAATAGATGTTAATTATTAATTATGTGGTATGAATCTAACAAATTAAACTATTTGTGCGATTTTTGCAGATGTTATTGATGAGCTGACTCATATCTTTTTCAAAAGAGCTTCAAATATCATCTTCGTACTCCTTAATAAATTTAAAACAGCGCCATCTATTGTAAACTGACGCAACTATGAAGTATCACCTCGACCACATCTCGACAGTGTGCTTAGTGCGAGTTTTACGTGACATAACGGGCTCGCTACGTAAATGCAAATTTGTATGGGACCGAAGCAGAGCCATCTAGCGGGAAAATGAAGAAAAAAAATGCGCGAGTGCGAGTTTCATGCGCTCACGTTCACTCGAGTGAAGTCTTACTGTCAGTGGTTAATGTATTGTTCCTCGAACATTGCGCGAGTGCGAGTGGCTTTATTTGACAGTTCCAATACGAAGCTTGCGAAAACTATGGGACCACGTGACCGAAAAGTTTTCACGTGAAATTTACAAGTGAAATCATAAAAAGATGGTTTATTAATTTAATTACACTTTTTTTCTGTTTCTTGAAAATTATGGCTGGATATTTATAATTGCTCGGAGCATGTTTGCGGCCACTAAATCTTAAAGTGAATAAAATTATTGTTAAGTAGTATTTGTATTGTTCATGCAAGAAATAATTTCCGGTAATCCAATCACAGAGTACGTAATCCAATTACACTACGCAATCTCAGTCACAGAGTACTTAAACATAAACACTAATCCAATGGCGAATGTCACCAAGCTTTTAAAAAGTTTATGGAGATATTTATAAAGACAATACCTTTTAATCTACTTGCAAGGAACTTGATAAACCTAATATTATTGTGTCTTGACTTGGACTCTTGGAATTAAAAGGTACTTACATTACCTACATAATTAATATTTAAATAAGTTTATTTAAAACTGTCTACAAGTATGGACTCAATGAATGATTTTATTATGCAACTTAATATTGCCAAAGGTGTTAGTATCGTTTGCATACGAGCCCTCAAGGATCAAGGAAAATATTTATTAAATAATTACATCTATATCTATACTAATATATAAAGAGGAAAGATTTGATTTTTTGTTTGCATTGAATAGGCTCCGAAACTACTGAACCGATTTGAAAAATTCTGTCACTGTTAGAAAGCTACACTATTCGTGGTGAACATAGGCTATATTATATTTAAAAAAAAATTAGGGATCCTTACTAAAACTCCAATAATGTGTAAAAAATTACCTAGAATATCCTTTACATCGCGTGCGCTGCGAAAACTATTCATGATAGAACAAAAAAATGTTCTACAATATTAGAGAAAATATCAATATCTACAAAAAACCTCGCGATACTATATATCCAACTATTGTAGTTATGCCACTATAACCACTTTTTACATTTTAAAAGTTAATAAAAAAGCTGACCAAAATCAGACCATGATAACTATACCTTCGTATTAATCCTTATCCAAATAAATCATTTCATATTCAAAACTATTTCAATACCTATTGATTACTTTTTAAATTACTCAAATCGGATATTCCATTCAGAAGATATTACGACTTCAGGAAAATAAATACCGCCGCCGCCGCCGCGCAATGACCAGTACTAGCCAAATCTCTGAAACTACTGAACGAATTTTAACAGGACTATTTAATTTAGGATATTGAAAAGACTTCAACTTAGCATTTAAGCTATTTTTTTAGGGTTCCATACCAAAGAGTTCCATAAGGACATTTTGTATGGAAAAATAAAAATTGTCAGCTGATTTGTTTGAAATAATAAAAAAACGTTTTCTCCGTACAAAAAGAGTAATACACGCATTTCTTAAATTTTACTTATGGAATGACTTATGAATTTTACATGGAAAGGCCATAAAATGCCTTAAGTTATTTTTTTCATTAATTCACAACCCTATAACTGAATGGATATATTCTATTTTCTTATTTTGTTTTCAAGAGCATGTTTTTGCGTATCTATGTCCTCCAATATAATTTCAGCATTTCATTAATTTCACCTTGAAAGTGCTGGAAAAACGCAAATTAATTTTGTAAGAGTACCCGATATTCAACAAATTCGGGTAATTCTTTTGTATGTTCCTTAAGGCCCACGGAAGTTACATAATGAGTTGATTACATTTTTTAAAACTGCATTGGATCACATGCCATCTGATAGTTATACAATTGTAATCAGAGCTGATAAAACTCCTGTAGGACAACATGCAAGACGTTTCAATGCACCAAAAATTTATGAAGTTGCCATTGTAATGGTTGGAGAAAATCTGGAAGCCCGTGATATTGTTTTACATCGCAGAAAAGATCAGTTACAGCGTGTGCATGAATCACATCTCTCATGACGCGTTACAATATCCAATATTATTTTGGAAAGTTGAAGATGGTTATCATTTCTCAATCAAGATGATAAATCCTAATACAGGCAATTATAAAGTGTCATTGCATTGTTTTTGTTTACAATTATGTTATTGTTTAATGACTGTCATCAAAACATTATCTTATTTACAGGAGCTGAAACTAATAAAAAAGTTAGTTCAATAAATTTTTACTCATACCGTCTGATGGTTCCTGAAAATAAAGACAATCACATATTGAAATGTCGGCGACTATTTCATCAATATGCTGTTGATATGTATGTAAACATAGAAACATAGAGAGATTGACCTTCATCAGATTGAACCAGACCAAACTACATTCTGACGAGTATATGTATTCACCTTCGAGATGCAATTACTACCGATGGAAATCCAAACAATGTCGGGCGGATGACAATTCTTCCAGCAACATATTATATTGGAAGTCCTCGGCATATGCATGAATACGCTCAAAATGCCATGACATATGTATGTTTGTTATTATGGCACTGCAGATTTATTTATCACATTCACATGCAGTCTTTAGTGAATAGAAATCAAACAGGAGTTTTTACCTGGCCAATCACCGATTGGTCGCCATGATATTACTGCACAAGTCTTCTGGCTAAAGTTGAAATCTTTAATGGATTTAATTGTGAAACACAATGTATTTGGTGAGACGCGCTGCGAGCAGGTTGCCTCATGCTCATAATCTTGATTTGGCTAATTGAGAAAATAAAGTTGATACCAAATGAAGTTGATCAAATCATATCTGCTGAAATTCCTGATGTATAAGTCAATCCTGATGTACAAGTTGATCCAGGCTTGCATGAAGTTGTTTTTAAAAACATGATTCATGGCCCATGTGGAAATCTCAATTCAAATTCACCATTTATGGTAGATAGTTAATTTTCGAAACGGTGTCCACGGGAATTAGTGGCAGAAACAATTACCGGGAACGATGGCTATCCACTATATCGTCGCCGATCGACTGCAGATTCGATTTTCTCCCGTATGCGGTTTCCCCGTATACGAGGCAGTCGTTCACACGACAACACGATTTTAACGTTAACGTTTATATCGAATGGAAAGCAGCCAGTTGTTTAGTGCGGAAACTATTGATGATAGAAAAAAAATGTTTTACTATATTAGAGAACATATCAATATCTACAAAAAACCTCGCGATACTATATGTCCAACTATTGTCGTTAGTCACTACAACCACTTTTTACATTTTAACAGTTAATAAAAAATATGACCAAAATCAAATCATGAAAACCATACCTTCGTATTGATCCTTATCCAAATATATCATTTCATACTCAAAACTGTTTCAATACCTATAGATAACTTTTTGAACTACTCAAATCGGACATTCCATTCAGAAGATAATACGAATTTAGGAAAATAAACACCGCCGCCACCGCCGCGGCCGCGCAATGACCAATGTGGCCCCACGCAAAGCATCTGTAGCGTAGTCCTTTGTTTATTAAACCAATAAAATGTAAATAGATGTATGTATGTACAAAAATGTAAATAGAGGAATCTAAAAAAAATAGTTCAAGTAAAAAAATAAACCCATTACAAATAAATTAATTGAGTAAAACGTATATGTTGCAAAAAATAACAATAGGTTGGCAAGTACAAATTTAATATTTAAAGAAAAAACACATACCTATGTCCTTTAAAAAGATAATAAATAAAAACAAATAATAAATATTCACACGTGGTAGAAGTGAAACCTTCAAAAATTTTGTTTTCAAGATAATGAGACGAATAAAATTTCGGGAAGATGATAATTGTAGGTTTTACTACTCCACTCCACTCCAGTCTCCACTCCACTCCAGTCTCCACTCCACTCCACTCAAGTCTCCACTCCACTCCACTCCAGTCTCCACTGGACAGTTTCGTTTCATCGAATTTCAAATCACCCCCGTACTAAAGAAGTTTTCACTTCAATAATAACGTTTCACACTCATAGCCCCACACTAGGATTCCCTGTGTCGTGGGTGCCATGGACAACACACTAGACAAGGACATTCACACCCAGACCGAGAAAAGAAATTCAAATTCATCATTCTAATTTCCGCTTCGCTGGGAATCGAACACAGGACCCTTGGCGCGGCGATCCGGCATGGTAGCCATCGCGCCACATGGGTCGTCAAAACATAAAATTATAAATATATCTCTAAATGTTTAAAAATAAAATTACACCCGAGCGAAGCCGGGGCGGGCTGCTAGTATTTGATAAACCCATAAACTGAATACCCAGCTGTGAGTTTAACATTCAATATATCTACTTGGGACTATATTAACATTATGTATCAGTACCTACACTTTTGAGATACTAAATTATATCTATGTTCATAATGTTTAAAATTTCTTGCCAAACCAATATACCCAGCAAGATCTGTTGATAGTACTTCACTATATTATGCCATGCCATTGCAATGTGCCAAAATGATATGGGCCTTTTTTATTTCAAAATAGATAGAGAATAATTTAATAAGGCATAATATAATAAATAAAACATAGATATTTATGTATTATGTTTTACAAACATACATATATTTAATCCTTGTTTTAAAAGATTTCAATATACCTACTGCTGAACACAATTTTGTAATATAATATTTTTATTAAAGGAAAGGTGTTGAAGAGCAAATAAGAAGAATACAATAACAAAAGGGGAAGATTGAATTACAACTAAGACTATTGACATCCAGCTGGATACTGTTGCCCGGAGAAGAATTACAAAAATATTATATTAAAAATTATTTACCGTTCAACGTTTTATTTCCACTCTTTAAATCAAAATCACATAATAATTATGCTGTAATGCCTCATTAATTTAATATTCAACATAATATGCCTCCTAAAATAAAATTATCAAGAAAACCACAATCTGTCTTTTAAAGTTTTATTTCTCCCACATAATGTTATACCTTCAATTCCAATCTCAATAGAAAACCAATGAGTAAATTACAATGGTCATAGACTTCACATTTCATACACTGTAATATAAATTAATGAGTATAATATATTTTGTAGCGACCTTATTCTGACATATCTTCTCAATTCTCAAATCCATGTTGCTGTGTTTATACTTTTACTTTATATACGTATTTCTTTACTCGTTTACTCTTAAATCACAATGGGGAAAATGTTGCATTGCTGTTGTTTTGTTGGAAGTAGTAGTCTCCGCTAGTGCTGTTGAGACAAGTTTGATACTCTGCCATCTATCTTGAATTGTACCTTAAATATAAAGATATGAATAAATACTAGGAACTTAACATTTCTTACTTTGTACACTTCCTCATATTGTAATATGTTAGGTATCATAAAAACTTTCATTTTTCAAAATAGACATGATTTGTCCATTTGTTGTTTATCGTGAATAAGTATTTACAGCCAAAGGTCACTGTGCCTAAACATATAAATCCTATTAAATAAATATTACACCAATCGTGAACTTGTTAATTATTGATCTGAGCTTGATAAATAAATAATTAATTTCATTCACATAACCTCACCACACAAAAACTTTTGCATATCAAATTTATCACTGTAGCTATGTTCCATTATTTAATATTGCCTGTTTTCTCGCTTAAAATGCCACAATATAATAAGATTGATAAGTAAGTACTGAAAAAAAATATATTTAATAATATGAAACAAACAACCAAAACACTAATATATAGCTCGATAGCAAGTAAACTACAGTATAACACCACTATTTTAATTGTAGCTTGATACTATTGCTCCAACTAAATAAATGTATTATTTTCAATTTGGTTGGGTTCTTTCACGACGTTTAACGAGATTTAACGACGTTTTTGCTGCCAACATAATAATAGATATTTTCAGTGAACTAACGTGGAATTACACACGTCACGTTTTGAGACTGGCACTCGCAATTTCTCGTTAGTCATGTGTTGACGTTAACGAGGTACGGTAACTCTTCGATGCAACTCGCACTAAGCACACAGATCTCAAGTGGTTATATTATGTCATGCGGTTTACACGATATGTCATCGGAGTGCATCTGCAACGAGGATAATATAAACCAATACTACGTGACCTGACTTCACTAACCGCACCTGAAACCATCCTTTATTTTTATCAAGCAAAATTTTTAAGGGTCAGTTTTTGTTATTCTACAAATTAGGAAAAAATAATAATAGTGTGCAACTATTAATATAATACTATTAATACCAGTCAAAACAGTAATAAATAACCGTGACAAATATACTCTTATAGCTATGACGTCAATATCCACTACTTACACTACGTACATTTAAACTTACTAAATTTTCGCCAGAGTAATTAACAACCTCCTACTGTTTGTGTCTGAAGCGTCCTCCTTCAGTATTCAGACGATGATTGCAAACCTCGTTCACCTTTGACTGGAGTTTATTCACGAGGTCTCAACGAACCGACGACCATAACGATTCAATTTCTGAGCAAATCAAGTGTTTATTTGGGCATTGTATTAGGATAATCCCTGTCTCGGCTCTGTCTTTATCATTATAGCACCAATATCCTGTTTTATTGTAGGTGTTTCTTATAAACTCAGTTTAACGAGGTTTGTAAATGTAATTTTCAAAGTTTATTACTTTGGTTATGATGGAATTCGCCATTGATGTAACTATCTACCGGCTACGCGGCTATTCAATAGGAAAAACCTATTTAATACTATAATATTTTATTAAATAGCACCTTTAAGGATTCTTAAGTATAAAGATAGTAGGTACCTATGTCTTCAAAATTCTTAGGAAGAATATTGAAGACATACCGTCTAAAGGGACTCACTCACACCTTTAACGATGTTGGCCCAAAAACTACTCACACATACTTTTATGTATTACACGTGTTCACGATGAAGGAATTTTATGTCCTCATTTCTCTGTTACGCATCATTTCACCAAGCACTCTAAATTCAGCGGAGAACATGAATTGAAAAAGATTTCGTCAGGTGCTAAGAGCATTATTTTATTCGTAGACTTCCAATACATGAAATGTATAAAATGAGGCTCTAATCAATTTATCTTGTAAATTTGATCAATCTATTACTTTGATTTTATACGCATCTATGTACGGTTTGACTGAGGATAAAAATGTCATGTACGCAAATCTGTGAACTTATTCGGAATTTTATGAGGCTTGATTTGGCTTGAATATGAAAATATGAATTCATCTGTAAAGACTACAGAGACTAAAGAGCTACTCACGCAAAGTTGTACTACTCAGTACGCAATTTTCGGGTACGACGTTTCACAAATGGAGGCGAGCGAACGGCGAGTAGATTTTGTTTTTCGAATGGGCAGTTGCTGTTGGCCCTATCGGCCCTACTAGCCTTCAGGTTGACCCGAAAAGAGTAGACATAACTCTTTAAGAACGTGGTCAGGTACCGTGTATGTGCGGTTATTCAATAACATTCCTTTTACTTTGCTCTATGATATATTTACAGTTCTTCTAACGTTCACATAAATAACAATCTGTACTACTCTGTGATCTATATATGAATCTCCTAGAAAGCCCCACGTATGTTCCAAATAGACTGGACGTATTCCTTATTGTAAATATTTAGCTTTTCTTCATGACTTTTCTTGCATGACAGCATCTGCATCGGCAGATCGTTATAGAACCAAAGAGGTCGCTCGCCGACATATACATCCTTGTATGCGCCAAATTCAACCAAAACGTCACGGTCGATCTGAAGCCATAAGTATCGCATGAGTTGTTTAATGAAGGGAGACCTGTCGCCAAGCTCAAGTGTTGCAGGAAACTTTTATAGCGTGTGCAATGTCTCCATATAATTGCCTATTTAGAACAATATTTTTTTAATCATCCACCATCAAGATTCATTAGTTTTCATTTCGAGTACTTCGAGCAGATTGCAGATTTCTTGTTTTTTGTGTTTTTTTATCATCATACGTTTATACTTCTCTGTCTAGCTATTTTACTTTAACTATAATGGATTCACGATTTACCTTATAAAACTCCAAAAGCAACAAAGTTTCTCGTTTATGGGATTTAAAACGAATACTTTGGACTATAAGTCTACTTTTAACGAAACATTAACGAAACAGGGATTATGTCCCGAAAATTTGCTGTTAACTTTGACGTGAAGACGGCGACAAGTTAATTTAATGAAGATGTTTTCCAGCTAATTGTAATCTCATTTAATGTGCAAACTAAAACTAGTAAATACTGCTCGAAATTTCGCTATCTGAATATCTAGAAGAAATATCTAAACCTAGAGTTATTCTTGCCGAATGGGTCACTTTCATAAAGTATACGTTCCTGGCCAGGAATATTAATTTTTCAAAAATGTAATGATGCAGTTTTAGTTTACATCAAAATCGGCTCCAAGACTCCTTTGACCACTTTTCGCTATTCCTCATAGTTTCGAATTTGGTCCTCCACGCCCACTTGAAAAATTCAACCTGTATACTTTAGTTCATGTGAAATAATTTATCAATAGTCAAACATAATACACTTACGCCCCAACTCAGAATCAGTAACGGTTACTTAAATCGCTCATTGGTACAAATTTTGTATGGAGATTCTTTACTAAGGAGCGATTTAAGTTAACCGTTTGTTTGTTTGTCCGTCTTTCACGTCGCAACGAAGCTGTTATATGGTATGGTTTTTGTGTGTGGAGATAGTGAGGAGGGTGGAGAGTAACGTAGGCTACTTTTTACCGCGGTAAAACATCCCCATGGGGAGATCGATATTTTGTTAGTTGCTACATATTTAGTTCCGGGTGTTGTTAATAGATGGCGTTAGTAAAATTCATTTGCAAGTTCTGAATGTTTCTGTTTACTAAGTAAAAGTAAGTAGGATTTGTAAAAAATCAATCTCTACCGCGGGCGAAGCTGCGGGCAAAAGCTAGTTATTAATATTATTAAGGACAATAGTATTATGTACTTCATAATATACTGTATATACTTGATTATATTGTGTGTACTGTGTATATTATTGTGTATACTTGATTGGCATGTGAGATTGTACTAAACGGTCTTGGAATACTTTATTAGTTCGGGGTAACGTGGATCCTTCTAGTTTTATTCCTGAAGCTTCTGGGTAAAGATTTCAGGTAATTTATGACGTTCTCGAGGACTCGAAAACTTGCCTTGCTCGGATAACGCATTCCAATAATTTTCATACACTAGCGTATTTTATGACGAGTCAATATCCGTCGATATATTATAATTAAAGTAATACCCGTACCAATAACTCATAACCCCAATGCAGAAATGATTTAATATTCGTGTGCAGTAAACGTATAATACAGGAAAAATAAATAACATTTCGGTCTCGTGACTCCCTCAATAATGCAAATGAAGATATTTTTCAACGTGCAGCGTAGCGCCGCATTCGATCCATTTGCCAGCAAATTGTAGTTCGTTACGTCGTTGTAATGAGGCCGGTTATGCCAATGCGTTCGTGACTGTAATTGAGATTGATATTATATTTGTTGGCTTAATTTGTTAGTCGGGAATTAGTGATACCATGATTGATTTTGAACATCGACAATTATTAGGCTGTTTTTCATTTTGTGCTTTATCTATATTAGGAATCGTTGTGTAGGGCTATGAGTGTATAGCGATTTTCTTATCACATAACTTCAGCAACTAGTTATTAAAACCCGAGGCACTTCGCTCGACGATCAGGCACGTACCACCAGACTCATCTAACTTTCTACTTTATTTTTAACATCGAACAGCCACAGTCTCATATGTATTTCAGTCACAATATCCTAAAAAAGGGAGCGATAAATAAATTACGAACAGAAGAGCTAACATAAGAAGGTCAGAACTCCTAGCTCTAGATTGATTAGCAAGTTCCTTTTCAGCGTAACTTGAAGGGTAACGAAAACTTGAAAAGCTCTTAACCAGCGTGCAAAACATAAACCAGGCACACGAAGCATTTTATAAAGTTAACGGCAACTCGATTAAGGAGCGGACTGAGGAAAGTTGCCAAGTGCGAAGAGCGAAGTTTGCTCGCGAGGCCAACGCTTCATTGAATCTTATACACGATCTATAAGCTACTTAAACAAATTACTCGCTCGTCACCGTCAACTACGGCATTGTATTGAATAATTTGAAGGTTTTTTTGTTAGACCATTGTGTATGTTTAATATTCAGAAATCTATAAGCAACCCCCTAAATATTAAACACGTGGTGCTGGAGAGATTAATTTATTTAAACAAGTTAATATACTCATTACTCACGTTTAATTGGCTCTAATCAACACTGATTTTTGCTATTTTCTATTGACAATCAGATCACCAGATAATTTTTACACCGTGTTTATTAATTTGTAGATGTGGTAATAGCGTTTGTTTTAAGAACAATTCGACAACTGAAAATACTACCTATGCGATGAAAAATAAACATCGTCGTGACACGTCGCTTACTCTGACTTCGTTTTCGGTATTATTTCCATACACATAAAATATTTTGTAACCTGAAACCTGAACCGCGTTGATATAGCCTGTCTCGGTAGACGATTAACCGGTGATAACAACGTGAGGCTTTAACGCTTTAATGACGTAAAGCTAATTGATACGAGGAACAAGGCTAATTAATTGGCGTTATCTAACGAGAATGATCTACATATTAGTAATTAGTAATGTCTTTGTATGGAGCCCTTAGAACCTTGATCTTTCACTAATCAATAAGATGGTCCCAGTCTGGCTTATGTCGTGTGCTAAAACAAATTACACTAAACATTCTCGTCAAAGATTCATTTTCTTTTCTTTTTTTCATTTCAAACATTTCTGAAGCGTTTTTATGCTTCGGAGGGCACTTAAAGCCATTGGAGGAATTCGGGCGGCATGAAAACTTACGACACTTCAGTGGCCACTAAATCCTGCACCAATCTGCACTGGAGCAACGTGGTGGACTTTAGGCCTCCTCAAGAGGAGAGAACCGTGTTCTGTAGTTGGCCATTAATGGGCCATTTCGTACCCTGTGGAGTTTGAAAAATTACAAAAATACTTATTTACATTGTAATGGAAACCTGTGTGCAAAACGTCTAGCTCCAAGGGTTTTGGGCCAGGCGTTGATAAATCAGTCAGTAAGTCGATCAGTAAGTATGACTTCTATTTTATAAAATTGTTAATGCAATCCTTTTCTGCCAGATGGTTCCCGTTTCTCTCTGCCACTTATTGAATGAACGACTCACTAAACGCGATCTGGCAAGAACAACTGCAATGAAATTACCAGTGTCTGGAAAAAGATAATTAACTAATGTTTGAGCACTAACTCGTATTTTAATAAGTCGCCATCTGCTATTTATTAGTGCTTACAATGTATACTGTATTCTAATGTTGCACGAATGGTCTTCGTAGAGGATTTTTCCAGAAGTGCAGATTGTTCTGGTTGTAAGTTTACTACAGACGTATTTATCTATTTATCTTGCCTTTGCTTCGAGAAACCTATAACTTAGTACCTACTCACATGTGTAACAATTGCTTCTCATTTTTACCGACTTCAAACTACTTCGACTGTATTTTTTTATATTTGCTACCTCAGAAATTTCGACTGGGTAAACCGATTTTGATGATTCTTTTTTAAACGAAAGCTGGTGCTTGTCATGTAATCCCACTTAAAGAGCGAGATATGACTAGTAGTTTTTGAGTTATCCCTAATTTTAAAGTCGGTTATTTTTTGTCAAGAATTATTATCAGTTCATTATTCTCACGAAATTTAATACCTTAGATATTTTGTTTTGGCACACTCACACACACACACGCACACTCTCACACACACACTCACACACACACAAATTTCTCACGAAATTTAATACCTTAGATTTCTTTTGGCACACTCGCTTGCATGATTTTGCTATCCTAGTACTCTGGCTTGCTTTCTATGTAAAAAAAACTACGACGGCAAAAAGTGTCGTTACAACTTTTCGTTACCAAATTTTGCGCCTAACCCCCTTTCGCAACGCGCGATAAGGAACTTCGTTCCAATAAATAATTGACTAAATGCTTTATTCATCGAACATGGAATAATAAATGAATGAAATTATTTGAAAATAATGCGATGTGCATTTTTGAATCATAGGAATTTAACAGCAGTTACTTTATAAATTAAAACGATGGTATTGCGAATAATTATTATAATTAGAATACCTAGAGTAACGAATATTTTCATGCAAATAACAATAGTACAGAAAATTGAAAGCGTTAAATATAATAATTTAAATTTACATTCACGTTTAATATAATTTTGCATATCAGCATGTTAGGTGTTTTGTCAGATCCCGTTCCATATGCGGTAGCGCGGTATTTACTCGTATATAATAAAGAGTTAACAAGTGTTAAAGCTAAACGCATATTTGTGTAACATTTACTTACATGCTTTTAATATTTCGCTTTACACATTTTTTTAATTTATCGACGCCGATACTATAGGTACAATACATGTGTATAACACAGAAAACAAATAATTATTATCACAATAAAGATAACATCACAGATAATTTGAGTTGTAAGGGGGAAATCCTTTCATCATTTTCTCAATCAGAGCCAACCGCTCCTGCCCCATCAAAATGTATCGTAAAAAGTTTTTAACGTTGTAGTGTTTGTACTGCTATTACAGTTATAGCAGTAATCATGTTATCTCGAGAGCACGGGTAGTGGGGCAACACTGAGTCAGTCACGAGAGAACCGCAGACGCGAACGGACGTGTTTCCCTACCACTGGTGACGTAACGAGCTAATGCAAGTCAACCATATCACTATATCCAAATATTACGTGAGCACGTAAGTACAACAACTACTACATAATGGCGACGAGGTCAAAAGGTCAGTGCAGTAAATATTTTTATTTTGTGTTGATAAAGGAAGAGTTGAAAGGAAAATAACACGTCGATGCAAGAAATAATCAACAGACGAATGTTAATATTAGTGTCGAATAGTTAACTCGAGAATTTGTTTATGTGTGCTGTAACTTTAAATAACGTATTGAGCAAACTCATCTTAATTATCGAAGTTCTCTCTCTAATTAGGTATAAAAAATTGCCGCCATTACCGCTACCTACACAATTCCCTTTGTTTTCTGAAAAATGGCATTGATTGACATTGTAAAAACAACTGTGCGGGGAGTAAAAAAGTGGCATTTTGTGTTATAAGCGTAATTCACGCTACTGAAGTAATAATAACATAAATGACATTTGGATATAGTGTCACTTATTTAGCTGAAAGTGATAGCGAGACGGGTTTTGCTTTGAAATAAGAAGTGATATTTAGTGTTTAGCTGTGTCGTAGTAGGTAGGTAAGTAGGTTGGGCGAACTGACGAGAGAGGCTAATTGCAACGATATGTTTCAGTTTTCTTCATACACATTGATCGCAATGTTGAGTTGAAAACTTTGAACGACTATACCGAAAAACTACTATTTTTGTAAAGCGCCATTTTTTGTTTTAAATGTGCGAATTGTGTCCGGCATCCATACTTGCGTGTGTGTGTTGCACAACAACACTTAGTACTAAAAAGGAGAAAACATTTATTTATTTATTTATTTATTCTTTATGTAAGACCTATGAACAGGTTTTTACATGGGCGGACTTAATGTCTAGTGGCATTATACAAATTATGAACTTAAATAAAGGAGTAGGGACTTTAAAATATTCAAGAATAAAAGGGTTCCCTAAATTAGTGAAATTTATTTAGGACTAGCTGTGCCACGCCGATTCGCCCGCGTTGGTTTGTGGAGGGGACTGGCTGCTGGAGGTCGATGCTGTATGGCCTGTGGCGAGTTCGGCCGGGCAGACTCTGCGGCTTTATAAAGTATAGATTTTACTACCATTATAGATGGCCGCACATGCAAGTTAAGTTTAATTGTTGAGAGTGAGTTTGCTTACTGCCATAAAACTATAACAGTAAGGGTAATTGTCAATAAAATTAGCTGTTGTTATGACTATTAGTTATATTCAACGCAGGTCCTGGGTTTCATTCAAACGTAGTTTTGCTTTAGTTACAAAGTACATGTGTAGGTATGATAAACTGAAATAATTGCAGTCGTTTTGATATGAATTCTGATAAAAAACGGAACTGAAGTTGTTTGATGAAAATTATGTTCTGTTATGAAAGTATTGCATTGGCAGTATCAAACATACATACATGCCTAGCCGCCTTGGTATACATGCAACCATGCACTTGTATTTCTTTTGAAAATAATATACATAAACTATCACAAGCTGTTGTAATACGGTTAACGTAATTTAACGTTGCGGCGCCGGGTCCCTATTTCAGCTTGTAAGTTCTTTGTGATTCTTTAGCAGTCTTTCCTTTTGGTATTTGACTATCACGGCTGTACTACACGGCTGAAAATATAATAACATAATGTGGGTAATCATAAATAAAGTCGGTTTGATGGGCGGTAGCGTAAGAAAGAAAGAAACAATTATTCCGTCATAAGAATAACAACAACGTTAGGGTTCTATGGTGGATGTGTCACTGGCGCGCCGACGATGAGGAGCGCGGGAGCGGGTAGTTGACCGTTATGGTCGTGGTCGCTCTGTTAACACATGACGCTTTTGTTGGGGTCAGAAGTGCTTGACATTTGACATACAGCGTTAGAATGCCCTCGTGTATTGTGCCGGTGTGATTGGTGTAGCGGAGCAAAGGATGGGCGTGTGTGTGTGTTGTGGCTCTTTTCAGAACGGAGTTCTTGGTTGGTTTGTAAGGGCATAACGTATCTATATTTTGAATATCATTGCGTATTGGGAGATGATAGGAAGTTCCTATCATCGTTCCTATTAGGAACCATTATACAAGCCGCGATACCGAAGTTCAAATCTTCGCGATGAGACAATTTTATTTTTCTAATTTAGTTTTTGTGTTGAATTTTATAGAATCTATTGAGGCAGTGAGGGTCAAAAGCGCTTGCGAGCTAGACGCGTTCTTGTGTCGTTACTGTGATTAAACTAAGTTTTGTCACAGAAATCATATTATATATTGGTTATTGAGTTATTCGTGCGCAAAAGGAGTAAGTTTTTATTTTTAAATTGAGAACAATAATTGTATTTGTTCGAATGGGTGCAGCAATGTTTAAAATGTTGCTATTTATTATTGTAGCCTGAGGAAAGCGCCCTTTTGAAGACGCACGATTTGATATACTGTAGTAAATTCATAGCCCTGGAGAAGCCGAGGCTTGGTTTTGACAGAATTCCACAAAAATCGTGAAGGAGAAACTCTCCTGACGTCCAAAAAATATTTATTAAGCTGGATGTATTTAGTTATAAATCGAGAAGTCCTCTTTAAACAGTTTTGCAGGCAAACTGATTGTAGTTTTGTATCGATTTACAGCTAAATGTTGTAAACCACTTGGAATTTCATTTCAATAGGATGACCCGTCACAATACCTAGAAAAGTTAAAAAAAAAAAGGTAATGTTGAGTTAAAGTGAAAAGGGTAAAGATAAAGCTTAGTGAATGTTTAAGCTGTAGTCCGAGTCGAAGTTTTATCAGGCCTGGCTCACTCCGTGTTTTACCATAACGTTACAAGTAGGTACATGCCACGTTCGACATGTCCTACTAATTCAGAAAATTCATAATAGCAGTCACACGTTCGTAATCTATCACACATAGAAAAAAATTTTGGTGTTTGCCTATATATATATTGATGCGTGTTCTTCAGTAAGATGTTAAATAATCAAGTCCGAACTGATATATATTTAATTATCGTTTACACATATATAATAATACATGTGTAACACATAAAAATAAACTTTCAGAAAAAAAAATATACAAAATGAATTAACTTTTATAAATGTTAGTTTCCTTCAGGTCATCACACATGTCACTAAACTTTCAGATTAATTTTATTCTTTCAAAAAAGGCAACCCTGACATTACCAGAGAGGATAAGCGACAGTGTTAGAAAAAAGGCAACTCATTACGCGTTTTGATTAGCGCTGTGCGATCAGAATTACACTTTATTGCGTTGGAGCCAGAGTCACTATTTATTTAAATGATCTTTCGGAATTTTTCTTAGTGCACCTTCTATAATTATTTATAAATACTATTATTTCTTCTGTGTTTTTAGTTAAATTCAGAGTTAAAGAAAAAATTGTATTCAAGCTAAAGTTACAATGAAAGTAAAATTTAAAAGGCACTCTAACTCGAAGAGTCAGAGAAATCGAAGTAAAATCAACCAAAGGTAATTATAATGAAGTTTAGTTTTGCTTAACATAAACATAAGTTACTGTGTTGTAGGCAGTATGAGCCCTCATTAAATTGAAAATCATACGTTACTGTGTTGTAGGCAGTATGAGCCCTCATGAAATTGAAAATCATACGTTACTGTGTTGTAGGCAGTATGAGCCCTCATGAAATTGAAAATCATACTTTACTGAATTGAAGTAAGTTGTTGGCAGTATGAGCCCTCATTAAATTGAAAATCGTACCATTACTGAGTTGCAAGTGTGTTGTCGGCAGTATGAGCCCTCATGAAATTGAAAATCATACGCAACTCAGTTGTCGGCAGTATGAGCCCTCATGAAATTGAAAATCATACTTTACTGAATTGAAGTAAGTTGTTGGCAGTATGAGCCCTCATTAAATTGAAAATCGTACCATTACTGAGTTGCAAGTGTGTTGTCGGCAGTATGAGCCCTCATGAAATTGAAAATCATACGCAACTCAGTTGTCGGCAGTATGAGCCCTCATGAAATTGAAAATCATACTTTACTGAATTGAAGTAAGTTGTTGGCAGTATGAGCCCTCATTAAATTGAAAATCGTACCATTACTGAGTTGCAAGTGTGTTGTCGGCAGTATGAGCCCTCATGAAATTGAAAATCATACGCAACTCAGTTGTCGGCAGTATGAGCCCTCATGAAATTGAAAATCATACTTTACTGAATTGAAGTAAGCTGTTGGCAGTATGAGCCCTCATTAAATTGAAAATCGTACCATTACTGAGTTGCAAGTGTGTTGTCGGCAGTATGAGCCCTCATGAAATTGAAAATCATACTTTACTGAATTGAAGTAAGTTGTTGGCAGTATGAGCCCTCATTAAATTGAAAATCATACGTTACTGTGTTGTAGGCAGTATGAGCCCTCATGAAATTGAAAATCATACTTTACTGAATTGAAGTAAGTTGTTGGCAGTATGAGCCCTCATTAAATTGAAAATCATACGTTACTGTGTTGTAGGCAGTATGAGCCCTCATGAAATTGAAAATCATACTTTACTGAATTGAAGTAAGTTGTTGGCAGTATGAGCCCTCATGAAATTGAAAATCATACATTACTGAGTTGCAAGTGTGTTGTCGGCAGTATGAGCCCTCTTGAAATTGAGATTGATACATTGACTTGATGGAAGTAGTGACCTCATGAAATTTAGAATCATACATACATTACTTGACTAGACGGCAGTATAGGTCCCATGATTTGAAATCATAGTAACAAAAGTGTGTATGGACCTCTTGAAATTGAAATCATTACTGACTAGACGGCAGTATGGGCCCTCATAACTTTGAAAACCATACAAAATGTAGTTATTTTGTGAACATATTAGTTATTTGGCGTGATGGAGTTGAGATGTAGAATAAAGATAATGAATAGACGAGGTATTTCAATGAATGACTGGTGTGTGAATGATTGGTATCGGCAGTGTCTGATTCATATGTGACACCGTTGGGTCCGTTGGGCCCATTCAGGAAGGACGCCTAAATAAAGGAAATTCCTGTTGCGAGTCTAGCCATGGTTGGCGTGTTATGGTCGTCGGTGGGACCTAGTATATATTACGTATATAAGAGGATTGTCTCGCAAGTAAAACTTTAGTCTTTAAAAACGAAAGCAGGTTGTAAGCTGTACGTAATTTGTTGTTGACAGTAAACCACATTTAGTAATAATATAAATTTTCATCGAGTTTCTCATATTTCCTGTGTTTGTTTTACCAGTAAGTTGTCTATTTAAAGACAGAAATGACGAGGTTTGTTTGAATGTTGGTATGAAACCTAATAACTTGGCGATCTTGATCAAAGAGAGAAGAAAGAGGGAAGTATGAAAAGCTAAGAGGTGATGTAAATAATTATTATTTAATAAAGATAGAAGGAGAATGGGTGAGAATGGGAAAGGTGTAAGACGAAAAAATGCTGGAAGAGGTCTCAGGTGTTGTTTCAATGTTTACAATAATTGCAGTGAAAGTATAATCTACATAGGTAATTCTATACGAAGCATGCATATAACAGTTTGAGTTTGTTGAGGCTAGTGAAGGCACCCAGAAGGCTACAGTTTACAAACCGTAGCCTGCTTCATACATATAGTGCGTGTTACAAATGAGTTTGTCTAAGTAACTGGAATATTGAATGTGGAGTGGCCTTTGAAGGCTGGAGTTGCGATCAACTGCAGAGTCGACTGTGGATCGGGCTCCAGATTAAATAAAGATTTTAATAAGGAAGGGATGTAGTGTTTGTACTGCTATTACAGTTATAGCAGTAATCATGTTATCTCGAGAGCACGGGTAGTGGGGCAACACTGAGTCAGTCACGAGAGAACCGCAGACGCGAACGGACGTGTTTCCCTACCACTGGTGACGTAACGAGCTAATGCAAGTCAACCATATCACTATATCCAAATATTACGTGAGCACGTAAGTACAACAACTACTACAAACGTCTTTTGATAGTTATTTAACTTCTTGACATTGCCGGAGAGCCAGTAATAAGCGAATCTAAGTTTCCTCTTAGCCGTTGCGACGTAACAGCCTAACAGGGGCTTCTTCTTGATTGAAAACATAAATAGTTTGTCCCAGCCAACCTTTCTTACTAAAGGAACACCCTGCTTTAAATCGGACGAAGCTAAGGCTTACTGTCCACGATCATTTGACGCTTTTATGGTAGCTGCCTAATGAAACAAAGGCAATCGGCAAACGCGACGATGCCGCTCCGTGAATAGATTTCGTACTTTTACTACGCAAGATGCAATCAAGCTGCAAGCAAGTAACAATTGAGGATAACATGTTTATTACGTCAGTGTACGTGGATAGAATGCCTAGAGGCAATCGGTTCCTCATGTTGAAAGTCGCTTAGCCTTGTACAACTTAGTTTTATCCCGTATACCAATGATATTTTAAAAAACGTGTGGCACTCGGGGACTGCCGCGATAAAGCTATTGCATAGCATTTGTTGCGAAATAAAACCTGACCCCCCCCCCCCACTTGCAGTCAGTACTAGGATAGCAAAAACATGCAAGCAAGTGTGCCAAAACAAAGCTGGGGTATTAAATCTCTCTTCGGATTTGTTCACCATTAGTAGCAATTATTTAAAGCGAGTACTAGGCGCACAGGAGTCTTCGAGGATGCCACATCGGTGAAGCTGTCAATCAACAAAATCGGACCACCCTGTGCCGATTGCTGCGTGATAATACATTAAAAAATATATAATTACTAGCAGCCCGCCCCGGCTTCGCTCGGGTGTAATTTTATTTTTAAACATTTAGAGATATATTTATAATTTTATGTTTTGACGACCCATGTGGCGCGATGGCTACCATGCCGGATCGCCGCGCCAAGGGTCCTGTGTTCGATTCCCAGCGAAGCGGAAATTAGAATGATGAATTTGAATTTCTTTTCTCGGTCTGGGTGTGAATGTCCTTGTCTAGTGTGTTGTCCATGGCACCCACGACACAGGGAATCCTAGTGTGGGGCTATGAGTGTGAAACGTTATTATTGAAGTGAAAACTTCTTTAGTACGGGGGTGATTTGAAATTCGATGAAACGAAACTGTCCAGTGGAGACTGGAGTGGAGTGGAGTGGAGACTTGAGTGGAGTGGAGTGGAGACTGGAGTGGAGTGGAGACTGGAGTGGAGTGGAGACTGGAGTGGAGTGGAGTAGTAAAACCTACAATTATCATCTTCCCGAAATTTTATTCGTCTCATTATCTTGAAAACAAAATTTTTGAAGGTTTCACTTCTACCACGTGTGAATATTTATTATTTGTTTTTATTTATTATCTTTTTAAAGGACATAGGTATGTGTTTTTTCTTTAAATATTAAATTTGTACTTGCCAACCTATTGTTATTTTTTGCAACATATACGTTTTACTCAATTAATTTATTTGTAATGGGTTTATTTTTTTACTTGAACTATTTTTTTTAGATTCCTCTATTTACATTTTTGTACATACATACATCTATTTACATTTTATTGGTTTAATAAACAAAGGACTACGCTACAGATGCTTTGCGTGGGGCCACATTGGTCATTGCGCGGCCGCGGCGGTGGCGGCGGTGTTTATTTTCCTAAATTCGTATTATCTTCTGAATGGAATGTCCGATTTGAGTAGTTCAAAAAGTTATCTATAGGTATTGAAACAGTTTTGAGTATGAAATGATATATTTGGATAAGGATCAATACGAAGGTATGGTTTTCATGATTTGATTTTGGTCATATTTTTTATTAACTGTTAAAATGTAAAAAGTGGTTGTAGTGACTAACGACAATAGTTGGACATATAGTATCGCGAGGTTTTTTGTAGATATTGATATGTTCTCTAATATAGTAAAACATTTTTTTTCTATCATCAATAGTTTCCGCACTAAACAACTGGCTGCTTTCCATTCGATATAAACGTTAACGTTAAAATCGTGTTGTCGTGTGAACGACTGCCTCGTATACGGGGAAACCGCATACGGGAGAAAATCGAATCTGCAGTCGATCGGCGACGATATAGTGGATAGCCATCGTTCCCGGTAATTGTTTCTGCCACTAATTCCCGTGGACACCGTTTCGAAAATTAACTATCTACCATAAATGGTGAATTTGAATTGAGATTTCCACATGGGCCATGAATCATGTTTTTAAAAACAACTTCATGCAAGCCTGGATCAACTTGTACATCAGGATTGACTTATACATCAGGAATTTCAGCAGATATGATTTGATCAACTTCATTTGGTATC
This sequence comes from Thymelicus sylvestris, assembly GCA_911387775.1. NCBI lineage: Eukaryota > Metazoa > Arthropoda > Insecta > Lepidoptera > Hesperiidae > Thymelicus > Thymelicus sylvestris. The sequence continues at coordinate 9,335,304 of OU426905.1, read as the reverse complement.
AACTTTATTTTCTCAATTAGCCAAATCAAGATTATGAGCATGAGGCAACCTGCTCGCAGCGCGTCTCACCAAATACATTGTGTTTCACAATTAAATCCATTAAAGATTTCAACTTTAGCCAGAAGACTTGTGCAGTAATATCATGGCGACCAATCGGTGATTGGCCAGGTAAAAACTCCTGTTTGATTTCTATTCACTAAAGACTGCATGTGAATGTGATAAATAAATCTGCAGTGCCATAATAACAAACATACATATGTCATGGCATTTTGAGCGTATTCATGCATATGCCGAGGACTTCCAATATAATATGTTGCTGGAAGAATTGTCATCCGCCCGACATTGTTTGGATTTCCATCGGTAGTAATTGCATCTCGAAGGTGAATACATATACTCGTCAGAATGTAGTTTGGTCTGGTTCAATCTGATGAAGGTCAATCTCTCTATGTTTCTATGTTTACATACATATCAACAGCATATTGATGAAATAGTCGCCGACATTTCAATATGTGATTGTCTTTATTTTCAGGAACCATCAGACGGTATGAGTAAAAATTTATTGAACTAACTTTTTTATTAGTTTCAGCTCCTGTAAATAAGATAATGTTTTGATGACAGTCATTAAACAATAACATAATTGTAAACAAAAACAATGCAATGACACTTTATAATTGCCTGTATTAGGATTTATCATCTTGATTGAGAAATGATAACCATCTTCAACTTTCCAAAATAATATTGGATATTGTAACGCGTCATGAGAGATGTGATTCATGCACACGCTGTAACTGATCTTTTCTGCGATGTAAAACAATATCACGGGCTTCCAGATTTTCTCCAACCATTACAATGGCAACTTCATAAATTTTTGGTGCATTGAAACGTCTTGCATGTTGTCCTACAGGAGTTTTATCAGCTCTGATTACAATTGTATAACTATCAGATGGCATGTGATCCAATGCAGTTTTAAAAAATGTAATCAACTCATTATGTAACTTCCGTGGGCCTTAAGGAACATACAAAAGAATTACCCGAATTTGTTGAATATCGGGTACTCTTACAAAATTAATTTGCGTTTTTCCAGCACTTTCAAGGTGAAATTAATGAAATGCTGAAATTATATTGGAGGACATAGATACGCAAAAACATGCTCTTGAAAACAAAATAAGAAAATAGAATATATCCATTCAGTTATAGGGTTGTGAATTAATGAAAAAAATAACTTAAGGCATTTTATGGCCTTTCCATGTAAAATTCATAAGTCATTCCATAAGTAAAATTTAAGAAATGCGTGTATTACTCTTTTTGTACGGAGAAAACGTTTTTTTATTATTTCAAACAAATCAGCTGACAATTTTTATTTTTCCATACAAAATGTCCTTATGGAACTCTTTGGTATGGAACCCTAAAAAAATAGCTTAAATGCTAAGTTGAAGTCTTTTCAATATCCTAAATTAAATAGTCCTGTTAAAATTCGTTCAGTAGTTTCAGAGATTTGGCTAGTACTGGTCATTGCGCGGCGGCGGCGGCGGTATTTATTTTCCTGAAGTCGTAATATCTTCTGAATGGAATATCCGATTTGAGTAATTTAAAAAGTAATCAATAGGTATTGAAATAGTTTTGAATATGAAATGATTTATTTGGATAAGGATTAATACGAAGGTATAGTTATCATGGTCTGATTTTGGTCAGCTTTTTTATTAACTTTTAAAATGTAAAAAGTGGTTATAGTGGCATAACTACAATAGTTGGATATATAGTATCGCGAGGTTTTTTGTAGATATTGATATTTTCTCTAATATTGTAGAACATTTTTTTGTTCTATCATGAATAGTTTTCGCAGCGCACGCGATGTAAAGGATATTCTAGGTAATTTTTTACACATTATTGGAGTTTTAGTAAGGATCCCTAATTTTTTTTTAAATATAATATAGCCTATGTTCACCACGAATAGTGTAGCTTTCTAACAGTGACAGAATTTTTCAAATCGGTTCAGTAGTTTCGGAGCCTATTCAATGCAAACAAAAAATCAAATCTTTCCTCTTTATATATTAGTATAGATGTATCTAATTGAGAACCTTCACATTTTTCGTCGATTAACATATAGAAACTGTTACGGTTAAAACACTTCAAATGACGTTTCAAGCCATTCTCTACGCTATCCAGGCAGAATACGAGACGCGTCATTGATATCACAGGTAGTATACATAGTGTAGTTTATTACATCTTTGAAACCTAAGCCCACTTCACTTTCACAGGATGTGCTACAACAGAGATCGCTTGGCCTCGTTAACCTCGTCGAGTACGGCTTCGTAGCGGAGAGGGAGACCACTTCAACACAAGCGCGCGTGGTAATCGCTGTTACTGTGTCGAGATACTGTAATTTAGTGTATCGTTCTTTGATGTACAGTACAATACCCAACAACACCGTATCACTTTTAAAAGAAAAGTGTTATATTTATAGGGTGGAGATGATAAAACTGTAATGTTCGGTTTACACGTATAGTTAACTAAATTTTAACTAAATTTTAAGTAAATTAATACGTGTAAACGGACAATTAAGTAGTTTAGTAATTTAGTAGTTAAGTAATCAAGTAGACGAGTAATTTAGAAAATTTTCTGTTAAGTAGGTGGGCGGGGCTTATCACTTAACACGTTTGGACAGGCACTTTTTAGTTAAAATTTAGTAAAATGCTTAAGTAGTTAAGAAGAATTGTATGAACTAAAGAGCTTTACTAAATTATTACGTGTGGACGCACACTAAAAATTATTCACTTAAAATTTAGCTACTTAATACGTGTGTACGGGCTTAAGTGATTGATATCTTTTCTGTGTTTACACCACTCGTAACGCAAATAATTCTAAAATATTTTTTTCGAATATACAATTGTTTGGCCTAGCGGCCTTTACAGCTTCACGCTGGCATATTTCCTAAAGAGGATGATATGATGTGAGGACTTGGAGACTATTGGGACGTATTTGGTTTTCGTACTAAATTTTCGTACTTTTATATTTTACGTTTATAAAAATTCAATTTTATATTTTACGTTTATAAAAGTTCAGTTCCACCGCGATAATTTCGAAAATGAATACTATATAAATCACCTCTCCGTGTGGGGCCGTAACTGAAACTCGTTGCCATACAAGATCGGTGTAAATGAGGTCCCAAGATGGTTTTCGAATACACTGCAACCTTTTCTCGGTTCACCTTGTATTAACATTGTCTTTAATAAATTATTTGTAATATCTTATTACATGTTATTACATTAACGCCCCAACTCAGAGTCACTAACGCTTACTTTAATCGCTCTTTAGTAAAGAATCACTATACAAATTATGTACTAAGGAGCGATTTAAGTAACCATTAGTGAGTCTGAGTTGGGGTGCGAAATTATTTTAAATGACATGACAGGTGACCCTGCGGATGCAGATTTAGTTAAATCTAACTAAATCTGTCATTAACTCTACATTTTCAACTTCTGTGTGTAGTGTAAAAAGATCAGTAAGTCATAACCTACAAAGCAAGAAGAAGACCCTTAAATAAATATAAAAACTAAAATAAAGTGGGACAAATGACAAAAAAATATATAAAAAATTTTTTCATAACATGTTAAGTGTTCATTATCTCATTACTTCATCTGAATATTGTATCACTCATTCAAGTAAATATAAATTAGATGGAACCAATTCAGAAAACTGTAATCTTCAGTCTAGTGGCAGTATAATTATAAAGTGATCCTCGACATTGTACGACTGTAGTTCAGAAAATTGAGAAAATGGAAAACCTCAGAGCTATTACAAGTATTTTCTAAGTGCACTCAAATTATATATTTTCAGAATATAGTTTTCGATGAATAAAATCAGAACTGGCTTTATTCGTTGAGCTAATTAGTGTTCGGTTAGAAAATAACACGTTATTTCTTTGTATCGTGCATTTTTTTCTTGTCTTGATTTGAGTCAGAATTTATCTTGTTTTTATTTTTATTTTGTTTAATTCAGACTCAGATCCAGAATATCTAGTGACTCTAGTGTGCTTATTTTGTTTAGTTACTTTATTTCAATGCGATATTTAAGTTCAAACACTTCAAATGTTATCCGTTTTTTATGCCTGAAGATTTACTGCCAATCAAAGATATCATTTTAAAATTATTAAACTGAAATTTATTTCTTTGTCAAATTATGTAAATACAATGAAGAATATTTAATAAATTCATATAAATTTATGCAGATCTTGATAAAAACACTCATATTTATACGGGAGTTATGTAGGTTTGGACGGCCAAAATCAGGAATTTTAAAGTAAAGACCCAAAGACGCGAGGCTTGCATTCATAATTAATACAAGAAGTGTTACCCGAATTTATTCAGATCAGGGTGGCGCTGTATGTATAATTCATGGGAAAACGTATCAGATTTGGAATTTTGAGCAATTTGTGATTGTTCTTTTGCAACAATCTGTGGTTTTATTAAAGAAATTTATTTAGTTAAGTTTATTTGTTTAATAATTTTGTAGCTGTAACCGAAACCAGTATTAACTCGTACGCACGAGTGAATTAAATTTATGGATACGAATGTCTGTATCCAGATCCGAAATATCCATAACATCGCTGCTAGTAATCATACATTTATATCCTGAAAGCGCTCGAAACACGATCAACACGCTTAATTCGCTTAAAACGCATCAACTGGCAAGCACCTACTTACGTAAACACCCAAAATTAAACCATGAAAAGTACATCAGTTATAAAATTGAACGTTAATACCATAGAGTCGTATCCGTCGCTATGAAAATATATTAACTGCCATAAATTTGGCATCGTCAGCGATTTATTTTGCGCCTGAGCGATACGCTCTCGTGGATCGTAAACAGGACTCATCAAACGGCCGGATTATTGGCAACATGCGCGCTGTAAACTCAACTTTACTTTTACTGCCAACGAATGACGTTTAATGATCATTCATTTCTTGATAGCATTACGAAAATCCTTATTTTTAACGACTTCAAAAAAGGAGTTTTTTGTTTGTACAGCCATAACTCCGTTGTTTATGAACCAATTTTTTTTTATTTTTTTGTGAGTAGGACATTTCTCGAAGCTGGTCCAATTAAATCTAAAAATAATAATATAATGCAGCTGTTGTTCTTGGTCTACTTAGAACATGATTTCTACGAAGCATTGCAAAATATGCTACGTTAGTTTCCAGAAAACTTCATCATAGCCACTACAAGCATGATTGCTAAGAAGCAATGCAATACCCGCTATGTTAGTTTTCACAGCCACTACAAAGCTACGCAATAGCCGCTACGTGAATGCTACAAAGCTATACAAAAGCTGCTACATGGCTGCTACAATGCTTCGCCATAGCTACTACGAAGTTGCTACAAAACTACGCATAAGGTCGCTACGTGAATGCTACGAAGCTGTGTAAAATCTGCTACGCAACTAACGTTACGGCCGTAAGAAAACAAACTTTACATCAATATTATATTTGATTGAAATTAAGCGTTTAATTCACGTTTATAAGGCCGTTTATATTGTTCCGCTTGTGCTTTAATTTTTTATTTCCACTAGTGCGCTGGATTAAAAACCTCACTCATCATTCTTACTCACTTGTCATTGAAAACGCTTCCATCGCGCAACAGGTAGAACTCATTGATCAAGCCTTTACACTTTTTACTTCACAACGTTAAACCAAGTGTTTATTTGCTATTGCTATAAGGGCATTTTATTAAACGCTTTTATTTAGTTTAACACTTTATATGGCTTAGTTTTAAATGTTGTGAACGTTTTTCTTCTAATATCTACTAAACCGATTCTAATAGAAGTTTGTATATACAGTATTCAACCATGACAATATAATATTATGATAGTTTCAACTTAATTCTGTTTGGGGTTAAATGATGGTTCCATGAAGTGGACAATGAACCTCTTTGATTGTTATTTCAAACCTCTTTGAGGTTTGCAAATTGACTAGTTAATAAAATATACTTAGTTCGACTGTCTACGTTTATTGATGTGCTACTAAAAAAGCATGTATTTCTTTTATTAGAGTGTAATTGTTCATTTATTATCCAGTCACAACAACAAATGAGTACAGACTTTAAACACCTCAAAACATTACAAAAATCTCTCAGGTGTGCAGATTTCATCACGACGTTTTACGACTACGTCCCGTGTGATAAATAATGTATAATGCGCACATAATCTGAATAAAAGGAGTGTGCAGGAATGAAACTCAAGTGAACCGCGCCGGGGCCGACCTTACTTGACTATCATGAACATAAAACTTGGCTTCAACCCATTAATAGCCTACGACTGTGAACTGATTTCTACTCCTTGAGCCTATAAGGGCAAGTAAAATCGGAGAAGCAAAACAAACCAAGCAAAGAAACAACCCATAATTATTGCCCTACTGCTGGGCTCGCAGTCTCCTCTCACAATGTGAGGTTACAGGTTATAGTCTAGGCTATCATTGCTTATTAATTTTGTAGGCCTAGGAGGCCTAGAACATAATCCACGCAATTTTAATGCAGTGGAGGGGTTAGTGGCCAATCTAAATATCGAATGTTTTTATGCAGTCCAAAGTCAGCTTAACGACGGTTAACTAATGATAACCGAGCACGAAAGCGCTGGTCACCCATCCACCTACTGACCGCTGACTTAAGATCGATAGCACCGCCGGATTATGAGCGCTTCTACCCTTAACTCCATTTTAACTAAGCAATTTGATCATATTAAGATTTAAAATATTCAAATTCTTTCAAATTCTCTCAAAATATTATGAATTATATTTATTATATTTAGTTCGGTTACTTTCAAAATGAACGCGCCGCCACAAAATTATTGCTAACGACTTTTAACAATAAAATAACTCATCCCATATTATTTTAAAGAAGATGATTTTGAGGTATTTATATCACACGAGTAACCGCCCTCGCTTTGCTTCGGTTTTCTTATTTTTTTAAACCTTGGGTTACATTATTGGAGTTTTACTAAGGATCCCTATTTTTCTGAAAATATAATATAGCTTTTGTTCACCGGGAATAGTGTAGCTTTCTAACAGTAAAAGAATTTTTCAAATCGGGTCAGTAGTTTCGGAGCCTATTCAATGCAAACAAAAAATCAAATCTTTCCTCTTTATATCTTAATATATATAAATTACGTGTCACGTTGTTTGTCCGCGATGGACACCTAAATCACTTAACCGATTTTAATAAAATTTGCACACCGTGTGCAATTTGATCCAACTTGAAAGATAGGATAACTTACATCTCAAAATAAAAAACTTTTGACAGAACGAAGTCTGTCCGGGCAGCTAGTATTAGTATAGATTAAAAGATTGTAAAGGATGTCTGCGGTCCTGCGTCTACAGGGTTAATAAATAAAATATCTTCACCAGGCTACAGATTACCAAGTAATAACTGTCTAGATATTGCTTCAATTCTTCTAAAATATTAAAACTTGAATATATCTAATATAAATGAATAAATATATCTGGAGCGAAATATGATACGTTAAACGATCTTCCGTTTTATTGTTTACCTTCAAGCAAACGCGGCCAAAGCTTTTAGTTGCGAGCCTGGAGCGCAGTATTAAAATTTAATAAAAGAATTTAAATATGCAGAGCAAAATAAATATCATTCGTAGATGATAGATGTTTCGGCAAGAGTAGGGCTGTCTGTCGTAGATGCAGCTTGTAGGGTTGTGAGCAAGAGGCAATTTTGTAAACAATAAGAGATTGTGAATCTTAACAATGATTTTTGAACTTATGTATAATTTTTTGTAGGGTTGGAAAAACGTATGTTCACTAAAGCAATGCAAGTATAAACTCACATTATGTGAAGTTGTAAATAAATTTTACATCGTTTTCTAATTAGATAATTGTAACTTTTGACAAATAATTCATTATGATGACACACTACAATTTTGGTAAACGAATTGTCTCTAATCATAATTAAATGCACTTACAATATTAAAACTACTTATTAAAAAATATAATTACTGTATACTTATAACTTACCTACGGCATATTAATTACTTTTGAAACCAAAACTGACAGCCCTAGTTCACAGCCGATAGCAAGTCGTATGATGGATGATCCAGGCTTGGTTTACATTTGACGAAATGCGATATACAAACCGAAATGCATTAACATTCACGCTGACTCATCTATCCGATAGCGACGTATAAAAATTCTGATGTACGAGACAGCCCTGGAATTTTGAAATAGGTATGTCTCCTGAGAGATTTATTGCAGACTCCATTTGAGGAGATAATGTGAATAGAAATGAATAATATCACACAAAAAAAACGCAATTACTAATACTATTACTACTGCTATTACTAATGCTAATACTAATACTATTACTATATTCAACGTATATTTTATGATATCCAATGGGCAATTTAGACTTTTTTGGTTTTTCCGCAAATTAAATCGGACAGTAACTTTTACAGCAACATCTATAATGGTTAAACTACGCATCTGTTAGTTTTTTGACTTAAAGAACGTGAATCATTTTGTGAGAAGATATGGTCATGTGACCTGAAATTATTTAAATAATTAATTAATAGATAAAAAAAAATCCATTACGCACGTAGAGACTAAAGTCCGGTTTACACGTATTAAGTAGTTAAGCAGATAACTAAATTTTAACTAAATAAGTAAATTAATACATTAAAACATACAATTTAGTAACTTTTTTGTTAAAATTTAGTTATCTACTTACGACTTAAGACGTGTAAACCGAACATAAGTTTAAGCGTGCAAAACAATAAAACTTACAAGTAATAAAAACTTCCATTCAGATTGTTAGTGTCATAACTTTGTTAAAAACTTAAGCTGAAAGTGGTTCAAAAGAACTATAATCAGTCAACAGACAATTTTATGCGATAAAATTTCAATAGAAACAAAATTGAATTAAAAAATTTCCTTCTTTTGAAGGAACTGTCGTTAGTCATCGTTGAAGTTTTGAAGTTTTTCGCTTGCTCGCGAATTCACAGAGTTTTACATTGTCTTCGCCATATTTCAAGGGAATATTTATTTTGAAACTTTGAAGTTTTAGTCTGCTTGCTCATTTTATTACATGGATTTTATTAATATACTACAGTATAATGTCGTCTTGAGGCGAATTACGTACCGTTAGTTAAACTTTAATATTACAACAACTAGTCGCTACATAATAAATTAAAAGTTGAGGTAGATAGTATCGTTTGTAAAAATTAAGAGATAGCCAAGTGGCTTGTGGATTCGAATTCTGCACGCCTTATTCATTGTTCTCCATATCAAATATTTTCTTATCATTTTCATTTCATTTCATTACTAACACTAAACTACGTGTACATTGTATTAAACCATGCACTGAACTACATTAATTGATTCATAAAATACAACTAGTATTTCAATGGGCACTATTAACTCTTCAATGCATTCAAGTGAGTGTGAGTAAATGAATAGAAGTTGGAAATCTTGGAATATCTGGAATATATCCAGCAATGGAATCGTCCGAGCGTCATTACCGCGCTGTCGCTCGCGTCATTATCATTTGCTTGCCATTAGTGGGTTTAGTTCTCACCCGCAGTTTCCCACTGATAGTTTTGCAATATTATCTCGGGGAACTGTACAGTTTAATATTCATTTTGCTGGGATATTATGTTTATATCTTTTAAGACTGTAACATTAATAGAAATCCAATAGTTTCTACATTACAATACATACAGCATAATGTTCTGTAGGGCACTGTTTTCTTAGATTTATTAGCGCCATGTAGGTTTCTCATTAATATTATTAGTGTTCTACCATTCTGACGCATTTATGTTTAGATTAACCACGTAAGCTTCGTTGTCATTCGCAATGAACTAATATACTAACGGTCGTTCTTCGTCACTCTAGTGAGACGAAAACAGTATTCCAGAGAAACAACATTCTTTAAAGTTTGCTTTTTAACCATAACTATCATCTCTATTTTGAAGTAAAAATAATAGTATTACAACAATCATTGCACAATAATGAGAGAAACACGAGGAGTTTACTTTACTAAATTATTACGTAAACGTTCTAAACCTCGATACGTGACCATAAACCAACTCCACAAGCGTTGTTCCGTAGTACCCCAATTTTTGTTGTACCGTAAACCCCCAAGATTTATCGAACGACCGGAGTTTTAACGAGGTCCGATGTCCCCCGCCTCTACAGTCACCCACAAAAATTTAGTTTTACGACAATCGCAAGTGGACCATTAAACAATTTACACCGGCGACGGCTACATTGTTACTTCTTAAGGATTTTATGCCTTTCCTATAACGGCTTCTAATAACCAAAGTTGTATTAATGAAAGTTGGATAAGATAAGGCTCTTGGATGTAGCGAATGCTATACATTTTTCTTTTAATATCTAAAAGCATGTAATTTGTACGATGTTAAATTTTCGCCAATTTCTGTAATTAATATAAATTGCAATTTCGATGATTGCTAGCTTTTTTTAGGATAAATTGCGAATCTGGCTTTAAATAATAATATGTTCAGAAATTATTGAGATGAGTTTCTTCGTTCGTTCTTTCATAAAAATAAATAATAATGTATAATCTTTAACGGGGTCGATTTGGCATTTTTTTGGTATATCATCTTTTTTAACCGACTTCAAAAAAAGGAGGAGGTTCTCAATTCGACTGTATTTTTTTTTTTTTTTTTTTTTTTTTATGTTTGTTACCTCAGAACTTTGGACTGGGCGAACCGATTTTGATGATTCTTTTTTTAATCGAAAGCTGGTGGCTGTCATGTGGTCCCATATAAATTTTATTGAGATCTGACAATGGCATCCATTAGAAAACCACATAAGTCGTAAATTTGTGTTAAGATGTGCGCGACAAATTGACGAATAACTCAATATCACGCCAACCGATTTCAATGATTCTTTTTTTAATCGAAAGCAGGTGCTTGTCATGTAGTCCCACATAAATTTGAACGAGATCTGACAAGTAGTTTTTGAGAATTTGAAGTCGGTTATTTTTTGTTAGTAAAATTTCGATTATTCAAAGGATTTTTAACGGAATTTTTAAAGGAACAAAAACTTATCCATATCGCGATATTCAAAACAAAAAATCTTTTGTCGGTTTATCGCAAGTCTGAGTTTAAAATGAAATTTTGGCACGTGACCGAATTCGCGGGTAGCTCACCGATCGAGACAATATCTATGGAAGGCTGCGTGACAAAACGGCACGGAATGGAACCCTCTCATCTGTAACAATACGCTTTGTGTCACTCCAATCTCAAAAGAATATTCGGATATATTGAACTGGGACTCTCACTCACATCGTCGCACAATACCTTCCCACTGAAATTCCTCCTGGATTTTTCACATAATTCAATGAGGCCCGTGAAAAGTCACATTGTTTAGATGAAATTCCGAGGTTCATCCGAAGGACCCGAAATTTATTGGCACTGACAGTTCGATTGGTCCACATGCAAATAGTCACGTTGAGTAAAGAGTCACAGTCCAAAAGGCTTAATTCCAATTTAGAATTTGAGTAAAATTGTACCAAATTTTAACTTCTAACATAATTGTTTCAAAATATGAATAAATAAATAATGTTCCAGTATGCTTACTTATTTGTAAATAATCTAAATTTTACTAACAAAAAATAACCGACTTCAAAGTTACTCAAAAACTACTTGTCAGATCTCGTTCAAAATGTGGGACCACACGACAAGCACCTGCTTTTGATTAAAATAAGAATCATCGAAATCGGTTGGCGTGATATTGAGTTATTCGTCAATTTGTCGCGCACATCTTAATACAAATTTACGACTTATGTGGTTTTCTCATGGATGCCATTGTCAGATCTCAATATAATTTATGTGGGACCACATGACAGCCACACTTTCGATTAAAAAAAGAATCATCAAAATCGGTTCGCCCAGTCCAAAGTTCTGAGGTAACAAACATAAAAATAAAAAATAATAAAAAAAATACAGTCGAAATGAGAACCTCCTCCTTTTTTTGAAGTTGGTTAAAAATATCGAAAAGAGTGCGCGTCGTTTCGTTACGTACGATGACATTAAGCAAAGCTTTTAGTGGAAATAGAGAAGTTTTCATGATAATTAGCGAAAGTGCAATCTGACATAGCAACTCCATTTTGTCAGCATTTCTCAGGAATGTCACTATCATATCTACACAAAAATATTTTTTCAAACCTGACTGGCAATTCCAGAGATTAGCGCGTTAAAACAACTAAAAAACTATCAAATAATAATTTTTATACTAGTATTATTATACTTGTATCCATATTCTGTAACCGTTCCTTGCAGGGATCAAGATGAAACTTGGTACCTACACAGATAGGCTATATAATTTTTTTACACAAATAAGTTAATGATTGACCACAATCCCTCCTGATGGTAAGTGAAGATGTGGTCCAAGGTGGTGAGCACATTAACTTAGTAAAAGGCTATTCACTGTTTCCTTGAAGACATCCACGTCATAGGCAGGCGGAACGCCGACGCAGGCAAGTTATTCCAGCCCTTCGCAGTGCGCATAATGAATGAAGAGGCAAAGTGAGTATAAAATTATAGTTTATGTCCAGGACTAGGACATACATTTTATCCCAGTTGCTTTTCTCCTGAGATGATTAGGAAGTTTATTACGAGTATGTGTGTTTGTTCTTTCGTTCGAAACCACTTCCACGTGCGGAAACTAGTTGTTTGTAAAAAAAACAAAGCGTTTACATTTCCCGAGACCGCGTTAATCATGCGGTGTGGTCCGATTGAGCTAATGTGCATTAATTTGGGTGGACAAGTTACCGTGATTAAACAAAGCCGGTCACTGCTCGCCGGCCCGTGCAAACACGCGGCACTTTATGTGATCAACTTCGGGATGATTACAGAAACTCAAAAGGATCGTATTAGCGGTTCAACGAATGGATATGTGACATGGTGATAGAGCAGCTTAATTGATTTCAAATAAGCACCTGTATTTAACATCGCTTACCGTCAAGTAATTGTAAACTCGTATGAAAAAAACGGTTCAGCTATGAATGGTGGAAGGAAAAAAATTTAAAAAAGTCAAAAGTCAAAGTCAAAGTCAAAGTCAAAGATAATTTATTGTGGATCATAGGTACAATGTTATAGTTGATAGTGAGATACAATGGAGATCGCTATACTAAAAAACTATTTAAATTACAAATTACCATAATTATGATGGCTCGTCTGTTTTTCATCTGCGTTTCAGGCAATAAAAATCTAAATTAAATCAAATAAATTGAAAAGCTATCGCATTCAATGTTTTTTATTTCTTTCTATTCGTCTGTTAATTCGCTGTTAAATATTAACTGAGCGAATTTTGATGATACTTATAATAACTTACTATATGATAGAAAATGTCTTTAAAATGATTTTAAAGAAACGAAAGTAGCAAGTAGCAACTATACTTAATAATAAAGTTAATCAAAACTGCCAGTCATTTTCCAATCCTAGTTCTAACAAATTTTGGAATAAGTTTCCAATTTGTTTTGTTGATAACAATAAATCTCGTTCAATGTAATGTGTACTTGACGGTAAAAAATCGTTTGACAAACAGAAAAAAAGGTACCGAAATCTTTTGTGCTTGTCTTTTAATTTATGTAAATACTTATAAATATATTTTAAATCCTGTAATAACTAAAGTGAGCAAATAAAGTCCTTTTACTTATTTACCACGCTATGAAATTAAACAACTAACTTTACTTGTTTGCTTGCGGCGTAATATTGACATTGAAGCAACTTTCAAGTTTTTTGTACGCCATATTCATAATTCTTACATTCTAGATTTACCAGGGTTCTCGTTTCATATTTTCCACCAGATTACATACGCGTCATTCCACAAAACCGCTAGTTTTATAAATATTTAGTATAAGTTGACTTTGTGCAGATTTTCTTTGTCGTGAACTGCCGTAACAATAGCTCTTCATTCAACGTTATTCTCTCATACAGCTTTGTTGGAAACAAGTTAGCTGAGACAACAATTGCTCCCTATTCACAATTCGTTACAGAAACTTGTTTTTTCTGAACAAGTACCGAATGAAGCACTTGGTACAATACAATTTGGTATTGGTAAATCAATTGGAGGAAGTTTGGATCGGTGAATAAAGGAAGCAATGCTAAGAAAAGGAGTTTAAAAATTGTTAGGAATTTTTTTGTGTAAGATGAATCTGAAAGTAATTGATGGTCGCTGCCTTTGGGCACCAATAATGAGCTGAAAGTATCTGATCGCGTCACCAAGAGAAAAGTGTCGCTTATAAGCTCTGTGGTAACTCAAGTGACACACGTAAAACACACTTGATGGTTTATCCTTTAAAAATAATATAGCTGGCAGGTTAATTACCTTAAGACCACAGTTTAAACAAGTTTCTTATAGCGTTTTAACAAATTGACTAACTGCTCTAATTAAAACCTAATCTAATCTTATCTAAATATCTATTGCAGTGCAAAGCAACAATGAATATTCTATACGGGAATGGCAGGAGGAATGCACGACCATGTGCGTTAGAGCCCATTACATGCAACCCCACTTACTACAGCCAACTGTAAGCACACACTTGATTAGACACTCATGGGATTGCTCTGGTAAAGTGCACTAGTGTGTATTTATTTATTTATTTATTGCCATAAACGTGTGATGATTTCAACAAGATTTGATCAAGAAGTAGTAGTGTTAGTTCAGTTCACCAATTATTTATTTTAAATCTGTTTTGTACATCGAAATAAATTAGAGGCGTGTTGAATTAAATGTATCATTTTGTTTTACATAGTTCGTTAGGAGAGGCACAAATTTCTCAAATGTCACCTGATCGACTTTGGCCGTCGCCCATAGACACCAATATTAGAGACACCTATGCATTGCCGGTCAAGAAAGAAGTGAGAAGAAAGAAAGACTTCTTAGTTACGAGGAGACGCGTGCTGTACATTAAGCCGATAATAGGTTGTAACTTGCAGCCACTAGTGAAGCGTGAGTTCGGACATGTTACGTTCACACTACAAGTTGAAATGTTTAGCATAGTTGTTTGCGCTTCGCCAACTCACTGGGTTAATGAATAATATGTAAATGCGCGCGTGTAATGAGTGTGCTTCCAGCTTACACAAGTTTTTTACCTTTCTAAGGCAAGACAACCCATTACACATCGTATTTAATTAAATCGTCTCATAAAAGTTTGTATAAGACGTTCTTACTTTTGTATATCATATCTTGTTGCAAAAAACAGACAGACATGTTAATGAAACCATACTAAATGTAGAATACTTTTAGGCAAAGGCTACTATACTGTAGATGAGTACATAAATGACAAAGACGCATGGAAATGACCAGATCTGCAACCAGTTCCGTACAGGCTAGTGATACTTTTTTGTAAGAAATATATCAATGTATTTTATTTTTAAAAGATGTGCTAAGGAGTTTCTTTCGGCTTTTCTTCTCCTCCATGACAAAGCACCTTTCCGAAAAGCTGGTAAATTAAAAAAATGACGTGCATAAGTGTATCAATGATACCTACATGAATAAATGATTTTGAATTTTGAATTTTGAATAAAAATGTAAAGTTATACTTAAAGTCCTTGCTAATTTAATCATTTACTACTTTTTCGTTCATTACGTTCACATTTTGTTGACACAATATGGCGCAGTCATTCCTATTCAGAGTATGATAGCATTATACAATTAATTATAATAAATAACCATGGATTTCCGAAAAGTAACCCCTGAAACTATTTGCTAACATATTTCAAACCAACTTGTCCCACAATAAAATTAGGTTTAGTAAAACAGCAGTATAATGGAATAAGGAATGAGGAAAATATTTATAAATAACAAAAAGTTTGGAGCAAGTGGTTGCATTGCAAATGACCCTCTCCGAGGAGAAACATGAAACTGTCATCGCTGCAACTTGAGCAGCTAGTTATACAGTTTTACATAAACTAAACTGTACGTTGATCCCAAGTCAGGCAATTTATTAAAAAGACACGTTTTTTTCTATTATCCATCCTTCCATCCATCCAGCCAGCCATCGGCCTTTAGAAATCCACTGCTGGACATAGGCCTCTCCTAACGTACGCCACTCTGACCGGTCTTGAGGTCGTCGGTCTACCAAGTTCCTCCAGGGAACCCGCTAAATATTTAATGTTTAATCACAAATATAACGTATATTGCATCCTACTGGACATTCTATATTCTAGACGACGCTAAATTCATTTAAATTCATGAAATATTTTGTACGAGTACTAAAGCTTTTTTTAATAAAATTCTTAACACCAAACCACCAAATACTTTTAAATTTCATTAGACAACTTCCAGAAGATTTTTGGCGAAAGATAGTCGACAGCTGGTTCCATCGAGCAACGTATCTGCATTACAAAGAGGAGTCTTTTAATTAGGTGACTATTCAAGGTTCGAAGGCGCATACAAATGAACGAAGATCGGAACCCATTCCACATTCAGTTTTTCTTTTGACGGAGTTCGGTTCCTGGTTTTCGGAGATAATTGAACGGAAGGAGAATGGACTGTTCTTTTGAGGCGCTCCCTTAATACACTCATTATCTGTCGTCAATGAATCATTTTGTTCCTTTTCTATTACCTCGGTGAATAGGGGTATATTGGCTGTAGGCCAATACGACACGGTACTACGATTTATGTAATCCACCCAAATGTACATTGAGTATACATATTATAAGTATTATAAGCCAGTTTTAATTCAATATCATTTTATGTCCATTTATACACAGCAAAATTAAATAGCAAATGATTATAAAAAACATGGATTTGCTCATCAATGTATTAATTATTAAGTATTTTAATTAAATAAACCTTCATAAATAAATAGATTGTTTCTAGCGGTTAGGGTAATGTATTCGTAGTCCTCCTCATGCGGAGAATCAAAAATATACGTCCCTGTGTAAACAATCTCTTTTACAAGTAGGTACCCACCGCACTGCGTATTTATCTAACATGTTTTTATCACTTACTTGTACTGGACCGTATGGCGCAGTTATTAATGCTCCAAAATTAACGTTTAAATACATTTTAAGTCCACTAATGGTTTAAAGACTTTGCTTTTACCGCATAGTTATCCTCCAACTATTACCTACTCATGATGAAAGATGATAATCTAAATTTTACTAACAAAAAAGTGGCTGTGACATACGGACGGACAGACAGACAGACAGACAGACATGACGAATCTATAAGGGTTCCGTTTTTTGCCATTTGGCTACGGAACCCTAAAAACAACCGACTTCAAAGTCTCAAAAACTACATAGTTGTCAGATCTCGTTCAAATTTATGTGAGACCACATGACAAGCGCCTGCTTTCGATTAAAAAAAGAATCATCGAAATCGGTTGGCGTGATATTGAGTTATTCGTCAATTTGTCGCGCACATCTTGACACAAATTTACGACTTATGTGGTTTTCTCATGGATGCCATTGTCAGATCTCAATAAAATTTATGTGGGACCACATGACAGCCACCAGCTTTTGATTAAAAAAAAAACATCAAAATCGGTTCGCCCAGTCCAAAGTTCTGAGGTAACAAACATAAAAAAAAACAGTCGAATTGAAAACCTCCTCCTTTTTTGAAGTCGGTTAAAAATTGTACCTCCTCGTTGTAGGTTTAATGAAAAAATCAAAAATAAAATTAAAACTTTAAGAGTACCGAATCTTAAAATAAGTATGTAATTGCGTATGCTACCTGCAATATGACCACATGAAAGTTTTCTATTTGTTTCCAAAGGTGGGTGAATTCGGTTGTCCCGGAACATTAGTGGTTCGAGATACCTATGTCATTTTCATAGTGTTATAATCACATCAACACTTACGAATTATGTATTTCTGAAAATATTGATTTAAGGCATAAACTGACGAGTTTCATCGTTCCTTTTTCGTGTTTTTATACGTAAAATGTGTGTAATAATAAAACATAACTACATACGGGCATGATTTGAAGTATCAATATTTTTCCATAAAACATGCTCAAATCGTCCGCAATTTAATTGCGAACCGTACGCACTCTTTACCACGCGGCGCGGCTAATAAATAAAGGTTCAAAATAAACATAAAAGATTTAATTAACTTTCAAATCAGCATCCAAATCCGTCCCTTTACAAAATTTACGGGCACACCAGCGAGTAAATAGACGTTGCGTTTTGTAATATGAACGGATGAAAGATAAATAATTGTCTTCTCCCCCAAAATTTTCTTGCAGACGACGTTTATTGGTTTGTTTGTGTGGAAACTTGGCGCCACGTCAGCTACCTGCCTTTCCCACCTCCATTTTGCTATTATACACTAGCAACTTTACTTGCTTCGCTTCGGGAAACAATGTTTGAGATTGCAGTATCCGCACATCCGTTTAATATTGCTCGAAATTCAATTTCATTAATATTTTTCGGATCTGTAGATCAAATACTGTTGCTCTCTGTCATCACGACTCGAAACCGAAAAAGAAATTGAGACCTTGTTTCAGAAATTATGAGGTTTCACATAGTATATAATTGTATGCAAAAGTAAATTAAAATATTTCGACGGATTATAAAAGATAGTAATTTTTTTTTCCTTTAGCGCTCTATAATTTACGTCATACTTTTTGTGATTAAAAAAAATCATAATTAAAATTCAAAATTATTAAAATCATATGATATGATGTCATGTTTAATTCTACTAGTTAGGTTTTCTATTATTTCTGACTATCATCTAGGACCTACTTTTCTTGAAGGCATTTTATAATTGAGAAGAAACAGCGAAAAAAACTGGTTGCTATGTTACCGAAGTTTTGAGATCCGATGAGTATTTAGTAAAAACAAATACAAACAAAGAGACAAACGCTCTTTAAGGGTTTATTAGATGTTACGTAAATGTCATATTTAATTTATGTGACCGACAGACATTACAGTTTTATACATTAGTATAGTAAAGTAGAACTCCTCCCCTTGTAACGAGGAAGCAAATAAATTAGGATGATGAATTCATTTAAGTTATGGATATGGAAACTATACATTTCATTTCGACGTAACATTTACTATCACCCACACTTTTAAACATTATATTAACAAGTCTTTGATACCACACCACAGATAATGTTGCAAATCATTTGCATTTTTACAATATTGACAGGAGTTAATGATGAACAAAACAAGTTCTCAGTCATTTTGAAA
Source organism: Thymelicus sylvestris (assembly GCA_911387775.1). Lineage (NCBI taxonomy): Eukaryota > Metazoa > Arthropoda > Insecta > Lepidoptera > Hesperiidae > Thymelicus > Thymelicus sylvestris. Next base: position 9,316,134 of record OU426905.1, on the reverse strand, counting down.
GTCATGCACCATTTACTATGCTATGGATGTAAGGGAATCCATCAATCCTTGACTCTAAGGTCAACCTTTCTCCCTCGCGATGAATCTTGCTAACAACGGCAACCATGTACAGTCACCTGCAGAGAAAAGTAATCCATTTGTTTCAAACTGTAATGAACAGATGCTTTTCTTACTTTTCTCTGCAGAAGCGCTCATAGCCCGGCGGCTTGCGTCGATCCTATGTGATCGACAAAGTTAAGCAACAGCGGGCGCGGTCGGTAGTTGGATGGGTGACCGCTAGTGGCAAAAATTTCTTGAGCGTTTCCGTGCTTCGGAGGGCACGTAAAGCCGTCGGTCCCGGTTGTTATCATAAGATAACAGTCGTTAAGCCATGTCGGAGGCCCTCGGGCGGTTTGAAAACTTCCGACACTCGGGTTGGCCACTAACCCCTCCACCAATCCGCACTGGAGCAGCGTGGTGGAGTATGCTCTAGGCCTCCTCAAGAGGAGAGACCCGTGCCCAGTAGTGGGCCATTAATGGGTTGAAGCCATGTAACACAAGGTGTAAAAAAAATAATAAAACTGAAGCAAAGCGATGGTTACTCATATTCATATAAATTCATTAAAATCCCTTTAGTCCAACATTCCTTGCTCGTGGAGCACTATTTAAAATTGAACTTAGGTAACTCCCGTCACTAAATTCACTAGGTTTTGATCAGTAATCCTGCGGTTACTCGCTTTAACTCGTAAGCCAAACTACGAATACTACTATTTTTCTTCAATCAAACATCAAAAGTTTTTGACGTCTTTCATTTGCAGCGTTGAGGAAAGAGATTTTATTTTCTGTTTCTTTATTGGCAGTAACCCGTCGGTTTCGCCGGTGGTTTTATAACGTCCATGGGCGGTGGTGGCATACATTTGCACCATCAGCTCAGTCGTCGGCTTCACATAAAAAACGAAATATCCAAGCTTCAAGTTAAATAAACAAAAAATAGTGTACTACTCAACAAAAGTTTTTGCTTACGAAAGATATAATAAAAACTTTCATTTTTGTGGCCGAAGTACATTTCTCTGTTGAAGTAACTCACGAACAAACAGGAAATAAAAGTAATAAAACTGCAACATGTCCAGGTTGTAGCCGAGGCAACTAAGTTTATGGCGATAACAAAACACTTGAAATGACGACAACAAGTTCGGATTGTAAACACTTGGCTGTGTGATATTACAACAAACAACTGTATATTTGTATGTTTCAGCGCGATAATTATGACTTTCAAGCAAATTTATTTTTTAACCGACTTCAAAAAAAGGAGGAGGTTCTCAATTCGACTGTATTTTTTTTTTTTTTTTTTTTTTTTATGTTTGTTACCTCAGAACTTTGGACTGGGCGAACCGATTTTGATGATTCTTTTTTTAATCGAAAGCTGATGGCTGTCATGTGGTCCCACATAAATTTTATTGAGATCTGACAATGGCATCCATGAGAAAACTACATAAGTCTTAAATTTGTGTTAAGATGTGCGCGACAAATGGACGAATAACTCAATATCACGTCAACCGATTTCGATGATTCTTTTTTTAATAGAAAGCTGGTGCTTGTCATGTGATCCCACATAAATTTTAACGAGATCTGACAAGTAGTTTTTGAGAATTTGAAGTCGGTTATTTTTTGTTAGTAAAATTTAGATTATATGCAAATGTGTTTTATCGCGCTAAAAACAAAATTATAATTATGTTAAAAACAAATTTAACGACGTTTAAATTAAGCTGGAAATAGCCAACAAACAGATGAACAACCGACTGCAAGTAACATCGTGTTCAAACATATTATCGTTACTTCCTGTAGACTAATTATATAATAATGAAAACAAGAAACGTAAAAGAAAAGTCTTAAGACGGTAAAATACTGGTTTTGGAACAGCTCCGGCGAATCGTAGTGCATCACCTTTGTTTACGTGATATCCCAGCTCTGAGTCTAAAGTAAACAAGAAAGAGGAAAAGAAAACAATAAAACTCCAATATGTTAGTTTAACTGATCGCTCGGTCAAGTAAGTTTATATCGATAACAAAATGGGAGATCCGCTTTGTAAATACACTAGTATCGGGAAAAATAATGACGCTACCGTAGAATGGAGAAGTTAAATAAAATAGGGTTCGGTGGGTAGTGAGTGAGGCGTCCAGAAAGTTTGGCAGGTTAACGATAAATCGAAATTTATGTGGGCGCCACCCGCCGCCGCCCCCGCGCCCCCGCCCCGCACCGGTGCATAACAACGGAGAGCACTCGTTTCAGAACTCACCGCACTGCATTAATTCCGTCGTAGAACTTTGATTGAAAATAATGTTTTTTATCTTTCTTTAAAGTTTCACTACGTGCTCGTAATTTAACAGCAGGTTCACATTCGGATTACGCACAAAACAGTGCTGTAGCTCTATTAAACTTAGGGATTGCTTTTAAGTCAATTCTGTGTATTAAAATTGGAAAAAATAATTTTTATTTGGGCTTAGAAAAAATAACCAGCAAGTAAGTATAAAAAGTCTGAAGTCATTCATAAGTCGGAACTCAAAACTATCTTTGTCAAAAGCTTGGTCACGTGATTGCTTGGTTAGCTCAAGAGGATGACCCAATATCACGGGAGGTTGACTCAAACTCAGCCAAGTTGAGATGAAACTGGGCCCTCTAACCTCATTGTTTCCTTAGGTCTTCAGCGTGATCTACAAGAGGTTGACTTACTCAAGGACGCGGTTTCCTAACGGACCAACTACGTACGCACAACTAGTGGTACGGCACAACTAAGTACCTATTCCCATCGGCACAACTATATACAACTAAACTCAACACTTTTTCTACAACCATTTCTTTCAACACGGATGTATCGCATAGATTCTTCGCTAATCACACAGCACCTGTTCCAAACATATCTTCATTCATCTGTATGCAAGATTACTTTGAATGAGTATTCCGTGCAACATTTATCAAAACCCAGGCGGCCATTGTGCACGTCGTCCGTAACGCGAGTAATTAATGTTCATTATCAATGCACATGCGAGAGTGTTATTGATGAGCTCGCATCACTGTTTGTATGCCTGTTATTGTAATAATGTCATGTACTCCACTACTGGAGTATTAAGGATATCAATAAAATTATTTATTGTCATTAAAAAAGAAAAGGTTTTCAAAATAACAATATCACTTAGTTTGTCGTCATGTATCTATACTATATATCACTAATCTATATCTTAATACATATAAATTATTTGTCACGTTGTTTGTCCGCGACGGACTCCTAAACTACTTAACCGATTTTAATCTTTACACAGCGTGTGCAGTTTGATCCAACTTGAAAGATAGGATAGCTTACATCTCAAAATAATAAAAAAAACTTTTGACAGAACGAAGTCTGTCCGGGCAGCTAGTAATATATAAAATACAAATTATATGGATGTCCTTTATAGACATTGAAACCATCAATCCAACCGATATGCCCCAAAATGGTTTCATTTGAAAGGATTTAACGTAAAAAAGATATGAGACCACTAAAACAATGCATTAGGTACATTTTCGCTTCTCGACATTTTCCATACATTTTTTTTGCGCACAGATGACATAATAGTACATAATAGTAATAGTAGCATATGCCGGGTATCCACTAGTATAATATTATAATATCAGAATACTGATTTGTTCTGTATTCTGATATTATAATATTCACGTTGTATATATTATGTATTATATATTATAATATTATGTTGGCATTCTTAAATAAATAAATAAAACTTGTGAAAAGAGAATGAGTCAGTTTTAGGAACATTTACGAACATTCGGAAAAGTTTAAAAATAAAATGGCGCCTGGTGTTGTTTCTTCACGGTGATCTTCTTCACAAAACTATTTATCAATATTAGCTACCTCGATATGGCTTTGAACAAATACTGTCTGAGGCTACATACATCCTTTGCTCCACTTAACTGGTCAACTGACGAGAGAGTGTGACCAACGTCTAACTGCAACTCTACTTGTATCTAGCAACTTTATTTAAGGATCGGTTATTTTTTGTCAAGACTTATTTTTAGCTTTGAGTCACGTAAAATGAGTATGCTGCATTCAGTTTCATACTAAAGTGTTGTTTGTACCACACGGCGACGCAAAGCGAGTTGCGACTTTAGTATGAAACGACTCAGTTTTCGCGATTAACGCTCAAAAATACGCTCGTTTGGCCGCACCCTAAAACTGTGAAATATATTTTAGTAAAGTTGGTGAACTTTCGAAATATATAAGTAAAGTACGGTCACGGCATCATGGTAATCTTAGTTTTCTTCATGTATCATCTCATCGTATTGGTGTAGACTGTAGGCAAACACGAAGAGTATCAGGAGACAATAAAAATAAATAAATAACGCTACACACTCGTAACCCCATACAAGAATTCCCTATTTCCTGGACGTCATGGACAACACACAAAGACAAGAACACACACAAATTCCGTCTCGCCAGGATTCTTGACACGGCGCCGTCCGGCATGGTAACCTTACGCCACACAGGTCGTCTTCAGGAGATATCAATTGTAAAGATAACCTTCATGGCGACATTGACTACCAGATTCAGCATCCGCAGTGACCGCAATCACTAGACCGAATACGAATGTTTCGCGAGTGAAGTGACACCAGCGGTGTTATATCGGAAGGAAGCCGTTGTTTTATGTATGAGGCCCTTTCAATTCATTTGGGCGATATTCTTGAACCTTTGTCCTTTCCGGGTCAGTTATTTATTGCCGTTGTTTCGTACTAAATATACTGTGGCGGTTTTTTCGGGTCACTGTGATATTGGTCCGTGTGCAAGCCCAAGATGAAATTTATAGACGTGATTAATATTATTGGCTTTCAGATATAGATAGTCCTATGGGGAAACAGGACGGTTAAACTGTTGTCATCTGCCATTGGTTACATTTGCGTCGAGTCGGCTGATTCAAAAAAAAAAAAAAAAAAGCTGATTACACGCTCTTTTTATTTATATCAGTAATATTGGTTAAAACCACCTTTTTAATATTATTCTTAATATTAAAATATTAAGATTGTTTTCAGGGTTTCGTAAGATAATATAAAACCTTTACTCAAAGTTACACTTCTCTCTGTCTTCTCAGAATAGTGTCTGAGCTTTCTTTGATTTTAGAAGATGTAGAAAGTTATTGATAAGTTTAGTATTGAGATTTGTTTCAAGTTGTTCAAGTAAGTCAATTTACACGGTAGAGTTTTTTACTCCTTTATATATTATGTTTATCTCTATATCTTTCTAGAATCTAACTAATATTATAAAAGTGAAAGTTTGTATGGATATTTGTTTCGCATTCACGCAAAAACTATAAACCGTATTTTCATGAACTTTAGCACCAGGATCTGAAATAAGACATACGGTATTTGTTATCCTGAAAAACGCGGGCAAAGTAAGTTAAGCATTAAAAAAATAAAAAATATGTATTTATTCATGTAGATGTCACTGATACATTTAGGTATACAGGTAGACACATAATTTTTTTGAGTCTACCAACAACCGTGTGGCGCAATGGTTACCATGCCAGATCGCCTCACCGAGGGTCCTGGGTTCGATTCCCAGCGAGGCGGAAATTTGAATGATGAGTTTGAATTTCAGTTCTCGGTCTGGGTGTGAATGTCCTTGTCTAGTGTGTTGTCCATGGCACCCACGACACTGGGAATCCTAGTGTGGCTATGGCCAAGGGGCTATGAGTGTGAAGCGTTAGCGTTAATAGCTAAATATCTTCATGGTTGAAAGTACTTACATTCATTATGAGAAATTAATTTAACTCAAGGTTAACCTAATCGCACATTATGAGACGATAGCACAGTGAACGATACCTACGCCCTGCAGCAACGATAAAACGAGTTCACTTACATCATTTTATTTACAAGACACAGCACAGAGTATTTACCCAGCATATTAGAGAAGTCTACAACTTTACAACAGTTTGGATCGTAAAAAAATAGGTTAATTCAATTTCAATCACATTAAGTTTCAATCACCAACATTCTTGTGAGTACATGACAATCAACTCCATTTTATGATTTTGAACTTATCTTTTATGCCAATCTATCGTGACTTACTCTCGTAAATTGTCAAATACTTCAATAAAAGTCCCGGAGGAATAATTTAAAATTCGCAACACGTGCAATCGTGAGCACCGTTCTGCAAAATAGGAAGTGTAATAAAATATGTCCGACTGAAATTTTATAACTGAAATAGAGTGCGCGTCGCTGAATTCAGAACGTCAAGGAATAGATATAAATAAAACTTTATTATTGTGTAAGTAACGTGCTGCACTGCACCTGCGCATACTCGCTATGTTTCATTGTATATGTCGCTATATTTCACTTTAGATACGCGTACTTTGTTAACTTCCCGAGAAACTCATTTTAAACTACGTATTGAAACTATTCAACTATAATTTATATTAAGTCGGAGAAAGAGGGTTTACTTCACGATTGTGAAGCAATTACGGGAAACTTTCGATTATTGTAATGGTTTACAACTCTAACCAATAGTCAGATTTCACCCAGCTGCTTACCGGATAAAAATTGTTTTATATCAAATATCTTATGTAAAGAAAAGTATCGCGAATGGGTTGCCTAAAAAATATGTTCAAGGCTATATACAGGTTGAAAAAAAAATGTGGTTGGAGGAAAAGTACCCTGAATATTAATGATGGCAAATTTTACTGAAAAAAAAAATATTCCTTTATTTTCACGAATAAGTAAAACCGCATTTAAAGATTTCTGGTAAAGAAAGTATAAACGAGATGTAGAAAAGCTTTCATAATCAGTTCCAGAAACACGGTAGTAGTTAACATTCACTTAACAAACTACCACTAAGCACGCATGCATCATCAAAAAGTCATTTTCTATTTTGCTTTAAAAAATAATACTTTTAAGATATTATCATATGTATTATTAGGTAAGTGTATTACCTACCTACTTTTTAGGGTTCCGAAGAAAACTCGGAACCCTTATAGTTCCGTCATGTCCGTCCGTCCGTCCGCCCGTCCGAAGCAAAGGGCCGCCCGGCCGAGAACCTTAGTGCTAGAAAGTTGTAATTTGTCATGGATATACATATATATTAAAACTCCAGAATCGTAGAATAAAATGATGAAACCCTTTTCTTTCAGGGTACTTACCTACAGGTAACATGAGGATGAATTTTTTATTCGTCGCACACCGTATAGTGTGGGGAATCGTTGAAAAGGTATTTTAAAAATATTATGGGTCCTTTAAGACCATTTTTGGAATTAGGGGTCCGTTTGCGAAATATTTGGCTTTAAAGTGCTAATTTTAACTAGAGTCAGTGTCCCCCTCCTACTGGCTAAACGGCTCAAAAATAGATTATATGAAGAATTTACAAGGAAAACTATCACGGCTATGTTATATAATTAGTAATAGTCGATAAACTTACTACTTCAGAACCCTACATTGCGCGTGGCCTGACACACACTTGCCCGGTTTTTTTATAACTAAGAAGGCTTTGAGCATTATCTGTCAAGCTTGGAGTTTTTTTTTATGGAAATAGCCGGCAAACGAGCTGACGATCCACCTGATGGTAAGTGGCTATCGTCGCCCATGGACATCAGCAACACCAAATGCATCACTGATGCGTTGCCGGCCAAGAAAGAGGGAAGGAAAAGAAAGAAAGAACTGGCTCTCAAGCCCCCAGCCGGAACACGACGAGTCATTTGGCGGCTGACTCATGCTCAAGGGTGGTAGCTATCCAGGCGAACCCCATGGAGAAATAATAATAGTAATAATAGTATTAATTAACAATTAAAATCAATATTACCAATATAATCCCTCGAGGGGCCCTACCACCAGCGGGCCGGATTTAGTCGCCTCTTACGACACCCATCCGGCGTGGGATTGGGGTTAGTATTCTAAGCCGCCCCAATTCGGCTACGTATTGCTAGCAGAATTAATTATCACACCAACTAAAGAAATTCCAACCTTCAATAAGACTTATCTGACTAACAAACGATGACGACTAATTAAGCTGAAGCTCAATAACTAATTATTAATAACTAATTAAGTTGACGCGAATGAAGCTAACTAATTATTGGCTGGCTTCAACCCATTACTGAGCCTGGTCCACTTGAGAAGGCCTAGCTAGAGTATACTCCACCTTGCTGCTCCAGAGCGCATTGGTAGAAGGATTAGTGGCCAACCGAAGTGCCGGAAGTGGTGATACGGCTTAGCAACTGTTATCTTCTTAATATATATAAATTACGTGTCACGTTGTTTGTCCGCGATGGACTCCTAAGCTACTGAACCGATTTCAATCAAATTTGCACACCGTGTGCAGTTTGATCCAACTTGAAAGATAGGATAGCTTACAATGTTGCTTAAAACAAACGGAAGGTTTTAATAATAAAAATACTTTTGACAGGACGAAGTCTGTCTTAGCAGCTAGTTTTACTATAAAAACCAGGAGCGACAGCTTTACGTGCCCTCCGAAGCACGGAAACGCTCTAAAGTTTTGCCATTAACCAACCAACCACATCATTAAACTACCTATCACTCGCCCCAACTCAGAGTCACTAACGGTTACTTAAATCACTCCTTAGTACAGAATTTGTATTGTGATTCTTTACTAAGGACTGATTTAAGTAACCGTTAGTGACGCTGAGTCGAGACGTCAATCTTTTAAACTAAAAAAGTCAAGAACGACACTTAATCATGCTCTGGCTTCACACAGCTAAGGTAGCTCCAGAAACATTAATCATTATTTCCCAATCAAGACGCAATGAGTCCATTTAATAGCCCATAGCCCAGTACTCTCAGAACAGAGTATGTAAGGAGCCCTTCCCGGCAATATATTTCAATACAACTAAGCCGCTTGTCGATACCAGCTCGCCGGGTCTGGCGATCCCACTGGATTCCAACAAACAAACATAGGATCTTCTTAATTCCACCAAAATGTACGCTATATTGTTATTTATTATTTCTGCGTTTACCTTTTTTATTGATACAAAACCACATTCCCTTTGGTATTAAGTTGGCGTGGTTCATGGGCTTTCGTAATTACCTAACTCGATATTGAACTGTGAATCCGTTTGAAATTAGAAACCGAATGTTCTTTCTCGTCGAAATGGAATGACTGGTTTTCTTTTTCACAGAATTTAAAGTCAAATTGAGGTAATCCGTAATTTTTCCATTTAGTTCCTATGAGTGTCATTGTTATACACCCCTAGCTATGAAGTCTTTAGGGTCTCTATTACCCAAAATGTCTATCGAAGCCACGGGCTAGTAATGTTATACTATTTTATTACATCCACTACAAGCTCTAAGCCTGTCTTTTCTTACACATACGGAAAGTGCCCACCAGTACAAAATGGTTTTAAATCTTTACAATGTTCAGAAATACGCGCATGCAAATTGGAGATAGAGTAAATCTTGTTTAAAAATGTGCAGCAAATTGTAACTAGACAAATCTGATCAAGAGGAAAGGTGAGCGCTTGCTGGAGCGAGGGAGACATTGATAAGAAAAACCAATATGACGCAAATTCAAAATAGTTAAATCGAAAATTCCAGACGTTAAAGTCGGGCGCCGGTGAGTGAAATAAAAATCCTGTACGACAAACAAGCAATCAGTAGCATTTGCGAAGTCGCGTTAAGTAAACGCGCCGAGAGCCCGCCCCAGCCGAAGTGCTTGTCAAAGACTACTTCAATTCTCGCCTTGTACTTTTTATTCAAATCCCAGCCAGTTCAATAGCTACTTTAACACTTAGCTCGAAATAGGTAAAGGAACAAACAACATCTTCGCTTAAATGATCAAATCGGTTTCCGTTTTAATTTCTCATTCTCTCTGAATGTTTGGTCTTTATGGAAAAAGATACCCTTTCACATCATGCTCTTTATATTTATTTACGTATAGTGGAGTGCCTGGGGGTTTTGACCTCTTACAGTGTAAAGTATACCTACCAATTTTTTTTGTACTTTTGATTTTTTATTATTTAAACAAAAACTATGACTTAATACTTGAGCATACTATTTTCTGTATAAACTTCCTTTTAGCCCCGATTGATCTCAATTTTGGTATAGTACCTTATTCGACGCGCTGATAAGGAATAACATAGGTAAAATACCCGCAATTTCATTCAAGGTCACCTTGAAAAAATATTTTTTATTTTTTATTTTCAGGTTTATTTAACAATGTATTGATTTTACAGAAAAATGTTATCTACAAAAGTTGTAGTCCATTAAAAGATTGACATTTTGTATTCATTTTTCTTGTAGAACCAGTGGTTTCAAGGAATGAGTAGAAGAAAGGGAATCAGAGTGGGAACGTTCGCATTTTTAATTCGTGGCTACTACTATTTGGAGAAATTTTAAATGTTCCAAGAAAGCTCAATTTTTTCAGACCCAATACATAAAACCCAAGTGCAAGCACAGATACTAGTAATGGCATCTGTAAAAGAGGCGTTTATCGAAACTCAGATGAATTCATAGTAAACCTAAAAGAAAAAATACTAAAATTTAAAATCGAAATAGCCGCGAGCAAAATGGCGACGGTAACAATTGAAAATGCAGCCGAATTCGGCTTTAGCGGGAAATGTAACCGACTAAAAGGAACAAGTGTGGCAATAAAGCTTCGTATTGATTGTATGGACACTTCTGTCTGAAAATGTATCACACGCGACGCGACAACCGAGATGGATGAAAATGACGGTAGATATGAAACGATGATTGAAATGGATTTCTATGAAATCCGATACGGATTTGAAAAATAATTTTGAGTGGAATATTTTTGAAATCCCATTGTTTTCATCAGGGAAATCTACCACGGGCTAGTCGGTGTAGTTGATAGTAGTGAAAGTATCATTTTCTCTCAAGTATTCCAACCAACATGAAAAGAGTAAAAACAATTGAAAAGCAATTGTTGTGAGACACTAAGCAATTAAAATACGGTAAAAAATTCACAAATGATTTTAGAAAGAGAATATATTCTCTTTTTAAGAGTTTAGGTACACGTTAAGATTATATGCTTGACTAGCGAATGCCATTAGGATTCCATCGGTGATTAGGAATGTCAATGCCAAAAAAGCGAACGTGGCCCTACCGCTGGACCGGTGCAGGTGGTCCACAAAATGTAAGGACAATAGTCATTGAGGACACAAAATTTATAGAATATCAATTTACTCTGACCCCTGGGTCACTATGATATTTTTAAACTTTTTTTTCTAGGGGGAAATCTTCGAAAGATACCGGAACCGAAATACCGTAGGATTTTTACCCACTAAAACCCCCTCGGCAGCCATCCGCCGCATAAAGTGAGGCTCTGGGATCTCATGAATGCACCGGTGCCTCCCTGCGTACTGACTTTCCCATTCTCAAACCCGCTTATTTATGCTTATTGCCGTTGCCCTCTACGAGCAGTATCAACCCTCTCCCGATCCCGCTCGGCGGACTCCTTTCTCATCACGTCAGCTTCGTAGAAGGAGACCACAGCTTTCCAGGCAGTTTTCTCCGCCAACATCGCCGCTACTACCGCTGGAGGGGAAAGATCTTCCCCGATTAAAAAACGGTTTTTAGGGTTCCGTAGCCAAATGGCAAAAAACGGAACCCTTATGGATTCGTCATGTCTGTCCGTCTGTCTGTCTGTCTGTCTGTCTGTCTATCCGTCCGTATGTCACAGCCACTTTTTTCCGAAACTATAAGAGCTATACCATTGAAACTTGGTAAGTAGATGTATTCTGTAAACCGCATTAAGATTTTCACACAAAAATATAAAAAAAAACAATAAATTTTGGGGGTTCCCCATACATAGAACTGAAACTCAAAAATGTTTTTTTCATCAAACCCATACGTGTGGGGTATCTATGAATAGGTCTTCAAAAATGATATGGAGGTTTCCAATATCATTTTTTTCTAAACTGAATAGTTTGCGCGAGAGACACTTCCAAAGTGGTAAAACGTGTGTCCCCCCCCCCCCCCCCCCCCCCCGTAACTTCTAAAATAAGGGAATGATAAAACTGAAAAAAATATATGATTTACATTACTAAGCAAACTTCCAACGAAAATTGGTTTGAATGAGATCTAGTAAGTAGTTTTTTTTTAATACGTCATAAATCGTAAACCGCAAAAAACATTGATCGAAGTTACAACGAACTACAAGAACTTTTATATTATGTTACTTGCTGCTACGGAACCCTTCATGGGCGAGTCCGACTCGCACTTGGCCGCTTTTTAATTACATCTATTTTTTAAGGTAACGGAATTATAGTATTACTCCTTACGCGAGTTGACTTCATGACTGAACTTGAAACATGTTTTGAATCCTTACTGATTATTTTTTTACGTACCGTATATCTAGGATATTAAAATCTGTGCCAAGAAAACTTAAAACCATATTATCCTATTACACTTCACTAATCCAGGGTAGTCCCCATTTTTTTATGATATAGTATTTGTATTTTACGCCGATATTTCGTTCCAATTTCATTTAGTTAGCTGTTTTATCTGCTAATAAGAAACGTACTAAACTAACGTGCCCAATATCAAAATAATGTAGTTAACTTAATGATTGTTGAGTAGGCGAAAGGGCGAACTAAGTCAACGCGTCAAACAGCAATAATATTTTTTCCAATTACGATGCAATTTCGATGAATCATGGCACCACTGAGCATTTCACACCGCGCCCGCTTTCATTCGTTGACCCAAATAGAAAATGTTTGTGCAAATCCGGAAAAATAGATTTCCGTTTGAAATGTAATTGACTTGCCGCCTTGAATTTTAATTATTCAACTTATAACAAGCTCAACTTATTTCAATATTTTCGGTTTAAACAACTGCAAAAGTTGGAGTGATTTGTTGGAATGAAAATATTATTAGCGCTTCTAATCCTACTAATGTTATACATGTGAAAGACTGTGAGAATGGATGTATGTATATTGTATATTTGTCACTCTTTAACCCAAAAACAACTGAACGAATTTTCATAAAATTCCGCACACTGGTAGACCATGACTAATCTAGAATAGGGTGCTAGCTGTTGCCCGCAGCATCGCACGCGGAATTTATGCTTGGGCTTTTCACCCCTTGAGGGTATAATTTTGAAAAATCCTTCCTTAGTGGATGCCTACGTCATATGAGGAATATGTGTGCGAAATTTTAAGTTTCTAGCCCTAAGGGTTTGGCCTGTGTGTTGATACATCAGTCAATCACTTTTGCCTTTTATATATATAGATTAATTATCCCTGAAAACGTGAGTAAAACCAGGAGCAGATCGTGGGCAAGTCTGACTACTGCATACGTAGTTTAATTATATTTGTGACGTGTTTCAGTTCAGAATTGGTTCTTCTTGTCCGGGCAAGGTGTCTGTGATACCTTTGATGTTACCGATGTCCAGGGTGATATTGACCACTTCCTATAAGGTGCTCAGCTCCTGTGATGATACTAAAAACTCCTTTTTAGGAAGTAGCAAATTTGCGTCAGCATAAAAAAATAACGATTTAGAAAAGACAGTTAACTGTATTTTATTTAATCTTAAAATGAACATAAATAACATTATTTAAAAGTTAATTACATTTCATATTAACAATTCGTCGTAATGAAGGTAGGCAGGAGACGTTCGAACAGTATAACTCTCACTCAAGCAACTTGTTTCATTAAATTTAAATTCAGCGTCCGCTTATTAATTCAGTAGAGCTCCCGTCTACGAAGATTCTGAATTCTGAATATATATTTTTTTGCAGATAGATTCTGCTGCTCAATTTGTGATGCCTCCTGTGATTTTCATTTATATAACGATTCATTTATTTCTCCTATATTGTAATTTTTAAATAGACTATCGATATCTTTAATGTGTGCGTATGTGAGTTTGTGTGTGTGTACAAAGCTTTTGCTAAGTTATTGCGCTCTACATCTTGGGCTTTTTTACCACTTAGGTGGTATTGTTATCAAGCACTAAATAAGTTTATGTAAAAAATATAAATACGTTCAGTTGTCTCTTTACCACAATATGGTTTTAAAATATTTATGTATGTACTTCAAAAGTTTCAACGCAAAGATTTGAACTACTTAATTTACCTAATCGTGTATTTTCGAATAAATTTCAACGCGTTTTGGTCCAATAACCTGGAAAGCTTCTCGCCGTATCGTCCGCGAATCGCAGCCAACTTCCCAGCGAGTGCTCCGGAAATTGACTACCCCACTTGATCCGACCAACACGTACTTTATTAATGCTAATATTTATGCTTACTAAAGTAGCAACAGCTTCAGAGCACTCTGGAAATATAGTAAGAACACAAAAAGTTAAGTTTGTGTGCAAACAGCAGCTACATATAAAACAAAAGAATGTTGCTGACGTAGGGTCAATTATTTGTAGGTTCGATTTCATCCATTTGTCCCAAGGCTGGGCTCGGATCTCCTCTCACAATATGAGGAGTACCAGTTATATTCCACCACATTGGCCAAATGTGGATTGGCGATTTCACAAACCTTTGAAGACCTTTGAGAACTCTTAGGTATACAGGTATTAGATGGCCACATTGGCCACTACTGTCCATTACCGCTTACTCCTGCTACTGTATCACCAAAGGCATCATCATCATTTCCTAGTCAACAATTTAAAGACGCCAAAGACCCTGCTAGTTAACTTAAACTCAGTCCTAAAATAAGCGCTATTGTTTTCATTACTCCATGCCGATATAATCTCCCCGTTTATTTCCAAACGGTCGTCCAAACGAACGTTTACATACCATTGCACGATTAACTTGTTTTATACCAATATTTTGACCCATTTACATGAATCGTTTTCACAGCGGAAATCTATATCGAGGTCGATCGTGGGTTCGTGGCGGCCGTGGCAGGCGTTCGGTTTTACGCTGGTCAAGTTTGTTGAACTTCATCTACATTAGCTGCCATCAACATACAATAAATACGAGTATAAATAAATATAATTCAGTTTTTTAGTTTCAAGTTTACTTACTATAATAAATAAGTAATTTTTCGTAAAATGTAAAGACATGGCATTTTGAATAAACTTTATAGAATAGGACACGGCAAAACTCTTATTTGAAGTAGAGTAAGGGGGGGCAAAACGTGACTTATGTTATACTAGCTGTTACTAGCGACTTCGTCCGCGTGGTATTTAAAATAAAAGTAGCCTAAGTTACTCCTTGTTACATCAGCTATCTGCCAGTAAAAGTCCCGTTAAAATCGGTCCAGCGATTTCAGAGATTAGCCGAAATAAACAGACAGACAGATGCCATCAAAAACATAACTTGTAAAAAAACCCAAGTCTCGCAACTCAGTTCTTCTACCGTAAAAACTTGTGAGATCCATGTAATACCAAGTCGGTTCATTTATTCAGTTCCTACTTAAGGTTCCTTCTGTCTTAACCTAACAAGTAACAACATCTTATAGTGACCATATCAATATTGAAAATCTTTTATGTTTTAAATAAATAGATCGACTTGACCATCGCATGAAAACACAATGTATCTCACAAGTAATATCTACCTACATATTATATTTATTTAGTGCGATTGCCAAGTCAATCTATTTATTTAAAACATAAAAGATTTTCAATATTGATATGGTCACTATTAGATGTTGTTACTTGTTAGGTTAGCTAATTACGTAATAACTTAAGACAGAAGCAACCTTAAGTAGGAACTGAATAAATGAACCGACTTGGTATTACATGGATCTCACAAGTTTTTACGGTAGAAGAACTGAGTTGCGAGACTTGGGTTTTTTTACAAGTTATGTTTTTGATGGCATCTCATTTCTTTTTGTAGATAGTCCTACTTTTTTTCCTTTTACAAGTTATCTTTGAACATAATTATATCTAGGTACCTATCTACACCTATTATTCCATTATATCTAGGTACCTATCTACACATATTATATACATGTACACTGATTCATTCACTGCAAATGTAACTTTGTTATACAGGTACAGTGATTCATTAACTGCAAATGTAACTTTGTAATCCTATACCTTTATATAGGATTACAAAGTTATTTATGCAGTTAATATATTTAGAAAACTGGAGCGAAATTGCAAAATATTTTAGTTTTTCCTTGATCTATACACTAAACACTAATTGTGTTCCAAATTTGAAGCTTCTATGTCTGCTAGAAGTGCCTTAGAGTTTTGATGATCGGTCAGTCAGTCAGTGAGTGACGAAATTAAGCAACTTTGACTAGTTATAATTCTAAAACTACTGAATCAAATTGAATGAAATTTGAAATATAGCATGTTTATACCATGACTGCTTGGTAGCTGAAAATTCAGACTTCTAGCTTTATCCACAAGGAAGTTATAGGGGGTCGAAAATGGCCTGAATTGCTTCGAGAAAAGGATGGTACGGCCGTGCCGCTTTTTTGCTCGACTTGGCGGGGGCACTGCCGTGCCCCCAGATAAAAATTGTAAAAAATGTTGTTTTGGTATATGTACCGTGTATACATCTAAATGCACTTAGTAAAAAACGATTATTTTAGTATTGTTTTACAAACAGACACTCCAATTTTATTTATTTGTATAGATGACATTTGCAGTAGTATTTTATATTTTGTCTTATCTGCAATGACATTATATGTATAGTAAAATATCTTTGCTTATCTGTCATATTTTGCCCCACCTCACCTTTTTACGTTTAAGAATGTCGCCTTAATAGATTTTTTAAATTTTGTCAAAATTAGCAGTCACCCATCCAACTACACACTTATCTTGTTCTTAGACAACAAGCTTTACGTTTGAGATAATAATAATAATAATCTACATAGGCATCTAGTTAATTAAATACTCAAATCAGAGACGCACAGTGAAAATCATTGTCGTGGTTTCATACCGAACGGAGTGCGGTCGCCGTTCGTTTTACATCGTATGGTGTTAATAAATAAATTCACTCGAGTAATTTTAAACAATTTTATTCACACTACCTATACGTAGGGTCCATACCGATAACCAAGTTCTTTCTTCAATACATCGTTGACGCCTATAGCGTTGCATTGCCTATGTCCATGGGGGACAGTGACCATTTACTTAAATATTTCTTCAGCTTGTTCTGCAGTTTTGCAGGGCTTGCTTGGCTAAATAAAGCCTAGAGTAACTATACTTTACGATTCTCTACGTCAATTACACATTAGAAGTGCTTGAAAGGGAAACCCAACACCAACCTGAACGTCAAATAACGTCTACGAACTCAACAAAGTTCCTCTTACTGCGAAGTTTCATCTACGGTTACATCGTAAATTGATAGAATCCAGTGACCTCCAAAAAGAGGTGCCGTCAACTTTATTCACCTGAGTTAATTCACCCAGGTGTCTTAATTCTACTTTTAGTGTACTTTATTCACCTATGCAGCCAGGTGATTTAAATCTACTGGCCGCAGGTGAATTAAGTATACTAAATCGGTAGACCTAAATTCACCTAGGTGATTAAGTCTAGTTTACACGAGCCTACTGCCGAGGTGTATTAGTAAACCTAATTCACCTTATTAAAAAAATATTTTAATGTAACATCGAATGTTAAGAGAGTCAGGTACATATGGTAAAATCTGTTAGTCACAATGCACCACGTGAGTTAATTAGGACTAAATGTATGAAGCTTCTTAACCAACCTTCACACATTCTGATCTATATCTGATCAGTGATCAGTCGCGTAATGGTTCGTAAGTATACGTAACTTTTACTCCGAATATTTTACATTGATCATATCACACGTATAATGTTCTTTAAAACAATAAGGAAAAGTAAGTCAATAGACTGCTTTGCTTACGATTTATCGGGTCAGCCAGCAAACAGGCATTTGCAGTATCAACCGTGCCGGAGACGCGACTTCCTACCGAGCGCGCCGGAAATTGGGATCGCCGCTTTATCCGGTGACCGATGACCGTGGGCATGAACGTATATGTTCCACGCTGCTAGGGTTATCAGATACGAAAATTTGTTTGCCTAAATTTCTTAGTTAGCTATTAGTTTACTTGTCATTTTGTGCCAGTGTTGTCCATATTTATGGAGGCAAGTAAAATTGTGAAATTTTGAAAATTTCAAAATATTTTAGCTGAAAGCAATATCCAGCAATAAAAAGTGAAAGTGTTAAATTAAAGAATTAAATTATTTTGAGATTCGATTCTTTTATTTATTTCATTGGTCAATACCTAAATATGAAATATCGTGAATACCCGCATCTTAGTAAAATATTATGTCTGTTTATTCCATAGAATTAGTATTACTAGCGTATAGAAGGGACACCGCGAACATCGGGTTCGGGGGTGTGCATTGCAGCCGGCCGGCTGCATTTCATTCTGTCACTCAGCTGTCACTCGGCTGCGCTCATTGCGGCCGCATGTCAAAATTGTTTACGAAAAAACTGAAAAAATGCCGTCGTGCGTAATAAGAATGTGTCACAATTGCACGACAAAAAACAAAAAAGATAATGTTATCACTTTATCATCAGTAAGAAAACAAAATCTTAACTTAAATCAACTAAAACGAATTTAATGAAATTATTGAGCAATGTTCCCGCCATTTTGAATGAAAAAATCATAAGGAGCGTTTGAACTTGGCAAGCCACTAGCGTGTTAATGGACTAAATAAGCTTGCCGACGCGACGCTTGTGACCAATTTAAAGTGTTGGATTTTTTGACAAAAATCAATGGTAATTACGTTTGAAATCGTTTAAACGCTTTTGCACGTTAAATAAAGTTGGAGTAAGAGCTTGTATAGATTTGCATTGGAGTCGGTGACTGCTTGTCTTGGTTCGACAAGTGTCATATACAAAGTTACTCTATGGCAAGTGTGCAAACGAGGCTTCTAGTTTGAAAAGAGAACGGAGGGCAAGCCGGCGGTGGAACATACATTTTGTTTGAGATAGCTTCTCTATGTATTACCTCAATGGTTTATTCCTTAGTGTGTGTGTATTCCTTAGTACATGTTCCACTTTCTATTGAAAAATTCGGGAGAATTTCAAATTTTCCCTGTTCCCTGACACAGAGCTAAAGTTCAGGACATGTCAGGAAAATCCCTTTCATCCGGTAACCCTAGACGATGCCGACATCTGTGCATTATTCGTGTAGAACAACATTGATCTGTGTCAAATCATACGGAATTTATGCTTGGCTATAAAGGAGGTGTTTCAGAATATACAGAAATTTATATCTTTTAAACTACTAGGCTTATGACAATACTGTTTAGTGCTCAGATGAAGGAATAAAAGGTTTATCTGAGGTTTAGTGATTCTTGTACACAAGAAACCTGTCATACCTGTACACTAAACCATCACGGCGTTGGGGTCATTTGCCACAGGTTAAAAGTTTTCATGCAAGCATTTAATGTATGACAATACACATTACGTCCTAAAGAAGACTAAAGTCACGAGTCGCAACGCTCAAAACGGATTCTTACTGAAAAAAAACACATTCATCCATTCGTTCAAACCATTTTGATTCGCTTACATTTAAATGATTTTAAGGAAAAATTAACCGGCTTATTATACTCCTCATAATTTCAGTATTTTTTTGCTTTTCTCGCGCTTTTTCGTAAAATATTCATACCCTTATACTTCATTCTACTATATTCCACTCTTACATTCAGTATTCGAAACATAAACAATGAAACCAAAAAAAATTAAAGCAACTCTCCACAAAATAAATTATAATCCCAAAATAATTCAATTCGTCAATTTAATGGGTGATAATAAGAAACGCCGACAAAGCGAATTTGCTCTATGATGTATGATCATCAAGCGTTAAAAACAAGCACCCCAACCGGTAATAGGCCACGAAATTGCGCTTCAAAATGTAGCGATAATGTTTGAATTTGCTTACGAATTGACATTGACATGACGCTTGCACCGATAGACGCTTCTAGTGCATCGAGGACAGAAGCAAAGGAGAAAAACTCTGCTGTGAAAAAGTGTCCGTCAAACTGCATTATATTAAGGTGACGCCACAGTAGCAACAAGGTAAGTTTGAATTACGAAAATATTTGAAGTTTGGGATATGGACTGTCACTAGTGTCATTGTCTACTCGGCATACTTCAATCCGTTGTAAAGTAAGTAAAGACCAGTGTAATACCACAGAAGAAATAATAGTACTTATGTAATACTAGAGTGTATGTAGGGTTAGACCGATGCAGGTGAGTGACTAAATAATTAAAAGATGATGTTGCATAACTTCACTTTATTAACGCAAGTGACAAGTCGTGTCACTGCGCAAGCGTTACTAGCGTCATTATTTCAAATACATGTACAAGAAAAGACAATGAAATAAAATATATGTTGCAAGCACAATTAACATGACACCCCACACTGTCTATACCATACACTTTGCTTACGCTGGCGACATTGTGGAGGGTTTTTGAACTGTTATGGTGGCCACTCACGGTCAGTCCATCGCGTCAAATGGCGTGATATACAGCCAAAATTTGATCGTGAATATGAAAAACTGATGGCGTGATTTAAAAAATTTGTATGTCCAATCGCGCCATTTTGACATATGTCGTTTGGCGTGGCTCCAAAAATGACACGATGGAATGACCGTGAGTGACCACCATTACACACGTGTCGCGCACTCGTGGCCAAGCCAAGCGTCAAGTTGCCAATGAACGCTACAAACCCACTCAATGCTGACCACGCCCGTTGCTTATCGCTGTCTATTGAACAGGACATTTTAAAATATGCATTTAATACTCGTGGTTTTTGTATACCGATACGAGCTGGCGAGCGCAAGTTTTTCGTCATTATCCACCCAGTGTTAGTTTATTTATTTATTTATTTATTTATTTATTTCTTAGGAAAACTTACAGCTTTTACAATATTTAAGTTAGGTTAGGTTGAGTAGTTAAATGAAAGCCAATGACACGTTTTCACATATAGTTATTATTAACAGACAGACAACAAAATATCGTTTGGGCGTCTATAAGATTGTACTACCTAATACAAGAATGCCTGAAAGAAGTGGTATAAAAAATTGCATTGCATATAAAATAAAATTGGTAAATTAAAATATAGGTATACCTACTACCTAAATATAACGCACGGAACTGCTATGCAATCGTGAAATTGCGAAAATGCTGAACTTTCACAGTATAATAGAACAATGGGGAATGTTTTATCTGTACTGAGTACAATGAAATCTTTTATAGGATAGAATACTTTTGGTATCGGCATTTGACTTCACCCAGTGCAGCAGTGGTCTGTTGCTATCTTTCATTTAAAAATAAGTATCAATAATTGTTTTGTTTTCTTGAGAAACTTCACTGTTAGAGCGAAAGGGTTATATCTTTTCGAAATCCCAATAGAGCTTCTGTAACATCTGGAACCCGCACTATGAGGTTTACAAGAATCGTCTAGAAAGGGTACAAAAGCGTTTTCTTTGGCACTTGTCATACAGCTGTAATCTAGCAAAGAAACTGCCTAGTTACGATCAGCGCTTAAAATACTTCCATCTGAATTCACTTTCTGACCGTAGGAAGTTGCTGGACAACGTATTTTTGTTCAAACTTATTAACGGTTACATCGATGCTCCTTGTTTACTGTCCCAATTAAATATAAATGTCCCGAGTCGTTTGCCTAGATCAACCGAGTACATACCCTTTACACAAAAAACTGCTCGATCGAATCTTGGTCACCACTCTCCTATAAACCGAATCACGAGAAGTTACAATGCTTTACACAACATGCAAGTCAGTGAATGCCCATCAGGCTACTCCGGAGAATTGCCTATGGTTGATGTTTTTTCAAATCGCTTGCTACATTTTAAAAAGTCATTGCAGTGTTCATTTTGTTTTAATGTATAAATTTTTATTTCTGTTAAAATATTATAAACTAGCTGTTGCCCGCAGCTTCGCATACGGAAATTATGTTTTACCTTATTTGTACCTCTGTTTTACCTCATTTGTACCTCTGTTTTACCTCATTTGTACCTCTTGTAGAAGGAAATTTAAAAAACGGTGAATTTATATTGAAGTACTTATATTTAGTAATTTATATACTGAAACCCACGATAAATTCACAAAGGATTTCTCCAGGAGCGGGTTTTGAAAAATAAGCAATATTTACATTAATTTGTATTTTTTTCTTTTCTTTTGCAAAATTTTGAAAAATTGAAAAATATAGGTTCCACAAATTTAAGCAAGGAATATTTGATGCAAATTTGAAGCAAATCGGTTGATGTTTTAAAAATATTCCATACAAACTTTCATCCCGTTTCCCGGGGAAACCTTTTAATTTTCCGGGATAAAAAGTATCCTAAAATATGACCCGGAGTATCAGTAACAACTTTACCAATTTTCATCGAAATCCGTTCAAGGGTTTTCATGTGATGCCTGGACAGACAGACAGACAGACAGACAGACAATAATTCTAAAAAAAATATTTTTGTACTCTAACACGTTATTGAAGTGCCCCCTAATCAAATTTTTTTAAAAATATTCAATGTACAGTAAATTTGCCCTTTGAGTTTTATTATAGTATAGATTTTAACTTTCATATTATAAATTTTAACTTTCAATTTAATTATTTTTACTGACATTGTTTTAATATAATAATAATTATTGTATCCTTATTTGTCTTGTAATTATGTATTTAACAATTTGACATTTTTTTTTTAAATTCTTATTTATCAATTTGACAGTTTTTAATTATTTAATATTGTAAGTTATATTTTGCATAATTTTATTAATTTTTAATTCTAATCTAATGCAAGTTTATTGACCATGTTTATGCTATTGATTTGCATCTATTATTGAAGTGAGTATTTGAGTGACCTTTTTGTTTTAGCTCTTTCTTAACTATGTGTGCATGTACAAGTGTTAACTTTGTTGATGCAATAAACAAATAAATAAATAAATAAATAAACAAGGAGTATTTGAATGATAAGAGTCTTTTTGATCATGAAATATCTTATTATTTTGATAAAATAAAACTACAAAATACGGCTAGCCGCCATGATATCTTGAACGCCAATCAGTCTCAATCAGTGCGAATTACGTCACGCCTCAGTAAACAAAAGAATATGACAATACAAAATATGACATCTTGTCTATTACTTTACTGAAGCGTGACGTCACAAGCAACGCCATGACACTTTGAAGTGTTTTGGTGCCAATTTTAAAGTTATAAATTGAAGTGTATTTATTTTATACTAATCCTTATTTATGGAATAGACTCGAGTTACTTATTGCATCGATTTTAACATTTTCAGCTTATCTTAATTAACTCTGTCCCCACATGCTGACATGTGACAGCCTTTTCTGCTAGTATTGCATTATCATTCACGCCCTCACGCCACGGAACTATGAACTCTCGCCAGTAATTAGTTTGCAATACAAAGGGCACGGTTACTGTACAAGCATACCCGAGGACAACACCGGTTTCATTAAATATGCAAATTAGAATACGCGGCTGCGAGCGCGAGCTAATAGTTTTTTAATGAAACTGTACGACATAAAAACATGGCTAATAAGCTCAGCTGGAAACCTAGGGCTAATGACTGGTTGACATTAATGTAGTTAAAGGTAACAGATTCTGCTTTAGATATTTTTTTAATTAATTATAAAATAATGTCATATAATAAATTTCAGCCTTATTGAGGCGGCTTAGAATACTAACCATCCCACTCCGGATGGGTGTCGTAAGAAGCGACTAAGTCTGGCCGGCTGGTGGTAGGGCCCCTCGAGGAATTATATTGGTAATATTGACTTTAATTGTTAATTAATACCATTATTACTATTAATATTTCTCCATGGGGTTCGCCTGGATAACTACCTACCACCCTTGAGCATGAGTCAGCCGCCAAACGACTCGTCGTGTTCCGGCTGGGGGCTTGAGAGCCATTTCTTTCTTTCTTTCTTTCTTTTTCTCTCTTTCTCCATAACCATGATAATACAAGACATGTAAAACAAGACCACACTTGATCGATTCTTCAAAAAAGGTGTATTTATAAAGGAAGTTATGTATATGTATGTTCCTTTAATAAATACTTAATTTTATACACTTTTACATCATAAGAGTCAACATTATAATAAACACAAAGATGAAAACACAAACCTCTTGACAAAACAGCTGCACCCAGAATAAACAAACCCTTCATTTTTCTTTTTTTCATCCTAATCTTTAAAACGATCAGAACCACAACTCGATTAAAAGTTATAAACATTGTTCACGATCACACGTAGAACAGAAATAGACTTGCACAAAATTCGCCTTTTCACGTTCCATATGATTTTACTTCCTATTTCGTAATTAGTTGGAAACAAACAAACGAACGGATTTAGCCAATTTGGTTGTCCAATGAGCGTCGATCACGTACTACGATGATTTCATTAAACATGCAAATTTGCACATAGCGGCCGCGGAGCTGTGTGTTATTGGTTAATAAACAACAGCTTATGTCCTGCACTATCAATTCGTGGGACTATTCAATATATTTGTAAGCATATTTTGTCTTTTTTATGTTTTGAAAATCAGAATCGTTGTAGGATCATAAACAGTTACTCGTTTACCTCCAATAGCCACATTAATTCCAGCGCTACAGAATCATCCGTCGCCATTTATTGGTTGCGGTGTCAAAAGTTCTAAACTCCAGAATATGCGGTTGTTCTTGCATCGCCGTCTTCCTGGGGTAACGAAGGTAACACGAGAATGAACATGACCGGCAACCACATACCATCAAAGCCTGTCTACTATCAAATAGCCGGTAGAAGTACCAGGCTACCATAAAAGATCCATGGCGCTCCAAGTCGCTACAGAGCATAATGCTCGTGTCAGAAGTTAACACATTAAACACATTAAGTACTGTAAGCGAACAGAAAACATGTGGTATCCAGACGTAAAATTTTCGATTATAGTCCTCTTAGCCGAAGAATATCTTGACAAATACCCTAATAAAAAGGCTCGCCGCGCACCCGGGCGTTTGGAAAACCATTCACAAGGTTTATCGGTGCTATGGAAATAATAACTGGGGCCGTTATCGTCCTAAATTGATCT
Source organism: Thymelicus sylvestris (assembly GCA_911387775.1). Taxonomy (NCBI): domain Eukaryota; kingdom Metazoa; phylum Arthropoda; class Insecta; order Lepidoptera; family Hesperiidae; genus Thymelicus; species Thymelicus sylvestris. Next base: position 9,291,166 of record OU426905.1, on the reverse strand, counting down.
AATTTAAAATTATTGTTATCGCCAGCCTTTTATTTTTATTTCTCTTCTCGATTTTTTTCTAGTTCACGTAATATTTTGTTTTCATAGTAGACTGATGTTAAGACTAAAGAAACGTCTCGTTTAGTCGCAAATGGGTCACGGATAAATTGAACCCGTCACATTAAAACATGAAAATACACTTTAGTCCTTACTTATCTTCTCTTTAATAAGAAAACTGTTACCGAGGCAATGCCATCAGGAATAAAAATCTAGACGACATCCAGCAGAGTCCAGTATTATTCTTAAGAGTTGTTTTAACACTGGTTACAGATACCTGTGGGCTGCCTGGGCCACTAACTCAGCTGATAGATGAAAAACCAATTCTTCCTCCATTTGCTTGCTATTTCCAAAAATGTATCCTTTAAGAAACCAGAAACCAATAAAAACATGTAATATCTTACATCCATTATAAAATACACCGACCTCTCGAGAATACCAACATTGTTTATAGACATATTTGCCTTTTGAGACGTGAAAACATTGCCCCAGCGATAAAATGTTATTTGGTTGTGACAGGCTTTGTGGCGGAATGTACAAGCCATATCTCAAAGACACCCGTTGTAATTAAGTACACAATGAGAGTTCATATTTGGCGGTGGGCGGAGGCGGCTATTGTCCTTGCCTCGTTATCTGCAACCCGGCCTTTTTATCTTTTATACTCGGTCCAAATCAACGCAGAAGAGACGATTTGTTCGTTCCTCAGTAAACATTAGGGGCAGTTCATGAATTAATACTGTACGAGTATACTGTAATTTTATTACTGTAAGTATTGTCATCAAGCGCAATTTACGTATATCCAAGAATTTCAAGTAAAAAAATTGCCGTGAGCTTTATTATAATGGACCCACTGTACATACATAATTGCGGCAAACAAGCCAGAATGTGCAACAGTATGAAATCGTGAAGAACGGGTAAAAGCATATAATATGTTAATATATGGAATAAAAACCCAAATGGTGTTGTTCTGCGAATAAGAAGTTTTATTGACATTACTATCATCATAAGTCTTATAACAAATACAATTTAAGGATAATTAAATAAACAAATACAATACCTGCGAATAAGAAAAACAACATTTAAAGTCTTTATTCGAGATATCTTGATAATAATTAAATATTTAGTATAATTTACTTCCACATAGGAAAATCTTCATTTCTTATTAAATGACATGACAATTCTCAATTCGAATACATACGCGATAGACAATAAACCATAGATCATATAAGGCAATGAGCATAGCTTACATCTCCCCCCCTAGGTAGATCTTTGATTCCCGAATGATTCCTTCAGTACCGGGACCAATTTTGTTATATGGAAAAGATTTGATTCGCATTTCTTATGTCCTGTGTTTATTCTGTAGATTGAATTGGACAATTTTTCGAGAACCACGTACGGGCCAATTTTTAATTCATCCAATTTTTTCCTGTTTAACCTGTTCCCATTTTCAACATAAACTAAATCTCCAACTTTTATTTCACAATCTCTTCTGTTCTTGTCAAACTGTTGTTTATTATAATTATGCGATTTTATAGTATTTTCCAGGGCAATTCTTCTATCTTTTAATAAATCATTATGTGTTCTTTCTTGTTTTAATTCTTTTGGTAGAATATCAACATTTTTACCTTCTAATAAATATTTTGGAGAAAATCCTGTTATAGTATGCTCCGTTTCATTATACATTCGAGTACATTCATGAGCAATAGTGGTCCACGCTACTTTATTTTTTCTTTCGTTTATCTTACATCTTATTTTATTAACAAGTGTTTCATTGATTCAACCTTTCATTTAAACCATTTGAAAATGGAGCATTAACTGCAGTGAATATTATGGGTATGTTTTCTTTACATAAAAAGTTTTTAAAATCCTTTGAATTTATACCCGGATATTGGTCAGACAAAATCAGGCCTATTTTGTTATCATCTGATACTTTTCTAATTAGTTTTATAAAATCACTTGAATTTTGTGATTTTGAAGTCAAAGTGTAAGCATATCTTGAAAAGTGATCTACTAAAAGGTGCAGATACGTTTTTGTAGAACGTTTGCCACCAAATCCTCCAATGGTATCTATAGATACTATCTCAAATGGGTATGTAGCGGGACCTAAGTGCGACAATAATCCAAATTTATATTTTCCTCTTGATTTGTTCTTTATACAGATTTCACAGCTATCACAAGCCTTTTTTATATTAGTTGTTAAATTTTTCGCAGCAAAGAATGGTACAATCTTATTTCTCATTTGTTTTATTCCTAAGTGACAATATTCATAATGTATCCTCTCTATAATTTCTTTGCTGAATTCTTCAGTTAAAATTATCTTATAATTTTTCCCAGCCTTTTTATAATATACTTTATTTTCAAATTTTAGGCTATTTTTATTATATTTTATATCTTCATTTATTTTTTGATCATTTTGAATATCTTCAATATTAATTAAATTTACAATTCTCAAATTTTCATCTTGATTTTCACATGATTCTAGTACTGGATTTCTGCTTAAACAGTCCGCTTCTAAATTATATTTTCCTGGAGAGTATATTACTTCGAAATTAAACTGTGATAAGTAATAAGTCAGGTCTCCTAATTCTTCATCGGGTCTGGCTTTAATATTTAATTTTTCTAGAGGCTTATGATCAGTATAAACTGTAAATCTTTTTCCTATTAGCCAGTATTGCCAAAATTTTACAGCTTCTTTTATTGCTAAGCACTCTAGATATATAGCTTTTTTCTTTTTCTGGGAATCATTCAATTTCTTCGAAAAGTATACGCATGGTTTTACTTCTCCATTGTGCTGTGGTTGTTTCAAGACAGCACCTATACCTTGTATACTGGCGTCTGTGTAAATATGTATCGGTAGATTTGGATTAAAAATAGCTAAGATGGGTTTTAAACAAAGTAGTTTTTTTTATTTTATCGAATGCTTCCTGGCATTTTTCTGACCAAATAAATTCTTGTCCTTTCCTCAACAGATTATGTAATGGATCTAATATGATTGGCAAGTTTGGCACATATTTTCCATAAAAATTAATTTTACCTAGAAACTGTCTAACGTTTTTCTGTGTTCTTGGAACAGGAAAATCCTTTATAGCAATTAAGTTATCTTTGATTGGAGTAATTGTATTATTTTTGATAATATGGCCTAAATATTTTACTGAATCTTGTGCAAAGTTACATTTTGAGAATTTTAGCCTGAAACCTTCTTTCGATATTGCTTCTAACAACAATGACAAATGTTTAATGTGATCTTCAAAGGTTTCAGAAAATATCAAAATATCATCAATGTAATTAACAGTAAATTCTGACAATTTATGTTTTCTTATAATACTACTTAATACTCTTTGAAATATTGCTGGTGAGGTTTTTAAGCCAAACGGTAAACAAGTCCATTGAAAATGTCCTTCTTGAGTGACAAATGCTGTTTTTTCTCTGTCTTCAATTTTCATAGGAATTGCCCAAAATGCTGAATTTATGTCTAATGTTGAGAAGAACTTACAATTTGTGGTTTTTACCATTAAGTCTTCTATAAGTGGGAAGGGCTGTGACTGAGGAACCACAATTTTATTTAAATCGCGAAAATCTATACACAGTCTTGATTTTCTTCCTTCTTCTTTTTTATAAGCTAATGTTACCGGGGCAGCAAAAGGACTGTAAGACTCTTCAATTAACTTTTCTTCTAATAATTTCGATATTTGTTTTTCAATTTCTTTTTTGTCTTCTATAGTGCACCTATATGGTCTTTTATAACAATATTTATCAATAATTAAATCTATATGTGCTTCATAGCCTTTTACAGTTCCTATGTCAAATTTGTCTTTTGCAAAAATAGATTTGTATTTGCTTATTAATTCTTCTATTTTCGACTGTTTTTGTGCATCTAAATGATTGACTGAAATGATAAAGTTTGCCTCTTCAATATGTTCATTGAAATTTATCTCGTAAATATTTTTAATATTTTCTAAATCTTCTATAGTTTTATTATAATTATTTTCTACTTTCGTATTACCACAGTTTTGAATTATTTGTAATTTATCGTTTTGGATTAGATGAAATTTTTCTATGCAATCTAGTCCAATCAAGAAGTCGTAATCAAAGTTTTCTTCATCAATCACAAAAATATTCATGTTCTCTTCAATATCAAAAATCTTTACCTTCAATGTTACTATTCCTTTAGTGTTTTTCACGCCATTAATCGTTTTTAAACCTGCATTGCTTTCGCAACTGTTATTTGTCTTGTTTTTCAAAGATAACAATTTAGAATTTATGAGGGATACATTTGATCCTGAATCATAAATTCCTGTTGTTTCTAAGCTATCATTTAATAGTACTTTAACTTTGATCAATGGCGGAATTATTAGTTTTTTGGATTTAAATCATTTAATTCCGTTTCTAATTCAGAATTATTAACAGTTCTTATCTGCTCTCTTATATGTCTATCATTATTATTTTTGTTTCTGAACCAACACAATGATTCAGGATGATATCGGATTCCTTTGTTTTCTTTTTCGCAAATTTTGCATGGTCTGTCTCTTCCGTCTTTTCCAATTTTATTTTCAAAAACTATCTTCTTTTCCGAATTTTTCTTATTAACTAAATGCTCCAATCCCCTGATGTTATTAAATAAATCTTTAGTATCCTTTAAATCATTTCTGTCAATTTTATCGACTATAAAATTAGGAAGCCCCGTCGCAATAAGATCGATTAGGGTGATTTTATCCATTAATTTGTTTACCTCCAATAATAGTTTTTCCTTTTTTATTGCATAGTCTAATAACGATCCCTGTCTATATTTAAACAGAAAAGCATACCTAACCGGTGACCATCCTCTGTCTGCATATGTTTCACAAAAGTTTTCATTCCATATTGACCATTCTGAGTCAATTGTATATTTTATTAACATAGAACTGTACCAGTCCTTCCAAAAATAATCTAAGTGTCTCAATTTTCTTTGAATCTTCTTTGATGCCTATACGAATACATTCCGATTCAAAAATAGCCATCCATTGGGATACGTTTGAGGTTTTTGTATTAAATTTCTCTAAAACAAATTTTTCTGCTAAATTTCTGATATTACAGGTGTTTGATGTATCCTTATTCATTTCAGCAAAATTCTCTAGGATTCTTGTCAAACTTTCTTCTGAAATTCCTATCGCAGACGACTGTTGCTGTATTACAGGAGTTATTTTCTCTTCTAACAAATATCCTTTGAACTGCATGTTTCCATCTTCATCAATATATTCATTATTTATTTCTGGTGTCACCGAGATCCAAACCTGTCTTTTATCATGTCTTCGCTGTAATGTTGCTCTAACTTTTTGAAAAACTTGAGATTTAATTACTGTCTCATGTAGCTTTACCGGTTGTAGTTGTTCCGGAATCAAAAAGGTATGATTACTCATATCCGTAATTGAAGTTATACACATGATGTTGGTTTTTGGGTCGTCAATTGGTTTCACCACAAATTCAAATTTCAACTTTTCCATCGTTGGTAAGAACCGTTTAAAAATGTTGTTTTATAATATGTTATTATATGGAATAAAAACCCAAATGGTGTTGTTCTGCGAATAAGAAGTTTTATTGACATTACTATCATCATAAGTCTTATAACAAATACAATTTAAGGATAATTAAATAAACAAATACAATACCTGCGAATAAGAAAAACAACATTTAAAGTCCTTATTCGAGATATCTTGATAATAATTAAATATTTAGTATAATTTACTTCCACATAGGAAAATCTTCATTTCTTATTAAATGACATGACAATTCTCAATTCGAATACATACGCGATAGACAATAAACCATAGATCATATAAGGCAATGAGCATAGCTTACAAGCATAAACACTAAAATTATATTAATGGTTTAATAACACTAAGTACTACACATAAATTAATAACTAATAGTATCAGGCGTTACTTTGCGGAAATCCATTGTTATTAAGTTAGTATTAGTCTACTTTGCAACAATCCGCGTTTAACATGTATGATGGTATATACACGGTGGTATTGTTGCAAAGTAGACTAAGCGCCTCTTTCACAATCGTCAAGTAAAGTCATAAGTAGTTACTTGCTGAATAACGTTAATCGGCAAGTAAAAGTCACAATTAACTTTTATCAGTTTCACAATATAAAATGTAGTTCCGAGTAACAACTTGCCGGTTAGTTGAATGATTTGTCATAATGCGTTCCATCATTCGGTCAGTTTGTGTTTTCCAGATGTCAAACACGTGTCAAATCGGTTAAGTGCCAGTCCGTCCGTCATTACTACAAAGGTTTTGTATAAGTTGGTGTTATTAAAATTCGCAGGTAGTTTTTTAGTTTAGAGTTTTGACCGATATTAAATTAGTAAAACATGGATATAATCAAGAGAGAAAGAAGTGCTAACTTTACTCTGTAACAAAGATATATTTTAATATCAATTGTTTAAAATAATAATAATAATAAGAACTACCGAAAGTACATCCTGAAGGATGGCACTACCGACATTTGTCGAGCTTGTCGCCATCCCGGCGAGTCACTCGGGCATGTGCTGTCGGGATGTTCGGCTCTTGCTAACACTGAGTATCTGCACAGACACAACCAAGCGGCCAAAATCCTTCACCAAGAGCTTGCTCTGAAGTACGGTCTCCTGGATGAGAGAGTGCCGTATTATAGGTACACACCGATGCCAGTACTCGAGCGTGACGGAGTTCGGCTCTATTGGGACCGGTCCATCATCACGGACAGGACGATTCTGGCGAATAAGTCTGATATCGTGCTGATGGATCGGGCACAGGCCAGGGTGTTTTTAGTGGACACAGAGAAAAAACGAAAGTATCTAGATCTGGCTCACGAGGTTTCCAGCATGTGGCATGTGGAGTCCAATAAAACCATCCCAATCGTTATATCTGCGAATGGGCTGAACCCAGTGAGCCTCGCTCACCATATGAGGCGACTGGGGTTCCGCGGCAGTTCGCTCGCAGCCAAGATGCAGAAAGCGGTGCTGCTAGACTCGGCTAAGATAGTCCGTCGGTTTCTCAGCCTGTCGCCCTGACCCCCGGCCGTTTGGTCTCCTCTGCCGGGGCGTAATCCTCCACCCACTACAAGTATTTATTTATGTAGAGTTTATGTAAGTTTATTTATTGGTATATATATTTATGTTTATTATATAATTTTTTTGTATATATTTTGTACGCGGGTGTGAGAGTCGAAAATATAATAATAAATAAAAATAACTAGACAAATTCTTGGTGATTTTCGTGCAAATTTGTCGAAATCGTCTATTTGATTATCTATAAATGAAATAAGTAAAGGTTTAATAATTTTTTGTCAAATAAATATACTTATAAGGTTAGCTGTAAATGTTTTTTACTTCACTGCACGTACCGTTACTCGTTTTACTCGTCAGTTAAACAAACTAATTGGCAGATGATGTTACAAGTAAGTTACTGGCTACTTTACTTGTCAGGTAGCGCTATTCGGCGATTGTGAAATGCGTATGCATAGTTACTCGTCACTTTAATCGGCAATTAGCCTACTCGGGACTTTACTTGATGGTGGTGAAAGAGGCCCTAACTAACTTAAATTAATAACTGTTTGAAAAAGGCATTATTAAAACCTTCCAAAAATAAATTAAAATTTTGAAAATTTCTCTACTTTGAACAGAGCTTTAACGTGGTAGCGGATGCCAAGTAATGCATTTTCAAGCACGAGCTTAGCTCATCAATAGTTATTTGATTGCAACATTGGTTCATTTTGATTGCAATTTTATTTTTGTTTTTCTTTGCCGGTTTTCTGCAACAGTGTAATTTTTGTAATAGTAATTTTGCCAAGGATGAATTTGGTTAATTATTATGAAATAATAAAAGTCACCTAATTCTTTGGACACGAAAATTGTCTTATATTTTTAGATAAAATAAAATATAATCTGGATTTGTTTACTATATGGAACGTATTAAAATTCATTGTCATTTAGGCTTGACCATGTTTTTCAAGAAGAAAATGGCTTACACGTACAAATAAACGTTCGTATTCATACCGTATTATTTACCTATGTGTGTGTGTATGGATTCACTGCGACGGACACGAAGATTTCAAAATAATTTAATTAAAAAATTAGATAATCATTAATTACTAACCCAGCAATAAATATTTTATCTTCCATAGGGTAATTCGGACATCTAAATTACTCTGATACGTTTCATAAACGCTCCTAACGCCAAATTTGATGGAAATAAAAACTTCATTTCTTTCATAACAGATACAAAGAAGAAGATTATCCGGATTTTAGGGCCAAGATCGATTCAACAGGGTGGAAGGCAAACAATCGCCTTTTGTTGCCGTCGCCATTGAAGTTCGGGTAATTAATTATACCGAGCGAGAAGCATTTTGCAGATTCACTTCTATGCCGTTCGGAGGACGACTGATTGCCTTCGCAACCAGGGTCTATACATCTTTATCCAGCCATTCATTACTGAGGATCGGTTCTGTTCTCTCTGCTTACTGCATTACGCTTCTTAAGCCTTTTTTACCTTTTTTATTACGACAAACGAATTACCTTATGAAAAACTTAAAAAACTCAAGTAGTTAACGGACTGTACGAAATTAAGTCTTCAATAGAAGAAATTTTCAATACGGCAGAAGTTTAAACTTTGGCACCTTTGCATTCTCCATATAGGAAGAAACGTGAAAATTGGCGCAGACTTTGACTTTTTATACCGAAAATAAAGGAATAAATCTAAGTTTTTCAATGCAAGGTAGTGCGGAAACGCAATTATTTATTTTTAAACTTTATTGACCGCCACTAGTGATGCCTTTGGTGTTGCTAATTGCTAAGGGCCTTCGCCGATGACGACTTTTTGTAGCGATGCAGTAGCGATGCTGTCGCGCGTCCGCATCGATACAGTGGCGAAGCGGTCGCTAGCTGTGTGCCCTCGCCCACGGGCCCATATTCAGTCGCGATACAAACGCGATACAAACGCGCTTCTGTCGCGATACAAACGCGATTCAGTAACGGCACCATGGTAACTGCGATCGCTACAGTTGCAAGATACCGATGTCGTCCGACACGGTCGCGCGTTGAATCGATACAGTCGCGATGTTGTAGCGCGTTAGTAGCGCGTTGGCATCGCTTCTGTAGCGCGTTGCAAATGCGACTAACAAGCGTTAGTAGCGATGCTGTTGCGTGTTCCTGAAACGCGCGACAGCATCGCTACAAAAAGTCGACGTCGGCGAGGGCCCTAATGTCCATAGGCGACAATAGCCACTTACCATCAGGTGGATCGTCGGCTCGTTTGCCGGCTATTTCCATAAAAAAAAACTAAATCTTTCGGTAGAAATGAGACGTTAGTGCTTAATGTATTATCTAGCTACTAAATAAACTAGCTATGTAATAGGATGATAATTTACATAAATGATATACCTACCTGATGCATGTAAGAAAAAAACATTATAGGTAGGCACTGCACTATATCTCGTTTTTTTTCTCCAACTTTTAGGCTCGGTAGTTCCGTTAATAAAGAGAAGGAAAAAGTTACAAGAACAATTTTCTCACGAAAGTAAAATCGAATTAAGGTTAATAACTTAATAAAAAGAGCCTCGAACGCTGTGTAAATATCACCATTCTGATGAACTAACTTTTTAAAAATGCGTCTGGGGCTTGGCCCCTTTTTGGTATCATAGAGAAAAATATTGTTAACCAATCACACGGTTAAAATCCCGCAAAGCAATACCTTTCTAGCGCGGAAACACAGTAATACTTGAAGAAGAAAATTACGCGGGCGAGAAAATGGCGTGGTAAAAAATTGAGGACAAAAATTGCTTCCGTTGTAGAACAAAAGCTAGCTATAGCCATTCCTCGGCTCGTGATTACTATCTATGCACTCCTTGCAATTTCGCATTTTTCTAGGCCAAGATGTAAGTCTCTCTCCAACATGTATTGTAAACAGCATTGTAAATTGTAAATCGGTAGCATCAGTACGGCCACTTGTCAACATTTTGTAAAACAAATCTGGATTGCAGTTTAAAGACTAAATTTATAATACCAAACCTTAAAATCTTAACCTTCATAATATTTTTACACACACCTCATTTATACTACAACGTATGAAAGAGTCGACTATGGCTTTTGATGTCGAAAGAAAAGACGGAGTAAACATTGGGCCAAGGATTATAACTATTTTTTTAAACATACCAAAAGCACAAAGTTTCCACTACATGGTATGTTTTTTAATTAGGAAACCTACTACATGATAATACATTATTAACATCAAAGGGCTTCCTCGAAAGCTGTAGGTACAGTTCCGGAAAGCGTCCCTGTCCCCCGATCGCCCCACGCAATTGACATGTCTAAACGATGTCCATTAGTGAAGGAATTAAAATTTCGTTAGGCTTTACAGTTTAAATAACAATACAAAACAAAAAAAAAACAAAAAAATAACAATGCCGACCTAGAAAGAAACGATAGACCCGCTTCTTGAAGGACCCCATATCATAGCTTAGACTCTTAGAGAGAACACCAATGCAGGAAGTTCGTTTTACAGTTTACAAGTGCGAGGTAGGAAATGACGTGAGAACCGAACCGTGAACGAACGTCAGGTATCCAGGTGGTGTTAGTGGAACCTGGTACACCGTGATGTGCGGTGAGAGGTGACGAAAGTCAGCCACTGGTATTTAAATCAAACAGTTCTTCAGAACATTCTCCATTGTACAGACTGTAGATTCTCTAATTATTATGTATATATATCCAAATAATACTTACCTAATACAAAGATAGAAATCATGGGTCGAGAAATGGATGGAGCGGGCTTTTGTTCTACGACGGGAGCAATTTCTTTCCTCGATGCTTTAAACTCCCCACTTTCCGAGCGCATTTGTTTTTCTCTTCGCCAATTTCTTTGTTTCTATGCTCGGTATATTGTTTCGCGGTAGCAACCTGCTATATTTTACGCTACGCTTTCAGTTATTTCATTACAATCTAATCTGTGTTCGATTCTTTAGCAACTTGCTAGAACGCGAAATAATAAGCATGTTGTTGACATCATTCTTTGGGATGAAAAGCACGATACTGTAAGTTTAATTCACAAACATCCAAACATCTAAACCTAATATTAGGACCTGGATCTAATTCTAAATTCTCGCGGATGAAGTCACGGGTAGAAGCTAGTTTTGTAATAAAATAGTAGCGGTTTTAAGGATCAATCCTTCTATGGTGTAGTTGTTCAGTATAACTTTTAACAACATTCTTAATTACTGGGCTTGCTTTTTTCTTTTTAGTTTTTTTACACAGTCGGGTTTTTGTTTTTTTAGTTATTATTAGAGAACAAACACAGCGAGAGACAACAGCTATTGAAATAATAAACATTCATGCACATACTCACATAAAAGATTCACAAATCACAAATGACATGGACTTACCCCATTGAGCTCAACGCTCCATCAACCAATATCGGAAAAAAATCCAAAATGGAAAGACCATAGCATAATTCAAAACAATGTAAGTATACTGAAAAAACAATGAATTCAAAAGAATGCTTATCTGGAAGCTCAAATAAAGTAACTGACGAAGAGAAAAATTACGAGGGCGAAGAGAGTGGCGGTTTAAAAAATTGGAGAAAGGAATTGCCATCGCCATTGAAAACAAAAGCCAATTCCATCCATCTGTAGGTATGTGGCTTTATCGGCATTCTCTCTCCCGCAGCGCCACCTTACGTATGGATAATTCATGTCATTTACTTTTTCATTAACTACTATAATCCCGGCGTGTTCCACTACGCTAAAAAATATTCTGATGAGAATGACAGATCAGTGCTTTTGTGTTGACGTTGACGTTGATGCGCTATATTTACATAATATCTTCAAATTGTTGTATGGGACTATTATATCTTTTTATGGTATGGGAAAAGTGGAAAATTGACTTTATCAATGGACTGAATATGCCTAATGCATTGTTATAGTGGTCTCAAACCATCTTTGGATTAGTGCCTTACAAATAGAACCATTTTGAGGCATATCGGTTGGATGGTTTCAGAGTCTATAAAGGACATCCGTACAAACATTTTTTGTATTTTTTATATATATATATTTCAAATCCAGACTGAGAACTCATATTGCTGAGCATTTGATAGTAGTTTATCACAATTTTTCAAGATTTTAATTTCAGTGAAGTCGTACAAAACTGTTATAATAAAATCATATTTCAGCTAAATGTTAATTAAATATTTTGTGAAACAGAAACAACTTCCAAATATAGGTACATAATATATCTATATCTAGAGATTGTTTCAATCCGGGGATTGTTGCAAAGTAGACTAATACTAACCTAATAACAACATATTTCCACAAAGTAACGCCTGATACTATTAACTACATTATACCTACTTTAATGAATTAAACATTCTTTATCAAATGACCTGTTGAAGTTCAAAAAATCTTTTCATTTTTAAAAAGTAAAATATCTAACCAGGGTTCAAACAAAAACAGTTTCTAAATAGAATGAAAACCTTATGGCAGGCGCGAAGCGTCCGCGATAACGCCTCACAAAAAGGGAAACGGTAAAAAACAAATTCAAAAGGAAAAGTAAGTAAATTATGAAAGTGCGCTTGGCATCTTTTGTCTATGGTAGGCTACTGTCGCTTACAGATAAAATAACTGTTTACGAAATGCTACGTCATTATTAAATTATTTGATACTTATTGAGTCTTTTAGGGCACACTTTCACAATCTCCAAGTAGAGTCCTGAATAAGCTATTCGCCGGTTAAAGTGGCGTTAAAGTGTCATTTTACATACACGAAATGTCAACTTAACCAACGAATAGCTTACTTCGGACTTACTTGAAGATTGTGAAACAAGCCCTCAGGTTACTTATTTTATAACCTGGATATTTGGTAAAGAAATAGAGTAACTACATCTGAAAAAGGTACTGTAGTGCCAAAATTCAACTCTGATAGACTTTTGTCATCAATCAACATTATCGGTGCTCTCGTACTAAACAAACCCAAATAGTCGCAAATATCGAATAAGCCAATAGATTAAGATTGACGATGTTGCATCTTCATTCATTTCAGCAAATTAGTATGACGTCACGGTATTGCAGTGACGCGGTGCTCATCTCACCGTGGTTTTCATTAGTGATTCTGCGCTTTCCATTTGCAATTTGTATTCAGCAAATTAATAATGTCATGTCATGTTTTTGTTCTGACGCGGGTCTTATGAGACTCGGTATGTTATTAGAACATAGAAAAAAAACGAGTTTAAATATTTATAAGTTTGTCTTTACTTGCTCAAGATGGTATATCGATTATTGCACGCGCGTTTAGACCACTAACACCACGGTGCGTAAACACTGTATCGTAATGAACTATTAGGTATGTATTATGCTTGAATACAACCCCACCTGATGGTAAGTAGAGACAAAATGGTAAATTAATCTAACTATTATGTACCTATATCACATTTATTGGTCATATATTTCAATCTTGACTTTAGGCCCACGATGAGCTCTGTAAGTGGATTAAGCCCAAATTCGTCTGCAAATGATGCATTCCATTGTACTTTACTTTTATATTCCACACATAAATAAATCGCATAATTATAATATTACTTTACCCTATCAATTACATCCAAATTTAACCTTTTTAAACTCATTCTCCGTATCAAAACTTAAAATGAAAACTCACGCGTTTGTGCTTAAAAAATTTCTCTTGATTAAATATTAACAGATTTAATCTCATCCATTTCCAGTAAGTACACATCCTTTGAACGGAGCAATAACAAAGTTGTAGACAAACGTTCATTTCTATTCAGCGAATTAATAGCACGGCTCATGATTTCGGAAGGACGCATCTCGCGGGTTGTCGGTTCGCCTGCTCAGCGGTTTTCATTAGGGCCTCAATTTACATGTTATTTATTGCTTTCTTGTTTTGTACGTCAAAGAACATGGCTTATGACTACTTGTTACTAGGAAATTTGTAGTCAACTACGCTCTGTGTTGTCTTTGGAATAATGTTGAAAATGTAAGCATTATCTAGGGTATTATTATACCTGTATAAATAACGTATTTAACTATGTTTCTATATTTACATTGTGGATATTCACCACCTATTTTTTCGTCTGTAGGTATTCTTGATTGATATTTACTATTACAAGGTATTTAGTAAACTGTTAAAAAATGCAGAATTCAAACGGCAATTCTAAATAAATTAGAATTACTATGGAAACAGAAAGAAAAATCAACATCTGCTACAGAAATTAATCTGAAACGAAACTCGTAGACGTAACTTTAAAGTTGCATAACTCATTTAAGTTTAGAGAATAGAGACTGCATTAAGACGCCGTTATCAAATGGTGACACAGTTCAACGTTTAAAGAAAAAATTATATTTGCCTAGTCATTAAAATGAATTGTGGTTATCTATAGTTCGAATGGCACTTTTACAAGTTTATATATATTAAGGTGCAGTATACTTTCCGTTGGCAATCCTTAAAATAAATTAATCAAACATTTTATTTTAAAGACTTGTTTGTTTTGACTTTTGATATTTCGACGTGAAACGTCTTTAAAATCACACCGAAACATACAAGTAGGAAAGTAGACCGTCGAAAAGGTCTATCTATATCGTCGTTGAATCTATTTAGCTCATGAAGTTAGTGGAAGCTCTGAGCGTGTGTGCTTATTTTTTTTACACAAATAAGTCAATGCTTCACCACATTCCCACCTAATGGTAAGTGGAGATGTGGTTCAATGTGGTGAGCACATTAACTTAGTAAAAGCCTATCCACTCTGTTTTTTATGTATTAATTAAACAACTATACATTTGTGCTAAACTAACGCCGGCCTTAACCTGTAAAGTTCAAGCGGACATTAGCCAATCCAAAAAGCGCACCTATAACTCGTTCTCGTACCTACATAAAAATTGCGCCCGAACAAATTGGTTTTCGTTGTTAGTTGAAAGTTATAAAAATGACAAGTTTTAAAACTGTATTTTCTTTTTTTGGAAATTATTCTACTCCCAACTCGTAAATCCCTTCATACATATCACGGGGCTAATTCTTGACCAATAGACAGTAACATGCGAAAAAATATGATTTGAATGAAACACCTAATCTTCACTGAGGGTTTCTTGATTTGATTAGTCTTTTGTCGCAATGTAAACGAAGAACAGATAATTATAATTTTTATAGATTACCCTAATTAGACTTTCACATTATATTGCTAATACCTAGTTAAATAAATTATGTATTTTTATGTGAATATTCCTCAAACGTGTAGATAATTCATCTGACGATAAATGGTCACTATCGCCCACCGATATAAATACCTAACACCGATGCCTAGCCGGGATTGAGGAGAGATGAAAGAAAGTGTTCATCTTATTTATGACGAGCACCATTCCGAAATCTACTATTATAACAAAAGTACTCTCGTGATATTCTATCCGTCGAGAATTGCCCCCCAATCTGACAAGCCACGCGACATCCAATCAATTTGTCCACGCGAACAGTTTGATGCCCCTTGTTTTTCCATGTCCAGTTTTTAAAACGTAAATCATATTTTTATTGCTGCACTAATATAATAAAATATACTCTTTAGGTATTTAGTGTAACGATTAAACATTCTCCTCAACAAACAATGTCTTTTACGCAGCATTATGTTCCACTAATGTTTTATGATATGTAAAAGAACTACCTAGCAACAGTCTGGCTGATCACTTTTTCAGCAATCAACATGAGGTGCATAATGAGGACGCTTTGAGACTCTTCAGAGCCTACGCACGCCCAAAGGGTGCGTTCCGGGTGTTCTAAAATCCAGTTCCCCTCGTGGGATTAAACGTCCTTTAACTGCCTACAAAGACAGCCACTGGGTTATAATATTAGGACAATCACTTCAATCCGCTTCTTATTCTTGAATAAAATACTTATAAATTCACCATTATTTATACCGACTCTACCATTAGATTCCCTAGTTATGTGCTGACTTTAGATATAAAAATATCAGATAAGTTTGTTATAATTAACTGCAAAGTCTGCACAAATAAAACTTATAACGTGCAGTAGTATTCACATTAAATAAGTAAATCAGGAAGGCTGGTCCAAAAGTCTAAACATGACATTAATAAAACCGGCTCAGCAGAGCGCATTAAGAATGCAGAAGCCAGCGGAAGGTGCCAAATGTTCGCACTCGCCCGGTATTGTATTTTACATTTTATACCATTCTTTACCTCACACTTTTAAGTAAATGAATGTTTAAAAATAATTTAACCCACTGGAATTTCGGCCAGACTTGTTAAATACTTTTTAGAGGGATGTGTTTGGACTTTCAACATAAGTATTCTTCACTGCATCGCCAAGGTATTATTGAGTAGGTACGTAGTACGCAGGTCCCTGGGCTACGTTGACCATTAGTTTAACGCTATGTTAAGTGAGGCCATACACGATCAAGTGTACTTGATGAAGCGTCAAGCGGACTTGACGGGGCATCCAGTATACTTGATCGTGTATGGCCACGGTATAGCTATCTGCCATTATACATACCTATTTGGCTCATACACACTGGATGGCGCGTCAAGTCAAACTGCCAATTTGACAAGTCAAACTGCAGACTTGACAAGTATACTTGATCGTGTAAAGCCTCCATAAATCAGAGCTTTTATGGAAACTAACGTAACCTCTGCTGTTTTTCTACCTCCACTATCTGATCTGTCAGATATTCGAAATAAAAATCTATCTGAAACCGTAAACGAAACGCATAAAAAAGTTCAAAAAAAATCTGATCTATGTTAATTATTTACACATGAATACACGGTTACTAACATACGAGTACAGAAAAAGTCATTTCTGCATTATAATTACACGTATAGTATGCAGAATGCATTACAATAATCACAAAACCCGCATAATATCTGAATGGACAGCCTCGAATGCCAGATCCAGCAATAGAAAAAATGTGTAGATCGCTTCCCTATTTCTCTTCCCTCTGATCGTTTATTTATTTATTCAATAACACCGATTTGCGTTTCATTTCTGTCGTTTATTCCCAATGCAGGAAATATCTCCGGTTTTACGGGAATTTGCTCACACCCCGCGCTGCCGCAACTTATTGTAACAGGGATCAGTAGGTAAATATACGAATGCTTACATTAGTTTATGAAACTGTATGAATAATATGAATATCTACTTACAACAAAATTTACTAGGAAGGGAAACATATGTACGAGTACATTGCCTTTCACAATTAATCTAGAGTGTAGGCCTTAAGTTGTCTGTCACATAAGGTGGGCCGCTGTCGAGAATCGAATTCAAATACTTTATTTGATTGACTATCAATAAATAATTCAATCAATTTTTAATTCAATAAGCCAAGACGGAACTAAAGTCCCTTTAATCCCACTTTTTACTCGTACTCGTATGCATGTTTACAAAGTGCTTTTAAAAATGGTAACGGGACAATTATTAGGTGGCTGTATTACCCATGTATATAGGTTTTGCCAGGACAGCTCCATAGCTTGAATTATGATAATTATTGGTAATTTTCAAATGTTTTTGTAGTACCTAAAATGTTTATATCAGATTTTAATGTATAAAATCTTTAGTCGGTAGTAAGGGCGTAACCCTGCTAAGCGAGAGGTACCGCTAACATTTACTTTAAAATAAATGGTAGACAAACGGGCAGAGAAGCCACCTAATAGTAAGTGTTCATCGTCGACCAGGGAGAGAGCAGAGAGGAGAAGAGGTAGCCAGCCTGGTGCTGGCTTCATTGATAGCTAATAGTACCAGATAATACTATCTGCTTCTGGGTCTACGATACTACCACAAAAATACGCTAACCTAACCTAACCTTTTAAAAAAAAACCTAACCTAACCTAACCTAACCTAAGTAATCTGTGGTTAACGGTATTGGGTCACATCCTTATATTAAGTTAGAACTACATTTACTTAAGATCTGTTTTGTTACTGTTTGTTAACTTAAATAAATGAAAAAAAAAACCTAACCTAACCTAAAAAATAAGAGTGGTTAAAGTAAAAACCGTACCACACACGATTAGGTTCTAGATTAGAATAGTACTGAGCTAAACACTCCAAGGAAGGGATCGGGTGCCATTTGAGCCCAATGCTTAGCAAAACTCGTCACAAGAAGAAATTTTTGTTTTTAGTGCGATACAATAAATCGTCTTGTATTAAGTATAACAAAACCACTGTATAGAATAACCTTTAGATCTGTAGGCTAGGCAGAAGGCCGTCTATTAAAACGGCTGAACAATCGTTTGGTTCATCGCATTGTTATAAACACAATGTAGACGTGATTTCAACGCGCAGCAAAGCTATAAACACGATTTAATACACATAGTGCAGATATTGTCGGCAAATTGTACGTTTCATTCATCATTTTATTGTAAAATCTGGATGAAAATCTGTTTAGATGCCATAAATATGTACGCTGAATAAAAGCTATGGATAAATTGGTTTTTATTACTAACATATTATATTTTTATTTCAACTACTTTTCTCAGTGTGTTTAACGATATTGTTACTGTTTTATTTCACCGAGTTCATATTCACACAACGCATTTCACGCAGCAGTTTATAATTAAAAATTTAGTTCGATTGTTCATTAATTAACAAGTAGATTAAGTATCTACTATACGTATACCAAAAAACGTTTTATAAAGTGATGTCCGCAGCAATGCAAATGGCACAACATGAAATAACCAGTTAATGTTTACTATTCAAATTAATGTATTCGAAAACAAATAGAATCGACTCTATTATGCGAGTGACTTCGAATGGTAGATATTTCGCATTTTAATGTGTCCCAAGGGAGCCAGCTAAAGTTTGGAAAGCTGTATCGTTTACGACCGAGCTCAGAACTCCGACCATCAGTTATTTACGTTTGCACAGTAACTTTAGCATTACCGTTATTCATATAATGAAAGATAGTTTGTGAAGTTAAGTCGCGGAAGTGATTGTCAAGAATATTTGGTAATTAATAACTAATAACTACATTTACGTAAACGATGATACAAGATACGCGATTCCTTACCGAATATCCGAGATGAACCTTCTTCGTGACTGGGAATGTATCTGGGTTTCATCATGAAAACATTTCACAGATGGATTAATATGCAGATTGGCAGCTGGTCAAAAACTTGTAAGAGTCTCTGAGATAACCTAGTTGTATAGAGCCCAATGATTCTTAAAGAAAGCTGCCAATTCCGTAGTTACTGACCACTTACTTAAGCTTACCCGCTCGTCATAGTTACTAAACACAGAATTTTAATATATTTAATACACAGTAAGTATTTGATTTTTTTCACATTTCAATCAAATACCGTCTGTTCATGAAAAATCAATCCGTTCTCTTCACTTTTTTAATACATATTTATTGCAGCTACGGCGTAGCGCCGCCGTATAAACACTCATTACAATGAAATAATGTTTTCTTTTCGTTTATATCGTAACACCCATTAATTACGTATTTTTGTTAGGAGTAGTAGTAGTATATTTCAGAAGTTTTATTACCACAAATCTAATGGAATATAGCCAATAACATATTTTATTCGAAGACGTGTTCTTACCACGAGGCATTCAAAATAATCAATGCCTCATTATAACCCTCTAGGATCATAACGTCTGTTTAACAAAAGCCGCCATTAACCGCATTAACCGCATTATTATACTTGAAATGAGTCTTCCAAATGCTCAATATATAAAGTTGAAATTTGAAATTCCATTAGGAATCTAAATCCCAAATCGGCTTAAGTGGGGCGTGAGGATAGCACGGCGCGGCGCGGGCGGAATGCTGAGACAGGTGCGGGCGATGATAGCGCGACCCCAAACTTAATCACAAACACACCGTCACACCGTCAAACGATTAGCGCATACAGTGAAAATATAAAGGTTTCAACAGATATAATCTATTAAAAACTGTATAAGAAATTTTAAAATTTATTCATCTTTTTCCCCAAATTTTCAACACATCAATGAAAAGCAGCATGATCCGAAGTACAAAGTTACAAACATTTGTCTGGCCGAGAATTAAATTCGGGGCCCCTCGCTTTATAAGCAGGGGTCACTGTAAACTCGTCCTATAAAATCCCATCATAATTTGTATGCATGATAATTATGTGAAAAAAAAGTAAAAAAGTGTATGCTACGAATATCTGGTAAAGGTGCACCCGGGACCTCACGCTTTACTAGTAGGTTTAATACTTGGCTACGGTGTCGTCCCATGGAATCACATAGATGCCATAGACTCTTTACAGCATGATCCGTGATAAAAAAGTAAAAAGTGTATGCTACGACGTCTGGTAAATCTGCAGCGTACATTGAGGGGGGATGGGTACAGCAGGTGCAAGTCGTTGATAACACCATATTTGCTCAACGTAAATCACTCTGCATCTTCACTTGTGTTTACTTTCAATACAAAGTTGCCTTAAGCATCTGCTTTGCGCTTATGTGTACTTCTGGTTCCAGAGCAAGACATTTGAGAATAAATTTTCAATACTAACACCATGAATAGTTAATTTCAAGGGCCCTATTTCTTATCTAATATTATAAGTAAACACGAAAGTTCAATGAAGATAAACTCAACAACTACTGGATAGATTTCAAAAATTGTTTCACCAATAGGAAGTTCCGTGTCTGAGTAACATGGACTTTATTTTATTTTTAACCGATTTCAAAAAAAGGAGGAGGTTCTCAATTCGACTGTATTTTTTTATTTTTTATGTTTGTTACCTCAGAACTTTAAACTGGGCGAACCGATTTTGATGATTCTTTATTTAATCGAAAGCTGGAGCCTGTCATGTGGTCCCACATAAATTTTATTGAGATCTGACAATGGCATCCATGAGAAAACCATATAAGTCATAAATTTGTATTAAGTATGTGCGCGACAAATGGACGAATAACTCAATATCGCGCCAACCGATTTCGATGAATCTTTTTTTAATCGAAAGCAGGTGCTTGTCATGTGGTAAGGATGGCCTTCATAGATTTTGAAATTATAAATTAGATATGCCCCAAAATGATTTCATTTGAAAGGCAATGATGCAAAGATAATTTGAGACCACTAAAACAATGCATTAGGTACATTTTCGATTTTTGACTTTTTTCATACATTTTTTTGGGTAGTAGTACACGCCGGGTATCCACTAGCACGGCCACTAGTAATTTATAAAAACATGGCTCATTAGTTCAGTTTTATGTAGTCTAGTTAGTAGCAACCCTGCCTGCGAAGCGAGGGGTCCCGGGTTCGATTCCCGGCCGGGACAGATATTTATGTGACTTAAATTGATATTTCTATAGACGTTCACTTATTCATAAGTCATTTAAATAACATACTGGATTATATCGGCAATTAATTGCAAAGTTGTTACCATGTAATAAACATTTTACTATAAATAGAGCTTATTTAAAGTACTTGAAGTATGTACCTAATAGGGGTCACAAAATGCTGAACTAACAACCAACAACTTTGTGTTCGATATACATATTCGCTTGTGTTTCCCTTTAAGTCTAAGATAACATTACGTAAAACTGAACCCATACTGAATCGAGGGAATCCGGCTTAACTTCAAGGTAAATTGACGTTCGGAGATGCAGCCAGTAGCATTGAGATGAAAAGCGGCTTACCTGCACCTTGTGGCGTGGCATTGTAAAAGGAAAGTGTAAAAGCGATATTTTCCCAGTATAAAATCACTAAGATGCAATAACACTTGCTAAGACTCGTGGTGACTTCGATTAAGGATTAGAATTACTTTGTAAAGAAAACATATAATGTTAACTATTATAAAAATAACTTTATTTAACAAGAATACTTGGATGCTTGGATTTTTAAATCATCCATTAATTATTTAGGGTGCTGAACTGCTGAAGCCGTACAATCTACTTCAAATACTTCAATGGGTGAAGCAGACACTTTCAACCGTTAATTAGCCGTACGCTGGGGACGAGTATTTTGTAATTCAGGAAAAAAAAGTTGAAAAGACAATAGATTGTACAATAGATTATAATCAAGTGTAGTTGATTAGGTGACCGCTTGTGGCAAACAATTCTTGAGCCTTTCCGTGCTTGAAGGCACGTAAATCCATCGTTCCCGATTGATATTTATTTAAACTTTATTGACCACAAAATCACGGTACAATTAACGAGCTTAATCCTTAAAGGCATTGTCTACCAGCTAACCATTAGACCAAATAGATAATTATAATCGATACACAGACATATACAGATGTAATATGATATCGTAGGAGAATAGTCGTTAAGTCATGTCAGAGGCATTCGGGCTGCATGAAAAACTTCCGGCACTTGGGTTGGCCACTGACCCCTCCAAGCCTAAATGGAGCAGCATAGTGTAGTATGTTTTTGGACTTCTTTAGAGGATAGCCATGCTCAGTATTGAGCCGTTAATGGGTTAAAGCCAAATCAATAACCGCCTGTAGACTTCAATTTGCTCAGGTGGCTCTTGTCCGTTTGTAGAATCCGTTAATATTACTGCAAATGAACGACGTGATCTGAATAGTAACAAGTCTGAAACATTGCACTGGTAACCTTCTTTTTTGATATTGTATTGTAGGTATGTGAATCGTACATGCTGGCATCGATAAAAAGAGTGGTATTCGCAATGACGTACATAATACAAAAAATTAAGCTCAATCAATATCGGTAATGGAACATAAATTATTCAGAACATGAAAGAAAGAAAATCATTCGTAAAATTTTAAAACCCTTCGCGTGCACAAATAATCTTTCGAAATCCGTATCCCAAATATTTTTTTCCTTTCCGTGAAATGCTATTAAGGAAAAGTTTTTCAGAAAGAAAGTCATTAGTAATTCAGAAATTAGGAAACCTTGTCGAATCAATCTAGAATGCAAAAAAGTCTAGAAGTTATCTTTACAATACTTAGTGCAAAGCAACATCATATAAATTAAGGGTTTTACTTCAAAATGACTAGTAGGTATTTACTACTGTATTCAACTATGACTATCTTCCAGAGAAAATCACCGCCACTTTTTATCACTATTAAAGCTGCACTGCACAAAATATACGAAGACTGAATCATAGTTTCAATTGTTTGCAAAAAAGCGAACCCAATAAATTGTCTGCACGGAGAAAAATCTATTTTCTTTCTTTATATCTAGAAAATACTTGGAACCCGTTTCTCCTAACAAGGTTAAATAACAGTTGGCAAAAGCAAATGGGACAATTTAACCAAATAGGTTACGTGCTGTCATTGCTAAGGACATTGGAGTCACAATAATTGTCGACGGCGTGCCCCGACGCGTCAGCAAGCCTGGGAAAGCGTCAATTACGTAACGAATAGGCTATTTTACGTCTTGGAAAAGCTAACATAAATGGATGCCAGTGTGTACATAATTTAACATTAACAACATGAACTTTAGGGCTTATTTCTACTACACTGGAAGTGTCGAATGCGAATCGCATGAGATCGGCTAAAGTTTAGCCGCTAACTGTTGCTTATCTCGTGTTCAAGCTTTATGGGTGTCCGAATATTATTAGTTATTTATATAAAACTATTACTGGTATTATTATCTTCCTTTCTTGGTCTACAACGCATAGGTGCCTAAGGTATTTTTATGTCCATGGGAGACGGTAGTCACTTACCATCAGAAGAATCGTTAGCTTGTTTGTCAGTAAAATCATATATTTAAAAATGGCCATAATAAAATTGTATAAAACAAAAATCTTGGAGACTTCGACAAAGTGCACTAAATGCAAGGAATACAAAACCAGCCTCTGCTGTTATTTTTAGCGTTTGTTCCGTATGGTTCAAAAGTTAAATAAACAGCAGCATATCGTTGCAGAGCTTACCGCTATAACAAAGTGACCAACTCAATGCAAATTCACTCTATAGACACGTCACTTGATACAGAAAATCGAGGTGTTCTAAAGAAGCTCGCCCGAGGCTCGTCGGATTACGAGCGTTGAATGAAAACGGCCTGCTAATGAGCACCGCGAGTTAATTGCCACCGGGATGCGTCGCTCCCTCTCACTATTCAGTTAAGAGCCTTAAATGCTGATAAGAGGACAATAGAAGTCGAGAAAGTTTGGAGTCGATGAAAGAAAGACACGAACAATGCTGTGGAGAGCAAAAGTTTTCTGTGTGAGATTAATAACATGATAAAGAGACGTGTCATTCTTCATTTTGAATGACAAGAGCACAATCAAACAATATTACAGCTACGTTGACGTGAGGGGACGCAAACTTAATGAATGCATGCATTTTCTTATATTATTATCCTTATTCTTTATCTTTACGATTATAGTTTGTTTTTATTTAGATTTTAGTTAATATAATAACGTATAGTAGGTATAAGGTGGGTGGATCACGGAAGGTCATGCTCCTTGTAAGGCCAATCATTAATTATAAGTCGTAGTTATTGCCATCCGATGACAAATTCTAAACCACAGAAGAAATAATAGTACCTACTTATGTAAAACGTAAGTTTTCAAGTAAATAGACAATTAATTTAATGAATAAAAACTAAATCTGTAATAAAAAAATATTGTTTATGTTACATACTAAAACAAAGTGTTACTTATAATGTTTGTTCCATTTATCCAGTAAATAAAGAAATAATAACTGTTTATTTGTTAGAGTGGCCTTTCATGCCACCTTAACATAATGTTATTAACCAAATTCGCTGCCTATAGCTAATTTCTTACAAAAAAATATACCTACCTAATGTCCAGCAGAACTGTTTGCGTAAGAAATTGGCATTGATATAGCAATGTTTAGCAAATAAGGTCTGAGGCCGGCGGCACCCTGTGTGTGACAGGAAATCTAATAGCCCTTGAACGAGCCACGTAAAAATTCTCGACGTATTCCTGCTGTCCTTTTTAGGGTTTCTTACTGAGATGAGGCTACGGCTACGGCGCTTCTGCGGTCATTCGGAGCCGTTAGGGAGATGGGATTTAGATTAAAATGTCTACTAGGAAGACATTTAAAATACCACACTATTATTGCGTAACTGCGTAATGACCATTTATTTTTACTGTATTTTAAATCGAATGAATATCAGTTATGAAGAAGGCATTGTCTGTTTCAAAGTCTGATTAGCTGAAAATATAGCCATTAAAAAATTAATAAACTTCAGAAACCCTTAAAAGTTAAAAGTATGAAATAATTAATTAGGGTTATTTTTTTTAAATAAATAAAATAATGTTTCATTGTTATAATTGTGAAAACGCGTTCCGGGTATGTTAATTAAATTAATATTTACCCCTAAACCTACTGCGGGGGTATGAGTGTGTGCGTTTGTATGTCTAAGATATCAAATGTGACCCTATATCAACAGGATTAAACGGTCAAATTTTAACAATAAAGTGGTAGTCGCTAGTGTAAAGTAATATTATGCATTTGATTGATATTACTATAAATCGAAACGTATCTATTATATCTTCAGCCACCTACTTTAATTCATCCTAATTATAGTTTTACGTAGGTACTACGTAAAAGTACATGCGAAATTATCAAATTTTGCTAAGTGTTATGGCACCTTTTATAAAGGAAGGTAACTATTTAAGTGCTTTCACCTAGAGTAGATTGATTAAAAAATAAAAGAGCTTACATGACTTGGCGGTTGGACGTTCATTAATCATTTTCATAAAAACGCCTCAAGCCTCTATTTTATATGGATTTATTTTATAGATATAGAAATTAGGAGTCAAGATTTATTGTTCATGAGTTTACCGAGATAAAATAGTAAAACTTATGGGATTTAGATAAAGCTGCTAGTAGTGCTGATTAGGGTGAAATGTCCTAATATTTTGTAGCACCTGTGCAGGCAGTCATCAGATACATTCTAATAATAAGTATAGGATATCATCTAAATTTCATCATCGAAGAGCAGATTTAGGGGACATCCATTAAATACGTGAGGCGTTTTTAGCGATTTTCAGACCTTCTCCCCCTCCTTGGTGAGATGTCGCGAGATTTGGGTCAACCCTCTCCCCCTTCGCCCTAATCTCACGTATAGTGTGCACAGGCCCCTCTTTCCCACTGGGCACACTGGGCACGTGCCCAGGGCCCCGTGATCGAGGGGGCCCCCTAGTTCCTACCAGGTCACTAAACGATAACCGATATTTATTACCGAAAAACTTTTTTAATTCGGATAAAACTAACCTAAATTAGTGACTACAATACCAATTTGCTTATTAACTTTTGCATGCGTGAAGCTACTCTATTCTCGCCCAAAAATGAATCTTTTCGATTCCAGCATGCTTAGATAAATCAATAAAAATAAATCTAGAAGCTTGCATTATCTACTTTCTTTGTTCATTCTAACGTAATTATCTGAATTTTACCAAGAAAAGATCTAGCTCAAAAAGTGAGACCACCAAGCATCAGCTTTCGATATAAAAAAATAATCATCAAAATCGGTTCATCCAGTCGAAAATTCTGAGGTTACAAAATACATATAGGTCTATGGTTACAAACATAAAAATTACAGTCCGAATTGAATAACTCCTTTTTTGAAGTCGGTTGAAAATAGTGTTCTGTCAAAGTCATAGGGCCCCATTATCCTAATATGCCCAGGGCCTCCAATAGGTTAAAGACGGCCTTGAGTGTGCACACTCGATAGACTTTGGGTGAAAAAAATCTAAATGTGATTTTTCAATTTGTTTTAATTTTGTGCACTTTGTTTTAGATGTGCAAGGTCCAATCAGTAGTATTTTAAATTTTAGAAAAGGAACCTAATTCCTCGCAATTAAAAAAATACGTCTACCTGTTAAGGAGGAAAGGTACCTATCAATCAAGTCGAAATCAAATTTCAAAGTCAACGTAATCAAAAAAAATAAATGGCTGCTTAGGCAGTAGGCACTCCCATCCCGTAATTAAAAATATATTACAGAATTTTGGAAAATTAATGCTCTAAAAGTGTAAAGTTATAAGTCGCGGGTAACACCTACATAATCTGCATTAGGTATAGTATTCAGAAATTAAAATAATCATACGTTGCTCTATCTATCTCTCTGGCTAGGGCTTGCTTCAATCTGTAACAACAAGGGAAATTAATGCTGTGCTTAGGTACTCGTACATGTTTAACTAATTACACTATTTATTCAAAGCTTAATTATGCGCATACTGCTTCTAAGACGAACGTAGCTTTACCCGACAGTATAAATAATTAGGTACGTTTTTTTAGAATGGATAGTCACTGTTGGCCCTATTGGCCTTTACAGCTTCACGCGGACAGGTGGGCGAGCCTGGAGAGGCTCAGCCGAGAAGACATATTTGCGAGGTGGGTGTGATACCTCCACACCTTCAGAAGTAGGAGCATGCGACGTCCTCAGGGCACCCCCTATGGGGTACAGATTTTGGCTCAGGGCTTCGCCTGTTGGAGGACATCGGGGCAGGATGACCGCTCAGGTGGGAATGCCTTGTGGCGGCCGTATAGAAAACGGGACCTCGTCGACGGCGATAATAATATTATGTATTATGACGATTTTTTAAACATTTAGGTACATAAATTATGTAGATAAAATATGGAATTCCCTCAATTCCTTCATCAGAAATTTGGAACTCAATTTTAATTAGGTAATATGGGAACACTCTGGAGGTAAATACATAATAGTTACCTATACCCTATCAAATAAAAATTGCTGATGATTGACGAAGTTTTCTGACAAATATTAAAAACAAAACTATTAAAAATCTACCAGCTTCTGTAACAATAATAGCCTGCGCTCGCTTCACCTCAGATACGTCTTAAATTCCTAATACCCCTCCCTAATACCCGATTATCGAGTTAAAAGTAAAACCAACAACCAAACTCTTCAGTTTTTAATTTTTAAAGATTCATCGAGTACCTACTACCAAAATTGATTTAAGCGCCATCTAAGCTGATAGGCACAGACTACTTACTTGCTGTAACCAAGATAGAGCGAAATAAAGATACTCGGATCTTTTAATTTACTTAGTACCTACCACACTAGATGGCCTTACTGTTGCTAACAATACGATATGCTGCACGGTTTACTATTGATTCATTAAAGCAATACTTTTAAAGGTATTTTTTATTCAATATTTTTATAAAACATATAGGGAAGGAAGGATACGCACTGGACATAGTGGACATGACCTTTTTTCCAGATCCATGGAGTATTGTCTACTGTCTACTCTATCTTCCATGCATGAAACACAATTTATAGTCCGTTCAAAGTTATTTTACCTCTGGCTATTAAGTTGGCTAACCTTAGCTCTGTGTTGTCATGTTTGGTTTGTACGATTCCCTTACATGAAATATTTCATGTTAAAGTGGATGTCAACTTTTAATTCAGCTAATAGCTTTCCTAAAGTTGGAATCTCTTTTCTGACTGTGTACATTTCATTTATTTTATTTCTGATTGCACACAGACCAAAATCTTCTAACTTTATCTCCTTTTGTTGATTTCGTTTTTTCGAGGTGAAAATATTTTTTGGGATGTAGAAGCAGCAACTTTGCCTTGTAATGGTGCGGTGCTGACAGTTTTTTCAGATATACCTGAAATAAGAACTATCCGTGGACACTGTTATATTATAAGTAAAACAAAAGAAATGCTTAACTAAATTTAATAAAAAATCAGTTCGTTTAAAAATGGTCAACATGTTTTTGTATCGATACAAAATTCAATTCAATTCTATGGTCAACTGAATTTTGTGTCGATACAAAACCATGACGAGCAATTTTTTAATAAACCGTAACCGTACACATCATTTTAGTTGGACACTACTACGAGGAAAAAATAATAACAGGTAACACTATTTTTCCTACCTGTCATGGCCGCTACCCGTCAACGAACATACTTAAATAGGGTTTGAGGGTCATTTTCAGCTTTTTCCTATATACAAAAATTACGCACTGATAGAACATTTTTTCTACCACTACTTTGTATCCTTTTTGGCATGATAGAACTTAAAAATTATTAACACATAAGAAAAATCCAAGAATATTGACAGTAGGTAAGGTAATGCCAATCTAGTGGGAAGGTACAATGACAGGTGTCAGAGGTAAAATAACTTTGAACGCACTGTAGTTATGCTGCTAATCTGTGATGTCTAGACCATAGAGTCTTGAAAGTTCAAACCAAGGATATTATAGTATAACTGGACTGCAATCTTCAGAGGTACCTCAAGATCACTGACATAACATTGAATGACCATTTTTGACCAATCACAGGCCGGATTGAGGTCGTCCTTAATAATTGTAGGGTCTTATTATAATTATATATCCTGGGGTTTAAGATGAACACCACAGAGAAATGGTCATTTATTGTTAAGTTCTCTGTCTTCAGGTACTTCTACAAAGATTGCAATCCAGTTAAAGTATAATATCCTTGGTTCAAACAAAGAAAAATAACCTAGACAGAGACAGAAAAATATATGCTGTCTTTCTTATATATGAAAAGTGAGAGCGAGCAAGAATTATTCGAGGTCAAGACAGTTTCCGATACGGTACTGCAAAATTGTGCAAAAAACAATTTTAATTTTGTTTATTTCGTATTAAAAAATAATGGACGGGATTTTCGAAGAAAACTGCGATGTTTCGGCAATATTTTTTGATTTAGATAATACTTTAATACAAACACGTAAAGGAGATAGTAAAGCCTGCAATCTGGTGAGTGAACATATTTAATTTTTTATTTCATCATTCTGATTTCTGACATTGCCACGGTCATGGAAAATCAGACGAACAAAGGTGCGCGCGCTGTCATCGCAAGTTTCTTTCTACGTCGTTACTTTTATTTTCTTTCTGCGTTCTATGCACCCGTATGTTGATCGTTCACGTTCCAGAGTGATATAAATAGAACTTTCATAGTTGGAGAACGTGAGCTCGACGTCCAGATTTAGATATTTTGGAAGAGAACTGGCGCTAATTATAATCGTGATGTAGACGGTTCGCCCGATTCACTGGCGCGTGGTCTCTTCAGTGGAGCGCGATCTGCTGTGTTTTGTGTTCGCATTCGAGTGTTTTGTGACAATGGGAGATATATCGGAGCCAATAAAAAAATGTGTTCTCATACTGAAGTCCGCGAAAAGCGACACCGAAAAGTTCGCTGCACTTTTCATGGTAACCAAACTGGTTAAGGCCAAGGACTGCAAAGCTCAGGCGAAGAAGGCACTTTTTGAAGCTATAGGCTTCAAATTTCTAAAAAAATTATTAACTGGGACCAATGAGCAAGATGATTGTCCACCGTCGGTATACAAATCGGTTGCGATGTCAATTCTCACCTGCTTCTGCAATGAGCCTGAACTGTCGAAACATCCAGAAATGCTCGCCAACATTCCTGTATTTCTTGAGATAGTACAGACATCAGATAATGATGATTATGATGACAACCTTATAATTATCAGTGAGGCATACACATGTTTGCAATGCATAGCTGAACATGAAGAGGGTCAGAAAGCCCTCATTGAAGTTGGAGCCATAAAGAAAATGTCAGAAATATATTCACATCAAAGTTTTCAGACTGATGAGGCACTTAATATTCTTGTTAAACTGGTCAGCAGATATGGCCCTGCAGCTTGGGGAGACGACCCAAAACCCTTCCATGCATTAGTGAATAAAATAGCTTTAGATTTTGCTACTGATCAATCTGAAAGAAAATTTGAGTTAGCTACAATCTTGAGTGCGCTTTTATACAGTTGTAACAAAACAACTGTGTTACCTGGTTCATCTGATGAAACATGGCCTCTAAGTATTTACAAAGCTCTCCATGATATCCTCACTAGTAAGATTGGGAAGAACCAAAGAGATCCTGCTTTAAAGCTTGCTGCAAACATTATTGATCTTTTGGGTATTGAATGGACATTCAATGACGAGGAAAACCCAAAGAAATTCTTTTTACTACTATTGCAACTCTGTGCTATTGAAGTTAGAATGCAACTAGAAGATAGAAGCTTCAAGCAAGCCTATTCAAATGCAGAGTTGGTCACAGCTTGTTTCATCGTACTTGAGTCATCTATCAATTATATGGCTACTGACCAACTAGACTTAGAACAAAAGGAAAAACAGTCTGTTTACACTAGTCTTAAAGGAGCTTTTAATGCTGTTGTATCTATTTTGACTAAAGTTTCAAATGACAAGAACAGAGATAAGCTTCCTGATGAAGAAAAGGTGTTTGTATGTGCCATGGTAAGAGTTTTAGTTTCATGGATTGCACAGGAGACAACTGCAATGAGAGAACAAATTTATTCTTTACTTCCTTTTATGTTCACCCTGGCCAATGACTCCTTCCATGCTTACCGATCTCGTAAACTAGCTGAAAAGAACAAATCTGACGGTGAACCTATGGATATGGAAGTTTCTCTGATGGGTCAACTTGATTTATTGAGGCTCATGCTGCCAGCTCTCTGCCATTTAGTTGTTGAAGATAAAGCTAGAGATATTGTGTTGAATTTAAAACAAGAAGATATTTTGTATGAAGCAATGAACTTTCACTGGTCCATTGTACATTACAAGAAACCCCTCGTGCCAAAATCCGAACGAGGCAAGGTTAAAACTCAACCAGAACCAGAGCTGGACCCCAAGGTATTAGAAGACATGAAGGACTCAAGAGCTGCCATGGTCAGCCTTTGCAATATCTTTATGAATCTTACTGTCCTGGCACCAAAAGTTGTTGAAAACAGCATGCTTTTCAATACTTTATTGAAATTTATTTTCAATAATTTACCTGAATTGAAAAATATCCCTGAAAATCTTGTACTCCATGGCCATCTTGCTGTCTTAGGATTACTGCTGCTAAAACAACAAGCCAGCAAAGTGAAAAAGAATGACTTCTCTATATGCAGGTACATTACATCGACAATCAGATTTTTGTGGGATGCGTACAACGTAGATGAATCAAATGATCCCACCGCATTAGTTGTGTCAATGGCTTACAAGGAACATTGGAATGAAATAGCTGACCTGTGGTTTTTGGGCATGCAAACAATGAGTGGAGTATTAACTATTGTACCTTGGATATCCGAGTTTGCTATAGAGAGCGGATGGGCTGAAGGTATCACTGAAATGTTGACAAAAGTAAAAATTGGGACATTGCCTCCAAATGTAAAGTCAGCATTTGAGGACTTCCTATGTAGATTAGTAGATTCTAATGAAACTGTTATACCTGTTCTGAAGAAGAGTGGAGCACTAAAAATGTGTAGAAATCATCGCTTAATGGAGTTGGGCAAGAAGTTGTTTGGAGACTAATTTTCTGCTTCGCACAACATTTTTATTTCATGTTTCCAAGATATTTAATAATGCAGTAATCTTTTATTACATTCATCTCTGAACTGTCTTGAGTGTACTTAACATTTTTTTATACATTTTACGTTACATGTTTGTCCTTCTGTAAATATGTAAGTATTAACTGATGCTATTTGTGTGTATCTAGTTATATACTTTTTTATTAATAAACAGTCAAACCACAAACTCAAAACTATTATTTAATTAAACATTTTACACCCACGACTATTTAAAACTCAATGCAAATGTTTGCACAATACTATAGATTTTCTTAATACAATGGACACAACTTAGGTTATGATATCAGTTTACACAGACAAAGCTTTGCCAAAGTACAGGTGATTGCACGGCGATTCTCTGGCACTCAGATCATTGACCCTGCTATTCCTGGACTAAGAACAGACACTTCCTTGACATAAATACAGTTGGAATACCAGGAACCGAATAGTTTAATACTAAACCATTAGGCACATGTTGAAACAGAAGTTGCTTAAGAATGCATAATAGTAGTTGCAGCTGTTATTTACTCACATGTAGAAAATTGTTAACCTACAATGCATATAAAGAAAATATGTTCTTATGACACAATGCATTTTGTATTAATATGTACAGTTTTTATAAAAACAAAATAAAATTTGATACATAAATTAATGTTTGTGTAATTTAAATTTTGCCTATAGGTACTAACAATTTTTTTTTATGGAAAGATTTTTTTATGCATTTTTCCTCATGGCCAAGGTAGCAAGTAGTAATAACGGGATAGATAAAATGTATTATGTACCTAAATAATCATTCAAGGATACAATATTACGTGTATTACTACCTACTTTATTAAAGAACCTGGTACTATTGTCCATAATTGTTTTGAATTTAAAAACAAAAAAAATCTACTTACTGATTGGGCAATTAAATTCAAAGATATATTACAGACTGATGCTCTAATAATAAAAACCGGCTAAGTGCGTGTCAGGCCACGCGCAATGTAGGGTTCCGAAGGTGTAAGTTTATCGACTATTATCTCATTAACTACTTAAGCTAACCTAGCCGTGATAGTTTCCTTGTTGTTGATGATGAATTACATCATAGAACCTATTTTTGTGAATTTTTCACTAGTCCATTTCCAACCGTTTAGCTATCTGGGGGGCGGAACATACCATACGAGGTGATGTGAAAAATAAAATGTCCTAACAATTTATTGTCACATTGAATATGTTTAAAATCTGTTTCAATACTTTCAATATTAGGTACTTTATCATTTTCATACTTAAATGACAAGAACCAAATTTATGTGTCGTATTTCCTCCTACATATAGCTGGTGGATATTATGCATCAGACGTACGGAATACCAAGAGAGTTGGCAGCAGAAAGCGCAGCGTCATTCCTTTGTGACTTCCGAGCTTGTCCTGATGACGAGTCCTATGAACTGGACGAATGGCCTGAATTGCTGTGGCGCAATTCTTTACCTAAAAATTATAGGCATATTGCAAGTAAGTCATGACTCAACAATAGTAATAAGTCATCCTGCTTCCTTCTATCTATACTCATGAGCGTCATTGTGACGATCATACTTAATAATAATAATAATACTTATTACGAGAATCTCAATCCAGGCAGATGTAATCTTAATATATCGCACACCTAGTAATATAACGGCACATCTACGTTTGTCATATTTTACAGAAACGAATTTCAAAAATTGTATAAAAATGTTTAAAATTAATTTATGGGTTTTTTTTACGTTTTTTACAGATTGTACGGGTTTGATTACTAGTATAAACATTATTACATATTTACCACTATGTAGATTATGCACTTTTAGACACGCATACCATGTGAACTAAATTTCGCATTTTTTTGCAGATGTGCCATTATATTACTCGGTGAGCGATATCAGGAGACACAATAGTGTCTAGGCCAAGTACACACACACACACTCCAAAAAATGTCACTTGACGCTATAGTCTCTTTTCTCGAAACCTAGTGTGACGTCACGAAACAAGCCGTCACGAAATTTTTAACTCCATATTTTTAATTATTAGCGAAACTTCAACACTTTGTACATTAACATAATATCAAAATGATTATTATATAAATTACATGTCACGTACTCACGTTGTTTATCCGCCCGCGATGGACTCCTAAACTACTGAACCGATTTTAATCAAATTTGCACACCGTGTGCAGTTTGATCCAACTTGAAAGATAGGATAGCTTGCATCTCAAAATAAAAACCTTTTGACACAACGAAGTATGTCCAGGCAGCTAGTATAGATATATTTTTTTAGACGAGTCTAATACAAAATGAAAAAGAATTAAAGACGAATAATAATCAGTGCCAAAACTAATTTCTGTTTACTATTAATTATTTTTTTAACTAAGTAATTGAAATTTTACCAAGATTGTTTACCAAATAAAACTCGTCTAAAAACGGTCTATTGGTAATACGTTGTTTACACTTCACTATTTTTACCGACTTCAAAAAAGGAGGAGGTATTCAATTTAACTGTATTTTTTTATGTTTGTTACCTCAGAACTTTCGACTGGGTGAACCGATATAGATGATTCTTTTTTTAATCGAAAGCTGATGCTTGTCATGTGGTCCCACAGCTAGATCTGACGAGTAGTTTTTGAGTTATATTTAAGTCTTATTTTTTTTTTGTTTGGTAAAATTCAGATTATATTAGAACCCGTTTTCGGTGTGTTAAGTTTAAAATAATTCAAATTAAAGAATTTTTAACCGTTAGATTTTATAGAATATTCTTCTTTAACGAATAAAGATAAACGATTAAATTACTTTTCCATTTACATTTAAACTGTCTAACGTACCTACGTAAGTGTCGTTCCATGTACCTATTTTATAATGTTACGTCAAATTGAGAGGAAAAGTTTCGATAATAGCTCGACTGTCCTACAAACGGTCAAGACACGGAATTTAAACTGAAATCTGGCGGCGTGCCCATACCAGCTACACATATATAACTGTACAACGGCAACGCAGTACGGATATTAAAAATTAATGATCTCTTAAATCTTAAAGTGTTGATTATTTAAACCTATTTACCTGGCTAGGGTACCTAGCTATTAGTACCCTTTTGCTTGAGTCAGCCGCCAAAGATTCTTTGTGTACTGGTTTGAAGCTTAAAGCCAACACTTTTTCTTCCTTCCCTCTTTCTTGGCCGGTAATGGCATCGGTGGTGCCTTTAGTTGCTGGTGTCTCTGGGCAACGCTGGCCACTGCTGACCCTCAGGTGGCTCGTCTGTTTGTTTGTCGTTTATTTACGTAAAAATATTGACTAGCTTTTCAGTGACTTTACTGTGGTTGCACCACTTGCACCATATATTAATTTATAAATAAATAAATATGTTAGAGCTTCCTAGCAATTAAAGGATCTCTGCGCTATGCTGCGAACGGACACAACGAAGCTTTATGGGTTCCGGTTTGACTACGAAACCCTAAAAATTAAAGCTGATCTGAAATGTACATACTCGTACCAATATTAATGATTGTAGCAAAGATTTAAGTTAAAAAGATAAAGTTGACGTAAAATGATGATTAACAACGACGAATATCTAAATTCAGATATGAGTAAAATGTTATTTGTTTTAAAAATAAACTACAACTATGATGTTTTCCAATGACGTGTAACACCCACTGCTTATCAACACTCAACGTTAATGAAAATATAAAGTTATTTTTTTTATCTTAATCAACGTAAGTTAATTTGGAGACTCCATTAGAACTGGAACGTCATAGATTTTTTAAATTAAAAATAACAATACTTTGTTAGAATGATAGTTTTGTAAGCTATACTTCTAGCCAAAGATTTTAGAGATTGAGATAACGCTTTTGTAGTCAAGTCTTGTAGAGTTGCATTGCTCAGTAGAGTTGGGGCATGGCTCTATAATGAGATCTGATAACTTTTAGATGACAAGCGTTAATGGTTACCATACCGGATCGCCGTTCGAAGGGTCCTGGGTTCGATTCCCAGCGAGACGGAAAGAATGATGAGTTTGAATTTCTATTCTGTGTCTAGGAGTGTGTGTTTTGTCTTTGTGTGATGTCCGTGGTACCCACGCCGCAGGGAATCTTAGAACCTTTGCACACGGTTCGTTTTTGAAGCGCACCCGACGAAAACGCGCGGAATCTGCGCGTTTATGGCGCCGTGAACGCGATCGTACGAGGAAACGCCTCGTCATTTGCAGCGCAGAAAATGCGCGGATTCCGCGAACGCGCTTCAAAAATACGCCGTATGCAAATGCTTATGCTTATTTGTAAAACAGCGATGACATTAAAGATCTTGGCAATCTTATTCACCTACGTGAAATGTGTTTGGTGAGATATTATTGTTTTAGCTAGTAACTAATAAAATATTACTTGTGTTCCAGAAAATATATCAGCAGAATGGATAAAATTGAGATTTGAAAATTTGGCTCTAACACCAGATGTAATTCATCTGTTAGAATCGCTTCGGTAAGTGAGAAATCTTCCAAACCGATATGATTTTATGTTATGTAGAAATATTAACGATGTCGTAACTTGCAGCGCTGGGGCGTATCACATGTATGCTTGGGGCATATTGTTAAAAGTTATAACTTATAACACATTGTACATATCATAATTATGATTTTCAATTATTATGTTCGTTAAAATATTTCTCCATGATATAATGTTAATTATTATTATCATAACAAGGCAATTTCTTTGTTAACATTAAATGTGGGTAGATACAACCGTACGACTTTAATGAATAAAGCGTTACAAATTACATTGAAATTTATTTAAAACTGAGTATTTTTTCAATATACTTAAGCACGTAATTTTTTGATTCTATCACTGTCTCGGAACGGTGCTTTGTAGTCAAGGAAAAGAAATGGCGAATGAAACTCCTTAGCTCGTC
This sequence comes from Thymelicus sylvestris, assembly GCA_911387775.1. Lineage (NCBI taxonomy): Eukaryota > Metazoa > Arthropoda > Insecta > Lepidoptera > Hesperiidae > Thymelicus > Thymelicus sylvestris. The sequence continues at coordinate 9,254,019 of OU426905.1, read as the reverse complement.
TTTTCTCGAAAAAAAAATTAAATGCGTTGATACATCATGGAAGTCCTCACTTGCATTTTCTAATGAACATTTTTGCTGGTGAATAAATATGAACTATGATAAATCATGTTATACAGCAAAGTCAATATCAGCACAGTTCTGCGATAATACGGTTTCTGTGTTATTGTTGTAATTGAATGAATGGTACAATAACGTTGAATACTGATTGCGTATTAATTATCTCAGGCCTATTTCTGGTATCGCAATAAAAACAGCATATTTCCTCAGCATATTTCTTATAACAAAGAGGCGAATACGCCGTCAAACGTTACGTAACATATTTGATAACAAGAATTATATGCATGAGTTCAAGGCCAAACATCGTAGCTAAGTACGTTGTATTCATCTTCGTGAAATAAAATGTAAACAAATGAATTGCCTTCCTATAATATACAAAAATATTTTTAAGTTGATCCGAGATATCTAAAAAATAATAATAATAAAATGTATCTTAGATCAACTCACTTGGAAAATGTGTTTAATTTGTGCATTGTGTTATGTGGTGAGGTATTGTTTTTCAGATTCATTTGTCATCAAATTCATAACTTCGAATATTCAAACTTTCTAAACTTGCCATCATTCAAACATTATTAATTTTCACTGCCCATCGGATATCGCATGCCACATAATACTGTGTATGTTTCAGTACAGTAGGTACTGACTTTTCAATGTCATAAGTCGACACCAATGGGTTGTAAAGGCATACCGAATTTTAAGTCTTAAACAATAAAATACATTTTAACTAAGAAGAGAGAAATTAAAGAAAATTATTATGAAGCAGATAATAAGTTGATGCCTCTGCAACTTAGTTGGGTGGGCTTTGAGCGCATGTTGCTAATAAAATACTTGTTTTTCAACAGTTCAGTTGTTGCTCTTCGAGTGACTTAACTCGGGGCGCTGCGTGCGCATCACTTAGGTTTGAATTGTATTTTAAAATTATGAGGGAGTGCATCACGGAAGGTAATGACCATTGCCTCAAAAATTTCAATATAACTATGGAGGTACTTTTATGAATTAAGTATTTCACAGTTCTAACATTTATTATAGTAGGGTGAGTAATTTATATTAGAACATGGAAGAGGCATTTACAAAATATCTCCATTGTTATCAAATGTTTCATAAAGTAGTGCCATGTTGAATATTTTTTTATGTGCAATAAAAATAAAAGTTGTTTTTTTTTTCTTAAGTTACTTACTTTTGTTTATATACTTAAGTCCAAAAGTATGATTCAACATGCCATTACAATAGTTTTAAGTTTATAACACAAGTAAAATATACTATGTATGTAAATTACTTGTGAGTTTGACCTTTGCATGGTGTTCTTGCATTGAAAACTCAATAACATGTAACTGAAACGGCTAAGTTTTGTTTTATGTATGAAACTATCAATGCAACATCATCGTGTTTGTGTTGTATCATGTGCTGAGTTTCAGCATTGTACTGGGGGTCTGAAATAACAAAGGGCTGCTCGATGAATGTGGCACAGGGAGGATTATCTTCTTGGTCTGATCACGAACGGGCCCTCGCGCGCTCAGTGGCAGAAGATCCATCGGTTGGGACTCCGGCAGTACTTCGACTGCGTTCTGGTCTCCGGTGACCTGCCGTGGGAGAAGCCCGACCAGAATATCTTTCTGGAGGCCTGCAAGCTACTCAACGTCGAAGCGCGCACGTGCATCATGGTTGGAGACAAGTTAGAAACTGATATTATAGTAAGTTTGTGTCTAGATCTTGTTTTCTTTCTTTAAAAGAATCAATACGGGTCTATCATTTTAAGTATTCAAATTAATCATATGTGTTTGTCTTATAAAAACAGCTAAACTGAACGAAACTAAAAAGACAGTAGAAGTATAATTAGTAAAATATTAAGTATATTTTTTTTTACTTTCGTAGTTTCTATACAGCATAAAGCAGCGGTATACAGTTGAATTTTTCAAATGTGCATGGGTTGCCAAATTCAAAACTATGAGGAATAGCGAAAAGTGGTCGAAGGGGTATCGGGGCCGATTTTAATGAAAACTAAAACTGCATCATTAGATTTTTGATAAATTAATAACCGTGGTCAGGAATGGAGCCCGTCGAAATTATAAAAAAACACATCCTGTATTATTCGATAGTGTCGCTAACAAGTATCAAATTCTGGGAAGTAATGACCATTTGACAAATTTGGCCATCCACGCACACTTGAAAAATTCACCCTGTATAGTTAGCCCAGTTATATGAAATTCAACTATTGTTACGAATATAGTTATAATGAATGTTTTACATACCCTTATTGAAATTTGATATCTTCCTAGGGCGGTAAAGAAGCAGAATTGGGGGGTACGGTGTGGATTCCACTACAAAAGGATGCCAAAGAATCTGATCTACCTGACTTCACAATCCACAAGGTCACAGAGTTGCCTGAAGTGCTTCCAAGCTCGCCAAAGTGTAAGCGTGCAGTACACTCCAATGTTTGCTGACAGCAAATAGTTTAGTAAAAGGTAAAATGGTAAGTGAACAGTATAGCAAAACTATTATTTATAGTGGTCTAAAATGTCTATTCAATGCCTATTTGATCTATAGGCAATGAAGAGAGCCTCTATGTTTATGTTTTTCATTCCTGCAAAGCATTCAGGCCACAATATGTAATAGTTTTGAAATAAAGTGGTACAGGGTTAGTGTATGATACGAATGTTACCTACATCAAGAGTTGTTACCTTGACAACAAAGATTTCTTCATACTACATTATAAAACTAGATGTTGAGTGATATTCAACATTCCATTCTTAAACGCGTGTATGTATGCTATACATGTCACACATGTTTTTAACCGACTTCAAAAAGGAGGAGGTATTCAATTTGACTGTTTTTTTTTGTTTGTTACCTCAGAACTGTCGTCTGGGTGAACCGATTTTGATGATTCTTTTTTTAATCGAAAGCTGGCGCTTGTCATGTGGTGGGACCACAATATAAACTTACTTTTATTTTTTGTCAAGAATTATTTGTTAAGTGTTTTCACATCATCCAATCGCCTCTAATTTTTGGGTGGTACTACTAGTTGACTAAACACAAAAATACGACCAAAGGACCTATTTTACATTTTGTAATGTCTTCAATGTAGATTTTATTGTTAATCTAGGTAATAGAAGCATTTTTCCTTTGTAGTGGCAGTTATTACAACTCTTAAGACAGTCATTTAAATTGACCATCATTTAAATGATCTTAGAACTCTAAAAAGTTATAAAAATTAACTACATAGACATTGAGAAATGATGATTCAAACATTGTATTGGATAATGTGAAATTGCTTTATCAAGGTACAAACAATGAAATTTATTTACAGTACAAAGAAAATTAGATATTTGTATATCACAACAAGTATTACTTAACTTGCCTTTTATTATTCTTGTGTTGTCCTTAACAATGATTTATGGATCTTGGTTGCTTTATAAAAAGTGAATTTATTTTTGTATTTATCTATCTCACTTAGTACTAAAACTATTAGAAAGATATCATAGATTTAAATAATGTCCTACAAAGTTAGTAGATAGAATACAAATGTATTTTTATATGAAGATATGTTTAGTGTAATGTTTGCCAATCTTTTTGGTCCCTCTGAGCCATAGTTTGAAACTCCCATCTGTACCCTTTGACAATCTCTGTTGATGCACAAAATTGTGGTCATATCAGTGGCTACAATTTGCGCGAAAATTGTAGCCTTTCTTTCTTTTTCTTATCTTTTGGCCGGCAACACATCAGTGATGCCTTTGGTGTTGCTGATGTACGTGGGCGACGATAGCCACTTACCATCAGGTGGATCGTCGTTTTCCGGCTATTTACATTTAAAAAAAATCAAGTTCCGTAATAGGCTCTGGCTATGCATCTTCATCTTAAAATAGACTGTTCTTGTGATATTGAAAATAGATCCTTCTTATTATTTTGTATATAAAAAAATTTGGTAGCCATAAGCTATAAATATTTTTATCCTGTTAATTTTCAAATTATTTATTTCATGTTGTGAAATGTTGTTATAAATTTGATTTTTGTAAATATATCATAGAAATACATTATGATAGTTTAGGCACTGTGTAGAACAGTAGACTGATTGAGCTAATGATAGATTATTTTCATCTAAATGTCTTGTACTTACCTGGAATTTCATTGTAAAATAGTGTCTAAAATTAATCTTTCTAATAAAAGTTAAAATTGGGACTTTGTGTGTTTTAATAGTTCCTCTAGTCACCCATAAGAATTTCCTGGGTTAAAAACTTTTAACCGAAAATCAAATTTGAAGTGTTTTTGATGTTCGGAACTTAACTCCCACACATATTAAAATCCCTGGTCAACATTTTAGCCTAAATATAGGTCTTCTTCTCATTCAATGGGTATATGATTCAAAAATCATATAAGAACTAAAATGATCTATATTTTACACCTATATCTATAACAACACAGCTAAGCAGTTCTCAACATTTTTGCCTCTCGTTTCTCTTGTAACATTTTCTTTTGTTCTTCCATAATAGCTTTTCTTTCTTGTAAGAACTCCCCATACTCCTGAAACATTACATACATAATTAAAAATATTGCAAATACTTATTGAAATATATTAGTAAGTTAATGGATTAATGAGGAATAGACTAGTGATTACAATGTTAGTCTCCACAGGAAGGAATTCTGTATGTGTCTGTAATTTTGAAAGTTATGAGCATATCAGAAATTAATAAATAAATTAATTGTTTATAATATTACTATCTATATTTACTAGCTTTGGTGAAAAAAGAACAAGAAGGAATGCGACACACCTAAGCATTCACTGTAACATGATAAAAATGTGTGAGAATTTGCAAATCCACATTTGGTGAATGTAGTGGATTATGGCCTGCGACCCTCATACTGTAAAAGACAAACCCAACAATTATAATAATAACACACACTCATACCCTTGTGGTAGGTTTTTACCTGTTACATGTGGCATGGACGACAAAACATCAGAATGATCATGACCCAAGTACAAATATTTATCTGTCACATAAATATCTGCCCCCACTGGGAATCGAACCCGGGACCCCTCGCTTTGCAGGCAGGCTCGCTACCAACTAGGCCACAAGGTCGTCAATGTGACAATTAGGGTTCTCAACTTTCAAAGATAAATAATAATATGATGGCTGTGTATACCTTAGCATCCAGATCTCTGACTATTTCTATCCCACATGTTCTGGCTGTTGCTATCAACATTGTGCATATTTCCTTCATGGTCTTCCACTCCAATGGAGGATCCTGAGCTTTAATTTTAGCTATTTCATACAAATGTTTCAAAGTTATTTTTCCACATATTTCTTTGACTGTAAAGAAAGATACAAATGTTGTTAAGTTTTTGATACTAATAATGAGTATGAGATTGTCTACTTTCAAAATGAACATGCCCCCACTTAATATTGTTGTTATTATTGGAAATTGAAATATTTATTTGTAACTCTTTAATGGAATATTGAATTGGAAATGTTGATTTATATTCATTTAATATTAAATATTTTCTAACTAATGTCACATTGTCAATAATTATAATGTGCCCCCACATTTATATAAAAAGTAAATGATTCCTTTCCACTTATCTTTTAATATACACAAATTAATCATAATGTCCATTCAAAAGAGAAAATAGAAAGGGAGAGATAATGAGTTGAAAAGCTATAAAATATGGTTACTATGAAATAAATAAGGCTTTAACTCACCAGGTTCCATAGCACCTCGGCTGACACCAGCAGCTTGTTTTAAAAAGAAGGAAGCAGGAGGCTGATGGATGATTAGTTGATAAGACCTATCAGCATTGACTTTAACTCGCGTTGGGAGGGGAATTCCTGGTTTTATGTTTGCTGTTTTTTCGTTGAAATCTTTGCAGAATGCTGGTATGTTTATATTGCGCTAAAACATTAATAATTTTCATTTGCAGTCATATTAAACCACGAAAACCAATCTTAGAAAATATTTATACCTGTCCAAGCATCGGTCCCAGAGGTGGACCAGCCGCAGCCATCCCAGCAGGAATATTAGTCCTTAATTTAGAAGAATGATCTATCTTATCTGCCACTTTCTTCATAGATTTCAGCCGTGCTACAGACTTCGACATTGTGGAAAAGTAGAGAACAATTATTTTTCATGAAAGACTTGGAATCATAGTCTGTTGTAGGAAAATTTTTGTTCTTGCTTTCTTACACTTTTAAGCGCAAAAATCTAAATCCAAATGTATTTTTTTTTAAATAACCTCAAAGTCCTCAAATTCAAAATGTCAAATATTTGACATATCAATCTCATGACATGACAGATAAATAAAAATATCAGCTGAGTTTTTTTAATATTGTCTATGACGACGTTCGAATGCTGTTTTTTACCATGGATATATTATTCTAACTGGATACATAACTTCGTAGAGGTACCTGAAGACGAATGATGTCACAACGGAATGACCATTTTTCTAGTGTATCCATGTTATGAATAGTCCCAGGATATATCATTCGATTGTGTTAATATATTTTACAGGTGCTTTGCACTTAAAATAAAAGAAATGTATCGTAATAAATAATATTGTTTCATTTCATTAACACCTCCCATTATATAATTAGTTTTCATGACATTATAATAAAATGTGTATAATTCACACATAACGTGTAGTTTTAATTATCTTTCAACCCCCCCCCCCCCCCCCCCCCGAACTATATTACATAAACCTTACTGGACCCACTCCTAACCCCCCATCCAAATTTTCAATTTTTTTTTTTTGAAAAACAAGGACCACGAACATAAGAAACACTGTATAATGCTTCCTATCTCATTTTCTCCCACGTTAAATCTTATGAATTTATGTGTCTATCTCTTGTTACTATCTCTTTTTCGTTTCGTTGACTTTCAAAATGACAACAATGCTAAAGAAGTTTTCACTTAAATAGTACATATGGGAGAAAGGGGTATTCTACGGTGTTGGTTATGAAATGATATTCCTTTTACTTTACTCCATGATATTATATTTCCGGTTCTCCTAACGTTCACATCAATACTTCCAAGTACTTCAACACTACGTGATCATCCGTTCTATCTTATTGACAATTCCTTCATCTAAATATGACATGTCGTTTCTTATATGCCAACCTCTGCATCGGACAGGCGTTGTAGAATAAAGAGGTCCGTCTCTGGACCTTCACTGGAGATTCGTGGCCTCACCGACACGGCTATCCTGACGTGCGCTCGTCCTCGTGCGCGCTTTAATTTATCTTGGTACATCATCATCATGCTTCTTCTATCTACTGCTCCACAAGGCATGCCACATGGTCCTGATCTCATCCAGCAATACAACTCGCCCTCTTAAGAGCGTCGGTGTATCGGGCTGTTGGTGTTCGTGGTCTCCATTCTAACTCCTGGGTCCACAACTCGTTGTTTTCGTATCACGCACGCGGCCATCGCTGACGACCCACACGACCTCGTGTGGATCATCAGAATCCTGTAAAAACAGTCTCAAAAGTATTTTGCTCGGCTATTCTGACTACATTAACCTGATTCACATTCATTTTATTTTCGTCATTCATCACATCATTTTTAATTTACAGTCAAGAATAATTCGCTCATTGAGTCTGATATTTTAAATGTGGACACTTAAAATATAGTGGAGATAATTTATGGTTTGGCCATTTGGTTACCAATCTGGTTCATAAGACTCTACGGAACGTCGCAATTATGTTATTGTCGTCTGGTCCGGATTATACCCTGCAGACACCTGGTCCAGTCTCTCTAAGACTCTCCACGTACAACGTCCCTTCAGTTCCATGCTGGCCCGGACTCATTCACATTTCTTTTCATTTTTTTTACACCTTTTTTTACAACCTTTTTTTTATCACAACTCTTTTTTTTTACTCCATTTTTTTACAATTCCATATTGTTACTAGGTACTCTTTTTTTTACCTTTCATTTTCACTTATCTCTTTTTTAAACTCTTTTTTTTCTCTCTTTTTTTTCTCTTTTTTCACGTCTTTTTTTTCGCATCTCTTTTTTTACAATAGCCATTGTTGCGAAACTCATTAAATTGATATCATCATGTAATCCTTCTTTTACTATACCATCAGACCGACCATAGTTTCTCAACGTGACTTACATCTGACTTACACAAGTCTAACGAGTCTACTGACAAGAAGTAGCTATTCACCATAACGTACTCGCATCATAAGGAACCCGATAGCAAAAACTTCGAACTGTCAAAAATTGCAACAGCTTACAAGAGTAAGCTCATCACTAAGAAGTGATCAAATTAGGTTTCATAACTTTCAACCATTTATTAAATTTAGAAAAATAAAAGAATGTCACTGTCATTGACTGAAAAACCCTCATTTAAAGACAACGTAATTTCGTTCTCTAAATACGAATGTCAGGCAAATCATGTAAATAATTTTAAGAATGATTCGTTTAAATTCAATACCAGCAAATTCAAATTCAAATTCAAATTCAAAATCATTTATTCATGTAGGTATCATTGATACACTTATGCACGTCATTTTTTAATTTACCAGCTTTTCGGAAAGGTGCTTTGTCATGGAGGAGAAGAAAAGCCGAAAGAAACTCCTCAGCACATCTTTTAAAAATAAAATACATTGGTATATTTCTTACAAAGAAGTATCACTAGCCTGTACGGAACTGATTGCAGATCTGGTCATTTCCATGCGTCTTTGTCATTTATGTACTCATCTACAGTATAGTAGCCTTTGCCTAAAAGTTGAGATTTTACATGTTTCTTAAATAATTCCACTGGCAAATCACGTATTAACTTTGGGATTTTATTATAGAACTGTACACCACGGCCCATAAAAGATAGCTTCACTTTAGAAAGACGGTAAGATGGCGTTACTAACTGGTGCATTTTTCTTGTTTGGCGATTAGTGATATCAAAATTTTGTTTATACGCGCTTATATTATTCCGTATAAAAACCACGTTACTATAGATATATTGTGAGGCTACTGTAAGTATACCTATTTCTTTGAACTTGTCACGCAAAGTTTCACGAGATCTAAGTTTATAAATAGCCCTAATAGCTCTTTTTTGTAGTATGAAAATTTGTTCTATACTGGCTGCTTTGCCCCACAGCAAGATGGCATATGACATAATACTGTGAAAATATGCAAAATAAACCATCCTAGCAGTTTCGACGTCAGTATACTGCCTTATTTTTCTAACAGCGTAAGCAGCCCTACCGAGTTTAGTCGCGAGATTTGTTATATGTGGGTAGCAACAACATTATCTACACGCTCATCAGCTCCATAATCATAGAAAACTTCACAAAATCACCTGTATGATCAAACTATGCGTGAAGACGGTTGTGACGACACTCATTCTGCCATCACCTAATCTAGCACCGCTCACGCAGCAGACAGCTCCTGGGTCTCTTGGTTTCTCGTGGCTGGCGTGGTAGATCATTATTCCATGTGTCATCGATTTTCCGCAACTGAAAAATAAGTAAGGTTAATTTCACTCGTATGATATCAGGTATCACATTTGATGCTAGACTAGGGCTACTTATCTGCGATCCGTAGTTACGTCCATTTCCATCAACATGTTCCTCGAAGAAATTTTAATCGTCACCTCATATTAATTAAAAATCGACATTCGCGTTTCAGCACATCGTACTCCGAAAGGTCTACATATTGGATGGCTTCGTTTGTTTGAACTCTCACCACATTTCGCATTATCCACACCGATTATATTATAAACTTCGACGATTCTCATTTTATTGCATTTCGGATTGTTTAATTTATCATTGCAAAATTTTCTTCAAATGTCATCCGAACTAGTGTCATTCCTCATTTATTTTCCGAGTTTGTGGGCAAGTTTTTTCCAACACTTCTGATATGGGAGAAAGGGGTATTCTACGGTGTTGGTTATGAAATGATATTCCTTTTACTTTACTCCATGATATTATATTTCCGGTTCTCCTAACGTTCACATCAATACTTCCAAGTACTTCAACACTACGTGATCATCCGTTCTATCTTAATGACAATTCCTTCATCTAAATATGACATGTCGTTTCTTATATGCCAACCTCTGCATCGGACAGGCGTTGTAGAATAAAGAGGTCCGTCTCTGGACCTTCACTGGAGATTCGTGGCCTCACCAACCGTAAATAAATGTGGACACCCTACAATCCCTACTAATATTATAAATGTGAAAGTGTGTTTGTTTGTTTGTCCGTCTTTCACGTCGCAAAGAAGCTGTTATATGGTATGATTTTTGTGTGTGGAGTTAGTGAGGAGGGTGGAGAGTAACGTAGGCTACTTTTTACCGCGGTAAAACATCCCCATGGAGAGATCGATATTTTGTTAGTTACTAGATATTTAGTTCCAGATTTTGTTAATAGATGGCGTTAGTAAAATTCCGCAGGCGAAGCAGCGAAGCAGCGAAGCTGCGGGCAAAAGCTAGTTTATTATGAAGGAAACCTCAATCCGGCCTGTGATTGGTCAAATAGTCATTCCATTGTGACGTCATCTGTCTTCAAGTACCTCTACGAAGTTATGTATCCAGTTAGAGTATTATATCCATGGGTTTATACTTAGTCTGTATTGGAGTTCAAAATGTTCAAATATCTATTATCTGTGGCGTACTGCTGATGTTGATTGTTGAAATGAAATCATGATTGAATGTGATTTTGAATACATTTTCAAGTTTCAAGATTTCGTTTCGTTACGTTCGTGTTTTCACGTTTAGTCGTCATCTTATTTGTAATTCAGTACTTCATTGTTGTTTCAAGATTAGTTAGTGTGTAATAATTATATTGTTTCAAATAAAGTATCACAACCTTATGGATTCAAATTTCGAGTTATGAGTTGTAAAGGCGTATAATGTCAGCGAAGATGTGTAAATAGTGTAAATAACCATTAGACTAATATACCGATAAATATGTGGTCGTTTTTCTCAAGAGATCCTACAAAGGATTTCCCATATGAAGTGGGGGATCCTGTTCGTGGGTTAGAAGACAGATCAGTATGGTCGCTACACAAAGGAAAGAAGAGAGGAACGCAAGACGAAGTGTCGATTTTCTTATTTGATGTCCAGAAGCATTCGGAAACTCTATTCGATATAGCTAAGGCCTCCCTGAAAAAACTAAAGACTATGAGACACCCTAGCCTTTTACATTATTTAGATAGCTGTGAAACTGAAAAATTTTTGTATGTAGCCACAGAAAATGTAGAACCATTAGTTACACATATAGAGAATATGAAACTTGAGGGTTCACAAAAGGACCTATTCCTTGCATGGGGTATATTTCAAATAACTGTAAGTATGCATTTATTCTACAACTTTGTAATTTTACCTTAGCTGAATAGCTAATATGATAAATTATGTCCTTTTGCTGTTTTCCAAGCTACAATCTTCTAAAACTTAATAATAAAAGAATTAAAATATTTTTAAATGCAGTGCTGGAATGCCAGTTACAATTTGTTATTGGCCATTAATGTATTGATATTATTCCTGCCCAGTACTACTGCATAGGAGTAATGTCTTAACAACTTTGATAAAGCAGGTACTTGTTGGAAGGTGTGCTACTTGATACCATCCATCAAGTACCTGCTTTATCAAATTTTGCCTGTAGACGAGTGGTTTCACAATACAAAGTCACAAACATATAAACAATCATCCCAGAGTAACATTGAACTGGGAGAAAATCTACCATATTTTTTTGTCCTGGACATGGACTGTGTGTGTGTGCCAAGTTTCATCCTAATCAAAGATTATGCATGATGATAAGCATCCAAAAATCATTCTATGTCACATTTATAATAATAGAAGTAAATAATGACAATTTCTTTTCAGAGGGCCTTATCATTCTTCAACAATGACGGGAACTTGAGGCATAACAATGTGTGTATCTACTCAGTGTTTGTAACGTCTGCTGGAGAGTGGAAACTCGGTGGGTTTGAGTTTCTCAGCACACATGGCCAGGAGAACTCCAACCCTATACCTATAAAGATATTACCAGCACTAGAAATATATGATCCACCGGAGAAGAAGGACCCTACGAAATTAAAATCTGTTACTAAATGGTGAGTTGGTTAACAGATATTGAAATGGAGAACATTTCTTAGACTAGTTTATATCAAGGCTATGAATTATACAAGCATTATTGAGTCCTTTCCTGGTAGTTACATATTTTGTTGTAACTCTGTCAACTAAACTGGGTTTTAAACACAAAACACAACTGAATATCATATTTTGTATATTATGTCATTTTAGGTTCATAAAGTATCCCTCTAAATATGAGGCAGATTGCTAACTCTAATTTGTATATTATTGTTGTCCAATGTCTATGCAACAATATGGAGAATAGTGTAGAACTCTTTGTGTGCATTTATTTATTTAGAAAAAAAATGTTACATATTAAATTATAGCTCATAATTCACCCTATTTGATCAGTTATCATTGTCAATGAAAGATGGGATTGTTGACCCATTTATCTCGCAATGTGGAAGGATTAATTAGTTCAATATGTTTGAATTCTTAGTTTACATTGGCCTTAATTATACAATCACTGAATGTAGATCACTATGAGATAGAAATTGTATGTTGCATAAATTGCTCTATTTATGTATTAACTATGGTAGTACAATTTTTTGACTAATGACTTTGATTGAATGAGTCTAGAGTCTAGTATAGAATATCAAATCAGATAAAGACTTAAAATCTATGTAGACAACAGATCTTCAAAAAATCTACTGTCACATTTTTATTATTTCTAATTCATGAATATCTATACAGGGTGTTTGGTAAAGTCTTGGCAATATGTTAAGGGTCATTTCTTATTTCAGTTCCTCGGATATGTGGGGTCTAGGGTGCCTCATATGGGAGGCTTTCAATGGTCCTTTGAAAAACCAGCCATCTCTGAAGACAGTAGACCACATACCAAAGCAATTGTGCACACTGTATTGTGAATTAGTCAGTGCTAACCCTGCGTCTAGACCTAATCCAGCTGATATTATCACAAGGTAATTAATAACAATGATTTTGTAGCTGTTTTAAAAATGTACCAAGTTTTAAAACTGCAATATAATTCAACACTATTTTTATATATAAATTAATTTATAAAAATAGTGTTGAATTATAGAATTTTGTAACATTCAACATTTTCATCTGATATGAATAATTATGTATGTGTACATTTCTGATGCTCAAGCTACTGATTTTATCTATTTAATCAAATCAATATTTCAGGTGTAGAAAAATGGGTGGCTATTTCAAGAACGATTTAATAGACACAATGTTGTTTTTGGAGGAGATTCAAATTAAAGACAAAATAGAAAAGGGGAAGTTCTTCTCTACACTGGGGTCACATTTAGATAGCTTTCCTGAAGCAGTGTGCGTTCATAAAATTCTACCACAGCTGCTAACTGCCTTTCACTACGGCGATGCTGGGTCTGCTGTACTGGCACCAATGTTCAAGGTATTTTTTTAACTTACCAATAAGATCAGGCTTGACCACAATCCCACGTGATGGTCACTGGAGGTGTGGTCCACGATTGGGAGTGCACTAGCTTAGTAAAAGCCTATACACTCTTTTCTTGAAGACAATTACAAATTGACGTAAGAGTTTATTTTTCAGTATGGATTATAGGTGAATAAAACGCATGTTTTTGCTGAGTTTTATCAACTGAGAATTTTTGTATTATCAATTTTACCTTGAGATTGTTATAAATCTATTTCATTCAAAGGTTTACAAATTTTTCATTGGACATATTATAAACATGATTTAAAATAATTTCAGTTGGGTAAGCTCCTAACTGAAGAAGAGTATCAGAAGCAAATAGTACCGTGCGTGGTGAAGCTATTCGCGTCCAATGACAGAACGACGCGGTCGCGTTTGCTACAACAGTTGGACCAGTTCATCATGCACCTACAGAATTCTACAGTAAGTCGATTCTCTGTTCTAAATGAAATGTTATGGGTACTTTGTCTATGAAATGTTGTTTAATCTGTCTAACGAGAACTCTTTTTTTTTCATCTCACTAATCTGCAAACAAAAACTAGCAGAAGATCCACCTGATGGAAAATAGTCGCCTATAAATATCAGTTACACTAAATATGTACTAGTTACATTAACAGGGGCGTAGCTACCGCCGTATCAGCCGTATCAGTCATACGGGGCCCCGTGTAAGGGGCCCCCACTAATGCTCCCAAAAGAAAGCTCGCCAGCGGCCTAAGACTACTACAGTTGGCAGTCCTTTTAGTGATATTGATATGGGGCCTCCATAAGGCTAACTACGCCACTGTACATTAAATAATACCAGTTAGCAGATAAACATAAAAATACTAAAATGAATAAATACTTTGGTCATAATTCAGAAATTTGAATATTACTACTCAATCTACTAATTAATATGTTCCTACAAAAGGTATTGTGTAACTTGCCAGGAAGAGATACCATTTTAGTGATAAGACCACCAATGATATGTACTCTGTTGTTACTTATATTACTGGTTTTATTTATAATAGTCATTTGTATTATATGTATACTATAGAAAAGGGTTATTAGAGCATAGATTAATTTCATATTTAAATGATAAGGATGCATGGGAATGACCAGCTAGGCAACCAGTTCTGCTCAGGTTAGAGAATACCTATTTTTGCATAGAATTAATATTACTAGCGTATAGAAGGGACACCGCGAACATCGGGGTCGGGGGTGTGCATTGCAGCCGGCCGGCTGGATTTAATTCTGTCACTCGGCTGTCACTCGGCTGCGCTCATTGCGGCCGCATGCCAAAATTGTTTATGAAAAAACTGAAAAAATGCCGTCGTGCGTAATAAGAATGTGTCACAATTGCACGACAAAAAACAAAAAAGATAATGTTATCACTTTATCATCAGTAAGAAAACAAAATCTAAACTTAAATCAACTAAAACGAATTTAATTAAATTATTGAGCAATCTTCCCGCCATTTTGAATGAAAAAATCATAAGGAGCGTTTGAACTTGGCAAGCCACTAGCGTGTTAATGGACTAAATAAGCTTGCCGACGCGACACTTGTGACCAATTTAAAGTGTTGGATTTTTTGACACGAATCAATGGTAATTACTTTTGAAATCGTTTAAACGCTTTTGCACGTTAAATAAAGTTGGAGTAAGAGCTTGTAAAGATTTGTAGTCGGTGACTGCTTGTCTTGGTTCGACAAGTGTCATATACAAAGTTACTCTATGGCAAGTGTGCAAACGAGGCTTCTAGTTTGAAAAGAGAACGGAGGGCAAGCCGGCGGTGGAACACACATTTTGTTTGAGATAGCTTCTCTATGTAAAGTTGTACCTCAATGTATTTTTGTAATAAATATAAGTTTTGAGCTGAGGAGTTTGTTTAAGGCTTTTCTTATCCTCCATAACACCTTTCCGGAAAGCTGGTACATTAAAAAATTACGTGCATAAATGTATATGTGATATAGTTAATAGTATCAGGCGTTACTTTGCGGAAATCCATTGTTATTAAGTTAGTATTAGTCTACTTTGCAACAATCCGCGTTAAACATGTATGATGGTATATACTTTAAAACATGCGTGGCACCTCCCTCCCTCCCACAACGGAAACATGCACTACAATAATTAAACGTATATACCAACATACATACCAGCACCAACACGTGTTTCGCCCCGAAACGGAGCATCATCAGGGTAAGTTGACTCTACGATGGTTAGTCGGAAAGTGAGCATCGTTCACTGAGCGTGGCCTATTTATACCCAACTCGCCCACTGATTATCTAATGATGTTGTAATAATGAGTGATTAGTAATTAATTAATTATTCAATCAATTAATCAATCAATTAATTAATTAATCAATCCATTAGTGATTCACGCCGGCAGGAACCGGGTCTGACGTAATCTGGTGATGTGTACTGTTGAAAATCCTCAGTAAAGGCGAGTTGGATACATTTATTTGTTCATTCAGCAGTGTAAAACTTGGATTATTATTATGTTTTATTATTTCTAACTGCTCTAGTATACTTAATTTAAAACCCTTTTCAGATTTATGTAATATATTATATGTATGGTTACTAGTTAAACTGTGACCTGATTCTATTAGATGTTTAGCGAAATTAGACTTATCTGCGTGACCATTCCTGTACGCGGCCATATGTTCCCGGTAACGTGTGTCAAAATTTCTACCAGTTTGACCCACGTACACGCCATTACAATCAGAACAAACAATTTTGTAGACACCAGATTGTTCATGTCTACCTCTTTTATCTTTTAATTAATTAATTACTAATCACTCATTATTACAACATCATTAGATAATCAGTGGGCGAGTTGGGTATAAATAGGCCACGCTCAGTGAACGATGCTCACTTTCCGACTAACCATTGTAGAGTCAACTTACCCTGATGATACTCCGTTTCGGGGCGAAACACGTGTTGGTGCTGGTATGTATGTTGGTATATAGGTTTAATTATTGTAGTGCATGTTTCCGTTGTGGGAGGGAGGGAGGTGCCACGCATGTTTTAAAGTATATACCATCATACATGTTTAACGCGGATTGTTGCAAAGTAGACTAATACTAACTTAATAGTATATGTGATACCTACATGAATAAAGATTATTTCATTTCCTGGTATTGCATTTGTATCGACAGGTAAACGACCAAATATTCCCGCAAGTAGTCCACGGTTTTTTAGACACAAACCCAGTGATTAGAGAGCAGACTGTGAAGTCGATAGTTCATCTGGCGCCGAAGCTCAACTACAATAACATTAATGTAGAAGTATTGCGCCACTTCGCGAGACTACAGTCCAAGGATGACCAAGGTGGAATTAGGTAAGATATATTTTACTGTTCAGATATTATTATTTTTTTACGTCACCCTGTATATTTAATAAACAATTACATTTATTTTTGTGGCAAATGGTTACCATGCTGGACTGCCGTGTCAAAGGTCTTGGGTTCAATTCCCAGCAAGGGGGATGTCTAAATCTTGAGTTTGAATTTCTGTACTCGGTCTGGGTGTTTCTGTTCTGGTCTTTGTGTGTTGACGACACACAAGAAATCCCACTGTGAAGACTGACAAGAATGTGTATTATTTACTATGAGTATTATAATATTTAATTAAAATTAAAAAACCCCGACCGTTTGGATTTACACTAAAAATTGCTAAGAACACTCGATTAAATCATCTCGCAGACAAAAAAAAACTAGATCATAATCGGTTCATCCGTTTAGGAGCTACGATGCCACAGACAGAAGTACACAGACATGTCAAACTTATAATGATGAACGCACATACGAGTATATTGGCACCGTCCGGTGCATACGGTGCAGATAAATGTGCGTTCACCATAACAGCCCTCTTTTTAGTCGGGGATTAATTAGTATTATTATTTCAGAACAAACACAACAGTATGCTTGGGCAAGATCGCAGCGCACCTGCACCCTCAGATACGGCAGAAGGTGTTGGTGTCGGCGTTCGTGCGCGCGACCCGGGACGCATTCCCCCCCGCGCGGCAGGCCGGCGTGCTCGCGCTGGCCGCCACGCAGCAGTACTTCCTGCTGGCGGAGGTCGCTAATAGAGTACTGCCGGCGTTGTGTCCGCTCACTGCTGATCCGGAGAAACAGGTCCGTGGATTTGCTCTGCTTACTTGTAGGAGAAATGGAAACTTCATAAATAAATACATGAAAATTGAAAATATATTTTATTTCAGGTTCGTGACGCCGCCTTTAGAACCATAAAGGGTTTCCTTGGGAAACTTGAAAAAGTCTCGGAAGATCCCAGTCTCAAGGAAGGAATGGGTAAGTTCAAACTGCATATTTAGTACTGCTTAAGTATATTTTTTTGTCTAATCTAAACCAAACCTTTGCTCTTTTTGGACTTTGCTCGCATTGAACGCTTATAAATTTATTTTTCGAATACAGTATAAAGTAAATTTTGCTTTGCTTCTACCACCATTTCGGATAGGTAGGTGCTTTGCAAGAGAAAAGGAAACGGCGAAGGAAATTCTTCAGCTTATCTTTTAAATTAACGAACAATAGTTAGGTAACATTCTCTAACCTACACGATTCCTTGGTATTAATGTTGATTATCCTGTTACAGAGGCGGACGTGCACACAGCGACGCCGTCGCTAAGCAACGCGGCGGCGACGTGGGCCGGCTGGGCGGTGACGGCGGTCACGGCCAAGTTCTACCGCTCGCACTCTGACACCACGCGCGTGCAACATCCCGCCAAGAGCGCGCTGTCCAAGCCCGGGAGCCTTGGTGAGTGAGAGAGAGATAGTCTTTCTTCTCTCTTCTTTTAATGTAATTTGTGGTGCCTTTGGTATTGCTGGTGTCTCGCGTGCAACATCCCACCAAAAACGCGCTGTCCAAGCCTGAGAGTCTTGGTGAGTGGGAAAGAGAACGTCTTTCATTTCTCTTCTTTCCGAACTGACATCTTAATGTGCATTTAATCATGTATGGAAATGGTCAAAAAATCTTTTTTCAATTGCCCTTTAGGGCATGTAAATTTTTTTATGTATTTATTTGTCTCATGTTGTTGGCATTAAAGGCATATTACATTACCCAAAAGACATTAATTGCAAAATGCACTTATTACAACAACGTCACTAAAGAAGGATTCAACCAAATATTATCACGTTATATTATAGTACCTGTCCTATCATTAGTTGATGAGTGAATGATGAATGAAAATAATATATTTAGTCGGTCTAAATAATATATAATATCCGTTGTTTTCCAGAACAACCGTCATCGAGCAGCATGTCGACAACGACGTCGTCGGTGACATCGATGACGTCACTGGAGCACAGCGAGTCCGCGTCCGACTACGACCCCGACCACTGGGACATGACCGCGTGGGGGGAGATTGATTCTAGCGCCGGAACTGGTAAGTTATTTTAGTTGTTATAGAAATAATACGATTTAAAGAGTTAGTAATTAAAATGTTTACTGAAAAAGTGCAACTATACTCCCATTGACAATGCAATACTGCGTAGTGAAAAAAGAACAGTAGCGCCACGAACGGGTCAAAGAGAAAACTAAAGACATTTTTAAATGACAAAGGCGTTGTTTACATTCTTCCAACAGTTGTTTCAATAGAATAGAATATAATAAGTCAGTGAACGTTATGTATTTGTACTAGGCTCTCATGGCCTGAGTAAAGTCAGTGAACGGTGTGTATTGTTGCAGGCACGGGCGCGAGCGCCAAGTCCCCGCCGAGCAGCGGCAGCGCGCACGCGACGCCCGCGCTGGCCGCGCTCTGCGAGGACGACTGGGACAACGAGGAGTGGGGCACACTGCAGGAGCAACCGGTATGCATTTATCTATGTAACTATGCGTTTTGAAGGAATTTGTGTTAATTTAGGGGGTAAATGCAGTAACGAAAGCAGCTGCCGTTCTCTTGCAACTTTATCTTGTAACGGTTTAACGTCACGGCTGCATTTGTCGACGTTTGATGGTAATTTTCATGGTATTCACACATGTAATCACAAATAAAGAAGACAACCCTCACGAGTTATGATTAAAAAGAGAGGCAACGTATAGACGTCTGTTGACGATTAGCGCTGTGCGACCTGAATTACACATTAAAGCAAGAGTCGCTATATAAGTAAATGATTTTGAGTAGTGACTCTTCTGTACCAATAGGTACCATTAAGTATTCTGTGACGTTACTAAGACAACATTATGGTACAGACCGCAGAAGCAGAGCTGGCCTCACCATCGGAGACGTGGAACAACTCGCAATGGGTGGAGAGCCAGCCGGTGAACAACGCGAACGCCACGTACGTGCGCAACACGGCCGCGCGCGAGCACCGCGTCGCCGCGCACCAGAACAGCAACGACAGCCTCGGTGGCTGGGAGGACGGCGAGTTCGAGCCCATTGAGGAGAACGCTGACGGTGTGTGTTGTCTCTCTTTCTCTCTTTCTCTCGTACGCCCCAACTCAGAGTCACTAACGGTTACTTAAATCGCTTCTTAGTACAGAATTCGTATGGTGATTCTTTTCTAAGGAGCGATTAAAGTAACCGTTAATGACTCGTGAGTTGGGACGTTAGTATTTTTATTAATCTGTCAATATCATTGTTATCTTCCTCTATCATCTTTAATCTAACTTAGTTGTTCCTCGCAACCGCGTGCAAACTTACTTTTTATTCCACTTTCTATATCAACTATGTTTGCATATTTTAAACACGTTCTTTGCCCAGATTCATAATAAGAATATACTATCAATACCTAATACACAAGAATATTGTTTCTAATTTTTTCCTTTTCTCCACAAGATTTTCAATCATATTCTCATTAAATTTTGTAAAAACAACCTTCAATAATTTCCAGAAAACAATGCATCTAAAATGGACGAATTAAGAAGGAAACGGGAAGAGAGGAAACTACAACGGCAGAGGGAGATGGAGGCGCGGCGCACGGCACGCGGTCAGGGGCCCATGAAGCTGGGCACCAAGATCAACACTCCTCCGCCGCCCTTCTAGGGACCACTAACATGATCTCTCTAACAAGTGACAGTGACAGACGTCAAATCTCTGTGACAGCTGTCATATCATTCCAAAGATGATATAAATCTGGATTTATCGGAATACATCGTCTATTGCTAACATATTAGGCTGCTATAAATGTATGCACCTATGAAGTTAAATGTGTATAATGTAATGCTAAAATTGAAAAGACTCGGAAAAGATTGATGTGTTTTTTATAATGAGGGCTGTCGTGCCTAATATTTGAGATATGTTTAAGGCTACATGCTGTCTATTTTCTTGATCAAGTCATCAATAGGCTATCTTCCCTGTGAAGAGTTCATTGCCTAACAACTCCTTTATTGTTGCAGGAACATATAATATTTGAGTGAATATTATTACCTAGTCATTGACTTAACACACTCCTACTGCATTCATATGTAAAAGGAACATTTACAACAGAGTGAAATTAAAAACTCATCTTTACTGTATGCCTTACGTTGTTGATGTTGAAACGAATACAACCGAAACCTACGATTTTTATGGTCGGTTATGTGAATTTCAACCATACACCAATTTTTCAGAGTTGAATTTCCTCTGTCCATTAATCAGTAATACGGGGAAATTTGTGTACAGGAAAGGAGTCTAGTATGGGTCCAGAACAGATAGTGAATATGTAAGATATTTTATATTAAATAGGAATCAGAATTTTTAATGTTTGAGGAGTGACTTTGCTCGTGTTTGGTGTGCTTATTTAAAGGTTTATATGTCGATTGTGATTCATGTCGTGGATACCCCCTCTTCAGCCAAAAGTTGTAAGGCTTAAGTAATTCCTCTTTGCGATTATGAAGTTTTTAAGATTCTATTAAAGTATAATCGGCCATTGTATTGACTGAACGATTCATTACGGAAATGTGTCATTGCAAGGATTTTCTACGTAAATTAGATTTGTATGTATAGGTTTAAATATGCACCATTCCTTTAGTGCAGTGTATTGAAAATTTGAAATGTCTATATTATGGTGTTACAGGCGTAACTAAATACACTAACGGCCGGTCTCAATAATGTACTAACAGATGGAAGGCTGTGAATAGGGCTACCATTAGTATGTTATCTGTCATATTTGTCAATTTTTGCCTCTGAAAAATTGACTAATATGACAGATGACAGCCCTATCCACAGTCTTCCATCTGTTAGTACATTATTGAGACCGGCCGTAAATGAATCAATGTCAGAGAATTTAGGATAGATAATATATAGACAAGATCGTTTTATTAGCATATCCATTTCATTTCTATTTATATTTTACTAAATAAATGTTATTTAAAATTATGCCTTTTATTCATCATTTATCTATAGTTATACGAATTCGCCTTAACAAATGATATGAAACAGTTACAGAGTAGTAATGACTCGATTTTATCTTATACACCAAAATCTGAGATTTAAGGAGTGAAGGTAAATTTAGTACGATTTCTAAATAAAAAAAAAACAAGAAAAAAAATTATACAATGTGTTGGTTAAATTGGATCTAATTTTATGGTAGGCTTAATTTTATCAGCGGAATTTGAAAATTATACGAAAATCAATAAAGAACTACATGATTTGTGTTGTTTTCTTAAACATAGCCTATACTACACTTGCAGACTTGTTCGGGTTATCACAACCAGTCGATCGAAAATTGTTGATTTCGTAAGCAGCATTATATTGAAGTTCAAAGTTATACACTGGCTAGTGAAAACCCTACGTTTATGATCATTTGTTATAGTAATAATGCGTACGCTGTAAATCTATGTTTATATAAATATTTACCTTACAATATGTAAATAAATATCTACGAAAATCACCGCTTATATATATAATTTTAGGTGTTATATATATAAATATTATTTTAGGTATTGTTAATTTGTATCGAGAACATGGAATACACTCCATTTATTTAATAGATAAAAGTAGATAGACAAACAATTTAAAATATTATTTTAGAACAAGTACATACCCACTTTATTACTAAAACAGCTTTAAAACAAAAAGCAAAAATATTTCACCTCTCGATATTTATTTTATCTGTAATGTAATATTATTGTATTTATGTATATATTTTGTGATATACACACCTTACACCAAGTCGTTTAAGATAACACACTTATATTTATTTTTGTTTCGCCTATGTATCGTACCTGCAATATTATGAAGTTATAAGTTTTGGTTAAATAAAAAATCATAAACGTGTAGGTACTTAAGTATGCGCCTGAGAAGTATACTTCTTTGACATCAAAAAAAAAACAATTTCAAAAAAACATTTCAAAACATTTTCAAAAAAATTTTCTTTAGGCGCGTTATGAAATAAATGGAAAAAATGATGAGAGTGAAATTTTAGGATTTGTAACACGGACACACAAAAACAACGGTCACGAAAAATCACGCGCGTTTTTAAAAACGCTCGTTTGGAAAAAATAATATTATATTAGTCGTTTCTTTAATGTTTTTGAATATTGGTTTTTTTAATAAAATTTTTTTATTAATTTCTATCAGCAGGTTTTATTTCTTGAGTCTAAAACATAGGTAATGGGAATCCTGCACAATAACTATTAGAAATATTAATAATAAGCTACTTCTAGTACCTTATATTTAAAGATACAAGGATCTCCCCGTAAGCTGTGGGTGAGCCAATTTATTGCGTTTGTAACCAAACAATAGAGCTATAAGCAAATTAAATATATATATTATATCGTAGGCTTTTCGGTACCAAAAGATGAAACTGTGTTATTGAATAAGTATTGCTGTCTCCGAATATTTACATTTC
Organism: Thymelicus sylvestris; assembly: GCA_911387775.1. NCBI lineage: Eukaryota > Metazoa > Arthropoda > Insecta > Lepidoptera > Hesperiidae > Thymelicus > Thymelicus sylvestris. Next base: position 9,230,725 of record OU426905.1, on the reverse strand, counting down.
TGTAAATAAAATGTTTGTTATGAATAAACTGTTTAATTTACTGCTATTTGACATAAATTATAGATAAATAAAACAAAAAGTAAGCAAAAAGGTTTTTAATGCAACTACAAGTGAAATTATATGAATGTTAGTGACAACAAAAAATCTTATGGGCCCCATTGACGATGCGATCGATCGGTGCGATCCGTCGTCGCCGACCGATCGCAACGACGGATCGGTAGTGTATGTTAAGATTGTTACCGCTCATGAGTGGCACTTTGGAACCGATCGATCGGTGCGATCGATCGCACCGATCGATCGCATCGTCAATGGCGCCCATTAAACATCACATCATCATAACATAACTAAAATGACTGTAATATTCCTGGGGAATATCTGAAGCATTTCAAATTTGCAGTGTGTGGAGTTGAGGTTTAATGTGGGTTTGTTAAACCCACATTAAAAAGCAAACTCAAATATGTTAAGCAAAAATACAAAATTTACAAACTAAACGAACTTATGTGCTAGGACATCCATATTCAATTGATCACCCCATCAAACATCGAATATCAACCAAGATCTGTTTATCTATAACATATATTATACAGTGAAACTTGGTTAAGTGGGACCTGGATAAGTGAGAAACCTCCATAACTGGAACTCATGCTGAGGTCCCAACACTTTAGCACTGAATTACCTCTGTTAGTGGGACGAGGTAAGCCTCTATATCTGGGATTTGTTCTTTCGATTTATCATCATAGTTACCTCTATAACTGAGACAGCGAGTAAATTTTATATGCATAAACCTCTGTAACTGAGATAACGTTGTTTGTTTACTCATTCTTATTCTACCCACAAGTACACATTCGCACCTGTATAACTGAAATAACCTGTATTCTCACCTCTATTAATGGAACCTCTGTAAATGAGACAGATATTTATTTATAACTGTATAACTGAGACACTGGGTAAGTGGAATACCTCTATAAGTGAAACGACATTGCAGGTCCCTTGATGTCTCACTTAACCAGGTTTCACTGTACTAAAGTCAGCGCACGAAGCAGGAAGAAATTCGTACATTGACTTGTTAGTACCTGTCTCTGTCATTCCCGCGTAAATATAATGCGTCTCGCTCGCATAGAACGGCGGCCATTGCACTATGCGAACGAGCACGCATTATATTTACGCGGGAGTGACAGAGACACGTACTAACAAGTCAATGTACGAATTTCTTCCTGCTTCGTACGCAGACTTTACCATATGTAACAGTACTATTATGTCTTCCTCCATTTCTTTGTTATAGTATCATCGTTTTGTATCAAGAGATTAACTCGCCGATATTAGGCAATGTAAAAGGGTGTCAGCTTTATAATAATTCAGACTTCAAAAACAATGAAACAAAAAATTATTACGGCTTGGTATTCGACTTTTGATGGATAGAAAAATTGACCCTGCAACTGCAATCGCACAACAACCAAGCTGAAATCACAACTAAGGACACTGAAATCAAAGCAGTATTTTCTAATGTTAACAGTAAACACAACAAAATGTCTAAAATAGGAATAAGTGAAGACATTATTATCCTTTAAATCGTTTAATTCACAGAAAGAGTTACTTTACAATCATTATACCTACTAATATGTGAAAATGGATTATGTTTGAAACAGTGGCGTAGCTAGCCCTAAGGAGGCCCCATATTAATATTTGTTGTGAGGCCCCCTCAACATCAACTGTCAAATATAAAAGGAGGTACGAGTTAGTCGTAGGCCGCTGGCGAGCTTTTTTTTAGTGGGGGCCCCGTATATTTGATACGGCGGTAGCTACGCCCCTGGTTTGAAATGAAGGTTTCAGTTATAAAAATAGGAGAAGTTGATTCTTTCGTGGTAACTAGTGTGACGTTGCGAAGTCCGCTCGGCGTCAATGCGTACTCACAGTTTAGAGCGCAGGTCGGACGTCCTAGCGGCTAATTGTCAAGATGGATCGTCGAACCTGAAAAAAAATTGAATTAAATAGTGATAAACTCAAATTTGACGACCCGTGTGGTGTGGCGCATTGGTGCCATGCCGGATCGCCATGCCAACGGTCCTGGGTTCGATTCCTAGTGAGGCGGATATCTGAATGGTGAGTTTGAACTTCTGTTTTCGGTCTAGGTATGTGTGTTCTTGTCTTTGTGTGTTGTCCATGGAACCCACGACACAGCCTATCTTAGGGTGAGGTTGTGATTGTATAAAGTTACTTATTTGTTTAATTAATTAATTATTTATATTCCGCTTCAAGGAAGGCTTTCAAAGCTTATCTTAATAGTGAGTTATGTTATTATTGAGGTTTTATTCATGGTAGAAGTCGCCATCAGTGGCAACCATGCTTGCAGACAGTTATGAAATAAGTAATTTAGTTTCCTTTCACTACCACATAGCGCGGTAGGCGAGTCGAAACCGCGTGTTGTAAATCTATCAATCGGACATCGGTGCATTTTACATAAATTGGCTCGAAACTCGCATTTTTATCAAATGTATTGTTTTAAACAAGGTTGGATAGTTACCTCATATTCATGGCGTTAGAGTTCCCTGGCTCCATCTTGTAGCCGAGGGTCTCGTAGAATTTTATAAGCTTGTCTTTGCAGTCCAATGACATCTTATAGCAACCCAGTTCTTGTGCCAACAAAGATACTGTTACGACAATCCTGAAAATGTTAATTAAACATTAAACATCAATCAATCGTTTGTCATCTTTCCTTAATAAAATTATTCGTAGTATATACATAATACTACTACAACTTAACCACGTAATTTTTCTCGAGAGGTCCGGGTTCGATCCCGAACGAGGCAGTCATTTATGGAACTTTGGTTGTCTTTCGGATAAAAATAAAGGTGCGCCAATAGTAGCGGCTGACTGAGCTTTTTTGGTGGGCGTCAAGTTTTGAAATGTAGCTAAGTGGGTATGATAAAAGAGCGCTTGATTTGTCACTAAAGGGCGCATTAAGCTGCAAGTTGGGGCCCTGTATGTTAATTGATACGGTAACTACGCCCCTGGAGTACTTGTTTGTATTGTCAATTTGAATCATGATGGTTTCATAGAAAGTTAACGATTTTTAAGTAACAACAGTTGGTAGAAACCTGTTTGCAAGCGAGATATTTCATAGATCATTGCGACATAAGGAATTCAAAGTTATTGTGAGTTGTGAGTGAAAGACATTTGAGACTGAAGAAACAAACATTCTTCAGTGTGAAGGTGAAAATTAGCACGACGACGTTAGCGCCTATTTGCGTGTTTTCTAATTATTTCTACAAATTAATTTAACAAGTTGGGGATACTGGGGATAGGTAGGTATATTATTTTCTGTCATATCTTCTTACAGTTTCGTTTAGCATTAAAATTCTAAAAAAAAAATACATTTCCTCTATGCAAAAAAAAATACTTATAATCAAAAGCTACCTAATATTTATCACATTAATATTGATCGAAGTCGAAAAGTTTTTATTAATTAAAGTAAAAAAATACAAAATTTGTAGGTACCTACTGGGTTTCTTATGTCTAAGGCACTTTTTAATTTTTTTCTTGCCAGCTGTACCTACTGGATTTATAGTAACTACATATTTACATATATCTTAATAATTATTAACTAAAGGCCTGTCAGATTGTTTGGTAATGTTATTATTAAATTAACTGATAATATCCATATATTATCAACAATTAAAAGTTATTTGCAGATTAGATAAAATAAACAATAGTTTTAGTTAATGGAATGTTATACATATATATGTATATGAATCATGTTAGGCTGACACTAATTGATGATATGAATTGAATGAAGTAAAAGATATGGAACCTGATGATTGTACAGATAAAAAAATATTATCCTAATGCTGTTTTTACTTACAATTTTCCCAATTGCTTTCCTCTATAAGTATCATTGACTACGACATCTTCCAATCTGCCTCGCTGCAAGAATAAATAAATAGATACTTTTTAAGAACCCCACATTTTTTACTTTCATTCAAATTTAATTCAATATGAATTCTAATTCAATTTCAATTCAATTCAATTTCAATTCTATTCAAGTTTAAAGACCCATACCAGAGAGCAGTTGTGAATGAATTTCTGTTCAACTGTTAATGTGGCAGCACCAATTATTTTAGAAACGCGCGTGTCTTCAATTACAGTGACATAGTAGCCACCAGAGGCCTTCATTTGTGTGAAACGTTCTGAAAACAACAACATCAATAATTATTACTTTCTACTATTATTTTGTACAGTCAGCCGCAGAAGTAGCTTAGCATTTTAGTACCTTATCACATTACATTTCTTGAATTTGTCATAGATGTTGCTAGGAAACCGTCGAAACAGTTACTATTACAAAGTACTATAATGTTAAGCTACTTCAGCGGCCGACTGTACTTTAGTATATTGTTAAATAAGCAAAAGAAAGTCCTTTGAATTAATCTAGAGTATGAGACTGTTCATAAAAATTGCAAAACGGCATGCCAAGGCTTACACATACACATACATTAAAATTTACAAATCAAGCTACTTTGAGAGTAGATTTTAAAACATATGATAGGTCAAGGTCTAGCTCAATGCTGCTATTAAAAATTTCTCGATTCCCCAGGCCAATGTTGTCAATGCCCACAAATTCCCCGCTTCTTTCCTCAAAATGATATTTTTGGAATAAATCTTGGGACGCTTACAGAATTTTATATTATATTATATTTACTATCGGTTCTGCGCTTGGACTAAAAATGGTCATTGGGCGTTTATTTGTCTAGAATAATTACTATTTATAGCTAAAAAAAAGAAAAGGTCATATGCAAGTATATACATTTGGTACAAAGTGGCATTTTTTTGTTTTCGGGGGACGTATGGTCATTCCCCGAAATTCCCGGATTTTTGTAATTCCCGCGCTTCTCCGCGCTAACCATCTAATCCCCACAAATCGGGGATATTCCCTGCAATTGACAGCGCTAATCTAGCCATCATTATGAATATAAAAATTATATTTAATAAAAAAAATCACTAGTTTTTTTCCTGACAATGTTAACATTGTGATCAAGGTCATTTTATTTTACTTCTGCCAATGAAGCAGACAATAATCATATATTTTATTGACATTAAATCAGGAAGAAAACCAGATATTTAATGAGATAATTAAAATGCCACCAGTATATATTTTAAGGTCAAATGGTACCATAAGACTGCATTCCATACAGCATTAAAACCTGTTTATCAACAATTGTTAATATTCGCTCGTGATTGATCACTTTTGTATGTTATAAAAAAATAATTTTGTATTGTGGAATAAAGACACTTATTTAATATGCAATTTATACTTTAAAGATAAAGTATCTTTATGGTATCTTTATATAGATAACAAGATAACACTTAATGTGATTGTTGAATTGTTATATTGTAAAAAATGAACAAATCAGTTAAATATAATTTGTAGTCGTATTGTTGGCTTTCTTTTATCAATATTGATCCGATTAGGAAGTAATGCTTTGCATAAGTTTTATCTAATCAGCAAACCCATTAAGGACTAATTTCCTATTGAGATTATTGTATAATTCACTGTTCATAATGACGTGTGTCATGTTGGCTATGACTAAAATCCTTGCAGAACAAAAATTGCAGATATATGTAATTAATTGTACTGCAATTAGTTAGTTTTATATTATGAACAGTCTTGAACACATACACGCACTTATGAAAGTACCAAAAGAATGGTCCCTTTAATTCACAATCACATACTTAATATGACAGTTTGTTTTCTGGACATGGTTCTATTATGGAGTCTGTTATTACATTTACTCTCTGTCCCATAATACCCTTATTGTCACATACATTTTGCCCCTATTATTATATACTGCCTTTGTTTGGTGTGTTTTCTGCACAATAAAAAATAAATATGATTTATTTATAAGATACACAACTTCAGGGGTAGCATCAGCATCTTAGATACAGTATGACCGTTGTCATACTAGGTCCCTACCTAGTTATATAGATTTTATTATTTTAATTCATATTTTACTTTTACCTAATTTATTTTTCAATTATTGTATATAAAATAAAGTAATTATTATAGATACATACATAAAAAAGAAATTACCATCAAATTGTTTTCGGGTAATGTTCCCTGTGCTTGTAAGTTGACTCAGCAGCTGAAGGAATCCTTTATCAAAATCTGATCTCTGCAGTGGTCTTACTACCATCCAGTCCTCCCCGGGCTGAGCAGCAGATATTTTTGGTTTGAAAACGGCAGGGCTTTTAGAGAAGTCTAACTTCTGCAATATTTCTGGAGGATATAAGGACTCAGAGGCCCTCGGATCCTAAAAATAAATATCATTGATATACCTTAGTATTTTTAATTAATTTTATAAACATGAAAGTCAAATGTTCAAACTACATTTTGAAATCATTACCTCATTATGATGCTTTTCCATTCCCATATTGATTCACTTAACTTTAATACATTTAATACTATTAGTGCATGATTTTCACATATACTACTGGCTGTCGTACTACACAAATACTAGTTTTATTTCTACGTGGCTTAATATTACTAGACTATCACCACACAAAAAGAATGTAATTTCAATAAGAATGCCTTTACTGTTCTATACACTAAAACCGGATTGGTTCACTCACTCATTTAATAAAGTACCACATAGTGTGACTACTATTGGCTCGATCACAAAAAGTGAAAGGAAATGTTATGCTTCAAAATCACACTTCTCTCACATGTAATATAAATTTTAACATACCAATTTTTACTTGCTTTGCCTCGACAAAATGACAACAAATTGTGAAGTTTGTTTGTCAATTTTGACGGCTGCCCGATGCATTGACTTGACTTTTCTGCTTGGAGTAAACAAAAAAAAATAATTATGCTCTATGGTCATGACATTAACAGCTGTTTTTGACATCAACGTGATATTGATTTGACAGTTTTGACTTGAATAATTAAATTTTAAAATAACCTGATAAATACTAATAAGAAGTTATCATAGGATTATTGTTTATAAAATATAATGGCTATAAGTAAAGCCTGTTCTTTTCGAGTGCTAAAACAGTCTCACTCATGTTCTTTGTCTTTACTAGAGAAACATAAATATTTACAATGTAGTACTACTATTCAGAAAAGATTTTTCTGGGAAGCTGACCGTAAAGGAGGATACAAAACTGCTGAGAAACTAGAAAAGATGTCAATCTTTGAACACATAAAAAATGGTTTTAAGGAACTTAGAAGTGAACTAAAATTGTTTGGACAAGAAATTAAAGCCCTTATTGAAATGGATCCTCTTTTGATAGCAAGACCAGGTAATTCTTTAAAGTTTGCTTGATTGTTATGTGTAGTGTGTAGTTAATTGGGGATCAGAATTTATAAACAGGCTTTTGTGATATTAAACAATGTTTCTCTACCATTTACTAGGATTAAATTGTGTTAAAGCCAAGGCCTTATTCTTAAAGTTCAAAGACATTTATTCTTTGTATTCTTCTCCATGCTTCTGATAATCCAAATCCAAATAATAATTTAGCAGATTATGCTTACACTTCTTTTTTACCTTAATAATGCCTAATAATAATAAACTTATATAGTTATGGCTCAACTTCGTTAATGGCACATGACTTTCTAGTCGTAATTGAAGAGGACCGGATGGGCTAGACTAGTTTGCATGGAATATAATAAAAACGAAATTGAGTGAATGTTCTTTATCGCCTTGTTGGAATGTAAAATAATAAAATATTTTGTTTAATGTTACTATAACTTTAAAATGTTAATTTTAATCTTAGCTAGTAATTAAGTTACACTTGGGGTTACAAATTATTATCAACTTCTTGTCATCAGGTAGCCCTGCTGCTTATTGGCCAGATAATTCAATAAAAACATAGTATTTGAAAGAATTATTTATACTACATTGGTGCAACTTAGAATATTCACTTTTACGACACCAATCCCACGCTGGATGGGTGTCGTAAAAGACGACTTAAACCGGGCCGTTGATGGTAGGGCCCCTCGGAGGGGCATCATCTCATATCTCACATCATCGTTTGGTTTTGTTACATTTTGTATTTATTAGTTAAAATATTTGTAAAGTTACGCTTAGCGGTATACCATTGTATATTAATTAGTACCTATATAATTCTCTGTAAGTGAATTGTTGTAAAATTTCTTTGACAATGAGAAATAAAAATCTTAAACCGTAACGCATCAGTGATACCTTTGGTGCCGCTGATGTCCATGGGCGACAGTGTTTCCAAAACTGGATTGCTGTATTTTCTTTCATAAAATACGGTAGATTCTCTTAATTTAATACGCTTTTCGCACGGTCAAAGATATTAACCTATGGTAAGTGATCTTCAGGTACCTTTTCGAAGCTTGGAGTCCAGTTGTATATATAAAGTTCTTGGTTCCTCACTTCTTGTAGCCACAGACTACAATTATTCATAGAGTATAGTGTCCACAATCCATGGTGTCATAATTATTACTTGAAAGGTTAACCTTCAAGTGTTGTCTATGACAGTAAAGTTTTAAAAACAAAATATCCGTTAGGTTCGTTGAGTTGACTGACAGAATATTTTTATCCCGATGGTTATTTTCATTTCAGAGTTTGTACAGCTATTAAAAAAATAGTTTTGTGTTCGGAGTTAAACCATTCCCGATCCCATAACCGTTCAAATCAGTTTTGTGAAACGTGTGAAGTTTGTGAAACGAATGCTACGAGATAATGTGTCCGCGCAAGTTTTAAACAAAGAATACGGCTCATGTGGATTTTATCAAGGATTATTAGGATATAGACCAAAAAAAAATATCGGTGGCATATCTGAAAACAACATGTTATCTACGAAGGGAAGCGTGGTTACGTCCGAAGACAGTTTCATAACACCGGTGTCGTCAATGGGGGATCTCATGGCTTTGTCTCCGAGAAAGAATCTATCTGAAACAGATATAACGAATGATCTTCTCACGGGCATTGATTCCGACACTATTTGCGATGTCACAATGCAGGAAGTACCTATGTTCGATGAAATGTATATCGATGCTACGAGCTTAGACTATCTGGTTGCACGCGCCGATTCAAATCGTAATCACACCTGCGTAGACAGAGGGAAGGAGAGCCTGTTTGTTAAGTTTGATCCGCTGTACGCTAAAAACAAACTAGACTCTGTGGATTCCGCAAATAAACAATCAGCTGTTGACTCGTCGGACCCTGACGTGGGGTATGAAACCAGCAGCGCGACCTCTGTCAACACCGATATTAGTGTCGCAATTCCTAAGCACACTTTGTCTGCTGGACCAGTTCTTGCAACATGCAGTAAAGATAAGCCTACACAAATTGTCCCTCCAGTGGTCAGCTCGGAGGGCCCAAAAGCCAGTATAGCTCTATCTAAATCAACACCTGCCCTTGTACGTAGTGTTTCGGCTATATTAACACCAACTCAAGTTGCTACAGAAAGACTGATCAGTTTCTCTGGTAACACGCCACCGACTGCAGCTCCTCGAAGTCCCAGATACAATCATTCATTCAGTACACAAGAAGTAGATAGGCTCCAATCTTTGCGGATAATACTTCAGAAACAAGATCAAGAGGTTTTCCAATTAAGACAGGAGAACAGGGAATTGAGATCTTCACTGCAAGATATGGAACATAAGCTCAGTAGGACCACTGAAGATCTGGAGCACAGAGTGAAAAGACTGACAGAGGAAAGAGATACATTATTGGAAAGAGAAAACAAGTTACTGCAGCAAATCAATGATAAAATTTTAAGTAATAAACAAATGAGCATTGTTATGGAAGAATATGAAAAAACTATTTCAGCTTTAATTGGAGAGCAGCAACAAGAAAAAGTTCAGTATCAAGAAACATTTGATAAATTGAAGACTGAAAGAGACCAGGCTCTTACCCACTTGACGAGCATGGAGTACTCTTTCAATGATCTCCTCTCAAAGTATGAAAAGTGCAAATCGGTGTTGCTGGAAACAAAAGAGAGGGAGAAAGTTTTTGAGCTTAAAATATCAGAGTATGAAATTGGAATGAAAAAATATGAGGTTTTATACAACAATCTGAAAGAAGTCACTACTGATAACTTAGAAAAGGCCAATGAAACTTTAGAGAGCATCAAGAAATCTCACGCAGTAGAAATCACTAAGTTAAATGCAGCTATGAAAAAACATGAGATAACAATTTCATCTCTTCAAGAATCCTTGGCTCAAAAAACAAGGGATAATGAGGAATTAACAAGAATATGTGATCAGCTTATAAATGAGGTCAATTAATTAGTAGGGACTAGGGAAATAGGGATTATTGACATATTTTTTTATTCACTTTTAGAAGTAAAATTTTAATATTAATATACAATAGGACTATTTATAGTTTCTGGTGGAAGTTTTAATTTGTATTCTATTGTTTCTGTATTTCTTAAATCTTAGTACTTATTGCCTTGACTGCTTTAACTGTTTTACTGCAGTAATAATAAATAGTATTTGACTATTTTCACAACTAATAGCAACTAACGAGACTGACAGCAACTTATAGGATTATCTCAATAGATTATAGAAAATGGTATTACTAATTGTTTGTGATTTAAATTTGGAAAGTTGTTAAAAGTTTTGTATAGCAAACTTTAATTTTGGTGCTGCTTTAAACTTTTTAATCTTTCTTTTCAAAACATTTAACTGTGGTGAATCTCGAATTTTATATTTTAATGTGATTATGTAAGTCATTGTTATTATAAATCTTGGTTGACATTTGAATGTGCCTTTTATTTGTATGACATTATAAGACTATTTTAACAATATTTGTATTTCATTTTACATTACATAAATATTATAGTCATAAGGTCCATACATAGGTTCTATCTAAAATTGTAAGTATTAAGGTATGTTAATCTTTCTATAAAATATCAAGATTAATAACACTAACACCTTTTTCTATCCTTACAGGAGAAGTAGATCTGCTATGGTTGTTCAATGACCCAAAAGTCCTGGAAAAGTTCATTACCACAAGTGATAGTGACCACAATGAAGGGTACAGCTTTTGCAAGTTGAGCATGAGTCCTGCTGGCCGGGCCAACTTCCATGGCTACTTAGATATAAGATTACCAAAAGATGGCCGCATTAAGAGAGCAGGATATTGTGCAATGCGCTCCAACAGAGTCAGGGTGAGATATTTTCTTATTCAATGGTTATTTTAACTTTTCACAGATCACAAAATAAATATGTAGATAATTTAGGGACCATAAAATAATTACTTATTTCTATGCACAATTTCATTCCAGTCTCTTTATGAGTAAAATACAATACAAATTCAAGTTATATTTTACACAAAAATAACAAAAATATATTGTATCTGTTTCTATTGTATTTATTGTATGATAATATACCTGTTTGTTATTTACAGAAATCATTTAAAAGAGAAACAACATATGATTGGAATCTATACAATACCCTAGTACTGAAAGTGAGAGGTGATGGAAGATCATATTTATTGAATATATCATGTGAAGGATTCTATGACATTGCATGGAATGACATATATCATTATGTGTTGTACACAAGAGGAGGTCCTTATTGGCAAATTGCTAAAGTAATTATTTTTTATATTAGTTCAGCACTCATAACTATGACATCTGTAACATGACATGAAACATATTCCTGCTTAATTTTATGTTGTAAATTCTTGTTTTCCATTCAAATTTAATTTTAATCTGAATGTTTTGTTCAATTATGAAAGAAAAAATACTATAATTCCATCTCAGTAAAATGGTGCTAATCAATTTTTCATCTGGTTTAATGAAACATGACACATAAAATACTACTTTACTATTAATACATTATCTGTGGAAAATATGTTTTATAGATAGTAATTAAAACCTAGGAATATATTATAATCCTGTATGTACTAGCTAGTGTGTAAAGTTAGAATAATAAGTTAGGTAGGTATTATAAAAAGAATCAAAATATTTTTCAGTATTTATATTTCCATGGAAAAACATGATCAAACAAAATCAGATTTTATGTTATTAATGAATGTAAATAAATATTCTGTTAAATTACAGATTCCATTCTCAAAATTCGTCTTAGGATCAAAAGGTCGCTTACAAGATAAGCAAAATAGAATGAGACTAGACAGAGTAACACATTTTGGTATATCATGCGGCGACAAAATAAATGGACCATTTAATTTAGAAATTGAATATGTTGGTATGTATATACGTGTATGCGGTCATTATCAGTAGTTTTATCAGATGATAATAATCTATGGATGTGTTAGTAAAGTAGGTAAACACTTGATTATAAATAATATGGAAAGGGAACATTTAGAATGGCCACTGCAGGTCTATCTATAGGCACAGCACTGGACGATGTGTTTCTCATGAAGGAATTTTACGACTTCTGAACGCGTCCAAAACAAGCTTGCAACAATGCAACTGGATCAATTATGTAATACGATTGAATTTACGCAATCCATAGGCGACCATTGAAGCAGTGATAGCCTAGCGGTAGAACGTTGGTCTCCCGAACGAAGAGGCCCGATTTCAAACCCTGGCATGCACCCAGTGACGGATTAAGACTACTTGATGCCCTAAGCAATCCACGCCTGTGGGCCCCCCTATCCGTATGTCAACGTGGTTTTTTGTGCTTTTTTGTGCTTCTTCTGGTGCCCCCCCCAGACGTGATGCCCTAGGCAATTGCTTAATTTGATTAAGGGTTAATCCGTCACTGCATGCACCTCTAATTTTCAAATATTATGTGCGTATTAGAAGTTAATTATCACTTGCTTCGGTGAAGGAAAACATCGTGAGGAAACCTGCACACCGGAGAGTTCTCCATAAAGTTTTCGAAGGTGTGTGAAGTCTACCAATCCGCACTTGGCCAGCGTGGTAGACTATGGCCTAATACCCCTCACATTGTGAGAGGAGACCCCGAGCCCAGCAGTGGGACAATTATGGGTTGTTGCTATAGGCGACCATAGTCACTTAACAGCCAACTTGTTTGCCGTGCCTTAAAAAAAGCAAGGATGAAATTTTTGAATAATTTTAGTTTTACATAGCATATTATTCTTATTATTATTATACCTGGGGTTCCGGTATTCTTCTAAGATATTTTTTTTATAATTTTAATAATTTTGATACCTACGCTTAGTTTTTCTTATTTTGTTTTCAGGCTTGGAATATGACCCGACCCATGACGAAGAATTTGCCTACGAAATGTATAAAACAGAAAAACTCATTGTTGGAGTTTGATTACATCTTACGTCAATGAAAGTAACGGATGACTGTTAGAACCATCGATGTCACCATTTTAATCCAGGAAACGAGTATAATATAGTTGGCGCCTCCAGAATTACAAATGTTTTTTCAGTACATAAAATGAGTTTGGCAATTAAATTTAACAATCCGATCTTGAATAGTAGAAATTTGACAACAAATAATCCGATGATAGCGGAAATATGTGTCCCATAATCAATCCGAGTACTGGTACCTCTGTTATGCATTTCACGTAAGTTCCCTGCTCTACTATATACTATTATTATAGTATAGAAGGGTACACTTACGTGAAATGCACTCTACCGTTTGTGGTCATCAGTCTGAATAATTTGACGTCACTGCCACAGGACTGAGCCTATGCACATGCCGTATTTTTAACGCGCCAACGACGCGCGTTTCGCATACGCGCGCTCATGGCGCTGTAGCCTGTACTGCCTGTACATGACGAAAAAGCAGATACCTAGTTGCACTTGTATTTGTATCGATTCATAGAGCATTCAGGTCTCGTCTGCGTCCTAATGCAGTGTTTACTAAATCCTACTAACGTTTGAATTGCGTTGGAGAAAGCGGGGAGATTCCTCATCTGAGGAAGTCCAAGTTTCTGTATTCCAATAAATACGCGCGAATACAGTGCGTCTGTGTCGCTGTGACTGCGCGTATGTATGGATACAAATGCGAGTTTAGAGCGATAATTTATTTTTAAACGCATGCAAATGTTTAGTGTCTGCGTTTGAATTTCGTTTAAAGCGCGTTAACTTGCGTACTCTGCTCGTCGCGTCGTCGGTGCGTTATCACAAAAAATGCACATGTATTGTGAAGTAAAATGACGTTGCTATTCGGGGCAAAGGTCATGCAGAAAATCAATGATGTATTAATTAAAGATACGTTATGCCCTTACAAATCAACCGAAAAATTTGTTCCGAAACACACACACGTTTATCTTTTGTTTCCCTACACCAATCGGGCAATCACTACATTGGTAAATGATGTAAAAGGGATAGCTTTACTAAAACCATAATAGTGAAAAAGACAGCTAGTGTTTGTCGTTCGCGTCACCAAACGTTGACCAGTGTTGCCAACAAATGAAATTGTGCAAAACAACTTAATATTACCGTTATGAAAATTATACTTATATTCGTAAATCAACTTTAAATCTTAACTATTTCTACTAAAACTGACTCGTCTTCAATCTGCACATCCTCTTGATTTTCAGTTTAAACTAGATTTAATTTTGGTGGTCTAAACTAAAAACTGTGAAGATATCGAAAAAAATTTAGAGTTGGCAACTCTGTCCATTTGCACAATATTGTGGAGATTATCGTGCAGATGATTTGATTGGCTGGCTTCGGCAAAGACTAACAAATTCAGTACAGTCAGTAGATTAAAAGTACCTAAAAATAAACTTAAGGAAGGAAGTTGTAATTTCAAAACTATTTAAAGCAATATTTTGGGATTTCGGTGATGAAATATTAATTATGGTGACACATTTACGAATAAAGTAAATACGCGTATTTATAGGGACCACGACCTTTTTCATGTGTAAGTCAGCCTAAGCAGTAGGTATGGCGTCTTATTCATTATTATTACATAGCATCTTATTTATTCTGTAGGTAGATAATAAAACGCATTTCTTTAAAACATTAATTTTAAACAACAACGATTCTTTTTTAACCGACTTCAAAAAAGAAGGAGGTTCTCAATTCGACTGTTTTTTTATGTTTGTTACCTCAGAACTTTGGACTGGGCGAACCGATTTTGATGATTCTTTTTTTAATCGAAAGCTGGTGGCTGTCATGTGGTCCCACATAAGTTTTATTGAGATCTGACAATGGCATCCATGACAAAACCATATAAGTCTTAAATTTGTATTAGGTATGTGCGCGACAAATGGACGAATAACTCAATATCACGCCAACCGATTTAGATGATTCTTTTTTTAATCGAAAGCAGGTGCTTGTCATGTGGTTCCACATAAATTTGAACGAGATCTGAATTGTAGTTTTTGAGTAACTTTGATGTCGGTTATTTTTTAACCGACTTCAAAAAAAGGAGGAGGTTCTCAATTCGACTGTTTTTTTTATGTTTGTTACCTCAGAACTTTGAACTGGGTGAACCGATTTTGATGATTCTTTTTTTAATCGAAAGCTGGTGGCTGTCATGTGGTCCCACATTAATTTTATTGAGATCTGACAATGGCATCCATGAGAAAACCACATAAGTCGTAAATTTATGTTAAGATGTGCGCGACAAATTGACGAATAACTCAATATCACGCCAACCGATTTCGATGATTCTTTTTTTAATCGAAAGCAGGTGCTTGTCATGTGGTCCCAGTCCACATAAATTTGAACGAGATCTGACAAGTAGTTTTTGAGACTTTGAAGTCGGTTATTTTTTGTTACTAAAATTTTGATTATTGTTAGTAAAATTTAGATTATGGCGCATTAGTTCGTCCGATGGAAATCTAATATAACAGCAGTTAACCACATTATTACGTTAATTTTATATGTTAAACCAAACCGGAATACTTTTACAATAAGTGTTCAATTTTTTTATTTGCTTATCGACGGATACAAAAAAGTTTTAAGTATTATACATGTACTTTTTATTTTTATATTATATTATATTATTTATGAACTTCTTTTTGCTAGGCTCTATTACAATACTCGATACTAATACGGTACGGCTTTATTATGATACTGGTACTCGTGAGAAAATTATCCATCGTTTCTTCTGTACTTAACAATGAACATACAAATGGGGACAGCATCAATATATCGTCACTTCTGTATGTTAATCTATGTCCGCCCTACGTTCGGCCGGCGTTGTCATGCCGCCATATTTATTTTGTTAGAGAAATAATGAAATTAAATAAAATGCAATAAATCATGATAACTGACGTGTGGTATGTTATTCCATGAATTTTATTTCTTTTACTTGTGTAATTAGTGCATTTACGCTTAATACACGAGGGCATTTTAACGCTGTATGTCAAATCTCAAGGACTTCTGACAACAATGAAAGCGTGCGTATCGACAGAGTATTGACAGAGTGACTGCGAGCAGGTGGGCTACTTAGCTAACGTTACGCTCTTCATCTTCGGCGCGCTAGTAACATATCTACCTCTATTATAATATCATTGCAGAAAATGTAATAATGACGCATATCTGCCGTCCTAACGAAGAGTGCAATAAGTCGACTTTAGAGATTCAGTAGTTACGGATATAGTCTTAAATCCCTTTTCCCCTAAAACTCGACTTATTGCACTCTTCGTTAGGACGGCAGATATAGAAGACCTAAACCAAGGACACTCTTTATATTGACAAAGAGTAACCACCCTCGCTTTTCTTCGGTTTTCTTATTTTTTTACACCTTTGGTTACATTATTGGAGTTTTATTAAGGATCCCTAATTTTTTGAAAATATAATATAGCCTATGTCACCCGGAGATAGTGTAGCTTCCCAACAGTGAAAGGGTTTTTCAAATTATTTCAGTAGTTTCAGAGCCTATTCAAAGCAAACAATCAAATCTTTCCTCTTTATAATGTTAGTATAGATTATTATAGTATAGATTAATATAATTCCGTAACACTAGCGAAAAAATTAATTCAAAACCGCATGTATGTTACTGGTACACATAAGAGCTAATAGATGTAGAAATCCTGTTATCACTAGAGCTAAAATAGCTAAAGGTCCTTACTAGGTATAACGCTCTTGGTGTATGTGTCACAAATTATAGGGACAAAAGGAATGTTCTCATGATTTGACTCCAATTTTGTTGAGTATAGAAATTCCTATGGTAAGGTTTGTCAAAAACCTAATGTTATAGTACTTATAAGTACTATTATTTCTTCTGTGGTTATAGCAAAATTTATTAAGTTCATGAAAGGCGTTTTAAAAAAAAAAAAAATTTGATGCTGAATGCATCAATTATCCCAGTACTTTTAAATTAACCAGGTTACACCCCCTGTGATTAGGCTCTCACATTTCCAGCCAGTCACCATCTGTAAGGAAAGCCAATGTCTACGAAGAAACTTGTAAAAGCTGATAGGTTGATGAACCATACGGAAATTATATAAACGCTTAATACCTGCAATAAAATTGTGTAAATACAATAAATTTTTTAATTTATTAGGGACACATGTTCCCTTACCACGTTATGTCTATACTCTATCCACTACAGTTTGAATTTGGACCATTTATGCTAAACGCACAGTTTCATACAAAATTTTGCTAAAATATTAATTAAAAATGTATACATAGTATATAACACTATACATAGTGTTTTGCTGACTGTAGTTTTTCTACGTTTCATGTGACGTCACGCATTTGTTGAGATGTGATTGGGCCAGGTTCCAGACAATTACCAAAACGCGCAGCCTTTATCATTGGTTGACTATTACCATATCCCTCAACAAAATCTTTCCGGAGTCTTCTGTCTTTCTTTTCATCAACAGTGGACCGAAGTGGAATTTATTTTGTGTTTGTTTTTTTTCTAACTACCTACGGTACCCGTATAACAAAAGATCATAATTTATTTTAACATTATCTTTTAATATGCTTCATGTCCCACGATACACATAAGTATCATTTACTTTAAATTACTATAAATATGCTTAGATATCATCTCACCCATCTGCTTTATGAACTAAATCAATGAAATTTTATATTTTTATGTTGCTTAGCCCAATAACGGTATCATAACCGGTACTACATTAGTATACTCTATGGCTTTATCATTGTATTTCCCTTAACTTCATTATCTGTGTACTTTCTTAATGCCAAAATTTAATTAGATTTTTTTTATCTGTGAAAAGTCTGATGTCATCCATCCGATGGAGACCATAAATATAATTTTAATTAAAAATAACTAAATATGGAAGTGTCGAAAGAAGCATATAAGGATTAAATAATTTTGTTACTCAATTACTCAAAAATAAAACCTGTGGTTCAAGAAAAGTGGTGTAAAATCAAGTGTGCTGAAGACATTATCGTCTCGTACATTTTGTTACTCCATGCGTGGGATGTTTACTATTTCTTGCGCATCTGCTAAATAATAGGTGCTGCTGTTAATATTTTGAGATATATACTGTCTAATCGGTGATATACCTGCAATAAAGTGCATGACAAAAGTTTTAGTGTCCTTGAATGTGCTGACTAATTTTATTTCCAGGAGACTATGTCTCCTCAAATAACTTCTTGACTGCAGATTTTGAGAACAGCGCGTATCGTGTACAGTACCATGTCAGGTACGGAGCAAAATATAGTGAACTCAATGCAGCAACTTTCTGTTCAACCGAACAACAGTGGTCTCACTGAGAAACCAACTCAAGTAGTAACGCCTGCCGTCAACAGAAGTCAGCCTTCTTGCGCCAACAAAGTTACGCCCGTTAAGGCTAACACTGTGTCTCCAGCTATAGCCACCATAGACCGACTGCTGAGCTTGGGAGGAAACGTTCCTCCGCCGCCGCCAGTGATCACACGACCAGCAGATATGGACCCCCACACGATGGAGCAATTGCGAGCCGTAAAGGAAATGTTGACGGCTCAAGAAGAAGAAGCGCAAGGCTTGAGAGACCTCAATCGAGAGTTGCGGGAACGATTGGACGAGTGTGAGATTAAGATTAAAAAACTATCTGAACAAAATGATGAATATGCAGAAAAAGAAAAAGCTCTCTCGCAACGTGTCGCTGAGAAAGTTAAAAATAATAAGCAAATGAGTGTGGTTATGGAGGAATATGAGCGTACAATTTCCTCTCTTATTGGGGAAAGAGAGGCCGAGGGTAAACGGTGGACAGAGGAGCGAGCTACACTGTTGCGGGAGCGTGATGAAGCTGCTGCACATTTAGCCTCGATGGAGCATGCATTCAATGATGTCCATACTAAGTATGAGAGATGTAAAGTCATCATTCAGGGATATAAAAGTAACGAGGAGACTTTGAAGAGAACTGTGGAGGAAAACAATGATGCAATACAGAAATTGGAAGCGAGGTATGAGACCCTTCGACAGCATGCCATGCAGCAACTCAATAAAGCAAATGCAGAGCTGGACACAGTAAAGAAGGTGCATCAAGCGGAAATTCTAAAATTGAATGCAATGCTTAAGAAGAGTGAAGTTCATGCCTCATCCTTGCAGGAATCTTTAGCTCAGAAGATTAAAGACAATGAGGAACTCACTGCAATCTGTGATGAGCTGATCAATAAAGTTGGTTAAACATCTTTATTAACATGACATAACTCAATAATTTAAGCAGGATTTGTATCTGTATGCTAATATTACTAGAATATTGTAATAGTGTTTGAAAACCGCTCCAAAATTAATAATGCTTTATTTAATCAGTAGTAAAATTTCTTCAATATTGTTTATGATTAAACAATCCCTTTATTCTCCCTTATAATATATGCTCTGTGCAATCCTTGTTTATTTTTGTACAATATGTATAACTTTAGTCTTTAAGTTTTATGATTTTATGACTACATATAATTCTAAGTTGTTTAAGTATTGCGTTTGAATTTCTATTGGTGCTTTTACTAAACCCTAATGTTCTTTACCTTTTGCTTGTGTATATTACTAAAATTGTTTCTATAGCTCGCTTGAATAATTTTAGAAAGAAATATATTTTTTTTTACTCACCTATCCAAAGATAGTAATGATGTTAGCTAATTAGTTATTTAGATATCAATATGATACCTTTGGCGTAAGATATTTAATTGCACATGCAACCCAAGTGTTAGACTGTACCTTTAAGTAATATGCAGTTTCTAGCAGCCTACAACAAAGTCCACATGCTGCTTATGAAACTAAGCTTATACAAAATGGAACTTCCTGATAGCTGCCATAATAATAAATTTTGTAAAATTGTTTTGTATAATAGTTATCTATGGTTTTGTTTGGGACATGCTGTATTTTTATCGAAATTATTGTTATTTACATTGTTGTAAGTGCTAATATCCATTTAATATTAAGATATTTAAATGTTTATTAAAAGGGCGCTTTTGGATTCTCAATTTTCAACTGATGATCTCCAGCATGTAATTTGGGCTATGATGTGTTGTATCAAGGTGGAGTTCAGATTAAAACTTTTCTGTACCTAAGTTTAAAGCAACGTCTGCATACATTTTGTTGCTTGGATTAAATCAGATGGAATTACTCAAAATTAATTGATGCAGTGCAGTGTCTCAGTTCTGACCCCACACATCTCTTCTGGTGGAGATAACCGCCCTTACTATTTCGCCCATTTCCACTAATGGAGATAGCATTATTTCTCAATCTTTTTAAAATCGCCGCTCACTAAATAACATCTAAAAATTGTTAGTCATACTACTTTAATTATTGTCAATTTTGCGTTTTTATTTTTAAACTGGCTACCCAATAAATTACCAAACAATTAAAACTCATTAGAAGATAAAAGCAGACTCGTATATCTCATCTGATATAATCATTCTAGTCTGAAAATTAATTTATTATTCGCTTTTTTACTTATACTGCCTGTTTGAAACGATATTGTTCCGTTGATGGCATCCATTACAGACTCTTTGTAACTATTATGCAGAAAATACTCTGAAGTATATTCAGCTGTAGCTATAAACTACCCAATGGAACTGTTGTATCTAGTCTGTAAAATGTACAATGGATCCAATTTAAACAATATAAGAGAAAGAAAGCTTGTAAAAAGAGAATGAAAGTTTATAAGATATGCAGACAGAGACAGCCCTTGTCTGCACACCCTGTTACTTGTGTAACATTATTATTTAAAAATATATTATCGATGCATGTGTAAAAAGTAAATGAACTTAATTGCTTTAAGCTTAATTTTTTAACGCAAACTTTAAATTTATATTTATGAACAGAAATATTAAGGAGCCTATTGCAAGCCCAGGGGATTTTATTCATGCTACTTATATACAAACTACAGAAGTGTAATGGTTTAATAAAAATAATACATGTAGTCACAAACACGAAGTTATATCTGCTGGTTAAAATAATGCTCTAAAAATTTCAACTGCTAGAAATAGCCAATTTTTTTACCACCAATGTTTGGCTTTTTGACTCAAATAATTTCCTAGTAGGTGTAATTTATAAGTAGCTTGCAATAAAATTCAGTAAAAGTGAAAGACTTATCAAAAATCATAATAAAATGGATAATTTATTATATTGTAATGTATAGTTTTTAATTGGAGAAAGTGTAAGCAATATTAATTTCACCTAGTGTATCTGTGCCTTTATGGGATTTAACTTTCACCATCCATCCAGTCCATTATGTAATATTTAAAGCGTCATTACATTACTAACATGAGATTTGTAACTGTAACATTTGATAAGTATTAAAACTAGGTTTAGGCAGTCCAATATTGATAAGCATTATTTCCTGGATTTGAAGTTTGAATCTTGAAGGCCTATGTTTAATGTTGCCTGAGGACTAGTGACGTGTAAGCGAACACATGCACAACGCTAAAACAGGTGTTTCTTTTTAGCTCATATTTTTTTATAGTATACATATTTCATGATACCAGTCATCCAAAAAAATTATTAGATTCACTAAGGTGATGCAGATGATTGGAAGGGATGCATCTAGACTGAAATCTATAAAATTGGACATTGTGATTGTGTGAATTGCATTAAGTATTTAAACTCAAAACGCAATAACTGACTAGGCCTCAAGGTAACTTCATATAATCAATTAGAAAATCCTAAGTGTGTCGTAACCATTGTTATTTAACTCCATCTAATAAATATTGAGATTTATTCATAATCATAATAACGAATTATTGGATATACTTAATAAAATATAAATTTTTCACGATAAAATATTCAACATTCCAGATTATTTTTGTAGTTTTTTTATGTGAACTGAAAATTGTTTTGTCTGATATCAACACTCCTCATTGATTCATAACTATACGTATAATTTGTAGTTCCAGCTACATAATATAATTATACCTCCGGGTATAGAATCCCTCGTGGTACTTTTCTATCATTTATATTTATTTGAATATGACCAATCAAAATTTAATTCTTTTCTCAATAAGTTTAAGTATACTTTTTGTACGATTTTTTTTTTTTATAATTTGAGTATTTTGTGTGAAAACCACGATATATTCATGTGAATAGAATGAGGAAATAAAATTATCCATATTTTGTATTTCATACGACTTTTATTTCACTATAAATATTTTGATTCACAAATACAGGTATTGTGGGTGTAATGAATTTACACGAAATGCACTACATATGAAATGTATGTTGAACGATGACTGATTTATTAGTCGATTAAACTCTTCGATCGCATAAACGTCTGCGTCAGCTGAGAATCGTACCCTCAACTCAATACGCAGGCAGGGTAACTGAGAGTTGCAGATGTAAGGAATCCATCAGGACTAGAAGTGAATTTCGTGCAACTAAAAGAGTTTTGGGAAAACAGTAAATAGTAGCCAAAATATATCAATTGGAAATCGAATTGAGATTAAAATTCAACTATCATACATATTTACATTTATTTATCCATAATTTAAAAATATACAAATGATTTATTCTTACGAAACAAGAGTGCTAAATAAAATTTTATCACTTTTTCTTTTTGAGTATTCTGTATGTGTCCTTGCTTATCAAGTAACTGGCGGCGGATACAACTGTCGACGCAGCGGTGACTGCACAGAGGGCTTGTAGCGCGGGGTGGTCCACGAAGCCAAACACGGGCGATGCGAGGGTAGTTCCCACCTGATGAAAAAATACAATTAGTTAATAAAATCGTGGTATGTTTATTGACTTGAGCTTTAACGTTGGCACAGGAGGAGAGGAGAGAGTAGTTGTAATCATCGATAGCACAGCGAGATTGAAACTGAGTAGTATTGCTGAGTTTCTTTCGCCATTTCTTTTCCATAACTAAAAATACCTTTCCGATGTTTGTAGATTAAAAACCTACATGATTTTGATTATGTGATGAGGAAAAAAATAACCTCTATAGTTTCTTGCCGCTTCTCCCGGGACCACTTACGGTGAGGATTTGTTAAAGCGATGGCTTAGAGTGACTTTCAAAAAGAGTTTTTTAAAAAAACTTATTTGAATAAAAATATTTGAAATTGAGTTTAATTTTGAATTTTTTTTTTTTTATTATGTGGAAATAAAGTTATTGTTGCTAGAGTTTTCCACTTGGTCTGTGCCTAGGCTCTATGTAACTGTGAAAGGGAACAACCTATCGTATACCTGTATAGCTATAAAGCAACATTTAATTTTTTAACATTAACATTAATAGAAGACAAGTATTTTAATACTCAGTTTATAAATAAGGTACGTTTAATTTTAGGTCGATTTCATTTTACGTAAGTATTTTTTACTCGTCTACAAATGCGTCCTCAGCAAAATGTCGTAAGTAGAACACGAATGCACTGACTAAATAAAGAGTGCTTGGCCTTAATAAGCCCGCCTTCTACGTAAACGGAAGCCAAAGGAAACAAAGGACTTGCTTGACACTTGATAGTACCTTAAGACCTTAAGGGTAAGGAACGCTTGCATATTCATTTTAATAAGTATAATATGAAGTGTAGGGATAATTTGTGTAAGTATTAATTTTATTACTTCAAGTATTTAATCACCGGTCATTCTTTCTTGTGTTACAAAATAATGAAAGAGTTCAATTGCTAATAGGCTAGAATAATATATACTATAATAAAACTCAAAGGGCAAATTTACTGTACATTGAATATTTTTAAAAAATTTTGATTAGGGCGCACTTCAATAACGTGTTAGAGCATAAAAATATTTTTTTTAGAATTATTGTCTGTCTGTCTGTCCGGGCATCACATGAAAACCCTTGAACGGATTTCGATGAAAATTGGTAAAGTTGTTACTAATACTCCGGGTCATATTTTAGGATACTTTTTATCCCGGAAAATTAAAAGGTTTCCCCGGGAAACGGGATGAAAGTTTGTATGGAATATTTTCAAAACATCAACCGATTTGCTTCAAATTTGCCACAAATGTTCCTTGCTTAAATTAATGGAACACGTATTTTTCAGTTTTTCGAAATTTTGCAAAGAAAAAGAAAAAAATACAAATTAATGTGAATATTGCTTATTTTTCAAAACTCGCTCCTGGAGGAATCCTTTGTGATTTTATCGTGGGTTTCACATTCAATATATAAATTACTAAATATAAGTACTTCACCGTTTTTTAAATTTCCTTCAATAAGAGGTACAAATAAGGTAAAACATAATTTCCGTATGCGAAGCTGCGGGCAACAGCTAGTAAAGAATAAAGCTAATAGGTTTGAAATCAGTAATGTGACTAAAAAGTTGAAGTATCAATGGATACAGCATGTCTGTATGTATTTGCTGCATGGGCGTAGCCAGGATTTAGTTTCGGGGGGGTTCAAGTCTCGGGGGGGGGGGGGGGGGGTTTCCAGAAAATACAACGACTAAAAGTACATAAAATAACCCTAAAGAAAATTGAGACGTTATTTTTTCTCACGACGTATGTAGTGCCATCTATTATTAGTTTAGTCAAAAAGTTCAAAAACGTGTTTAATAGAAATAAAGCTCCTAAAAATATTATGTGCGATAGCTCATTCGATTCGGAATGACGTCTAGAAAAATATTTTTTAAGGGTTTATTAGCACATAAAAATTTCAGTCCTTAACATTTCGGGGGGGGGGTTTGAACCCCCGAAACCCCCCCCCCTGGCTACGCCCATGATTTGCTGGGTAGCATTTGTTTAGTTTAAATTACTAGTAGGTATCTAGAAGGTATTATAGGTACCTCAGATGAAATTCTTTCATCTGAGATAGGTACTTACTGACAGGTATAACATAAGGAGGGTAATGATAGTTTAAAAAACCCTCTTTAAAAACTATTGTGCTTTCACCTTTTTTAGGTTTCGCGCTTAGAAGATCTAATTTCGAATCCTGGAAAGACCTCTATGAAGTTAATTATCCTGTTATTAGCCTGTATGACAGAGGTCTAGTTTTCTCGTGGCCTATGGTCTACTATAACTCTCTCAGTGGGAGAAGAGGCTTGTGTATTGGGACTTAGGACACTTAACGGTAATAATATACTACATATCCTAGCTGATCGGGCAAACGTTGTTCTGCCAAAAAATTTTTAGGGGTAGGGGGATGAAAAATAGATGTTGTCCAATTCTCCACCCTAGCCGATATGCACGCAAAGATTCACGAAAATCGGTCGAGCCGTTTCGGAGGAGTTCAACTTCAAAAAAGCGTGACAGGAGAATTTTATATATTAGATTTACATAATATTATGTAGTAGTGATAGAAGCGCTCATAGCTCGGCGGCTAGTGTCGATCTTGCATGATCAACCAAGTGAAGTAACAGCGGGTGCGGTCGGTAGGTATACTTACTTGGATAAGTTGGATAGAAGACCGCTAGTGGCAAAAATTTTTTGAGCACTTCCGTGTTAACATAAGATAACATTCGTTATGCCATGCGGACAGCAAGAAAAATACAGACATTTAGGTTGGCCACTATTCCGTCCACCTATCCGCATTGGAGCGGCATGGTGGAGTATGCTCAAGGCCCCTTAAGAGGAGAGACCCATGCTCAGTTGCGGGCCATATATGGGTTTAAGCCATGTAATAGTTCAATTGTTTAAACACTAGTGCATTGCTATACGATGGTCTATTCAAGATGATACTGTAATAGAAGACTATAACAGTATCATCTCAATCCAAACTATAAGAGACTTTCATCCATCTGTTTTAAGGATGAAAAGTGTTTTATACAATTTAGTATACCAAAAATATATTGCGAGTGGGTTAGCTAAAATGTTTCTGAAGGTCGCTTCTAGTTTGGATCTTAGACCATAAATTGATTGAAACAATTTGAGGTAAAACAATTAAGAGTTAAAAAGTAATTACCAGAAGCAATTGCACGGCCGTGTTCACTTTGCTGATAAATGTGGGCGCGAGCTGCGCCGTCGCGTGCGTCACATCGAAGTATCTGCTCAGCGTTCGCTGCAAAGTTAGCATGTAAAGTTTTTTTTTTGTTTTTGTTTGTTTTGCCACCAGTCCCTTAATGACTTATAGATAATCTGCTACCAGGTAACTCTAAAAATAGATAGCTCAATAGTTATCATTAAGTTTAAATAATTTACATATATTGGTTAAAAAATATTACTAGTTGAACACAATTATTTAACAGAATGTAAACAAATTTAAAGATAATTATTTTTTATTTATAAAATTTTGAAATCTTGAAAAAAGTATTTTATATACGTATGATTCAAGTATTGCAGTATTGATGAGTAGGGATGTAAGTTCTACACTATTTCAGTAACATACTTACAGGTGGTGGCAGGCTCATATATCTGATAACGAATCCGGCTCCAACCAGGATAGCATCACGACCCACAATCAGTAACGTTAGAGCCAGTGGTATCAATTCTTGCCATGTGAGTGAAATAAATAATGTGGCAATCAGTACTTTATCTGCCATAGGATCAAGAAATGATCCCATCTTTGTAGACTGCCCTTTCCATTTTCTCGCTATCCAACCATCTAGCTGCAAACAAGTGAATTTCAATTAATAATTTACTTCAGGGTTATTCTACTTATTTCCCACACACATGACACACAATACTACTTACCAAATCTGTCACACCTGCAAAAACCAATAATCCAAGTGCAAAATTGTAATTTTCTTGTAGAATCTGGTACCCAAGATAAGGGGACATAGCTATCCTTGTTACACACAGGATGTTTGGTATGGTGAAGATATTTTCTTTCTGAAAGAAAAAAAAATCTAAATATGCAACTCATGAAATGTCCTGTCATGTGGTGCAGTTAACTATTGACTATACACATATACTGTTTAATAGTAACAGGCAAGTTTGATATCCGCTTGCTAACCTGCAATGCATAAATGATGCCAATCATAATATCTAGTCCCTTTTTTCAGACGAGTTTGGTAAATAATATTCTTTTTGTTATTTGTAATTTTTAAAAGGCACATTCAATATGAAAAGAATTTAAGAATAAACAATCATGTAATATTAAATGTAAAATAAAATCAAAACTGGGACTTTCAATACTATGCTTCAAGTAGATTATCTTCTTAAAGCAATGAAAGTGGTACTTTGGATATGCTAGCATAATCTCTGCATACATGTAGAGCCGTGAAACTCTAATTTAGATTGATTAAAGGTTGATGCATACGTAACGTGGATGGGACGTGCATGGGGCAGTTGCGTGGCCCGTACCCGTCCCGTGCGTGCCTCCGGGACGTATGCGCTATCGTTTATATTTTGTATGAAACAATGTTTCCAAAACTTCAAGTCCCGTCTCGTCCACGTTACATATGCATCGACCTTTAATGTCTTCAGCCATGCAGCAATCATGAAAATTTTTTAATCTCCACACATTATAAACAAAATAACAATAGGTCTAAATTTCAAACAAAATGTTTCACACCTCAACAACTTCTTCAATTTTTTCCCTCACTTTGGCTTTTGTTTCCAATATATCTTTGATCAGGTGATCCTTTTTTACTTTTAATTTGTGCTCCGTAACTTCTTTTTGTTGCCTTATGTCCCGCACTAACTCAACACCCTTTTTACGAATTCTATGCTCCGTATCTTTTATAATTTCTCTCCTTTGTTCAAATGCATCTTTTAACGCTTCAGCTCTTTTTTCCAAGTTAATAAATTGTTTTTTGCTATCGGATGAATAAACACACACTATCGATGAAAGTTTCAAAGGGAATCGAACCGCGCATCGTTTATTTGTAATGATTTTGTGCACCGCGAACAAACTATACGATCTGTAATGATTACAACACGATGTTTGCACTTGTTTGATGACACTGTACGTTCTAAAAAACATTATACCGGGTTGTAATGAGTAATTATTACACGAAAAGACTACTTTATACTAAAATAATTTGATCCCAAATTTATTACAATACAAACAAAAGGTGAAAAAGAAGGAATAACCACCGACCGGCCCACGGTGGGCGATAATTTGACATGTCATGTCAGTCATGTCACATGAGTGACATGTCATTGACAACAGTCCCTACGTTCCACTAGACGATCACAACGATCACGCTCACGACCGCAGTTTTTCCTGTTCCACTAGCTTGTGAGCGTTACAATCATACACCCAAGTGGAACGGGTACTTCGACCCACCCCGTGAGGTGGGTTGTTTTGAGCGTGCCGTGAACTGCCGTGAGCGAAATTAATGACGTCATCAATGACGTTTTCACCGCGACCATCCCTACGTTCCACTAGACGATCACAACGATCACGCTCACGACCGCGGTTTTTCCTGTTCCACTAGCTTGTGAGCGTTACAATCATACACCCAAGTGGAACGGGCACTTCGACCCACCCCGTGAGGTGGGTTGTTTTGAGCGTGCCGTGAACTGCCGTGAGCGAAATTAATGACGTCATCAATGACGTTTTCACCGCGACCATGACGACTGTGGTCGCCATGTGGAACGCGTTTTGATCGTTGTGAGCGATGTGAGCGTCTACTGGAACGCAGCCCATGACGACCGTGGTCGCCATGTGGAACGCGTTTTGATCGTTGTGAGCGATGTGAGCGTCTACTGGAACGCAGCCAGTGTGCTGTGTGACATGGTTACGTTCCAGTAGACGCTCTCATCGCTCACAAGTTTATGTAAATTTGCCCATGGAGCATTGAGGTAGAAGGAGGACCATCTCATATGAAGGGAAAGTTGATAAAGTTTCGCTGTTTACAGAAAATAGAGGTTCCAGTATGGCACTAGTGTCTGACAAATAGTGATATGAACCATGAACATAGCTGTTGTAGACGGAATGAAGTTTGATGAGTTCAAATATTTAAAAAAAATCATGATACCCTCCATAATAAACAAAACCTCAACTATTTACGTAGCCAAATTTAATGTTAGTCAAATGTTATGTGCGAAAACGTGATTTTTAGTAGTGTGATTTTTTAAATTAATTATTAGTGATTTTACAGTGGCTATAATTATCAAACGTTATAAAATAATTGAACAATAATGAGAAGAAAAACTTGTATTGTGAAAAGTTGTCCAAGTGGACGGAAACTAAAAACTACAAAAAATGGTTCGCCTCAGCTTTATTTTTTTTCTGACCTACTGTATGCTGAGTAATTAATTTCAATTATTCATTTCATTTACGACACGGCTGGACAATTTTTCAACTTTCCCCTCATATTATGAGATGGCCCGCCCTCCTTAACCTCTATCCTCCATGACTCTATGGACTCTATGGTTCATTTTTCATAACGTCACAATCAGAGGTTGTCAAGTTCATCAAGTTGACAATTATTGACAAGTTGTTTTCATATTGTTAGGGATGGATGGAAGTGCAACAAATAAAACTATGTGATTGTTTTGTTGTTGAATTAAATTTGTTTATTTTGTATTCATTTATCCTCCCGTTTCGGGCATTCCAAAGTATGTAAATTATATTGTATACAATCGACGGTAAGGTTTATTACGGTTCTTTTTATTTACGTAGCACATCATTGTCATATTGTTGATAAAATTCACGATCGTAAGGGCATTTCTATTCGCTTGTTCAACCATCAACCATGGCTCTCATGGTAAAAAAGTCGACGATGTTTTAGTGTCGTATTTATTTGATTCACGATTTTGTCCTAATAAAAATCCCTTCCACAGTTTCGTATGCTGTGATACACCTATTAATAAAATAAACCTATAAATCTTAAACCTAACCAAGGTTATTGTAAGTAAACATCACATTCTCGGTGTTCACACACTGTTAAATAATCCGACACAATTAATGTGATTGTTTACAAGCTGTAGAACAAGAATTCTCCAGTTCTGGTTGCCACAATTACCAATCTTATCACACTTAAATAAATAAATAATTAAGTTTTATATTTATCTTATTGCAGATTCAAAAATGAAGGAAGAGGAACTGAAATACATGTTACGTCTTCTGGACAATCTGACTGTAGAAATATTCAATGTAAGTTCATTGTTTTTTAATTTTTTGCTAATTCAATTTTGTTTAGATATTAATAAATCTAGCCAAGATCAAGATCATTTGTCTTTTATATAATGATATATACTTTTTTAGGAAATAATTCAAGTTTATAATGACTTGGAAGAATCTAAACAAATAAAAGATCTTTCTGATGAGACCATATATTTTTTTGAACAAAATTTGAAAAAGAATCCAGTGACAACATCTACAATAATATATTACATACAAGAAAATATATCAGAAAATGAGGCAAATATTCAAAAATTGCAATTATTGTACATGAATATATTGAAAAATGAAATTTCTGATAGTATCACCAATGCCGACAGACTTATCACACTGTTATCACTTGTAAGATGGAAAGACAAATATATAGAACAATTTATTAATTATATATTAAAGCAAATACCATGTGAGTTATTCAGGCAACATAAGAAACAAATTTTGATTAGTTTAATGCTTCAAAGCAAACCGGATCTTCTAAGAATAGCATCAGATTTATTGCACACAAATGAACCTCAAAAAAGGTTTAAACTTACAGCAGAGTACATGCTTGAGTTGTGCTACCAAGATAAGACGCATTGGCTGATGAAAGCCGCTCAGGTATACAAGCAACAATTACATGATATCAAAAATGTATCATTTGAAATTAATAATTTCACCAAACAAATTCTGATTATGGTGCTCATTGACCTAACAAATTGCCCTGAAACATATGACTTGCCGTCACTGGTGCATCAGTTGACTAACATATTTTCAATCCTAGATAATTATACAACAGTAGACCATCAACTACAATTTTACATAACCGAAGTGAAAAGAGAACTGACTGTGATAAAATTTTGTTTAGAAAATAACTGCAAAATCATGACAACTTCCATATTCAGCCAAGTCCTTGCACAGAGTGCATTGACTGTCATATCCCAAGTTTGTAGGCTCTCTAAAGTAGACCGGTACAAAGTGTCAAGATTACTCAACACAAATAATGACTTTATTAATGAGTTGATAACACTGAGCAATAAAATTGATGATAAAGTGCCAAAGCAGACCGATATGAACTGGGATGTTTCCACATATAACAGTTACTGTGCAATAACAAAGATAATAGATGCCATAGTAAATTCATCTGAAGGGGACGAAAATGCTCAGGAGATGAATACCATGTTTGATGATATAAAACGCCTGATTTTATCAATCCAGCCCTTACAATATTGTGTTGAAATAATAGAAACAATATTCTCATGCCTGTTTATAAGATACGAATATTTTTCGTGTCCCGAACACAATCAAGAATATCCTTGCGGGACCCATTCAGAATGCTCATACTTTTACTCAAAAAAGCAAAACAAATTTCCGAAAAATATAAAAAGTTCTAGCTCAGGGTTTATGTGCTCGCCTTTAACTACGCAGATTATTCTTAATACACTCAAAGTGTGTTTAGAGACATTGTCTGAAAAACATGAAGGAATTGATTTACATAGGAATGACCAGAATGTTATTGCAAGATTAAAGGCAATCATGAATGTGGTGAATCATTCAATATGGAAGATGCAGCTGGTGTCCACACTCTCGCCTGACATTCAGCCATTACAACTGAAGTTATGTTTGGACTATGTAGAAGTGGATGAGAGCAGTGAGGACGAAGAATGTGAGCTGCATGTCAAACCAACAAAGAAGAAACCTAAAGCCAGGAGGCGACACACTCACTCCAGAGTGGATGTCAACCAGGCTATGGTTGCATCAACAATCTCAGCTACAGATGATGGTAAGAAAGGCTTATGAACAGATTATTAAGCCCATTTTATTCTTGTTCTGTGTTGAATTAGTTTTAAACTCGGAAATAACTTCACTCTTGTTTGTTTTCTTTCACAGCATACACCACAAAAGAAAGTTCAATTGATTTTATATCAATAATGCTAGCTAAGCCAACATGCCTAGTAGCTTTAGCACTGTATCACAATGACTTTTCTAAGGCGAACCAAATTTTAGAGGTAAATATATTAATGTAAAAACAAATACATTGTATGAATAATTATGTTTATGTTATGCTGTGTTTATAATTCATCAGGCATGTGTATCATGTTTATGATTCACTGCAATGTTTGACTTGGTAACATCTGTTCACACAGATAGCATTCTTAATGTATGTATATGTATAGATACATTACAGTAGATACATACAAAGAATTCATATGCCCCAATAAGATGTCATTAACCTCAATTCATTCACAATTACAAGATAATACATCTTAGATCTAGTTCGTCTTTTTCTGTGAAACCAAATACATTTCAATAAAAATAATAAGTATGTAATTAAATAAAAATGTCTTAATTACAGATGTTTGATTTAGCAGACTCTGAAATAGCGACGGAAGTAACGTTTACAGAGCAACTGCGTCATTTAATAGCAAAGATCAAAAACATTCTCCATTATAGGGATTGTTCACGATATTCCACTAAAGAGCTCTCTGATCTATCAGTTGTAGCCACTGAAGTGATGGGGCTCGTGGAAGGGTTCCTTGCTTCTAACAGAGCACCTAATCCATTTGATATAATCGAATTAGGAGTCCGGCATCCACATTTGCAGTTATACAGCCACCAAAATGCCCCATTCATCAATGCTGTTGATATTTTACTTAGCAGTGGTCTTAACAGAGAGATTACGTATGGATTAATAAATGTAGTAGAACGAAAGCTCGCTGAAGTCAGATGTAGCACAGATGTTGCTGCCGTTAAGAAGACAAACTATATTAGGTTCGTTGAAGACATAGCAAGTGTAACGTTTGAAATATTTGGGAATACAGAGAAGTCTTTTGACTACGTAGACAACATTTGTGGATTAATCACTGACTGCCGAATACCCATTAAACACAAGGAATTCTGTAAGCTAAACCAACTTTCTAAGGAGTTAAGACAGTCATGTCAAGATTTATCTGTTGTATTGAATCCGACTGATGAAGTAAAACTGGACGCAAATTCACTACAAAAATACCACCAGATTTATATGAATGTTGTCGCTGCGTCGGACAAGGATCTGTGCAATATAGGAGAAGTGTCTCGGCACGGGAACAAAAAGGCCAGAATACACTACTTACGAATGTGTTACATGTACTCGAAGTCAGTGTCGCAGCTGGAACACGAGGATCGAGCTCCGGAAGCCAGTGCGGAAGAACCTTACTTCTCCATTTTGGAAAGACCTCTGCATGACATATTTGGCAACATGATCAATAACAAGGAAATACCCGTCACACATTTGGAACCAATTTGTAGGAAATTGAACGTGAATTTGGTGCCGAAACTTATTCTAAACTTCTGCCCCTCGATCTCATTACCAGGGCCTCATAAAGAAGCTACAGAGGAAAATTTCATAAATCTCCTTCACGAGGTATATGAATTTAAGAATTCTGAAGAAAAGTTGTTTATTGAACACACGGCGAATTTGGCACCACTGCCGAGAACACCTGACCCTCAGTGCTTAACGTATGTTGTTTTACACAACTGGGTATTAGCGCACATTATCAAGAAAATCCACTCGTCGCTTAATGAGAGCAATATGCAGCATAGTACGGACGCTCGAACAAAATGTCTCAACAAGTATATGGAATTGGAGAGATTCGATTACACAAAAGTATTATTTGAGGGTAATAAATATTTAGCTTCTCTCCACACAGTGATCGATTTAGACAAGTTATTCACATTCATGCCCAAGCTGATAGAGTCAGGAAAAATGTTGCAGTGTTTAAAAATAATCGATGCCTTGTCTGAACGCCAAGTGATGTGCAGTGCAAACTTGATGAACTTGCGAGATCTGATATTGTTTAAGTTAGCAACTAATCCGAAAGTAAGTAATAATTGGAAATATTGTCAATATCTCAAATGTCCCGAACTGAAGTTAGACTTGGTCAACAATTTGAGTAACTGGCCGGCAGAAGGTGCTCTGGAAGTCCTAGATTACCTACGCTTTACTTTGAATCAGAATTCCTTAGAAGACGGATTGTATGAACAATGCACAAGTTGGATGACTAGGATACCCTTGTATGAACAGGTATTATCGCTTCTACAAAATAAATATACATAATTGTGCTCACGTATTGTACTCACTTTAATGATATTCTATTGTTTGTAGATATCGTCAATAATGGGTGTCAACCATTGGTACAACATATACAAAATGTCCATTGAAAATCCTGAAGGCATTATTGAAGTTCTCATGGACAGTCAACAGGTATGTATATCAATTTTTATTCGATTAACATTATTTACACCATTGTTTGTGATTTATAAAAGTCACGATATTATTCGCAGTTCAAATTGTGCTTAGAATGGGCCGATGTGCACGAAATATCAGAACACATGAAGAATTTAATCATAGTAAACTTATTGCGACAATTGTTCGAATATCCTAATCAAGCAACTCCAGAAATGATTCAGAAACTATTAGATAGGCTCTCCACGTCTCAGGCAACAGATCTGATTCGAGAAGAAATGGCAAAAGTGCGTAATGTTCAAATTCTCCAAGTGTGCGTCGATTTTATTTACGACAATCTATTTGACTGGAAATCTTTTGAAAACATCAAAATTGGGTTACAAATAATGACAGAAATAGACGCCAATTTGAGGCCCATGTTTTGGGAGCTGATTGAGAAACCTCTGCTTATGATTGAGCAGTTTCTTATGAATGGAAAACTCGATACTTTGACCGATATCATAAACAAAATCTCGCCGAATCTTAAGAAAGATCCGACCGGAGATAACTTGTATTATAACATTAAATCGATAGAATCGTTGGTGATATCTCGGAACGCCGTAGATGCGTTGCTGAGATACTATGCGGAGAAGGCTTTGGACATGAGGAATCCTACCAATGTATCTCCTACTCCTTTGAAGCCATGGGACGATGCGCTATTACAATCAATGGATTCGATTAATTTGGAAGCTGCATCGAAACCGTTCGTGATGCCCGAACGCGTACCGACCAAGGAGCAATGGGTGGAAGACTACACAACAGACCGCTGCATGTTGTGCAAAATATCGATATTTTCAATGATAATTCGAAGGCACCATTGTCGACGTTGTGGAAGACTTGTCTGCCATGCTTGTTCGAGAAATCGAATGCAAGTAAGTAACTTTATGCCTTAGTAAACTTCAAGAAATTTTATGGCCTAAAAACAAAATTTTCAACTTTGCCATATACTTTGCATCATGCATTTTGTGATAAATTATTTTAGGTGCCAACGTATCCCAGCGGTGTCAAATTTCGAGTATGCGACGATTGTTACGTACAATCGATGAATAAAAAATCGGTTCATGATCAAGACAACCTAGCGATGAGCAGCAACTCCGACTCGGCTGGCAGCGCGGCCAGCTGCATGGACTGGAGTCTGTCCGCCAACGCTAAGCGGAATGAGGCGGTCCGGGCTGAGTTCAGCTATGAGTTTACTCCCAACGTCACACTGTGCCTCTCCATCATGAAGATGCATAGTATTAATTTGGATTATCCCAGGTTGGTCATTATTATAAATTCTAATCATATTTCTATCTCTGTTTTAGTTTTCTCATAACATCGCTAAAATCGTATGATGTCATTATTATTATTCAAAACTATTTTTAATCGGATATTTTCATTAATATAATATTACTTTCATGAACATTAAGATTTTATGTATAAAATAAATCTAGATTCTAAAATTTCTCAACACCCCTATTCCGAGTATCATCATGACAGGATATACAATAGGATAGGATATATGGAACAATTCACACAAAATGTTCTTCTACAAGTAAAAAGTAGCACCATCTGTTCCGCTCTCTGTCTGAAAAACTATCTGAGAATAATGTAATGAGCATTGGCCCTATCCTCTATCTTAAGTTGTAAAAGTAAAGTAAACGTCGGCCTGTCCTCCAGGTTCCTGCTGGACCGCAGCGACGAGGTGGCGCGCGAGCTGTCGGCCGGCGGCGACGCGCGGCTGCTGGTGCGCGCGCGCCGCTCGCTGCTCGTCGCCGCCGCCGAGCTCTACTCACGCGCGCCGCACGAGCGATCGTTAGTACTGACTACTGACTGACTGCTGACTGCTGACTGCTGACACTCGAACTGACTGTTGTGATATTAATCTATGAATAGGAAAGTCGACCTCTAATTCAAGACTAATACCTATAAGACCTCTAATTCTTTAAAAGTAAGGTTGAAAGAAAAATCTAAATAATTAACTTTTATTTCAGAATTTAAATTTTTTTTAATTCATGTTTACTATTTAATTTAACATACTTTTTAAGAGACAGTTTTGAGTTGCAGGAAATTTAATTTCTTATTAAGAATTTGAGGGTATAGTACTTATTTGCATAGACTTATTAAAGTCATACCCTAGACAGACTTCATTAAAACTTTCAACAAAGGTCTCATTGAATGCCACAACGCCACCAACTGATCCGATGGTGAAGTATCGCAAGAGCTGCAATAACCAGGGCGTCCAACAAACCAAAAACAACAATTTATTATTATTATTATTGCGAGGACGCCACTGAAGAGATAGATTAATGTCGCCTGTATGCTAAAAATTTTCATCATATTATCGTTTTTACGATAAAAACGATCGTTTTAAAACTACATTAATAGATAACATACATTTTGTACAGTTATTTACTACAGGTACTAAAACTACACCACACACTAAAAAATGTGTAAATAAATTGATAAGAATGTTCAACGTAATTTTTAGGTCACTCTCATTCGTCAAGAATAAAAGTTTCTTTCTGTCATAGTTTCTTATATTTTTTCAACAAATATATAAAAAGTATGTATCTACGTATATATTTTTTTAGCACCTACCGCAACCTATAACTATCACCCAGGGTTGACTGGTGGAGAATGCCATATCAGGCATTAAGTCCGCCCATTGTAATCTAGTTTTTTAGGTTTACAATAAAGAGTGAATAAATAAATAAATAAAACTGATACTATCGTCCCAGCGCGGGCGCGCGCGTGGCGGAGACGGGCGCGGCGCACGCGGCGCGCTGCCTGGCGCACGCGGACGCGATGGCCACGCTCGTCAAGCACCAGGCGCACCACCTCGTGCCGCACCAGGGGGCGCATCCTAGTATGTTGTTAATTGCTTTCGTGGTAACCATTGACCTAGTTCGCATATCAGTACGATGTTTATTAACCATGTGTCTACAAACTACACCCGTGCACTATCATATTCATTTTGCTTTTTTCTCAACCGCATGCACGAAAAATAAATAGGTATTACCTATGTAATAAAACAATGCTAAAATAAGTTTAATTTACGGGTTTAATTAAAGAATTTTTCAGGCAACCTACTCACGATCCATTTTTTTGTATGCTAAAATGGACATAACACTTTTCATCCAATAAATAGATGGATCGCGACCTAGCCTAGTTCGGACCTTAGGGTATTAAACTTGATAGTAACTACCGCCCTTCTAAAATATTTTTATGTTCCGCGCAGGAAGAATTCAGGTCTCGGAAATTGAAATACGATTAGTAAAGTGAAAGGATAGGTGATTTAACGCCCCAACTCAGAGTCACTAACGGTTACTTAAATCGCTCTTTAATACAGAATTTGTATGGAGATTCTTTATTAAGAAGCGATTAAAGTAATCATTAGTGACTCTGAGTTGGGGCGTAAGTTTTTCAAATTTTGTACTTAAAAAAAATATTGGAATACTCACCAAAAAAAGTTCGTACTCCATTTCGTGTTCTTGACGCCTTGTTAATAAAAATGTATCAGAGTAAATTGACTTTCTGCACAATAATCATATTGATACACCGGCTAGAAAACTGTTACTGATAGTAGGTTGCATGTATTACCATGTATTAAATAACTTAATGATACCTATAAAATGTAATAACTCACGACTCTAAGCTAAAACCGCAGTAACATTTTTAATTTCAGGTCAGATAGTGCGGTCGCTTCTAGAAGCGGAAAAGTGGGAGTTGGCATTGGAGATCGCGACCAAATCGGGTATACCGCGAAATAGCGTGCTAGCGGCGTGGGGCAAGGCTTGTTTACGGGCTGGTTGCTTTAAGGAGGCGCGAAGAAAGTTTGCGTTGTGTTTCAAAAACACACCGAATATATCCTTAGAGATGCATGAAGATGTTGAATATGGAAAAGAAGCTTCTGAAACGCAATTCGTGAACAGACGCACGCAAGGGTTAAGGTTCTCGGAGCGGACTAGCTCGACGTGCAGCCTGCAGTCGGAAGGCCGCGCTAGAACCAACCCGCCGCTGCTCAACGAGATTATTAGCTTGTTGGAGAATATGAACTACCCCGTCAATCAGCAGCTGTTGGATAAGGCGGACACTATAAAGGTATTGGTGTTTGGATTACATGTTGTAGACTAGACTTTGAGGTTTAGTAGCACCATCTATCCGAGTCAAAATATCTCGCTTGTAGCGCACCTCGCTCAACACCAGATGACCCTTTTAACCCCAAGCCTGGTTGCTGGGTTCTGTACACCATTTATTCTCGATGGTACCAGCCAATAATGATTTGAAGCCAAGTAACAATTAAAACAATACACATAATTTGAAAATAAACTTCGTAAACTTTAACGATTGTAATTTCAGGCAACCAACGAAAAGCTAACATTGATGAATACGGGGAAGAAGAAAATACAGGTGACGGAGCCAGCGCTCAACATAATGCATATGTTGGCAAGCGTGAAGAAGATAAAGCAGGGAGATTACAGCGACTTTCAGACCGCCTCAGCGCCTCCTAAGAAGAGTCTAGCACAAGGCTTGTTACGAAGAAACAATAACCACGAACCGAAACGTGATTTCCAACACACGAGACTCGATCCCTTCTTCTATCGAGAGTGTGTGTACTACCTCAGTAACTACGGCTCACACGTCGCCAATATAATGTTCTACATGAAGCACAGCACCCTCGCTGACGTCATCAGATATTGCTACGACAATATGGTGGATAAGGAAACGTTCACTGAGGCCGTTTACATGGACTGCTTGAAGAAGGACAAAGTAAATGAGTTACTGAAGGCCATGAGCGATACGGATAGTACCTTGGAAATGTGGTCGGTGAGTATCTATTTCACATGTGTGTAATCAAAATTTTTGTGAATAAAAATACTTATTTTCTACCCCACCATAAAATTCTAATCGCGGCGGTTGAACGGAAGGCAATGGCTTATTCTACGGTTCAACAGTTCAAGGGGGTTTTTCAAATGTACAATTATCAAGTAATTACTGTACTAGCTTTTCCCCGCAGCTTCGTCCGCGGTAGAGATCGATTTTTTACAAATCCTACTTTCTTACTTTTACTTAGTTAGATTTAGTTGCCTATGACTTAAGTAATTTACATGTATCATTTGATAGCGTGAAATGCAAATGAATTTTACTAACGCCATCTATTAACAACATCCGGAACTAAATATCTAGCAACTAACAAAATATCGATCTCCCCATGGGGATGTTTTACCGCGGTAAAAAGTAGCCTACGTTACTCTCCACCCTCCTCACTATCTCCACACACAAAAACCATACCATATAACGCAAACAAACACACTTTCACATTTATAATATTAGTATGGATTTTACATTTCCATCTACCAGGAGTACATAATGCACATCTGCCGCACGCTCGAACTAAGCAAGCGGCTGGACGCGCTGTACGCGGTGCAGTGCGGCACGGCGCAGCACGCGCGCGCCGCCGCGTCGTGCGCGCTGCTGTACGCGCGCCCCCCGCCCCCGCCGCCCCCGCCGCCCTTCGCCTCGCTGCACGCCCGCCGACACCACCTCGCCGCCGCGCTGCAGCATCTGAGCAACTGTGTGCCCAGTGCTAGCAGTGAGTATGCAGTGTGTCGTATCACCATTCGTAATATACAAGAGTATTCGTAGTATACAAGAGATTGGCAAGTTGTGAGAATGGCTCGCACTACACGCTTGACGGTACCACCAGTTGCGAAGTTGCAGCATCTTAGTAGCTGTGTGCCGAGCGCTAGTAGTGAGTATACAGACTGAAGTTTTTAAGTGGGCGTGAATGGCCAAATCCGAAATGAGGCATAGCGAAAAGTGCTCAAAGGAGTCTCAGGGCCGATTTTAATAAAAACTAAAATCACTATTCCTAGCCAGGAATTGAACTCGTTGATATTGAAAAAAAAATACACCATTCGATAGTGTCGGTAGCAAGGATCAAATTCTGGGAAGTTATAATATACAACAAACTAAAGGAAAGAGCTTATTTTCAACAAAATATATTCTTTAATTTTTCAAAATTATGGCCATTATTTTCAATACATAACTGGGCACAACGTCTCAAGACTCTCAAGGATTATTATTCATCATTATAACATATATCTTATTGGTAAAAAAACCATTTTGTCGACTTTTTTCAAATGTCACCTTTTTACACCACAATGTATCTATTTCCAGAAACAATCGATCCGAAATCCCTGACCTTCAACCTGGACAAATCAACGATCGACAGCCTGATGACGACGATGTCCCGCCAGATGGAGCTCGCGCAGTACCTGGCGTCGGCGGAGGGCGGCGGCCGACTGCCCGCGCGCGTTCTGCGTGACGTCATCCCGGGAATCCCCCTGCCGCGCGATGACAGGCCGCCCACGCTGTTCGGGTCTACCACAGACAAGATACGACTGGTCGCGACTGTGCTGGCCGTTGGACAGACTGTGGATGAAGGGTTCGGGCTCGCTTTCAAGTAAGTAGTTTTTATTAGTAGAGATTCTGCTGTAGATCGGGCTATGGTCTGTAGGGGATATTATTACATAAAGAAAATAAATTATAATTCTTTTTAATTTTAATGAATTGCAGTACTCCACTTGGATTATTATATACTACTATATTATATTGTTACAAATTCTTTAATAACAGATTAATTACTTGAGTTTCCTTACTAAAGATCTAATTACTTTGTGGTAAATTTTAACCATAACTGATTCAAAATGTTAACTCAAGTGAGGAATCATTCGCTGACTCGCTTGAATATCCTGGGCAACCACCAAAGTATTA
This sequence comes from Thymelicus sylvestris, assembly GCA_911387775.1. Lineage (NCBI taxonomy): Eukaryota > Metazoa > Arthropoda > Insecta > Lepidoptera > Hesperiidae > Thymelicus > Thymelicus sylvestris. Next base: position 9,189,506 of record OU426905.1, on the reverse strand, counting down.
TGAAATTTTATTCATTATTATGTTTTTGTTCCAGAATCATAACAGAACACAAATTGGACTCCATGCACATATACACTCACGTGTCGAAATACTTGGTGAACACCGACAGGTTTATGGAAGTCAAGAATTTAGCGAAGTGTATTCGCGCTTCCAAAGAGACAGCGGCGAGGTAATGATATTTTGTATCTATAATTTTATATTTCAACAAAGTATGGATATCGGTAGAAGTACACAGTGAAGTATTCTACAGTCTAGAGTCTAGAATATAGACCACCTCGAGAGTGCTCGGTTGTTAGCCATTATTGAGGTAAACGTATTATTTGATTTGACGACCCTGTAGCGTAATTGGTTTGGTAGCGACCCTGCCTGCGAAGCGAATGGTCCCGGGTTTGATTCCCGGCCGGGGCAGATATTTATGTGACAGATAAATATTTGTACTTGGGTGTAATTGAGATGTGTTATATGTCGTCCATGCCACCCTCGACCTACTGCGGGGGTATGAGTGTGTTTATCGTTTATAATAATTGTCTCCATTGTTCCCGGGCAGCCTGATGAGCGACCAGGTGCTGGAGGCGGGCGTGGGCGCCGTGGTGGCGCGCTGCGAGGCCCGCGGACAGCTGTACGATGAGCAGGCCGAGATACTCATCGACGACATACACAGCGTCACTATCAAGGTACCACACCACACTATATACTCATGGTAACGCCCAAGTAGCACAAATGCGCTGTTTATCAGTATAACAACCAAGCACAATGGAAACGATAGCTGATAAGTTGCAGTATAGTAGCGTTATAAGCGCTTATACAGCTGATATAACTCTAATTTGGGCACAAATTTGACAGCACATAGCTGTATAAGATATCCCATTACTAAATAATTGGATGTTATCAGCATTATATTAGCATTTTAGGTGGGTAACAGACGTTACAAGAGCTGAACACTGCCTGATTAACAAACCACATGTTACCCTATAAAAACAAAGTGAACATTTCTAATGTTTTAAATAGAGTTGAAAGTAAACGTCGAACGAAATTGTGATATGAAATGTCACTGTCAATACCTTACAACTTGTTGTGTGCAAGATCCCAGGTGCCATTTTGTGACAAGGAAAATGTAATTTAATATAGTTAAAACTTCGATTTCTTACTATTATATTCGAAATCTTATTGGGAAGGTAACTTTATCGTGAAATACCATATATATATCGTTCAAAATTTTCACGCGCCCTCATAATAACGGTGAATACAAGAAAAATATGAACATAATATAGACTGTAAAGAAAACAGAAATATTATTTTGTACATTTATATGCATGGAATGTTGTTTTTAGGTATTAGTCAGTGGTAATCAAGTTAAATTGGCGTCGATATATCTTAAAATAAACCAAACTAAAAAGGTTATAATTTTAAAATAATACGCAGTATATTAAATATGGCGGATATGTTAGTGAACAGTTGTAATCTTAACCTAATGCTAAGGGCTGTATGTAATGTTCAATTGTGGCCTGTTATTCAGCATTGAGTAAAATAGTTAAGCACTTGTGAAAAACAAATCAGCCACGTCACACACATAACATTTTCGTTGGCAGCAACACCCACGCGCGGGCAACACCGACGCTCGAGCGACCAATAGGAAGACAGAAAATTACAAACGTCATTCGTCACTCTGCGTTCTGTCAAAACGTCATCGACATCCACCTGTCAAAGCCTTTATGTCAACCGGCATTGTCACGAGCAGTGCGTTATATTAGTTCACAAGGTCTCTCTTAAAATGCAATAGTTTTAAAGTACCCTCGTGGCCTTTTATTCAGCGCTATTGCAGCAGACAGGGCACAACAGTACTAAACGCTGAATAATAGTGACGTCTGTGGCTTGTGTGTGGTGCCTAATAGAACCACAATACAGAATAAAGCATTATATTGAGCCTCGCTTCCTTCTATACAGCTGTTACAGACCGAAGGAACTCTTATATGTCATTACAAATGCTAAGATTGACGATGTGGGCCTTGTGTGAAGGTTTATAATGCAGTTTTGTGCTACTTGGGCGTGCACTAAAGGCCAATGCATACGTAACGGGTTTTTTCCTCGTACGGGACAGGGACGGGGCATAAATATACGTGCGTGCCCCGTTCCCGTCCCGCACGGGATTTCGTTTTTTATGCACTATCGTGTAAATTTTCTATGAAACGATGTTTCCAAAACTTCACGTCCCGTACGGGATGGGAAAAACCTCGTTACGTATGCATTGGGCTTAAGACTGCTCTGTCCCTGTCCCTGCTACATCTGCGACAACTCTGTTCTCTGACGTTACTTTAATAGCGTGTTATTTATTTATTTATTCTTTTGAAACACCTTAAAGTAGGGGTTACAAGGGCGAACTTAATGCCTAATGGCATTCTCTGCCAGTTGACCCTGGGTGGGTGGGTGTTAGACCTCAGATGTGACCAACAAAATTAAAATCCTTTGTCAAAGAAACTGCCAGCCGATTTATCTTTTAACATGTAATGTCATTAACATAACCACGCCCCTTTTAATGTGCTAACTGTTCGTCACACCTTCGTAATGCCATTTTTAAAACGTGAGGAGGCAGGTATGTCATCCATAATTATTATCACATACCACAATATACTCACCACTCACCAGATATCCTGCTACCTGAGTTGTCGCAACGTGAGCAGTGCGTACATCCTGGCGGCGCGCCACGACCGCACCAACGACCTGCGCCGCGTGTTGCACGAGGCCGAGCGACTGGGGAACGATCACGTGCGCAGCGCGTGCTTCAAACGGCTTACATCCAAGAACGTGCTGTCATAGACTGACTGGAACGTTTGAAATTGGTCATTGCTGATCGGCCTATAGCGCTGACTAATACATTAGTAACCACGCTAAGAAAAGTCATGGTAACGACCGGCGCAGTCTAGCACGAGACCGAGCGGCTCGGAAACAACCACGTGTGTAGCGCATACTTCAAATGGCTCCCATCCATGAACGTGCTGTCATAGAGACGGTGACTGAAACATTTAAATTGGTCACTGCTGTCGGTCTCTAGCACAGTTAGTCAGTACATATAATTATATTGAAATTAATCACGACTGTATTTGATACTGTTTGTAAAGCAATTTGCCCTTTGAGCTATGAAATACATTGGAGCTATGTTGTCATTAATCAAGCTACAAAAAGTCATTTTGTTGAAGACATGATGAGCACTGAATTATATGGACAGTAAGATAAAAGTCATCTTGCCAAAGATATTATATTTTTTTGCAACTTAATTTAAACTAGTAAAAATTAAATGATATTCGCTTCTGCACACTGACTAATGTAAGCACTTAGATCAAATGTCATTAATGAGACTAAAGTAAATAGAACATCTGAGTTATCCATAGATATTTCATGTAATTAAATTTATTGTCACTATAGTTTTATAAAATTAATATAACCTAGTGAAATGTGATTCTACATGCACTTACAAAGTAATTGTTACTTCATTCTGTATGGTATCTTATTACGGCCAGTCTAAAATGACTAAGAAGTCATTTTATAAGGCTTTCAAAGCAAAGATTACTTTCGTGTCAGAGAATCTGGAGGGTTAGAAATTATTTGTGAGGTTTTTCCAACATAATGCATTCTAGCAGACTAGCAGTAATAGTAATGTAATCATTATAGTACTACCTTATAGGTCGCAATATTAAAATAAAATACATAAATAAGACAAATTCTGTAGTGTTATAATAATAATACTATTACATATTATAGTTCCGTGTAGTCATATTATTTTATGTCTGGACAGACAACATTTTATTAATCATTCATTATAATTTATTTAAAAAATAAATTTTTCAAACAACAGATAATTATCTTTTAAAACTGTAAGATTGTGTCTCCAAGACATTGACAATGAATCAATAGTATTGGCCAACATTGGTATTTAATGGTCAAAGATAAGAGTAAAGTTATGTTGAAGATTTAACTGAGTATTTTATTTTATACATGTTATAGGCACACTCAGAATGCATTGGGAATATTGTTATTGATGGATGGAGAAATAAACCATTGTTTAGCATTTTAATAAGCTTAAAGCGAGTATTGAGTTAGTTAATTAACCATGTTAAATATGGATAATAAAGGAATATATATTATGATTATTGTCATTATTCATCAAAATTTAATGAATTGCCGACTGATTGTGACGTAATTTTAATTTATTTATAGATTAGATTTAGATTTATTAATAGATATAGATTTATCATAATAATTACATTGTTATTGACTATCGCAAAAAATTATATTAATTGACAATGGTCACAAATGGATATTGTAAGCTTTTTAAAAAATATTATGCGGAATGGCAAAGACCTAACTTTACATTTTAATATAATCATAGTAACTTGTAATAAGGTCATATATTCAATAACCATAGTATTGGTCTCATATTGTGATATAAAATTTTAATCTGTTGTTAAGTTGTAAAATGTTTACCACATGTATCTATATTAAGATTTTTATAAATAAAAGTTTTCTACTAAAACTTATGTTTTGTTATTTGCAAGTAATTGTATTTAGACAAGTAAAAGACAGTTGAGGTTACAGTATTACTTTGTTTATTATATAAATGTTTGTGTATAACTTAACGTTTATAAAAATTAGGAGCATTGGACAGCTGGTCAATGACTAAAATGCACCACATCACTAGTCGGCTGAAGGACCAACTCTTCACATCTTGAGAGGGAAAAGCACAGTTCAATGGTCTCATCGCACAAACTAGTAAACATTGCACAGATACACTTTCAATTCACAAGTAACAAACAACTCATGTCTGTGCAATACACTTCATCAGTCTGACACAACATTAAAACATTTACTGAGTTGCCATAGCTTTCTTTTTAGGTTTCTTTAAACGTTTTAAGCCATTTACACTTGTCTTTAACAAATTGGAGTAGGCAGTGCTGAACTTCTCAATGTCTCTTTGCTCAATGACTGTTGATATTTTTTTACTTCTGGACTGTGCCCGGACTAAGCATTTGTACTCTGGATTTTTAACAGCTGGAGTACCATCCCTGGGGTGGGGTTTTGTACGTCCATCATCTGTAACATAATAATAAAGAAAACCCTTAAGTCTCAACACTAAAGAAGATTTAAGCTGATTGAGTTGTTAAATAAGTTATGAGTTTCAGGATGCCTTAAGAAACATGATGTAGCGAATGTATCCTACATATTCTATACAGCAAAAGCACACCAATACTAAGAAGTCTTCTTTCGATAGGTAACTTTGTACTGGCAAAGACCAAATACAAACAGCAACTAGTTTCTGGAGAATATAAGAATTATGATACTTACATCTTTTCATGGTCATGGTAACAGATCCAGAAGCTCGGGCTTTTTGAAATAGTCTCCCCAGTTCAGCCAAGAACTGGAAATACATGAAAATAATATGAATAAATTCTTTTACTTTGCAAGTAGTGCATACGTCAAAAAAAATCTTACCTCATCGTTACTCAATAACACCATACTTATAAATTGTTTAATAATGTTTAAATTAACAATATTATCTTGAAAATGTTAATTCAAAATAGCACATTTTTATTCTTCTACTTCAATCATTCCACGCATTACACGTTGACGGTTGACGATTGACGAGTTGCTTTTTACCACAAACAAATGTCAAATTGGAATAGCCAAAAAGACAGTGTCAAGAGTGTCAGTTGTCAGTTTGTCCTATAGTTGTCAATTTATTGTCACGCCCATGGATATATTACCCTATCTGGATTACAGGCTTTGTAGAGGTACTTGATCATCGATGACGTCATAACAGAATGACCATTTTAGTATTGTGTTCATGTTATCTATAGTCCTAAGATATCTAAGATGAATAATATAATTACATTATTAAAATATGTACCGTAATTACATACCTTAATATTAAATTTACTGTTAATGCAATAATTTTAATTTGATAATTTTGGAGAAATTTTAATAAAATATATCATTTCAATTTCAATATTATAATTTTTTACCTCCAGAAAAATTACCTATAAAAAACATTTTGAAAAACCATATCAAGATAGAACATAATTTTTCTAAGTAAGTGTGGACACCCTAAGATTATGAAGGACAACCTCAATCCGAACTGTGATTGGTTGAATGGTCATTCCGTTATGACGTCATCGATCTTCAGATACCTCTACAAAGTGTACGATCCAGATAGAGTAATATATCCATGGTCACGCCCGCATGTCCGTCACATCAAAGTTGTGTCATTGTCATCAACTGCTGACATCTCAGAGGCTGACATAAAAATAAAACTGCATTGCTAATAATTTATTTTATTAGGAAAAATCATTGAGATTTGAGGTACAAGAGAAGACATCTCAAACAAAATGTATATCCCCGCCGGGAGGTTCTATTTTCAAAATTGAGCCCCTGTTCTCCTTTCAAAATCGAACGAATCCATTGGTGATTGAAGCCGCACGGCTTCAATTCATTGGAACATACATTGTGTTCGCGGTGTCTGTTCTAAAGAGAAGACATCTCAAACAAAATGTATGTCCCCGCCGGGAGGTTCTATTTTCAAAATTGAGCCCCTGTTCTCCTTTCAAAATCGAACGAATCCATTGGTGATTGAAGCCGTGCGGCTTCAATGAGGGTTTTCTGAAACGGTCTCCGAGAGATGGCAGCACTTTGGCGTCAGGTCTAATGAACTGTCAAAATACATACGCGAATTTCAATTTTCTATGTATTTTTTTGGTTTATTTATTCTTAAAATCATTACTTTAAGAATATTGTTTTCTAAAATGCCACAGTGATGTGCAGTGCCTATGTGTGCAAATAAAACAGGAGGGCATACGTTTCCTACTGGAGATAAAACCCGATTGAAACAGTGGCTTGTAGCCATTCAAAGATAAATTCCAACGAAAAATAGCCTGTGTCCCAGTGGTCGGATCGGGGCGCGAGAGGTACCAAAAGATCGGGCTCAGTGAGCACTACACAGAACTGAAATAAAATTTAATGTAGAAAGTGTTATGAGAAAGTAATTTTGACAATAGTGGTTTTTACAGTTTTTGGCAAAATTTTTGAAATTTACGAAATATTTTTTACGGAACTAATAGAAATTGGTGCGCCAGGGAATTTCTAATCTTCCGATACCATGCATTGGTCGGTCGACGTGAAATTTGCAAAGAAACTATTGCAAAAACGTATGTTAATATGAGGAGGAAAAAGTAGTTTAAGGAAAATTTTGGAAAATTTTAAAGGAGATCAAAAACTAATTGAACAGTTGAAGAGAGCACTTCAAGCCGAATCTATTGATATATAACACTACTATGTATGGTTAACTATTGGGAAGTACGAAATGTAAATCTATTAATTTAAAATTGTGTGCCGTCAGACCTAAGGTGGTTTTCGGTATTAAGTAGACAATGTGTGTGACGACCCGTGTGGCGCAATGGTTACCATGCCGGATCGCCGCACCGAGGGTCCTGGGTTCGATTCCCAGCGAGGCGGAAATTTGAATGATGAGTTTGAATTTCTGTTCTCGGTCTGGGTGTGAATGTCCTTGTCTAGTGTGTTGTCCATGGCACCCACGACACAGGGAATCCTAGTGTGGGGCTATGAGTGTGAGGCGTTAATTATTTATTTATTATTTATTAATGTATGGGGAAGGAAGAAAGCGACTTTTTCTGTTCCAGTGGTCGGATAAATAAATAACTGCAATTTAGTAGTTAAATAACGAAATCAAATTGTGTAAACAAAATCTAGTACCTACCTTTCAATGAGCTTTTCCTTAGTACCAGTGATTTTTGCGCCCCTTTTTTTGAGCTCAATCTTCAGTTCAGCGACCTTTTTCTGGCCGTAATCCATAATAAAATCAATAACACTTCCAAACACAACAGAATTTCATTAATTTATGTTTAGTACCTACGACTCTGTGCTATCTGACAGCTGTTTAGACCTGCCGTCAACGTAGCGCCACCTGGTGGCAGAAAAAGTATCGAAAACCCTCATTCATTGGAACATACATTGTCTTCGCGGTGTCTGTTCTATACGCTAGTAATAATACTTCAATGGGAAAAATGAATGTTTTTATTAGTTGCTCTTGTTGACTGTTAGTAAGTTTTAACCGTCGTGTTAGTGCAACGTTTGTGATTACAGAGGGATTTATTTAACGTGGGTAAATTAGAGTCGTGTTAAACATGTTCAACCAAAACATTCAAGGTGAGATAAAATTAACATAGCTTTTATATGATAAAAACAAGAGAATAAATAAAGAACTCTATAATTCGATAGGTATAGGTATAGTCCATTGAAATGTTACATTTTTTAGGCCTAACCTTGCGTTTTTTAGAGGACGCAATTTTATTTTTTTGATGTGTAGGGGGGGTCAGTGTAAAGCTAAAACCAAGTTTGTGGGGTCGCCACCCTTGTCCCACGGCCGCCATCTTGAAAATAGGGGTTGAAATGGTTTTTACGATATATCTCTTAAACTATTTATTTGATAAAAAAAAATTATTAATATTTTTTGTTGCAAATTAAATTCTCTACAACTTTAGTCCAGTAACTTTTTATCGTAAAACTATAAATAAAAAAGTTATAAGCGAAAATGTTCAGAAAAAAAATGTATCCTTCTATGCATTATTTCAAGCTCTTGCCTGCTTTTGATGTCATTTAAATGTATAGAACTATTGTTGGATCTTACAGATCGTACACTTTGGTGGAAATAAATTTCAGTATTGCCATACAAAAAATAATAATTTTCTTACAAATGTATCCTTCTATGCATAAATTCAAGCACTAGCCTGCTTTTGATGTCATTTAAATGTACAGGACTATTGTTGGATCTTATAGATCGCACACTTTGGTGGAAATAAATTTCAGTATTGCTACACAAAAAATAATAATTTTCATACAAATGTATCCTTCTATGCATAATTTCAAGCTCTAGTCTGCTTTTGATGTCATTTAAATGTATAGGACTATTGTTGGATCTTACAGATTGCACACTTTGGTGGAAATAAATTTCAGTATTGCCATACAAAAAATATTAATTTTCATACAAATGTATCCTTCTATGCATAATTTCAAGCTCTAGTCTGCTTTTGATGTCATTTAAATGTACAGGACTATTGTTGGATCTTACAGATTGCACACTTTGGTGGAAATAAATTTCAGTATTGCCATACAAAAAATAATAATTTTCATACAAATGTATCCTTCTATGCATAATTTCAAGCTCTAGCCTGTTTTTGATGTTATTTAAATGTACTGGACTATTGTTCGATCTTACAGATCTCACACTTTGGTGGAAATGAATTTTAGTATTGCCATACAAAAAATAATAATTTTCATACAAGTATAGAAAATTCGCATTTTCGCTTATAACTTTTTTATTTATAGTTTTACGATAAAAAGTCACTGGACCAAAGTTGTAGAGAATTTAATTTGCAACAAAAAATGTTAACAATTTTTTTTTATCAAATAAATAGTTTAAGAGATATATCGTAAAAACCATTTCAACCCCTATTTTCAAGATGGCGGCCGTGGGACAAGGGTGGCGACCCCACAAACTTGGTTTTAGCTTTACACTGACCCCCCCTACACATCAAAAAAATAAAATTGCGTCCTCTAAAAAACGCAACCCCAAATGTAACTTTTCAATGGACTAGTAAACTACATGTAAACTATTGTTTAATATTTCTACGTTTAAGTGTTAAATAATTATTTAAATTAACCTTAACTATTATTTAGGTACGTTCTAATAAATAATGTATTAGAAGAAAAATAATTAAATAACAAAACGAAAATCATTAAAAATACGTAGATAAATTTTGCCAACAAAGGGGTGCTCACGATTATGGAAATTTAAACATGTCAGTAGGTAACAGTTAAGCCCAATGCATACGTAACGAGGTTTTTTCCCATACGGGACGGGACGTGAAGTTTTGGAAACATCGTTTCATAGAAAATGTATATGTAATGATAGTGCATATATATGTAATTTATGATAGTGCATACGCAGCGGAATCCCGTACGGAACGTGGCCCGTGTCGTTGGTGACGATGTTTTCCCGTCCCGTACCTACGGGAAAAAAACTTGAGAGGTGTCAAGGGACACCCGGATGGAACGAAGTTCCTTGCAGTCAGTACTAGGATAGCAAATACATGCAGCAAGTGTGCCAAAAGTGTTTTGGCACACTCGCTTGCATGTTTTTGCTATCCTAGTACTCTAGCTTGCTTTCTATGTAAAAAAAACTACGACGGCAAAAAGTGTCGTTAGAACTTCGTTACCGGAAAAAAGTGTCGTTACCAAATTTTCCGCCTAACCCCCTTTCGCAACGCGCGATAAGGAACTTCGTTCCAAAAACTCGTTACGTATTTACTCGTTACGGCTATAATTTTCTTTTTAATTGAAGCAAGCAACTTCCACAAAATTTCTACTGGAGTTCCTAGACACTTCATAAATAAGGTAGGTACGAGAGAAGGAGAGAAGAAACAAGAATCCTTTTGTGAGCCGCTAGAATAAAATCAAGAAGTTATAATTTATTACGATATCTCCATGTACCTACAAATAAATATGAGCAAATAACTGGTATCATCATATCTATTCTAGCGTAGGTTATTAATCACGTAAGGGGAGTTTACGTAGCAACAGTAGATAACATCAAGTTACATATATTGCATTGCATTTGTAAGATGAACAGGAATGGCTGCATTTATAGTAGTTTAGCTAAAATAAGAAGGGCAGTGAACATTGAATTAACACGATTGCGAATATTGGATTAACACTTAGTCTTAGAGCCTCTGCACTTGCTCTGCACACGGCGTATTTTTATGGCGCCGAAAACACGCTCGTACGAGGAAACGTGGGACTGTGAATGTGAAGCGTTATTTATTTTCTTTGGAATAGCGGTCTACTGTAACTAATATGGTTGTATATACCGTACTTCGGAATTATTTGATAACATGGATAATAATCGCAAACGGATAGGGTATATACAGACTTCCAGAAAGCATTATTTTGATAGGGTAGATCATAAAATCCTCCTAGAAAAAATCGCCTAGAACGGAATACGGGGTAATCTTTGGCGTTGGTTCAAGTCTTACATTCTCCGTTATCGTTCTCAACAGGTAGTATTGAATTCAATGGTTTTGAATCAAATATGGTTAATGTTACTTCTGGTGTCCCTCAGGGATCTATTCTGTGCCCTTTACTATTTAACTTATATATCAATGACATAGGGCAATGTTTCGATCATTGTAATTATTTATTTTAAGCAGATGATTTTTACAATGCTAGTAATGAACTCACGGTTCACCAAAATTTCCAGCTTGATCTCGATCGTCTGTCTTTTTACTGTAGTCGTAACAAACTTTTGTTAAATTTATATAAATGTAAAACAATTAGCTTCACTCGTAAAAAGAAACCCAGCAGTTACTCTTACAAGCTCTGTAGATGAGGTACAGAATTCCAGATTATAAAGGATCTGGGGATTTTTTTACATAGCAAACTAACCTTTGATACAAACGTTCTCCATTACGTCGAGTAACTCAGTTAAAACTCTACTCTCCAAAAACTCCGTCGATATAATTATGTATTTCAACTGTCTAAACATAAGTTTAAACAAGCTAGGTACTTTAAAATTATTACAAGATTCATTTTAAAATTCGTACATACTATACTTGTCTTATTGTTAGTTACCTATATTATATAACTTTTGAAATCAAGTTTTTATTGTATTGCACTACTGTACTATCTATCCCCACTACATTTAGTAATATGTGGTCGACGGTGTTGGTTTCACAATTGTTTAGATGCATGCTAGTTATTATTAACTGTATAATTTGTATTGTGCAACTGTTTTTTAATCCTTGAATATAATAAAAATAATAGCAAAAGTAGAATACTGTATCGTGTGATTGTATTCCAAATCTAGTTAAATACCTTTAGAATACTTAAAAGCACTAATACATGATGGGTAGTTCAAAAAGGACATGGCACGCCGCACGCATCCTGCGCTGCTATTAAACGGTACGGAATCGCGTTGCGCCGATTTCAGATTTCCATAATTATTATTCAAAGTGTACGAAATTTGGCAGCTCATGTAGCGGTGGCTGTAACCACCGCCGGAGTGCTAGTGGCAGGATATGTCTATTATAAATTTCAAAAGAATAAGCTGCCAACAACATGGACCTGTGTTGGTAAACTTGACAACCTATACATCTATCCTGTTAAATCATGTGCCCCAGTACAAGTCGATCAGGCTGAATGCACTTATCTCGGTCTGAAACAAGGATGGCTGCGAGACAGGTAACATACTTCGAGAACTTTTGTAAGAATACCGTTATCATCTAATATGCTTTCGATACTATAAAAATATATCCAAAAATAAATCTGACTTCCTTTTGCAGAGTCCTAATGCTCATAGATGAAAAGGATAATTTTGTAACTGCGCGAGCATACCCTGAACTTCTTTTAGTACATCCCACAGTGAAAAATTCCATTCTTAGCCTGCGACATGTTGATATGGAACCTCTTTACGTTAATTTAGCCGAGGTAAGTACCTATTTTATGTTAAGTTTCTCACCCCGCAATCACAGGCTGATTTTTACTCAGGCTGGAAATCAGACGTAGTCTTTGTGTCGCACTATGTATCTACTTGTATGAGGAACTTACTACTAGCCGACTCGGCAAACGATCTGCCAATGACGACCCGTGTGGCGCAATGATCGCCGCACCGAGGGTCCTGGGTTCGATTCCCAGCGAGGCGGAAATTTGAATGATGAGTTTGAAATTTTCGGGATACGGATACCTTAGATCAGTATGAAATATATTTTACGACCTATTCTCATATCTACCAAAGAGGTATACACAAAAAAAAAGCATAAAAATCGGTCGAGCCGTTTCGGAGGAGGGCGACCATAAACACCATGATACATTTTTATTTTTATATATTAGAAGATAAATTCCAGGTTATCGAATTGGAGAAACCATTCACCGCCACTGTATGGAGTTGCAAAGTTGAAGTCCGTGACTGCGGTCAGGAGGCAAGCGAGTGGTTTTCAAAGTAAACATACTTATTTCCTACACTTAATATTCCATACACAAACATGCAATATTGTTATCAGTATGCAATTACTAGTGTATCAGTAGGCAACTACTTACACCGTTTCTGTTATCAGTTATCATAAAGACATTCAACGCCTACGTTACATATAGACACAGCTATAGAATAACATTTTAAACTACCAATAAAGTATTCGTAATTTACCTATACATAATATACATACGTACTTACTGCGTACAATCATAAAGTCTCAGTAACAAATGTACTGTATAATCATGATTTTATGTTACAGGTTGCTAAATCGCGCTGGAATCAAATTCCGATTGGTTTATTATAGTTCCCAAAAATCTCGTGTTATAAGAGATTCGCCTCATTTTAATTACTACAACTTTATGAAAACAGACACTGTAAGTTAATATTGAGTAAGTTCAACTAAATAGATGGTAGGGGTAGAAATTCTAAACCAACGTGTCAACGTTTCCCAGACATGAGACAAGAGTGACCGCACGTCTTTTTCCCGCGAGCGGTTAACTGTGAAGATGTTCTAGTCCTCAAGAGTAGAATAGAGTCGAGACAGCGCGCAACTGCTGTGTATTGAAATTGAAGGAGCAGTATTGTTGGCTGTGCGACTAATCACAGATAATCCTTATGAACTTTATCTCCACTCTCCACGATGGAAATTGTATATAATATAACACTTATATTATGTTGTTCGTTTAATTCATTTTACTATATTTATTTTACTGTCAGAATTTGTGTGATACTTGCATTTTAAAATATTTGCAGGGCGCTTTACCTGATGAAACTGCATTCAATTTGATCAATAAAGCTTCGGTCATGGAATTAAATTCTCGCTTGCCAAACGTGCAAGTCGACCACCGAAGGTTCAGACCGAACTTTACTGTGACTGGAGCCGCAGAATTTGATGAGGATAAATGGGATTTTGTAAAAATAGGTGCAAATATCTTTAAAATCCTTAAGCCTTGCGTCAGGTTAGTCTGTACACAATAGTATAAGTAATACTTTAAATGTGCAAAGATTTGGATCCGTTTTATGTTAGGTACATGGAAAAAATAATATCATAAAATTAAAACATTTTAGGTGCATTATGACTACCATTGATCCTGAAACTGGAATGCGTGATGAAAATTCGCAGCCACTGGAAATGCTACGAAGGTAAGTACAAAGTATTTAGACGTCTAAAAAACTGTGAAGTATAAATCACTCAGTTCATACCATTTGTGCATTCTCTTTCAGCTACCGTCTAGTTGAGAATCCAAAAGAACGCAAGATTAGCGGCAACTCTCCGCGTATGGGAGTACAGTTAGTGTTGCGGTCGGGTCCCGGCGGCACCGTATCTCTCAACGACGATGTATACGTGTCTTACAAAAAGTAGTCTAATGAATTTATGCTCGTATATAACATGCAACCTTGTGGCGGTCAAAAGGTTAATAAGCAAATGTTTAGTTTAGCAAGTAGTGATAACTGATCAATGTACAATCATTTCACCTAGTTTTAATTTATAGTTCAATCACAATTAAATTATCACATTGTACAGTCTACAATACTCTCGCGACTGTCCTTGGTTCCTTCTAAGATAAAGGCAGGTCGTTGGTTTATAAAGGATCAACAGTGCAATAATACCTATGTAACCAATTATAATTCTTATGACTTATAAAATGTATTCGACTATATTTCAGTGACTTTTTATTCACGACTCTTATAATTTTAATGTGTAATTAATAACCACTTTGTTATGTTAATAAATAAATGTAATTACAATAATTGGAAAAGTCTGAAAAATTCAATATGTATTAGGAATGATAGGAATAATTAAAAAATAATGAAATTAAAATCATTTTGGCACTAATGTTTTTATTTTAAATGCGAACAATTTGCGCAGCTATTTTAGGCGTTTCTTCCTTGCCGGAGATGAGAAGCCGGGCGAAAGTTCCACCGCCAGTGCCTTTTGTTAAATGCTCGGGGTTCACCACAACGCACTTGTTGACTTCCTGTAATTTAAATATCAGTCTCAATAACCCGGTAATGCTCGACTAATATAGTTGATGCAAAACAACGCTTTGAAGTTAAATATTTAACGATTTTCGTATAATATGCGATCATTTTTTCGTTATGAAAATAATACAAAATTAATTTTAGAAAACTGTGCATTATATTAAGTTAAAGGTATCAGCGAGGAGCGTGGGTGGGCGGGGCATCGACTACGATCACCCACGCGCTCCCTTCGCGCAGTTGTGCCAATTTCAGCCCGGTCAATAAGTTTGGAGATGGACTGTATGGATGTTACCTTAACAAAATATCTGAAGTTGGAGGGTAGTACAAGCACGTGCGGCGTGCAGGCGAGCTGCGCGTGCGCCGCCCACAGCGCCGCGTCCACCGGCTGCGCGGCGGGCGGCGGCCACAGCGCGTAGTACGACTGCTGCGACAACACGTGGCCCGCCAGCCGCGCGAGCTTGTCGCCGCCCATGCCTCTGCAATAACAACGTTAATAACGTTAGCCTGTTAACCACATGAATGTACGATACATTGATCAGCGATGCGCCAGGAATAAATACCAGTTGTGCGCGATGCGGAGTATTATATTGGTGGGTTTTTCCTCGCATATCGTTAACTGACAATGAGCCTGAAGATCTTTTTATGCAATATTTTCCCCATTTAACTGAAAATTCTGGTTTCTAGATATACCCTATCTAGAAACCAGAATTTTCAATTTTCGAGGCTTCGAAAAAAGGATTTTATGATTTTGACTATTTGCGATGCCGCGCACTGGGGGCGGATAGAATTTATACTTACTGGGAAATTTCTTCTTTACTAATGTCCATGAGAACATCCGAACTAGTTACACCAACTATGATGCCATTGATTTTCAGTGTGCATGGATCAGGCAGAAAGTTGATATTGTTGTATTTAGCCTGATTCTGGTTCTTTCGGCGGCTCGAGTACGCCGGAGTCGGGTAAATGTTCACGTGGAAGGCGTCTCGTAGACTTGACACTATGTATATTTTCGTAAGTGGGCTACAAAAAATATTGCAAATGAATTATATTAATATAATAATAATAATAATTTTTATTTCAAGTAACCAATTATTATAAGCAGTGATAGCCTAGCGGTAGAACGTTGGTCTCCCGAACGAAGGGGCCCGAGTTCAAACCCTGGCACGCACCTCTAATTTTTCAAATATTATGTGCGTATTACAAGTTAATTATCACTTGAGAGTTCTCCATAAAGTTCTCGAAGGTGTGTGAAGTCTACCAATCCGCACTTGGCCAGCGTGGTAGACTATGGCCTAATACCCCTCACATTGTGAGAGGAGACCCCGAGCTCAGCAGTGGGACAATTATGGGTTGTTGCTTTGCTTTTTGCTTTGCTTTTAACCAATTATTGTCAATGTACTTTGAAAATACAATGTAAATTGAAAACCCAACATGGAAACATTACAAATAGTTAAGTCGAAAGTTAATGCGCTTATACCTGCAATTTTCATAAATAATAAAATCATATTCTTAAACATTTTTATTTCAAGTTACCTTGTGGTAGCCAAGTCGCATAAGCTATCAATTAACTTGTTGAAAAAGGAATCAAAAGTTTCAGCCATTGAGTTGTCCTTAATCTTAGAATGTTCACAATCCATGAATGGCCCGGTCATTATGACGACATGAGGTTTGTTTGTGTTGATGTATGCAATCAAGTCCTTCAGAGGTTCGTACGTCAAGTTATCAGATGTGGTGTATGGACCAGATACAACAATCATTGTCATTGTACCTGCAATGAGAATATTTTTTGAAATTTTAAGAAAGCTTAAAACTTTAGGTAAAAATCTAGGTCAAATCATATATTATTATTTTTAATTTTCGTAATGGGTGAAATTTCATGTATGTATTTTGAAATTCACTACTCTGTAGTCTTTGTTAATCAAGGACACGAAAAATAAGCGCGAAGGGGTCAGTACTCGATCAGATTTCTATTAATTATTATCGATTAGATTTATCATCTGTGAATGGTCTCTATGTGTGCGTTGCTCGACTTGCTCGAGCGCACTTCACAGTGTCAAATTTTGGCTTAGTTGCGGTCATGTATAGTTTATCTGCTTTTTCGAAAGAGATTAATGTGGCAAACAATTGATAAAAATACCCACAGTAAATTTCTGTATACTATAAGAGAAATAATTTTTTGTGTGAAAGGTCAATGACCTCAAGGAAAATTTAATTATTTTTTTATTCCTAAAATATAATTGTTTTTGTTTTTGTTAGTATCTTAAATAATGTAACATTGTATTATCTATTCATACTAAAAAAATAGGAAATGTAGCTGTAATATTATAAGACATATTTAAGATTTTTTTATTTCCACTTTTTATTGATTTTTAATTTAATCTTGTTGCGGTCGCATTTTATTCTTCATTATAAATATGCACAATATTGTTCTTTATAATGTCCTAAAAATTTAAAAATTACAATAAAAGGGGTAGAGAGATAAAGCGTTTCTAAGTATTTTAGAAATTTCTATGGAAATAGGGTTGTCTAAAAGTAATCATAAAAATAAATTTATGTATATATAAACAAACTTCGTTTCACTTGGTCACGTCACGCCATAACATGAGAACGACTTGAGCAATTTCATTTATCTTTTTTTACGGAAAGAAAAAATAAAAAAAAAATACGCAGAAATTTGGATAATTTCAGAAATCTTAACATCTGTCGGTCAGCTATCCTAGGTATATTATAAATGCGAATGTGTGTCTTACCTCTTCACGCTTAGACCGCTAAACCGATTTAGATGAAATTTGGTATATAGACAGTTTGAGTTCCGGGAAAAGATATGTCTTTTATAAAACTATCCTATGGGATAGTTTTATCCCAGAAATCATCCTTTATGGAGGGTGAAAAGGGGGGTGAAGTTTATATGGGACATCAATAACCGCTGAATCGATTAAGACGAAGTTTGATATGGAGATAGTTTGAGTTGTGGAGAAGGATACAGCACAAATATGAAAATTTCTAAAATGGTCAAATTATTGTACTCCACGAGGACGAAGTCAAAGGCAAAAGGTACTTTATAAATAAATTATTAAAAACTAACAAATACCTCTAGGGTAAATTGCATTTATTGTTCTCTATTGTTGTTCTCTCGTTTTCGGGAATGTCCAGAGGTCGTTATTTCGGTCCTCGTAAATGAGCACTGTTTTCCAATAACTTGAACAAGTCAAGATGAGTCAATTTAATTATTTCTGCCACTCGCTGACCAACATGAGGGTTGGCGCACTCATGCCCCTCTAACATTAAGTCACTCGGTCGAGGCCCGATATGACATCCCCAGGAGAATGGGTCAATATCTCCTGAGGCAAAGCAGCGCCATGGGTCTTTGCCGGCTCCATGACGCCTCACCACCGCTTCTCCGGACATTGAGTACTGATATTGGGTTTTAGCGTAAGCTTCACGAGGGCGGACCCCTTCCCAATACCACTCAATGTTCTTCATCGAAGATCTTTTCGTGTGAAAAGACTTGACGCAACGTTATATTGCGTATCATAAATTTTAAGACAAAGTTGTTGTTTTTAAAACAAAAAAATGTGACTTTTTTATATTAAATTTTGATTAAAAAAATCAACCTTTAATATTATTATATTATTATTATACATATTACTATTATTATTACAATATATACCGAAATAACGATATAAATTAATATCAATATGGTAATTAAATTTTCATAGAAAAGTGACAACCCTTAACAAAACTTTCAAAAATTCATATCTTGTCACCCCTTTATTTTTATTAGCGAATATTTTTTACACAAATACGTTATTACATGTAGATTATTTCCATTCAAAAATAAAATGCGACCATTAAGAAACCGTCCCACAAAAAAAAATTTTCATTTTTGGTAAAAACATTAATTGTGCCATAACTTAGCATGTTTTTTTTGTAGTTTTTGGCTAGGTTATAGATATGAACTTCTTTTATGAGAACATATTTTATTTATTCTCAAATAATGTACAAAAAAAATTATATTGCATTTCTATGATTTCTATGGGTTTTTCTCGATAATCACATAAACTCAGAAAATAATTTAAAAAAAAGCTTCAGTGTCTTTGTCAATTCTTTAAAATAGTTACAGCTATCAATTAAACACATAAACTATACATGACCGCAACTAAGCCAAAATTTGACACTGTGCACTTGTATGACGATGCATCGATGGGCTGATTTGAGAAATAATTCTGAAAAAAGATACCTTGCAAAGAGGTCAGCATGTCAGCTCTGTGATCTGGCACCACACTAGAAGCATCGTGGAATATTTCTTGAGCCAGAAACTTGTCACCTCGAGGATTTATGCCTCGCATCACTACCACTTGTCCAGGGAACAGAGAGTACTGTTTTACACTGCAGTCATCAAAGTATAGATTAATGACGACGCGAGAATATAAATGAATAAATACATTTTGTTTAGCATTTACAAAATGTTGGAAGATTGGAACCAATTATTTTAAAAATAGTTTTGGTGGCAATTAATTTTTAAAATGAGGTAGATCACCACCACTTGATATATCGACATAAAGAGGATAAGAGAAAGATGTTACGAAATAATACTATGTATTACTGAATTAAATGAAATGGATTAAATGTTTTTATTTTGAATACTGAGTACAATGATAAGAGTTATATTATTAAATTTATTAATATTATAAAACTGTAACTCGATAATGTCTGTACATTGAAGATATTTAAGAAAATTTGGTATCAGGGGACTATATAGGGGAATATTTTAAAAATATTGTATTAATATAACACAAAATGATTAGTTGGTTTTCTATAAAGTTCTATCTAACCTATCCAAATCTACAGCAACAGCTTGACTTAGCGACTCCTCCCACGTGCCTTGAAGTACGACGCTCTTGGCGTTGAGTCTCGCGTCGGCGTCGCATTCAATACGGCCCGATACGAACACCTCTGTCTAAAATTAATAAGAACTTACATTATGCAAATCATAATACGTTCAAAATGCATCTCTTTATGACGGGACAGTAACGCGACGCGATCAGCTGTAAAGTAATGCACATTGTCTAATACGTATATCTAATACATTACAACATGATCACGTCTCGCCAGCATCGCGTCATCCCTGTGTGCGACACCCACCGTTTTGAAATTATTAGGAACCGTCAGCAATTAATAACTTACTTGAGATTTATGTCTGACTGATGTGGATTCTTTTATATTATTTTTCTTCATTATACACTGAGATATGTAGCGAATGTGATTATCGAATGTAGTTGCCTTTTCATGTAGGAGTTCAAAACCAAACCTAAAATTTTAAAAAATGAATTATTTTGACTTCTAAAAATTGTGTAAGTACAGTAGAACCTCGATTAACCGGACAAATTTTTGTCATTCAGCATTCGGATAATCGAAAATCCAGATACTAGAATGTAGGTGGTTTTTGTATACGACAGATTATTATAGCTTTATCAAAAATCAATGTTTATTAAAAAAACAGGATGTTTATTAAACTTTATTAAAATACTGCAACCATGGGCGTAGCCAGGGGGGGGTTTCGGGGGTTCAAACCCCCCCCCCCCCGAAATGTTAAGGACTAACATTTTTATGTGCTAATAAACCCTTAAAAAATATTTTTCTAGACGTCATTCCAAATCGAATGAGCTATCGCACATATTTTTGGGAGCTTTATTTCTATTAAACACGTTTTTGAACTTTTTCACTACATAGACTAATAATAGATGGCACTACATACGTCGTGAGAAAAAATAAAGTCTCAATTTTCTTTAGGGTTATTGTATGTACTTTTTGTCGTTGTATTTTCATGAACCCCCCCCCCGAAACTAAAACCTGGCTACGCAAATGACTGCAACCGGTTTAAAGTAGGTATTTGCTAATTTTATTGTAATTCGATGTGACTTTTTTGATCGGAGTTTAGAGTCCAGATAAATCGAATCCACTGTACCTACCTATAAGTTGTGAATTATTGTTAAGGTATACCTATAAGTTGTGGATTATTGTAAAGGTATGCTTACTTGCAGTTAGTGTAAAGTTCGCCGTCGTCATTTGGCACTTGAGATATGGACAAGTCTAACATTTCAGTTATTGTGTTACGGCTGACAATATTTTGCAATAAATTCTCGTCTCCAAAGGAGTGTACCACCGATCCCTGGTTTGTTCTCGAGGCGAATTTGGCTGAGCGATCGCTGAAATTTTGTTAATTACGAATTATGTAGTCGTCTGTAATAGATAAACTAAAAATCTCAGCTAAAAATAATATGATTGTTGTTTTATTACAAGAATCTTTTTTTGCAAATCAAATGTTGCCGAAATTATAGCGAAACTTTCTAAAAATGAGAGCTTACCCAGGGGGCATTAATTTAGGGTAAATATCGAAAATGCTATAAAAATCAAGTTTGTGAGTATACCTACTGTCCATGCAGATTTCTATGTTGCCCCAAAAATTACGCAAGATATGAACGGAAAAGTTTTGTCTACTTTATTAAGGCACCCATGCATTGTAGACAAACAAATATTAACCAAAACAACTATTTTTCTAAATAATTCAATTTTTCATAATTTTTATTACATCCTAAAAGCATATTAAAAATCGGCATATCCAATTTACCAGACTATAAATTCATTGTTTGTTGTTACGCCCTAATGCTCAAAAAATAGACTAACTACTCTACTCCTTAAAGTTTTGAACATTGTTTTTAGGGTTCCGTAGCCAAATGGCAAAAAACGGAACCCTTATAGATTCGTCATGTCTGTCTGTCTGTCCGTCCGTATGTCACAGGCACTTTTCTCCGAAACTATAAGAACTACACTGTTGAAACTTGGTAAGTAGATGTATTCTGTGAACCGCATTAAGATTTTCACACAAAAATATAAAAAAACAATAAATTTTGGGGGTTCCAATTTTTTTCTAAACTGAATAGTTTGCGCGAGAGACACTTCCAAAGTGGAAAAATGTGTGTCCCCCCCCCCCCCCCCCGTAACTTCTAAAATAAGAGAATGATAAAACTAAAAAAAATATATGATGTATATTACCATGCAAACTTCCAACGAAAATTGGTTTGAACAAGATGTAGTAAGTAGTTTTTTTTTAATACGTCATAAATCGTAAACCGCAATTTACCTCGATCAAAGTTACAACGAACTTCAAGAACTTTTATATTATGTTACTTGCTGCTACGGAACCCTTCATGGGCGAGTCCGACTCGCACTTGGCCGCTTTTTTCAGTAAAATTTAATAATCTCATGTACTTACATAACCTACTAAAATGAATAATGCAAACAATGCAATTGCAACTGCATTATAAAGCCGCGTTCAACCTTAACTGTGTCCAAGTTCACTGCTATAAGATAACATATTTGCGTTGCTTAATAGTGTTGTCTTACTCACACAGTAGGAGAATAAGTAGCTGGCTGCAGTTCTTTCTTTGGTACATTCTGTTCAGTCTCCTTCTTGATCCTCTGAAAATGATGTGGATATGGAAATATTAGTGGTATTATTTTTACATTTGTATAAAATATCCACTTATTATTTAAAAAATAAGAATTTCGATGTGGTAGCTATAAAATATATAGAGGAACCAAGTCCACAGGGATAAACTTCCAAAAGCTGATAATCTAAATTTAGAGTTGAAATTTGGCACACAGCTTCGTTTTAATATTACAAAAAATCCCCCCCAAAAGATTTCTACTCATAATCTTTTAATTAAAATGTTTACTTTTTCATCTAATATCATATTAATGGTATGGTACCTTTGGCTATGAACATGGCGATTCATTGTTATTAAAAGTAGGGTTGCAAAACACCAAGGAGAAGTAGATAAAATAACAGTTAATGAAGTATTTTTTTATAACTTGGTAAAATTTTTACAATGTTATAGATTTGTGAATAAACAGCTTGCCTATTTCATTATTCTTACACTTAAAATGATAATACAATAACATGCAAAATGTTAACTTAGTAGACCTTCCGAAGAAACAGATTGAGTTGATGGCTGCAGACGAGTATGGATCTAGTCATGATGTCAAGACATGCACCAGAGGCATACTCGCCCACAAATATCATCAAGTCAAAAACAACTAACAATTCTTGTAATCTTCTTTTATTCTTCTAATTTCTTGCTTGATGTATTCACATTATACTTGCTTTTTCCTTGCAGGTAAGTAACAGAAGTAGAAAAAAGTTACAAAAATAATTAAAAAAAATCATTCCTAACAATCCTAAGAATGTTTACAGTATAAACAGTTTATACAGTAACTGATTAACACTATTAGCACACATAGGCTAGCCATAATATTATGATTGCAGAAAGGACCAGCTATAAATAACACAATAGGATGGATTATATTGTTTTTCTTGGTAAGATTCAATTAACCCAAGCAGTGATAAAGGATTTCTATCAATACCAACTAACTTGATACCAAGCTTGATAAAAATATAAGAGAACAGGATTGGCAGTAATTGCCTAAGAAGGAGGATAATATCAAAGTTGGTGGATATAAGTGGACCTCTTTTTTTGTCAGACACAATTTTGACTATGTTGGCAGCAGTTACCACTTACCATATGGCCAATCTGTTACTACATTAGCTAAAACAAAATTTTACACAATTATAATTTATGAGTACAGAGCCAATTGAATATGGCAGGATGGATAGTGCACAAATATAAAAATGACTCTTGGACCAACATATACTTCCAGTATGGTACAACCACACCCAATATTGCATATAAATCTTACCTTACCTTAATAAACTTATTTATAAGTAATCTGTGATATCAAATTAAAGTTTTTGTAGTTTTGATACTAGCATAACAAGATAACATAATTTGCAAGTCTTCAATCTTCAATAAAGCTTCTCTTAGATGACAAGTTATCTCCATACAATCAATGAGTGTAGATCTAGTCACAGGCTGCAATACTGTGCTACTAGACATATACCCATTGATCGTAAGGAGGTACAATCTTCAGGGGCCTGAAAAACTTTCAAAGATTTTTGACATATATTGTACAATTCATTCTTATTCCAATAACTCTGCTGTTATGGTTTATTATAGGGTTAGTTATTGTAACATATTATTTCTAAAAATGGATACTAAAGTAAAAACACATACCTTGGATGATGGAGACATATAATTTGACAGAACATCGTTTTCTGAACTACATGTTTAGGAAAATAACTTTTTGAACAGTGTACCTAACTTTTAAGGATCTCAATGTTTAATTGTAATTGTACATTTTACACAACATATCAAGATATGATTTAATAAGCACACATTCTAAGATTAACGCCCTCTACAGTCACTAACGGTTACTTAAATCGCTCCTTAGTACAGAATTTGTATGGAGATTATTTACAAAGGAGCGATTTAAGTAACCGTTAATGACTGACTTGGAGCAGAAGTTCCTAAAAGGTCCTTTCTAACTTACCAAAGTAGGTAGACATTTCAAAACAATAGAACACGTGGAACAGCGATAATTAAAAGGATACGAAGTGGAAACAGGCGCTCCATAAACGGCTAAACTAGAGCCGGTACTTGTTTGTGAAGTTTCATTGACGTGAGCGTTGGATCTACTCGCCGACAGTTTGGAAAATTCCTTCTTTTCAAGTAAATCTAAGTTCTCCAAAGTAGGTGAGGCGCCGTTCAAATGAGTCAAGCTAAACGCCACCCATAACTCACTAAAAGTTTCAGCGTCGACATTATATTCTTCACACAAAGTTACACCTTGAAAGACATGAATAGAGAAACAACCTTGAACAATAATTTTCTAGCGTTCAAGCTGACAACAACTAATATAAAACTTTTGAGTAAGTTTTTTGAAGTGGATCACGATGACTTAATCGTCCACAAGTCTTTAGATGGGTACTCACATTTTACTAAGACTTCTTTTTCCACATCTATACCTAAAAATTGAAACTGCTCAGTCACCAATTCCGCGGTAGCCATTTTCTGTAAAATTGAAAGAGCGGAGCGAATGAAGGAAGCAAGGAAGTACTTAGTTCAGAGAGGAAGTAAAAGAGCGCCAATCAAAAAGTATGCGTCAGAAAGTTTTATCCATAGACAAAGACTAATTTTTCTAACGCTTTTTGTTTAAGCCATAAAGA
This sequence comes from Thymelicus sylvestris, assembly GCA_911387775.1. NCBI lineage: Eukaryota > Metazoa > Arthropoda > Insecta > Lepidoptera > Hesperiidae > Thymelicus > Thymelicus sylvestris. The sequence continues at coordinate 9,164,307 of OU426905.1, read as the reverse complement.
CAAGACGTGTAAAATTATTCTGCTTAAAGTGCTCTTCAACTAAATCTGCACTTGGGCGTTAAGTTGGTAGCATTGAAATAATAGTATAAAAATTCACATGTTAAATTAAATGTAATGTTTTTTATTATCTTGTAATATATATCATTACCTTATTATTTAAAATTACCTTTGCTGAACTTAATAACGCTAATATTATGATCTTAAAATGATTTTTGAAATAAAAAAGACACTCTTTTCAATGCTACCAACATTACGCTCACGTGCAGAGTTGAAGAGATTTATTACAGCGTATGTTTTGTCCCAGTTTTGTCCATGGAGTATTCCATGGTTTTTTGATTCACATTTTAATAATTTTATTTTGTTATTTTTTATATCCTTTGATTTTATTTAGATATCATCATTGTCTTTATATAAAATGTAATAAATTACGTACATACTTATACATCATTATGATTATGTATAGGTATGTATATTATGATTGATAATGTTTATGGTAAATTACATCTATAAGATAGTAAGATTAAGCTAAAATGGATAATATAATAAAATAACCTAAAATGTAACCGAACGGCACGGGCGTAGCCAGGTTTTATTTTCGGGGGGGTTCAAGTTTCGGGAGGGGGGGGGGGGGGTGTTCAAGAAAATACAACGACTAAAATTACATAAAATAAGTAATAACATACATACAATATCATTGGTAATAACCCTAAAGAAAATTGAGACTATATTTTTTCTCACGACGTATGTAGTGCCATCTAATATTAGTTTAGTCAAAACGTCTTAAAAAATGTTTTTTGGGTTTATTAGCACATAAAAATGTCAGTCCTTAACTTTTCGGGGGGGGTTTGAACCCCCGAAACCCCCCCCCCCCTGGCTACGCCCATGCCGAACGGTACAGCGATCTACCGTTATTAGGGGGCGTCCATAAATTACGTGAGGTGTTTTTTTAATTTTCTGTTCCTCCCTCCCCCCCTGGTGAGATGTCGTGAGATTTTATTCAACCCCCTCCCCCCTCCCCCAATCTCACGTGAGATTTTTCAAAATGTGGGTTTCTTGTAAACGCGTTGGATTGTTATTGTAAGAAGAAAAAAAAATTGCTTCGTGCTTTTATTTAGTGAATGATCATCGTATTACGATTACGCTTATGATTAAATCTTAAGAAATTCAATCTGGATTAAATGTACCAAAATAGTATAATTTTTTTTTGTTTCAATCAGAAAAAAAATTACGTGATATTTGCCGAGACCCCCCCTCTCTCCAACATAAGATTAGATGAGATTTGACTCGACCCCCTCCCCCCCTTAAACACCTCACGTAATTTATGGACGCCCCCTTACCAGTAATAACCAAAATAGATATCTCTCGAGTTCTGAACCATGGCCTCCGGCCTCTGCTTCGGATTCAGTCGTCCTTCATACTCTTAATATTTTGAAAAAAATACAGAAAACATGGCTTCCGCTCCCATGCAGTGTGTAAACAATATAAAGCTTTGAATGCTTTTTTTGTAGCTATTATGCAACTAGAAAAACTGTAGCTGTAATTGGTTAAAATGTATTTTTTTTAAATCAACACAAAGACACAAACACTAACACATCCCAGAATCCGAGAAAAAACATTCATCTGTCACATGAACCTCTCCCCGGGAGTCGAACCCGGAACCGCTAACTAGACAGGTTCTCAACAGCAACACGTCCAACCTACTGGGTACGTTAGGAAGAAGAGGACATCGACGATATAACAAAGTTACACACCACCATAAAATTGAGGTTTTATGGGCGCCATTGACGTTGCGATCGATCGGTGCGATCGATCGGCAACGACGGATCGCACCGATCGATCGCATCGTCAATGGCGCCCATTATATTGCATAGTTGATAGTTTGGTACGGAGCCTATCCAATAAAATTATTTTGTCAGAAAATTAGATACGCTGTGGATACACTGGCTACATCACTATAATCTGAATTTTACTTCAAATCCATTTGAAAAAGGAATTTCAAAAGAAAATAAACAAATGTTGTTTACTGAAATACGATTCAAAGTATCGGTTCGGATCGGTTCAAAAGTGCCACTCTTATGGTGGTCACTCACGGTCAGTCTATCGCGTCATTTTTGGAGCCACGCCAAATGACATATATCAAAATGGCGCGATTTGACATACAGATTTTTTTATCACGCCATCAGTTTTTCACATTCACGATCAAATTTTGGCTGTATATCACGCGATTTGACGCGATGGACTGACCGTGAGTGGCCACCATTAAGGGGGCCATTGACGATGCGATCCGTCGTTGCGATCGGTCGGCAACGACGGATCGCACCGATCGATCGCATCGTCAATGGCGCCCATTATATTGCATAGTTGATATTATAGTTTGGTACGGCCGGAGCCTATCCAATAAAATTATTTTGTCAGAAAATTAGATACACTATGGATATTGGATACACTGGCTACATCACTATAATCTGAATTTTACTTCAAATCCATTTGAAAAAGGAATTTGAAAAGAAAATAAACAAATGTTGTTTACTGAAATACGATTCAAAGTACAATAAAACTAAAAAAGTGTAGTTTAATATTTTTTCAAAGAAATAATTACAGTCCATCTTTTTTCTATTAATTTATAATGTCTGTAATCATGGCGAACGTAAGTTTATTAGTAGTTGATTTAAGATAGGTAAATAATATGACTTAACAATCCTAGGTATAACCACAGCAAACGATATTTCGAATGCATGGCACTGCAAATGATATTGTTAATGTTGAAAGATCGAAGTCAATAGCCAAGAACACGTATCATAGATGGTAGCATATATGTGAAGCGAGGAGTCCCGGATTCGATTCCTGGCTGAGTTGATATTTTGTACTCAGGTCAAGGGTGTTATAGTGATGTCTTAGGGGGCGTCCATAAATTACGTGAGGTGTTTTTTTAATTTTTCTGTCCCTCCCTCCCCCCCTGGTGAGATGTCGTGAGATTTTATTCAACCCCCTCCCCCATCCCCCAATCTCACGTGAGATTTTTCAAAATGTGGGTTTCTTACGTAAACACGTTGGATTGTTATTGTAAAAAGAAAAAAAAATTGCTTCGTGCTTTTATTTAGTGAATGATCTTAGTCGTACTACGATTACGCTTAAGATTAAATCTTAAGCATGTACAATCTGGATGAAATGGACCAAAATAGTATAATTTTTTTATGTTTCAATCAGAAAAAAAATTGCGTGATATTTGCCGAGACCCCCCCTCTCTCCAACGTAAGATTAGATGAGATTTGACTCGACCCCCTCCCCCCCTTAAACACCTCACGTAATTTATGGACGCCCCCTTATTTGTGTTATCCATTCAAATCGGTTATAAGTAGAATCTTATTATTACATAAAAATAACAGAATTACATATTATTATAGTACATTTGTTTAACTGCTGAGTTTCTTTCGTCGTTTCTTCTCAATAACATAGCACATTTGGTAGCATTAAAAGTCGCGCATATGTGTGCAAATTGATTAGGAATTATTCAACGTCACATGAATACATCGTCTTTGAATAAGTTTGAAAGAGTTTGTCCTTCTACACTTACCTAAAATTTCAGGGTGTCGCTAAACTACTCTTTCGTGGATTTCAAACGACGTCCGTTCTGCGTCAACCACGGAGTTTGATAAAACTTAGAAAACTTCAGGCTGATTACCAAGTGAGTAAAAATATAATTGAAATTTAATTTAATTTAAATAGTTGACAAACGAGCCACTCGATGCCAAATGGTCGACGTCGACATCACATCAGTACCACGGTCTACGAAGGGCATCATCAACGTGTTATCAGAAAATAAGAAAATGTGGGTCTCTATTATTCCTACTGGCCTTCAACCTTGCAACCGAAACACGTATAGATAAAACCCCCAGAAGATTTCCCGGTGTCGTTGAGGTCATGGACAATACACCTATGACCTAGTAGACTAAGAACAGACAGTCAAACTCATTTAAATTGCCTCGCTGGGAATCGAACCCAGGACAACCCTCAGGACGGCGCGGCGCCTCGGTCCGGCGTGGTAATTGCGCTACACTGACTGGCCGTCTTAAACACGTCTTACGAAAGTTATGAAACATTTCACGGTCGGTTTTATGAGAGAGATGCATCATTAAGTTACGCAGGTAATACACCTATTCTGCCACGAGTGTCGCGTTCCGTCGATAATAAACCGTGGATTGAGTACAGAGATCAGTCAACTCCCAACACGTAATAAGAGTTCCATGCTAGAGTTGAAGCCAACTTCCCAGTTCCTGACGTGACTGCTCGTGGTGATGCCTGCTAAACAACGGACGAGGCGATGGTTCCTAATTTAGTAAACAAACTTTCTATGTATTCTGTGTATTCTTATCTTCTTACATCGATGAGGCGGGCACAAAATGATAATAATTTGAAGATTTAATGCAAAAACTAATTTCTGTTCATCATTAATTATTTTTTAATATTAATTTAAATTAATATTTCCATAAAAAGTAGTGCTAAGTTTGTTTACCAAATAAATCTCGTTTCGTCACAGAAGAAATAATAGTACTAATAATAAGGTTTCGTTTAAAAAACTGGAGTACCTACCTATAGTTGAGGAGTGATTTTTCAAAAGGCCTTATTTCCAATTTTCACTTGATTCTAGATTTTTACGAAATCCTGTAGTCAAGGCAAAATCACACCTAAAAGCGACAACTGTTTAGATTAAAACGACGTATTTCTTTTAGTAAAACGTACATCAATATTTGTTTTTTTTTTCAAAACGGCACATTTCCACACAATTTTATTATCAGGTAAATGGTTAGTATAATTTTAAACAAAACGCCGTATTTCCCGCATATTTTGTAACGTTATTCTAAAATTTGAAACAGAACGTCATATTTCCTTTACTTGAACTAACCCACAAAAAAAGCTTGTGATTAGTGAGAAATAGGTGAGAACCTGTGATGAAATCCACTTCGTCCACTTTCTTTCAAGTTTCATGGTAACACCGCGACCGTAGACAAATTAAAAAAAAGTTGGTTATGCAGCACGCATTACGTAAGAAACCCACATTTTGAAAAATCTCACGTGAGATTGGGGGTGGGGGTTGAATAAAATCTCACGACATCTCACCAGTGGGGGAGGGATGAGAGGTTTGATACCTTAGATTTGTTGTGGCACACTTGCTGCATGTTTTTGCTATCCTAGTGCTGACTGCAAGGAACTTCGTTCCATTTCAAAAAACTTGTTTCAAAAAACTTGAGAGGTGTCAAAGGACACCCCCTTGACACCTCTCAAGTTTTTTTTCATCTGATAAGACGCTTTTACAAAGTGGGTTCCATACCTACCCACCCCAGAATGAATGTAACAAAAAGCCTAATTTCCTTTGTGTATAACAAAAGGGCATAATTCCAATTTGTTTCATACAAAAGCTCTTATTTCCTGTGGTAGCAAACAAAAGGTCATATTTCCAAAAGTTTTTTATTTTTAAAAAAATAAAGACCAAAAAAAAAACTTATAATCAGGATGCCCTCTGTCTTTAAAGACAATTTTACAACGATATTCACTAATTTAAAAATTTTAGAATAATAATTCTACTTGTCAAAGAAATTTAAGAGTTTCTGAAAATTTTTTCTTAATGGAAATAAGGCCTTTTGAAAAATCACTCCTCAGTTACTGTATTGAAGTATGTACACTTCTGTACCATCCAGTTTAAATAAACTCAAATAAGGAAGATGGTTTTAACTTACTAAGTATTAGAATTATTATCAGTATATTTAAAAAACCGGCCAAGTGCGTGTCAGGCCACGCGCTATATAGGATTCCGAAGGTGAAAGTTTATCTACTTTATATTAACCAATGATGTTTAAAATTATTGATATTAACTATTTAAGCTAACATAGTCGTGATAGTTTTCCTTGTAAATTCATCATATAACCAACCGTTTAGCTGGCAGGGAGGGAGACACTTGACTCTAAGCAAAATTGGCACTTAATCCGTAGACGGGCCCCTGAATTAAAAAACGGTTTTAGCAAACCCATAATATTTATGAAAAATATTTACAACAATACCCCACACTATGGGGTACGCGATGAAAAAAAAAATCATCCCCATTTTACCTGTATGGGAGGGTACCCTGACAAAAAATATTAAAATATTTTATTCTACGATTTTGGAGTTTTAATAGATAATATCTATATTCATGCCAAATTACAGCGTTCTAACACTAAGTTTCTAGGTGCTATGCTTCGGACAGGCGGACGGACGCGCGGACGGCCGGACATGACGAACTATAAGGGTTCCGATTTTTCTTCGGAACCCTAAAAATCATATTATCTTGTAGTACCCTGCTTTCTCCTGCGTCAACACATCATTCGTCGGTCGGCAATGCTTCGGTGACCGATGTAACTGACTACATTGGGATAATCTGAGCATGTGCTGGCTATCATAAAAAAGGTAGACATAAAATGTATTTTTTTAATTTCAGTGTGAAGATGGAAGACCAGTATGGTTGAAAGGCGGTTTTTGCGATAGAATACTTTACAGTAGTACAATTATTGGATGTTATCTTGGAGTTATCATGACTCTATCATGCATATATGACAATGCTAAACCTTCTTCATGGAAAACAGCTGATACATGTTAATTTATCATACTAGAGCACATTGTTATACAAACCAAATTGATTATATGATTATTGTTTCTGGAATAACAATTGAATATACTTTCTCGTAATTAAATTTTTTAGCAATTTAATTTCTACCCAAATTGTTTGTCCCCCTAGAGTAGATGAGGAAGAAGGTTTGCTTTCTTATTACAATCACACTTTTATGTGTAACAATGTGACAGTGGGAAAAAATCCTCAGCTAACATTATGACAGTTGAGAACCAACACAAACTTAAATTTTCCCTGTGTATTGTACGTGGATAGATAAATAAAATTATCTAATAATATATTTTATTGCAAGTAACATTGTGAATATAGATAAATACATTTAATAAGGATTTCAAGTTTAAGTCCGTTGCACATGTATGTGGAATTTGCAAGACGGCATAGTTTGGACTTCCGCAGTAACAACACTGTTGATGCAGAGATTTGCCAAACCTCCTCTAATTAGTCCACATGTATAGGCGACATACTGTAAAAAAAACCAATACAATTACAAAGATCTAAGTTTACAGAATTCAATAATAAAATTTAATCATTTTACTAAGGAAACTTACCCTCGGAGCATATTCCAAGTACTGATGGCTATTTGAAAAGTTTGTCAAAAATCGGAATGCATTATCCTGAAGAACATAGACGCCTTGATGGTTGGTGCGCAAATTATCTATTTGTTTCTTGTATATGCACGTCCAGAAATCTGTGCATATGAACTTCATTGTGTCCAACTCATCCTTGAATCTAGGCCATTCTCTGGTCAATCTTTCCATTATTTTATATCCCGCGGCAAAACCAATGTACTCAACCGCAGATAAATCAATTTCCTAAAAACATTTCAAATAATAAAAAAATCATAAGTCCGGTCGGTCCCCACGATAAGCTCCATTCCATAACTATAATTCGTAAACCTTATTACTGTGTGGGATATTTGTATTGTCAAAAGTGATTGACGGGAGCTGCAACCAATCGATTTTGGATATACATATGTCGGCTACTACTGATAATGATGGCCTTAATTTTAGCAGCGTTAACCTTAAGACCATGAATTTTAGCCCAATCCTGAATACAAGCCAGATGTTGATCAGGTAAGGGTGACTGAGTGTAGATCTGAAGATCATCTGTTTATAAGTGGTAGAGAGAAGGGAGTTGAGACATGCAATCAGTTACCTTTGCTGTGCCATTTTTTGACTGGTCTAAGGCATAATTAATTATTTCCGAGTGTAATAACTCAAACACTATGTCGTCCGCCATTAGTTTTAGACTGTGTTTCTAAACTCCAAAGACTGTGTTTAGTATATTATTAATTTATTAACGAAATCACATTCCTAACGTTTATTTTTATTTATCAATCAAAATTCTTATTATTCACTTATTTTATTCAGCTATCAGCTGTCAGTTGTCACTTCTGTCAACTGTCAAGTTCTATCTGTTTGTCAAGTCAACACAAAAGCAACAGCAGACTAGCTATGGGAAACAGATAAAAATCACTATAATAAAACGATATTACGATATTACCTATTATAACAGATATCACTTGGTATTATTAATTGTGTAGGTATAGGTAGGTACTGGGTACTGAGGTTGAGAACTTGAGAGGTAGGGTTGAGGACTGAGTCAGACCTTTAGGAGGAGTATTTTAATTTATAAACTAGAAGTGGAATTGGTTTTTTAAAAAGAAAAATAATATTGACCTAATGTTTTTATTCTAAAAAATTAACAAACAAAAAAAATATATCTTACTATGAAACTAATGACCTACAATAAATCCTACAATACGACTTACGATACGTCCGTCACGCCCGAATGAAAAATGCCACACTGAAAAAATATTTGTAGTATTAATTATGAGACTAAGTTAGTAGGCAGACAAAACACCAATTTATTAAATACGATAGCAGAATCACTAATCCTTATCGCTATCATCACTAATCATTATTTACAGTGTAATCGGTTTTTGACGAAAAATTAATAGTGTCGTGAGTCGTGACAAACCGATTTTGATGTGAATCATTGATACGATACGATTTGAAACAAGTATTTTTTAGGGATCAAGAAGTCACTATTATTAATATTAATATTGTTGTCAGTAAATAATAAATAAATAAATAAAATATATTCTCGAAACTTTAAACAAGAACTACATATATCGTAGTTACTTACGTACTCATACCTATTACGAGATTAGGCACACCTATGTACTATACAGACTATCCCTCCCTACCTAAGTACCTACGTAATACGTATTATGTGAAGAACATTAAAAAACAAAGATGGCGAAATCGGCGATAACAAGTGCGGCTGGAATATGAAATTATTGTGTCTGATGGTGTTTATAAGCTATAAACCAGTGTTTTTTAAACTTTGAGATTTGTGATTTATCAATTCAACTGTTCAAGTTTACAGTGGTGGTACTTTTGACCTATATTAAAAATGGATGTAAATATCATACAAGAAATTAAAGATGGCGATCCGACGCGATCTGTTGTGTTGTTGGAGGCGCCCTCTGTACGCGATATTTCAAAACTAAAACCTGAGATAAACGTCAAGAAGAAGCGAAGGCGCGGGAAGTCCAAAAGAAAAATCACTAAACCTTTTTCCAAAATCCCATGGCAAGAGCGAAGAAAGGTCGACAATACGAAAAGAAATATCCGTTTTCGGAAACTAATTGTTGCTAAAACGCAAGCACCATTTAATAACAATCAGTTTCTTATGGAGATTCACAAACCTGAACCAGAAAATAGTTTTCAAATTTTAACGCCTTCGGCTCGCACTCGTGACTCTAGTTTTAGCGTCGACTCCGAAGAAAACTATTTCTATTCCTTGCCTGAAGACGAAGAGGAATATTTGACTAAAGAATTCTCTAGCGTTTATGAGGATGCACAATGCGAGCGGTTATCCAATATGTCGAAGAATGAACTCATACAGGAGTATCTCTTACTTGAAGCAAAGTATGACAATCTCGTTAAAAGAACAGAGCGTAACAAGGTAAAAGAAGGAGATGAAAAGGATAAGGACACATCGGCAACTGATAAGGAAAGCATGGCGACGGACAGGGACACCTCCGAAACATCTGCTATGTCCGATTCAATGGGAGAACCATCCATACAGGAATTATTACTACGCATGAAGGAGCAAGAGCAACAAATATGTGAGTTGCAGATGGTCAATGAAAAATTGAGAAATGAAAATGAAAGTCTACGTCAGAGGTCACAAGATACCAGTGAGGATTCGGAAAGTGACAGCTCGTCCAGTTCAGATAGCGGAAGCACTTCTAGTTGCAGCTCCAGTCCAGCAAATGAACCAATGCCAGAAGTCATTGCAAATGGAAACCATGTGGCTGGAAGTAATGATCTTGAGATGCCTGTAAACTCTGAACCATCGGAACCTCTGGTTAATGGGTTTCATAGTCCCCATTAGTGTGTGGTGTTCAAATGTGATGCAGATGGTTTTGTGACATTACTATGTCATATTATTTAAGTAGAACAATAGTGCATAGTGTATAGTATTTAAGTAGAACTGAGCATAATATAAGAATGCATTTAGCTGCTTGCCTGAATATTGTTTAACGCAAGAATTTAATTACTGTAGAAATGTAATTGTGAGATCTCATTAGATTTTAGATTTTCTGTGATGCCCAAGAGGATATTTTATCTGTAGCAATATTATTAATTAACTTATAAAAATGTAAATAACATACCAGGAAGATCTCACTTTTATATTAATACAGTACAAAATTACAGGATAAGTATAGTTATGGTAATATATATATTATTAGCCTTTGCAGTATATTTTATGGTTATTGTTGGTAATGTAAGTTTAACATTATTGATAGAAATACCAAATTAAGTGTGTCAAGTTTATCTCTAGGGTTGAATTTTTATTTGATGTATTTTTGCTCTTTATTCATGAATGTTTTGGAGATGTGTTAAAATATTAGAATGGAATCAAAATTGCTAAATTGAGTTTCACATTGTATATAATAATATGATACAATTTACCATGTGTAACATTTTACATCATATTTTGAAAGATAATGATACTGTATAAATAATTATATACAATGTAAAAACAATAAAATGTGTTGGTAAATGTTTGTCCTGGATGTATTGTAAAAATTGGAAACATTCCAAATTAAGGCATTGACCATTCTTGTTAATAATTTATAAAATAAGTAGGCATAGGCATATGTGGTCATTCAATAATTTACTAAGCACAACGTGTATGAACTACCATTATGATTTATTTTACTTTTTTGACTTATTTGTAATTTTATATCACAGTTTATAATTATTATCACAGTTGTTTGTGCCACCAGTCTGTAGAGGTTTTTGTTTTAAGTGTATATTATTATGTATTTTTATGCCTCATTGTAACATTTTAAAAAGAAAATAAACAGTTAAATTATAAATATTTTATTATCTTTTTGTCCATAGTAAATACACTTACATACTGTACACATTTACTATAGTTACAAATAAAAATACAAAAATAAACCATTATGAATATGGCAGAGATAAATGGAATATGAGGAACAATACCTAAATAACCTAAATAATTATTTTAAAACGCTATCCAGTTAAAATTGTTGCAAACAGTTTCAAGTCTTGAGTTTCTGCTCTTGTTGATAAATATAGTAAAGAATGTTGTTCACTCCTGTAATAGGCACTCACACTAGTCCAGTTTCTATAGAACTTATATTTGTAATGTAATGTGTGTACTGCTGTTGGTGTGCTAATAAAATAAAATAAAAAAAAATAAAAAAATACCTAATGAAGTGATTCCTCAAAATAATGTTGCAACAACACTTTTTCTGTCAGTTATTTATTACGCACACATTCAGTTGCCTCATTAGTCAACACCTAACATTCTATTTACTAAAAAAAAAAAATATAATCCAAAATATTTTTCCATTTTCTTAAGTGTTATTGGATGACATTATCTTTATTTTTCTTTTTCACTTTCCCTTCTGGTGCATTTGGATTGACACCTTTATAGAATTGTTTTAGTAACGTCATTGCCTCATCAGCAAACACATTTCCAGTAAGATTATAATTGTAACTGTAGAACTTGCTCACATCTAAAACGGTATGGCCACCGAACCTATCATTTGCACAACCATAAACAACTTCTCGTACATTCATTATTCTTAATGCTGCAGAGCACATAATGCAAGGTTCAACTGTAACATATACACTTATACCCGAACAATAAGTTTGATAATCAGTGTTTTCATTTTTACAATAATCTAAAACGGTATCTATACAGTTCATTTCAGCGTGCCTCGTAGGATTCCGAGTAAAGTTTACACTGTTCCTGGATTCAGCCACTATATTTCCATTAACCACAAAAACACACCCAACAGGTACTTCATTCTCTTGTAGTGCTTCCTTAGCCAGTTCTAAAGCTTTGTGCATGTAAACTTCCATTATTAGTTACTATTGTAGAAAGATGTTGTTAAACTGTTGTCTCCTTTATTTGTTTATGATCAGTTTTTAAATCAACTCAATTTCACCTCCACTGTTACATGTGAAGTATGTGGTTTATTTATAGGCTATAAGGTGCAATCTGAAAATGAAATAGAAAAGTGGTTAGAGTTACTTTTCATTTTGTAATTTTTTTTATATTTGTTGGATAGTATGAAGAAAATATTAACCTTACATCATTACTGTAATACAATTTAAAGGACTGGTTAACACAAAAATCTGATTTTAAAGTCTAATTTTTTAAGGCAATTATTTTAGATTGACTTTACACAAATAAAAAAATTACACTTGAATGTTCCAATTTAAATGAATATAATTATTATCTTTTATTATATAAACCTTAAGAAATAACATTGTTTATGTCGCAGAGTACTTAAACACTATTTTGTCATAAATTACATCAATATTGGGTGAAATTAATTCAAATATTTAGTATTTTGCCACCAATTATCAACATAACATAACCATAAAGTCCTTACAATAAATTGTCAATGTCATTCTGACTTTGACATAATTGACATTTATAGATTTGGCATTAAATTCCATAAACAAAATACAAAGCAAAGAGAGAAGAGTACTTCAGTAGTGATTAAGTTACTAAGTACTCTGTGTACTTCACTTCACAGTTCACACCAAGAAAACAAAATTAAACTTCCATTTTATAACTTAAAAAAGAAATACTTCCAATACTTTTAAACTCTTCTATTGTGTACTTGTACTCTATAACTTAGTATTCCTTTGGATTTTCTGTAGTCCATATTATATAACACTTACTCGAAAATTTTGAATTTTCTGTAAGAATGATGCTATTTTATTTATAGATGTACATTATTACCCAAATCATTGTCATCAGACAAAAATTCAAAAACCTCTTGACGGGCGAACAAAATGAAAAAAAAATTAAAAAGGGAGGAAAGGGGCGCCAACACTACAGCTAAAAGCTGTTCGGCTAGGAGGCCCTGTAATCCGCTTCTGCTCTGGACCCTTTTTAAAATTCCCACCCGGATTCTTCCCAGATGCCTTATAAACTAAGACAAATCTGGGGAAACACAGACAGACGGCAGCCGTAAGCTAAGCACATCAGATTCTTGAACATTAAGCATAAACAAATATTTTATTTATTACCTATGTAGGTTCCTTATCAATATAATATTTCAGGAGATCATATTTCTTCAAGTGATCAATAGCCTTTTTGTCCCAATCATTATTGTTAACCGTTCTTGGACTAGGGTGTGGCAAATAGACAATCTGTAAACACAGAGATAATAATATAACAATGGCGTGGTATAATAAAATTATGCTATTATATTGCTACTTTTTATATTGCAATTAAAACATGACATATTTATTTTACTGAATATTTTCTTAGTAAAGTAACAAAAAGAATACCACAGAAGACATAATAGTACTTAAGATAGTAAATACTCAATAAAATTAATAGCATACCTCTATAGATTTACTTGGACTATATTTACTTATCGCCTTTTGTGCACGGGTTTCACAAAATTTACCAATTGCTACAACTTTTTCCACCTCATACAATTCCAGCACCTTAACAAATACCGGATCACAAATATTATAGAGTGGTTCCATTTGCGATGTCTGAAAAAGTTTAATAATTTTAATTGTTAGTAGTCAGTTCTCTTGTAGTGCTTCTTTAGCCAGTTCTACAGTTTTGTGCATGTAAACTTCCATTGTTAAATTACTGTTGTAGAAAGCTGTTGGCATAATAACTGTTTCTTACTTTAAAATCAGATGGAGTTAGATTACAACCATTGTTCTTCATCCATTGCTGGTTTAAGTAGTTGTAAACAAAACTAGTTTCAAAAAAAATTTCTGGTGTATTGCATATCTCTTTGAATAATCCCCAAAATCTTTTACCGCTAATCTACAAAAAAAAAGGTTAAATTTAAAGACATTTTTAGACCTGAGTTATTCAGGACATTTTCATTGGTAATTGGTTAAAATTTGGGAAATAATATATTGTATGAACAAGTGTTTGTAAATGCAAATAATGAATAACAATAAACAGTCATGCTGTTGAAAAAGTTGTGAAAGTGGTGTAATAAGGTGAAATAGTTTTGAGTATGAGCATAAATATGTATGGTAAAGATATGCAAAATATTAATATTCAGTAGTAAAAATAAATCTCAACACTGATGTGATAAAACCATTCACAACACAAATATACAATACAACTATAAAGAAAGTTTATAGCTTGCTTGTTTATATCTTAAACTACTTGTTGTAGCTTTAAAAATATTACGAGATAGAATAAGAATGTTATGTTTCTAAACCCAATATAAAACTAACAAGTGTTAACCTCTGTGCGAGGGCAGTCAAATCCTTTGATTAGACGAGTCTTCACTTCTACTGGTGGCTTACCCACAGGGCCTTCTATACCTAACCAATCTCTAACCGAAGATACTTCACCAAATGGAACCTGAAATCATTAAACCACAAAGTCAGTGAAAACCTGACTAAGAACATAATAGGAATTTTAAAGCTTTCGTCTGAAGCTGATGCTTAAAACTGACTCTTGCTTGGTAGAGAAACCAAAATAAAATAAGTGATTTATTAAAAAACAAGATCGTTACTTACACCAGTTTGTGACATCCCAAAAGGTCCTGGATTCATTCCAAAGTACATGATGGGTTTTTTGGTATTGCAATATTTACGTATATACATTTCAAATGTATGTCTGGCATATATTGTGGGATTATAAACGCATTTAATTGCTTCAGGCATTTGAAATTCTTCAAGGGAAACATTCAGTTCGTCAATAAGATGTAGGAAATGATCACTGATATCGCATCTTTCCTCATTTTCGTTGCGTATAGGTGCCTCAAATGTAAAAAATGATGATACGACTTCTGCAGACATTTTGTGGACAAAATATCACTTGTATTCACTAATCTCAATATTATTACTCGTATTAGTCGCTATTTGTGAAACAAAAACTGTGTTGTTGTGTTGTGTTTATTAAATTTTTAATAGGTAAAATATTTTAATAAACTTTCGGCGCGAAACGGAAGTCAAGTAGGGAATAGGGATTAGGGATCCGCAAAAAGTATCGATACTTCTAGGTATCGATACCTTTGTTTCGATACCAAGTATTTTTGTATCGATACTTTTGTTCCGATACTTTTGAGGTATCGATACTTTCTAGAAGTATCGATACTTTCCTTCTCCCATTTCCAATAAATTATTAGATTATGAAAAATAACAATTATTATTCGAACTTTTAAACAAACTACAACACTACTAAACCTAAGACATGATTCGGTGAATTTCCACTCATTGCCGAGCACTTTATGTGTGTTACCATTTTATTTCATTTTACTATCTTGGGAGTTTTTTACGAGTAACCTTTACGGGTTGAATAATCTGTGTAGTGTTTACTGTCTTTCAAACTGTTCCAGTTATTCAATTTTCTGATATCTGTCCTTATAAGTATTATTGCATTATTTGCACAGCATCTTTCAATTTCTTAGTTATAGGAAAGTACTTCTCTGACATAGGTACGCTTATGACTAACTCATGTAACATTGTAACATACATGTAGTACATGTAGTACATAGAGGTAAGGAGAGCCGTCTCTGTGCATGAAAATTGTCCGTAAAAATGTCCATTAGCGGGGGGCGCTGTGGTAGCCTAGGATAAATTTTATTGAACTCCGCAAACCATGGGCGTAGGCAGGGGGGGAGTTTCGGGGGTTCAACCCCCCCCCCCCCCCCCCCCCGAAAAGTTAAGGACTGATATTTTTATGTGCTAATAAACCCTTAAAAAACATTTTTCTAGACGTCATTCCGAATCGAATGAGCTATCGCACATATTTTTAGCAGCTTTATTCCTATTAAACACGTTTTTGAACTTTTTGACTAAACTAATAATAGATGGCACTACATACGTCGTGAGAAAAAATAAAGTTTCAATTTTCTTTAGGGTTATTTTATATACTTTTAGTCGTTGTATTTTCTTGAACCCCAGAGAGACTTGACCCCCCCCCCCCGCGCTATTGTCGTAGGATGGTGGTAGGTATTGGAACCTCTATTATCAGATACAGCTGGAGACTATTTCAACTTTCCCCCATGTGAGATAGCTCTCCTTACCCTCTATACTCTATGGACTAACACGGCCCTAATATCAGAGGCAATATCGGGGAAGTGGTGGGGGGCACATTAGATCGCTCCCTAGATCGCCTCGTGTGTAGGCAAATAGTAGGCATACCTGTTGTAGACCTCACTGCAGCGCCACCCGTAATATTCACAGAGATGTAAGGAGAGAATAAATTCACAGAGATGGCCCTCCTTCTACTCGGCGTGTGTGTTCACTCATTTCTCTACAACATTCACCCACAACTATTTTGTGAGAAACTTTGCTGCTAGATTTTTTTGCAAAAACTTGCAGCACGAACAACATTCCATTCAGGTTTTTTATAAATGTTTTAAAAAGTACTCGATACCTTCAGGTATCGATACTTTTGTTCCGATACTTTTTTGGTATCGATACTTTTGATACGATACTGGTATCGAGTAAAGTATCGATACTTTTGAAATTTTGCGTAACCCTAATAGGGATACGCAAAAAGTATCGATACTTCTAGGTATCGATACTTTTGTTTGGATACCAAGTACTTTTGGTATCGATACTTTTGTTCCGATACTTTTGAGGTATCGATACTTTCTAGAAGTATCGATACTTTCCTTCGTCCATTTCCAATAAATTATTAGATTAGTCAGCATAGTACCGAGTACGAGTTTTATTTCATTTATTTTAACGGCGGTGTAAAGTAAACGCACGTAAACTATTGTATAGGACCGAAGCAGAGCCATCTAGCGGCAGTGAAAAGAAAAGCTTCGATCTCATACAAATAGTAAACGTACGTTTACTTTATGCCGCCGCTATGTCAAGAAACTTCTGAGGCCTTAGTGCGAGTACGGCTCGATACGTAAATGCGAGTTGGCTAGAATTTGTATGGGACCGAAGCTTTTCTTTTCACTACCGCTAGATGGCTCTGCTTCGGTCCCATACAAATTTTAGCCAACTCGCATTTACGTAGCGAGCCCGTTATGCCACGTAAAACTCGCACTAAGGCCACTGTTTATAATATGTCTGTGACATAGGCCCATATTTTTTATTGCCATGCCAGACTCACGGCCAGACTATAAATAAATAAAATGTAAAGTTCTAGATACCACAATTTATGAAATAAAAAACACCGTACCGGTATTCTGTGGTATAATATAACAACTGCGGGGTGAATTACAACAACAAAAAGTTCCGAACGTTGATATTTTTTTCGACGGTTTATTTTGCCCATTTGCCGATTCAATTTATGTCAGTTAATAACAAAGTACTCTATGATTTATGGTTGACTTGACAAGTGAGTAGTGACAAGTTTTGTAATGTCATTATTGTCAAAAGAGCATAAAATAAAAAAAAATCAATTGAAAGCCAAGAGCCAAATAATAAAACATTATCACCATTTCTGTCTTTATTTTTTAATATATGGTGACCAATATTGTTTGTTTGAAATTAATGTTCTTGAGAACTGCTGTGCTTTATTATGACTAAATATGGCTAACATTCTTAGCGAAGATTTAATTCGGAGTTTGGCAGCAAGAGCAACGGTGCCTTTAGTATTTAGGAAGTTTATTTCTGATTGGAAAATTACTCAGTGGGATGAGGAGAAATGGTGTTCAATATTTGGTGACAAACTTATACCGTTTCGATGCTTGAGGAGGAACTTTACTTCTGACGAGCCTTGCTGGGAGCGACGGTGTGGTTCAAAATCCCTGACTTTCGGCGATTTTATTAAAAATATAAACGGGGAAGAGTGGATGTACTTCGACTACAAATATCTTCATCAATGGTTGTCGTCTGAAAATGAACTATATAAGGTATGAAAAATAAAATTCACTTGTAGAGTAAAAAAATCGGTCTGATTTGAACATGGACATCACAACTTACAATGTCAATAAATTAATTTTTCTTATAATCTAAATTGGCATCATTTCCCCATTAGTTAGGTATATAAATTTAAATACTAACCCGTTGATATATTACTTTGTTATTGATTAAACATTATTTTTGGATAGGAAGTAAGTTGGAAGCAGTTTGGATACCCTGAGAAAGGTGCTGCAGACACCACTTTATGGGTGGGCAGCAAGGGAGCTCACACTCCGTGCCATCAGGATACATACGGCTTCAATATTGTTGCACAACTCTATGGAAGGTAATGATGATTTATAAACAAGTAAATTATAATAAAATAGTTATTTTTTTTATTAAACTTCTAACATCAGCGCTAAAAATGAAGTGCTAGAACATAAAATTTACAGGTTTGCTGTAGATTTGAAAAATCTATGTAAAAATTGTTGTTTTCAAAGTCTATGTATAAAACTATAACATGTAAAAGATCGGTTAGTTATGAATTAAGTTTTTGTTCAAATTTTGGCTATTATTTTCAGCCATTACAGAAATTTGAACTGAACTACCCTATACATCTTTATTGAATGAAGTTATTATTATATTCTAAAATAGCTGTTATATCTCTTTTTTGACTTCTCTTTTCCTATTAAAACATGGTTTTTATTGTACATTACAGAAAAAGATGGATACTATTTCCTCCCGAAACAGGGGGCTTAAAACCCACTAGAGTGCCTTATGAAGAATCTAGTATATATAGTGAACTTAATTTCTACTGCCCTAGTAGCTTGGATAGTTTTCGTGGTAAGAACATTGTATGTTACTATTGGAAAATAAAACAAATGCCATTGCCTAACTATTTATGGCTGTACATGCGAAGCAAAGGGTCCCAGGTTCAATTCCCGGCCAGGGCAGATAGATGTGATGGATAAATATTTGGTCCATGCTATCGTCATATGAGTCATAGTGCAGGGTATAATAATGAGTGTTTATTTCTTTAAAAAATGTTTAATATATTTTCAGGTTTGACCGGAGCTCGTGTTGTTGACCTTTCTGCTGGTGATGCTCTCCTAGTGCCTCGTGGTTGGTGGCATTATGTTCAGAATGTCGACACCCTGAACATTGCTGTCAATATTTGGCTTCCACATGTAAGTCTTTTTCTTAACTTTGTATTAATTAGATGCCTCCCAACGAAGCAAAAAAGAATTCATTTGAATGTACCTCAAGTAAAATGTCATAATATTGTTTGCATTTGGGAACTTAAGCCTCACCCACAATACAAATAATTGTATATTATTCAATAACTTAAGCATAGTTTTCATTCCTTAACACTTAAGGGACTAATATCAATTTTAATTTTAAGGAGAAAGACACATCAGCTCAGGTATCAGAAGCGCTAATAAAAATACTTGTAGCTCAGCTATGCAAGGATCTTCCACAGGAAACGGCTAAGCTCTTAGTCAATCCGAATGAGGTAATTTTATGATATAAGTATGATGCTATGTTATTAATTGATGTTGTAAGGTTGTTAGTCCATAGAACTTACTACCTAGGCTATAAAAAAATATGCATAAGAAAGAGGCATAACATCAGAATTATAAATAGATGTTACATTTGTTAGAATTTTGTGAATCATCTAGTCTAGTAATGAATTACCATAGTGAGTTGACATTAATAAGTATAAAATCTATTTATAAGTCTGATGCATACCATCTTTTGTTACTTTATTAAAATTGTAGTTGAGTGACATTGGTGCACAGCTGTGATGGTTAATTTGATTTCTATTTTATCCATTGTATTTTCATTGGTTGTTAAAAAAGAATAGAAGTATGCAATAGTGCACGCAGGTCAAGGTGAATAAAGAAATTTATTTTACAGGATGATATATCAGATACACCATTGACGGTGCTGTTTTTGCAGCTAGAAACAGTTGCCAAATTGTATTTGGACAAAAAGCGTAAACTACATCGCTTGAAACGACAGAAGACTCGCGAAGACGACCACGAAGTCGCCGCGGTAGAAGAATTTGATCTCAATAGTTTATTAGACAATTCACATAATAAGTTAGAAACAGTACCAATTATTAGTAATGAGAAACTAATAGACTTATTAAAAGACAATATTAGAGAGTTTACTAATACGGATAAACAAATTGACGATGACGAAGTGGACGGGGCTACCGGAAATCTTTGTTTGACTAAAGCCGTTATTGATGCATTCAGTCAGAGTGATGTGATAGACCTCGTCAAGCAAAATCTTTTTCAAAAACTAAGCAATATTATGTAATTTTAATTAATATAAAAAAAATGTGATATTCCGTAGGTTGATTATTCAGTAGGTAGATTGGTCCGTCCTGTCCGTCTTATTACGTTGAACTATTTATTTAATACTAAGTAAGCAGTAATTAATGCTAAGCACAAGGTATTTAAGATTACATAATATTTTGAATGGATATGTTTTTTTAAACTGAATGGTTTAATAAATCTTATTTTTTATGATTTTGCTTTTTATTCCTCGACTATCTTAGTATCTGACACTTTTTGAACCCTCACTAGAACTCGAAATTCAAAAAAAAACTTGGACTAGTTACGTCCTAAACAATAATTTTGATTCTTGACTACGATCGACATCAGGGTACCTACTACCTACTGACTATTGAGTATATAACTACCGTAAGTACCCGTGTCGGTACAATTGGCCTGATTTATTAAGTACTCTGTGGATTTATCAATATTTATTACACTGGACAAAAATAATTGCGTTAATGTCAGTAAGTGAGATGGACTAATTAGAAGTTAATTGCCCATAGCTTTGTTCAGCAGTTTTTATCTTTTCATGATATCTAAATAAAATTTTATTTACGCAACGTAAAAAACGTAGTAGGGGTCCAGTTTGGAGCAATGCAAAACGATGATCATGTAGCCTAGTTGGTAGCGACCCTGTCTGCGAAGCGACGGGTCCCGGGTTTTTTTTTTAATAACGCTTCACACTCTCACACTTCAGCCTCACCCTAGGAATCTCTGTGTCGTGGGTGCCATTGACAACACGCTAGACAAGAACATACGCACCCAGACCGAGTACAAAAATTCAAATTTCCGCCTCGCTGGGAATCGAACCCAGGACCATTGGTGTGGCGATTCGGCCTGGTAACCATTGCGCCATACGGGTCGTCAAATTCAATAGATCAAAGGTTCAATTCCCCGTTCATTCCCACTAGTTCTACTGCTTAGTTCTATCGTAGAACTAGTGGGAATTTTTTTCCCCACTAGTTCTACCGTAGAACTAGTGGCCGGGCGGGGCAGATATTTAAGTGACTGATAAATCTTTGTACTCGGGTCATGGGTGTTATTGTGATGTGATACTGATTTATATTATGTGTCGTCCATGCCACCCGCGAGACAGGTAAAAACCTACTGCGGGGGTATGAGTGTGTTAGCGTTTATTCATTATTATTTATAAGACTGCATTACGCATGAACAGGTGAGGTGTGTTTGGACTTAGATTAAAATTTAACTCATAGGCTAAAATTAAATACATAATAGTTATTAATATTTAATAATATCTTTATTTTTTAATTAAGCTACTTAATTCTTTTTGGGTTTTATATAAGATCGATAATAGAAGTCGCAGAATAGTATCACCATGAATAGGTTTTGTGGGATGAGGATGTAGGCCGGTTGCCGCGGGTACTTGCAGTCCTTGGCCAACAATAGTACTATAAAATGGATCATAAGTATTGTAAACTGCGTCTGAAATTGAAGAATATAATATTGTCTATCTATTACATTACATAGGTTTATATCTATGAACATAATATGCAAAATATGGAACATGGCTGTTTTCCAACGGCCGCTACCGAATCATGTTTTAAAAATTAGGTACTTAAAAATTATATAGGTAATTAGTGGTTGAAATAGTAGTTGGTACTAACAATAAGTACCTATATCTTGAAATACGGTTGTGAAATAAGAGATAAGGATTATGACGATGTGCCTATTGATATTACATACTTACAATTTGAATCTGGGTGACATATTTCTTCCACCAGAGAGACTGCTTGTAGGACTCATCCCATGTGGTCAGCAAATAGTAACTGTACATTATTATGTGCACTATTGAGTTTATAAGAATTACCATTGTCATATGTCCTCCTGCAATAAAAAAAATTTAACGGGGTCCCAAGTTCGATTTGCGACCATTACACATAAATATTTACCTGCTTTAAAATCTCTAAGTAAAAAAAATAATGAGACATTCTACGTACCGGGCACCCATTTGACCATACCCCACGCCACGGCAACCATACCAAAGTGATGGTACACATGAAGGAACGATACTTGATTTTGTTTTTTCCGTAGCACAAAGAAAACCTGAATAAATCAATAAATAAGATTAGTGGTTGATGTTTATTTACATATTATTCATTTAATTCACTTCCTGCTGGTATCGATGGCGTACCGTGTCAATGAGGTCGATAACTTTTATAATGAAGTACGCGTAACAAACTTTCCACGCGTATTCAACACTCTTGGGTCCCTCGCCCACGGGTTGACAGACCAGTGAGTAGTCATTGAGCCAGCCTAATGTTAAACTCTGGAATCAATAATAAGTTTTATTAATATCATCATAATTAGTAGTATCTTATACAAATTATGTTCACTTAAATCGACACAATTACAAAGTAGGCATTCATTTAAAAACAAGACATTTATTATCCTCTTCTTCAGGATGGCTAGTTAAATAAGCAGACGCAGTAATAGGTACATATACTGCAATAATATCTAGTAGCCTAATTAATATCTAATGACTAGTAACCGTAATATCTAGCTAGTGGAATCACTTAGACCACTCCGTCTCAAAATAAATTTTAATGAGATACTTACATAATACACAACATAGCCACAACATAATATCTGTATAAAGTTGTAGGCGGCAATCAGCCGCCGCAGATCGTAAGCCGGCCGCTGGTTCATGTGGCAAGGTAGCCACTTGAACACGGTCATCAGGTACAGAGACAGGATGCACAGCCCCGGCCAGGGAGTCCTCATCAGTGGCCAGTCTTGTGTCATGGGATCTAAAAACCAGCGTGCGTGTTAGCCTACGTACATACGAAAGTTCTTTAAAACGTCTAATCGTTTTTTCCATATTAAATTACTATGTAAAAATATTTTTCTAAAATTAATTAATGAAGTATCGAAGTAGTTTAGTAATGAAAACTTTTTTTTGATAAAATTGGTCTCAAATGTATCTTTTTTTTCACATACACGCACACTTGGAAAATTCACTTCGTATAATCAAATTTACCGGCTATTTCATCATTGAGAAAGTAATACATTTTCACAAATCCTCTTAGTATATACGCCATTATTATAGTAAGTCATGAAATGCAACCACTGAACGAAGCTAACTAGCGTAAGGTACGGCCATTGTTTTGTTACTGAAAGGTGCTTAACGATGAATTGTCATGTTTATTTAATTAAGTTGAAATAGGTACTAGTAAAATTTAAATTTATTCGGGTCGGAATAAACATGACATGTATTGAAAAACCTTGCATTTGTTTGTAGTGATATGAATAGTGAGGTCAATGTTGAGGACTAAAGTATTTTCAGGTGCATATTTTTAAATATGAGAGGGGATTTATTGGTCTCTGATTGTTAGGCGATACGAAGTTCGCCGAGACACCTAGTAAATGATATAATACCTAATAGATCATTTTCAATAGTCCATCGCCGTATTATTTGTGAAGTATTATTTGTTATGGTTATTTTGAAATGATTCGACAGCGTTTGATTGTGTTTTGATCACGATACTTTACTTCTTAAACTCACGTCACTATGGCCTTAAAGTTAAGGTAGATACATCTGATTTCATCGTATTTAAATGTAGAATTCAAAGTGTATGTATAAACGGAATTCGATACTAAACGGAACGGAATAAAACTACAAAATACGAACTAATGTCTGCCTCTCTTATCCAATTGCTACACCTTATCAAGGTATTTGCATGTGACCATAATTTAAAGTAGATATGTAATATGTGTGTATACCTAATTATGTATTTATTTTGTGCTATTGTGACATGTGCTTGCAATGAATAAAGAATAAATCATCGTCAGGTACGTTGGGTCTCCTTCAGGGCTTTATCTTAGGTCCTTTTTTTCGTTCGTTTCGTTTTTATAATAAAGTGCCAAAATCGATAGATAGATCCATTTGCCCATAGAGTTGTTTAGGAAACAAGTCAAAACACGGCTTTGTAAAATTATATCTTGTTTAATCGTACAAGATAGCTGAGGAGTGTGTTACGCCTTTTCTTCATAATGGCAATGGTAAACATTTCATCGAATTGTATAATAATATCTTAATTTATTTATTTATTTCTATTTCTTTACGTCTTAACTGACGTCGGTAACAGAACTACTCAAAGTTACGGGAAAAGTTATAAATAAAATAAATAATTGTACCTTTACGTAATTTTATTAACTGATTTAAATATCTTTACATGTGTTAATAATTAAATTATGTGAAACAAAAGTATTTGTATCGTGAATATACTTAATCAAAAAAGTAGGTTTTGTTAGTATTTTCCATAGAAGTATAATGTACTAACGTACTAGAACAGACGTCATCGCGAACAAAATCTGGCAGTGCGAACTGCGAGTTGCGTGGGGGGGGGGGGGGGGAAAAATTATAGGTAAAATCAACTTATTGGGCGACCATCGAGTGTCTGTTCTATATGCTAGTAATAACATCTATGGTATTTTGAATTATTTTTTGAAGGGGAACTCGGGATGCTTTTCGGCTCCGACGAAGAAGCTGAAGTCGCAGATGCGGCCGTCCTCGCCGCGGTCCAGCGCTGACAATTCCGCCATCTCCTTATCGTTTAGCTCGAAATCCCAAACTGATATATTCTGCAAAATAAATTTAAGGTAAGATATACCTTCAGCAAAACAATTTATGAAACTAAGTAGAGATATGACTTAGAATTTCTCTGTCGTCAAGAGATCGTTTGTGTCAAAATATCTACACATTTTGCAGGCAGGATTACTAAAATGAGCTTGTAGCGATACTTTTTTACACCATCGTCAACTAATGTACAATGCATAAAATAATTAAAATAATGTTTTCCTTTGTACCGCTATAGGTTTAATACCTACGCTTTACAAAAGATACCTATTCTATATCTATAACCACAGTTGCTTCCTTTATTGCCGGCTAAACTCGATATGTGCGTTTAGCCGATACATGACGCGCGCTGCGACCGTTTGTACGATGAGAGAATACTGTTTAAAATTTGTACCATCTTTCGTGATACGCATATCAACGCAATGATACCTACTTCGGCACCTACACATAGTAACACATAGTAGGTACAGTCACCTGCAGAGAAAAGTAACCCATCTGTTTATAAATATACGAACAGCAACCTTTCCGTTGCCTGTTGAGTTGTAAACAGATGGTTTACTTTTCTCTGTAGGTGACCTAGGTAGTTGTTATTGGTACCTGTTTTATCCTAGTGGGATCAGTGCTCTTGGGGATGGCGGCGACCCCCAGCTGCAGCAAGTGCCGCAGCAGCACCTGCGCCGGCGTGCGCGCGCGCGCCTCCGCTATCTGCTTCACTACCGGCAGCTCCAGTAGACTCGGATACTCACGGCTGTTAACAGTTGATACTACTTAGTAATTTATTACTAGTAGCTGCCCTCTGTAGCTGTAGACTTCGTTCTGTCAAAAGTTCAAAACTCAAAAGAGTTATTTTTATTTTGAGATGTAAGCTATCCTATCTTTTAAGTTGGATCAAACTGCACACTGTGTGCAAAGATTAAAATCGGTTAAGTAGTTTAGGAGTCCATCGCGGACAAACAACGTGAGACGTAATTGTATATTAAGATTACTTGCAAAAAGCGGTACTTTAGAAGGGCTCGCGATGATGTCTCATTAAACTTTATTATCATTAAACTTTTTCATTAAGTTATGCTCCATTCATACTATAAAAGTAATTTTTTAGTTTTCTTACAGATGCAATGGCGTTAGTAAGATCTAATAAATGAAAATAGTTATAACTAATGTTTTTTTTTCTAATGTGAATAAAACAATATTTTTATGATTGATAACACATCTAGATATGAATAGAAAATACTATGTCAGAGCCCAAACCTGAAAGTGTGATAGTTGCTCAGTAAAGTGTACCAAAAAATTCATATATTGTGGGATAATGTAATACTATAATGTATGTAATAATATTTAGCAGTGATAAACGTTTTTGCTTTTTACTTGGCGATTTTCCTGTATCGCCACAGATTTTGACATAGATTAATACCTAATGATTTAGTTAAAGACCAGTGCGCAGTTGCGCACCACCACAGGGCGCACCACTCAACGAACTCAAGGATCGAAACTCAAAGATCGCTGACATCTGATAGTCTTTAATTTTACCCAGTCTTAGCAGCAAGAGAATCGGCCAGCGCCTTGGAGCCGAGAGGCGAGTATGCCACGACTGGTATGCTGTGGCGCTTCGTAAAGGCCAGCATAGATTTTTGCTGGCATAACGCATGGCATTCGATCTGCAAGCAGGCCGGCTTGGCCACGGCAGATAGTCGCGTTATCTGCTCCTCGTTCAGGTTCGACACGCCGATATGCCGCACCCTGCCGGACTCCTTTAGTTTTAATATGCTCTGAAACAGAAATAATTTAAATATTGACAAATGCCGGCGTTTATAGTATTGTAGTAGTTTGCATGTGGGTATTCATTATGTACCTACAAGTTAAGTGGCGTGGCATATATTCAGGCCTTCTCCAGCTATGAGGAGAGATCCATGTCTTGCTAGTAATCCAAAGCAAAATTTTATAAATAAGATTCAAAGATAAGATAAGGTTAACATGTTGTACTCGTACATAAAGGTGCTCCCTCACCGGGAGCATTCACGTGTAATGTAACGTTACAGATTTGAGCATTACATCAGTGAAGGAGGAGAACCGAGTATTACAATGCGCACCTTGTAATGATATTATGATAGGTACAATGTGTAATATCTTGTTACAACTTGTAACATCGCATTACACGCGAATGCTCGTCAGTCAGGGAGGTAGTATTGTAATGTAATGCTCAAAGTTGAATCTATAATGTTACATTACACGCGAATGCTCGTTAGTCAGGGAGGTATTATTGTAATGTAATGCTCAAAGACGAATCTATAATGTTACATTACACGTGAATGCTCCCGATGAGGGAGCACCTTAAGATTAAAATTCTACAAAATAATAACTTACATCTTTGCGACTGTTTGCAAATTTTAAGGAGATTTATTGTGACTAGGTGTCGGATCCGAAGATACCGTTCTGCAGTTGGCGATAACTTGATATGCGACATTACTCGTATAACCATCTGAATAATAGAAGTTAAGACTTTGCACCCATTCGATCTTTTCTAAAAAAATATTTCACCAGGTCCGCATAATTTATTTGGCGGCCGGGTAACGAATGATACATTTATGGATGCATGGGTACATTCAGATTCATCTCTAATTATCAGGGGTTTATTTAAAGCTAAACCTGTACTCGTACTTGTACAAGATGAGGGGAATATTTTTTTCGGTACACGATACACTAGTACTTTATTCTCTTTGCTACTTCGCAGGTTTCTCGATTTTTTCAGCTTAAATTTTTGTAAGATATTGTTCTTTAGCATCTGAATTATGCTTGTTTGTTTTGGCTTTCGTCGCGTGTCATTGGTTTCTGTGAAAGCACTTTTCATAGATGATTCAGAAGTTGACCTGGTAAGAGTGTGAGAGATAATCTCTAGACTGTGATTAGAATTCACATTGTATTGGCACCAAAAATCAAAACTATCTTCTTGTTTGGACTGAGTTGGAGTTTCTAAAGAAGCAGAATTGTAGTTGTCTTTATGCACTTTTCGTATAATATGATGCCACATGCTCTATAGCAACTTTGAGTATAGAAAATCAGTTTTAAACTCATGATTTGAATATCTTAGAACTACTTATGAGTTAATCAAGTTGTATTAATTGATACAGCATCATTTTGATATCTCGTGTTTTTTCTAAATAACCTTTATTTATTGTCACATTTTTTTGTATCTATTGTCCATTGTCCAATTATTATTTGTTACGTAATATCGTAGTAAAACCAATTAAAATAGATTGTTACGTTTTAAAGACCATAACCTTCCTTTTACAATTTGAAATGCGTGAAAATCTTTGCCACTGGTTGAAAGAATTCTGTGAAGGGCATTACAACTTACAAGTTAACAGTATCACAAGTCAACAGTATTATTTCATGTCGGCACGAGGAAGCTCGTTTTGCATTGAATAGAGTCCGGCTTAAATAATCTTTCATAGCCTTATTTTAAGAAAACATTTTCGAAACTTATTTCTATCATGATTTCGTTTGACCAATTTAACTGAATGACCAACCAGAGTATTTTATTTAATGAATGACATTGTAGATATTCATTGTAGATAAATATAAATGTATATCACTGTAGATAACATAAACACATTTCAGAAGCTATAGAGTAAGTACTATAGACCATCTGTGAAAATAATAACGCCAAATGGACAAACTCAACATTCTTCCACATTATGAACTGACTATTGAGTGAGCCGAGAGCTGACTTCAACATATTTCCAATTCACTGCATAATATTTCTGATAGGCCCTAATGATATTAGAGTTTATGGCCATGTAATTAATATTATTACAAGTGTTAAAGAAGATCGTATATCTTGTCTATGCTATTCAACAAATTGACATACATAGAAGAATAAATGTGTGAAGTAGTATGTCATTGTAAAAAAGAATGAAAAACGTTCGTTAGAAAATTATATTATTGTAAAACTAAAGTACAAGAATAAAACCAGTGTTATTAAAGCATAGTATTTATTCCCAGTTCCATTTGTGCTCCACTCGCTAAATTCAGACTCTACAAGAGGTTACGGACCCGCACTAAGGCTAAGTTCCACGCTTAATAATGGAGTGTATTACGGGAAAAATACAAATTGGTCTTTTAGAAGGTAAAGAAAATTGGGATACATGGAAATATAAAGCCATCTGCCTTCTACGCACAGTTCCGCGAGCGTTAGAGGTAGTACAAGGCTCGTTCTACAAACCCATAGAACCAGACGTAGGTGCTGGAGATGCAGTCTTGGCGACATACAACGCGACTTTCGATAGTTTTGTCAAAGCCGACGCAAGCGCCCTTCTAATACTGACGACCAATATGCATGAAGAGACACTCAGGAAAGTTATGCGGTATACTGGTGCACGTGATGTATGGCTTGAACTGCACAGACTTTTTGATGGTACTAATGAAGATAGGAGTTACAATCTTTGTATGAATTTCTTTGGCTACAAAAAAGAATCGGTAGATGATATGGCGACACATATGTCCAAGTTAAAAAATGTCTGGACACAGCTTAACCTGGAATTTAAGAAGGACAACAAGGAGTTACCAGATCTGCTTCTGATATGCAAAATACTGGACACCCTAGATGAAACCTTTTTATCTTTCAAAAGCAGCTGGCTTTTACTACCTAAAGCTGAAAGAACAATAGAAAACCTAACTAGTCATTTGTGTGCGTTCGAAAGAGCACTGCGGAGTAACTCAGTACCCCAGCAGGAGGTTCTAGTATCCAACTCAAGCACCGGAAATAAGAAGGATAAGAAACTAAAATGCAATTACTGTCAAGTTATAGGTCATAGAGTCCGAAACTGTAAGAAATGGATACAGGACGGCAAACCACCGAAGAACAGCAATTTGCAAGCAGTGTCTTCAACATCCAAATCCGCAAACATAGTCCTAATGTCTATAGAAAATACTGAAGTTTTTTCAATCGAACGTGACGCTGAGAACTGGTATGTGGATAACGGCGCCACAAGCCACGTGACTAACCGAGCTGATTTATTCCAATGTTTTGAACTGTTCCATGACACCCGTACTGTGACGACTGCAAATGACAACGCTATTCGTGCCAAAGGCAAAGGTACAGTAATTGTCGAGGCGAAAGTTAAAGGGAAAGTATTCCGAATAACCCTGCAAGACGTTTGGTATGTTCCGGATATCAATAAGAATTTGTTCTCAGTTTTAGCACTTCATGACAAAGTCCCGAACAGCTTATTCTCATCGAAGACAAAAGAATGCACCGTCTATGTCAACGGAGAAGAATGTTTGATAGGGAAACGACAAAAGCAAGGTGGTTTATACAGACTAGATGTATTAAACGTACCACCTACAATTCCCCCCGAAGTCTATGCGACAGATGCAACGATGCAGCTTTATCATGAGAGGCTTGCTCACCAGAACAAGAGGCACGTAAAAGCTACAGTTAAACGTGAACTGGGGCTAGATCTACCACTTGACAAGGAGCATTGCGAAGGCTGCGTATATGGGAAAGCTCATAGACTTAAATTCGGTACGAGACCGAGAGCAACAGCGCCAGGAGAGCTCGTACATAGTGACGTTTGTGGCCCGTTTCAACTAAGTTACTCGAAGTTGAGATATTATGTACTGTTTAAAGATGATTTCACAAGCTACCGTATGGTTTACTTCCTGAGACACAAGTCCGAGGTCAAGGATAAACTCGCTTTGATGTTGGCTAGTGCGAAGAGAGAAGGACACACCGTAAAACGACTGCTGAGTGACAACGGTGGCGAGTTCGACAACGAATCAATTCGGAAAGTATTAGACGCACACGGAGTGGAACAAAGGAAAAAGAACAAAATGGTGTAAGCGAGCGTGAGAACAGAACCCTCGTTGAAACAGCTCGTTCAATGATGTACGCTCATGAGCCAATGCCGCAGCAACTGTGGGCTGAATTGATAAGCACCGCCGCTTATATTTTAAACAGGACAGGTCCAGCGAAAAATGACAAATCTCCTTATGAACTTTGGTTTGGAAAACGACCAATTATTAAACAACTACGAATAATTGGATGTACCGCGTACGTCCACGTTCCAAAACAAAAGCGAAAAAAACTTGATAAGAAAGCCATGAAAGGCAGACTTGTCGGATACGATGAAGATGGTTTTAGAATTTGGGTCACGGATGGAAAAAGAAACACGCTCGTCCGTTCGCGTGATGTCATTTTCGATGAGAAGCCTCTTCCGATAAGCAACAATTCAACGTCACCTTGTAAAGAAGTTCACACTAAGACGTTTGAATACACCTTAAGATTACCGAAGGATAATGCCATTGAAAGTAAAACTTCATATCCTATTGAAATCGAGGGAGAAAACCCTGTTGACGTTGCGGCAGGCAATGCTGCTACTAATGACAACGAACATGAACGTGGTCGTGAGGGAGAATATTTGGAACCAGTCCAAGTACAAGACCACGTCCAAAATGAAAATATGGACCAATTCCAGGAAGAACCAGTCCAGGAACTTGATCCACTAGGTGATGAAGACGAGTTTCATGACGCTGAAGCTCCGTCACACAATTTTCGCGATCGTAGTCAAATAAGAAGGCCTGAAAGATTCAATGATTATATTTGCGTCACTGAATCGTACCCAACAAATTATTCAGATGCCATGAGTAAAGACGATTGTGATAAGTGGGGTAAAGCGATGGATGATGAAATAAAATCTTTGAAAGATCTCAATGTGTGGACGCCGTGCATTTTACCAAAAGGCAGAAAGGCTCTTCCCTGTAAATGGGTTCTACGCATAAAAAGGAATCCAGATGGTTCTATCGACAAGTATAAAGCTCGCCTTGTCGTGAAGGGCTTCAAACAAAGAAAAGGAATAGATTATACAGAAACTTTTAGTCCTGTTGCTCGCCTCGCAACAATAAGGGCACTTTTGAGCGTCAGCGCAACAGAAAATTTATACTTAGTACAATTTGATGTTTGTACCGCTTTCCTAAATGGTAAGCTTGATGAGGAAATTTACGTGCAGCAACCCGATGGCTACGCTGATGGAACGAGTAATGTCTGGAAACTTAATAGAAGCTTATACGGATTAAAACAAGCACCCAGATGCTGGAATTCTTGTTTCCAAGAAATTTTACTCGACCTAGATTTCAAACAGTGTGAGGCCGATTGCTGTTTATACACTAAAGACATCAATGGCAAGAAATTACTCATTACATTATACGTCGATGATGGAATGATAGCAGCTACTGATGAATATTTGGCTAATTCCTTTCTGAGTGATCTTAGGAAAAGACTGAGAATTACAACGAAGCCTGCAACTTATTACTTGGGCCTTGAAATAAAAAGAGATGAAGACGGCTCTATAATATTATGTCAAGAAGCCTACGCAAAGAGAGTATTGGAGCGCTTCGGAATGGCAGACTGCAATCCTGTCACAACGCCTATTGAAAAGGAAGGTTGTTCAGGGAAAGCTGAAAATGAAATGGGTGAATTCCCATATAGAGAGGCTGTAGGTGCCTTGGCCTACCTTATGGTTGGAACTCGTCCTGACATAGCCTATGCTGTGGGAGTTGTATCCCGGAAATTAGAGTCGCCCTCCAGAGAAGATTGGCATAGAGTAAAACGAATTATGCGATACGTTAAAGGGACATGCTCGTATGGTATCCAGTACAAAGCGCGACATCTTCCTGGACTCCTTGAGGGATTCAGTGATCAGCCAGTGAAGGAGCCAGAGAACTCGTTTGGCTTACAAGAGTCATGCAAGATATGACAACTCTTGTGAAATTACCAACACTGTATGTGGACAACGAAGCAGCCGTTCGACTTGCCCACAATCCTGAATTTCACAAAAGGACTAAACATATCCGCATACGGCACTTCTACGTGAGAGAGCTAGTTGCTGAAGGTGCAATTGAAGTGGAGAGGATCGGTACAGCACATCAAGTGGCCGACATCTTAACAAAAGGCCTTCCCCGGCAAACTTTTACTTCCTTATGCCGAGCACTAGGATTTGTTGAATAAGGGAAAGTGTTAAAGAAGATCGTATATCTTGTCTATGCTATTCAACAAATTGACATACATAGAAGAATAAATGTGTGAAGTAGTATGT
The DNA here is from genome assembly GCA_911387775.1 of Thymelicus sylvestris. Lineage (NCBI taxonomy): Eukaryota > Metazoa > Arthropoda > Insecta > Lepidoptera > Hesperiidae > Thymelicus > Thymelicus sylvestris. The sequence goes on along the minus strand of OU426905.1, from coordinate 9,131,251 downwards.
CATTGTAAAAAAGAATGAAAAACGTTCGTTAGAAAATTATATTATTGTAAAACTAAAGTACAAGAATAAAACCAGTGTTATTAAAGCATAGTATTTATTCCCAGTTCCATTTGTGCTCCACTCGCTAAATTCAGACTCTACAAGAACAAGTAGGTATGAGGTAGGTTTATATAAATATTATTTTAGCGATAAGTGTATTTTGGAGACTGAAGGAATAGTTGTGATAATAAGGAAGGAACATGGCACACTACCTAATATCAAGATACAAAATATCAAGTCCAAATTTATTAATGTAATGAATTAAGTAAGTATTTTACACTGTAAAGATTTATAGCTAAGCACTTGAGTTTAGAATTATGTACCTATTATTATATTCAGTTGAAGATGTGTGTAAAATTTTTAATCGAATTTTGAATGACTGCTTGCAAGATCCTAGCATAGAATGCTGGCCTCTTTCTTTTTTTGCTAATGGTCCTATGTAGATGTATAATACTCATTACGGACGGTTCTGCATTCAAAGTCAGAAACTCTGTATTAGATGGTCTTAAGTCAACGTTTTCATATGAATCTTCTAGACTTCCGTCGAAGGATTGTATCAATGTTGCCAAACGGTCATCACCTCCCGTGCAGCAAGGACAAAGAAGATTAGGGACGAAGTTGCACCAAACTGATTTCTTCTTGGGTGCGGGAAGTTTCTCCTTAGGAATACTAGTAATAGAGGTCTTTTTGACTTGTGAGGGTTCAACATTAACATTCGTAACATTAGCTCCTTGATCTATCTCAGGGATTGCAGAGCTCGAAATTAAGGCCGGATTATTCGAATCAATACTTTCATTTTTAGTTTGTTGAAGATTGACTGATTGCTCTGAATGCCTCTTGTTTACTGGAGAGCGGTAGACTTTGGTCCAAGAAAAGTGATCGTTTATTGGCCTCTCTGCTTGCGACTGCGAAGTTATTTTGAAACGCATCTTCGACGGAGATTTGGCTTTTGGTGCAAATATAGGATAACTGCAATCTCTATAAACTTCGTAACATCGATAAATGGCATTCTCTTCTTTAGTTTTCGAGTAAACTAAAGTGTTTTTCTTCATCCGAGTGCAATTTTGAGCGAAAGACAAACCCATTGCGCGAATATTGTAGTAGGCCTAGTTGGTTTTACTGGAAATCACTATTTTCATCATTTTCAATTAATTTTGTGCAGTTCAACAACAATTTTTACTTTGATAAATTTTGACAAACAATTATAAAAAATCATATTTGTCACTATCTAACAGACATTTACACTGATCTCAGTCTACAGACCAGATGGAAAGATATTTTTATTCGATTTATAATTTATCATTCATACATGAATGAATTCCTTGGTAAGTAGGTAGTCGTATTAAAGAGATACCTAAAGCAAATCATAAAATTTGTTAGAAATTAAACTTTTTTTACGATCCTTTAGGTAGGATACTAAGTAATACATATCAGTACATTTTGGCTTGAAGGAAGAGTGATTTCCGTACTCCGTGAGTAATTTAACTCTGTGGATTTGTGGAGTTCTAATGTGTCCAGCCGACATAGGGTATATAAACGTTGGTCTTTAAGCATCATCAAAGTGTTAGGTTGCTGACGACAGCTACGTGCGAGCGACATCAGCGTGTGGCGCTGTGTGCTGCTGCAAGCTGTGGAGTGAGCTTCCTTCTGAGGTATTCCCGGAGCGCCATGTCATAGGGGTTCTTCAAAAAAATGTGTAAAAAGAGTTAAAAAAAAACACTATTCTCAGCCTAATGTTTTCTACTGTGTCTCTAACTCTCTATATCTCTCAATATAGATTGATGATGATGAGTTGATGACGGCTACCTTTTTATAGGGAACATCCCGCCGACTGTGCCGCATAGAACTGGACTAGCCTGCGTCCGCGTTCCCACCCTCCTATATCGTGGGAGTCTAAGAAAAAGTGACTGAACTTTAACTAAGTCAATGCGCTTACCATCTTGGACTGCATCGTGTGCATCCAACCGTCAGGTAGGAATTGTTGTCAAGCATTATTAACTTATATTACGTAAAAATAACCTTTTGGTTGTCGGTTTACCTTCCATACGCCAACAAGGTCTGTGGAGTGGTCAAATCTCATGCTGCCGTCGGGGTTCTTGGGGTGCATGTCCCCCGGCACGTGCTCGAAGGCGAAAGGCGTGTGCAACAAATACAGGTCGATGTAGTCCAAACCCAGATCCTTCAAAGAAGCGCTGAAGTATTCTTCAACCAAATCAGGTCGGTTTCCTGAAATTATATTTAGATATTAAGTCATATTTTATTGTTCATCAAAATTTATAAAAATTGTTCTTGGGTATTTTTTTTTCTAAGAATCACAATTTCTGAGATACCGCGATTTGAAAAGTTGTGAAAATTGGTACGCCGCACTATGGGACCAAACCTCCGTGTTTTATGGACCAAACTGTATTATATCCTTTTTTTTACTGAGAAAAGAATACAGATTTTTGCTTCTGGACATTTTAGATTGATTTGTGTGCTTGTTTAATGCTTAGATAATTATAGAACAAAAAATCGAGTCAATGAATAAAAAACAAGTCATAAATGAAATATTTAAATTTTCCATACATAAAGTAAATACTAAAGTGTTTTTATGTTCAATAAAAATCTTTAAGTCTTTAAATGTTAAATCTTTCTAATTTTTAAAATGTTTAAATTATACCTTTAATAATTTTATTAGATAATATAAGTAAGTTAAGTTTTATTAATATACGTTATTTTAATATTTCATTAGTAGGTAATTAGCATTATTTAAATGATAAATAGTTTATATTATCAGAAAGTTGCATTACGGATCCGGTCACATATCTATGCAGCGCGGCGTTTCAACTCGTCCGTAATACATATTATGGAGAAGACCACTATTTTAAATTTAATTATCTCAGAAATAAGTAAAAATAATATTAAGAAATAATTTATTATACAGGATGGTTTTTTTCCAACCTGTATAGATATTATCGTGAGCTACTACAATTTCTGTCAGTATACTTCTGTGATGGGGCATTTCACATTTTATTCTTAATGGTGTTACCAACTTGTGCATGTGTATTGTGTACCAATTTTTAGCTCTATGAAAATGGTTATAAGCTTACCCCTACTTCTTGAGCTAATTTGACAGGACTATACATAATATAATATGTAAAAACTAAAAATATTATTATTACAATAGCTGAACTTATTACCTATGCTTATTGGACATTCTATCTCAGTCAACCTTTGGTGAAGCGATGCCTGGATAAATTAACGCTGGTGAAATCTGTTTATACGGCACCGATTAGTTTTTTTAAGTAATTGTGTATAAAAATATAATACATAAGTAGTAGGAATTCGTGTGGCATGTTGCGGATTATACAGACATTAAATCTCAAACAACCAATACAACTCGAGAATAAATATTCAAGTACATATGTCACAATATGTCGTCCCTTCGAATTCAAATCTGGGGCCTGGTGTTCGATCCTCTCTAGGCGTTCGTATGTGAAAAATATTACATCAACTTTGTCAGCATTCGAACCCCTTGCAGAAGAACAAATCAGCATTAGTGAATAATGAAATAATGACTAATGAAGTGACTATACCTCCCGGTGGTAACTTCGTGACGACAAACAACTCCTTCCGTCGCGCCGGGTCTCCGTTGATCCACCGTCGGAGCGCGCGGCCCAGCGCTGCCTCGTTCTCGTAGGCCCTCGCCGAGTCGATGTGGCGGTAGCCGGCCGCCAGCGCAGCGTCCACTGCCTTCTCCAGAACTTCATCTGATGCCTAGATGATAAAAGATGTAATGACATAAAGTTACGCTAACGTCAGTTTAGCGTTCTTAGCGTACCTACTTGTTTTTTAGCTTAGCATAACGTAATACCGTTTATTATTTACGAGCGATCTGGAATAATAAGTAGTAGGTACCTACCTATTTACCCTAACAGATTATTCTAGATCGTGGCCTACCTGTGTGCTAAAGGAGGTGGCCAACATTTGTATGGGTGTTTGCCCCACTTGTGAAGTATAATGTACACAAATTATTTTTACCTTACATTAAAGCTTACAATATCTACTTTGATAATGTTATCAATAAAAATCTCTAGAACTTGAGATTCTCCTTTTACGGGCAGTTTTATTTGTAGGTTGACATTTTGCAAAACATAAGTAATCGTGGAAAAGTGTTTTAAGGAGAGATTTTTTTATTAAATAAATACTATTTTATCTTTTGGATAATTCATTCATTTATTTATTTTACTTTAATTATGACTTTATTAGTACAAAAAGAAGCAGTACTAAATAAAATATACGTATTAACTTGTCAATTACCTACCTATCTGAAAATATTCACAAGCAAACGCAATATAAATAAAACTGCATAGAAATATAATCTAAAAATGATGCAGGGACTTTTATGTGATCTTGGTGACGTGCTCAGTGCCCACCCCAAATACCAAACTAATATCATCTTGTGAAAATGCCATACCTTTACTGCAGTAATCCATTCTACCAATAAGGATTGAAGGATTCTTGCAAGCGAAGATATTGAGTGACATGCCATGCGCTCAATATCAACCGCGCAATTATTAATGCACCTCATGGCAAAAAATCAAACACAATTATTATTTTGCAGAAATCAAACTCAAAAATATTGTTTTGGCAAATGTCAATATAGCAGAAATACGCATTTCTGTCAGTCAATTGTCAACCTCCAGTGATAGCAGTGTTGCCAATGAAAATTTTTGTAAAGCCGTGTACATTAGTTAAAAAAGCCGTATGTATTTAAATGGAAAAAGATCAACTGTGGACCGTGTCATATATTATTATTATGCCATCCAATTATGCCAATATTCATATACCATCGGTTCAACGCTCGAACTAAAAAAAGGTCATCCGCAGTTAATTTAATGTCCACAAAACTTCAAGAACATGCAGAAAGAGACTGCTTTTCATTAACCTAGAATACCTAGATTAAAATCATAATTAGCCTAGTAGCGCTGTTTTATGGGTTTTGAAGATTCGTTAAATAAATGTTAAAAAAAAAATGTCTGTAAAGTCGGTTTAAGGACGGTAGTTTGACGCGACAACGTCATGACAAAACATTGATGAAATGATTGCATACTTTTATAGATAAAATTGAGCGCTTCGGCCGATCGTAGCCGATCGTGCCTCTCTATCGCTTGTTCCGCGCTCTCGCTCGCGCGGAACGGGACATTAAGTCATGGTTTTTCGTGCATGCGCCCGGCGTTCATCGTTTTAATAGACGTTAAAAAGACCGTAGAATTTACGAAAAGCCGTAGAATTTGCTACGGCCATAGCCGCCATAAGGTTCCAGCCGTAGGCCGTAGATTTTGTAATTTTTTGGCCTGAAAGCCGTAGAACACGGTAATTGCCGTAGCATTGGCAACACTGAGTGATAGCAATGGATGTAGTAGAAGATTAAGTGTATACAATACAACTTATTAATATTGTTAATTTATTATAAGTACTCACTGCGGAGTTCAGAAGAAAATTAAAATTCTAGTTTTGTTATAATAAATGGAAAACATGTCTTTTCAGAAGACTAAAACCTTGTACAAATAAACGTATTTTAACCATTTCCGGGGTAAATCTTGGCCACCTCCTTTCAAGAAAATCCGTTCAGTAGTTTTTGCGTAAAAGAGTAACAAATATCCATACAAACTGACATTTGGGGCCATCCATAAATTACGTCACACGAATTTCCTGACTTTTTGACCCCTCCATCCGTACTTGTCACAGCTGGTCACATTTGTAGACGTCCCCCGAGTGTGACGTCACATATATAATCTACTAGCTGACCCGGCGAACTTCGTATCCCCTAAGAATGTAACAAATCAGAGATCATTAAAATCGGTACAGCCGTTCTTAGCCGTGTCCTCCCTCCCCCTTCCCCATTCCCCTCCTCCTCCCCCTCTCCCTCTCCAACTCCCTCTCTCTCTTCCTCTCCCTCTCCCGCTCCCGCTCCCGCTCCCACTCCACTCCACTCCCCTCCCCTCCCCTCCCCTCCCCTCCCCTCCCCTCCCCGTATTACATAATCGGGATCCGCGGAACATGCGCGAGTTGTCCGGCCGCGGCAGTGTTCTCGAACCTACCGATTTTTCGGTATTTCTACCGATATGGGCTCTGTTCTACCGAAATACCGAAACGCAACGATTTTTCTACGATTTAAGAGGATACGAGGAAATTCTCCCGATTTTTCTACCGATTTTACATAAATTTTAACTTAGCAACCCTTTTTAATTATGTTTTACGTTAAAGGCATGGGGAATCCCTCACCAATAGATTTAGAACTAGTAGATTCTCCCATACATTTGACAGAGCGAGATTGCCAGTTACAAAATCCAGACCAAAATATAATTTTTTGTCCCGTCACTGTGGCCGATTATATTATACATATTTAATGTTTATCACAAGAGCAAACAATGTGTGAGTTGTGACAAACAATGAAGAGTGAGTTGGCTATTTGGATATTTAATGTAGTTTCAGATTGATTTTAAGCAGAAAATCGTAGTAAGTTTAACACCCCAACTCAGAGTCACTAAGGGTTACTTTAATAGCTCCTTAGTAAAGCATTTACTGATGATATACAACTATTTTGGGATCAAGTAAGTTTACTTAAGCGTGGCGATGATACTCAAATGTTTTCATTGTTGTCTAATTTAATTTTTAATATTTCATCACTGCCTCATTCATCCGCCAACGTTTGTAATTTTACCGATACTTTAAATAGCTTTTAATGTTTATTTGTTTGTTAATTAGGTGTATTTGATGTACAGAAATTAGTCTTTAAGTTTATTTTTTGATAATAAAACGAATTTGATTAAATATTGTGTATTTTTTTGACATCTACCGATTTTGGGTAGAAATCTACCGATATTTGTGGGCAAGTCTACCGATTTCGCACTTTGTCGTTCGAGAACACTGGGCCGCGGGGCCGGTGATGATTGTTGCTACTCGTTTAATCACGTTGTCACGTAGTTCCTTTACTACGTAATATCTTCTGAATGGAATGTCCGATTTGAGTAATTCAAAAAGTTGTCTATAGGTATTGAAACAGTTTTGAATATGAAATGATTTATTTGGATAAGGATTAATACGAAGGTATGGTTTTCATGATCTGATTTTGGTCATCTTTTTTATTAACTTTTAAAATGTAAAAAGTGGTTATAGTGACATAACGACAATAGTTGGACATATACTATCGCGAGGTTTTTTTATAGATATTGATATGTTCTATAATATTGTAGAACATTATTTTGTTCTATCATCAACAGTTTCCGCAGCGTATGCGATGAAAGAAATTTTTAATAAGCAAATTTTTTCACACTTTGGTTCACGTTACTGATGTTTTAGCAAGGATCCCTAATTTTTTTCTAGTAATAGATATAGCCTATGCTACTCATGAATGATGTAGCATTCTAATGGTGAAAGAATTTTGAAAATCGGTTCAGTAGTTTTTGAGTTTATTCGTTGCAAACATACAAAAATATAAAGCTTTCCTCTTTATAATATTAGTATAGTTAGGTAAGTGACGTCACACTAAATAAATAAATAATGAAATTTTACACCTAGAGATTATTAAATTAAAACAGCAGTTCCGAAATACGTTTTATTCCATTATTTTTTTAAATAATATTTAATTAAACATATCAATTACTCGATTTTGAAAAGTGACGTCACGAAATTTAGGACCCCTTCCACCTCTTGTCACACAATTTCATACTAGGTACATCAAATAAAGCGGCCAAGTGCGAGTCGGACTCGCCCATGAAGGGTTCCGTAGTAGTAAGTAACATAATATAAAAGTTCTTGAAGTTCGTTGTAACTTTGATCGAGGTAAATTGCGGTTTACGATTTATGACGTATTAAAAAAAAACTACTTACTAGATCTCGTTCAAACCAATTTTCGTTGGAAGTTTGCATGGTAATGTACATCATATATTTTTTTTAGTTTTATCATTCTCTTATTTTAGAAGTTACAGGGGGGGGACACACTTTTTACCACTTTGGAAGTGTCTCTCGCGCAAACTATTCAGTTTAGAAAAAAATTATACTAGAAACCTCAATATCATTTTTAAAGACCTATTCATAGATACCCCACACTTTGGGTTTGATGAAAAAAAAATTTTTGAGTTTCAGTTCTAAGTATGGGGAACCCCCAAAATTTATTGTTTTTTTTTCTATTTTTGTGTGAAAATCTTAATGCGGTTCACAGAATACATCTACTTACCAAGTTTCAACAGTATAGTTCCTATAGTTTCGGAAAAAAGTGGCTGTGACATACGGACGGACAGACAGACAGACAGACATGACGAATCTATAAGGGTTCCGTTTTTTTGCCATTTGGCTACGGAACCCTAAAATGACGAAGTTGCGTACTAAGTTCCATCCCTTAAATTAACCCTTTATGGATTGATTTTCCAAAAAAATATGCTAAAGGTCGTTTAATAGTATAAACGGAGTTATCTGGATGAAATCTTTTGCGTCAAACGCCATAAGTATGCAGCTTATAAACTGTTCGTGACTAGACATATCTGGATATTATTTTTAGAACACTACCTTAATGTCTATAATTACGATTAGGTATAATAGCATTTTTCCTGTTCCCGGCGACTAATAAAATAATATTAGGTATGTAGGTAGTTAGGTATAGGTAGGTACATACATTCTGTACCTACTTAGTTATATATGTTATTTAAATAATGTTTAGTTAAATAAGTTACTTACTTGCCAAGTTCCAAATCCAATTCGCGGCATCCGATCACCGCCTTCGAGTTCAAAATATTCCGGTAAAGGCATGGTGGGCAAAATATTCACTGTTATGTACTATCGGAACACTGTTACTACTACTGTGTTTTGCAGGAAACAAATTGTATCAATTGTAAATAAACGCGTTAGAATATTTCGTTGGACAAAGCTAGGTAGGTGCTTGTTGCAGCGAGAGCCCATGAACCACTAAAAAGTTGTGACTGTTGTGAGTGAGCGGCTGTTTAAGTGTTTACTGCTGTACCGGTTTGCGTTTCCACGGCCACGGATAACTGTTTTTTATGTTCCATTGTAGTTTATGCCTCGTTATTAGTCGTGTTTACTTTTGATTGCAAACCTGGGAGCATCAAACTTTAGTCTGATAAAATAAAATGATAAAAATTCTAGACTGATAAAATAAATTGGTGCACATTAAAATTTTATTATACAGTACCGGTCAAAAGTTTTCGATCACATTCTCAAAATAGCAATATGTACAAAATTCAATGAAAATCGTAACAATAATTTAGCATTATTTAGTTCAATAAACATGCATTCTTTGTAGTTTGTCGCCTCTGGTACGCAAGGACTGGCCAAGCGCGTTAGTGTCAGTATGGTCGTAGCACACATATCAACTCGGAAAGGGATCGTCACCGGATCGCCTCGCCGTCAACCAAGCATCAACCTAACGTAAGCGCGTTACCAACCGACCAGCAGCTCCGAGTCGACTCGGCTACGGCTAGGCAACGCCGCGCTTACGGCTCGCCGGCCGCTGGTTGACGGAAGTTGCCTCGTGAATGACAGCAGTTCGCCGACGCAGCGGTAGCCGCGGCGCGGGGCGTGCACGAGGAAACGGAAAGTCGAAGGATAGCGTACGCACGGTGAGATGTAAGCGCGGGTACGGCTAGTCGTCCACGCACCGTACCGCGGTTCGTGAGCTTGTCTCGAGGCGAGGCGATTACGTTACGATTCCGATAAGTGTGCTTTACAGTAGGGAGTTTCATACAAAGAATACTGAAATGCAAGAGTTGATACGTTTACGTTCCGTTTACGAGTTGATATGTGTGCTACGATCATAAAACGTAACCATCGCAGTTTTGTTCGAGTGTCTCTGTTACATATGAAAATAACCAAATTACGTTTTTGAATATTTTGGTGCTTAAACAGGTAAGAAAGTTTAACACGCATATGTAATAAAATGTTAAATTCTGGAATAATAAACGATTTTTGATTGTTTTTGATCACCCATAAATTACTAACCCTGTACAGAACCGTATTTAAATCAGTCAAGCTAATTTAAAGATGAATGGGAAACCAAAAGCGAATCAGCGTTTCACCTGGACATTCATACAAGATCTCAAACGGAACAACCATACGCACTGGGAAGTTTGGATGAATTTCTAGTGAATATAAAACCCACACACGTTAATATCCAGATGTTAAATAATCAGCGTCGTCCGTTTACATTAAATGCATTTGCCGTCAGTTTCTACACCTATTCGGAGTCGGTGCCGTCGACTTTGTCCTCGCCCTGCAGACGTAAGTAATTTGCCACTTTGACCCTAAAAAATAGTTCTAGCAATTATTCAATACTAGTGGGACTACTAATTATTGATCGTAATAACTTCGAGGAACAGCTGATAGATAACCCGTGGCATTATCGTGATCGCTATTCATTAGCATTCTTATTTCTCTGTACAAGTGTAGATGATACGTCAATGTAGAATTGTTGACAATTTATCTTGCATCCGTCTATATTTCTATAAGATAAATTATGATTATGGTTACCTACGGAACTCCCTAGCTCTGTAGTTAAATGCTAAGCGGGGGGTTGGGGTCAACCTGCAGTTAGCTTGACTCAGCTTAGCTCATTAATTCTAAGCCCTCATAGCGCACTATGTAGAGTTCCTCAGCATAGTGATTTTCCTCAGTGATGCGGTTACAGACAATGATATTATCTACAATGTAAAAAAGAGGTAGTTATGTTTGATGGTCTTCACTCTTTCTACGACGAAACACTATCACTTATCAATAGATGGCTAGTAGGAAACAATTGCATAATTATGAACAGGGTACACAATAGAATACTGACCGACTTCGATGCTCTAGTAACGCGACAATGCTGAAATTTATTGTCAAATGGGCATTTAAGTGGTCACCGTTTTTGTATGGGATGAGTATTGTGTTTTTCTGTACAAACTTAGGGAATTGTAAGCAGCTGTAATGATAAAAACTAATCTTTGCGGTTAATCTCAAAGGGTATCCGTTACGAACGTAATTTCGAAATAAACAAGATTCTTATTACACTGCTAAATTAACAATATCTTTGTTAAACATTTACCCAACAATGATAAATGTTTAACAATGTATTAATGTGGTACTTGCTGTGGCACTTGAGTTAGATATAATCTGTCAATGATTTCAGATGCTTCGTTTAATTATAAAGTACCTACCTACTATTATGTCTTCTGTGGTTTAATGTAAAATAGTAGGAACCGACGTCATACTACATTCCCATAATAGTATTTTTTTGCACGTGCTATTATTGTAGAGGTATATTCACAGTAATTAGGTACATTAATAATTAAACCAAGATACAACCTACACAAAATAGGTATTTGCTCATTTCACTTTAGCTCTATCACACACGGCTCTATTCTAATTTTATTATTCCTAGTAAACTGAATCGAATATGAGTCCGTATGAGTTCATAAAAATTAATAATCTAAATTTTCTAACAAAAAATAACCGACTTCAAATTCTCAAAAACTACTCGTCAGATCTCGTTCAAATTTATGTGGGACCACATGACAAGCACCAGCTTTCTATTAAAAAAAGAATCATCGAAATCGGTTGACGTGATATTGAGTTATTCGTCAATTTGTCGCGCACATCTTAACACAAATTTACGACTTATGTAGTTTTCTCATGGATGCCATTGTCAGATCTCAATAAAATTTATGTGGGACCACATGACAGCCATCAGCTTTCGATTAAAAAAAGAATCATCAAAATCGGTTCACCCAGTCCAAAGTTCTGAGGTAACAAACATAAAAAAATAAAATAAAAAAAAATACAGTCGAATTGAGAACCTCCTCCTTTTTTTGAAGTCGGTTAAAAAGTGATTTCATCTTTAGTCCCTTTACTGGGGGATTTCGAAAAATCCGATCTTTAACAATTATTGTCTTCAATGTGTCTCTACCCAAACTCTACATTATGAAGGAATCTAGCTTTCTATCGTAGCTTTGTACAAAATTTTAGCTTTCTAGCTCCTAGTGTTTTGGGGCGTTTAATGTTGGTCATTATACATTAATAACTAGGTATATTTAGTTATAAATTATACCTACAGATAAAGTAGGTACCCCGGAGAGCATCTACACAATGATGCACTGGACTGGACATCAAAGCTGTTAATTCATCCGTGAAGCAAACGTACTGAACAAAATTGTGATGTTTTACTTCTAATAACGTAATAAGTGTTAATAAATAATTTATTAGTGTTAGTTATTTAATGTAAGTAGGTAGGTAAAAATAACAGCGGCTCCAATAAACTTTATTTACCGAAATAAAAAGTAGGTATTTTCCGAATACCTGATAAAATTAACCATTGTCATTTTATAATTCGTCGATTGTCGTAATACTCGTATGTCTGTATTCGTACTAAATAAATGCGCTTGTGCTGCGCTAGATCTAGACACGCGGAGCGTGTCAAGTCAATTTCTTAGCTAACAGAATTGACGAGCAGCACCGTGTGTAATATTACACGAACCATTTGGAGCCACTTTTGACCACCTCATAACTCAAAAACTATTCAACAAAAACCTGTCAAATTTGGCTCATTTATTAAGACTTGCGAAATACATACGTCTTCCAAATTTCATAAACACATCTCAAACGGTTATTTAGATATTAACGTCCAAAAATCGAGAAATTTAACACTGACTGACCTATAGATCAAAACTATATCCAACTTCCAGGTGACCTAGAAAGTTAAAATTTGGCATGCAGATAGGTAGTCGGGTGAATACAAAGGAATAAATCTGAAAGTAGTAAATTTTTATCATTTTATGATAATTTTTCAAAAAATTGATTCTATTAGAAACACTTACTTAAAATGCCTGAAATTTAAGAGTAGCAATCAAAATTGATGACATCTGGTCATTATGTGGATTCCAAGGTGAATATATAACGAAACATATCAGTTTTAGTACTTTCTGAAGCTTTCAACGGGAGGAAGATGTTCAGTGTCCCAAGTGCCTGTGAGAAGTGCACAGCACATATACATTTACGTGAAGATTAGTGGTTCGTCAGGAGACGTTATTTCCAGTGTTAATTTTAATGTGTGACAAATTATTTTTCTCTAATCTACAAGATTACACCACAAAATTTTGTATTATTTCCGTAATTATACCAGTTTAAAGTAATTCGAAGTATTGTTTCAAAATTTATTGTTGCACGATGTCATTGAACACAAACAACTTATCTGTACTAATAGCATAAAGAGGAAAGATTTGATTGTTTGTTTGCATTGAAGAGGCTCCGAAACTACTAAACCAATTTAAAAAATTCCGTCATTGTTGGGAAGCTACACTATTCCCGGGAGACATAGGCTATATTATATCTCAATAAATTAGGGATCCTTAATAAAACTCCAATAACGTAACCCAAGGTGTAAAAAAATAAGAAAACCAAAGCAAAGCGAGGGCGGTCACTCGTAACTAATAAGAGTATAATCGACTTTCGTATTTATTACGATATTAAAATTGGGATTTAGTGTTAATTATTATTTCAATATTTACCGGACATCAATAGTGGAAAATCATTACTTATAAATAATGAAATAATAGGTACCTTATTTCGGACCACGGCGCACTAACTACAGATTTAGTTGATTCGAGCACGATACCTCCTACGTAAGTTGTTGTATCCCCAAAATAGCAATTTTACAGTAGAGCATTTTAAAGTTTCAAATTGGAATAAAAACTGCATTTATCATTGTATCTTTGTGAAATTTGGTATATGTATGTAATTAATGGTATTCTTGATTACTAACCAAGTCAAATGTAAAGCTTGAATTAATTGCAGTTAATTTCTATACAAAAAGTAATGATATCCCATCAAAAACATAAATGTAAAGTGAGAGTCAATTTCAAAAAAAAGCATTGAGATCTAAATGGGTGCCAATTTCTGTGTAGAAAAGCCTAAAATTTTAGTCACAAGAACATGTAATTAAAGCTTTACATTTGACTTGGCTAGTTTTCATTAGTTAGCAACCAACAAACCAAATTAGAGAAGAGTGTCATAAGTCATCAACCTAACAGATTTGACGAAGCTAATTACATAGATATAATATAGCCTAGGTAGGTACGTGAAAACTAACCAAGTCAAATGTGGAGCTTGAATTACATGTTCTTGTGACTAAAATTTTAGGCTTTTCTACACAGAAATTGGCACCCATTTAGATCTCAATGCTTTTTTTTGAAATTGACTCTCACTTTACATTTATGTTTTTGATGGGATGTACAATTTTCTTTAAAATATATTGAGTAAAATGACGGAGATTTACAATTCCTCCCGCTTTTGCCTCGAAAACTACAAAATTAGATTTACAGAAAAATAGATATGAATTATTAAAAATAAATAGGACATGTTAAGAACCCATTTATTTACCTACATTATGAAACCGCCCCGGGCCTAACCGTTTATTTATTACACTGACGCATTTATATCACAGAATACAATAATAGTACTTATAGGTACCTATTGGCAATATTCACATTAATACCCAGCACTCTACACTACTAAACAAAATACGATTTCCGTTCCAATCAAATTTTAATTTGCCTTTCAACTAGTATTACATTACCTGGCGGATTAGTTCGAACAAAAGCGCTAACATGTTGCGGTAATTTGATACAAGTTACAAATTAATTTTCTCACATACCCTTAAAGTAATAACATCCTTTTGTGTTTGTGTAAAAACAGTATCCATTTCCCTTTCAAACGGTGGTCGTATGAATGAATAGACGTCATAACACTCAAATGTTCATTGGTGCGAGGGTTTCATTCAGAAACTATCTACAGATTTGCGGCCGCAGATAAACATCTCTGGAGAATTAAGGGTCGCTCCCTTATGGGCGGGGTTCGCAAGGCACCACCCTCTATTGTACCACAAACGTTTAAAGTAACAAATGGCAGATTGTATTTTAGTTTGTTCTACATTTCGGGTGTGGTTGGTGCGATGGATTCTCCCTCAGTCCAGTCAAGTTCTAAGTGTGCCGGTTCTGATTTCAGTATCAAAAGGATATTGGGTGATACTCGGGGCAGAGAAGAAGAATGCCCGGAGTCTCCAAGCTGGTTGTGCTGCACACGATATCAACCACCACGCTTATCACGTCAGTAACTCAATATATTATGTATTTATTTATTCAAGAATGTAGTTGCGTTTGCAAAGTTACCGTAATTGGACATACATTTCCCAGTTGTAGTTTTGAGCGACTTACTATTGGTTTTGACAACGGAGACATTGGAAACGTACTTGCATCATGCATGGTCAATGGTCCAAGGGGTCCTTGACGCGCTGCCAGTTCAGATGGAATCGTTTTCAAAATAACCTCAGGTTCTATCGACCATCAAAAGAGTGTATTGACGCGACAGGAGTCTCCATGAGTCCATGATTATTGACCTCTCCATAAGATTTGATTGAGGAAGTTTATCTTTAGTATTTAACTAAAGAGTCCAGTAAGTGACTGACTTATTGACTTCTAAGTGCCATATTCATCTACCAGGTAGCAGCAATGTATCAGTAAGCCGCGTGCGTCGCTCGGGGCGCCACGCACGAGTACCGTTCACAGGCGCCCAGGCGGCCGCGCTGGAAGCAGCCTACTCCCGCGCGCCGTACCTCGCGCCCCCCGCCCTGCGCGCCCTCGCTGCCGCTCTCCAGCTCAGAGATGATAGAGTAAGTTGGTTATAAAAGATAGATTAATTCTATCATTAGCTACCTTATGTAAAAAGAAAAAATAAGGAGCAGACGAGCCACCTGATCGTAAGTGGTTATCATCGCCCATGGACTGATGGAATGGACATCTGTAGCGCTAGCGCCGATGCGTTCCCGGCCAGGAAAGAAGAGAGATGAGAAGAAAGGATTGGCTCTCTGGCCCCCAGCTGGAACACGTCCTTTGGCGGCTGACTGAAGCTATATAATATGCCTTGTAACAATTTGACAACCTTGTAAAGTTTGTAACTTTGTAGTAGCTAGGGTTGCCAGGTCGTCAAACCAAATATCCGGACAGACCACCCAGTTTGGCCGGACATTTGGGTAAAAAGGCCGGACACCCTAAATTATTGAGGATTTTGTGTCTTAGTATTAACAAGATAAAAATTTTGTGGTGTCCCCTAGGCCTTTGTGATCCTTTACCATACAGATAAATCTTCTAAACGACGTGACAAGTCGAATGCAAAAAGCCTAACAAAACCGGACAGGCCGGACACCGTTCAATTTGGCCGGACACGCACTCAAAAAGCCTAACCCTGTCCGGCTTTATCCGGACGTCTGGCAACCCTAGTAGTAGCCATAGTAAATTACACACATTAGTAGGTAATTGCCCTACCACTAATTACTAATATTTCCTGAAAAAACATGACGTAACGGCTTATTACGATAATGCATAACGGTGTAATGTAAACTCAAAAGATGTCTAAAAACATAAAACCTCAGATAAAACGATAAGGATACAGAGAACTCTTGGTCCAATGCGTCCGGCAGCGCCCTACTCCCAATTCACAGATAAGTTGGAGGCACTGTACCTACCACTTTACTGTACTACTCTCGTAACGTATGATAAGTTAGTAGCGTAACATGCGTGTCCTATCATAAATTGAAAATTTGAAACCTTTTTTAAGGAGTAATAAATCTTAATGGTCTCTGTCTCTAGGTACCTACAGTCCCCTGCAAAGAAAAGTGACCCATCTCTTAATAAACACACTGTAAAAGATGGGTTACTTTTCTCTGCAGGTGACTGTACCTAATTAATTATTAACTTAGCTATAATTACCAACGTAGTGTTTAAGTACTCTGCGTAATTAACTACAATTTTATTTATAACTTCGTATTTTTGTCTAGGTGCGCAATCACACAAATAACTCTGTCAAGGTTGGAAGACCTTCATTGTCATAATGACGGATATGACGGTATATTGCAAATAGTAGCTACTAAAGGTCGATAGATAGAAAGGTGCCTTACACAATATGTCAATAGATAAGTCTTTATTTAAATTTACCAATTTTAATTCTATTGAATTACTAGCTGTTGCCCGCAGCTTCGCACGCGGAAATTATGCTTATCATATTATTTAGTATCCCTTACAAAAGAAAATTGAAAAACAGGTTCAATTATATTGAAGTACTTATATTTAGGAATTTACATACTGAAACTTACGATACAATCACAGATCATTCCTCCGGGAGCGAGTTTGGAATAGTAAACAACATTAACATTTTTTTTCTTCTACCTCCCTCTCCCTCTCCGTCTCCATCTCCCTCTCTCCCCTTGCCCTCTTCCTCTCCCGCTCCCTGTCTCACTTCCCCTCGCTCTCCCTCTTCCTCTCCCGCTCCCTGTCTCACTTCCCCTCGCTCTCCCTCTTCCTGTCCCACTCCCTCTCCCTTTCCTGCTCGAGGTCCTTCTCCCACCACATATCCCTCTCCCTTTCCCGCTCGAGGTCCTTCTCCCACTTCATATCCCTCTCCCTCTTCCTCTATCGCTCCCAGTCCCTCTCCCGCCCGCACCCGTGCCCTCTCCCAATTTCTGTCCCGCTCCCACTCCCTCTCCCACTCCCTGTCCCTCTCTATCTCCATCTTCCGCTCCTTCTCCCTCTCCTGCTCCCTGTCCATTTTTAACTTAAAAATGACGAAGTTGCTCACTAAGTTGATTCCCCTAAATTAACTCGTTAAGGGATGATTTTCCGAAAAAAAATAATTCTAAGTTAACTTTTGTTTATTACTATAAACTTACATAAAAAAATTCACATATTTTATAACTCTAAAATTGGCGAAGTTGATTTGTATGTAGTTGACTACCAACCCCTATTTTTAGGGGATGAATTTCGAGAAAACAGTGGTACAGTTATTTTTTGTGTCTATAAGCTTATATACAAAATTTCACCCTTCTTACTTCAAAACTGACGAAGTTAGCATACTAACTTGCACACTCTTATTTAACCCTTTAGGGGATGACTTTCCAAAAAAACGTAATATGTACTTCCAAATTTTGTTTCCAATCTGGAGCTAATATAAATTTTCATGTTTTTAACTTTAAAAATGACGAAGTTGCGTACTAAATGATATCCTCTAAATTAACCTTTTAAGGGATGATTTTCCAAAAACCCGTGTTAAAATTAACTTTTATTCACAAATATAAACTTACTTAAAAAATTTCATATTTATAAGTCTAAAACTGACGAAGTTGATTTATACGTAAATGGCTTCCAACCCCTATTTTTAGGGGATGAATTTAGAGAAAACTGTGATAAAGTTATTTTTTGTGTCTAACTATAAGCTTATATATATACAAAATTTCACCCTTCTTGCTTTAAAAATGAAGAAGTTGCATACTAAATTAAATCCACTAAATTAACCCTTTAAGGGATGATTTTCCGAAAAAAAATTGTTAAAGTTAACTTGTGTTTATTACTATAATCTTACATAAAAAGTTTCATATTTATAACTCTAAAATTTGCGAAGTTGTTTTGTATGTAGTTGACTACCAACCCCTATTTTTAGGGGATGAATTTCGAGAAAACAGTGATACAATTATTTTTTGTGTCTAACTATAAGCTTATATACAAATTTTCGCCCTTCGTACTTCAAAACTGACGAAGTTGCCATACTAACTTTCGCACTCTTAATTAACCCTTTAGGGGATGATTTTCCAAAAAAACATAATACTTACAAATTTTTTTTCTAGTCTGGAGCTAATATGTAAATTTTCATGTTTTTAACTTCAAAAATGACGAAGTTAGCATACTAACTTGCACACTCTTATTTAACCCTTTAGGGGATGACTTTCCAAAAAAACGTAATATGTACTTCCAAATTTTGTTTCCAATCTGGAGCTAATATAAATTTTCATGTTTTTAACTTTAAAAATGACGAAGTTGCGTACTAAATGATATCCTCTAAATTAACCTTTTAAGGGATGATTTTCCAAAGACCCGTGTTAAAATTAACTTTTATTCACAAATATAAACTTACTTAAAAAATTTCATATTTATAAGTCTAAAACTGACGAAGTTGATTTATACGTAAATGGCTTCCAACCCCTATTTTTAGGGGATGAATTTAGAGAAAACTGTGATAAAGTTATTTTTTGTGTCTAACTATAAGCTTATATACAAAATTTCACCCTTCTTGCTTTAAAAATGAAGAAGTTGCATACTAAATTAAATCCACTAAATTAACCCTTTAAGGGATGATTTTCCGAAAAAAAATTGTTAAAGTTAACTTGTGTTTATTACTATAATCTTACATAAAAAGTTTCATATTTATAACTCTAAAATTTGCGAAGTTGTTTTGTATGTAGTTGACTACCAACCCCTATTTTTAGGGGATGAATTTCGAGAAAACAGTGATACAATTATTTTTTGTGTCTAACTATAAGCTTATATACAAATTTTCGCCCTTCGTACTTCAAAACTGACGAAGTTGCCATACTAACTTTCGCACTCTTAATTAACCCTTTAGGGGATGATTTTCCAAAAAAACATAATACTTACAAATTTTTTTTCTAGTCTGGAGCTAATATGTAAATTTTCATGTTTTTAACTTCAAAAATGACGAAGTTGCCTACTAAGTTCAATTCAGTAAATTAACCCTTTAAGGGATGATTTTCCAAAAAAATATATTAAAGTTAACTTTTGTTTATTACTATAAACCTACATAAAAATTTTCAAATTTATAAATCTAAAACTAAGAAAGTTGGTTTGTATGAAAGTGTCTTCTAACCCTTATTTGTACCCCTTAGGGGATGAATTTCCAAAAATCCGTTCTTAGTGGACGTCTCCTTAGCATAAACTATCTCCCTGCCAAATTTCATCTTAATCGGTTCGGCAGTTTCTGAGATTTTTTGTTTAATCAGCGGTGTGTCGCTTTTCAATTTTATATATACAGGGTGTCCCGTAAGTAGCGGATCAACTGAAGGTGGAAGATAGCTTGAAGGTTGACCTATCATATGTCCAAAAATTACTTCAGTAAAAGTGTCACCGTTTTCGAGATATTGACCATTTTTTAAAATTTAGAAAATTCGGCTCCTTTACCCTACTCTTTCCTGTTGAGTCCACAAATAAGCAGATATTTTGATATTTTTTTTTTCCTAGAGCTCTCAGATAGTTGCTTTATAATTATCAGTATGTAATATTGTTGAAATTATTAAGAAACGCTGAGAAAATAGCGTCTATTTTGGATATTTGTGTTTTTGATTTTCTTCGACACAACTTTGATGCGAGGTGGTTGAAAAAAAATATACTGGGCAAGTATGCCCCGGTATTTTAAAAACTTGTCTGTTTAATGCAGATTTTAAAAAGGTACAATACAGGCTACTTTGATAGGGAAAATTTTCAAGTAAAAGCCATTTCAGTGTTAAAACCGAATTTGAATCAAAAGTTATTTTATTGTTTACTATTACGGGATTAAGTTTTTCAATGGTTTTTGCTTAATTATTACGTTACGTTAAATTATTGCTCTAATAAATATTTAAAATAATAACCATTTTGTGATATTTAAACCTTTAAAAGAAATTTCAAATTACCTAAGAATTACTTGAAAAATATTGTTTCTTTAAAAAATAATGCTATTATTTACTGTTTTTAATACTAGATGATCAGCAAACCTTGTCAATTATTACTTTAAGATTATTTTTGTATGACTTTAAGATTATTTTTGTATGATAAAATAAATAAACATAAACATTTTACTAACATTTTTCTCATTCTTTTTTTTTTTTTGTTGAATATTCCTACAAAAATAATCTTAAAGTAATAATTGACAAGCTTTGCTGATCATCTAGTATTAAAATCAGTAAGTAATAACATTATTTTTTGAAGAAACAATATTTTTCAAGTAATTCTTAGGTAATTTGAAATTTCTTCTAAAGGTTTAAATATCGCAAAATAATTATTATTTTAAATATTTATTAGAGCAATAATTTAACGTAACGCAATATTAAGCAAAAACCACTGAAAAAACTTCATCCCATAACAGTAAACAATAAAATAACTTTTGATTCAAATTCACCCCTTTGACACTGAAATGGCTTTTACTTGAAAATTTTCCCTATCAAAGTAGCCTGTTTTGTACCTTTTTAAAATCTGCATTAAACAGACAAGTTTTTAAAATACCGGGACATACTTGCCCAGTACATTTTTTTTGAACCACCTCGCATCAAAGTTGTGTCGAAGAAAATCAAAAACAAAAATATCCAAAGTAGACGCTATTTTCTCAGCGTTCCCTAATAATTTCAACAATATTACATACTGATAATTATAAAGCAGCTATCTGAGAGCTCTAGGAAAAAAAAAAATCAAAATATCTGCTCATTTGTGGACTCAACAGGAAAAAGTAGGGTAAAGGAGCCGAATTTTCTAAATTTTAAAAAATGGTCAATATCTCGAAAACGGTGACACTTTTACAAAGGTAATTTTTTGACATATGATAGGTCAACTTTCAAGCTATCTGCCACCTTCGGTTGATCCGCTACTTACGGGACACCCTGTATAGATTTATCTTCATTTGTATTCGATTCACAAGTAGCTATTTTCTATTTTAGAATTTGAATGGATATAGTTAATAGTATCAGGCGTTACTTTGCGGAAATCCATTGTTATTAAGTTAGTATCTAGACACGCGGAGCCTGTCAGCCAATTTTCTAGCTAACATTGGCGAGTAGCACCGTGTGTAATATTACACGAACCATTTGGAGCCACTTTTGACCACCTCATAACTCAAAAACTATTCAACATAAACCTGTCAAATTTGGCTCATTTATTAAGACCTGCGAAATACATACGTCTTCCAAATTTCATAAACACATCTCAAACGGTTATTTAGATATTAACGTCCAAAAATCGAGAAATTTAACACTGACTGACCTATAGATCAAAACTATATCCAACTTCCAGGTGACCTAGAAAGTTAAAATTTGGCATGCAGATAGGTAGCCGGGTGAATACAAAGGAATAAATCTGAAAGTAGTAAATTTTTATCATTGATAATTTTTCAAAAAAATTGATTCTATTAGGAACACTTATAACGCCTGAAATTTATGAACAGCAATCAAAATTGATGACAGGTGGTTATTATGTGGAATATTTAACGAGTGGAATACCACCCTTAATTTTTTTTTATCGAAACATATCAGTTTTAGTACTTTGTGAAGCTTTCAACGGGGGAAGATGTTCAGTGTCCCAAGTGCCTGTTGGAAGTGCATAGCAAAAGTACGTATTATTTACGTACAGATTAGTGAGACGTCAGTAGCCGTTATTTCCAGTGTATTGCATTGTTTCATTTTTATTTAATGACTACGGATTTAGTTGAAGGGCACTATTACAGTTCATCTATAAGGTAACAAAATTAATCAGTAACGTTATGAATAAGTACCTACTAATAATTTCTGTACAAAAAGTAATGATATCCCATCAAAAACATGAATGTAAACTAAAAGCCAATTAAAAAAATAATAATTGAGATCTAAATGGGTGCCAAGTTCTGTGTAGAAAAGCCAAAAATTTTAGTCACAAGAACATGTAATTCAAGCTTTACATTTGAATTGGCTAGTTTTCATTAGTTAGCAACCAACAAACCAAATTTTAGAAAAGTAACATAGGTCATCAACCTAACAGACTTAACAAAGATAATTATACAAATATAATATTATAGCCTAGATAGGTACGTGAAAACTAACCAAGTCAAATGTGGAGCTTGAATTACATGTTCTTGTGACTAAAATTTTAGGCTTTTCTACACAGAACTTGGCACCCATTTAGATCTCAATTCTTTTTTTTTAAATTGGCTTTTACTTTACATTCATGTTTTTGATGGGATTAGTCTACTTTGCAACAATCCGCGTTTAACATGTATGATGGTATATACTTTAAAACATGCGTGGCTTAAACTTTCCGACTAACCATCGTAGAGTCAACTTACCCCAGTGTTGCCAATGCTACGGCAATTACCGTGTTCTACGGCTTTCAGGCGGCTTCGGGCCCAAAAAAATCACAAAATCTACGGCCTACGGCTGCCCTACGCCCTATTTCATTAGCCAATTCTACGGCTTTTCGCAAATTGGCAGCTGTGGACACGGCCCACAGTTGATCTTTTTCCATATAAACACGGCTTTTTTATCTAATGTACACACCGTCTAAAAATTTGCATTGGCAACACTGACTTACCCTGATGATGCTCCGTTTCGGGGCGAAACACGTGTTGGTGCTGGTATGAATGTTTGTATATACGTTTAATTATTGTAGTGCATGTTTCCGTTGTGGGAGAGAGGGAGGTGCCACGCATGTTTTAAAGTATATACCATCATACATGTTAAACGCGGATTGTTGTAAAGTAGACTAATACTAACTTAATAACTTTGAATGGAGGTATTCGGGACAATGAAGTCTAATTACTGGACATGGGGGGGCAAGACGTGAAATTTCAGGACATTCTCGGATTTCCCGACCATGTGGCAACCCTAGCTAACCGCATCCGCAAGCACGTTGAATATGTTAAGTATTATGTGTAAAAGCTTTGAATTTTTTTTTCCATTCGCAGATCAAAATATGGTTCCAAAACCGCAGAGCGCGGGAAAGAAGAGAAAAAAATGGAAATGTTACTCCACCAAAAGCAGTGACTTTGCAACCGACAACTGGGTCTCGTCTACCGACGCAACAGGAACTATCGCCATTTTGGAATGGCTTCAGTTACTCCTTAGGCGATCCTAACCAGAGTAACAAAAAAACTAGTATTAATCATGTAACACATACTCTAGTTTCTAGTGATGTGACAGCAACATCGTCTGATATTAGTTATCAGACATCTTTCCACAAACAACCTTTTGCAGAGCTATCCCAAGATCTATCAGATTATGAGAATAACAGGTGCGAAAGTCCTTTAGATATTGAGACTGTAGATGGTTAACTATAATTATTCACAATTAATATTATTTTAAGTAACCGGGACGGACGGCTTTACGTGCCCTCCGAAGCACAGAAGCGCTCAAGAAATTTTAACACCAGCGGTCACCCGTCAATTACTGACAGCGCCTCCATGTACCTATATAGATTTTAAGAGTTCTGACTGTTGAGCAGTGTTGCGTTTTAAATTTGTAATACATAGGTACCGTGTAGTAATAGTAATAGTAAAAGCTTTATGTGTCGTTGGCGTTTGAATAGATATATGTATAGTATTTTATTCCTAAGCTATATTTATTAATAAATGATTCAAATAATTTTATGTTATTGTATTAAATCGTCCTAACTGTATTACAATACTAAAATTATATCGATAAACTCATATTTTTATTATGTTCATAATTCCATAACCTGTGTTCCATACCTATTAAAAATTAACTATTAATTTCTATGATAAAGGAAAAACGCTATAAACACATCTGTCCGAGTAAAATTTCAAGTTTATTTCATAATTTAGATATTTTTTTTTTCTTGTCAGGAAGCGCATCGATGGAAAGGTTTTACGGCTTTTTCTAAGCTAGAGAAGTTAAGACGAAAGAAACTCCACAGCAACTCTTTTGAATACAATACATGTACAATAATTTTTATAATAGATTTCTAATTATAGTATAGGTATTGTACGTATATTTAATAATCTAAATTTTACTAACAAAAAATAACCGACTTCAAATTCTCAAAAACTACTTGTCAGACCTCGTTCAAATTTATGTGGGACCACATGACAAGCACCTGCTTTCGATTAAAAAAAGAATCATCGAAATCGGTTGGCGTGATATTGAGTTATTCGTCAATTTGTCGCGCACATCTTAACACAAATTTACGACTTATGTGGTTTTCTAATGGATGCCATTGTCAGATCTCAATAAAATTTATGTGGGACCACATGACAGCCACCAGCTTTCGATTAAAAAAAGAATCATCAAAATCGGTTCGCCCAGTCCAAAGTTCTGAGGTAACAAACATAAAAAAAAAAATACAGTCGAATTGAGAACCTCCTCCTTTTTTTGAAGTCGGTTAAAAAAACATTTTCCCTTAAACTTGATCGGATACGGCAGCCGCAATTCTATCCAAGTATCCTAATCAAGGACTTGTAAAATCTAACTCTAATGGTGGATCCATTCAGCTTAAAAATTATAACCAACATATAGGTAAGTACGACATCGGAATCAAAATAAAAAAAAAACATATCTGTAGTTTATACTATTTCATTGTTTTTACAGTAAAAAACATAAATACAAAATCTCTCGTACGTCAAATCAGATTCACATCACTAAAATATATTTTAGGCGAAGTATTGTCTAGAAACAACAAGATGATAGTCTAGTGTTGTCATTCTCGAATCGCACTGATCAAAGTCACTGCTGATTTCACGGTGAGTAATGGACATAAAATAAATTAAAAGCAGTTACAAGTCTAGCGTTTACAACTTTGGTCTCCAAAACGCAGGGGCACAAGTTCAAATCCTGGCAAGGGCGTCTAATTTTCAAATATTATGTGCGTATTACAAGTTAATTATCACTTGCTTCGGTGAAGGAAAGCATCGTGAGGAAACCTGCACACCGGAGAGTTTTACATAAAGTTCTCAAAGGTGTTTGAAGTCTACCAATCCGCACTTGGCCAGCGTGGTAGACTGGCCTGTATCCCTCACATTGTGAGAGGAGACCTCGAGCCCAGTAGTGGGACAATAATTATGGGTTGTTGATTTGTAATGGACATTATTCAATGGACCATAATAGTAATCTCATCGTCGAATCAAATGACTTTTGCCTGTGAGAGTCGAGAATATCCATGATGTAGTCACTTTACACTCCACAATCCACTAATAGTTCAAAAAACTCACTGAACACAGCACTAGTGATATTTATGATGTTTGTTATAAGTACGCATTATGTCTGTTATCATTAGTCTAGTCAAATAATAATGCGAGTTAAATGAACTGATTGAAGAAGTCTTAAGCGTTGGTTGCTGAGATTATGTTGGAGGATCGCAATCTTCCATTTCTGTGGCTTTGCTGAGGATTTCGTAATGCGATGCTTCCTCTATCGGAGGGCTTGTCTCGTCTAAGCTGTACCTGGAAATTAAATACAAACAAGAATGAATGGCTATGCGCAAATGTGTAAGTGTATTTACTTTTATACTGTGCCAAAATATAAATATTACAAATAACAGTGACTTTCACTGTTGTTACTGTTGTAGTCGTTGTTGTGTTAAAGTAACAGCCGTGCAGCATGCACTCTATGAATGCTCGAGTGCGCTACACTCTGACCCTTGCATAACAACTTAACAACCAAATTGTTACCGAATGTACTTCAAGTATTTACAATTAGTTCCAAATTTAATTGTATAATTAAGCGAGTGGATTAATTTTACCAACATTGCTATAGGAAACCACAGCACTGGTATTCTGTGCGAACCATTTTGGTGTGCAGTTCAATCTGCAAGACGCATGCCAGTCTACTACAATGTAATAATAAAAGAGGTATGTTACCCGCACGCCCTAAAGAACGCGGTGGCAGCGGGGTTGTGCGTGAGCGCGGTGAGGCGCACGAAGCGCATGCGCGTGGCCAGCGCCAGCCGCTCCAGCACCGCCAGCAGCCGCTGCCCCAGCCCGCGCCGCCGCCCACCCGCCTCCACCTGCACCTCGTAGCTGGGGAGAGAGAGCTGAGCCTAGAGACATTGAAGTATGTAATAGAACAGACATCTCGAACAAAATGTGTCCCGCCGCGCCGGGAGGTTCTATTTTCAAAATTGAGCCCCCGTTCTCCCTTCAAAATCGAATGAATCCATTGCCTCTATATTACAGTTAAACGAACAAACAAACGATAGCTACGAAACAAGACTACTTTTTCTAATACTCTAAAACGCTTCAGTAATGGCTTTCAAAAGTGAGTAATGCACTGAGGAAAATGCAGAATATTATCTACTTACGCGCCTAGTAGCTGAAAGGTTAAAGGCAATAATCATTCAATAATATAATATGTTTCTTATCTGGCTAGACGCATCTCTTGGTTTTTATTGTAAATCAATACATAGGGAATATGTTAGTTCATCCGTGTGCTAAGTCACTGTTGCTTGCCAGCTTAAATAAGATCAATAAAATTTTGGTCCTTCGAGCTCTCGGTTTTGGTACTCACGTATATTTTTGAATCTAACTTCCGTTGCGTGTGATTTGTGAGTGCATATTAGGTACATACATAAGCTGACTCAGCTGTAAGCTTGCAAAAATAATAGTTATTTACATACTGTATTTTTGACATATTATGTGAATTTTGGAGGAATGTCTTAGCCCGTTTCCAGAAGCGAGTGAGGCCGGGTTACAATTTTATACGCCTAGAAGAAGATAACCCATTGTACGAAGATCGTATAATCGATAGAGTATGCATTGTAACCGCTTCTAGAGTGCGGAGCGCACTACGATAGTAGGTTGCAGTCGTTAATTAGCGGCGGTCGGGTGCAATATGCAGGGAGCTCTGTGGGTGCTGCTCTGTGTCGCGGTGGCTGGGGTCACTCCCGCTAGAATCCTCGTGGTCCTACCTACCAACACCAAAAGCCACCACGCCATGTACGGCCGTATCATAGACGCACTCGCCAAAAGAGACCACCACCATCTTACAGTCATCACGCATTTTCCGATGGTATGTATACCAGGAGGCTTTTCCGATACGAAAAAAAAACTCAATAAGGTGAGGTGAATTCGCGGCTATTTCAATTTATTTAATATCATTAGGGAGTGTTTTTCGTTTAAAATAACCATAATTAGGAGCAGGTAGATTTTTTTACTTTTAAGTTTTTTGATGATAACGGATTTAATTGATTAATTAATTATGATTTAGCCTAAGAAAAAATTTGAATTTAAAATCGAAAAAAATTTAACGACACTCCTGCGCAACATAAAAAATAAATAAATTGCGTAGCATACAAATGTATCCTTGTATGTATAATTTCAGGCTCTTGTCTTCTTTTTATGTCATTATAATATAAGGGGCGATTGTAGGATCTCACAGATCGTACACATTGATGGTAAAAAATCAGTGCTACCCTACAAAAAATAATAATTTTCATGCGGCAAATTCAACGGGTTCGATTCCTGGCTAAATAATGATTTTTCAAAAATCTAATTATGCAGTTTTGGTTTTCGTCAAAATCGGTCCCGAGACCCCTTTTCGCTATTCCTCATAGTTTTGAATTTATCCATTTTTGAAAAATTTACCCTGTATACTCGTCTGGCAGATACTTGCAACTGCTAGAATGTTCTGGCTATTTACATATACTTTTAAAACAATTGAAATATATATTCTCTCAAAATTTGAGCCTTATGGGAGCAGGTTATGAATTGCTCTCTCTATGACAACTTTGCTATATTCTGGCATATACTTGCAACCCTCAAAACAAGTTGGCAATTTTTTTTACACTTAAACATGTAAATTACAACCTTTTAAAATTGTAGCCTTGTGGGAGCAGGTTAAAAAACAGTATTTTTTGTATTTTCAAAAATTTAAGGGATGATGGTTCAGTAACTCTTAGATTAACAGTACCTAAGCGCGCTAGATCCATAAAGATTACGTACCAGCCTGCTGGGCGCGCGTATCATACGCATTCTTACGCTAGTCTAGCTGAGACACGTCCTAGTGACCCGCGCTCGACCTCTAGATTGCCACGAGGCGTTGCCGCGGGGCACGCGCTACGGAGCCAATAATATTATGAATTATTAATGATGCACTCATACAATCAAACAGCATCGCTAATTAATCAAACGACTATTACAGACGAAACCGCCAGCGAACGTAGAACAAATAAACTTAACGGGGACCATCCCGGAAATAGTGAACGACCTCTCCTCTCAGCGCGAATTTCTCAAGCCTACCTTCGTGCTTAACTTGGAGACAATAATAAAGGAATGCGTTAACGCGTGTGAGGTGGTGTCCCAAACGCCGGCGGTTAAGGCACTCATTGGATCGACGAAGACCTTCGATTTGATTATCGTCGAAGTATTCGGAAGTGAATGTTTCCTTCCGCTGAGCAGAAGGTTCCAGGCTCCTGTCGTAGGTCTTCTCTCGAGCGTACCCTTGCCGTGGGTCAACGAGCAGCTGGGTATCCCGGAAGGAACTGCCTACATTCCCTCCTATGTGATGGGCTACGGACAACATATGAACCTCTGGGAGAGATTCACTAACACCGTTGCAGTGATCTGGGGGAAAATTTTATACAAGTACAAATCACAATTGCCCTCACAGGTACCGCTTTTTTATTTTTTTATTCATTTGAAAGGGAATTTGTCGCTGGGCGACCACATCACGGGATGATGCATATCACTAAACTAATTAACGTTTTGCAAGACTCAAAACAGCTAACCTGCACAATATCTTGGCCTTTTACTACATGGGGGAGGCCAAAATACTGTTAAGCCAGTCTGCATAATTCTTAATGCCAATTAGAACGATCTTATAGATTTTGTCCGCACAGTCGCACACACTCCTGCAGGATATGATGAACGTCTTCTAATCGATGGCATGGAATACAAATTTAGAGATGGCGTCTTTTTCATTAAAATGCAAATTTATTTGACGGAATGTGTCCGGAACGTAATCTAAGTATCGTCATTATGTACAGTCCACTGTACGCTATATTGTCAATTTATGAAAACCGTGCTATTTGTGGTTGAATAGTTCGATACCAGATACTTTTCTCAAGCGAACGTTTATCAAAATATTCCTGCCACGCCTGACGACACTGTTCTTTAATTAATCTGAAATGTTCTGAAAACGCAGGCATCGCAATTGGTCGAACTGATATATGACAGCTTCTTCAATCGCAATAAGTTCTAAGTGCATAATAGAAATATGAATTTCGATCTTTAAGATCATGCTACATCCCAGGCTAGAGTCTAAAAACGCAGATTCTATCCCCTTATCATCTTTGGATCCATCAGTGAAGATTTTGTGTCTGCCATTATAATCTTCCTGGATAAAACTAATACAGGTAGATCTTAACTGGAGAGTATGATAGGTGTGCTTAGCTAGATTAATATTAGGTAGAAATTCACGAAATATATTTTGCTTAATTTGACTATTACGGATTACCGACCCAACCATCGGCGAAGGGGCCGTCGAGGGATCCGACGCCGGCGGTGGAATTGGCGTCCCAGGTTGTGCTTTTTTTCGTCGTCTACAAATTTTACGGGGCTGCGTGATTTTAGGTGAATTATTATGTTCAACTTCGGTAAACAATTGAGACATTAGCTTCTCTTTTCGCGGTGCATGCATAACAGTCTCTTCTATGGGGAAAGATCCCTGATTACTAGATGCAAAAGGTTGTTTGAAGCTAAAGCAAACTGCTTCGGCAAAATTGCAGTACTCGTTATCAAAACTTGAATTTTTACTTCTTGTTCCGACCTGCGGCCGATTTTTCGGCCACGAGATACTGACTGCAATCCCTGTTCTGATGAACTTTCCTCACGCATTCTGAGCCTCTTTCTGTTATTTTCTTCCGTCTCGATTTGTATTGTTTCGCTGCATTCAATGTTATCTCCGACAAAATCAACTTCGTTCTTGTCGTTCAATTCGACATATCCCACGCTTAATTCACCCGACTCACTCACATTATAAGGATTAAGGTTCATTACATACGCACCGCACTGAGCTAATTAATATTTTTTGCTACTGACTCGCGTCTCGCACGACACAATGTATTCGCTTATGGTGCAAATAACAACTGAGGTACTACTTTTCCAAAGATTACGGCTCAAGCTCACTGATGCAGAACGAAGCAATATGGCAGTTTGTTTAATTGAGTTCATCAACATCTCTTATCTTCGCACACTAATTATTATGTTAACTCCTCCGGAGATAAAAGACGCGTGAATTCAGAGGTGCATCTTTCACTTTCGTAATCTAGTTTTAATTGCGTTTCGAGTCTACGTCAATGGAGATTGAGCTTTAAATGTTTTATTGTGGCTCTAGCCGTATTTAAGTCGATTTAATGTGGGTTTGCAGATGATAGCTGACCAGCTGTTCGGCGCTGGGCCAAAACTGGATGTGCTGGCTCAAAACTACAGCCTCGTGTTATCAAACAGTCACTTCAGTATCAATGAGGTGCGGCCGCTGGTCCCCGCGATGGTCGAAGTCGGAGGTCTTCACTTGGACAACAAACAAAAGTTACCGGCGGTGAGTTGATAATGATAAATTACAACATTGTTGCTACTATATCAGATATACAGTACGTGAATAAATAAATAAAGAGAGCTTATTATTGCGCAATTGTTATTGCGTAACTTTTAATTAATCCATTTTCTATTTGTTTTTCGTAGTGGTTCTAAGGATTCTGAGTTCGATTCCCGAATCGATTAGCGAGTCTGAAATTTGAATCATGAGTTTGAACTTCTGTTCTCGGTCTAGGTGTGTGTTCTTGTCTTTGTGTGTTGTCCATGGCACAACACAGAGAATCCTAGTGTGGGGCTGTGTGTGTGGCGTTATTATTTGGTGCGCATTTAATCTTTATCACAAAGCAGCAATAAGAACAATTAACCCACATTAGGCATTGTGCAGTCAGAAGAAGCCTGGTTATGATGACCTAATGTTTTGATAATGTCATACAAATCAGTAAGTTATCACCAAATTAATGCTCTGTTATTATTGAAGGGTGGGCCATTTGCCGCTATGAACTGAAAGTTTCAAGAAACCTTATCGTTTATCACTGTTATGTTTGTTTGTTCTGTTTTATCAATTAATTAGGTAATAGTTGAGAAAAGTGATGTTAAATTCCACTGCAATTCGAAACATAAAATAAAGTTTTATAGGCGATATTTCGGAGTCCTGTCAAATTAGTTCAAAAATAGGGTTAGACTTACAATAATTTACATAGAGCTTCAAACGACGACGGCCCTGACTGATCCCTTCAAAGTAGAAGTTCGCAATTATGTTTGGGCTGGACAGTTTTGATTAGACTTTATAGAATTATCTTAACATTTTGCGGTCCTTCCAAAACTTATTATCCCATAATTCTCAATCTTAGTACCAAATACCAATGCACAATTTGAAATAAAAATGAAAACAATGTCTACTGCGAAAATGTCTTAACTATGTTTTATTTTTGCAGAAATTGAAACAATTGTTGGACGAATCAAAAGATGGCTTTATTTATTGGAGTTTCGGCTCCATGTCCAAGATCGAGACGATGCCAAGCCACAAGCTCTCGCTAATATTCTCCGCCTTGTCCAAACTCCCGCTAATTGTTCTAGTAAAAATGAATCGAAATAATCTTCCCGGAAATTTAACAGTTCCTGAGAACGTTTACACTATGGAATGGATACCTCAATATAAGACTTTGTGTGAGTAATATTTTAAAATATATTTTTATTTATGACTATAATGAACAGGAAGGCCTTTCTCATGAGCCATGATTCATCACCGCAGAGCCAGAATTAATGCTTCTAACACTACGCAATTTGTAGAGCCAGTTCCTTTTTTGGCCTGAGCAAGAAATAAGATAGGATTTTGGGAAATTCAACTTATGTGGGTGTAATATAAGGCATGAAAGTTTGTATGGGGTGGGTAAAAAAACATTGTCTTTTACCTTGAAATTTTGGACTATTCAACAAAAATAAAGTAGGTATGTTTCTTCATGATATC
This sequence comes from Thymelicus sylvestris, assembly GCA_911387775.1. Lineage (NCBI taxonomy): Eukaryota > Metazoa > Arthropoda > Insecta > Lepidoptera > Hesperiidae > Thymelicus > Thymelicus sylvestris. Next base: position 9,098,619 of record OU426905.1, on the reverse strand, counting down.
TACTTATGATAAACCACTCTAGCATAACCCGAGCAGTTGCTAGTTAGCATAAACTTAAAGACATTTCTTCAAGTGTCGAAGGGAATACGCATGTCTGTGTAAACAAATCTCGAACTTTACCGACCGATAATAAAGCGACTGTAAACAGGTCATCCAAACATCAAACTGTTCATATCTCACGGTGGGCTACTGGGCACACAAGAGGCGGTGGCGTGCGGCGTGCCAATGCTGACGGTACCCTTGTATGCTGACCAAGCGCTGAATAGTCGAGCGATGGTGGACCGGGGCGTCGCCAGAACTCTCTCGTTTGACGAAAGCGGCCCCGAAGCGTGGAAGGACGCGCTTCATGATTTGCTCACGGATCGCAGGTAAACAAAGCATGGAAGGATATCATACACCTAAATCTACTACACCTGCGTCCTATCGCGTTAATAATGACATGACGTACGTGTACTCTTGGACCTTAAAAAATGCTAAAAAAAGATCACGTGATTAAAGAACGGCCCCTAAGCTACGATTTTATGGCACTTTATATCACTAGTGATAAAATATGAACCTTAGTCATTGGGTTCATTACGTACATTAATAAAATTATCTATTATTTTTGGTAGGTTTCATATGCACTACTAGTCCCAAAATTAACATCGTAATATTTGAACAATCCTCAAAAATTAAAATACCAAAGCAAGTAACGAAAATGGATACAAGAGAGGAGGAACCTAAAAATAAGATCTGATAGAAAAAAGTCACAATTTGAACGAAGTAATAAAACGACACTCAATTCAATTTTCAGATACAAAGAGAACGCTTATAAACTGCGTGACAAATTCCTGGACCGACCGATGCCGCCGCTAGAGACTGGCGTATACTGGATAGAGTACGTCCTACGACACAAGGGGGCGTCACATCTGCGCTCCCCAGCACTCGACCTCTCCCTTACACAGTACTTATTAATAGACGTAGCCTTCCTTAGCATATCTATAACAGCGATGACAATATATATCTTACACAAACTCTTCAGATACCTCTGCACTAGATGCATTAGATGGTGGCCCAAGGAAAAAGTAGACTTCGAAAAGACATTGTTTAGAAGAAATATCAGTCTATTCCACTGTTTTCTTTGGATGTACAAAATCAAAACCAACTAGCGTAATTGTAGTTATATGAATTAAGATAAAAGCCGAATGTATGTATGTCCAGTGCAGAATGTGTAAATATTAGAAGTGTTTGTAGATTATTTATTTGTTACTTATTGTTTACGATCAATACTCAAACAAGCATAATTGAAACAGATATTCTGCATTATTTTTTATGTCAATAACCAATGATATTATTTATGCCTAAGGGGCTAAAAGCCCCATGCTAAGTGTTACCAGCATTGGCCAACATGCAAGTGAACTGCAACAAAACATGGATGCAATATTTCAAAGCAGATTTTTGAAAGAGGGTTATAGTCACACAGGCTAATAAATACTACAACTGTCGATGAGTACTGTCAGGATTAAAACAAGTATAGTGCTCTTCAACTAAATCTGCAATTGGGCGTAATGTTGGTAGCATTGAAATAAGTGTCATTTATATTTCAAAAACCATTTTATGGACATAATATTAGCGTTGTTACAATAACAATATAAATTTCGAGATAATATACATTTTAATTTTTATACTCCTATTTCAATGCTACCAACATTTCGCCCAAATGCACATTTAGATAAAGATCACTATAGTATGCAGTTTCTTCGACTTATCGTATGAACTTCGTACAAAAAGAATGCCAACTTTCTTTATCCATTGGTCACTGAACGACATTAACAGGGCTGGATGGTTTTGACTCAATGATTGAAAACCTTTATACTTTAAGATAAAAACATTGTGTGCTAATTTCTATACACGAAGATGAATAGATAGAGATTGAGGTACCTCTAGTCTAGTATGTTGTAACTAGGGGCCATCCATAAATTACATCACACTAATTTCATGACTTTTTGACCCCTTCCCCTGTCTTTGTCACAGCTGGTCACATTTGCAAGACCTCCCACCCCCTAGTGTAACGTCACATATTATGAAATTTTACACCTAGAAATTATTAAAGTAAAACAGCAGTTCCGAAATAAGCTTTTTATTTCCATTTTTTTTTAATATTTACCAATACATACCAATTATTAAATTTTGAAATGTGACGTCACGAAATTTAGGACCCCTCCCACCCCTTGTTACCCAATGTCACACTATATCGACACCCTCCCTCCCCAACCAGTAGCGTAATTTATGGATGGCCCATTATGAGTTTAAGCATTTACAAGAATACCACCTTAACGAAATATATATTGTATTATTATGATGTATTAGTAACTTGCACAATCACTAACAGATAGAGTAATGATTATACATATGTATATATGAAATGAAATATCTCTTTATGAAATATCTTTTATTCATATAGGTATCACTGATACACTTATGCACGACGTTTTTTTAATCTACCAGCTTTTCGGAAAGGTGCTTTGTCATGGAAGAGAAGAAAACCCGTAAAGAAACTCCTCAGCACATCTTTTAAAAATAAAACTTATATTTATTACAAAAATAGATATTTTCTAACCTGAGCAGAACTGGTTGCCTAGCTGATCATTTCCATGCATCCTTATCATTTAAATATTCATCTATGTTATAATAACCCTTGCCTACGAGTTGAGTTTTTACACATTTCTTGAAAGATTCCACCGGTAAGTCACATATTTGCTCTGAGACTTTATTATAACCGATCCCTATAAAATAACGCTGCACTTTAGAAAGACAGTATAAATATAATAATAATATAAATATCATGATTGATATTTAGAAGTAAAAAATTGTACTTCTGATTTGCAGTAAATGATACAAATGACAAGGAAAATATAACCATTATCATATCTATCTTGTATTTATTTTCAAAGCATGTATCCAGTACTACAGATGCCTAGACAATCATGCAACATTTACATACAGAGAAGAAGAACTCTTCTATTTATTCTTGTATGACATGCTTGCATAAGGTACATCATGCGGCATGATCAACTTACCAGTATAAGACAGGATCTCCAAAGTCCATATCGAATCTAAAATGAGAAAAAGCGAGAAGGTTTTCTTTCTGATCTTTAGCTATGATGTACCAGGCCGCGTCGTCTGTCATCTCCTCCACCTTCCGCTCACGGTTCCAGCCCCATGCACAGGTTTCATATCTGGAATTATATTTCATATTTTTTTAGCTAATGCTTCATGCTAATTTACTATAACAAGAGATCCAGTCCAGAGGGGAGGTGTCTTTTGTTTCAGGGAGATCACAACAACTCCAACATAATGGTGCATTGAGTAATTATAATAAAAGTCATTGTACTAGTAGGAACCAACTGAATTTATTTTTAATTGTTATTTAACCCTTTTTAATTTTTAAATTTTTAATAACGAACCCTTTTTAAATTTTTAATAAAGAAAAAAGGGGTGTTATCTGTGGATCTCTAAGTCTGTATGTGGCATCGTAGCTCCCAAACAGATGAACCAATTTTGATTTAGTTTTTTTTTTACCCACAATGGATGGAACGGAATGGGTGCGGTATATGCGTTTGGGGTTAGATGCTGTTTGTTTGTATGTATGTACTTCTGTTACTGTTTTATGAAAACTACTGGGTCGATTTCATTGCGGTTTTTTGCATTCTAAAGGTATCATAATAGAGCAGGTTCATATATATGTTTTATGGCAGTAGACCACAGGGGGGCGCTGCAGTAGCCAGATACGGCGTGGGTTTTTTCAAAATTTTTAACTGTTTGAAAGGTGACTTAATCAAGTGTTTTTAGCTATGTATAGTGTAAATAAACTTGAGGGGGGTTTTTTAAATTTTAATTTAAGATTATTGATTGTTATTGTTGATTAAATTTTAATTTAATATTATTGACAAATTTAGCAGAACCCTATTTACTTAAGACTTTGAGGAACCCACAATATATATTTTTTACCATTGCAGAATAAAATTATTCCAATCCAAGAATATTAATCCAAAATGATATCTTACAATTTTTTCATATTCCTCTCTGTAAGGTTGATGGTCCAATCCAGTACATTTTTATCAAGTTCTGTGACCCTTTGAATGTACATATCGACCTCCAGGTCCATGTTGCGGTATACCAGCAGCTCCTTGCACAGCCCACTCATGTCCTGCAGCTTGTTGGCCGAGGTAACGTGGGCCATGCCGTCTGCTATACGTCGCTGTTCCAGTTTTCTCGCCTGTCGCTTTTCTTTGCTCTTTGTAACAGAAGCTTGAGATTTTTTCTGCAAATTGTGATAATAAGCGATCTATTGAGTTTCACAAAAATATAAGTATCAGATGTTTTTATTTACTAACATGAGGTTTTATTGTGTGTGTTGTTAGTAAAAAGGCACACGTATAGTAATTTTCCTTAAAATCATGTATCGTAACTATTATTTCAAACCAAAATAAACAAAGAATAATTTGTGTTTATAAATTTTATTGTCCCCGATGTAAGTAAAAATTGTGCCGTTACCAAGAAAGTTTACTAATACTTACACCCATCTTTTTTGGTTGTAATGATTCCAATGATTGATTTTAATTCTAATTCCAAATTATGTTTATATTTTACATCCACTAAATACTAAAAATATATCTATTTTAATAATTAACGGCACCAAGCCGCGCGTAATATTATTTATCAATAAATAAAGCGCTGTCCACAGAGTACTTAATCACTACGTCACTACGTGCGCTGTCGTTGACGGTTGACAATTGAGTCATGACATGACTGATGACCATAGAATACAAACTTATGACATGACAATGGTCATGTCATTTAGCTGACAGTTGACATTTTTATGGCATCATACAGATAAGAATGGATCAGATCATACAGATTTATATTATAGTTTTATTCACATCTAAGTAATCTGTGGTGTTATTTCGTTTCAATATTTTGTTGTTTTTAGGAAAATAACCGGTATATACCAATATGAGAATTACCGGTATCATTGTGAAAATCTCATCAATACCAATCCAGTTTTCGCTCGGGTAAACTTTTATGTAACATAATAATTATAAATTCAGATTATTTTAGTATAAATACGAGTAAAACTTCCTATTTATTAAAATTAAATGTTCAAGACAATTTATAATATGTTTCCGAGCGAAAGATGGCCGCGAATTTTGAAATGAAATTGTCGAATTACATCACAAAATCGATAATTCATATTAAGAACATTGAAACGTGAAAACGTGGTTCTATTAATGAATAGAGTATTAATATCGCTCAACATTTACCGTATTCTATTTCGCAGATTAATTCAATCCCGAATAGCGTTGGAACCCAGCCAAAAAATTGCTACTGTCAGTATAATCGAAAATCGAAACAGAAGAACCATCAGCTGTTGGTCAAGAGTTCGGAAGGAATCACAAAAGGGCAGTAAAATTCGTTATTATCATCAAGTTCCAAGAAATATGAAATACGCAAAGCTTTCGCAGACTGAAGATTTAATGCCTACCCTGGGTTTGGGTACTTGGCAGGTTGGTGTTAAATAATTTTCCTCAGTTGTTGCAATATTATTTTATTACAATAATTTGGTGTTTTTAGGCTCCCCCAGAGGTTATAGAACTGACAGTGTATAAAGCTTTAGACTTAGGATATCGTCACATAGACACAGCATTTAATTATAACAACGAGGAGGCTATAGGCAATGCTATTAAACGATGGATTCAAGACGGGAAAGGATCAAGAAAAGATTTATTTATTACTACTAAGGTAATATAGATTTTAATTTCACTTATTCATTGCGCCCTACATACTGGGAATTATTTCCCAGTTTTCATACAAACAAATAGCAACTTTAATTAAGACTTTTAAAACAGATTTTTTTTTATATGACAAACGAGCCACGTGATGGTAAGCGGTCATCTTCGGGCGGGCATCAGCAACACCCAAAAAAAGAGAAGAAAGGATTAAAGTATTGCCTTTATGTATCTACTAGATTGTTTGTAACCATCTATAATCCATAAGTCTTTGGTCCACTCATCCACTGCTCGCCATAGGCCTAACATGCACCACTTTGACCGCTCCTCATCCTTCTGAATTAAGCGTTTGCCCGTTGTCTTCTTCAAGTCGTCAGTCCACCTAGTCGCATCCTATACTCTTTTTACCGAGGCATGGATCAAGCTTAACTTCCTTCGTGTAACTTCTAGTCCATTGCCACTTCAGCTTAAGAGCTCATAATATTTATTAGCACCTAAACAGTAATGTATAAATACTTCACAGTTACCCCACGTTGGTAATCGCGCGGCGGATGTAAAGCGGTTCCTCCACCTGCAGCTGCGTCGGCTGCAGATGGAGTACGTGGACTTGTACCTCATCCACGTGCCGTTCGGCTTCCGCTGCGACCCCGACAAGCTCACGCCGCTCGTCAAGGAGAACGGCGAGTATGACATCGACATGGACACTGACCATATTAGCACGTGGAAGGTAAGTAGGTATAGTCAACAAAAGAATTGAGTAATGTTTAATATAACATTATTCTTTACGTTATTATCAATGTTAATTCATACCTTATGTATAAAGGTATCATATATTTATCAATGATAATACCACAAGCATTCTGTAATATCAATAATTACAAAAGTTTTTAGAATCCTGCCCTGCAAACCTAATTATTATTTTGCAGACTGTACTAACAATAAGTATGAACTATTTATAAACATTGGTACACTCTTACCCCCGTAGGATTCCCTATGTCGCGGGTGGCGTGCAATGGACAACACAAATAAGATGTCACGATAAAACATTTTTTTTTTCAATTTCTAGGCAATGGAAGAATGTCAGAGAGAAGGACTTATTCGCAACCTAGGGTTGTCAAACTTTAACGAAACACAGATATTAAAAATAATAAAGTCAGCCACAATCAAGCCTCAAGTTCTCCAAGTGGAACTGCACGCTTACTTCCAGCAACTGGATCTTAGGAAGTTTTGTATGCAGCACGATATAGTGGTGACGGCGTACGCCCCGCTCGGCAGCCCTGGGGCCAAGGAACATTTTGTCAATAAATACAATTACAGGTACAGTTTTCATATATTGCGCAGTGCACCTGACCGGATTACATGCAATTGCAACTTTGCATATTTACATAAAAGTCTGTTACTTAAGTATGGTTCATTAAAATGCTTTACAATTTTTAACATTATCGTCGATCTAGTGCGTGCCACCTGTTTTATTTAGTTACGCACGATTTAGAAAATTAGTTGCATTTAGTCCGATCTTTATTAAGACGAAGAATTTTGTATGTCCATTTCAGCCCCGATGTTTTTCCGGATTTATTAGGTCACCCAGAAGTAAAGGATATAGCTAGGAGCCACGGCAAGACGCCGGCGCAAGTGCTACTGCGCTTCTTGGTGCAACAGAAAGTCATCGTTATTCCGAAAAGTACCAGTGACAACAGACTCAAGGTATTGCTCAATTTATCTATAAAATATGGTACCTATTTCGAATTTAATTATCATTTAGGTGCTTTATTAGTACACGCATATGCAAAGATGGAACGATGAAAGAAACTCATTTGCACTATAAAGTTGTAATTTACGCGAAACAATACTCGCACTTGACCGTTTTATATAAATAGCAGTATATAAGTACCACCTTATGGCAAATGGTCTAAAGCTTTCTGATTGAATCCGCTGTTACGGATATAATATCTATCCCTTCGGAGCATAATGTGGCGACTATCAGTTTGCTAAATCTACGAAAAAGTTGCACAATCTTGTTAGAATACAATGTTACTGATATTAAAACTCACATAAATATTTTGTTTATAGGAGAACTCGGATATATATGACTTTGAATTGCTACCAGCGGAAATAAATTGTTTAAAAAAATTAGACAGGGGAGAGGACGGCCGTATATTTAATTTCTTATTCTGGAAGGGCGTCGAGAGGCATCCGGAGTACCCGTTCAAGCTCGCCGAAGACACTTCCAAGGATTAGTTTATCGTTTAGTTAGCAAATAAAAATATTTCACATATGGCACTTAATATTTATGCATCTAAGATATGATTTCGTATGCTAACGGTAATCACTGTAGTTCCTCGCAGTATCAGTGAAACTGATGCCGATGATATTATTGTAGTGTGTTTACTTGAATACAGGGCCGGCCCGAGCATTTCTGGCGCCCTAGGCGAAAAACTAAAACGGCGCCCCCTTAAGAAAAATTTGTGACCAATTTATAATGTAAACAAATAAAGTGTTTAATTTTTAATCAAAATTATTACATAAACAAGATAAAATACCTAACATGTTAAAGGCCCATTTTTTTAACTAGAATGTATATTTAACCGACTTCAAAAAAAGGAGGAGGTTCTCAATTCGACTGTATTTTTTAATGTTTGTTACCTCAGAACTTTGGACTGGGCGAACCGATTTTGATGATTCTTTTTTTAATCGAAAGCTGGTGGCTGTCATGTGGTCCCACATAAATTTTATTGAGACCTGACAATGGCATCCATGAGAAAACCACATAAGTCGTAAATTTGTGTTAAGATGTGCAGACTCAGAAACGTAAGAGATATGAATGATGTTTAAGAATTGTACGCACTCAGCAAGTTGGTTACACCCTGGTTCACCTAACCGCCCTAACCTAACCAATTTCATAAACAAAAAATAACTTTTAGAAAAATTATGATCATTGTTTGATGGTCTATTCATCACATTTCAAGGTCATCAGCTTTAACACCAGGATGGTAACAACTGTGCACAAGGTAGGGTCGAAGCATTTGAAGACCGACCCCAGAGGTAGTTAGATTTCAAGTTCTCTCAGAACAAACTCTCGGTCTTATGAGGGATCGACGATCTTAAAGTGCAGGCAACGCGATTTGCAAAAATACAACGCAAATCGTGCAAAAAACACAACTGTGCGAAGCCAGGGCTCCAAAAGTGTTCGCAAATTTATCTGTCTATCGGACAAAGTCAGTTTACGAATTTGAAGACCGTATGCGGCACCATGGTTTCGTCGAAACCCGAAGTTCTGAGTGAACCTGAGAGATACTAAGGACGGTCGTATGCCTTCTCGCAAGCTCCAACTCCCTGCGAGGAAAGCGACAAACGAGCTAAACTGATCCGATACTACAAAGAGGATGTCCCGGACATCAGCCTGTATGAGATTAGAGAAGCTCTCAAATAGCTTAAAAACAACAAGGCACCGGGAGATGATAGAATCACAACCGAACTGGTAAGAGGTGGAGAGAAACCCCTCCTAGTGGCGCTCCTAAAACTATTCGATTCCGTCATCAATACCTACTGGAAATACTCTGGAAGCGTTGAGCAGAAGTGTGGTGACTTGATTCTTTAAGAAGGGCGATAAAGTCCTTTTAAAGATCTACAAGCCCATTGCACTTCTGAGCCACGTTTATAAGCTGTTTTTGAGGGTGCTTACAAATCACATTGCACGCATGCTTGACAACTTTCAGCCTTCCGAACAAGCGGGATTCCGTAAAGGCTTCAGCACCATAGACCCTTAATACACACACTGAGGCAGATTATACAAAATACCGATTATTATAATCTGCCGTTATGTGTTATCGATGTGGACTATGGGTTCTCACTATCCGAAGGTTGACTGGGAGAGAATGCTATGAGCATTAAGTCCGCCTTTGCTATTATCTTAATATATATAAATTACGTGTCACGTTGTTTGTCCGCGATGGACTCCTAAACTACTTAACCGAATTTAATCAAATTTGCACACCGTGTGCAGTTTAATTCAACTTGAAAGATAGGATAGCTTACATCTCAAAAAAAAAACTTTTGACAGAACGAAGTTTGTCCGGGCAGCTAGTATAAATTGTATAGTGCAAAAAGTTAAATAAATAAATATCGAGATGTTAGTGTTTGTACACATCAGCCACCATGTCCGTCAGAATACACGACGCAGCAACGAATTCCATCCAACTGCAGAGAGGTGACAGGAAAGGGGATGACATATCCCCAAAACTGATCGCCGCTGTGTTGGAAGACGTGTTCAAGCTGATGGAGTGGAAACTACGGGGCATTAACATCAACGGCGAATACATCACACACCTACTAAATGCCGCTAATATAGTAACCCGGGTAGGTTACATTACTTACATGGAGAAACTTGGTACAATGCTCGGAGACTTAAACAGCACCTTACAACGGGTGGGTCTTGGACAACATGAACAAGACGAAAATCATGTCAATGTCCATGTCACACCCATACTGGTTGTTGTTGACGGCGCGGGGGCGCTGCTCTCGATTTTGTAGACGAATACCTGGGACACATCAGATGGGCTCGTTCGGGAAACTGCATCTTATTTTATCGTAAAAAACACTTTCGCCAGTGATGATATAGGGCTCCAGGACGTGATGCTTTACAATAGCCACAAGCTCAGAGTCGCACAGCGAACTATGCTCGATAAGTCTCTACGTGATCGCGACATAAGCCGGCTGAAGTTGCAATGGGCAGGGCACAGATCGAAGGACCGATAATCGTTAGAGAAGAAAGGCCATCGAATGGCGCCCCCCGACCAGGTGAACTGACGACCTGAAGAAGACAGCGGGCATCCGCTGGATTCAGAAAGCTCAGGACCCGTCAGTGTAGCGAAACTTAGGGGAGGACTTTGTCCAACAATATAACTCCAAGGACTGATGAATGGGTGGATGGAAAACACGTGTAAGATGGCTTAATAAATGAACACAAAATGATTGATCTCAATCAAAAAGCTATTTTGTCAAACACGTTTTGTCTAGTGAAAAGTGAAAACAAATTTTAACTGATATTCATTTTAGATTAGAATAGTAGAAGGAAATTTTAGGTCTACAATGGCCCATAATTAAAAATATTTTCACCTATTGAAAAAGTGTTTTGGCTGTAAATAGGTTTGCACTGTTACATACTTATTCCTTTTTAATAAAATTTATAATATATTCTCGTCTTCATTTTAGCAAAAGTGGAATCAAGAGGGAAGGAATTTGTTTTAGCTACTGCTTGTTGTACCACAGAAGAAATAATAGTACTTATAAATAAGTAGTTGTACATAATTCAGTAATATTCTTATAGGCAATAGTCGGTACTTTGTATTTCTCCACATACTCCATTGCATCACTCCACTCCTATTTAGGCTCTATGACAAACAAAAATATTTCATACACAGGCTTCTTGAACAACTTAGGAAGTTTTATTCTGCATATCCTCAACGCTGTATAGACTTCCTTAATCATTATACTTCATATTCTATCTGTGTAAAACTGTGATCGATTTAAAATATTTTTTTTCCTAATTTCGATGCCGTCGATTTGCGCCCCCCGAATCCCAGCGCCCTAGGCGGTCGCCTAGTTCGCCTATATGGACGGGCCGGCCCTGCTTGAATATAGTTAATGCTTGATTGTGATTACCAGTGCCATGAACCGGTGTTTAAAACACCAATTTGACCATTACCAAGTGTCATAAAAGACTTATGTTATTTAATAACTGTTTTCAATTGGATGTAGTTGAAATAAATTGAAATTAAAGTGATAAAAATTAAGTGTTTATTATTTCTGATCTGACAATGTATTATAATTCTTAACATTCGACAAAAGCCTTTTGACTATTCAGTCTTTCGAATCACTTGCTTAAGAAATGAACAATAGCACGGAACTTCTATGCAACAAATAATTCGATAGAATAATTCAACTGGAATAAAAAGATTTAATGGGATAATTATTTAATAATTATAATCAGTGGGCATTTATAGACAACTGTAGTCCTTAGGAGAGTCTGTAAAGCATTTTCCTTTGCAACCGATGCTGGAGTTCTCCTCGTCTAATCATGGTGTGGATGACCTTGAGGATGGCTCTCTCAGGGTACTTCTGGCGCAGGAAGTCCTGGATGATGGTCTGCTCGGACACCTGCGACCCCACGGCGAACCTGCGCTTGAGCTGCTTCTCCACTCGAGATAACATCTCGTGGTCTTCCTCGCTGGTGAAGCCTTCTGCACCTGTATGGACGATAGTATAACTGATATGGACTGAATAGGAATATGTTATCTTTGTTTTGTATTTCGGTGTAATAAGCGAATCGAGAGGGGCATCCGCTGGATTCAGAAGGCTCAGGACTGGTCAGAGTGGCGCAAGTTAGGGGAAGCCTATGTCCAGCAGTGGACCTACAAAGGGTGATGGATGGATGAAAGCGAGTCGAGATTACGTTCGCAAATAGTTTATAGTATAAATTGTAACTAACAATGTTATTTAAGAACCTATTTGGTTTTTTTATATTATTGGTCTATTCATGGCTTTATCTCCAAAGCCCCAACTCAGAGTCAGTAATGGTTAGTTAATAAAGAATAGTGCCATTATTCTCAATACATTCCATTACACAACTTGTAGTAATAGATAGTTCTATTATAATACCTGCTAAGCTGCCCGTCATGGCAGCATCCAGTGTTGAAACTTGAAACAACCTCAGAGCTTCAGTTACATGTGTCTCTGTTGCAAATGGTTGCAACTGCATCTTGGCCAGTGACTCCGATATCCGGACGACAGCTTCCAATTGCCTGTAAATATGATAGTTAGATAGACGATAAAACGATAAAGGAATTGAAATATGTGTAGGTCCCTTCAAGAATCTATAACTGCATCATAATAGGAAAGATTTTAAAAGAATTCAACGTTGTACGAGTACTTGGACATCAAACGCCTATGTCTGTCCATGTGCATTGTTAAAAAACTATCAATAGAACCAACATACGTACATTATTATTTGAACTACCCACAGTGTAATAACTATTTTACTCTAATCCTTTTTCCTAGGTTAGCGATTTCCTTTATTGCGGTAGTTTCCAAATCCAAAGCGCAGTAGTTGGTAGTATTCAATGAAATAACTCAGGCAAGGAATTCACCTTCATCTTTTGTTTGTTCCATAACTATCTTACTATCAATATTACATTATTACCTGACAGTGATGGGTATAGACAGGCGTTTATCAGCCTGTCGCTCGTGCAGCGAGGCGCCGGTCCGCATGAGCACGTACCGCGCGCGCAGGCGCTCGGCGGCGGCGGCAGACAGCCGCGGGCCGCAGCGCGCGCGGCAATACGCCGCGTACCGCCGCAGCAGCGCCAGCGGCAGCTCGCCCTCCGCTACGGAACGCTCCGCGCTGTTGCCGCCCATGTGCACTGAGATTATGTGCTTCGCTAGCGTCTGGAGTGATAGGATTGGCAGTAATTTAGCCCTAATTCAAATCTCTTAACAACAGTTAATACAGTTACAATCGAAAAACTGGGTAATCGGAAATTGCCAATCGAAGAAATGGAAACATGTGGATAGAGCGATCACATTTACTACACAATACATTCATATATTATTTATTTATTTAATGCTTTATTGTACACAGGTATTAAAAGATGACAATAAGAAAGTTAGTACAAAGGCGAGCTTATCTCTAAACGAGATCTCTTCCAGCCAATCCATTTGATGTGAGTAAAAAAAAATGTGGGAGGGATATGGAATGCGTAATTTTAGAGGATTATAATAATAAATATAATATACATACCTACAAATAAACATACATAAATAAATAAATACATACATACATTATATATTATATACATATTAGTGTGTACATAAACCACAACTCACGATATCCCTGTCCTGGTCATGTTCATCCTTGACGATGAAGATCATGTCGAATCTGGACAGGATGGTGGGCATGAAGTCAATGTTGTCGTCGGCCTTGGTGTCGTCCCAGCGGCCGAACACCGAGTTGGCCGCCGCCAGCACCGAGCAGCGGGAGTTCAGGGTCGTCGTAATCCCCGCCTGGAATAGTGATGATGATGATGATCAAATATGACCTTAGGGTTGGGTTCAATCCAAATATCATAAAAGTCTTGGAACGAAGTTCCTTATAGCGCGTTGCGAAAGGGGGCTAGGCGGAAAATTTGGTAACAACACTTTTTGCCGTAACGAAAAGTGGTAACGACACTTTTTGCCGTCGTAGTTTTTTTTACATAGAAAGCAAGCCAGAGTACTAGGATAGCAAAAACATGCAGCAAGTGTGCCAAAATAATAATAATAATAATAATAAAATATTTATTGACAGTGTTACAATTACAGTTGTCTACATTAAATTAACATGTATTTCATTAACTGTCTGATGCCTGAACTAGGATCAAAGCCTGTATTTCTGGCACCAGCTCTTTAACCCACGGGACTTAATATTATTTAATAGTAGATATTATTACACTGCATTTAAAAATATGAATCTAGATGTATGCCTACGTATTAAACAAAGCGAAACTTTAAAAATTACAAGCGATGGTGTAAAATGAATAACTAAGAAATAATAACTAATATCTAACTAAGATATAACCGATTTAAACAGTATAGAGAGCTTAAACTATGTGGTAAGAAATGCATACCTACCTACATAGGTAAAATGTCACTCGCTGTTATAACAATATGTTAAATGATTATAGTTAATTGAGGTTTAAAACTGTTTTAGAGCATGCAAATAAAAACCGATTAAAATGTAAAAAAATGTGAAAAATGTGATAGTGCACATGAGCTTGCTATGAGCTTGCTCACTTTTATGTGCATTCATATGTGTGTGCGTGTGAGCATGTGTGTATGTAAGTGTGCGAATGTATTTATGCTATAATTTTACTGCGTGTTTATGTGTGCACATGCAAGTGCATGTGTAATGTTTGTGAGTGTTGTGATGTGTTTTGTTGTGTGTGTGTGTGTGTGTGTGTGTGTGTGTGTGCATGTGCATGCGTGTATGTATGTGTGTTGTAATTGAGTATATGAAAAGTAATTTAACACAAGTTATTTAGTTATAGTAAGAATAGCTTCTATATCCTCATATGTTTTTAAGTATAACCACTCTTTAATTGTTATCTTTAATTTGTAAGAAGTTAGGTTACTTATTTGCATTTCACGACTGACTTTATTATATAGAAACGGACCCAAAAAAAGGTAAAATCGCTGAGCAAACACAGACTTTTGAGCTGGAACATTAAAAACTTGATATTTTCTCCTGTGTTCGATTTGGTTTTGGGAATTGAAAGAACAACAAGTATGTTGTTTTAACAAAACTTGGTATATAAAAAGCTTCCTCACTGATAACATTTTACATTCTTTATATAGTAAATTTGTTGAGTATCTAAAAGGCTTAAAGTGGCTGACTTTTAATATAGCCCTTTGGGCCCTTTCAAGATTTATCAATGAACTTTTTGCTGACCCACCCCATGAGGTTATGCAGTACTGTAATAATGATTGACACAGAGCGAAATAAACAGTTTTTATGATGTTTGAATCAGCTACATGTCGTAGGTTTTTGAAAATGTAAATTAGTTTGCGGAGTTTAGTGGTTAGAGCAAAGATATGTTCGTGGAAATTCAATTTTTCATCAACAGTCAATCCTAAATATTTAACAGATTGAGCTTTTGTTATTGATTGGCATGAACATGGAGGCTCCTTATCCAGACATTGGTGAACTTTAAGAGTGAAATTGTTTTGTTGGAGATTTTTAGTACTACGCATTGTAAAAGAAATGTAGTTTGTTTTTGTGGCGTTTAAGGCGAGCACATTATTATGTAGCCATTTCATTACAACATTGAGACCGTGTTGTGCTGCCATATAAGTTTCCTCCCAAGTAGATGCTGTAAAAATTAATACCGTGTCATCAGCAAAAGTAATAATTTTACCCCTATTCAAGTTTAGGTTGCACAGTCCATTAATGTATATTAGAAATAAAATTGGACCCAAAATACTTCCCTGCGGGACTCCATAATTTGTATCCATGCTATCGCTTAACTGATCAAGGATTTTGACCTGCTGTGATCTATCGCTCAAGTAATCCTTAAAAAAATCTAATGGTTTTCCTCTGACTCCAATTGAGGATAACTTGTCTATAAGCAAAGGGATATGAACCGTGTCAAAAGCCTTGGATATATCTAAGAATATAGCCAAGACCTTCTCCCTCTTATCCAATTTATTGGATACATGCTCAGTTAATTCAAGAACAGCATCCGCTGTGGACCTGCCAGATCTAAAACCATACTGCCTGGTTGAGATAAGATTGTTAGTCTCTAGGAATTTAATCAAACGCTTGTTGGCAATTTTCTCTAGGATCTTTGAGAACGCTGACAAAATTGCTATAGGCCTATAGTTTGTTACAAGTTCTCTATTTCCACTCTTGTATATTGGGTGCACAATAGATTTTTTAAATATTTTAGGAAAGATACCAGATGCTATGGCACAGTTACACACGTGAGTTATAGGACGCAGAATAATATGCTTGTATCTTTTTAAGAAAGACGTAGGAATCATATCCCAGCCAGGAGCACAATCATTACGTAAGGACATAATTAAGGATTCTACTTCAGACTCGTCGGTATCAAGGAAAACCATAGAATTGAGACAGTGGTTGTATGGTTGCGATATATAACTATTATTAGTCTTATTTGCCATTACTTCTTCTGCCACTTTTTTACCAATGTTTACAAAGAATTTATTTATTGAATTTACTGATTCACCATCCGAATACTGGAGTGACAATAGACCATGAGCTGTGTCTGGAGTTTTGTTTGTGTGAGTAATATTCTTTATTGCTTTCCACAAACGTTTGTTATTACTACCAGCATTTGCAATCTCACCTTTGTCATAGTCAGCTTTAGCTTTCCGTATTAGGTTTTTACAATAATTTCTATATCTTTTGTAGCTTATTTCAACGATAACATTACTTGGATCCAATTTCAGCTTTTTATGCATTTTGTTCCTATTACTTATACATCTCAGCAAGCCTGGTGTCATCCAGGGCTTTATAGTCCTTTTCCTACGTGGCACCTTAAAAACTTTAGTATTATTTTGAATTATTTTAACTAATGGTAGTATCAATAGGTTTGCAGCTTCGTTAGGATCTGTTGTGTCAAAAACTGGGGAAAAGTTTACTTGACACATCTCTTTATCGACTGATTTTATGTCTAATTTGGTAAAGGTGTTTTTGGAGCATATTTTAGGTGCCATACTCTGAAACCAAAAAATTACCGAGCAATGGTCTGTAAGGGTAGATTCAGCTACAAGGGTTACACAGTCACTATTTGTTTTTGCAAACACATGGTCCAAGCAATTGTTATTTCTCGTTGGCAAACAGTGACAGGGTAGGTAACCCAAATAAGACATTATTGTGAGATATTCTTGTGAGTTGTTATCGTGAACTCCTTCGTTTATGTTGATGTTCATGTCTCCCATAATGACAACATTTTTGAAAGCAGATAACGAAGCAATTATTTTTTCAAGACTTGTCAAGAACCGTGAAATGTTCGCGTATGAGGGTGAACGGTATATACCCACAACTGCTATGTCCCGACCCACTTTAAGAACTGCACAATTAGCATCAAGGAGTGTAGGTTCTTCGAATGAGATATTTTCTAAATTTTTATTTGCGTATATTACTACTCCATCGTTCTGAAGCGTTATATTTTTGGTCGCGAAAGATAAATACCCTTCCAAATGAGGAATGGGACACTGCCGAGAGAGCCAGCACTCTGTTAATATGATAACCTCATATTCTATGTTAATTTGGTGCATTAACAATTGAAAATCTGAAAAATTACTTGAAAGACTTCGAATATTTTGTGTTATAATTTTGATGCCACCCACACATTTAAAATCATCAAGCTTATTTTTACAGACATTCGGATCACATGAAATTGATAAAGGTTGCAGGAATTCTTCAAGGTCATTTGCTAATGAATTTTCTCTGAGTAATACCATTTTTGGTCTTGGTTAAAATAGAGGTTTAAATAATAATACCTATATAATACCTAATATATATACCTAATATCAACTTTCAAAAAGTTAAAAATAATGTTGTGGAATTATTCTTTCAATTATATTGTATTACTGAAGTGTTTTATTTTATTGATTTTATGACTAACATCAGTGTAAGCAAAACATTAAATTGAATACATTTGTCCTTGGCAATTTGATATTTGTGAGTATTCGAGCAAAAGAATTGTTAAACAAAATACTTGCAAAATAAGTGTTGTTTCACTCGTTTGTATGATGGTGATTTGTTTACACAGTTTAGATTTCAAGTAAGTGACAATGTATTTCAGTGGAGTTTAATTTAACTATTAAAGATTTTAGGTATGTAGGTAATAAGTATTGTTATAACATTTGTTAGCTTTATATAGTTATATAGATGAACCTTAAGTTAAATGAGTAGGTTAATTATTATTTTGTTAAAGTTGTTAGGTAGATTATAATATGGTAGTAAATAAAATGTAGTCTTGTACTACAGGTTTATGTTATAATATTTTATTAAGAAACACATTTGTAGACAAAATTAGTACAAACATGCATTTTATTTTTATAATATAATGTTAAATAATATTAGTATGTAGTAATAAATGGATTAACCGATAAAGGGTTTATATGTTTGTATTATAATATCTTAAATATGCCCACAGATATAAAAACATAACGAAAAGAAAGTATTTTGAGAAATTATGTAAATCAATGAGTGACAATTTTAGTTATTGCTAGGTATGCATTGATTAGGTTACAATATATTTCCAATATCTAAACAATAGAAGTTACAATAGTGATATAACAAGAGTATTGATACTCTCTACTACCTAAAAAAGAAATGTGCGACAATTTATGTTATTGCTAGATAGGTATATATTTGTTAGAAGTACATTAGTTATGTTTCCAGTATCTAATCAAAGGAAGTTACAATAAGAGTATTGATACTCACTATTACCTAAATAGGAAGAAAAATACACGAAATATAATAATTTAGTTTAGAAAAAAAGGCACACTACTATACTAATTTGTTATTATGGAAACTATTTATTTTCAGTATTTTTGGTCACTGGGATATTATCTTCCTCCCGTATTAGTAGAACCTCAGATCCTTCTTCTTTCCTTAGAAACACTCTGCCGTGAGATATCCAACAAAATTTATATTTATTTTCTTTTGCGAAAGCCCGCGCCTTGAAATACAACAAACGCGTCTTGGGGGTTAAGTGCTCAGATACGTAGATAGGGAAAGGAGATCCTCCGATACCGATATGTGTAGAATTCAGTTTGTTGCTGTTCTCAGTGTTAAATTTTCTTATTGCACTGAGTAAGTTATTTTTTACGATTGGACCCCTCAAGTTAACTAGGATAGTTTGCTTTGTACCCTGCTTTCCAGGTAAACGTCTAATATCAGTTATATCTTGTGAGGTTATACAACCCTTGACGGCAGCAGCAGTTTTCTGGGCTAGTAGGATGAGGTCATCTTGTGTTTCATTCGCTAAATCTAATCTTGTTTTGGCACACTCGCTTGCATGTTTTTGCTATCCTAGTACTGACTGCAAGGAACTTCGTTCCATCCGGGTGTCCCTTGACACCTCTCAAGTTTTTTTTTATTCCAAAATACCTAACAAAGGAAAAAACGGAACTGAAAGATTCAGATCATGTTTGGAAATCCCCACCAGATAAATAAAAAAACGCCTGCAATTTATAATTAAAGCTTTTTACTTATGTATATAGAGCTTTTTCTATCAAAATATGATAGAAATTAGAACCACAATGGCCTAAGAGTGATTCCATGATTATTCATTAGATATTAGGCCATCCTGGTTTTATCACAATGGTTAAATAATTTTACGAATATTATATTCACCGAATTAATGCTACTGCGCAGTAACATAATTCAGCCATGCTCGATACGCGGCGTATTATGTCTCAATCACACGTTAGCATGTTCGTGTCGCTATCTCTGTCTTACATGCACTAAAGTTCGCAGAGCCTATGTTCAGACGCGCCAAGATACATCGGCCGCACTGTACATACCTTAGCGATGGAGATGGTCTGCTGCTCCATGGCCTCGTGTATGGCGACGCGGTCGTCCTCGCGCATCTTGTCGAACTCGTCGATGCACACCACGCCGCCATCCGCCAACACCATCGCGCCGCCTTCCATCACGAAGTTGCGCTGTTGATGCACATGTTAATATTATAATACTACAGTAGTAATAATGCGAAACAATACGTAATAATGCGCTCCAAGAGAGAAAAAAAAAAGAAAAAAAAAAGAAAAACTCACAGTCCCCGGATCACGTATAACGGAGGCCGTGAGTCCCGCCGCACTGGAGCCCTTGCCCGACGTGTACACCCCGATGGGGGCCACCTTCTCCACGAACTTCAGCAGCTGCGACTTAGCGGTACCCGGGTCACCCAGCAACAGAATGTTGATGTCCCCACGTCGCGTCAAACCATCGGGCAACCGTTTGCGGGAACCTACAAGTAATGGATTATTGGCACATCTCATTTATAACGTCAGACAAACAGCTAACGGCTAGTTGATGTACTGCAGATATATTTAAATTACGCCCCTGTATGAAAGAATTCCCACACGGTCACAGAAACCCGCCACTGATAATCAAATTTCATCAAAATACATCAATAAAAAGCGGTAGATACCCCCAAACAGCAAACAAGCAATCGCCTTCTTCATATCCACGGCGCCGAACACGCTGGGGGCTATGGACTTGGCGACTCGATCGTACACGTCGGGCGCGGCGGCCAGGCGCCGGAACTGCTCCTCCTCGTCCGCCGTGAAGGGGCGAAGGCCCCCCGTCACCCCCTCCTCGGCCGACAGCCCCACCGCGCGCAAGTATGATGACCGCACCCCCACGGAACCTTTTTCACGTCCTTCTCTCTAAAAACATTATTTTATTTACAAGATTTTAAACTTAACTCATCGTGGACTGAACACATTATTTTATTTAGTTTAATTTAGAGATATTCAAATGAATTTTTAAAAATCTCTTCTTTGTGGACAAAGAAGACCTACAGGGTGATTTTTTCAAGTGGGCTAGCTAAATCCGAAACTATGAAGAATAGCGAAAAGGACTCTCAGGCCCCATTTTGATGAGAACTAAAACTGCATCACTGGAGTTAAAATACACTTTGATTTTTCTATCTAAATTATGCATATTTTTCTGTTTTCTATCTATATTATCTATATTACATACCCCAATCTTAGCGATCTTCTTAATAGAGTATATCCCGAGCACAGTGACGCGCGCGCCGGGCGCCACGCGCTCGCACAGCACGCGCTCGCAGTACACGGTGAGGTGGCGCGGCATCTCGCCCTGCGGGATGGACTCCGGCGCCTCTTGCAGCTTCAGGACCTGGATGGGGTCACAAAGATGTATGAACAGTGGTTGAGTACTGTGTGAGAACCGAATATAATCTTTATTTGTAATTTAGTAAGGTACAATACAGTCGACGTATCTTGCCGCGTCTGAACTTCACGCAGAAGGCTGCGCATTAACATAATACGGCAATGCTCAGTACGCGGCGTAATATTTCTCAGTCACACGTTAGCATGTTCGTATGGCTATCTCTGTCTTACATACACTAAAGTTCGCAAAGCCTATGTTCAGACGCGCCAAGATACGTCTGCCGTACTGTACATAATATAGGTCTTATAATATAAGTCAAGGCATGCAAATGTGATTGTGGGATGTGGTTTGAACAAGATGTCAGATGTTTAGCACACATTTTTGAATACATACACAAGCACACACGCTCGGAGCTTGCCCTCTTTCGCACACAATTTGCTTAGTGGACTTAGTGCACATGCTTATTTGTTTAACACTAGCATGTTTAATGTATCACAGGCAGGATAATTATGCATTCATTCCAGGAGTTATGAGATATGTCTGCTGTAAGTGTGCGAGTAGTGTAGAAATGATATTTTCAGATAAAAAAATGAAGTACCTGGTAGTCTATGCATTTACATTTATCTGGGATGATGAAGTATGGGTCTAATGGACATTTGGGACGGCCAGCTTGTTCTCTGAAATCACACATAAATAAATTAAGTTTCAGTAGAGAAGCAGAATACATTAGTAATACAACAATATTACTTACGTGTTACACTTCCTAGGCATTACGTAACCTTCCAAGCCGGGTTTCACAGGTAAATTGGGGATCACATTTCTGCAAGATCGGCATTGTATGGATAT
The DNA here is from genome assembly GCA_911387775.1 of Thymelicus sylvestris. Taxonomy (NCBI): domain Eukaryota; kingdom Metazoa; phylum Arthropoda; class Insecta; order Lepidoptera; family Hesperiidae; genus Thymelicus; species Thymelicus sylvestris. The sequence goes on along the minus strand of OU426905.1, from coordinate 9,076,578 downwards.
TTTTGTAGCCTTTGCTTTGATACCAGATGCTGATATGACGATGCCTGGTATTTTCACTAGCCTGGAAACTGTTTCAGACTGAAAAAAAACAGAGATTATACAGTGACATGTCAACATACAAACATATAAAAAAGTTGCACTAACATACATATTATTATTGCCATTTAGCTTCTAACTGTGTTGTAGTGTTGTATTCTGGCTGAGGGATTGAGAGCTAGTTCTTCCTTCTTCTATATTGGCTGACAATGCATCAACAATGTCTTTGATATGACTGAAGTGTATGGGCAATGATGACCACTCAGACTAAGGACTTGTCTGTTTGTTAGCTATTCACACAAAAAAAGTTTCACATTTTTTTTTCATGAGGAGATTCCAGCAAAGGGACTAAATGAATATTTAATATTAAATGTTAACTAAAATAAAAAAAGAAGTGAATGGTAAGTAATCTGTTAAATTAATGTGAACCTACTTTTAATTCCCTCAAGTTAGCTGCATGTGCATCAGATGTCAGCAACACTTGGATGTCTTCTACTTTCTCTTCACCTTCTGGCCTCGGTGCAGTGAGCTCATCTGCTAACTAATAAATAATTCAGATTAATAGAGCAGGTAATAAAATAAAAAATATACCTAATCCTTCCAGAAGGTAATAATTTGTTTAATCTTATTTCGTCATCAGCCTAAAAGATATTGTTGAGTGATATGTTTAAAATAATTTAAATTTGCATATGCAATGTGAACATACACAAATAAATAGATCACACAGAAGTTTTAACAGACTTCAAAAAAGGAGGAGATATTCAATTTGATTGTATTTTTTTTATGTTTTTTGCCTCACAATTTTCGACTGGGTGAACCGCTTTTGATGATTCTTATTTTAATCTAAAACTGGTGCCAGTCATGTGGCCCCACTTAAAGAGCAATCTGACGGGGAGTTTTAGAGTTATCCTTAATTTTGAAGTCCATTATTTTTGTCAAGAATTATTTAACACATATTTATAACACAAAAATAATATGTAGATATCTACATGTTTGCATATACAAACCTCTTTAGCCGCTTCTTCTAGAATAGGCAAATGTTCTGTGGGTTTTTTATACAATTTCTCAGCTAACACTTCGTCAAAACTTGACAAATCTTCTATGTTAATTTCAACCCAGTATTGATTTAAATTGTAGTTACGTTTAAGAGCATCTCTGAAAAGTTTGAAAATAGATCATGTTCTCAAAATGGATGATCATTACAAGATGTACTAGCTAGAACAACAAGCAGGAAGTTTGAGCAATCTCACCGATATTTAAAGTTAAAATTTCCTGTATGAAATTGGCGAATAAACTCTTTAAATTTCTTTTTCACAGCTTGTAAGTTAACTTGATCTTGAGATTCGTTCTCCTCTACACCGAAATTATCAGAGAAAAACACTCCGGGGTCGTCAAATCCTTCCATTGTTTATATTTAAACAACTATATAGTTTTATATTTAAAATATGTAAAGCTGGCTTCTTCTCAATAATTTCAAGGCACACAATAGATAGACGGAATTTTGTAAAATAACAAATTATTTTAAAATATAAGTAAATTGCGATAGGTACTTTTAACTTAACCTTCTTTAATTTAACTTTACTTTGAAATTGAAACAGGTTAGAATAGAATGTTTTGTTTTGGCGCGTAAAATGACATTGTCATTTTTTGACGTTTAAAGACAAGTGTCGTATGACAGTGACATTAGAAACTGCCATAGACATAATGGTGACAGAATATTATTAAGCTCTATGACACAGTACGATATCGACCCGGTTTGCTCTATGACACAGACACCACCGATCACAGGTTTTCTGCCAGCTGAGCCAACTCCAGCCGGCATTGCAGCTTCAGCCTTCAGGCGGCTTTATTCAAACTTTAAATTTCAAATTATGCAACAAAAACATGTTGGAAGAATTATTTAATTTTGTTCTCTTGCCTGCTGCAGTGCTGCCTATTGCCTCCCAGCTTGTGAACAATTTCAAAATTTTAATCAATTAAACGAAACTTTACAAGTAATATTTTTTAATTAGTTGCATACATAAAATAACGTTCATCTAGGGAGTACAATATTTTCTATTGAGTATTATTATTTTTATTAAAGTATATAAATAATAACATAGACATAACATAGATGCCGGTCCATGTATCTCAACAAATCTGTTGAAAAATTTTGTTCGAAATATTCGAAAATTTATTAAATCGAATTCCGTTGACCGTTGACGTTGTTATGACAACAGAAAAATATACGCTTAGCCCCAAAACACAATGAACATTTCCATTATTATTTTCCTAATTTAGTAGTGCTTTTGATAAAACTAGCTCTTAGTATTATCAAGTAGCAAGTAAAGGATAATGGGAGACGTGAGTAAAATTAATATATACCTATGCATTAGTTTAGCAGGTACCTACTTAATTAAACACAGCCACACCATCCTTGGTTCCATGCCAACCTTTCCTGCTCGTGAGCACTTTGCTGAGCAACGAATCAGTCCATAAATAGTACACTTACTATACTTACGCGGATATCTACTTTCCCCGTTGTAGGTCGCTAGAGCAGCTCCTATACCTAATTAGCACTGTAATTCATGCATGATTGATGATGACAACCCGTGTAGTGGCGCAATGGTTACCAATTAGGTACCATGCCCGACTGCGGTTCAATGGCTCATGGGATCGATTCCCAGCGAGGTTGAAATTTGAATAATGACTATAATATGTGATGGTAATTGAACCTCTGGATGGTAAGTGGCCGCCGTCGCCCATCGACATCAGTAACACCAAAGGCATCAGTGATGCCTTCCTGATCATGAAAGAAGGGAGAGAAAGAAAGAAAGTACTGGCTCACAAGCCAAGCCAAGTTTAAATTTCTGTTCTCAGTCTGGGTGTGTGTGAGGTTTTCATGATAATTAGCACACAGTTAGACAATGATCTGGAATAAGATATAGGGAACAAAATGTCCCGAAAATCCCGGGAAAAGCCGCAGGGAAAGTACACTAGTTCTTTATTACACAATCTATGTTTCAGAAAGAAGATGTAGACACTCGGTTAGAGTTTATGAGCGAATATATACTTAAATCCTTAAAACAAAAACTCGACAAATGGGCTAAATTCATTACTGGCGATGAAAGGGTAATTGGCGTAATTTAAATATTTTTATCGGAAAATTCATTCGCGGATGTTCCGTTTTGTTTGACTTTGTAATGATTCTCAATATTTTCGTTTCACAGCACGTTCTATTCAGATTCTTCGATTTACCTAAATATGACATACTTGTGTTTCGTATGAACACCGCGGGCCTGTTAACATGTGCTACGAACTTCCCACCGATAAGTAAAGGCAAAATGGTATACTTTCTCAGAAATGTCGATGATAAAATTACTCAGGCTAATTTCCGAAAGGTAAGGCTAATATTGATACAGTTTATAGCTTACCTAGGTATCTACCTATTTATGTTACACCAATACACAATATACTAAAACAAACAATAACTTCGAGTGACTATGTGGAGCTTCTTAGTGCGTTCAAGCCAAACTACTTAAATAAATACAACCAAATATTTTGATGACCGCAGCGGCTCGAAGAAACAGTCGACAAGCATTTAACCCCTGCTTGCTGGCAACAGCAAACTCAGGCATTTAGCATTTACTACTTTTACAATTTTCTCTAGGCGGTTACAATTGGCGAAATATCGGGCAACGTATTGATGGATTTAAGCGTAATGGCAGATGAGGTGATAGGTCCGCTATTGTGTAATCCTGAGAATCAGAGAGGGTGGCCAAAGATAGTACAGAATGATATGCGACGGCACATCAATGAACTTAGGAATCTGATGCATCAGGTACTTAAATAATTACAATTTAGTCAATTAATTCCACTTAGATTGAGAATTTGCACGGTATCACACGGTATCTTAACCGGATTTTTTCCAGCTTAAAGGCGAAATGTCTAGCCAAGTAATGCTACCCATGCCTGATGGAGTTGAAAACATTTACCACGCGGAAGCTAGACTAAGAGAAAGGTGACGCCTTGTTTAGCATCAATTTATAAATTATAAGCGAGTGATGTTTTCTGAGTTCTCTATTATAATTTGTTTTTTCTCATACTATTTCTAGCGATTCAGAAGATGTTGATTTATATTTGAAGACAAACATAGAGGGGGCAATAATCAAATGGGCGCAGCAGGTTCACGATTTGTTGCAGGAAGATTCCTACTTAGGTGAGAATTTCCAAAAGAGGAAATCTGTTTCTGATAATGTAAATCTGATTCATTATTAACATAAAAAATTGTATTGCCAGCTTTTAAGAGAACCAAATTTCCTCTGCCGAGTGCGGATATCGAATTTTATGCTCATCGGCTGCGAAATCTGGAAGGCATTTATTCCCAACTACGAGATCCTCGCGTTAAGAGAATGGCCAACTACCTCGAGGCTACTCGCAGCGTATACGTGAATTGTTTTAAGACAATGTTAACTAATGTTGTTGCATGTAAGTACGTTTCAATATATAGTGTAATTATTAAAAAGTTCCCCATACCTACCTTTAATGTCTGCTATATTTTTCATTCATATTGTTTATATACACTCACCACATCTTTGATGTCTCCTTCTGTACTAGCTATTGTGGAGTGCCGCGATATCTATGTGTATCAAAAACCGTTACTCCAACACTTCGAGAATTTCGAAGGCACTGACTTTTCCGACGCCAAACCTCTGATTAGGCCTATGTTTCACTGCATTGGAATGTTATGGGGGAACTCAAGATATTATTGCAACGTGGAAAAACTAATACGTAAGACCGATTGGGATTACTTCTGCCTGTGTTGACGCTCAGCATGATATTCGTGATTCACCAATCCCTGATGACGTTTCAGCTCTTCTGCGTGAGGTGTGCAATCTAGTCATTCAACAGTGCACGAATTCTATTGATCCCAGTTCGATATTTCAAGGAGAAGCTGATGAACAGCATATCAAACTGAAGAAGGCAATGAATATTTTAAACCACTTCATGTAAGTAAAAGTTTAGTTACCTATTTTCTTGGAAAATTCAGCACATGCCATGAGAAACAAATTAACCATGTTTCAGTGATACTTACGCAATGAATCGTGATAAGGTTCACACGTTCTTCCCTGCCGGCGTTCTTCCGGTGCGTTGGTCGTTCGATTTCGATCGTGTCTTCATGCGATTTAATGTTTACATGAAGCGACTAAAAATGATTGAGGATATTTTGGAATCAACTGTTGAAATATTAAAGCTGGAGAAGGTAGAATTCTGTGGGCTTAGAGGAAAGACATTAAGTACAGAATGTATGAAGGTAGGACTAGACTCAAACATAAGGATTAAAGTGTAGATAGATTGGCACATATAACTACATTATTACAAATATTTGATTATAGGTTTTGGAAGAGTACACGATAATTTATCAAAATCTTGGTAATATAACGTACGATCCAGCGGATCCAGAAGATAATAGTTTTATAGCAGATTACAATAAGCACATGGGTGTCCTAAATGACGTGGATAGGAGGCTTGCTTCACTTTTTTCACAGGGATTAGATGAGTGCCATAATTTGGAACATTTCTTTAAGGTATGTTGGTACTATATTGATAAAATGGTTTAAGCACGGCGTGCTTGATACTTAGTTAATCATACTTAGATTAATATAATCATAAGTAAGTACTTCAAAGAAAGATAAATTCATCTCACAAAATAATTTTGTATTTCAGTTCTTCCAAATCGCAGGAGATTTGTTCCATCGTCCAATAATAAAAGAAGAACTCAAACCAAAGTTGACAAGACTATTGCATATGATGCATTCGAACTTGGATGCAGTGAAGGAGATATATGATGAGGAAATGGCGGTTAGTTTAACAGACAAATATCTGCAAAATGAATTCATTCAATCAAATAATTTTCCTCGTCCGTTCAAGTAATTCCTATACCACGTAATTGCTTTACAGAAACTGACGAAAGGACCGGAAAGACCCATGGTGGATGCTTATTTGCCACCGGTAGGCGGAATGTTATGGTGGATTTACAAACTAAGAAGAAGAATCCAAGCTCCAATGGAAGATTTTATTCTATTTGAAGATCCGTAAGCACTTGTTGTAGAGATTGACATTGAAATTTAAAATGTTGCAAGGTATAATCCTTATTTGTTTTCTAATCGTTTATAGGATCATCGATTGTGAGAACGCTGTGTACATGAAACAGAAACACAATGAAATGTTGGCTTTCCTCAACGTGCTCGAGGATCGTCAGTTCAAGCAGTGGTGTGCCACCGTTCCCAACATCTGCAAAACTCATCTTGCTAAGAACCTCATTTATCGGGATCCACCGTTCGTGAGAAATAATTTTAGTCCGGAGGTAGATATTTTTTATTATAGCTGCCAACTGTTATTTTATAAATTAAAATAAATGTACGGACATTTCCTGAGTATGTTATTTTTTTATTTTAAATTATTCTAGGTAATTATTTTGAAACACAAACTCACAGGAAAGTTAGGAAAAGTTTCAATAATCTAAATTAATTTCCAGCTGGTAATGTTGCTACGAGAGATACGCTATATGAAATATTTGGATAAGCAAGGAATACCTCCTGATGGACAGGAATTGTATGCCCGTAATGAGAAACTACAGGTATAGTTAAGAAGTGATACTAAAATGTAATTATACTGACTATAAAAACTACTCATATTACTACACTTTATTTTATAGTACGATATGAATCGCCTGAACCGCGCAATAGCGTGGTATAATGCGATCCGTGAAGGTAGTCATGAGACCGAAGTCGCGCTTATTGAGAAGGAGATATCAGCAATAGACAATCTTCTCGGCAGAGGTGTCGAGGAATTGACATGGAATGATGACTGTAGGTATCCATACATTAACACATATTGGGTTAATGCGTGTCTGCTGCATTACATGACAATGTTTTTCATTTATACAATTATGATTAAAACTATACATTTTTCAATACAGTCACTGAGTGGATGGCAGAAGTTTATGCGGCTATTAACACACTCCAAGAGCGGGTACTCACTGCTCAAAATAACATGAAACGAGGGCTTAGTAATATTGCGGCTTGGGGCGACAAGCCACTTCATAATCGTAAGGAAAACCCAGAAAAATTGGAGCTTTTAGCAGTTAATGAACGTCGGTCCAGATTTTCGCACAGGTGACTCACGATGACGATTATATTAGGTTATCCTCCAATATCTGTTACATACCTATATTATTATGTAATTAAACATTTCAGGCGTCAAAAAATTCTTGATAGCCATGCAGAATTTGAGCAAATATTAAGTCACAATTATAATTTGTTCTTCAACATCAAAGAAGAAGAAGAGGTAACTAACATAGAATGCATACTCTATCGGTCTTTAATGCGTAATTATTTTTCCTTAAGATATCTAGTCTAATGCACAATAACTTGAACGAGAAAAACTAAATATAATTTTTGTGTTTAAAACATTTGTCTGAAAAATAGTAAAAATTTCTTTCTGAGGATATATTTGTGGTGCTTAAATGATTCTTTTAAGTATTCAAGTTCTTTCTCATTCAAATTCACAATTTTTAAATATTGCATGTAGAAGTACATAAACATAAAACAGGTAAACGAACTTACTAAAATATTGATATTAATATAATTAACTATTGGCCTGAACGAAAAAAAAAATTTTACTTTTGTTTTAGTCAGACGAAGAAGAGGAAGAACTGGAAGAAGTAGATGAAGCAACACTTGACGATGAGGAGAAAGCATTACGTGCAAAGAAACTACAAGAGATAATGCAACGGCGTGAAGAAAGACGGTTGATCAAGGAAGAAAGGCAACGTGAAAAAGATGAAATTGCTCAAGCGAAATTTGAACGACGAGAAGCAAGAAGATTAAAGAGAGAAGCCAAAGAAGCTGAAAGAAAAGAGCATCAAGCACGTAGAGACGCAGGTAATGAAAAAAATAGTTTCATTACTACTTTTCGTTAAGAGTCATTATTAATATATTAGGGAATCATTTATTTGACTGAATATCTGGACATATTACTATAGTGAACAATTATAACTTCAGGTGAAGATGTAGAATCACCAGTTGAAGAAGAAGAGCAAGAGTTAGACCCCGAAGAACTTGCTGATATAGAGGCTGAAAGAATAGAAATGGAGGAGGAAGCATTCAGAGCAGCTCGCTGGCCAGCTTATGTGCAATATGTGGATTCATTGGTAAGTTAACTTTTGCGTTGTATTGTAAGTTTTTTGAAACTTGCTATATGCTTTATGCTAAAAATAATACGTGAAATATTTTAATTGATTAATTTTTATTCATTTATAGGTATCACGCCAAGTAATGAAAGCAATCCAGTCTAGTCTTGATTTGTTTGAGAAACAAACGGATTTAGAAAAGGGGCCCAGAGTAGCCTTTATGGAGATTATAGCAGAGCTCAAGGATCCAGGTATGCCTATTTTTCATCCCATGTTTTGTAATGGAGTATTTAGCCTAACATCAGTATTTAAAATGAGTTATTGATATTTTCTAGACATTTACTTCTCGCCATCACTGGACCTTGATGATCCTGGTGGTCTTTATGATACTCTCAGAGAAATGATGAAAGATATGTTTTTGCAAGCGACGATGTTTCCGAGGATTGATCCTTTGATTCCGCTTGCTACATATGAAGGTAACGCTAAAAAATATGATTAACTAGTCCAGCCATAAGTTCTGTTACAAATGAAAATGCTTTTTTTTTAAATGAAGTAGGTAATGTAATATTAATAAAATTTATACCTACATATTTATTAAAGTCTCAGCAAAAAATAAAAAAATATTCTATTCGAAATGGCCACCTTTGGCTTTTATACAGGCCTTTAATCTGTTTGGCCACGAATCTATGGATTTACGCACTGTTTCCAAGGGAAATTTCGCCACTGCTTGCTCCAAAGATTTTTTAAGAGACTCAATGTCGCCGTGTCGTTTAGAGCAGGCCATGTCCTCTAAAACTGAGCATAATTTGAAGTCTAAAGGGTTGAGGTCTGGGCTAGATGAGGGCCAGTCTTCAGCTCTTATAAAGTCCGGAACATTGGTATCAAGCCAGACTTGGGTAGTTCGTGCCTTGTGACCAGGTGCAGAGTCCTGTTGGAAAGTCCACGGTATATTTTTAAAAGGAGTATTGCTGAGAGGTTTCACAACATGATCCAAGACTGTATCTTGATACACTTTGGCTGAAGTTTTCACTCCTTTTTCACAAAAATACAGTTTTGTGACTCCTTGATAAGACACGCCCCACCAAACCATCACTGACGCAGGATGATGACCACGTTGTACCTTCCCGACCACTTGAGCAGCTTCTTTAGAACTGTGAGCGTACACTTTATCATTTTGCTTATTGTAGTGTTCTTCAATCGTGAAATTTTTTTCATCGGTAAAGAGGATATTTCTGTGCCTTTCACCTGCGTATCGCGACAGAAGGCGTTTTGATCGATCCACTCTCTTTAATTGTAAAGATTGATTTAGGGCATGTCCTGTATATCGAAGATAAGCACCGAGCTTCAGGTCTTGTTTTATAATACGCGACAGAGTCCTAGCGGGAATCTTCATTTCTCGCGATAATATTTTTTGCTTCCTAATGGGGTTTCGACGAATTCTGGCTTTAACAGCATTAACAGCCTTTGTAGGTCTAACAGCACGTGGCCGCCCCAATCTTTTCTGGTCTTCGACAGACGAAGTGTTGTTGTATCTGTTGATTGTACGATATACGAACATGCGGCTGATACCAAGCTTTTGAAGTGTCTGGAATATGACTGTCGGCTCCATACCCACTTTGTGCAAGGCGATCACTGCAATCCTATTTTCTTTAACACCCCATTCCATATTGTAATTTGAAAATGAACACGAAAAAGTATGTGAAATGGCGCAAAATCGAAAGAAGTTTTTAAAATAATATACGTGTTCCAAATTCAAAATAATTAAAAAGCTGAAAAAAAGAAAAGTTTTTATGTAACAGTATTTATGGCCAGACTAGGTATATAATTTCAATTTTGAAATGACGTTTTTAAAACAATACATCCAAAATTACATGCAGATGATATTGCTGCGGAGGAAGAGATGATCGACTTGTACCATGAGATTTTAAAACGAGTAGAAAACAGCATAAATGATGTTGTTTCATATGCTTCGGTAAGTAACGTTTTAGATTACATTTCTTAAGATGAAATTAGAATTGAGCATTCTAAATTTATTTTTGTAGAAATATGAAAAATACACACCTCTCTGGATGGAAGATAGGCAGGAAGTTTTGGCAGGCTTTTTAAAGTATGGGCGAGTAATTCCTCCGGAGGAGTTTGACAAATATAAATATGAATATGGTTGCGATCCACCTGATGGAAAACCAACGCTTGAAGAGTATCAGAAAGAGGTACTAATCACGTAAAACTAATATATTAGCATAGCCATATCCTTTTCAAATACTTTACAATACAAAGGATTTTCTTACCCTTACAGATAGACAAATTTAACGCCCTGTATGATGAAGTGGCAGCTTTACCATCAGATTACTTATGTAATGGTTGGTTAAAACTCGACTTGAAGCGCCTTAACCAAGCAATTATGAATATTATTTGCAAATGGAGTAATCTTTATAAGCAAAATTTGAAAGACCACGTTCAGACCAGGCAAGTATAGAAATAAAGAACTTCGATTATACTTTTTTGGATGTTCTTGTGTTATTGATTTAATAATAATAAAATAACCCATACATATTTATATCCTCACTGGTGGGGATTTACAGTTTTTCTCCTGAAGTCCCCAACAGGAAAATACAAAAAACCTACTTTAGCACTAATTGGGTTTGTCGAATTTTAGTTTGGACGATCTTGAAAAGTTTATAGCTTATGCGGTTAAGGAATTATCCGTGGAGCTAGGCGATGATGATTATGAAGGATTGTTGAAAGTAATGGGCGTACTTAATGAGGTCAAAGCGAAAATGGACGCCGGCACAGACCTGATGTTTGAGCCATTGCGTGATATTATATACGTTCTGAAGGAATATGGAGTGGATTTCCCTGAAGAGACGTACGAGCAGGTAAACTTACTAAATGACATTATTTATTATTTTAACTAGGTATCTGAGCAACACTGGATGTAACAAATGATTAATTTAAAGTACTTTTTAAAGTATTACAAAAAACCTATTTGTCGTAATGACATAAAAATTTTGTCAATGGAATTTGTTTAATCATTCATGCTAACTGAAAATAGGAACAGGAACCATCAGCAGCTCATCAATACTCGGTAAGAATATTGGTAAGAGTAATCGGTAAGGTCACAATTCTGTCGCATTATGCACTATTTGAAATATCGCTGCGTTGCTAGCATTTGCTATTATCTTGAGCATGCTCTCTTTACCCCCACAGGACAACTGGAATGTAGGTATATTTAATAAAATAGCACTTGACCCTACTAACTATTTGTGGTGTGTTGTATAGCTGGATGTTTTGCCTGAAAAATGGAGGAACTTAGTGAAGCTGGCAACGGTAATGAAGAACAATGTCGCGCCTTTGCAAGCTGCCCAAGCAGCACTTATTGCCAAACGTGTAGCGCTTATTAATCTACGACTTACAATGTACAGAGATCAATTTAAGCTCAAAGAGGTTAGTTCAGGTTTTGGTGTTTGCCGTATTTTATTCCACATTATTTTGAACGTACATTTCTAATTATTTGCATTTATAGATGTTCTTAGAGTCCTGTAAAGAGCCATATCGACAAATCGACACCGTGCATCAGGAATTGATACAGTTTGAAGATATCGTAAGTGGTTTGAAAAAATCCTGCGGATTATTTGATATTCAGCCACCGGATGAGAAAAATTTGAAGCAATGTAGAAGGGAATTGAAACTAATCAAAGTAATATAATTATTTTAAGTTTTAATAACGAATTTATATTGTATTTTATAGCGCTTGAAGATATAACTGAATAATTTTATGATTCAGCAATTATGGGACTATTACTACCTCGTGATGGGTACTATCGAGTTCTGGAAGAAATCTCCTTGGAAGAAAATCGATGCTGATGGTATGGACCAAGAGTGCAAGCGTTTCACTAAAGACATGCGACAACTTGACAAGGATATGAGGGTTTGGTAAGTTTATTTTAAACCTTTTGAACTTGAACACTTGTGTTCTGGGGTGTAAGAGACTATCTATTTTTGGGTCCAAGCCAACCTCACCTGCTTGTGGTATACCATGCTAACAAACGAGGCAATAGCGCCAGTACCGATCTGATGAATTAAACCGTTTAAGCCATATAGTTTTCTTACAGAGGATAAAGTTCTTTTCTTCTTCTGAATTACACTTTGATACCTATGTAATATGAGTATGACCTAATAATATTTCGATTGCAAAATTTGATTGGCCAGTTGAAGCCGGCGTCACTGTTTCTTTTTTGGCCGATAAAGATATGGTGTTCGTGGGCATTTAACAGCTATTAGCATAAAAAAATCTTATCATAATGTAATATAATTATGAATCTGTAAAAATTTCAGGGAACCATATTTGTCGATAGAGGCAACAATTAAGAACTTGATGACATCTTTGCGAGCAGTAACTGATTTGCAAAATCCAGCTATTAAAGATAGGCATTGGATCGAATTGATGATGGCGACTAAGGTAAGTACTTAATACACGTATTTGTATGTAGGTAAATATTTCATTGTAGAATATGTTTATCATGTACCTAACTGTCATGTTGATGTTATTTTTATTGTTTAGAAAGCTGCACATTCACACATTTTGTCCATAAAAACGAATCATGCTCATGTCACTCCATTTCTACCGAAGCATATTGTAAGGAATTGTGTTTCACTAAAGGAGATTATTGAGGATTTTAAGTCTTTAGATGAATTGACAAAATCTACAGAAGGTGTCAAATTGTTGACTAATGAAGATGCAGATACGAAACTTAAGCATTATTTACAAATACAAGATTTCAGAAGACCAAAGCATTTGGAATGCGAAAGCGGGCGTAAAGTAATGAAGTTAAGCAGATCATATTCTTTAAAAGAGATGAGAGAACAAGGACTAAATGTGTTGCCTATTACAGAGTCATCCCAGCAGAAAACATCCAACTATCCTTTGATTTTATCAGAGTTCATTCTTTAATAATACATACTCATTTTAAATTTTGATTAAACTCATTTTGTAAATAGTGTAGCTAAATTCAGTAAATTTATGATTAAATAAAGTTTGTAGGTAAGTAAATGCAACTGAAATTAATGAGGGTACATTTAATGGTAAAAATACGATTGTGACTAGAAATCTTGAAATGTTTTAGGTGAAGTTCCATATTGATGACGACACAACTTTAGCAGACTTATTGGCATTGAATCTTCATAAGTATGAAGAGGAAGTTAAAACAATTGTTGATAAATCTGTTAAAGAAGCAGCAATGGAGAAAACGCTCAAGTGTGTACATTTGTTGTTTATATTTTTATAAAATAGGGATTGCTTAAAGATGCCGGAATATTACACAATGTTTTGCTTTAGGGAACTGGAGGCAACATGGGCTATAATGGAGTTCGAATACACAACTCATGATCGAACTGGAATTAAACTGCCGAAAGCTAGTGAGGAGTTGGTGGAGACTCTTGAGGATAATCAGGTACTTTGTTTTTTCCATTTCATAATTTTTAGAAATATATTAAAATAATGTATCAATTATTTTATGCGATTGATGGGCCACGTTAAACTTAATTAAATGTAAAAACATATTTTAGAACCAAGTTCAAACCATGATGTCGTCAAAGTTCATTGGTTTTTACGAAGTGGAAGTGACGGCATGGCAGAAGAAATTAGGAACAGCAGATGCTGTTATTGCAATCTGGTTTGAAGTACAGCGCAAGTGGCAGTACCTTGAGAGTATTTTCGTCGGATCTGATGATATTCGCGCCCAGTTGCCTGAAGATTCTAAAAGATTCGATAATATTGATAAGACTTTCAAGGTAAGAAAAACTTGTGATGATGGCGAGACATTGTATAATATATTTTTATGATAACCGAATGATTGATTCCAGGAACTTTTGAGAGATATTGCCGCAACTCCTAATGTGGTTCAAGCTACAAACAAACCAGGCTTATTAGACAAGCTGGAGGAGCTTATGAGAGCACTTAATCTCTGCGAGAAAGCACTTAACGATTACTTAGAAACAAAACGATTGGCGTATCCTCGTTTCTATTTTGTATCGTCTGCAGATTTACTTGGTTAGTGTCCTTAATATAGAAAACAGTTAGTATACGATGTGTCCTAAAAATTTTGTTCGCTATTTAATTTGGATTCCAGATATATTGTCCAACGGTAATAACCCTCCAGCTGTCTGTCGGCATCTTACTAAGTTATATGATAATTTGGCAAAGTTAGTGTTTCCAAAGGCCGGCAGCAAGCAAGCTATTGAGATGATATCCAAGGAAAATGAGGAACATGTGCCATTTAAGGCACCTTGTTGTGATTGTACTGGAAAGGTAATTAATAAAACTAAGGTATTGTTTCGAGTAGATGGTTCGAAGCTGTGCTTCGATCCAACAGATGACGGTATAGCATGTCGTGTACTTTCTAAAGTTTCTAAGCATTGTCACTAACGAAGAGATACCTATTTTCAACAGTGGATTTCTTATGGATCAAGGAAATAAATTTTCGGAAAAAGTAATTATTTAACAATTCCCAGGATAGTGTATCACTGGTAATCAATTAATAATCATTATTTTTTTTGTGACGAAACCAGGTGGAGGTATGGCTCAATCGTGTGACAGATTGCATGAGATATACATTGCGAGATATATTTGAACACAGCGTTAAGTCTTATGAGGATAAGCCTCGAGACGAATGGGTGTTCGATTGGCCCGCACAACCAGCCTTAGTGGGCACGCAAATTTGGTGGACCACTGAAACCAATCAAGCTTTTGAAAAGCTGGAGGAAGGTAAACATGCTCTATACTGGTATAATATTCTGGTCTGATTTTTGATACTTAAAATAATATCTCTCTCATTAATAGGATATGAAAATGCTTTAAAGGATTATCAGAAAAAGCAAATAGCACAGTTGAATGCACTTATTGTTCTTCTGCTTGGTGATTTAACTGTTGGAGATCGACAGAAGATTATGACAATTTGCACCATTGACGTGCACTCGAGAGATGTTGTTGCCAAACTTATTGTAGCAAAAGTGGAAACCTCAAATGCATTCCAGTGGCAGAGTCAGTTAAGGCAAGTTAGATGTATATGCCGCGGCTTACAGACTTGCTTAACTACGCTGAATTCCAGAAGAATAAAATTTAAGTACTTACCTACCTTCTGCACATTAACTGCTTTTTATTAATTTTAGGCACCGCTGGGATTTGAAAGTAAACAATTGTTTCGCTAACATTTGCGACGCGCAATTTTTGTATGACTACGAATATTTAGGTAATACTCCTCGGCTCGTAATTACACCCTTGACAGATCGTTGTTACATCACACTGACCCAGGTATTTATGACTTTGGTACTTGGAGAAGGTGCTGAAAATTTAAGACATTTATATATTTTTATAATACTTTTTACTTTTACTTTCCAGAGTCTTCATTTAGTCATGGGTGGAGCACCAGCAGGTCCAGCAGGTACTGGCAAGACAGAAACTACGAAGGATTTGGGCAGAGCGCTTGGCATCATGGTTTATGTATTCAACTGCTCTGAGCAAATGGATTATAAGTCATGCGGGAATATCTATAAAGGTTTATTAAACATTTTGACAACAATTTAATTGTAACAAACGAAAACGACACAAATGTTATAATACTAGTACTAGATAGCAACTAGAGCTGCTAGCAACTGCTAACCAATAATAATTCTGGAGTTAACCCAGTATTTTATTCTAGGATTAGCACAGACTGGCGCATGGGGATGCTTTGACGAATTCAACAGAATTTCCGTGGAAGTATTGTCCGTAGTGTCAGTTCAAGTGAAAAGTGTGTTGGACGCAATCAAAGCTAAAAAGAAGAAGTTTGACTTTATGGGAGAAATTATCTCGCTCATTCCTACGATTGGAATGTTCATCACTATGAATCCAGGTTATGCGGGCAGAACCGAGTTACCAGAGAACTTGAAGGCTTTATTCCGGTGATTACTTGCGTTGAATTATTAAAATCTTGAAATAAATGGGGACATTGGGGACGAAATGTTAAGTTTTGCCAAATAACCCGTTTTTTTTGCTTTTATTTACTTAAGTATATTGTAAACGTATTTTTTATATGATGTTGTCGACAGGCCTTGCGCTATGGTAGTGCCAGACTTCGAACTGATTTGCGAGATCATGTTGGTGGCCGAAGGCTTCCAGGAAGCCCGTCTTCTAGCCCGAAAGTTCATCACTCTCTACATGTTGTGCCGAGAGTTGCTATCAAAGCAGGATCACTACGATTGGGGTCTTAGAGCTATCAAATCTGTACTTGTGGTTGCTGGTTCTCTAAAGGTTGATGAACATTTTTGTAACAACTGATTTTGGCTTCATAAGTACAGTAAAGACCTAATCAGTCAAATTTTAGGTCACGATTTAACTATTTTTTTTCCATCATTCCTGTTTAATATAGGCGCAAATTATATTATACTACATATCAATAGTAACTACTTCCTGGTCATCAACGTTCAGGTGATGTGGCTTCATTGTGGTACTTGCATGTTCTTTGTATTTTGATATGTACCACACTTTGTAATCTCCTATTTGTCAATTATCATAATCCACATAAATACAAACAGCGAGGCGATCGTCTACGACCAGAAGACCAAGTATTGATGAGAGCGTTAAGAGACTTTAACATACCGAAAATTGTAACGGACGATATGCCTGTCTTCATGGGTCTCATCGGAGACCTTTTCCCTGCTCTGGACGTACCGAGGAAACGGGACTTAGATTTCGAAAAAAGTCTTGTCGCAGGGGCTATCTCCATGAAACTGCAACCGGAGCCTGGATTTATTTTGAAGGTGATAAATTGATTATACAGAGTGTATCTTTATTTAAGGAGATAAATGTCAAGAGAGTTGCTTTAATTAATATTCATAGTAGACTGTTTTTATAATACATTACATGGTAGTTTTCACTTCTTTTCTGACAAGGCTGAAAACTTCACTGCACTGGTTTAGTGCTTCAGAGGAGCAAGTTCTGGAAGGCCAGGATCGACTGCTTTACTATATCCCCTGTGACACACTCTTTTGTTTTTGATAACCGGATCGATTAATCAATTTTAATTTATAGTAATAATCTTCCATATTATTTCTAGATGGTCCAATTGGTTGAGTTGTTTGCTGTCAGACATTCAGTATTCATAGATGGATTCGCAGGAACTGGAAAGTCCATGGTCTGGCAATGTTTGAATAAAACATATCACATGCTAAAGATGAAGCCGTTTTATAATGACCTGGATCCCAAGGCAGTGACTAATGACGAATTGTTCGGTATCATCAATCCCGCTACCAGAGAATGGAAAGATGGTCTGTTTTCTACTATTATGAGAGATATGGCAAATATGCCAGGAGATGGACCTAAATGGATTGTGCTAGATGGAGATATTGATCCTATGTGGATTGAAAGTTTAAATACTTTGATGGATGATAATAAGGTGTTGACGTTAGCCAGTAATGAACGTATTGCTTTAACGAAGTCTATGCGATTGCTGTTTGAGATTGCAAACTTACGCACTGCTACCCCAGCTACTGTGTCGCGAGCTGGCATTTTATATATTAACCCTCAGGATTTAGGGTGGAATCCGTAAGTTTTATTTTTCAAATATAACATTTAATCTATGTCAGAATATATATTCAAACTTACAATAATTCGCATCGAGCTGAAAATTTTATAAGTTTTGGGAACACCATCATAATAGAAATGTAAAAATTCTCCATCGATCCCACGTCTGAAAAAATACGTTTTCTAAGTTTCACTTACGTTTTATCAGTTTCCTTGGAAAATAATTGCGGCATATATTTACAGATTTGTGGCTTCGTGGATAGATACGACACGTGATGATGAGTCTGAAAAGGCAATGCTAACAGTTTTATTTGACAAGTACATTCCTCCGTTATTGGAGTCCTGTAAAAAGTACAAACGTATCACACCTCTAACAGAATTGCAGCAAATTCAACTAACTTGCTATTTGCTTGAGTGCTTCTTAAATAAGAGCTTGTTGCCTACTGATTGTCCGAAGGAGTGGTAAGTGGTAAACAGACAAATTATAAATAAATGGCTATAACTATTGCTCTATTAACGTGTCATAATATAATTTACTTTATTAATTACCTTTAAACTTAGATTTGAACAGATTCAACTATATCTGAGAGTATTAGAAATTCTTTACTAAGCGTTGATATATTTGATTTGATTTGTTGGCCAACATTGATTTTCCCTAAGACAATTATCTGGGTTACGAATTGTAACATAACTATGCTTAATTATGTTGATAACGATCTGTGTCTACTTTAAGGTACGAAATGTATTTCGTGTTTTCCGTTATCTGGGGCTTTGGTTCTGGGCTCTTCCAAGATCAATTGGTTGACTGGAGAAACGAATTCAGCAAATGGTTCTGCAATGAATTCAAGCAGATCAAGTTCCCATCTACTGGGAATGTGTTTAGCTTCTTTATCGATCCAGAGACTAAGAAATTTTTGCCCTGGGCTGAGAGGGTTGAAGCTTTTGAATTAGATCCTGACTTACCATTGCAGGTACCTAAGTTATCTGAGAATTTATATGAAAGACCTAAGTTGCGTTGAATTCCTAGGCTGACAATATTTTTTTTTAATACTTTTAAGTAATTTTAATTGGTCAATAAAAATACATGTGTAATAAAACTATCTATTGAATGACCAAACAATCGAGAAGTCTGTAATAAATAATGATTGGTAGTAATTTTTATTTAACTTTAAAAATCTAACACGTGCAATGGCTTCAATTCTAGTCTTGCCTTGTATCGACATCAGAGACTACCCGAATCAGATTCTTTATGGATCTGCTGATAGCGAAACAAAAACCTGTGATGTTGGTAGGCAGCGCTGGAAGTGGGAAGACTGTCAGTGTGGCAGCCAAACTGAACGCATTATCAGACTCATTTGCTATCACGAATGCACCTTTGAATTTCTACACAACGTCCGGTAAGGGAGTTTTGAGGATATATAAGATACGAAATTGTTCACTGATATTTAAATAAACTAAATGCTAAAGGATAAAAAAATTACAGAGATGTTACAAAAAGTATTAGAAAAGCCACTAGAAAAGAAGTCTGGCCGAAATTTCGGTCCACCGGGCAGTAAATTTATGATTTACTTCGTGGATGATCTCAACATGCCTGAAGTAGATATATATTTTACCGTCCAGCCGCATACCCTGATTCGGCAGTTTATGGATTACAAACATTGGTAAGTAGTAGCTCAGTATTTTCAAAATGTTTGTTTTACCATGATTGCATATAATGACAAGGTTTATATTTAAGGTATGACAGACAAAAGTTATCATTGAAGGATATATCAAATTGCATGTTTGTATCTTCTATGAATCCCACAGCTGGGTCATTTACAATCGATCCAAGATTACAGAGACACTTCTGTACTTTCGCAGTGAGGTAAGAACGTATTCCAATTTGTAATTGACATAGTATCCTTTCATGCCTATATGTACTGTCAACAAACTATCTAATATATTTTTTTTAGTTTTCCAGCCTTGGACGCTTGCTTCCATATCTATAAACAGATCCTAACCCAGCACTTAGGGAATCCTCTAAATAAATTCAGCATAGTTGTGCAACGATATGCTGAACCATTAGTGAATGCGGCCCTAGCTCTTCACAATAAGCTTGCATCTTCATTTTTGCCTACTGCTATCAAGTTCCATTACATATTCAATCTTCGGGACTTGTCTAACATATTTCAAGTAAGTATGGGAATTATTACTTGTGATTCATTTTCATAAGAAAATGATTATAGGCATAAAACTTATTTCTATGTACTACGCGTTTACTTCAAGTTTGCCCTCGTCGACTGTTACAATTTCGAAGCTAACAGTACTGTAGACAAAAAAGTAACTAAACTCTAACTTAAATAACAAATTACGTTTGCCACCATGTAAAACATTTCTATTTTAGTCATTGAAGCGACAAAAATCAACGAACGTAAAATAAACCAATAGAAAAATAATTTCATAATCAACAATAAACTCAAGAACGTACTCGCCGCACGGGACATCAAAAACACGTGGGTAGCGTTGCTATCCGCACTAAATGAGGTGCGGTACGAGGAGCGGGACGGGAGGTAAGGGCAAACTTAAAGGAAACGTGTAGTATAGGTATATAAACGATTATGATGGGTTTTCACAAGATTAATTTCAATTATAGAAGAGAATAGAGTAAGATTTGCGTGCTCTTTAAATATTTCAGGGCATTTTGTTCACTACGGGAGACGCTATAAAGCAGCAATCTGAACTGATTAGGCTGTGGATGCACGAGGCAACACGGGTGTACTCCGACAAGCTCGTCGACTCTATAGATAATGAAAACTTTAGCAAACTTATCACTGAGGTCATAAAAAAGAACTGCGAGGTAAATAGTGACAAACATCAAACCTATGACAAATAAACTAGATGATAAAATCCATCAAGTCCTATTGTAGTTTCCTTGCGAGTCAATCAAAATACTTTTGATTACATAATTATTCTTCTTTCTGTATGGCATGCTCCATCTTCAACTAAGTTTTTATAATGGGTTTGTTCCTTTAAAATTATAATTACTTTTAGGATTATGATGAGAATGTTGTCTTCGAAAAGCCTTTGATCTACTGCCACTTTGCTGAAGGAATAGGCGACCCCAAATATTTCCCTATAAGGGACTGGCCACAAATAAAAAGATTGTTGGATGAATCACTGTCTTCTTATAACGACCTTGTTGCAAGCATGAATTTGGTGCTCTTTGAGGACGCCATGTATCATATTTGCAGGTTACAAAAAATTTTTGTTAAATGTTTTTTTCTTCATTACTAACTAAACTAAACTGCTTTGATACAATCAAATTTGTCCATTGCAGAATTAATCGTATTCTGGAAGCACCTAGAGGAAATGCTTTGTTGGTAGGTGTCGGTGGTTCTGGAAAGCAATCGTTATCGAGGCTTTCCGCTTTTATCTCATCGTTAGAGGTATTCCAGATTCAGCTTCGCAAAGGATACAGCATCAACGATCTTAAGGTTGATTTGGGTACGTTGAAATAAGAATTATACACCCTAAAATTGGAGACGTACCTACATTTCCATTACCTACTCCAGAGTATGGTTTGACACTAAAATGTTTAAAAACGTAATTCATCGTTACAGCTGCTCTGTACATTAAGGCAGGACTCAAAAACATTGGCAATGTATTCCTTATGACCGATGCGCAAGTGGCTGAAGAAAGATTCCTCGTACTTATTAACGATTTACTGGCATCTGGTGAAATACCGGAGTTGTTAGCTGATGACGAAATTGAGAATATCATAAACGGAGTCAGAGGAGAGGTATTATTCAGACTAGTTTTAAAATCTCCTATTTCAATCATGTTAGTCGGTGAAAGTAATAATAAAGTAATTGTAAGCGTCACAAATTACATTTGTCATAAGCAATTTTTTTATGATTGTTTTAGTTTAATTGAAAATAAAGATTTTGTTAAAATTTCTAGACGAAAGCCTCTGGTGTCCCCGATACAAGAGAAAACTGTTGGCGATTCTTTATCAATAGAGTCCGAACTATGTTGAAGGTGAGCATATTTTTAATTATATAAATCAGAAATTGTTTCTAATTTGTTCTTAAATATTATCGTGAATATTTGACGTTGTAGGTTGTATTATGCTTTTCGCCCGTGGGTGCAACACTTCGAATAAGAGCAAGAAAGTTCCCATCTATTGTAAACTGCACTGCAATCAACTGGTTCCATGAGTGGCCACGAGAGGCGCTTCGTTCTGTGTCTAAGAGGTTCATTTCTGAAGTAGAGGCTCTACCGGTAAGCACGCAGTCCTTGATTTTGTACTCAACGGAATCTGTCATTGAATTACCAAACAAAAATGTGTTACATAAATAATATGTAACATGTGTTTGGTACCTACATTTTTCATGTAGATAGCTGACAAATGATAATCTTATCCATTTGTCACTGTCGCCTATAGACATCTCCTATGTATTTGTACCGTTTCATTAATTGTGATTGAGCCACCTTATACTCCACTAGTATTGAAAAATTACGTGGCTCACAGTAGTATTTTTTGTTCACAGGTGGATTTAGTAGATCCCGTCGCGAACTTTATGTCCCACGTACACCAGAGCGTGAATCAAATGTCCGCCGTGTACTTCCAAAATGAACGTAGATATAATTACACCACGCCGAAGACTTTCCTCGAACAAATAGCATTGTACAGCAAACTCCTCACGGAGAAGACAAAGAACCTTAAAATGATGATATCGAGGCTGGAGAATGGTTTAGAGAAATTAGCATCTTGTGCGGCTGACGTTGCTGTTTTGAAGGTTTTGTTAACTAATGCCAATTGATTCATAGTTGAATGAAATCTGAAATTTATGTGTGATACAGACATGATTAATATATTTATCATTGATGATTTTCTCTTTTCTCAGGTAACACTTGCAGAACAAGAAGTGATTTTGAAAGTAAAAAATAAAGCTGCCGAAGAACTTATTGAAGTTGTCGGAGCTGAAAGTGACAAAGTATCAAAGGAAAAAGCTTTTGGTAAATGAAATGTCTGATAAAAATTATACCTATATACAACTCGTTTTCTCAAGTGACAATCAGAAGGTCGAAATCAGGAAAAAGGCTTAACTGATTGTTACAAAATTTCAAAGGCTGACTATAGATTATTAAAATCTGCATGGGTTTTTTAAATTACAAGACTGCTTGGACATTATTTTTAATAGTTACTCTTATGTTAATGCTCTGTCTGTAACTGTGCGTAGGAAAAACCTACTTACTACTACTTGTCGTGTCGTGTTATTCATATCGAACTCTGTTGGAGTTTTAAAATCCATAGCACAGTTAAATTTTTTGAAAGGAGTTGTACCTAGTTCTTTTAAATTTAATTTCATAGTCAATATTTTAAAACTAAATTTATCTTTTACTGACAAGCTGAAATATTTTTTATAGCTGCAGAAGAGGAGAAGAAAGTGAAAGTAATTGAAGAAGACGTGACAATCAAAGCCAAGATTTGTGCAGATGATTTGGCAAAAGCAGAACCTGCTTTGCTCGCGGCGCAGGAGGCCTTGAACACTCTGAATAAGAATAACTTGACAGAGTTGAAGGCCTTTGGCTCACCACCCGATGCTGTCGTGACCGTTACTGCGGCTGTGCTTGTACTGTTCTCAAAGAAAGGGAAACTACCCAAAGATAGATCCTGGAAAGCTTGCAAAGTAAGGTTTTCAAGTGACTGACAAGGTCTAATTTAATATTAATCACCCTGCCATTAATTTTTAATTATTCTATGTGTTAACGGAGGTTTTAAGTATTCTCTTATTTGATTCTTTAAATATGAGCGTCTAATGGTAAAGAACAGTCAGGCATACAAATCTTGAATCTTACCTTTTCGTATTTCAAATATCACATTACACATTGTTTTCAGCTCATGATGGCTAAAGTAGATCAGTTCTTATATGATTTGGTCTACTATGATAAGGAGAATATACATCCTGATGTTATTAAGGTAATTAAATTATTGCCATACAAATTCTTCTTAATAATAAAACTATTTTATATTATATGAGTAACTTATTTACAGGCTGTGCAACCTTATATTAAAAATCCAGATTTCAATCCGGAATTTATTATGTCGAAATCGGCGGCGGCGGCCGGTCTCTGCGCGTGGGTTATTAACATCTGCAAATTTTATGACGTATATGTAGTTGTCGAGCCCAAGAGGAGAGCTCTTAACGCCGCCAATGCTGAACTACAAGCAGCCCGAGATAAGCTGGCCTTCCTTACCGATCAGATCAAGGTAACCACATTCAAAGGTACCTTGTGATACTGTATTTTATAAAGTCAGTGTTTCATGAAACCTAATTTCATTCTGATAGGAACTAGAAGAAAAATTAGAAGTATTGTTGAAAGCATTCCAAGACGCTGTAAATGAGAAAATGAAATGTCAAGCCGAAGCTGACGCAACTAATGCTACGATCGATTTGGCTAACCGTTTGGTCAATGGATTAGCATCAGAGAAAATAAGGTATGCAATAGAAAGGCAGGCTCCTCATTTTAAGCACACATTAAATGAACATACTTAATTTCGCTTGGGGGTTTGCCTAAGCGATAAGCTACATCGATTAAAATTATAAATAAAAGCTTCTCTTCTTTATTCTGTTTTTAACAAATTATAGAACCTGAAAAAAAGAAACTCTTCTTACTCATCGTTATAAAGAAATATTAAATCACTTGTAAGTAAGTCACTTGGTGAATTATATGCCGCTATGCTAACGGAACCCTTTCTAATTATCAAAAATCATGAATCCTTCATGACTTAAGAACTTCACCTTGCTTTCTTATTATTTAGATGGTCAGCTACAGTGGTAAATCTGAAAGAATCCGGTGTGATGTTGCCGGGCGACGTGTTACTCGTGACCGCGTTCATCTCGTACGTGGGTTGCTTCACGCGCCGGTACAGACAGCAGCTCATGAACGACGACTGGGTGCCCACTCTGGGTAAAACCAATGTAAGAACTTTATTTAGAATCCATGACGGAATAACAAAGTGTTTCAAATTTAAGTCGTCGTGCTATTAATTGACTCTAGTCAAGCCTTGTACATCTAGGAGTTGGATCTGATAACTTTTAAATAATCATAACGTTAAAGAACTCGTAAATCTTGGCAACGTATTGTACGTGAAATGTTTTTAGTGGGATTTTAATTTTCAAGAAATGTTTTTTTCTGGTCGAATAGCCAAAAATCGAGACAACCGAAGGCCTGGACCCGCTGACGATGTTGACGGACGACGCCCAGGTGGCGTGCTGGAACAACGAGGGGTTGCCTACCGACAGCATGAGCACTGAGAACGCCACGATCCTCACCAACTCCGCGAGGTGGCCGCTAATGATCGACCCGCAGTTGTGAGACGCTTGATACCTTTTCTTATTTTTTCACTATTACTTAGTATTATATTAATTATCTTTAAGCAAAGACAAAGTAATGACCGTATTTTAAACAACTTTTTAATAATTATTGCTGAACTGTCTTAATTTTCAATAAGTCTTAAGTATAATATAAAGCTTTCACGATAATATGATATTTTATCCAGAATCAAGTAGTATATTTTTTACCAATTTATTATAACCCTAAATATGTGTGTATCTATAATTATAATCGTGTGTAACAGGCAGGGCATAAAATGGATAAAGTCCAGGTACGGTGATGCCTTGGTCGTTATCCGTCTCACTCAACGCAACTACTTGGACCGCATTGAGAGGGCAGTGTCTAATGGCGATGTAGTCCTGTTAGAGAATATTGGAGAGACTGTCGATGCAGTACTTGAACCCCTACTGGGTAGAGTACTTATTCGTAAAGGACGAGTGTTGAAGGTATATAAATTTATCGTATCTTATTTTACAATTTAATGGTATTGAATTTATTCAATTTAAATAATTGATTTTACCTGTATTTTTATTAGTTCTTACTGTTCTTAGTGATCTTTTAGTTTCATTACATTGTCGTTTTGTTTAGATTGGAGATAGAGAAATAGATTATCATCAGAATTTCCGACTAATTATCCAGACAAAACTAGCTAATCCTCATTATCAACCTGAAATGCAAGCTCAGTGTACGCTTATAAACTTCACGGTCACAAGAGATGGGTAAGGTGTTCCGGATTATATGTATGTAGTTCACATAGTTCCAAATTTATTTGATAGTAACGATAACTTATCTGGTTACAGTCTGGAAGAACAACTGTTAGGTGAAGTAGTAAAAGCCGAAAGACCAGATTTAGAGGCTCTTCGAGCCGGTCTTACAAAACAACAAAACGATTTTAAGATCACCCTAAAAACTCTAGAAGACGATCTATTAAAACGGCTGTCTTCAGCGGGTCCAGATATCCTTAGTGATTCTGCTCTTGTAATAAATCTAGAAATTACAAAGAAAACTGCCGCAGATATCGAAATAAAGGTGGAAGAAGGAAAAGTAACTGCTGTTAAGATAGACGAGGCTCGTGAAAGATATAGGTGAGGTGGATTTTAACAAATTAATACTCACCATACACACAAAACTAAAAACTCACACACAAGCACATGTACAATAACAAAAACTCACGAATATTATACAAAGTACTCACGAATATTATAATATCAACTGAGCTACAATTTTTATTCTTTTATCTAAAATTATTCTTGCAGACGAGCTGCAGCGCGTGCATCACTTCTCTACTTTATATTGAATGACCTCTATAAGATAAATCCGATGTACCAGTTCTCTCTCAAAGCTTACAGCGTAGTATTCAAAGATGCCTTGGCGAATGCGGACGCCGCTGACGAGTTGGAGGCACGAGTGAGGAATCTTCTGGATAGCATCACCTTTGCTGTATTCGTTTATACCAGTCGTGGGTTATTTGAGAGGGACAAACTGGTCTTCCTGTTTCTTATTACGCTTCAGGTAAAAATACCTAAGTTCTGTTTATTGGTGGTTGTTTTATATATGTATAATAATAAGTGTTTTCCTTCTGAAGTGTGGAATGAGGATTTCACAAAATAGAGGTATAGCGGAATGTGTATTTATTCTCTTATTGTTAGGTACTACAATCTGATGGCAAAGTAGATCCAAGGGAATTAGATTTCCTATTGAAATACGCAGTTGCCCCAGAAGTTTCACCTTATCCCTGGTTATCTAATAATGCTTTTGGTGGAATAGTTGCACTCTCCAAAATGGATGCTTTTGAAAACCTTGATAAGGATATTGAAGGAGCCACTAAGAGGTAATTGTTTCTTATTCATATCTTAGCAGTGAGCACTAGGAGCGTCAACACCGCGTTAATCCAAGAGCTGGTTTTTCAAAAATGCAATTGAAACATTTTTACTTTGAGCCTTATCTGCGAGTGATTATAATGTGGTAGTGTTCAAGGAAAAAGTAAATAAATCGGAGTCTATAATTTATATGCTTGCCAATAACCCAACGAAATATAGTTCAGCGATCTCCATCATGAGAGATTTCGCGCTATTGCCTTAACAAGCCGAGAGGCCGACAGAAAAATTTAAAAATTTTTGATGCCTTGTGCTCAGTGCCAAAAATATTTTTGTCTACTATGTTTTAATGAAGAACATTCAATATAATTCTTTTATATAAGGTTATCGATATTTTTACTTCCCAACCCTAAAATATGTACACAACTTCCCGTGTTCAGTGCGGTACAGGGTGTAAAAGATACTGTATTTTATTTTAGCTATAGATTCTAAACAAAATAAGCTATTGACGTACGCCTTCAGATTTACATAAATCACTTCATTATAGATAATGTTCAAGGCAAAAAAGAATATATTTTTTGCTAAAAGTATGCTAAAACAAGAATTTAGTTTCTAAAGCGTTACAGGGTCTAATATAACTTGCATCGCCACAATGAAAGTTTTAGGACCAGGTTGAAAACGCCATGTCCCGCAGGAATGGAAAGAAATAAAAAATTGGTGCCGCTTCGAACGTGTTAAGCGTTGTTCAGCAAGGTGCACCACATTGCAAGATGGTTGGCCTGACCTTGGTGATGAATGAACTCCCTTAAAATTTTAGATGGCAAAAGTACACAGATGGAGAGGCTCCAGAGAGAGACAAACTACCCGGTGAATGGAAAAACAAATCATCGTTACAACGCCTCTGCATCATGCGAGCATTGCGCCCTGATCGTATGTCATATGCTTCTGGGTAAGAGATTATGACATAAAACTTTAAATGGCTTCAGGTATATTCATGAAAATATAAATTACAGTGATTATTTCACAATCTAGTTTGTTTCCCTAAAAAATTAAGTATTGTGAACAGAATAATGTATAACAGTTAACAATAATATTGCCGAATCTAACCGAATTCTATCTTTTGTGTGGCAATATCCTTGTGTAAAAAATAAATGGCGTTGTTATTATTAGAGCATTTTGTGAAGAAAATCTCGGCACCAAGTATGTAGAAGCTCGTACTCCACCCTTAGAAAAGTCTTATCAAGAAAGCACATCTACGACTGCAATGTTCTTTATTCTCTCTCCAGGAGTAGATCCATTGAAGGTAAGGATTTTATACTAAAACAAATAATATAGACCGTAGTAGTTTGGGTAGCATTGTATTTAGTTTTCATTCAATTATATCACCTTTAGGTATATATCCAACAGTTTTATTTATTTAGGAAAAAATCCATACATATTTTTTTCTATTCTCATCACTAAATTACATATGCACTCCTCGAATGACTTTTTAAAGCTGGTTTTCATATTATTCATGAATATTAATAGACATTTTTGTTAATGGATATATCAAGGCTAACCGCTCTATTAATAGGATCTGGAAAAACTGGGCCGTAAGCTGGGTTTCTCAACGGACAAGAAGAACTTCCACATCGTATCTCTGGGGCAAGGTCAAGAAGTAGTGGCTGAAGAAGCTATGGGCGTTGCCTCAGTGCATGGCCACTGGGTTATTCTGCAGAATATACACTTGGTAGCCAAATGGCTTGCCACGTTGGAGAAGAAAATGGAAGAGACATTTGAAAATCCTTTACCGGAATATCGGTTGGTGTCTTTTACACGCCTTAATTAATGAGCATTAATTCATTCATTCAAAATGATTTTCAGCATTCAATAAATAAGGCTGAGCATCCTTTACAGAAAGTTTAAAAAATATTTCTCCCTAACTTTGCAATTGCACTACCTTCTACTTCTCTACTTACTATTGTGTTCAACACTAGATGGTGTTAGATTCTTAACTAGTTCGTAAATTGCAGTCAGTATCACAATGTACTCGAAAATTTGAATGTTGATCTATTCCATGTCTTTCCGCTAGCTTATACTTAAGCGCCGAACCCGCTGCCGATCCTGCGTACCATATCATACCGCAGGGAATTTTAGAATCGGCCATCAAGATTACCAATGAGCCTCCCATTGGAATGTGGGCGAATCTGCACAAGGTAATTTATAATTATGAGTAAATAATTTAGAAGTAATATTTCATCTTAGGCATAATGACTCCGGTAGACGGCTCTGCTAGTGTAATAATGACATAATTATAAACCCTTGGACTGGATTGTAATTGTTTTTGCAGGCCCTAGATAACTTCAGTCAGGAAACTTTGGAGATGTGCAGCAAAGAAGCAGAGTTCAAGGCAATCTTATTCTCCTTGTGCTATTTCCATGCCGTGGTTGCCGAAAGACGCAAATTCGGTCCTCAAGGATGGAATAGGTACTAAACTCTTTAAAAGTAGGATTTTCATAAAAACTGATCATTTCCCAAAATCGTCCATATCGAGAACTAATTAAACACTTGATTTATCATACGTTATCGTAATCTCATGCGTAAGTTCACCTGAAAATGATCCAACAAATGTTATTTATTTAACCTTTTTCAGAGTCTATCCATTTAACTTTGGTGACTTGACCATTTGCGTATACGTATTGTATAACTACCTGGAGGCAAACCCTCGCGTGCCTTGGGAGGATCTGCGGTACTTGTTTGGGGAGATCATGTACGGTGGTCACATCACTGATGACTGGGACAGAAGACTTTGTCGAACCTTCCTCCTGGAGTATATGCAACCTGAACTGGTAAAATCACGAAAATTCACAATTTATGATAATCGATTTGATACACACTTTATAGTAAAGACTCTATATAACAATGTCTTTTCAGGTTGACGGTGAATTGCAGTTAGCTCAAGGATTCATATCGCCTCCTAATTCTGATTACGTGAGCTATCACCAGTACATAGACGATTTCTTACCGGATGAAACGCCGTATCTGTATGGTCTGCATCCTAATGCAGAGATTGGTTACTTGACCACTGTCTCTGAGCGCCTATTCAAGGTAAAGTTTAAAATAAAGTCTATTATCATGAATTGGAACTATACTTACATGACGTGACAAATTGTAACTTTTTTGAGACGTGACGAACTAGTAGATACTAATTTAATACATTTTTGGCGCGTGACGAGTTAGAACAAATTTTTGGGGCGACCAATTGATCCCTAAATCTGTAATAAGATCAGTATAAAATCTTTATTGTTATATACTTATAGGTAGTGTTTGAAATGCAACCTCGAGATACTGGAGGGGCCCAAGCTGGAGGAGGAGCAACTAAGGAAGAATTAGTAAGTATTTACTCTCCTAGTATACAGTGACAAGTAAGCACCTTAGTAGAAAAGTGAGAAATTTAATTACACTGGTATACAGTTTGTAGCTTGGAAGCTACCGAGAAGTTATTGTTCATCAAAACCTATTGGACACAAAAAAATGTTTAATCAAACAAGCTAAGTATTTCAGTTTAAAATTCGGTGATTCATATACGGGAAAAGTTATTTAGATATTTTTTTAATTTAGAATCTCAGTTCGACTCAACTTCAAAAAAAAAATTTGCATGCAGCATTCGAGATGTATTCTAATAAAAACCTGAGACGTGTTGCGACCGTTTGACAATATAACGTTATTGCATAACTTTTTGTGAAATAGGTGCGGTACTTGCTGGACGATATTCTAGACAGAGTGCCCGAACCGTTCAACCTGGCTGAATTGATGGGGAAAGTGGAGGAACTGACACCATTCACCATCGTTGCGTTGCAAGAGTGCGAGCGGATGAACAAGCTGATGGGAGAGATAAGGAGATCTCTCAAGGAGTTAGAGCTTGGTTTGAAGGTGAAATTTTGCATTTTGATATCAATTAAACGCTCGAATTAACTTTACGCTCGCGCTAGTATCAGTAGTATATTAGGTACCTATAATTTTGATTTAATTCCAAAGTCACATCTTAATTTACCTACCAGCACAAATGACCCTAATCCGGTTAGTGACAACCCTGCCTCACCAGCGAGAGTTTCCGGATTAGATTCTCAGATGGAAGAAACATTTGGACTGATTGAATGTCTATTCTTGTATCTTGGGTGTTCGTGATGTTTGCTGTTTTAGCATGTATAGAAAAATTTCACCCTTTTAAAGAAATATTGGCAATTCCCAAATGTATTAACAGAGCATATTTCGTTAAGCCTGATTTAGTAAAAATCCCTACGACTAAAATACAATAATCTTCCAGGGTGAACTGACAATCAGCAGCGACATGGAGAAGCTGATGGAGTCTCTGTTCATGGACAAGGTGCCGGACTCGTGGACAAAGCTGGCGTACCCCAGCCTGCTGGGGCTCGCGGCCTGGTTCTCCGACCTGTGCCTGCGACTCACCGAGCTCGAGAACTGGTCTGGGGACTTCAATGTATGTTGCATTATTTATTTTAGGACTACAATGTTGAATTTGCAAAATATTGAATCCCAAAATGTTTAATTCGTAAAAAGTTAATTTTTTTGGATTCAAAATGTTGAATTCCAAAAATGCAGTACTTATCCCCCAACATTTATATTTTAAGACAACAATGGTTGCTTGTAATGAATGATTGGTTGTAATTAGGTATTGAGATTTTTGAAACGAAGTTCATTGCTTTCTGATCTGTTATTATTATTATTTATAGCAATAGCAAGTAAGTACAATTACACTTGTTTTATTATCGTCTGTGTTGCACAGCTCCCCCCGGCGGTGTGGCTAGCAGGCTTCTTCAACCCGCAGTCGTTCCTCACGGCCATCATGCAGCAGACGGCGCGTAAGAACGAGTGGCCTCTCGACAAGATGTGCCTCAACTGTGACGTCACCAAGAAAGGCCGACAAGACTTTAAGTGAGTCTTTACCAAACTTTGCCGAAATTACTATTTGATGAATTTGGAGTTTTGATTCTTTTTTTAATTACGAATTGCTCTTGCAAAGTTATCAATTTTCTTATGTGATGCTTTCGATTTCTTCTAAATTTTAACGTTTTAGGCGAAGGCGCGGCTTGAGACCCAGGTTTTTTTCTCTTTTTTCTTGGTTGGCAACGCATCGCTGATGACCCTGCTACTGATGTCCATGGCCGACGGTAACCACTTACAATCAGACGTATCGTTTGTTGGCAATTCACATAAAAATAATCAAGACAATCTTACACAAGTGTCCTTTATGCTGACTCACAAGAGTCACACCTCACACTACAAGGTAACATAATACGAGTTTTCCTATCTGAGAGACACTCTCTCTTTACATAAAATCTGCATATATCGTATATCAGTGCACCGCCACGCGAGGGCGCCAACATCCACGGCCTGTACATGGAGGGCGCGCGCTGGGACACGGCCACGGGTGGCATTGTGGAGTCGCACATGATGGAGCTGTTCCCGCTCATGCCCGTCATCTTCGTCAAGGCCGTTACGCAGGACAAGCAGGACACGCGCAATGTCTATGAGTGTCCCGTCTATAAGATACGGTGATTGTGCATTGTTTTTGACGTTGATTTTAGTGGTTGCATTGTTGTTGTCGTTGATTTTTGTGGGTGCATTGTTGTTTTCGTTTATTTTAGAGGTTGCATTGTCGTCATCATAGATTTTGATTTTCATCATAGATTTTATTTATTATATTGTCATCATAACTCTAACCATATCATACATAATGGACCTACAAAGTGTAAAGAATCTTATCGTGTGTTACATCTTTGCACAAGATCGTTCGTACCTACCCTTTTATTTCTGAAGTTAAGCCCATTAAAACTAAATATATATAATAACCAGTTTTGACGTGATAACGTCTATTAAAACGATGAGCGCACGTACGAAAAAGCATGACTCATTGTCCGGTCCCGTGGAGCAGGGCGGAGCGGAGCATGACGTTGTCACGTTAAACTACCGTCCATAAACCGACTTTACAGACTACCATTTTTACAACAAATCCATGTCCCGCAAAATTTTACAAAATTATGGAATTATTGACAAATAATGTATTTTGTTCAGAATGCGTGGTCCAACGTTCGTTTGGACGTTCAACCTGAAGACGAAGGACAAGCCCACTCGCTGGACGCTGGCTGGAGTTGCGCTGCTGCTCGGCGTCTGAATCGCTGCCTTGTTTATTATAATGTAGTATTAACATAATATTATGAAATAAAATGTGAACAATGTATAACGTGTTTCATTTCAATTTTAAAATGTTTAACAAGTTCCATAAATACTTTGATTTTAAATTGAGGTTCTTTGTTAACTGATTCTGCTTTAATTAAATTATTTTTGATTATTTTTTATACTACCTTGTTAAAATATATTTTTTTTTTATTAACTTTCAACCTTTACATTTTTGATTAAATAACGAACACATCAGTGGAATCTAAAATGTGAAGCGTTATTTACATTTTTGATTCCACTGATGTGGATATAATTATTATCAATTTCGCATTGTTCGTCATTGGAAGATTGAACGGTTAAATTCAGGTTAAATTAGAGTAGAGACAAGTAGCTAACCCACGTTTGCCTAGTAATAAAATTATCAAACGTCTCGACATATAATTTACTTACTAACCTATCTCTGGATCAACTCTGTGCTCTGGATAGGTTCTCTGGATCGGGGATTTCGATTAAAGAAATAAGACGGATATTTAATGTTACTTTTAATATCAAATCTACACGGTTTCATAAACAAATAATATTATTTACAGTGCGTACAACACGTAGTGATTATGTACTTTGTGCGTACAACAATAGAAATAATAAATTCAGTGTCGCGATCCAAGCAGAGGAATTTATGAGAAAAGGACATGCGCTCAGACGAAAATGTTCTCGTCTTACATAATACTTAATCTTGCGATAAAACCTTTTTCGTTTTGTGCGTCAAAAACAAACACAAAGACTACGGTATTTACTATTTTTATACCACACACAGTTTCTTTGGAACAGTTAAACGATTTGTTAAACTTAAAATTAATTGAGTATCACATTGAAAAAATACTTATCCAATTAGATTAATGTAACAAGTAAAATTAATAATTTTTCACAGTTGAGAAATTGGACGGTATCTTTCAGTCTAAGATAAAATGGATATTGATTGTTATGCTTATAGAGATCCCAGAAATTGAGACCAAGACTTGAAACCCACGACTATGGGCATCAGGACGAGTGTTTCCCAGTGGTCAGATTGATAGTCAGACTAGTCTGGCCAACGGGATTTTTTTTTCCGTTGGCCAGATTTATTTGACAGCTGGAAAAGACATAGAAAAAAGTACAATCAAAGTAAAAACAGACTGTCTACGCGCGCTCTTATTTTATTCCATTTGACGTTAAGGCGATATTATCCCAAGAAATGGTATTTTTGAAGGTGTTTTGTTCATAAATGGTACATAATACAATTCTAAAAAAAATATATGTTATTTTACAGTCTTTGTTCTTTCGTTCCCTCATACTTGATACACGATAGCAATTATTTCATTGGATAGAAATAAATCACAAAGTGGGGTCTAATCTGGCATAAAAATGGCGTTTTATTCGCGTTTTAATCGCTTCCAGATAATAAAAAATATACCACAGTATAGGTCCTATAGATACCAATATTTCTTTCTGATCATAATTTGAAATTTTGAAAAACTTCGCTTTCAATTTCTATTTTTTCCCTTTCCACGAGCAACGAAACGCCCGACGCGTTAATTTACTCAATTTTACTCTCGCGCCAGTCGCCTTCGAGGTAGGACCTGTGCTAATCGGCATCGCAGCCGCACGTTGTCGAATTTCCGACACTAATTTTAATTTCGAATTTGGCGCGCGCGCCTTCTGAACTTATATTACGTATTAGGTACTGTCCAAAGTATCCACACTGCTGTAATTTGAAATAATAAAAATTTTTCGTTTTTATACTTTAGTTACTATTATAGTATTTGGGTATTGGTATAAGTCAAGTGCTAATTACACAATTATTATCTAATACTATCCCAAGCCGGATGGGTGTCGTAAAAGGCGACTAAATCCGGCCCGCTGGTGGTAGGGCCCCTCGAGGGATTATATTGGTAATATTGATTTTAAATTTAATACCATTATTACTATTATTATTTCTCCATGGGGTTCGCATGGATAGCTACCACCCTTGAGCATGTGTCAGTCGCCAAACGACTCGTCGTGACGGCTGGGAGCTTGAGAGACAGTTTTCTTTTTTGAAGTTATACCTTATTTAGGCGCGTTATGAAATAAATGGAAAATTGTTTTGAAAAAATGATTATTGAAGTGAAAACTTCTTGAAGTCAAAAGTCAAAAAAGTCGAAAGTCAAAAATGTCAAAAAAGTCAAAAGTCGAAATTCAAAAAAGTCAAAAAAGTCAAAAAAGTCAAAAGTCAAAAGTCAAAAGTCAAAAAAGTCAAAAAAGTCAAGTCAAAAAAGTCAAAGTCAAAAAAGTCAAAAGTCAAAAAAGTCAAAAAAGTCAAAATTCAAACAAGTCAAAAGTCAAAAGTCAAAAAAGTCAAGTCAAAAAAGTCAAAGTCAAAAAAGTCAAAAGTCAAAAAAGTCAAAAAAGTCAAAATTCAAAAAAGTCAAAAGTCAAAAGTCAAAAGTCAAAAAAGTCTAAAGTCAAAAGTCTAAAGTCAAAAAAGTCAAAAGTAAAAAAAGTCAAAAAAGTCAAAATTCAAAAAAGTCAAAAGTCAAAAGTCAAAAAAGTCGTAAAAGTCAAGTCAAAAAAGTCAAAAAAGTCAAAGTCAAAAAAGTCAAAAAAGTCAAAATTCAAAAAAGTCAAAAGTCAAAAGTCAAAAAAGTCAAAGTCAAAAAAGTCAAAAGTCAAAAAAGTCAAAAAAGTCAAAATTCAAAAAAGTCAAAAGTCAAAAGTCAAAAGTCTAAAGTCAAAAAAGTAAAAAAAGTCAAAAAAGTCAAAAGTCAAAAGTCAAAAAGGTCAAAATTCAAAAAAGTCAAAAGTCAAAAGTCAAAAAAGTCAAAAAAGTCAAAAGTCAAAAAAGTCAAATGTCAAAAAAGTCAAAAAAGCCAAAAAATTCAAAGTCAAAATTCAAAAAAGTCAAAAAAGTCAAAAGTCAAAAGTCAAAAGTCTAAAGTAAAAAAAGTCAAAAAAGTCAAAAAAGTCAAAAGTCAAAAGTCAAAAAGGTCAAAATTCAAAAAAGTCAAAAGTCAAAAGTCAAAAAAGTCAAAAAAGTGAAAAGTCAAAAAAGTCAAAAGTCAAAAAAGCCAAAAGTCAAAAAAGTCAAAAAAGCCAAAAAAGTCAAAGTCAAAATTCAAAAAAGTCAAAAAAGTCAAAAGTCAAAAGTCAAAAGTCAAAAAAGTCAAAAAAGTCAAGTCAAAAAAGTAAAAAAAGTCAAGTCAAAAAAGTCAAAAAAGTCAAAAGTCAAAAAAGTCAATAAAGTGAAAAAAGTAAGAAAAGTCAAAGTCAAAAAAGTCAAAAAAGTCAAAAGTCAACAGTCAAGTCAAAAACGTCAAAAAAAGTCAAAAAAGTCTAAAGTCTAAAGTCAAAAAAGGCGAAAAAGTCAAAAGTCAAAATTTGTGGAGTGGAGTGGAGTGGAGTGGAGTGGAGTGGAGTGGAATAGTAAAACCTACAATTATCATCTTCCCAAAATTTTACATTCGTCTCATTATCTTGAAAACAAAATTTTTGAAGGTTTCACTTCTAAGTTCTAAAATGTGTGAATGGCACACATTTTAATTTTTTTGTTTTTATTATTTTTTACGTATCTTTAGGTATTTTATTTTAAATTATTCTTATACTTTTTATCATTCTCAACATACTTGTAAAATATCTTATCCAAAGGGTTTGAAGATTTTTGTACGGAACCTGGCATACCTACAAGTCCGCCATTTTGAAAAAAAAGCTCGTTTCGATTTTGAAGTTGGTTACTTTTTGTTAGTATTTAGATGATATTAGTCAATTTTGTATGTAAGTACCTACTTATTTGTAGGTGAACCGATTTTGATGATTCTTTTTTTGATAGAAAGCTGGTGCGTATCATGTGGTTCCACATAAATTTGAGGGAGATTTGACAAGTAGTTTTCGAGTTATTTTGAAGTTGGTTATTTTTTGTTAGTATTTAGATGATATTAGTCAATTTTGTATGTAAGTACCTACTTATTTGTTATCCACTCACCTTTAGTCTCCACTGGACAGTTTCGTTTCATAAAATTTCAAGTCAGTCTGCACTCACCTCTAGTCTCCACTGGACAGTTTCGTTTCATAAAATTTCAAGTCAGTCTCCACTCAACTCTAGTCTCCACTGGACAGTTTCGTTTCATAAAATTTCAAGTCAGTCTCCACTCACCTCTAGTCTCCACTGGACAGTTTCGTTTCATAAAATTTCAAGTCAGTCTCCACTCACCTCTAGTCTCCACTGGACAGTTTCGTATCATAAAATTTCAAGTCAGTCTCCACTCACCTCTAGTCTCCACTGGACAGTTTCGTATCATAAAATTTCAAGTCAGTCTCCACTCACCTCTAGTCTCCACTGGCCAGTTTCGTATCATAAAATTTCAAGTCAGTCTCCACTCACCTCTAGTCTCCACTGGACAGTTTCGTATCATAAAATTTCAAGTCAGTCTCCACTCACCTCTAGTCTCCACTGGACAGTTTCGTATCATAAAATTTCAAGTCAGTCTCCACTCACCTCTAGTCTCCATTGGACAGTTTCGTATCATAAAATTTCAAGTCAGTCTCCACTCACCTCTAGTCTCCACTGGATAAGCTAAAATTATCATTACTCTTATTTTATTACACCTAAAATTCCAATGAATAAATCAAAATAAAGTATACTTACACCCCAACTCAGAGCAGTTACTAATAATAATAATAATAATAATAATAATAAAACCCTTCCACACTCATACCCCCGCAGTAGGTTACAAGTATTTACCTGTGTCGCGGGTGGCATGTACTACACATATAACACATCACAATAACAGCCATGACACGAGTACAAATATTTATCTGTCACATAAATATTTGCCCCGGCCGGAAATCGAACCCGAAACCCCTCGCTTCGCAGTTCGCAGGCAGGTCCACTACCAACTAGGCTATGTAGGATCTACAGCTACGCACGGGGTCATTAACCTCACAGCCGCGCGCGGCCGGCTCACGGCGTGGCGGTCGAGTTTACACTCAGGGGAGCGGGGTAAAGGGCAGTGAACAAAATGCCTACAACGGTCGAATACGCTCGCCTTAATGGGCTAGCTAGAGATTTCGTAACACTAAGTAACAAAAAAGTTTATAATTATAATATACCTACCTAGCTATATTGTTGTTGTTAACGTAGTATTAACAACGGAGACGATCTCTCCTTTTCCTATATTTTGTTTAAGGCATATAATTCGTCACATTATTACAATGATATTTCATTTTGTTCGTATATGTGAAATAAAATATTCCAAGTTTGTTAGAAAAATATTAAGTAACTTTGGTAAAAGTACACAATTATTTACTAAGCAAATAACACAATATCTTGTTTTTAATTGATGTTAGACGTATCTGATCTATCATTATTAATATCCAACTACTAAATTTTTGAATCGGGTGGTGACTTGGGCGATGCGTTGTCATTATCAGAAGGAGGCTCGGATCCCTTTACAGTAAATGTTACATAATATCTCTTGTTCTTATCCAGACGTTCTGCCGGGAGCGCTATCAACTGCTTTTCTGTTCCATGAGACACCTCCAGAGTGACGTGCGCTTTTCCCGATCCTGAAGGTGGTTTGGAATTTATTTTTGGCAGAAATCCTTTCGATTTTGTTGAAGCACCTGCTGTAGCAGGCTTTGGCATAGTATGGTGATTCCATCTGTAAGGAACTACATACAAATTTAATTTCGAGTTTGAGGTATATAACGTTTGTACGTAATGATGATTTATGACATATAAAGTTTTACAAGTACTCACTGTAAGCAGAACATGGAATTCCTGTGTAAGCATGTACAGCGTGGTAACAACGATGTGTCTTACTCGTGCACAGACAAGGGTTGTCTGGAATGGCACTCATCTTGTATAGCTCGCTTTCACCGTAATCAAAATCCATTGGTTTCTCCGGTAATTTATCTAAATGCCTTTTTCCACTTTTTTGAAGTTTTCTCAAACTTTCATACAGAAATTTTTCAAAACTGCTGAATGAATAATCAGGGTTGTTGTATGGACCCAATCCAACGTTAGCTAAACTAGACTTGTTGTACTCATCTATTGCTCTTTTGACCAAAACGGCTTCGTTAGCTTTACTTGTCCTTATTTGTAATCTTTTAAGCTCCAGTAAATGCTGAAATATCTTTCTCTCGCAGTAATATCTAAAAAAATACAATAATGAAATTAAAATCTTAGTACATACCTAAATAAAACCCCATAATATTTCTCACCTTCTCATATTTGTTTGAATACGCTGTGTCACAGACGTCATATCCACAGCATTTTTGTCTCCCGGTTTTCGGATAGGAATTTTGCTATCAGATTTTCCGGAAAATCGACCACTCGCATTTCTCTGTTGATAATAAGCATTAAGACGTGGACTCATAATAACTCGTTGTGCAGGTCTCGGACTTGGTTCAAACCCCGAGTCCATCAATCCACTGGATTCATAACCTCTTTCAGAATTTTCACTCTTCGATCTTATTGTGATTCGGCTCTTAGTTCTCCCTTTTTTGCGGAATCGTTTTCTGCGCCCATTAGCTTCGGAATAATATATTTCATTATCACTAACACTGGGAACTCTACCCAATGAATTATCTCTAGTGTAATTTGTTCCCACAAAAGTATCCTTATCTTCTTCAACGGATCCATCATCCATTCGCGATTTTTTCAGAATTCCAGAAACTTCACTTATAGGAGCAATTTCGGACAGTACTTTATAGCTTTCCGTTTCATATATGCTACTTTTACGGCTGCTTGCCTGGCTGTCTTTAGAAATCTTACGAGTCTGTCTTGGAGATGACTGCGATAAGGACAAATTAACATCAAAGTCCTCAGATCCACTCTGCATACTAACTGGTTGAAGCGGAGCTTCGTCATCAAATACTGTGACAATTCCTTTATCAATTTGCTTGTTATCTGCGCTGCTGCTGGCAGACATTAAATAATCTTTTCTTTTCTCTGCCGAACCTTTCTCATCTTTGTCAATATTGTCTTCTAACGAAGTGTTGGTCTCAGTTGTTTCAGAATGTTTTACTTGTTCACCCATCAAATGTTCTGGCGCTGTTTCAGATGTATTTATATTGATAATTTCATCTTTGTTCGCAAAGGAGACGCTGGGTAAAATATCTTTTGATTGACTATGTTCATCCACACTGGGTTGTTTTTCTAATGAAGAGTCTTTAGTCTCAGTTACCAAATCTTCTGGACCAGATAAAACTTGAAAAGATCTTTTACAAGGTTGCTCTATATTACTCTTTGGTGAAGAGCCACTTGTTTGTACATCAAGAGAAGATTTAGCAGTGCTTTCTGTTTCTATGCTTTTTTTATCTTTTCCCCTTGTACCCAAATCCATTCCAGTACCATCTGATTGCTCCAAACTGCGCAATTCCTCTGAACTACTTTTTTTGTTTGGTTCAGGTTCAGCTGCCTGTGATTCAACTTCTTCATGTGGAATATTACTATCTTCAACAACTTCTTTTGTTTTCTCGGAAGTACTAGGTAGTTGAATATCTGTATCTGTTATTGTTTTGGGACTAATAGCTTCACTTTTGTGACTTGTTTCCTCGACATTGGATTTTTCAGCATCAGATTTACTTTCCTGAGTCAAATCTTTTTGGGACACATTCATATTGGAAGCTTCGATTGAAACATTATTTGATGAATCTACAGTTACTGTTAATTCAGAACTACCATGTTGAGTTGATTCACGTTC
Organism: Thymelicus sylvestris; assembly: GCA_911387775.1. Classification (NCBI taxonomy): domain Eukaryota; kingdom Metazoa; phylum Arthropoda; class Insecta; order Lepidoptera; family Hesperiidae; genus Thymelicus; species Thymelicus sylvestris. Next base: position 9,035,715 of record OU426905.1, on the reverse strand, counting down.
CATGTGTATTTGTGCTTCAGTTACTACCATATTTGTTTTAACAGATATTGTGTCAGTCTCCGTTTCACTATGAGTTTTACTTCTCGTTGATTGAACTTGTTCAGGATCTACAGACACTGGTGGAGTGACGGCTTCTATACTTTCGTTTATTTCAGTAGTTGGGATATTTTCTGTACTTTTATATTTAACGATATTGACACTTTGCTTTTCATCATCATTTTCAATATGTATTGAAGTTTTTTTTCCTTTTTGTTTAGTATTACGTCTTTCACTAGATTCTGAACTACTACTTTCGCTTGTTGTACTAGATCTCCGTTTACTGCGCTTACGATGTCGCTTGTATTTTTTTCTTTCAGCATAACTTTGAGTATCTGATGAGCTCTCTGAACTTGAACGATATCGTCTATGATGCTTTGCACTACTTTTGCTTCGTCGTGATGGTTCACTTTTTGATCTACATTTTTTGTGTTTTCCCAACTTTTTTTGTTTACGTTTGTAGCGATCTTCTTTTTCATATTTCTCAAATTCTGAATCATATCCATCACTAAAACTTTTTTGTTTCTCAATCATTTTTTTTCTCCTATCATAGTACCTCGCAGGACGTCTCGTTTCATGTTTTTTTCTACTTTTCTGATTGTCCGAGGAAGAGCCACTACTGGAATTAATATCACTATCTTTAACAATTCGTCTTTCTTGTAAGGGACTCGAAAGTTCAACAACTTCGCGTTTTTCTATCCTAATTCTATCACGAACATCAATTTTTGTACTTGTAACCTTTCTTGTAGGCAGTGCAGTAATTTGGGCGCCATCGATAACAATTTGTGTATTAGAAAGTTTTGACGCTGGCAATCCACCGTGCATCTGTAGATATTTAGCAGTAGATCTATGACCTCGACTCGTAGCACAGTCTAGGGGTGTCAAAGGTTCATTCTTTGAAGATCGCGCCACAGGATTGACATCAGCACCTCGGTCCAATAATAAACGACATAAATCCGCATTATCAGTAGCGGCAGCAATGTGTAAGGGTGTGCGGCCCTCGTGATTGGTTGCGTTGACCTGTGAAGGCCTTCCATCTAGGAGCCATTTCACTAGTTCCCTACGGCCTGATGCTACCGCTTCGTGTAGTGGTAAATCTCCTTTTGAATTACGAAGCCATAAATTTGTCCCCCTAGCTCCTGAAAAGTACAGAAAATTTGTCAGAACTTGTAATGCATAATTGCACAGACTGCACAGTAGTATTTAACTGTTTAGTATCTACTGACCAAGGATTCTGACTGTTTCTATTTGTCCCTTCGCAGCAGCGGTATGAGCCGGACTTCTGCCTCTTCGATCTTGTCTATGAGCATCTGCTCCATGCACCAATAATGCCGAAGTAGCATCAGCATGGCCTAAGGCAGCTGCATAATGTAACGGAGTACAGCCGTGGGTGTCTGCCACATCCACTCGAGCTCCGCACAGACCCACAAGAGTTTCAAGCGCTTCTGTGTGACCCCTTGCTGCAGCACAGTGAAGCGCTGTTAATCCATCTCTGTTTCAAAATGTACGGACAAAATCTTTAGCTACAGGACAGGTTTTCAATACAAAACTGCCCTTAAGTTGGAATATATTTTATCCAAGAGCTTGAATTGTATTGTGAAGTAAATTATTCTGAAAAGCGCAATTTAATAGAAGTAATACTCGTAGTTTCTGCAAGTATTCGGTCAGTCTAAATTATTTTTACAGAATTAAGTAGGTTCATACAACTCGATAACAAAGTGTGTTGAAATGCAAATAAAGTATAGAACAAATACAAACAGAGAAGGCTCGATGATTCACAGATGTTTATTATAGTACTGAAGCTTGTGTCGAGCATAAGGCTAAATCGTACGCGGTTGTTAGCTGCATGCATGGGTGACCGCTAGTGGCAAAATTTCTTGAGCGCTTCCATGTTTTAGAGGACACGTAAAGCCGTCGGTCCCGGTCGATCCTGTTTGTTAGCGTAAGAAGAAAACTTCCGACACTTGGGTTGGTCACTACTAACCCCTACACCAATCTGCACTGGAGCATCAGCAGCAACAGCAAGCAGCGGTAGAGAAAGCTGGTGGATTATGCTCGGCCTTCTATGATAAGAGAACAGTGCTCAGTAGTGGGCCGTTAATGTGTTGAAATGAAGGCAAGAACCTGTCAGCGTCGTCAACTCTGGCGCCGGCCTGGTGCAGCGCGAGCACGGCGGCGGCGGACCCGGCGGACGCGGCCCACAGCAGCGGCGTGCGCCCGTCCGCGTCACGCACCTCCACCCGCGCGCCGCCCTCCTTCACCAGCGCACGGAGCACCTCTAGAGCTGCACTGCGACTCTGGTAATACCGAGTAAATTTATTAGATCGGTTAAAGACGCAAATAAAAACAAAAGGTGAGATTTTGATCGCATAACTTTAAAAAAAGAGAGCCTGAGAGCCTGGAGAGAGGTCTTTTTAATTGAGCACTTAAACACTGTGAAAACAGTGTTTAATAAATAAAATATAGCGTCTTATAAGACGCCATATTTTATTTATTTTGTTCAATTATAACTTTATTGTAAGGAAAACTAGGTAAAGGTAACTCTACTAAGGAAATGGTGAAAAACTTCATAAGAGATAAATCAAAACTTCCTCTATATTTGAACTGAATTAATTGAATTTTACTATCTCATAAATGATCGCCAATCGTCTAAAAACTCGGGGACATAATATTATAAAGATACAATGAACCTGATGGTCTGTAGCAGCGGGCGCGCCGCACATTTGCGCGGCGTAGTGCAGCGGGTACCCGCCGTGCTGGTCCGGGGTAGCCGCGTCCGCGCCGGCCGCCAGCACCGCTCGCAGCGCCCCCACCTCGCCACATACTGATCGATCAACAATAACATTGAAATTGCCCGCGTCAGTGTAGTCACTTATTTCCGTCTGTAGGTCATTTAGTTCCGAAGTTAAGCGAAAGCAAAGTTTCGCATTTATGACACTCACTCACTCACTCACTCATGATCATCAAATAGAAGTAGTACTTCCCATAAACCCAGAGAGCTGAAATTTGGTACAGAGTTAGGGTTTAATGGCCACATAAAGGGAAAACTATAAAAACTAGGATAATCGAAGATCTGGAGTACCTGGTGACCCTGATTAGAAAACACAAGAGCCCAACCAAACTAATAAGAAAATCTAATAAAATAAATCAATATGCCCACGTTCTACAAAAAGAAGGGAAATCCCACCAAAAACATTCTGTAAAAAACTAGCCAAGTCTCGATGGAGCTGCTTGTTTATCTCTAAAAAGTAATGAAATCTAGACGAAGTCGTGCCAAGTCTAAGGTTCCTTACTGCGATTTCTTTATTATTATAGTGAATGTTGTGTGGCTTAGTAGTAGGTGGGATAGTAGTCAAGCATTAACTTATAAAATGTAAAAAAATAATAATGCTAGGTTTATTAATGAAATCCAAATGAAAGTAACAGTAAGCACCGATACGCAGTTGGTGGTTGCAAAGAATAAAAAATAAATGTTAGTTACCGGTTTTTTTTCGTTTTATTAGAAAGTCCTCCTTTTAAATATAAATTATCTTTGATTAGGGTCTATAAAAAGCATTGGCATCAGTCAATCGTCTAATTGTAAAATGTTCAAAAAGAGGATACCCATTTCAATCACAAACTTATTTCCATTAGCCATACATACATTTGCCAACTAATAGCAGACGTGATAAAATCAAAGTTTCCGCCGAAACTGAGTCATCAGTAGCAAATAAATAGCGACCTTTGCCGGCCCAATTTCTTCGAAATGTTAGCTTTTAGATAAACGGTGCTAGCCAGCCAGTTCAAGGGCTCGGCCTTGCTCCCCGCTCAATAACTGACCAGACTGAATCGCGCGACCCCTTTGCTCTGCTACCTAACAAGCTAAGCTATAATTCTCCGTTTATAATTCAGTTGTACCTATACCGCAACGAAATACCATGTTGCGGCAAATTACAGGGGTAATAAATCTACGGTGCACAAAACATGATTTATGTGTAGGTCCATATTGTGACAATTTTGTACGAATCTTGACTTTAATTAATCATAATAAAACAAAAGCAGCTTGAGAACGACAAGGTCGATGTTAGTCGATGTTTGGTAGAAGCACAGTATATAGATCTATACAGTAGTCGCTCTTCATACAAACGGTCGAAACGCGCGCCATACCTACGCAAGTCGGAATAAGTGTAGTAAAGGGCAGTATCTGTGGCGAACGAGCGCGGGTTGAGCCACGGCCGAGGCCGAGCGGCCCACGGTACAAATAACAAATTATTTTAGTTTAGTTCCTTACGGTGGCTGTGGTGACCGTGTGCGGCGTGTGACTATTTAATAAGTATGGCAAACAGGAATACAAGATATTGTGCGGTTTTTGGGTGTTATAATACGACATTAAGTCACCCAGGAATATCATTGTTTAAATTACCTGGAGACTCCCAAAGGTAAGACTATTTTTATATACGTACCTACAAGTACGTATTATTTAGTATATATAATATTATACAATATAATATAATATGTAATACGTACTTGTAGGTAGATATACATATATACATATGTACATAAATTGTTACAAATCCGACAAGGAAAGACTAGTGCGCCAGGCACCCAAAGAAAAATAATATCTATTATGGCAAAATAATAATTGAACAAAATCAAACAAGAGACCTATTCTTTATTAACACAATATACCAGATGTGCACAATTTTAGAATACTCACAACTAGTTCTTATTTAGGTCGGTATTTTATTTGTTTAACATTCGATAATTAACTTTTTTTCCATAGTTTGTAGGTTGAATCAGTGTGTAGGTATCTAACACTACTACTTATTGTAGGTAAGTAACTTGTCGGTAAGTAGGTATTGTATAATTATTGCGTCATTGATTAATATCAACTTTATTATTGTATTGTAATTATTATTAAGAAATCAAATTATTATATTCAAGGTCTTTGGTCCTGCCGAAGGAGATCAGTGCATGTAGGATAAATAAATAAAAACAAGTAGGTACGTATTGCAATAAGTAGGTACCTAAATTGTTTATTTTTCATAAGTCCACCGAGTAAAATGCCTAGATTTATAAATAAGGGGCTAAAAAAATCAAATGGTTGATTATTATTACTTTTGCCGTATTGGGGCGGCTTAGAATACTAACCCCAATCCCACGCCGGATGGGTGTCGTAAAAGGCGACTAAATCCGGCCCGCTGGTGGTAGGGCCCCTCGACGGATTATATTGGTAACTTAGTGGTAGATTTTAATTGTTAATTTATACCATTATTAGGTACTATTATTATATCTCCATGGGGTTCGCCTGGATAGTTACCACCCTTGAGTATGATGAGTCAGCCGCCAAATGACTCGTCGTGTTCCGGCTGGGGGCTTGAGAGCCAGTTCTTTCTTTCTTCTTCTTCTCTCTTTTTTGGCCGGCAACGCATCAGTGATGCCTTTGGTGTTGCTGGTGTCCATGGGCGACGATATCCACTTACCATCAGGTGGATTGTCAGCTCGTTTGCCGGCTATTTACATAAAAAAAAATAACTAATAAATGCAACGTTTGCAGAAATTGTAATTTGTAATAATTGTAATTTGAATATTTGCGTCTAATTTGTCATTAAAACGTTATTGCTACTTGCTACTGTAACTTTGGTTTCAATGTTATGAATTAATTTAGCAATAGGTATAAAGTTTATAGAATCGGACAGTTGTACCTTTTTTATTTACCTTAACCTGTCAGAAGAACTTACCATGCCCTAAGAGTCTCTGTCTCTAATACAATACTGAAGGCTTACGAACCTTCACAGTACTATTAAAAACACAACATATATTTTTATGGAACACTTCCTTTTTATTCATAACTAGCTGACCCGGCGAACTTCGTATCGCGCCAAACTATTTTTTTTTCTAAAATAAAAGTAGCCTAAGTTACTCCTTGTTACCTCAGCTATCTGCCAGTGAAAGTCCCGTCAAAATCGGTCCAACCATTGCAGAGATTAGCCGGAACAAACAGACAGACAGACAAAAATTGTGAAAAATGTTGTTTTGGTATATGTACCATGTATACATCCAAATTTACTTGGTAAAAAGCGGTTATTTTAATATTACAAACAGACACTCCAATTTTATTTATTTGTATAGATATAGATGTATAGATATAGATGACTTGCATTTATTAAAATAGAAAATATAACATTTTTAAATACAAAACTACAAAGAAACTCAAGTCGTTTGATAAAATTAAAATACTGTCGGCGGACAGCCCTAGCGAGCGGCTACGCTCCGCGCGGCTGTAGGCAAGTTTTTCAAGAATAGGACCGAGTTAAAGTACTGTATGTACTGTGGTAGAAGCTAGAACGGCCTCGAATTACATTGTTCATAATATTGGTGGAAGCTAACCCTGGCTTCGACTTGTTTAAGACCTCTGATATTAAGGTGGTTCAGATATTTATTGTTACACTTCACCTATTTTATGGAAATAGTTTTTTTATGTTATCGTAGCTTATGATATCAGCGACACCAAAGGCATCAATGATGCGTTGTCTGCTAAGAAAGTGAGAAGAAAAAAAACAAAGAACTGGCTCTCAAGCTGGAACACGAGTCGTTTGACGGCTGACTCGAGCAAGAGTGTGGACAGCTACCACACTCACCACCAGGCAGAACCCACGAAGAAATAATAATAGTAACTAATAATGGTATTCATAAACTACTAAAATCAATATCCATACTCCATACTAATATTAAAAATGTGAAAGTGTGTTTGTTTGTCCGTCTTTCACGTCGCAACGAAGCTGTAATATGGTATGGGTTTTTTGTGTGGAGATAGTGAGGAGAGTGGAGAGTAACGTAGGCTACTTTTTAACACGGTAAAACATCTCCATGGGAAGATCGATATTTTTTTAGTTGCTAGATATTTAGTTCCGGGTGTTTTTAATAGATGGCGTTAGTAAAATTCATTTGCAAGTTCTGAATCACGCTATCAAATGATACATGTTTACTAAAAGTATCATAGGCATCTGAATCTAACTAAGTAAAAGTAAGTAGGGTTTGTAAAAAATCGATCTCTACCGCGGGCGAAGTTGCGGGCAAAAGCTAGTTACCAATATAATCCCTCCAAGGGTCTAATCAACCGATACAGCGAAAAAGATATTATTTTATTGCTAAATTTTAAACTCTGTACTGAACGGATGTAGCGTTACATCAAAAGGTTTGCAATAATAAACCATAGAAAGAAAACAGTTACACTTCAGCGATTTTAAGGCTCAACCTTAGCACAGTTTTTGTAAAAAAATAGCAACATTCTGTAGACAGAGGCTGCTAAATGCTAATGAATGAAATGAAGACCAACAAGTCCGTAGACACAAGGCATCGGTGGTAACATTTGCAAGATAGTTTGATTGGCACGAAGGGTACGATGCGGGAACTAATCGGTAGCGTGCAGAGGGCGCTTCAATCGCGCCATGTAGCACAGTGATACCGCGATGTCCGCGATAACCGAGCACCGCCCGCGGAGTGACACCACAGATAACAACTCACTCGCGGGTATAACTTTAATGATCCCCGATATCATTAATTGAAACGGATTCATTGATAACACCCAAATAAATATAAACCTATTAATTACAACTAACTACTTTGTTTCAGACGTTATGGTAATAAGTAGTATAATGTAAAAACTTTTTCTATGTAAATAGTCGACAAACGAGGATACGAACCACCTGATGGCTACCTTCATCGCTCATCACACCGTCATCGCTAAAAACGTTATTAATAGCAACATTACAATGTATCAACACCAAAACTAAAACATGACAATCCCCTAACCCTTTGGTCCTTCGAGCCGGAAGTAAAAAGTTTAAAGTTTTGAATCAATGGTAATTATAGTTTAAATCGAAAATACGTTACAGTTCAGCTAAAATGCTAACTTATTCTGAACGGACCTAACTCTATCATCATTCGATAGGAATGCTTAGCAGCAGAAATTCGTGTGATTTATTAGGGTTCCGTAGCCGAATGGCAAAAAAGGAACCCTTATGGATTCGTCATGTCTGTCCGTTTGTCTGTCTGTCTGTCTGTCTGTCCGTCCGTATGTCACAGCCACTTTTTTCCGAAACTATAAGAGCTATAACATTGAAACTTGGTAAATAGATGTATTCTGTGAACCGCATTAAGATTTTCACACAAAAATATAAAAAATACAATAAATTTTGGGGGTTCCCCATACATAGAACTGAAACTCATAATGTTTTTTTCATCAAACCCATACGTGTGGGGTATCTATGGATCTTCAAAAATGATATTGAGGTTTCTAATATCATTTTTTTCTAAACTGAATAGTTTGCGCGAGAGACACTTCCAAAGTGGTAAAATGTGTGTGTCCCCCCCCCCCGTAACTTCTAAAATAAGGGAATGATAAAACTGAAAAAAATATATGATGTACATTACTAAGCAAACTTCCAACGAAAATTGGTTTGAATGAGATTTAGTAAGTAGTTTTTTTTAATACGTCATAAATCGTAAACCGCAAAAAACATTGATCAAAGTTACAACGAACTACAAGAACTTTTATATTATGTTACTTGCTGCTACGGAACCCTTCATGGGCGAGTCCGACTCGCACTTGGCCGCTTTTTTATTTTTAATCAATCAATTAATCCAAGTTTATATGCAATCACGTCATCATCATCATTACAATCCGTAACTGTCCCTGACCTCGAATCTACTTTCGCAATGTGAGGATATAAACCGTAATCCATTGCGGATTGTCAGATGAACACACCTTTAAAAACATAGATTTCTTAGCTGTGCAGACTTCGTGTGTGTTTCCATGTGTGCAGGTTTCCTCACAATATTCCTGCACTGAAGCATGTGATATGAGAAGTTTGTAATACGTACCAAACTTTTGCAAATTACAAGACCAACCATCAAACGGGTAGATTATCACTGTAAAGCAATCACTTCTATTTCCATGAATACTTGTAACGGCACTTTCATAATATCTGCGATGGTATCACATCATATCAATAAAGAAGATTAAAATGGAAGTGGTCGCATCGACGATCGATCGTCTTCTGTGTCTCTCAGAGCAGTCAAACCGCGTTATGGCTACTTTCTTTCACCACGAAACTTCAAACTATTATTTTATTGAGTGTTAAGGTATGATGATGGATGGCACGGTTACGACCGCAATGGGATTTTGACGCTGCTATCTGTGTCACGCGAACCACGTTACATAATAAAACAAAAAAGACGATACGTGAGTTTGTAAAATCACCATTTTCAGAAGATTCTCAGCTTATCTTAGCTACATTTTATGAACTACTTACCTGATATTAAATGGTCACTGATTCCCACGTAGTTAGTCGACAGCAATAGGTGGAAAGACGACTCTTTCTTTCTTCTTTCTTCCCTTCCCTTCTCATTTACCGGCAGTGAATCGGTGGTACCTAATATCTTACTGTCCATGGAGCACTATACCAGGTGGTCCCCAAAAAAATCTACTCACCCGTAGCCCAGTGCACGACTGTGTGATGCTCATCATCCTGGGCATTGACGTCAGCGCCGGCGGCCAGCAGGGTCTGCACGAGCGGCACGTTCCCGTGCACGACGGCCAGGTGCAGCGGCGTGAGGCCGTCGGCGTCGCGCGCGTCCGCCAGCGCTGGCGCCGCCATCAGCACGCGGTCCGCGCACGCCGCGCGCGCCGCCTGTGATGCGCCCGCGCCGCTCGACGCGCAGTAGTGCAACGCGCTACGCAGCCCCCGATCACGCACGCGCACGGACGATGGCTGTGACAATGGGACAAGACGTTAATATAAATACCGAATAGCACATAGAAATACTCTAATAAATAGTGGGACTTTCTGCTTTTCTTTATTTGCTTACCTTGCGTTATAAAGAGCGTCCGATCGGCAAGTTATAAGTAGTAATGATTCTCTATTCTATAGGCTTGATTATTTTGAAATAGTTAGTCTGATTCCTAAAGTTATAGCGTTATTTATTTTTAAATCTCTAGAAACGCAACCGGTATGCTATTCAGACGTAAGCGGTGTGAAAAGTTTGCAATCGTGGGCCAATTCAAACTATTGATTGAGTTCTATAGTATTTTACCCGCTGACAATCTCACTATACGCTCCGATGTATTTCCGTGAAAGCTTTCAGTGCGATAAGTTGTGTCGTCTCACGCTAACTTTGCCTGACGCTATAAGTTACAAGTATCTAACTACTTTTTTAAGTTTCTAGACGATTAAAGTGCTGTAAGTTCGAATCTATTGTTATTCATAGTTCAATAGACGATAAGCAGACTGTTTCATTTTGGGTATTGATTTCTTTACGAGGAAACCCATAGTAAAAATATTTGCAAAAACATTTAAGCGCAGTTTGGCGAGTTGTTTACAAGGCGATGGCTGGGCTCTCAGCATAACATTGCATCGCGTGCTCGACCAAAGTACTGAAAACAACGCTTTTCATTTCATACTTCTATACTATTATCGTTATGACATGTTTGTGGCTTTAAAATGAAATATAGTCTTAATGAAAAGTGATTTAGAAGCGAGTTTCTTAACTGATTTTGAATAGGAAAATATTTAAATTGAGAAAAGGGTTTGGAGGTTAATTTATTGATGGCCAAATTCTTGTAACAAAACTAGTGAGTGTCAGACCATAAAGTATATGAAAGCAAATGTGGTGCAAAGGTTGAAATTCCTCAAGTGTAACAAACAACTCACGTCCTTGTTGAGTGAATCAACCACCCCCTTGTAATCGGCCTGTTGACAAGCATACATAAGGGGCGTACAACCCTGGGGTAGCGGTACATTCACATCGCCCTTCTTCGGTCCGTCTGCTTTTTCCCGCTTGATTTTGGTGCTCTTATCGAGGAGGTCACCCTTGCGCCTGTCCTTCGGTTTCTTGAGGATGCTCGGGATGGGTTCGCCCCGGCTGCTGGCCGCGCGCTTTTCCATAACAAATGTGGGGTTAGAGCGGCGTGCGTGCCATGTGTGAGGCGGGCCTGCGCTGACGAGCGGGCACGGAGGGCGCGAGGCTCCGACTGGGGCGACTGGCCGACTGGCGCCCACTGCCCGCTGCCCGCTCGGACAGCGGTGGTGGTGCTGGGCGGCCGCACGCATCGCCCTACCCGCCCTAGCGGCCCGGCGCCCTACCACGCCTAATCTTGCTTATAGCTCTAAACCAGGTCAACGTCTCATGGATCGAGAATCGGCCGGTGTTACGACGTAATTGACACTATTGGCAATGTATACGTACCTACCCACAATGTGTATGAAAAGGTGACCTAATTCCTAATACAATCAAGTAATTAATACCTACGGGGTCTTCGATACGATTTTATTATTATGGGATTTGGAACAATTATGAATTTTACACTAACGTAAAGTTCTGTAATTATAGATATACAAATACACGTTTCGTTTTTGATATCTCTTCAAGGTGGGAACCAGAAAGAACCTACAGGAATATTGCGCTTAAATTAAAAGAACACAAAATAAGACTGTAGACGATGTTTTATTGTTTTTAACCGACTTCAAAAAAGGAGGAGGTTCTATGTTCCACTGTACATTTTTTTCTATATGTACATATATTGTTTACCAATTTCTCCGCCAACTATGGACCGATTTCAAAAAAAAAAAGAATAATCTTCCCCTCAGAACACAGGAATGGAAGAGCTATGAATGAGAATTTTCTTCTTTCTTTCTTCGCCGGTAACGCATCGGTGATGCCTTTGGTGTTGCTGATGTCTATGCGTGACGATAGCCACTTACCATCATGTGGATCGTAAGGTCGTTAGCCAGTTATTTCCAAAAAAAAAATTGTACCAAAGACCTTCGACAGAAGGAAAAGTTCGCCTTTTCCTCATCCATTTAGCAGGCTGCACTTCGAGCGTGTGCTGGACTCGAGGACGGTTTAGTCATGAACGTCATACTTTAATCATTGTCCGACTCTATAGGTATGAGACTATAGGTAGTAGAGGCTACCCAAAAGGCGTATGAAAGAAAATAGTTCTAAGTATCCTGGCTGAAATGGCAGCTGACAGTTTATCGTACATATATTTTTAAACACGATCTACAATTAGGTAATTGAGCCTAAAAAGTAGCAAAAATTGTGAGATTAATTGAAAGTACATATTTGGTCGTTCAAGGTACCTACATTCAATCAATAATTCAGTAATATGTCATTAATAAAATTTTCCAGTCATTTTCCAATTTCAAGTCTTTTACAGTGGTAATTCCTGGTCTATTATAAAATATCCTCTTTTGTTTCCATATTAGATATTATCGAAACGTAGCAAGAAAAGTAGTCTACCATAAATGACTTTTACTATTCGCCCCTAGAAGTGCCCACTCAAAACCACTAAACAAGCACTCCTCCTGAGTGTCCTCCTTCAGGACTACTCAGAAGGAGAAAGTCATCAAACTTAAAACAGATCTACGGTCCCGTTTATTCGTAGCATTACCGTAGCTTGGTACGTACTACGTAGCGTAACATCGTGGACACACTAAAATACATACTACTGAAAACCTTGAAGTGCTGAAGAACTTGCTAAACACATAGTTGACCTTACATTATTGTATCTGCGTCAAGGTTAACCAACTTTGATGGTGAGTCGAGCCTTACTGTAGCATTACTTATTACAGCTATTAGGTAGCCCTAGCTATTATATTGTAAGAAGGCTACTGCTTCAAGCTTTATCGTGTTATGCGCCGAGTGATGCGTGACGTCATCCTGGCACGCCACCACCCCGATGGTAATCACACCTCCATGACTTACGACTACACTTAGAAAAGTATTCGCGCGTGTTCGCTCAAAGGAAACTTTCCTAACAACGTGTAGATAATTCGCAATTTGTATAAATTTACGCACAGAAGTTAACACTACACTTGAAATGGATTAAGTCGGTTTTTAATGTAAATAGTCCATCATGATTAGCGTTCACAGTCACCCATGGAAACTGGTAACGTTAAAGGCATCACAGATGTATATTACCTTCCAAATAGTTTAAGGACCCGCATTGATTACTCATGAACTACAAGCTACCCTAGCCGTGATAGTTTTCCTTTCAAATTCATCATTTATACACTAAGTTACCAACTGCCGTGATTTTTTTCACATGTCCAACTCCCAACTTTTAGCTGGCAGAATGGGGAGGACACTTGACTATACCCAAAATTAGCACTTTAAGCTTAATTTATCTCAAACTCGCCCTCCCTGAATCGAAAAATGATCTTTGCAGACCCATAGTATTTTTGAAAGACTTTTTCAACGATACGGGGATACCATACTATATACTGTATACTATGTACATTCTGGATGGTTTACCACCATGCATGAGCATCGTCAGGATTAAACTGGGTGGATATCATTATCTTACACGAAAAGTCACAAATTTTATATACATGTATACTATTTGTATTACTTATTCTAGCATTTGCATGCGTGTTTGCTACGCTTAGATGACACGTGCAAATGTAATTAGTTTACATACGATCCAAAAGTTACGTTTACTCTCGGTACATACCTAGGTAAGTAATATTTTCATAAGAGTGAAGAAACCTTATGTAATTTGATGTAACAGCCCAAGTAGCACAAAACTGCATTATAAACCTTCACACAAGGCCCACATCGTCAATCTTAGCATTTGTAATGACATATAAGAGTTCCTTCGGTCTGTAACAGCTGTATAGAAGGAAGCGAGGCTCAATATAATGCTTTATTCTGTATTGTGGTTCTATTAGGCACCACACACAAGCCACAGACGTCACTATTATTCAGCGTTTAGTACTGTTGTGCCCTGTCTGCTGCAATAGCGCTGAATAAAAGGCCACGAGGGTACTTTAAAACTATTGCATTTTAAGAGAGACCTTGTGAACTACTATAACGCACTGCTCGTGACAATGCCGGTTGACATAAAGGCTTTGACAGGTGGATGTCGATGACGTTTTGACAGAACGCAGAGTGACGAATGACGTTTGTAATTTTCTGTCTTCCTATTGGTCGCTCGAGCGTCGGTGTTGCCCGCGCGTGGGTGTTGCTGCCAACGAAAATGTTATGTGTGTGACGTGGCTGATTTGTTTTTCACAAGTGCTTAACTATTTTACTCAATGCTGAATAACAGGCCACAATTGAACATTACATACAGCCCTTAGCATTAGGTTAAGATTACAACTGTTCACTAACATATCCGCCATATTTAATATACTGCGTATTATTTTAAAATTATAACCTTTTTAGTTTGGTTTATTTTAAGATATATCGACGCCAATTTAACTTGATTACCACTGACTAATACCTAAAAACAACATTCCATGCGTATAAATGTACAAAATAATATTTCTGTTTTCTTTACAGTCTATATTATGTTCATATTTTTCTTGTATTCACCGTTATTATGAGGGCGCGTGAAAATTTTGAACGATATATATATGGTATTTCACGATAAAGTTACCTTCCCAATAAGATTTCGAATATAATAGTAAGAAATCGAAGTTTTAACTATATTAAATTACATTTTCCTTGTCACAAAATGGCACCTGGGATCTTGCACACAACAAGTTTTAAGGTATTGACAGTGACATTTCATATCACAATTTCGTTCGACGTTTACTTTCAACTCTATTTAAAACATTAGAAATGTTCACTTTGTTTTTATAGGGTAACATGTGGTTTGTTAATCAGGCAGTGTTCAGCTCTTGTAACGTCTGTTACCCACCTAAAATGCTAATATAATGCTGATAAAATCCAATTATTTAGTAATGGGATATCTTATACAGCTATGTGCTGTCAAATTTGTGCCCAAATTAGAGTTATATCAGCTGTATAAGCGCTTATAACGCTACTATACTGCAACTTATCAGCTATCGTTTCCATTGTGCTTGGTTGTTATACTGTTATACAGCGCATTTGTGCTACTTGGGAGTAGATTGCTTCAGTAACGTTCATTATACTTAAAGGTAAAAACCCAACAGCCTATTTGAAAAACAAAACAATCTTTTTTTCATTTCCTTTAGATCTGAAGTAGAGGTGACCTACTACCCTCGATTTACGATTGGTTACGAAAAAAGCATCCGGGGCGATTTGAATATTTCAGCTATGAGTTTACAGAGATTTAGTCTGGGTACTTACATGAAAACATTTTAAAAACAAAAAACCCAACTGGTTGGATGGTTTAGTTGTTTACTATTACTTTTAACAACATTCTAAACAATTGGACTTATTTTTTCTTTTTAGTTTTTTTACGCAGTGGGGTTTTTTTATTTTTTATTTTTTTATTTTACAGTTTTTAATTAGGATTCATTGAATTCTTTATTAGACGAAAAAATTCGCAATATTGCCATAAATTTGCGAGAATGGTGGTTTAAACAATGGTGGTTTGAAATCGTTATATTAATATACTTATATCCTAAACTGTTAGTTAAAATGAAAAATGATGAAAGGAACCTAAAAATCATTTTTAAACGATACCCCAATAGGTTTTGAGAAAAAAAAATGAGAGGTGTCAAGGGACACCCGGATGGAACGAAGTTCCTTTCGATTAATTTAAAATAAAATTTTATTACAATTCCTTCACTAATAAATAGAAAGACGAAACGAAAATATCTGGCTTGCTTTCTATAAGAGAGAGAGAGAGAGACAGTCGTTACAACTTTTTTCCTCTTAATTTTTTCCGTCTAGTCCCCTTTCGCAACGCGCGATAAGGAACTTTTAATTCGTTCCAATCAAAAAAAAGCTATCTATTATGATAAACCTTTTTGACATCCTTATTTTTGAGCTCTTTTGATACCAATACTGCGTTATTCGATGTAAGTATTTTTATTTTTTGGTACTTCAAACCATGGCTTCTCACAGCCACCATACTTATTTGTTTTTTTTTATTTCACTTATCTAAGAACACTTGGGTTATCAATATATCAATATCAAACGTGTCAAATGAATATAAATAAATGTATCAAGTACGCTTTCAGTGATACAAAAAATGCATTGATTTACCCTCATTTACTAATCTAATATTCTCGTGTCACGGTGTTAGAAGTTGAACTCCTCCGAAATGGCTCGACCGATTTTCGTGAATCTTAGCGTGCATATTGGCTAGGGTGGAGAATCGGACATCTATTTTCATCCCCCTAAATGCTAAGGTTGGTCCACCCCAAAATTTTTTTCAGAACGAAGTCTGTCCGGGCAGCTAGTGTAGGTATATATTTTACAAGTCATGCGTCGGAGCTGATATACACAATTTTTTCTTACTAATTCCAACAATTACAATTCTGAGACTGAAAGCTTTTAAATTAAACGAATAATCGTTTAGTAACGAAGCAATTTGTTATAATCTTCGATAAGATTTTAACACACGTTTCTTATAGGAAACATAGGTGAGGCATGTGAGGTAATTATATTAACTATAAATTAAACGAAATTATAAGCAAACTAGGCCGTGCGCCGACCCAGTTCTTGCCTCACGATATTTGCGTTTTCCGACGTGTGCAGCCAAGATTTTGACGTCGAAATTGAATGCGTAACGGAGCAGGAGACAAAGGAAAATTGCAAAAACATCTTTAATTTTAAATATTATTCAAGAAATGCTTCGTACATATTTTTAACTCAATAATCAAAATTCTATAAGAGTGAATTTAACCACATAACCGAGTAACTAATCCGTCGAAACTTTTTTATTACTTGGTTTTAATGTCAAAACTTCATTTGCATTTTATAACTACAGAATTTAACACGTGGGCTGACTAAAATTAAAATGCAAAATATACTTACCAACGAACAATATTCGCGTTAGGGCTGACGAGTAATAAATAAATGTGTAACTAGATATACTTAGGTAAATAGAAGCAAACTCATCCAATTAAAAACTTGGAAATTTTGTAGATTAAATTACATCTGAGTAAACACGAGACGCGCTCATAGCCCGGCGGCTTGCGTCGATCCTATGTGATCGACAAAGTTAAGCAACTGCGGGCGCGGTCGGTAGTTGGATGGGTGACCGCTAGTGGCAAAAATTTCTTGAGCGTTTCCGTGCTTCGGAGGGCACGTAAAGCCGTCGGTCCCGGTTGTTATCATAAGATAACAGTCGTAAAGCCATGTCGGAGGCCCTCGGGCGGTTTGAAAACTTCCGACACTCGGGTTGGCCACTAACCCCTCCACCAATCCGCACTGGAGCAGCGTGGTGGAGTATGCTCTAGGCCTCCTCAAGAGGAGAGACTCGTGCCCAGTAGTGGGCCATTAATGGGTTGAAGCCAAACACGAGAGTCGACCGAATATTGTTACAGAATTCAATAAATACAACCCGACATTAAATTATGTTAAAGTAATATAATATTACTTACAATATTTTATGGCCAAAATTAAGATAACCTTGGAACGGCCAGCCATAATCTAGATGACCCAACTTGGACCCATAAAATGTCAAGATCCTGATTGATAGCAGCGGTGCGGTCCGTGCTGTGGCGCAACATCGATAAGAAACGAAAATGTTTAACTTTGATTTTTCTTTGAGGTAAAATTAACGTATCAAAACTAACAAATATCTATTTTTTTTTAATTTTAGTAACTAATAAACAGGGTAACGCAACAACTCAGCGTCACTAACGGTTACTTAAATCGCTCTTTAGTACAGAATTTGTATGGTGATTCTATACCAAGGAGCGATTTAAGTAACCGTTTACTTTGAGTTGGGGCGTTAGTCAGTTTACGAGTGGTCTGAAACCTCTAAGTATATACCAACCTACTTTATTTCTATATATTATTCAATCAATGCAAGAAGAACTTTAAAAATTTTGCGAAAGGAATGAAGAACGTTCTTCTTAATTCCTTTAAGCTACCTTCTTGACCTTGACTATAAAATGAATAAAATCTTCTCTGCTCGTAATAATACATCCATCCATCACTCCTTGGAGGTCAACGGCTAGAAATAGGCCTCACATAATTATACTCAACTGAAAATTGAATATCTGCACAATTTTCACAATTTTCCTTCTGCTTAGTGATAGTCAGCGGTGGTCGATGTGGGTCAACGATCAATCGCGATAGTGAAAAGCTCGCCGTTAGCCATTATATGGAAATTAAACGATCGGTCTCAGGCCACCGGCCAACCGCTACCAACCACCAATCCACATCTTAATTGTTGTATATTGCAGCCCCATTTTGTCTCTAACCTAAATTTGTTTTCGTCCTCATAATAGGTAGGTAGGTACTTACTGCACTGTGGAAAAATACATTATTTTATCTACTTTCGCTCTCTTATAGTTTCATAGTGATCTTATTAACCTTATATAGAATACAACTGTTAAAGTTAAAAAAACTGGCCAAGTGGCCACGCGCAAGTAGTTGTCTGTACCTAGTTGTAAGTTGAATGATTAACTGGTTAACTTGCAAACCTTAGGTAGTAGTCTACTCGATAAGTTCAAAATGGTTGAAATTAGAGATACTGCTCTTAAAAATACGTGCGATAGCTCATTCTGTTCGGAATGATGTCTAGAAAAATGTTTCGGAAGCGTTTACCAGCACGTAAAAAATTGCAAAAGTTATTGACAAAATAAAGTTGAAAAAAAAAAGTATTTTGTTTTTGGTAATCACTCCGAAACTATTAATATTTAAGAAATTTTAAAACAAGATTCTTAAAGTAGAGGAAATTTCCAAACAATGACTCGCGACTCTCGGAACTCTATCTCCATTATTTATAACTTTAATTTAACGCTGAAAATGGGTCTCCACGCTGCATTTTTAGGTTGCGCGTGCGGCGTCAAAACAGAGTTCGTCACACTCAATAATTTTTTAAGGTATTAATTATTAATTTAAAAAAATAAAAAAAATATGGTGTATTCCAAACACTTCAAAGAATTTGCTCCCGTAGGAAATTTTGCTTAAAGTTAATTTTTCAACAAGTTAGACGATTGTTAATTAACTAAATTTTCTCGAACTTCCATTTTCATTGTACATTAAAAAAAATGTTTAAGTAATTGTCCTATAAATTTTTCGCTTCGTGGAGCCCTTCTTATATACATGCTTAACGAGATCACGTCATAAAAGTTTAAAAAGTTTTAATACTTTGTGTATAATAATTTTATAAGTTGAACAAACAATTTTTTCGTTTTTTTATCGAATCGAAATTAAAAAATTGAAAAATGTTTTTATCTGTACTTTGTTATACATCGTTGTTTTTTTTATTTTTAGGTGTTTCAGAAAAAATATATAAAAAAGTTGAGAATTTGTTTATAAAAAATTGTTAAGTTAAAAAACAATGAAATTGTTGATAAAAAAAATATTTTTTTACATTTCTATTAAAGATGGTTAATTATAATTTTTAAGAAAAAAAAATATTAACTAATTATTCAAACAATAGAAATATTAAAAAACAATTATAAACAATTAAATATCATTATTAAGAAAAAAATTTTTTTTTCAAAAATCATAATGTTTTGTAAAGAATAAGATATTAAGAAATTTTTTCTTGAAAGCATTGAAATAGTCTATTTGTTTATAAAAAAAAAATTATAAAAAAATGAGGGAATTTTTTTTTTCAAGTCATTAAATGTCTTTTATGAATGCCAAAACGATTATGTAATAATAAATTGAGAAAAAAATATTTTCAATAATATTATTTGGATTTTTCATTTTTTGTTCAAGTTATAAAATTATTATACACAAAGTATTAAAACTTTTTAAACTTTTATGACGTGATCTCGTTAAGCATGTATATAAGAAGGGCTCCACGAAGCGAAAAATTTATAGGACAATTACTTAAACATTT
Source organism: Thymelicus sylvestris (assembly GCA_911387775.1). Taxonomy (NCBI): domain Eukaryota; kingdom Metazoa; phylum Arthropoda; class Insecta; order Lepidoptera; family Hesperiidae; genus Thymelicus; species Thymelicus sylvestris. The sequence continues at coordinate 9,015,947 of OU426905.1, read as the reverse complement.
TTTTTAATGTACAATGAAAATGGAAGTTCGAGAAAATTTAGTTAATTAACAATCGTCTAACTTGTTGAAAAATTAACTTTAAGCAAAATTTCCTACGGGAGCAAATTCTTTGAAGTGTTTCGAATACACCATATTTTTTTTATTTTTTTAAATTAATAATTAATACCTTAAAAAATTATTGAGTGTGATGAACTCGGTTTTGACGCCGCACGCGCAACCTAAAAATGCAGCGTGGAGACCCATTTTCAGCGTTAAATTAAAGCTATAAATAATGGAGATAGAGTTCCGAGAGTCGCGAGTCATTGTTTGGAAATTTCCTCTACTTTAAGAATCTTGTTTTAAAATTTCTTAAATATTAATAGTTTCGGAGTGATTACCAAAAACAAAATACTTTTTTTTTCAACTTTATTTTGTCAATAACTTTTGCAATTTTTTACGTGCTGGTAAACGCTTCCGAAACATTTTTCTAGACATCATTCCGAACAGAATGAGCTATCGCACGTATTTTTAAGAGCAGTATCTCTAATTTCAACCATTTTGAACTTATCGAGTAGACTATAGTGGTGATACTTTCATCATCATAAAAACGGTTTCCGTGATTTTTTTCACATTTCCAACTTCAACCGTTTAGCTGGCAGAAAAGCTTTAGTTACCCCTGAATCTAAAAATGGTTTTCGCAGACCCATGCTACTTCTGAAGATCATTTCAACGATCACCACACTTCACCTCACTTTACGTGTAGGAGTGGTAGGGTATGTTTCCTAAAAGGCATACCTATGACCAGTGCCGGCGTTAGAGCCACTGACGATCTAGGCAAGAATATTGTGGCGTGTGTAGGAAAAAAATCGAGCTTTTTTTGTTCGAAAAATTTGGCGCCCTAGGCCGTTGGATTTTGTGCATTTTTATGTCTTCTTTTTCGTTTAAAGCATTATTCTTATTAAAAAGCCGAAAAGGTTGTAAAATAATATAAATGCTTAATTAATTAGGAATTAATAAGTCGACTGCCTCACGAGCTCACGACTCAGACACGACGAAAGATGACGTTGCGTGACTACACTCAATAAAACCTTATTTAGTTAATTTATTTATAAAATTAACAAGTCTTACCAAATTTCCCGTCGATCACCTTGATTATATACATAAAACATTTGTAATTTACATTTCTATTGATTATTATTTTTGGGACAATATCTGTCACTGACTACTGGTAACTGTATAGAAAACTGCTAAATATTTATATCAAAGTAAACAAAACAAAAGAAACGCCTATAGACCTTCTATCTATAGGAAACGCAGAGACACTTCATTGAAATGACACGTGGAATTGCCAGCAGAGCATCAGAGCATCACATTTCCATGGTAACAGACAGGACGCGTAGTCATAGAGACAGGGCAGTGATACAAAGGAAAGGTTATCGGTCACATTTTGGAGGGTACAAGTCAATTATGGAACCAATCGAAGGGTGTTAGTTGGAAGGGTGTTAGTTTGTTTATATCGGTTTAATAGTTGATTTCATAATTGATGAAGCAGGCCACTCTGTATATCAGGTACTATTAGCGCTCTGTCCGCGTTTTCCTGGATAATAAGTATCTATAACTTAATCTAGATGACGGTCTTGTTGTGTGCTAAATTTTATAATAATCTGTTGATTAATTTTTGCGTGAAAGGTTAAGAAACATCAATACAAACTTTCGCATTTATTTCATAGGAATGACATACAATACATTGAAATGATTTTACACTTATTATCATCGCGACACTGAACAATTAACATACATAAATTAATATCGATATTATAATAATTTATTATCAAATAGAAATCCTAAGTACCCGTTGCATTTAAATATTCTTACTGGCATTGTAATTAACTCTTATAAATAAATATTAATATGGAACTTTGCATGTTTCACGTGCATTAGCATACCTATTTGTATACGGTATTATTGGTTCAAGGCAGGACCGCAGGATACTAGGCATTTATGAGATTTTCGTAGTAAGAAAACTTAACTAAATCTGACGCTTCCATGCTTATTCAGTGCAGATCGATGATTGGATTATTCTCTTCTCGTTCTTCGAGAATTCTCTATATTTACCAAAGGTAAAAAAGGTGAGAAGCTACGAGTTCTGTCCACTAGATTCATGATTTTCATTCAACCTTCTATGCTTGGGAAAGCAAGTTAACGTTGCTCTTTTTATACTAGCGATCATTCGTCCAATACCGACTACCCCCTTAAACTTTTCATGGATTATCTTCTTATTATTATTATCATTATTATTATTGATTATTATCTTTACAAAAAAAAACTCATTAACATTTTCACAGACAGTATTCGGTACTATAATTACCTACATTTACATGTATGAATATTGTTTTTGAACGATGGACTGAATAAATTCAATTATACGTATTGACAATGCAAAACCTTTGTCCATAATGAAACTATTGCAGTGTTCGCTATTATGTGGCATTAAAACAATAAAAGTAGGTAAGTACTATGACAAGGAATTAAAAAAACAGGCATTAAGGTACACAGTTATACTGGTATCGATCAGTTACAGTTTAATTATAGCCAAAGCACAGAAGAAATAATAGTACTTATAAGTCAAAGTCCAAACCAATAGTGTATTTCGGCCTTGCGCTAACAAATTTTAATCTAATTCAGGCAGTCAAAATGTCTAAACTGAACTTGATGAAATCGGAGTATCTATGTACTTATCCTAAAGTGTGTGAAATGTCACAGATCTGCGAAGCTTGAAAATGGAATTGTCCAACCTCGAGCTCTAAATTCCTCGATGAAAGAAACTCTGATAAAAGACTCGGACTCAGAAGTCAGTTGAGAGACAGTAGATAAAGTTCCTAATTCCGAAGGGGAAGATGATGTCATTTTACTGTAGGGTCACAGCATTTATTACAACAAAACAGAAGTATGTGACACGTCACTATGCTTAGTTTCGAATGGTGATAACACACGGAATTCCCTTATCACTTATACACTCAGTTTTATACGTAGAAATAGTTTTATATCTATAGAGGAAAATAGAAGATCGCATTTGGTACTGAATGTAAACAACGTAACATCGCCATTAAATTTAGTTACTAATATTGGGTCATTGAGTTGAAGACGTTCGAAATTAATTGTTTCTATACTTGGAAATCTGTTCATATGACGATGTACGAGACCGCTCACGGATATAGAATACGAGTACATATACGGAATAGATAATATTGACATTCCGTGGTACAAAACCAAAGCAGTTGGTTTCCATATTCATTTCAGTATATTATAGTATATACGAAGTAAAGTTTTTAATTACAAGGATTAGGGTTTTCACCGACTAGAAATGAAAAAGCGTAAAGTCTATAATTTTGAAAATTATAATCCTGGAACGCACTTATTCTGTATGCTCCTCTTGCACCCTGGCAGACACTCCGCGGGCGGTATTCTGGTGACCCCCGGAATATGTTGTTCGTTGGTTAGGCTAATGCATTCCAGTTCTGCGTTTGTTGCATTCACCCAAAGGACGTTAGTAGGAAACATTGGGCCGCATGGAGACGTCGAGCCTAGCTCAACGCATCCCCCATGCCACATGACCAGATTGTCGACCATACACGGGTTGATGTAACATGTGGGCATCACTGAATTCCTCGGCAGCAACAGGTAATGTCCGTCGCCGCACGGACCCTGGCGGAACGCTGGCCAACATCTATTCGACTTTGTGTGATACAGATAACCTGAAAGAATAAACTCCTGATTAACATGAAAAATTTACTTTAATAGCATATTTAAGAAATTAATATTCTTTCTTTAAATAACTACAGGAAACTAACACTTTTGGTATATTAGCTTCAATACACAGAAAACGTTATTAAAAGATCGTCTACTTTAAAAATGAACGCGCTCCCACCACGCAATAGGCCGCTGGTGGGTGGAAATTGGAAATGAGAATTCCTTAGGACCAAATGAGGTAGGTCTAATTAACCTTGCAAGACCTCACAAACAGGGTGAGCTATCGTTTAAAAGTATGCAATTACCTGGTCTACAATCGCAAATCCAATCGTCCTTTTGATCGCCAGGATAGTAGAGTTCATTTTCTTGGCACATCGCAGGCAAAAATACTGGAGTACGATTCTGCAATAGGGAAATAGAATATCGTTAGTTAAGTACTTAAGTATTTTTTAATTTGTTTATTTGTAAATTTCTAACGAGTGACTGATAAAAACCCTAAATAAATACAGCGATGGTCAAGCAAAGACTATGTTTTCCCTCACTGAAGTAAGTTAAGATTCATTTGTTATACGCCTATAACCTTTAACCATAATATAAATAACGAACTCATTCAAAGCCTGGCAATCCATGAGAGGCTACACCGCTTTTGAAATAATCATGGGTATTAATAAGTCACTAAAGAGTTTTTTATTACTATTCATGGCGTGACATGGTGAATGGCAAATGGCAATGAAGTTTACTGATCCATAAAGTGCACGAACATCTAATGTAAAAAGGAAAATCTACCTACTGTTCAAGCGGGTCATTGTGAAGTTTTAATTACATTTTTATGTGAACAATATGAGCAGACGGGCCAGTCACCATTCCGTTACTAATACCATAAAGCATTACGCTTCCCGCCCACGTCAGACTTTTTGTAGGACAGATAATCGGGCCGATTTTTCCTCCCATAATATTTCTGACCGACTTTTGGAACGAAGTTCCTTATCGCGCGTTGCGAAAGGGGGCTAGGCGGAAAATTTTGGGACGAAAAGTTGTAACGACACTTTTTGCCGTCGTTAGTCGTTACAACTCGTACGGGGTCGTTAGAAGTCGTGCGGCGTGCGCATGTTTCTCTGTCTGTCACTCTCTCTCTCTTATAGAAAGCAAGCCAGATATTTTCGTTTCTTGCAGTCAGTACTAGGATAGCAAAAACATGCAGCAAGTGTGCCAAAACAAATCTGGGGTATTAAATTTCTCATCGGCTTTGTTCACCTAGTAGCTTGCACACTCGCTTGCATGTTTTTGCTATCCTAGTACTGACTGCAAGGAACTTCGTTCCATCCAGGTGTCCCTTGACACCTCTCAAGTTTTTGAAGTGAAAACTTCTTTAGTACGGGGGTGATTTGAAATTCGATGAAACGAAACTGTCCAGAGCTGTCCAGTAATCATCTAAATTTATTTACTTAATTAACGAATTCATAACATACGATTAACTATAACGATTTTCGTGTAAATGACCTAACCGGTTCTAAAACTGTCTGCGATAATAATTTTAGTAGGAAAGATTTTATCATACTCTGGTGGCCTAATGAATAATGAACTTCTCTTAATGTGACTGGTTCCTAATAAATACAAATAAATTGATATGTCGTTATAACTCTACAATACTGTACTAATGTAGGAGTAAGCTTGTATAGTAAGTAATTAATGTGCGTATTTAAAAAGATTTAAATTTAGGAACGTCAGGCTTCTTTAAAACGTTTATCCTATCTTTCAATTTCAAGTTGGATTAAACTGCACACGGTGTGCAAATTTGATTAAAATCAGTTAAGTATTTTAGGAGTCCATCGCGGACAAACAACGTGACACGTAATTTATAATATACTAGCTGCCCGGACAGACTTCGTTCTGTTAAAAGTTTTTTTTTTGAAATGTAAGCTATCCTATCTTTCAAGTTTGATCAAACTGCACACAGTGTGCAAATTTGATTAAAATCGGTTAAGTAGCTTAGGAGTCCATCGCGGACAAACAACGTGACACGTAATTTATATATACTAGCTGCCCGGACAGACTTCGTTCTGTCAACGATATGGCTGTGATTGGAGTTAGATCTGAGATTATCAATTTCGATTTTTAGTTGATTTACTTATTATATGATTGATTGATTGATTGACTTTTACAACTGTTGATCTTCTTTTATCGGCAGTTGATCGGCGACGATATAGCGGTTAGCCATTGTTCCCGGTATCTAATTGTTTCTGCTACTGATTCCCGTGGATACCATTTCGAATATTTACCATCTACCATACATGCTGAAACAAATTTTTATGTGAAAAGAAAAGCATTGTTTTAGTATTGTCCGCGCATTTTTTTTTAAATATTATAAAAAACCTTCCGTGGACTTCAAGGAACATACAAAAAAAATTTCAGCCAAATCGGTCGAGCCGTTCTCGAGTTTAGCGCTTAGCAACATCCATTTATATTATAGATACTGTTGTTTTTTTCGGAAATATCAATGGAATGGGTTTATTTTGTAATGGAGAATAAATTAAAATGATTTTTTAAAATTAGTCAAATACCCTATTACAATATTTATAGGTATGTTATTTTTTTATACTAAAGGTGAACAAACAGGCATACGGCCCACCTGATGGTAAGTGGTCACCGTCGCCTATGGACACGTGCAGCATCAAGGGAGCTGCAGCCTGCAAGTGCGTTGCTGGCCTTGAATGATACGATATACACTTCTTAATGAACCTTGTATCATAGTCATAGCGCACAGGAAATGCCTCAGAGGGAAGTTTGTTATAAAGCTCGCAGGATCGTGGCAGGAAGGAGCGCGAGAAACGAGCGGTAGACGACTTCCACGAGTTAAAGTGAAGCGGGTGGAACCGCAACCTTTAAAACGGATGCAATGGGGGCACCAGTTGAAAAGTTCTTCGGAACATTCACCGTAGAGACGGTAGAGAACACAAAGGGAGCCTACGACTCTCGGGAGAATATTAATATATGCAGTGCAGTATATCTATAACATATTAAAATTAAAGTCATAATTTATCAATGTTGTGTTGTGTAAGCTTATCGAATAAAAGTAATCATTAAATATAAATGTGCGCCGTTCGTCGATTTGTTACATAATTGATAATAGTCACAGACCTTTGTATATTATAGTCATAACACATTGTTTATCCCGAAAACGACTAGTGATTTGTAGACCGCTCGAGCAAACTATGCTTAAAAATTGTAAAAAACTTAAAAGTTGTTAAGATCTTAGTCACGCCATCTATTGGATCGAACCATAACTATTTACCATATCCAAAAAAATATCAGAAAAAATTGATTTGACGATCAGTCGTCCGTCATGATAATTTGAGAAGTTATAGAATTAACTCACAATCTTTCTCTTGCAAGTAGTTAAGCAAATCCATAACATATCTTAAGTTATGTGCTATAACACAAAAATAAGTTAAGAATTCTTACCTCTTTATTAACTAGATTGGGGTTTTCCTCAACCTCAGGAAATCCAATGGCTCCTTTAATTGGTTTTTCTATGCTACTGACGTCCACTAAGACAAAACTTGCTACAATTAACGTGCTTATACACCACATTTCAGCCATTGTTTTATTCGTTTACTTAAGTTAATAAGTCTTATAGAAAAGTGAATGCATTGACTAGTATCAGTTAATTAATGGACATTATGTAAAACATACACGCGAGTGGATTGTTCTAAAGATTGAGAGCGAGTGACTTGGAACACGATGAGATGCGAGATCAGGTTTTACAAATTAAACTAATTGCGGTGCGGCTATTCTAATGAAGTTACATTCATATATGTAAATAAAAAATGATAAATCAAATCAGACAGCAGACTCGCATAGGATGATAGGATAGCGACCCGTAGAGCAGGGTTCTGTTTTAATTTTCTTGCTTACCAAAACCAGCCAGGCAGCCACGCTTACCTGTAGTAGGTACTTAAAAGTAAATTTAGTAAATAGTATTAAATTTGTTCTGTGGTTGTAGCTAAAATTATTTTATTATTTTACGTTTGTTATTCGTTGTTAAGGCTGTTAAAGTAAAAAAAATGTGAACATTTTAAATGTCTACTTATTATCTACGGCCTAAAAGAAAAGCCGTTTTGGCTTTTAATAAAACAATTTTTTCAAGGGGATCTTATTTTTTTCAACTGTTTAAAATTATTGGTATTTGTTGGCCATAGCTGGTAGCCGTTGGTGCTCTTTGGGTAAGGAACCCTTAAAAGTGAATAGCAGTTCTTGAAATTTCCCAAAGGTTGGCAAAGATCGGCAAAGTGGAATAAAAATAATACCTAATTACAATTTAATCACCCCTGTGACATGGGGGCCCTATATTATTCTTGTCACCCATATTTGTGTTATTATTATCTTAAATAATCTATGTAATTTCCTCCATGTTATTCGTGCTCTTTACCTCATTTAATCTTACTCTAATCAGCTTTCCACATCTTAAGGTTGTCTGGAAGAGATCGCTGTGTAGCGATAATACCGCCTTTTGTACCTCATTTCTACTTCACTCATCTACTTCTAGATTTTTGAATAGCTGATAAAACGGCAGAAGAGCCTGACGGCACGTTTCGTCCATGGGTGATAGATGGAGAGAATAATCTAAATTTTACTAACAAAAAATAACAAATGGTTTTATCATGGATGCCATTGTCAGATCTAAATAAAATTTATGTGGGACCACATGACAGCCACCAGCTTTCGATTAAAAAAGAATCATCAAAATCGGTTCGCCCAGTCCGAAGTTCTGAGGTAACGAACATAAAAAAAATTGGTTGTCTGTCGGTTTACGGTGGTATAAGGACGGTAGTTTAACGCGACAACGTCATGACAAAACATTGATGAAATGATTGCATACTTTTATAGATAAAATTGAGCTCTTCGGCCGATCGTAGCCGATCGCTTGTTCCGCGCTCTCGCTCGCGCGGAACGGGACAATGAGTCATGGTTTTTCGTGCGTGCGCCCGGCGTTCATCGTTTTAATAGACGTTATCACGTCAAAAAAAATACAGTCGAATTGAGAACCTCCTCCTTTTTTTGAAGTCTGTTAAAAAGGAAGCGTAAGCGACGAAAGTGAAGGCTGGGGATCTAAATTCGAGCAGAAAGGACTGTAGCCGACAGTGATTGCTCGAGGCTCGAGTGAAGCAGAGTTATAAGTTTTTAGCTGTATTGGGGCGGCTTAGAACACTAACCCCAATCCCACGCCGGATGGGTGTCGTAGAAGGCGACTAAATCCGGCACGCTGTTGGTAGGGCCCCTCGAGGGATTATATTGGTAATACTAGCAGTTGCCCTCGCTTCGCTTCGGCAAAAATAGTATGTAGGTACTTTAGTTAACTTACAGAACATATTCTTAAAGCAGCATGATTGATCATTAGAACGGCATTACAATGAAAGGTCAATACACCACATAACGTTTCAATATTTTAGGGTTCCTTACCTCAAAAGAAAAAAACACGGTTCCCATAAGATCACTCACTCCATTGCCCTTCTGTTTGTCTGTTTCTCAAGACCTTTTTTCGCAGGAACGCGTGAAGATAACCAATTAAAATTAATATCCAATTCTCAGATCTGCCATCCCTAGGAGCTGTGAAAAGATCAATATTCTATGTCGTCAACGCAATCAAAAGACACTCGGCTAGAAGAAATGTCTCAGGTATAACATAGGTTAAAGAAAAAATCTAAAAACTGTTTTGTAAGTAGGTATCACAAAAAACATGATTTTACACCGATTTGCAAACTTGGTAATTTGATCAGGGCCTATGTTGATGTATGGGGACGACAGTTTTTCAACGGCAAAGTTATGTTTGTTTCTTAATTCCATTTATCTTTTCGTTACACAGCTACGTTAGGTTTCACTAAATAGTTAAGTTAGGTTCAACAATCCTAGCTCGCACTTGGCCGGTTGCTTTTACTTATTATTATTATTTCATGATATTATTTTCTAATATTTGTGTTTCCTACACCCATAGTAAATTACATTGAATAAATAGTTTTTATGATGCCGTATGACCAATCCATCAGTATTTTACATTACATACATGATAGGTACCTAGACTTTAAAAAAAGTAGTAATCCTTCTCCAACGTACAATCTATGTCTATACCCAAACACATCAAAATTGATTCAACGGTGCGAGAGAGTTAAGGTTAATTCGATGAGTAATGTGTGAATGGTAATAAAGGAGGCAACACATTTTCGCATTTATTACATTGTAGTTTTGGCAAACCAATAATTCGGCAAAGGGAAGATATTGCTTAACATAAAATGAGAAAATTCAGCTCTCAGCACTCTCAACACGATGTTCCTAAGGATATTATGCATTAAAATTGTTAATTAATACCATTATTACCATTATTATTTCTCCATGGGTTTCTCCTGGATAGCTACCACCCTTGAGCATGAGTCAGCCGCCAAACGATTAGTCGTATTCCGGCTGAGGGCTTGAGAGTTAGTTCTTTCTTTCTTTTTCTTTCCTCTTTCTTGGCCGGCAACTCATCAGTGATGCCTTTGGTGTTGCTGATGTCCATGGGCGACGATAGCCACTTACCATCAGGTGGAACGTCAGCTCGTTTGTCGGCTATTTCCATAAAAAAATCACGAAACAGTTATTTCAAATAACAATCCTAAGCTTCATAACACGTCGCAATACGCTTTACGTATGTGAAGTTATGTATTTTATTATCAATAGCTACCACCCTTGAGCATGAGTCAGCCGCCAAACGATTAGTCGTATTCCGGCTGAGGGCTTGAGAGTCAGTTCTTTCTTTCTTTTTCTTTCCTCTTTCTTGGCCGGCAACTCATCAGTGATGCCTTTGGTGTTGCTGATGTCCATGGGCGACGATAGCCACTTACCATCAGGTGGAACGTCAGCTCGTTTGTCGGCTATTTCCATAAAAAAATCACGAAACAGTTATTTCAAATAACAATCCTAAGCTTCATAACACGTCGCAATACGCTTTACGTATGTGAAGTTATGTATTTTATTATCAATGAAGAAAAGGTTTTGTAAGTTTAAACAAATCGACTCATATTTTATTTTCTCGCTTTGTTATGGAACCCAAAAAATATCCTACAATTTAAGTTGAAGACCCGATATCGTAGTATAGTCCTATTGAAATCCTTTCAGTGTTTTCAGAGATAAGTGGCGATAAAGAAACAGACAAACAAAAATTATCAAAAACTTATTTTTCAGTTTTGATATCGTGCTAGTAACTGAATTTACAACATGAAAAATGTAGTTATTTCGGAATCGCAGACGGACTCTTCAATTTTATTTATTTGTAGGTAAAAAAGTGGTTTGCATGTACAGCGCCATCTAGTGGCCAAGATAGTAATCGATCGGTTACTCATACATAATTAATTTGCCTTTTTCCACCACTTCCAAGTTGTAATTAATAAAATGCTGAAATTATATTGGAGCACATAGATACGCAAAAAATATGCTATCGAAAACAAAATAAGAAAACAGATATCCACTCGGTAATATGGATTTGAATTAATGAAAAAAATAACCTTTAAAGGCATTTTATGGTCTTTACATGTCATATAAGTAAAAACTAAGATATGCATGTATTACTCTTTTTGTACGGAGAAAACGTTTTTTATTACTTAAAACAAATCAGCTGACATTTTTTTATTTTTCCATACAAAATATCCCTAAGGAACCCTTTGGTGTGGAACCATAAAAAGTAGCTTAAATACTAAGTTGAAGACTTTTCAATATCTTAGTAAAAGTCGTGTTAAAATTTGTTCAGTGGTTTCAGAGATTTGTGGAGACAAACAAACAGACAAACAGGACAATTTTTTAAAAACTCATTTTTCGGTGTTGGTATCGTGCAAGTAACGATTTGCAACTTGAAAAAATCATTTTTAAAATCACAGTTTAACTCTTCAATTTTATTATTAGTATAGATTGATTTTAATTGTTAATTAATACCATTATTGCTATTATTATTTCTCCATGGGGTTCGCCTGGGTAGCTACCACCCTCCTTCTAAAGTCAGCCGTGAAATGTTCTCTAACGTGTTTCGGTTGTAGTGTCGGAGAGCCAGTCTTCTTCTCTTCTTTCTCCCCCATCTTTTATACATTTTCCCTCCCATTCTTCATCTGTCACCCGTCCTGGAGAGGTGTACTTCTGTTGGTGTATCTCGAGTCCGGTAATGTCATTGGCAACTGATCTCGTGCGGTTGGGCGTGATGGACTGGCTCGGCGGCCAGGGAGAGCCGATGAAACGTTACCGCTGGCACCCGTCGGTTGTAATAATAATAATAATAATAATTTATTTATTTGCTAGAACATAGTACATACATGCATGATGATGGTTCACAAAAATACAATTTGACCTTATGTTCTGCCTCTATGGGCATGCAAATTGGTATACATGACTCTAATAAAATTTATTCAATATTATCAAATTACAATAATTGTAGGGGACCCGAACCCAGGTGATCCCGCCCTGGGAGGCTGTCACGCCGCCAATGTCAAAAGCCCGTCGATTAATTTTCTTGCCGGTTAGGGAGCCGGATGTGGACGAGGACTTTAATCGCGGGTCGGATCGGGGGTCCTTCCGTCCGCCGAGCCAGTGACTCAGACTACCCACCTTTGCGAGATAGTTTTTATGACTACTCTTCGACTCGGGTAGTGCCGACGATGCACTACTCCTACTGTTTCAACTCTTCCCCGCAAGCAAAATGAGAAAGTCGAAAAAAGGAAAAAGGTTAAAACCAGCGGCACCCCCTTCCACATTTCTTGTGGACTTTTGTAACATCAGGGGCTTACACTCAAACCTCAACGCCGTTCATTACCATCGTGAAACGTCGAGGCCAGCCTTATTGTTTTTGACGGAGACACAAATATCAGCTCGAGAAAAAACTTCCTACCTTCATTATCCGGGGTACAAATTTGAACACAAATTTATACCACACGCCGGTGTCTGTTTGTTTTCTCGAGATGATATTTGTTGTCAACGTCTCGACTTTCTTGAAGGAAGAGACCTGTCCACCATCTGTGTACGCGTGGACCATGGTGGTCAGACACGTGTCTACATCGGTTTGTACAGGTCTCATAGCGGCAATACCGAAGTTGATCGACTCTACGAGCACGTTCAAGGGGCGATCGACTATGTGCAAGAGCAGATCCCTCGTGCCGAAGTGGTGGTCCTGGGTGACTTCAACGCCCATCATGTTGAGTGGCTAGGATCACGCAAAACGGATTACGCAGGGAAATCTGCTCAGAGCTTTGCCTTGGCTAATGGCCTCAGTCAGTTGGTGTCCAGCCCAACTCGGATCCCTGACATTGACGGCCAAGCTGCTTCCACCTTGGACCTCCTGCTAACCTCCCACCCTAACGATTATGCTGTATCCGCCGAGGCGCCGCTTGGTTCGTCTGATCACTGCCTCGTACGATCTTCGGTACGATTGGCACGACCCTTTAACAGACGACCTTGCGCGTCTCGTCGGGTCTGGCATTTTGGATCGGCGGACTGGGATGATTTGCGGGAATTTTATTCATCGTACCCGTGGAGGCGCATTTGTTTCTCTTCAGCTGATCCCGATGCTTGTGCGCTTTCCATAGCCGATGTGGTACTCCAGGGCATGGAATGTTACATTCCAAACTCTGTGGTACCCGTTGGTGGTAAAACCCAAGCCTGGTTTGACAGAAACTGCTTTAAGGCAACAAGCCTGAAGCAATCTGCTTATCAGGATTGGGTTGTGGCGCGTGAGCTCGGAGACGCATCTGTGAGTCGGCTGAAAAGGAAATTTAATGCTGCCTCGTGGTCCTCAAAAAAGAAAATAGCCAAGGCAAAATTCAAGCACATTAACAGAACCAGCAAGACACTGCTGAGCTATCCGTGTGGTAGCCGAGCGTTCTGGTCTCTGGCCAAAGCCATTCAAGGCAATTTCTGTGTATCGTCCCTTCCTCCTTTGCGCAGAGCAGATAATACCCTGGCCCATACCGCAAAAGAGAAAGCCGAAATACTGGGAATTCGACTATTGATGATGGGGGTAACACACCGCCAACCATCCCGCAGTGTGGTGAGCTGATGCCTGACGTGCATTTCACTCAGAATGCCGAGCGTCAAGCTCTTTTTTCTCTTGACATCAACAAGTCGAATGGGCCAGATGGTATACCTGCTATTGTGCTAAAAACGTGCGCTCCGGAGTTGACCCCGGTTTTAACGCGCCTATTCCAACTCTCCTATTCTGCCGGCATTGTGCCGTCTCCATGGAAGGTAGCTTTGGTCCACCCTATTCCCAAAAAGGGAGACAGGTCAAATCCATCCAACTACAGACCAATCGCCATAACCTCTCTGCTCTCCAAACTAATGGAGCGTATAATAAACACCCAACTGCTCCGGTATCTAGAAGATCGCCAGCTGATTAGTGACCGTCAATACGGTTTCCGCCACGGCAGGTCAGCTGGCGATCTTTTAGTATACCTTACTCACTGCTGGGCAGAAGCAATCGAGAGAAAGGGAGAAGCATTGGCTGTAAGTTTGGATGTTGCAAAGGCCTTCGATAGGGTATGGCATAAGGCATTATTGTCTAAACTGCCTTCCTACGGAGTACCCGAGAAATTGTGCAAATGGATTGCCAGTTTTTTATCGGAGCGGAGCATCAAGGTCGTCGTTGACGGAACATGCTCAGATACGAAGCCCATAAATGCTGGCGTCCCACAAGGCTCTGTGCTTTCACCTACACTGTTCATCATGCATATCAATAATATTCTGGACATCGGGGATATTCATTGCTATGCTGATGACAGCACGGGTGACGCCCGTTATACAGGCCGAGCAAACCTTTCTCGGGTGCAGATTGAGGAGAAGAGGATGAAACTTGTGTCTGAAGTCGAGACATCTCTGGAGCGGGTCTCAGAATGGGGCAGACTAAATATAGTCCAGTTCAACCCCGAGAAGACACAAGTTTGCGCGTTAACCACTAAAAAAGCCCCATTTGTCATAGCACCACAGTTCCAGAACATTCCTCTTAACATCTCTAAAAGCATTGGGATCCTTGGTGTCGACATCTCGAATGAATTTCAGTTTCGGGACCACTTGGTTAGTAAGGCCAAACTAGCTGCAAAGAAATTGGGAGTGCTCAACAGAGCTAAGCAGTACTTCACGCCTAAACACAGGTTGATGCTTTATAAGGCGCAAATTCGACCACACATGGAGTACTGCTCCCACCTTTGGGCTGGAGCCCCAGCTGGCCAAGTGGATCCGTTCAATCGAATTCAACGGCGAGCTATTCGTCTTGTCGACGATCCCAAGCTTACAGACGGACTAGAATCACTCGAGTTGAGGAGAGATGTAGGCTCTCTCTGCGTATTCTTCCGTCTGTACAATGGGGAATGTTCTGAAGAACTATTTGGCTTGATACCTGCAGTTGGTTTTCGACACCGACCATCACGGGGTACCAGGTTTCACCAACATCACCTGGATACCTGGCATTCGTCCACAGTTCGATTCTCACGTAATTTTCTACCTCGTACGTGTAAATTGTGGAACAAACTTCCTGCATCGGTGTTCCCTCTAAGCTATGACATGGGGTCCTTCAAGAAGCGGGTCTATCGTCATTTTCTTAGCCGGCAACGCGTTGGTGACGCCCCCAGCGTTACTAATGTCCATGGGCGGCGGTGATCACTTACCATCAGGTGACCCGTCTGCTCGTTTGCCTCCTAAAAGCATAAAAAAAAATAAGTACTAAGCAGATCAGATCGTACCTTATCCACGCTCTCGAAAGTGCGACTTACACGTAATGATCCATTTATTTTAAACTCGCGCGCGAGCCACGCGACAAGCAGCGAGCCGTGAGTGTAATGAGGATGAGGGGTAAGAGTTCCCTTCGCCTTCATAAAATTATTAAGGTAGTGAAGAGAACTCTGCTCTTTACAGCGCGTTTACCTTTGATTTTCAATACTATTGTATTATATTATTTATTCTGTGCTAAAACTTAGATAAATTATGTCCTGCTTGAATACTAACTGCTTTTCTTTCGTTTAAACTTACCTATGAACCTTACCTTACACTATGAACTAAAAAAGAAAATCCTGGCAAGAAAGAGCGAGATAGGAATACGCCCTAAAGGAGTTAAATTTATTTTGCTTCATGAACATGCTTGTCTATAGTGCAATGTCCATTATGGGTATAAGCTTCTTGATGTAGATCCAATTGTTTATAATCTGTGCAAGTGCAGCTTAATTTAAGAAAAAAAAACAGCCTACGTCAACTTGATTGACTTTTAGTATAACTTGTCATTTTTGTGAGTATTTGGTTTGGTTGAGTTGAGAAGTGAAGTGAAGTGAAATGAAAACTCAAACGTACAACTGTCCATTGAAAACCGAGAAAAAAACAATGTAAAATACAGTATTTGAAACATAATAATGAAAAACAAGTACGTTTTATCCATATAACAAAGCAATCGCTATGTTTACTAAAAAATCTCACCAGGATTTTAAAAAATCTACGGTCAAAATACAGGATTCCAAAAAGGATTCTGCGACCCGACTAAAGCATTTAAAAATTGTCTTAGGTAAGCTAACACTCCATAGTTTAAAGATAATACTGCATTACAAAAGGATTTATTAAGTAGAATTTGAAGTGCGTAATGTACAAATGCCATCATCGCTACTTTCTGTTGAACATGCTAATTAGTTGAGAGTAACTGTAATCGATGTACTTCTACATCTTTCCGTTTCTCGGACGTAGAAGTTCGATTTTCTTACAGTTTACATTGCTGAAATTTTAGTGATCAATGAATTAATTGCAGATCAAACTATTTCAAAATGTATCATATGTTAGAAATTGATTAGATATGAATTAGAACAAGTAGCTTAATTAATTAGAACAATAATGTTTACATGGCAAATTTATTGCAGAACATTTTGATGCAGATGAAGCTAAAACATATTTTGAAGCTAACTTCAGCCATGTATACTTTATTCTGTATGATAACTTCATACTGGCTGAAAATAATCTTCGTCAAAGAGGTAATTATCACTTTAATCATCATTTTTGTCGCATTTATTGCTAAGGTTTAAATTGTTAGGTTCATTTAAATAGGTATTTTAATTAATATAATACAATTTCAATAGAGTATTAAAATATGTATTATGTTTATTTGCTCTTAGAAGTTCGTTCAGTGTAAATTGATATGAAAGTTATGTATTGCAGACATTTCACACTTATAACGCATTTTAGAATTCACAATTTCATAAAATTACAAGTATGTAAGAAATGGTTATATTTCAAAGAAAGATTGATATTAAATAAAATACATACCAACACCTTTGTTTGTTTTCTAGGCTTGATAATTATCTAGTATTTGTATGTGACCTGTGAAATATTTAAATAAAAATTAAGTTTATCTACTCTAAAATTATGAAATTACTAATTTAATAATTATTAATTGTGTCACATCAGTATATTTTGATATTGTTAAAATTAACAATTCGTGTTTTTATATATTAAAAAAATGCATGATGTGGATAACGTTAAAATTATGCTTATTGAATAATATAACAATGTGTTTTGTTTTGTAATGTTTGTATTTTTGTTTCTGCTCAGAAGATACATTGTAATCTGTATTTACTTATACATTATTTTTCTGTTTCTGCCATACAGAACTTCCGTTTCACCTCGGTGAGTGATGGGTATTATTGTATGGTCTGATTTCATGATAATATTAATTCCTATTAATTACTTGATTAATGATTGTTGGTGAAAATGATTAAAATTGGGGCTTACATAATTTTTTTTAAATCACTAACAGTCAATCAAATCACTTTATTTTAGTTGCCATTTAATGATCATGCATTGAATAATTTATTCCATACCACAATATTATCATACCCAGACCCACAAGCTTATCAAAGGATATATTTAATCTCAGTGGAAAGATTTATCTTCTGTGTTTATCAATCTGGCTTTTACATATTAACCACTTAACTATATATCTGCTGTAAACAATTTTATTGTTATGTTAAAGCTTTGTTTGAAATAATTATCATCCATGACATTGAATGTTTTTTTCATAAATAAATCATGCATCCTAATCTGTTATGTGAGCTTACTGTCTATATTTTGAATTGGGTTTGGTATGGTTAAGCATTGCCTTTGTATTTCTAGTTCATAAAGCAGGCAGAGAAGAGCTTGAAGGTGCTCTGTCTCTCCTGGAAAAGGTTTTATGTCTGCTGCCAGAATTAATAGGGAAAAGATGGCACCTGCATTCACTGACAAGGATATTTTCAAAACTTCTCCATGCAGGAAATTCACAGAAACTTAGAGCTGAGGCTATAAGGTAAATCATATATAAATATTGTACATACATATAACCATATAAATTAATTTGATTTGATAACAGTAATTGTAGTAATTAACTTCGAGTTCATTATTGATAATTACATAGCTAAATGTTAATTACAGATACTTTCTGCTATGGTATCAAGCCCTAGGTGATAATGCTCCACCAGAGGTTCACCGGATGTTTGCTTCCCTGGTACCAGGGCTCCCAGAGTCTAGCTTACCTCCAGGGTCATCGTTCAAGGCTAAAGGCTATGATATCATCACCAATATATCTGGTGATACTGGGGACTTTAAAATGGAGGATTTGATGCAGCATCCTAATTTCACCTCTGCTGCAGAAGGTCCTAAGAAGGTGGTTGTGGAACAAACTCCAACAGGCATTATGGGAAAATTAGCAAATGTCTCTGCATCAATATTCCATGACACAAATGCACTAAACCCCGTTCAAAGTGTTGACATTCAGCCACTCCTACCAGCGAGTGCTAACGAGAAACTTATTGATAATGAAACAAAGTACTTTTTTGAGATCCTACTTGATGGAATGGCCACCTCCGTAACAAAGATACATTGGAAAGACCGATCTCATGCAAAGGCAATGAGATGCTTTGCATTCCTTTTAGAAAAGTTTAAGGTTTATTATCTACCCATAATATGTCCACAGTTCAATTACAAAAATTCATTATACAAACCAAACCTTGGTAAGTATTTTGCTTTGTTTTTATCTGTTATTTTATGGAGAAAAAAATAGTAGCTTGTAACCTTTTGTTAAGCAATTTTATATTTAAAGCACTAAAAAGCATAAGAAATAAAAATTTAAAATGTGTGCAAAACACACGTGGTAGAAGTGAAACCTTCAAAAATATTGTTTTCAAGATAATGAGACGAATTAAATTACGGGAAGATGATAATTGTAGGTTTTACTACTCCACTCCACTCCAGTCTCCACTCCAGTCTCCACTCCACTCCACTCCAGTCACCACTCCATTCCAGTCTCCACTCCATTCCAGTCTCCACTCAACTCCAGTCTCCACTCAACTCCAGTCTCCACTCAACTCCAGTCTCCACTCAACTCCAGTCTCCACTCAACTCCAGTCTCCACTCAACTCCAGTCTCCACTCAACTCCAGTCTCCACTCAACTCCAGTCTCCACTCAACTCCAGTCTCCACTCAACTCCCCTACCCCTGGACAATGCTTCCTATCTCACTTTAGAATTTATGTGTCTGTCTCTTTTTTCTGGACAGTTTTGTTTCATCGAATTTCAAATCACCCCCGTACTAAAGAAGTTTTCACTTCAAAACAAACTTTAGTAAGTTTACAACTACAAAAGATAAAAGTGATAAAATCAGTCATCTTTAAATTAAAATTAATAAAAAAATACTCAAAATAAAGTACCTAATATAATTTCAGAACTACCCGTGCAGCATAACATACTAGAAGATGACCACGTAGTGTGCAGAGTCATTCTAATCAAATGGGTAGCAAGTTATGCACATTTTATGAAGAAGCAGGGCAGCGATGGTGGCCAGCCTTCGTCGATGACGAGCATGGCCTCCAATCAGGCTCACTCCAACACGCCTACACCAGCGGCATCTTTACACCATGAGGAAGAAACATCGTTCACTGTTGGTCACCCGTCTGATTCTAGCAGGGCCTCGTCGCACGACTCTGCGTCCAATACTCCTCATTCAAGTTTGGAGTCAGGTGGTAAGAACACTTTTTTAATATATTTTATTCAGAAAAAGGAGGTACTGAATTTGTTTTTTTTTGTAACTCTAGAACTCTGTCATTTATCAACCTATTTTTTTTTTGTGTTAAACTTCTTTCTATATAGATTGGTATCATATTTGTCAAGATTCAACTGTGTTTATTTTTAGAAGACTGTTTCTTTGAAGTTGGCAATTTTTTATTTATAGGCGATTTTCTTTTAATCGTAGGGTCCGGCGTGTACGAGGAACTGAGCTCCGAGCAAGTGGTGCGCGACGTGCTGTGTTGTTCGTCGCGCGAGCACGTGGACTTCACCATCGAGGTGTTGCGCCAGGCCTTCCTGCTGCCGTTCTCGCACGCCGCCGCCGTCCGGCGCGTCATCGCGTTGTACAAGGACTGGATACAGATGAACGTGAGTGTACAGTACCAGTTAGTACAGTACAGTAAGTTAGTGAGTTGTAGTTGTAGTTCACGGCGAGAAGTAAAGTAGTCGATGAGTACTAAGTGTTTTTATTTGCGATCGTCCAGTTAGACGACTCGCGCTCGCCGCGTCTGTCTCGTGCGGTTGTTAATAATGCACACTTCGTAATTTTGTATAAATGCACTGTCGTCAAATCAATTATAATACAATAGGTAACTACCTAATAATAACATGTACGGTTCCGTACAGTGAGGCTTCTGTTTGTTAGCTCGCTATCAACCTGCTTTCTTTGTTCTCTTCTTCGCTAGTTATGTATTTCTTGTAGTGCCACTGTACTGTATACACCCTATTATCTTAACTAACTTAATAATAGGTGTATTAATATAATAAAATATTTGAGCTATAATATTCCAACAGTAGTTGTTGAGTCAACTCGGAAGAAACCACCACCTAAGTTACCGATTCATGTGTAATGGCATTCAAATGGCTATGTACGTGCTACGTGGTACGACGTAGGTAGGGCAGGGACATTAACCATCAAACAACATTTGCAGGTGTCCGAGATCCCGCCGTTCCTGATGGAGAGTCCTGTGGACAGCAGCTCGGGCGAGCCGCTGCTGCCGCCGCGCCGCCTGCGCAACGACTCATACCTCGGAGCGCTCGGCCGCGACAACATACTCGTGCGGGCGGGGCTGCAGGTATGTTGGGAGTATTGTAATGCAACCAACATTGGCTTATGTATTAGGACAGAGCAATGCGTGATTAATTGGCATATTAATTGGTCCAATAGGATCAATGCGACCACAGGGTATGTAATGTAATTTTTTTACACTTTCATAAACAATCATCTAGTGTATTTTTATCGAAATGCATATTTTAAAAATAAGGCTACAATATTATTGAGGATTTTAAGAATAAATTATCCTTTAATGTTGAAACTTTAATGTTGTATGTTTCTGAATATTTTTTAAACTTTTCAATAAAGAGTACTTCCGAACCAAACTAAATAAGACTCGTCTAAAAACTGTCTGTATATTAATTTACTTATTAAATCTTTATTGTATTCACCTGAAGCTAGATTATACAAAGTTTGAACATAATGCCTATTGTCACGTATCACGGTGTTCCCAGAACGTGCTGCAAGTGTTCATGACGCAAGCGGCGAACGTGTTCGTGGCGGGCGCGTCCCCGGTGGCGCCGCCCGGCGGGGGCGCGCACCAGCTCGACGAACAGACGGACACGTGCAAGCGCGTGCTCAACATATACCGATACATGGTCATGCACGTCAACATGGATGCCAACTCGTGGTAGGTGGTTGTTGTTGTTGATTGTCACCGATAAATATGTATTTAAATAGCAACTACCCTCAATTCGCTTCGGAAAACCTACATTCGGGGACCCTCGTGGTCTATACTTAAAATAGTGTTGATTAATAAATCACAAACATACAGACAAACACTAAAAATCATTGTTATCTATTATGTTCATAAATACATAGTATGTTATACTAATAGTTTTAGACAAATTATATTTATATTATCAGTTCAGTTAGGAATTTTAAAATAATTGTCTCTGCAGGGAGCAGCTGTTGTTGGTGCTTTTACAAATAACATCCCTAGTACTTACGAAGGTCCCGCCGAAAAGGAAGCAAGATTCACTTGGTAACTTTCTCTCTCTCTCTTTGTTACTGTTTAAATGATTTGTTAATGTACTTTTAAAATATATTCTTATTACTTTTACAGGTGGTTTTCTAGCTCCTGCGCTCTTCCAAACGCTCATAGTGACGTGGATTAAAGCTAATCTCAACGTGGCCGTGAAACCAGAGCTGTGGCAAAACTTTATGGAGCTGCTCTCCAGGCTCACTCATTGGGAAGATTTGATAAAGGAATGGGCGGTAATATACATGTCTGTTTTATTATCGATTTATTACATTAGAAGTGGAGGAGGTTATCGTTTTTTATGTTTGTTAGACTCTTCAAACATTTTAGATAAACAATATTATATGGCGATTTTGATATAATCCTCAGCGAATCATCCAGTGGTCCGTTTCAGAAAACGATGGAGACGCTGACCCGCGTGCTGGCGCGCCACGTGTACTCGCTGGAGCTGGGCGAGGGCGCGGGGGCGGAGCGCGGCCGCGCGCGCCGCGTGCCGCCCGCGCCCGCGCCGCCGCGCCCGCCGCCCGGCCGCCCGCTCGTCGCTAGCGACGCCAGGACGCCAGGTACTGAGCTTTGGCGGTTTGCATACTTGACATCGTATTGTATTATTTTTTGTTTGATTGAAATTTTTACTATTACTGCAGAAATTAATACTACGAACGTTTAGTATCGGATTTCATTAATTATTTATTGTTACATAGTTTTTCAATATTTATTTAATTGTTTGAAGTCGGTGAATAGTTAATATTTAAATAAAAAATAATATTAACGAGTTTTTTGGATCCAAATCACGATCAAAAATTATAATATGTCCGCAGAAGTCTTTGCATAATCATAGTACATTTTCGATAGTACAATTTCATTAATACACAAGATGTAACATTGAGGTATTGAGGTACAGTCAGGAAAAATAAATCTGTAATATTAAACATCACAAAACGTTTTCGTATCATGTTCATCCCTAACACGTTTGCTGACTGTACAAAACGTGCATTTAGTCACTAGTAAATGTGTGTGTGTGTCAGGCAAGTCCCCCCGCGTGTCGCACGAGGCGCACCCGCGCAAGGAGGCGGCGACGCGGCGGCCGCTGGCGCGCGCGCGCTCCGACCCGCACCTGGCCCGGCATCTCGCGCTACCCAGCAACACTACAGGTACCACAGTAGTAGCTAGTGCCCTCTGCCGTCCTAACAGAGAGTGCAATAACTCGAGTTTTTGGGCAAATTGATTTAAGACCATCAGTAGTTACGGATATGGTCTTAAGTCAATTTGCCCAAAAACTCGAGTTATTGCACTCTTCGTTAGGACGGCAGCCCTGCCCGCGGCTTTGACGCGTTCCCCGGGATAATAAGCACCCCATGTATTTCCAGATCACGGTTTACCTGTGTGCTAAATATGTTGAATTGTTTATTTTACTAGATGAACCCAAAGACACGGCTGTCACGAAGCAAAGAAGGTCTTACTCCCTCGATTCTTTGAGGCAGCCCTCACAACAGGAGGAGAGGGACTCTGCAAGTGGTAAACTCAACATTCTTTAGTTCCTATTTGTGATAAAAAAAATTATAAGACCACAAAGTTGGAGTAATGTTGTAGAAAGATCTATAATTATAATTCAATATATTATGTTTTTAATTTATAAGTTGACAACGATAAATATAGTTTTTGTTAAAAGACAACACATAATTATCTATTTATTTTGCTAAATAATAAATGATATTATCATGTACTTAGTAAAAAGGTGAAATTTAATTTGGTATACAAGATGTTATTACACAAAATATTTGTTATTAAAATCATTATTGTTTTATAAAGGTTCTCGGTCTCCATCGCCGGCGCCCTCTAGTGGTGTCGAAAGCAGTTCCATCAAGGATTCTCCGCTGCAAATTGACTTGGCTTCGGATGGTGGTAATGTCGGTAAGTGACGCCAGAACGTTTTTCATGCAATGGGCTTAGAGGTGATGGAAGGGACTTTAATTTATATTTTGAAATCAATGTTATTTAATAATAGAGTTCTCTCAACACAGAGTAATAGGAATTATTAACGTTTCAAGTGAAACAGTATTTCTTGCCTGTTTTTCGATTTTTTCAACTATAATTTTAATAATTTCTATATATTCTTGTTGACTCGACTTGCATTTCACGATACAATTCCATCCAGTCATACTCACATAGCGTTTTGTTCGACAAAGGTCAAGGAACGAAACGAGGATCAACCTGTTTTTCGACAGAGTGGTCTGAGAGCGAAACGGGGGAGGTGGTGTCAGTGGGCGGGTCGGGGGGCGGGGCCGGGGCCGGTGTGGGCGTGGTCCTGGGAGGCTCCGCCCGCGGCTGGCTGCCCGACGTAGCGTGCGTGCTGTGGCAGCGCATGTTGGCTGCACTGGGAGACCCCAACCTGCTGCGCGACCCACAAGCTCACCATCATCTGTTCAACTACCTCATTCATCTCAATAGTACGCTGCTCAAGGTCAGTGGACATTTTTAGTCTTTATGTTACTTACTTGAATTAGTTTCTTAGAATACCAAGTAATTTATGTCTTACTTTCTCCCCGTTGCAACTGTTAACATGTGCCTAGTTTTAGATAAATTAAGTATCTAGAATCGGGTGAGATAATAGTTGAAAGTTAAATGAAAATAAGTATTCAAAATAAAATGAAACTGTAAAGGGTTTGGAATTGTTTTGGATGCAGGTACTAAAACAAAAGTTTGATGAAGCGAAACCACAACAGATTGCTAATATATAATATGATGAATAACTTAAGCCACTAGCTCTATACCACTTTATCTATCGGCTGCTTTAAAAAACCATCGCCTCGAACAATTATTCATTGACTATTGATGCTTGACCGTGACAAATGTAGTGATGAATTGGTATCATATTTTAGAATTTCTTTGTTACTTGATTTCTAAACCAGGAAACAACACATGATTAATACTCTCTCTGAGTCATTGCTCTGAGTACACAAAAAACTGAATTATTGCTATGAATAATTTTATTAGAGGAAGACACAAGAAAGTAATACTGTGAGTATTTACTTTAGAACCCAGACAGTTTTCAAAAGAGATTGATCGGCATTTGATTTACTCTAAACATCGTATTAATAAAAAAATACTCTATTATGATTTCAAAAATTTATACAGCGAAACCTTGAAAGTTATTAAACCACAGCTATCACGAAGACGTGTAATATCATTGAATGTCCAATTGTCAAACTAAATCTATTATAGCCTAATTATCACAATTTGTAACACAGTAATTAAATATTTTAAAACTAGCTTTTGCCCGCAGCTCCACCCGCGGTAGAGATCGATTTTTTTAAATCCTACTTACTTTTACTTAGTTAGATTTAGTTGCCTATTACTTAACTAATTTACATGTATCATATTTTGATAGCGTGATTCCGAACTTGCAAATGAATTTTACTAACGCCATCTATTAACAACATCTGGAACTAAATATCTAGCAACTAACAAAATATCGATCTTCCCATGGGGATGTTTTACCGCGGTAAAAAGTAGCCTACGTTACTCTCCACCCTCCTCACTATCTCCACACACAAAAACCATACCATATAACAGCTTCGTTGCGACGTGAAAGACGGACAAACAAACAAACAAACACACTTTCACATTTATAATATAAGTAATATGGATATGGATAGTATGGATTTTAAAGGCGTTGTTGAGTTTAAACTTTAATACATCTAATATAGTATAAAAATCTCGTTTCACGGTGTTTGTGGTCGAACTCCTCTGAAACGGCTCGATCGATTTTTATGAAATATACATTTGGCAGAAGGTACATTTCATATCTCTAGGTGTCCCTATATCTAGATATAATTTATATGGCAGAACAACGTTTACCCGCTCAGCTAGTTATGATATTATTTCATAAATTCATGTACAGATCACATAAAAATTATCGAACAATATGTAAATTCGCTTCACGGAAATTAGTAAGTAAACGTGAAAAGCTGTGACGCCGCTAGTTCACCGCCTCCGGCGTCATCACACCTACGTTTAAATCGTACCGTCCACACATCTGGGAATATTAATAGTTATCACAAACACCACACTACCTATTTATCAGTCGATATCTGTGACAGATGGCGTAATATGATATTGTTTCTCCCAGTTTATCTTGATTGGATCATGTTTTGTTTTCGTTAAGTTCATTATACTATTGTGAATTGTGTTATTTATTTTATACGCATTTCGACCGTGGTTGATGTATGGTGTTTTTAAAATTGTGCGAAGTGTTGTCCAAATCGAAATGCTTTAAGGATTGCCAATGCGAAAGAGGACCCGGAAAAAGAAGACTCCTTCGGAGGCTTAGAAGGAGAGAGGTTTTAATTTATATTATTTGTTTGAATATACAGACGTATGGCAAAGTACACGATAAATAAATAATTGATTCGCAATGCTAGCTAACTTAGCAATGAAATAACTATGAGTATAACTAATGAAATTAGGTACACGACAATAATTACTTTGTTTTTCCCGCCAATACGTAAATTCCCGTTATTAATAAAAATATTAATTCCTATCAACCTATTATTTATTCTATTTCCATCAATATAATATACTCATAGTTATAATGAGGCCTGAGGGTACTCCAGGTTCTTTTGCTTTCATAGTGACAAAACAATAATCGTAAACGATGTTGTTATTGCGATCAATAAGTACTATAAATAAAATGTTTTAAATTATTTTTAATTTGTAAAAAATGGCTTTTAAAATATTCAAGATTTGAAATTAAAAATTCTGTCTGTTCTGATTGAAATTGTTGCGAGTGGTAATCTGAAAGCAAGGTTATAGAAATGTATGTACATATGTACAAAAATATTATTTTATTTAATACTGTTTTTTTGTCTTTGTTAATGCACGAGAATTATTACTGAAGACCTTTGTGTAAATACATATTTTTATGTAAAATCATTTTATGACAATTTTGTTCGTGAAAGTCTACAATATCGTGAAAATCATTGTATATATTTACGTAATTCCCCTACCGTTACCTAGCCCACACAAATACCTGCAGACCAAAGAGTTATTAAACGAACATTTGTATGGTTTTCGTAGATAAGTGCAAATCAATCTCTCAATGGCAACACCGAGATCCACGTGCCATTCAACCTGGTGGCCGGCTGGTGCCTCGAGGCCGAGGCGTTGCCGCCGTCGCATAGGTAAACTATGTTTTATACATTAACATTATTATTAATATAATAAGAGTCTTTAAAATATGACATATTTAATTTATTGCACTTGAAAACCTTGTGACCTCTCATTCTACTTGCGTAGCAAATGCATTTTATAAAGCAGTAGTGGTGTTACTAGTAGATAATAGTAAAATTTATGTGCTATTATTGTCATTATTATAAGTGATAAGTGACAAGTGAGGTGTTCCTATGTAAAGTATAAAATTTTATTAAACAGACTACTCTTGTAAAATATTTTTACTTGAACAGTAACTAATTTAGATTTTATAAATGTCTGATATGTACTAAGATATCAGACCAACACTATTGAAATTCGACGTCAATGAAACGTATTTTTTTCATAGATTACATGCTAATGAATTGTACCAATTTAACACAACAGAGTTATAATGATGCCATGTTTAAATTATGTTTAACGTTATTTCGCCGCACTTTTTATTATTCATGGCAAACTCAAAATGATTTTGTTTAATCGCGAAGATTAAGAAATGAGCCATTACAGCACATAAATCTGTTCATAATTTAGAAGACTAGCTAATAGTCAAATGATTACTCCGTAATTTACTCGGTAGCCTGTTGAAGCGAGGAGTCCCGAATTCGATTCCCGGCTGGAGCAGACATTTATGTGATAGATGAATGTTTTTTCTTCTATCGTGGGTGTTTGTGATGTTCATGCCACATGCGACACTGGAAAGCTTACCTGATGTCCTAGATGAGCGACGAAATGATTCTTCAAGCCATTAGCCCACTACTGATCACTGGTCTCTCCCCTTAAAGAAGACTTGAGAATACTCCACTACGCTGTTCCAGTGCGGACTGGTGGCCAGCGTTTATTTTCGTTTAAAATTTAACTGCTACTCCCATGAAAGCAGGAATAAGAGAACCGAGAATCATGTCATCTCTAACGTCCCAACTCAGAGTCACTAACGGTTACTTCAATCGCTCCTTAGTAAAGAATCACCATACAAATTCTGTACTAAGGAGCGATTTAAGTAACCGTTAGTGACTCTGAGTTGGGGCGTAAGTGACTGTACAAAGAACATGGTTATGTGTGTAGGGCCGGCAAGCTGCTGGCGCTGCGGCTGCTGTGCGAGTCGACGCAGGCGCAGGGCCCGGGCGCGCCCTCCTCCTGCAACAACCGCCTGCATCTCGCACACCTGCACCTCTACCAGAGGGCGCTGCATCATGGTAAATTATATAAACCATTTTTAAAACGAGTACTGTTTGGTAAACAATATTACAGTTTCTTTTTATCGTAATTTGTAATTTAAAATTGAGGTGACGATATGAAGAGAATTTAAAGACAGAATATCATATAATGCCAAAACATTTTTTTTTTTACTATTTAAATTATTATTTCAATAAAAAGTAGTACTAAGATTGTTTACTAAATAAGTCTCATGTAAAAACGGACTATACTAACAAGTTTTTTGACCTTGTTACCTAATTGTTTTAGGTTAAATTTGTCTAGCCAGGATTGCATCGTGGTAAAATATTACTGTACAGAAGTAAAATGTTACCTGAGCGTCTTTATCTAATACCTTTAAACGAACAATTCTTCTTTATACATATTCTCGGAATCTCGGAAACAGCGCCTACGATTTTTATGAAATTTATTATGCAGGGGGTTTCGGGGCGATAAATCGATCTAGCTAGGTTTCATTTTTAGGAAATGTCGTTTTATCCGTGTTCTGACTCTATAACCTCTACAATATATGTGAACAGGTCTGACCGGTGAAGATAGATCTGTAGTGGACGTGTTGGTGGAGTACGCTGCGCCGCGGTACCTATCGCTGGCTCTGGATGGATACTCGCTGTTGCTACTGGACTTTGTACACGCCTCCACTGTGGTCCTCAACTCCTCCGATATGGGGCCTTCGGTCAGTTCACCATGTTATTATTTTACTTTGTAATAGAATGTCGTATGTATGATTATTTTTGTTATTAGTTGCAGTATATGTCAGTATCATACTAAGCTTCTAATAGACTCACAATTATTATTCAAAATATATTTGTGTTATTTTGCGATTACAGTCAGAGTGAGTGTTTTTATTGCTATACATTATTATTATATTCTGTAACATATAAAAAAATATGATGAGGCTGTTAAAATAACCAAAAAATTGCGTACTTTATCTTCACGCAAAAGTTTAGAGGATGATTACTTCAAAGAAATAAACTTCAGACAGTAAGTGTGATTTTTCTTGGCACAGTGTCCCCGGACGGCGGCCGTGACGTTCCTGGGTTCGCTGCTGTCGCTGCCCGACGGGCTGATGAACGCGCCCATGCTGCAGCCCTACCCGCACCAGTACAACACTGTGGCTTGTCCCGATTTAAAGGTAATACACACACACATACACAAGCTTGCAAGCAAACAAACATGCACGCACACACCAGAGAAATCAAAAGTATTTTTTAATATCACACAATTTTTTTAAATACAAAGTCCTGCAACTAGAAATGTTATTTTGTTTCAGAGACGTGTGACTAGTTCGTTGAACCATCATGATCGACTAAATAATATTTACACTTACAGAAATTTAAATAAAGATACATTTTTGAGTTTAGGTGTTTAAGATGAGGTGTAAGGTGTTTATGTCTTAATGAAATATTGTAAAATAAATTATTTCTTTCTAACAATAAATAAAGCGTAAGATTATATCATACATTGTTCGTCCCCAGGAACACGTACTTAATATAGTGGTGCGTGTGTGTCGGCGTGAGGGCGCGGCGAGCGCTCGGTGCGCGGGCGCGTGCGCGCTGGTGGCGCACGTCGCGCACACGCTGGCCGCGCGCACGTACTGCGAGCGCCTGCCTGGCTACGTCACGTGCCTGCTGCAGATGCTCATGGTGAGTTTTGATAGGTTGTCAATAATAATAGTGATTTGAATTTATTTACTCGCAGTAATCTTACATCTAGGCATGGATTGGTAGAGAGGATTAAAAACGTTTTAGTGAGAGTTTGGTACCTGACATAGGTGTGTAAAAACCTGAGTTACAAGTTACCGGTAAGTATATGTAATGTTGTATAGAATATTGTTCAATTATATTGTTATATAAACCAATATAAATGTTTTATAATGGGACAAAATTGCTTATTATATTTATTGTTCCAGATGAAAAACAAGGTGATCGCTAAAGTGGTGAGCGACGCTATGTTAGTGTTGGCGGATTATACCGACCGCATCGTGGAGCTGTATCCTGGACTGGCCGGTACGTTACTAAAATTAAATGTACACGTTTATATGTCCAAAATTCTACAATGAACTTATTTATGAATAAATGAACTTAACTTTTTAAATAAGATAAAACAAATGAATGTTTTATAAGCAGATAACTGCAGAACACGGCACCGCATATCGATTAACAAAGCTATTTTTTATTTATTTTATTCATTTAAATAATTATAGTACCATTGTCTGTACAGAGAAGATAATAAAGTGGATCTGCGCGTGCCTGGCGCAGCTGGCGGGCGGGGGCGGTGCGCGCGAGGCGGCGCGGCCGCTGGCGGGCTCGCTGCTGCTGTGCCTGGCCGAGCTGGCCGTGCGCGCCGGGCCCGCGCGGCTGCTGGCGCACGCCGTCGACACGCCCGCCGGGGAGCAGTCGCTGCTGCTCGTTGTGTTCAAGGTACGTGTGTGTCCGTTCTGTGTCTGGCCGAGCTGGCCGAGCTGGCCATGCGCGCCTGCTGCGACTCTAATGTTTGGTTTACTCGTATAAATTAGTTAAGTAGTTAACTAATTTTTAAGTAAATTAATACGTGTAAACGGACAATTTAGTAGTTTAGTAATTTAGTAGTTTAGTAATCAAGTAGACAAGTAATTAAATTTTTTTTTCTATTTTCTGTTAAGTAGGTGGGCGGGGCTTATCACTTAACACGTTTGGACAGGCATTTTTTAGTTAAAATTTAGTATAATGCTTAAGTAACTAAGTAGAATTGTATGAACTAAGAAACTTTACTAAATTATTACGTGTGGACGTGCACTAAAAAATAATCACTTAAAATTTTGTTAACTTCTTAATACATCTAAACCGAACATAACGTCGTCATGCCCCCCGAGTAACAGTCGCTGCTGCTCGTTGTGTTTAACGTGTTTTACATGTTGTGTTACACTGCGCGTTCTGGTTTCACAACCGTATCTGCGGGCCGCAGGCGGATCTTTTTAAGTGGAGTACCGGTATTCGCCTGGAACCGGTACCCAGGTACCAAAATGACAAGAACCGCTAAAGAACCTGTACTTTTGGAACTGATTGCAGGCCTTGTCTGCGGCTTATCCGCCTGATACTGTATAACCGCGAGGTTGGTAGCGTCATAGCACGGTGGTGGGTTGCTCGTTCAGATCTATGTGCCGTTTGTTCTGCAAAATTATACTCGCATTTACTCAAGTTGAAACTTGTATCGCTACAAGTGTTCAATATACTACCGTGTGTATAACCGATACTAAAACATCTACATCAAACAACAGAATTTTATTATACAAAATAAAAATTATAACAAAATAATAACTGCGTGCAAGGCAATAAAATAATTACACGGCACGAGCAAGAGACTCGTAGTCTGCTCATAATTCGTGTGGCATACGAAAATACTTCCATAGTAATAGGCCGTTGTGGTCGTAATTAGGCCAAAATGCATTTTTGACCTTGAATGCTAATGGCGTAACTATTGATGTAATTGTTAGTATAGATCTTTTAGCATAATTATGTGATTTACACATGCACTACAATTATGTAATAAATGACTAAGTTTTGATCTTTACAGTTTGACACGTCATAATGTTTACAATGTGATCATACGTGTGAAAGGTCAGCGTAAACGTAGTCACAAGAATTTGTCCATACAGATGCAGTTTTTACATAAATACTAAGGTAGTGTTTTTTAAAAAATATATGGAAAAAAAATATATATACTTTTAAGTTCCCTGTTTTTTTGCTGTAGTTGTGAGGTAGCGCTTGATCAGTATATACTAGTAGTAATATTTCTACTAAATACTGATATAGCGCAGAATAAACAAGTAGATCTAGAATTATCTAAATCTTTAAGAAGCTAATTTGGGGAAGTAGATATCACATATATGCTTTATCTTACTCTAAACTTGTAAAAATATTCTCTTTAAATATTCTTATTGAAATGTAGATTAGGGAATGGATGGAAGATACATTTAAATATGAACGTAGAACGAAGGAAAAATTGAAAGTAGTAAGTTGGAAGTTTAAAATGAGTGCATACAAATAAATAAAATAAATTGTTGTATGTTGTAAATATAAAAATCATTTATTACAAAACCATAAAAAGTTGAATACAAAACGAAAGGAGTCATCACAGATGACATTGAGCTAAATGTTACATGATAGTCGAAAATGTTTGGATATTGACTTAACACATAACCTGTGACCTTTCCCCAGTAAACCACTGACTAAACAATAGGCTTTGCACATGAAATTTCCTGTTTTGAATAATAAATCCATGTTTCACTTCACAATGGTCTAATAATATACGAAATATGAAGTGTGCAATCATGTTCATTTTACGAATAGCGATATTAGCGATCTTTTTACCTTCTTTTTTATAGTATCCAAGATTATTTTTTCAATTTTAAAAAACTAATTTCTGTATATTCAATCTGTGGTTTACTGTTCAAAAGATCTTATTTATTTGTATTTTTATTTGTCTACCAACTAGCAACAATAGTAAGAAAACTTTAACGTTTCGTCACATTTTGTATATACAGAAGGATAACTCCATACATAGCGTATTTATACAACCCGGTTCACGCACACGAAAAATATGAAAAAGAAGAGTGATCCACAATGATCCCTTTCGATCCTATTTTTCATGTCCGTGAACGGCGCCTATGCACGTAGCTTGAGCGTGCTGTGTATGGATGGATGTTGTCTCTCTATTTAGTGGTATCGTCTAGGTTTTACGCTGTGGGTTGTTGATTTACTGTTGGGGTTGTTCGACGTGCTCCTGGGGTTGGAAGCCGTGCTCGTCGGCGATGAACGTGACGGTGTAGATGAGGCCGTCGGGTGCGGTGTACTTGTACGTACCGGTGACGGAGATGGCTTTGACGTCGTCAACTTGTTTCAGCGTTCCTTGCTCCTGCCGGGATGTTCCGTCGCTTGTCTCGAACCTAGAAGAGGCAGAGTGCTTATTAGTATCTTTCAAGATGTTGGTTCGGCGTTTCATTCGGATGTGATATGCAAATGGAGATAGTGAATCATAAATGTATAAGTTAAGCTCGCTGTTTATTCCTTTTTCTGCAATGAACTAATATACTAACTCTTCTGTATGTACGAAAAGTGGGAAATGTCAGTGTAAATTTTATGAAAATTCATAATTTGGTTGGTATCGATTTACTCTTCGTTTCATGAACTGTAAATTTCATAATTTGTGGTGTCAAAGGAGAATGCCCATTTTGTATGGAGAAATGTACTGACATTAATATTTTTGTGTCCTGATAAAAATACCTTTATTGAATAAGTTATCTAAATACATTACACAAACCAACTTTAGTCAATTTTAATCGTAGGAGTTATGCGATTTTCAACAAAATTATTTTGTATTTAGGTTATAGTAGACACAGTAATATGGACTCTATGCAGGCGCATTAAGTCGTATATGTTTAAGTATAAAATTCATTTGACAGTCCCCAAACGCCATCTAACTTTTAATGTAATAATTATCAAATTCATTTGACAGTCCCCTAACACCATCTAGTTTGTTGTATCATAGTCATAATCGAATCAACGCAACCTATTGGCCCGAAGGATCTTAAAAGATCCCTGATTGGCTCCAATTCCAATATAAATGGCCGAATGCTTTTGTGTTGTAAAACGGAAGTAAAGTTACTTATTAATTTAAGAAAATAAAGCCCAAAAAGAATTTTTTAGGAAATACGGTAAAATATTTAAAATATTTTAACTTAATTTTTAGTACAAAAGTCATTGTGACACAATTATTTTTTTGAGAGTACTGGCTATGGGCATTCCCCTTTCAATACAAAATAAAGTTAATCTGGTCCATTCATATTTTTTGATACAAAAATAAGTTAATGTTTCCTCACTCCCAATTAGGACTAACTCTTAACAACAACATTTAGGAATAGCACTTACTCGAAGTTGTAGCCCTCAGGGTTGACATCTGATTCCTGTTTGAGGATGTAGGCGGGTGGAGACTGCTCAGCCTGTTGTGGGGCGGCGGCGGCCACTGCGATGAGGGCGAGAGCTACAAGCACCTGGGGATAAGGAGAAAATCTAATAAACACTTGCATATGGGTTGAGTTTTTGTGTTAGGTTGCATAGACAAAGAAAATGTTGTAGTTCTTCTAAAGTAACAATGTGCTAAACATTGAGAGTGCTCTTTATCATACATTGTTTACACTTTGAACTTCCAAGCAATCGCTTCGAACAAATTGTGCTAATTAAATACGTTACTTAACACAGAATTACGATAAGTGAATGAAAAAGCAAGCAAATACTTCAAGAAAAAAAGTCTTAAATTAATTCTCAAGTATATTATTTCATTTTACATTTCGTATATTATTTATTAAAATGTGGATTTCAATGCTGTATTATGAGTTTTTGGACGAAATTATGGTTTGGTAATTAATTTCTGTTTTTGACATTTTTTTTGAAGGTGGGTCGATCCTTGTTCCGGGGAATATATTTTAGTAATAAACGTTGTACTTACGATTTTTTGCATTTTGGTGAGGAGTATAAATATAAGAGTAAAAAAAGAGTAATTGACAAGTTGCTGTTCCGAAGACAACGGTTGACTGTGCAGAAGGAGGCAAATGTCGGCATTATAAATGGCAAACCTCATTGATGACAAAACTGTCTTCTGCGACCCACGCAACACGGTGCTAATGAAGAGAGACCAATGTCCCACAGATACGTCTAGTGCTAATCGTATTGCGTTATGCCAAAATTTGATACAAAAATTCTGTCAAGGAGAATTATTGCTGTTGCATTGCAGTTTATTGAAGTGTCTTTCCTTGAATATGTTTAACTTGACGTACCTAATTACATTATTGGTTTGACTTATGTACATACATTGAAATTGTAGATCGTGTTGATTAGATTCGACAGATCGATTAAATATCTATACAAATAAATAAAATAGGAGTGTCTGTTTTTAATATTAAAATAACCACTTTTTACTAAGTGCATTTGGATGTATACACGGTACATATTCGAAAATAACATTTTTTACAATTTTTGTCTGTCTGTTTGTTCCGGCTAATCTCTGAAATGGCTGGACTGATTTTAACGGAATTTTCACTAGCAGATAGCTGATGTAACAAGGAGTAACTTAGGCTACTTTTATTTTAAAAAAAAAAGTTTGTTAGGCGAAGTTCGCTGGGTCAGCTAGTATTTTATATATTTAATAATTGTAAGTAATGCAATATTAAAAAAAAAACAGTAATTTAATTGTGTCTCTTTGCATACTTGATTAAAATAATTACATACATAAACTTGATTTTAACATCTTTTACTTTAACTCAAAAAGACTGACGCCCCAACTCAGCGTCACTAACGGTTACTTTAATCGCTCCTTAGTAAAGAATCACCATACAAATTCTTTACTAAGGAGCGATTTAAGTAACCCGTGTGTGAAGTGACTCGTGAGTTGGGGCGTGAGACTGAGAATTGGCATCAGTTGAAATGAAAATATGGTTCAACAATATTGCTCTACGGCACAAAAGTGTCTTTGATTTGAAAAGTGTCATTCCACATAAACATTAAAAAATCAAATAGGGCAACACTCTTATCTGTAATAGGATAAGTTGGGGCAAAATATGACAGATAAGGCATATACAAATACTAATGCAAATGTCTTATAATATGCCATTTGTCACTTAATAAAAAAAATTTAAAATGTGTGCAATTCACACGTGTTAGAAGTGAAACCTTCAAAAATTTTGTTTTCAAGATAATGAGACGAATGTAAAATTTCGGGAAGATTATAATTGTAGGTTTTACTACTCCACTCCACTCCACTCCACTCCACTCCACTCCACTCCACTCCACTCCACTCAACTCAACTCAAGTCAGTCTCCACTCATTTCTAGTCTCCACTGGACAGTTTCGTTTCATAAAATTTCAAGTCACCCCCGTACTAAAGAAGTTTTCACTTCAATAATAGATATTCTAATTATGTATTCGACAAACAATGTCTTCATGTTTTGTTCAGGTTCTGTACGCGGTGATGCGCGGTACCAGCGGCGCCGACATCGAGGGTCTGACGCTGCCGGTGGACGAGGACTTCGACCCCAACGTGCAGCTCGACAACCTGGGGCCCAAGGCCACGCCCGCTTCCACCGTCGACGTTAAACTGTGGGCGCAAACGGTAATAGTGTAACGGTAGCGGTATTCGGATTATAGACCAATCGTTTTTCGTTTCAAATACCATTTGAGGTGTAATAAAATATGTTAACCCCAATGCATACGTAACGGGGTTTTTTCACGTACGGGACGGGACGTGAAGTTTTGGAAACATCGTTTCGTAGAAAATGTATACCGTACGGGAGTGGAAAAACATGCAAAAGTATGCATTGGGCTTTAATCAGGTAAAATGATCAAAGTTTAAATATCATCCTTATCATGTGTTGTTTTTAATAGAAAAATTACTAGGTACTACAATTGAAAAAATATGTATTTTTTTATTATAATAGTAACATAGTAAAAGTCCTCTTCTTTTGAAGACATCCACATAAATTTACGTTTATCAGTAGGAGATATCAGCTAAAAGAACATATAATATTTTTGGAAATTAGTATGAATTTCAGTTTCTAATGGGTAAAAATAGCAATTCTATTCGTCAATTTATTCCGTCGAATTATGGATTCGACTATAGCTCGCAGCTCCTTGGTTCAATTCAACCATAGAGTCGTTATTAAACCTGAAACCCGCACCCCCCAACAGATCTGCACTCAGCTGGTAGTGTTCCTCGGGCACTGGCCGCTGTGGGGCGGCTGCCAGGTGTCGTCCAGCGTGTGCGAGCAGCACGACAGCAGCCCGCCGCTCGGCGCCGAGCTGGCCGCGCCCGTGCTCGCCGCGCCGCACGTGCAGCTCATGCGGCTCAGCGATGCGACGCTCGCGTCCGTCATCGAGCTGCCCGCGCTGGACACGCCGCAGGGTGGGACCACGCCTGGTAAGCACGTTTACTGGCCTCTGGGACCCTTGCGTCCGTCATTGAAGCTGGACCCACACCTGGAACGCACACATACTGTAATACGTATAGTATAGTAGCAAGGGGAATGCTTACGTGGGGGCGCTTTATTATTAAAAGAACCAAATTGCTAAGTCAATTAATCTCCATAGGTTAGGTAAACACTTTCTTAAATGGAGAGCCTTATTCGATAATCATTGCTGTGTTACTGAAAATATGCTTTGTTTTCTATTTAATACTGTGAATTAAGGAAAGTGAAACTGGCCATACACCTCAATACATATAATAGTTTAGGTTAGCCAGTGACGTGACCAAGATAAATTTTTCTATAAGACCTTTTTTCAATGCTCAATCTTTCTACGAGTGTCTTGTATTACGTCTGCCCCGCGTGTCCGGCAGGTCTGATGACGTCAGAGCGGCAGGTGCGCGTGATCCTGCGCGACATAGCGGGCAAGGCGTGTTGGGACGCGTCCGCGCTCTACTACGACCCCGCGTGCGCCGGCTCCGAAGCGCTAGAGCCGCTGCCGTTACCCGACACGTAAATATTACACACTGATTTAAGTTGTCTCTAGTCCTTTCAGCGATTTAAATACTTAAGTTATAATAATTTACTATAAAATTATGAATTTTTTTAATTGTCGATTTTCAAATCATATGACATAAGATATACGAATTAAATTTATTGTAACACTCGAAAATGTATAGAAGAAAACTATAAATTACAGTTTGGTGTACTAATGATACACAACATTCTGTAATCTTAATTTTAATATTACAGAATGTTTATTTTACTATCAATGTTAAATCATAGGTACCTTACGAACATAGGTAGCATTTAACATTGATAATAACACAAACATTCTGTACTATCAAACATTACGGCCCTGCATACCTCTTTTGCGGACTGTACCAATGTACTTCCAGCGTGGAGTGTCCGCGAGACAACACGCTGTCCTCGCTGCCGCCGCCGCTGCCGCCGGACCTGCTGCCCGACTACAAGAACTCTCCGCCGGACAAACATCAACTGGACCATGTATGTAACTTAACTCATATGTCTTTCTTTTCTCTCTCTTTCTTGGCCGGCAACGATGCCTCAGTCATCAGTGATGCCTCTGGTGTCGCTGATGTCCACAGGCGATGATAGCCACTTACCGTAGACCGTCAGCTCGTTTGCCGGCTATTTCCATAAAAAAAAAACTAAAAACGCACGCTCTATGATGTTTGATTTTAAAATTATAAATAAACGTATCACTGTAATAATAGTGAGGTTTTAAAAGAGCTAAAAGTTCAAACGATGACAGACGAATGAGTGATGAATCATGTTAATACGTTAATCGTATACACTGAAACAAATAAAATAGATGTCATTGTACAAAAAAATCTTATTTGCGCATCTAATAATATTACATGTAAACCTGTCGGACTGACAACCTCCTGTTCTTGAAGTGTTAGCTAACGGTGTGTGTGTGTGTGTGGCAGGTGTTGTCATACATCGGTCACACGTCCCCGGAGGTGGCGTGCGGGCGGCGGCTGGACGAGGCGGGCGCGTCGCCGCTGCCCGCGGGCGCCGAGGACGAGCTCGTGTGCGCGCTCGTCGCGCACCGGAACGCCGAGCGCGCCTACCTCGCCGCTAGGGATAGGTATGTACTGGATGAGGCTGCAGATACATTATCGTCGAATGTTCAACGGTTACCTTTGCTATCGACGATATTCTTGTCACGACTCCCGTTTAGCCACGTGGAGTTCCACGTGACACTAAAAAAGAGTTTGTTCAGATTTTATTTTAATAAAGAATAACTTTATTATCAAATTGTATACAGAGGCAAACTGCGATCTTTCCGCCTGGCGAGGTATTCGGGACACAATGTTGTAAAAAACTTTGGATGTGACGTCACTGTGTAACGTGTGGTGTGATTTCATCACAGAGGATAAATATTTTAAATATAGTTATATAATTCTAGCAGCGACGATGAGTCGGACGCGGGCGACTGGGGTTCGGTGAGTGGCGGGGGCGGGGCGGTGTCGACGGGGGCGGGGCCGGCGGGCGCGGGGGCGGGGGCGGGGTCGGCGGGTTCGTTCGCGCAGAGCCGGCAGCTGCTGAGCCAGCTGGGCGTGCTGGCGCCGGCGCGCCGCGCGCACGCGCACCTGCTCCGCCGCTCCGACCGCCTGCTGCGGGAGCTGAGGAATCTTGATGCGCAGAGGTATGGCGGCAAGGGTAACTGATTATTAGCTGTTAGGCTTACTCGCTTAATATGTCGTTTTTGAACACTAACATAATACATTAAATGCGCTCAAGAATTTCATTCGTAATAAAAACGAATTTACAGTATTAATTACTCATATATTTACTTTTGTTTTCTTAACGACCACAGTCAACAAAGTTATTGTATTCTGTGCTGGCATCTATATGATTTTTCAGTTATAATTCTGTTATGATTGCAGATGTCGCGAGACGCACAAGGTGGCAGTGATATACGTAGGAAAGGGACAGGAGACTCGCAATGAAATTCTATCAAATCGCTGCGGCAGTCCCGCCTACGAAGCGTTCCTTGCAGCTTTAGCTTGGGAGGTAACAAAATATATCTTAATATATATAAATTACGTGTCACGTTGTTTGTCCGCGATGGACTCCTAAACTACTTAACCGATTTTAATCAAATTTGCACACCGTGTGCAGTTTGATCCAACTTGAAAAATAGGATAGCTTACATCTCAATTTATAGTCGCAATATTATTTTATTGCAATTTTTTTTGACAGAACGAAGTCTGTCCGGGCAGCTAGTGTTTAATAAAATAAAAATGCATTTATGTTACTGTTGAAAACTGAAGAACTTTGGGGTGTACAATTTACCCCGTCCTTCGATCTACCAGCACAACATACAGTCCATTCCATCTAAACACCTGGGATCACTACACAGGGGCATTGCCAAAGCTTAGCAAAGGGAGATCTCCCGCCAGGCGAAGTGGTGTTCGCTAGGCAATGCAACCGATCGTGCAGACTTCGATAGCGTGATTCATGTCGGCGTGACGTCACCGTGTGACAACTAAAACTGTTCCGTTGGGCAGGTGGAGCTGGAGAGCCACGTGGGGTTCGCGGGCGGGCTGCGCGGCGGCGGCGGCGGCGGCGTGTCGGCGCCCTACTGCGCCACGCCCTCGCTCGAGGCGCTGTTCCACGTCGCCACTCGCATGCCCGCCGACACCCCAGACAATATACTCAACAAGGTAACACTTGTATGAACTTTCAATGCGTCAGCTATACGAGGTGTATTATGCAATCTCCCCCCCCCCCCTCCCCTTGTTTCATGCGTCTTCCAGGGTAATAAGCTATTCCAGACCATTGTTTATGCACGTTTGTGCTAAATTTATGCGATTGCGAATGTGTGCGAAAATCCGTTCTGTAGTTGTTGCGTGAAAGCGTAACATATATCCTCACAAACTTTCACATTTATAATATTAGTAGATTTTATTATTAATAACACACCATTTAACCACCTTTTTTATATTCAACGAGTTCCCTCAATACCTTGTTGATTCCATTCACCAGATCTGAATTTTGTTATTATTGGACCAATATCAATACATGAGATACACCTAATTAGTTGCGCTTATTCCCCCAGACGCGTCACCTGGGCAACGACGAGGTGCACGTGGTGTGGAGCGAGCACTGGCGGCCGTACAAGCGCGACACGCTGCCCACGCAGTTCTGCGACGTGCTCATCGTGCTGTACCCGCTGCCCGGCGGCCTGCTGCGCTGCACCGTGTCGCGGAAGCCCGATGTGAGACACACGCCACACTTCACATCACTATACTATCACCTTAGCGGCTTAGAATAGACTAAATCCGACCCGCTGGTGGTAGGGCCCCTCGGAGGGATTATATTTGTAATTAATTTTAATAGTTCATTAATACTATTACTACTATTTCTCCATGGGGTCCCTCTGGATAACCCCTCCGAGGGGCCCTACCACCAGGGCCGCATTTAGTCGCCTCTTACGACACCCATCCGGCCTGGGGTTAGAATTCTAAGCCGCCCCAATACGGCTACAAATATAGTCTGACATCACTTAATTTTTTCTTGATAAAGTATTAAGTTTGTTTATAACAAAGCTCTGACCGTATCAGGTGGGCGTATTCGGGCCGATCTGGGAGGAGAGCGTGGTCCGGGTGAGCTGCGGCGCGGCGCTCGTCCGGTGCGCGGCGGTGTCCGGCGGGCGGGCCGTGCGCGCCACCATGCCGCTGTACCAGCACGCGTACAGCGAGCGCGCGCGCGACCTGCACGCACTCGTCGCGCACCACACGCTGCCCACTACGTTCGAGCACTTCGTGATGCGGCTGCGCGAGCCGCTGCCGTGCCAGCAAGCGGAGAGTAATGCAGGTTGGTGCGGTTTTGTTTTAGAATGTGGGACTGTCCAGTCCGTTTGATGAATTGCCGTTTTTATGCGACACTATTAAGTGGTATAGGATTCATTTTTCACATTCACATGTGAAATCACATCGCTTGACAACAGTCACATCTGATATGATAGCAACTTTGTGAAAACCTATGTAGTTAGATTAATAAAATTACAATAGTTAGTCTCCTTTTCAAGACTACATCTATGTAAGGTCAGTGACATTCGCTAATGTTCCAGTGAAACTCTTTCTCTTTTATCCATTGGAGTTAAGATATTACATATTAA
The DNA here is from genome assembly GCA_911387775.1 of Thymelicus sylvestris. NCBI lineage: Eukaryota > Metazoa > Arthropoda > Insecta > Lepidoptera > Hesperiidae > Thymelicus > Thymelicus sylvestris. Next base: position 8,974,046 of record OU426905.1, on the reverse strand, counting down.
CCTATAGTGCATAAATGTATTTACTTATGACCTCCATGTGGCTACAATTCAACAGAGTTTTAATGTTGTTAACAGAGCAAACTAGCGGGCGCCTAGCCAACGCGCTGCTAGACCACGGCGCGAGCGCGTGGGGCGGCGCGGGCGAGCCGCACACGGTGTCTCCGCGGCCCGCCAAGCGGCTGGGGCCCTTCAAGCGGCCCAGCACGCACCAACCAGCGCCTGCTACCGCCCCCGCCCCTGCCCCCGCGCCCGCGCCGCGCCGCAACCGGTGAACGAAACAACGAACAACTACTCATGATCAACACCACTTTTTAAATTGAATATCTGCCGCCGCGTCCTGCGTTTGAGACCCTTCTAGTGGCCCCTCAGGCACCAGCCACTGTCCGCTTCCGCCCCGCCACGTAATCGGTGAGCGACCAAACTACATGATCAACACTAACACCAAGAGAGGTAATAGAAGTACACAAGAGAGACAACTCCATACACGGAGTGATCTGCACAATACTGATTGGTCGCGCCTTTTTTCATGTCCGTGTATGGTATCTGTGTGTGCGTTTGTATAGAGTTGTTTTTCCATGTGTTTTATTTAGTGTCAACACTTTTAAATATCTGAATGATATCTATATTGTAAATACACTGGATATTTCATGATTATATTTTCAGTTGATTCATTAAAGCACTAATCGCATCGGTTTAGAATGGTTAAAGTATTGAGGATTTATTTGAAATTTGGTGTGACTAAACTACGGAAAATATTAGTATTATCAATCTCATTGCTTATTAGACTCTTTCCATGTGTAGACGTGTCCGTTATCGATGTCTAAGAATCTTATCCAGTTATTTATATTATAGAAATCTTTGTTCCATCTGTTGTTTATGACCACTTTGCATAATTTTTCTATTCAGTTTTCCATTACTCCCAGTGTTATCTGAATTACCTATTTTTTGGAACGTCCAAATAACTTTGGCGGATTCAACTGTTCGACCAAGTATCATGTTTTCGGAATTACTACAACAATTTAATTGAAAAATGAATGTTAAATTTTTTTTACTTAAATTAAGATAATGCTTGACCACAATCCCACCTGATGGTAAGTGGGGATGTGTTCCAGGACGATGAGCGCACTAACTAAGTAAAAACCATGAACATTATCCAGATAAAAACAAAATACGATGTTTAAATCGCGCATGAGAAGATTTATATTATGATAATGTCATGAATCTTTTTCCGTAAATATTTTTATCCAATAACCAATTTCTTATTTTATTGAAAACTGCTATTCAAAGTAAGTAAACTATGTTCAATTAGTTTAAAAAGAAGCAAAAGGTTATGGGTGTCACTTAAACCACTTTTTCAGATGCTATGAAGTAATAGATAACATTTTTTTTCTACATCAACTTAATTATATGACCTCGATGCTCTTGCTGAAAGCATGATAATAGAACTAATCAATAACAGTGGTAGATGTAAGATATTAGATGTATTATGGTGCAAGTGGAATTGTAAACATCAGTATGATATTATTATTAAATAAATTGTCATACATTTTTAATACTGTTCAAAGTGTCTTTTGCAATAACTTAAATCATAATACAAATGCCTATAGCTTGACCAGTGAGTCGTAGAGCTAATAATGAATGTAAAAAAAAAAATCGTACACTGTTCTTTGGGCCTTCTAAATATTTATAATTATTAAATTCAACTATATTGTAATCATACAATTTTAAATTGCACTACAAATAATGTATCAAAAATTTAAAACTGTTGGACATAAAACTGTTGCTATACAATGTGTTTTATTGAATCTTGATCAAACAAAATGTGCAGATATAGGACAAGAAATTATCGATAAAAATTCGCAAAAAAGATTGATTAGCTACGATCCGCTGGCCAGACTAATAAATCATTAATAGTAAAAATATTTTTATTTAAACTACATAATATGGTTGATGGTGGGAGTGCGTGACCATTGAAATAGCTATTATTCAATATAACAAAATTCGTCCAATGGGAGATTGTCGACGTTACTGTGGACTTAAATGAAATTTTATGTACTTAACTTAATAATTTATTGTGTAAGTTAATTAAATAATATTAATAACTGCGATTTGCATTTAATGTTGAATAAGTTTGCGATATACAGCCTTATCTTTTATGAGATTAATTGACCAGGTTGGTTAACAACCAAAGAAACACATTTTTATACAAGTTTCACAGTTATTTATGCAAATATTGCATTATAAGCCTTAAAAAGTATATCAATAGAAAGTATTGAAAATATTATCATGACAAATGACTCGAATATTCTGATTATTCTGCATTGCACCTAGCAGCCCGCTGTGGTGAATTGCCTAAATTCTGTGAAAGGTGTTTTTTTGGTTAAAAATTGCATTGACAGATGTCTGTAGATATGTAAACTAGTTGTAAAGCTTTAACTTTTGTAGGTGATTTTATCTTATTATTTATTTATTTGAGATTGAAGTTTATCTTACATTAAGTATAATACTTGCTGCACCCACTATGTACCTTTAAAGCCGTAATGACCTCTTTTTGAAATTACTGCTTTAATAAATGTTTTTTTCTTATTCCTTTTTTCAAAAACAACCATAATGAACATTGGCCTAATTGTTATTATTATAATCCTTTATACCTATTGTTTTACTTAATATTATGTTGAATGTTATTTTTTGTAATAAAATTAGATTTGTGATGGCGCCATGAAAAAAATGATTTGTAATCAGAGAAAAAACAGTGCATTTATTGACCAGATTAAAATGTATATTTTTCTAAAATTTGTATATTGATGATATTCAATTCGGGAAATGCTCATTATGGATTATAAGAATAATGCCTATGATTTAATTTTTTTAAGTAAAAATACATATAAATGACCATTGCTGCCTTATTTATAAGCAAAATAGGGAGCACTAGTGTTAAGCCCAGAGTGAAAGCAATGAAACCATCTAGTATAATATATTGCTTCCCATACCACCATTGGCTTCAGCCCATTAACAGAAAACAAGGATCACACCTTGTAATTGTGTACAATACCACTCAGATGTTGACAGAAAGACCAACCCAAGAATCTAGAGTTCTGCTGCCCGACAAAGGCTTGGGAAATGGCACATACAACTTATTATTCCCTCCAATGTATAAAATTTGGCACAAGTGGTCAGACTAGAGTCAATCACCATGATATTATTATAATAACAAGTCATCGAGCTTTTGAATAATAATTTTTGTTTTTGCAAATTCCAGAACCTTAATTATCTGGTGGAATTGTAAAATATTAAAAAACTCATTGATAGCGTAATGTAAATTGATCTGCTTGCATTTATACATGTATGTGTATAAAGGTGTCAAATGTATTAAAGCATTCCATTAAAACTTGTATTGATTTTTCAGTATGTTATTTATTTATAAATTATTATTTATTATTGTGAACTGTATTCCACTTTCTAATTTAAAACAGTATTTATAGGTGTTAAGACTGACAAGATTATGTATTAAAATGCTAAGTATTACATAATAATTATATCATTTGTATTGCTGAAAAGTTGATAATTTATTTCTGCTACTTATATCACATTGTATAAGTTGATTCTTGGCAGTGTAAGGAAATAAGATGTCAAATGTTTTAACAGCAATATGTAGGTAATCCAGATATTAACCCACAGACTTAAGAAGTTTAACCAAATTTTATATTAAAAATAAAGTTGTTTAACTTTTAACTGAGTTTTCCTTTAACATTACTTAAAATCCATATTATTATTACACTTCATATTCATTCACACATCAATTGACACTGTTAGATACATGATTAAGTTTTTGGTAGCTTATACATGCCACCTTGTAAGACAAGCTGATGAGTTCTCACTTTGGTATCCAGGAACTGTCGAAGCTCTTGCAGACTGCATTCGGCACCTGGAGCCTGCGATGCAAACATCTTTAACATCTGATGTATGCGATCTAATGGTAAAGAATCCAAGTTTGTTAACATACCAACTATGTATGACCAGAACACTTGAAGTTCACCTTCCCGTTGATCATGTGCAGAAGCCATCACACTTTCCGATTCCTCATCTTCACAAATCATTTCTTGCACTTGATTTGTAGCAACATTAGCTTTGTTTGCATCTGTGTCATCTACCAGTACGTAGTGGTCTGCAGCTCGCTCGGCTACCAAACCTTGAGACTGCCAGTATGTAATTTTCCTTCGCAACACTGTTATGGGCACCTTCATTACTTGATGCAGTTCTTCTAATGACCACTCTGGTTTATTTTGAAAGTGCATTATCAGTGTAGCATTAAATGGTGATACTGTTAGGTCCCATTTCTTTTCTCCTATCTCTATTTCTATATTAACATTACCTAGATGTGGTTTCCAATTCAAAGTTCTATTACCTTTCAATGCTTCAAATGACCTTGTATAGGCCTCCAAATGCTGTTTAATTTCTTCTGGTAATTCTAAGCTCTCATCTTTAAATGGTGGCCAAAACTGTGCAGACAATATCATTGCATTTGAAGTAAATTTTTTGTTGAGCTCTTCCACATTCTTATCCTGATGTATTAGAGCATTAATTCTTTTTGAATCAGAAATATCTTTAAGCATCACTTCACAAAAATGTAGTTGTGACTCTCCAAATTTAAGCTTTAAAAGTTCCAAGTATCTAATTTCCTTTTCTGTATTTATTACGTTTTGCGCCAATAGTCTATCAGCAAGTAAGGTTCTGTACTCGTTCACAAACAACTCTTTGCTGCCGTAAACATTGACCAGCATAGATATAATGTCATTTGATTTCCTGTCATTAGAATTAATTTTAGGATCTGCATCTACAGGGTCTGGATTCCATTCATCCCAAGCTTCTTCTCTTTCAACTTCTTCATCTGTTTCAGCTGCAAACTTGGCTAACTCTTCTGCCAATTCACTACCAGCTCCTTCTTCTGTTAGACTACTCACAACACTTCGAACTGTATCTTCTCTGTTTCTTAAATAGGAGCGAACTGGCTTAGTCACAGTTTCTAGTATAATCCCAGAAGGATCTAGGTGTCTCAGTGCTCTTATGGTTGAAATATAAGCAGTTAATATATCAGGGGTATTCACCCCGGGATGTAATAATCGTGTCTCCAAAGCAGTTTGCAACTTTTTACATAGGGTTGATTTTAAGTCCGTTTTATCCAAGCATAATTTTATATCCTCAACTGCTGGCTTTGAATCTGGGTATTCAATTATGATGTTAAAAAGTTGATCTATTTGAAGCTTAGTATAACTATGATACAAATAATAACTAACTTTCTGTTTAAACTTCATTATAGCATTTTGAATGTTTTTGTCATCTGGTGGTGGCTTGGAGGAGCCTTCACAATAAATTCGTGTTAGCCAAGACATAACCGTTGTCTCGAGCCAATGTTCTAGAAAGCTAATGTGAGAAACCATAAAATTTCCTGTGCAGATTTTCTGTATATGGCTTTCGATTCTCATCTGTATAAAATTAGTAAGAACCTGCCCTGACAATCGTTCGAGGAGTTCCAATTCCATCAGCTTTCTATTTGTTTCATAAAACACCTTTACAATGTATGCACAATTGCAGTCTGAATATTCATTTTTACATCCAGAGCACATGACATCTTCACTGATATCGGAGTTCTCATACTCATTATCAAAGACATTAAAGGATACTTTATAAAAATGGGTAATGATAACGTGGAAATCTAAGGGCAATTGTGATAATAATGTGGCACGCAATAATTGCTTAAAGCCCTGCAGGACATCTCTCTCACCAAAGATCAACTTGTTGTCTCCACAACTATTGTTCAATATTATCAACCTCGAAAGCATCAATGTAAAACTCAACACGACTTCATACAGATCGTTAACTGTAGATTTAAATAACTGAAATCCTTTTATTTCATCGTCCAACTTTGTAAACCTACACCAAAACGAAGGCGTCACATGTTGTCGTAGATATTTCTCTATGTTAATTAGAATTAGATCACGAACTCTGACTTGTACTCCCAAACTTATTATCAACTCCTGAATTTCAACGTGTTCTTCAATAGTGCAATCACTAAATAACGTACCGTTGAGTATAGGAAATGCATAGTTTATTTTATTCCAATAAACATTCATTTCACTCTTTGTTGACATATTAATTTCAAGAAACGCCGAAGCGGACTGGTGTATTAATTTTATTAATCGAAACCAACTAGCCAGGCGCAACGACGCATAAAAAATAAAATGAAATGAATTTTATCAAATTTAAAAATAAATGAGACAGCCGGGCAGCTGTATAAGTAAACTGACTAGGGATGTTCGATCCGGATCGATACTTGTGTGGATCGATACAATGGCATACGATCCACTCGATATTTGTATCGATACAATGGCATTCGATCCACTGGCGGATCGATACACATGCAGGGTGGATCGGATCGAATCGGATCGGATCAAAATTATTATGGAATTGAGGTATATTTATTTAGATCAGTGGTTCGCGCATCATTATTACACGAACAAGAAGGCTTCCACACATTTTTTAAGCAAAATTTGTCTGAATTTTTGTTGGATAGAAAGTCTTATCCATTAATTAAAGTATTGGTTAGCTAGAAAAGTTATTTGGGGAAACTCTGTGACATATGTAGCTCTTCGGTATTTATCAGTGGTAGGAAATTCAGTGCCCTCTGAATGGCTTTTCTCGTTAGCCGATAGCATTTTAAGTGAAAGTAATCGATTTGATCCAAGGCGTTTATCCAATTTACTATTCCAGCGTTCGTTAAAATTTAAGGATTGGCAAATGTAATTTATAAGCTTTGCATGATATATTAATTTATTTGATATAATTAGTTTAAATACACGAGAGTTCTAAATCAAATATAGTGTTAAAAGTGAGATATTATTATTTAAATGATAATACTACTACATACCACATTGTTTTAAAAAAACCTTAAGTAACTTTTTCAATATTTATTTATACAATATTTTGAATAAAATTAAATCTGATATAAAATTGAATCTAAGACTGAATTAAGCTTATCGATAGTTTATATAACCAATTTAAAATATTTTATTCGATTCTGGATCGATACAAAACATCATATTAAATTATACGGTATATCCACATAAAATATTATATTTTATCTATTAATATATGTATTTCTTTTTTTTCTCTTTTTTTGCCGACAACGCTTTGGTCGCTGACATCCATTGGCCGCGATACCCACTTACAGGTCTATTTAATAATTATATGAATCGATATTTGAACTACTAAATTATATTGGGATATTCATGATGGTTCGGAGTATCGATATACAAAACACCCGGATCAAACATTCCAATTAAAAAAAATACTTTTTTTTTCTTCTCTCTTTCTTGGCCGGCAACGCATCAGTGATGCTTTTGGTGTTGTTGATATGCATGAGCGACGATAGCCACTTACCATCAGGTGGATCGTCAGCTCGTTTTCCGGCTATTTCTATCAAAACAAAAAAATCATTCGATACTGGATCGATACACTGCGATACGATCCGTATCGATCCAGAGTATCGATACAATGCACCTGGATCGAACATCCCTAAAACTGACAGTTCATGTTCATGATTGTGTTGTGAGTAGGGATTCGCAAAAAGTATCGATACTTCTAGGTATCGATACTTTTGTTTCATACCAAGTACTTTTGGTATCGATACTTTTGATCCGATACTTTTGAGGTATCGATACTTTCTAGAAGTATCGATACTTTCCTTCTCCCATTTCCAATAAATTATTAGATTATGAAATATAACAATTATTTTTCGAACTTTTACTTTTACACTACTGACTACGCTAAATTTTCTGATAAATATGATAGATCAGTGTGTGTTGACGTTGACGTTAATGCGCCATCGTTACATATTATCTTCAAATTGTTGTATTGTAAAAGTAGAAAATATACTTTATCAATGGACTGAATGTCCTTATCGCATAGGTTTTTTGTCTTCGGATTATTGCCTTTCAAATGAAACCATTTTGAGGCATGTCGGTTGGATGGTTTCAGTTTCCATAAAGGACATCCGTACAATTTTTTTTTTGTGTTTTATTATATAGATTGGATATTAGTGACTATTTTGTGAGAAAAGTTCCTGCTAGATTTTTTTGCGAAACCTTGCAGCACAAACAACATTCCATTCAGGTTTTTTATAAATGATTTAAAAAGTACTCGATACCTTAAAGTATCGATATTTTTGTTCCGATACTTTTTTGGTATCGATACTTTTAATACGATACTGGTATCGAGTAAAGTATCGATACTTTTGAAATTTTGCGTAACCCTAGTTGTGAGTATTCCCTACGTTCCACTAGACGATCACAACGATCACGCTCACGATCGCGGTATTTCCCGTTCCACTAGCTTGTGAGCGTTACAACTTACAATCATACACCCAAGTGGAACGGGTATAGTGACCGACGCGGACGTGAGCGTTTAAGCCACAGAGTACTTACACGTTTTAGCCGTTGATACAAAATGTACTTTGTGATGTTGAAAATAAGTCTAAAACTTAGATTAGAGGTTATGTTATAATTTTTAAGCTATAATTAAACGTTACTTAATTAATTATCAATTTTATTTAAACTAGCAAAAAAGTATGTCTACAAACAAAACATTTTTTTATGAAAAGCCAAATATATTAAAAAATTGCATATTTTAATTAAGTTTTTGATATTAACCGACGAGGAAAAATGTATACATGGCTATATGTTTAATGAATTAAACAATAAAATTATTTACATATTTTAACATGTTTATATCAAATTGTGACCCCACGTCGATCATCTGCTGGAGAAACTACTAGTTCCACTAAAGTATCTCTTGTCGAATCGTATAAAGTTATTTTTTCCATCACCATCCTTATCTTTTATAAAATTGCGCCAAATTTCTATCACCATCCATTTCTACCCAGTGTTGCCAGGTCTAAAAACTGGCGAGAGTAACTTCGTCGTATCTGGCAACACTGCAATTCGACCACTTCGACCCACCGGGGGCTGCGTTCCAGTAGACGCTCACATCGCTCACAACGATCAAAACGCGTTCAACATGGCGACCACGGTCGTCATGGTCGCGGTGAAAACGTCATTGATGACGTCATTAATTTCGCTCACGGTACGCTCAAAACAACCCACCTCACCCGGCTGCGTTCCAGTAGACGCTCACATCGCTTACAACGATCAAAACGCGTTCCACATGGCGACCACGGTCGTCATGGTCGCGGTGAAAACGTCATTGATGACGTCATTAATTTCGCTCACGACACGCTCAAAACAACCCACCTCACCTCACTCTTCGATGCAACTCGCACTAAGCACACATGCTTAGTGCGAGTTGCATCGAAGAGTTACCGTACCTCGTTAGCGTCAACACATGACTAACGAGAAATTGCGAGTGCCAGTCTCAAAACGTGACGTGTGTAATTCCACGTTAGTTCACTGAAAATATCTATTATTATGTGTCTTTCTAAAACACAGTGTTGTATGAAGAAGCAGTCTGTGACTTTATGCCATTTATAATCTATGGTATCAAAAACTTACCAAATTGTCTCTGATTTGTTGTACCTTGATGTCACCAGCTGGCCAATTTCAATTAAAAATTGGCGTGTCAAAATCGTTCGAATTTTGAACTCATAGCGTTTGTGTATTTTGCCGTCAAACTGCAAAATTTTTTCAGATATCTTAATTTCAGCTTAAAAAGTGATAAAACACAGTAAAATGAGCGAAATGGAGAAGAGAAATGACACTAAGAGGTTGAGTTCTGTTGCCTCGGATGGGGGACGTTCTCAGGCCAATTCTAAGGAATCGGAGTCCTCTTCCTCATCCTCAGAGGATGAGAGTTATGTGTCTCTCCCTCCTAATAAAAGACGTAAGAATTCGAATAATTACGATCCGCGAGTGGATAGTTTAATGGCCCAAGTAAGTTACATTTCTAATTTCATAGCAACAAACATGCCTGTTTCTCAAGGTTCTGACTTACCTAGTACTTCGCAACATACCGCTGCTAGTGCACAACAGGGGACGTTTCTGAAAGTTCCAGAGTCAAGTTGTACGGCCTTGTCTTTAGGCGAGGTTAACATCGACCATGATGTTAGTAAGATCATACCTCCAGCTAACCCGCAGCGCCTAAGCGAGTTGGAGAGGTTGCAGCAATTTAATACCCAGGCTTGGAAGGGCATTAGATATAAGAAGGCATTGCAAGCTTCTTTGGCTTTCCCCGGCTTTATGGGTTTAAGAATAAATGAGGAATTTTGTCACCTTAATAAAAATAAAGATTATTTATCTGGAACCGAGTCTATTATGGCTGGGTTGTCTAATGTTGTTTTGGAACAGAGGTCCTTAATTCAGCAATCTTTACAGAATATATTGGATTGGGCTTCTACAGACCCGGCTAATTTAAATGTTAACAATTTATTTGAGAAGTTTTCCTTAATGTTTGGACCTAGTTCTGCTATATCTAAAAATTCTGAAGTGACCATGCAGATGATCTGTGGTAAGAGGGCCGAGTGTATCGAAACGAGGCGGGAGAGCATTCTTAGAGAAATAGGAAATAGTAATCTCCGAGCTACTTTACAAAATGTTCCCCCGAGCTCGGAATATTTGTTTAGTCGGGAGGCCCTCCAACCAGTCATTAATTCCTTAGGCGGGTCACAAACATGGTTAAATACTCCCACCTATTTAATTAAAAAGAAACCACACAATTTTCTTGAACAACACTCCCATAGAAAATCTTATAATAATAAACGAACACAGAGTAGAACTACTAATTTCAAGGATAATCGTAAGTCTAAATCTGCTCCAAAAAGGCCCTTTCGGCATAACAACAACCAAGTCCTATCCAATACCAATTCAAAACAAAATTGACAACCAGAGAGGAAACTTCAAGGGAGGTTGTCTGAGAGATTATTCGGAGAATTGGCAGCAGATGGGTGCAAATCAGTTTATTTTAAAAATTATTTCAAGATGCAGAATCCCATTCAAGACAAAACCTCCCTTACAGTTTCCTTATATGAAGCGTCAGAGAAGGTTCTCGACCAAAGTGTCAGTAGAGATGACAGGTATAATCGAGGATCTCAAAGCAAAGAAAGTATTAGAACCACCGCCATCTCTGGATGCGGGGTTCCTTTCGAGAATGTTTCTCGTAAGAAAGGCAGACGGCGGATCGAGACCCATTTTCGACCTCCGTGGCCTCAATGCTTATATAACCACGAAACATTTTCACCTAATTTCTCAGTCGGATGTAGTGGACTTCCTTCAAGACAACGACTGGCTAGTAAAAATCGACCTCCAAAATGCCTATTTTCATGTGCCTATAGCGGAAACTCACAGGAGGTTCCTGAGAGTAGTTTACGATCAGGAGGTTTTACAGCTAACAGCTCTACCGTTTGGCCTGTCTTCGGCACCGCAGATTTTCTCGGCGCTGTCAAATTGGGTTGCGGAAACCCTCCGTGGCAGAGGCTTGCGGGTGTTGGTCTACTTAGACGACTACCTGCTTGCTCACCAGAACCGGGCGATTCTAGACACTCAGGTTGCGGAAACGCTGAGACTGCTAGAGACTTTAGGGTGGCATGTCAACTACCCAAAGTCAAGTATAGTTCCCTCCCAGGAGTTAGAATATCTAGGTATAATCTGGAATACTCTCAAAAACACGATGTCGTTGCCAAACAAAAAAGTTCAGAAAATAAAGACATTCATATCTCTCATAGAAAAAAGAAACCTAACTTGTTCATTAAAGGAGGCGCAGAGCCTTTTGGGAATGCTAAACTTTGCAACTTTGACAGTCCGCAGGGGACGTCTTCACTGTCGCAGGATGCAACTGTTTCTGAGGGGATTCCAGAAAGGACGATTGAGGGAGAGAAGGGTGTTACCTTCCCTTGTGCATCAAGACTTGATCTGGTGGCTAGATGCAATAAACTACAGTTACAAACCATTACGTCGAGGGGAGGTGACACACTTCCTCACCACCGACGCAGCGGATGCGGGGTGGGGCGCTCAGTTGAACGACCTGTATCTCTCAGGGAGGTGGAACAACCTTCAGAGACGTTGGCACTCCAACGTCAAGGAAATGTACGCTGTGTACAGGGTCATTTTAGACCATCAAAAGATATTGAAGGGAGCCCACATTCTGGTACAATCCGACAACAGGACGCTAGTAGCGTACGTAAGAAACGAAGGAGGTACACGGTCACTCGCCCTGCTCAATTTGACCACGAAACTTATACAGTTAACCGAACAGCTCGAGATAACACTCTCGGCGTGTTACCTGCCGGGAAATCTCAACGGGATTGCAGACCGCCTGTCCAGGGGTCGTGCAATTCCCGAATGGCATCTTTTGCCCCAGGCCACGGAGGCAATATTCAGCGTATGGGGCGTCCCAGACATCGATTTATTCGCTTCAAGGGACACAGCGGTTGTTCAAAATTATATTTCTCGAGACTCAACAGATGGGTGCGCAATTTTTTGCGACGCCTTCAGTCGTCCCTGGGATTGTCAGTTGGGATGGGCGTTTCCTCCTCCCAACCTCATCCCACAGGTATTGGTTCAGTTAAATCTTTCGAGGGGGATATTCATCATAATAGCACCTCTTTGGCCCCAATGCTTTTGGCTCCCAGATCTCCGGGCCAGAGCTCTAGAGGAACCAATACTTATAAAGGATCTGCGGAAGACCTTAATAGATCAGACAACGGGGTGTTGCCCACCTCAGGTAGACAAGCTGTCTCTGATGGCATGGAAAGTTGGGGGTGGACAGAACAAATATCCCACTGGGCCACAGAGGAGAGGGAATTGTTGAAACATAGCTGGCGTGATTCTACATTATGTACATATAAGGCTCCCATTAGAAGATGGGTTTGTTGGTGTAAAAGTCACAACATAGACCCGAAGTTACCATCAGGTAATGACGTAGCAAGATTTTTGGCTAAATTATATTTGGAAGATAGGCTTGCCTATAGCACGATTCTACTACACAAATCAGCTGTTTCAACGTTCTGTGCCACATCACCAGAAAATTTTTCTAAGAACTTCTTTGTTCAGCAGATATTAAAGGCCATCTCTCTTGTTAAGCCGGATGTGCAAAAACCTCCTGTTTTTGATATCAAGTTGTTATTTGATTGGCTTCAAACTACACCTTGCTCTGACACATTTTTTGATATTTCTCGACGAACTGCTCTAATTCTTTTACTTGCTTCAGGCCGTAGAATTCATGACCTTACCCTATTAGACATTTCACAGGGACACATGATAGAGAATTCGGATGAGATCATCCTTTGGCCTAGGTTCGGATCTAAGACAGATTCCAGTACCCATAGGCAATCGGGCTGGTCCATTATCAGACACACAAATAAACATATATGTCCCATGGGGCACATTAACGAGTTAATAAGACATTCAAATGAGAGAAGATCTGACAATAATATTACAAACTTATTTATTTCTATTACGGGCAAGGTGAGACCGGCCTCAAGAACCAATATTGCTAATTGGATAAGGACAGTTTTTAGAGAGGTTGGTATTGATGCCCCTCCAGGAAATATTCGGTCTGCTGTAGCATCCCGTGGATGGTTGGAAAACAGACCAGTGGATGATATCCTTAAGAGAGGAAATTGGAGAAGTGCACAGACATTTAGAAAATATTACTGTCGCCAAGTTCAAAGATCAAGTGAGCCTAATATTTCTTGTGCCGATTTGCTTTATGATAATTTTGCAAGTGTTTAAATTCTAATAGAGGTATTATTTTTCTTTAAAGATAAATGTTGATTTATACAGAGAAGATTCCTATTTTTGGTTGTTTATTATTCTTAAAATGTTGATTTAGATTACAGAATAAATTAAATGGATATTATTTTTAGTTGATCTCAGATCAGATTATTATTATTGTTTTGGTTATTATTATTTTTATGCTTACAAGCAGAGGCTTCATTTGTTATTTATTAATAAACTATGAAACTTTTTTGTGTTTGTTTATAATTGCATAATTTTAATCAGTCAATCATAGCGTTTGTGCTTGACACCAGCAGATAACAAACAGGTCTTCATACAACACTGTGTTTTAGAAAGACACATAATATAACTGTTTTGCATTACAACAAAACAATTATTATGTGTCGGATAAAACACAGTGTTGCAGCAAGGGCTTGCTGGTGATGGAAGACTATGAGTTCAAAATTCGAACGATTTTGACACGCCAATTTTTAATTGAAATTGGCCAGCTGGTGACATCAAGGTACAACAAATCAGAGACAATTTGGTAAGTTTTTGATACCATAGATTATAAATGGCATAAAGTCACAGACTGCTTCTTCATACAACACTGTGTTTTATCCGACACATAATAATTGTTTTGTTGTAATGCAAAACAGTTATATTATGTTGGCAGCAAAAACGTCGTTAAATCTCGTTAAACGTCGTGAAAGAACCCAACCAAATTGAAACTATAATAATACATTTATTTAGTTGGAGCAATAGTATCAAGCTACAATTAAAATAGTGGTGTTATACTGTAGTTTACTTGCTATCGTGCTATAGATTAGTGTTTTGGTTGTTTGTTTCATATTAATAAATATAAATTTTTTCAGTAGTTACTTATCAATCTTATTAAGTATATTGTGGCATTTTAAGCGAGAAAACAGGCAATATTAAATAATGGAACATAGCTACAGTGATAAATTTGATATGGAAAAGTTTTTGTGTGGTGAGGTTATGTGAATGAAATTTATTATTTATTTATCAAGCTCAGATCAATAATTAACAAGCTCACGATTGGTGTAATATTTATTTAATAGGATTTATATGTTTAGGCACAGTAACCTTTGGCTGTAAATACTTATTCACGATAAACAACAAATGGACAAATCATGTCTACTTTGAAAAATGAAAGTTTTTATGATACCTAACATATTACAATATGAGGAAGTGTACAAAGTAAGAAATGTTATGTCCCTAGTATTTATTCATATCTTTATATTTAAGGTACAATTCAAGATAGATGGCAGAGTATCAAACTTGTCTCAACAGCACTAGCGGAGACTACTACTTCCAACAAAACAACAGCAATGCAACATTTTCCCCATTGTGGTTTAAGAGTAAACGAGTAAACAAATACATACATAAAGTAAAAGTATAAACACAGGAACATGGATTTGAGAATTGAGAAGATATGTCAGAATAAGGTCGCTACAAAATATATACCCATTAATTTATATTACAGTGTATGAAATGTGAAGTCTATGAACATTGTAATTTACTCATTGGTTTTCTATTGAGATTGGAATTGAAGGTATAACATTATGTGGGAGAAATAAAACTTTAAAAGACAGATTGTGGTTTTCTTGATAATTTTATTTTAGGAGGCATATTATGTTGAATATTAAATTAATGAGGCATTACAGCATAATTATTATGTGATTTTGATTTAAAGAGTGGAAATAAAACGTTGAACGGTAAATAATTTTTAATATAATATTTTTGTAATTCTTCTCCGGGCAACAGTATTCAGCTGGATGTCAATAGTCTTAGTTGTAATTCAATCTTCCCCTTTTGTTATTGTATTCTTCTTATTTGCTCTTCAACACCTTTCCTTTAATAAAAATATTATATTACAAATTTATTGTGTTCAGCAGTATATTGAAATCTTTTAAAACAAGGATTAAATATAATGTATGTTTGTAAAACATAATACATAAATATCTATGTTTTATTTATTATATTATGCCTTATTAAATTATTCTATAGCTATTTTGAAATAAAAAAGGCCCATATCATTTTGGCACATTACAATGGCATGGCATAATATAGTGAAGTACTATCAACAGATCTTGCTGGGCTCAGATGAATTGCTGGGTATATTGGCTTGGCAAGAAATTTTAAACATTATATGAACATAGATATAATTTAGTAGGTATCTCAAAAGTGTAGGTAATGATACATAATGATAATATAGTCCCAAGTAGATATATTGAATATTAAGCTCACAGCTGGGTATTCAGTTTATGGGTTTATCAAATATGTAATTATTTAATAAATATTTTCCTTGATCCTTGAGGGCTCGTATGCAAACGATATTATCACCTTTGGCAATATTAAGTTGCATAATAAAATAATTCATTGAGTCCATACTTGTAGACAATTGGCTATTTGACAGTTATCACGGTAAAATATGAAATGTGTTAAATATGGTTGCATAATGGTTAACAATAATTATACAATACGTTTCTTGCATGAAAATTAATTGTAAATATTTTTACTTTTGAAAAATAGATTTGAGTTTTTTTACCTGTGGATACGAGAACTGAAACGCGGGCGGCCATGATTGAGCATGTTATGACGTCACAATTCAAAAAATAAAGCGTCGTGTACTAATAACTATATCGTGTGCACTGTGCAATTTACTGAGAAAATTAATAAGATATATTTTGATTTCTGCTTTTGAGAGGTTTTGTAAAATGGAGTCAGGGTATACAAAAGCTGACAGTGCGAATTTGCCTCAAGTTGATTCATTTATGGTCGCAAATTTCTTTGCGTGTAACCCTGACTTTTGCTCTACCGAGTTTCGGAATGCAAAAACCTCCTTGAAAGTACTGAAATTAATAAAGTAAAATTGGTCAGTCTTGCTAAGTGGTCACAGGGGGATTTTTTTGTAAGTTTTTCCTCAACGTCCCCTTAACGACACCATATTAGTAATGATTTTAAATTACTTATAGGTTATGTTTATGAACAATATTAGGTTAGGTTTAATTTGTTTTTTAGTAAATCAGAGGCTAAGTTGATTTCTTCTAAATACTTACATCAAAGTGGTCTTCACAAAAGAATATTGCTGATATAACAGATGTTAACTCTGGTCTCGACGTGCTAATTGCAACCACTGCTTCCGACGTTGAGGGCATTTAGAAACGTGTATGTATAAACAATTTGTCAGGTTTAATTGTAGTACTTCTACACATAGGCACTGCACACGTCTTGTAGCTTGTCATTGTAGTGTATGTGCACAGCGCGCAGTCTGGATCTGGCGGCCGAGCCGAGTACAGCGCAGACGTGCGCTTTGTCTATACATACATACCTTACCTGTTACAGAGTAAAATGTGTGTATTATTGACCCTCTAAACACCACAAGTGGCGACGTCGGAAAAAACCACTAAGGAATTACCAAAACATTGTTGGAAGAAAAGAAGGAGTAATGCCCTTGCTTGCATACGTTCGGGCAGGCAAATTCCTTACGAATATGTTCTATTATATTCGTATTTGAGTAAGTAAAGTGTATTATTACATTACAACCACATAATTTATATGTGGGGATACCTAATTGCGTGCACTTAAGTAACAATTATTTGAGTGTTAACGTTTTAAGAACTCGGCAACTAAAGTACCACTGCCATATTTGTACAGAAAATGGTTGTCTAAGCATCAAAACTAATTAAATACTTCGAAGGCCATGCAAATCATTTTGTTCACAAAGGGCCATGCCTCAAGTAATTATTTCAAATAGACCATACATTTCCTATGATATTGCTGTAGGAAATTGTAGTATGTGAAAGAGTAATTTATTTCGTTCTTATTTCAAATAAAGCTACCGCATCACAATAACAATATCCTAAGTTTTGTTTGTATTTGGTGGGTAATTAATAAAAACGTGAAACTCCACGTTACCCTTACAATAACTTAGAAAGAAACGATTAAGAATCTACCCCACTTATTAATATAATGCTGTGGTTAATGTTTTCATAATTTCAAATACCATTCTGCAATGAATCTAAAAGATTATAAGTATCTTAACAAGTTTTAGATGTAATTTTGCTTATTAATTAGCAATTCAATAGAATTATTATGATCACGCCAATACAGTTCACTTAACGATCATGCCTATACAACCATATTAAGGAAGAACCTGTAAAGTAGCTACAAGCAGTGTGTTGTGCATATGCACATAATATGTAAAAAGTTATTATACCTTACAATCCGTATTACGTAGTAATATTGAAGCATCAATTATGTTAATATTTTTATCGTTAAAGCCAATATTAAATTAAATATATTGATAAAATAATTAACTATAGCTACGTCAAGGTTCACGCAGGTTGTACGGGTCTATCCCACTTGTCCCGTTACAAGTGTTAAGTCCGTATTGGGCACGCAAATTTGAGCAAGACTCGTAAGGAGCTTGCTAATGTACCTTGAGTACAAAAAGGCCTGCAAGGGGCACGCAAATTTGAACAAGACTCGTAAGGAGCTTGCTAATGTACCATGAGTACAAAAAGGCCTGCAAGGGGCACGCAAATTTGAAACAAGACTCGTAAGGAGCATATTAATGTACCTCGAGTACAAAAAGACCCGAAAGTGGCACGCAAATTTAAACATGACCGTAAATACTAGGAATGGCACATTTCACTTATCACTGGATATATCACTTGTTACAATATACTTCATTTGTCACACCAGTGACATGCAACGAAACCGTCCGTTACATTTATCGCGAGAGTGATTCCACCACAGTATTCCCTTTACTGTGACTTAACGCCGGCCACCGGCCAAGCTACATATAATTCACAGAATTCCATCCTGCGAAAGAGAGAAAGCAACATTTGTGACTTGAGCCGTGCGTGAGCAAGAGCGACACAGTGCCACCAGCTAGAAGAGAGAATTTGCTTAAGTGAAATTGCATCTTATTCTCAACGTCATTAGACTTTAGTTTGACTAAATTTTTTCAACTTGCTTAATTAACGCGACGTTACAAAAACTTCAAATGAAATAAGTCTTATTGCAAACAGGGTAAGGTTTTGATTGAACTATGTAGGTACTTGTAATTCACTGCGACATGTAACAGACGGAATAAAATGCACCCACTGTGACAATATCGTCACTGATAAAATATAACGGTCGTGATTTGTCACGGGTGATATAACAGTGACAAAAATAAATAACTTCACGGACATGATAGTGAAATAAAAGTAGCGATATTTTCCATCACTAGTAAATACGCAAATTTAAAGACAGCCGTAAGGAGAATGCTACTGTACCTTGTATACAAAAAGTGCCCGAAAGAAGCACGTTATTATTGTCATTGTTGCTTCTATATATCATTGCTTCTTGTTTGTATAAATACAAATGAACTTTAGTGTTTCTTGTTAGCTTGACCGATTTGACTATGTTTGATTCAAAAATTTTCGTTATGGCTCAAGGATGGCTGTTTCGGGAAGAAAAAACAAAAGTTCTGGGTAAAGTGACGTGGAACATTTTTATGTTCAACCAAATTATTAAATATATTGAAGTATAGCCTTTGCGGTAGTTATTCAATGTAATGAGTATTTCCTATTAAAGATATATTAAAATTTAAGATGGATGTACTATGGAGAATACTAAAGTTCAGTCTAAAATGTCAGAGATATTGTAAGGCTTTTATAGCTAAAACATAAATAAATTGCGAAAAAAGTTTGCAACTTATTGGGTAACTACCACAATTGTCATAAAATAAATGAAGGTACGGAGTATAATAGGTACTTGACTGGGAGTTCTGAGGAATAAGCCAAACAAATCGATATATTGAATTGCTGCTATGGCAAGTCATTCGAGTTGATGAGCATTATACATTATACTGTAATGTATTTTGTATACAAGTGGTATATGTATAATATACCGTAATATATACTGTCAATTATAAATCAATGTTTTAAGGCTACGCAGTCATGTAACTGTTTCATAAGAAAAAAGCCATGCATACACGATAACCGCAAATATTTATAAATCAATGTTTTAAGGCTACGCAGTCATGTAACTGTTTCATAAAAAAAAGCCATGCGGACATGGTGCCCGCAAATATTTATAGATCAATGTTTTAAGGCTACGCAGTCATGTAACTGTTTCATAAGAAAAAACCATGCATACACGATGCCCGCAAATAATCATAAATCAATGTTTTAAGGCTACGCAGTCATGTAACTGTTTCATAAGAAAAAAGCCATGCATACACGGTGCCCGCAAATATTTATAAATCAATGTTTTGAGGCTACGCAGTCATGTAACTGTTTCATAAGGAAAAGCCATGTATAAAAGATGCCCGCAAATATTTTTAAATCAATGTTTTAAGGCTACGCAATCAGGTTACACTTGTAAAAATGTTACATTTGTAAAAAGCCATGCATACACGGTGCCAGCAAACATTTATTAATTAATGTTTTAAGGCTACGCAATCAGGTTACACTTGTAAAAATGTTACATTTGTAAAAAGCCATGACATACACAGTGGCTGCAAATATTTACAAATTAATATTTTATGGATATGCCGTTATGAATATCATTGAAAGACAAAGATGTCTGTTGGATATGATTCATAAGACACCATTTGAGATGTCTGATGGAGATGATTCCCATCATAATCGGCCACATTTCACTGATATGAAATCGTGGGATGAAATAACAAATTGCAGGTTTTCAGAAAATTACCCCAATCAATATGAAACGCAAATACCAAGTAAAGATATAATGTGGCATCAGGATTCAAGTGTTATGTAAGGAATCAAAAGTAAGACAGTTATTATTGGTATGGTATATTTTATTCCATTAATGTGTTAACATTCCATAACTTCTTTTGAAGTAAATTTGAATCTGATCACGTATGTAATGTACAGTGACATACTTGCGTCATTGACGATTCATTATTTTATAATAATACATTACAGAAGAGTATAATATTATGTATTATGTGAACATAATACGTTCACATAAATGTATCACATGTTTGAGCAGATTATGATACATGATGACAAACGACAGCAGTTATGAGTTCATGGTAACGGACTCGACTTTTATGATAATTATATTCAATTTTTTTTTTTTTTTGCAATTCGTAGATAATATAATCCGCAATAATTTATTGGATATATTATTATTATTGGAAAAATAAAGATTCATCCATGTGGCAATAAACAATTAGAGACTCAGAAGATTTATCTAATATCTTTACTTGCAATGTAAATGGTAATATTTTTGAGCTGCCAAAAAAAAAAAAAAAAAAAAGGAAATATGTCATATGATTTTGTCTCCATAGTAAAGAGACAATGAGACACTGAGAAATAGAATAGGGCTAGTCCAATAAAACACGAAGTTGTACTCAACTATTTTATGTAGATACAACTTATTACTAATATGACAGGCCTTCAGTGAGATAACTCTTGCTTCCGGCTTGCATCCAACTTGAACCATCTGCAGAGCGACAACACCTTAGGTGTTTCTCTGCGTTCTTTTCATGTAAAATCGACATAAATACGCAAGTGATGGCTAATGACCAAAAGGTTATTTTAATCAGCTTCCATACTTTTCACGAAATTATACAATAAAGTACCTACCAAGGGCAAGGTTCATACTGTAATTATTGAATATGCGTTAACAAACTGGTTCGATTTATTTATGTCAGACTTAGCCAAGAGGTTACTAAAAAAATGTGATGAATGACAGTGCTAAGAAGCAACTTTAGAGATTTATCTCTGAAACAATGCGGTCCGAGGCTCGTCGTATATTTCTGTATTACAGATCTATCAGGTTTAAAGTGACGTTGATGTTGTCGAAGCTGGAAGCACTAGATCTCCATCTAGAAGCTGGAGTGGCCACATCAATAAGTCGAATGTAAGTGTAAGTGGGTGTGACCGTGCACGCAGGAGTGCCAACTCACAAAGCATTCTCACACAGAGTGCTGTTCAATGATTGAAAACTCCCCTGGGAAGCAAAGGTGATCTGAATTCGTTTTCCTATGACTTTGGTGAATAATAAAAACTATAACTTAAAAGTCGTTAAATTACATACTAATTCTTACATGACAGGTTAACCAAATTCCCAGAGAATCATTACTTAACTGGGTAAATTGATAGTGAACCAAGAGTTAATATAATGAAGAAAATACTCAAGTTCGCATGATAATTTAATTAAAGATACAATAAAATTGGTCAGCTGTGATCGTAGTTTCACAAGCAATTATTTTTTAAAATTAATAGAGATTCTATCGCTCCTATTCTAAATATCCCTGTGACTTTAACAGTGTAAATACTGGTAGAATAAAATAGCTAAGTATTAAATGAATAGGTGGCCAGTGGTTTGAATTCCTTAGTGACAAGAAATGGAAATAATGTCACATAGGAAAATTGCTTAAAGTTGACCGTTATAATGCGCGGAGTGAGTTGTTTAAACTGTAGACAATTATATTGATATCATGAATTAAGTCTCGTTAAATGACTCAAATTCTCAATATTTACGTTTGAAAATTTCGAACTACCTCCAAATTTTGTGGCCTACCCTCAACATGAAATGAAGTACCCCCAAAAAATTTAAACGATAGCTCAGGTAGGGTCGAGCTTTAAAACAAAAAAAAAAAAAAAAGATGCTCTGGTTTGTGTTGCTCTTGTTACAGATAAAGCCACGATGCTAACCTATGAGCATAGCAGCAACCAACACGTACTTGAAATAAATAAAGAGTGTTGTTGGAGTTTCTTACCTTAGAAAAAAAACAGGGCTAAAAATCATAATAATAATAGTAACTTTTGCTATATTTGAGAGATTTCCAAAAAAAACATTTAAGTTTTGTTCTAACTTAGTCTTGGAAACAAAGATATTGTTAGGGAAATGCCTGTAAGTCATGTACCAGTCGAGTACCTATAAATAATGATGATACTGAATGATACTGATACGAGATGGAGAGTGAGACTCGAGAAAGAAATTTGTAGTTGTATTTGTGTGTGTGCGTATCAGCTAGGAGAGCCGTAGCAATAGAGGGACTTACTCGAGATTTTTTCAGATGTTGTGTTGTTACTTTATTGAAGTAAATGACTGTGGTGCATGGCTCGGGTTAATCTACCTCCAATGCTACATTTGATGTTTGTTAAACATACAATTATGATGTACTTACAAGAGTTATATTTGTTATATGTATCTCCAATTGACTTGGTATGCGAGTAAGATATTTTTTTTATGAAGCTTTCAATAAAATATGAAATTTCAATAACACAGTAATGTGAGAGACAGGGATTGACAGGTCTATAATTCAATTAAAGAAAAGAGGGAAACAATATGTGGACAGTACAAAGGGAGTTACAGATCCTAAATTGGGTACTTATAGAAAAATATATAGATGAATAATAAGTACCTGAGGCTAACAGATGGTCACCAAACTTTAACCCTGCCCTCACATAGAGGTGTGAGTTTTGATGGTGAAAGCGATGTACAGAAATGGGAAACACATGGTAAACAACAATAATGATAATGAATAACACAAAGAAAATACACGTTGGATATTAAAGAATTTGTTACTGTCAGATCTATACTATCTCGATGTTTGCAATATATTTATAATTTATAAATTTACAGAAATGCCTTACATTAAATTTAAAACTTATATTAAAAGCATTCTTGTGACGAAAGGATATTACGAACTAGATGATTATTTTAAAGACAAGTCTGCTTGGACATGAGTTTTATGAATATAGATTGTAATAGATGATAAGTGCTATTTGTAACTGTGAGCAGGGAAAAAACCAACCCGGTAGTTTCTTGCTGCTTCTTCTCCCGGGCCCTCTCACAGTAGGGCCTTGTTGAAGCATTGGCGTAACTTGCATGACTTTCATAAAGTGTTTGTAAACCAAACCAATTATTATAAAATAAAGAAGGGATGTAGTGTATGTGCACAGCGCGCAGTCTGGATCTGGCGGCCGAGCCGAGTACAGCGCAGACGTGCGCTTTGTCTATACATACATACCTTACCTGTTACAGAGTAAAATGTGTGTATTATTGACCCTCTAAACACCACAGTCATTTTCACAATTCCAGTGAAAAAGGTGTAAGTTTTTCACTTAAAATATCTTCAGAGTTAGAGCGTAAACTTTTGTTAATTGAAATGTGACGTCACAGCCAGCAAGTGACAGATGGCGGACTATTTTCGCGCGAATTTAAAATTAATGGATTAAAAGTTATTTTTTTCCTACTAAATAACACTTTTATGAGAAAAATAAATATTGTAAGAGGTATAAAATAAAACTACGAAAATTTTAAAATATTTTTCCAAAAATTGTCTAATAGCCAATTCTAAATAAACTTATTTAAATCTTAATTATGTAGGTAATGTAAGTACCTTTTAATTCCAAGAGTCCAAGTCAAGACACAATAATATTAGGTTTATCGAGTTCCTTGCAAGTAGATTAAAAGGTATTGTCTTTAAAAATATCTCCATAAACTTTTTAAAAGCTTGGTGACATTCGCCATTGGATTAGTGTTTAGTGTTGTCTGTGACTGTGATTGCGTAGTGTTTAAGTACTCTGTGATTGGATTACCGGAAATTATTTCTTGCATGAACAATACAAATACTACTTAACAATAATTTTATTCACTTTAAGATTTAGTGGCCGCAAACATGCTCCGAGCAATTATAAATATCCAGTCATAATTTTTAAGAAACAGAAAAAAGTGTAATTAAAATAATAAACCATCTTTTTATGATTTCACTTGTAAATTTCACGTGAAATCTTTTCGGTCACGTGGTCCCATAGTTTTCGCAAGCTACGTATTGGAACTGTCAAATAAAGCCACTCGCACTCGCGCAATGTTCGAGGAACAATACAGTAACCACTGACAGTAGACTTCACTTGGGTGAACGTGAGCGCATGAAACTCGCACTCGCGCATTTTTTTTCTTCACTTTCCCGCCAGATGGCTCTGCTTCGGTCCCATACAAATTTGCATTTACGTAGCGAGCCCGTTATGTCACGTAAAACTCGCACTAAGCACACGGGTGGGTCGAAGTGGTCGAATTGCAGTGTTGCCAGATACGACGAAGTTACTCTCGCCAATTTTTAGACTTGGCAACACTGGGTAGAAATGGATGGTGATAGAAAAGCGCAATTTTATAAAAGATAAGGATGGTGATGGAAAAAATTACTGTATACGATTCGACAAGAGATACTTGGATTATAGTAGTTTCTCCAGCAGATGCTCGACGTGGGGTCACAAGTAGATATAAATAACATGTTAAATTATGTAAATAATTTTAATTTTTAATTCACTATACATATAGCCATGTATACATTTTTCAATATCATTAACACATACCTACATAATTCATATGCAATTTTTTATTATATTAACTTGTCTTTTCATAAAAAAAATGTTTTATTTGTAGATATACTTTTTTGCTAGTATAAAAATAAAATTGATAATTAATTAACGTTTATTTATAGCTTAAAAATTATAACATAACCTTTAATCTAAGTTTCAGACTTGTCTTATTCTCAACATCATAGAGTACATTTTGTATCAACCATGGGCGTAGCCAGGGGGGGGTTTCGGGGGTTCAAACCCCCCCCGAAAAGTTAGGGACTGAAATTTTTATGTGCTAATAAACCCTTAAAAACATTTTTCTAGACGTCATTCCGAATCGAACGAGCTATCGCACATATTTTTAGGAGCTTTATTTATTTCTATTAAACACGTTTTTGAACTTTTTGACTAAACTAATAATAGTCGTGAGAACTACATACACTACATACGTCGTGAGAAAAAATAAAGTCTCAATTTTCTTTAGCGTAATAGCGTTATTTTATGTACTTTTAGTCGTTGTATTTTCTTGAACACTACCCCCCCCCCCCCCACGAAACTTGAACCCCCCCGAAACTAAAACCTGGCTACGCCCATGGTATCAACGGCTAAAACGTGTAGAGTCTGGCCAACGAAAGTAGAAAATCGGTAAGCCCGCGAAATTTGAAAAATTCGTAGATGGCAACACACAAATTAGAGCTATAACTGATGTTGATACTTGAAAAGTAGAATATTACTATTTATAAATACAAGTGGTTCATATTATTACAATTATTATTAAAATTAGAGTTTCATGTGTTACATCAACCAACAAACCGCGGAAATACATAGTTCAATTATTATTAAGTGTGAAAGTTTATTTCTACGGACTTCAAAATGGCTGGACAGATTATAACATTTATGATTTAACTAAAAGCAATTTTATCTTAATATATATAAATTACTAATGAATAAAAACCTACTTAGTAAAGCGAGATCACTGGCGAAGGATAATGACTACAAATATGTATGGGTTAAACACTGTAAAATAATGGTCCGGAAATCCGACACTTCTCCAATATTTTTTATAAAGTGCGAAAAGGACCTAATGAAAATAACATAAAATTATTCGAATCGTTATACCATTTTTACAAGTGTTTGCCGCATAGTTTGGGAATCACGTGCATCGTCGGAGTCTTTTGTTCGCCTTATCGCTGTCGGCCGCGCGCATTGGTCATCGGGGCAGCCATCCAATTATCGCCTGCAGGTTTGCCACATCTTAGACAACTTACGCATCTATGCGCCTATATTTACTTTACTTTAGCGCTCTCATTCGCTTACGCGCTTGTGGACGCAAGTTTACTTTTGCTTGAGGTACGTGATACTGCTTGTTACTGGGCACTTGACGACAATTATATATTGTTGCACTTTTGTTATTCTTATTACGCTAACGCCGTTTTAAATAACTACTCAATTCAAATTCTTGTTTTGCGAATCTATCATTTTGTTTTTACCTGTTTCATTTTATGCTATATATTATTATCGACGTCTATTCATATGTCTATATTTTACACTCCTGGGTACATAAATAATAGAATTACGGTCATTAGTACAATACATATGCACTTATTACGCTTTAATGGGATTCGCTTGAGTTATGCATCACGGTTTGTAAATAATGGCTTTTAATGGAATTAACATTTACTACCAAAACACCCGAGGACTACGCACGAAGACGCATCTATTTAAACGAAACGTACAACTTAATTCATATGACATAATTTCACTGACAGAAACATGGTTGCTTGATGGTATTCATGATAGCGAGCTTTTTGATAACCGGTACGTAGTATGGCGAAGAGATAGAAATTATGCAGTTACAAAAGAAAAATATGGTGGAGGAGTACTATTAGCTATTCGTCGTGGTATTAGTGCAGTGCATCGCCCAGAATGGTCTTCATCCGCTGAAGACATCTGGGTAACTATAACACTTAATAATAAAAACAAAAACTCACTCAAACTGCACGTTTGTACTATTTATCTATGCAATGAGAACCTTGGAAATTCATATAGCGTACAAGTATGCAACTTCACAGATCGCTTGTCCCAAATAGTTAACTCGCATCCGACCGACTTGTTTTTAATTATGGGTGACTTTAATTTTAGCAACATCCAGTGGACATCTGACATTAGTGGTGATCCCCCTCAGTACTCCGGAGTCGCAGGACATACTCAAACTTATTTTTTTGACACAATCTTAGAATGTAACTTAACTCAGTACAATATTCATCATAATATTAATGACAAAATACTAGATTTAGTGTTCTGCAACTCCCTCCTGCGAACCCTGGTCTGCGAGGAGCCACTGGTGCCAGAGGACACCCACCATAGATCTTTAAATATTTGGTTGAACTATAAGAAAGTTGACCATCTTAATTCTACGCCTAGATTAAAATATTACTTTGAATCGGGTGATTATGATAATATTAATTTAAACTTGGGAGAGGTTGATTGGAATGATGGTTTGCTGAATAATTCATTAGAGCAAGCAGTACAGAATTTTTATAAATACCTATATGACGTTATCGACAAATATATACCCCATAAGACAATAACAATTGATGATTTTCCACCGTGGTACAATGCTTCTTTAAAAAAAGTACTTAAAGAGAAATTCAAATACCTAAGAAAATATCACATTTATAAAAACACCGCAGACTATGACTCATTTTCTCTTCTTCGCCACAGAGCCAAAGTATTGGAGGCAGAGTGTTATATAGCTTACATCCAAAAATACGAAGATTCAATAGCAAAGAACCCAAAGCTTTTCTGGTCATTTATCAAGTCACAAAAACTCAGCACCAACAATATTCCCACATCCATGTCTTATGATTGCAAAACGGCTAACTCAGGTCAAGATATCTGTCAATTGTTCGCAAACTACTTCCAATCAACATTTCTGCAATCGGCAACCTCCTTAGACGCTAGTACATTAGTTCCTCCCTACACTCTGGCCATACTAATGATATAAGTAATATAGAAGTCACACCTGAAAATGTAAAGCATCTACTTAAGAGTCTTGATCACTCAAAAGGAGCAGGTCCAGACCAAATACCACCAGTATTTGCCATTAAATGTTCCGATAGCTTGACAAAACCTTTAACAATACTTTTTACACGATCCATAAAGGAAGGCATAGTTCCTGAAATCTGGAAGTCGGCATTTATAACACCAGTGCACAAAAATGGCAATAAAAATGACGTCAAAAACTATAGACCGATTTCCAAATTATGTGTCTTTGCAAAGTTACTCGAACGTATAGTATTTACGCAGGTTCAAAACTGTCTTCAATCCTCCTTTATTCTGGAACAGCATGGTTTCCTTAAAAATCGTTCGACAACAAGCAACCTGATATCATTTACTGACTACTTGACCAGTAACATGGACTCAGGAGGGCAAGTAGACGCTATTTTTACCGACTACAGTAAATGTTTTGATCGTATTGACCACGCAGTACTCTTACAGAAGCTCTTGTATGCCGGAATACATGGTAATCTGTACAGATGGTTTAAATCTTACATCGAAAAAAGATCCCAGGCTGTAGTGCTGAATGGTTATACCTCTACATGGCACACTGTGCCCTCTGGAGTTCCACAAGGCTCGTTACTCGGACCAATGCTATTTAACATATTTGTTAACGATATCGCACTATGCTTCAAACACTCAAAATTCCTGTTATACGCGGACGATATGAAAGTTTTCAAACAAATACGCTCTACAGTTGACTGCCATCTTTTACAACAAGACTTACAAAGGTTTGAAGATTACTGCCAACTTAATAAGTTAGACATTAACGTAGCAAAATGTCACGCTATAAGTTTTACCCGCAAAGCAAATTTTATTAAATTCAAGTATTACATTAAAGGACAGGAACTTGATGTTGTCGATGAAATACGTGACTTAGGGATAATACATGACTCGAAACTTACATACGATAAGCATATCGATTACATTGCAAAAAAAGCCAACAAGTCTATGGGATTCATCAAGAGACAATGTTCACAATTTAATAACATAAAAATTGCCAAAATTCTTTACTGTTCACACGTGCGTAGTATCCTGGAATATGGTTCACAGATCTGGAACCCGCAGTATGACATTTATATCGATAGATTAGAATCCATTCAGCGCAGATTTATGAAGTATCTCCAATTTAAGTGCAACAAATACGATGCAAGCTACGGACTTAGATGTAAGAGACATCATATATTACCACTACATGAACGACGTAAAATAGCTGATATCGTCCTTTTAATGAAAATTGCCCAGTTTCAAATAGACTCACCATACCTCCTCAATAAAATTAATATACAAGTGCCTACAAGGTCAGTGAGACAGCCACATAATTACATACACGCCTCATTTGGCTTTACCAAATATAGGCGAAATTCTTTCTTCGTAAGGTCAGCAAACTTTGTAAATAGATTGGATGGCTTCCCTGAATTTGACCTCTTCAATACATCTGTTAGCGCCTTAAGGACCAGGGTGTCACGAAACTGGTTTTCCATGATGACCGCGTAACTCATATTGATTTGTATTGTGATTTGTGAGCCAATAATCGATCTATATAATTTATGTTATATTTTAGTTATTTTACCTATATTTTTCTTCTCCATTTTTATTTTTATTGTAAACAAACAAGTTACTCTAGATTCACTATGCGAAAGCAGCTAAAAGGTGTTATTTTTTTAAACTAATTAAGTAATTTGTAATATTATAATAAGATCACTGTATGCTTTCCGAAAAGAATAAAATAAAATTACGTGTCACGTTGTTTGTCCGCGATGGACTCCTAAACTACTTAACCGATTTTAATCAAATTTGCACACCATGTGCAGTTTCATCCAACTTGAAAGATAGGATAGTTTACATCTCAAAATAAAAAACTTTTGACAGAACGAAGTCTGTCCGGGCAGCTAGTATGTGTATAGATAATAGTTAATCATATACATATGTATATACATTAATATAATATAATAAAATCCTTTAATTATCTGTGATATTATAAATTATACATACCTATTAATATTTATTTATGTATTTATTTATTTATTTACATATTTATGTCACCTCTTAAAAGAAGAAACAAAGGGCAAACTTAATGCCTAATGGCATTGTCCACCAGTCAACCCTGGGTGGATGTGGAAATAGCTGATGGCAGGTTACACAGAAAATATATACTCACTCTAGAAAAAATTACTAAAATCAAATTACATAACTAGAATACATATAAATACACATACATACATAAATACCTATAATACCATAAATATATAGTAAATAAATATATAGGGAATATATACATACATATATAGGGAGTTTTGCACAGTATGCTGAAGAAAGAAGTAATATGAAAAATATAGAAGTGACATTAATCAGAACCTGACTTTAATAAATGTTCGCGTAGGCGATACTTAAAGGAGAACCTGCTGGGAGCATGTCTCAACTCGACGGGCAAGGAGTTCCAGAGTAGTGTAGCCTGCACAGTGAATGAATAATGGAAAAAGCCGCTATTGTGCGGGGGAGTACAGATTCTAAGATGATGACACGACCGAAGCGTTCTATCATGAGCGTCGGAGAGATACTGGAAATTATCCTTAAGATACTGTGGAGAATTAGGATCGTTTAAGATGGAAAACAATAATAGGAGAATTCTAGAGTTACGCCTCTGTCGAATGGTGAGCCATTTAAGTTGCTGGCGAAAACGAGTGATGTGATCATATTTTTTAAGGCCGAAGATAAATCGGATACAGTTATTGAGAAGGTGCTCTAGTTTGTTCAGAAGTTCTTCGGTCAGGTCTGGGTAGCAGACATCTCCATAGTCAATTATGGGTAATATAAGGGTATTGACCAACATTAATTTCGTTTTAATAGGCAGAAAATTTTTAAGACGATAAAGGGAGCGCAACGAAGCGTTAACTTTGCGGCATGTTTCGACGATCTGAACATTCCATCTCAATGAGCAGTCAATGTGAAGCCCAAGATATTTCACCGAGTTACAAAACTGTATTAGTTTACCATTGAAGTAGACTGATGGAAGAGAATCTTGGTCAACCCGAGCTAAAAATTTAGGGCTACCTAAAAGTATAGCATGACATTTCGTTGGATTCACCAAAATGCCGTGGCGCACAGACCAGTCATGCAATTTAGCTAAATTGGAGTTGATGACGTCAATAGCACTTTTAAGATTATTCACATCAGCTTGGGCATAGAGTTGAAGATCGTCGGCATACAGATGATACGAACAGTCGAGAACAGATGTGATAGATATTATAACATATTATATTAATATATAAAATAATAAATAATTAACAACCGAGAACTATTGTCAAGTCATAGAATCAATAGAAAAATAAACGCAAATGTCGCTATACAATTTATTTTTTGTAATTTGTAATTGAACATCAAAAAGTTCATCAATATTGCTCAAATCACTGTTTCTATCATTTATAATAAAATTATTCAATTCTTCTTCTGTGATTCTATCGCACTTCTTATATTATTATTGCTTTTTTTTAATGTACAACATGGTCAGTCATGAGGTCGTTTTTTTCCCAGAGTACTCCATACCCCATTATTTGATTACCTACTCCTGAAAAATAAAATAATTGTTTCATTTTTAACATACCTACTCAATTTTATTTGTAGGTAAATAGTTACTCTAAAATTCAGTAATAGAATAACTCATAAAAAATTATCTGTTAGTGAAGATAATTATAATCTTAGTTCTCTATGTATTTATTTCGATTTTATGTACCCAATATCTTCTAGATTTGACAAATCTTTGATTCTATCACGTATTCCGTTTTCTCTTTCAATATTTGCACCCTTCCACTTGTCTGTGAAAAAAACACAAAAGATGTTCATTTAAATTAAATCACGCGTTGTTTAAATAAAAATAGCACAAAAGTATCAAGTATCTTTTACAGTTGATCCAACTCACCAATAAATGCAGTTACGACATGTAAACATTCCACTTTTTCATATAAACATTATGTATTTCTTGTTGACGCTCTTCATACTTTGATATTATCCTAAAAAGTAGCTTTCTCGACCCACTTTTAATTGTTTTATTAAATAACGCAACTTATTTCGCGATTAGAAAATAATAATGACATGACATGACAGTCACACATCTGACAGTAGTGACAGTTGTCAGTAATTTTGACATAAAATTGGTGCTGCCATTTAAAATTGTCGGCATTTTACGATTTTCTACTTTCGTTGGCCGAACTCTAAGTACTCTGTGGCTTGAACGCTCACGTCGCTCAATAAACCCGTTCCACTTGGGTGTATGATTGTAACGCTCACAAGCTAGTGGAACGGAAAAATCGCGGTCGTGAGCGTGGTCGTTGTGATCGTCTAGTGGAACGTAGGGGGGGGTGGGTCGAAGTGCAGTGTTGCCAGATACGACGAAGTTACTCTCGCCAGTTTTTAGACCTGGCAACACTGGATAGAAATGGAGGGTGATAGAAATTTGGCGCAATTTTATAAAAGATAAGGATGGTGATGGAAAAAATTACTGTATACGATTCGACAAGAGATACTTTAGTGGATTATAGTATTTTCTCCAGCAGATGCTCGACGTGGGGTCACAAGTTGACATAAATATGTTAAATTATGTAAACTACGTCTACGAATTTTTCAAATTTCGCGGGCTTACCGATTTTCTACTTTCGTTGGCCAAAGTGCCAGACTCTAATAACGCTTCACACATATCCGATTCCCTGTCTTGACTATTGGGTACCTTGGATGGACAACACACAAAGAGAAGGACACATACGCAGGCCAAGAAATAGAAATTAAACTCATCATTAAAATTTCCGCCTCGCTGGGATCGAACCCGACTCTTGGCACGGCGATCCGGCATGGTAACCATTGCGCTACCCTCGTCGGTACGATTAAACTCTCGCCCGTTCAATCACCTTCCTCTACATTACCTTATGTGCTAATGCCATATCACATCCTCTTGGCTTTTCTTTTAGGACCACCGACTGGTGGTCCATAATGGGACTCCATTATCCCTTTAATTTGTCAGTGATCCTGGTCCATCGAATAATTGAATTATGGATTCGACCATATCCTATATAAAGGGTTATCCACCAGATGAGTGCAATCTGCTATAGCAGATATGACCTTCCCCATAATTTATGATTATGTCAAGCAGTTGCTATGGAAATACTAATCATATGAATCATGAAAATCAGGAAATCTAAAGTAACATGAAATGATTTTTAATTATGTGTCGGAGATATTAACATAAAAAGCTGTTATTTTATGCCCGTATTTGTGCATACTACTCATTACTGTATAGAGGAAAGTTTTGATTTTCTATTTGTTTGTAATGGATAAAACTATTCTGATTATAATTATTTTTTTTACCAATACAACGCTTAATTATTTTTAAGTAGGTAACATAGGCTATACTTTATTTAAAAAAAAATAGGGATCTATACATACACGGATACAAAGTGAGGGCATTGTAGTATGTAATAATATAAAATAACCACAATTTAAATCAGAAACAAAAAATTACATACCAATGACATGCAGATCACCAACAAGTTACCAATGCATTTTATTTCAACTTAATGTATTAAAAATGATAGTAAAATGAGAAATATTGTATTAGTAAATCTTAGGTTATCTAAAATGATGTCCTGCTGGTTTATTGCTGCTCATCGGGCAGGTGATAATAAATGAATCTGGTATATTAATACTCTTCTGCTATGCACCAATTATCATCAACAATTTTATTGATGTAGCAAAAGGACATTAATCACGAGTCACAGGCATGGTCTAATTCAGTCCTACGAAGACAAGTTCAGTTTATCTGCATTTTGCATTGGTATTGTGTCAAGTTTTTTGCTATTTAAGTTAAGATATAATATGAAGAAAAATTTGGCAATGTTTGTAGCTATTAAAAATTATACATTATGAAACCATCATTATTTATATTTAGAAGATAAATAAAGAACAATACTGCCGGACTGTATCACACATTATTTTAATGAATTGGTTCTGGCTGTTGAGTTAGCAGTAGACCAAATCTCTTCTTAATAGTTATCCTCTGTCTGGAATATTTATCTTCAGGAGAAAAACGTGCTGAAAGACATAACCAATAGTTAATTTAAGGAGGAGAAATGTTTTAAAATTATTTTATAAGTATGTATTAATAATGTTATACAAACCTGGATGAGCTGATAATGTAGGTTTACCATTGGGGTCTATTGTCTGAAAGAAAAAATAAGTAGTCATAAAAAAAATCCATTTTATTATAAACTTTACTGCTCAAAAAAAACAAGCACATGGGTAAAAATACTTACAGCCAAAGTGTAATGTCTTTCACCATTGCTATCCATATAATATCGCAAATACATTTTGCCTTTTATGGTTTTCTGGAATACTAAGTCACAAAACTACAGAATTTATCCTCAAAGAATCGAAATAAACAAAATATTTAATGAAAATATTGATTGCCACACTAATGCGACTTGCACAGAGTATTAATCAATCACTATGGCACAGAGTACTTAATCACTACGCAGTGTTACCAATGAAAATTTTTGGAAGGCCGTGTACATTAGATAAAAAAGCGGCCAAGTGCGAGTCGGACTCGCCCATGAAGGGTTCCGTAGCAGCAAGTAACATAATATAAAAGTTCTTAAAGTTCGTTGTAACTTTGATCGAGGTAAATTGCGGTTTACGATTTATGACGTATTAAAAAAAAACTACTTACTAGATCTCGTTCAAACCAATTTTCGGTGGAAGTTTGTATGGTAATGTACATCATATATTTTTTTTTAGTTTTATCATTCTCTTATTTTAGAAGTTACAGGGGGGGGACACACATTTTACCACTTTGGAAGTGTCTCTCGCGCAAACTATTCAGTTCAGAAAAAAATGATATTAAAAACCTCAATATCATTTTTAAAGACCTATTCATAGACACCCCACACGTATGGGTTTGACGAAAAAAAAATTTTTGAGTTTCAGTTCTAAGTATGGGGAACCCCCAAAATTTATTGTTTTTTTTCTATTTTTGTGTGAAAATCTTAATGCGGTTCACAGAATACATCTACTTACCAAGTTTCAGCAGTATAGTTCCTATAGTTTCGGAAAAAAGTGGCTGTGACATACGGACGGACAGACAGACAGACAGACAGACATGACGAATCTATAAGGGTTCCGTTTTTTGCCATTTGGGTACGGAACCCTAAAAAGCCGTGTTTATATGGGAAAGGATCAAGTGTGGGCCGTAGCAAATAATAAGTAACGTTATTCGATTATGAAAATAAAAGTAGTTACTAACCAATAATCGATTATGAATATTAGTAATGAGTGAATGTTTCGATTACGTAAATCATTCATGATCGCCCACCTATATGTAATTCCTTTAACAAAATGACGTCACTAACATGGCGACCAACTTTGGCGCGTTCGTAGTCACGTGATTTTTTTTGAACTTTTATCAATTTTGAATTCGTTATTATTAATATTAAAAATAGTTTTTAAGCGTTTTTAACAATGCTAATTAATATAATTTGTGTTAAAGATTTAAAATACATTTTAAAAAAATATTTTTTTTAAAAAATGAACAACTCACTACGTTTTACACTATGGTGCGAGCATAGAAAATCAAACAGCCACAGATTAAATAAGTTTTTTTACAGAAACCATAGACTAAAACTCAACAAAAAAGCAAAGGTTACTGGAGCCAAATTCTCATTTCGTAGAGATGCAATCGCTGGTTCAATTCAAAACTACCACAAATCAAAATTAAACTTTTTTACAGAAGAGCTAAACAAAGAAAAAAAAACTGTTTTTGGTCAAATGCTTTCATATTTTATATCAAATATTATGCATATTATACATCATTAGAAGCATATTTTTAAACAGCATTAAATGTTTTAAGTAGTTTTATAATAAACTGAATGCTAGAGGAGATATAAGCATTTATGTTACTTTTGAATATAAAAAAAGTTTTTGAAATATTCTAAATATGGAATAAAACAACCGTAAGTCAATAAAATAAATGTATTAATCATGTTTGACCATAAATTTTTTTAGGAACGCAATAAAAATCGCCATGCAATTTAATAAAATAACTAAAATGCTATCTAAAACATAATACAAATCAAAGTTTCCCTCAAAATAACAAATATAAATCTTAAAAACTGTTGTAAAATAATCATCAATTATTTTTTAAGTTCTATCCAAACAATGAAAACATAAAAGTAAAATAATAAAAGTAGCCAAGCTAAATATCAAAAGTTTACGTAAGTTTTTCAAAACTCAAAATAAAACACAGACTTTATAAACATGAAGAAAACATTCAAAACTTTTGAGCAATATTCTTTATCATTATACTCTTAACTTTTAAATCAACAATAACTATTAAAATGTTACTTTATAGATAAAATAGTTTATTAAATGCAATTAGGAACACTTGAGATCACAAAACACAACCATTTTTAATACATAAACATTTTTAAAACGTATAAGTACTTCAACGCTACTTAACCTATGTGGGTGTACCACACACCCAGTCACTACTTTTGTCTTAATTTAAATAGAAGAAAAATCTGAACTAGAGCTGGTCAAACTTATAGAATCAGAAGCGTCGCTATCATAATCGCTTTCTGGAACAACTACGTTTGGTTTTAAACATGCATCATCAAGTAGAGACAAATTGAGGCCGTGTTGACTGTCAGGAGTAGAATTACTATCAAAAGACTCATTCTGAGGCACATCTGGTTCTTCCAACATTGGATAGTCAGTTTGCGGATGCTTTTCCAAGTCTTGAAAATTTTCGCCATTACTTCTACTGTTATCTCTTACCATGTTAAGTATTCTATGTACTCTTTTACTCATTCTGTAACAAAACAATAAATAATAATCTATATATATAAAAATGGATGTTGCTAAGCGCTAATCTCGAGAACGGCTCGACCGATTCGGCTAAAATTTTTTTTGTATGTTCCTTGGAGTCCACGGAAGGTTTTTATAATATTTAAAAAAAAAGAAAAAAAAACAAAAAAAAAACAAAAAAAAAAAAAAATTGCGTGGACAATACTTTTCTTTTCACATAAAAAATTGTTTCAACATGTATGGTAGATGGTAAATATTCGAAACGGTATCCACGCGAAGCAGAAACAATTAGGTACCGGGAATAGTGTACCTGTGATTGGAGTTAGTGCTGAAATTTTTGTTGATGAAGTTAACCAATACCAAATGGGCCGTTACGTTAGTATTAATGAAGCAATTTCGCGCATTTTTTCTCCTCCCATTCATAAAATATACCCCACTGTAGTTCATTAAGCAGTCAACTTAGAAATTGGCCAAAGAGTATATTTCACTGTACAGAACGTACTACAACGAGTTATTCAGCCACTATATACAACCTTGATCAGTTTTTTTGGTATGTGTTAGAATGATGTTTTTGCCCGAACACTGCTAGCAGCGTTTGCAGCTGTTAGAAAATGATTTCCATTGGAATCAAACCTCAAATGATGCTGTAATTTCTTTTAAACCTCAGCAAATACGAACATTGTTTTCTATAATTATATCGATATGCTTCCCGTCAAACCCAATTGATTTATGGCATTTTTTCTCTTACCATTCATGAAAGATACCCCACTGTAGTTCATTTAGCAGTCAACTTAGAAATTGGCCAAAGAGTATATTTCACTGCACAGAACGTACTACAACGAGTTATTCAACCACTATATACAACCTTGACCAGTTTTTTTGGTATGTGTCAGAATGATGATTTTGCCTGAAGACTGCTAGCAGCGTTTGCAGCTGTTAGAAAATGATTCCCATTGGGATCAAACCCCAAATGATGCTGTAATTTCTTTTAAACCTCAGGAAATACGAACATTGTTTTCTATAATTATATCGATATGCTTCCCGTCAAACCCAATTGATTTATTTTACAATGAAAATTCGACCTCCAATATTTCGAAGAACACAGCAATGGCAAAGGTTTTGTAACAATGTAAGTTGATAGTGTGGGATGGATGCACGATAGCACATAAAAAGTCATTGGAGGCATTAGACAGTGACGGATTAAGACTACTTGATGCCCTAAACAATCCACGCCTGTGGGCCCCCCTATCCGTATGTCAACGTGGTTTTTTGTGATTTTTTGTGCTTCTTCTGGTGCCCCCCCAAACGTGATGCCCTAGGCAATTGCTTAATTTGATTAAGGGTTAATCCGTCACTGGCATTAGATAGAACTATGAAAGATCTACGAAACAATCGAAACCGATTTGGTGGAGCGATGATTTTATTAGCAGGAGATTTCCGTCAAACATTACCAGTGATTCCTCGGTCAACGCCAGCGGATGAACTCAATGCATGTTCAAAGTCCTCCATTTTGTGGAAATACGTAGAGATGAAATGATGATGATTGAAACAAGAATATACGTATACGATAGCAAAATAATCAATCTGAAGAAATATTTTCAAAGCAACTCATTGGCCTTGGTAATGGCAAAATCCCTGTTAATGATTCGACTGGCTGCATTATATTTTTGTCAGTTTACTGAAACAACAATCGAGCTCATACAAAACGTGTTCCCAAATGTCTCTCAAAATTACAAAGATCATTTGTGGCTGAGCGAACGTGCTATATTAGCTGCCAAAATTACGGATGTAGATGAAATAAACTTCAAAATTCTAAATGAAATTGCCGGTGAATTAGAGACATACAAATTTCACATACGTACAGTTGATTGGGCAACTAATCAAGATGATGTCGTCAACTATCCACCAGAATCGTTAAATCCGGGATTGACATCTCATACCTAATCTTCAATGGAAAGTAGGATCGGTAGTCATAATGTTAAGAAATATTAAATATTAACTTATTTTTGTAAGTAATCGTCGTTTATTTTTGAGATATAAATAACGTGAATACTCGAAAAAATTTATTTAATTTTTACTGTTAACTTTTGACAGAACGAAGTCTGTCCGGGCAGCTAGTATAATATAATGGCCTTTAAATACCAAAAAAACTACTCACCCACCTAAGCCGCCGGCTCCTTTTGAAATCATACTTACATGATGGTTCAAAAGGAGCCTGGCGTTTTTAAAATGACTGAACTTCGTAAATTAATATATTAAATAAAATACCTAGTAAAAAAACTAAATCACCTTAAATTAAACTTCATTTGTTGAATTTACAATTCTGTATAATACAATAAGATACAATTTTGTTGTAATGAATTAAAAATGTTATTGTAATTAAATAAAATTGCATTTTATTATAAGTATGTTTTACGTATTACACGTAGAAACATACCTACAATTTTATAATTACATTACAAATAACAATTTTAATGTAATTTTAATGTTTTACGTATTATACGTAGAAACATACATATAATTTTATAATTACAATGATTACCATGCTTTGCACAAAAAATACTAAAGTAACGTATCTCGAAACATGACCTTATGGATGTATGGACCTATGACTGTATTAAAACAACTCCGTTTAAATAAAAGTAAAACTAGTGTATTCCACGTATTCCAGAATAAGGCCCTTTTAATTTTTATAAAAATGATAATAAAAATGATAATAATAGAAAGTAGTTTTTTATATTCAAAATAAACTGTTTTTAAATACCGTACTTCATATTAAATAACTTAAATGCAAAACGAACACATTGCATCATAAGTTTATTTTTATTAAAAAACATTATGTTAATTTAGGCATATTTTTGTGCAAAACAACCCGTTTTGAAATATGCTTCTTTTGATTTAAAAATAGTGTCTTACTTACGTGAATCCTTTATTCAAAAACTGAAGTATTCCGAAATATGGTCGTCTTCTGTATAAAATTAATGAATAACACAGATTACATTTTGAGATATGGCACTTTTGCACAAAAGAAATGTGCTTTCAATTCGGTTGTCGACGCATAACTCACAATATGGCGGTTTAGATCATATTTCGCGCGTTCAAAACGAAAATTCAAAAGTAACGGTTGCGTTGTTTTTGTAACTTAAAATGTGAAATCAATGGGTGTCTTTTTAAAATATAAAAATATGAAGGATTACGGTTGTATTTTTGGAATAAAAACATATTTGCAATTTTCTTATTTGTGGTACTTTTGAATTGAAGCAGCGACATGTCTAACAGAGATATCTCGAAAAAACATGGACGATTGGCCTCGTAACTCGTTTCATTCGAGGTCGACCATGGTTTTTCGAGATATCTCTGTTAGACATGTATCTCTACGAAATGAGAATTGCCCCCCTGGCCGCGTTCCGCTAAACGCTCACAACGATCAAATTAATATGATATTTTGATCGTTGTGAGCGTCTATATAGTGAAACGCGCCCACTGTCACAACATAAAGTAGGTAGGTACATTTTACCTCTGGCTATTAAGTTGGCTAACCTTAGCTGTGTGTTGTCATATTTAGTTTGTACGATTCCCTTACATGAAATATTAATGTTGAAGTGGATGTCAACTTTTAATTCAGCTAATAGCTTTCCTAAAGTTGGAATCTCTTTTCTGACTGTGTACATTATAATTATGTATTTTATTTCTGATTGCGTATATCTATACGCGTATATCTATCTATATATGTAGGAGATTTTGATCTCAAAATCTCCTAATTTTATCTTCTTTTGTTGATTTCGTTTTTTCGAAGTGAAAATATTTTTTGGGATGTAGAATCAGCAACTTTGCCTTCCTTGGTAATCGTACTGACAGTTTTTTCAGATATACCTGAAATAAGAACTATTCGTGAACACTGTTAAAAGCAAAACAAAAGAATTAACTAAATTAAAAAATAAATCAGTTCATTTATCAATGGTCGGCATGTTTTTGCATCGATACAAAATTCAATTCAATTATATGGTCAACTGAATTTTATGTCGATACAAAACCATGACGAGCTATTTTTTAATAAACCGTAACCGTACACATCATTTTAGTTGGACACTACTACGAGGAAAAAATAATAACAGGTAACACTATTTTTCCTACCTGTCATGGCCGCTACCCGTCAACGAACATTCCCTAAATGGGAATAGAGGGACTTTTTCAGCTTTGTTCCTTTTTACAAAAATTACGCACTGATAGAACATTTTTTCTACCACTACTTTGTATCCTTTTTGGCATGATAGAAATTAAAAATTAAACACAAAAGAAAAATCCAAGACTATTGACAGCCGGTAATGCCAATCTAGTGGGAAGGTACAGTGACAGGTGTCAGAGGTAAAATAACTTTGAACGCACTGTAGTGTAGTCTGTAGTAAAACGTAGTGATTAAGTACTCTGTGGTCTGTTGTGAAAGTACTGTGGTGTGGTTGTTTCTAGGGTTACGCAAAATTTCAAAAGTATCGATACTTTACTCGATACCAGTATCGTATCAAAAGTATCGATACCAAAAAAGTATCGAAACAAAAGTATCGATACCTTCAGGTATCGAGTACTTTTTAATACATTTTTAAAAAACCTGAATGGAATGTTGTGTGTGTTGCAGTTTCGCAAAAAAATCTAACAGGAACGTGTCTCACAATATAGTCACTAATATCCAATCTATATACACATATATACTATATAACACAAAAAATGTTTGTACGGATGTCCTTTATAGACACTGAATCCATTCAGCCGATATCCCTCAAAATTCTTTCATTTGAAAGGCAATAATCCGAAGATGGTTTGAGACCACTAAAGCAATGCATTAAGCACATTCAGTCCATTGATAAAGTCGATTTTCTACTTTTACAATACAACAATTTTAAGATAATTTGTAACAATGGCGCATCAACGTCAACAGAAAAACCCTGATCTGTCATATTTATCACAAACATAAAGTGTGGTTTTATGAAACCACGATGGCCGGTGCAAGTGAAACTTTTTTCGGTTTGTAGGCATTTAACTAAAATAATTTAGAAAAAAATAAAGCAGTGATAGCCTAGTGGTAGAATGTTGGTCTACCGAACGAAGGGGCCCGAGTTCAAATCCTGGCACGCACCTCTAATTTTCAAATATTATGTGCGTATTACAAGTTAATTATCACTTCGGTGAAGGAAAAACATCGTGAGGAAACCTGCACACCAGAGAGTTCTCCATAAAAGTTCTCGAAGGTGTGTGAAGTCTACCAATCCGCACTTGGCCAGCGTGGTAGACTATGGCCTAACCTTCACTTTCTGAGAGGAGACCCCGAGCCCAGCAGTGGGACAATTATGGGTTGTTGCTAGCTTGCTATTGAAACAAACAAAATAGCGTGGAGCACTGGCACAAATGAGTAATAGTCTATACACTACACGGTCAGCTGCTGCGAACTATAGGCGCCACCATATTGGCCTTGGCTGCTCTGGCGAGCGCCTTTCACTTTATCCCTACTCCGTGGCTGACCGTCACGCGACATGCAACACACAGACGAAAAAGTTTGAGACGATGTAATAAAAGTTTCATTTTAAAATAATGTATCTTAGTGGAACATGCCGAGTATCCACTAGTAGATATATAATAAGAAACTGCCAGACAGTTAGTTCATGGAGTACAGAGGGTAAGAAGAGCCATCTCATATGGGTGGAAAGTTGAAATAGTATCCAGTTGTATACTGTTAATTGAGATTCCAATACCTACCACCATCCTGCGACAATAGCGCTGGTGGCAGAATAACTACGATATTAACATATTAACTACGATATTAACGTTGTATACGGAGCTGGGGAGTGAAGTTTGCTGAGTTCAATAAAATTTATCCTAGGCTACCACAGCGCCACCCGTTATTGGACGCGTTTTTACGTACATATTTCATGCACAGAGATGGCTCTCCTTACCTCTATACTACATGAGTTAGTGCTTGTTCACACTGAACTCGCGGGCGCGGTAAACGCTACATACACCGCGTGCGAGTTTTGTGTATGTGAACACTTTCATAGTAGGTCATATGTTTGATATTTCGCGACCGCGCCCGCGAGTTCATTGTGAACAAGCACTTAGTCATGAACGTACCTTTGTCAGAAAAGTACTTTCCTTTAACTAAGGAACTGAAAGATGCTGTGCAAATAATGCAATAATACTTATAAGGGCTGCAATTATCAGAAAACTCAATAAGTGAAATAGTTTAAAAGACAAAAAACACTACTAAGATTATTCAACCTGTAAAGGTAGAAAAACTCCTAAAATAGTTCAATGAAATAAAAAGGTAACACACATAAGTGCTCGGCAATGACTGGGAATTCACCGAATAATGTTTTAGCTTTCATCGATTAATAATTGGTATTTTTCAGAAGCTATTAATTTATTGGAAATGGACTAAAGAAAGTATCGATACTTCTAGAAAGTATCGATACCTCGATAGTATCGGAACAAAAGTATCGATACCAAATGTACTTGGTATCGAAACAAAAGTATCGATACCTAGAAGTATCGATACTTTTTGCGGATCCCTATTTGTTTCAACTTGTTTCATTCAGCGTTTTCCGTAGACCGTATTGTTTACAATTATAGATTCGTGTTTATGTATCGTGTTTCAGGATTTTCAGGTAGTATCTCGAATAAAATTTTAAAAATGGCAAACGTTCCTGTACCTGCACGTAGAAAGTCAAAGCGATATCCTTTAGACACTTTAATAAGCATGGGATATCCAAAGAATCGTGCGTGAGTAGCATTTTGAAATCTATGTTCCTTGATTTTAAACGGTGTTCATGTATGATATCATTACAAACGCAGCTTGAATTTTAAACTTTTTTGTAGGCTGAAGGCGCTTACAGCTACTGGAGACAATGGCGTCCAATTAGCGGCAGACTGGCTTCTAGCGCACGCGAACGATCCACACATTGACGAGTGCCTGCCGCGAGAATACACATTGTACGCGTACCCCACCGGTCCCCTGCTAATGCGTCTCAGTGAATTCTCGCAGAAATCGCAAAAAACATGCGGTTGGAACGGAGCACATAATTTTCCACCGCACATCACACTTGTGGCATTTTTTAAAGTAAGTACACTTAAATCTCTGTACTGGTACAGATACTGGGACTGATACAATTTAAAAGCCAATGCCCTTGTAAAATTTAAACGAAAACTAGCAAAGTTTACTGCAAATGATATACGCAATACTAAATTGCTTTTTTATTTTCTAAAGAAATATTTCTTAACAAATCTAAT
Organism: Thymelicus sylvestris; assembly: GCA_911387775.1. Classification (NCBI taxonomy): domain Eukaryota; kingdom Metazoa; phylum Arthropoda; class Insecta; order Lepidoptera; family Hesperiidae; genus Thymelicus; species Thymelicus sylvestris. Next base: position 8,929,780 of record OU426905.1, on the reverse strand, counting down.
ACTTTCAATTATTATTTATAAAATCTCTTGGCTATACATATACATGTTTATATTCAACTTTAGGCCCCTGACGAGCTGTCATGTCACATAGGAAACATTCTCAAACTGATCTCTCATAGTGTAGGACCGGCTCCATCAGTGCCTTTGCATTTGAAGCCATACATATCTACCAACTTCATGGGTCTATTTGCATCAGAGGAATACAACAATTTCTTTAAATCAATTTCAATACACTTTATAAAACAAGTGTCTAATTTGTGTGAGTATGTTATAAATACTTTTTAAATTCGTGCAGCTTTGTAGTGTATAGTATAGAAAAAGTAGACTATTTTTGCCTGTTTTCTCCTGATTCCAAAGAATTTAATATTGCATGAAATAGATTATTTTGCAGCTATAAAACTATATTTTATGCCACACTGTTTCATACTTATTATATTTTGTTGCACTGAGTTTGCAAGACACTGGTATTGAATAATGCTCAGAGCATGCCAGATCACCCCTTCCACCTGCGCCTCAGGTAGTTCATTGAATTGTTGCTTGTGTGCTACCTATAAGTCTTAGTACTTTGAATTCCTTTGTGTTTTTAGGAACATCAAGTTGCACAAAGCTAATCTCAAGTAGGATTAGTGGGATTTTGGTACTTGCTGTCTAGTATTTCAATGCTTTATAGTTTAAAATGCAACTTTTCTTTACTTTCTAAAGCTCCTTTCATCTACCCTGCTTGTGGTGTACATGGTGAACAGTCCCTCCTATTGAAGGTCACTAGACCCTGTATCCAGTTTGAAGGCGACGCGATGGTTCTTGCGTAGTGGTAGGGTATTCACCACTTGGGCTAGTTATCACCCTCCTCAACAACCTTGTTACCTCGTAGCCTGGTAGCGTAGTAGTTAGTTTAGCCATTTTAGTGTGCCTTAGAATACTAACTTTAGGTGTCGTAAGAGGCTATTAAATCCGGCCTGCTGGTGGTAGGGCCCCTTAGAGGCATTACCAATATAGTAATATTGATTTTAATAGAAATATTCAACTTAAGGTGCTAATTTTAGTTAGAGTTACGTCCTCCCCCTGCCAGCTAAACGGTTTGAGTAGCACATGTGAAAAATTTTACGAAAATAGGTATAGTTAACCTGATGAATGTTGAATGGATGACAAGGATGATGATAAAGATAAAACAAAGAAACCTATTACTAAAAAGGGTTGTCAGATTAATGAGTAAGGTAAACATCGATCAACTTACAAATCCATACTTCCATACTAATATTATAAATGTGAAAGTGTGTTTGTCTGTTTGTCCATCTTTCACGTCGCAACTAAGCTGTTATATGGTATGGTTTTTGTGTGCGGAGATAGTGAGGAGGGTGGAGAGTAACGTAGGCTACTTTTTATTGCGGTAAAACATCCCCAGTCATGGGAATATCGATATTTTGTTAGTTGCTAGATATTTAGCTCCGGATGTTGTTAATAGATGGCGTTAGTATGATAAAATTCATTTGCAAGTTTTGAATCACGCTATCAATTGATACATGTAAATTACTTAAGTCAGAGGCAACTAAATCTAACTAAGTAAAAGTAAGTAGGATTTGTAAAAAAAAAATCGACCGCGGGCGAAGCTGCGGGAAAAAGCTAGTAACAACTACAGCCCTACTACCACTACCCTACATTGCGCGTGGCGTGACACGTACTTGGCCATTCTTTTAATATTAAATGGTGTACAATAAAGTTAACAAATAAATATAATGCCTCCCTTTTGATAAGAACTTTATTTGCAGTGCAAACCAACCTAGACGACAAATTAAAATCCTCGCATCTAACGCTGGCGTTCCATTTCAATGAGTCTGCATATGAAGCCCTGAAGAATTTGGTCTTAAATTTGGATTTGAATGTGGAATCGAGTTGGGAGGTGCGGCTCTACTCCACTGATCCGCGCTTTGCAAAACATAAGGTAATATTCACTTTGATATTGCATATTTAATATTAGAATCTCCAGTGAATTGATAGTTGGAACCTGTTAATTAACTTGGTACTGATGGGTACTGCTATTTTATCAATAAGGCAGATTAGGAGGCAGCTGCATAGGATGGGTTACGCCTTAATTATCTAAAAATAGAAACCATTTCATGCGATACATACACACCACCTTTAAAATTGCACAGATTGCATATTACTTCCGTTCAGTCTGTCTTAGAGCGAATTGATATCAAAGTTGCGATTTTAAAACCGAAATCTGCAAATTTTAGAAAAGCCGAAACACGAGCTGACAATCCATCTGATAGTAACTGGTCATCTTCGACCATGGACATCAGTAACATCAAAAGAATCATGGATGCATTGACGGCAAATAAAGAAGAAAGAGAAAGAAAGAACTTCCCCCCAAGCCCTTAGCCGGAAACAAGCCGAGCGGAACACGTCGTTTCGCGGCTGAACTCGACTAAGATGTGTATTGAAACGACCAGTGCGTGATCCAGACTGTTTATTGTTACAATTTTTATTACTACCCTCCTATATAAAAATACAAATATACTACAACCATCCCTTAAAAGAAAAAAAAAAAAGAAACTGATATAATACTATAATATGTTCTTGAGTTTCAGTTTTAACTTTATTTTAATGAACATAATTATAACCAGCTATTAACCTTCACCATTATAAACATATAAAAGATAAAATATACCTACATAAGTATATCACACAATATTATGCTAAACTAAGTTGTAATCTTAAGTCTTCTTAAAAAATAACGCCAGCTTTTCACGAGCCTTATGGGCAGCTAATCTAGGAAGTGCCTTATCCGACCGCTTTGGGGACACATCCAACGAGCGAGGTGACTCACCGTGTAGACCTGATGGCCCCGCGCCCCCAGCGCCCCCCGTGGCCGCGTCTATCTCCGGCTCCTCTGCATCGTCATACAAGCTGATGCGCTCTTCGTCATCATCACCATTCTCTTTTCCCTCCGTGAAAATAGAAGGTGATTTGGGAACGTCAGATTCTGCCTTCATAATATGCCTTCGGTTGCGTCTGTATTTCCTACCCAATTCGTCTGTTAGGAAATAAGAGCGTGGCTGCGGCGCAGGTGCATGCACGTGCATGCGTCTTCTATTTTTGCCATCCGAGTCGACTACTATAACTCGCTCACCCGGCTTCAACTCACTGAGATTAGTTGAACGCGAATCATAGTACCGTTTGTTACGATTACGATTACGTATAATATTTGCAAAGTCTTTACTATTATTTCGTTCCGGTTGTAGTTTTTTTACATTTATCGGTAATCGAGTATTTAATCGTCGGCCCATTAACAGCTGAGCGGGTGAACTTACACCGTCTCGAGGAGTCGATCTTAAATTCAACAAACCCAAATAAACATCAGAACCTGAAGTAATCGATTTCTTAATAATATTTTTAACCGTCTGCACCGCGCGCTCGCTCAGGCCGTTCGCTTGCGCATAATTAGGCGACGTCGTCGTATGTATGAAACCCCACTCTGTACAAAACTCCTTAAATTCTTTAGAAGAATATGCCGGACCGTTATCAGTAATGAGTTCCAATGGGATGCCATACCTCGCGAATTGATCTTTCATTGCCAATATCACAGCTCTTGAACCCATGCTCGATAATAGGTTGACTTCTATGAAATTCGAAAAATAGTCCACTAAAATTAGGAAGTATTTTTTTGAAAAATAAAAATGTCCGAGCCGACCTTTCTCCACGGTAAATCAGGGACTGCATGGGAAATCATAGGCTCCCTGGGCGGCATCGCGGCGTGCTCGGCGCAGGCGGCGCAGGCGCGCACCGTGCGCTCCACGTCCCGGGACATGCCGCTCCAGAACATGACGTCCCTCGCGCGACGCTTACATCGGTCTATGCCCAGGTGGCCCTCGTGTACACGACTTAACATTTCCCCTCTCAATTCGCGCGGGATGAAAACCAAATTATCCTTGAATAGAATACCGTCTATATATTCAAACGACTGCCTATATGACCAGTGAGACCGTACTAGTTCATGCGTATCGCGCTTATACCGTGGCCAACCTCGAAGAATGTATTCAATAATGATTTTACATTCGTTATCCAAACGCGTCTCGTCTCTAACACGTTGAATTTTACTATCACTAAATTGTACATTATTTATGAGAAAACAGCTTTGCGCCTCGACTTCAGTCGACAACTTGTCGTGCATTAACTCCGGTAGGGCGGCGCGAGACAACGCATCGGCGACATACATATACTTGCCCGGTTTATAGACAACAGAAAAACTGTAACACTGAATACGCAGCATCATACGCTGTAACCGTGCCGGGACTGCGTCTAACGGTTTTTTGAATAGGACCTCGAGGGGCTTGTGATCCGTCTCGACCGTTACGTCTGACCTCCCGTAAACGTATTGATGAAACCTTTCTAGGGCGAACACGATGGCGAGCATCTCCTTTTCGATTTGTGCATACCGCGACTGCGTGTCCGTTAGCGTGAGCGAGGCGAACTCGACCGGGCGGCCGGCCTGCAGCAGCGCGGCGCCCAGCGCGCGCGCGCTCGCGTCCACCGTCAGCAGCACGGGCTGCGCGGCCGAGTACAGCGCCAGCACGGGCGCGCCGCACAACGCTCTCTTCAGCTGCGACACTACACCTTCGTGAACGCTATCCCAGCTCCACTCGCTACCCTTTTTTAATAAACAACGCAACGGAGTAACAATATTTGCATAATTAGGAATAAATTTCGACAAGTAATTAGTCATACCTAAGAACCTTTCCAGTGACGCTCGATCGTTCGGGTTTGGCATATCTTTTATGGCTTTTAATTTATTTGTTTCGATTTGCATACCCATTCTACTAAACGTATGCCCCAGATACGTTACTTGTTCGACACAAAACTCGCATTTATCCCTGTTAAACCTGATGCCGACTTCGCGAGTCCTCTCCAGTACCCGCCTAAGTCTAGCGTCGTGTTCCTCCCTAGTCCGCCCATGAATAATAATATCATCGATGAAGGAGTGCACGCCCTCCAGGTCCTCGAGAATTTGAGTAATCTTTGCATGAAACACCTCACTGGCGCAACTTATACCATACGGAAGCCGTAAGAACTGATACCGACCGAATGGAGTACCGAAGGTGCAGAGATCGGCACTCTCGTCGTCCAGTTGAATCATCCAAAACCCCGAGCGTGCATCCAGCTTGCTGAAGTACCTGGCGCCGTGCAGCTTGGCGGCGATGTCGGTGAGCGTGGGCAGCGGGTAGTGCGCGCGGCGCACGGCGCGGTTGAGCGGCCGCGGGTCGAGGCAAACGCGCACCCCGCCGTCCTTTTTCACCGGTAATACGATCGCGTTTACCCAAGCAGTCGGATGAGACACTTTTCTAATTATACCTATTTGCTCCATATAATCTAGTTCACTTTTTAATTTATCTCTTATACCTACAGGAATTTTTCTTACTGGACACACCGACGGACATGCGTTTTTATCTATTATAATCTTGTATTTACCTGGCAATTTACCTACACCCTGAAATAAGTCATTAAATGTATCTATGTCTATAGAAAATAAGCGCTTGATCATACCTAGATTTTCACATGAATATTTTCCCAGAACGCTTTGACAACTATCTTTAGTAATAACAAAATTAATTAAATATCTTTTATTTTTATAAAGCCACAACATTTCAATAGACCCAAGAATACACAAGTAATTCCCGCAGAAAGACTGAGCTCGTATGTCACACGGTGTCAAGTCAGACAAAGAATATCCTAAATCCTTTAACGTATTAAATGACAACACATTCAGATCAGAACCAGAATCTAATTTAAATGTTTCTGTTTTATAATTTTTACATAATATTAAAGTCTCATACCATTTATTGTGGTTATCCCGGGTACATGATTCCAAGGTAGATACATAAAACAACTCATCAGTGTCGTCTTCCTCACGCAGCTCATACACTTGCTTACCGGACCGTAACGGACACATTTTTTTAAAATGACCCTTGTTACCGCACAAAAAGCACTTTGTAAACTTGGCGGGACACTGATAATCACTAGAATGATTATTCCCGCACGCACCACAACACTTAGCATCACGATCATAATACCGCGGCTCGAATCTCCTCGACGGTCGGGACGCTGCGCCTGCGCTGCGAGAAACGTCGCGCGCCCCGGCCGCCTGGCCGCGCGCCGCCAGCCGCGCGCCCACCTGGCCCGCGGCGCCCCCGGGCGCCCGTCGTATGCCTCTCGTACCGTACACCGCGTTCACCGCGACACCAGAACCGGAAATTCCCTCTGAACTTTTTGCCACCTCAATTTGTTTGTTTTCTTCATGGGATATTTCATTGGCTTGACAAATTTTTATTGTTTTTTCCAACGTGAGGTCGTCCGTCCGTAATAATCTGTCGCGAACGGCACCATCCGCTACTCCGCACACTATGCGATCTCGTATTAATCCTTCTTCGAGATGTTCAAACTCGCAATGTTGACACAGCAAACGCAACGCCGTCACGTAGGTATCCACATTTTCACCGATTTCTTGATTACGAGTGAAGAATCGAAATCGAGCCATTGTTGTGTTTTGTTTCGATCCGAAGTGTGTATTAAATTTCTTCACCAACACATCGATGTCGTCTTGATTTTCATCCTTGAGAAATTTAAAAGTGGAATATATGTCATAGCCGTCGGGACCGATTAAATTTATGAGGAGGCTAGCCTGCACTTCCTTCGTTTCTTTCCCCACACCAGAGGCCTTCAAGAACACGCAAAATTGCTTGTGCCACTTGCGCCACGCGTCAGCTCGACATGCCGGCCCACCCGCCAGAACTAACTCAGCCGGAGGCCGCGCGTGTTCCATGATTAATTAGTGATTTAAATTATCCCACCGCTGTCACCATGTATTGAAACGACCAGTGCGTGATCCAGACTGTTTATTGTTACAATTTTTATTACTACCCTCCTATATAAAAATACAAATATACTACAAGATGGTGTTATAGCCAAGCAGGCTTCACGACCTGGTGGCTAGTGCCGTAGACGCCGTAGCCTGTTGTTCAGCAGGGGCATCACGAACAGGGAAGGTTGGCTTGAGGTCAATGACGAATAATAATAACTTATAAAAATAAAAAAAATCCATTCAAATTTATGGAGCCCTGGGAGCCCTTGAGGGGCTTTTCCAAGGGTTTATATTTCTATTCTGTTCCGTTGAAAACGCACTAGTTACATCTTGGTGTTCTCTAATCATGAAACTAAGTGACCACATAGCATCACTTCTTAACATAGGATAACGTAGGATCAAGTTATTAATATATAAATATTTCTAAAGACTTTTTTATAAAATTAAAAATGAGTCAAGAGTATCAAGACACAAAATTTTTTTGTCGTGCTTATCTCAAGCAGTTCATATAATTTAATGACATATTACATGAAAGTTACCTTTGAGTGTAATATCTTAATTACTTCATAATATTAACCAAATATTAATAAAGTAAATAATAGGAGCCTTGTGAAACTCGTAAGGCATTACAGAACATTTAAAAATTACATATATGTATACTCGTATCTACACCTGGTGTAAAAACAAAGAACTTTTACAATATTACTCGAGAAAAATTATAACGGTACGGTCGTATGAGCTATATATTTAAGGCCGCTATTCGGACAATGTCCTTGAAAAATACAGTTTAGGGCTGCCACCCTTACGAATTTGACCCGGAGATTATCGGTTTAAATAGTGGAAATCCGGGTCAGTCTTACTATCGGTGTGTGTGGCATGATAAGTCCGCTTAGTTTATTTTTGTCGAACGAGTTTTTTCCTTGATGGGGAATTTACTATATTATTATACAGAAGGGGCGTAACTGCTTAACAGTAACTGAATTACAAATAAGAAATATGGCTTAAGTTGATTTATTGATGTATGACTACATTTATTATTACTATTACTTATTTATTTATTATGATTTTAAAAAGGGGACAGCCCTAGTCGCAGTACAGTCTTGGCCTTTTGGCTAATGAGACCGATCAGAAATATATAAAACCTGCTTAACTACTTGAAATGTTCCTTATAAAAAATACTGTTTTCTGATAATAAAATTATTTCTCCAAAAATTAATTATGTTGTGTAAGTACATAGTGAGTGATAGACCTTGACTGCATTGCAGTGTTTGTAACAGTCTAAATGCTAACATCTATGCTTTACCCCAATAGTTACTTACATTTAAATCGAATAGGTAATAGGTGTTAGTAAGAGAAGACATATCATATAAAGTGTCCATAACTCCATACTGATTAAGCGTCATTTGTAATGTTTAGGTATATAAAGTGATTCAAGACTACACACCGAAAAAGGACGACGAACTTCAACTAGTGGCGGGCGATCTTATTTACATCGAGGAGAATCAGTTTGACAGTTCGCCTGACGGCTGGGTGCAAGGCACTTCTTGGCTCACAGGTAATTTTATTTTATATTATAATCTGTGTGTTACATGACTGTAATAATGTGACTACCCAATCATTAACAGTTTACCTACGTCGCTATTACATAAATATGAGAGTGTTATTTATAAAATGTGTCTTCAATTCGAACTTGAAATTTGGAGGTTAGTAACAATAGTAACCTTGGCCTGCAGTTGTTGTCACGAGCAAAGATTTTTTTATTTAATTCTTATTTCAGTTCCATAATGAGCAATCGATAATTTGAGTAGGTTTTATAAATAGAAATTTTAATGTACAACTTCATAAACCAGGCAGATAGATAAAATAGAACTGTGAATGAATTTGTTGATGTTATCATAAATTAATATTTCATGATATTCGTTAAATAAAATGGGTTATAAAGAGGCCTGACGTCACAATAATTTCTGTTATCTTTGTTTACAACTGGTTGCATTCTTAGGGTTACCAACAAAAATTAGAAAAGTGATGACAATTTATTTGATGCTATGAATTAAATTCGGACATTAAAAAAACGTTATATTTTTGCAAAATTGTATCTCAGCGTCCGCGTCGTGCGTGCCTGAGCGCGTGCATGCGTGTGCGTGCGTGTGTGATTGCGCGCGCATTATTATTATGTATTAAAGTGTTAGCAACCAGACAAAACTGAAAAAAAAACATTTTATACAATAGGGGATTCTTTTTTCAATTTTAAAAGTTGAATCTCGCATATTCTTGAAAAAGAAACCTAAAATATTGAATTACTCGAAAATGGTTGACATTTGGATAGAGGTCATAATAGGCAATTTGGTTGCAAATGACCTTCCCTACATCCCCTTAAGGGATTGCCAACACATTACCAAACACCCATATATATATATATATATATATATATATATATATATATATATATTATGGAAATAGCCGGCAAACGAGCTGAAGATCTACCTGATGGTAAGTGGCTATCACCGTACATGGACATCAGCAACACCATGGCATCACTGATGCGTTGCCGACCAAGAAAGAGATAAGAAAAAGAAAGAAAAAACTGACTCTCAAGCCGATTATTATAATAATATTATACATTAGATAAGATAAAAATGAGATAATTGATGATAATGTTTATTAACAATCAAGTTTCACGTTAGGTACTTCTTACATAAGGAAGTGTTATTTTATTTGTATTTATATTACGATTTTTAATGTTATTCGTTTACGATCCAACGTTCTTGATGTTTATAAGCTGTTGTGTGGGGTTTGTTTCCGAATTTATTATTGTTTCGTGTAATACATTTGTTCAGGTGTGAGTGGTCGTCTACTGGGCGCGAACACTACGCGGACGGCAGAATCAGACGCGTGGACGTTGCACGAGGCGATACCCCTGAGCAACTTCAAAAATAAAAGTGAGTACCTGCTTATAAAACAAAAAACAGACAGAAAGAGACTCAGATGACCGCTTGTTTATCGCTTTACTTAAAAATATCTGACTAATTTTTAATTTATTTAGGCATCTATAATAGAGGCTAAACAAATTATAAAATTAGTCAGATATTTTTAAACGTTCATCAACTTAGCAAGAAATAAATTAACTAACGAAAACGCGAATTGCTTACTGAATTTGCATAGATACATAATTTGAAACTTATATGAGATACTATGGAATTAGAATACCGGTTTTATGTTTTCTAGTCGTTCGGGATAGTATTTTTTTACAAAACTGAGGTATCTTCTGAATTTTTGGTATTTTATTATTACATCTTAGGATATACTACTAGTATAGTAGTATTCTTTTGTGAAACGTTATCATGTTTCATCGATCTTTTTTTGTGTTTATAAACATACATGTTCATATGTGATTGCAAGTAAAAGTCAATGTTCTTGTGTTTGTAACACAGAGATGTCAAGTCGAGCGTATCCCCACGAAGACGCGGAAATGCTGGGCCACGAGAGATCTGAGGAGTCGTACAAGGAGTGGGCTAAGTACTGGGCCACGGTGAAGAACAACGGCAATGAAGGGTTCATACAAGTCAACCAGGGTAAGTTCTTTCGTCAGTTTCTATAATCCGTTCACAAATCTTAGATACTAAATTGACGTTTCATGGGTGACCAGTTTCGGATGCAAATTAAATAGTGATGACCACAAACCGAAAAGTAAATCGAAAAATTTTTCACAGCTCTGGGGCCATCCATAAATTACGTCACACGTTAGGGAGGTGGGGGTCAATGTAGTGTGACATTGTGTGACAAAGGGTGGGAGGGGTCCTAAATTTCGTGAAGTCGCATTTCAAAATCGAACAATTGGTATGTATAGGTAAATATTAAAAAACAATAAATGGAAATAAAACTCTTTTTGGAACTGCTGTTTTAATTTAATAATTCCTAGGTGTAAAATTTCATAATATGTGACGTCACACTAGGGGGGAGGTCTCACAAATGTGACCAGCTGTGACAAGGACGGGGGGAGGGGTCAAAAAATCATGAAATTAGTGTGACGTAATTTATGGATGGCCCCTTTTATGGAAGGTCGACTATTTGTGTGAATATTGAAGAGTCCCTAAAACTAGTATAAAAACAAGTGCAACCATTATCATTCATATATCCATAATATATTTGCCTTTACTTACTAAATTTATAAGTTATTTTGCTTACAAGAACGAGTATTTGGTTATGGTTACATTCGGTATACAGCTAATTTTATACTATTTAGCCGAATACTAAATATCTAGGTAGATGAGTGTCGCTACTAATATGTCACTATTCTTACGACATAGTTTACGATTCAAAAAACTGGAAAAGTAGATCGCACAAGTTTAGCTGGTATCATTATTTCGAACTTTGACATTAGTGGTTGTCATTTTAGTCTCTAAGATTTGTGAACAGGGTATAATTAATCGGGAAATATGTTTAACATGCTTTAAAAGGAGGTTCTCAATTTAGTTGTATTTTTGTATCGAGTTCTGTACGTCATTCAAATTATTATTTTTACAGGAGCTAGCATGGATTGGCAACCAGGCGATGATAGCGACGATGCCACAGTTAAATCTGAAATTAAGGTACGATAAAAATACTATGCATCAGAACAACCAAAGTCTATAACGGACATAGAAACAATTTTTGTGTTCTATGTAAATACATATATTGGTAATATTATCCAGAACAAATCGCACCCTCCAGTGGAAAAAAAGCATAAGTCGTCTTACTTTGAATTTTAGTTATTAATATGATTGGAAAGAGGGATAAAAGCTGCATATTATGCTAATTTTTTTTTCAAATTTTTATCATTAATCTTGACGGTTTTGCGCAAGAAATAGTAATGTAAATTCTTTTGACTTCTTACTGATATTTTAACAGTTATATTGATCTCCTGTAAAATTGCAATTTTCATTCATCTTATGCCTTTTTTCCATTGAGGGTGCGAAATACCGAATAATATATATTGTAGGAGAGCTCGTTAAAGACTGCGGACGGTGATAGTGGTGATAGCGAGCGGCAGTGGATATTCGCGCTGCGGCACGGCGAGCGCGTGGACCTCACGTACGGTGCGTGGACCAGACACTGCTTCGACCGGCGCGGACAGTACGTGCGGAAGGACCTCAACATGCCGCTCACACTTGCCGACAGGTATGTATGTACATATACATACACACCCGTGACATTAAGCAAAGACAATTATATTGTACACCGCTAACAGAATTTCTGACGTACTTACGATGCAATCGTTATTTTTACCATTTGTGAGAAATTGACTAATGGTTATAAGGATTTGTGTGTACCTGAAAAAACAAACGAATGTTTTTATTATAGTCAAAATTATTAAATTCGTTAACTAACGGCTCACAAAAAAATATATGTATAAATATTGTATTATTTATTACCTTAAAATTTGTAACCCACTAACGTGACGTTAGACGTATGGAAATACACAAAGAAATTATACCGAGCCGTAGCGAATGTAACATTACAACTGCAAAAAAGTACAGTAATCTCCAAACTTATTGGCCGGGCTGAAGTTGGCACAGCTGTATGAAGAGAGCGCTCCTCCGTTGATACCTTATTTTACGTTCTGCGCATCGACTTGCGCCTAACTTCAGCCCGGCCAAAAAGTTTGGAGATTACTGTACGTCCGCACTCCGCACCCGCAGAGAGGGCGGCGTCCAGTCGTACGCGCGCGACTCGCCGCTGACCCGCGTGGGCGCGCTGCAGGCGCGGCTGGCGGGCGAGGGGCTGCGGCTGGCCGGAGTCACCCTGCGCCACGTGTACGCCTCGGCCGCGCTGCGCTGCGTCGAGACTGCGCACCACTTGCTTGACGGTATTGTATAGTTACTCTTTATGTTTGGTTTACATGTATTAAGTAGTTAACTAAATTTTAAGCAAATTAATACGTGTAAACGGACAACTTAGTAGTTAAAATTAAGTAATCAAGTAGACAAGTAATTTAGAAATTTTTCGATTTTCTGTTAAGTAGGTGGGCGGGGCTTATCACTCAACACATTTGGACAGGCACTTATTAGTTAATATTTAGTAAAATGCTTAAGTAATTAAATAGAGTTGTATGAACTAAACAGCTTTACTAAATTATTACGTGTGGACGCACACTCAAAATTATTCACTTAAAATTTAGCTTTAGCACGCTTACTCCGTGTCATGGTGTTGATCTGTGGAACAAGGCCTCTTCCCAGAGCCCAGATGGGAGCGCGGCAATAATATTATACTGCTGCGTCGAGACTTCGTGCCACTTGCTTGACGGTATTGTATAGTACTGACTTACGGTAGTGTGATCGATGCGGGCCTCTGTCTAAAGCGTCAGTTGGAACGCCGCAATATTGGACTGTTTGTACTCAGGTCATGGTTGTTATTGTGATGTGTTATAGGTATGTGTAGTCCATGCCACCCGCGACACAGGTGAAAACCTACTGCGGGGGTGTCAGTGTGTAAGCGTTTCTTTAACAACGTTTAACGTTTATTTATGTATGTTATATTATTTCAATATTAAGTTTAAAAATGTAGCTAAAGACTAGCTGTGGAATACACTATAATTTAGTTTGGATTGTTACTAATGATGATGATATTATATAGCGCACCTTTTGAACTGACGTGTTGGGCAATAAGTAAACTGTATGCACTTCCTTTTAGGGTTGCAAGCGGACTCCTCAGTGAAAATACGAGTGGAGCCGGGGCTGTTCGAGTACAAGATGTGGCACATGGTGAAAGGCATGGCGCCCTTCATGACGCCGCGGGAGCTGCAGCTCGCCGGGTACAACGTGGACGTCAAGTCAGTCAGCATTTATATTAACAATATATTATTATGAATTTATATTATCATCGCGATTATTTTAAGTGCTACGGACACTAACGATTATTTTATTATATATTGATGCTACTTATTTTCAAGAAACATTATACATTTCATTACTTACCCCATTTTGTCGTTACGGTTTGATTGTACGTCAAATTCTTGCAAAACATTTCTTACCATTCTTGCTATTCTTTTTACACTAAATCAATGAAAATATTAACACTTTCGATGTACTACTTTGATGTACACATATTGTCCTGTATGTGTGGTTGTAGCAACTTTTTTATGTTTTCATGAAAAATTGTAATTCTACAGCTATAAACCGTACGTGGATTTGGACACGGTGTCAAATGAAACAATCGAGGAGTACTATGAGCGGAACAGGAAAGTGATGCAGAGTGCACTGATGGACACGGAGAGCGAAGGTGACATCTCATATTTATTTATTTATACATAGTTTAGTATGACATAATGTAGTATTTTAATTAACGCTTCACAATCATAGCCCCACTCTAGAATTCCCTGTGTCGTGGGTGCCATGGACAACACACTAGACAAGGACATTCACACCCAGACCGAGTATAGAAATTCAAACTCATCATTCTTTCCGCCTCACGGGGAATCGAAACCAGGACCATTGATGTGACGATCCGGCATAGTAACCATTGAGCCACACGGGTCGTCATTAAATCACACGCCTAAATAATATTTTATGAATATCGACCAGTGATTATCGAAAAATCGACCGACGGCTTTACGTGTGCTTCGAAGCACGGAAGTGTTCAAGAACTTTTGCCACCAGTGGTCACCCATCCAACTACCGACACACCCGCTGTTGCTTAACTTTGTCATGTCCTAATTGACACAATCTGTCGCTATGAGCGCTGCAATGCGCTGCGTACGGATTTACTAAAGGAATAAGTTGAAATGTCACCAGGCGGCAACATAATATTCGTGGGTCACGCGGCGACGTTGGACACGATGGTGGTGGCGCTGACCCGGCACCGCGACGGCGACGACAGCCGCAGCTACGCGGTGAGCCGGCACCTGCTGCGCGTGCCGTACTGCGCGCTGGCCGCCATGCGCGCGCGCCCGCTCGCGCTCGCGCCGCCGCCCTGCCCGCCCTGCATGAACTCCAGCTCGGGACGGTTCGACTGGAAGCTGCTGCAGGACTTGTGAATGGGAACGTGCGGGTAGATGGCTACCTAGTTAACACCTGTGGGGGTGACTGTGAAGTGTATGACTTGTGAATGTGAATGTGTTAAGTGTAGTTCGATATTAGCTACGTAATATTAACTTATGTACCAGTGAATGAGTGTACTTAATACTTAATGTTTCCTACATCTGCGATAACTTTAACGTCAACGGCTGCGCCGGATTGCACCTTACTTAGCATTATACCATCAATACGTGATAGATGCCCTACGGTTCGACTTGTCAATGTAAAGCTGTGAGCTGCTGCAGGACTTGTGAACGAACTTGTGGATGAACTTAATGGAGACTAACTTAATGAAAGACTCTTGAGTCTAAATAAAAACTTAGTTATTAAGGATTACACGTTTCTTCGTGTTGAGAGAACGAGGCTTTGTATCTTTTAATGCCACTTTATTGACGTCATTCATGAAAAAGTATAATTATGTATAACTGCAATTAGACAAAAACAATTTGTTTCTGTTTGTTTACACAGTTGCGTAGTTGTTTGTAGTATTGCGTATAACGTGTAGTGGTGGCAAGTAAAATTAGATGCACCAGTGACTAAATTGTTCGTTCTTGTCGTAACTCTACATTGGACATGTACGTAATTGCGTGACTATGGTATATATTTTTAAAAGAATTTGTTTTATTAATATTTTGTACACAAGTATAACGGGCAAGTAGATAGTAAGCGTCATAAAGATTTAGCTCATAAATTTCACTTTTTTTTTTTGCTTTGCTTTTTATATTTTATTTCATTTCCAAAAGAAATAAAATATATGTGAAAATTCTACTTCATTCAGTTAGAATGTAGTATAGGTAGTAGGTACAATCTGTTTATAATTTTCTGAGCTATAGTACAAAAGTACACTAAACGTAATTGTAACCAAACTGAGATGTGGCACTATATTTTATCGTGTGTAATACTATCTCGGCGATGATCAAAACGAACATTTTGATTTTTTTATACGATTTTATTGATAAAAAAATAAACTAATTCAATAATTTTTCTCAAATTAAGGTGTTTGATATATTGATCGCTGCCATTGTTCAACTAAATTCTAATTATTACCCATAAAATTAAATACTACTGCACTTTTGTTTTTGTTTAATAAACATAAATAATTAAATAACATACAACATCTTTATTTGCATTTTCGGGATTTTAGTATTTATTCTAGTCAGTAGATGACAATAATGAGTATTACTGCACTATACAAATCCTTACATAGTATTATACTCGTAACGCCGCTGATATGGCAATCAATGCATATTTCGATTAAAACATTGTGTGATTCTTCAGATTTCTAGTTTTTGTTTTTCAATTTTGGCTTTTAAAGTTATTTCAAAATCTACGTGTTTAGCTATTATTTATTTATTATTTATTTACTATGTATCTATTGTGTATGTATTTAGTTCAAATGACACGATGTTCGTAAGATAAATGTGTAATAGACGTAAAGTACGCGACAAATTAAGAGGGCATTCTTTATGATTTTGATTTGATATCGATATAAATTTTGATATGTAAGGTCATGTCACTTAAAAATTGCCATCTCGATTTGTCGCGTTCTTGTGTTTTAATTCATGTGCTGCAGTATAAAATAATTTAATTCAAATTCAAATATTTAGTGTAACCACAGAAGAAATAATGGTTAATATGTGTAACTATGTAATAATATGAATGTATAACTGGAATCTAAATATTATATATTTGAGTTTTAATAATTTCATACACTGGGTATGGGTAACCATGTGATCTATTTTTAATGTAAAATTTTATTATTTTTATTGTTGGTAAGGTATGTTACAAAAATTTAAAACCAGTATATGATTGTGTTCATAACGAAAGGTATAAATATTCTGAATAATAAATAATTTTGTTTTATAAAATGTATCTTTTATTTCACACTTGAATTTAAAATGCCCAGAGTGAAGAAAGCCAACATATTTGTTCATGTTTGCGATCACAGTAAATCAACATATATATTTAAAGTGATTATTCTCACTGTATGTATACACAAAAAAATAATATCGAAGCTCTCTAGCATTACTACAGCCATATTGAATTTTAAAAGAAATAATTTTTTATATATGAATTTTTCAAGTACATATATTTGGTTCCAAAGTAAAATCGGAACACTATTTTCATCATGTCCGTCTGTCCAAGGCAAAGCGCCGAGACCCTTAGTGGTGGGAAAAACGATCCAAGTATTTACATCAATGGAAATAAATAGTGGAAATAATGGGATACACCCCAGACCAGTTAGTTCAAACTCAAAAATGACAACCCGAGAGAGGTAGTTTTAATCATGTAGTAAAATCATAAAAATGTATAATAACCTTTAAATTTTATATTTATTATTTACAAACGTCGAACAACGTACATTAAAATATGTAAAACACTTATGAAGACTTATAAAAAATATAAATGAAGTAAATACAAATAATAAATAGACGCTCACACAACCATGCCAAATCTCGAAAATAAACATGTATTTCACAGCTACCACCAGTATGTGAGGGCTCTATGATAGCGCCCTTTAACATATTTTACGTACGTCTTACGAGGCTACGCGCTTCAATAAAATGAACGTAGGTACGTCTACACGAGTCAAAAAACGCTAATTCGGAATCAAAGCCGCCACTAAAAACACGTCGCCATAATTTATTATACATAAACTTTGGTTGTCCAACACATAGACAACATCCCAGATTATTATCAATGTGCAAATTTTTAAATGCCGCTTATCTGGGTTTTATTGTCATGATAAAATTGAACAGCGTTATTTTGTTTTGTAAGATATTTAGTATTTGTACTTATATATAAAATATTACGAGTTTGGACAATCGCTTTTATAACATATTACATATAAATAGAAAGATTGATGACACATTACCAAATACCTTGTACTTATTTTCTGTATTATTAATTTATAATACAGAAAATATGAAAGCTTTTTGAGGACAGAAATTTTAATGATAACATTCAAAGACATTTGCACTATATTTAAATAACTAGTATGAACTGAGATCACAAAATTAAGCACCATTTCAAATACCTTTATTTCCCAAATAAAGTTATTTAACATTAGCGTTTGTGTAGTTCATTCTTTCAGATATAATTTCTTCCACAATTTTCTGTATCATTTGTCTGTCTTCTAATTTTATGTCCTCAGGTTTTGTCTTATCGTCATAAATCTTTCTATCAATAAGTCGAACAATTACCTCCTCTACTATAGAATCTATATTTTCTTTCGTGCGATTGTCGAGCTTATCAGCTTTAGGAACATTATTTTCATTTTTACTATTAACTATCTGATTATTTTCAACTTCGCCATGCTCTTCCTCTTGCATTGCTATAAATTCTGGTTCAGGGATATCGCCTCTGCCGTCTGCTTCTTGCTCCTTACTTTTAGCTTTGGCATGTGATATAATATTTGATGAAAACTCATCTGCGATATGTTTATGGCGTTTCATTATTTCTTTAAGTTTTTCTTTGGCGGATGCTACTACTTCTTTACGGGTTTCTGATTTAATCTTTGTAATAGCTTTTTTCTTCCTTTCTTGTCTATACATCTTTATGTCTTCAATAGTCTTAATCTTCTTCAGTTTCTTATTTGCCTCCTCTTCTATCACAGAGTCACTTTTTACATCTTCAGGCTCAACTAGATCTTCCTCAGTAGCAATAACTACTTCATCAACTTTTACAGTGTCTTCTTCTAAAATATCTTGGACCTCATTACTTATTTGTTCATTTTGAACGGCATGTGGAATTGTTTCTTCATTATCAAAATCTTTGGCACTTTCATAATTACTATAATTTATTTCATTCTCTTCTGAATCTATCATAGTTGGAACTATTTCTTCATCATCGTCATCAAATGATTTGAAACCATTATCTAGCGTACCTTTTGGATATTGCCGGAAATCTTTTCTCTCCAAAATAAATAATGCTGGTTTTGTCTTAATTCTCACGGGAACTAGGAATTTATAATTCATTGTTATGTGAGAAAACATTTCCACGCTATCTATAATATTGTGTGTGTGCATAAATGTTTTAATAATCGGTGAAAATTTACTTTTAGCTTCAATTAGCAAATGCGTAAACGCCTGCAACTGTTCTGGCTTTAAAGATTCAGTCTTATCGTATGTCCAGTGATCATGAATCTGTGTAAATCTTGTTACCCCAGTTTGTGCTGCTAAGTTACTGATATGAACATTAACATGAGGTTCATTTTTCAATAACTTGTGAAATCTGAAAAAGCGTTAACATCAGCACTTAAATAATTGTAAATAATTATAAAATATATTCAAAAGCAATTAAAAGTTATTTCTACAAATCTATGATGTTATATTTATTCACCTTGTTATTGCCACTCCGCCAGGATAATTTGTCATAGCTACTAAACCTAATCCTAGAGAGAACATAACATTTGAAATTATTAGAACAAGGCATCCACAATATAGTAATTCGTAAATCGGTGTTTTCTTTCGTCTTATATATCTGTAAATAATAATAAAAAAAATTACCAACATGTATGTCTCGCCTCTAAAAATATGATCACTATTCTTAAGTTAGGAACTTACACATACGAGCAAACTGCTGCAGACGACATATTGAGCAATGGGAAAACGTAAATTATAAATCTGAGCTCTTTGTGAGGTAAAAAGGAGAACAGTAGAACATAAACAAATGCTGGCGCCACAACAGGTATTAAACGCTTCTCTAGGTAGAGACCTGCAGGGATCAATATTAGACTTGGACCGAGACCCCTAGGAAGTGCAGAGTAGAAGTACCACAAAAATGGTGAAGTCTGTATTATTGAGTTAAGAGAATATTAAGACTTAGGGAGCTCACCCATGGCTACTTTTTAACCGAATTCAAAAACGGAGGAGGTACTTTCGACTGGGTGAACCGACTTTGATGATTCTTTTTTTAATCGAAAGCTGGTGCTTGTCATGTATTCCCACATCAATTTGAACGAGATCTGATGAGTAGTTTTTGAGTTATCCCTAATTTTGAATTCGGTTATTTTTTGTCAAGAATTATTGTACAGTAAATTTCAGGTATAACATAGGTATAGTAGTATCATTACTTTGCAAACGTGCGATACAATACCGCTACTAACATGCAACCATTTTGGGCGCCATCATGTAAAAAAGCTGGGGCTCCCAGAGTACGTGGCTCTGACGCAGTGCAACTATATGCGACCATTGTGATATGCTATGGAAAACATTTTTCTAGTGAATAACTTTACTATCGTCGCACTGCAAAATGTAGCTATAGATGAGCTCCTTTAATAATGAATTTATATCTTGTGAACATTGACTTAATTGAATTATGTTTGCATTGATTCTCAATATATCTGCTTCAATCAAATCTCTTCCATTTACAATATCTTAGTGGTGAATGATGAAGTGATAATGACTAAACAAAAAATTGTTTTATAAAGGATACTCCCCAATCTGAACTTTTATTTAGAATAGTGTTGTACCAAAACACTTCAGCTTCAGGCCACAAGACCCGGCCCCAAAATATTGAATCTATTATTACTGTAAGAGCCACCAGTCCCACACCAGCTGGTATAACAATTTTCAAGAACCTGAAAAAAGCAATTTGAGCAATGTTGAGTATTAATTAAATGCCTGTACATACAATACAATATAATTGAATATTGAAAATTTACTTTAAGTTACTTACAAATTATTTTTGAGAATATGATAAAATTGTTTAGGCAATAATGGAATGTTTTAATGAAGTTACAGGCAACTTACGACTTTATTTCCAGCTTCTTAAAGTACAAGTCTATTATCAAGAAGAGTGCAAACAGCATGGCAAGTTCGGCCCTGAATATCACAATGGCTGCACCGGCACATGTTATAAATTGCTTATGCTTCCCTGATAACCATCCTTCAAAAGCTACAAGAACTGGAAAAAAGTAATGCATAAAAATATGAATCATTTCAATAATTTGACATTAGTACATATTAGTCGTACATATAACATATAAACAATAACAATATATAAGAAATTCTTATCAGAATGCAACATTTTAAGTAATAGAACTGCTTAAATCAATAAAATAAGATAGTGTTAACAATGTTGTGAGAGATGGATGGACATGTAAAGACATCCATATCCAATCTGGACAGGAATAGTGCTTATTTCTTTTCCATTTCTTTTACATATTTATAGAATGTTTATAAGCTTATAAAAGTGCCAAAACTTTCATTCTTACCTAGTGGTAGTGCCATTATGTTAGGTAATGGACGGCTCATATAAAACATAAAATGATACTGAGCAACAGTTATCACAGTGAACCACCACGCAAAGGTGTTCCCGAACTGCTTTTGCAGAGCAAGCTTCAACCGACTCCATGCCGCAATCACACTTAATGCTAAAGTCAACCGAACTGTAAACATAAAGCTCAGATGAAAGAATAAAAGGACATAAAGGTGAATATTAGCTTTGTGTCAAAATAACCATTGACTATGAAAAGGTTAACCAAAATAATCCAGCACTTGCCTACATATTGCACCCAAAACTTATTAATACCAGCTAAATTAAGGATGCCAGCAATAGGTGCAGACAATGCAGAGATAACAAGTGGACCGATGAACGTTCGCGGCACCACACCCGGGAATTCGTTATGATCGTACTGGAAAAAATAGATTATTGTATCTTCTTGGTGCGCATCTTATGAATCCAAAATTAGAACTTTATATACCTCTGTAAGGTTATATCGGTGGTACAGAATATCGTGTGTAGCTTGAATATTAAAACTTTCTTCCACTTTTGTAAATGGGCATAGTAAGACGTGTAAGCTCGCTACAATATACAGTAACTGAGCCATTTCTAATTTAAAAAATAAAAGCGGCTAAAAAAACTCAACCCATATCGCAACTCGCAAGCAAAACTCGCTCAATATTTTAAAACTGTCAAAAGTGTCACATAAATGTCAATACAAGTGTCAGATTCAGCTGCTTACCACAGATGAATAACGAGATTCTACGCGCGCTGATTCACAGAGCACTAAATCCATTCACTACGCTGATTGACAGACTTTTAAACATGATGCTAACAAAACTTAAAATTCCTCGATTTGCATCTAATTTTAAATAAATTAAAAGGCATCATCACAAGTTATTTTTTAAATTAAATTATTTTTTTGTTTTCTATTTTAGATATACTGTCAAAATAATTATTCTGCTTCTGCCAGATGATCGATGATACGTCGTTTAGTTATTGCTATAATTAATAAATTCAATTAATTGCTATTTCAAACTATATTATTATTAGATGTGTAGTATTTTTCTGATGAATTTATCAAAATATCGTCACAGGATCTTATTTCCTCACAATAAATATTATTTATGAATAAGAACGTAAAGAGAGCTCTACTGAAAAATTTAATTATCTATTCATAATCAAAACGCTGTTTTGACAACAATCGTCAACAATGGTGGAATGGATTCTGTGACATTTTCATGGCAGTGTTCGTTTTCTGATACGAAAATATTAAAATGATCATTATCTCAAGCAATTTAACAATTGCGATAATATTACAATAATATTTCGCTTTATCTTGACTCAAAACATTGAGGATGTGTGATGTTTGTTCGGAGTTTTCACAACTTTTAGTGAATTGTAAGATACATTGTTTCGAAATTTTGTTGCACATTTGCTTTCGCATCATTGTTTTTACTCGAACTATATAATATGTGTATATTGTTGTTGTTGTTTAGACTTATAAAGTAATTGCTAAGTGATATGTGGTGAATTCGTTTTAATTTCAGGTGAAGCAAGATTAACAGATGATGTGTCCCAATACCCAAGTATAAGCCAGGCAGAGCTCGAAACAGTACTGAATTACATTATTTCTTGGCCACAAAGGTAATGTGAATGTGAATTTATCCTAAACTATGAGAAGGTTCTTAAATTAGCATGTATGTTTTGTGTAAGTTCAGAAACACTAATAAAATATGAAATAAAACACTCTTCTCATAACAAATATTTGAATGCATAATATTTGATTTGAAAATACTTAAAAGATTACCGTAATATATTTTTTGATGTATAAATCCACTTAATACAGATAACTTTTCTTTAACTTTCCAGACAATGCATGTGTTGTTATAGAGATGTAAAGAACTTTGAAAGATTTTACTTAGTTGTGCAGAGTATACTATGCTTGTCTGTGTGCCAGTTGAAACAGTTAAAAGATGAGCTCATAGAAGCTGCTAAGGCTCCTCCCAGTGATAACCAAGAAAAGCAAAAGCTACCTGAGCCCCCACCAAACGTAGATAAGGAGAATAATGAAAAAGAAGATGATCAAAACAAAGAAAATACTGAAGTTCTTGACCCACCAAAAGAAACTCCTGAGGTATCAGCGGACCAGAAACCATCAACATCAACATCGAAAGAAGAGCTGCAGGAGTGGTCCATGCAGCAGAAGGAAAAACTCATGCACATTGTGTCTAAAATATTTCTACTCAACTTCCCTTTGTACTTGGCCTGTAAGCACTCAGCACTTAGTAGATTAGATGACCTGTCCGCCCATGAAATAACCAATTTGAGTTCTTATTGTGACCTCCAAGACACAGAAATACCGGCGTACTTGTTAAGAAATGTCAACTTATTCTGTAAACTGGGTGGGGTGTGTACCATGTCTGCTGTATTTGAGTATGCTACACCAAGCTCTTTGCCTCTGTCAATGGCACATGGCATTGTGGCAGCTGTTGGGAACCTCAAACTGTGGCTAAATTTTCGAGCTGTAGCACAGATGTTCATTCCATTAAGAAGTAAGATATTGAAGTACATGTGCAGCTTAGAAGACAAAGATCTCAGAGTACCAGCAGTCAAGTCAATGGCAGGTAAGGTTTAGACTGCATAAATGTTGCCTTGTACATGGTAATCTAGATTAAAGTAATTGTTGTTTTGAAGAACAAATTCACAGAAAGGAAACCTTGTATCTTGTCAAGGAGGAATGTAGCTTCATTTACAATTGCATCTCAGCATTCTATATCAAGTTTTTATTTGAAAGAGTTCAAGGAGTAATAATTTGATATTAAACACCACTGATAAGTGGTAATTTAATATCGAGTGGATCGGACTAGACATTTTTATAACTATGAACCACATGGTTCAAATAAATGCAACTTATGTATTGTTAATTGTCAGCTATCACAAGCTATTATTATTAATCAAACAGGCAGATCTATAGAAGTTTGTTAATTGTTTTAGATTTCATGTGGGGAGCAGCAAAAGAGCCTTTAGACGCACCACTGGTGTTTGATAGCGATGGACTGGCATTGGCCTTTAAATACTTTAACAGCAGCACACTTACAATGAGGCTGGCCGGCGTGGCGCAGATCAACGCGCATATCGCCGCGCACAACGAACTGTGCGCGGGCGAGCCGGCAGCAAATGCTGAGGTGAACGGACAACGACTAGCAACATGGCTCACATACCACAACATCATTGAACACCTATTTGGCCCTAACTTGCATGTTGAGGTGAGTAATATTCACTTATTAGGCATAAGATATAATTATTTAGTGTAATGGGTAATCCAAATACTGAAATTTATTTCTTACTTGAAGTTAAAATATTTATTAAAATTAATAAGTCTATTAAAATTAATAATTTATAATTATGACAATACTTAAATTTTTTGTAAATTGCCTATCTAGTCTTCAAAGATGGCATGTAGGTAGTCATTCAAATTGGTCTTATTGCAATATAGAACAATACAATTATATAATAATCACAATTATGAGTATCTTCATTTATTTTGCACACACACACATTCAGAACTAAAAATTGTTTTCCTACAGGTGATAAAGCAGTCACACATGATACTCAAGTTCCTGGCAGTGGAGGGGCGCGTGACCCCGGAGCACGTGGAGCTGGTGTGGGCGGCCGCGCAGCTGAAGCACTGCGGGCGGCAGGTGTACGATCTGCTGCCAGGCTTCATCAGGGCGCTGGCTCCGAGGCCGTGTGCACATTTATACAGTCTGCTGTGTGCGCTGCCACCTAAGGAACATACTGAGCAGGTTAGTTACATATTGTAAACCATGTAATGGTTAAAAGTTTGAAGATTTTTTAAATGATCTATGCCAACATTGCCAGATAAGGCAAAGGAGTACAACTCATTCTTCCTATATATGACAAATGTCATAGTGAAAATTTAAAACTCATGTCAAAGGCGTTCTTATGAAGAAAGCCTATTATAAACTTGATGAGTATTTAAATCACAAGACTGATTGGACATGAGTTTTTTGATATTAAATATTGCTATAAGTAGTATTAAGTGCTGTCTGTAACTGTGAGTAGGAAAAAAATAACCCCGGTAGTTTCTTGCCGCTACTTCTCTTGGGACCACTCGAAAAGATTTGGTAAACAATTAATTCTAATAAAAATGTTTGAGTTTCAGTTTGAATTTAAACAAATCGCATTTTGTAGTTGTTAGTTTCCTTGACAACTTAACTTTGTAATTCCAGAGTCTATACCTAGCTTCAGCGTTGACCCGCGCGATGTGGGCGCGCGAGGGCTGCGGGGGCGCCTCGCCCGCGCCCGACGCGCCGCGCGTGCCGCCGCCCGTCTGCAAGCCGCACCACAACTCGTCCTCTGAGGCCAGCGTTAGCATGGACCAGACTAACTCCGACGATGATCCTGTAAGACATTATAACTAGTAACCCAGGGCAGGTTACTTCCCTTGGGATAACTATGTCATAATACCCCTAAACTTACTCCTTTTTGTCAGAAATAATAATAATATAAATTATATTAATATAGTGAAGTTAATATTTTAAAATTATTTTTAATGTTTTTAGTGTGAAGAATTAAGCACATCTGGAGAAGAAGCTGGACCGACGCCTCGCAAACAAAGCAAGCATCAACGCGAGCTCACCGGTATGCATTGATTCTATATTTTAAACAATTGGTTTTCAAAAATTCAATGACTTGATAAACATTGTAATTATATTAATAATGTCAATGAATGTTTAAATAATTTGTTTTCTAGCTGAAGCAGAATGGTTGCGTGAGGGCGAAGAGCTTACTAAAAAAGAGTGTGCAGCTTTAAAATCTTGTCAAAAGTAAGTTTTGTCTTGTTTTTATGATACCATTATCAATGTAAGACTTGATGTCATTATCAGAACATATATTTTTGCCTATTGGAAAAATCTGTAGCACGTAAACATATAAAAAATAAATATATACTACTATTTTATCAGACGCAGTAAACGTGCCGGCAGCAGCGGTAGTGCCAGCAGCGGCGCGGAGGAGCTCATGCGGCCGCGGAAGAAGAAGCTGTACAAGAAGCGGCACAAGCCCGGCAAGCCGAGGGTTTTCCGTGAGTGCATGGTCCATACCCCACTGACTGAGGACTTTATAACATCCTCCATTTTCCAGCGACGTATTCTTAGAAAATTACGAAACTACAAGTATTTCTATTCTGTGGATTGGTACACCATATTCGGAATTAAATAGGGTGTTTCTATTCAGAAGATTGTTTTGTCGAATATAGTAGTTAAAGTTGATTAATAGGTTTGAGTTAGCGAGCGAGAAAGAAATGACGCTAAATATGTCTTATATACTTGTATATGTATCTCTACAATTTACTTTATAACTGTTTTAATATATCGTGTACAATTTTATAATTTTTTTGAGGGGAAAATCTTCCAAAGATACCCGAAACCACAGGTTACGGGTGATGTGGCAATTGTACCCACTAAGACCCCCTCGGCAGCCATCCTGTGCATATGACAATTTTATAATACCATACAGTTCATGTCCCATATAACACCATTTATTTATTTTTGGTTCTATTTCATTTATTTCATCATGAAACTGTATTATTATTATTATTGGTTGCAGTCACAAGCCAGTTGAAGGCAGCTGATCTCGCCGAGTCGGTGTCGGAGGTGGAGGAGGAGTCGTCTGGCAGCGAGACCGCGCACTGTCAGCTGCTGTGCGATAATGTTGATGCTAGGTAACTGACGTTGCTCAATATTACTTTACTGTACTGAAGTCTACAAGTATGAGGTAGCGAGAGGTTTAATCTTCCAGAAACCATCAGAATTGAGACCGTCATGATGCTATTTAACTATCTAACTTTTAATCATAAATTTAGCTTGACTTTTCACTTAAATTTTGATACTAGATGAATGTAAACGGGTACTCAGGATTTTTGTATTTAGGTATATCGATATATCAACAAAGTAAACGGTTCACAGTGGGGTATGAAATACAAAGATTGTGAGTACTTATCAGTTTGCATTCAAAACATTGTGTTGACGTTTACTATGTGTCGATGTGTGTGTGTGCACTGTGCAGAAGACTGATGGAGCTCCGTCTGATGGAGAGCTACAAGCGGCAGGAGGAGGAGGGCAGCGCGTCCTCGGCCGTGTCGCCGCACTCGCAGCGCCACCTGCCCGACCTGGACGACGACGACTCCGCCTGCGAGGAGGAGCTGGCGCGCCTCGCCGCGCAGGTCGGATTAGCTAACGTTTCCTTTTGTACACCTTCACTGTATGTCAGTAATATACAGGGTGAGGTTTTCAAGTGTTCGGTCTTTGAAACCATGAGAAATAGCGAAAATGGTCAAAGGAGTCTTGGGGCATTTTGATGAAAATTAAAACTAAAAATTAATATTCCTCCAGGAATCGAACCTGTTTATTTTGATAAAAAAATTTACCCTGTATTTACACCATTCGATAATGTTACTAATAATGATCAAATTCTGGGAAGTATTGGCAATAATTTATAAATTGCTGTAGTAAGTCCGATTTTAGTCAGTGCAGTATTCTATAGGTACTCAGAACTTGTTAAGCTGCCTACATAAAAAAGTATCATACTCAAGTGATCCACAAATCAACCACTGATGATAATCAACTACAGGCGCAGTGCTTAACGGACTACCAGTCAGCGAGTGCGCTGGCGAGCGTGGCAGCGGGCGTGGTGGTGAGCGTGGCGGCGGCCGGCGGGGGCGGGGGCGCGGGGGCGGAGCGCCGGCCGCCCTCGCCCGCGCCCGCGCTGCCCTTCAGCGTGGACGACGTGTGCCGCGCCGGCAACACGCTGCTCTGGGACCTGCTGCAGGACGGCGCCATTGTGAGTCGTATGACGGGATCACCTACTTATTATGTTGTATATGTAATAGTAACTAGTAATGTTGTGTTATGTCCACGCTTCGCTTCGGGGTAAAGATGTACACTAGAAATTGCTAAATATTTTTCCAAGCATTATACAAGTTTCATGTTTGCATATTAG
This sequence comes from Thymelicus sylvestris, assembly GCA_911387775.1. Classification (NCBI taxonomy): domain Eukaryota; kingdom Metazoa; phylum Arthropoda; class Insecta; order Lepidoptera; family Hesperiidae; genus Thymelicus; species Thymelicus sylvestris. The sequence continues at coordinate 8,901,622 of OU426905.1, read as the reverse complement.
GTGATATGTATTTCGTGTTTTAATTCAAGAAAATTAAACTTAAACTTTTTATTATAAATAAGATGTACACATGATGGTTACATCGTTTCCTTGTATTCATGCAATTCAGCAAATGACAGTGCAGAAGTACGGAACTACGTCGACGAGTTGCATCAAATGTTATTGTGTTCCGCAGGAGCAACTCGGCGAAGGGCTAGCTTTGGAAGCAGAGAAGGCGTTGTGCGCCCTACTATGCTTTAGTACGGACAAGTTCATCAGAATCAAGTTCATCGAAGGCTGCTTAGATAACTTGGCGAACCATCGGTACGTTTATATTTTATAGACTGCAAAAATTATGATTGTGTGCGTGATTGTGTGATGATAATACTATATCATTTGTTATCTCATATCAGGTCAGTTGCGGTGTCACTTCGCTTACTGCCAAAATTGTTTTCGTCGTTTCAACAGCTGCGCGGAATGGACATGCACCAGGTATGTACACTACGTTCTTTGTGCGATATTCATTGTATGTATTATGAGCATTCGCTCGTTGCGTATACGATTGTTTATTTATTTGTGATAAATTATAATATCGACAAACAATTTTTGCAATAATTTTATTTAAAAACATTAGTACCACCAAATCTCTTCCATTGCTTTATTAATATATAATTAATTGCTGCTGGCCAGTAAAATTTTGTGATGTTTCCTTCTCATCTGATGTCGTCTTGTCTTTTCCGTCTTATCACCTAGCCTTACCTCGCGTCACCTCTGCCCACCTCGCTCCACCTCATTTCACCTCATGGGGCCTAATCTCAAAACTTCCTTTCCCCCACCTGTTACAATGTATTGTGTGTGTATTATGTATGCGTATCTGCGTGTGTGCGTGCAGGTGGTGATGTGGGCGGAGCGCGAGCGCGGCATGATGCGGCTGTTCCTGGAGGACCTGCGGCACTACGTGACGACGCGGCCGCCGGACGCGCACTACGCGCACATCACCGAGCTCACGGTGCGCCTGCACTTCCTCACCGCCATCTTCTCGCCCGTCGGGTCCCCGCATCATTTCAGGTGTGTTTTGTGTCTATTTATCTATTTATTTATTTTCAACACCCTTGCTCATAAATTGGTTTTTATCACATGGCTTTTACACTCATAAACCATGTTATTAAACACTTGTGCTTTTTTTTCTTGATCGCACTAGTGTGTTATTTTATATTCCATCAAATTATGTTTGTACCTTGCTGAAAGATATTATTTATGCATTCTATTTGCTCTTAACTTAGCCGGGTTATAGTTTTATTTTTAAATTTTGGAAAAAAGTTTTGACTTTGGCTGTTTAGCGTAATTGTTCGTGCCTCCGCTGCAATCTGCGCGCGCATAGCTAACACGCCACGCGCAGAAAAAAAAAATCAGCGCGGAGCGCGTCATTTTTAACAAACTTTCCGTCTGGTCTGTGAGCACTGTATATTTGAGTACGAATAAAGGATTATTTGTTTTTTACTCGTGTGTTGAAAAACGTCGTATGACACATGTGAGGTTCGGTCATTACATTCTCGGTTTTCTTGCAGCACTCGCCTTCGGCTCGCGCTGTGCAATATCACCTCGAGTGTTATGACCAATATACCACACTTGTATCATAATGTACTATTATGTGTCTTTCTAAAACACAGTGTTGTGTGAAGAAGCAGTCTGTGACTTTTGCCATATATATACTCTATGGTATCAAAAACTTACCAAATTGTCTCTGATTTGTTGTACCTTGATCTGTCAGCAGCTGGCGCCAATTTAAAATAAATATTGGCGTGTCAAAATCCTTCGAATTTTGAATTAATAGCGTTGTGATTTTTGCTGTCAAGACTGCAAAAATTTTTCAATTATATTTTAATTACTAAAAAAGGTGATAAAACACAGTAATATAATACGAAATAAGTATAATTGGAGAAGTGACGTGACACTCAAGCTCGAGTTTTGTTGCCCCGAACGGGATTAGCCCTCGGGCCGATTCATCAGTGTCGGTTTGCTCTTCATCCTCAGAGGACAGATATTCGTCACCGTCTCCAAATAAAGAGTCGTACGTATACACAGCATTTCAATTTTACAATTCACGAGTGGATGAGTTAATAACCTAAGTAAGTTATATTTAAAATTTTATAACTAAAGACCTAAAGACATAATTATCTATTACTCAGTCTTATAAACTGCCCAGTACTAATTTGCAACATGTGTTTTTCTTTTAATGCACCTGTGTACATGGTGTATAGAATTAAGAGGGAGTGATTTTGAAAGAAATACAGAATATTTGTTCAGTCGTGAAGCCCTCCAATCGGTCATTTATTCCTTGAACAGACCACAAAAGTAGTCTGAGGAACTATACAATTCTGTTGAACAAACTCACTCGCACTCACACAAAATATATACTAAGGCAGAAGTACTGACTTAGGGTATAATCGTAAACCTAGATATCTTTCAGAGAGACCCTTTCGGCTCAACAAACACCAAGTCCACTCAGAGACGAATCTAAAACAAGATTGTTTTTATCAGAAAGGAAATTTCAAGGAAAGTGTCTGATAGGTCAATCAGATAGTTGGCAGCATTGGGGGTTCAGACGATTAAAATTATTTTGTGAATACCACTAAGTCAAAACCTCCATTGCAGTTTCCTTGAAAGATCTTTAGAGAAAATTCTCAACCAAAATATCAGTAGATATGACAAAATTAAAGTTAACAACTTATTAGAACCACCATCATCTCTGAGTGCAGGCCGCAGGGTCCCTCGCGAAACTGTTTCTAGTTGCAGATGGTGGGTTGAGAGTGTTGAAGTTGAAGGCCATATTCGGCCTCCTTCGCATCAATGCTTACGTAGCAACAAAGCATTTTCACCTGGTTTCTCAGTCAGATGTAGCGGACTTTCTACAAACAATGACTGTTTAATACTGGTTAGTAAAGATCAATCTTCCAGATGTCTATTTTTATTTACTAAATGCCTATTTTTAGCGTAGGCTCACAGGTGAAGCCAATGACGGTGAAGCGCTCATAGCCCAGCGGCTGGTGTCGATCCTAAGTGATCTACTTTAAGCAATAGCGGGCGCGGTCGGTTCTTAGATGGATGACCGCTAGTGGCAAAAATTTCTTAAGCCGTGCTTCGGAGAGCACGTAAAGCCGTCGATTCCGGTTGTTATCGTCAGATAACAGTAGTTAAGACATTTCGGAGGCCCTCAGCGGGCATGAGAACTTCCGACATTTGGGTTGGCCACTAACCTTTCCACTGGTCTGCACTGGAGCAGCGTGGTGGAGTATGCGCTAGGCCTCCTTAAGAGGAGAGACCCGTGTGCCTTAGATGAGGGGTGACGCTGAGAGGTCGAGTTCTGTTGCCTCGGATGGGGGACGTCCTCGAGCCGATTCTAGGGAATCGGAATCCTCTTTCTTATCCTCGGGGATGAGAGTCTTGTGTCACTGCCTCGGAATCGGTCCACAGACGGTTCTTAAGAGTAGTTTACAATCAAGAGTTTTTGTTGCTAAGAGCTTAGCCCTTTGGTCTGTCTTCGGCACCACAGTTTCTCTCAGTGGTGTCAGTCAAGTTGGGTTGCGGAAACTCGTAGCGCCAAGAGGCGTTCGTATGTCGGTCTAATTAGACGACTACTGGCTCACCAGGACCGGGCTGTTCTAGACACTCAGGTTGCGGAGACCCTGAGATTGCTAGAGACTTTATGGGGCAGGTCAACTACCCAAGGTCCAGTATAGTCCCAAAGACTCTCAGGAGTTGGAATGTCCAGGCATAAATTGTAATTCTCTCAGAAACACTAGCATGTCATTACTCATTACCAAACAAAGTTATCCCAATAAATAAATAAATAAATAAATTAATTAATTAATTAATACAGCTGACTTGTTTATTAAACCCAGAGCTTTTTGGAGCTGCTTAACCTTGCTTTGACGACCCCCAAGGACGTCTTCACTATCGTAGGATGCAACTGTTTCGGAGAGGGTTCCAAATAGGACGATTGAGGGACAGGAGAGTGCTTCCTCTCCTTAAGCTCAAAGATCTGATCTGGTGGCTAAGTGCTATAAACTGCAGAACAAGGCCGTTACCCCGACGCGAAGTGACACACTTCCTAACCACACACGCAGCGGATGCGGGGTGAGGTGCTCAACTGAACGATCTGTGTCTCTCAAGGAGAACAACGTTGTTAACAAGCGTTGGCACTCTAGCGTCAAGGAGATGTACGCTGTGTACGAAGGTATTCTAGAGCAACAAATTATAGTAAAAGGACAAATCACATTCTGATACAATCCAACGACAGGACACTGATAGTGTATTTCAGAAACGAAGGAGGCTCACAGTCTCTTGCCTTTCTAAATTTGAGCACCAAGCTCATGCAGCTCACTGAACAGCTCGCGATATACTTTCGGCAGGTTATCTACTAGGAAATCGCAACGGGATTGTAGACTGCCTGTGCAGGGGTCGTGTAATTAACCCAAGTAACATTCATTGCACCCGGCCGCGGAGGCCGTATAAGGCATTACAGACTTAGATGTATTCGCTACCAGTGAGACAACGGTCCTTCAAAACTATATTATTCTGGACTTGACAGAAGGGGTGCGCAATTTCTTGTGACGCCTTTAGTCGTCCCTGGGACTTCAGTTGGAATGGGTGTTTCCACCTCTCAACACAATCCCCTTTAACAGATCACTTTAATTTTTCCAAAGGACATCATAATATCGTATCATAATAGTCCTATTGGCCCCAATGCTTTAAGCTTCCAGATCTCGGGGCCAGAGTTCTAGAGGACTCATTACCAGGAGAACATAAAGGGTCTGCGGAAGACCTTGAGAGATCAGTGGTAGATCAAACAATGGGCCATTGCCCCTTTGCATGTAGAGAAGCTGCCTGAAGCTCTTCTGACATGGTAAGTTGGGGATGGACATAATAAATATCCCACTGGGCCACAGAGGAGAGAGGATTGGTAAAGCATGACTGGGTAATTCTACATTACTTACATAAAAGACTCCTTTTAGGAGATCAGTTTATTTGTGTTTAAGCCACATAACAACATAATTCCTAAATCACCATTAGGTAATGCTGTAGCAAGATTTTTCATCTTCTACATAAATCAGTTGTGCCAGAGGAAATAATTCTTTTACCCGCAAATACCATTTCTCTTTGTAAGGCTGCTGTGCGAAAGCCTCCTGTTTTGACATAAAATTGTTGTTTGACTGGCCACAAACAATGCCTTGTATTGGTACTTTTTTATGTTTCTTGATGAACTGCTCTTAATCTTTTACTTGCAAAGACATATTTCAGGAATACCTTTTAGAGAAATCAGACATAAGATTACCTTGTGGCCAAGATTCGGATGTAAAACGAATTCCGGTATCCACAGGTAAATTAGTTAATCTGTTGTCAAACACGCTAACAGACAGATACGTTCTGTGGGTCACATTAACGGATTCATTAAACTTTGAAGTGAAAGAGGAACAGACGGTAACATTACAAGTTTATTAATTCTTATTTCTATTATGGGCTAAGTAAGACCAGCCTAGACCTATTATTGTTATTTTGATAAGAATTATTCTTAGAGCGGTAGGTATAGATGCTCTAGCAGGAAATTTCTGGTCTGCGGTAGCGCATTCCTAGAGTAATTAAAAAATATAGACCATTGGATGAGATCTAATTCCGAGGAAATTTGGAAACTAATGAACTTATAGAGGTTAAGTGCCGCATAAGGTAGTGATCAATCATAACCCTTGTGCTGATTTACTTTTTGATGTATTTTCCAAGTATGTATTTCATTCCAATATGTCATTCAAGATGTCAATAAAATATTAATTTTTAAGATAAATGTTGATTTAGACAGAAAAGGTTTAAAATGAAACTTTAAAACTTAAATCAAATCAAATCAAATCAAAATCTTTTATTCATATAGGTATCACTGATACACTTATGCACGTCATTTTTTAATCTACCAGCTTTTCGGAAAGGCGCTTTGTCAAGGAGGAGAAGAAAAGCCGAAAGAAACTCCTCAGCGCATCTTTTAAAATCATGGATGGTTACATAATATTGCGTTCTAACCTACGCGGAACTGGATGCGGCATTAGTTTCCAGGCGTCTTTGTCATTAATATATTCATTTATACTATAGTATCCTTTGCCTACTAGCTGAGATTTCACATATCTCTTAAACATTTGGATAGGTAAATCACGTATTGACCTAGGTAATTTATTGAAAAAACGTACACCGAGCCCCATATAAGAACGTTGTACCCTACTTAGGCGAAAAGATGACGTAACCAAATTATGTCTGTTTCTAGTTAAATGATTATGCGTATCACTATTCTGCTTGAACATACCTAAGTTGTTTTTTACGAAAATAATATTGCTGTAAATAAATTGAGAGGCTACTGTTAATATGCCTATTTCTTTAAATTTCTCACGCAGGGATTCGCGTGATTTTAATTTATAAATGGCTCTGATTGCCCTTTTCTGCAAAATAAATATAGCATCAACGTTAACGTTAGCCGCTGAGCCCCACATCAATATACCATAGGACATGAGACTATGAAAGTATGCAAAATAAACAAGTTTAGCAGTTTCTACATCAGTAAACTGTCTTATCTTTCTAATGGCATAAACTGACCTACTTAGCTTACTCGCGAGAGCCGTTATATGGGTGCCCCATTGTAGTTTAGAATCTAAGGTGACACCCAAAAAAACCGTGGATTTTTCCATAGTTAGAATTTCATTATTTAATTTGAGGCTTTTACTAACATTCCGTACATTAGGTAGTGAAAATTCAACACACTTAGTTTTTTTAGCATTTAGCAGCAAATTATTTGTAGTAAACCAGTGTGATAAACGAGACAGAGCACTGTTTACATCGTCAAAATTCATTTTATTTCTATTCGTCTTAAATATAAAAAATTAGATGTATAGATATATGTAAAGAAAACTCCTTTGGTACTTTTCTTAATTTGAATTGGCCGTGCTATTTTTTAAGCCTTTAGACATGAAAGATAGCACGGCTGTCAGTTAAAAATATTTTTACTATAAAATACAATAATTTTATAAGGAATTAAGAAATATCTGAATTAGAGGCTTTAAATGTTGTTTCTTTCATTTTCACAGGTAAGTGAATCTTTTATTTATAAGATAATGTAATTGGTTTCATATTGTAACATATATTGTAAATAAATCTTTCATTTTCACAGAGAAACGCAATTGAGTCTTTAATTTAAACAATCCATTAAACTACAAAAGAAAGAGAAACTAAACATTATAAAACAACATTTTCTGCAAAAAAAAAAATTCAAGAAATATGGAAAAATTGCGGTTTGATTTTGCTGTGAAACCGACAGCAGATGGAAAATCAAATATTATATGCATAACCTCAATAGCTACACCTGATGGACATATTTTTGGAATACCACCTGAATACCAACCTGCAAGTCTTCATCAAACAATTACAAATACTCCAAACTATGCCAAGGTGAGAAAATCATTAAATAAAAGACACCAAACAAGAAAAATTTGGATAACTTTGACTGACCATATATCAAAAATATATTTAGATGAAGAACAAAACTTGCAGTTTAATGATTTTTATCTAGAAGAAATTCTGGAAAAATCAAATGTAGATGAATCTACACCTAGTGGATCGAATCAAACATTGGAAAAACTGTTAGAAAAAATACTTGAAGAAAAAGAAATAAAATCTGAAACCCAAAATTTGGGAAAAGTTGCAAAAGATTTTATGATTGAAAAATTTACTGCCAGAAACTCAAATGCCTATCAGTGGATTAAAGATTTTAATAAAGAATGTGAACGTTTTAAAATTAACGAAGATAAGAAGAAAATTGAAATATTGAAAAATTTTTTGGAACATTCTAGTATGGATTGGTACAGCTGCATGTTACTTAAATATACAGTAGAATCAGAATGGGATACATGGGAGAAAATTTTTTGTGAGACGTTTGCTAGCAAAGGATTTTCGTCCGTTAGATATGCTCTTGCTTTTAAATATCAAACAGGTTCATTACTTGACTATGCTTTAAAAAAAGAAAAATTGTTATTGGAAGTAAGAAAATCTATTGATACTGGGACGCTTATTGACCTTATAGCATTTGGTTTGCCTAATTATGTGGCTGATAAAATCGACAGAAATACTTTACATGCAACAGAAGATCTCTACAATGAAATAGGAAGACTGGAACATCTTATTGTGAAAAATAAACATGAAAAAAGAATTTATACAAATTCTGATAGTAAACAGAAAAAAAATGAGGAAAAACAACCATGCTCAATTTGTGTCAATGAAAAAAGAGGGAAACGTTACCATCCTGAGGAAAATTGCTGGTTTAGAGAAAAAAATCAAAAAACATTTGTGAGAACTGTAAATAACTCAGAATTAGAAATTGAACTGAACGACAAGAATCCAAAAAACTAGAAGTGCCACCATTAATACAAGTAAGGTTACTATTAAATGACACTTTAAACATTTCCGGAATTTATGATTCAGGTTCAAATGTGTCATTAATAAATGCAAAATTATTAAATATACAGCAAAAAGAAAATAAAAATGAAACACAGATTGCTAACTTGAAAACTATTAATGGTGAGAAAAAAACCAAAGGTATGGTATCACTAAAAATAAAAATTTATAACATTGAGAAAATTATGGATATTTTTGTAATAGATAATGAAAATTTTAACTATGATTTTCTAATTGGTTTGGATTGCATTAAAAATTTCAAATTAATGCAAAATGAAAATTTAAATATCATACAATGTGACAATAAAAAAGAAACGGAGATATCCTCAAGTACTGAAGATAAAAAATCCATTAAAGACTTGGAAAATGAAGACTCGAATAGAACAGATGTCAAAATTCCTGATGTACTAGGTGACAAAAATGAAGAAGAAAAATTTTTATACTCTGATATATTAAAACAAAAAAGTAAACCGATAGAAAAATGTGAGATTAATTTCAATGAACATATAAACCCGGATAAATTTGAAATGGTCGTAAATCATCTTGATCCACATCAACAATCTGAAATTAATAATTTGATAGAAAAATACAAACCAGTCTTTGCCAAGGATAAATATGACGTCGGCACAGTCAGAGATTATGAAGCTCATATTGACTTGATGATGGATAAATATTGTCAGAAACGACCATATAGATGCACGGTAGAGGATAGAAGAGAAATAGAAAATCAAATATCAAAACTACTAGAGAAGAACTTGATTGAGCAATCTTATAGCCCATTTGCTGCGCCAGTAACGCTAGCATACAAAAAAGAGGATGAAAGAAAGACAAGATTATGTATAGATTTCAGAGAATTGAACAAAATTGTTGTACCTCAATCACAACCATTTCCATTGATTGAAGATTTAATGGTAAAAACTGTAAAATGTAAATATTTTTCTACTTTAGATATAAATTCAGCATTTTGGTCAATTCCATTGAAAATTCAAGATAGATACAAAACAGCCTTTGTCACACAAGAAGGACACTTCCAATGGACGTGCCTTCCGTTTGGATTAAAAACGGCTCCAGCCATCTTCCAAAGAATATTAAGTAACATCATAAGAAAACACGATCTCTCTAGTTTTGCAGTAAACTTTATAGATGACATTTTAATATTTTCAAAAAGTTTTGAGGAACATATAATACACTTATCAAGATTATTGGAGGCCATACTTACAGAAGGTTTTAGACTAAAATTTTCTAAATGTATTTTTGCAAATAATTATGCAAAGTATTTAGGCCACATAATAGAAAACAATTCAGTTAGACCCCTGAAAGATTATTTAACTGCTGTCAAAAATTTTCCCGTTCCAAAAACAAGAAAAAATGTCCGTCAATTCCTAGGAAAAATTAATTTTCATCATAAATTCGTACCACACATAGCAATTGTCCTGGATCCGTTACACAATTTACTACGTAAAGATGTGAAATTTGTATGGTCTGCAGAATGTCAGAAATCATTTGATAATATAAAAGCATTGTTATGCTCAAAACCAATCCTGAAGATCTTTGACCCTGAACTACCAATATACATTTACACGGATGCAAGTATTAAAGGAGTGGGAGCGGTTTTAAAACAGGAAGGAGAAGACGGAGATAATAAGCCGGTCGCTTATTTTTCAAAAAAATTAACTGAAGCTCAAAAAAGAAAGAAGGCAATATATCTAGAATGTCTGGCAATAAAGGAAGCTGTGAAATATTGGCAGCACTGGCTTATGGGGACAGAATTTACAGTATACTCAGATCATAAACCTTTAGAAAATTTAAACATCAAGGCAAGAACTGATGAAGAACTTGGTGACTTAACATATTATTTATCCCAATATAATTTTAAAGTTAAATACTACCCAGGAAAATCAAATCAAGAAGCAGACTGTTTAAGTAGAAATCCAGTTTTAGACCCTAATGACAATGCTGATGACGTATTAAAAGTAGTAAATTTGATAACCCTAAAAGATATAAAAAATGATCAAAGCAGAAATCTAGATTTACGAAAAGGCAAAAACAAATTTGCATTGGAGAATGAAATTTACTACAAAAAGAATAAAAGAGGAAAAAAAATTATACTTTCAGAAGAACTTAGTATGACTCTAATTAAAGATGTCCATAAGATTTACTGCCATCTTGGGAGAACACAAATGATAAACAAAATAACACCATTCTACACGGCAAAGAATATCATTACAAACATTAAACAAATTTGTGATGAATGTGAAATTTGTATAAAAAACAAATCAAGGAAAAAGTCCAAATATGGTTTGATGTCGCATCTAGGGCCAGCACGACGCCCGTTTGAAATTGTATCTATCGATACTATTGGAGGTTTCGGAGGATCACGGTCAACAAAAAAGTACCTTCATCTTCTTGTTGATCATTTCACTAGGCATGCTCATATCTTGACGTCAAGAAATCAAAACTCCAGTGATTTTATTAAACTTATAAAACATGTGACACAAAATTACAATATTGATATGATACTAACAGACCAATATCCTGGAATTAATTCAAAAGAATTTAAGGAATTTCTGCAGAAGAATAATATAAAAATGATTTTCACTGCTGTGGATACACCATTTTCAAATGGGCTGAATGAAAGGCTTAATCAAACTTTAATAAACAAGATAAGATGTAAAGTAAATGAAAGTGATAAGAAAATAGCATGGACAACAATTGCACACAAATGTGTAGAAAAATATAATGAAACGGAACACACAGTAACAAAATTTACTCCAAAATACCTTCTGGAAGGGGAAAATGTGAATATTCTACCGCCAGAATTGAAAACAAGATTTACAAAAGAAGATCTTAAAAGAGATAGGAAACTAGCATTTGAGAGAACAATAAAATCTCACAATTATAATAAGAAAATGTTTGACTTGCATAGGAAAGAATATCAATTTAATGTTGGAGACAGAGTCTATGTGGAAAATGGAAATCGACTAAATAGAAAGAAAATGGATGAAGTGAGGATTGGACCCTACAAAATTCTGAAGAAAATTTCTAACTCAATCTATGAAGTTGATACCGGACACAGGAAAGCGGAATCAAATTTCTACCACATTACCAAACTATCGCCAACTTTAGATAGTAGTTGAACAATTACGTGTATTATCACTTACAATTTTTTTTTTTTTTGGAGGGGGGGGGGGAGATGTAAAGAAAACTCCTTTGGTACTTTTCTTAATTTGAATTGGCCGTGCTATTTTTTAAGCCTTTAGACATGAAAGATAGCACGGCTGTCAGTTAAAAATATTTTTACTATAAAATACAATAATTTTATAAGGAATTAAGAAATATCTGAATTAGAGGCTTTAAATGTTGTTTCTTTCATTTTCACAGGTAAGTGAATCTTTTATTTATAAGATAATGTAATTGGTTTCATATTGTAACATATATTGTAAATAAATCTTTCATTTTCACAGAGAAACGCAATTGAGTCTTTAATTTAAACAATCCATTAAACTACAAAAGAAAGAGAAACTAAACATTATATATATACTATCTAATCTATAATATCTAATATCTCAGGGAAGATTCATATCATTATTATTTGTTACTTATTATTATTTTCTGATAAGCAACGGCTTCTTGTTTAACCACGAAAATTTCGTTTCTTGTTTACAATAACCACTTAGTATAACTTAATCAATCATAGCGTTTGTGCTTGACACCAGCAGATAACAAACAGGTCTTCACACAACACTGTGTTTTAGAAAGACACATAATATAACTGTTTTGCATTACAACAAAACAATTATTATGTGTCGGATAAAACACAGTGTTGCAGCAAGGGCTTGCTGGTGATGGAAGACTATGAATTCAAAATTCGAAGGATTTTGACACGCCAATATTTATTTTAAATTGGCGCCAGCTGCTGACAGATCAAGGTACAACAAATCAGAGACAATTTGGTAAGTTTTTGATACCATAGAGTATATATATGGCAAAAGTCACAGACTGCTTCTTCACACAACACTGTGTTTTATCCGACACATAATAATTGTTTTGTTGTAATGCAAAACAGTTATATTATAATATGACGATGTTTCACAACTATTTTAACTACACATGCCACAGACCCTTAAGCCCAATGCATACGTAACGGGGTTTTTTCCCGTACGGGACGGGATGTGAAGTTTTGGAAACATCATTTCATAGAAAATGTATACGATAGTGCATACGCAGCGGAATCCCGTACGGAACGTGGTCCGTTACGTATGCATTGGACTTTAATCTACGGTGTCAATAATTAAATTGTAATATAAACGTGTTTTTTAATCTGCAGACTAACAGTGGAGCAAGTGGAGGAGCTATGGCAGTGTTTAGTGGTGCGCGGCTCGGCGGAGTGCGCGGACTGCCTGTACTCCTGGCTGCTGTCGCACACCAAGTCGCCGGAGCAGCACGCGCTCGGGCTGGACGCGCTGCGGTTCCTGTACGTCGAGAAGATGCCCACGCTCGATCCTGAGGTCAGCTCATTGGATATGTTATTATTAAAAAGATTTAGGTGGGGTTGGTGAAATTGAATCTTTGGAGAACAATTTTTTTGCATTTTCTGTAACCTGCAAATTTTAATCGTGACACGTTTATTTTTCCGATGCTCGGAAAATAAAACTGTTTACATCTGTAGTGTTGCAAATGGTATTGATATTTAAGTCTTATGACTTTAACCAAACATCAGAGAATGGGTGATCAAAAATGTTTTTTTTTTGTGTTAAAAACAAAAACGTGTTTCTAACCCATTGCAATCGCATTATTGAATATGTAATTTGAAATACAATGGTTCAAATATATTTTACTGTTTTTGTCATCATAGTGTTTAAAAATAAGTTTAATGTTTAATAAAAACGGCATATCATTTGTTACAGACTATCAGCATAATGGGTCTGAGCCTGTACCAGCAGCTGTGTAACTTGGCGCGCATGGCGCTGGGCGCGGGCGACTCTCGCGACTGCACGCACCCGCACACGCTCGCCATGGACCATCTGTGGAAGATCGCGCTCAGGGCTAATAGCACTGGTACGACGACTCATTCAGTTTGCTTTTCTGACATTAAACACGTTCACAGATACTCACGATTTTTATATTTTATACCGATAGCGATTCTACGGTTGGAGGAAGGAACAGTTGACAGATACTCATTACAGCCTGTTAATTGTATGTCTAGTCGTGACCTTGACCCTTGTAATTTGACCCATTGGATTGAAATCGCGAGTACCCGTTACGTATGCGAATACCGCGTTCGCCAACACGCTCCGGTGACAATGACAGCGTGTATGTTATATTTACAGATGTTTCGATGGGTGCCATTCAGTACCTGAACAGTTATTACATGGGCCAGCAGCTACAACAGGAAGATGACTTTGTCTCCAAGTGTATGTTTCACCTATCATCAGCTGCCGAACGGCTCATATCCAAAAACCAAGATGGCGAATCATCCCTAACACCCAGCATCACTGCAGATGACTCGAAGGACCAAGAAAAGTCGGTCGATAAACAGAATATTTACGAGCATATGACTGAAGAAGCGGCGTTGCAGTGTATACAAAGAGCGCTGCTACTGCTCAAAACGCATTTAGATACATTTAAACGAAGGCAAGTCACATCAAATTTTTTTAACGTCTACATATTATGTGTGTATGTAATTAACATTGTAAAATGAGTCCAGATACGATGGTACACCCATTACCACTATGAACAAAAAGCGAATTTTTTACATTAATTAATCACTGTAACTACCGGCGCATTGCTTATTCTAATTTCAATTTTTTTAACTTTTCTGATTCATTGTACTTGCCCTATTTGTTTAGTTACAGAATGTTATAAATCTACCCATACACGCAAATACTTTTTTGATTCACGTGTTGTACCCCCAGATACGCATACCACCTGAGGCGCTGGGCGCTGGCGGAGAGCGGGCAGTGGGAGGGCGGCGCGACGGGCGCGGGCAGCGTGCGCGTGACGCTGCAGCCGGCGGGCGCGGGCCCGCGCGCCGTGCTGGCGCTGCACCACACCGACCTCGTCGCGCACCTGCGCGCGCACGTGCATGTGTGGTGGGAGCGGCAGGTGAGAGAGACGACACACTCTACACACGCATAACTCGTGTCGTGGATACCATGGAGAGCACACATGGACAAGAACAAATATACATATACACGGCCATACTGCGTTCTAACACGTTAAGAATAATATTGCGCAGGTGTGGCCAATAGTGCGCTAAAAAGAGCGTCGCCGCGTTAATGCTGTTACACGTTAAGCGATAACTTGGGTAGCGTTTACTTCGACACATCGAAGGTTTTTAATTCTGTTTGCCATATCTGTGGGATACGCGCTAAATAAGGCTGAAATCGAAGGTGGTAAAGTAGTGTGATTTGCCAGTGATGACATACTGATCCCAGGTGTTGTGCTTTACAACTGCCTTAATGCTCAGACAAATTCATAATGTAATAATTAACGTTAATTTAAACTTTAGATTCAAGGAGAGGACGGCGTCACTACACTGTCGAGCGATGGTCCGTTGAGAATGATAACTCAAGGGCAGGAGCTGACGATAGAATATGACGAGCGCACGTTGTACGACATGGGGTTTAAGGATAATCAGGTATGGCAAATAAAATTTTATCTGGTTTTATCTTTTTCCCAACCCGATCCCAACAGTATTATTTAATGCTTTTGCATCGTATCATTGACGGCTGTTTTTTAAAGGGTGACTTTGGTAGTATCCTTACTTATGTTCTATAAGCAAACGATATGCCTGCGACAATCCTAGACTAGGAGGACAGATTAATATAATGTCAGGCTTGGCGCACTCCACACTTCAGTTATGAAGTTACAAGTGCATGCCGCGTTCGACGTGTTGGGCTAATTCTGAAAATTCATAAGGGCTGTCACACGTTCGTATTCTATCACACATGACGTCGTCACACACGTCACACGATAGCTCGATACAATGCGCTGCGTCGCGCTACACGATATTAACTAAAATGAATGCAAAAGCATATTGCATTGCATTCTGCTGCCTAAACAATAATAAATAACAAGGATCCGAATCGTTTTAATATGTCAAATTTTCATATGACAAAATGTCTAATTAGTTGTTCAGATGCCGATTTTGTTGCTAGAACCGATCTCTGGAAATCGAAAACCATGTCAGCTTCATGTAACGGTAGCATGAAAATCTATAAATATGTAATCGGCAAAAATCTTCAGTAAACTTCCATGTTGCAATACGACTGTATGGAAAGGGTTTAACATACAATCTTCCAATAACGGTTTTCTAGAGGTCATGGATTATCGACGATCTCCTTCGATCATCCATGACTATCTTGGTCTAGAAACTTCCATGTTGCAAGATGAATCAAACAATCATTGAACCCTCCCTCCCCCAGCTGGTATTCGTGTCAGTGGGCGTGGGCGGGCGCGCGGCGTGGGCGGAGTGGCCGAGCGCGCAGCCCGCGCCGGCGCGCGCGCGGCTGCCGACCCTACTGCTGCTGGACCCCGTCTGCTTCCACCAGCTGTTCACGCTCATGCAGGCGCTGGGGCAGATGAAGGAGTCGCTCACTACTGGGGTGCGGCCGGTTTGATTATTATTGGTTTATTAGCCATTGTCATTTTTATTATATCAAGTTATTATTGTCAATCATAATGTTAAGACTGGTATATGCTCATCATGCAATTCCGAATAACACAAGTGCGATAATGTACTCGAAAATTTACTTCAACTTCAGCAAGTAGGTTACCTGTAGACGTTAGAATAACCTAATGGCAACTTCGTGATTAGACCACCTATAAGTCTGATAATTTATTTTGATATTCTTACATATAGTAGATGTGAGTATTATTGAGACAACTATAGTAAACGCTTTTACCAATGCTTCAAGGACAATCCAAGGCTCTAGGCGGTACTGTTTCCACATAAATCAGTAATCAAGTAAGTAATGAATCCAAATGATTTATAAACACGTACCCATATCATCGTAATACTTCCAGGAGCCCATGGCACACACGAAAGCGCAACTTCTCTCGCGGCGCGTCTGGGACATCCTGCAAGCCGTTCCTCTCAACCCGACGCTACTCGAAGCATTCCAGAACCCCTCAGAAAGCAAATTACCCGAACTGCTAGACCCCACTAGCCCACAGAAACTCATGTACTCCTTACACATTATAGACAAGCTGAGCTCGAACAGCAATGGTCCTAATGTCAAGGAAACGACGGGGAGCATCGAGAAAACTGAGGAAGAGAAGGTGTCGGTGGAAAACTGGAATGAGTTGTTTATAAAGAAGGGTGGATTGAGGCTGCTGTATGATATAATGATGTCAGGTTAGTAAAACATAAATATAATATAAAAAATAGAACAAAAACATAGTTTAACTTCATTCGATTAATCACATTAACATTATATGATAAATTACAAGCGCCCCAAATCAGAGTCACTAACGGTTACATAAATCGCTCCTTAGTAAACAATTTGTATGGTGATTCTTTACTAATGAGTGATTTAAGTAACCGTTAGAGACTATGAGTTGGGGCGAAAGTATGTTTATTCCATGTTTGTATAGACTCAGTGATTATATTACCCTGTGGATTTAGTAAATCTACATAATATTTCGCAGGCGTATTACAAAGGAACGACGACAGCGAATGGAGACAGGATTGTCTCGCACTACTCCTGCAGCTGCTGTGTCGTATTGGCACAATGCCTTCGTCCGATCCGGCGCAGACACCGAAACTACATCCCGTGAGTTTTACCATCCCATTACTCCATAGTCGTACTCTATAAGTACACAGTTAACTTTATAATAAAGCAAATGGGACGCTATATCAATACTAATAATATTTTTTACTTTCAGGCTTTACTGTCCTTGATGAGTGTTGAGGAGACAACAGAGAGGTTAATTTCAATACTCTGTGAGGCAGCTACTGTTAAGGAACCAACTACATACAAGACTGGCTTTTGGGGTCGAGCTCAGGTCAGTAAAACCATCGCAAAATATTTGAATTATTTGTCCGATGTATTGTAAATGCTGTAAATTAATCTGGTACAATATTTCTTAAAGGTTTAACTGTTTCTCAACACTATAAAAGTTGTCATTTCTTATGTAATATTATCCTCACTTGTGATACTTAAAATTATTTTCAACGGACGCGAAAGCATGTACGCCACTTCAAGGTCGCTGCTAATTAATATGCACAGCACCATACCATCAAAAGGTATGATTATCTTTTGATATCGCTAGGAAACTTACTTGGGCAGCATGATTTCACTAACTGACTAATGACGTTATAGACTGTGATTAATTGTAAGCGATTTGAATGTCTACACAGACATTTATGAATGTTACTTCTGCATAATTTACAATGCGTACAATCTATACATCTAACGTGTGTGCGTGTGTGTGTCGGTGTGCAGGTGGTGCAACACGCGATGCGCATGTGCGTGTGGTGGGCGCGCGGCGGCGGCGACGCGGTCGCGCTCGCGTGGTCGTTGCGCCGCGCCGCGCCCAGACTGTTGCTCGATGACGCCGATCCTGCGGTACGTTTATTATAATAAAACTATAAATATCTACATATTAGGATATGAATTGATTACTCCTAAGATTCTAAACACAATTTGACGGTGTTATTGATCATTTGCGGATCATTAAGTTTGAATAGAATAGTACTGCGGTTCAGAGTAAAATAGATGACCGAGAAATAGCAAAGTAACATTTCATCCTCTTTACTTTCTTTTCTCAGGACAGTTTGAGAATATAAGGATTGTTCTTACTTCAACAGGCTTTGGGAATATTTCCCTGCAAATAGTATACTCTCAAAAGTGCTTTGCCGTTTAATAAACCTGAATGCAATTTTAACAGCTTGTATGACTGGAACAAATTGTCCGCGTCGGTATTCCAGTTCGATTATAATGTAATTAAGACTGTGTTAAAGACAACCTTTAACGGCCGGTCTCAATAATGTACTAACAGATGGAAGACTGTGGATAGGGCTACCATTAGTATGTTATCTGTCATATTTGTCAATTTTTGCCTCTGAAAAATTGACAAATATGACAGATGACAGCCCTATCCACAGTCTTCCATCTGTTAGTACATTATTGAGACCGGCCGTAAGTCAAGAGTGAATAGGTTTTTACTAAGTTAGTGCGCTTTACTATCCATGACTTCATTGCCGCTTACAATCAGGTTATTTTGTAGTCAAGTATTGTCTTGTTTACTAAAAAAACAATATGTCGTGTGGTGGGTGCAGGTCCGTCGCGAGGCGGGCACCGCGCTGTACCGGCTGTGCGCGGGCGGCGAGGTGGCCGTGCTGGCGCCGCTGCTGCAGCTGCTGCTGGAGCACCTGCCGCGCGCCGCGGACATGCGCCCGCATCACCCGCATCATCATCATGAGGTATGTCGCTTCAGTCAGCGGTCATCAGTGAAGGGGGACCCTAGAGGGAGGAGGGGTCTTCAAAATCCCTACATGCCCCTTATCTTGCAATGTGAAGGAGGTAAACCAATTTTTACGTAATATTTTACTTATTACGGTGTATTCAGTAGTCATTTAGGGTGGTAGTTCAAGGATGCATTTTCAATTCCAAATTTTTTGTTATTAGACTTAAGCAAGACATATTTTCTTCTACTACCATTACGTATTTTTTGAGGGGACGAAAATGCGGAAGAAACTCCACAGCAAATCTTTTAAGATTGATACATTTGGTGGTGAATGTTTGTAGTGTAACAAAGTAAATTTATTATAGGTGGTCCATCATCACACGGAAGAAGGCAAAGAGCCGTACGGGCCGGCGTGCCGGGATTACTTCTGGCTCGTGTGTCGACTCATTGATGGCTTACCAGAAGATTTCTTTAAAGGTAAATATATCCTAATAATAAAAATACACTATCATTAACTGTACGATTACTTTAAGTATTAAGTGGCTTTGAGGTATAGTGTTAGATGAATCTTGTCAGAATAATTTTGTAAATCCTATTTTATTTATACAACATACAATAAAAAAAAATTAAAAACGTTTTTTTTTACCAAAACACCAGAGGGCGCCACTTCCGAAGATAGCGGCGCGCCCGACCTGAACGAGTTGTGCGAGCAGATCCGCTCGTCGCTGGAGGCGCGTGAGATCATCGAGCGGCGCGCCGAGCCGTGCGTGCCCGACGACGGACTATACGGGCAGCTTAGTCTGCTCACACACCTCGTCAAACACCCGCTGCGGTTCAAGACCTCGGAGCAGGGGACTAGAACGCTTGAAATGGTACGTTGACACTGCTGACGGATGACAGACGTCGCGGTCGTTAGTTGTGACAGGCGTGTGTGCAGTCTATGGAATTCGCAGCTTTTTGTCAGCCTTAAAATAAAGCACATTACACCAACCGGAAAGAAAGCATTGACATTTTAACTTTATAAGAGATGAATTTCTATTGGTTGTAGGGATATGACGCAGTTGGTGTATATGCGAAGCCCTTTTCTAATTGATGTTAAAATTTATTCGAAGAGTGTATTTACAAATGCTTTTTGAAAGTTAAAGTGCGCCAACACTTAAATAAATCTCTACCGTGAGGCAAGAAGAAGCAGAGAGACACACACAAGAAGCTTTTTCCTACTTACAATAACAGACCGTACGAACCAAATCAAATCACCTTTGATATTTGTTGATTTTGGCAGGTGTTCGGGTTCCTGTTCGAGGTGCCGAACCCGGAGCGGCGCAACCTGCCGAAGTGCAAGTCGCAGAAGTCGCGCGCTGCCGCGTACGACCTGCTGGTGGAGCTGGTGCGCGGCGCGCCCGACAACTACATGGTGCTGCATCACAAGCTCATGGAGCATCATAAGCCGGGTCAGTTATATCTTAATATATATAAATTACGTGTCACGTTGTTTGTCCGTGATGGACTCCTAAACTACTGAACCGATTTTAATGAAATTTGCACACCGTGTGCAGTTTGATCCAACTTGAAAGATAGGATAGCTTATATCTCAAAATAAAGAAAAAACTTTTGACAGAACGAAGTCTGTCCGGGCAGCTAGTCTACTGTAAAAATATTGTTAGTCTATGACAGTTCTGTCTATCGACTAGTATGGACAGTCGTTCTCTAGTTTTTGGGAAGTTGGCATGGCCATCTTTCTCGTTTTCTCGTTTTGCCGTGGCGAATATATAATAAAAGAGCCTTAAGTTATCATTTATCGAGTTCAAACAGGCTAATTTGTTGTTAATCATCAATATTTTATCATATGAGACTGTACTATTAGAAGATGTGTTTTTGCTTTTCATTGAACGAAATTTATACGTATATCTGTCTGCCAATGAATTTATAACATCTAGTATCTGTAATATAACGGTCACATATTAACTTTTAATATACGGCGTCTTTAAATTACCCTTTTTATGTTGGCGCTAGCGGCTCGTAGAGTGTAGGTGTGTGTAGTGTACTTGTGCATAGACACTATTGTGTCTCCTGATATCAGGTCCCCAATCCTCGTACCCATGGGACTACTGGCCGGCGGAAGAGTCGCGCTCGGAGTGCGGCTACGTGGGGCTGACCAACCTGGGCGCCACGTGCTACATGGCCTCGTGCATGCAGCACCTGTACATGATGCCGCAGGCGCGCGCCGCCGTGCTGCGGGCCGACCCCGCGCTCAGCCGGCACTCCGCCACGCTGCATGAGATGCAGCGAATGTTCGCGTACCTTATGGTGAGTCGTGACGTCACTGCCTACTTACACAAAAATGTTTTGTATATAAATGGTCGGCCGCTGTATCTTGGCGCGTCTGAACTTCGCGCAGAATAGTAACATAATTCTATAACAGTAACATAATTCGGCAATACTCGATACGCGGTGTATTGTCTCAGTCATACGTTAGCATGTTCGTGTTGCCATCTCTGTCATACATGCGCTAAAGTTCGCAAAGCCTATGTTCAGACGCGCCAAGATACAGCAGCCGTACTGTACGTGGCTGATTTGTGGGCCTGTCCTATTGAGCTCGAAGGTCGCTCGGCTACATTGTTCCTCATGTTTACATGTTGTGGCACTGTGACGTCACTGTCTACGTACCCAAGTATTTTGTGTTCAACTGACGATTATTTATTAGTAAGATGACGATTATAGAATTTTAGGTCCGGCCATTAGAACCTGGACTCATCAAGACGTCGTGCCGTCACCACGACATCACTAGTCACTCAGTCAATTATTTTGTATTAAATACACGTATAATACGTCACCAAGTCTCAATATGAAATATTTGGCTGCAGGAGCCGGCTTGACTTTTCAGAGCTATACGCTCAGACGCTTTGAACGAAGCTAACATACAATGTCTGTATTGTTTGTATTGCACAGGAGAGCGAGCGCAAAGCGTACAACCCGCGCAGCTTCTGCAAGGTCTACCAGATGGACCACCAGCCGCTGAACACGGGCGAGCAGAAGGACATGGCGGAGTTCTTCATCGACCTGGTCTCCAAGCTGGAGGAGATGACGCCCGAACTCAAGCGGCTGGTTAAAACACTGTTCTGTGGCGTGCTCAGTAATAACGTCGTGTCGTTGGTGAGTGATGGGATTACTGGGTGTTTCTTCCTCATTAAAAGACGTACTCGTGAAAATCTTTCTTTCTTTTTTTCTTTCTTGGCTGTCGAGGCATCAGTGATGCCTTTTGATGTCTGTGATGTTCATGGGCGATGATAGCCACTAACCGTCAGGTGGATCGTCAGCTCGTTTGCCGGCTATTTCCATAAATAAGTTCGGTAGATTGTATCATTTTTTTGTATTAAAAGAAAAATCTTAACAAAATTAAAAACACACACCTAGTGGAGACACATGCTAGTGGAGACACAGCCTAAACAAGGAAGGGGTGTGGCGTTCATATTCCACCCACATATACCCACATATCTTGTCAGTATTGACTAGACAGAGCATCCCTTACAGGACTGTCCTCATCTACCTTGTTAGTATTTGACAGAGCATCCATTACAGGACTGTCCGCACGTATCCCGCACGCTAGAAGAGTTCTACACGGTGCGGTGCCAGGTGGCAGACATGCGCAACCTGCACCAGTCGCTCGACGAGGTCACCGTCAAGGACACGCTAGAGGGAGACAACTGCTACACCTGCAGCCAATGCTCCACTAAAGTGCGGGCGGAGAAACGGTGCGTTATGTTTTTCGTCTTATTTTCTTTTATCAACGAATAAGTTAGTGTAAAATGTAGAAATGGCGTGTTAGAATGTGAATATACTCATTCCATTAAAACTCATTATATAAGTGTCCGGCACATTTGAAATAATCCTCCAGGGTTAAAAAATTGTGACTAGAAGTTAGTGTCGATAGATATTACGTATGTGTACTAAAACACTCTTTTATTATAATAAAAACTATTTTGTATAAAAACTTCATCAACTAGTTTTCGTTCCAATCACGTTCCAATCGTCATAGTCGTTCTAACTTCTGAGTGGATAAACTTTCAAGTCGGATTGATTTCTTTTTTATATATATTATATTATTTATTTATTGATTATCAACTACTTTTCGTTCTAATTCGTTTAGTTCCTATCCTTATCGTTTCGTTGCGTGTCAGGGCGTGTTTCAAGAAGCTACCTCGGATCCTGTGCTTCAACACGATGCGCTACACGTTCAACATGCTGACGATGCTCAAGGAGAAGGTCAACACGCACTTCTCGTTCCCCATGCGGCTCGACATGTCCGGATACGTTGAGAAACATCTCATGCCCGCACAATATCACGGTAAGCGTACTGTACGCAGTATTGCGTATCGATAAAATATTTTTCTGCGCCCAAACAAATATTTTCACAGCAAAGTTACCTAAAATGTAATGCTTTACAAATCGAATGAATAGATTTTTGTGCTTTAACTTAATGATCTTTGTTGTGTGATTGGATATTATTTTTCATTTTAAAATTATTGACAATTTTATCGATGTTTTAAAAATTCCAACCTTGACGTAGTGGGTGCACGGGTAAACACGAATTACCCGTCCACCCACCCGTGGGTTAAGCCAGTGGGTCGACGGGTAACGGCCCCCTATATCATGTAGGTATATTTGATTTAATTTACTTCTCAGAGGAAAAACGAAAATCAGAAGAACTGAAGAAAGATGGGGACAGTAGCGGTTCCCTAGATGGCGATGATTACTCTGAAGCTGAAGAACATTATGAGTAAGTAGATAACCTATTCTACTCTATTTCCGCTTATGTATATATTATGTGATACACAAAGACACTGTTAAGTACAACAATATAAGGATATTAAAACACTTATGATCTTTTAATAGTACTAGAGACGTAGAGACTCCCGTTTTGCTCTCGATATTCAACCGCAATGTATATTGTGTTAGAGTTAGCTTACTGAACTTTTCCACGAACAGTTATTTACACACTACATGGGAGTAGATGCGCCGTGAAAGAAGTTTTTTTTTTGTATTCTCCCAAATAGTATGAAGGACTACACACAGATTTGGGCAGACAGTTCTGGTACTTTAGTATATTATACTTCAATGACTATAGTACAGTATGTATACGCCGCGCTCTATGTAGGTACGAGCTGATAGGCGTGACAGTACACACGGGCACGGCGGACGGCGGGCACTACTACTCGTTCATCCGCGACCGCGAGCACGAGCACGCCGACCGCTGGCTGCTGTTCAATGACGCCGAGGTCAAGCCCTTCGACCCCGCGCACATCGCCGCCGAGTGCTTCGGGGGAGAGATGACGGTAGGTTACCATAAGTTTGCTAGGTAACATCGCGTAATCTGTATACGATGTTCCTGATGGTTAGAAATTTTCTAGTGATAATAAATCACCCATAAAATCAATGGAAAAATCCAGTTGCGTATAGGTATATGAATGTATATAATATCTAATGTATATAATAATATCTAGAGCAAAACTTACGACTCCGTGACGGACAAGTTTTTGGACTTCTCGTTCGAGAAGACGAACAGTGCGTACATGTTGTTCTACGAGCTGAGTCCGCCGCGCGCGCACCGCGGCTCCGACAGCGGTCAGCAGGAGGAGCCACAGGTATACAAGGTGTTATTTATACAGTTTCAAGGTTACTATAAATGTTTTCCACCCCTGTAAGGTTAAGTACCTGGGGTGGTTTATAAAGAAATCCTTATAAAATTGATGTTGTGTAGTGCATTATGGTACAAATTTTAAATTTTATTGTACTTTTTTGTGTACCTAGCCATAAAAAAAAATCGCAAAAAATCCACACTTCTTTATAGTGTAAAGTAATCACGATATTATTAGCTTTTATTTGTAATTATTTTTAACCCCCGACGAAAAAAGAGGGGTGTTATAAGTTTGACGTGTCTGTGTATCTCTATGTCTGTCTGTGGCATCGTAGCTCCCAAACGGATGAACCGATTTTGATAGTTTTTTTGTCTGAAAGGTGACTTAATCGAGAGTGTTCATAGCTATTTTTTGTGTAATTTTTTTTTAAGATTATTAGTAAGTTAATCCACAAAAAATAGACGACGTTTACCATGTATTGTAGCAAACTTTGTAACATTTGTTGTTGGTTTAATTTGATCAATAAACTGTGGTGACGTGTCCAGTCATCGCGCGCGGAGGAGAGCAGCGGGCCGGTGGAGCGGCGCGTGGAGCCGGCGCGCGCGCCCGCGCTGCCGCCCGACCTGCTGCAGTGGATCTGGGACGACAACATGCACTTCCTGCACGACAAGAACATCTTCCAGCACGCGTACTTCACGTATGTATACTTATATCTCGTTTTTACTACCATGTAGATATTTTAAACCCCTGACACAAAAAGAGGGGTGTCTAAGTTTGAAGGCTCAGTGTGTGTCTGTGGCATCGTAGCTCCAAAACGAAAGAACCCATTTTATGATACTTTTTTTTTGGTTTGACAGCTGACGTGACATGATCGAGATGGTTCTTAGCTATACTTTAAAAAAATCTGTTCAGGCATTCCAAGGTCATAAACTATGGTTTTTTTTACTTTAAATTTACAGTTATACATTTCGTATGTTGCAAGTTTTTAATACTTATCTATATTTTCGATTTGTGTTGAATATTAATATTATGCAGGTAATGAAAAGTAAAACGCCAATTATTTACCCAGACCCAGAAATTTATAACTTACCAAATCGCTACTAACATATTATATCAAGTATAAATTTTGCTAGCCGTTATATGGGGTCTGCCTTTAACCCAAATAACGACTAGTTAACTTTATTACACCACACTAGATACATGTTGCGGGTGGCATAAACAAACACAATGAACACATAAACTTGTATACCCTTTGTTTAAAATCAGTATGTTATAAGGATCCATCCATAAATTACGTCACACTAATTTCATGATTTTTTGCGCCTCTCCCTCCTTGTCACAGCTGGTCACATTTGTGAGATCTCCCCCCCTGGTGTGACGTCACATATTATGAAATTTTACACTTTTTTAACCGATTTTGAACCCCCTCCCACCCCTTTTCACACAATGTTACACTACATCGACCCCCCCCCCCCCTCTCCCCTCCAACGTGTGACGTAATTTATGGTATTTAAGCAGTTGTTACATGCAGGTTCATGGGCCAGATGTGCAGCTCGGTGCCGCAGTCGCTGCTGACGCTGCGGCCGGAGGTGACGGAGCTGGCGGCGCGGCTGTCCACATCCTTCTTCATCGAGACCTTCATACACGCCAAGGAGAAGGTATGTTGACGAGAACAGGGGGCGACGGAGACGTCATGTTGACTCGTTTTTCTGGCGTTTTTACGTCTGTATTTTCACGCTGATATGTCGATCCAGTTGCATGAATCGTGGTCACGGCTAAACGGAGTATGAAACATATCGTGAGTACTCGTATCATAGTAAAAATTTCGAAAAGTATCAGCCATCCAAACTCTTATAACGTATTTATTAATCATTTGTATTGCGTTATTTGAATATTCGATAGTGTTTGTGTTTACGTTTCATCCTTTTAACATAGTTGAATTTTAAGAGTATCCTTTCTTAATCTCTGTATAAATAAACAGTATAATGCTCAAAAATTTTTCTGAACCTTGATCTCGGTAAAATTCGCATGTGAAATTTGCATATTATGTTAGATATCAAAATGACGCATAAATCAGAGTGTCTGTAAGATATGCCAGACCAACACTGAATCATAAGCCCAATGCATACGTTACGGGTTTTTTCCCGTACGTACGTACGTGCCACGTTCCGTACGGGATTCCGCTGCGTATGCACTATCGTATACATTTTCTATGAAACGATGTCTCCAAAACTTCACGTCCCGTCCGTACCGGAAATAACCCATTACGAATGCATTGGGCTTTAGTTTAATAAAAAAAACTTGTGTATTGGCATAAAAATAATGTTTATTCCTTCAGCCTACGATGGTGTCATGGGTGGAGTTGGTGACAAAGCAGTTTAACGCATCGGCAGCCGCCTCCGAGTGGTTCCTGGGGCACATGGCCGACGACACGTGGTGGCCGATGCAGGTAACTTATAATAAACTTTATATCAATGTTACTAAGTTTTAAATTGCGTTGTCGAATTAACGTTTTATCTCTTTCGCAGGTGTTAATAAAATGTCCGAATCAAATGGTTCGGCAGATGTTCCAGAGGCTATGTATGCACGTTATACAAAGGCTGAGGTGAGATATTGTTTTTCGAACTGATTATTTTTCTCTTAACATTGTTTTAAAATCGATTGCGGTTTTGATCGCTCTAAGTTGGGTCTTATACTGTAGTGTATGTCAAATGTTCGGAACGTAACCGTTAGAGGGTTCTGCCTAAATACAGTTTTTTGCAATGACTATAGTTTTTCTTAATTTAATATGTTTAGCGTTTGTGGACATTTTTTCCATCATTATCTTCATAAAAATGTGTTTTTATGGTAATCAAATAAATAAAAGCATGTCTTGAAACCAGACAATCAATTTAGATAAACATCCCTCTGACATGTTTATTTTGTTTTTCAGATCTAGTCATTGTGCCTTATACCTGCAAGGTTTGGAGGAAGGCGACGATAATAGTAAATTGGGGGAAGCGAGCTGTGTTACTAGGTTTATAAGAATGTTGTTGTCTTTGGTAAGTACACCATTTTATGATTTAATCAAATTATAAAATTCTATGTATCTGTTGAATTAACTATTTATTGAACACAAAATAAAAAAGAGTATTTAATTAAAACTTTCCATTTGTGTCTTTTTCTAACGCAAAAGTGTATGAATTTGGTTCACGTGGCGTACTCCCTTACCCTTTTACATTGTGAGCCACCATGTAAATACACCCTTTTGTGCGTTGCCGGAACGCATTTATATGTAGTTTTTCTTCGGTGTATGTGTGTGTATGTATAGTGGTTGTGGTTGCATTGTGTCGTCAGATGGAGAACGGAGCGCGGCAGCACCTGCGCCACCTGACGGAGTACTTCAGCCTGCTGTACGAGTTCAGCAAGATGGGCGACGAGGAGGGCCGCTTCATGCTGCGGGTCAACGCCATCTCCAGCATGGTCAGCTTCTACCTCGGACAGAACTCCAATACGGTCAGTGATAACAGTATACTTGTATATTAAGTATAGTACGCCTGGAAACTAATGCCGCATCCAGTTCCGCGTAGGTTAGAACATAATATTATGTAGCCTTTCATGATTTTAAAAGATGTGTGAGGAGTTTCTTTACGGGTTTTCTTCTCCTCCTTGACAAAGCACCCTTCCAAAAAGCTGGTAGATTAAAAAATGACGTGCTTAAGTGTATCAGTGATACCTATATGTATAAAAGATTTTGATTTGATTTGATTTGTACATACATATACAGTGTACTTGTATACTATATTGAATGTATGAAATACATCGTACATTCATTTTGGTCCTTTTAACCGGATATAAACCAGTGATCTATGGATAAATCTGTGGATGCGATAGCGAAACTAAAGTTGGCATTATCCCAGACGGAGTCACCGGTAGAGGAGGCGGGGAGCAGCGGCACTGGGGGCGGCGGGGGCGGTGGCGGCGGCGGCGCGGGCGCGGGCGGCGGCGGTGGTGAGGGCGGCGACAAGTTGCGCCCGGGTGCGCTCGACAAGATGGTGGCGCTCGTGGCCGGCCTCGTGGAGCGCTCGCGCGACGCCGCCGGACAAGTGTCGCTGCCCGATGAGGACGCGCGTGCGCTGATACATGCCAAGGTATACTAGACCGTCACTTAATGGACATTGGTACCTGGTGTCATCAGTTTACGAGTTTTTGGCCAAGTAGGAAACGGGGAGACTTATGTATCCCGGATACTACAATCGAAACAGCTTCAAATAATTTACAATTGATTCTAAAAGTATAGCCACTAAAATACGAACCACTTTTGCATAAATCTTCAAAATTACCCTTAAACTCCAAAGATTGCATCCATTAAACCTTTAACTAAATTGTAAACTATGTTTTGGATGTACCCTCCGTGTACATTAATTATTCCATGGTGTGTATATTCCCGCGGGGACGCAGGGGTTTCCGTTTCTGTACCAGCAGACGCGGGACTGCCTCAACCTGCAGCAGACGCGCTCGCTGATCTTCGCGCTGTGCCGTTGGAACGAGCCGCTGGCCCAGAAGGTCATCAACATGATATTTCAGGCAATAGCGAAGCACTCTGAAGTGAGTACGAAGGTGCATGTCCTTTTTTATTATTACTATTTTTAACACTAGATATAGTCTTCTTACATTATAAATAAAATAATTTACTAATCTAAAATTATTCGTGCTTTGATGTTCATAAAATCTTATTCTCAAATTAAATGTCACATAATAATTTGTAATGGCCGAGTGACACTTCAGCGGAACAAAAACTGCTGACACTTGGATTAGGCATTGACCCTTTAACTAATCCGCGCTCAAGAAATATACAGAAGAACACAGATGAATATTCCCAATTGATAACAAAAACAGAGTGCAGTGCAATGGAGTATCATAGGTTTATGTCATCTATTAGTCCTGCCACTGTATCAGTGTGACATGAAAAACAACATAATATCTTTGTACACAAACCAAAGAATTAGGTATGCAGGGCATGATACAAAAACATCGTAATGTTTAATATTACATTTTTTACGTTTATATTAGCTTAGTTAGGGTGGCCACTCACGGTCGCGCCATTTGGCGTGGCTCCAAATGACATAATGATGTCAAAATGGCGCGATTGGACATACAGATTTTTTTATCACGCCATCAGTTTTTCACATTCACGATCAAATTTTGGTTGTATATCACGCCATTTGACGCGATGTACTGACCGTGAGTGGCCACCATTAAATTTAAAGTTAAAATAATTGACACTTACATTCTGTGCCTTAAACATTACGGAACGTTTTATACCTAACGCTTTTGCTGACAGTACCTACCATAGATCAACCTAGGTTAGTATTATTTTTGACCTCGCGTTATTTGTTCCAGAACTGTAGCTCGTTTTTTAAACTGCTTACGCTGCTCGTGGAGGGCAGCGGCGGCGGGGGCGGTGGGGGCGGGGGCGGCGCGGGCGGGCTGCCGTGCTTCACCTCGCTCGTGCTGGCGCGCCTGTGGGACTCCGCCGACATGTGTCCGCACGCGGCGCTCGAGTGGCTGGCCCTGCAGGTAAGCTTGATGTTTGTATTTTGTTTTTGAGTCTTCGTTCATTGGTAAGTTTATTATCTCGTCCCATATTAGCGTTAATGAACAATCAGACAGTTGAAGTTATAGTCCATTTTTAAACGCGTCCTATTAGGTTAACAATCTTAGTGTCTTTTTATCATATTTTGTAATTAAAAAATAAGGCTAACACAGTAAAAATAATCATTAAATGCCTAAACGAATTTCTTTGTACTATTAATTATTTATTGAAACTAATTTAAATTAATGTCATTAAAAAGTAGTGCCAAGATTGTTAACCAAATAAAACTTGTGTAAAAAAATGGACTATATAGAAGTATCTCCTGCTCAGTACATAAATGAATGTCATACTGCATGATCGTACAGGGGCCGCGTTACATGGTTGTATGTTGTACTTGCGTGTCAGGTGCCGCGCAACAAGGCAGCGCACGCGTGGGCGCTGCGTACCGCCGACAGATGGGTGGAGGCGCAGCTGCTGGCGGCGGGCGCGGCGCGCGTGCGCGCGGCCGCCGCGCTGCTGCTCGTCGCGCTCGTGCCGTCGCAGCACTTCCGCGCGGGGTACGCGCGCGCCCGCCCCGCGCCTGCACACCCCGCGCACCCCGCACACCCTGCCAAGCTGCCCGACACCGCGCATCATACGCTGCATCAGGTATTTTTGTTTATCGTAACCCATTATTACGAAATAGTGACCATACAGGCCCTTTTTACAATATCTAGTTTTTTTTTTCATTAAAATAGTTAAAATTGATTGGTTTGATAGAATCAAAGTGGCCTAATATCTAGTGTGATTGTTCATAGCCATTTAGCCATAATTTTAGTGGGCCTTTAAGTAGGTATTTTTTTTAGAAAAAACAGACAGTTACAATATACTACGTTCATTTCAAAGCGCCTATTATTCAACATCATCATAATAGATACAGTCCAAAACACAATAGTTGACACAGATTAGGTATGTTATACAATGTATAACATTAACGATGTCACCACAGGTGTAC
Source organism: Thymelicus sylvestris (assembly GCA_911387775.1). Taxonomy (NCBI): domain Eukaryota; kingdom Metazoa; phylum Arthropoda; class Insecta; order Lepidoptera; family Hesperiidae; genus Thymelicus; species Thymelicus sylvestris. Next base: position 8,870,541 of record OU426905.1, on the reverse strand, counting down.
ACAATGCTGCTAGGCAAGCTGAAGGCGGCGCGCAAGTACACGGACATCGCCGTGCACGGCACCATGAAGCTGACCGCCTACTTCGGCGTCATGTCCTACTGCGTCGTCAGCCGGGTCGAGAAGCTGATGGTATGACGTCATCGCTCTCTATACTTTGTCTATTTCTCTAGTAATCTTCCGTTTAGTTGATTTGTTCCCCTGTTCTTTGCCTACTACTGGCGGGAGAGATTACCCAGTTTAGTAGAATGAACTAACACGCAGTGGAGTTATCGATTGCTAATTAGACGAGAAGACAGGGTGTAACTGCTTTCTATTAGCATATTTTTTATTTGATATAAGTTAATACTTGACCACAATCCCATTTGATGGCAGGTGGCGATGCAGATAGTGAGCAGACTAAGTTAGTAAAAACCGAATCAGTCTTTTCCACAACACTCCCACGTCATAGGCGGGCGAACGCGGACTATTATATATTTATTTGGAGATTTATTAGTCTACCTATTATCTTTTATTGTCTATCGATTTTTTTTGTCTGGTTTTCCTCAAAATTCTCGTTCACTAGACACTAATAGATAACTTTCATCTACCCTCCAGTTCGGTCAATACTTCAACGATCTATGGGACCTGTATCACCCGGGCATCTCGGAGCCGTCGGTGGCGGTACACCCCAACAAGCAGGCGCTGCTGTCCTTTTGGCACGCCGTGTCCCTCGACTGCCCGGAGAACGTGCAGCTCGCGCTCGCCAACCCGCGCGTTACCAAACATATCGCCTTCAACTATATACTGTGAGTAACTGGTACTGCCATCAGACGGAGGTTTGGTGAAACTTGAGAATGACGCCGGGACTGTTATGGTCATGTCTTCTTAAACAATGTGAGGAGTACCTGCCAAGGGTAGATTAGTAGACTTCACGCAATTGAGAAAATTGTAGAGAACTCTTTTGCTCTTATGGATAACAACCAGTGAGTATCCCATGCTCAGTTTATGACACGAGAACGACATCCTTTTAATGTGTAATGTGTAAATATTTTGTACGTACACGCAAAATTTAACGTGTGTGTGTCTTGCACTGCATAACAGCAGTTTGGTAGCACCTCCTAAATTAAAAAGCTGCGTATTATCGTTCAATGAAGAAGCTTGCATACACGTTACTTATAACGACCGTATGGCGTAATGGTTGCCATGCTGGGCCGCCTTAGCACTGGTCCGGGGTTCGATTCCCAGTGAGAATTAAATTTGAATGATGAGTTTTAATTTCTGTTCTCCGTCTGGGTGTGTGTGTTCTTGTCTTTGTGAGTTGTCCATGGCACCCAATATGAGTGTAGCATTATCTATTATTATAAACTGAGCTCGGTATTAACGCTCTGTGGTCGCAGCGCGGACCACGACGACGGCGAAGTAGTGGCGTACAACCGCGCGATGCTGCCGCCGTACTACGCGCTGCTGCGGCTGTGCTGCCGGCGCTCGGCGGCGTTCGCGCGCACGCTCGCGCAGCACCAGAACGTGCACTGGGCGTTCCGGAACATCGCGCCGCACGCGCACCTCTACCCCGGCGCGGCGGACGAACTGCTCAGGTGACAATACAAATATGATTTATTGTACAATAGTAACCGCCCTCCCTTTTTTTAAAATAAAATATATTACTCAGAAACAGTAGTGGGATAGACCCGATTTTTTAATGTTTACTAGCTGTCCGGACAGACTGCGTTCTGTCAAAAGCTTTTTTGAAGTGAAAACTTCTTTAGTACGGGGGTGATTTGAAATTCGATGAAACGAAATTGTCCCGCGACAGTAAAAAGAGACAGACACATAAATTCTAAAGTGAGATAGGAAGCATTGTAGAGGGGTAGGGGAGTGGTAGGGGAGAGAGAGAGGAGAGTTGAGTTGAGATGAGATGACATGGGGTGGAATGGAATGGGATGGGATGGAATGAAATGTAATTAGAAATGAATATATTGATTTTTATCCGACGCACTATAAACACAATGATAATATTCGTTATATGTATATTGTTTCACGGTTGTTAGGTTGGCGCGCATCCTGGCGACGCGCGGCGCGGGCGGCGGGGGCGGCGGAGAGGGCGGCGACGGGCGTGAGGCCGCCGCTTTCCGCCGTAGCACGCTCTCCGCTTACTTGCAAGGTATTTCATCAACACAATAAATCGACACTCATTCTCACAAAGTAATCCAGAGACACCGTAGTGTCTCGCGCCAAGTACACGTTCAACATTATGTTGTTATCTGTGTAAACGTGCGTGCGTGGGACTATAGTGTTTCTATTCTCCGATCAGATATCAACATAACCTCACCAAATTTTTTACTTTATGTTTTTAATTACTGTTATTATATTTGCGTTTAGCTTATATTTCTAACGGATAGATGTGATTGATTTTCCTATTTTATTTTGGACGTGTTAAATCAATATGTATTTGGTTATCGCTTTCAGCTACATTTATTGTACATGTGTTTCTTTAAAATATTATTATGTTACATTACATGAAAAATAGATTACATTTGTTTGGCTATAATATCCAATTTGTGTAACGCGTACAATTTTGTTGTAGGTTTAAATGGTCGAACGTGCTGGACAACGCTGATATCTGCGTTCTGCACGCTCGTGGAGAATGAGGACGATAGACTGTACGTAGTGTATAATGGAGGACTGCAGATGACGTTTGAGGTAATTTTTTATACTATATCGGTCTTTTTTGGGTTTTCTACGTCAAGTTTTCAGACATACTTTCTGCATAAATTTTTTTGACAAGTCCTTGCTGGTAAACAATTTTAGTGTCTTTATCGTTATTTGTGATTTAAAAATAAATCTCACCCAAAACTAAAAAAATATTAAAGTCAATCATTTAATGCCAAGAAAATCTGAATACTATTAATTGTATTATATTTCCATAAAATGTAGTGTCAAGATTGATTACCATATAAATATTGTCAAAAATAATGAATACTATATGATTTTATTCCGCGTAGGCCCTGCACAGCCTTCACGCGGTGTACGTAGAGGGCGGCGCGGGGGTGGGCGGCGTGGCGGGCGCGGGAGGCGCGGGCGCGGGCGCCGTGCGCGCGGAGCTGACGGCGGCGCTGCGCTGGGCGCGCGCGCTATGTCGCACGCTGCGCACGCGCCGCGATGCTAAGGAGGCGCGCGCGTTGCTGCTCGCGTGCAAGGACTGGCCTGAGTGCGCGCGGAGACTGCTTACGATGCTCAACTTGCATCAGCGGTTGACGCACTTGCGGGACGTTGCTTTGGGTATGTGCATGGGATGTTTGAGGATTGAAGTGCTCTTGTTGGAGATTTTATTGCCTTATAAATAGAAGGGGGTGTAATAATCGTCACGTGAGGAATATTCGATATGAGAAAATGTTTTTTTGATGGGCTTGCGTTACGGGAATATGTTATTATTTTTATAAGTATCAAACCAATTAAACGTCTGACGTATTCAACATGGCCTTAGTCAGGGACAACATGCATAAACAGATAAAACCACATCAGTAACAGAAAGGTACATGTAAGTAAAGTGAGTCGCTGAAACACCTTAATATTACGTTACGTACGAGCAACACGTTTCTACTTCATACCGAGTCCGAACAAATCAAAGAGTCAGTTGCCCCTGCGCTTAGCTCTCGCAGACAGTCGTTTTTAGGACTTTATACGAAATAAACGCGGCTTGCGTCCATAATTCGGCCTTCTCATTTACATCTCCCGACAATATTGATGCAGGGATTCGGACTCTTAATTTACCCCAACACGTATTATCTTGCACAAACACATGATCAACATACGTGACAAGCATACAGCATACAGCAGCAGTGGTTGTGGCAGGCTCGGTGTGCGCGGGCGTGCTGCGCGAGCTGGTGCTGATCGGCGGCGCGGCGGCGCTGGGCGCGCTGGTGCCGCTGGCGGCGGGCGCGCACGCGGCGGCGCGGCCCGCGCGGCACGCGCACGCGCACCACGGCCACGGGCACCGCGCGCGCGCTCACCACCCGCCGCCGCTCGCCGCGCTCTACCGGCCATATCATAAGTTTATTGGTGAGTTTTGTTTGTGTCTTGTGAAGGATGTGGTTCGTGTTATGTAAATGTACTACATTTTGTACTACGCATTCCTACTATTTTGAATTTAAGATGTTTATAATTTATTTATGTGCAGAAAATAATATTTTTCACAAGTTTTCTATTAAATTTTTTATAAATACACAACGAACTATAACTAGCTATACCAAATTTACGTTCGTTGAGTACCTATTGCAGTCAGCGCCTTTAGTCCGATAAAACAGTCTTAACGTGTTATTGAATAGTTTCTAATTTTCCATAAACAGTAAACACTTGTATAAAACCGTTGTGGAATAATACTCGTTATGGACACAGACACGTGTTGCCGCGTGGCGCGCAGCCAGCGCTGCATGTCGGAGCAGCTGGTGCTGCTGTCGGCGCTGTGCGCGCTGGAGGCGGCGCCGCTGCGCGCGCAGCTCTTCGCCGCCTTCTGGCGGGACGTCGCCAACGACCCGGTGTGTATGCCGCTAGTATCCGCTATCTCGGAGTGTAACTCCAAGTATAACTAATCCAGCGTTTATTGAGTATTACTATGAAATAATTCACATACAAATTGTAACATCTATCATAATACTATGTCAGCACTAATAGACATACTTAAAGGTACAGTCGGCCGCAGAAGTAGCTTAACATTTTAGTACCTTGTCACATTACATTTCTTGAATTTGTCATTGTCAAACAGTTACTATTACAAAGTACTATAATGTTAAGCTACTTCTGCGGCCGACCGTACACAAAACGCATCAGTTTATTCACTGTGAAGAGTTGAAATCGACATAGTAATAACTAACCTTTTTTTTTTTCGCTGGGAAAAATGCATTACGCATCCCCTCCCGTCGGGGGACGGAAGGGGTATATGGGACTCCCGGGGAAGGTGTTTTCACTCCCGGTATACCCACTAAACGACCCAGCGGCACTCCCGCACGCCTTTGGTGGCGAGGTTCTGGTAACTAACCTATTCTAACTTAATCTAACCCACGTGATTGTAGGCGGACGCGAAGCTGGAAGAGATGTTGTTAGAGTGCAGCGTGCTGTCAGAGTACATCGACGCGGTGCTGTTTGACGAGCGGGACTCGCTCGAGGACCCCACCATATACGAGTTCATGCAGCACTACTATCCGAAGGTAACTGTTAATTAGTCGGGAGTCTTCTGCTCGAGGGTCTTAGTTAGACGAGCAGACGAGCCTAATGAAAAGTAATCGTCGCCCGTGGACATAATACCACCACAGGCATCGTGGTACCTGAAGACGGATCACGTGACATTGGAAGACTATTTGCGCTCTATCATTCGTCGCAGTAACACACCGACATAGTATAATTCAAAATAGTAAAGTGTGTATGTGTGTGTGTGTGTGTCGCAGGTGCAGGCGGCGCGCGCGGCGTGCGGCGCGGCGGGCGGCGCGGGCGCGGTGGAGGCGCTGGCCGACGAGCTGGCCGGCACGTGTCCGCGGACGCCGCTACACAGTCTGCTCGGTAACTGCTCACACTACTCACCGATCGACTACCAATACTTTATTATAAATACTATCTGTGCCACGCGGTGTCACCCGCGTTCATTTATGGAAAAAACAAACTACTAAGATGTATGATGTTATAATTATAGTCCTCCCCGATAAATGGACTATTGAACACAAAAATATTTTTTCAGTTCGAGTTCCTGAGATCATTGCGTTCAACCAAACAAATTCTTCAGCTTTATAATATTACTATAGATTACGCTCAGAGACCAGAAACACTCATTGAGCAAAATCACAATGGCAATCACAGAAAAACCACAATGCGTTTCATCGTAATATGAACTTGCTTGCAGGGTCGACTCGCGCTCTACTGCTGTTGGCGTCGCGTGCCACGCTGACCCAGCCAGCCACCAGGGCGCTGCAGCGAGCGGTGCACGCGTTGCAGCAGCGACTTCTGCGTGCGGCAGGTTTGTCCACGTGTCTTAATGCAATCTAATTTTTTTCATACACATTAACAATTTGTACAATTGTATAATACGCTCATCAGCTTTTATTTAGCCGTATTGGGGCGGCTTAGAGTACTATCCCCAATCCCACGCCGGATGGGTGTCGTAAGAGGCGACTAAATCCATCCTGCTGGTGGCCCCTTGAGGGATTATATTGGTAATATTGATTTTAATAGTTAATTAATACCATTATTACTATTACTTCTCCATGGGGTTCGCCTGGATAGTTACCACCGTTGAGCATGAGTCAGCCGCCAAACGACTCGTCGTGTTCCGGCTGGGGGCTTGACTGGTTCTCAAGCCCTTCAAGTTCTTTCTTTGTTTTTCTTCTTTCTTTATTGGCCGGCAACGCATCAGTGATGCCTTTGGTGTGCCGATGTCCATGGGCGACTATAGCCACTTACCATTAGGTGGATCGTCAGCTCGTTTGCCGGCTATTGCCATAAAAAAATTCAGCTCATCAAGTAATCGTAAACTAATGGGAACCCTGGCACCGTTAGTTTCACAGAATATGTTTAAGGTCACAGGCGTATGACATAATGTTAGGTTAGGTCAATGACCCAATGCACATCAATTTTCAGATGAGGATCTCTCGGAGCCGGAGACGGCGGGTGAGGGCGGGGAGGGCGGCGAGGCGGGCGAGGGGGTGGAGCCGGGCGAGGCGGGGGCGGCGGGCGCTGCGGGCGCGCGCTGCCACTCGCCCGACGGCAGCGAGGACGAGCCGCTGGACGAGCTGGCCGCCGAGCTGGAGGACGAGGATCCGCCCACGCCGCCCCCGCCGCCCCGCGCCGCCGAGCGCCGCGCGCACCTCGCGCACGCCGTGCAGGCGCTCGCCGCGCTCGCTACACAACAGTAGCAGCATCTGTTGGACTGCCTCCTACACTACTACGTTTGGACTTTGAAGTCAGTAGAGCGATGAATAACTTCCTTACTTCCTCGTTCACTGAGGAACTTCGACTAGGAGTCAATTGGACGAGTAGTGTAGTGGAAGGTTTACGCTGTGACTTAACTCATGGAAGGCAGACAATTTTTCATGTGTTCAAATAAATTCAAAAGCAGCGAGGACGCTATGGGACCTGGGAGTGAATCCAGTGTGAATAAAACGTGGAGATTTACTTGCACTACGACGAACGGATAGCTAGCGCGTTTTTATAGATTGAACGATCTTTATGTAAGGACGTTGTTTTCACTGGGTCGTATAATAGGACGTGATTCGGTTGGATTTTTATGACCAGGATATTTCGTTTTTATTTTTACATGGTGTTATCCTTGGGTGTGGAAAATCTGTGTAAAGCGACGTAATAAATGTATGGCATGTTAAACGGCTTCGTTTAGTGACTGATCACCTAAAAATCACAAATGAATAAAACAATGTGTATCGAGTGTTTTCAAATTGTATGAGAATTTATCTGTTGTAATTTTATTGTATAAAATGTGTTATATAACCTTTACAAAGTGAGTGGAGGTTCGATGTTTGTTTTGATTGATGGCTCATGTACAAATTGCGGCTCAAACAAACCTTTTTACACTTATGAGGGTAATATATGCTCTTATTTTCTCTGTGCAATGGGTATAACAGTGTGGTCATTCTGTAATCTCACAGCGGATTTCGTGGTAATATCATCATAGGGTAATGATGATTTATTATGTTGGTTCAAACAATTACCCTAGATATGATAACGCCATTTGTAATGGTTCATTCAATATTAGTACAATGTTACAAGGTAAGCAGTTGTGAGTTTGTTAATATTTGAGATTGTAGAATTACCACATTGTGTGAATCATCGATTTCATATAAAAGAACTTACACCGAAATTTCATATGAATAGGGGAACACAATATTCGTATAGTGGTTTCCCTATTTGTTTGCAACATATAATTTATTTCAAGGAACTAATTGTTTTGTCGAGTAACATTACTCTTCTAGATACTTCAATCTAGAATCAATTTGATAAAATAAGGTGATTTATCATAAATTGTAGTGTTACTCCATAAACATTTGTATTCCGCGACGAGAACGCCACTTATATGTTTGTAAAGATAATTAAAACTAGAAGCGACCATCTCATGACATAATAATATTAAGTAACTGATGCGACAAGAATCTTGTGAGATACAGTTATGAGGTCGTTTACACACTGGCTCGTAGCGGAGGCGGTTTTTATCCATTTGTGTATAGAACATTCTTATAAGCCGGTATTATCACGGCACCTCACCGCAACGCCGCTTCTGCTCTGTGTTCCTTTATTAAATAGTAAATCGAACAATAAAAAAAAACTGGCTCTGGCCCGTCTCCGCCTCTGGAGGTCAGTGTGTGGACACCATAACTCTTAAAAACGTTGAACAATATTGTATCCAGATTCAAAAATATTATTTCAATATGCTGTGTAAAACAATTAAATCGAATATACCGTATTGACTTGTTATATAAAACTTTAATAACCGTTTTAAAGACTGAAAATGGACTTTCACTTTCACTCTTTAGAAACAAAAGATCTAGAAATGAATAGCACTTTGTGCTATAATATTTATTTGCAATTGAATTAAATCAATTAAAATGTAACATCAACAAAAAATAGGACTTTAATCGTTGCTATGAATATTAACATACATACGATTTTAGTGAAAAATGAGGCAGTTATTTAGGATTGCGAGTATTAATTCAATTTTGATAAGGAATGATAAAACAATTGGAAAATAAAAAATAATATGATGAGAACAGGTATTTAGGCAAATGTAATTTGTCCTTTATTTGCAGCTTGTGTGTAAAAAAGTAAATAAAGTTAAACATATCTAATTAAAGAGGATACATATATTGGAGATGTCAAGCGCCGCTAAAGAATAGCATGATTAATCTGTGCGTGCTTGTTGACCTTGAACAAGATATTGTAGTTGACACTATCTGCAGACATTTTGTCGATATGCTGTATTATTTTTAATTGCGTTTTATAGTACAAAGAAAAAGTTTCGACAGGTCGACATAACTGATTTATATAATGTAGGGTATAAAATGTAGTTTGTTCCGGTTCGCGGCTATTCATTGTATTACCATTAACTGCTGATCCTGTGTCATGTGTCATGTGGTCATGAGTTATTCTGATACTTGAATATTTTACAGATTACGTAACAGTTTGTATTACAATTATACATCGATTTGCGTACATTCCATATTCCAAGCATCACAGAAAGTCTCACTTGTAAAACAATAAAAAGTGAGTGTCTTCATTAGCCTCTGGATTACAGCGCGCGGTAAACCACAGACTAATACAGACAACAGGTATCTAGCCCCTTGCAGAGAATAATATAGTCGGGTGAAGTCAGTTGTATGTTCTTTGAAAGGGCGACAACATTTTGTAAAATAAGGAATCGGCGAGGCTAGTGAAGGAGTCGGTCACTCGAGAAATTTTGTATTTTTTTTTTAATTTTGTAGTTAGACCGTAAAACTTATTTTATAACATTTTAGAGAATACATAGCAGTTTGTATTTGAATCGCGAATTATATAGTTGTTATTGATTGATGTTTTACAGTTTTTAACATACTATGGTTCCCTATACTCTTGGATGTATTTTTCGTCATACGAAAAAAGTGTGGCTTTCGATTTCTTTAAATTACGAATTCATACAGCCCTACGGTATGATAGAAATAACATTCTTATTATATTAAGTCTTTTTCACATATTGACAGAAAACCTTTTATATTCCCAGGAATTACTAAAGCCTTTACTTGTTGAATTTAGTATAATTATTATTTGTTTGTTGAAACGTAAAAAATCAACATACAAGGAAAAAATCTCGTATAGCCCAAGATAATGCTTCCCATAAATATTTAATTAAATGGAAATTAAGATATTATCAGGAGTTGAGTATAATAGAAATATCATGAAAGAATAATTGAAGAGTGATTAAGCTCTGTTACAAATATAGTAATTAAATCGTAAAAGTTATTAATTACAAGATTATAGTATATACCTGCATCATACCTGCTCCTTCAATGGCCTTTTATGTTGATCATTATTTGCAGTCACATTATTTGTACAATTTTTCTTTAACCATAAAATTCACACTATTATAATAATTTCAAAGTCATTTGTTCAATAAATGTGGTATAAAATTGTTGGGAATATAAAACATTTCACTATGTGAAAAAGATATGTTAGATACACAAAATCATAAAACTTTATTTATTTACTTACATTCTTAATATTAAATGTTTTATTACAATTCATGTTTTGTGCTTCAGTTGTCACATAGTTGAAGTGTGATGGCAGTATTTTAACTTTCAGCAAACGGTAGTTATAAGTCGTTATTAATGTTTGTTAATGAATCTCCCGAACACAGCTGCAGAGGGTCTTTAATTGTACTGTGTAATCAAATTTTGTAACAATTTAGAAATCTTTACTAGATAATGTAAATATAAAATCTTTGAATGGTACCTTAAAGTGACGTCTTCATTAGGTAATTAAAAGAGACAAACCAACCTTCTAACTAATGTGTGAATAGTTTTCATATAAATTTTCACCCCCCGGATTGCTACAATCCTGCAACATATTTATGAAAATGGTTTGCCTGTAGACTCACTTGTTAATTTACATTTGCATTGCATCAAAATTTATAATTACGTTTTGGCTGTGAAAGTTTTTTAGTTAGGATGTACGATATTTACTTAATTATTAGTCGAGTGATAAAACCCATTTACTAAAATATCCCAGTACATTCTTGATTTTATCACAATTTTATAATAACATCTACTGTAAGACATATTAATGTAACCACCCGTCCAGAGCACCCACTTACTTCCTTTGCTGATATTTTGAATTGAGGCCAGTACGATTTCATAGTTGGTTGAATGTTAAAATGTTTTAAATTTAGTATTTAAAATTATTACGGACATTTGCTTCGTATATGTACTTATTGCATATGAATGTTTTCTATGTTAGTAATTTGTTAAATAAATCGTCAACTCAGCTCTAATAATGATTGGGCACAGTATTACATGGACAGCTAAGCAATTTTAATGTAAGTGTTATGCTTGAATGTGTGAGGCAATTGGGCAACCCTAAATTCATCTAACAATAACTGCAAATTAAATCACAGAAGATATAAATTTGTTGCACAAAACTTATTGGTAAAGAAACATATTTGTTTTCTCTTTGATTGATAAATATTCAATATTCTATAAATGTTAACACTACTTAGATATTTGATTTTATTTAATGGTCTACTAAGGGCAATGTAGTAACCTAGTTTTTTTGATAAATCCTAAGTTTCACTTGATCGAGTACTCATCAGGATGTATCAACACTGCCTAAACCATCCAAACTTGTTTTAGTAATATAATAACACAAATATTATTAGATAAATCTATTTTTGTCATTATTTGGAGTAATAAATCAATCCCTACATATGTATGGAAATGAAATATGTAATTTCTCTTTTTGTAGTTTCTTAGAACTTTTGCCGTATAATCCATCACAAAAATATTCTTGTTGTTCTAGTATACATAATTATGAATATAATTAATTATTAGATTCTAATATCAGTTTTTTTAACTCATTGTAGCTATCAATAGGTGGATAGAGAGTGAAAGAACTACGAAAATATGTATTTAACTCATTTGTAATTACTGTAAGCAATTAAACTGCGAAAAACTTGACTCCTTTTATTGTTTTTGTAAACATGTAATGTGAAGAGTTGCAGTCACTGTTCGATTTTCTAAAAGGGTTATTATGATGTAATGTGGTGCTATCAATCTGTATTGAGTGACTGGTAATTGACAAAATGTGTAATTAATTTGTCCTGATTTTAGAGCTTATTAATATATATACCTTAAATATAACTATGCTGTAATTATTATTTTTTATTATTTTTAAGATTGTATTTTACGTTTTCCACGGAGTGTGGTGTAAGTTGAACTGTGAGCTTTTAGTAATATTGCGGTTAAAATTTCGCATTTCAACTTTTGGCTTTTAATGTATGATTTGAATTTATGTACTATACTACAAATTAAGTGATTGAAACTATCGTTTCGGTCAATATAACTGTTATTAAAATTCATTTGTGAAAATTGGTATAAATACTGTAAATCGGACTGGAAAGCCAAAGTAAACAGTATTTTATAAAGTTTTGCTGTTTTATTATTTATCCCTACTAAAAATGTTCCATTATAAAAAGATACAAAAGTATTTTTTTAAACTTTATTACTTTCAATAAGATTATTTAAAAACAGGCACACTTATTCTCATCTTTTTTGTTGACATATTTTACTCTTAATTTCAGTTGGAAATTTATCAATGTTATTGTAAGCACAGTCTTTACAATAATTTTTTGTATAGAATACACTGCATTCCTTGCTTATACAAACAGGTTTATCACACATAGCACAATCTGTTCCGAGAACCAAAATTTCTCCTTTACCAGGTGGACTGAATGGATCCTTCATAACATAACTTGGGTATTTCAGTTTAATATTGCGTGAAAATGGTGGGCTGGTACCTTTGTAGTGAGCCTTTTCAGCCGTACCACAACTGGAACAGGTGAATTCAAACAGCAGCTGCTCTACTTCCTCTTTAATATTTGGTTCCCCCATTGCTTACTAAAACAATGACAAAAATCAACTAAACTATTGCCATTAATAATAACAGAATGATAACAGAACTATTACAAATACTTTAAAGTAAGACTGTCAAGAATTATAAATTTTTCAATTGCTGTACAATGCTGTCCGTTGACATGACTGTTTTGTATTTACATGAATATTCAATTTACAGAAGTTCTATTTGATCAACTGCTTTTGCTTTGATGCAATTCATTCAGCTTTAACAACTTTTTCTTTTGGCGCTTCAATGGGCCACCAAGTGGGCTTACAGACTTCTGCTGTATATTTGCCCACAGTCAATGTTTTAGCCTCTAAAGCCTCTTTTATTCTAAGTAAGCCTATCCCATACTCATTCTTAACACCTTTTAGTTTTCCTAAACTTGCTTTGCTATCTTTACCAGCTGATATTGCTAAATCCATGTCCAAGTTCTCAGTGACTTTCTGGGTAAATTTTAAGGGCATTATCCTTTTTCTTACCACACCAGTGTGATGGATTCTAGCTGTCAGCTCTTGGCCAATGTAGCAACCTTTGTGGAAACTAACTCCGTGTAAGTAATCACAGTTGACTTCTAGCGGGAAGCTTGTCCCGGGAGGCAGATCGCCAGCTCCTTCACTCACACCTAGTCTGTATCGCAAAAACCTGTATCCATCTTCATTAGGCTCAACAGTAGCATCTTTCTCTCCTATTTTTTCTAATATTTCAGATCCTTGCATTTGAGTAGGTGCCAAAATTCTATGTCCTAAATCTGTCAAGCGAGGATCTTTGAATACAGAAACATCATTCTCTGTCTTTTTAATATCAGATGATTGTGATGTTAACACCCATAACATTAACTGGTTATTTATATCTTCAATTTCTACCTGCCTCTTAAGCTTAAACATCTTTAGGTGTTTTTGCATTTGCGCCAAAATACTTTTATCACATTCTAATATAAAAGAATTATCGCCTTCAAATTTGTGTATCAAAGTATCATATAAAACTTTGCCTTTATTGTTAAGGAACATTGCGTATATAGACCTAGCGCCTTCTTCCAAGTGTTTCATATCGTTCGTTATGAGGCCCTGTAAGAATACCGACGCATCTGCTCCCTTCATTTTCAGCAATTTTCTATTTTCCATCGGGTACAAGGCCCTTGGCGTAAATTCGTTGTGAACATAACGAAAGAACGACTTAGTAATATATTTTTTACGTAGAAGATTATTTACCTGATAAAATATCATGTTAAGCGATGAGTTATTCTGTTTATTTGACTCACTGTTTATTACATTTCAGAAATTATAATTTTTTATTATTCAGAAAAACCTGACGTGACGTATTTATAACAAAAATTCAAAATTCAAAAGTCATAACAAAATTAAATCAAATTGGACAAATTGCTTTGTCAGATCCAAGGTCAGATCAGTCATTTTGACATTACATTTTATGGTAGATAAAAAAACCTTTGGTATTGTATAATTTTAACAGATAATAGAATTAATAGAGTATTGAGGACATGCTTCGAAGAGAGTAGAGACCGTACACCGGACCGGGTCACGTGAGCATCAGGGTGAATTCGCGTTTTTGTATCATTTTGTTGGTTTTTTTTAAAAGTATGTGGAAATGCGTGCAAAACCAGGAAAAAAATTAGCACATAAAATAACCTTTCTAAGCCTACAAAAGTCCTCAAAATTCGTTAAGCAAATCAAAAGTTATTGGCTCGTAAAAAAATTTTGAAGAAATGGTAATGGTAATGATACTACTACTTTTCTGCATTACATACGCAATAACATCGTACCCATTTTAATTGCGAGCATCATACTTACCTACCATGTTGTGGCTAAATAGCTACGTGGCATCACATTGCTCCAGCATGGTTCCTATTGCGCCTCCGCTGCTTAAAATGTGGAAACTTATCCCACATCAAACCAAAAGTACTAAGAATAGATATGTTGCTTAGTTTGAACACTTTTTTATTTTATTTTTATTTTTTGTTTTTTATTTTTATTTTATTTTTTTCTCTTTGTCACTTGCACGGTGTAATGTCTCCCTATCTTCCTTGATCAATTGGTTACATGTATTGTAGTAAATATAAAAACTGATGCGGGTAGATAGAAATGTTTTTCAACGTATATTTAATGGGCCCCATGACGATGCGATCGATCGGTGCGATCCGTCGTTGCCGACCGATCGCAACGACGGATCGGTAGTGTATGTTGTGATCGTGAACGATTTGCTTGATCGCAGACGATATCGGCGATCGCAACAAAAATCTATGCAATCTTGAATATCGCACCGATGAATCGACAGTGTGTGGACCTTTGCGATCACCGATGCGATCGATCGTTGCGATCGATCGTTGCGACCGATCGTTCGTGTATGAGGGGCATTAGTCTTTGTTTGTTAGTAGTTTGTAATTATGAACTTTTGATATTTCAATGTTATTCTTTATTTATATATTTAATCTGTTTCCTTATTATTATAATTTTTTTTTTTTTCATTTTATTATTTATTATAGTTTAACCTCATTGGTATTATAACTACTTTATTGTCCTTATGCGGTGAACTGACATCATTTCATCCGAACTGCGACACAACAAAGGGCGCACTGAAAACCAGTAGCCGTGGTTCACCGCGGCATATGCTGAGTGCGTCCCTTTTTTTGTTGAGCAGTTCTGCAGCAGGTTATAATTATAATGTAACTGTCAATTTCATTATTTTAAGTAACTGTTTGTAACTTTGCATTGCGGGCTGCTTAACAAAATAAACCATTTCTTTCTTTTCTTTCTTTCATATTTAGCAGCCTGGTAATGACTTTTATTTAACGGTAATGATTTTTTGTTAATGGGAATGACAAAAATTTAATGTTATTAAAAAAAATAATTAAAGCCGTGTGTATTAAAGCTATGTCTTTAAGTTGCATTTGAAGATAAAAAATGTCAAGGTAAAACCACTAACTAGAGTATTATTGGTAACGAGATTGGTAGTAATAAATTACGCAATTCTAAATATGAATTATTATTTAATGGAAATAAAATTACCTCTGTTAGAGGGGGGGGGGGGGGGCATATGAATTTGAAATTTTGCGGGGAATGTCTGTTAAAATTATAAATAATATAAAAGATGTGATAGTCCCTTATTTAGCTAGGTTGGTAAATAAATGTGTAAATCTAGATACTTTCCCAGATCTAATGAAGTACAGAAAGATCATACCGAGTTTTAAATCTGGGGACAAAACAGACCTTAACAATTTTATTACAGACCTATTTCTATTTTACCTACGGTATTCGAAAATAATTAATTTAAATTAAACGCTGAAGCACTTTAGCGCTTGTAATTTACTCCACCCTGAGCAATACGGTTTTACCGAAAGCCGTAATACAATAAAAGCAGGTGCTAGGCTTCTCAAACTTATCTTTGAGACCTGGGAGAATTCACAAAATCCCATAAGGGTATTCTGTGACCTGTCTAAGACGTTTGATTGTGTTGAACACTAAACATTACTACTTAAGCTTAGTCACTACAGCATCAATAACAATTCACTTAACTTGATTGTGTCGTACTTGACGAGTAGAATCCAATGTGTTAGTATAAATGATAACAAATTATCGAGATTTAATCTGTGATGGGTGTACCACAGGGCTAGTTTCTGGGCCCCTTCCTTTTTCTAGTATACTTAAATGATCTACCGAATTAAATTAAGAAATATGCAGACATTATACTGGTTGCTGATGTCACTTCTCTTATATTTAAGACGAAGAGAAATAAAATAAATGACGATGTAAAAGTTCTCAGTTTCGTTTATGACACCGGTTTACTACAAATAATTTACTGATAAATGCTAAAAAACGAAGTATATAGAATGTTTGCTACCAAATGGAATAATACGAGACAGTCCCCTTTCACACGTACAGCAATACCAAGTGCGTCTCTTCACACTGCGACCAGTAAAAAAAGTCCGGTTTATATTTGATTCACCTTATAAATAATGAAATTATAACTATGGAAAAATCCATGGTTTTCTAAAGTGTCACCTTAGATTCTAAACTACAATGGGGCAATCATATATCGGCTCTCACGAGTAAGCTAAGTAACTCAGTTTATGCCATTGATGTAGAAATTGCTAAACTTGTTTATTTTGCACACTTTCATAGCCTCATGTCCTATGGTATATTGATATTATTGATGTGGGGTGCAGTAGCTGACATTGATGCAATATTTGTTTTGCAGAAAAGGGCAATTAGAACCATTTATAAATTAAAATTACGCCACTACCTGCGGGAGAGATTTTAAAAAATAGGCATATTAACAGTAACATCTCAATTTATTAATTTACAATTAAATTTTATTCATAAAAAAACAACGGCGGTTGTTTCAAGCAAAATAGTGATACGCAAAATAGTGATACGCAAAATAGTGATACGCAAAATCATCTAACTTGAAAAAAACATACTTCTGGTTACGGATTCTTTTTGCCTACGTAGAGTACAACGTTCTTCTAAGGGGCTCAGTGCACGTTTTTTCATTAAATTACCTAAGTATTTGCTTATTCAAATGTTTAAGAGATCTCTGAAATCCCAGCTAGTAGGCAAAGGATACTGTAGTATAAATGAATATATTATTGACAAAGATGTAAATTAGTAATGCATCCAGTTCCGTGTCAGTTAGAACATCTTGTGTAATTTTTCATTATTTTAAAAGATGTGCTGTGGAGTTTCTTTACGGATTTTCTTCTCCTCCATGACAAAGCACCGTTCCGAAATGCTTTTAGATTACAAAAATGACGTTCATAAGTGTATCAGTGATATCGACATGAATAAAAGATAAATTCATTTCATTTCATTAATTTTTTTCTTATCTCATGCTTTAAGAACCACTGGTTTAGTAATTATAAACTTATTATTTATCTATTCTTTTCTGTCTGTTTTGTCTTTTGGTAGCTTCGCGTTTTTTTTCTCTTTGTTGCGAGGAGACTTTTATTTATATGTCTCTTCAGAGAATTTTCTTCAGAAACTTTTCTTTATTTTCTTTTCACTAATACTTTTCTTCTTATCTCTTTATTTGTTCTCCTCTTCGTACAATGCACAATCTCCTCTGATTTCGGTGTATCTCCTCCGTCTAGCAATTTTTATTTCTCTTAACGGTTTTTGCCTTTATTTGCATTAAATTTTCGTTTATAATTTATTTTATTAAAAAGATAATGCAAAATTAAAAAGTTTTGTAGGTTCTTTACCAACAACTTGTAGCTCAAATTTAATTTACAACACACATATCAAAAATCTATCGTTGAAAAAGAAATTGCTAGGTCTCATTACTCAATCAAAATTGATTTCAAAATCTCCAATCGTCATTACCATTTACACAAAATCATTCCCATTTACAAAAAAACAAATGGGAATGATGCATATGGTAATGATATTTTTTTCTTTTTTGCTTAAAATTCATTTTGATAATCATTAATTTATGAACTCTTTGTGCTAGTGAAAATCATGTTCCTATTACACATACGTGTGGAGTATTAAAATTAATGTATAATTTATATTTACCTTGTAAGTCCAGTAAATGGCGATGATTCAAAATCGGGACAAAGTACTGAACGTCGTTGTTTTTCATTAATAAAAGTTGTTTCTCCATGCAGCAGTAAAAATTTGGCCTGTTTCACTTTTTACAATGGACCAGACGAGGAGAAACGAGGGGTACTTTATAGCGTAGCCCAAAAAACATTTGAGAAATATAACGTTTGACGGTACTGACATGGAGTTGACGAATTTTCGTGACAAAATTTTAATATTTTTTTTTACTAGTTCTGCACTGCTGATTATATAATATTATATGTTATAATGTACATAATTATATATTGTTTCAAAATATAAAATTAAACACGCAATGTATGAGGCAGGTTTTTCAAAAAAAAAATTGGAATATCAATATCAGCAATTTTCCTTCAAATGGTAATGATGTTTCGGGCGTGTTATTCAATTTTTTTATATAAATTACTTGAAATTATGTAACCTTATGTGTAGGCCGATAAGTAAAAATATGCATAAAAGCAGTTAGCAAAACAAAATTTTACAAAAGTAGTAAATTAATTTTTTTATCAAGCGGAACATCGCTTGTTACGACTTTCGCGAATTCACCCATCACGTGAGTCGTGACTTTGGTCGACCTATGCAGATAGGGTGCAGAATGCTGATATTCATCCAATGTCACGTTACAAGGATAAAAATGATGATCTCAAGACCTTCCTAAATAAGTTAAATAAATAAATAAAATATAAAAAAGTATAAAATAGTAAAATAAATGAACCTCATACGGTTTATAGATAGGAAGATCTAGCGCGGCAGGCGCATAAAGGGAATTAGGGTACGACCTGTAGGACGCAGGAGTGGCGCAACCCAGTCAAAAATTATGAGGAACGCCGACGAAAACAACTCGCTAGAAAGAGGTTTTTTTCAAAGAACCAGACCAGAACCTACACTGTATACACCTATTAGATACGTAAGTAATGCATCCCCCTGCAACCGGACGTTTAATACAAATGGCTACGCCAGTCACTCTCGCTCACATGCCCGTGCTTAGCCAGTTCCGGTCCGGTCCTTCTTGCTATTTGGAACTTTCCAAAAAAACCGCCTCGGCACCATTGAAGTATAATACTTCAATGCTCGACACTCCTCCGCTCCCATGCTCCATAAAACATATTTTTGTGTTTAAATAAAAAAAATCTATTAATTCGTTAGGTAAGTATTTATTTTGTAAATCATATTTAAATTAAATTCACAAACTTAATTAAACTTATTCTATGACGTTTTTTAATTAGTACACAGCAAAATAATTTCAAGGCTAAAATTAAGCTTGAGCCCAATTTCGTGTAATGATTTGCGGGAATTATTAATTCCAATGATGTCATCTTTATAATGAACTACTTTGCCATTATTGTATAATGATCATAATATAAGTAGATAAATGCATACAAACGCTCATAAAACCAGTAAAAAAAACTACGATTGAGCTTTTCGTTTCTGCTACACTGATTTGTTGAGCATATTCATAAAAGAATATTTAATGCCAAGCATAATAAGTAGATTCAAAAACTTGTACTTACACATAATAAGATAACTTTACTAAAGTCGGGACACCAAGCAGGAAGAAATTCGTACATTGACTTGTTATTACCTATTTCTGCCACTCCCGCGTAAATATAATGCGTTCTCGCTCGCACAGTGCAATGGCCACCGTTCTATGTGAGCGAGACGTATTATATTTACGCGGGAGTGACAGAGACAGGTAATAACAAGTCAATGTACGAATTTCTTCCTGCCTCGTGTCCCGACTTTTGTACAGTCAGCGTCAAAGGTTGGGTGAGCAAAATCCTATGGACTATAGTACATGAAACTCCAAAGTAAATCGCTCATGCATTCATGATCATACATTGTGCTATCTATCGTCTACAAGCTGCTGCGAGTCTGTTACTTTGTGACGCTGACTGGGCAACTTAACTGTAGGTACATAAATTGTACCACTAAACCAACGTTTTACGTCTTCTTCCTTCGTTCTTCCGTCAGTTCTTAGGCACACCTTTAAGCTCCAGTACTTCCGGTCTCTCCCTCCTGACGGGCGTGGCGTGCAGCGAGGGCGGCGCGGTGTCCTGGTCGTGCTCCACCGACACCGTCACCAGCTCCGTGGTCAGCGTGGGCTCCGACCGCACGGAGACGGTGTCCCGCTTGCTGGGAGACACGGGGGATGGCTGCGAGAGGTTCGAGCGACGCTGCTTCTTTAAGTACGGTGTTAGTTTCTGAAATCAGTGTTTTATGTTAGGGGCCATCAATAAATTACGTCACACGTTAGGGGGGAAGGGAGGGGGGGTCGATGTAGTGTGACATTGTGTGTTTCTCACCGTAAAACTATGAAACAGAAACATTTCATTTCAGGTTTGACTTCTAGAAGGTTAATAACAGCTGGTCCATCCATTTTTTGGTAGGTAAAGAAGCTTACCGCCTTATGTGTAGGTATACCAAAAAAGAACCATACTTGACGAAACCGAGAGATTACAAAGGCTATTTCTGTTATTCCCTTTCATTTCAGTTCTTTTCTGAATACTGCTGCACTTATTGACACACATACCTACTTCCCTGATCACCAATTTCCTTAACATAAAACCGTACCCGCTGCGGATCCTTAAGGTACGCCCGGGTAGCGCGCACTTGGAAGTCCGGTGCGGTTAGACAGCGTGCCAGGAGGAGCGCGGCGGCGCACGCCCAGCTGCCCCACACGCCGGCGCTGGCCGCGCGCGCGGACCCCACGCGCCCCGCCAGACCCCACGACGAGTTCCACGACCGCTGCAGGTATGGACTGGCTGCTGAGCATCTGAGAACAACACGGGTTTATATGCTACTGCTACATCTGCGTTAACGATGCTGCGTTGGAATTGCTGGAATGCGCCTCACAACGCCGCGCGACGCGCTCCTTTCCGTCGAGGTAAAATTTGGGGCAGTTTTTATGCGTTTTCTTAATTTGGCTGATGTTCTGTTGCGTTGTTGGTGATTCAAAAAATACTTTCATGCAATAGTCGATATAGAAATATTCAAACACACCAATTACTATAACACACGTATGCACATACGAATAGTGCAAAAATATTTCATGATTGACTTTATAAGGTTATTAAAAATGGGAAAACATTAAATCAAGAATTAATAGAAACCTTCATCTCAGTCAGTAGACTAGTAAATATTACCTAATACTTACTCGGTGGAATTGGTGACGTTGTAGAACGCTGCACAGAAGGCGTGCAGGCCCCCGTTAGTCCTGGAGAAGCTGTGGCCGGTCAGCCCCACTAGCACCAACGCGAAGAGCAAGGCTGGAGTCAGAATCCTCCACGGTTGATGTAAGCTGGTTATGATAACATTTAAAATAAACATATACGTACATATTTATCAATCCTCGGTAGACCAGGTATTAATCATTTTGGAAAATAGATATCTAGAACGTGCTTCAGATTTCGCTTCATACTAGTCTAGGTTTTATTTCTATTTTGGTACCTACTTACGATATCTGTAGCCCGCTACGGGCTGGTTTTAATTCAATGTTATGATAATCAAAACTTGTAAAGAGGACAATAGAACAATGTTATCAAACATTCCGCAGTAGCATGTAACTAGTTTGTGTAATGGTTTTCCTGCCTATTTAGGTATCACAAATAACCTGCCTTTTAATATTATTTCATTATATTGCCTTATGAGCGGATACAAGTAGATATAGCGCAACACGGTCTTTAAATAAACTTCCAGCACCAGTTCGAGAAACTCATGGTTCAAAAGTAACAGAAGTCAGATGTATGGCGGGACAAATTGTTTCGGTCGCCATCGTGCGCACACTTCGATACATCATACCTGACTTCTATAATTCTGTTTAGAAACAAATCATACATCACCTCACTTCTACTTGTACATACAGACCTGACATCTACGAGTAAGTATGTCTAAGTTTCACCGTGCGCGCATACCTCACGCATGAGGGTACCGTTTCAGCCGCCTTACCCTGGATTTTGTATGCTTATCATGCCTACCGTTGTCCATAAAAGTGCTTATTTAGTATGCGGTAAAAAGCCAAGTACGCCCTTGATTCCTTCTAGTGGTCTCGTTATAGAATGATGTTTTACTAAAAGTACCCTGATCTCGAGTATCCGCCTCCGGGGCACATGGTGAACATCGTGGCCCAGGCTGCTGCGAAGATAGTGGACATGATGGGCATGTATTCCGCGAACTCACAATCGTTTTCATAACCGAAAAGTGTTCGCGAAGTATCCAGTATCAGGCGCGGATTCTCGTCACGGTTGTCGTCGTCTAAAACATACAAGGTCAGGGTCACAATACAATTACCCATAACAAATTATAAATTGTTTAAAAAAATCCCGACATGGATTTTGATATATATTGATTGAAATTGATATATAACTTAGAATTTTATTTTATTATCATTTCCTACAGCTATTTTCGTTCTGTACTTACCGTTATTGCCATCGTTTGCCTCCAGTCCGTCAAGAGTCGAATGATTCTTCAGTGCGTCAATGTTTACAACAGAGTCATTGCTCCGCCCATCTACAACTGTGGTAGATTCATTTGTCCGTGGGTCAAAGGGACGGAAGGCTAGTTCTCTTGGATACAGGACACAGTGGTTGTCTACCAGCTGCATGGTATTTTGAAGAAACACGTAGTTGAGAATGCCAAATACCCCAGCTAATGTGTAGAGTATCAAGTGAAATGCTAAAAAGTATACGTCGATTAATTACAACAATAATCTGCCTGTGCTTCAATCATTTTAATCGGGCATTTACAGAGACATATTATAATGTATCCATTTTATCAGATTGCACATATGTAAATTTTCCCGAGAAACTATGACAAAAAAGTAGGACCACGAGAAAACACCCTGATAAATTTTCTCTATTTTACGATATTTTTTTAACTAGATCTGCAATCGAAATTCTATGCATATTATAGCACCCTATTTGCTACACTTTGCAGACTTTGCTGCAAAGTACGGTACTGAAAATATTTATACATTTTCCGCAGACACATTCGGTCAACACATAAATTCAAGTTAAAAAGCAAAGTATTATCTTAATCTTTATAGTGGTTTCCTCGAGCAGTAAATGGATATAAAATGTGTGTTGCGGTAGCTGTGGCGATACGAGTGTGGTGATGTGGTGTGTGGTGTCCGTACCAACGGCCTCGCTGGACGGAATTAACCCGTCCTAAATGTACGCGAGATATATTTAACTTTTATTGTCCGCACGGGTTGAGATTACGGCCTTTTTACAAGACAACCGTAATGCATCAATGTTTTAACACATTTTGTTTATAAGTGTGAAAATAGAACATTGACGTTAGTAAAACCTCATTCAGTGTCCGCCATAACTTTAAAGTAGGCTTGCAACGAATAGTATATTCGGCAGTATACCGAATACCGAATATTCGGCGAGCCCCCTGACCGAATAGCAGAATATTCGGCAAAAGTATTCGGCAGGATTTTAGCGCTAAAACTTGTGCAGACGTGACTGTTTTGCGCTCGTTTGTTCTAATGTACCTACTAGAGATGCGCCGAGAACTCGTTTATTACTCGGTACTCGGCGTATTCGGTCTTTTATTTAGTACTCGTACTCGGCCGAATTACTCGTAAAAGTAAAACCGAATAATACTCTGTATTCGATTACTCGGTAAATCTAGTACTCAGCCCATCTCTAGTACCTACTCACCGCTAGCACGCCCGCAGTTGCTCTGCGCGGTATAAAATGCAGTTTCAACAGAAATTGATCTTTTCTTAAGTATTAGTAATATATCACGTCATGACAATCCGTATACTTCGTGGCAAGCAAGGAAATTTAAATTTCCGTTTTTGATCAAGATTGCAGCAAAATATTTGTCAGCTCCAGGAAGTAGTGTTTATTCAGAGTGCCTTTTCTCTGAATCCCAGCTTCAGCTGGTCTACGAGAAAAAAAGAAGTAAACTACTTCCTAAAAATGCAGAAAAATTAGTCTTTCTGCACCATAACCTTCCCTTACTAAATTTTATGTATGAAAATAATTCAAATGCATAGAAAAATTCTTAACTTTTCTAATATAGAAAAAAGATTATATACCTGTTTTATGTACCAATGACTACTTAAATGATTATGAAAGAAATGAAAAACTACCCTTCTACGACAATAATTCCTTACTTCTAAACTTAGAATCCTTAACTTTTCTAATACAGAAGATGATTATGTACCTGTGTTTTATACCAATGACTACTTAAATCATTATAAGAAAAATGAAAAGATGAATATATACGCAATGAATTAATTTTTTTTTCATTTTACCAATTATCTCCCTATTACAAAATATATTACATAAGTATTCGGTATTCGGCCGAATAATATTTACATATTCGGTATTCGGCCGAATATAATAAAAGCAGCCGAATAGGCCGAATACCGAATAGTAACCGAATATTCGTTGCAAGTCTACTTTAAAGGCTTTTTCTTTATTACAGTCTAAAAATAAGTGCCCGTCCTCATGTTAGGGGTATCAATTTAATTTACTTTATGATAAAAATAAATTAATCTTTTAATAAAAATCATGATTACTTTTTAAAAGATGTGCTAAGGACTTTCACCGTTTCTTTTCCATGATTATTTTTAATTTAAATTTAATCTTTTAGACATACTAAGCGTAGCTATATGTCGTCGAGACCATTTCGTTCATGGTATACAAGTATCGAATAAATGACACTCTATAAGTTATTCGTTGTATTGTACTTAGCATTTAAATGTAAAGCATTAATAAAGGATCAGCGTTTGAAAATTATTTTTATTTCTATCAGTCTTAAATATTAAAGAAAAGAAAAGGACCTAAGATCGAGCCCTGTGGTACACCCATCAAAGCTGCTGGTTACTTAGTATAATTTATGGTAATCTTTTGTATTGTTTTACTTAAATAAGGGCCTATCTGTTGTATTGTTCTACAATAATAAGGGCCTTGTAATTTATGCCGTAATGACCAAATTAAAGTACCACTATTCGTGATCAACACAATCGAACGCTTTTTATAAGTCACAAAATTCACCTGTTTTAACGTTTTTCCCCTATTAAAAAGAGAAATTATTTTGCTACTTTTCATTTATTAGGCCTAGAAAAATGCCTCGATCTACACATTTATTATAATTTACGACGTATAACATCTATTACATGACGTAATACTTTTACTGAAATACCCCGGTATCATATCACCCGCATTATGTACATACCTTCAGAGACTGAAGTGAAAGCTTTATGCCTCTTATGTTATTATGCTTAAATGCGAATAAGACATTACATACATTAACAGCTAAAGCAAGTGCTCCCGTCGGAGAAGAGGCTAGTGCACTGGTTTGAGGTTAACATAATGTTACGAGTACCTACCTACTCATTATTCCCATGCCGCGCTGATAAGAACATTGTTTTGTAACATTGAGTTACGACCGCTATTATCAGTAAAAAAATGTAAAAACGCAATGTCGTTGTACGTATAGTTAGACTTGATGACCCTTTTAACTCCTGAGCCTGACCCTTTTAAGTACTTACACCTTCTTAGAGTTACCACTGGGCTGTGTTTGGGAAAATACGTCATATCTTGTAGTCCAAAAAGATACCTGTGCCTGAAGTCGAAATTTTTCGAGCAGTGTGTGTTGCCAATGGTGACATACCTACGGATCCGAGACATGGTGCTTCACTGTTGGCCTAATGGTGGTCACTCACGGTCATTCCATCGCGTCATTTTTGGAGCCACGCCAAACGACATATGTCAAAATGGCGCGATTGCACATACAAATTTTTTATATCACGCCATCAGTTTTTCACATTCACGATCAAATTTTGGCTGTATATCACGCCATTTGACGCGATGGACTGACCGTGAGTGGCCACCATTATGCTAATAAACTTAGAGTAGTCCAGCGGGCTATGGAATGAGCAAGCTATGCTCGGTATTTCTCTACGCGATCGAATCAGAAATGATGACATCCGTAGACGAACGAGGGTGACCGCCATAGCTCAGAGAATTAGCCGTCTGAAGTGGCAAAGGGCTGGCCATATAGTTCGAAGGACCGATAACTGTTGGGGAAGAAAAGTCAAAGGAGCACAGGACGCCCCCCGATCAGGTGGACCGACGACCTGAAGAAGGCAGCGAGTATCCGCTGGATGGAAGGCTCAGGACCGGTCTGAGTGGCGTATATTAGGGAAGGCTTATATCCAGCAGTGGACCTCTAAAAGCTTATGGATGGATGTATGGAGAGTTACCACTTACCAGGCTAGTCTTTGAGATATTCATGATATACCTATCTACATATACAGTGTATTTCAGCTGCAAATGCTATCCTATCTACCTAGTAGAAATGTCAATTTTCTCTCTTCAAGATACTATTTATAGTAAGCAGCTGGTGCCTTCGTCCTCAGAAATAATTGCTTCTATGCTCATACAAATTGTTACTCCCCATAGCCGTTGTTAACAGTAGTTAACGGTTTATTAAGCAGGTACGTCAAAATATTGAAGTGATATTTATTTTATGAGTGTATTATCAACGTGATAGATACTTGCCTTTCCATATTTTTAGATGTCTCGAAGCACGCTCTTCTAATTCACAATAGTCATACAGGAGAATCGTCATAATTTATGTTATTTTCATTCTGTAACAAAAAAGTGAGATTGTAATAAAATACACTTTTTACCATTTAAACTCAGAGTCTAACTCAAAACTCAAATCATTTATTTCATGTAGGTATTATACTATAATACACTTATGAACGTCAAATTTTTTGAAGCTACCACCACCGTTTCGGTAAGGTGCTTTATTAAGATGTGAAGAAACGGCGAAAGAAACTTCTCTTCACATCTTTAAAAACAAAAAAAATAAAACAACAACAATAATAAAACAAACATAATAAAATAAATAATAACAATAAGAACAAAATAACAACGATTTTAAAGATAGTAATTAAATATTCAATCATTTGAAAAGTTAAATAATATTCGTGCGTCAATTTTTTTTCTCTATAAACCGACTCCACAAAAAAGAGGGTTTATCAATTCGACCCGTATTTAGGTAACTATGTTATTATCAGAACAGATCATGCAAAATATTTACATAATTATAATCAATTATGAATAAGGTACTTTCGTTATTTAAAAAAAACCGGCCAAGTGCGTGTCAGCGTGTTGCCACGCACAATCTAGGGTTCCGCAGTTATAAGTTGATCGACTATTACCTTAGGAGCCCCTGTGATAGTTTTTCTTGTAAATTCATCATACCTATTTTTATGAATTTTGTTCCCATGTTCAACACCAACTGTTTAGCTGGCAGGGAGGATGGCATTTGACTCTAAGCAAAATTAGCACTTTGAACTTTGAAGCCGAATATTTCTCAAACGGGCACCTGAACCAAAAAATGGTCTTCCTGGTTAAGCCACGACGGAGGCCTCCAGGCGGCATGAAAACTTCCGTCACTCCTCAAGAGGAGAGACCCGTGCTCGGTAGTGGGCCATTAAATGGGTTGAAGCCAAGCCATGTAAATAACTACCATTTATTATAGGTATTACGCCACACTGCATAATAAAAATACCTACAGTAAGTACATACTGCTTTAATTATAATTGTAATCAATTAATCAATAATTCATTACATGTGTATTTGCCATCAGGGTGTCCCCAAACACTCAATCGAGTCGGTCCCGTACCTACACGATGTTTTTAAATAATTACCATAACAAACAGGTCATCGGCGTTCGAGGCTTTCTATTATTGATTTGGTATGTTTGTAACATAGGCAGTAGAGCTTGAATTACATGTTCTTGTGACTAAAATTTAAGGCTTTTCTACACAGAACTTGGCACCCATTAAGATCTCAATTCTTTTTTTTTTATTGGCTCTCATTTCACATTATATGTTTTTAATGAGATAATACATTACATCAATGAGTATTAATAACAATTGCTCCCCAGAAACTACAGTTTGAGGATAAATAAATACCGTATACAGCACATGCGGAAAATGTGAATCTTGCGCTATAAATGACTAGGCCATGCTATTCCAAGACCTGAACTGAAGCTCTGTCAGATCTGTTTGACCCAGTTCACAAAAAATCTGGCTACCTATTTTTTTGAGTTTCTTTCTAAGTACTGAGCACAACCCTGTAAGTGGAGTAGACAATTCATCCCTACTTAGGCAAAGCACTTGCTTTGAAAATCGGATTTGTTAGTTTTCTTAACCATAAAGTGTATTATTTATTTTGTCATGCTTCTACTACTCCTGATTCTATTCACCGTCAGCTGGGATTGTTGGTAAGCACTAAATTTTAAAGCAAAAAAATCTAGAATCGACGGATATTTAAAATCAATTTACTACGTGATAATTTTGTTAGTTAGTATTTTCATTTTTGTGTGTGTAGCAAGTACTTCAACAATTTCGATTTTACAAGCATGTCGAATTAAACCATCACTGGCTTGGCTGACAGCCAAATTGCATGAGCGAAGTATATCCACCATGAATCCTATAGCTCTAATTTGTTTGATTAGACAGACTTGCTTCGCATTAGCATCTCCGTCAGTCTGAGATCATCTGTTTTAAAAAAACGTAATGCACCCACGCGCAATTATTTTTGATGTCACTCACCTTGTATTATAAGTACAACCAGTACAACATAAAACATCGTAAAATAATAAATCTTTAAAAATATTCCTAGAATTATTCACTGGAAATTCTTAAGTATCAAAAAGAAAAGGTTTAAGTTAAATTAAACTCGTTGGAGTATTAAATCAACGTGCACGAAGATGACAAGGTTCATGGTATAAAATTCTAATTCTCTGTAAGAAGAAAAATAATAAACTAAACCCAAAATAGGGTAATATTATGCAGAAGGGGGATAGGATGGGATCGTAGGAAATAGGCAACATAGGAAAGAACTATTTGATTTGGTACATAATATTATTATCCCTGATAAACATTACGTGTTGTTATCATTTGAGTAATTCCGTTTCCTGTTTGAAACTTGATTTTTGGGGATGACTAACGTTAGAATTATGATCTGCAATAATCACTCATTTTGTTATTGTGGTCATCGCCGTAAATATATCTACCTAGTTTCGTTTAAAAGCTATAATTACATACATATTCAACGCGTCTCATAATCTCGTCAACTAGAATGACGTAATGCTATTTTATATTCGGCTTTGTTAGACCTCGTTCGACGCCTTTTACTGTGTGGTAGCACTTTGAGCTTATACTGTACGGTAGGTTTCATCATGGTTTGTTTAAGTATGTGTTTAAAACAAGCATCAATTGCAGAGTGTATGCGTTGTTTTAGGATGCAACCGTGGTGGTTGTGTGATGAAAGATATATTCTAAGCCACAGGAAACTTTAGGAAGATTATAGCCTTGAAGACCTTGAACTTTTTAGAGATTTTCATATGTTTAAATTAAAGTTTAGTAGGTTGAATCTTATTTATGTTCTTGCGTTCCTTTACATACCTGTAAAAATATATTGGATGATTATCCTTATTTTGATATCGAAAATTTTTATTGGGAATGTTGACCCTGGACATTATCTGAGTCGGTGCTGGTACGTTATTTTCGTTGTTAAAACCTTCGTTATTTGCCCCGATCGTTCATTTACCTTCGTTTTGAGGTTTTACCTTCATTTTATTTGGTGTTGGATTACAGTTTAAAACGATGACAATATTCGATTCTAGTCTTCGGAAGAGGAGTACCTACCTACTACATTTATCGTTGAACGTAAATCAAAATCGCTATCATCAGGTATGTGCTTGGACCCTCAACTCCTTTTATGTAGATGGATCCTATCGTCAGAACTGATGTTTGATTAATATGGGACCCATCTGGATGTTAAGGTATACCTATTTTGGGATTGATCTGGAAGTATAACTTCGCATGAAAATGAATGTAAAATCGGTTGATAAGTGAAGGAGTTCTGAGAATTGGGAGGAAAGGAAGGTTTCCTTTTTTTGAAGATATAACTCATAAAAAGTTCCTAGACTCGTAGGTATATATGTTAGGTAATGCTCTGGGAAATAACATCACAAGATTGATCGATGGCACGGGGCGTCGGAATGTCTACAGCTTCTCCAACTTCTGAAGCAAGGTCAAAAAGGCTAACAAGGAGAGAATCGATCGACAGTGATGATCTTATATTTATTTATTCTAGGTATCTACCTACCTTATTGTTGACGAAAGCTATACCTAGTCAAAGCTGTTACGTACTTATTATGTTATTATTTTCTGAAGAATTAGATATCTACATCGAATTGATCATAAATTGTGATCGGAAGTATTATATTATCATTTCACAAGTCACAATAGCAACATTAAACATAAGTAGGTAAACCCGTTAAATTCCATAGTTTTTATTATAAACACGAGAGCATCATCAGTTATTTTTTAACTGTTGGTAGAACGGGTAGAACCTATCTTCATTGTGATCTATATTTTTCTGATATTTATTTTTATTTAAAAACTTGTTATGAGGATGAATAACATTTTAAATTGATTTTCATATAAATGCAAACACCTTACTCATAGCAGTTTTAATAAATTGGTAGGTGCAATTGTTATCTGTAACTTATCACAGGTTTGTTTATCAATAAAAAACATTTTTATCTAAGCGTACCTTATTATCAGCGAAATCCGACAATTTACTGTCTAGATGTATAATTTAATAATACACCAAAAGATAAAAAAGTCAGTTCACATTTCATTCATTTTTTTCTTCAAGAGACGTATCGCGCTTTATTATTCTAACAATCCTCTCATATTCTGTTGTACACTCCATCCAGCACGACTAAAACGCGCATACTTAGCTGACTGACAGCTCTGACTAAAGTCCTTTTTTTTCTTTGGTGTCTTTACAGCGCAGCGCTTCGGAAATTGCAGATATCAGAAGAAGATAGCATGAAAACAAGTTAAATGCTAGGTTCACACTCTCGTTTCCTCTTATGATGATGCACAAAGAGGAAACAGGATAGCACTTGCTATTCGTTTGGATCCGATCGTTCTATTGCCGTTTCACTGTGCTTATATGACGTAATCACATGATGTCATGGTAACGGCGCCATCTTGGTTCCCACGGTCAGAAGAATATTTAAGGCGGGAGATTTGAATATTATAAGTACTTGAAAACAGTTAACAGTGTTGTATTGATGCAAAGGTGAAGTGGGCACTAAGTGGAACAGTTCCTGACAC
Organism: Thymelicus sylvestris; assembly: GCA_911387775.1. NCBI lineage: Eukaryota > Metazoa > Arthropoda > Insecta > Lepidoptera > Hesperiidae > Thymelicus > Thymelicus sylvestris. The sequence goes on along the minus strand of OU426905.1, from coordinate 8,839,185 downwards.
CACTCACTGTTACAAAGCCGTTAGAACCCTCGTAGAACCGCAAAATAGATTTATTGGTAGAGAGGAACACAAAGAAAGAACTGATTTACCACCTTTAACTCAAGAACTCACTGCGCAGGTCTGAGTGAGAAACTGAGAATATTTAACCAATCTTTTTAAAGTGCGTTCAAGTGGCAAAGTTCGACTCGGTCCACCTATACAACAACCATCTTTTTATAAAGTTCAAGCTTACCTTCTCGTTCATGGTGTACCTGTTCTTTATTAACCTACCTAAGCTATTAGGCAATCAGAATAAATCGTGAAATTATTTTTAACTTAACTTTTTAAATAATGTTTTTTTTTGCATCCATACTGGGAGGCAATCTAAAAAACCGATGATAACAAAATCCAGGAGTTTGTATCTATGATGAAGGGCCAAAATCTAATTAGGTACACCAATTAGCTAATGGTGGTCACTCACGGTCATTCCATCGCGTCATTTTTGGAGCCACGCCAAGCGACATATTATGTCAAAATGGCGCGATTGGACATACAAATTTTTTAAATCACGCCATCAGTTTTTCACATTCACGATCAAATTTTGGCTGTATATCACGCCATTTGACGCGATGGACTGACCGTGAGTGGCCACCATAATAGCTAAAGGATCAAAGAATTTGTCAGTTTAAAGTGAAGACTGTCTAATCTGACATCTTCTAAAAATGATTCCAAAAAGTGATTTCATAATAAAATTATTTCCCCTTTTATTCTTTCATCTGAGTTATTTCTCATTCCACAATCCATTCCATGAATATGATTATTCCCTATAAAAACAGATTCCCTATTCGCCACCCTGTTCCTATCAAAATAATAAATTTTAACAATTTTATAATCAAAAACTCTTAAGTTTAGATATTGTAATAAATGTTGTAAGGCTGTTTCAATTGGCTCTCATCGTATGGCCGATTTACAAAATAGGGTAAAGTTGCCTTTTTCGTACCACAGTCTAAATCGTACCTCACTGATATCAGGCCCCTCGCTAACAATAAATGAAATGTAGTTTGCAAACATAAACACATGCAAGACGAGGTAATATTTTTATTTCAATATGACATGTTTATAAAATATTTTATACAAAATACTTACGTATTATAATACATTATCTTTATTGTTTAACACCTTGACTGCGGCATTAAAAACAGTGACTTTCAGCTGGTGCGGTGGCGGTCCAAAAAGGCACCCACTTGACTTTCTTACAGTGCGGGGCGGTCCATTTCGATCCGACACCTCTGAGTGGTATTAAAGCTCAATATCTTAATCAAGGAGTATGGTATATTACAATTTTTATACTTTTTAAAATTGTCATGAATCACTTGTGTTTGCATTGGCCTCGCCCCTGGATTCTCCAAACAGAAAATGAGTAATTAGCAATTGAAAATGTCGGTCCGAAACGGCCCGATACCGCACTGTAGCGTTATTTTTGTAGTGATGGGATAGTGAAAGAAAAGAAAATATCGAATCATTATATTTTAATAAAATTTTAACAAGTACAATTTTATTATGTGTTAAAAAATATGTAAAACAAAATTATGTAATTTACATAAAAAAAAAAAACAAAATTAAAAGTTATGAAAAAGAAAATTACCGGACAGGTTGTTGATTTGAGGAACAGCGAGCGTTGGAGGGGTGACTAAATACTGATTTAAAAAAATACGTATGGCACTCGGGGACTGCCGCGGTAAAGCTATTGCATAGCATTTTTTATCAACTTATGCAATTATAATTATTTATTTATTTTTTAAATTTTACGCGTACAGCTATTCATCAGCAACTGCTATTCACTGTTGTACATAGGTATAGGTGTACCTATGTATACATATATACCTACATGTACCTAAACTTACGGTACTTATACACATGCGGTGAGTGTGGCATTATAAAGATATGATAGATACCTATACACCTATATACTTTCTCACAAACAGCAGCTTATATATTCGTCCGGTTTCGGAGCAGCTAGTATCGATCAGTGCGAGCTTCGTACGGTCGTACCATATACATACATACACCTTAAGCGAATGCTCGGCCGAGCTACATGAACGCCATCTGATGGGAAATTATAAAGTTTGCTTCACATATTATTCTAATTCTAAAACTGCATATTGATATTATTGTTTAGATATATACATTTAGGTACACATATGTAAAAATTCAGGAAATAAAACTATAGTATCAAACAAGGCAAATAAGGTGATGGATTGGCTGATTTTATCTGTACCCATCTACTTGTTCTCTATTCAAGATCAGCAGTAATTAATATAAAATCTAAAAGTGATGCAGGGGCTTCTATGTGATCTTGGTGACGTGCCCACCCCAAATATCAAACTAATGTCATCATGTGAAAATGCCAAACCTGTACTGCAGTGATCCATTCTACCAATATGGATTGAAGGTTTCTTGCTAAAGAAGACATGGAGTGACGTGCCATGTGCTCAATATCATACGAGCAATTAATACACCTCATGGCAAAAAATCAAACACAATTATTATTTTGCAGAAATGAAACTCGAAAAATCTTCTTTTGCCATATGGCAAATAGCAATATAGCCGTCATTCGCATTTCTGTCAGTCAATTGTCAACCTACAGTGACAGCAATTGAGGTAGTAGAAGATTAAGTGTAAAAAATACAACTTATTATTATTGTTAATTTATTATAACTACTCACTGCGAAGTTCAGAAGAAAATTAAAATTCTAGTTACGTTATAATAAATGGAAAACATGTCTTTTCAAAGGACTAAAACCTTGTACAAATAAACGTACTTTAACCATTTCCGGGGCACATATTGGCCACCTCCTTAAAATGTTTTTTTTGGAATCAGTATCGTGCATATAGTCACCCTTGCAGCGCTCGTTGTTAATCAAACCAACACCCTGTATACAAAAAATAATAAATAAAATGTTTATTGACTGAGCGGATTATTTTATCTTCTAAAACTGCGATTTTGCTGGTGGATGGCTCTACTGCTTGTTTAAAATAAGTTTTCTTGTATTTTACTTTGTATGTTCGTTTTTGAAATTGAAGCGTCCTCCCCGGTGTGACTTTTTAACCGACTTCAAAAAAGGAGGAGGTTCTCAGTTCGACTGTTTTTTTTAATTATGTTTGTTACCTCAGAACTTTGGACTGGGCGAACGGATTTTGATGATTCTTTTTTTAATCGAAAGCTGGTGGCTGTCGTGTAGTCCCACATAAATTTTATTGAGATCTGACAATGGCATCCATGAGAAAACTACATAAGTCGTAAATTTGTGTTACGATGTGCGCGACAAATTGACGAATAACTCAATATCACGCCAACCGATTTCGATGATTCTTTTTTTAATCGAAAGCAGGCGCTTGTCATGTTGTCTCACATAAATTTGAACGAGATCTGACAACTATGTAGTTTTTGAGACTTTGAAGTCGGTTATTTTTTGTTAGTAAAATTTCGATTATATTTTCTATTAATAACAATTTTTTATTGCAATTCGCCATTATATCGAGCGCGAGCGCGTGTTCCTCGTGTAGCAAGCACAACACTACTGGCGGCTCGACGCGTACGCATCTCCAGTCTCCACAGTGCGGGATCAGGTCGCGGGCGGTCATCTACCAAAACAGGCCCGCTCCCGCACTGAGATAACTTTTTTTACGTTCTGTGCGGTGGAGGTCGAAAAAGGCCCCCCACTTTATTAAACTGCTATATTTCTACATTGTTAGTCACGAATCGAAAAGTATATTTGTCTCTGTCATACTCGTAAAAATTCCCAAGAAACCGGTCCCGCACAGGCGGGAAGAACCTATTTTTCCTGTACGCACAGCGCGTTGGTACAGCATCGGGCCGATTGTGGGTGATCCGCAGTGAACGTGTTAAAATCACATTTATACGAGGCAATTATATAAGCGCGAGGTATAGGGTATAAATATAATTATATTTAAAGGATATTTCTGCATAAAAAATACGAGTCCAGTAAATACTTTTGGATCTAAGAGTAGTGTGGTTAACAAAATAATTGTTTTTCAGGCCTAAATTATGATATAATAACAAAAATTCACCTACTTGCATAAAATAATTAATTAGTTAATACTGCTTTTTACATTATGATATATTTATACATATATGAAGTCGGTCGGTAGATTTAAAAGTACCTACCTACTATAATATTAAGTACACTTGGAAACGACAAAACAAGTCATAAGATAACAGATTCCTTGCGTGAAACTCACTGTTCTTCGCCAACTACCAGCATTGCTGTAAAATCTGTTTAAAAGTAGGTACTTTTTGATATTACAGTTTGCACAAGACTTCGATATAATATTGCTATTTATTTTCTTAAGTGTCTAGATACGATTAATTCAATAAAATGTTTTATACACATTATTTTTATCAAATCGACAAACTTCTTACCGACCTAGTATTCATCGTGATAGATACAATCAATTATCTAGGCATCATTGAAAACAATGATATGATCATAATATAACAAGTATAATAAGCGAAGAGAGAGCAGATATTTCCATCTATCTTTCTCAGTTTCAAGCAGTCTTATTCAAGGTAAGTAACTAAGTACATTATGGATCAATATCAACAAAACACATACGGTCGAACGCAAATAGGGCATCTATCTGATGCAGAAAGACATCTCCTCAAACAATCGGCGTGGAAGAAGTGTGCGCACGGCGTCACTCGGGCGGACTTCATGGTGCCAAGACAAACTGCGCACACATCCTCGAGAGTCGATAGCTCTTCGGTAGTCGCGCGACGAAATCTGGCAAGAGATCCACACGCTTCCTTCAGTTTTGAAAGCGCTTCACCAAGTCTATATCTGCCCTGGATGTAAACACATACATAGAATACTAGGGCGGCCAACCGCCACTGCTCATACCAGGCAAGAGCTGGTACGATTGGTATGGCTAAAATTGTTGTTATCCCTCTGGCCCACAATCCGAAATATAAGGCCTCCATACCTTCCAGTTTCTCTAGTTTCATCGCAGTCAGGCCAATGGGCCAAAGTTCGAGGAATGTTTTTTCTGTGAGGAGATAGTACGTCGCAGTGACGGTGACATACAGAGCATTGGGTCGATAGTACTCCAATCCCTGTTCGAGGCCGAAGGTCAGAAGAATGAATGTGATAGTGACAATAAAAGTGACTGCCTTGGTCCACTCTAACACTATTTTTGTAGCGGACATGGCGAGATGTTTTACTTTGGAATGGCGTGTTACGTTGACGTAGGGGGACCAGTCTTCTTTAGTGCATATTTCTCGCACGTAGCTCACGGAGTAGGTGATGACGTTGTAGAACATGAGAGAGTATAGACACGTCAGCCGGCCGTGAGACACGAGGAGGCGGTTGCACGCAGTAAACATTAATAACTGAAATATAAGAGTATTTAAAAATTTACGATGATATTGAAACACATGAATAAATAAATGAAATCTTTGATCGCAATAAAGATAAATCTTTTTCTAATGCTTATTATAATATGGAAATGGACGAGCCACTTGAGCGTAGTGGCCACTGTCACACATGGACTTTACTAACTAACCGAAAAGGAAGCGCGGTTGGTCGACGTTCAACGACGACGTACGTCAGTGACTCTGAGTTGGGACGTAAGAAGGTTTAGCACAGAAGAAACAATAGTACTTAGGTATGTTTTAGTAGGAATTAACGTATGAACAGATAATATATTATCAGGGAAGTACTGTTGAAGATTTTCTCTTATTCCCATTTAAACAAACTTTTCACTTACCTGACTTATCATAGTGGAAAGATTGTTCATCTGTAAGAACAGCCTCTCAGCGCGCTCAAGAGGAGAATACACAGCCTTGAGAACATTTAAAATGCAGGAGGTAGGCCCTTGCAGCCTACGTGCTACGCCTGAAACCAAGGAAAATATTTGTTAAGTTTTCGGAAATACATGAAATTGTGTGTCAACTTCAGCTTAACGTGCTTAAAGATATAGACTACATTTAAAGTGGCAGGGAAGCAGCTTATCAGCTCCGCCACCAAGTCTTATCAAAACGGGTACGACCTTCAGCAATGAAGAAACCGACGAAGAAGAAGATATAGACTACAAGCATATTTTAGTACATACATACTTCATGAGCAACTTCCGAAAATTTAAAAACAAAGATATACAATTTAAGGTAGGTAATAAAACTCCAGGGGATTTGCGGTGAATTTGTGATTAAATTTACAGAATTATCGCTCTGGACTCTGGAGCAAGTGATCCTTATAATATTTATCTTTTAGAGCTTGTTACTTAAATTACTATGAAACAATAAAACCAACTTCTTTGCAGGAATAAAGACGGGTTGCAACGTAGCAACCTAGCGACACGAAGCAGAGAATGTGCCTTAGCGACAAGATCGAGAGCTGGCCGGGTTGACCTGTCAAATCACGTTGACCACTTCTGAGAGATCAAGTTTCCATCTCGTAGAGTTTGCCCTCATTTGCATTATTTTTCTTGGACTAAATTTTATTTTATAAGATAAGAAAGACGTCGCGAGACGTATAAGAAAAAATATCGGGTTTATTCGAAACATAACCAACGGAATATTGTAAAAAAAGTAAAAAAAAAGTTGGTGGAAACTGGATAGTATAAAAATTCTTGTTTCTTAGTGCCTTATGTAGTATCAACCAAGACAGACAAAAGGGCATAAAGGTGTCAGAATTAATCGTCTTTAAAATTTATGCTTATCAGCAACAGACATCAATGTTCAATGAATAGTCTTGTTCTGGAGGTTTTCTTGGACTATTGGAAGTTAGGAGTGAACGTTTCAATGACATTCAATAAGCTACATACATAATTATTGTACGTTTTGAAATAAATACAGATTAAATTGCCATGGTAGGTAATTGATAAGTACCTACTGATGGCTGTTTATTGCTTAATGCCATTACAGTCACCCCTAACGCAGATTTTTTGTAAATGGAAGTAAAGTATAAAAAGCTCTCTGATTTTAAGGACGATCAGTTCAGAGCAAGCCCTCGCAAGAACCATTACATCAACCGCATTCCAGTCCAAAAAGTGCTCTGGTAAGTGCCTTCTATTTTCTTCCCATTTTCCCCTTATTCAAAGCTTTCTGTGGGCATCATGATGATCTTCATCTTCTCTAGGTATGGTATTTGTTACAAAGTTACATTTTGGTGACAAACTATGTAAATAATATCTACATGCGTTACAAACCTCAGTAAGTAACGAATATTTTGGATTTTTCCAATATTTTTACTTGAGCCTACAGATAAATGAATTAAGTAATTGCGTATTGGAAATGATGGTTTTTCATTATTAAATTAAGGAGAAAAAGGGGTTTAAATGGCAATAGTAGGTAAAGAGTAGGCCTGAGTAGGAGTACCTACATACAAACATCCTTAAAAAATAAAAAATGCTAAAATCACTACTATTCTTGTGTGCACTTTACGTTTATTTATGGATAAATGTTATCCATACGTTATTGCTAAATCTTGAAAAATTTATACCAATGACGCATGTTGGCTGGCGGAGGGCCAGCTTCCGTCGCTCCATTCAGCTCGCTCCGGCAATGACCTGACTTTCACACACAATTTGTAAACACTGTCATGTGTTAGGTTAGACTCATCACGAAACGTTTGAATTCTCGAAGTAAAATTAATAATGAAGTACCTACTTGAGTAACTTATGCAGACTATGCAACTACAATAGATAGTCCATACATGAAACACAAGGCTTTTGTACATTTTGCGATAATTTTTTTGATCACTGGTCTGATATTATTGGTCCTGAAAACACGTTTTTATCAGTCTTTTCAATGCAATGTATTTGGCTTCAACCTATTGTTGCCCATTACACGGCGCGGGTTTTCCTTCTATGGGAGCTCACAGCATACTCCACCACGCTGCTCAAAATGTGAGGATTAGTGGAGCAAGGTACTTACTTCTTTTTCTAAAATGAAAGTCTTATTACCATGAATAAAGTTGACATTTGTTTTGCAACGAACCTACGAATATAAAATCTACGTGTATACAATTTGTTTACAAGTTATAATAAGAATTATTTACTGAATTCCTCGACAGTGGTCTGATCACCTCATATTGCGTTGCAACACTTGCAACCAAGCTCTTGTTATTCCTAAAGCAAGACATATACTATACTCTACATACATACAAATATGAATGACGTCAGTACACAGGGAGCGAGAATGGAAAAACAAAAAATACATAAGAACCTCAGAAAACCTCCTCTTTAAAAATAAAGATGTTGCCAGTTAAATATTGCTTTTCGTAACGAGTGCAATCAAAATCAAAGAACGTTTACATAATTAGTTAGGTATACATAAAAAAATTCAATATATTATTGTGTATTGTATAGCTACGAAAAAGATCAATTTGTTTGTGCCAAAACGCCGCTTTTCATCACATGTGATGAAACCGTTTTTGAAGTGTTCTCCGCTATTTATTAATGTGTAAGATTATGAAATTTTGAGACTTACCGTGCGCTAGCTTGGCCACGGCGGGGTACCACCTGGCTGGGTATCTGTAGTTGGCTGATATGAGGACTGGCAGTACCAGACATGTATAAGCTGCCATGAGCCACGCGCCACCCAGGGCAACGAACAATCCCCGCGGCGCCCAATACGGCAGCAAAAGCACCACAGAAATCAGCCACACTAAAACAAAACATTTTTTGTTAATTGGGGTGTAGGCACACTACATATTATTATTTATTAGTGTTGATCTTATACTTATTGTTAGTTTACTAACATCATTTTGACTTCAGTCCAAGTTAATATTTATTTATTCAAATAATCGTAGTTGTTCACACATTTGGCGGGCGATCTAATACCAAATGACGAGTAATGTAAGCAAGATAAGAACCTGGACTTGATAAAAGCACAGATTAAATAATAGCACTTGATAAAAACAACTACGCGTTACGATATGAACATTGGTCATTGTGCCTTATAAATCTACATATAGTTATTCCACGTTTTTGGCGTGCAAAATGCAAAACATACATACCAGTGTTAGCTATTTTATCTTCAGATTTCATGGGAGGAATCTTCGAGAAAGAATCGCTCCTGATTCTGCCGCGCACACGCGATATCATACCCATTGTAAACTTTTGATTATTAACAATCGCAAAAATAACGTATTTTTGTTATGTTTTAACAGTTTCGTTCAATTCAAAACTTGATATTTTTTGCTATTTATAAATCACGTGTAAACAATAGTTTCACAATACTTGCACTGAAACAACCACGTTGCACGAAATGTATCACTCGAGTGCGCATTTCGTTGGGCGGGCGTTTGGGCGGGCGGCGGCGCTTGCGCAAACAGAAACATACGTTTATATACACGTACTGCGCCAAATTCTTTTGAGTCACTTCGGCGTCCAAGCCTCCTCGATAATGCTGGAGTATGAACTCGAATCAAACATCTGCAGCAGTGTTCCGTCAACACATAAATAACCAAAATAACCGTAGTGTTTGGAATGATTTTTTTACGTTAAATTTAATTTCAAGTCAGTGACTCGGAAATGTAGTCTTTTCACTTTTATTTCAGTATCAACGGCTCTTCTTTATTTATTATTTGAGAAGCTTACGCACGCTGAAGCTTACGAAAACATTTTAATTTTGATTTGTTGCTCATGCCTTAAACAGAAAGTATGTCAATAAATTATATTTATACTTAGTACCTAACTACCTTACCGTAAAAGGTACCGTAAAAAATAAAAAAAAACCCGCTTGCTATCATGATATATAATACCTTTTAAAATTTTTATGGCGAGTTCTTAATATGATACCCATATTGCGTTATTCAATTTATTTTTATTTTTTGATACTTCAAACAATGTCATCTCACAGCCACCATTTGTTTTTTTTTTAATTTTATCTAAGAACACTTGGGTTATCAAGATAAATCTAACGATATCTTTATACATATAAATCTGTTCAGCGGTTTGGAAGATACGAGGTAATAAAGAATTTTACATGCATACATACAAACATACATATAAAATACGTGCGAAAAACATAACCCTTCCTGGCAGACGGGTAAAAACAAAAACATGTTTTGCGGTGGAATTGGTCATGCTACATTAAAATAGAAAGGAATACGTAGACAAGGGCGTGACAAACATCATACAATACACAGTGTGATGTGATTCATTTTCGTAGAGAAGTAGTATCGTGTAATTTCTCAATGATACTAGATATTTAAAGTCCATTGCCTCTGCGCTTTGACTTCAGACTTTGGCACTAGAAACTTGGCAGTCGTTTCATCCATTACAAGCACTCCGCTCATCAAGACTACACTATACCTAATAGTTATTAAAAAGTGGTATAAGCCTTTTACGAAATTCCTTATACCACGCATCACGAGACGCTAATGATATTATTATTCCGCTCATTCATAAAACAAGATTGTCTTCCAAGAAATGGATTTCTGAGTAAAGTCTCATGACTAGATCTTTAGATATTTGTTGCACAATGATTCCCGCCAGGACAGATTGTGACGTATGTTTGGGTTAATTATGTTGAATGACAAAAGGAAAAGTAATTACAAACAATTCCATATTCCGTGGAAAAAAATACAAACAAATGAGAGTTTAGTCTTTCACTAATATGTCTAATAGAACAGCTTAACTACTTGTTAACTTTCTTAACAATCAACCCAAATCTCTCAGATAAACTAGAGATAAGATGAAAGGCAGTTGTAAATTAAATCGCCTATTAGAACGTCAACCTAAAATCATCATTCATACAAATCTTACATCGCCATCCAGACGCCATTACACCAAAATTCAATGATGGACCGAAAATGATTTTAAAGATTGTGAGGTCATGTACTATGTACATGGCCCATTTGAGCCTGAATCAAATGCATCGTATGTTATTTGTTTCCAGAACTCGGAGAAACATGCATTCCCTGATAGTCATCACAATCCTCGCAGGCGCTTGCTTAGCACACTACCGAGAGTACGAGAATCGCAACCTCATTGAGAGGGAAGAGCCCGACATGCCAGGGTAACCAACCTCTACAATCATGTTCAGTTATACTGTATACATGGTTCGAGCTTTTGGTGTTCATTATATCGAAGAATCAATAGTCTATCTCAAAAAAGTTAAATTCATACGAGATAAACAAAAAATATCTTTACTGTTGTAATGATAAGGTAATTAGGATCTATTATTTATATATTACTATACTCTTTATGTATACATATAGTACCCGGATTACCGAGCTTTGCTCGGTATTTTTTGTTTGGTAAATCATGTTTTTTGGAGCAATTGACTTTCGTGGTCTAACCAAACACTCATATTTGGTTTAGTGTTGCTTAACAACGTCATCTTCTGAAGTAGCTTTAGTGTTGCTACTCGCCAATAGATGTCAGGAAGAGTCTATTGTTAGTAGCAGTTTTTCATTACCTAATAACACGGATAAAACGACATTTTCTAAAAATGAATCCTTTATAGATCGATTTATCGCCCCCGAAACCCCCTGCACACTAAATTTCATGAAAATCATTTTAGCCGTTTCCGAGACTCAGGTATTATCTTTAAACAAAAGATTAGATTATTTATGTATAATATTATAAACTTTTCCGGTACCCTTATCAATGAAGATGTTTTTGTATCTCCTGTGAAGTTTACTTTTTTGAGATAGACACTCTTGATTCTTAATTGTCGATATTCATCGTACCCAACTCAAGTAAATTTTCTTCAAAAGAGTAAAATTCTCATCGGCTGCAGTAATTTTGAAAAACGCAACTAAATGCATCAGCTCAGTTATTACCGTCAACCTTTCAATGGCACTATATTTGGGATATTTTTGACATTCTTGGACTGGATATTTTGATTTATCCGTGATATAACATGTTTACTCAAATTTAATATACCAAAGCATTTAAATCCAACCAACCAAATACTGCCAAATAATGGTGCCAGCCTACGATTTTTCAACTCTTCTTATTTTATAGTGAGCCAAATAAGTAGGCTCCTTTGATCTGAACTATATTCGTATAACTATATACCTATTGTATATTGTATACATTGTTATTCATGTTACAGCCAGTTGTAGCTTTTCAGTGTCTATATTACTCAGTGGCGTGATATATATCAAAATTCATATTCCGTCGGATTATTTATCTGAGGTAAGTCGTATAATAATTAGAGACCGACCGAAGGTTCGGTTTCGGTTTCGGTTTCGGCCAGTTTCGGCCAAAAAATCTAGTTTCGGTTTCGGTTTCGGTTTCCGAAAAAATTGGCCGAAACTTTCGGCCAAACCGAAACTCTGTGTTCGTGAATTGTCATGCGTCGTTTGGTTAAGTTCGTGGCTAACCCGTGGGCGCTGACGGTGATCCAAGCATGGTAATGAAACTGTAACTAGAAGATATTTAAGTAAAACTTTTACAAGGGGTTTTAATTAGACGTAATATATTAGATTATATAAAAAGTAGTTCTCGTCTATATGTCTGTGCGTTTGTTCTGGCTACTCACAGGAACGACATAACAGATTTACCTGCGGTTTTCACTTCCTTATATCTTACAATACATGCGTATTGTAGTGATCTTTGGTTAACATTTAGTGGTTGGTTAATTTCAAACGGTTTACAAATAAATAAGTTACGTTATGTCAATTTCGCCCATTCTTGCATATATTGAGTGAGGGGCTGAGGGCTTACCGAAAGGTTTACGGAAGCAAAGCGAGGGTATTCACTAGTAGTATTTTCGAAGTCTAAATCCCAAATCATCCGTTACAATGAAACGGTAACTGATCGATATGTCTGTACATGGAAGAATTTGAGAAAATCTATCACGAGCGGTATTTGTCAATGCAAAAGAGACCATAGCAATTATTTTTAGAATTTTCGTCTGTTTGTAGTACATTTTTTCGAATTTTGTCGTTTACGTGTTAAGATAAGTTTACCGAACTGAAGGCAGTTAATACACATAAAAATGTACAAATATAAAATGTGTAAAAAACGCTAGATTTCAGTACCTATACAGGTTGTCCCGTAAGTAGTGGGTCAACGTTAGGGGACAGATAGCTTGAGGGTTGACCTACCTAATGTCAAAAAAGCGACCAAGTGCGAGTCGGACTTGCCCATGAAGGGTTCCGTAGCAGCAAGTAACATAATATAAAAGTTCTTGTAGTTCGTTGTAACTTTTGCGATGCTTTTTGCGGTTTACGATTTATGACGTATTAAAAAAACTACTTACTATATCTCGTTAGAAACTAATTATCGGTGGAAGTTTGCGTGGTAATGTACGTCATATATTTTTTTTAGTTTTATCATTCTCTTATTTTAGAAGTTACAGGGGACGACGACACACATTTTACCACTTTGGAAGTGTCTCACGCGCAAACTATTCAGTTTAGAAAAAAATGATTGAAGAAATGATTGAAGAATTTTAGAAACCTCAATATCATTTTTCAAGACCTATTCATAGATATCCCACACGTATGGGTTTGATGAAAAAAGATTTTGAGTTTCAGTTCTAGTATGGGGAACCCCCAAAATTTATTGTTTTTTTTTCTATTTTTGTGTAAAAATCTTAATGCGGTTCACAAAACCTACTTTTTTCTGTTGAGTCCCCAAATGAGCAGCTCAAAATAAATACCCTAATGCTGTAGCCAAAGAGCGTATTTTTTGAGCTGTGCGTCGCGTAAAATAGCGTAAATCGTAAAATCGCGTAAAATACAAATTCCAAAGAGTTGAATTTGAACTTTTGTATGAAACCGGCTCATTTCACGTGACTCACAGCACTAAAAATACGCTCGTTTGGCCTCACCCTAAGTTTCGGTTTCGGTTTCGGTTTCGGCCGAAACTGGACCTAAGGCCGAAGGTTCGGTTTCGGTTTCGGTTTCGGCTGAAAAACCAGTTTCGGTCGGACTCTAATAATAATATATCTATCTAATTTTATATGCACCCACTTATTGCTTCTTCATTGTAGAGACTCTACCAGAATTACTAAATAATAGTTATTATTTGAGGTCCTGTGAACTTCTGTGTCTAATAATTACCTACGTTACCTGTCGTAGTTAATTATTAGACACAGGAGTTCATACAACGTCAATCGGATACATTACCCAATTTCTTCCGAAACACGGAAGTGCTCAAGTTATTTTTTCTGCCTTTTTTCTGCTAGCGGTCACTCACACAACTTCCAACTACGCCCGGAGTTCCTTAACCCCAGATCAGCGTTAATAAAATTAATTTAGAAATTGACACAATTCTTTGAGCTCTGAAGGTTTCTGGTTTCATGCATGCTGATGTATACATGTAAGTCACAATTGGGAAGTGTCTGTTTCTCAGGGCCGGCCCGTCCATATAGGCGAACTAGGCGACCGCCTAGGGCGCTGGGATTCGGGGGGCGCAAAACGACGGTATCGAAATTAGAAAAAAAAATTAAATCGATGACAGCTTTAGAAAGATAGAATATGAAAAATATTTTTTAAGCAAGTTTTATAGCGTTGAGGATATGTGCTGAATAAAACTTCCTAAAGTTATTAAGTTAGTATTAGTCTACTTTGCAACAATCCGCGCCCAACATGTATGATGGTATATACTTTAAAACATGCGTGGCACCTCCCTCCCTCCCACAACGGAAACATGCACTACAATAATTAAACGTATATACCAATTAATTATTGTAGTGCATGTTTCCGTTGTGGGAGGGAGGGAGGTGCCACGCATGTTTTAAAGTATATACCATCATACATGTTGGGCGCGGATTGTTGCAAAGTAGACTAATACTAACTTAATAACAATGGATTTCCGCAAAGTAACGCCTGATACTATTAACTATACTTCCTAAAGTGTTCAAGAACCCTTTATATGATTTTTTTGTCATAGAGTCTAGATAAGAGTTGATGCAATGGAGTATGTGGAGAAATACAAAGTGTCGGTACTTGTTGCGAATAATACCGAATTATGTACAACAAGAAATAGCTAAAACAAACTCCCTCCATCTTGATTCCACTTTTGCTAAAATTAAGACGAGAATAAATAAATTTTACTAAAATTAATACTTAAGTATGTAACAAGGCAAACCCATTTATAGCCAAAACACTTTTTCAATAAGTGAAAATATTATTAATTAAGTGCCATTGTAGACCTAAAATTTCCTTCTATAGAATAGAAGGAAGGAAATCTAAAATGATCACTTAAAATTAGTTTTCACTTTTCACTAGACAAAACGTGTTTGAAAAAATAGCTTAATTACAACTGTTTTGATTGAGATCAATCATATTGTGTTCATGACGACCCGTGTGGCGCAATGGTTACCGTGCCGGATCGCCGCACCAAGGGTCCTGGGTTCGATTTCCAGGACGGCAGAAATTTGAACGATGAGTTTGAATTTCTGTTCTCGGTCTGGGTGTGAATGTCCTTGTTAGTGTGTTGTCCATGGCACCCACGACACAGGTAATCCTAGTGTGGGGCTATGAGTGTGAAGCGTTATTTATTTATTTTATTTATTAAGCCATCTTACACGTTTTTTCTATCCATCGATCCATCAGCCCTTGGAGGTGTACTGCTGGACAAAGTCCTCCCCTAAGTTGCCCTACACTGGCCAGTCCTGAGCTTTCTGAATCAATCGGATGCCCGCTGTCTTCTTCAGGTCGTCAGTTCACCTGGTCGGGTGGCGTCCATGCTCGATTTTCCGAGACGTGGGCGCCATTCGAAGAACTTTCTTCCCTAATTGTTATCAGTCCTTCGATCTGTGACCTGCCCATTGCAACTTCAGCCGGCTTAGTCGCGATCACGTAGAGCCATACCGAGCATAGTTCGCTGTGCGACTCTGAGCTTGTGGATTATTATTGTAAAGCATCACGTCCCGGAGACGTATGTATATCATCACTGGCTCACACTCACTGCACACACTACTCGAACACCTTCGATTTCAGGCACTGAGGAAGTGTTTTGGACGACAATATATAACGCAGTTTTCCGAACGAGCCCTTCGATTTGCATTCTACGTGTGACTTCTTTCTCGAAGTTGGATTTATCCATTTGGATCAGTTGTCCCAGGTATTCGTCTACAACTTCGAGAGCAGCGCCGTCAACAATAATCGGTACGCGTGTGACATGGACATTGGACATGATTTTCGACTTGTACATGTTGTCCAAGACCCACCCGTTGTAAGGCGCTGTCTAAGTCCCAGAGCATTGTGCCAAATTTCTCCATGTAACCTGCCCGGATTACTATATCATCGTTACATACCTAGTAGGTGTGTGATGTATTTGCCGTTGATGTTAATTCCCCGTAGTTTCCACTCCATCAGCTTGAACACGTCTTCCAACGCATCGGCGAACAGCTTTGGGGATATGACATCCTCTTTCCTGTCAGTTGTCACCACTCTGCAGTTGGATGGAGTTCGTTGCTGAGTCGTGTATTCTGATGAACACGTTGGTTGATGTGTGTGGGTGATGTGTGTGGCTGATTTACCACCCAGGTCTCAATCAAAGGCTTTCTCATAGTCCACGTCGGCAACACATAACGGCAGATTAAAATAATCGGTCTTTTGTATAATCTGCCTCAGTGTGTGTATATGGTTCTATGATGCTGTAGCCTTTACCGAATCCTGCTTATTCGGGAGGCTAGAAGTTGTCAAGCGTGCATGCAATGCGATTTGTAAGCGACCTCGAAAACAGCTTACTAACGTGGCTCAGAAGTGCAATGGGCTTGTAGGTCTTTAAAAGAGCTTTATCGCCCTTCTTAAGGAACAAAATCACCACACTTCTGTTCCACGCTTCCGGAGTATTTCCAGTATTGATGACGGAATCGAATAGTTTTCGGAGCGCCTCTAGGAGGGGTTTCTCTCCAGCTCTTACCAGTTCGGTGGTGATTCCGTCATCTCCCGGTGCCTTATTGTTTTTAAGTTGTTTGAGAGCTTCTCTAATCTTATACAAGCTGATGTCCGGGATATCCTCTTTGTAGTATCGGGTCAGTTTAGCTCGTTTGTCGCTTTCCTCGCGGGGAGCTGGAGATTTATATAAGGCGTACAACCGTCCTTAGTATCTCTCAGGTTCACTTAGAACTTCGAGTTTCGACGAAACTATGGTGCCGCATGCGGTCTTCAAACTCGTAAGCTGACTTTGTCCAATACACTTTTTACACGATTTGCGTTGTATTTTTGCAAATTGCATTGCCTGCACTTTGAGATCGTCGATATTTCATAAGCATAAAGCAAATTTCATATGACCGAGAGTTTGTTCTGAGAAAACTTGAGATCTAAGTACCTCTGGGGTGGGTCTTGAAATGCTTCGACCCTACCTCGTGCACAGTTGTTACCATCTTGGTTGTAGAGCTGATGACCTTGAAATGTTTCTAGAAGCTATTTTGTATTTATGAAATTGGTTAGGTTAGGTGAACAAAGATGAACCAACATGCTGAGCACGTACAATTCTCAAAAATCATTAATTTCTCTTTAATTTCTGAGTCTGCTTAGCAGCGCTAGGTGTACGACGTACGACGGCGCTGGCGATCGTGAGTTCGTGGGCCACTATTTGTTTTTTACTTTGCTGATTTGACGTAAATATACAACTTTTTTTGTGCTGACGCTAATTCACTGCTATTTTTTACAGACTTTTTCTAGTTCTGACAAAGTTGCGCAGTAAAACTAGTTTTAACTGGTGAAAACACATTCTAGTTAATAAATGGGTTTCTAACATGTTAGGTAGTCATATTATCTTGTTTAAGTAATAATTTTGATTAAAAATTGCACACTTTATTTGTTTAAATTATAAATTGGTCACAAAATTTTCTTAAGGGGGCGCCGTTCTAATTTTTCGCCTAGGGCGCCAGAAAAGCTCGGGCCGGCCCTGCTGTTTCTCAAATTATTGTCTTCTGGTAGAGTCTAACTTGTAAAATAGTAGATGCATTATAACTCGTTGACCAATTTTTGATTAAAAAATACTGCGGATTCTGAGGTAAGGCCAAATTTTACATATTTTTTATGGAAATAGACGGCAAACGAGCGGACGATCCACCTGCTGATGGTAAGTGGCTGTCGTCGCCCATGGACATCAGCAACACCAAAAACATCACTGATGTGTTGTCGCCTCGGCCAAGAAAGAGAAGAAAAAAAAAGAAACCAAATGGCTTCACACAATAATGGCTCACAACAGAAGGGCCACGGGGGTCTCTCCTGATAACTGTGGAGACCTGGAGTCCTGGACGTATTTTACTGCTCCACTGCAGATTAAAGAAGGTGTTAATGGCCAGCCCGGTAAGACGATATACTAGCTCATACTGTAAAGTAGTAGCTTTCTATTCCACAGAGTATTAGTGGAATGCCCAGTGTGCGACAACATGGACGGTCTATTGCCTATGAACGAGAAGTGCAACATCATCAAAGGAGGCAAGCGCTACAAGCGGTGTGAACGAGGCACCTACGTGAATGAAGTCTGCGGCCATCGAATTGACTGCTACAGGGTTCGTCATTGTCTTTTTATAACATTGTTTTACACTGTTAGTTGTGCTATTAGGCATGTTGTAACATGGTAGGTATTTATAGCTTATAAGTTATATTACCACTCGCCAATGTAGATTTAAAGTTCCGCGGGAATACTTGGAGTCAGGCGAGTCCCCCGATCTTCAGATCGTGACCCTTGAGACACGCATATCCCTTGCATAGTCCCCGCAGTGACCTCGTAGCGGAGACGAAAGAGAGACTAGCTGTCTGTATCCGTTCAAACTTACAGGTCAACTTGATTCGTGGCGATCCTTCACATTTTGATTTTAACGACCGTTTATTTTGTACCTACGTACTTATATTCATTGATCTGAGCTATAGTTGTAAGGTCGGTTTAAAACGAATCAAACCATGCCGTTTAAAACCAAAATTTTGGTTTAAAACCGTTTAAAACGGTGTTTTACGGTTTTTATGGTTAGAAACAGTGTTTTTTTTAATATGAACTTAGAATGCATTACATTATCGAATTCGCCATGCAACGGAGTACCAAACTGTGTATTTTCATGTTTGTTAGATTTTTTACTTATAATTAATATTAGTGAAAAGCAATGAAAAAATGCCTTTTTCACTTTTTACTTAAGAATTAGCGCTCAAAACGCAAGAAGTTAAAAAACTTCAAAAAATAATAATCATTATACATATTATTAACAACAACACAACTTTTGATTGAACTTTTTTTTCATACGATCAACCACGTGGTCTACCGCAAAAACAAAAAATGTAATGTATGAAAAAAAAGTTCAAACAAAAGTTGTAGAGAATTTTATACTCTACAACTTTTATACAGGTGCAAATCTCATTTAAGCAATAGAAAGCGAGATATTCACGAAAAACCGATTTTTACGACCTTTGACCTTGAATATCTTAAGACGCGGACACGATAGCACTTTTGACTTTTGAGACAACATTTGGAACGACAAAACAAAGGTTTATACCAATTTACAGCTTATTATCTTTCATTCCGAGGTGAAACCCTAAAACCATTAACACCATTAAAGTACCACAAATAAAACCATTAAAGTAACTAGCTTGTAAAATATTGCACGTTATTTTATATTTTATTTTACTTTACAATTCTAAATACATAACTCTCTTTTGTCTCCGCAGTCGGGTATTACACCGTTTAAAACGGTGGCTTTCGGGTTTTAAACGGTGCGTTTCAGTTTTAAACGTTTTAAACTGGTTTTTTTACAACTATAATCTGAGCTGCGTACGAGTATAATATTACGGAACGAGCTTTTTTCTAGTGGTTTTTCCGGAGCACTCCAACAATTACATGCAGTTTATTTATTATAACAATGGCATGATAAGAGCAATTTTTCACGTTGCATTGTTAACTCTTCTGGTGTTGCACATCTCTAAAGGCTTCAGTAAAGCTATTAAGATCAAATCAGATGTTGCTGTCTTTTTTGCCTTTTCCGAAAATGAGTCAATTTAATCCCTCGTAGTCGTTGGTAGTATCCCTACCTGCCAAGCGAAGGGTTTGACCGCCGGTTATTGGTGCAGTAAAATGATGTTCATGGATTTAAAAAGTATCAAGGGTTGTAGCTAGCGGTGCAAAAACTCTAAGCTACCAAATAATAGGTACTTTTGAGATGTAATGTAATGTATCTCTAGCATGAGAGATTGATTGGAACTTAAATTTAGATGGTTCTGCTTACATCCTTAAGTTACAAATAGTGCCTACCAGTTATGCTCATGTGATAATGATACACTATGTTCACAGGGACCTGGTGAAAAATGCTCAGAGAAGATGACTTTCGACGATTACGGGCTAAAATGCGCACGAGGATTCTACTGCAACGACGTGTTTCACGTATGCACGGGTCCAGGCTTCACTATCGACAGTAACTCACTATGGCTACTCAACGGCGTTTACCGATATCCACTACCATTCCGCCAGCAAGAGCGAGCCAAGTCTGAATCTGCCATGATTTTAGCGTAGTCATCCAGTAGTATTATAAACTTGTTATACGAAACGCAAGACTCCCAGGATCTCTTATATCATTAATTGTCTGGTAATAAACATTTTCTCAATTAAATGTCGTGTTATTTCTAACCTTATGTATATTGTAGAATATTTCGTACCTAATTGTATTGCAAAGAAAATAAGGGTTTATTCTTGAAATCCCTCCAGGCTATCCACACTGGTGAAGATTTTTATTTTTTTCCAGAAATCCTCACCAGCTAAATTGGTCACCCATGGACATACCTAAATACCAAAGGTCTATGCGTTACAGGGCACTGGGCAAGAAAGAAAGAATGAAAAATCACAAAAAAAATGTTCACTTACCTATTTGCAGTTAATAAACTGACCGCGACCTACGTCGAATTGTCGATGCATGGAGATGACAGATTTCCAACCGCAAAGTTAAGTTTGTTAGATTTTGTCGCAAGAGCAATTTTTGCTTCTACGAGTTTGTACAGAACCCTATGTTCGCTAGTCCTACTCATACTTGGCCGGTGTTTCCAGAAATCTTCACTAACTTCTTGATTCGAACACCTCAAAAATGTGTAAATGTATAAATAGAATGGAAATTTTATGTGCAAATTTTTTTTTACACGCATTAGAGATTTTGCACGCATTTCCACATACTTTTTAAAAGAACCACCATGAAATCACCCTGTTGCTCGTGCGCGCAGCTTCTAATTGTATTCTGTAACTCTATGGTTTAACTTGTTTTCAATGTCCTACCCTGTGTTCAATTTCAAGTTCAAATCATGGATATATTACTCTATCTGGATTATAGACTTGTAGAGGTATGTACCTGAAGTTTGATGACGTCATATCAGAATGTCCATTCGACCAATCACAGGCCGGATTGAGGTTGTCCTTGATAATTGTAGGGTGTCCAAACTTACTTAAAAAGATTATGTCCTATTTTGATATGGTTCTTCAAAATGTTTTCTGTTGGTAACTTTTCTAGAGATAAAAATTATAATATTGATACAATTTTATTAAAATTTCTTAAGAATTACCGAATTAAAATAATTGCATTAACAATAAATTGAAAATTAAGGTACACAATAGGGTATTTGACAACATTGAAAATATATCTACTACAAATTGTTATTATTCTATCAGATAGTAGCACTAAAAAACACATTTCACTTTGTTTTCAAGTAAATCACGTATATTTTTGCAAATGACACGAAATTAAAATACTGTAATTTTAGGAAATTTTACCAGCGACTGAAACGCCCTGTGATTGGTGACAACTTTGATGACGTCACACGCTAGTAAAAAATCAGACCTTTCCTATATAGAATCTTAATAGATACTTGCGTGTGACGTCACACGTATCATAGACCACCGCCATCACAGAAACAGCGTTTTTGGCGCGGTTTTGGAAGTTTAAACTTTAACATTGATTTTTATTAACAATACTGTTAATTTTTTCTGAAATATCAATGGAGTGGGTTTATTTTGTAATAAAGAATAAATTAAAATGATTTTTAAAAATTAGTCAAATACCCTAATAAATAAGGTACATCACATTAATACATATTGATTACGTAACAGATGAGAGGTTATTATTTTAATAATAGTATTATTCATCTTAGATGTTTTTATATCATATAAAAAAATCACAATCAAATGGTATATTCTGGGAGTATAGATATCATGGTCATAATACAAAAATGGTCATTCCGTTAAGACGTCATCGATGTTCAGGTACCACTACTGACTACGAAGTTATGTATCCAGTTAAAGTAATATATTCATGGTTCAAATCAAACTCATGGTTCAAACGTGGTTCAAAACTTCAAACTTCAAACCACAGAGTACATAATCACTACGTTTTGTCGTTTTACTTCAAACCACATTCAAGGCACAGAGTACTTAATCACTACGTTTTAATTCAAAGATTCAAATCATTCAAACTTCACATTGTCGTTATCGTCGTCTATGCATTAGCATTACACTTTGTAATTTGTAACGGGTCTTTGTACGGGGATTTCCAGACTACATCAGAATCTTTTCTTTTCATTCTTTGTGTAAATTGTGTTTGAATTTCATTATTCCATGGCCACGCCAAATTTCATTTCATTTTTAATTTAACCTCCGTTAGGAGTTTGGGTTTCTGCTCAACGTAACAAAATACAAATACTTTTAATACCGTAATAAATCTGTGAGTTTTGGTGTAATGTAACTTGGAATTTTAATTATTGAAATGCGGTGAAATGAAGGTATTACAAAAAAAATGATCCATTTGCAGAGGTGGAACATAGGAGATCAATAAATCCGTTTGTTTTTCGAAAATGGAGTTCTCTTGTGTTGCTTGCGGTATCGTGGATGAGTTTTACGATGAAAATGCTATAACTGAGCACGGCGCTACTCCCAAACATATTAGTAACTTAATACTACAGAACTACAATGAAAACAAGTAAGTATACGTAATGCCTGTAAAGTCTACCTTCGTTTTTTTATATTAAAATATCTAATAAAATCTTATAGATTTTTCTTCATTCAAGATAATTTTGTATCTCATAGATCTAAACCATTTGTATTTCCCAAAATTGATGAAGTTCAGGAATTCCCACAGTTTACCTATAACATATTTCACATGTCTGCCCTCCGAAATTACTAGTTTCCCTACAATTGTTTGTTTCTTCATCACTTCATCACAGAGTGTGTTTCAATAATAGATAAATTAATTGTGTGTTAATTACTCATTCCACTATTCTATATAAATTCTAGGAGGACCTTCAGCAAGAATCGTGATGGTGTGATGATCTTCGGTGAAGCTGAGAGTGAAAAAAAGGAGAAATGTTTGGTTACGAAAGTTGAAAAGACAGATCACCAAAAAATAAGAATTCAAGTAAGTTTGTTCAGTAAGCTAAGAGGTAGAATGATTTAACTGTTTTTTTTAACTGATAAGTATAATTAATTTAGGGTCATAAACCAATTTTGTCTGTGTGAGGGAATTCTACATCCATTCATAGGTCTATCTATCCATACATCCGTCAGAGTTTTGAAGTCAAATACTGGATATAATCCTTTTCTAACTTGCATGGCTCTGACCGGCCCTGGTGCTTTTGAGTCCATGAGATATCCACAGTTCAGCTCATCAGTCCACCTGATCAAGTCCTCTCCGGATGATTAATTCTGCAATTATACTATTATAGTATGATTGCAGAATTTGTTTAGTCCGTAGTTTTAGACAATTGTTTATTTGACAAATAATCATGGTACTACATACTTTTATTGAAATATTTATTTAAATTATTTTAATAAAATAATTCATAGCAAATAGAAGTTACATAAGTTTTACATCACTGTAAGATTGCTTACTGTTATAATATGATGTGGGATGATGTACTGAGGGCACCAACTTATGATAGGTCGATCAGGAGGTTGCGATGAAATTAAAGTCCGATTTGTTGAGTCGTTTTTACTGATTTACAGTTGGACTCTTAAAAATTGGACTATAGACTATAGATAACAGTATAAAAGAATAGATTTGTAAAGGATCCATCATTTGTACAAAGAAAATGTTTATTTTTACTTAATACATACAGATTTGTTTTGTTATTTTTAATATTATCTCAGATAATGTAATGTAATCTCAGTAAACAGATATGTATTATGAATCATTTTATGTTTACACTAATACATATTGATTACGTAACAGATGAGAGGCTAAGGATATGACTTTATAAGAAACACTTAAAAATGGTATAATATTAACAAATTAGGAATTGCTTACTGGTTCTTGAGATTTTCTAATTTTTTATGACTGTTATGCTTGCATCCTTGACACATTTTTGTATATTAAATGTGAAACACCATTAAATTACGTGTACAATCTGTGCTTTTAGGTGAGACCATGGCAAAAGGTGAAGTTTAATTTCAGTATCACAAATGATTTGAGAAATGACGATTTAAAAATAGTTGGTGTGCAATTGGCCCACCCTCAACCACAGTTTGAAATAGCTAACAACCCTTATGAATTTGGAGGAGAAACGCATTTGTTAAAGAAAAGTATGTAAATTCATATTGATTAAATCATCCTTTTCCAATTCGATAATTGGCTATTAGACAATTTTTGGAAAAATATTTTAAAATTTTCGTAGGTTTATTTTATACCTCTTACAATATTTATTTTTTCAAAAAAGTGTTATTTAGTAGGAATAAAAATAACTTTTAATCCATTAATTTGAAATTCGCGCGAAAATAGTCTGCCATCTGTCACTTGCTGGCTGTGACGTCACATTTCCAATAACAACAGTTTAAGCTCTAACTCTGAAGATATTTTATGTGAAAAACTTACACCTTTTTCACTGGAATTGTGAAAATGACAAGCTACAAGACGTGTGTAGTGCCTATGTTTAGAAGTACTACAATTAAACCTGACAAATTGTTTATACCTACACGTTTCTAAATGCCCTCAACGTCGAAAGCAGTGGTTACAATCAGCACGTCGAGACCCAGAGTTAACATCTGTTATATCAGCAATATTCTTTTGTGAGGACCACTTTGATGTAAGTATTTAGAAGAAATCAACTTAGCCTCTGATTTACTAAAAAAACAAATTAAACCTAACCTAATATTGTTCATAAACATAACCTCTAAGTAATTTATAATCATTAGTTAGGGTGTCTTTATGGGGGCGCTGAGGAAAAACTTCGAAAAAATCCTCCTGTGACCCCTTAGCAAGACTCTGGCCAATTTTACTTTATTAATTTCAGTACTTACACGGAGGTTTTTGCATTCCGAAACTCGGCAGAGCAAAAGTCAGGGTTACACGCAAAGAAATTTGCGACCATCAATGAATCAACTTTAGGCAAATTTGCACTGTCAGCTTTTATATAGCCTGACTCCATTTTACAAAACCTCTCAAAAGCACAAATCAAAATATATATTATTAATTTTCTCAGTAAATTGCACACGTTAATCGATGTAGTTCGTAGTACACAACGCTTTATTTTTTGAAGTGTGACGTCATAACATGCTCAATCATGGCCGCCCGCGTTTCGGTTCTCGTGTCCACAGGTAAAAAAACTCAAATCTATTTTTCAAAAATAAAAATATTTACAATTTATTTTCATGCAAAAAATGTATTGTTTAATTAATGTTAACCAATATGAGGTTATCTATGCCAATATGCAACCATATTTAACACATTTCATATTTTACCGTGACAACTGTCAAATAGCCAATTGCTTTGGTAACATAAGATTTACATTTTTTTCTTAGAAATCTTTACAATTTAGTTTTATTTCATAATGCTACCTCTAATTTAATAAAAGGAAACAATAACAATTTTTCTAGGCTGTTGTGTTAATCATATTATGCTTAATAAGCATAACTTGTTGTCAAGTCATGATAAGATAACAATTTAATATGCATCTAAAATTTAAGCTCTAACAATGAAACATTTCTATTGAAGGATCTATTTATTTATTTATTTGAACCACCAATTTACATGAGATAAACATTCACTTACAGTATAAATTTTAAAATATTAGTAAATGTTCTCTGCATGTAATCTGTTGGTGTTTCAAATAGAATAATTAAATAAATAAATCAAAAATTTTGTTTTCATCCAGATATACCTTTTCATTGATATGCACAAACTAATTTGTTCCTTGTTTCATTTCAGAATCATCAATTGAAAAGCCATTGTTAGTCCAGTTTCATGCATCAGATATTGGACAATATGAGATGCCAATCATGTTTACTTTTTTTAAACCAGCTGATGAGAAGAACATAATTGTTATTCGCGAAATGGTAAACTTTTCACCACTTTCACTATCTATGAAGGTCATGTCATTTTAAACCTTTGTTTTGTTACAAACACATCAATAGTGATGGTGCTTAAACTTTGTGTGATGGTAAGTGGTCACCGTCGCCCATGGACATGAGCAATACCAAAGGAATCGCCAATGCATTGTCAGCCCTGAAGGAGAACTCTTTTTATACCTTTTTTGAAGAACCCCATGTCATAGCGCTCCGGGAATACCTCAGAAGGAAGCTCATTCCACAACTTGTAGGTTCTCCATGAATCCAATCTGTGTGGATGAAACTTTAATCTTCGGCGAGTTTAAAATAAAATGTTTCCTAAACATTGCCACTTACTTGTTATAAGATAATTTGAAATAATATCTAATTACATATAAATAACTGTAGCTATGCAATGGGACTTCTTAGCAGATTTGCATCATTATGTCCATATTGTTATTTTTTATTAAATCTAAACTGGTTAGTACAAGATTAGCCCACATTCAGTCGATAAATAATTATAATAAATTCTGGTTTTAACCAACATCAAAAAAGGAGGTTATCTATTAGATTGTGTTTTTTTTAATGTTTGTTACCTCAGAACTCCCATAATTTATCAATCGATTTAGAAGATTTGTTTTTCTTTAAAAGGGCAGATTGGTCCCGTATTTATCAAAATTCAGTTCTGATGATGAGATTAATGAGAAATTTGGGGAACTTATCAAATTTTGTAGGGTTACATAGAGCGATTTTGATATGTTTTTCAAAAGTTTCTTTGAAGTTGATTAGTTTTACTTATATTTTTCCAGGTTGTCTTTGTACAGGAGAATACAATTGATTACATAAACACAAAAAATCCTTATACAGGAGAAGATTGGAAGAAAAGCGAAAATATTATATATTCTTCAATTAGCATGTATGTAATTGTTTTTATCACTCAAAAAATGAATCTTTGTAAGAAAATATTTTGATTGTTCAGATAGGTCAAATTTAACTTTAAAAGGGGCCGCTTAAGCAACAATATTAGGCAATAGACATTAATCTAATTCCTTTAAACGAGCAATTCTTGTATATATGTACCTATATGTATTTTCGGAATCTCAGAAGCGGCGCCTACGATTTTCATAAAATTTAGTATGCAGGGGGTTATAACACTACCCAATACACCCCTCAAACGAAAATTTAAACTGTTAAAGAAGCATTTTAAGTTATAACATCAGGATGTCTAATTAGCAAATAGTAATTACCAACCAAATTTATTTACAGGCCATTTGAAGCTACATATAAAGTTCCGAGGTTGTTGAAGACCTTACTGCCTCGAGGTCTGGATGACAAAGCCTTGGAAGGACTGAGGTTGCCTAGAGAAACACTTGAACAGTTGCGAAGAGTTATGATTGCTACAAGGTTTGTTTTATATCTATACCTTTTTATGCAACTTAAAAAAAGGAGGAGGTAATCAATTGGCTTGTATGTTTTTAAAGTTGTTTGCAGACAATACATGTCTGTGTTTGCGTCAGCACTCCGTCACTTATGTATAAATTTGAAAATATTATTTTTATTTTAAAGTATCAAAATTCAGTTCTGAAGATGAGATCCTTGAGAGATCTCCTCAATGTTATAGATAAACATAAAGCGATTTAGATATAGGTTTTTCGTATGCATACTATTACCGAAATATACCACACTACTGTACACTGCATGCGTCTGCCTCGGTTTTATTGTCTCGCTTACTCTTTCCATGAATAACATAAGAGGGAGCAGTACAACCTAATCGCTGACAGAGGTCAAACTCCCGCGCTATGCTGCACTTAAGACACGGAAGTCTTTAAGTAATTACGATTCATGATAGAAAGTTTCATCTTAATACATTCATGATTCAGAGTAATTTGATTCCGAGGTTTAAACCTAATGGGACTCTAGTATGTGTAATATCTTCATATCTTATAACATTGTTTCAGAGCTATTTTCGACGAGGGACCTACGCCCAACAACTACAGATTCTACTTCCATCATTTACTGTGGTGGGAGGAAGTCGTCGCCAGGATCAATTTGCGGGTAACATTAGTTTTTGAGTATTGATAAATTACTACATATTATAAAACAAAGTCCCCCGTCGCGTCTGTCTGTCTATCTGTTCGCGATAAACTCAAAAATTACTGAAAGGATTTTCATGCAGTTTTCACCAATGGACAGTGTGATTCCTGAGGTAGGTTTAGCAGTATTATTCATTATTATTTTTATGTAAATTAACCAAAACCCACGCGGTTGCCCGTGTGGAGCTGTGGGTGGAAGCTAGTATTTAATATAACGAGGGTTAGATGATGGGATCATGAGGTGCACCGTAGAACCTTTCAACTGTTATTATAAATATTATATTAACCTTCTTGAATATGGATTTATTGCTTGGTTTTGACGAGTTCCAGACATATTTTGTAATGAGTTTCTCATTTTAGTTCAGTTAAAAAACGTGTTTTTAGTTTTTAACACAACAAAATGCTTATCTTTTGATTGGAGAGAATAAAAATCAAAAATTTACCATACATAACACCCAAAAGTTCCAATATTCAGCTGATCAAATGCTTTTCAGAAATTCAACATGTCTAGCGTGAAGCTAGAAAAGAGAGGCAACATATTCTTGCTGGAGGTGCCTGGTCTGGCTGAGAAACGGCCATCTTTGATTAGAGGTGGTTATAAACTGTTTACACTAAACTATTTTAATCAAAATTTTTCTTTATTAATACACTCCGATATTGGAATAAAAAGTTACTTCAGCGGTTATTTTAAAGATTTTTTTAAAATTAAGTTGTAATTAAATATATACAAACTTTTTTTAAATGCAAAAACTTTTATTTACTGGTTGTAAACAACGAAGGTTTGAACCAATGAGTTGAATTAATAAATTGTAATGTGCCTACAGGAGACCGGGTGTATCTTAGGCCTCTGATTGAAGGGGATATGATATTTGAGAGCATCATCAAAAATATTGATGATAACTACGTCCAGTGCGGAGAATTTAATGAGTCGTAAGTTATATTGTTTCTTTTTACATAATATTTTTTTACCATAATTGTTACACTCTTTTTCGTAGTAAAATAGTGCCAAGTTTCATCTTAATCTGTACAATGGTTAGCGCGTGATGCTAACCCAAACATCTTCATGTCGTTAGGCTTTGGCTCTGGATGGAGTATTACACTCCAAACGTAACGAAATCGTTGCGTCCTTCTATCTTATCGTTACTCTTCTATCACTCACTAAAGTCGGCGCACGAAGCAGGAAGAAATTCGTACAATGACTTGTTAGAACGTGTCTCTGTCACTCCCGCGTAAATATAATGCGTCTCGCTCGCATAGAACGGCGGCCATTGCACTATGCGAGCGAGAAGCATTATATTTACGCGGGAGTGACAGAGACACGTACTAACAAGTCAATGCACGAATTTCTTCCTGCTTCGTGCGCCGACTTTATTAAGTTCTCACTATTAAGTATTCTGTGCTAAGGGCACCCTGTATTTCAGGTTCCTCGCCGTATACACGCCGGAGCTGTTGTTCGACGTGCGGTTCCTGATGTCACGCGTGCCGCTGGAGCGCATGCACGACGCGGTGTCCCGCCTAGAGGCCGCCAAGCAGTGCGCGCGGGTGTTCCCCGTCGCTTCCCGGAAGACGCACCAGATTATGTCCATTAAGAAGTAACTCTTCACTCTTTTACTGCTTATTACCTTGATAACAGCGTTATTAGAACGTCTTTTTAAGGCAGGACGACCGTTCGATATAGCCTCGTACGTTATTCAACTCGGATGATGTTGATTTAGACCTAAAACAAAAACAGTAACGATTCCTACACATGTCAATTTATTTTGTACACTTTACCGAAAACTATTCCTTTGAAATGGTTTTAGAATCATAATTTAAATTCATTTCTAGATGTGTCATGTATTCATTAAGATTTTTTTTTACAAAAAATGTTTTTTTATTACCGGCAACTAAGGTATTATATGAACTGAATGTCATGTTATTTACATAGATTCTACAATCCGTTGATAACTGGCAACGAGGAGCAGAGGTCGGCGGTCGAGCATATAGTATCGGGGACTTCGGGAAAGGCTCCTTACATAGTGTATGGACCGCCGGGCACTGGCAAGACTATGACCATAGTTGAAGCTATTATACAGGTAAGTTACATAACTAGTACCCGGATGACAGAGCTTTGCTCAGTATTTTTTAGCAAGCAACGCAATCTACTGAAGTAGCTTTAGTGTTGCTACTCGCCAATAGATGTCAGGAAGAGTATAGATATCTTTGCAGAATCATTAGGTCTATTTAAGAAAAAAATACATAAAGGCAATGACAGCCTTTTGAATTACTCCCTCTTTTTTATTACAAACTTTTAATTTGCAATATATATTGTATTGTATTGTTATATTGTATCGTGACTTCTGATTACAATGTCATGCAAAAATGTTGTGCAAACCTTTAATTTAAGTGCATAATAAGTACAAAAGCACACAAAAGTTTATTCCCTTCCACCCACATTTCATGCATGCTTGTGTTGCTAGAAGCTTTGTCCTATTAATTTTAATTACTGCTAACAAATGTTGACATTATTAAGTTAAATACCCATTATGTCTTTAGTTGCGCTAAATACACCTTTGTTTTCAACATTAATTCATCAACTGTTGAGGGATAGTTACTCTGATATAACATGATATTTGGTTGAATTCGCTCTTATAAATGACTAATGCGATGAGAGCTTGTACCGAGTATATTGTATCTATATAGATTGAATTAAAAATGTTTATAAAAAAGTATATAATTCTCAAATTTTTGTCCATTGCGTTTATCACTAGTTGACTTCATCATTCACGTCTTTAAAAATATTGTGTTGTTTGCAGTTAGTTGTGAGAAACCCCCGCAACCGAGTGATGGTGTGTACTGACTCTAACATGGCCGCAGACCACATAGCTTTGTTACTGCTGCAGTATAACAAAAAGCTCAACATACATAACTTCATTTTACGCGCTAACTCACAGTGCCGAGAATGGTACGTTTTATTTTGTTTTTGTTTGTTGCTTCTATAAAGAAATATATTGTATTTTTTATTATTGTCGTACAAGTTGAACGCTGCCGATACTTGGCCAAAGTAGCTTTGGAAATTGCCGCCTCACTAATAATAATTGAAAGAAAGTAAGAAAGAAAATTTTATTCTCTCATCTCCTTTTTAAATCGACTTAAAATAATTAGTTAAATACGACTTCCTTGTCACCGCCTCGCCCCTGCCCGCTTCGCTTCTATTTTCTCTGTCCATTACGCGTGCGTTGCCTGACATGACATGGCAATGACATGACAAACACAGTGTTTGACGAAATAGCAACACATTGTCTCATACTGATGGTAAGTGGCAATGAAGTCTTCGCACTAAATTAGTGATAGCCTGTTCAAGTATTCACTCTTTACTTAAAGCCACATTAAAATCGAAGTCTGTCTTACGACTCCTTCTTGCATAGCAATTCGCACAGACGTGTACTCGTATTTGGCAATTCGCGTCGCAGTTTTTTGCGTTGCGAATTCGTAAGGCGCCAATTGGCTATTTTGTGTACTTATTCAAGTTCTTCGCAGTACCGAGTACGCACAATAAAAGAGCGCGTCATCCGATCCTGACGCATGTATCATGAATACACGATGGTTGTACAGGAGCGTGATGCCGCCCGCCCTGGCGCCCGTGTCCAACGGCACCAGCTACGAGAATTACTACCCCGTGAACAACGTCGCAGTCTCCACCTACAGGATATTCGTGACGACGCTCTTGCACGCCGCCAAATACGGAACGTAAGAAATGTTATTTTTTTTTAGTATTTTGTCGTGTAGTTTCAAAGTAATAAGACGTGAAGTGACACAGTCCTCAAGTACAATTCAACATCTCTGGAATTTCTAGGTTAGATGTCCCTTGTACTCTATGGGTATAAAAAAACAACTCAAAATACTTATTATTTATAATTTTAAATTCACATTAATTGAGTACCACAGTATTTTTTTATTATTATTATTTATTTATTTAATTAGTACGGTAAACACCAATTATTACACTAATAATAAAATTAATACACGGACAAAAGAAAATAAAATATTAGCTAACAAAACAAACCAAAATAATAAAGTCAAATCAAAATATCATTCAAAGGCATAGAATAAAACATGAAACTTAATACAATAAAATAATAATAACAGCAATATCACGTAAATATATTTATTATCTCTCGTTATTTGCTTACAAACACACACGCGGCTAGAAATAGCACCCCACATGAACTTTAGTATACTGTTCATGGTTAGATGGCGTTAGTTGTGCATGACGTCAGGCAGGCGTCATCAGTCCCGCTTACTGACTCATATTCTACTAGATGGCGCTACAAATTTCTTTCTGAATCACGCTGTTGAGACTCTTTGTAGCTACTATAAGTAGTGAGTGCTAAGGTTTGCAATTCATACTTACCTGGCGTAGGGGACACCGTGATCAGGAAGGCGGTTCCCCCAGGGCGAGGCCTTCCCATTGCACTCCGGTTAGGTTGACCCCTGCGATTATCCCTAATGTGGATAACTCGGACGCGTAATTTTTGGTAGTGGGGACTGCGTGCGCGCCGTCCCCTTCAGAATTCAGTATAATAAAGACGCTCGCTTTCATAAAATGAGGTCTTCAGGAACCTGTTAGAGATAGGCTGTTTACCCTTACCTTACCGATCACTCACATATGTAACTCGCGTAACTAACTTACCGTAAAGCAAATATAAACAGGATTTGTACAGTTCATTAATTCTTAATGGTTAACAGAAATTACTTTTGGCATTCAATGTTTGTTCGTCTTTAAATTAAGTATTATCATTTTTATGTCAGCCTTATTTTTAAATTGCAAATAACGATAAAGAGACCGTGTAACTTTGTTTATTAAATAGGACTTGTCGTAAAAAACGGAGCATGGTGCGACGGTGACCAACTGACCACTTACTATCAGGTAATGGTGGTCACTCACGGTCAGTCCATCGCGTCAAATGGCGTGATATACAGCCAAAATATGATCGTGAGTGTGAAAAACTGATGGCGTAAGATAAAACTCTGGATTTCCAATCGCGCCATGGCGTCATGCCGCAATATCGCGTCGATGGATCGTGAATGCGCAAACCCACATCCATTTTTTAACCGACTTCAAAAAAGGAGGAGGTTCTCAATTCGACTGTATTTTTTTTTATGTTTGTTACCTCAGAACTTTGGACTGGCGAACCGATTTTGATGATTCTTTTTTTAATCGAAAGCTGGTGGCTGTCGTGTGGTCCCACATAAATTTTATTGAGATCTGACAATGGCATCCATGAAAAAACCACTTAAGTCGTAAATTTGTGTTAAGATGTGCGCGACAAATTGACGAATACCTCAATATCACGCCAACCGATTTCGATGATTCTTTTTTTAATCGAAAGCAGGCGCTTGTCATGTGGTCTCACATAAATTTGAACGAGATCTGACAACTATGTAGTTTTTGAGACTTTGAAGTCGGTTATTTTTTGTTAGTAAAATTTAGATTATTGTTCTTTTCGCGCCGAGACGTCGAACGAAGGAGACAGTTCCAAAAGTCATTGTTTAATTTTGTGTAACAAAATGGCTTCCGAACGCAACGTCATGTCAACGTCTCCTTCGTTCGACGTCTCGGCGCGAAATGAACAAAAAGTGGATGTGGGTTTGCGCATTCACGATCCGTCGGCGCGATGTTGCGGCGTGACGCCGTGGCGCGATTGGAAATCCAGAGTTTTATATCACGCCATCAGTTTTTCACATTCACGATCAAATTTTGGCTGTATATCACGCCATTTGACGCGATGGACTGACCGTGAGTGACCACCATAACATTAAATTGTAGTCTAAAAATAATATACGTGTCGAATTGAGAACCTCCTCCTTTTTTTTTCGTCGGTTAATGCCAGACGTGTCGTTGTAACAGGACGCGCAGTCAGAACGCCCACAAGCTCCAAATGTCGCACCTGTTCATCGACGAGGCGGCGCAGGCCTCGGAGCCGGCGGCGCTGGTGCCGGTGGCGGGGCTGCTGGCCCCCAACGGCCGCCTCGTGCTGGCCGGGGACCCGCAGCAGCTGGGGCCCGTGTGCATCTGCCGGGAGGCCCGGGTTCGAGGACTGGGTATGATGGTTTTAAACGGTTTTATTTAACTTGCCTTGATTATTTTGCCCGGTTTGTTTCGATTCCCGGCCGGGGCGGATATTTATGTGACCGATAAATATTTGTACTCGGGTCCTGGGTGTTATTGTGATGTGTTATATGTGTAGTCCATGCCACCCACGTCACAGGTAAAAACCTACTGTAGGGGTGTCAATGTGTAAGCGTTTATTTATTATTTAGTTGTATTAGTCAAATCTTGTAAGCCGTACAAGTACCGTGTTAGTCCTAGCAGAGCTATAAAAATGAAAAACATGCCACCTGAATGGCTATCCATGGTATGGTACATCCTATGGTTTTATAAAACGTAGATATATGAACAATGTGTAAGATTTTTCATCATAGTACCTAATCACACGAATTGGACAATAACATAATTAAATTTGTTTGTATCCTATTTTTCAGGTGTTTCATTGATGACTCGTTTGATCTCCAGCCACAGCAATCTATACGGCAAAGACCCGAACTACATGACTATGCTCGTCAAAAACTTCCGCTCCGATCCTGACATTTTGACCATCCCAAATGAACTGTTCTATGATAATGCTTTGCAGGTAAATTATTATAAATAAACGTAAACTTACGTATGCTATGTTACAAACTAGTGAGCGCTCTGCGGTTGAACTTCGACCACAGAGTACTTAAAAACTACGTTTTAATTCCACCATATATTTCTTTGTCAAAGAGTTACTTTACATCTTTACATTGACAGTAATCAATGTTTTATTTTCTTTCCATATTACGATTTGACGAATAGCGATTCGACGAAATGTTATTCGACGAATTAGTGATTTGACGAATTATTTTCGACGATTTTCCCGCAGATGCCAAAATAACATACGCAAGCATGAAAGTAATAATGGTTCACTAGTAATCACGCAAAGAGCTGTTTTATAGTAATATATTGAAGCTAATGACACTGTACCAGGCACTAGCGCCGCCAGACCCGCTGAGCAAGGTGAGCATCCTGGGCCTGCCGGGCGGCGAGCGCGCGGTCGTGTTCCACGCCGTGGAGTCCCGCGAGCAGAAGATCGGGAACGCGCCCAGGTAATCAATCACCTTGTATCTGTGGCGGCGACGCGCACACGTCACACGCTGACGTCACGCCAACTTGAATCACGCTATCGACGTTTCTACGATCGCCGGCATGCATATACAAATGCTCCGACAAGATCAGTAGGGGCTAGCGATGGGAAATATCGTTACTTTTATTTCACTATCAAGTCGGTGAAGATATTTATTTTTGTCACTGTTATATCACCGGTGAAAAATCACCACCGGTATATTTCATTAGTATGAGTAGTAAAGATTACAAGTGTACTGTGAAGTGAAATCTCACCGTATCACGAATTCACGAGACACGACGTGGTTATAAATATCAATTACCTACATAGTTTAATCAAAACCTTACAATGTTTAAAATAAGACTCATTTTCATTTGAAGTTTTTGTATCGTAGCGATATTATTAACGAAGCAAGTTGAAAGAAATCAGACAAACTTAAGTCTAATAACGTTGAGAATAAGAAGCAATTTCACTTAAACAAATTCTCTCTTCTAGTGTCTGTGTCGCTCTCGCTCACGCACTGCTCAAGTCACAAATGTTGCTTTCTCTCTTTCGCATGATGGAATTCTGTGAATTATAATTATGTAGCTTGGCCGGTGGCCGGCGTTAAGTCACAGTAAAAGGAATACTGTGGTGAATTCACCGTCCGGATAAATGTAACAGACGGTTTCGATACATGTCACTGGTGTGACAAGGTGAAGTATATCAAGTGAAATATCCAGTGATAGGTGAAATGTGCCATTCCTAGTAGGGGCTCGGCCGCCTTCCAGGCAACACACCTTGCCTGGCGGGAGATCTCCCTTTGCCAAATATTTGTTAGAACAGGTGGCGTTACTGTGTTTCATATAAGAGTGCTCTCCACTGTTGCCCCACCTTACTCTTTTACAGATAAAGAGTGTTGCCCTATCGGATTTTTTTAATTTTATGAAAATTATCCGACGCACTCAATGAACTAATATACTAACGTGCCGCTATAATTGGCACGGGTATAAAATAACTCAGATCGTTTCGTTTCAGTTTCTTCAATGAAAAAGAGTTGGACATGCTGAAGAGGTATACCAAAGCTTTGATTCAGAAGCACGCGGTGGCGCCGAAAGACATCGGCGTTATTGCGCCTTACATCCGACAGGTAATAACTTAAGTAGTGAAATAGCCGACAGACGAACTCCATCTGATGGTATTTGGTAAGTGGTCAAAAGACAGAGGGGTCTCGCTTTACTGGTTCCGTTTGGAATACACATCGGCGACTTATGTACTCTGATCACTATTTAATACGGCTCGAGGTACATCCATCGAAGGACCAAAGTGCCTCGTGTAAGCTACCCATTCAAAACATACTTACACGTTTTGATAGGTGTACAAAATGAAGAGCTGGCTGCAGAGCGAGAAGTACGAGGCCGTGGAGGTGGGGACGGTGGAAGCGTTCCAGGGCAAGGAGAAGCGCGTGATCCTGGTGTCCACCGTGCGCGCCAACTGCAAGCTGCTGGACCACGACGCGCGGTACAGCCTCGGCTTCCTCGTCGATGATAAGGTTACAGCCACAGACTATAAAATATGAACCTATGTGTCCGACTCTTTTTACTGTCGCTTTTTCGTTTCATTGACTTTCAAATCACAAAGATGCTAAAGAAGTTTTCATTTCAAAAAGAAAAAATATTTTATTGATATAAAAACACATTCGGCCAATCATCAATCGGCCAATTCTCAGAAATAACTGATTTCTGATTTTTTTGTGTCATTTTTAACCCGTTAAGGCGCTTTTGCACCCTTCCTATATCAACTGACTAGTAACAATCATGACATTTCCAGAGATACAACGTGACGCTAACCCGGGCAAAGGCGAAACTCGTCATCATCGGTAACCCGGCGTGCCTCACCCGCGACTGCAAGTGGCGGAAGTACATGGACATGTGCAAGGAAACCAGTTGCTACCACGGCGAGGCTAGCCAGCAACTCCCACGGACCTCCACACTGCTCACAGATATCACACGGAACAAGTTTGACAGGTGCCGGTTGACTGATGCACTCAAGCTTATGGCAGATTTGAAAGTAAAGAATTAATATTGCTCAATTTGTTACAGTATTTTTGTATAGGATTAGTCACTTCAGTTCTTATACCGTGGTAATCAATTATTTTATCTCTTATAGTTCCTTTTTGTATATTTATCATTCCTATCCGTGTCTGTATTCATTGTACAAGCAACTTTGAGTTTCAGTGTATAAAGAGAGATACACATTTCCACGCATGATATTGACCTACATATGTTTGAAGTCTCCGATTTAC
Source organism: Thymelicus sylvestris (assembly GCA_911387775.1). Classification (NCBI taxonomy): domain Eukaryota; kingdom Metazoa; phylum Arthropoda; class Insecta; order Lepidoptera; family Hesperiidae; genus Thymelicus; species Thymelicus sylvestris. Next base: position 8,801,419 of record OU426905.1, on the reverse strand, counting down.
CAAAGATAAGTGAGAAAAAGTAATTTAATGCAAAATAAAGATGGATTATCAACAGGTGCGAGTTATAGATAGTTTTGAAAGATTTTAAAGAATGCATGCAATAGCACATAAAAGCACAAGTTTCTTTCTACAATACATAAAGTTTTCTTACTTCAGTTTAAGCTATAATTAAATCAAATCAAAAAAGAAAAAGATAATTTGCGTGTATGATAGATGACTAAGACTTCGACTGTAGACTACAGTCTGTAGTAGTATACGTAAAGCAGAGCCCACATAAAAGTGATCAAGGCATGGGCGTAGCCAGGGGTGGGGGGGGGGGGTTCAAACCCCCCCCCCCCCGAATAGTTAAAGACTAATATTTTTATGTGCTAATAAAAACATTTTTCTTGATGTCATTCCGAATCGAATGAGCTATCGCACATATTTTTAGGAGCAAATAATAGATGGCACTACATACGTCGTGAGAAAAATAGTCTCCATTTTCTTTAGGGTTATTTTATGTATCTTTAGTCATTGTATTTTCTTGAACACCCCCCCCCCCCCCCCCCTCCTCCCCGAAACTAGAACCTGGCTACGCCCGTGGATCAAGGGCCGTATACTTTGGAATATACCTACATAAATAATAAAATGTGAATTTCTGCTCTCCTTTGGATTAAAAATGAGATAATTATTACTGCTATTTAAAAACGATAATGCCGACACATTCCACAATTTATCAAGCTGAGATTATTCAACTTTAAGAGTTCGTAACAAATCGAATTCGAATATGTGATATTGATTTAACACGACTATCGGCCGTTTTCAATAGTCTATCTGTCATAATTCTCAAGTCAGTTGTCTATTAAGTGTCAAAAAGTCACAATATAGTGTTACATAGTTGTTCTTCTATACATATTATAACTTACTATTCTAGATATTATTATGGAATTACTCTGTCCATCTTGTAAGTTAGTAATATGAAATTTATAAGTTTTTGTTCCAGTGTTTAGTAAGATTTCAATAATACATTTGCAACTGATGTTTGTAGATTTTATTATCTTAGGTTAAATTTGTTTTAAAATAGTATTTGCTTCGGTTAAACTTGTTTAAAAATAGCTAGTAAACGAATACGGATAGATACTATAGTTAAATTGATGTTTATGAGAAATGCATAGCATCATGAAAAGTGCCTTAATGTTATTTTGCCTAGCAAGGTAAATAGTAAAAAAAAAATGAAATATAAATTTTTGATACATTAATATTGCAAACGTTAAGTGTAGGATATGATTAGTAAGTACAAAATCTAGATTTACAACCCAACTCTGAGTCATTAACGGTTACTTTATTCGCTCCTTGGTAAAGAATCACCATACAAATTCTGTACTAAGGGGCGATTTAAGTCACCGTTAGTGACCCAGAGTTGGGGCGTAAGTAACTTCACAAACACTTAAATCCATAACTACTTATGCTGAATCTACATCAATGATAAAATTAACTAACTTTTTTTTTTACTTAAAATCGATCTCTGACTTGAATTCGGTTAATAGTGAGGGTGACGCGTGTATAACGTACGGTCGACATGCATACATACTACATTCACGACTAACGTAATACTGTATTGTATAATGTATATTATACGCATTCCTCCGTATAAAACTTTTATGAACCCATTTCCACCATTACTGCCGTCCTAACGAACGAGTTTTTGGGCTAAGACCTTCAGTAGTTACGGATATTATCTTAAATCAATTTGCCCAAAAACTCGACTTACTTTACTCTTCGTTAGGACGGCAGATTACTATACTAACGCCCCAACTCAGAGTCACTAACGGTTACTTTAATCGCTCCTTAGTAAATAATCACCATACAAATTCTGTGCTAAGGGGCGATCCAAGTAACCGATAGTGACTCTAAGTTGGGGCGTAAGCTAATTTAAGTAATGAAACTCAAGCATAGACATTAACATTTGGGTCTTTGTTTTGTTTCGTGAAAGCATGATCGTTAAATTGTTCATAAAATTTTCTTAGAATTTCTGACTTTTAACTTACTTTCTTAGTATAATATATATTTTTATGTAATTGTATTGCTCTATTTTCTTCCGTTTTCATTTTCAGTCTATCACTATCCTGCTTATTCACTAGCCTATCTGAAAACGTCTTTCGAAATGAAAGTCGGTTTATCACAGCTTTGGGATGCAAAACACAGACCCATCTTGACCTATCATAACATCAAAATATCTAATACGAGTAACCGCCCTCGCTTTGCTTCGGTTTTCTTATTTTTTTACACCTTGGTTATCGGAGTTTTATTAAGGATTCCTAACTTTTTTGAAAATGTAATATAGCTTATGCACCCGGGGATAGTGTAGCTTCCCAACAGTGAAAGAATTTTTCAAATCGGTTCAGTAGTTTCGAGAGCCTATTCAATGTAAAGAAACAATCAAATATTTCCTCTTTATAATATTAGTATAGATAACAACATAAGATTTATAGCTTAGAAACACCAAACCTAACCACGTTATCTATTTATATTGTGTACTTTATTTAACTTTAATTTTAAAGCACAAAAGTTGGTTGCTGTCCTATTCAGTGATATATGAACTATGATGTTAAGTAGGTCTTGGATTTAAGTATTCGTTGGCCATTATCTATCAAATATTCTATAAATGATAAGTTAGCGTAAGATTTATACCTATAGAGTACCTTAACCATTAAATTAGAAAAAGAAAGTGTGCTGTGCTATAGTTTTAAGTGTGTTGAGACTGCACTATTTTTTATCATGTTTACAAAATATTATTAAGGGATATACAGGTCGTTTTTTAAGTAAGAATAATGTTAACTTTTATACTTGACAACATGTTAAAATCAAATATTGTGTTTGTTTATTTTTATCACGTTTTTTTATGGGGAATCCCTGTAAAATAAGCGAGTCGAGAGACTCATTTCGCTCGCTGACAGGATTAAGGAATAAGTAGCTCTCAAATCTCAATCCTTTCATTGTCACTTAATCTCACAAAGCCAATTTTACGAATAAGACATGAATAAGACTAAAACATGGTGTTTAAGTACTCTGTGATTAACGCCCCAACTCAGAGTCACTAACGGTTACTTAAATCGCTCCTTAGTAAAGAATTATTGTGGTGATTCTTGAAGGAGCGATTAAAGTTTACCATTTTATTAAAGGTTACCGTTAGTGACTCTGAGTTGGGGCGTAAGACATTAAATTGTGATTTTCCCCAAAACCTTTGCTAAAACTTTGACGATATTGTACGTTCTTAGCGTATTTAATTCATACATATTTTTATTGTCCAACGCAGACCTTGATTACAGAGATGGTTATGTAAACAGCTTCAGGCAAATACTTTGCTTTATTAGTACTCCTTTAGGCTAATTTATAACATTGGCGACGCATTCTACATACAGTATTGCTTTACAGAGCTATTATTTTAAGCCGGAATTTAGTATTCTTCATATTATTATATCATATCCCTTAAATCATAATAGCAATCAATCAAATCATCACATATTTTTAAATATCACACATTAAAATTACTCGTGAGAATTGAATCCGCGGAATCAGGAGTGATTTTGATGAGTGATATTTGAGAATTGTTACGCAGTACAGATTATTCAGTATTATTATACTTTTAGAGAACACAAGTAAACTCATTAACAACCTTACTAAGCTTATTCAATCAAAGCGCGCGTTTCCCATCTATTCTCCCCTCCCCTCCCTTCCACTCCCCTCCCTTATTGAAAACTCCCGCTTAGTATTTTATTTATAAATAAAACTATAATAATACTGGACCTATTCTCGGATAGAATTACTTTGTGATTGCATTATTTGTTGCTTAGATTATAGTCCTGTAAATTAATATATCTGGTGATAATACAGTATTTCATTATGCTGTACAAACAAAAACACTTGTTAGGGTATCAAGTTTTGTCAAAGCTCTAGCCAACATACATCCTTGTACGTCGAAAGAGTTCTATAAAATATAGTAAATTGTTAAGTCATGAAATTGGTTTAATCACTGCTTTTCATTACTAATGTGGAATTAAGCGAAACTTAAATTCTGCAGATATTTTTTTTGTATAAACATGTACTGGACTATATTTAAGTATTTCGTTAATAGTTCTGTTAATACCTAGCAATTTGCCTGGTACACTGTACACACAACGCAGTCATTTTCTTACGTAATTAAATTGAATACAGCTTAGTTTGAAAGCATGAGTAATGAAAAGTAGGTAGGTATATTATTATATTTGTGTGATCTGATCAGTGTGTAGTTGTACTTTACAAAAACCATCTTGTCTTCTATATATATAGAAACATTCAACTACCTTTTTTGAAAAAATAATAATACGTGCAACTGGTATATCATATCGTATCGTATCATATGATCATATCGTATCGTACCCGTATATCGGTATAAAATTCAGAAATCGTGAGTACGTACCCGTTTATGTATTTATTTATAACAGATGCTTGCAGTACTAACAGCAGCACCACAGCATACTGCAAGCTATTGGTATCTTATGTCTATGTTATAATAATTATTGCATAACCATTAAGCACGAGAATAAGTTCAAAATCATTATAAAAGTGCTGTCATCCAATTATTTAATTCTACCCTACTGATTATTACTGCTTAAACTAAAAAAGATGATTGAATGTTTCATATATTTTTACGTCCAATGTCCCTTACTGTAATAAGAGCTTGGGTAAAATTATGTAGTCTGTTGTTGTCATACTCATAATCAAGGGTTCCCTTAGAAGGAATTTTTGATTATACGTTTAATGACACATATAAAAAGTGAAATTATCTATTTATCTAAGGGTAACTTTGTTATAAGTACCTACTAATATTTCTTCTGTGGTTAAACTTTAATGTAATATTATTATCAGTAATATGTGACAAATTTTTTGTTACTGTAAAATCATGGCTTTGGCAGAATTTATAATGTTGGCGAGATTTATACTATTACTGTTTCATTATACCGTATTTAGATGTGATATCAATAAAAATTTAAAATATTACCATTTTTTGTTAGTATTGATCCTTTTAATTTTACGCAAAATGTAATTTACTACCTGTCGGTTGACTCCTGATTTTGCACCGAAAACTGAGTGTGCCTACACTCAGCGGGACCCCCTATCCTAAAACGATATGAGTATGTCTAGGATTTGTACACCCGCTGAGTGTAGGCACACGAAAACTCAAACACAAAAATGCTAACGTCTTATAATTTTATTGTACGGTACAGGGTATTTACAGCTAAAACATCCTTGATAACTTCGGAGAAACAGTAACAAACTCAGATAATTGCAAAGCAGTGCAATGGCACTGCTTATGAAACAATTGTATCATGTTCTGTGAACATAACATAATTTATGTTATGTTCACAGAACATGATACATGAACATAACATAATTTATGTTATGTTCACAGAACATGATACAGTTGTTTCATATTGTTATTATGTACTACAATAGGTCGTTGTTATGACTTTCAGAATGTGTACCTATTTTGTTGAATCATGTTAAGCTCATGTAGGCCATCTTAACTCTTCTCGCTACAAAGTATGTACCCTGTGATAGCCGAGCTGCTAGGCTGCTATTGCTACCACGAAACAAGTACAAGTACGAAACTATACCTACTCCATTTTTTAGACGAGACTTATTTTATTTCATTCATCACGTTTAGTTCCACTCGATTATCGGTTTTAAAGGCTTCTATTTTATCTTTTACCTTTTAACTATTAAAAGATCTTTGAACTATTTAAACTGTTTATCTTTTAACTATTAAAAGATAAAATAGAAGCCTTTAAAACCGATAATCGGGTGGAACTAAACAAAGAGAAAAGATTGATGTAAATTTTAGGTTCCTATAGCATCATAGAAAAAAGTGTCCCGCTGGCTGGAGGTTCTTTTGAACCTTGTTATTTTTGAAATTATTTACGCTAGTACACCGTTTTCACTTAGATCGTAATAAATGAAAGTAGAACTAAAGTTTGACACCCATTTCAAGTTTCTGTGACCTATAAATGAAAAGGGTCCCGCTGGCTGGAGGTTGAATTAAAACCAACGCCCTTTTTAGGGTTCCGTAGCCAAATGGCAAAAAACGGAACCCTTATAGATTCGTCATGTCTGTCTGTCTGTCCGTCCACGTCACAGCCAATGTCACAGCCACTTTTTCCGAAACTATAGGAACTATACTGTTGAAACTTGGTAAGTAGATGTATTTTGTGAACCGCATTAAGATTTTCACACAAAAATAGAAACAAAACTATAAATTTTGGGGGTTCCCTATACTTAGAAATGAAACTCGAAAATTTTTTTTTCATCGAACCCATACGTGTAGGGTATCTATAAATAGGTCTTCAAAAATGATATTGAGGTTTCTAATATCATTTTTTTCTAAACTGAATAGTTTGCGCGAGAGACATTTCCAAAGTGGTAAAATGTGTCGCCCTCCCCCCCCCCCCGTAACTTCTAAAATATGAGAATGATAAAACTAAAAAAAAATATATGATGTACATTACCATGCAAACTTCCAACGAAAATTGGTTTGAACGAGATCTAGTAAGTACTTTTGTTTTAATACGTCATAAATCGTAAACCGCAATTTACCTCGATCAAAGTTACAACGAACTTCAAGAACTTTTATATTATGTTACTTGCTGCTACGGAACCCTTCATGGGCGAGTCCGACTCGCTCTTGGCCGCTTTTAATGTGTGAAAAATTATTCTTATCTTGTATGGCATGTACACCACTAAATTTTGTATTATTTCCGAAATTATACCAGTTTGAAGTGATTCGAAGTATTGTTTCCAAATATATTATGGCACGTTATCTCATCGAACACAAACTACTTATAACTAACAAGAGTATATTCGACTATCGTATTTATTATTATTATTACTACTATCGTATCGTATTTATTATTATTATAACAGACTGGGATTTAGTATTTATTATTATTTCAATATTTAGCGGACATGAATAGTAGAAGATCATTACTTATAAATAATGAAGTAATAGGTATTTTGGACCACGGTGCACTAACTACGGATTTAGTTGAAGGGCACTATTACAGTTCATGTATAAGGTAACAAAATTAATCAGTAACGTTATGAATAAGTACCTACTAATAATTTCTGTGCAAAAAGTAATGATATCCCATCAAAAACATGAATGTAAAGTAAAAGCCAATTTAAAAAAAAAGAATTGAGATCTAAATGGGTGCCAAGTTCTGTGTAGAAAAGCCTAAAATTTTAGTCACAAGAACATGTAATTCAAGCTTTACATTTGAATTGGCTAGTTTTCACGTATCTATCGTCTAAGTTCCCAAAGTGGTCTATATCGACCCCTAGGGGTCGATATAGACCACTTTGGGAATCACTGCAGTCTAAGGTATTCCCCAAAATATAGGGAACATTAAGCAATAACTCATCCATACTTACTATCGAAGGATTCCCCGTAACTTAAAATATATGTAAATCAAAAGGTTTGCCAATTGAGAAAGCTAAAGGCTTGGTAAATAAGGTTTTTAATAATTAATTTTAAGGTTGGTAATAAAAACACTCATTTCAATGCTACCAACATTATAGCGAACTGCAGACTTGCTTGAAACGCACTCTAAGATTCCCTGTGCCGTGGCTCGTGGGTGCCATGGACAACATACAAAGACAAGAACACACACCCAGACCACAGTAAAAGGAATATATAATAATACTTATACTGTACCCAGACCGAAAACAGAAATTGGAACTACCACCTCGCAGGGAATCGAACCCAGGACAGCACCCTTGGCATGGTGCGAGCGCGGCGGTCCGGCATGGCAGGTATTTAATGATTACGCCACACTGACACGTGGGTCGTCAAATAACAAAGTTTAGCTGTCAGTTTGTACTGAAAGAACACATTCTTTGCAATCGTTATCGAATAATAAGCCTTATATCGTATATTAAGCCTTATACCATAAACAACTTAATAAATAATAATATTGTATTTTGATCATAAAGTGTTAGTAAATTCTACTAAAATAGTAGTAAGGTTAAAAGTCATATAATGGCAACACTAAGCTACTTTGAATATTGGTTTTTCCCCAACGTCTAAACGTGTCTAAACATTATAACAATTAAATTCAATGAAGTCAGTCAGCAGTCAGCAGTCTGATAACTGATTAGCCACAGTAGCCACACGTCGTACACTTTTAGCCAATCAGACAGTGTTAGTAGTACATGTATTTGTAGTGAATATTATAAAATATATTTTACTGCTCATTCTTAATTGTTGATAAACCTGGAGAGCAGCCGTTTTAATAATAAAAATGGACAGCAGTGGGGATGCCTGGGATATACCAAAAAATTACAAAATAATATATTCCCGAGGTCTTCGCGGAAAACACATCACCGCTGAGAATGAGAAATATGTTAAGAAAATAAGGTAAGTTGTTTAACACGTTAGCTGCCAAGGCAAAATTTCGATGACGGACTTTTTTCTTTTTTGTATTTTGGTTTTAAATTGATGTAAATTATAATAATATGACTATTTTAGTTTGTTTCCGGTGATTATAATATAAAATAAGGCTTAAGAAAAAAAAGGTCAGGCATACAATATGTGACTGACGTGGCCCAAACGAAAGAAAACATAGCTTTTGTGCCATGTCAGGCATTTTGTCAGGCACCGTCCGCCGGCCGCCAATATATTTGCGCGGTACATGCGCTCGGCCGTTTGACCGAAAGTACCTAGGCGTGTCGTATTTTATTCCTCGCAAAACCCCCTTTAATTTTATTAATTAATTTTATCCTACCTCCACGTAATTCCCAGTTCTAAAGTGCTTCCAACTGTTATTCAAAAAATATGGGGAACAGGAACACAAAACAAGATATGACACGAAATAATGTAATTTTGAAAAAGTTCATAACTTTTAATTCGTGAATATTCACACAAAACGAAAAGGAACGATACTGTAGAAAACGTTTTAAATATTACTTTTTCAAATATTATTTGGTAATATCCTATTATTCGAGAAATAATGAATGTGAATCCGTCTCAATACGAGCAGTAGGTAACTGGTATTCATTGAATATTGAAAAAAATGGCGCCGAAAATCAAATAATGGCATAACGACACTCGGGTGGTGCCACCAGTCACCACGTCATTTTGCTGATAACAGGGTTGGAAAACACACGATTTATTAAAAAAATCCTAATTGATCACGATTTTTTTGATTTTTTCATTTTATTTTATTATATTTTTGCGCAAAACGGAATGCGCCCTCAAGGGATTGCGCGGACACAGTGCGGGGATTTCTCTTTTGTCTGACATGTGAATGCCAAGCAAAAGGGAAATCCCCGTGTAGTGTTTGTACCGACTGGGAATTGAAAAGGCTGGAAAACTAGTTTTTTTATTCAAATATTATAATAATTATAGTGATTTTTAAGATTTAAACGACCCTAGTTTGTAATTTATTTAGAATTTCTAAATTTGTTTTTAGGGTTCCGAAGTAAAATCGGAACCCTTATAGTTTCGTCTTGTCCGTCCGTCCATCCGTCTGTTCGAAGCAAAGCGCCGAAACCCTTAATGCTAGAAAGCTGTAATTTCGCACGGATCACATATAAATTATTAAAATTCCAGAATCATGGAAAAAAATATTGAAAAACATTTTTTTTCAGGGTACCTGCCCTACAGGTAACGTAGGATGATTTTTTTATTCGTCGCGTACCCTATAGTGTGGGGTATCGTTAAAAAGGTCTTTCAAAATTGTTATGGGTCTTCTAAGAACATTTAAAGTGCTAATTTTGGTTAGAGTCAAGTGTCCCCCCTCCCCCTCTATCGGCTAAACGGCTGGATTTGGACAAGTGAAAAAATTCTCCAAAATCTTAATCTTATCATAATATATATAAATTACGTGTCACGTTGTTTGTCGGCGATGGGCTCCTAAACTACTTAAACGATTTTAATCAAATTTGCACACCGTGTGCAGTTTGATCCAACTTGAAAGATAGGATAGCTTACATCTCAAAATTAAAAAAAAAACTTTTGACAGAACGAAGTCTGTCCGGGCAGCTAGTAAATAATATGATGAATTTATAACGAAAACTATCAATTAGATAATAATAATATATTAATAAGTATTCGGATCCGAGATGTGGTGCTTCACTATTGGCCTTATTCATAAGCTTAGAGTCGCCCAGCGGGCTATGGAACGAGCTATGCTCGGTATTTCTCTACGCGATCGAATCAGAAATGATGAAATCCGTAGACGAACGAGGGTGACCGACATAGCTCAGAGAATTAGCAGGCTGAAGTGGCAATGGGCTGGCCACATAGTTCGAAGGACCGATAACCGTTGGGGAAGAAAGGTCCTCGAATGGAGACCACACCTCGGTAAAAGGAGCACAGGACGCCCCCCGACCAGGTGGACCGATGACCCGAAGAAGACAGCGGGTATCCGCTGGATTCAGAAGGCTCAGGACCGGTCTGAGTGGCGTAGATTAGGGGAGGCCTATGTCCAGCAGTGGACCTCAAAAGGCTGATGGATGGATGGATGGATGGAATAAGTATTACTTATTAGTCGATAAATTTAATGTACTACTTTGGAACCCTATATTGCGCGTGGCGTGACACGCACTTCCCCGGATTTTTTATGTGGATTTTTGTGAAAGAAAGTGAAATTACACATTTTTGATTAAATCATTGATTTTTATTGAAAAAATCATAAAGTTTATTCATGCCAACCCTGGCTCATAAGAATGTGAGTTTTATCTGCATTCATAAGGTACAGTAATCTCCGAAGTTTATTGGCCAGGCTGAATTTGGCACAGCTGCGCGCGGATAATCGTAGTCAATGCCCCGGCACCCGCGCTCCTCCGCTGATAGTTGATACCTTATTTTACGGGTAAATCTTTAGAATCCGGTAGCAGAAGGGGGGGAAGGGAGGGGTGATTGCTGATTACAACGGTACCACTCGCAACTCTCGGCGACGCACCGTTTCCGAGAAAATTGAGAAAAACTAACCTAACCTCAAAATTCTAAAATAATAATCATACAGCTTCATGATGTCTTTTCTTGCCGCACAACGATATTATAATTATTCAATTATGTCACAAGACTACACTTCGTCATAAATGTCGACGTAAAAAAAAATTATACGAACCTAACCTAACCCATTCCGTTTTGGGTTCCTGTAGCTTTTTTAATTTAATTACAATTAAATAATTATATATATCGAGCAGTGATAGCCTAGCGGTTAGAACGCTGGTCTCCCGAATGAAAGGGCCCGAATTCAAATCCTGGCACACACCTCTAATTTTCAAATATTATGTGCATACGCACCTAATAGAAGTTAAATAATTTTGAGGCGATGCCAAACAGATGAAAAAACAAACGGTGAAAAGATGTGCGCCGCCGCGCCGCGCTGCTGCTGCCGTGTGCATGGCATGCCGCTGCCCTCAGTTTACGCTTTATGCTTTATGCAGGTAACACGGACGTAAAAAAAAGATTAAGATTATTCTTTTTTTATGTCCGTGGTCGGTAATTTTTGCTTGTTTGTTTGGCGCCGCCGCGCCGTCTCAAAATTATTCATTTACTGTTGATTTAGGATCTTAATTTATAATATTAAATGGTTTGTTTTATTTTTCGCTTTTCAGTTTTACTTCGTTGGTTTAATTTTTTGTTATAAAATACCTAATTATGAGCGTTGTATTAATTTTACATTTACTTATAGAAACACACTGTCAACACTTAATAACAAGACATATGAAGAATATTTTCATCACTTATTATGGTTTGAAGAAGCCACAGCAAGAGAATGTCTCCAGGTATTTCGATATTCTAATCATTTATGAAATTGTTGCCACTGATGGTTGGCTCACTTCTCGGTAAGATCGTTTAATTTTACACGCATCTTCACTGTAAATTAAAGATCGTCAATTTTTGACAATAGGGTAGGTATTATTATTTTAAAACAGGTAACAGGTTAAATATTATTTTTTTGTATGGGAAAATTCATAAATGGACCGAATGTGCCCAATGCATTGCTTTAGTGGTCTAAAAACATCTCATTATTGCCTTTCAAATGAAACCGGGTTGGGGTACATCGGTTGGATGGTTTCAAAGTCAACGGATATTGCCACAAACAGTTTTTGTGGTTTATATATAATATACCTACGATAATAAAGATTTAGAAATAAGTCATATGACATACCTAATAATAATATTGGTATCAACTTTACATAAAACCACACCACCAAGGATGGGGGCTCAATTCTGTCGTCTCTTACAACACCCTAGTGACTAGTCTGTCTGTCATAGATTGGGTCAGTAAGCTGGGCCGCGGCCTCAATACGGCCAAAGCTTGGAAAAGTTTGGACTTTCGCTGCACCAAGCTAGGCTCCCTGATTTGCCGGCATGAGATCGTTGTGTTCGTGGTCAGAAAGTAAAAACATGAAACTATAACGTGCTGTGATTAATCTTGTGTCTGATTTTTAGAAACAATGCGTGGAACGAGTTAAAGTTCAAAATGGCTTAAGTGGGAACCTATTGACGATTAAGGTACCAGGAATGGAACAGAAACAACGCTACGTCAGGACAGGTACAGTACTTTAATTTTTAACCGACTTCAAAAAAAGGAGGAGGTTCTCAATTCGACTGTATTTTTTTATGTTTGTTACCTCAGAACTTTCGACTGGGTGAACCGATTTTGATAATTATTTTTTTAATCGAAAGCTGGTGCTTGTCATGTGGTCCCACTTACATTTGATTGAGATCTGATAAATGGCATCCATGAGAAAACCATATAAGTCTTAAATTTGTATTATGTGCGCGACAAACCAACCGATTTCGATGATTCTTTTTTTTGAAATTTGAACGAGATCTGACAAGTAGTTTTGAGTAACTTTGAAGTCGGTTATTTTTTGTTAGTAAAATTTTGATTATATTATGTGTTTCATTTTGATCCTACAATACGAAAAATACCTGACTCGTTGATTTACAATACATAGTTTTGTTAAACGATGTGACCTACTCTACGTCTACGCACACGTATTATAGGTACTTACGTTATCTAAATTTAAAATATTTGTCTTAGATAATTATTAAACAAAATAGTATAGGTACCTATCCAATGAATTACTAATATACTAACTCGTTTACTGAGTACATCAATACATATAATATAACATCTATCTCAATACTCCATAATCGAAACGAACAACCCAAGGACAGATACTAGACTTGATAATAATAACTTCCTACCCTTTAATTAAATATTTTACCCTTAATTTAAAAAAAAAATTGTAATAAACGTAATGATAGATTTCACTAAACTTAATAAGAACGGCTCCAGTAATGGACGAGGCTCCAGTAATGGACGAAAAAAAAAGAAATCATTTAGAATATGGTGATGAACCAGGTTTTTTATATTGGCAACACTGTGTCTTAAACTATAGTCATCGAACTGCCTAAGTTTGATATTTTATTCAATTCGGACAGTTAGAATACAAGTTAGCGCGAACTATAAATTGTTTGTCGTTGTAAATTTATATTAGCGGCTTTTCTTAAGGAAATCGTTAGTGCGGTAAGTAAAAAGTTTCTTCTGTAAATTTGCATTGCTTTATTTAAATCAAAATGTGTTTTGTTTGTTTGGTTAACCATGAAATTAAGTCTACAACACACAGTGTTGTTACTCCAGAGAAGTTATATTTGTTGATATTTTGTTGGTGTTCATTACTGGTGCTCTATAATTGTATAGCTCCAGTAATGGACATAATTTTATCGAAATTTATCTTTGCTATTGTGTATCCAGAATTTGAACTAATTTTACTCCTAGTATTATTTTTTACTATGAGCTAGCTGCAAATAATGGAAATGTTGCTATTATTGGGTATTTTACAGATATCCAGTAATGACACTGATATAAAATGATAGATACTGATTGATGATTATTACTAGCGTATATGACCGACATCGCGAACCCGAAATTTGCGCAATGAACCGTAGCCAACTGGCAACTGTTTTCAGTGGATCCTGTCGATTTTGAACGATTGAAGGCTCAATTTTTAAAATTGAACCTCCCGACGCGACACAAATTTTACAGTGTAAAAGAAATGAAAAAAATACTCAATTTTTGCTATTTAAATTGTTACCTACTACACGTTTCCTTCAAGTTTGCCCTTACCTCCCGTCCCGCTTCTCATACCGCACCTCATTTACGTCCGTATGGACAGCAACGCTACCCGCGTATTTATGAGGCCCCGTGCGGCGCGTGCGTTCTTGAGTTTGTTGTTGATTTTGATGTTACTTTTGTTAAATTATTTTTCTGTTGATTTATTTTACGTTCGTTGATTTTTCTCGCTACAATGACTAAATTAGACAATGTTTTACACAGTGGCAAACGTAATTTGTTATTTAAGTTAGTGAAATTATTCGATTATTTTTTTGTCTACAGTACCGTTAGCTGTGAAATCGTAACGGTCGACGAGGGCAAACTTGAAGTGAACGCGTAGTAGTAGTAGTTTTAAAGATAGTTTTGATTTTTATTACTTTACAGAGACGAATAATACTGATAATCTGATATATTATAAGTGCATGCCAAAATTCTTTACTTACCTATATCTCATTACAAAAATTGACAGCAGAAAATTATAATTGTTGTTGCTTAATTAATTTAATAGACTAGCCGTCCTGGCGATCTTTGTATAGCCGGACAAATTAATGCCATGTTACTAAATTTTAACTAAACTCGCTCTCCTGCTCCATCTCACTCTCCTCCCTCTCTCTTTCTCTATCAATTAATTAATTAATTCTTAATCAATTCGCTCATACACCCATTCATTCATTCCTTCATTCACTCATTAATTTATCCATATTCATTATTTAAATACATTCACTTGTTCATTCAAATTCATTCACTCGTTCATTTAGTCATTCATTCGTTCATTTTTTCATTCACTCGTTCATTATTTCATTCAATTACTCATTAATTCCTTCATTTATTCTATTAATCATTCATTCATTCAGTGTTCATTGATCAACATTCGATTTCGTAGTTTTTATTTGTTTATTTCCATTCATATTTATTAATATTTGTAAATTAATTTAATTTAGTTTTAAGTAGTTAATAATTAATGCATACCTATATAAAAAGCTGATAATGTTGACATTCATAAATTACTTATCCATACTAATATTGTAAATGTGAAAGTGTGTTTGTTTGTTTGCCCGACTTTCACGTCGTAATGGAGCGATGTTATGGTATGATTTTTATGTGGAGGTAGTTAGGAGACTGGAGAGTAACGTAGGCTACTTTTTATCGCGGTTAAGCAATTCATTCCCATGGAAAGATCCATATCCATACTAATATTATAAATGCGAAAGTGTTTGTTTGTCCCTCTTTCACGTCGTAACTAAGCGATGTAATGGTATGAATATTTTGTGTGGAGATAGTTAGGATGCTGGAGAATAACATAGGTTACTTTTTACCGCGGTAAAACAATATGTCATTCCCATGGGAAGATCCATTATGATGCGTATTTGAATCACTCCATACTAAAAGTAACGAAGTGTTGGTCCTCTACTCCTTTATATGTATAAGTTCGTAAAGTATCTATGGACTGATATAAATTTATAGTTAGAAATATTAATTTTTTTTTATATTTTATTTAATGCTTGACTACAATCCCACCTGATGGTAAGTGGCGATGTAGTCATGGATGGTCATGTATAAATACTGATATAACTTTATATTTATATTTGGAAGATCGAGGAAAGTCATAGGTTCTACAGTTGATTCCTCTTAGTAACTTTTAAATTTTGGATTTGTTACTTATTTATTCTTGCACTAGGAATGTGTCATGCATGTAAAACCACTCTTTGTTAATTCCCTGTGAACACGCGGGCGAAGCCGCGGGTAATAGCTAGTTAATAAATAAAAAGCTTTATATGAGTAGTGAGTACAATTTTAATTATTTTCTCTTCTTTAATGCTAAATTCATGTCAAATGTCAGCTTTCTAGCACTAAGGGTATTGGCGCTTTGCTTCGGACAGACGGACGGACAAGACGAAACTATAAGGGTTCCGATTTTACTTCGGAACCCTAGAAATATATTAATAATTATTATTCTTTTGGATTTTCATCATAGATTAGTCGGTAACTAGCCTAACTAGTTTTATATGATTCGTGTCCATTACTGGGTGTCCATGACTGGGTATGTCCATTACTGGGTGTCCATGACTGGGTTTTTGCTGTCCATTACTGGGTAAAAAAATGATAATTTTTATTTGTTAATTAAATTTAAACCAATTACAATATCTCACGCGTGACACAGCAGAAATGTTGAATAAGAACAGGACTTTACACTTTAAGTACTTTCAGGTTCTGAACTTTCACAATATAGGTAAAATTTCACAAATACCACAAATTTGCTGTTAAACCGTCCATAATTGGGGTGTTTACCTTAATTATGTTATGTTACCATTTTATAGTAATGAGAAATAAAAAGGCTTATTCATTTATTTATTTATCCTTTAATAATAACACTATGATATCGCAGGTATCATAACATAATTTTCTCACAATGTTTTTCTCTATTTATTGATTTCAGATGACCTTGTGCTATTAATATCATTATTAGACCCAGCAAGACGTTTACGAGCGGAAATAACGGATATAAGAAACAATGAACTCATCATTAGAAAAAAATACAGAGGAGGTCTTCAATTCGACACGTAACATATTTTTAATGACCTATTTTTATATTTTCCTACTCTAAAGGTACGAAAATAGGGGATGATTGATTGACCTACGAAATTTTTACCCGTTACCCCAATCAGTGGCGTAGCGTGGGCTGTCGCCGCCCGTGGCCGACAAAAGATTTGCCGGCCCCAAATAACCCCAATAGTATCTTTGCCGCCCCCATAATTTTTTGGACCGAAGTTCCTTATCGCGCGTTGCGAAAGGGGGCTAGGCGGAAAATTTTGGGACGAAAAGTTGTAACGACACTTTTTGCCGTCGTAGTTTTTTTTACATAGAAAGCAAGCCAGATATTTTCGTTTCTTGCAGTCAGTACTAGGATAGCAAAAACATGCAAGCGAGTGTGCCAGAACAAATCTGGGGTATTAAATTAGCAATTGCTACTATTAGAAACTTGATATTAGGCATAATTATGTAAAGGAAAAAATCTAAAACTACTCGTTTTCACGTATCTATCTAGGCTATATTATTTAAATGTAGAGCAATAGTATATTAATAGTCAAATGTAGAGCTCGAATTACATGTTCTGGTGACTAAATTTTTAGGCTTTTCTACACAGAACTTGGCACCCATTTAGATCTCGATTCTTTTTTTTTAATTGGCTCTCATTTCACATTTATGTTTATGAAGAGATACTACAATTACTACCTAAATGGTTTATTTTTCGCTTTTTAGTTTTTTTTTCGTTGATTTAATTTTTTGTTAAAAAGTAATTAATATGCTGAAAACTTCTACTTTAAGGTGGGATAGAGAATCATCTAAGAATCATCGAATCATGTATTTTGTTTGAACTACCCGCTACCGTTCTAAAAAGTTCTTTATCTTTAAGAAGAGCTTAGAGCGAAATAAACTCCTCAGGACATGCACCAAAACGTCCAGAAGGAACTAGTTATTTGATTAAATAAATCCTAACATTAATAAATATTTTATTTATTTCAGGATACGCGTAAATGAAGAGTTCAAATTAGTATTTCTATTCTCAAATTATCAATATGAGTGTATGCACAAGGCAGTTAATAATATTGTATCAAGCAAGCACAATACCAAAGTATTTCCCAAGAAATACGTAAAATTTAATGAAAAGATTCCCATTATAACGTAAGTTTCTTAATAACATAAAGTTCCTTAAAGACCGGTCTTTTAAAACGTTTTAATACAGAAGAAATAATAGTACTTATAATAAGTAGTTTTATATCATTGTATAAAGTCATGACATATCACCTATCTGCATGCTATTGGTGACGCTAGATTACTTGAAACCAATCTCTAAACTTCTAAAGCCTCCAGTCCAGCACAAACGCTGAGTTGGCAACCTCTCAGTATTTTAGGAATTAGGATACATTTTGGAGAGCGTACGCAGGATTTAAACGATTCTCCCATGCGCTTTCCACCATCGAATGTCCCCACTTATGTACGGCGGGTTGCCTTATAGTTATATGTTTCTTTGTTCTTTGTTCAGATGTCCTGAACTACAGGTGCCCTTCACATTGGGACAAATGGGCGGGGATGATGATAATGTGTTATGTTTTTATGAATAAATGTGTGGTTTTCAGGTGGTTAAACCTTGACATTTCGAGGAACGCTGAACAGCGGACGGCAGTGGAACACATTGTGTCCAGGACATCTGTTCCCGCTCCTTACATCTTGCACGGGCCTCCGGGAACCGGCAAGACTGCCACAATAGTCGAGGCAATATTGCAGGTAGGTAATCAATCCTAGCATTTCATCCATTTTGGGGACAATTATTTAACTAAGAATTACATTAACTTACTATGTACCTACTCTTTTCATTGAAACTTACTCCACTCAAAAACACTCACCCCAAATGTACAGATTTGACCCCTTTATAGTTTTATTACTACACTAGCTTTTGCCCGCAGCTTCGCCCGCGGTAGAGATCGATTTTTTACAAATCCTACTTGCTTTTACTTAGTTAGATTTAATTGCCTATGACTTATGTAAACATGTATCATTTGATAGCGTGATTCAGATCTTGCAAATGAATTTTAATAACGCCATCTATTAACAACACCCGGAACTAAATATCTAGCAACTAACAGAATATCGATCTTCCCATGGGGATGTTTTATCGTAGTAAAAAGTAGCCTACGTTACTCTCCACCCTCCTCACTATCTCCATACACAAAAACCATACCATATAACAGCTTCGTTGCGACGTGAAAGACGGACAAACAAACAAACACACTTTCACATTTATAATATTAGTATGGAGTACGGATAGTATGGAAGTATGGATAGTAGGTAATTAGTATAATTGGCAGGATTAACCTATAATAAAATTAATAATATAGGTACTGGTTAGGTACAAAGCTTAACTATTTTTTATGGAAATAGCCGGCAAACGAGCTGACGATCCACCTGATAGTAAGTGGCTATCGTCACCCATGAACATCAGCAACATCAAAGGCATCACTGATGTTATTAATTAACAATTCTGTGCCTCCTGTGAATATTGAAGTAATTCATCAAAAACCTGTGAGTTGTACCTTTTTTATTTCAAATATGTGCTAATATTACGTGATAAATGATACAAGTAGAGTTAAATTATGTTTCACCTATAAATTGTCTTTGTGTGATTAGGGTGCAATTCTATATAGATTCATATAGAATTCTGTGCCTCCTGTGATATAAGTCGAGTGGTACCCTTTTTGTGATTTTTGCCAAAACCTGTGCACTTATATCAATTTGCACAAAATTATCTCCAAATCTATAGCAAATAGAGAAAAAAGTGAGTTAGACCAAAAAAATCGTAATTTTTTCTTATAAATTTCTATGTTAAAATCATAAAAAGGGTACAACTTGACTTAGATCACTTATCACAGGAGGCACAGAATTAAATTCGATATTACCAATATAATCCCTCTGAGGGCCCTACTACCAGCGGGCCGGATTTAGTCGCCAATTACGACACCCATCCGGCTAAAATTTATAATATTTATAGGTATTGAGAGTGAACCCGTCAAGTAAAATTATGGTTTGTACGCCTTCGAATTCGGCAGCGGATGATGTGGCCTGCAAACTAATCAAATATGAACCTTTATCTTCCATGAAACTAGGCCTCTTGCGCCAAAATTCGTCTAAGAGAGATTGGTAAGTTCATAATTTTATGATGCAAGTGCGTTTGCTCTTGGTTTTTTTTTTATTTAGCAATATAAGGTGCAGCGCAGACGGCACACTGTCTGTGACGCTCTTTTAAGTCTGTGAAAATAGAACCTTTGCAATTATATGCAGTAACGCATACGACGCGCAATAATTACGGCGCATACAAAATACGTGTAATTCGGGCAGCCCGCGCGGCACCGCGTCGCGCAGCTCCGCACAAATGGTGTGCGAAAGAAATACAACGTTTGCTTCAACACGCGCTAACGCAGACGGCGCACACTTCAGTCTGCAATCTGCATTCGTTAGTGGTGGGCGTAACGTATGCGATATTAGCATGGCGCCAGAGATCGATTGAAATACAAAACAGACCAGCACTTTCTCATTGTTTCCGAATGAGTCAAAGCTGGTCTTAAAATAGATAACAGTTCATTAAATGTTGTAACAGATATTTTATAGAATTTGAAAAATTTATCCGGATATTGTTTCAGAATTGAATGTTTAATATGGAACTGTCCTTTCAGTAATCTCTCCGAAAGTATAGAATGTACCCAAAATTCTCTATTTCTTCTTTTTTTCTGTACTTCAAGTACAAAATAATGCATCGCGATCTCTGCGTGATTTCCATAGCGTGTACGTCACTACAGTTCTGCCGACAGAGTGATCGAAGGTGTGCGTCGTGTGCTTTGAGTCTGCGAAAAATCCGAGATAGACTGTTGGCGCGCCATGTAGTCATTTGTGCGCCCGCAGTCTCGATCGCTCAAGAAGAGTGTCGTCTGCGCTGCACCTTAATTAGATATTAATCCCAGTATCTACTTACCTAACGTTAATGTTAATGCTGTGCCAGAATGGCCTTACTTAGCGCGTTAGGCCAATCCTTTGATGTGTCCATGGAGCATTGATATAGAAGTAGCGCCATCTCATATGAAGGGAAAGTTGAAAAAGTGTCCAGTTGTTTACAGAAAATAGAGTTCCAATAATGGCCATTTCTGAATGGCGCTATTGTGATTCAAATAGCGAACCATGAACATAGCTGTTGTAGAAATGTAGACGGAGTGAAGTTTGCTGAGTTATGCCTACAGCCAGTGGCGTAGCGTGGGCTTCTGCCGCCCGGGGCCAATCGAAAATTTTCCGCCCCCATATTATTTAAAATATTTTTTTTACTAATTAAAAATACACTTTTCTTGTTTTTTTATAGCACAATTTACATTAAAATTTAAATAAAATTAATTTTAATGTATTCTTTTTCTTCTTTAAAAATCGAGTGGCTTGCCGCCCCCTCTTCATGTGCCGCCCGGGGCCAGGGCCCCCTGCCCCCCCCCCCCCGCACGCTACGCTACTGCCTACATGCTAGTCACCTAGTGCATCCGCAGCGTCACCGTAATGAATGGCACTCTAGTGCCGCTAGTTTCCGCCAAATATGTAGATACCTACGGCACCTAACCGTCCCGAACACTGTATCTTTGTTAGGTAAGTAGTAGGTACTTTCTTAACTTTAATTTAACAACTTCTGTTATTTCTAGGAGCACTTTGCCGACATGTTTAAATAAATATTCAAATAAACGCATTGAAAATATTAAGGTATTTTCGGTTCTTCGAGAGAGAGAGAGGGAGAGAATAAAAAGTGCCGACATAATTATTAGCACAATCAGTTACGCATGGCATGCTGTAAGAGGAAGAATGGATTGGTAAGTACATACTTAATATAAAGGTACCTACCTATACTATACATTATTGTATTATGTTTTCCTAGATAGCTATAATGTACATCCATAGTTATTGTATCTACACTTAAGGTACTACTAGCAAAAAAGCGGTGCTTTATGAGGGCTCGCGAAGTTTACAGCCAGTTAACGTGCGTTTTCGTGGCATTTTGATGACCTCTTGTCAGTCGCGCGACGCGCTCTTACACACGAACGGCACTTTGAAGTCGAGAGTCCCAACTGAAACGTTGACGGCACCCGACGGCACTCGACGGCAGCCAACTGCAGTTGACGGCACCCGACTGCAAACGTCGACGGCAATGCCGTCGGGTGCCGTCGACGTTTGCAGTCGGGTGCCGTCGACGTTTGCAGTCGGCTGCCGTCGGCGGTCGACATTCCCGTATATACAAAGTTACTCTATGGCAGTCGAGTGCAAGCGTCGACGTTTGCAGTTGGCACTCTCGACTGTAAAGTGCCGTTCATGTGAAAGCGCTGTAAGTCGGTTTGGACCTTCGCGTATGTTATGAACGACACATGATATTATTTCACTATAGGGAGGGGAGGGGCAGGGGGAGCGGGAGGGGGAGGGACAGCAGGGGTGAGGGAGGGGGAGGGGCAGGGGTGAGGGAGGGGGAGGGGTGAGGGAGGGGGAGGGGCAGGGGTGAGTGAGGGGGAGGGGAGGGGCAGGGATGAGGGGGAGGGGAGGGGAGGGGGAGGGGGGAGGGGCAGGGGTGAAAAAGGGGGAGGGAGGGGAAGGGGGCGGGGAACGGGCAGGGGAGAGGGAGGGGAGGGGCATGGGAGAGGGAGGAACAGGGGTGAGGGAGGGGGAAGGGGAAGGGCAGGGTAGGAAAGGAAGGGAGAAGGAGAGGGAATTTAATAGTTTCTGATTTGTTAAACCTACCAAAACTATAAAAGTTAAAAGTAACAACAAAGTATATGAATCACTGATTATTAGGCAATACAAAGTTCGCCAAGACATTTAGTGTTAAATATTTATTTAAATATTGTCAAAGAAGTATAACTTCTCACGCGCGTACATAAGTAGATATTAAGTACACGTTTATGTTTAGTACAAAATAGTTTTTGAAAGATAATTAAAACTGATACACGTTATTAAATTAATACCTTTATTCTTGAAGGTTTCACTTCTACCACGTGTGAATTGCGCACATTTTAATGAATGTTTTATTCTATTTTTTTCAATGCAACAATTTAAATTCGGTAATTTAGAAGAAATTTCAATAAAATATTGTTACGAAAACACTGGTTTGGACCTAGTGCTTAATGTTTGCACCTAGTGCTAGTGAATAAAGTCTTCAAAGAGTCAGCAGGACTTTCTCTCCAAATCCTTCGAACCAGTGACGGATTAAGACTACTTGATGCCCTAAGCAATCCACGCCTGTGGGCCTCCCTATTTGTATGTCAACGTGGTTTTCTGTGCTTTTTTGTGCTTCTTCTGGTGCCCCCCTAGACGTGATGCCCTAGGCAATTGCTTAATTTGATTAAGGGTTAATCCGTCACTGCTTCGAACCCTAACACGTAACATTAAATTATTTCGTTATTATAATGTAATGAGAGCCATCTACAATTTCAGAAGGTAAACTTACATACATGAAGGGGAAGTTATGTGGAAGTGATTTTTGACTTTTCCGATAGATGGCGTTAGTTAAACAAAAAAATCGAATTTTTTTAAAAAAAATTTTTAAAGTGGACAAAATAATATTTTGATGATAGATAATCACATCTAGACACGAATAGAAAATTCTATGTCAAAACTCAAACCTGTAAGTGTAATAGTTTCTCAATAAAAGGGATAGAAAATTGCATGGATTGTCGACTATTATTTAGGGCTCGCTTCGCTCGCCCTGACTATCATTTTTTAAATTATAAGTTAACAATTTAGCTATATGTCTTCGATGTTTTAAAGGTAAAAACATTTTATTTCTAGTTAATTTAAAAGATGAAAATATATATATTTATTGGTGTCTAAATAAACTATTGCATCATTATGATGGTAAGTCAGATTATACATTTTCTGGTTTAACATAAAAATATAATTATTTTGTTTGTCACTGAACTCATTGGAATATGGGAAAGCACATTTGCATTTAGTATTTCTATATAAGAATAATAATTTTTCAACACATTTTGTTGGCCTCATGCAAACTCCGCTCTAACTCCGTAATGCGACTCAAAGCCTTCTCATGCTCAGTAGTACTACACTGATAGAAGGAGTCCACAATAAGTTGGAGTTGATCTCGTTGCTCCAAAGTGTCCATATATTTAATATGGAGTTCGGCAAGCTGATTGTTATAGCTGGTGCTCATGTCAATAGTTTTTAATACTTCAGCTTTACTCTCTTCTATCTCCTTCAGCAGCTGAGTGTTGAGGTCTTTTGAGATCTTGAGCTCATGAAGGGCCACCTTCAGTTTTGATTCCAGGTCTTTGTAAGCCGCTTGACGGGTCATCATTTTTATACAAGTTAAGTAATACTGGAAAAATAAAAATTAATGTAAGGACTCTTGTGTTATTTAACAAAGGTTCCTAATATATAATGCCTGATTTAGTTTGCACTATTTAATAGTG
Organism: Thymelicus sylvestris; assembly: GCA_911387775.1. NCBI lineage: Eukaryota > Metazoa > Arthropoda > Insecta > Lepidoptera > Hesperiidae > Thymelicus > Thymelicus sylvestris. Next base: position 8,777,268 of record OU426905.1, on the reverse strand, counting down.
ATTTCTCAAATAAAAATGTCTATGTAGGTAGTCATTAAAATATTTGTGTTTAATATTACTTACGAGAATTTAAATTCCGAAAGACAGTTTCCGCCAGTGATGAGGTTGGAATTCGGCGATGAAGTTATACAGCAAGTACGTGGTTTTGCTTTCCTTAAATCACTTAAATGTATAATAAGTTACTTATATTTATAATTTTACCACTTTTTATGAGTTTTAAGTACAAAATATTAATTATTTACAAAAATTTTAAACAGGAGCAAATTTTTAGAAGTTTAGCTGGCAGTGTTGCCAGTAGTCTGACATACAAATTACAATTTTATTGGGAACCGTGCTACTTGCTAGCCAAAATCACGGAACACAGACAGACACAAGTGGAAATGGTACAAGTGTTAATTACTATGGGAACCGCGCTAGCCAAAATAAACACAAGTAAATCCATAATAGTATTATTTACAACTGGAACTTACATTTTAATTGGTTGTTACTTGTCAAAAATAATCAAAAAAATTTAAATATTTATTTATAAATTATGCATGTATTTCTATGCCTTTAAGTAAAATCTATTTTAATAACGGTGATAATAATTAACTTTTTTGATTCTTCATTTGATTCATTAATTGAACTTAAAAATTCTTACAAATAAATCAATTCCGATTACAATATCGATTTATTTTGTAAGGTAAATTCACAAATACTTATTTTTTGATTTCCATTTTTCCAGATTGCAGATTAATCTGATATCCTTTATTTAAATGCCAAAAGTCCCAGTCTCCTTTGATTGGCTAGTTCGTTCCAGGGCCTCTTAAATCTTTATTTTGATCAATAAATAAAAAATATGAAGATTCACAAAACCCCTAAAAATAGCCCTAAACATATAAGACCCCTAAAAAAATCCCATCTTGCATATTTACCCCCTAAATTTGGGGGAAAACCCCTAAGTTGGTAACCCTGAAGATCATAATACTTTTCAATTTTTCTATCCACCGCTAGATGGCCGATTCTACGCAATAAGTACCGTATATACTTAACGTCTTTACTTATAAGGTTGAAATTGAATTGCAGTTTGTTGCAATACAATGTCAATCGTAATGAAAATTCCTTCAATAATTCCGTCTTGTGCACGCTAGATGTCGACGCACGACTGGAATCTATAAAATAGACCTTAAAGGTAAAGCAGTAAGTTATATCTTTGGTTAAGAACATCATACTGCTCAACTCTTGTTAATCGTGCAGGCTTAGAGATGTGCGTGGTGCTTTTACCGCGTTATCGACAATTATAGATATTTATATCGAAACTGGTACAAGGTACTGGTACAAAGCGTAGACCCGTAATGTTGGTACTTAAACTTCTTGTTATAGAACAAGTTTTGAGTACAGTACCTTTGTACTGTCTATGTGAAAACGTGCTCAAAATTTTGAAAGCTTATATCTCACACATTACAAGACGTAGACGTGACTGTAACAATTTTTATCAACGTTAGCTAACTAAACAGGCACGGAATACCACGCCAAAGCATTTTTAAGCGTCGAAAATAAAATATACTTTATATGTCAATAGGTGAAATTTCAGTGTAACTCAATGTAGCTTAGCTACAACAACAATGTCTATGTGAATTGGGATGCATTTCAACCTTAACGTTATACAAATAAGGAAAATTTATTTTCGTGGAATTATAATATTTCCTAGTTTCGAAGCGCTCATAGCGGCTTGCGTCGATCCTAAGCGATGGACAAAGTTAAGGAACAGCACAGCGCTACAGCAGGCGAAAAAGCGGTCAAGTGCGAGTCGGACTCGCCCATGAAGGGTTCCCTAGCAGCAAGTAACATAATATAAAAGTTCTTGTAGTTCGTTGTAACTTTGATCAATGTTTTTTGCGGTTTACGATTTATGACGTATTAAAAAAAAACTACTTACTAGATCTCATTCAAACCAATTTTCGTTGGAAGTTTGCTTAGTAATGTACATAATATATTTTTTTCAGTTTTATCATTCACATATTTTAGAAGTTACGGGGGGGGGGGGGACACAGTTTACCACTTTGGAAGTGTCTCTCGCGCAAACCATTCAGTTTAGAAAAAAATGATATTAGAAACCTCAATATCATTTTTGAAGACCTATAGATACCCCACATGATGAAAAAAACATTTTTGAGTTTCAGTTCTATGTATCCCCGTACCCCCAAAATTTATTGTTTTTTTTATATTTTTGTGTGAAAATCTTAATGCGGTTCACAGAATACATCTACTTACCAAGTTTCAATGGTATAGCTCTTATAGTTTCGGAAAAAATTGGCTGTGACATACGGACGGACAGACAGACAGACAGACATGACGAATCCATAAGGGTTCCGTTTTTTGCCATTCGGCTACGGAACCCTAAAAAATATAATTTTCAAATAATTCCTTATTCATAATAATGTTTTGACAAAGTTGATTGTTAGAGATTGCCAACTGGCATTAACTACTTATATGTATGATCTATAGGTTATTTGCGAAGATATTTTCTTTATAAATAGCCATTTTAACCCTTATCAGTCGTGTCTTGGTCGTATAACATTACATGGTAAATAAAATTACAAAACTACGATATCGATAAAGTAGCTCATCCCTGCCCGAGTAGCAGAAAGTGTTCTGACTGTTCTGGAAATCAATAGACGAATAGCAATACCATTTAAAACATGAAATGAACCTTATTGTAACAGAACTAAAGTAGCTTTTTGATCATAAATTATATTATTTCCTTGTATTTTTTTAGTTGTTCTACTTGTCCATAGATGGCGTTAAAAATCGAATTTCTGAAAATTTTTTTTTTTTTAAAGTGGACAAAATAATATTTTGATGATAGATAACACATCTAGACATGAATAGAAATTACTATGTCAAAACTCAAACCTGTAAGTGTAATAGTTTCTCAATAAAAGGGATAGAAAATTGTATGGCGAGTCGACTATTACTTAGGGCTCGCTTCGCTCGCCCTGATTAATTTTTATTGGGTCCTAACTCCTACCGAACACCGAAGTCCGAACCTAAGTTTAACTTAACTAGTGGTCTGTTTATATTATGTACAGACTACAGATAGAGGACTTCGTAAAAAATAAAGTGATAATTTGCCCAAAATCTACACAATATGCACTCTGATTATTGAAGTATTATGTACAGATACTAGTAATATTAGTTCAATGACTGTGATGTAATATAATTATGTAAGTACTTATTATATCACATCAAAACCCTGAAAAAAGGTGTTCTTCAGAAAATTATTTATCCTATTCTGTTGTTTTTTTGCATCAGTGTCTATCCCTACTTCACACATCTGTTCATCGACGAAGCCGCACAAGCTACGGAGCCGTTAAGTCTGTTGCCTATAACGAAACTGTTGGTACCTGATGGACTCCTAATCCTTTCTGGTGACCCGATGCAGCTTGGCCCAGTGCTTACTTCAAAACACGCTCAGGAGTATGGTTTAGGTTAGCGCTAACTTCGTAATAAGTACTTCAAAAAACAGAGAAAGCCAAGCGTCTGGAACTCTGGAACTTTGGTTCGCCGAACGCGGGGGCCTATGAACGAATGCTGCACGAATCATCTTATTTTAAAAATTTATGTAACCTACCTACCAGTAAATAACGATATGGAAAGGTCACATAAAGTTCTCAATAATGTTTGTAAAGCTATTATGATGTTTATAATATATACGTCTTTGGTGTGAAGACTGCCAATCCGCATTTGGCCAGCGTGGTTGACAATGGCTTGTATTTTTTGGACACCTTCCTTTGTTCAGATTTGTGGTTTAATAAAATAAGGTTTCCACTCTTTTTTTATATATAAAAATATTTTAATTAGGTACAAAATTAATAAGCAGTTCTTTTAGGTACATCACTAATGGGACGATTGATGACCATGGAGGATGGCCTATACAAGAGTAACGATCCTAACTACACCGTCATGCTGAAGAACAACTTTCGCTCCCACGCAGACATACTTCAAATACCGAATGATCAGTTTTATAAAGGACAGTTGGTGGTGAGGGATTTTTCTTTTTTTTTCGCTGAAAAATGTCAATTATTAACCCCCGACGCAAAAAGAGGAGTGTTATAAGTGCGACGGGTTCTGTTCATGGCATCGTATCTCTTAAAGGAATGGACCGATTATGGTGCGGTTTTTTAAAGCTGACGTGATTCTGCAGACGTTATTCTGATATATGTTTTATATTTATCTATGGGTTATTTAAGAAACACAAAAAATGTTTTTGGCTTTGGCCACTATAGACTTTGGTTTCAAAAACCACTCAACCGATGTGCCCTAAACCCTCTTTTTTACATTATAATATTATTGCCCTTAACTGGTTTAATTGAAAGACAATAAAGTGAAGATGGTTTGAAATCACTCGATTGATGACCATGGAGGATGGCCTATACAAGAGTAACGATCCTAACTACACCGTCATGCTGAAGAACAACTTTCGCTCCCACGCAGACATACTTCAAATACCGAATGATCAGTTTTATAAAGGACAGTTGGTGGTGAGGGATTTTTCTTTTTTTTCGCTGAAAAATGTCAATTATTAACCCCCGACGCAAAAAGAGGAGTGTTATAAGTGCGACGGGTTCTGTTCATGGCATCGTATCTCTTAAAGGAATGGACCGATTATGGTGCGGTTTTTTAAAGCTGACGTGATTCTGCAGACGTTATTCTGATATATGTTTTATATTTATCTATGGGTTATTTAAGAAACACAAAAAATGTTTTTGGCTTTGGCCACTATAGACTTTGGTTTCAAAAACCACTCAACCGATGTGCCCTAAACCCTCTTTTTTACATTATAATATTATTGCCCTTAACTGGTTTAATTGAAAGACAATAAAGTGAAGATGGTTTGAAATCACTTAAAAGAAGCATTAGGCATTTTGGATCCATTCATGAAGTCGATTTTCGACTTTTCCCATATATTTTTTGTGTAGGTTGCGGCACCCGCTGGGTATCCCCTATATCATAAAAAATATTACTAATCGTATTCAGGTATTGATTTTGTCACTCAGAATCAGGAATAATGTACCTATATTTATATTGGTGAAAGAATTTTTGAAATCGGTCCGGACGCTTATTATGTATCCATTAGCATATCCATTAGCTACCGGACCTTTATTATAAAGGCAAGTGAAAGCGAAACTACCTATACTAAAATTTGTATGGGACCGAAAGAGAGCCATCTAGCGGCAGTGAAAAGAAAAGCTTCGGTCCCATACAAATGGTAAACGTGCGTTTACTTTACGCCGCCCGCCGCGCCGTAACGTCAAGTAAAACTCGTACGCTTAGCTCCGATAGTTTGTTTTCAGCTTAAAGCTGAAGGCTGACGGACGCGGCTGAAGGACGTGACGTAATAGGTATCTAGTTAATGAATGTACACTGAGGTCTGAGCTGTGCAAACTATCGGAGGTAAGTCGCGGACGTGACCTTGAGGCGTTCGGACGTCCGAGACCTATCTGGCGCGCTGGATGTTTTCGTCAGCCGAAAACGTCCGAGTAGGGTTCGAAGTATCGGCCTCTGGTATCAATACCGAGTACTCGTGCGGTATCGACGGTAAGGTATCGAGACCCAAAAAGTATCGGACCTAAAGTATCGATACTACTCAGTATCGAGTACTTGCAAGGATGACATGAGAGCTAAAAAAAAAAGTTGGCAGTGAATTTCATATCATTTTCTGGAGAAATAGAGGCCCGATGACCTTTTTTTTAGTCCCAGTGCTAAACCGAATGGCAGCACTGGACGCGAGCCCACAGTAATATACACGGGCGTCTAAAAAATTGCATTGGCAATACTGAAAAGTACTCTTTATAATAAAAGTACTCGATACCGACGTTTTATATGAGTACTGGCGGTGAGTACCAGGTAAGAGTATCGAGTACTCAGTATCGAGTATCGTGAACAAAAGTATCGATACCTACTCAGTATCGAAAGTATCGTTCGAACCCTACGTCCGAGGACGGTATTTAATAGTATGCACGGGGTGCGGGACGCATCCATGCGTCAGAAGGACGCGGACTACGCGAGAGCTTGCATGTCGTGTACGTATTTAAGTAAAAAAGTACGAATGAATTATTAAGTGTCTTCGCAACAGGGAATTACTGTATGATTATAAATTAAAGGATAACAAACATTTTTCAAAAAACAAGAAGGTTGAGAGGAAATAGCTAAAATATCCTTTCTTTATTTATGTCATGGACCCAAACGCTTCTTTTTATTTTCTTTCTGAGTGGACAACATATACTGGGTAGACAATTATTCGAGAAAATCGTCCTCACTTTCACTTTCTACTCGACATGTTTCTTCGTCTACAGTTCTTTGTGGAATAGGCGTGATAGTACTCTGTGGAATAGGCGTTGGAACGCGTCCTTGAAGCCACGTCTCAAAGACTGTGCACACTATTCAGCCGCGGCTGTCAGCCGCGTCCGATAGTATGTTTGCAGCTTCACATATTATATACATTTCGTTAACCCGTGATACTTATTTATCTATAGACTTGTCACAGATAGAATGTAATATTAATAGAATTATGTATATATGGCCAGTATAGGTTAGGTATATATTTATTTTTTCATGACTTTAAGGGAAACCAATGATAGCTGTTTCATGTTGGTTTCCCGTATCTACGTGTTGTATACATGTAATACCTACCTATTATGAGATGCGATGATGAAATTATGACAAAACGCGATAATGATGTGTATTTTAGTACCTATTATACGAATACTTATTGTGTTTAATTTTCAGAATTCGTTGTGCACAATAATTATTAGCCTTTGTACAATTTCATAGCCATAAGTGAGATTACACTGAAGTTCGATACATTCTGGACTCATAGATAAGCATTTAAGGGAAGGCAAGTTAAAGTACCTAAAGCATTTTTTTTTCGAATAGATAGTTGCAGTCGGGCTTATCGGCCTCAAGAACAGAGGTATAATATATTGTCAGTAAAAAAAGTAATATAAGATTTGTTATCTGCGGTATAGGCGTGCGCCCAGGAAGATGTTATCAGCAGAAGGAACATTCTGGGTCAAAGCAATGGATGCCGTGCCATTGCTTTCTATGCAACGCTCGGACAGGAGGCGCAAGAGAAACAGTCGTCAAGGTATTTATGTTAATATGATGATTTGTAAAGGATGTTTCATGAAGGGTAATTAATGGGTGATTTGAAGCTATGCCTATGTTCATCGCACAAAATTAATCGCGTTTAGCAATTTTTGCTCTTGTAGTGTCTACTAGATTAGAGATAATACCTAATCGTAATCCTAATCATATCCACTTTTTGTGCACTTAATAGGCTATATAAAAATGCCATTCCTTTCCACTTTTGTGCAAGTAATAGTTTATGTAAAAATGCTAATCCTTTCCACTTTTTTTGCAAGCGAGACGGTATAGGTAGCACTTGTCTTATTATTAATTTTATTAATTTATTTAAGCTATTTCAATGCGGAGGAACTAGAATTTCTCAAGTACTGTATAAAAAAAATTACGTCAGGGAAGCACAAGGAGGAAGCTGAAGATATTGGTATTATCACACCGTATACGGCGCAGGTGAGTACTGACGCATAATATATTTGGATAGGTACTTAGAGTTAGTTTTAATATGTTCGTATTACGTGTAGGTACGGAATAATTACGGTGTTTAAAATACCAGTTGTTTAATAAATTTATATACCTACAAGTATTATAAGGAAATTATAATATCAATATTATTATTAATTCATTAATATTATTACAATAGAAGTCGCAACTTTCAATATCTCGCTGCATTCGTTGACTTAAAAGCGCGAGCAGGGCGAAGCACATTGCGCCTAAGTGCGAGTAAGCACGCAATATGCTTCGCCCTGTCAACGAGTTCAGCGAGATACTGCGGCTACTAATAGCTATAGTACCTATTAATATCATTCTGTGTACTTAGAACGAGTTTTACTTGATATAACGGCGGCGTAAAGTAAACGATCGTTTACTAAACCCTGTCCACTAATCTTAGAGACTAAAATGACAACCACTAATATCAAAGTTCGAAATAATGTTAACAGCTAAATTTGTGCGATCTACTTTTTCGGTTTTTTGAATCGTAAACTATGTCGTAAGAATAGTGACATTAAAAACGACACTCATATCTACCTAGATATTTAATAATCGGCTAAATAGTATAAAATTAGCTGTATACCGAATGTAACCATGACCAAATACTCGTTCTTGTAAGCAGAATAACATCAGAATAAATTATGTTCGTAAGGGTAAATGTATTATGAATATTATGTATGGCATGGTTGATAAAACTTATTTTAATACTAGTTTTAGAGACTCTTCAATAATGATACAAATCGTCGACCCACCATAAAAGCTGCGAATATTTTTCCGATTTACTTTCCGGTTTATGATCATCACTATTTAATTTGCACCCGAAACTGGTCACCCATGAAACGTCAATTTAGTCTCTAAGATTTGTGGACGGACTTTAAAAGTATGGGACTGAAGCAGAGCCATCTAGCGGCAGTGAAAAGAAAGTTTCGGTTCCATACAAATTTTAGAAAACGTGCGTTTACTTTACGCCGCCGCGGTTATGTCAAGTAAAGCTCGTACTAAGCACACTGAAGCCTGCCCGGCTAGCTACCACCACCCTTTTGCTTGAGACAGCCGCCAAACGATTCGTCGTGTTCCGGCTGAAGGCCTGAAAGCCAGTTCTTTTTTCTTCCTCTATTTTCTTTCTTGTTCGGCATGACATCGGTGATGCCTTCGGTGTTCCTGATGTCCATGGGCGACTTTGGCCACTTACAATCAGGCGGATCGTCAGCTCGTTTGTCAACTGATAAAAGTAAAACAAAACAAGCAGAAACAAAAATGTCATTTTCAATGTCGAAGTATGTAGGTATAAATAAAACGCATTTGGTGTACAAATTCATGTCAGTTGGTGAAAACGATTTTTCATCTGTATCGGCTACAAATCGACCCTATTATAGGTAGTTAATACCTACATTATTAACTAAAATGAAAATCTTTTCAGGTTGATAAAATAAAAAAATGGTTAAACAGTCGAGGGCTGGGGAAAATTGAAGTAGGCTCCGTGGAGTCTTATCAAGGAAGAGAGAAGAAAATTATTTTAATGTCAACTGTTCGCGGACAAGGCGCTGACAGTAGTAAGAAAGCGAAACTTGGCTTTGTCGCAGATTCCAAAGTAATGGGCATTTTTTTTTATTATTAGTATTTTTAATCTTTACCCTAACTTTGTTTTCTATTTATATTATTTTTTCTCGATTACAGCGATTTAACGTGGCGCTAACAAGAGCGAAAGCAAAATTAATTGTTATTGGCAACCCTCATTGTCTAAAAACGGACAAACTATGGCGAATTTACATTGAAACTTGTAAAAAAATCGGCAGCTATTACAGAGCTAATGATATAGATACTTCAGAAAGGAAAAAATTGCAGAACTTAACTACAGGCATACGAAAAATAAAAATTAATAATTTACGACACTAACGCCATCTGATTGATTGTTATTCTATTGTAATATTATAGGTACTTGTTATTTTATTATCTTTCGTATTAATTTGTGGACATTTTAGGTACCTGATTTGTTTGAAAAGAAGTACTAAATTCTACGTATTAATTAGGTATTAAACTTTTTGGTGGTAATCCTAGAACATTTCTGTGATTGACATGTCTTTATTATTGCCTAATCATTCTGATTATGTTATGTAGATAGTAAAAGTATTTATTAATGTTAATTGGATCGAAAATCGTGTTATGATGCCATAATGACATTGACTAACTTAACTAAAATACTTTTAAATTGGGTTAAGTACCAACACTTTTTGTTATAAATGCTTTAACTACCTTTATTATTTATCTGAGATATTTTTACACTTAGATTATAGTACTACATTAATGTTATTACAATGTTTACAATTATAACTAGCTGTGATTGATACCTGTATGAAGAAACTACGAGTATAAGAATATTATATAATATAAAAATTAAGGACATAACATTACATAAAACTTAAAACGATTGATGCGTATGTACCTACTATAATCGGGCCGTTACCCGTGTACCCACTGGCTTCACACACCGGTGGGTGCACTGGTAATTCGCGTTTACACTGCATCAAGGTTGGATTTTTTTAGAATATCGATAAACAGTTGATAAAATCTACGTTTTTTCATAGACCTCGTTTTTAGGGTTCCGTAGCCAAATGGCAAAAAACGGAACTCTTATAAATTCGTCATGTCTGTCTGTCTGTCTATCTGTCCGTCCGTATATCACAGCCACTTTTCTCCGAAACTATAAGAACTATACTGTTGAAACTTGGTAAGTAGATGTATTTTGTAAACCGCGTTAAGATTTTTATACAAAAATAGAAAAAAAAAACAATTTTTGGGGTTCCCCATACATAGAACTGAAACTCTAAATTTTTTTTTTCATCAAACCTATACATGTGGGGTATCTATGGATAGGTCTTCCAAAATGATATTGAGGTTTCTAATATCATTTTTTTCTAAACTGAATAGTTTGCGCGAGAGACACTTCTAAAGTGGTAAAATGTGTGTCCCCCACCCTGTAACTTCTAAAATAAGAGAATGATAAAACTAAAAAAAATATATGATGTACATTACCATGCAAACTTCCAACCAGAATTAATTTAAACGAGATCTAGTAAGTAGTTTTTTTTAATACGTCATAAATCGTAAACCGCAAAAAACATCGATCAAAGTTACAACGAACTAAATACTTTTATATTATGTTACTTGCTGCTACGGAACCCTTCATGGGCGAGTCTGACTCGCACTTGGCCGCTTTTTATGGTAGGTATAATGTTTCTGTGCTGATAAGACAATTTGGGAATTTGGTATCACACCTAAAGCAAAATGACGACAAAATTTTGTACCTGTTTGTATTATGTATTTAATATTATGTTACTTGCTGCTACGGAACCCTTCATGGGCGAGTCCGACTCACACTTGGCCGCTTTTTATGGTCGGTATAATGTTTCTGTGCTGATAAGACAATTTGGGAATTTGGTATCATACCTAGCGCAAAATGATGACCTATGTACCTACAATTAGGTACAAAATTTTGTCGTCATGTGTACCTATTGTACGATAACCAAAAGTTTTTTTTATGTTTAAGTGTAACTGTGTAAGTTTTAATTATGTTGATTGTTTATGTATAGTTTTCCAATAAGATACTTCTATTACTTGTAGTAGTTCCCACGCAAAGCAGTTTCCCTTGCGTTTTTATATTATGTTACTTGCTGCTACGGAACCCTTCATGGGCGAGTCCGACTCGCACTTGGCCGCTTTTTATGGTCGGTATAATGTTTCTGTGCTGATAAGACAATTTGGGAATTTGGTATCATACCTAGCGCAAAATGACGACAAAATTTTGTACCTACAAATAGGTACAAAATTTTGTCATCATGTGTACCTATTGTACGATAACCAAAAGGTTTTTTATGTTTAAGTGTAACTGTGTAAGTTTTAATTATGTTGATTGTTTATGTATATTTTTCCAATAAGATACTTCTATTACTTGTAGTAGTTCCCACGCAAAGCAGTTTCCCTTGCGTTTTTTTACTACATATGTGACGAATTATATTGGAATATTGATTTATTTTCATCATCTCAAAATACTGCCTAGCTTAGTTTTAAATAAAAATATATTTTCAACAAATCTTTGCATTGTTGTTTACAGAGAAAGAAAATAGTTTTATTTTTACTAACAATTACAATACATTTTCCTTATACAGTGTGACCCAGGGCGAAGTGACCGCCCGGCGTCATAGACTTATATATATACTAGCTGCCCAGACAGACTTCGTTCTGTCAAAAAGTTTTTTATGTAAGCTATCTTATCTTTCAAGTTAGATCAAACTGCACACGGTGTACAAAGAATATTTGGACAAAACTATCAACAAATACCATTAAAGTACAGGTCTTATCGGTTTGGATTTTTTATTAGCTTTTTTATTTTTATTGTAGAGAAATTGACTTGCTGCACTATTTTCAAAATATTTTTTTGTTTTTACATTTTTTTCATTCTGTTTTTTTTTATTTACCAGTTGTTATCATAGTTTATCTATTCGAGGTATAAAATCTTCCCAAAAATTAAATAGGATATTTTTTTAAAAACTTGAGATTTTGTAGGTAATAATATCATGTAATTTAATAATAATTGATAAAATAATAATATTCATGGGTCATTTTTTCAACTTGTTAGCGAAGTTAAATTCTGTAAAAAATAAATAATAATAATAAATTAATTTCTTAAAAAAAATTCCTATTTAATTTAATTTAGGGAAGATTTTATACCTCAATTAGATAAACTATGACTATCACTTCGACCTGGGACACCCTGTATTAATATTGTTAATGCAATCCTTACTAATTATCCCTACTTATGAGACCCCTAAATGCTGTGTGCAGTAAGTTTAAACGAGTTTTACTTGACATAACGGCGGTGTAAAGTAAACGCACTGCTATTTGTATGGGATCGAAGCTTTTCTGTTCTCTGCCGCTAGATGCCTCTGCTTCGGTCCCATACAAATTTTAGTTTACGTGCGTTTACTTTACGCCACCGTTGTTCTACCGCAATCTGCTTCTGCAAACTGTGGAATTAACTTCTTCCCCGAGTTTTCTTCAAGGCCGGCGAAATATTGGCGAATCTTCAGGTGTTGCGCATGTCCATAGGAGACGGTGACTTTTTGCCATTAGGTGGCCATCTGCTCTTTCCTCAGTTATTTTGGCTATAAAAATATAAATTATGTTAACAAGGGAACTGTTTATTACCGTTACAACAGTCACTACTACAGTTCTGTTCTTTCGAGGTTTGTCACAGATTTCCATGAGTCATGGTGGCACTGCAAGCTCATTTGCTATCCTTACCCATAACTTACCACATAAAAAATCCATCCCTACCGTGGTCCAAGAAGAGCCCAGGGATGCCAGACCTAACTTATTTTCTGATGGACAAAATATATACAACAGAGTAGTATTCGTAGTATTAGTGCGTACAGTGATCGTATAACTATCAGATAAGCCATTCAATTCTTCCATACATTTGACAGAGCGAGATTTATTTATATAAACTTTTGAACCTTACAACAATGTGAGAGGTACAAAGGCGGACTTAATGCTAAAAGCATTCTCTACCAGCCAACCTTCGGGAAGTAAGAGAAACATCAGTGGCGGTTTTGTGAAAATAATGAAGAGAAAAACAACACACTTAAAATAAAAGGGTAAGTACATAATAATGGGTGGTAATTAAACTGACTTCTATTTAATAGCATTATTATCATCTAAAAATCTACCCTGTCCTCTAAATTACTAAGTCAGCCACCATCAATGCGCGTCTAAAAAATACTCTTTTAGCCACTATAAATCTTCAAAGTAAGCTACTGTAAATACAACTTAGCATGGTAGTTATTTTTTAGCATCTACATTTGTAACATATATTCAAATAGTAAACTTCTAAAATACTGATATATGACACTAATAAAGTAGTTTTATCTACATCTAGTTTTATAACTCGGCATCTTTTAATTTTTTCGAAACATGAATAATTTATAACTCACCCTATATTTTTCATCATCATAATACCTAAATTTATCATCAAATATATTGAATTGTCATCAAAATGTACCTTAAATTAAGGGGTGTAATAGTTAGTATAGGGCTTGTAATATCGGAAGGTTTTCAATATCGATATTGATTTTCGATATTTGATGCTAATATCGGAATTCCGATATCAATATCGGAATTATACAATTTTTTCTTTTAATAATTTAAATTTAATTTTATATTGTAAATTGGTTTTTAATCAATAGGATAATGAAATAATACCGTCTTTAATACTGTTTTATTCCCGTTCGTTGCAAATATCAACTAAATCTATTCAATTCGGTTTTGTTTTCGCGTTAAAAATTCACTACCTTAATTTTTTTAGGATTTTTGAATCGCAAAATAGTTTTTACTGATAGATGAAATTCAGCTGCACCAAATGTGACAGCTGTACGGCAGAAGCTAGCTTAGCTAGAAGTTAACTTTGGATTCAATAAACCGCTCAAATTTAAGGTTCAAGGATATCTCAATTTCTTGCGGTGGGAGTATTTCAAGGATACATTCTGAAAAGTAGGGCCAAAATAAATGCTTCTGTTTTTATGGCGTTGAATTTCACAAGGTTGGCGTCACCCTATTCGGTGACTTCAGGCAGTGATTCACTCTTTCAACCCGGGCCTCTCTTCAGACTGTATTATGGTCGTTACTGGTCGGAAGCTTGCCAGGTATCGCTCGACCAGATCGTTGATATGCAGCAGGAATAGAGTTCTGGAGATAAAAGATCTCTGAGAAAGTCCAGAATTGTTTGTAATATGTGATGTAAGGTTGCTTGGGACGAATAATAATCTTTGATAACGACTCTAAATGAACGTTCACTCAGAAAGTCTTTAACCCAGCTGATCAGGCCAGGGAATAGGACATACGCAGGAAGCATGATCAATAGGCTAACATGCTAAACCGTATCGAAGGCCTTCGAGATGTCAAGGGATAAAGGCAACCTCTACATTATTCTTAAGGTCCTCGCCCCAGATACGAGTGGGTGAGATACGCTAGAATGCGGTAGAGAGGTATGCGTTAGGCTATAGCGCTAGGGTCACTAAGGAGATCATTGTGTTCTAGGTATACAACGAGGCGCATGTTCAATAATAATCTTCCTGAGTATGTTGGTAATTGAAATTGGCCATTAATTAGTAGGGTCAGCTCGATTGCCATTCTTGGGCACGGACTGCACGTGGCAAGCTTCGACGTCTGAGGCACTATGCTCGTCTTAATTGAGAGACGAACCAAGCGTGGCAAAACAGTAGATACCTGGAGAGAGCTGAAATACCATCTGTTCCACTAGCTTTGTTCACGTCTAGACATCGTAAGGTTTTAAAAACCTTTGTTGTAGATGTGAACCTCCGATATACAATGGTCAATGAGGTATCTGCGGTGAATGGCAATTGACAGTTAGATGCAAATTCTCAGCAACTAGAGATTCGTACAGATGATCTGCAGAAGATGATGAAATTATTGACTTAGGTATACCGAGATTAAGGAGATAAATTATGTTTGGAATAGATTTTTTCCGTATCGCATTATTCGTGCAGTAGGCTGAGCAGACTCACAACAGGAATACGGTTAAAGATTTTAACTCTACCTCCCTACACAGCTAAAATATTTATACTTACTTGCTCAATTTTATGACATAGTGGTCAATATACCTTGTGGCACGCATTAAAATCATTTTGTTTAAATTAAAATAAAAAAAATTACTGATTCCGATATTACGATATCGAATCACTCAGTATCGGAATTGTAATAACGGGTTTTACGGTCCGAGATTCCGATATTTCGAGATTCCGAGATTCCGATATTCAAGCCCTAAGTTAGTATAATATAACTTGAAATAATGTTCACATGACATAATTTTCATATGCTATATGAACAAATAACATAATTTCATGTGATCTAATGTTTATTTCATATTATAATGTTATAATTTACTAAATTTAACATTTAGTTTAACGTTTACTTCTTATAATTTTATATAGTATAATGCTCTTTTTATATAACGTTCATTTGACTTATTTTTCATTTAATCTAATTTTCAAATACATAATCAAATCTTCAAACGTTACACACCCTTAAAAGGTCTATAGCATGCGGCAAACAGCAAGAGGCATTACGCATGCAGTAAGCAATCAGCAGACATGGTTTCTGTCACGGCTCCGGCGCTGCGGGGCTCTGGCGGTCCCACGCGATCATATCGTCGCAGATGCTATTAACGCTCACCACCGCAGCTTCGGCTTGCTGGCCGGCTTAGCCGGCCAGCCTCAGCTGCTGCGGCGAGCGTTAAAAGCACCTGCTCCTCAGCTCGCGGGCCGCCTCGCCCCTCCGCGCCTACGCGGGTTTACATTACACTCTAGGGGTAGAGCAGACAAGACTACGTGGAGTCGGGTTTGCAGCGATTTGTTTCTGTCACATAAGTAACAACGAGCGCACCAACAATAGAATGACAATAAACAAGTACACGTGACAACTCACAATAAACAAATACTCGTGGCAACTCACAATAAACAAATACACGTCACAACTCATCCCCGCATGAATCGAATCGCGCTCTCTGATTGGTGCAAATGGACAGTGGCGCCCCTCTGACTGGCGTCAAACAAATCATGCAGCCGCTATTTTCATGATAAAAGAATACGATGTATTATTTTACATGCTAAATTATAAAATATGATGTTTTCTAGTTCAAGCTTGAACTATATCTTTTGAGGAACATATGTTCAAGCTGTAAAACGTAAAATGTTGGTTAATTGTAAAATCCGTGGCCGAGTTAGTAAATTAGATGGTAATGTGTAAATCAGTGGGACAAGTAAAAATATTTGTTGTTCTTTATTTGACGCTTTTTTTGGAATATTAAGGTGGCATTTAAAAAAAGGCGAATTAGTTTATTAGAAGCCTTCTCATTTTCCCATGGCTTGGTTATAAAATCAGAGGTTGGTTTCCGTGGCCTAAAAAGAAATCTGCGGCTTGACTTATTATTCCCCCATAATAATCATAAAATAAAATATATATGAATATACCTATATACCTATAAATATATTATACAAATAAATAAACATAATACATAAAATAAAAATTATATATATATATATATATATATATATATATACATATATAATATAAAATTGGGATGATAAAGAAACGCCTTATTGAGGTACTTATTTACTTACCTAAGAAGGTGTCTGAAGAGATTCTTTTTAAAAGTTAATTTACTGACAGGCTTTCGGAGATCTTCAGGTAGCGAGATCTATGTGAAAGACACCCAGACACGCAGAATTCAAAGAATATTACATCTCCAGATTTATTCATAGAACGACTGCAACGCACTATGAGTCAATTAAAACCCAGAGAAAGGAAATCAACATCATCGCATAATACTTTTGTCTCCAAGGATATGAATACTTGTGACTACGTTTTTGTGAGAATAGATGCTGTAAGGAAGCCATTGACCGCACCATACGAAGGCCCGTACAAAGTATTGGAAAAACATCCAAAATACTTGAAAATTCAATTAAGCAATCGAACAGCTGTTATTTCCGTTGACCGACTTAAGCCAGCATTTACGTTACAAGAAACCGAAGTCAATGAACATCAAAGTAGCAAATCATCAGAAACAAGAGAGCACAACTTGCATGACGCTAACGCGAATTCGACACCACGGCGCGTGACAAAATCAGGTCGCACAGTAAAGCCTGTTGTGCGATTTTCTTAATGTTTAATCACTTTTTATTTTACATGTTTTATTTTACTGTTTTTACAAAAAATTGTTATTGATTTCACAACATTTTTATTGCATTGTATACATTTTACTTTTTTTTACTTTGTTACTTTTCACTTTATATTGTAACTTAACTTCAAAATTTTTTACATGGTTTTTTTTTCTGTATTGTTTTTTTTCTTTTTTTAAGGGGGGGAGTATTGTAGTACCTAGCATAAATTAATGTCATTGCCCTCTGTTTTATGCAACGTTCGATGTAAGCAACGTAACAAGCAAAACTGCATTATATTATTGTCACAAATTAAATGTGTATGAAATCAAATCTTGTGCGCATCATTCGTGTGTTCCCTTCATACTCGCCAAACCTGAACACCGTAACTATACCAGTTACCAGGTCACACCTGAACACGCACACCCTCATATTGGTGACCTCCACAGAGTTATATATATTAGTTTTGTCCCCGTTACCGTGGCCAATTACATATATAATACAAAATATATTGCTTGTCACAAGTGCAAACAATGGTGAGTTGTGATAAATAATGAAATTGGCTATTTGGAGATTTAAATTTCAGTTTGTTTTTTAAGCGAAAAATCGTAGTAAATTTATGTATATGTTACCGGATATCTATATAATTCAGCACTCTATACAATACCTAGGCAATTTATAGAATATCTAAAACGTTCAGGTAACGTTTCGAATATTATTTATTTCATACTTCGCCCAGGCATTCTATACAATACTCCATGCGTAATTGGTAATGTGTGTAAAAGACAACAAGTGGGAGAGAAGCGAGACGTGAGGGCAGGCAGTTTACTTGGCACAAATGGTTTTGGCTGCCAAACCCAAACTTTGGCATTCTTACATTTAAGCAAGCTTCCAGCTGCGACATAGAGTTATTATTATTACTATAGAGTGCGGGTATCACACAAATGGAACGGTACGCATCGTAGGCAGATGATCTATAGATACGTATATCGATACGTGTATGACGGATAGGGATGTATCAATTACGTGCCGATCGGCAACGGGGTATCGATAAGTTATTTCGATAACTTATCTTATTTCCTACTATTAAACGAGATTTTTTTATATAAATATCTATATTTATTTATATATTTGTTTGTAATCACGTTCTCGATAACAGCACTAACGATTTCGATACAATTTACAATGTTATGGTTTACGAGGGCGACTAATCGATCTAGCTAGTTCTCATATCTGGGAAAATTTGTTTTCTCTATTTTCACTTGAGCAAGCTCATTTGCCCAGGCACTTATTACACCATTTGTTGTACTACAGTACATTAGTTGTACCTATGGCACCCATAATTGATGATTAAACGAACTTACCTGTAAGTGAAGTTCAATCCCAATTATTCGAGAGCTTCGTTCGAAGATATTAGCATAGCAACACTAGTAGTACCACGACGGACTCGCCATTTCGCACTGAATTTTAGAGGTAGATAAAAAATAAAACATAAAATTATCAATTTTTGTAGGGTAGATTTATAAAACCTCACTCAGCTGGGGCGCTCTCCTCTTAGGTTCGTCACTCAGTTCAGAGATTTGCTGAGCTGTTTCATGTTTCACGACTAGGGGTGTAGTGTATATGACATGTACACTAGGGAGGGAGGGATGCTAATATCTTCGAACGAAGCTCTCGAATAATTGGGATTGAACTTCACTTACAGGTAAGTTCGTTTAATCATCAATTATTCTTCGAGCTTCGTTCTCGATATTAGCATAGCAACACTAGTAGATGTTTAGAGAAGGTAGTCGTGAAACTAATGATGTTACTTGCTTATCATTATTTTTAATAGTAATATGATAGCAATATTTTACTCTTAAATTTCAATGTATTGAACAATACATTGGTGACAACAGTATATACCTAATAACCGTATATATAACACACTCGGTAATTATGCTACGGATAAGTAGTTAACTTTATTTGCCATGAACATGAAGAGTGTAATGTTAACTGAATAAAGTGGAATATCCACTGAATTCTGAAATCTTTGTGTAAAATATTCATAAAAATATTTAAAATGAGGTAAATATAGATTTGGAAATATTATCGATAATATATAATGGTATCCTTTATATGTAACCCTTGCCAGTACTAAGAGAGTAAGTAATTTGATGATAATTGTATTGACTGCAATTTGTTTTTTCGAAGGATCCAATTTTTTGTAGCTAAATTCGGTCACACTACTACAGCGAGTGTAGCAACGAAAGCAGCAACTATGTCACCAACTACAAGTAATTCCAAACCTGTAAGTAGGAATAAAAAGTATATATAAAAAACACTGTCTTATTTAAAACATTATCTATCTATATATGTGTACAAAAACAAAACGTTTGTACGGATGTTCTCTATAGACTGTGAAACCATCCGAACGATATGCCTTTAAATGGTTTCATTTGAAAGGCAATAATCCGAAAGTCGTTTGAGGCCACTAAAATCCATCCATTGATAAAGTCGATTTTCCATTTTTCCCATAGAACCATTTGAACAGACTGATAACACAAAAACATTGATCTATAATTGTTATCAGAAATATTGTAAGTATAGTGGAACGCGCTGAGGATCCACCAGTCCTGTATAAAAAACAAGTCAATGTATCGACTTCTTTTAGAGTTTTGCGGCCAAAAATCACATGAAATATATGTGCTGTAAAAGATACTAAATTGAATAACATTGGATATAATTATGTTCTAAATTAATTAGTATTTCAATAGTAGGCCGCAATGAAAATATTTTGTATAGAAAAATATATAAAATATAATCCTTATTTGTCTAGACTGATTTGACCAATTAGCAAGGACCTGGGTGAACTGTGGTAACCTTATGATCTGTAGAATTAAAACTTGTGTGAAAAAATAAGGGAAATTCGATTACAAAGTATTGTAAGGATAAAATTGTTTTCGTGACGAATTGACGATACGCGAACTACCTACTGCCTAAACCAACTCTGCATAATTGTGTTTTCCACCACATACGCAGTACTATGCGTAAACAGTTGGGATATTTCTATAAGGGAAACAATATCCGGACTTCAGTCCTATAACGATAGTGTGATTAATTAAGTATATAATACCTAAAATAGAATTACTTAATGTTAAAAAAAATATATTGGTGGAGGCCATTAAAAAACAATCTCATTGTTAAGTTTAAGGGATGACAGATATATGGGCGGACCGCAGTCGTAAGACTTGAATATAATAATATCAAACCCCAATACCATAAGTGTACCTCCGTCTTAGAACTGACACCTGCAACATTAAAAACAAGTAAGTAAAAAATAAGAACGTTAAGAGTACCAACTCGTATATTGTAATCCACGAGAACTACTGGCAGACGTGCAAAGCATGCAATTGTACTTGTTTATTGAAATAAATAAATAATAAATACATTGTTGTTTGTCTTATTTTACAGTATCACTCGATCATTTGTTGAGTATAATGTTGTCTTAGTGATAATGTCTGGTTACTTTGGAGGCGGAACCCCGTTGTTGAGACATGCACATACGGAGCATAATATTGTATAATTATACAATCTGCGGTATACATGCATGTTTTGCATGTATAGAAGATGTTTGTATCTCTAGCCTGTTAGGCAAAAATGAATCAATCGTCCGTTAGCACGGAATTATTCAAAAATATCCAATATTCAAAAAAATTACTTTTAATAGAGCAATAAATAAATTACTAATACATTAAGCAATGGATAATACAATTAATCGTACATATACAGGGGGTATACAGTAGTATACCTACTATTTGTAATTTCATTATCATTGACCGGCAGGCCAACCAGAAAATAATTCACTCAATTAAGTTTATTTGTTTATTATTATTATGTAGAAAATACAAGTATTCCGTACGCCTCAGTAAATTAAAAACCCGTTAAAAATATTAGCTATATTAAGCCAAACGGTATGTACATACGGTGTACAAACAGGATGTAGCTTATTATTTTCTTCAATTCGGCTGAAATTTAACAACTGATCACATCAATTTATAAGAGTTTATAAGAACTTAAATTAAGTTTTCCTCAGATATTGAAATATAATTTGAAATTCGGAATTAGTACTCATAATTTCATATGCCAATAGGTATAGGTATCAATTTGTAGACATACATTTATTAGTTTACTTTCAATCTAATTAAATCCATACTACATTGTACTTCAATGTCTGAATTGTTGCCAATTATGCCATTTATGCCAATTGTTTTACGCTGACATAAGAATGGTATGTTCCCGAATTTATCAAAAAGACAATCTTTCGTGAATCAATAATAGATTTGATAGATAAAATATCTTAGTCTTATTATTATTATATATCCGTATCGTGAGAACGTTTTAGAACTTACGTCTACGGCTGATAGTTTAAGGCTGTTTTTAGGCTGGCTTTATTGTCAGCATTGGCTACCTTTGTGTGAGAGTCACATATGCATAGTTCGACCAGCAGGTCGAACAATTTTTACGCTCCTTACGGCGGTTTTCAGAAATATTACTGAAAAGTTACTGTTGCTTAAGGGCCTGATGACAGGCTTAGCTGGTTATTGATTCGCAGACTTTATGATCAAAGAGAATTTAATTCACAACCCACGAAATAAAGGCATCACCAATGCGTTGTCGACGGAATAGACAGCTACTGTTGTTAAGGTATCACCGTCGGTATTGAGTACCACCGTTGCAGTGGTGCGGTTAGCAAAAACTTTTAAAAGTTGATACTATAATAATTGTTATAACAACTTCACACTACTTGTGAACTTCAAAGTTCTGGATGGATGAAAGTAGTGCAATTTTCATTGTCATTATTGCTGGTAATTGGATATATTATTATAATGTACTCACGCGCGTCGACGAACGTTTTTTGCAGTACCAAGATGGAATTTTGCAGATGGTGAGAGAATCACCCTTGATTCGTGTAAATTGTAAACGGTGTTAGGTTTAAATGAACCTGTTACGTTTACATTTTATTGTGAATAAATAAATAATATACAGCCCTTGCTCGTATACAGCCCTTGCTCGTATACAGCCCTTGCTCGTATACAGCCCTTGCTCGTTGAATAAAAATCCTTCGCAGTTTCATGCGAAAAAATAAGTACTTGTTTCAGTTCACCGTGTGCTGTGCAGCGTGACGTGAGTTCCTTTAGAAATATATACATATATATATATTTATATTTTTCTTTTTTGTTTGAGTAATGAATTATCCCAATCGTTGTCAAGTACTTTGTGTAGTTCAACGAAAACGAAGCGTGCAATATTAATTCCGTATGGAATATACGCTAGTCAGCTGCATAATGCGGTGAAGATTCTTTCTGGAACTCATTTACAATGCAGTGGGAATACCCCATAGGTAGATCCGATTAGCGAGTACTTTTTGTTGCAGTTGCCTGCGTAACACGGTAAGGATTCTTCATGAAATATATGTACAATGCAGAGGAAATACCCCCCAGGTAGATCCGATTAGCGAGTACTTTTTTGAAGTTGTCTACATAACACGGTGAGGATTCTTCATGGAATACATGTACAATGCAGAGGAAATATCCCTCAGGTAGATCCGATTAGCAAGAACTTTTTGTTGCAGTTGTCTCCGTAACACGGTGAGGTTTCTTCATGGAATTCATGTACAATGCAGAGGAAATGTCGCTCAGGTAGGTCCGATTAGCAAGAACTTTTTGTTTCAGTTGTCTCCGTAACACGGCGAGGATTCTTCATGGAATTCATGTACAATGCAGAGGAAATGTCCCTCAGGTAGGTCCGATTAGCAAGAACTTTTTGTTTCAGTTGTCTCCGTAACACGGTGAGGATTCTTCATGGAATACATGTACAATGCGGAGGAAATACCCCACAGATAGATCCGATTAGCGAGTACTTTTTGTTGCAGTTGTTTGCGTAAAACTAATTCAAAAGTAATGCCAGCAGTGAACCCCACAGGAGTCCCCAAAGGACAATCCGATTATGTTTTGTATTTATATACTATTTCGATATAAATTCATTACGGAAAACTAGTACTAGTACATACTAGCGATGGAAGAACCTTATAGGTGATTATGTTAGCAGGCACTATTTATTTTTATTTAGAAGGCCTTCAAAAGAAAACGCGATTATATTTTGTATTTCAAATTCAAATTCAAAATCATTTATTCATGTAGGTATCATTGATACACTTATGCACGTCATCATTATGCACGTCGTATTTGTACACTAATGCAATATCAATTCCTTACAGAATACATGTACTAGCAATTAACAGGTACTTTTTTATTTGGAATCCATCAAAGAATAATCCGAGTATGTTTGTATTACATAATGTTGCATATAAATTGATAAATTCCTTATGGAATACATTTATTAGCTATGGAAGAACCCTCCAGGTAATTCCGGTTAGCAGGTATTTATTTGGAAGGCCCCTAAAGGACAATCCAGTTATGAATTTAAATAATATTGTAATATATTTTCCATACGGAAAACACGTGCTAGTAATGGAGAGAATAAAAGAGGAATCCCTGAGGGTATTCATATTAAAATTATATATTCACTGATATATAACAGATTTCTGCTTAGTAATTACGTGTAATTTCCTTGCGAATTACATTTGCAAGCAATTTTTAACCGACTAAAGTAGGGTTATGATTTTTAGTTACTTGCTGTATTCATCTGTATTTGAATACTGGAATTCACCTACCTGCTCATTATAAGCGTTGATAAATCGCTATCCAATCCAATCCAACGATTCCCTGTACGAATTCAACGATACACACTGTAGATCACTTTTACTTTGGTTAATTTTTCTTTTTAACCTTTTTATTATTTTACACAAGTAATTGATTTCTTCCTGACTATTTAAACTTTAATTTAAGCATTTTTGCTTTTAACTTCAATTTTGCGCCCGTGCGAAACAGCGAAGCACTGAAACGTGAATGACGAACCTAAGAGGAGAGCGCCCCAGCTGAGTGAGGTTTTATAAATCTACCCTACAAAAATTGATAATTTTATGTTTTATTTTTTATCTACCTCTAAAATTCAGTGCGAAATGGCGAGTCCGTCGTGGTACTACTAGTGTTGCTATGCTAATATCGAGAACGAAGCTCGAAGAATAATACCAGATTCTCCTAGTGATGGAGCTGTGAGTGTGATCTATATTGTTGGTTATTTAAAATACGAAAGTCACTCAGTTTTATAGTTTTACACGAGTATTCTTGTTATTTAGACAGTAAATGTTTATGGTACAAACAACCGAAGAAAATATAGACATAGACTCAATTAAATAAATCATCCATTTTAATATTAATCTTGTTTTAATTTTACTTCAAAAATCATGAGTTATAGAAATGTCATAAATATAATACGTTGTTCTCATAGCAAACATTTCAAAACACATTTTAAATATCGACTACAGCGTTGGTCGCATCACATCACTACTGTCTCGCGAGGAAAGCGCGGTGCGCGGGCGGTCTTTCCGTGCCCGCCCCTCACGTCTCCTTCACACCCGCGATGCGTGATTTGTTTTCGTAAAAATAAATATAAAAATCAACTTACCGATGAAATCTGATACTGGATTTTAGTTTTGTGTGTTTCCTACTATCGTTTTTGCAAGATGGAACTGCACATTTGACCATTTTGATACGTAAATAATTAAAAATCTCTCTAGAACCGCACACCGCTAGCAATCAACCACGACTACAAGCGCTCGCGACGGGAACGTCGTGTTGTTCTCACCCGTGCCTACTGTTCCCACTTCGTTACACTCGCTCTATTACTAATACTTACTTTATGAGCTGCGACATATCCTCTGTCCTTATCGGCTAGGTTTGGGATTTCTTCTTTGTACATAGTAATGAACCGCTCATGCCTATTGTCTATGGGTACGCAGATGATAGCAGAGTGGTGGTGAAACGTATAAATCTCACAATTTGGGCTGTATCCGAGTGGGGCACGGCCAATCTTGTGGAATTCTAAGACTAAGATACGTGTAAGTATATTTACCGCACGTACCAGGAGCCCGCTCACCCGAGCTCTACTTTTCATAACGTACATTAAGAATATACCGATCGCCTTCAGTTGTTACGAGTTAAGGTAAAAAACCCCAACTTTTGGCGGTGCATTGAACCAAAGGCTAAAGCTGCTGCAACGATACATGGAATTCTTTCAAAGTTGCGCAAACACTACGATTTGCGGAAAAATCATCGAAAACATTACATCGGTCACATTTCATCGAATTACAAATACTCGAATCGACATTTCATCGAAATCACAATTAATCGAATGAACATTTAATCGAAAACACTTCATCGAAAACAATTAATCAAATGACAGTTCATCGAATTACAAAATATCGAATCACAATTGGCCGAATCGAATGATATAATTTTCATATGATCATTAATAAATATTTTTTTATTATTTCAAATGTCACCCATCCTTGAAAGGCAGCATTAAAACGTAAGAAGAATGCAACATGCAGCAAGCACAGTTTCTGTCACGTCTCCGGCGCTGCGGGGCTCCGGGGGTCCCACACGAGCTTATCGTCGCAGATGCTTTTAATGCTCACCACCGCAGCTTCGGCTTGCTGGCCGGCTGCGCCGGCCAGCCTCAGCTACTGCGGTGAGCATTAAAACCACCTGCTCCTTAGCTCGCGGGCCGCCTCGCCCCTCCGCGCCTACGCGTGTTTACATTACACTCTAGGGGTAGGGCAAACAAGACTACGTGGAGTCGGTTTTGCGATGATTCGTTTCTGTCACTAACGTAAACGTTTTGAAAAAAAAAATGATTCAAGGAATTCTGATTGCACGCAGATCAAAATCTTCTAACTTTATCTTTTTTGTTGATTTCATTATTTCAAGGTTAAAATATTTTTTGGGGTGTAGAAGCAGCAACGTTGCCTTCCTTGGTAATGGTGCTGATAGTTTTTTAAGATGTATGGTTGGCACGTTTTTGTATCGATACATAATTACTTTTTAACAAAAAATAAAACCAACGAAAAAAAACTGAAAAGCAAAAAATAAAATAAACCATTTAGTATTATAAATTAAGATCCGAAATTAACAGTAAATAAATAATTTTGAGACCGTGCCAAACAAACAACCAAAATTAATTACATAAAGTTCATATTATGAGGGCAGTGGCATGCGGTGCACACAGCAGCAGCAGGGCGGCGCACATCTTTTCGCCGTTTGTTTTTTGATTGGTTTGGCACCGCCTCAAAATTATCTATTTACTGTTAATTTCGGATCTTAATTTTTAATACTAAATGGTTTATTTTATTTTTTGCTTTTCAGTTTTTTTTCGTTGGTTTTATTTTTTGTTAAAAAGTAATTATGTATCGATACAAAAACGTGCCAACCATACATCTTAAAAAACTATCAGCACCATTACCAAGGAAGGCAACGTTGCTGCTTCTACACCCCAAAAAATATTTTAACCTTAAAAATAATAACTGGTAACACTATTTTTCCTATCTGTCATGGCCGGTACTCGTCAACGAACATTCATAATGGGATTAGAGGGACATTTTCACCTTTTTTTCTTTTCACAAAAATATGCACTGATAGAAAAAATTTTCTACCACTACTTCGTATCCTTTTTGGCATGATAGAAGTTAAAAATTATTAATACAAAAGAAAAATCCAAGAATATTGACAGCAGGTAATGCCAATCTAGTGGGAAGGTACAATGACAGGTGTCAGAGGTAAAATCATAGACATAATACTACTAGACTAGACAAGCGGGCCTTCTTTGCGTCACGTTATTAGAAAGAGAAAGAGACCAAGGAGACTCGCGTAACTCTTAAGTAAGACAAGGATAGGTTTACCTCCTGCCTTTCTTTGCAGCGTGACGTTTTCACTTACTTATGCTCAGATACCTTGCCTAGTCTAGTTGTATTATGTCTATGGTACATAGCAAGCCTGGTATGTCCAGTGTTGGCAACCTGGAAAATGGCGCTGATCGTACCAGGGGCGTAAAATTATCGTACCTGCCGAAAAATTATCGTACATGTTTAAATAACATAAAAACGCGTTAGTTATTAAGAAAAATAGATATTCATCATGAACTTATATTGCGCTCGACCGCCCGACACGTCATTTTAGCCTAGTGGCGCTGTTTTAAGAGTTTTAACATCCGTTAAATATTTGCAAAAAAATTAATAAAAAAAAGACCGTAGGATTTGCGAAAAGCCGTAGATTTTGCTACGGCGATAGGGTTCCAGCCGTAGGCCGTGGATTTTGTGATTTTTTGGCCTAAAAGCAATACTGGCACCGAGCTATGAGCTGACGAACTGAGAGAACTAACCTACCAATGAATGATGGCAGGGACTAGACTAACGTCTCCGATTGGCTAGGTTGGGTCCAACTAGAGATGCTCAATAATTCCGGTTTAATCAGCCAATCCAGACAAAGGAGTACACCGGAAATATCACCACTGTGCCGCCAGTGTCACTCTGCTTCATTGTTGGAAAGCTTCGGTTGCTCAAACTTCGATCTTCTAATTTGTTCAGAAAAAAATGGATTTTCGAAAATTTGCATACGATAATGAATCGCAATCGTACATCGTACGGTGGTATCAAATAATCGTACATGTACGATAATTATCGTATGGTTGCCAGCACTGGATATGTCACGTAAAACTGGCTCAGTGTTGCCAATGCTACGGCAATTACCGTGTTCTACGCATGAAAAATAGAGGAGAAGGAATACCATCTCTGTCTATGAAAAGTGTCCGTAAAAACACGTAAATTTTACGGGTGGCACTGCAGTTCCGTATATACTACGTATATTAAGCGGCACTAGCGCCATTCATTACGGATGACGCTCCAGATGCACTAGGCATAACCATAGATTAAAGTATATACTAACGTATAGATAGCCATCTCTCCTGCTTCTGCCCGATAGTGCTGCCATCTAGTTACAATCCACATAACTACGTGCCCTTTCGACAACCTATAGATGCCTATAATAGTTATAGCTATTTTGTGTGTATATATATATATATATAGCTCTTAACTAAGAGGTATAGTCTTTACGCCCCAACTCAAGAGTCACTAATGGTTACTTTAATCGCTCCTTAGTAAAGAATCACCTACTAAGGAGCGATTAAAGTAACCATTAGTGACTCTTGAGTTGGGGCGCAAATGTGTTACAAACGTCAAAATGTTACTTGTGATTGATAAATATGACGTTTTATTAATTTATTAATGATTAACAATCATTTGTTATCATCATTCCACTGTGGTAAATAAAACGTCACATTATTTTATTACCACACAGTGGAATGATGATAACAAATGATTGTTGCTTGTACACAAGTAACATTTTGACAATTGCAACTTGCAACAATGGTGGGACAGTTTTAGCGGAGATTAAATAAAACTAATTGCATATATTTCTACAGTTTATTTTAAATTAGTTAAAATATTCACCACTGTACCCTATATCTCCTTTTTTCCTTATTTTTAACAAAATGTTCATGTGCTAACTTTTTCATATCATCATTTTGATCATATATTATGTTTTTACCATTTAATATGTTATTTATTTCTTTGCACCAGTCCTGAGTAAAAAGTACGACGCTTTTGTGGGTTATAAATTTAGCGACACTTTCTTTATGCTGTGTGCATTTAAAACTGAATGATATCAAGGTTGATGCTATTAATTTTATGTATTCCGATATTAGAGGAGATTGACAATGCTTTTTTAATGTCTCTATTGTAATCTCCTCCAAATGAATAATGCATTCCAGCAATTTTTTGTTTGGGTAGTGAAGTATACATTTTT
Source organism: Thymelicus sylvestris (assembly GCA_911387775.1). Lineage (NCBI taxonomy): Eukaryota > Metazoa > Arthropoda > Insecta > Lepidoptera > Hesperiidae > Thymelicus > Thymelicus sylvestris. The sequence continues at coordinate 8,748,122 of OU426905.1, read as the reverse complement.
CTGTATTTTTTTTTCAAATGAATGAACAATGAGTATTCTTCTTCACTACCACCTTCTAAATCCATTTTACATGCCTCACAGTCTTTGCTGATTTTTTTATAAATCAAACTTATTATCCAGCCACCACAGTATGCTGCTGCTGCACATTTTTCCAAATCCGCTGGATTTTGGCTTGCCAACATTACGTTAATATCAGGTAACATTATATTAAGGTCCTCCATATTGATTTGACATGGTCCCGAGGGTAGAGGCTGGATGTTATCACTGTTTAACAAAAGTTTTAAATTTTCTAAACAGTAACACTCATCTGTTTCGCAATTGGCCCCTACCGACTTGGGCGAGACCATGTTAGTAATAATTAACGCTTTATATGAGGCTTCAAATGCTGTTGAGCTGGGCATTGTGTTGGAGTGCCCATGAGCTCGAATAGCGCCGAAAAAATTTTCCAGCGGATCTTGGTTAAAATTTCGCAGCAGCAAAGACTTAAGACCGAGGCTATGGAGTTTTTGACAAATTTGCTGGAATGCTTCTATAGTTTTAATCCAACTCGATATAGATGGCACCACTCTTCTTCCATTAGCTCCCAAAAACTTCATACTTTTCAGGACTGGTAAACTTTTATTCCATAGTTGCAAATGCGGTGATTTTGGTTTCACCGCTGACCTATAAATTTTCCCGTTTTTGCATCTGCTATAGCTTCCATTGACCGAATCGAATAAATTGTCGAAAAACATTAATAGGTCAGCGGTGTCTGTGCTCTCCCGAGGAATACGACGGTAACCTAAAACAAAATATATTACATGTAGTGTATACTGTCAGTGGCCTATAATGGGATAAGGTTATGTTGGAAAAATATTATTCATAATAATACTTACGTGCAGTTATCCCCATTGCAACACTGACCGTTTTACTGAATAGTTGTGTGCAGTATTTTACTTTCATTTTTGGGATTAGATGGGGTATGGCATGGCGTGCAGTTAATTTTGGTACTAATCTAACCCCTTTATAACCTGGCCTTTTTTTATAAAGTAATTCAATATGGTTCCATTTCGCTACTCGAATTTTACCGTCCAATTTATATTGTAAGTTTTTGGTGATTAAATTATTGCGAATCCCTTTTAAAAGATGAGGAGGGTCATATATGGGGTATATGGTATTTCCATTAATTTCATAATAACCTCCTCTATACTCCTTTCCCTGTCTTATGTGATTTTCCCTTGTGTCACTCAAAAGGGAGTTTATAGCGGCCATATTAGTGGACCCTTGGTCACAGGTTGTTGCCACCACTCTGAGCCCAGTTTCTAATACTTTCTCTATTATTTCCTTAATTTGATGTTTCAAGCTATATGTATTTGTTGTCCCAGCACAGAATGAGTAGCTAACAGGCTGTTTGTATTTTTTAAAAATTCCTCGGATCATGAAGACCAGCACGTGGTCAGCGAAGGATTTTGACCGTTGAGATCCATCATCGCAAAATCCTTTAATATTGTCATTGTGCTTGTCAAAGTACAAATTAGCAGAAATTGCCATCTCGTCAAATATTATAATACAATACTTGTGACATGCTGGCATCTTTTGGACCCTTTTTTTTAAATGATCAAAAATGATATCATTTGGCCCAGGGGACAATGATATATTGGTCATTAATTTATTTAATGTACTTTTTTTTGGTAGCACACATATTTGGCTTAGTAACCTATAGGCTTTAGGACTAGGTTTATATAGTGAAAGAGCCAGTATTTTTTCGTCCAAAGTGAATCGTCGCCCTTTGGGTTTTTTACTTGCTTGCCTTATTTGCATAGCAAAGAATGTTTTTGCCGCTGGTGACAGGTGCTTTGTCACTAGTTTATAGGCTGCTGATTTAGTTAATTTACTGGCTAATTTTAATTTATTCTTTAGCCCAGCTTTGGTTTCTTCGCACTTTTGCAGTTTGGCCTGCGTTTTTGCGATTTTTTCATAAAGAGATATTTCAACTTTATCTAGACCTTTGGGATCCATTGCTGAAACAAAAAAAATGTAGTAAGTAAATGATGAAATACTTAAGACAAATAACTGTCTTTTTTAGCCACATAATTTACTAAATTCGATTACTAACTGATTTCGTCTTATTTAATTCACAGCATTGTGTGTAAAGTATATATATACATGTATGTGATGTGTATTTATGTATGTATGTACATATATTTTTATAAATAGACATTTATGTTTTTGTATTATTAATTTATGTACTATTTATTTTGTCCTTTTTTCTGTTATTCATGATTTAACACCTACTATCAGATTTTTCCACATCCACCCAGGGTTGACTGGTGGACAACGCCATTAGGCATTAAGTTTTGCTCTTTGTTACTCTTTTTATGAGGTGACATAAATTTAAATAATTAAAAAATAAATAATATAATTAATAGTTGGCTACTTACTCCTGAAGGTTGTATTTGTCTTAGTACTAGTTGTGAGCTGAAGGTCATCAGTGAAGAAAGATACTGCAGTGTTACTAGTTGCAGTACTACTAGTTGAGGGCTGTGGGTCTTCCATCTCCCTGCTAGTTGAAGGCAGTGGATTGTTCAACATCATTGGAATGGACGCCAATGTTGCACCACCTGTTAGAAATGAAATTACAATCAAAATCAAAATCAATTTTTTTTTATTCAAAATTGGTTTGGTTTACAAACACTTTTTGAAAGTCATGCAAGTTACGCCAATGCTTCAACAAGGCCCTACTGTGAGAGGGCCCGGGAGAAGAAGCAGCAAGAAACTACCGAGTTTGTTTTTTTCCTGCTCACAGTTACAGATAGCACTTATCATATTTTACTACAATCTATATTCATAAAACTCATGTCCAAGCAGTCTTGTCTTTAAAATAATCATCTAGTTTGTAATATCCTTTCGTCATAAGAATGCTTTTAATATGAGTTTTAAATTTAAAGTAAGGCATTTCTGTAAATTTCGATGGAATTTTATTATAAATCTTTACACATGTACCCATGAACGAGCCACCAGTTTTACATAGTCTAAAATTTGGTACAATCAGTTTAGCCTTGTTCCTCGTATTAACATTTCTTAACATATAAAACATTATCCAATATATATTGTGACACCACAGTTAAAATATTAATTTCCTTAAAGAGATCCCTAAGCGAGTCCCTAGGCCTGAGGCTGTAAATGGCACGGACTGCTCTTTTCTGTAAAATAAATATAGACTCAATATCTGCAGCTGAGCCCCACAACAACATACATCATCATTACAATATTAAATAATAATTGATAATAAATAATAGTTTTGAAAAATTTTAAATACACGTTTTTTATTTAAAGAATCAGCATGAGCGTTTCCGTGTTTCGGAGGGCACGTAAAGCCGTCGGTCCCGGTTGTTATCATAAGATAACAGTCGTTAAGCCATGTCGGAGGCCCTCGGGTGGTTTGAAAACTTCTGACAGTCGGGTTGGCCACTAACCCCTCCACCAATCCGCACTGGAGCAGCGTGGTGGAGTATGCTCTAGGCCTCATCAAGAGGAGAGACCCGTGCCCAGTAGTGGGCCATTAATGGGTTGAAGCCAACCTAATTCAATATTTAGCACATACATCTTCATAAAAGTTTCCTCAAAATTGAGTGAGATCTGTGTAGTTCACTTGATTAACACACTTGAAGTTGGCCAGTAAAAAACTTATTGTTAGTAAAAATTAGACTGAATCCTTTCAATTCTATCTTTATGAAACTATTCAAGAATGCTTACTTTCAACAGGTACAGGAAACCCAGCTAGCACCGGCTGTGATAGTAAAGGCTGATCCAGATCAATATTTTCAAGTATTGCTAATGCAGCACCTGAAATTGATTTACAAAGAGATTAGCTTTGGATAGTTAGAAGTGACTGTATAGTTGATAGGCCCGATAATTGTTGAATTTCATACAATGAATTAATTTTTGTTTATAGTAGAAGCAGGCAAACACATGCTGATAGTACCATCACCTATGTTCACACAAAAAAAAACAAGGGTGCAGCACAAAATGATTGAAACGGCAGGTACTTTATTAATCATTGAGAATCATTAAGTCAAAAATTAAAATATACCTATACATATTATGAAATGGTTAGTGAAAAACAAAATCTATAGAAGTTGAAGTATACATACCTGGTAAATGCAACGTTGGGATTGCTAATCTGTTTAGTCTATTATTTGGATAGCAATAATTTTTTTCAAAATGAATATTACAAATTCTTCTGTTTTTGTGGACATGTTCTTCAGACTCTCCAAAAAGACCAGCATTTGTGACCCACGTCTTAAACCGCTCAGGGTAAGACATGGGATTTGGGAAGCGATGTAGGACCACACCTGTAAAAAATGTAATAAGTTAAGAAACCGCTTAACCTTTTATGACCATGTAACCTAGTTGGTAGCGACCCTGCCAGCGAAGCGAGGGGTCCCGGGTTCGATATTTATGTCATAAAAAAAAAAAAAAAATCAAAAAATCTTTATTCAGTCTAAGAGTTACATTTAAGTAATTCAGTTTTTGAAGCATCCTAGTAAGCATAAAATACTTTAAGCTTGTGGCAGGATGCCCCGCTCCTCCTTAACACAAGCATTACATAATTATAATAGACTAAAAACAAGATTTTTTCTAATGAAACAATGTACTATTGACAGTAAGTAAGGCAAAACTTAGTACTTATGGAATGTGCTAATCTGTGTGTGTGAGGATACCTACAGGTGGTTTAAGAGATTTTCAGTAGAAATGTAATTTTAATGACTGAAGCCAATTTGTGACAGTTTTTTTACATTCACGTGAGGTCATGGTATAAATAACAAAATTTTGATTAAGTTGGTTGTATAGATGTGCTGATTGAGATAAATATTGCCTTTTCACAAAGTTGGTTTTTTGTCTGAGGTGTAGCAATGACTGTTTCTTCTCCTTGTATTAGTTGCTAGTACGTGGTTATAACCAATATTTCGGTGTCTGCGTAAGAATATAGATAGTATATATAATTTGCGGATAGATAGTAAGTTAGATATATTGTATAGGTCCTCTGTGGGATATCTATATGGTTTACGATACATCACTTTAACTAAACATCGCTGTCCACGTTCTAAGTCTAGAAATTTTGTTTTTGTAGCTCCCCCCCATACAGTAATGCAGTAACTTATTACAGATTGTGCTAGTGCCAGATATATTTGGTTAAGTTGTTTCTTAGGAATTATATCTCTTAGAATCTTAAATATCCATGTTAAATTTCATATTCTATCATTTATATGTGTAATATGTCGATGCCAAGATAGTCGCTGATCTAAAATCACCCCTAAATATTTAGTATGTTCCACTGTATCTACTTCAGGACAATTACAAAGATTTGTGTCTATATTATATTTACATTGATGTATTTTATGAGAAAGATAATTGTTAGGTTGAGTTTTATTATTAATAGTGAAGCAAATGTAGTTAGTTTTGGATGCATTTAAAGTTAACATATTTATTTTTAGCCAATTGGAAACATAATTTAAACCTGCTTGTGCTGTGTCAAAGACTGAGTCCCATTTTGGACCTTCGAACACTATAACAGTGTCGTCGGCATAACAAAATACATTCCCTCCCACTATACTTATGTGACAGATAAATGTTTGTACTCGGGTCATGGGTGTTATTGTGAAGTGTTATGTGTCGTCCATGCCACCCACAACACAGGTAAAAACCTACTGTGGGGGTGCGAGTGTGTAAGCGTTTAATTATTTTTATTTATTTACTTAAACTTCTTACATTAAAGCACCTAATAGGGAAAAATTAACTCCACTGTAATTGATCAACAGTAAGAGCTAACTATGTATAGGTAGTATGAATTTTTACATCCTATCATACAAATGACAAAAAATCAATGCTCAACAATACAAAATTAGATTTTTTTATTTTGCAATGAATATGAGGATTATTTTGAAATAAAGAATGGAAAAGACAATTCGAAAAGTAGTCAAAAAGACAGGAGAGGGCATTTATTGTTGTGTAACTAGCTGTCCCGCATAGCTTCTCATGCGTAATATAAATTTCGTCAAAATCGCTCCATCCATTTACCATCAAACTTCACAGAATCACCCGCTGCCGCACTGAGCTAATCTAAAGATTGCCTGAAAATACCATCAATATCCGTTCCGCCGTTTTGGAGTCCTTCGTTAACATACATACACATTGCCATTTTTTATATTTCACTTCATAATTCCTAATCAATATTCCAGAGACTGTGGGGTGGCCTCCTGGAGGCCGCTGTCAAAATTTCCGTCTGTTCGGCTGCCTTCTAGAGGTTTTTAGGTTATTTTTTAGTATTATTTAGTAGTATGAGTACTCACCTTCCATCTCTGTAGAGCGGCAGGAAGCAACACAACAACGCCTTTGAGGCATGATAAAGAGTCAAATATCTCACAAAAGTATTCACTTAAACTACAAAGTCACTATCTTTTAAAAGTTTTCACTAAAACTACAAGAGTCCTGTCTCGAACGATTTTCACAATTCCACAGTGTATTTGAGAAATCTCAACGCGAAGACGGAGGAGGATATACTCGACTCAACGTACTTGACGGAAAAAACACAAATAGCACAAGAGAAGCAGAAAATGACAGAAAATTTATACAAGACTCATACGCAAGCACAACACCGGCCGGCAGCCATGATTCTTGTAATGTTGCCATACTTCATTTTCTATTTCCACAAAAATTTGCACAAACTTTTATCATATATATTTACTTATATGTTATTCAAGTAAATAAAATATTTTGCGGATTTGCACAAATAAAATTTGCACAAACTTTCATCATATTTATTTTAATAAATATGATAAAATTTTTTGCAAATTTTACTTAAATGTTATTTAAGTAAATAAAAAATCAAGAATTAAATAAAGCATGTTTAAAAATTTGATTTACCGCTTCTAATCTTAATCTCCGTAAATAATTACCGACATTTAAATAAAATTCTAAAATACTAATTTCACAATTGTGGAATTAATTTGGTTTATGCGGGCAACACTTAAAATAGTTTTACATTTTATAGCTGCGTTCAAAAATGCATATTTAACACTTATCAGAATGTTACTCAGCATTTTAAGTCTTTGCTATAAATATATTTATCATAAATTGTTTTATCATTATTACTAAATATTTTACAAAATTATACTGAAAAAAAAATTCATAAACATTAATTGAACGCAGAAAATGGTAAGACTTGGATTTTAATGGATGGGTTTGCCAACTAGGTGGCGCTGGAGGCCGAATTTAAAATTTGTATGACGGACAAACTAGCATGGGCATAACTCGGCAAACTTCACTCCGTCTACAACAGCTATGTTCATGGTTCGCTATTTGTATCACACTAGCACCATTCAGAAATGGCCATTATTGGAACCTCTATTTTCTGTAAACAGCTGGACATTTTTTCAACTTTTCGTTCATATTAGATGGCGCTCCTTCTATAACAATGCTCCAGGTTTTTACGGTTTTCAGGCCAAAAAATTACAAAATCTACGGCCTTTCGCAATTTCTACGGTCTTTTTTTATTTATTTCTTTTTTGCAAACATTTAACGAATGTTAAAAACCCTTAAAACAGCGCCACAGAGGCTTGACAATCTTATCATTACAAACCGAGTAACAGTTCATGTATAATGTAACAAAATTAAAAATGGTTAACCACTTCATCCACTCCATACGTTTATGTCTCAAAAACACGGCTTTTTTATCTAATGTACACGGCCTTCCAATCCAAAAAATTTCATTGGCAGCACTGGTCTGACGTGTTTGACTTTGAAGTTTGACAGTGTAGGGATGTTCGATCCAGGTGGCTTGTATCGATACTCTGGATCGATACGGATCGTTTCGCAGTGTATCGATCCAGGTATCGATCCAAGTGATTTGATACGATACTCTGGATCGATCCAGTATCGAATGAATTTTTTTTTGATAGAAATAGCCGGCAAACGAGCTGAAGAACCACCTGATAGTAAGTGGCTATCGTCGCTCATGGATATCAACAATACCTAAAGCATCACTGATGCGTTGCCGGCCAAGAAAGAGAGAAGAAAAAAAAAGTAAATTTTTAAATAGGAATGGTTGATCCGGGTATTTTGTATATCGATACTCCAGATCATCATGAATATCCCAATATAATTAATAGTCCAAATATAAATTCATGTAATTATTAAATATACCTGTAAGTGGGTATCGCGGCCAATGGATGTCAGCGACCAAAGCGTTGTCGGCCAAAGAAAAAAAAATGTTATTAAATAAAAGATGATATTTTCTACCGTATAATTTAATACGATGTTTGTATCGATCCAGAATCGAATAAAATATTTTAAATATGGTTATATAAACTATCGACAAGCTTAATTCAGTGGGTTTCTAAATAAAGACAGATCATTAAGGCAATATTATGGTCAACCTTTTTAGACAAAATTTTGTACTAGATTTAATTTTATTCAAAATATTGTATAAATAAATATTGAAAAAGTTATTTATGGTTTTTTAAAACAATGTGGTATGTAGTAGGAACATTATATAAATAATAATATCTCACTTTGTAACACTATATTTGATTTAGAACTCTTGTGTACTACTTACAAGTACTTGTGTACTTTGTGAAACTAAATAATCAAATAAATTATTATATCATGCAAAGGTTACATTTGCCAAACCTTAAATTTTAATGAACACTGGAATAGTAAATTGGTTAAGCGCTCAGGATCAAATCGATTACTTTCGCTTAAAATGCTATTGGCTAACGAGAAAAGCCATTCGGAGGTCAATGAAGTTCCTACCATTGATAAATACCGTAGGCGTAGACCTATGTCGCAGAGTTTCCCCAAATAACTTTTCTAGCTGACCAATACTTTAATTAATGGATCAGACTTTCTATCCAACAAAAATTCAGACAAATATTGCTTGAAAAACGTGTGGAAGCCTTCTTGTTCGTGTAATATGATGCGCCAACAACTGATCTAAAGAAATCTACCTCCATTCCATAATAATTTTGATCCGATCCGATTCGATCCGATCCACCCTGCATGTGTATCGATCCGCCAGTGGATCGAATGCCATTGTATCGATACAAATATCGAGTGGATCGTATGCCATTGTATCGATCCACACAAGTATCGATCCGGATCGAACATCCCTAGACAGTTGATTTTGAGTAGAGAAGAGAATCAATCAAATCCTCAACAAATGCAAAATCAAATCAATTCAAGAAAAAAAAAAATTCAAGAATTTCGATTTGAGTGGAGTGGATGGAGCTGAGCTGACCGACTACCGGTGAAGCTAACTTGTCAATTTCAGCACAGAGTACTTAATCACTATTTCAGTATATACATTTTGATAGTATTAATATTTAGAATCCAAGACCTTTAAATATTATTTATTATCAATTTAGGCGCTCCAATTTATTATTAAATTGATACTTGAACTGTTTAATAATAGTTTATAGAAAATTAATGTAATTCATAATTTTTTTCAAAAATATCAAATGGTGCTTTTGCATTTAATTTTTCTTTTATAATTTATCAGATTCAGTTGTATTTAAGAATTTGCAGTGATTTGAACTGCTGAGTTGCTAACGTGCGTTAAAAACATGAGTAGCACCATGTCTCAACAGAATGATTTTGTGGATATATTAAAGCCGAGAAACACTCAGTTCGGAATATTCAGATTTATGACCAGATCATGGATACCAAAGAAAACTTTAGTCTTAGATAAATGTTATACACCACAAGAGCTGAAGGATTTAGTTGTGAATTCTGTTTTTATGGACACCTACTTGAATGCGGTAAGAATTATGTATGTTTGGTTAATATTATTGGCATGCCACATGTTATGGAAGTGCCTATACAGGTTTTTTTATGTTTGTAAATGAGCTTGTATAGAGAGTTAAAAATGCATCACAAGACTGCAAAAAAATTGGTCATTTGTGTTTACCAGCCATTTAAAAAGGAATCTAGGCTACTGCCACAGCATGTGCCACAGAAGATATAATAGTACCTATTTGTAACTGCATAGATCACCTAATATGATAGCAAATAATATTAAGTCAAGTTAATTGTATAATGCTCTTCAACTACATCTGCACTTGGACGTAATGTTGGTAGCATTGGAATAAGTTTCTTTTGTATTTCAAAAACCATTTTATTATTACTATTATTATTTCTCTATGGGGTTCGCCTGGATACCACCCTCTTGCTTGAGTCAAACACCAAACAACTGTTTTTGTTCTGGATGGGGACTTGAGAGCCAGTTCATTCTTTCTTTTTCTTGTCTCTTGCTTTTCTGGCATTAAGCACTTTTGGTGTCGCTGATGTCCATGGGCGACAATATCCACTTACCATCTGGTGGATTGCCAGCCTGTTTGTCGGCTATTTCCATAAAAAAAATACCTAAGACAGTTATCATATTAGTGCATTTTTTCCTTCTACTCGGACTTAATATCTCACATTGCTGGTGAATACACAGCCAGTCAGATAAGTATGTGTTTTAATAGTATATCTTATAAATGGCTGGCTTGCTTTATATTTGAGTTTTTCATGTCATGTTTACGATATGTATCATAATTATATTATTTCTCAGTGAATGTTAATAATTGCATTGGTACAATATTTGTTTAACATAATGGTGCTTATTATTTGTTGTTCAGTATTGAGTCTTTGTTTATCATCTTAAGTGTATTTATAAATTACCACGATTTAAATCAATTAGCTTAAAGATCAATAATAATTAATGATATACACCCATATAGTGTGAGTCACATTCTTACTTATTACAATGTTTAAATTGATTGCCCTGATGCAACAGCAAAGCTAAGTTGATAGTGACTTAGTGACCCTGCCTGTAAAGCCAGTAAGATCCAGGTTTGATTTCAAGTTGGCTCAAATATTTATGTGAAATATACCTACAACATACAATTAGGAATTTGTCTATTAGTAGATGCCCATCCGATTTTAAACTGCACAGACAATGTGTCACAATAAAATTAAATAATAAGTTGTCATTTATTTTGTTACTACCACAGAAGACATAAGTGTACTGTAGTGTACGCACACACCTCACCCGTACATATAGCTATAGTTAGCATTTAAGCACATCTATGTACTCTTTTATTTTGATTAGTCAATAAACGTCAGTCTTACGGATCACCCGTCTTTATATTATTGACGCTCCCTGGTCCCAACATCGCATGGCGACCCTGCCAGTGCTGCCTTATATGGGCAGCGCTGCGCATCGCGAAGTAAAATAAGTAAAGACAATATGTGAATAAAAGTGAATAAATGTGAATAAAAGAAAAGGACTTATACCAATAAATAAAATTAATAAAAAAAAAACTTAAAATATGGACTATTAAAATATAAACTATAAAATATAAACTGTATAAGATGCATAAATAAAGAAAAAACTATAAAATAAAAAGTGTCAAAAAAAAAGTTAATAAATAATACCAATATGTAACCCAAAATATAAGATAATTTAACTATGGTGAGTCAGTGACGGCAGAGGTGCCAGGAAATAAGAAGGTGATCTAAAATATACAAGAAAAATGTGGAAAATATTTTATCAAAAAGCTGGAAGAAAATATAATTAACAACAGTTAAAAAATAAAGAAGAAAATTCGGCAAAATTAAGAAGGTGGCGAATATACATATCGACGCAAGATGATGAAGCAGTAGTAAAAATTTTATGAAGAAAGAAGTGATTTATCAACTATGTAATATGCAAATATAAAAAAAAGATAACTTCTGAAGGAAAATAGAGAGGAGAAAATATATAATGGAGCAGCAGTCTGATGGATATTATCGTGGAATAAGAAGTATAAAGCGCCCTGCACCCTGGACGAATGAACGAACCAGAAGGATGTTGATGCCGGCAGATGTTCGTGTCTGATGGATGATGTGATGATGGAAGATTTGCTGGGCGCATATGCAGTTGTTCGACTCGGAAGTGGAGCAGCCAAACAAGTGATATTTTGTAGGGTTTAGCTAGTTAGAAGAAACAGAAATTAGTAGAATAGCTTAGGTTCGATATTTTGACAGGAACTCGGTAAGAAGAAATCAAGAAGTCTGCAGTCATGATGAATGTGAGCCGCCATCACCCTCAGTGACTCACTATACCCTAAAATTAAGGTAATTTAAGTTTCAGAGACGTGGATAATGTAAAGAAAAATGAAAATTTTAACAATTTTTAACTAAATTTAACCTATCATGATTTTTAACCTATCATGGTTTTATAACCTCGATAAAATGGGAACATTATCTTGATTTTATTTTTTTTGAACAAAAATAAAATGTTTTACATTATCCATGCGCTCTATATACTGTTGGTAATGGGTTTAGATATTAAATATTTAATTCTGATAACCAGTTTCGAATATTAATACATGCAGAATTAACAAATGAAAAAAAAAGGAGTTAGATATAACCAAAATTAACAAAAAAAACAAACATTTTCTTTTCACATTACCTACTTAGTGTCTAAGTATAATTTAAGAATTACCTATTTTTAAGAAAAAACTGGAAATGACGATTTTGGATGTGGCTTGGTAAATTTTGTATTTTCTTACTAAACAAGAACGATACCTCTAATTGATGATTAAAAAAAAAATGATTTCGCGTATGACATAATCTGTAATAAAGATATAGTAAAATAGGCTAGAACCTAGGTGATAAAAAGAAGCTAAAATCTGAAAAATATAATAAAGTGTGTATGCTATGCATTAGAAGGAATAGAAATTTACTTATTTAAATTAACCAGACTTATGTTTAAGATTGTGAATATTTGATTTGAAATATCTTTGGTTATTAACTGGAAGCATAATACTATCATTAATTTATAGTGATTGTTTCGGTATAATAAAAGCAAAAAGCAAAAAGAATAAAACCTAGAATTATATTAAAAATAAAAACTTAATAAATTGGTAATCAGTAACAAAAATATATTTTTGCAACATAAACAAATAAATTACAATAATTATACTTCAAAAAAAAAGTTATATGATAAGTTGGTAGCTTTCAAAAATCTAAATAGTCAATTTTAATAATCTTCTATTTTGCAAAATGTAAGAAACTAAATTAAAATTGCAGGGTTTTATTTGAAACTCAATACTCAAGAATGTAACTCATAACCAAAATAGGTGTTAGCAGCGATACAGCGATGACCGCGACGACGCTGACGACGCGACGCGCGACGCAGCACCGGTAGGTGTCATGTAGCATATGGAATTTGTCATTGTATTGTAAGTTGTAACATGCATGAATTTGATGGTAAGTTTTATCAATTCTATTTTTAGCCACGACAACTTTCATTATTTTAAAGAAGACTATAAGATACATAGTTTATCTACTGTAATGATTATAATACGCTATGAATAATATGTTATGAAGTACAGCTGGTGTCATCTAATTACAGTACTAATTTTATGAACAAAATTATTGAATATTATAACTAAGTACCTATTAGTTATTATAACAAAGTCATACAATCATAACAAAGAAGTTGCTGAAACAGTGTATTTTACGAGCATGATGTCTACCTATCTCAGATATCATTTAACTGATGATACAGTGGAAAAGAAAATTCTGTTGAAATCATACATCCAACCCGTGTGACACAAAATAACCTTCGTATGTCATAGTGTCAGCATTTTATAATTTTAACTAGCGGCCCGCCGCGGTTTCACCCGTGGATTTTTTTTTTGTTTTTCCCTTTTTTTGAATTAGTTATTTTCGCGCGGTAAAAAAAAAAAAAATTGCCTATGTGTTATTCCTGGGTGTAAGCTATCCTGGTGTAAAATTTCATGAAAATCTGTTCAGCCGTTTGAGCGTGAAAGAGTAACAAACACACAAACGCACATACTTTCGCCTTTTATTAGTGTGATACATATTTCCATTGATGCATCCTGCTAAAAAAAAAAAGTGTATCCATGAATCGAAAATATTACATGTATTCAGTGATCATAAAACTCGAATGACATTTAGTACCTTTTTGTTTTCTTACGAATTTAAAAAATAATAAGTTGTTACTTATTTATAATGGATGAATAAAATAAATTTCCATGCAACAATGACATTAGTAACTACCTTAATTTTTTTTATTTAAGTAAGGTTGAATTTATTGTAATAACAACTCTATATTAATTAGTACCCAGTATTTATCATACTTGGTCGTCAAATTACTGGTATTGTTACGATGCACTTAGCGACAGAGAATAGCTAGGTACTAACTTATTAGCGTTAGAATGTCATCATAATCATAACAATGTATCATTTACAAATTGAGTCTTCATGCGTCGTTTTAGGCAAACTTGTGTAAACAATATAATGTTTGAAACTTTTGTAACCACTTGAAAGTATTTGAAAATAGTAAACTTAATTTAGATGTTTTATCATTGAACATTGGGTATAAACTGTCAAGATTTTCAGATTTTTATGAATATGCCAAGAAAATAATAAGTATTTTTGTAACATTTAAATTGAACTTTATGAGTATGTTCCTAACTCATAAAAATAAATACGAGTGGAGTTATAATATTAATCACGATATGACAATGATGAAAAATGAACTGTAAGGAAAATGTACCTACTATAACATTTAAGGACAATGATTATAAGACATGAACAGTATGATATACTGATAATAAAATGTAACAAGTTATGAAAAATGCAAGGTATAGGTATATGGGTTTTAAGTAAGGTTAAGAGAAAGTATGAAAAATCTTTTTGTCATCCTGTTGAATGCAATTAGGTACTTTCTTCTATGGACCGGTATGAATAGTTAGAAAAACGTGATGGGTATACGAATGAATGAACAGATAAAAGATAAAGAATAACTGGCTTTTGGTAGATACATTATAAAGAAAGAATGGTTTGACCAGGTTGGTATGAAAGAGTTGGGAATAATTCGATATACAAGTGTTGACAATCAGTTGGACTGATCACCCAATCGTTGCCAAGACACTGGATTTCGGAATATTCAAATGGTGTGGAATTATGCGAGTGCTATGAATGGAATGAAATGTGAAAGTAAGCAAAAGATATGGGATTATAAGAAATAAAATTCATTTAATTGAGTTAAGGTAATAATGAGCTACCTAATAGCTCATCAAAACGGTACACAAGTACGGTACAAATAGGGCACACAAGTAGATCCTTCAGTCTATCATAGGTCGGATGAGTCTTCGGTATGAATACTGTTGGAGACAAAATGTCTTAAAACTATGACCCTGTATGTATAAGTAAAGGTACATTAGAGTGTCATATCCTTCATTCGATCATGGTGTCAACGAGCTTGCTCTGTGAGAACTGTTGGAGTCTCAAAATGGCTTAAAATATGACCTCAAATAAATAATGTAAGGGCGTGGCCACGACCCACAAAAGGCACAAAGATGCCAATATGTAATAATAATAAGAGTCGACTCATACTCATGATAAGTACCTATAAAAATAAATATGTAAAATATAAGGGGCCGGACCAAATAATAAAATGTAAAAAGTGTACCGTACAAATAAGTAAATAAATGAGTATAATAATATTAAATATTAATAATACATACATTATGATAAAGTATAAGCATGCAAGATAAAATGTACATGTATAATGCATTCGGGCCCAATGCAACCCGTATACGTATATAATATGACGTAATAAGTGACAAAATGTAGTACCTAAGGGTTACTTTGAAATTGAAAAGTTTTGTAAACAATGATGTGTGTGTACTTGTGCCTAGACACTATTGTGTCTCCTGATTAAGTAATATGCTGATTATATTGAGCTGATTTTATTTCATTAAAATGACGCCATATCGTGTAGCGCTAGCGATATGTATGTTTATAATGTAATAAAATAGTTTTCTGAAAATGACAATTTAACATCTGAATTCTAGATATGGATAAGACAAAAGTTCATAAGGGGTGTAATACCTAATCTTATTTACTGATTTAGGAAATAAGAAATAGAGATAATATACATAATAGAATATAAGATATATAATCTAGATAAACTTTGAAATAGATTAAACATTATATTAGATGAATAAAAATAACAAGTTAGAATAATGAATGTAATCGAAGAGTGAAAAGAAAATGAATGAGAATAATTAACATTTGCCAACAGTAGAAAAATAAGCAAAGTTATGTTATAATAGGTTATAGGATAATATCACTATGATTAGAAAATGAATTATAAAAACAAGAAACATAATTAGACTAAATACCTATATCAAAAATATGTTTAAAAAAAATGAATGACAGATACTTATAAAAAAAAAAAAATGAAAACACCAAAATATGTTTTTTTCTTTTTTTTTCTTCAAGGGGGGAGGTGTAGTGTACGCACACACCTCACCCGTACATATAGCTATAGTTAGCATTTAAGCACATCTATGTACTCTTTTATTTTGATTAGTCAATAAACGTCAGTCTTACGGATCACCCGTCTTTATATTATTGACGCTCCCTGGTCCCAACATCGCAGTACAGAAGACTCACTCCTCAAAATCATTTAAATAAATAGCGACTTTTGCTCCGACGCAATAAAGTGTAATTCAGGTCGCTAATCTAACGCTATTTCTTATCCTCTCTGGCAATGCCAGGCTATACTAACTTGATACTACTAAGCAATCCCTTATCTTTCATAAATTTCGCAATAAAATGATTATAATATCTAATTTTCATTATAAAATGTAATTTATTTATGTATTCATAGTAAAATAGGCTATTTAAAACACCGCCCGGGCATATTTTAGGGCGCAGCCTTAAAATATGCTTTTTGACTTGTCAACAAATTCACGTCTTGTATAAATGTTTTTATATAAAACATAATTTATGTTGAATTGTTTCTTTAAATTTTACAATATATTTTTCTTTGCATATTTTATTGAGATCTTCTTGTTGCAGGAAAGTACACGTCAGGGTGTTGGAGTAGATAAACTTAAAAAAGAGATGATGGGATACCTCAATGAAATGGCACTTGAAAAGAAAATTCATGTGGTCCGCTGGGTGGGACTAGTATTCCTTAAAGTTATTTTTATGATGCGAATTGGTGTATACGTCAATGAACCTGTTGTTCTTCAGGTAAGTTTTTTCTTTGCATTATTTAAATGTTGAGTATTAGTGACACGAAAAATTGCGTGCAGAATCTATTGCGTGGATCATATTGACCATTAAGTATTGTTAGAGCTGCATGTAACTTCTGTAACATAATTATGCTGTTTCTGGCAATAGGCGTTGAATGCCAGTCATTAAGACTTGTTTAGAAAACTAATCCATTCAACGCTAAACACAGCATCTAAGATAGTACCATGCGGTATTCTACTGGATTCCTCTCTTTTCGGAAGAGACCTTTATCTAGATGTTATGGCTTCTTGTACATGAGGTTATAATTTATATAATAAGTGTGTTGTAACATGTTGCAGCTGAAAGAATCAATGGGCAATAATCCAGTGCTCTTCCTACCGACACATCGCAGCTACGCCGATTTCTGTCTCATGACTTACCTGTGCTTCCACTATGATATTGACCTACCCGCCGTAGCGGCTGGGATGGGTATGTACACTATGTACTATGTACCAACATCAAACATAATTAAGTATTTCATAGCATGATTGTACAATTCTGTGTTTAATAATATCGACGCAAAAATCAGAAATTCACAGCAATTCACAAAATTCAAACTGTCAACTGCAAAAGACGCTTTTTTTTTATTCCGAGTCAATAAAGTGCCAAAGGGCTTTTATAGTGTAAAGGAGTACCAGGAAAGGATTGCTGAAAATTAATTTCCATAAGAGGTAAAATGGAGAATGTATATGTATAAAGATAACAGTTCTTTTTTTTGTAATTTTTTTGCAGACTTCCATGATATGGCTATAGTCGGACAGCGCATGCGAGAGATGTGCGCCTTCTACATTCGCAGGTAATAAAATCTTGGATATAATCCATGCTATACATTTATATCAATTATTTATAGAGTATAAAAAATATTTGGTTGGTATTTTTATCTGTTTGTATGTCTGTTTGTTCTCGCCAGTCTCAGGAACCATCGATGCAGTTTTCGCTGATATATTTTTTTATATAACATTTTAATGTTTGTTTTATTATAATTGGTTCACAAAAAAATAACCCGCCAATACATTTTTCGTTGTTACTAAGCCATGGGTTCCCCGAGCCGAAGCGAGGGCGGTTACTAGTACGAGTATATATCTTAATATATATAAATTACGTGTCACGTTGTTTGTCCGCGATGGACTCCTAAACTACTTAACCAATTTTAATCAAATTTGCACACCGTGTGCAGTTTGATCCAACTTGAAAGATAGGATAGCTGAAATCACAATTTATAGACTTTTGACAGAACAAAGTCTGTCCGGGCAGCTAGTGTAAATAATATAATTCCGTTTCATTCAAGTATCTGTGGTTTCATTCATATTTAATTGCGAGATTCGGGACAAACAGTTAAAAGAATCTATATCATGGACACACTCCATAATATCTACCTACCTATATCGTACCTATCCAGATATAATTTTTCAACAAAAATATACCTTAGTTGCAGCGCCGTTGTTTGATCTCTTGATCAAAAATCTAGGCTCTTGATCAATGGCTCGGGGTAAATGGCTCATAAATGTGCTTCTGTCAGGTCGTTGGTCGGGGCGCCGCTATACGCCGCCACTCTCAAACAATACGTGCGTACTCTGGTCGCGTACCACTCCGCGCCTCTAGAGTTCTTCATAGAGGGTACTAGAAGCAGAAGCAACAAGAGTTTGCCCCCTAAATACGGTAAGATAAACATTTCTGTTACTGTAAAATACCAATTATTTATTTTAACTTTTGGACCTTGCAATACCTAATGCATGAGGCACAAAGGCGGATTTAATGCTTAAATTAGTAATTTGTAAGTGATCAACCGACTAGTTATTGTAGTCATAAGTATACTTTTGATGTTAAGGTTATCATCGCTTAAGCGCAACGCTAGGGATATTGCCAATGCATCGACGCCCTGAAATTAAGACGCTCATACGATTCATTGCAACACCGATTCTGTTCTGCTCTGTTCTATGCGCCTATAAGCTCACATTGTGAGTTGTGTCTTGAGTGTGCGTGGGATAGGCAAGAGTTGTAATGATGTATTGATGTCGGCAGGAATGCTGCAAATGGCCTTGCTGCCATATTTCGCTAGTGAGGTTGTGGACATCACCATAGTGCCTGTTAACATCACCTACGACAGGATCATAGAGCTCACCCTGTTCGCTTACGAGCACCTCGGCGTGCCCAAGCCCCGTGAAACTACTGAGGTACGTTCATAACCCTTCTGATGGCTTGTGAGAGAATGAAACAGAAAGATATGACACTGAAGTAATGGATTTTTTAGCACACTTAAAATTGTTAACTAGTTTAACTTTTACCAAAAAATTATGGGGAATAATAAGTCAAGCCGCAGATTTTTTTTTAGGCCACGGAAACCAACCTCTGATTTTATAACCAAGCCATGGGAAAATGAGAAGGCTTCTAATAAACTAATTCGCCTTTTTTTAAATGACACCTGAATATTCCAAAAAAAGCGTCAAATAAAGAACAACAAATATTTTTACTTGTCCCACTGATTTACACGTTACCATCTAATTTACTAACTCGACCACGGATTTTACAATTAACCAACATTTTACGTTTTGCAGCTTGAACATATGTTCATCAAAAGATATAGTTCAAGCTTGAACTAGAAAACATCATATTTTATAATTTAGCATGTGAAATAATACATCGTATTCTTTTATCATGAAAATAGGGGCGCCACTGTCCATTTGCACCAATCAGAGAGCGCGATTCGATTCATGCGGGGATGAGTTGTCACGTATATTTGTTTATTGTGAGTTGTCACGTGTATTTGTTTATTGTGAGTTGTCACGTGTATTTGTTTATTGTCATTCTATTGTTGGTGCGCTCCTTGTTACATAAGTGACAGAAAAAAAATCGCTGCAAACCCGACTCCACGTAGTCTTGTCTGCCCTACCCCTAGAGTGTAATGTAAACCCGCGTAGGCGCGGAGGGGCGAGGCGGCCCGCGAGCTGAGGAGCAGGTGCTTTTAACGCTCGCCGCAGCAGCTGAGGCTGGCCGGCGTAGCCGGCCAGCAAGCCGAAGCTGCGGTG
This sequence comes from Thymelicus sylvestris, assembly GCA_911387775.1. Classification (NCBI taxonomy): domain Eukaryota; kingdom Metazoa; phylum Arthropoda; class Insecta; order Lepidoptera; family Hesperiidae; genus Thymelicus; species Thymelicus sylvestris. The sequence goes on along the minus strand of OU426905.1, from coordinate 8,727,972 downwards.
GTGAGCGTTAATAGCATCTGCGACGATGTGATCGCGTGGGACCGCCAGAGCCCCGCAGCGCCGGAGCCGTGACAGAAACCATGTCTGCTGATTGCTGCGGAATGCGGAATGCGGAATGCCTCTTGCTATTTGCCGCATGCTATAGACCTTTTAAGGGTGTGTAACGTTTGAAGATTAGATTATGTATTTGAAAATTAGATTAAATTAAAAATAAGTCAAATGAACGTTATATAAAAAGAGCTTTATACTATATAAAATTATATGAAGTAATGTTAACCTGTTATTCGAGCAACTTAATGAATTATAACATTATAATATGAAAAAAACATTAGATCACATGAAATTATGTTATTTGTTCATATAGCATATGAAAATTATATCATGTGAACATTATTTCAAGTTATATTATACTCTAAGTTATTATACTAACTATTACACACCTTAATTTTAGGTACATTTTGATGACAATTTAATATATTTGATGATAAATTTAGGTATTTTGATGATGAAAAATATAGGGTGAGTTATAAATTATTCATGTTTGAAAAAAATTAATAGATGCCGAGTTATAAAACTAGATGTAGATAAAACTACTTTATTGGTGTCATATATCAATATTTTAGAAGTTTACTATTTGAATATATGTTACAAATGTAGATGCTAAAAAATAACGACCATGCTAAGTTGTATTTACAGTAGCTTACTTTGAAGATTTATAGTGGCTAAAAGAGTATTTTTTAGACGCGCATTGATGGTGGCTGACTTAGTAATTTAGAGGACAGTGTAGATTTTTAGTCGACAATAATGCTATTAAATAGAAGTCAGTTTAATTACCACCCAAAAATTATCGACTTCAAAGAACTTCGAAAAACAAAATAACTAAATCGCCTTGTGTATACTTAAATTATTTGAGAATTTCCCTGAATTCCTCATGGATCCTATTATTGAAAAAATATGGGACCAATTCGAATCCAAGCACTATTATATCTTCTGTGATTAAAGAAGAATCTTCAAAATCTTCAAAAAACACTAAGGTAACAAACATTAAAAAAAACAATCGAAATGAGAACCTCCTCCTTTTTTGAAATCGTTTGAAAAATCGTTTGAAAGTAGGCCAGTTATTTTTACCTAACTACTTTTCACTAATTTCAGGGTCTCTTAAAGTCGCTGCAGTGTCTGAACGACCATTTCGGGAACGTGTACGTCAATCTTGGCACGCCGATATCGCTGAACCAGTACCTCGGCCGGGAGCCCCCTACAGCCGAGACCCTGAAGCCGGTAGACCTGCAGTGTCTGACGCGGGAGCAGACGGCCGCCGTGTATGACGTGGCTGATCGCGTGGTGGCGGCGCAACAAGAGTGTACGATAGTCACTATGCCGTCTCTATTGTCTATGGTTGTTATGCAGAGTCTTATGAAGAACAGGTTAGTTCGAGCTTTGTTGTGGGATGTGTAAGTGAGTAGGACGGGGTAACGAAATAACGTAATAGATAAATAACTACGCACTCATACTCCGCACACACTCGCTGGGAATCGAACGTAGGACCCTCATAGTACGGTGATCCGGCATGGTAACCATTGCGCCACATTGGTCGTCACACCTATTAGAGCCCGCGCAGACAGAAAGAATTCAGCCGTTCTGAGTTCTTCGTTCTGCGTTCCGCGTTTTTTGTATTTCTAGGAACAGAACGCAAGCGTTCAATCTAACAAACATAGCCTGCTGTTTGTGCGGTGATATAGAATTGCAAACGTTACAAAGAACGCAGAACGGCTAAACTCTTTCTGTCTACGCGGGCTCTTAATAACACCTAATAGAAGAAAAAATGTTGTCAGAACCTGTATAGAAAGTAATTTCCCGTTGCAGATCCCTGCACATGGACGAGGTGTTGTCAGAGCTGCAGTGGCTTGCCTCAGTGTTGGGTGCGCTGGGCGCGACCGTACCGGAGCCCGACCTTCAAGCCGGCGTGGAGCGGGTGCTGCTCGTACACCGCCGGATGTTCACCTTGGACGCCCAGAGGCACCTCAAGCTCGTCTCCAGCCCACCCATAGATGTCACGCCAGAGTTCCAGCGGAAGATGAAAGGTAACTAATGAAATAAATATAGGATATAGGAGCTAAATAATAATGTGAATAAAATCAGTGCTTTCTGAACGAAAAACGAAAGAAAAAAATGGTGTCGTCATCTCTGTTCTTTATTTGATGCTGATTGCGATCATTGTTCTTCACGTTGCCTAAGTTTAAAATGAGTTGAAGATGAAAGGCAATGTCAGTAACTAAGTACGAAATGAGTTTATTTTTCTATATTTTTAATGGCCGGCATTGTATCGACTTATATTTTATTGTCTGTAGAATTACACATTATTATGTTGAATCCTAGAAGTGACTAAATTTATCATTAGAGCTATTTACATCTAATCAGTTCTAAGCGCTTCCTATCTTATCAAATGTATAAAATACAATAGATTTGAATGTGAATAATAAATTAAATTTGAGGTCGAATCTATTGGCGGATTCGACATAACAAGATAATGAATAAGAAAGTATAACAATAATTTCGAATTAAGTTAAAAATTATACTGAATTAGAAATCTATATTCAATCTAAAACCTGAGGAAGCCAGGATTTCATAACAGACAAAAATCAAAACTATACCATTTGTAAAATGCTATAACTGTACTTTTTTTGATTGTGTTTGAACGTTAGACTATTGTTCAGAAAGAGGGTGTTGAAATGAAAGCTGTATTGTTTGGAGAACTGCTCACGAATCCTCTCGAATTTAATTCACAAACTTTAGTTACCCTTTTATTTAATGAAATTAAACGGACGCGCATGTATTACATACGCGTGTATAGGATCAAATTCCTGAATAGGAAATTCGATAGCAATAGTTGATGGCGTAGTAAGCGTATCAATAGAGCGCGAGGACAACTGGCGTTGAATTGAATTGCCGATATAGCACTATGTAAGCAATTGGATTAGGTTGATCTTGACGTAATTGGATAAGGTTGATATTGACATTATTATAATATAAAACTTTAACAAAAAAATAAAAACTTTCCTCTTTATAATATTAGTTTAGGCTTATTATATCGAAAATATAAAAATGGGACAAAGCAATAGTAAACACACACACACGAATGCTTGCCGGATACAAACCTTTACTTAGATTAGTATTTAAGTTTCTCATTTTAAGTGATGTAAATCTAATATATAAAATTCTTGTGTCACGGTGTTAGAAGTTGAACTACTCCGAAACGGCTCGATCGATTTTCGTGAATCATAGCGTGCATATCGGCTAGGGTGGAGAATCGGGCAACATCTATTTTTCATCCCCCTAAATGTTAAGGGTGGTCCACCCCTAAATTTTTTTTCAGAACGAAGTCTGTCCGGGCAGCTAGTCTTATCTATACTAGTATTAGAAAGAGGAAAGATTTGTTTCTTTGCATTGAATAAGCTCCGAAACTACTGAACCGATTTGAAAAATTCTTTCACTGTTGGGAAGCTACACTATCCCCGGGTGACATAGGCTATATTATATTTTCAAAAAATTAGGAATCCTTAATAAAACTCCAATAATGTAACCCAAAGTGTAAAAAAATAAGAAAACCGAAGCAAAGCGAGGGCGGTTACTCATTATAATATAAAACTTTACCAAAAAAAAAACTCATAACTTTCCTCTTTATAATATTAGTTTAGACTGATTATACCGAAAATATAAAAGTGGGACATAGCAATAATAAACACACACACATTCACACACACACGAATGCTTGCCAGGCACAAACCTTTAATTAGTTTAGTATTTAAGTTCTTTAAACTATAAATAACTAGCTGACCCGGCGAACTTCGTATCGCCTAAGAATGTAGCAAATCAGAGATCATTAAAATCGGTACAGCCGTTCTTAGCCGTTATAGTTTCCGTGTCCTCCCTCTCCCGCTCCCTCTCCCGCTCCCGCTCCCTCTCCCTCTCCCTCTCCCTCTCCCTCTCGCTCTCCCTCTCCCTCTCCCTCTCCCTCTCCCTCTCCCTCTCCCTCTCCCTCTCCCTCTCCCTCTCCCTCTCCCTCTCCCTCTCCCTCTCCCTCTCCCTCTCCCTCTCCCTCTCCCTCTCCCTCTCCCTCTCCCTCTCCCTCTCCCTCTCCCTCTCCCTCTCCCTCTCCCTCTCCCTCTCCCTCTCCCTCTCCCTCTCCCTCTCCCTCTCCCTCTCCCTCTCCCTCTCCCTCTCCCTCTCCCTCTCCCTCTCCCTCTCCCTCTCCCTCTCCCTCTCCCTCTCCCTCTCCCTCTCCCTCTCCCTCTCCCTCTCCCTCTCCCTCTCCCTCTCCCTCTCCCTCTCCCTCTCCCTCTCCCTCTCCCTCTCCCTCTCCCTCTCCCTCTCCCTCTCCCTCTCCCTCTCCCTCTCCCTCTCCCTCTCCCTCTCCCTCTCCCTCTCCCTCTCCCTCTCCCTCTCCCTCTCCCTCTCCCTCTCCCTCTCCCTCTCCCTCTCCCTCTCCCTCTCCCTCTCCCTCTCCCTCTCCCTCTCCCTCTCCCTCTCCCTCTCCCTCTCCCTCTCCCTCTCCCTCTCCCTCTCCCTCTCCCTCTCCCTCTCCCTCTCCCTCTCCCTCTCCCTCCCCTCCCCTCCCCGTGTTACATAATCGGGATCCGCCGAACATGCGCGAGCTGTCCGGCCGCGGGGCCGGTGATGATTATTGCTACTCGTACAATCACGTTGTCACGTAGTTCCTTTACTACGTAATATCTTCTGAATGGAATGTCTGATTTGAGTAATTCAAAAAGTTATCTATAGGTATTGAAACAGTTTTGAATATGAAATGATTTATTTGGATAAGGATTAATATGAAGGTATGGTTTTCATGATCTGATTTTGGTCACCTTTTTTATTAACATTTAAAATGTAAAAAGTGGTTATAGTGACATAACGACAATAGTTGGACATATACTATCGCGAGGTTTTTTGTAGATATTGATGTGTTCTATAATATTGTAGAACATTTTTTTGTTCTATCATCAATAGTTTCCGCAGCGTATGCGATGTAAGAAATTTTTAAGCAAATTTTTTCACACTTTGGTTCACGTTACTGATGTTTTGGCAAGGATCCCTAATGTTTTCTAGTAATAAATATAGCCTATGTTACTCATGAATGATGTAGCATTCTAATGGTGAAAGAATTTTTAAAATCGGTTCAGTAGTTTTTGAGTTTATTCGTTGCAAACATACAAAAATACAAAAATACAAAAATATAAAAATACAAAGCTTTCCTCTTTATAATATTAGTATAGATATTTCTTTAAACCGAACAAGTATTAACCAACCATTATGTACCTATTGTCCACAATAAAGCATCTTTGAGTTTGACTTTGACTTTGAAGTATATTTGAATCGCAGGCCACACGTTGAGCGCGCAGACAATGATGAGCGCGGTGCCCGTCATAGAGCTGCAGACGTACGTGAACCCCGCGCTGCACTACCTCGTGCCGCCCGCGCTCCTCTACCTCATCACTAGAAAAGGAGTCCGCACTATGGGTATGACCGTTTAACCCCAATGCATACGTAACGGGGTTTTCCCCTTACTGGACGGGGATATACGTACAGACGATATACTTGCGTGCCCCGTTCCCGTCCCGCTGCGTATGCACTATCGTATACATTTTCTATAAAACGATGTTTCCAAAACTTCAATGTTGTGGCGAACTCGCACACGACACACAGTCACGTCTCGATATCGAAGTTTTCAAGATCGCTAGCATGGAGTATAGAGCCGGGGAGAGCCATCTCATATGGGGGAAAGTTGAAAAAGTGTCCAGCTGTATACTGAAAATAGATGTTCCAGTACCTACCACCATCCTTCGCAATAGCGTTGGCATCGGAAAAACTACGATATGAAAATAGCTGTTATAGACGGAGTGAAGTTTGCTGAGTTCAATGAAATTTATCCTAGGCAGCGCCACCATTAATGGACGCGTTTTTACGGACACTTTTCATACACAGAGATGGCTCTCCTTACTTCTATAATCCATGATCGCTCTGACAAGATAAGTTACACACACACAACACCAACTTTGCTGAAATGTCATTAGCGTTAATTATCACCTGTCGAAAGTTTCTCCCCGCCACTGCAGTCTCTTCGTAAACACGATCTATGTGACTGCGAAATATAGGTATTTTATACGAATCGAGAAACCCGTTCTATTCAAAATGTTTAGTGTCCACAATGATATGATTTTAAATCATATCTTATGGAATGAAAGTTTCTTTATTTTTGGGTTGTCGATGAACTCATGCTGAACTATGAACTTATTTCACCAGACCAAGGGGACCTTTTAAAAGGCGCTTGTGTCTATAATCAGTAATTACATACTTATTACATACTTATTTGCACACTGTCCACTTGTCTAAAATCCATAGTGAAATATTTTCTTCGTGTTAGGGATTATTTATGCTACACCGAGCCGGGCACGAGCCGTGCCCCGGACGAGGCACGGTACTATTCATTTTATATGACGCGGATATCGAGTGCTACACCATGCGACGTCCGTGTCCGAGCCTCGTAAAGTGGTAGTGAAATTGCTCGTGCCCGACCCGGCTCGTGCCCGGCTCGGTGTAGCATAAATAATCCCTTATACGTCGGTCGTCGATGTATGATGTATTGGGAATTACCGATAACCTTGGGTGACTCGTTTGTTGGTGTTTGTTTACATAACAATTTTATCATTTATGTTATGTGATAATTTATACTAATTTCAATTGCAGACGAGTGCTCCAAGGATTACCAGCTGTTGAGGCAATTGCTGCGTTTCGAATTTTTCCATGTCGAAAAAGATGAAGTTAAGGTAAATAAATATATTTTACTTAAATGTACATACATGTCGGATATGAGCACGAATATTTTTATTATCAAAGTAACATGTATGTGACATGCGACCGTCCGTAACTCGACAATCTTGGGGCTAGCGGTGCGGTGCATACAATAATATGAGTACATGAGTTTTTACGTCGAGTCCTATTTAGTAAACAAAACACTGTCTTTTTATCCTTTATTTGTAATTTAAAAATAAGGCAGACACAAAATGATAATAATTTAAAGACGAGTAAACATTTCATGCCAGAACTATTTTCTGTTCACCATTATTTAAAAAAAAAATTTTTTTTTTGTTTACCACATAAATCTCATCTAAAAAATGGACTTTTGATGTATGTGTAGTTCCTAACGCTCGTAATATAAGCGCTTGATTTCAGACATACAACAGCGCCATAGACTATTGCATACAAAACGGCGTGGTGGTCCGTACCGGGGACTCGTTGTGCGTGGGTCCAGCCGAGCGGCTGCAGTTCTTACTGCAGTGGGCCGTGCTGCCCGCGCTCACCTCGCTCGACCTCTGCATTGAAGTCATGAATGAGGTGAGGAGACATAAAACACATTAGATAGATAAACAGCGTTAAAAGTAAAAAATCATACTTGTTCGTTAGACTATATCGCACCCTCTGTGGAAAAAAGCATAATTCGTGTTACTTTCAATTTTAGTTATTAATATGATTGGAAAGAGGGACAAACGCTGTATATGCTCAATTTTTTTTTTTTTTAATTTTTATCATTAATGTTGACGGTTTTGTGTAAGAAATAGTAATGTTCCTAGTTCCTAATTCCTTTGACTTCTTTACTGATATTTTAACAGTTTTTTTTTCTCGGGGGTCGGGGGTTAAAAAATACCTACATGAATAAATGATTTTCATTCGACTGACGTAAGGTGGTGAAGAGCGAGTGGCGTGCGGCGGTGCGGCGCGTGCAGGCGCGGGGCGAGGCGGCGCGCGGGCACCCCTACAGCCTCAGCCTGGAGGCCGGACAGGCCTGTCTGCGAGGCCTGGTCGCCGCCGGGGCTCTCACCAGGACCAGGAAGATAGGGTGAGAACTATAGCGAACTTACACACGGACTTTGCTCAGACATTGATATGTACTTGACCTTATAATTTGTTAATAGAAAAAAAATTAAGTCATAATAATACAGCTGACGTTAAGGTTGATTTTGGATTGTTATTTTTGTTTCGATATTATTTAATAAGAAAAACTGTGTCGTTAAGCGTTTTTGTCATATTGGTGCGAAATTTTAAAATGTTACTTAAGTAAATTAATAAATATAAACAGACAATTTAGTAACTTTTTAGTTCAAATTTAGTTATGTACTTAACTACTTAATACATACATGTAAACCAAACATTAGTCGTTCGAGCAGTCTTAACAAATAAGCGCATTAAAATTAAAAGAATGTTTCTTTTAGTTCATATTGCGACATCTTGTTCATACAATAAATATGTATTGTTTGTGGTTAACAGAGCAAAGGAAACATTGATACAAACGGTGCCAGAAGTGATGCAGAAATGTTGCGAGCTGGTCCGAGCGGTGCGGCCGAACATCAGCGTGGAGTACGGCGCTGGGAACTGCGTCATGACGAGTCGTAATGTCGTTTCCAGACTGTGAGTCGATTTATGTAATTCCGGGGTAATACAGGCCATATTTTGCCATTTCTAAAGTATTGAGCTACGAACTGGGTAACTTTAATCTTACATTGTTTCTTGTTTAATTAAATATCATGTGTTCGTGGGGATTATTATTAATTATGAAAGAAACTTTACTCAAATTAAATGTTGGGTAACAAACTAGCTACATTTAAGCTACAAAATGTGGTAAATTTAACCTTACTCTTTCTTGTTTGGGGGGCCATCCATAAATTACGTCACTATAATTTCATTATCTTTTTGGGCCCTCCCCCACTCCTTGTCATAGCTGGTTTGTGAGACCGCCCTAATAATAATAAATTAAAACAGCAGTTTTATTTCCATTGTTTTTTAATATTTACCTATATATACCAATTATTCAATTTTGAAATGTGACGTCATGACATTTAGGACCCCCTCCCACCCCTTGTCACACAATGTCACAATACACTGTCGACCCTCCCCGTCCCCCCTAACGTGTGACGTGATTTATGGATGGCTCCTAATTAAATATGTACAGTCACCTGCAAAGAAAAGTAACCCATCTGTTTATAAACACACAGTAACAGATGGGTTACTTTTCTCTGCAGGTGACTGTACATTTATGGGGGATTATTGTTTGTTGTGAAAGAAACTTGTAACTTGACTTGATCAGTTTGGTTGAATGTATTAAACATTGGAATATAAACTAGCTACATTTAAGCTACATGGTATGAGGGGTTGATTTAATACTAGGACTGAGATACTGCTGTGGCAGTCTTCGTTAAAGATATAATAAAAGCGGGCGAATCAATGCTCCTTGTGTAATCGGTGTGTAGGGGAACAATAATTTTTTTATTATGACAATCTTTTATCGGTACAAAATGTAGTAGCTTTTTTAGTAATTTGACCTGTTATATTTTAATATTTTTACTCTAAATGACAACTGAAATAATTCAAAGCGATTCAATGAGGACGGATTAGAAATTAAGATGCGGGTTTATTATTTTAAGTTTATTGGGTTTATTACTTAAGTTTTTTTTTGTAAGTTGTATGACAAAAGCAGCTACATATAGTTGTTAGTTAATGATAATACCTATTCAATGATTAATGTTGTTATAAGGGAGCTCGTAATATTATTATTTTAAGTGTGTTATGTGTAAAATTTTGATATGATATTGTTTAATTTGTAGTATATCTCGGAATACGCTGGTCACACAAGTATTATTATAGTATCAGTAGTGTTTATTATATTCAATCCCACGATATTTGAATGATTTACGCCCCAACTCAGAGTCACCAACGGTTACTTAAATCGCTCCTTAGTAAAGAACCACCATAAAAATTCTATACTAAGGAGCGATTTTAGTAACCGTTAGTGACTCTGAGTTGGGGTGTTAGACTTACAGTATTATGACTTATTAGTATTTTGTGCCATAGTTGATATTTTAATTATTGTCTATACTATCAACAATTTTTCGTTTTACTCGCAGATAAAAAAAGTAATGCGTCACGATTTAAAAGCGAAACAGCACGACTTTATATCATTTGGTGTGACCTTTTTTGAGACACTATAACATTCAGCAAAGTGCAAGCAAGTTTGAATCCTGATTGATAAACATTTCAATAACTAAACTTTCTCGTAATACCATGACTTAATATGAGTGGCTGTAGTCAACCCAGTAATAAAAAACAAAATAACGGTTCCATATTATTTATTGCATATTATTATTTGAAACTTATACATGGGTTTACGTACAAAATAATTTTGTTACGATTTGATATCGAATTTGACTATACTAGTAGGTTTAATTTAAAACTTATCCATAAATATTATAGTTACCAATGTTATCGAATTAAGAGTTTATTCGTTTTAGTTGTGTCTTTGTATTTTAAGATTGTTGGGTGTCGATTTGTTTTTTTTTAATATTTTTCCATTAAATTAGTTTGATTAGTTAATAATAATATTCGCATGTTTTTAAAAGACAAACTGCCGTCCTAAATGTGCAATAAGTTTAACAATAGATATTATTGTACTATGACACTGTTTGCCAAAAAATGCCAAAATTTTCACTTTTGATAGCCATTTCAAATTGAACATCCAGTGAATCATAAAAACATTGAACTATTTTACACAAAAAAAATATTTGCGAATTTTTGTAATATTAATTTTGAAAAGTGTCACTTTTGTCGCCGATATAGTTTAAATATTTTAAGCATTAAAAAAATTAATAGACCATTAGATGTAACATCTATGGGACTTTTAAGTCCAGAGAAATCGAAGTCTTTCGGTAGAGATATCTAACATAAAAATTAAATTAAATTGGCGGCCAATTCCAATAGGAAGAGGGCTAGACTCCCACATATGGGTATTTTTGTCGATATATTTTATGCCCTTAAATTATCACTAGTTCGTTGCAGGACACACTGTATAAGCTACCTTCCATATAAACTTTTTAGTATTGTAATATTTTCGAATAGTAATCGAATATCTCAAAAGTATAACCAGTCATGTATTAGTAAAATAAACAATCCAATTTATGATATTTTAAATAATTTCTTGTTATTTCACGTAGTTGTTTGATTATTGTGTCATAAACGAATAGATAGTTTAATGTGATATCTTAATGAGCTAAGACCATAGATAAATTTAATAGAATCTGTCTAAAAAAATAAATCTTTGTATTTTGTATGTATCTTAAGTATTACTATATTGATTTTCAAACGTTTTTACAGTATTTCTGAAAAGGTGATTTTACCTTCGGCGCGTACAGTCTGCAAAAGAATTAGGTATACAAGGCATGATTCTAAAACCTTATGTAATAGGGATGTTGACACTATCAGTAAATTAAAATAAATTTATGTTTAAAGTATCAAGGAAAACATTTAAACACCTAAAATATTATTCTTTTGACGAAATCAATCAATATAAATTAAATATAATTATTTTAAAATGTTAAAAATAGTACTCACTGTCACGTGATCTCAAACGCCGTTTGGAGCTTATGGCGTCATTGTTCATATTTTATATGAAAGTGCAACTAACTTCAGTCGACAGATAGTATTGAATATCGGCTAGTGAAGTCACCTGACGTTTTTGGCGGGAAATTTGAAAATGATTTTTATTTATCAATTATTGTTTTTAAATTGAAGATTATTATTTTTATAATATTTTTTTCGTGAATCTTAAGGTTCTATCTATAAAATGAAATTGAATCCTAAAATTAGTCAACATCCCTATTATTGATTGATATTACAGATCGTTTGTATTATTCAATTATTATATCAATGTTAAATGATACCTATATACGTAAGGTATGATTTAACATTGATAATACCGTAAACAATGTAATATTACAGAGGGATTTAGAATCATGCCTTGCATACTTAATTCTTTTACCGACTGTACAGTCGGCCGCAGAAGTAGCTTAACATTATAGTACTTTGTAATAATAACTGTTTCGACGGTTTCCTAGCAACATCTATGACAAATTCAAGAAATGTAATGTGACAAGGTACTAAAATGTTAAGCTACTTCTGCGGCCGACTGTACACAACGCTCGGCTATACTTGGTCATTTTTTGTTATAACTGTGATAAATCTTGTCAATCCACATTTTTGCTTTTATATGTTAAGGGTAAAAATGTTTTTGTCAGTCATTATCATGTTGTATACTATGTAACCTTTATGTAATAAATGCGAATAGAAGTTAATTTCTAGTCTTTATTCCTGTGATGACAATTCAAAATAAGAACGCATATTGCAGACAGAAGTAACGATTTACCTTGCAATTTTAAAGCGATGTTTATTGTCTCTTTGAATTCCTTATGCAAGAGTAAATGTCTAGTAAAATTATAATTTTATTTTAGGCTATCACATCATGTGATTCACATGCTAGGATTTTCTATCGTAGCGGTGTCATATATATCGTTGTAAACTAATACTTATAAAAAAAATAATCAATAATTGGCTGTATTCTGGTTAAATGATAACACAATAGATTTTACCAATATATATATTTACATAAAACTTAAAACTACTTCAATTTTTCGCAAATCTCGAATGTAGCGAAAAGTACATACACGCATTATAAAACAAATTCAAGACATGAGACACATCATTCAAAGATATAAATACTTTACAATTACATAATAGCATTTATATACAGAACAAGTGTAGAATATTAACATTGATGAGTAATGATATGTGCATGATTAATATCTCACAACGACGACACAACAATTAACATTATATAGCTTATAATGTTTTTTTTTTGTAGCAAATATGAGTAACGAATAAAAAATAGTTTTGTATTTCGAAAACTAATATCGAAAACACAATTTAATTTTTAAAGGTTGCCAAAATTAACTTTACCCATTTTTAGTTTAAATACTTCTGAAGTATGTTTTAATTATAATGATGAATAATTTTACTTACAAAAACCACAATTATAACTATATTCATTATTACATTTAATTCTCTACCATATAATATATATATACAATATTTATTATGCATAGGTACCTAAAATTACATAAAAAATGTTAACGATAATATGAAGAAGAATATTAGTAGTCTACATATCGCACCTTTGGTGGAACAAGGGCACATCTTACAAAAAATCGTAAAATGACAAAAATTAAACAAAAAAATATTTTACACCTGCAAAGTACATGGCCATATTCACAAATACATGGGTCGTATCTCATGCAAAGAACAAACACTTTGAAGCAATAAAAAGACAAATAATACGACTCGGAATGCAAAAAAAAAAACTTTGAAATGGCTCTCCTGTAAAATTACAAAAGTGCAGTTGAGCCCTTGTTCCACCAAAGGTGCGATATAAACCACATATGATGCGGAAATGTATTCCACACATCTACGCTTTATAAACAAAAGTTCGTATGATCTACATATTTCGATCACAGATTTCGATAGATATAAGAATTTTGTTTCTGAACAAATTATTACCGCTAGTTGTTAGATTCGATCGCAGAATTTCTGTGTTATTTAAGATCTACGACCTAGAAGTTTACACGTTTTATTCTTTAATGATTACTTGAAGTATATATAGTGAACCTTAACCTGTAAAAGGATTTGAGAGTAGTAGTAATTGATAATATATTGTATTATGAGACACAAGATACCTTTTACAATTTATACATTATGTCATGGATAATAAGTAATGAAGGACTACAAAATATATACATAGTATTAAGATAATAGTAACAATCAAACTCTATTCCTAAGCGCACATTCAACATAATATTATTATGCATTTCGGAAATTAATGATAATTCAAACATCAATTTCATTATAGGTGTTTTTTGGCTGTCATAGATTTGATATATCAGTGCTAGGGGCTTTTAGGAGGTGTAAAAGTGTTAAATTAGCACATATATGAGGAGTTTTTATATTAAAAGCAGCTCATGTCCATTTGAGTGGATAAATTTATTATCATTAGTCATTTTAATAATTTAATCCTAGCACTCTTAGCTTTCACATTTACACGCGTGAGTTTTATGTTCCACGATCAACTCATAATAAACATAATATAATATATATTATATATAAACTTAATAAATACTATCAAGTCACTAGCCCAAATCAGTCATTTAGTAGAACTATAAACTCCCCTGTATGTTAACAAAATATTTTTAAACTATAAAATAAAGACTTACTCAATAAAAATATGACAATTGAAATTTTGAATAACAATAAACCCTACTAATCTATACTAGTATAATAATAAAGAGGAAAGATTTGATTGTTTGTTTGCAATGAGTAGGCTCCAAAACTACTGAACCGATTTGAAAATTCATTTACTGTTGAGAAGCTACACTATCCCCGGGTGACATTGCTATATTATATTTTCAAAAAAATTAGGAATCCTTAATAAAACTCCAATAATATAACTCAAGGTGTAAAAATAAGAAAACCGAAGCAAAGCGAGGGCGGTTACTCGTAGTACTCCTAAAGCATATTTCTCTCATAATAGGACTGCATAATAATGCAATTCTATTTGTGCATAAACTTTAGTATAGTTTTACGTGCATTCAACCAAATATCATCTTATGCCAGAATAACTCCCTCGAATACTTGACGAATGGATTATGAATGAACATGTAAGCAAACAAGAAATAAAAAACGTTTATAAAGCACAACGAACAGGACGCCGTACCGGTGTCAAATAAAAATATTGTATTGAAACAAGACTTTAACAGAGACACTTTTACTAGTACAGTCGGCCGCAGAAGTAGCTTAACATTATAGTACTTTGTAATAGTAACTGTTTCGACGGTTTCCTAGCAACATCTATGACAAATTCAAGAAATGTAATGTGACAAGGTACTAAAATGTTAAGCTACTTCTGCGGCCGACTGTACGTATCTTAAGTTCGGCGCATTGGACCAGACAACGACATCTTATGTATATATTGAGTTGTGTGGGCTTATAAGCTACCGCACCAGTAACCGTTAGTGTTATGTGATGTTTGACAAAACATTTTATACCCGCAGTGTGGTAGAAAGCTGTGTAGTTGTCGTACCGTTAGAACCGCTACTGGTAGACTCATCAGCCATGTTTGAGCGTCTGGTTGAGGAACACAGACCTCACCTCCATGGGGCACAGCGTGAGCACGGCGCCGGCCGGGCCGCGCACGCGGTTGAACGAGAGCGAGCTGTCGAACACGCGCTCCGCCGACACGTCCACTACGTCTGATAGTTGGATCTAGAATGACGTACAAATCATAAAGTTTATAACAGCAGTGCAATATTAAAGTTTTACGTCGTGTGTGCCAAAAAAAATTGGAACGTTTGCGCATTTGATCGTAGTTTGAATAACAAAATATAATTTTTTATTTATTTAACACTTTATTGCCACATTAATTAAGGTCAATGCATACGTGACGGGTTTCTTCCCGTCTCGTACGGGATTTCGCAGCGTATGCACTATCGTATACATTTTCTATGAAACGATGTTTCCAAAACTTCACGTCCCGTCCCGTACGGGAAAAAACTCGTTACGTATGCATTGGCCTTTAGACAGATAAATATCGTTTACGAGGCGCTTACCCCAATGGCCCGTGTTTGTTCATCAAACGTAATATTTTCGTCAACCAAATTGTCACTGAGATGTCTCAAAGAGAGTTACGACTCGTGTTAAATCATGATATCGAATCGAAGATACAGACAAATTGTGTATTGTATGTAATGTAAATACCTGTCCGTCCCCCACGGGGTACCACTTGCCGACGGCGCGGTTCCCGTAGCAGGTGTCGAGGTGCACCCGCTGGAACGTCATGCCCATGCCGTGCATTATGTTGCCCTCCTTGTTCTGCAATCATTACATAACACAATTATCAAGTATTTAATATTAAATGTTACATAAAGCAGTATTATCCAAATGGTTGCGATGCTCATGTGTGAGCAAACATGAAGAAGTTATCTATCCATCCGTCAGCCCTTGGAGGTCCACTGCTGGATATAGGGCTCCCATAACTTGCACTCTGACCGGACCTGAGCCTTCTGAATCCAGTGGAAGCCCGCTGATAAAGATATTGAGGAAATTATTTAATGAGATAAATCTTGTTGTGGTAAGCATAAATTATTGTACTGCGCTACTCTCAGAGTTGATCGAACTCTGCCTGGTGATTTTAGAGTCTTTTTCAAATAAATGTGTCTTCTCGAGCAGCTTCTATTCATTGCCGATGCTGAAAAACTTGGTTACTGCACCAATACTTTTTTTTACACTAATAAGTTAATGCTTGACCACAATCCCACCTGATGGTAAGTGAGTAAGTAAGTAATACTTCTCCTAGTCACGTGATACCAACCTCAGCGGACACGTGCGAGTGGTACGCAGCGAGCACGACGTCCGCGGCGCTGTACAGCGACCGCGAGTAGGCGGGGCGCGGCGAATTCTCGTTGGTCGTGTAGTGCAGCACCAGCAGCGGCTGCAGGAGCGACTGCCCGGACACGTGCGCGCCCAGCGACAGCTGCCCGCCGACTGAGGTGGGGCGAGCCTAGTGTCCAATAATGCGAAGATGGTTTTAGACAATGGTTTATGCATTAGGCACATTTGGTCCATTCAAGAAGTCGATTTTCGACTTTTCTTATACAAACATTTTAGCGTAGTAGCACACGCCGGGTATCCTCTATCCAGAGGTCGAATGCAAAGTCATTTAATAATGTAGGTATTTGTTTCTTTCTTCTTCTCCGTGCACAATACGTAAAGCGGTCCCTAGACGATCTAGCATTTACGTGCATAATCATACTCATGATGGACAAGCAAGGAACATCGAACGAGGTGTTACTTGCGATATCTGGGTAATATAGGACAGAGGTGTGAAATGTGAATGGGCGTGTCCTTAAAACCCATTATAACTAATGGGCGCCATTGACGATGCGATCGATCGGTGCGATCCGTCGTTGCCGACCGATCGCAACGACGGATCGGTAGTGTATGTTAAGATTGTTACCGCTCATGAGTGGCACTTTTGAACCGATCGATCGCATCGTCAATGGCGCCCATAAGAATACATAAAAAAGTTAATAGCTACCGGACAGGGGTTGTTAGCGTTCTCGACGACGAGCCGGAAGGTGTGTCTGGTGCGCACGTTGTCCAGCACGCCCTGGTTCACGCCGCGGTTGTCGTCGCGGCTCAGCCGGCGGTCCTGCATCACCTGACCACAGATATCGTTACAATGCATTTCGCTCTCCAGTTTATGTCAGTCTCAAATCAATCAAAACAAAAACCTCTCACTAATCAACTTGTGAAATTTCAACTCCAAAGGATGAGAGGGAGTAGTTCTACTTCAACTTGCAAGATTTGATCTATACAAATGTTAATTAATGAACAAAGCAATCTTTCTTTCTTTTTCTACTCTCTTTCTTGGCCGGCAACGCATCAGTGATGCCTTTAGTATTGCTAAGGTCCATGGGCGACGATAACCACTTACCATCAGGTGGTCAGCTGTGACGGCATCATAACAAAAATAATAAAAGATACCTCTGAAATTATTGCTCCAATTCTTTCATATTTAATTAATTTATCTGTTGAAAAGGGAATTTTTCCAAATATATTAAAAACTACTATTATAAAACCGCTCTACAAAAAAAACGATCCGTCGCTTCTTGAGAATTACCGTCCTATTGCACTACTCCCAATTTTCTCAAAAATCTTTGAGAAAGTTATATATAATTCCTTATACTCGTTTCTTGAAGTCAATAATATTCTTGCACCTGAACAATTTGGATTTAGGAAGAGAAAATCAATAAATATGGCAATTTATGACATACTCACGGAGATATTAATAAAAATGGATAAAAGAATTCCAGTAGCAGCTCTGTATATGGATCTAACAAAAGCATTTGATCATGTAGATCACAATATACTACTACAAAAAATGTATAGCTATGGCATCAGAGGAAATGCATATGAGCTTCTCAAATCATATTTAATTGGCAGAGAACAATTCACTATGGTTAGATCATTATCAATGGAAAATAAATGTATCATTGATCATACATCAGAACGTATGGAAATTAAATTCGGGGTCCCACAAGGTAGTGTTCTAGGACCTCTACTGTTTATTATTTATATAAATGATTTTCCTCAAATGTTCAGCAACCACATAACAATGTTTGCAGATGATACAACCATACTATATAGTAACAAAGACATTTCTGAGCTTGAAAGTGACATAAATTCCTCATTACCTTCCATAACTGAGTGGTTTAAACGTAATAATTTGAAATTAAATATTGACAAAACGAAAATTATGTACTTTACACAGAGAAATAATTGCACAAAAAAACTTAACATAAATTATGAAGGGACCAATATTGAAGAAATAGATATTACAAAATTTTTAGGGGTATACTTTGACAATGACATGAAATGGAAATCACACATAGACTTTGTGTGTAAGAAACTCAGTAAGCTGTCATATGCATTACGCATGCTACGCAAAGTTGCAAATCAAAAAACGCTTATTACAGCCTACCACGGATGCGTCTCCTCGACGCTTAGATATGGTGTCATCTTTTGGGGGAACTCAACAAATAGCGAGCGTGCTTTCAAAGCACAGAAAATGTGCCTGAGGTCGATATGTAATATTAAGCAAAGGGATTCATGTAAACCACATTTTAAACAATTAAAAATTCTAACTTTGCCAAGCTTGTACATTTTAGAATGTGCTATGTTCGTTAAAAATAACTCAGAACTATTTCAGTTTCGCACAAGGTGTCGTAATAACAATAAAATATGTTCAGCGGTATGTAAAACAACCTTATATAAACAAAATATATTAGGTAAAGCTCCTTCCGTATTCAATAAATTACCTAAGATAATAAGAACGACAACCAACACTGAACTTTTTAAACAACGACTGCAAAATCTCCTCCTTGACAAGTGTTATTATACAATTAATGAATTCATGACGGATAAATTATAGCGCATTTTTATTATTATTATTAATTTTTGATTATTGTTTATTATTGACTATTATTATATAATTAAATTATTGATTGTCATACTTTTAACATTTAATATTATTCGTTATTGTTTCTTAATGTATAATTATTTTATTATTGATATTATTATTAAGCTATTATTGTATGCCCATATGTGGCAGGGATATAGCGGATAATTTACTTATGTAACATACCTGTGTACCTATATTCCACAATAAATTGATTTGATTTGATTTGATTTGGATCGTCAGCTCGTTTGCCGACTATTTCCTTAAAAAAACTTGTAAAACTAGCGTCTATGTACAGTATTGTACAGTACGGCCGACGTATCTTGGCGTGTCTGAATTTCGCGCAGAAGGCTGCGCAGTAACATAATTCGGCAATGCTCGGTACGCGGCGTATTATGTCTCAGTCACACGTTAGCATGTTCGTGTCGCTATCTCTGTCTTACATGCGCTAAAGTTCGCAGAGCCTATATTCAGAAGCCTCAAGATACGTCGGCCGTACTGTAAGTATGTGTAAGTGTATCACCTCAATCTGGCCAGGCGCGAGCGCGGCCATCCCGAGCGGCGTGGACGTGAGCACGGTGAAGCGCGTGCTGCCGTCCTCGATGTACGCGGCGGCCGGCAGCGGGTAGAAGTTGGCTTGGAGGGGCAACTTGTCCGTGTAACGGCGTTTTATCATCTGGAACATACCTTGTTGTGATTACAACTGACTTGGGTTTAAACAAAAACTCTTATATTAGTAGTATTAACCGCGCCGAGCTTTGCTTAGATTTTCATACATCTGAACATACCTACAACCACCATAAAACCTCTTTTTAACTTACGTCGCGTCGGCCACGCTACTCTTGCACTCACCTTATTATATTGAATGTATGAAATACAATCTTATATTGATTTTGGTCCTTCGAGCCGGATATGAAACCACCAATATAAACCTTTGCTACACTCAGGCGTAAAGTATGTTTCAAACATTGATAATAACTCAAACATTCTATTAAGTAATACGGGATTTTTAAATCATACCGTATGTTGCTGACTATACCTACAGACCTACCTGCATGCCATTGAGGTCGGTGTAGAACACGTCGCCATTGTTGACGTTCGTAGAGAAACGCATCGACAGTTCCAAATCGTCCATTTGAGGATCGATCAGGAACGTGTTAGTGATCTCAACCTCGCTCTGAGGCAACGACGGGTTGTTGTATACTGTCACCTGGCAACGGAAACATTACAAATAAGCAAAAATTCAATTTGTAGAATAAGTCCTTAATCATGATAAGTTGATGACGCGTCGAGCGCTCGCCAGCGACTGAACGAACTAATCGGTCTCACGCGAATACAATTGATGAGTAAAACCAGGTCTTTCAATCAAATCTTAATAAAAACAATATATTTAATTCAAATTCAGAATCATTTAACAGTGTGAGTATTTTATTTGATCAATACACTATATTTATAATGGTTACAGTATACCGAGACGCGACAAGAGGCGGCACGCAGTATTTTTAAGTGGCAATATAATTTAGACCTTATGACTGCATGAAAAGGCATATAACGGAACGGGGGCACGAAATAGTGTCAAAACACGGCGAACAACGTCATATTGTGCCGTGCTGCGATGCACTATACGCTCTACAAGCTTCGTTCTGTCTCGTCGACGTTTATGAACGACATATTTGATTGTATCCCCATCATAATACTTACAGCGAGTACAATATCAGCGTTCTTCGGACTGATGAGAGCGGAGTACAGGGTGGCCTTGAAGGGTCCCTCGGTCACCACGATCTCGGGGAACGGGTCCGACTTGAACTTCTGCGCGGGCCCGTCCGGGATGAACAGGTACGCACCGCTGTTGTTGTCCGGGCCCTTTTGCGTGTCATATCTGAAATGATGTGGTGCATGTTTCTTTCTTCAAACATAAAGTATCGACAAGGCAACAACAATGCGTTGCCAGTATTGCCACTGCGCAAAGCTATGTTACAACGCAATGCGGTGAGTTGTATTAACACGAAAAATTTATCGAATACCGTATTGTACATTGACGGAAACTTCCACGTGTTTGTGACGGCATTTTCAGCCTTGCCCTATACCTACTGTTCCATACATTTATTTATGTACATTGACCACGACAAGATTCAGGAGGGACTTCCTAGCAAAAAAATAATACGAGATGTGCGACAAACAAAATTTTGCACATTTTACTACAATACAAATCTTCATTGTTACATATATTTTGTTTGTATGCTAATATTGACTCCTTTGCAAAGATCCTTATCACGGCTAAATAACGTTTTATTGGAACCTTAAATTCTACTGACATAACATTCATTACTGACAAGTAATTATCACTCACTGCACAAAGTCCATATGAACGGGCGTGGTGCGACCGTCGGGCGACACGATCGCCTTCACCATCCCGTTCATGGTGGCGACCACGCGCGAGCTGTTGCCAGCCTGCAGCGTGACGTCATCAGTCAGCCGCGCGCTCGGCTGCTCCACCGCGAACATCTTCGGCAGGTCCACTGTCCAATAGTCCGCGTTGTAGATGCGTACGCGGGCGAATGATGTATACCTTGGGATAGAGCGTTTATTTTTAAAGTCAAAGTCAAAATATTTTATTCATATAGGAATCACTGATACACTTAAGCACGTCATCATTTTTTTTATCTACCAGCTTTTCGGAAGGGTGCTTTGTCATAGAGGAGAAGAAAAGCCGTTAAGAAACTCCTTAGCACATGTTAAAAAAATACAAAAGAGAAAATATTACAAAAATATTTACAAATCTGAGCGGAACTGCTTGCAGAACTGGTCATTTCCATGCATCTTTGTCATTTAAATACTCGTTTACACTAAAATATCACTTGCCTAACAATTGTGTTTTAAAGATTCTATTGGCAAGTCACGTAAAATTGTTTATCCTTTTGCTACGGTTACATTAGCGGGGGTAAGTGAAGATTCGCGTTATCGCGAAGAAGTGCAAAGGCAACCTTTTGTTCTGACTATTCGTCTAGCCGCTGCATTATAAACATCCTAGACTTTTCCACCCAAGTTTTTACAAAGGGTTTAATGCCTATTGGTATCCTTTACGCGTCAAACCAGACGAACCACCGCATGGTAAGTGGTCCCTTCCACTCGCACAAAATGCCACAATGATCGGAAGTCACATAAGGTGAGGCGAAAAAGCATGAAGTCATTCGAAGGGGCTCTATTTTCCTTTGATCCTCGTGCCTTCGACTAGTTTCGCGATTAGTTGTTTTTTTTATAATGTTACTTACGCCCTAACTCAGAGTCACTAACGGTTACTTAAATTGCTCCTTAGTAAAGAATCACCATACAAATTCTGTACTAAGGAGCGATCCAAGTAACCGTTAGTGACTCTGAGTTGGGACGTTAATCTATTAATACACTAGCTGCCCGGACAGACTTCGTTCTGTCAAAACCTTTTTTGTTTTGAGATGTAAACTATCCTATCTTTCAAGTTGGATCAAACTGCACAAGGTGTGCAAATTTGATTAAAATCGGTTAAGTAGTTTAGGAGTCCATCGCGGACAAACAACGTGATATTAAGATTTTAACTTGTACTCACTTGTTAATACTCATGCTGTCTCTAAGCGACACGGTGTAGACGGTGAGCGCCAACGGCTCCACCACGACCGGGAAGGACAGCTGGAACTTGTTGGCGGCGAACCCCAGCCGCTTCTCGCCCGCCACCACCGGCGATATCTGCGCCATCATCGGGTTGCCGTCCGGGTCGAACACCTGACAAGTAAAACGAAACAATTTTTTATACATTACGAGTCCGCCCTCGCTTTGCTTCGGTTTTCTTATTTTTTTACACTTTGGCTTACATTATTGAAGATTTATTAAGGATCCCTAATATTTTTGAAAATGTAATATAACCTTTGTCACCCGAGGATAGTGTAGCTTCCCAACAGTGAAAGAATTTTTCAAATCGGTTCAGTAGTTTCGGAGCCTATTCAATGCAAACAAACAATATTAGTATAGATAACTCTTTATAATATTAGTATAGATAAACTTTTTAAATTTTCATAGATACACTATTTCAGTAACCTTATCATAATAGTATTTTTTTTCCATCTCCAGTGAAATTGACTTTGTTTAGATATAGATGATTGACTCATAACCATCGCTATTTATTACTTGGACACTGCGTATCTTTGCATACTCCGTTTTTTTAGACGAGTTTTATCTAGTAAATACCCTCGCTTTGGTTCGGTGAACATTTCGATATCCTGAATGTACGGTATTCTATAAATTGACATAACTTTTTTATTTGTGAACCGATTGAAATACAACAACTGCATCTATATTTATTAAGTCGTTCCTGAGATTAGCCGGACCAAACGCACAGACAAACAAACAAAGATCCTAAAAATCATTATGAAAAATCAAATCTAAAAATCAATACCAATTGGTAGTAGTTTTTCTCAAATATCTTCCATGTGCACACATCAATCAGCTGTTATTGTTTTTTTTATTTATTATACGGAATAAGTTAGTGCTTGACCACAAAACCACCTGATGGTAAGCAGTGATGAAGTCGTGGGTGGTAAAGCGCACTAACTTAGTAGAAGCTTATTCACTCTTGACTTGAAGTTTACATACATAAAGTTTTATTATATGGATGGATAGAATAGATGTATAACCATGTGTAAACTGTGAAACAAACTTCCTGCATCGGTGTTCCCTCTAAGCTATGACATGGGGTCCTTCAAGAAGCGGGTCTATCGTCATTTTCTTGGCCGGCAACGCGTTGGTGACGCATGTGCATGAGCGGCGGTGATTACTTACCATCAGGTGACCCGTCCGCTCGTTTGCCTGCTAAAAGCATAAAAAAAAACAACAGGTTCACTGACCTCAACATGCGGCGTCGACACCAGCACAGTGACGACCTCATATCTCCTAAACAGTAGCGCATTATAAAACACGAGCCTCCTCGACGGCGACATCACATCCAGCCCTATGGTGATCCTCGTCGGTATCTCGTCCTGCTTCCGCCAGATGTCGTCCACGTCGAAGTATATGTCCTCTTGCGTCTGGTCCTGGATGGGCGGTTGTTTTAGAAGGTAATACGCCGCTTGCTGGATCGCCGATTGGCAGTACTTGATCGCTGTCAACATTCTGAAAGATGTTGGGACGAAAATTGATTGATGTCATAAAGCTTTGACTCGGTCCCCCTTTCTTATCACACGATGTCACGTGACGCGATTGATATTAAACGCAATACTAATCTATGATAACGTAGGCCAAGATTAGGCGCGGGTGCTCTTTGGCATGTCTTTGTCGTGTATATTATACATACAAAATATTTTATTTAAAAGATGTGCTGAGGAGTTTCTTTCGCCATTTCTTCTCCTTCTAACAAAGCACCTTTCCGAAATGATGGTTGATTAGAAAATGACGTTCATAAGTGTATTCTAAAAAGACCTACATGAATTGTGATGTTATTTAGGTATCGTCCATGCAACCCGCGACCCAAGTAAAAACCTACGGCGGGGGTGTGAGTGTGTTAGCGTTTATTTAATACATTTCCTTACGGTTACTACACACTACGCTTACTAGTCCTCCTAAAGAGACCATTCTAGTAGTAATTTAAGCTGTCAATGTGTTAAAGCCACTCACCGCTTGGCATAGTCCTCGCGCACCTTGTCCCGCTCAGTACCAGTGATCCCGTCGTGGTGCTGGAAGAGCGCGACACTATGTACGTCACCGCGCGCGACGAACACGCTTGCGAGGTTATTATCTAGGCCTCCTCAAGAGACCCGTGCTAGTAGTAAGCTGTCAATGTGTTGAAGGCACTCACCGCTTGGCATAGTCCTCGCGCACCTCGTCCCGCTCGGTGCCCGTGATCCCGTCGTGGTGCTGGAAGAGCGCGAGCGCGCGGCGCGCCTGCTCCACGCGGTCGCGCAGCTGCAGCGACACTATGTACGTCACCGCGCGCGACGAACACGCCTGGGACGTTATTATCTCTGCCGCCCTGTCACACACACCGCACACAAGTCAAGGTTAGGGTAGGCGGATGAGATTCAGTGATACAGTACAGCACATAATAGTATAGATTTAGCCTGCTGCACAATCTAACTCTGATACACACTCTCGTCCTAAGGAAGCGAACAGTTTCATAGTTTAACTATGATAGTAATAAATTATTGTTGTTACTCTAATGTTAATTAATTAATTTATTTATTAAAGCTTTTTTTTTTACACATTCAACAATTAAATATTTAATATAACATTATTTCTATTATTTTCATATAAATTTATTTCTTGTTGACGCGTAGGTGGAGGCTTATTAATTCATTACACAAATCTAAAATTATGTTGTTTATCTATCACACAGGAGCGATGTCAATATGGCGATGAATATGAACTGTAAAACTAATTTATTTGTGTCGAAACATCGAAATATATCTCGAATCGAATATAAATACCCTAATACTGGAACGGGCCACAACATTACCTCACATAAGCCAGCAACACCCGATCCATATTCTTGTAGAACGGTCTGGAGGTGTAGTATCCGCTCCAGTAGTGCTGGCTGCGGTCCGCGTACGTGAAGAAGTCGCCCGACAGCACCGGGAAGTTGCTCGTCTTCACCTCCTCATGCACCGCTTTGAAGTAGTCTTGCAATGTGCCGAATTGGACCTGGACAGGACAGATGTTGTTTTAGCATAGAGTAACGTACCGTATAATCGTGTTCAAAACTAGCATAATATAAGCAAGCATTGTAGAAAACTTCGATAGCGTGTTTCAGGACGGGGGTGATGTTGCGGTATGACGTTACGTGCGCCACATTATTCACCTACAGGCCAACAGATCAATATTTAACTCTTTTATGGGATAAAACAAAGATAAGTTTTATGTCGTCGCTAGTCGGTCGGGTCGGTACGGCAATATCTTCCTTCATTGTATTTCAAATATAATGTCTCAAAAATAATTTTAAACACATCCTCTTATGCTATTAATTACCTAAAAGTAGCCACAAAAATAAAGGCGGCAATAAAAAAATCTAAATAAAAAACCCTCACCTCCGCATTCCACTCGTCATTAGCATTGATGTAATCTATGAGCGCTTCATAGTTCTGATACTGGTTGTCCCATTCGTTGGCGCGGTCGTAGCGGAAGTCGTCCCCCAGAGGGAACAGGATCACGTTGCTGCGATACAGCTGCGCCTTCTTCCGCCACTGGTCCAGGATTAGACCAGCCCTGGTGAAGAGACATTTGCCAAAATAAATATAGGTACCTTAATTGTATGACAGTAAGGTTGAAATTTTAATGAAGCTTCGCCACTGGTCCAGGATCAGACCAGCCCTGATGAAGAGACGTTAGGGAAGTCCTTGAGCATCGTAATGCTGCTATAGAGATGATTTGACCGGCGTTAAGCTATCCCTAGGCCTTTGTATGAGATGAAAATAAACAAACTTTAATTGTGGCTTGTTAAGGATGAAATAGAGTAGACACGCATGTCTACTCTTCAACCTTAAAATCATACAATTAAGTTATATTTTACTTTGTCAATAAATGTGCCTAGGCATACCGTTAGTAGTTGCTAGATGAGATCATGGAAAATGATTTTGACCAACCTCTTTTTTTTTCTAAAAACAGCCTACACATTAGCTGACTCTTTGGCACACGCTTCGCGTAAACGGAGAAACGTGAATATGAAATGGAAGTAAAAAAGTAATAAGAAGCATGAAAAATAGAAAATGTAAATAAATCTATGTATTCGGCTAAAGGCTTAGGAGCCAGTTCTTTCCCTGTACCTTCTTCTTTCTTCTTTCTTGGTCGATGCCTTTAATTTTACTCGTGTCCATGGGCTACGGTAGCCTCTTACCATAAGATGGGTCGTCAGTTCATTGTTAATTGTCAGCTAGACAAAACACACACCTCTCATTAACATTTTTCTGAATAATTTTCCTGGGCGCTATTCCCCAAGGACACGTCACACCGTTCCCTGGCAGACGTTTGAAGTCGAATTGACAACAAATCTGTAATAAGAATAGAAAAAAAATCAAATCTGCACTATTACATGTGAAGTTTCTAAAACGTGTAATTTCTGAAGACTGAGGAGTAAGAATTATGATTTACGTTTTGAATTGAAACATTTTCACCAGCGTTGTGAGGGTAAGCAAAAAGGATAAGCAAAAAAAAATATTTTGTGAAACATTAAAATCAAAGTGTGAAATATGTCAATGTAAAAAAAGTAAAAAAAAGAAAAATAGATTTAATTTAATACGAAAATATGAAAAACAATGCGTCGTAAAGATTATTCACCTCGGACGTGTAAATAGTTTATTGGGTTTAAAGTGCTAATTTTGGTTAGAGACAAGTGTCCCCCCCCCCCCGTGCCTTTGCCTAACCGATTGGGAATTGGATAAGTGAAAAATTCTCAAAAATAGGTTAAATGATGAATTGACAAGGAAAACTATCACGGCTATGTTAGCATAAGCAGTTGATGAATAATAGTCGATAAACTTACTATTCCGGAACCCTACGTGGCCTGACACGCACTTGTTAATTTTTTTTAGAGATAAACAAATAATTTATTATAATTTATTATTGTCACTAATGGTATGATAGGTAAGTAACCTTGAATAAATAGTTGTCTGGAAAAATATATACTTACTTTTGGGTCAGGCCCACAAGAATGCGGTACGTCATATGAATAGAATGGCATCATATGTGTAAACATGTCTGTTTTACCCACACCATCTGAAATACATTAGATATAAACAACAACACTCAAATGAGATGTGAACAAAACTTTAGTAGATTTTATTTCAAACATAGCTGCTGAACAAACATATTCTAAGATATCTATAAATATATAATATAGTCAGGCAGGTAAAGAATCTTACCACCAAGTAAAGCCCAATGCATATGTAACGTTTTTTCCCTATACGGGATGGGGACGGGGCATAAATATCCGTGCGTGCCCCGTTCCCGTCCCGCACGGGTATACATTTTGTATGAAACGATGTTTCCAAAACTTTACGTCCAGTACGGGACGGCAAAAAACCCCGTTACGTATGCATTGGGCTTAACACCGTACAGAAGTACTGTCAGATTAAGCTAGATAGTAATGGCTAGCAACCTTCAAAACAACAAATCTTGCGGCATTGCTACCTCGCCGTCTGCTTATTCATAAATAGCACCTCAAGCCCGGGATATTGAATTGGACTGAAAAATAGCTCTATCATATTTATTTTGTAAAAATAGCCGACAAACGAGACGGACAAACATCAGTAACGTCAAGACAATACAAATTCATAGAAAGAAAAAAGAATTAAGAGTAAAGATATTATAAAGAAAAAACATAAAAAACATGTACACGCGTGAGAAGTTATATATGTACGTACTTCTTTGGCATGAAAAAAAGATAATTTAAAAAAACAATTTAAAAAAACAATATTGAAAAAAAACAATAAAATAATATAATAATAATTTTTTTTTCAAAACGAGCGTTTTTAAAAACCCGCGTGACATTTTTCGTTACCGTCGTTTTTGTCACCTAGGTACAAATCTTAAAATTTCACTCTCATCATTTTTCCGTTTATTTTATAACGCGCCTAAAGAAGTGTAATTTCAAAAAGAAAGAAAGTAAAAACTCACCCCACAACTGCCTCCACCTAAACTCAAGCTGCCTATTCTGCGCCAGTTCTTTCTTGATCCTGTAATGAACTCGCTGGATCACTGAGTTCTCGAACCCAGCCAGCTTTAATAGGTAAGGCTGAGAGCTGGAGTGTCCAAAGGGATCAATGGACCAGGCATTCTTGGGTACGTAGCCCAGGTTGTCGAGCAACCACTGGTGGCCTGTGGTCAACTGCTGCACAATCGACAACCAGTGAGAGTTTGCTTCGTCATTCATAACCCATCCACCGGTTACTATTTCTATTTGACCGGATTTAAGCAAACTGAAATAGAATGATAAGTTATGAGCATCTCTCGTTTGTCTATTGAATTAAAATTCAACTCAATCTTAAAGTCGATGCATACATAACACGGACGGGGATGGGACAGGACGTAAAATTTTGGAAACATTGTTTCATAGAAAATGTAAACGATAGCGCATACGTCATGGAGGCACGGACGGGACGAGAACGGGGCACGCACGAATATTTATGTCCGCCTACGTCCCTACCCCGTCCCGTCCACGTTACGTGTGCAGCGACCTCTAACGTATGAGTCCCTCTGTAGATAATAGTAATAACATCTGTTTTCTTCACAAGCATATATTTTATGGTTGTTTATACTACAAAAATAATTCAATTACTTTTGAAAGGCAGTTTTTTCTTTTTCAGTGGCGTCAGAGTTCCACCACAGCGACAGGTAGCTCATTTCCGCCCAAATAAACTTCCTTCCTCTGCCCTCAGCCAGTTTCTCGACCATGTTGGTAAATATCGCCTTTGTTTGCGTTTTGTAGTAGTTCTCAAATGTCTTGATCCATCCTGGAAGTAGTGAATCAATGTCGACATGAAAACATAAATGTCATTTGTTTACAAACCAATTATTGCTCATATGATTTCGTAATCGAATTATGACTTCGTAATTTCAATTTGATTGGACCAACTTTTGAACTAGTATTATCCTCTCTACATGTATTAAGTAGCTATAAAAATATTATCATCATTTATTTTAATTAAATAACTACAATATCATAAATAATGTAAACATGATATCAATCATAATTCAAAATAACTTATACTATACTTAATGTACAAAGGACCTAAAACTAAAAACCTTAAAAAATATAATACAATAATTAAAATATATTATTATTAAAAGGAGTCCCTTTAGGCAAGGTTCCGAAGATACTGGCAGCATTCCCCCTTTGAATAGCAATACTAATTCTTTGTCCGAGGTAACTGCCAGCTCTTCGGTCTCCTGTGACGTCGACTAACCTTTTATCATAATTTATTAATTTAATAAGCTGTAGATGAAATATGTAGTGTCTCAAATAAACTGTATACCTGGATCATTATGGGAATGCGGTACAATGAACACTTTAAGCTTATTCTTCTGACTCCACTGGTTATCTTTATACTCTATGTTCCATCCCTGTTTCCATACTCCTCCGTCTTTGTCATCAAACGCTATCCTCTCATACACAGACAGCATCTGTTGCAAGTAATGTTCACGTCAATGAAGGTAAAGGCTCGTACAGTACGGCCGACGTATCTTGGCGCGTCTGAACATAGCCTTTGCTAACTTTAGCGCATTGAACTAAATATTATAAAGAGGATGTGATTTTTTGTTTGTATGTAATGGATAAACTCAAAAACTACTGGACCAATTTAAAAAAAAATTAGTAATATTTTTTTATGTTATATACTCGTAGTAAATATGAAACATGTTGCAGAACAATGTCTGCCGGGTCAACTTTATAGTAATATTTTTACTTACATTAATATCAGGCTGTGACTTGATTTGTTCAATAGGACATGTAGACGTATTAAATTGCAAATGCATTCTTGGTGGTTCGTCACCCACCACTTTGTAATCTCTCTGCTTCGAGTCCTTGAAGAGTTTCTTTGGCCGCTTCTGTGGTGGATGGAACTCCTGGCTCTGTTCTGCTATTTGCTCCATCGCTTCCTTTATTTCTCCGACCACTGCATGGTGTTGACTGAGCTCATTCTCTATGTTACGGAGTTTTGATTCAAATGATGTCCATTTAGTCTGCGACAAAACAATTTTTTATTGTTTAAACAGTGACTTGTAATGCATGATAGTTTCTTTGGTTAAACCAGTTTTTTTCAATAAATTTAAATACTTTTTCCAATAAAATAGATTTCACTATTAGGAAACGGACATTTCAAGATTGATGATTACTATGGTTAGTAAATATAGGATGTTATTATTGGTGCAATTGCTTTTGATTCAAGACTATTTAAATGACAAAATAATAATATAATTATATTTTATGGTACGGTTGAATGGTCTGATTTTAATTATTGTAAAGTACGATTTATTTTAATTTTAATGTTATTTAATTTAATATAATATTATTGTACGCCTCAGCGAGGCAGGACATAGAGGCTAAAATATTTATTGTAAAACAACTACTTGTATCACCTATAGTCCACAATAAAGTGATTGATTGATTGATTGATTGATTGATTTACTTGGTATTTGTTTTTGTTATTTATAATTATTGTGCTGATTTTGTGTTGTGATGTTGTAAAGGATTGCTGCCAATCCATAATGGCCAGATTGAATAAGATTAAAATTTGAAATTCCAACCAAGCATCTATCTGTGAAAACAGAAGGCAACTGGAACAAAAACTATGAAGGGAAAAAATGAGTAAAAATTGCAATTGCTTTAGTAAATATTTATTACTGATATAAGTATGTTTTTTATTTATTTATTGTGCATTGAACCTTAAGAAATTTATCATAAAGTAATTAATAACATTTATTTCTTTTAACAAAACCTAAAAACATTGTTGGATTTTCAGATACATATAAAAGTACCTACTATTTATTCAAATAGTACTACATAATCAGACTAACAGCTAATCCTTTAATGTAATTAGAACTTAAAAGTCTAGGTAAATAATAAGATAATCAGCTTACATCGACATCTGCGGGCTTGATACTTGGCAACTTCAGGCTCAAGTCGGTCATAGCATACAATATTAATATGAAAACAATTATACATGTTGCCCAGAAGAATGTTGACAATCTTCTGATCCTCATGTTTCTGTACTGTCACCTAAAACATCCACCAAACAAAGAAAACGATCACAAATTTACTTCCCTAGCAATTCTTTGAAATAAATTTTCGGTATTTTCTTCATTTCTGTCAACAGAAAATAATAACACACCATACATTTAAAAGTACATCACCATGATAACTGTAAGGACAAAAAGTCTCATAGTTTTATCTTACAACAAAAATCTAATATTTATCACTTAAAACCGAAAATTGCATTTGTGAAACTGATCTATATTAATATTATAAAGCTGAAGAGTTTGTTTGGTTGACCGCGCTAATCTCAGGAACTACTGGTTCGAATTGGAAAATTATTTTTGTGTATAATAGTCCATTTATCATGGAAGGCTGCAGGCTGTATAACATCGTATATTTTAGAAGTTAGTTTTTTCCACAAATTAACGCGGGTGAAACCGCGGGTCACAGCTAGTCTTTCATAAAAATACAATAGCAATAAATAATCTATCAATACTTACACAGCTTGCATCAAGATTCGGCTTCGAAATATTTCCTAAAAGTTATGAATATCATTCAATATTGAATATCATTCAACCGCCCGCATGCATGTTAATAGTTCTATTTCTCACAACCAAGATATAATTTATCTACAATTACAATCTCGTAAATAACTTTCAATGACTACAAATTACAATTTTTATGAAATTGAAAATATGAGCGACAGTTTCACTTT
Organism: Thymelicus sylvestris; assembly: GCA_911387775.1. Taxonomy (NCBI): domain Eukaryota; kingdom Metazoa; phylum Arthropoda; class Insecta; order Lepidoptera; family Hesperiidae; genus Thymelicus; species Thymelicus sylvestris. The sequence continues at coordinate 8,695,605 of OU426905.1, read as the reverse complement.
CATGAAATGACAACTTTGACAAATGACAACCATCTATCCGGTACTGGCTGTGACAGTTGACAATTAAGTGTTTAAGCACTCTGTGCAAGTAACCACAGAAAACTCATAATTGACAGATATACATATAATATATCTTATTAAATATTAAATAATAATTAAAATAAATAATAATATTTAATACAGAATTATCGATGATTGGTGTTATGAATAGACGGATTCGGTGAACTTTTATAGGTATACCAGAATCTGATGGCAAAATGTGGAAATTAAAATTGGAGACAACACACTCCCCAGTGTTGGGAAAACTAGAATAAAACTTGTTGATCCTTGATATTTTTAACAGTGTTGGTTTCATAATAGGCAATATAATATGTAGGTAGGTATGGTTTATTAACTTCAGATGAAAATAAAGCTATTTTTGAGACAAGCACATATTTTTTATATTATAATTAATTATTACAGTGACTAACAATAATTTATGCAACTATAATTTAAAATTTGCCATCCGTATACTAGTATTATTTATTCATTTGATGAAGAGAACAAATAGATAATAATAATAAATTGCTCCTCCACCGTTTCAGTTACGTGAACTTGTATCATGTAACTTTTCATTTCATATTCACAAAATTTTTGCTACCTTTAATTTTGTAACAATGTTTGTATTATTTATTTCAATTAATTTAATATCATTTGCTAATCTTACTTACATACAAAGAAATCATATGTAGATTATTTAATAAGAAAATATAATCACGAAAACTAAGTATCAAAACGAGTTAATCCTACAAGATGGATGATATTATTAATGCAGATCGTCGCTTAAATACAACTTTTTCCTCACATGTTTTTCAATAAACATTGAAAATAATATTTGTGGCTTGTGATCGTAAAGGTCTTTTCGACAGTAAATCGAAAATAATCATCATTTTAGAAAAAGAAAAAAATTCCATACAACTCTTTCTATGACTTGACAAGCCGCTTGACAATAGTTAGTTTTAAAAAATTTCATTGCCATATCAAAAACCCATTTTTCTGCTTGTCAAAAATGCCATGAGATGCTGGTACACCTATAATTAAATTACAGACTATTAAAATTTGTAGCGTACTATAGCTGTTAGTGTCTTTCAATCGCTTTCATAAATTCCTACTATCTATTATAGTTTATAATTTTATTGTAAGAACAATAAGAAGGAAAAAACTTCATGATTCTAAAACTTAAAATTATTTGTTTTATTTTGAGATTATTTTATTTGAGAAGATTAACTTCACAGAGTATCCGATCGTTTCAAATGTTATCGATTTCAAACAAACGTCAAACTCAAATATAAAATGTCAAATTGTTTGTGTGTGAAGTGAAAGATGGCGTCAAAGGAATCTCTGGATGTAAGTATAGTTTTTTTATTTAAAACCCGTTGATTTTTAGCTGTAATATATCTGAACGCCGGGTATATATTGCAGCTATTGCATAGACGTGCTTAAGTTGAATAAGATTTGTATATATTAATCGTTATACGTAGGAAAAATGCCACGCCCTGGAATACGATCGACAATGTTCAAAGTTTTTTAATTAATCTACAGTTATTTTGAATGAAAGTGCCCTAACTGAAACATTTGATAGTTACTCATCAATATAACAACTTCCAAAGAACATAATATAATGGTGAATACGAATGAAAACTGGTATTTTTTTACAAACATTTACGAAGTCATTTGACTCGGCATAATAATATTATATCGCGGCCGGAATAAAATTACTTGTAAGTTGTATCCATACAACATAGGTAAATATCGATTTTTTTAAATGTCGTTGCCCTTTAATTTGTTTATGCCTGCAGATTTCGAAATGGTTAAGTAGTAGTGTAGGTACGAAATTGTTATGAGTATGAGACTTTTCTAAATAAATCATGTTTTCATAATGATTTATTATAATGCCGTTACATTTTATAAATTTATTAATATTGAAACTGAGTTTGTGTCTGAATGGATTTGCCCTAATAAGAATTGCCTTATTATAATTCTAATAATTAGCATATTTTAATAGACAAGGTAATATAATTTTTCTCATGTAAATTTATTTAGTTTATTTTTTGGAGTTATACGTCTTGGTTCATGTTATGTAAAATATTTCATAGTCTTAATTATCTTTCAAATTGCCTGTACTAAAAAAAAATATTTTAAATTCCAGTACTTTACTAAGAATATTTAGTATTAAGAAAGAAACATTTTAATGACAATTACTAATACTTAACTACTTAACGGATACTTAAGTAAAGATACATTTATGTAATACAATTAATATTCATGTATTGAAAATCAAGCCTATTTTATAAACTATCACAAGTAATAAATTCTGCCAAGATTGAAGTTAAAATATATGATTGCACTACAATCACATACAGCAAAAAATGGCTTGTAGTAAAGCATTTTACTTAGAAATAAAAATAACAAAATATACTTTTCACGATATGACCACAACATATTATGTACACAGTTGCTCAAAGATATCAAAAAAGGTAACCTAATCTCCTGAAACCCATGACAAGCTTTTCAAGAGACAATACAAAAAATAATATGTTGAATATAACAAAACTCGTGATCTACCTATTGAAATATTCATGCGGCATGGGAATAGGTACAGGGTACCACGGTACAGATGAACATATGAGTGACAAGTTCGTCTGGAAATAACTGTACCACTTCCAGTCCAGAACAGGTTAGAAGTCCATTATGTAACACTTTGTACTTATTTAAAACTTAAAAGATGTTAAAAATTACATGTGCTCAGGAGTTTCTTCGCCATTTCGTCTCCTCCATGACAAAGCACCTTTCCGAAATGGTGGTAGATTCAAAAATAATGATGTTTTTAAGTTTAAAAAAATACCTACACGTAATGAAAAAAAATGCCTTAAACTACGTAAACAATAAAATTAAAAAATATCATTAATCCAGTCTCCAACAAGTAATTGTTACTATATAGAATGTTATATGATTCAGATTATTTATCTGAGATAAATCAATAATCATAATTCATAAACATTTCAAGGCACCCACCCATCATTAATTAATACAAGTTAAAAATATGGATATCTTTAAATTAAAAAAAATATTGTTTCATTTCCTGTAAATAATATCTTTTATCTTTTACATATTTTCATCATTTATTTCCGACTGATGACACTGTTCCCTTTGTAGTTGTATTACCTCCTTTTTACCCAACTTCACGACGCAAAGGAGGGTAATGTGTTTATCAGTCTATGTATGTATGTGTGTTTCTATATGGGGTTGTTGTCTAATTGGAATTCCACTGTTAGCATCTAGTGAAATCAGTAGTTTCTCCAAATACCATAATGTTATGTAACATTCCAGTGTCCACTAAAATCCATTATGAAAGTTTAATGTGTGGTTTAGCCAGCCTTGGATTATCAGCTTGTGGTTTGTGGTGGTAATGTCAATTATGAATGTGCGGCTGGATATCTGTGGGATTAATTTACCTATGAAGTACAGTAATGAAAAACAATACGAAATCTCAGACTTCTTCATGCATGCATTATTCTTAAAAATCAGAGGTTTTAAGTAACCAAAATGTGTTTTATTATCATATATATTTGGATTTGATTTTAACTTTTTTAGTAACAAACATTCGCCTCAATATGTTTGCTTATAAACATATCTTTTCTGTATTTGTTAGGTAATTTCAGGGTTCTAGGTAAAGCAGATGCAGACAAATCCAAGAATTTTGTGCATTTAATTGCTTATATTTTATAAAGGGCCGATGATGTGTGATGGTGATCTATCCACTGTTATGTCAACAATATAATTAATTATATTATATAGACTGAGACCCTTTGCGGAATAGTTGTAGTGCAGCCTTGCGTTGGTGTTTAGCGTGGTTCGATAACGGCCAGTCCGCCAATTGAACGCATCCGCATTTGTGTCAGAGGACACAGCACGCTCCAAGACAAACTTATTTCTGCCCAAGGTTACTATAGGAAAATCACTTCGAGGATCGCCCATGACATTTGTACTTTATAGCCCTATCTCCCCTGGAACTAGATTTTTTATTACTACATTACTCTTAATTTATAACGATCCACCAAGGGACAAGCGTGCAATAAAACGCTTCGACTTCTCGCCTATTCAGTTGCTAGGAGCGTTATGTAACATCTGCTTTCGATCTGAAATAATCTGCCCATAAAACCGGCAGTAACGAACACCAAGGATCGGTAGTTCCTTTTTTATGTAATGAGTAATGATACTTCTTTATCATGGCTTCAATCGATTCGCCATCATTGCCGATATTTGAATAGAGTGACCTTACCGACCCATCCCAACATGTATAATTCACATAATTCAATACAGCATGAATGGACGGATCTATTTGAAATGCCACTGAATTTTTATCAAAGTCAGCGTATTGGCTGCTACTTTGAATATATCTCGTTGTTGAACATAATATTTCTCCCACAAACCGAGAAAGCGCCTAAGCGAATGGATTGCTCATACGTTGGGAATAGAAGACTTCTTTTAAGTCTCTCATTGTTGACATAGCGACATGAGCATTTCAAGGAAAATACTTCTAACATTTTAATCGATACCTGTCCGTGACTCGTATTATTGTTGCGCTGTTGATCGTTAACGTGACACTCACTTAAATAATGGTGCATTGATGTCTGATGATTCGTTATTTGTCGACTGCAACCTGTAGAAACTACTATATCCCATCGTTACGCAACTGTAACAGTTACGTCATTACAGGAGTTTCGACTTCTGGCAGCTCTGTTACTATCAAAGTTTTTAAACTTTTTAGCTACATATTTAGAACAAAGATAGCGTGACCTGAGGTTACAATTGAAAAATTTTGCTCTGTTATTCGTGAAGCCAACAATTTTTCCTCGCGTATGATTCGGCAACTTGAACGTTAGTGGTAATCTCATTATAAATAGTGCAAACTTTACTGGAACGGCTACAGGAATCGTTGAAGGTACAGTCAATCGTGCGACGGGTAGAACGAAGGTTAGAGCCATTTACGGTCTGGCAATATATCTTGCTAGCTATCGTCTGACAGATCGTCTACGGCGCGCTAAGGTCCTGCACGCTGACGCAAGTGGTCGCACTTCCCGTAGGATGTCGGGAATGAGAGCGTGTCCTCGTATCACTGGATGCGCTCCTGTGGGTGGCAACTAGGGCACCGCTTCTTAACCTTATGCAGCGGACCCCACTCAATTAGTCCAGAAATCCTGTGAGATTCAAAAGCAGTCAATTATTTCCTCATCCTCTCAGCGGTGCAAAACGATGAAGAATGCAATTGCAATTAAATCCAATCGAACTACAAAAACTGTTGAAAGGGGACCATTTTCATACGAGAATTCGGTGTGAAAATTCTACGAAACTTCATTATTGGTCCGAATCGGATTCAGGAAGGATATTGTTCCGTGTCGAGGTAAATTTTCTGTTTCATGTGAACGTTGTAGGACTGAAATTTTATGTATAAATGAGTACATAATTTTTATTATTGAAAGTCATTCCTTTTGATGATTTACGAGTAAATGGTTAGCTTTTGTGCGTAAAGTTCCCCGAATTAACAAACAAGGTATATGTACACCCGTTATTGGGTCGCCAAACACCATGGGTATGTGTGCCAACTTTCAGTAGTTTTTGTGCCGTCTGAAAAATCTAAACATTGCCTAACGAGTTCAATCTTATTGTGGTATCAACCGAACCAGAAATCCTAAAGTTCTCTTCGAAAGTTACGCTCAGCAAATGTGGTCAATAACGGCCACCCACCCAACTGCCAACCACGCTAGCAGTAAAACTTGTTCGACCACTGGCAATTCTCTCAGAAGTTTGAACACTTTGTGTGTAATTTTGCATCAGTTTGTTAACGATACTTACAAACGAGACGTTCAACCATGCACCAGGAGAAGCATCAGAATCCATATTTAAATTCAATTACAGAACACTGTAAATATTTAAAATTGCGTACATACTCGTACCTTGTTTTCTTTTTATATTATTCTACCAGTGCTCCACTTTTATTTTTATTCATTTATCTAAGATTTAACCATAGTATCTGGTTGTGGTCGCTGTCAGCGTTAATAAGTTCCACATTTTGATTACTTAATGCAATTTATAAATATGTTACATCTTTAATATTATTATGTCCCTGCTACATCTGCGACTTAACGCGCTAAGTAAGGCACATACCGGCGCAGCTGTATGGTGGTCACTCACGGTCATTCCATCGCGTCATTTTTGGAGCCACGCCAAATGACATATGTCAAAATGGCGCGATTGGACATACAAATTTTTTATATCACTCCATCAGTTTTTCACATTCACGATCAAATTTTGGCTGTATATCACGCCATTTGACGCGACGGACTGACCGTGAGTGGCCACCATTAACATTATCGTTGACGCAGATGTAGCAGGATGCAAAGTAGGTACTTGCATGCATTAACATTTCTACCAGGTGCCCTCTTCATAATAAAAGAAACCTATTCAAAAAAGCGTCAACGTTTTAGGTATAGTTGAACACCGCTGAGTTATTATAGCTAAGCAGCCTATGACAATCGAGCTCGGTGTTGCAGGTTGTGTAACCTGGCAGTAATGAGAACATTATTCTGGAGTGTGAAGCAGCCGCTGCGCTCGTCTTGAGGCGCTTTAATTGCATTCAACTCGGCCACCTCGTTAGTTCGACAAAGTAGACCATTGTTAATTTAATATCCCCAGTTCGCTAACTTAACCCGCACCGTTTCGGATTATGTCTCTTTATCTGGTTTCGCGCTGTTTTTTTTAGATTAATTAGTCCTGAGTGATGGTCAGTGAAGATCTTAATTTATATTGAACATATTTTTATAAATATTTTTGTTTTATTATTTTTTTATTAGGAGCAGTTGGTGTGGTGATTTGATATTTAGTTTCCCATAAGACGGGTACTGTTTCGATCCATACACACATGTCTTGTTCTAAACTTATTTCCCAGTTTTTGTCTGTTATTTGATTTTGATGCTTAAAATAGTTCCTCAACGATTACACGAATATTATGATGTAACTAGGTAGATGAATAATACTTAACATTCAAGAGCATGAACATTTAATAGTCTTGAATTTGGTAAAACTTCTGTAAATGTTTGGCGAGTTGAGAGGTATGAATATTTATACCGGCGTGGTCTCCCGTGTCGAACAATGTCATTGAGATTGTAACGACCACCACTTTACTACAGAATCTCTTAGGGAGATAATATTGTGCGAGGGGACCTTTACGGCACCAAGTCTGAAGGTCGTCCTTTACAATTTACATCAATGTATTGCAGGAACTTTTCCACGTTGAATTAATGCAGTATGATAATGTGGGTTTGGACCCTTTTTCATGTCACGATGCCCGAGGTAGGTAGGTTTGTATGTATTCAAGATGTGTTAATTTAATGATAGATAGTGTACTCATGATGGTGCTGCTTTTCTTAAGGAAAATAATCCCAGAGAAAATATTGCAACACTGGCTTCAACTTTTTAGAGAGCTTTTCCTTCCGTAATAAAGACTCGTGTGACAAACATCGTATGTTTTTAAGAATCTTCGTATGCAACCTATCGCCTTCAAAAATTATTTAAAATGCTGACGACCATTAACGAGTGGTTAATGGTCACCTCTTGCTTATCCGCCAATAACGATATTAAAAATAAAGATGGAACCGTCGGAAAATTTCACACAATTTGTTTTGCACAGTGAAAAAGTAGCGCCATCTCTCTCCATTACTACGTGTAACGTGAGATCAGTGTCGCCGCGTTGAATTAAGCATTGGTCCAATTAGACCGATTTAAGTGCCACGTTTCGAGCGCACGTTGGTTCTGTCCTTACTTTACAGTAAGTTACTTCAGTTAAATAAGTCAATACCTACTGATAGAATACTGAAGTTCATGGATGCCTTAAAGACCAGACTAATAAATAAGGGTGGTATCCTCATTGGAACAGATAAGGTTCACCAGACGGCGGCTTTATGCTATAATATTACTTTTAAGGGTTGAATTGTCAGAGGCCCGCGAGGTTGAGGTTACGTAATACGTAGCGTGCGGTATTCTTCCTGAGATAAGCTCCCCGACGACAAGAAATATATTTTGAGAGCTACAAAGCTTTCCCCGTCGGAGCTTTGGGTATAAGCTTAGTTTATATAGCTTAGTTGCAGCTGTATTGAGCGGACTGGCGGGACAGAACGCCTGCGTTGCTCAAATGAATCTCATTCTCGGTTACGCAAAATCTAAACCTAGAACAGAATCGTAAAACAAAATATTGAGAAACAATTTTTTCAGGGTACCTCCCTTACAGGTTATATAATGAATTTACAAGGAAAACTATCATGGCTATGGTAGCATAAATGGTTAATGAGTAATAGTCGATAAACTTACTACTTCGGAACCCTACATTGCGCGTTGCACGCACTTGCCCGGTTTTCTTTGCTTAATGAATTTTAATGTACCTAAGTGTGATGTAACAAAGTCTATTGAATTTAGAACGACGCGAATGGGCATTTCATATAATAATTATTATGATGATGGTCCTGCTGATTGTGGTTGCAACTTCGATAAAGGTTTTTTTAAAACCAATTTGTGACGAATTAGTCTCTGAATTTAGGGGAATGTCTAAGCCCAGAAAATGTATTAGGATTCATATTATTTCCTAGTAAGCATAAGTAGCCTAATGTCTTGTTAAATGAATTATTAATTCCCGTCGATGATTCAGCTCACGAAATCTTCTACATTCATCACTTTCATAACTTATTGATTTTCAATCATTGACTTTCAGTAAGCTGAAACTCGTTGAAATATAGAGATACCGGCGTGGCGAAGCGGACTGACCTAGTTACTAGAATAATAACGCGCTTAACGCTATACCTTATTTAATTTGCAGGTATGCGAATTGTACAATATATGCGTCTGTGACGTAATGTTTTAATAACATTAATTTTAATGTTATTTCAAAACCGTAAATAGGTTCGTATGCAATAACTACGATTATAATTATATTCAGTGTATTTTACTTGTCGTGAAATAAGTAAATTGGGACCATTAGTTGCCTTGGTTGGTACTGTTGGTAGGGAGAAACCAACCAAAATTTGATGTAAGTAAAAAAAGTCACAAGGGGAAAGCGATCAACAACGAGTTGCAAGTTACTACTTCCAAGCTCGTACGCACTTGGCTTCAACCGATAAATGGCCCACTACTGAGCACGGGTCTCTCCTCTTTTTTAAGGAGGCCTGAACTCTATTTTAATTCCACAAAGCAAATTGATATTTATAGTATTGTAAGTTTTTATTGTTTTCTGAAAGGCACAATCAGTAAAACGAAATCAATATTTTCCGATTTTTGTGTTAATAATTACTTTTTAACAAAAAAATAAACCAACGAAAAAAACTGAAAAGCGAAAAATAAAATAAACCATTTAGTATTATAATTTAATAAGACCCTAAATTAACAGTAAATAAATAATTTTGAGATGGCGCCAAACAAACAAGCAAAATTAATCACATAAAGCGTAAAATGAGGGCAGCGGGCATGCGATGCACACGGCAGCAGCAGCGCGGCGCACACCTTTTCATCGTTTTTTTCATCTGTTTGTCAAACAAGTCTATTATATTTTCGGTGTTAGTATCGTGCAAGTAACGAAAAAATCATTTATTTCGAAATCACAGACATCAATTTTATTATTTGTATAGATATAGATTGCCGACTTAGAAGGTTTGTAGATGTTGTTTGTTCAGTAGTAATTCTAAAGTGCAATAAAAAAGAAAGAAAGACTGATTGTCCTCTGCCGACTAGATTGTTTTAAAAACAGGTTCTAGCATCGTATTTTTATTTCTCTGTTTATCCGGAAGTAATGCATTTTTGCTCTCTGCACTTTGTACAAATGGAGCACTCGAGACCATTTCTAATTAACTTTTACTTGAACTTTATACTCTGAATACTCTGAGGCAAGGAGAATGAGAATTTATTATAGCTATTTTATAAATTTAACGCGTTCTGGGAGCAAACTGAATAGGATGATTTGATTTTCTCGAAACTGCGCATCTTAGGGTAACGTGAGTAAAATTACTTTTGGTAATCTTATTTTGAAGCGATTGCTTGTATGACGGTGATCCGTGATGTAATGCGAAATTTTGATGGTTTACGGAGCTTAGATTTAATTAATTAAGTAAATAATGAAATGTCGCGTATTGTCCTTTTATTCTAACTTAATGAAAGTTTTCTTCTCTACAAGTCGCATGTTAATGAATGAGTAATAACTCTTGTACATAAAGTATTAAGTGACCGATTGACTGTGACTGGAGATGTGATCGGGGATTAGATAGGCGACCTGTAGCAAAATTCATAAGCACTATCAAGCCTCAGAGGGCACATTTTTTGATAGACATTCGTGTTTAAGCCTTTTTGGAGAGCATTCGAGTGGCATTCTGTAGTGTAATGTAGAGACGAAAGTTACAAATCAGGTTCATTGCTTTTTTTGTAGCCTGCAACGCATTTTTCACAACCCTGGTGTTATGATGAACACTTCTCATTAGATCGCTCATTGGCCGACTACGTGACTGTTTTTAAAAAACCAGGCAAGTACTTATCAGGCCATGCGCAATGTTAGGGTTCCGAAGTAGTAAGTTTTTCGACTATTACTCATTAACTACTTATGCTAACATAGCCGTGATAGTTTTCCTTGTAAATTCATCATAACCTATTTTTGAGACTTTTTCAAGTGTCCAACTCCAACCGTTTAGCCGGTAGGGGGGGGGGGACACTTGACTCTAACCAAAATTAGCCTTTAAAGCCACATATTTCGCAAACGGAACCCTAATTCCAAAAATTATCTTAAAAGACCCATACTATTTTTGAAAGACCTTTTCAATGATAGCCCACACTATAGGGTACGTGACGAATAAAAAATTCATCCTCACGTTTGATACCTGTAGGGGAGGTACCCCGAAAAAAATATTTTTCAATATTTTATTCTACGATTTTGGAATTTTAATAAATATGTATGTTCATGCCAAATTACAGCTTTCTAACATTAAGATTCTCGGCGCTTTGCTTCGGACAGACGGATGGACGGACAGACATGACGAAACTATAAGGGTTCCGATTTTACTTCGGAACCCTAAAAAGCGGACGTATTAGGTACACTAGAATCCCTCAATTTTCCAGCCCTTCATAGTTGAAACGCATTTAGAATTTGCTCCAAATATTTCACTATCACACGGCGAATAGTCCATTAACTTTGTGATTTCATGATTTACGCTGCGGAAAGCCTCGTCCGGTGTTCCGTGAGCTTCATTACAGGTTGAATGATTGATGTGGGAGGTAATTAACTGCAGGTACACGAAAGTGCTGTGTACACGTGCGTTGTTTTAAATTATGTTGTACTCGTAGACTGCAACTTATAATTTTTACTGTACACATCACACGCCGGTTGAAATGAAAGGTAAATTTTGTGAGGTCTAATTAAATGTGGTGAGGTCTAATTAGGTGTGGGTGAGGTTTAAAATTAAACGATAAGATAATCGTGCTTCGCTTAAGGGTTCTCTGATTCTCTGTTCTGCCGGTGGCCTGAAAATACGCACATGAGGTTTCACTTTGCACCAAGAGTAAAAATTTATTTTGTGCCATGAATGTCTGCTTGAGACTGTGTTCTTGTATATCTTCGCATCTATGAAAAAATGTAGCGTTCCGCGAGCGAGAGAGAGGCACTATCGGCTACGATCGGCATATCGTAGCCGATGCCGCAGGCGAGCCGTACGCGAGCCGTAGGCGATCGTAGTTGAGTGGAGCGGGGCGGGGCGGAGCGGAGCTTTGTCATGACGTTGTCACGTTAAACTACCGTCCGTAAACCGCCTTTACAGACAACCATTTTCGTTAACAAGGAAATCTAATCCCTGAATTTTCTAGATAATGTTAAACATGAAAATTAATATGAGTGGCTTCAAGTTAAGAGTGAATAATTATAATTATTGAATAGGTATTCTTTTACTAATGTAAGTTTGTGCGCCTTATTATTCATGACTTCTTTCCGCTTGCCATTAGGTGATATTGTAGTCAAGTGTTCGCCTATTTAGTAGATATAACAAAATAATTATACAACACCTCATTTAAAAATAGGTCCCGATTGATAGGGGTGCGCCTGGTATACTCTTTGTAACGAATTTTGTAACATAACCGGAGCGATGGGGTTATAAGCTGTTTTTAATTTATATTCTCCTAAATTCGTAACCCCAAGATTTTGGCAATTTACTTTCGCAATTTACCAAAACCTGAATTTAGAACGGGAAATGAGTTCGCGATATGGCTTCACGCTCACTGCTTTCACTATTCCAATTTGTGGTCCTGTAAGCTTAACAATAAATAAATTGAAATTGTGCGAGGCGTTTCATTAGCGTGCGACTTGTAGAGAAAAGAAGACTTTCATTAAGTTAGAATAAAAGGAGAATACGCGACATTTCATTAAGTTAGTATAAGGGTAGAATACGCGACATTATTACCCCATATAAAAACTATAATTCGCTGAGACAACACTCTGCGCAATTAATATCGGTACCAAACTGCCTGAATACCCTAAAATAGCAGAGTAGGTTTTAGTTACTTAAAAAAGCTATGTTGATGAGCCATAGTTCAAGATTTGAGATAGTAATACTTTTGTAGGTACCATCCGCCGGTTTTAGGGTTCCGAAGTAAAATTGGAACTCTAGAGTCAAGTCCCCCCCCCCCCCCCCCCCCCGGCTGGCTAAATGGTTGGAGTTGGACAAGTAAAAAAATTTCTCAAAAATAGGTTATATGATGAATTTACAAGAAAAACTATCACGGCTATGTTAGCATAAGTAGTTAATGAGTAATAGTCGATAAACTTACTACATACTTCGGAACCCTACATTGCGCGTGACCTGACACGCACTTGCCCGGTTTTTATAGCAATGGCAAACAAAGACATAGGTTACCTGATAGTAGTGACAGCTGCCCTCTATCTATTGCTAATTGGCTAAAATGAACAGAATACCCATGAGTACATTTTGATTAAGTGCGATTGAAGCTATGCAACTTCTAAAAACAGAACATGGTCGATGCCTGTTCATTAGTAAACTAGTTGCACTACGAGCAGAATAACAATAATATAGGGGAACAGATGAGTTCTTCTTATCGAAGATTTTAGGGTTTTGAAACTAGAAGAGCCATTCAGTTCCAGTACTCAAAGAAGGAATCTATGATCTACCTCAAACAGGACTTTAGTCCGAAGTTGGTTCTTAAATGTAACTACGTTACTAGAAATAACAATTAATCGATCATGTGAATTATAAACACGTTGTTTGTTTTCTACAAGATTCTACGAGTAGAATAACATGGAATTTTCGAGAATAGCACGAAAATTGTTATATATAGCAAGAATAGCAAGAAGATTGTAACAAAACAGCGAAATAAGCTTTTTTTGGAATAGAAAAAGATTTTTCGAATGTAAGAACACAGATCGCCGTACGATTTTCCCGGCCAGTCGCAGCTCGGTGCATCGGTCGGTAAAGGGGTCACCATCGATCGGGCGTCGCATGTTTCAAGAGAGGTGCAGTGGATGGCGCCAAACTGCTACCAATTTCTGTTTGCTCTGCGTCTGGAAAATGTCTTACATTTGATTTGGAATAAAGCTAACTCGATGCCATTATTTTCACTACGTTTATTGCCCGGTCTAGCAGAGTTAGTTGCAATTTGAGTTATCCGCGTAGGCTACGCGGCGTAGCTGCAGAATAAGTTTCCCGCTCATAAATTTCCATAGTATGAAATTGGGATGTCAAAATTTATGTTAACTCCATCCATTAAGGCGAGCCTATTTCAGCTCTAAGTACAAAAAAATTGTAATGTGTGTTAATTTTTTTGAATAGGTACTCTAAGAGTCTATTGAATTATTGATCTAAAGTAAGACACTGGTCTTTAAGCGCGAAGTTATACAATAAGATAGTAAAATGCTTTTTGTGTAAAACTGGGATTCCATTTCATCGTAGACAATAAAGTGCATTTGTGATCAACATTGCTAGCGTGAACCATGTTGAATATTCAATGATGTTCGGGAAAGCATTCGAGTCTTTTTGCTGGGTCTCCCACACCCTATCTGAATGGGGACAGATGTCTGGATTACAGAATATTTGGGAAATGGTACGTTTAATCCATATAGTCTTTAGTTGAGCTTGAGACTAAAATTACTCGAGAACTTTAAATGATATAAATTATTAGATCTATCTTTGGATGTGTTTAAATTAATAGCAAAATATAATAACATCATTCACAGGACACATAAAGTTGTCGTCCCTGGTTTTAAATGGTTTTATTTAGCGTGCCCTGTTTGGTTTAACTCTTGCAAGCCTAATTAGACCTACTTCCACTTATCCTAAGGAGTTGAAATTTTACATAGTGCTTTAGTTCTGATGACGATGCATTATTGTGATAAGCTCGACCTGATAGTAGTATTTATTTATTTATTTAATCTTTATTGACCACAATACAGGATATTTGTAGGTAAGTATAGTGAAAACTCTCATCGCGCACACATGACGTGTTCGGAATAGAAAGTTCAAAGGTGATACATTGTGACATTTGCCCAAAATAGACTGGGAATGCGACTTGATGACTGAAGTATAACTTAATAAATACCTATCTAAAACTTTTAATCGTAACTTACTTATAAAAGACGCTTCATTTAATAACGTCATCGTAACTACAATAACTTCTGCGTAGATGTTCGCCAGCGTTCTACTCGTATATAGAGTAAAGGTAATAATGAAACTCGTGTTAACTACTATGAGAGTTCTCTCCTAATTATTCTCTTAAAGATCATTTATATAACATTTTCTGAGCGTCTTTATCAAGTTTAATTGGCTATTAGACAATTTTTGGAAAAATATTTTAAAATTTTCGTAGGTTTATTTTATATCTCTTACAATATTTATTTTTTCAAAAAAGTGTTATTTAGTAGGAATAAAAATAACTTTTAATCCATTAATTTGAAATTCGCGCGAAAATAGTCGGCCATCTGTCACTTGCTGGCTGTGACGTCACATTTCTAATAACAACAGTTTAAGCTCTAACTCTGAAGATATTTTATGTGAAAAACTTACACCTTTTTCACTGGAATTGTGAAAATGACAAGCTACAAGACATGTGCAGTGCCTATGTGTAGAAGTACTACAAATAAATTTCCTAACAAATTGTTTATACACGTTCCTAAATGCCTTCAACGTCGAAAACAGTGGTTACAATTAGCACGTCGAGACCAACAGTTATCATCTGATAAATCTGCAATATTCTTTTGCGAGGACCACTTTGATGTAAGTATTTGGAAGAAATCAACTTAGCCTCTGATTGACTAAAAAAACAAATTAAACCTAACCTAATATTGTTCATAAACATAACCTATAAGTAATTTAAAATCATTAGTAATATGGTGTCGTTAAGGGGACGTTGAGGAAAAACTTAGAAAAAAATCCCCCTGTGACCACTTAGCAAGACTGACCAATTTAACTTTATTAATTTCAGTACTTACAAGGAAGTTTTTGCATTCCGAAACTCGGTAGAGCAAAAGTCAGGGTTACACGCAAAGAAATTTGCGACCATAAATGAATCAACTTGAGGCAAATTCGCACTGTCAGCTTTTGTATAGCCTGACTCCATTTTACAAAACCTCTCAAAAGCACAAATCAAAATATATATTATTAATTTTCTCAGTAAATTGCACACGATAATCGATGTAGTTAGTAGTACACAACGCTATATTTTCGGAAGTGTGACGTCATAACATGCTCAATCATGGCCGCCCGCGTTTCGGTTCTCGTGTCCACAGGTAAAAAAACTCAAATCTATTTTTCAAAAATAAAAATATTTACAATTTATTTTCATGCAAAAAATGTATTGTTTAATTAATGTTAACCAATATGCAACCATATTTAACACATTTCATATTTTACCGTGACAACTGTCAAATAGCCAATTATTGCATAGCCTTTAGTCTGTGTAGCTTTTATGGACAATGATTATTTAGTAAAAGTTTTTGAACAATGATTGTATTTTATTAAGTAGTTTCTTACTGAATTTTAAATATTCATCTTACAGTTAGGTATCCTCTAGTGACGTCATTTTAATAGCCAAATTCAGTTAAGAGTCTTTTTACGAGGCTCGAGTATCCCATTTAGTAGTAACAGGCGGAACTAATTAGACGCCGAAGGTGAGTTTACTTTGGAGATTAATTTTGCTAAGGGTGGGTGTGCCAGCTGATACTCTAAATAAAATGTGTTTTATTACGTCGTTCATTAGTATATTAATCTGCTTGTTAAATATTTTGGAGGGTTCTGGAACCTCAGAAAATCAGCTCGTATTTGTCTTACAAATAATGTTCTTTGGCATTGATTATACAGGAAAAATAAAAAAATGAATGTCCTACCACTCCTACCCTAAGATTCCAAACAAATTCAAGGTTTGGAACCCTTGAGCCTTGTTTATATTAAAACGCGGATGTCCAATTTTTATGCGAATAAAGTGTAACACCCAGGTCGTATCCTATTTTAATATTATAAATGTGAAAGTATGTTATTAAGAGGTTTGGATGTTTATTCCTCAATCACGCGACAACCAATTATCTGATTTGGCTGAAATTTGGAATGGTAATAGCCTATACCCTGGAATACACATAGGCTACTTTTAATTCCGAAAAAGTTCAGGGTTCCCGCCGGATTTGTAAATAATCGATCTCCACCGAGGGCGAAGCCGCGGGCAAAAGCTAGTTTCTAATAAGCATTGATTTTATTAGGTTGAAATCTGTACCAAATTGTTATACTCGCTACCCATACCTTTACTTGCCACCCATACCTGTCCCACGGCCTTGAGGTAGGGGCCATCCGCCACTCTAGTCAGAACCCTTAAGCGCGATTTACATTTCAATAAGTACAGTAGCGAGTTAAGTAATCAGACAGTTAAGTAATAAGTAGTAAGTTGTAAGTAGCGTCCAAACGTAAGGCGAGTGAGTAATCATAAGTTGCCGTTCCAACAAGAAGACTGGTCGCGCGCGTGTTGTTTTGTTGAAAATGGACGTTGAATTAATTAATTCCAATTTACGAGATATAATAAGAGAAATAGTGCCAATACTTTTAAAAAACATTCAAAATGAAATATTAATAGAAATGAATAGACCTAAACGCATATGGGAAAGGAAGTGGATTGCTAGAAGAAAAGAACGTGGTGCTAGCAGTAACCTTCTAAAGGAATTGTCTGTAGAAGACACCGTTGAGTACAGATATGCTTTACGAATGAACGAGCCCTCATTTCTATTTTTATTAGATAAAATTTCGCCTGCAGTTCAGAGGTCAGATACGTTCATGAGATGTGCTTTACCAGCAAAATTGAAATTAGAAATTGTACTGTACATGCTTGCTCATGGAACCAGTTTGCGTACTTTAGCCCACATGTTCAGAACATCAAAAGCTAGCATATCCACAATGATTTCTGAAGTATGTGATGCGATTTACATAGCACTCAAGGATTTTATACAGGTAAGAAATAAAAAAAACCTTTTATGTGAATTATTTTATTATTAAGAATTAAATTATAAAAGGTTAAAGCAATTCAATTTCGTTATGAATAGTATCGAATCTTCGAAATTACTAAGTTATTTAACAATGAAATGATGGAACCGGCTTTTTAATTTATATTATAAAATTTTATTGCATGCCTCACAACGTGTTTGTAGAAAAAAGTGTCGGTAAAGTAAAAACTGTCTGAAAAATTTACATTTACATTTTATAAAACAAATTAACTAACTTTGAATGCTATTTTACACTTCACTTCAAACATTGATTAATGGGACTTAAATATTAAGAGGACCATAGGTATATTACATTATTATTATTATGTATTTACAGGAAGCATACATAATAATGAAATTATGAAAATATAAAAATTATTGTTTCATAAATAAACAACCTCTAACATTTATTTTAATTTTAGTTTAATTCTAGAATGTTTTCAAACTTAATTTAGTTTTACACTAATGTGTCAGTCTTAATCTTCAGTCTTTATGATATAGAAAAGTCCTAGTCATTAGAGCCAACTACTGTAGATTCGTTATTGTTACTATCTATGGGTGATCCTGAAACCGAGCTGTTTATGAATACTGATGAAGGTTTATGGTATATTGGTGGTGACGCTGATGGAGGAGAATATGCTTGTAGGTTCACTGTAGAATTGTTGTCCAAGGAAACGAAGTTATTTATCGCGGAAGGTGAAGAAATATATGTGGTGTTAGACGGAGGGGAAGGGGAATAAGATTGTAGGTTTAACGGGTTTGCTATGGAATGCATCCGAAGGGATGTTAAATAATTCTGAATATGTGATTGCGCTTGTAATGCCAGCATAAGAGGCATGGCATTCAATTGCGCAGCGACACTCCTTCCATAAATACAAAATTCATTTTCATTGTTTATAATTGGGGTTTGAACCATCTCTCCAACAGCTTTGACTTTGTTTACCAAACTTTCTAAGCATTTGATGTTTCTTTTGCGACTATACACAGGTTTCTTAACAGTTTCTGTTTCTTGTTTAATAGTATCTTGAGCATCTTTGCTAATTTGGCTGGTACATTCGTCGACAGCTGAAGCGATCTCTTCGATTGAAACATTCGACGACTTCTGAAAAGTATTTTAGGAAGCACTTTACAACAGGGAATTACGCCAATTTCGATAAAAAAAAATTTTTTTTTGGGGGGAGAAGAGGGTAAAACGTTAAGTTGATTAAGTCACAGATACTATGTGACTTAATCTACTCTAGTAATGCTGTAATAAGACTACGTCACAGATGTCAACGGAACCCCGCATTGCGGGGTTCCTATTTTTCTCGTACATAAAATCAGACAACCATAACCCAACTTCTTTCGATTTGAGTTCAGTTGTGTTTTCATAGCGGGGGCTTCGCTACAGATGTCGACGGAACCCCGCTCAGCGGGGTTCCTATTTTTTTGGTAAATAAAATCAGACAACCATAACCTAACCTATCCTTCTTTCGATTTGAGTTCAGTTGTTTTTTCATAGCGGGGGCTTCGCCACAGATGTCGATAATATAATAATAATAATATAATATTTTTAATTGTATAAACATAAGAAAAAGTCGGTTAAAATTCAAAGAGTTTGAGTGGGACTTTTGCTATATATTTTAAACATAAATAAAGCACTGTGAATGCAAAATATCAAAAAATAAAAAGTATTTATGTTTTTAAATTTGCGTTTCAGGTTCCAAGCGATGAAATGCAGTGGAAGAAAATTGAAGAAGGTTTCAGAAATAAATGGAACTTTCCCAGATGTTGTGGCGCTATCGATGGGAAGCATGTTGTAATAAAGGCGCCATTTGAAGCAGGAAGTCATTACTATAATTATAAACATCAAAATAGCATAGTGCTAATGGCTGTGGTTGACGATGACTACAGCTTTTCATATATCGATGTTGGTTGCAACGGTAGAGTATCTGATGGAGGAGTGTTTCAAAGATGTAGCCTCAGCAATCGATTGGAAAGCATGCTACCAGAAAATCACTGTATTGTAGGGGACAATGCTTTTCCGTTGAAGACTTATTTAATGAAGCCGTATGGCGAAAGCAGTGATATGACCACTGCTCAGAAAGTATTCAACTACAGACTTTCTCGAGCTCGTCGCATAGTTGAAAATGCATTCGGTATTCTAGTTAGCCGTTTTAGAATATTCGAAAAGCCTTTACCATTTCATCCAGACAAAGTTATAAAAATTGTAAAGGCTTGTTGCGCTTTGCATAACTGGCTCAGATATTTAAAAAACGTTGATGACTCTGTGACAATCGACGAAGAAGATATCAACTCTGGCCAAACAATACTTGGTAATTGGAGAGATGTGCCAAACGATGGTCTCATACCCTTACCTAAAAACAGTACCAATCATTCTGCAGCGAGAGCTCGTATCGTGCGTGATAATTACGCTACCTATTTTGTCGGAGATGGTTCTCTAAGTTGGCAACAAAGAATGATACATTGAATATCTCATTATTTATCATTTAATTAATAAATAAATAATAAAACATTCTTACCAAATTACTTTGACTTTCATTTGGTATCAGATATTTATCCTTCATGACATTGTGGTACAATGTGAACCATTTTAGTGTAGGTACGTAAACATCGTCGGTTCCCGATCCACTTTTAATAGATTCATTAATTTTTTTAAGTTCTTGACTGTATGTAGACCTTATACTTTTTATTTTCGAGAGAGCCTCCTTCGGTCCGAAATCACTTATATTCATAACCTCACAAATATTAATAACAGCTGCATCTCTAACTTGTTTTATGCGGTAACTGTAGCATTTTGAATTAAATAAACATTCATGTTTCAAGTACTCTTGTACAAAGATAAACGTAGTACTATCAGACCACTTCATTTTTCATTAAATTAACCTTCACGTGTCTGTGGCCGCAGTGTACGAACTTATGAACTGTACTAAACTCGCCCGTCTAGGCCGTCTAGATGGCGGCCAGTTAAGTTAGCGGGGTGCGGGAGACGCGAGGGAGGGGCCTACTTCGCACTGGACTCGCCAAAAAATAGGAACGCGTTCTATTTGAATCAACTTAACTGAACCACTTACTACTTAACTCGCTTTTGCCGTTCAAACGACATTAACAACTTAACTCGCCGGTGTCGTAAGTTAACTCGCTACTGTACTTATTGAAGTGTAAATCGCGCATTAGAGTTGAGTTTAGGATTGTAATGTAAGCTCTTCTGTGCGGAAGACCAACTTTGAAACCACGAGACCAAGACTGCTACAATTCGGTTATACGTTACACCTACGTATATGCCTTTTCCTTCGTTCGCTTGTATTAATGACACGCCCTACTATTTGTCAATATACTTAAAAGGTCATAGAAAATTGAGGAGCGTGTTGTTGAGTGCTACCCTTGTATTTGCAATGTACATACGTGTGGACTCGAGTCCTTGAGACAAATATTGAAGGATCTCTATATTGATATTGCGCTGTCGTGCGTGCCTATCATTGACAAAGTTACCTCTTTCCTGAAATTCTACCTTTTATATTGTGCCGCCCATAAAGAAATGGGATTATTAGATCAATGTTGCCTCAAGTCAAGGCCTTATACCTTTCTCGCAGGAAGATTTTCTATTCTGTTGTGTATGCTACATTGTTTCTGTGACTTATAAGTTGTTTATTTTGTTTTTCAAATCTTGCTTTTTTTTGTAAATGTTACAAAATGTTTCGTAAAAATGTTTAAAACGGCACATCGTTTATAACTAACCATATCCTTAGTTACCCATGAGGATGTTATATAAATGTATGGTGTTCCGTGTTAATTAAATTGTTTTAATTGGTTTTAATGGTTTCCATTACGCGCTCCAGTTTTTACGCGTTTAATACGATGATGTCAGTCATGGCCTCTGTTTTTAACCCAAGTTCATAACAAAGTTCAATCGGTTTTTGACGATTTACATATTATTAGATGCTTTATGGTTTTGTTCACATGCGACACAAGTCACAACTGTATTCAGTTTCAGGCTTGCTTGTGCCAAGTTGATTGCCAAAACACATAAAACTGTCGTATTCTTTATACTCGTATTGTCCTTAAATTTCATAAACGAGACTGAAAATGTACGCAACTGCAAAGACCCTAAAATTACCATAGCAGTTGTAAATATATGCCACTAACTTGCCTTTGGTAGCCTTAAATAACATTAAAATTGTGCACTTTAAATTATATTATAATTTTTCTTATGCATAAATACGAGTATGTAGAAAGTCTAGGACTAGATTTAATTCTATTGTTTATTTTTGATAATAATTACTCTATTCATGCAGTCAATTGCATGTTTGAAGTCTGATTTTCTAATAGGCACCTGATCAACGTATTTTTCATAAAAAATCTCCTGCTTGGGAACTGGGACCATGACATCGAATAAATTAAATTATTTTTTAATGAACTTAATTATCCTACATATAGGAATTAATATCGTAAAAGAATTTAATAATCACTAGCAAATTTTTGTAAGGCTATTTGTACAGACTAAATCTTATGTGTCCGCTTTGATTTACTCGTAAATCTGTCATAGTACCTATAGCAATACTTTATGGTGCATCAAAAGGTTATCAAAAACCTTTTTTGCTTACTTTTTTCGTATCTTTTTTCCGTTTTCTTGCAAAATCTAATTTGAAGCTATCAATCTCTTAATTTATTTGTTTACATGTACTTACAGGTTACGTGAACTCTTACGTAACCTATTTTTAGGCCATACCTACAAATCTTATTTTTCTTCGTTGTGACTAGATATTACTGATGCCAAAATAAGTTCACGTGTTACGTTCTCCACAATTCTCTTGTTTGTGTATTCAATTTAAGTATCTAAGTTATTGTAACTCACAAACGAGAATACAATTTGGCTTATCAAGCATTTAGGTATGCAAGTCTGAAGATGTTGCCTGAATATTTGGATTAAAGTATCGATTAATCGTACGTTTCTCGTAGTCGATGGATAAATCTACTATTTTATGAATAATGCGAATGCTAGTAAAGACCGATGCCAAGACGGGTGGAAAACTGATCTCTCAACTGGAGCGCTCTTAGGTTTTTCTCGTACATTGGCCCTGTTACAACATGGAGTGCTTTTGTATTGATTAGACAGAACTGCTGCGTGTTACATAACTATTATATGGAGCGACTCGCTCCACATAGACCGTTTTTAGTATTACCTCGGTAACCTAGTTCGGGCAAAATCGTTTTCAAGGAAAGCTTCTGTATTCTTGGTCTTGTCTTGCCGTGCGCAATTTATTTATTTCTTTTAGCATGCTGTATTCTAAGTACTTATATATCTTGAAAGAATCTTAACTTCTTTTGTTTTGATTACTGAATGTCTAGTGTTTTATTTTATTGTTATGCTTTCTTAAAGTGAATGTCCGAATGTTACGACAGTACTTTGTTTTTTTTACTATAGCAGCGATTGGTATACCTATATGCTACAGAGGCTATTTTTCCTTCCTAAAATATCTGGATAAATTTTATACACGATGATAGGCTGTAAATATCGCCTTTAATCACAGAAGACATAATAGTACAGAAGACGCACTCAGCAAAATTATTTAAATAAATAGCGACTCTTGCTCCAACGCAATAAAATTTAATTCGCACAAAGCTAATCAAAAACGCGTAATGAGTAGCCTCTTTTCTAACATTATCGCTTATCCTCTCTGGCAATGTTAGGGTTGTCCTTTTTGAAATAATAAAATAAATCTGAAAGTTTAATTACCAGTTATATGTCCGTGCTACTCTTATGAACAAATGCCGTTTCAAATAAATCTAGGCTAAGTTAATAGTAAATCGAGCAAAAAACCATTTTATGGCCATACGGCATTTGTTGGTATGTACTTACCTTGTCTATGAAAGAAAATATTATTATCTCTTAGGTTTTTAAGCAGATACCTACTTAAACCTGCGTATAAAAACTGGAATGACATTCGGATCCTCGTTATCGTTTGGGTAGCGGAATGCGATGCAATATGCTCTTGCCTTCATTTTAGTTAATATCGTTTAGCACGACGTCGCAGCGCGTTGTATCGAACTAACGTGTGCCATGTGTGATGACGTCATGTGTGATAGATTACGAACGTGTCCAGCCCTTATGAATTTTTTGTATTAGCCCGACACGTCGAACGCGGCATGTACTTGTAACTTCCGAAAATGCGGAGTGGGCCAGGCCTGCTATAATATTGATAAAAAGATAAGTAATTTATTTTCAATTAACAATTTATTTTTCTTTAACAATTATTTTAATTGCAATATTTTGCGAAGACCATCTTTCGATTCAGGAATTTTAGTTAAAGTCAAGTGTCTCCTGCTCCCTCTGCCAGCTAAAAGATCGGTGTTGGGTGTATGAAAAAATTCATGGCAGTAGTAGCACTAACCTCAAGTAGTTAATACTAAGAGTGACCTGACGCATTTTGTCTGTTTTTTATTGTATTGGAGTACATTTTCTAGCCCTTGACTTAACTATCTCATTTTGACCAATCTTATATGTAATGTAAACCTTACCTACAAGTTAAACCTTATGAAATGAGTCCGTTACTCGAGGAAAACGAAGTGGTTCTTTCAGAATCATTGTATTTCTTAATCCACCCAAAGGAAAAAATGGGTACTTTTTTTATTAATCTTTTTTTTTGTGATATGGATTCATAACTGTTTTGCTACTCGTTAGTGAGATGGAACGCCTCATTTGGCATTTCATTTTGCCGAATATTCTGCGACCCGTAACAAAATGTTGCCCGATGTCGTAACTCTTCCTGAAAGCCGTTACCTTATGGCAATATTATCAGGTAATATGGTATTGATCCCATAACAGAGGAATCGTAGAAGTTGTGTACTATAATCTACTACAGTTTCTATTGTATTTTTATATTGGAGGATTGGTTGGTTGGCATACCTACTCTGCCACGCTGCCTCAGTGCAGGTTGGTGGAGGAAATTCCATTATAGCAAATAAAATATTTACGAATATTTCTCCTAAGTTAAAAAAGTTAAATCAACATATTGTGATCTATTTTACAGGTGATTGCATACTTTAAAAGTCAGTAGAGTTAAATATCCCCATTTTATTGCACTTCATGTGATCCTAAGTATTCTGACTTCTGACAAATTCCCTGATTTCTTCAGGCTGGTTGAAGAGTAAAAAGTAGAAGAAAATAGATATTCTATGCTACACACGTATCCATTTAAAGGTACACCCACTGTGTACGTTGTAATTCGGTGACATAATGCGAAAGCCCTGCCATTAAAAATAGTTGCTACGTGAGTTGAGACGTCCTGTCCGGGATCCGCTTTACGTGAAGTGATTTATCGAAATAGGGTTTAGATTTTAATGTTTAAGTGTTATATTTTGCTTCTCTTCCAACAAAATAATCTTACTCAGTTCAGTTGTAAACTACGGTAAATAGTTTTCCTGACGTTTTCATTAGGAATTGAAGGATTATGAAGAAATTTCAAATGACGGATTTAAAAATAGGTTAATGATAAAAAATGATGTGGATAAATAAATAGGTTAAGGTGTTTGAATAGGATCTAATATAATCCTTTGAATTAGTATATAAGTACAATACACATCGAGAACGAGACGAGAGACAGAGAGAGACGCAGAGAAGAAAAAAGATCAAGGTGGAAGGACGCAATAAAAATTATAAAATAAAAGTAACAAAAAAGAAATCAATCGTTCTGGTATTACAAAACATGGATTACATAAGTAATCCATATCCTGAAAACTATTACCCATAGATTCAGTTAATTTACAGGTCTGTGAATATAATAATGTTCTTATCTGTTGCCTCAATTTCCGTTTGGACCTTATGAAAATGTTAATAAAGACAATGTATTTTCCGAGTACCCTCTTCTTTACACTAAAAGGAAATTTAACAAGACATTATTCTTATACCACGCCACTCGGCACTCAGGCGGTAATGTGATAAGTTGATTGCGTTTTGCTATGTGCTTGCTCATGTATGTGTACATTTTGTTCCCATTTTCAGTTACTAATGTACCTATGTATATCTATATGGTGCGCACCGAGTATTTCTGAATGTACTATATTGAATTAAATTTTTTTATTGTTACACGAATACATAATTATTATGTATTATGTTAATGTTATTTGCAGGGTTGGAAAAAAATCATGATTTTTTAAAAAAAATCCTAATTAATCACGATTTTTTTGATTTTTTAAATTTTATTTTAAAATATTTTTGCGCAAAACAGAACGCGCCCTCAAGGGATTGCGCGGACACAGCGCGGGGATTTCTCTTTTGTCTGACATGTGAATGCCAAGCAAATGTGCAAAAGCAAGTGAATGCAAATTCTAAATTTGTTTTTAGGGTTCCGAAGTAAAATCGGGACCCTTATAGTTTCGTCATGTCCGTCCGTCTGTCCGAAGCAAAGCGCCAAAACCCTTAATGCTAGAAAGCTGTAATTTGGCACGGATATACATATGTATAAATTATTAAAACTCCAGAATTGTAGAAAAAAATATTGAAAAACTTTTTTTTTCAGGGTACCTCCCCTACAGGTAACGTGAGGATTTTTTTTTTATTCGTCGCGTACCCTATATACAGGGTTATTTGTAACTCGACGTATTCCTGGCGGGAGCTGATGAAGGAGCCAAAATGCAATATATTTGATGTTCATTTGTATGAGCAAAAAAAAATTCTTGCTACTTGTGGAGATATTTTTGCAAAGTACTTTCTTAATTGGCTGATAATAAAATATCATTTAAAAAAATTCTAGCTTTGTGGGAAATGGGTTAGTCAAATGGTTCAATAGCTCTCCAGCTATATTTTTGTTCATACGTTCAGGATTCGGACCTGTATAAGAAATAGAGGGGCTCATATCGAGCAAGATGTATGAACAAAAAATAATAGTTTGTGCATTACTTTTATGCTTTATACTTTTTAACGACGACTGAAACTTTCTACGACGAGTGAAACGCCGTTTTTGTTAAGAATTACATGTTTTTGGATTAACATTAATACCTTTTTTAAAAGCTGATTAAATGGGCAAGTTTTTTTAATAACTTGTAAGCCTAGTGTCATGGTAATTTTTCAACCAGACAACATATTTTGTCAAGTAACATGTATTTTTTAAATAATTTTGTTTTTGTTGTAGCTCGTAGTTTTTCATTCAGAAGGAATTTTCATCTTAATAAGGTAAGGTGGGCTTTATTGAAGTGTTAGTTAGAAAAATAATTTTAAATAATAACCATACCATACGTATTTTTTTTTCAATTTGCACCTAAATGCAAAAATCCGGGTAAATAACGAAAAAAGTTTAAATTGCAGATATCTCCACAAGTAGCAAGAATTTTTTTTTTGCTCATACAAATGAACATCAATTATATTGCATTTTGGCTCCTTCATCAGCTCCTGCCAGGAATACGTCGAGTTACAAATAACCCTGTATAGTGTGGGGTATCGTTGAAAAGGTCTTTCAAAAATGTTATGGGTCTTTGGTTAGAGTCAAGTGGGACTAGGGGGGACCCCCCCTGTTGGCTAAACGTTTGGAGTTGGACAAGTGAAAAAATTCTCCAAAATAGATTATTATGATGAATTTATGAGGAAAACTATCACGGCTATGTTAACATAAGTATTTAGTTAAAAGTATTAGTCGATAAACGTACTACTTCGGAACCCTACATTGCCCGTGGCCTGACAGGCACTTCCTCCTTTTTTATATGT
Organism: Thymelicus sylvestris; assembly: GCA_911387775.1. NCBI lineage: Eukaryota > Metazoa > Arthropoda > Insecta > Lepidoptera > Hesperiidae > Thymelicus > Thymelicus sylvestris. The sequence goes on along the minus strand of OU426905.1, from coordinate 8,668,318 downwards.
GGATTTCTGCGAAATAAAATGAAATTACACATTTTTGATTAAATCATTGATTTTTATTGAAAAAATCATTTGATTTAAATCGTGATTTAAATCATGATTTAAATCAAAATGATTTATTCATGCCAACCCTGGTTATTTGGTTTTGTTACTGTAGGTAATGTTATTTAGAATGTTGAATATACTTACAAAAATAAATATTTATCTAGAAATCGTTCATAGACAATACATTGTTCATTGACGACCCGTGTGGTGCAATGGTTACCATGCCGGATCGCCGCACCAAGGGTCCTGGGTTCGATTCCCAGCGAGGCGGAAATTTCAATGATGAGTTTGAATTTCTGTTCTCGGTCTGGGTGTGAATTGAATGTCCTTGTCTATGTTGTGTGTTGTCCATGGCACCCACGACACGGGAAATCCTAGTGTGGGGCTATGAGTGTGAAGCGTTATTTATTTATAATTAGTAAGTGAAACAATTACTCATAATTCACCCATTATGTAAGATAAAAATTGCGTTTTTCAAGATGACCATGATCAATTCCAGTAGCGCTATTATAGATTTATCATATTTACAAAATGATAAATAATGTGTGTAGGATCAGCATATTTTTTAATCATAGCCCACGCAGAATGAAAATCGAAGAATTGAGGGACATTTTGGAAAAATTTCGGTTTTAAACTTTTAATCACATGACACCATAAAACAAAAATTGACAGTTTCAATTTTATATATTTCTCTCGTCGTGAAAGGATGGCAAATGGCATGATTATTGACGCCTCCTTTCACAGTCTGATAGAGACTGGCTGGCTAGCTCGGCCATGGCTGAAAGGGATTGTCAATGTAGCAAGATTGGCTTTAGCGGTAACACATAGCACGCTATAACGCTTTGGCGGGCAGAACCTTGGCTGATGCCACATCCGTTACGATGAATTGTTTCAATGCAATTTGTTCATTTATGGAAATTGCCCAGATAATGATGTATTCAATTCCATACAGAGGATGGGACGAAATATTAATTATTACAACACTTTTCCGATGCCATTGAAGTCTGCTGCTTATTTGTTGTCGTATGATTAGTTTCGTCTAGTTTACCACGGGCTTCAATTGTCTCAGTGACACTATTGTCATGCCCTTTTTGGATTTCCAATAAGTTCCAGTTTCAGAATTTCTGTGAAAAGAACAAGCAAACGAGAAAAATTATGCATGATGATTAATAACGAATGTCGAAGAATCCAAAATGTTCTAGATATCGAGAAGTCTGAACTGTATATAACCCAGAAGCATGATCTATGACCATCGAGTCCGACCTGAACTATTACTACGAGTGCACTGCAGTTAGAGCTGGATTTGATTTTGGCCTTTGAACCACTAACGAGTTTATCTGGTACAAGCCGTGACTCAGAGGAAAGGAGCAGTTAAGCTTAATCGCAATCATAAGCGACCGCCGAATTAGTGACAAATGTGTCTGCTAGGTAGCCTTGACTATGTTAGCGTGTTACGGTTGTATACATACGACGAGGTATATTAGTACCATCTTTATCTTCAGAAGGTACTATTTTATATCTTGGGCTTTACATAAGGGATTCTACCTGGGGCTTTATACCGCTTTCGAAGAATTGTATCAATCGTTATCGACTGAGTTGAGCGTGGCCGGTAGTCTGACACGAATAATACACCTATAATATGTAAATAGTACAAAGGAGCAAACGATCACCTCCGTCCCTGGATATTCGTAAAAAAAGTTCCTAGCACCACACACCATCTCGATTCAGTGAAACTCGTTATCTTTGTTTTAGTGGTCATGTAGGCGGTCTGGTCTTCTGTCGCCCAATAATCCTTTAAAAATCCTTGTCGAAACAGCCTGGTAGAGTACAATCAAGGCCTCAATTACTATGAGCGTTTCAATATACATAATATATCCTATACCTTTCAATAAGATTGATGCCAATAGGCGCGTTATAAACGTTATAACTTAGGAGAGGCCTATGTCCAGCAGTGGACCACCAAAGGCTGATGGATGGATGGATGAAACGCACTTTACATAATACGTAACATATTTAATAAACTATGTAGTTAACAGTATTTATTCAAGAACTCCATTGTTAAGTCCATAGAATACTATAAGTGTAATAATAATTGCAATAACCATAAACAACACTAGTACGTTTGTAATAAACTGTATTACATTTTACGTACCTCCATAAAAATGAATGGTGTGAGGCTTTGAACAATTTCATTCGTCGGTTATTACGGCAGGATATAAACAACTTCCTTATCTTTAATATAAACTAACACGAACGTCTCTTTAAGCTCTTACACTGTAGTTAAAAACTATTCTACTTTGCATTAATAGTATGTGCTAGGAGTGCTAGACTGGTAGAATTATAATAAACGCTCACACGTTATAATTCTACCTACATTACCTGGTGTACGTAATCTTCAAAATAATCGTTTAATTAAAAATGTACATTTTTTATGATAGTTATATTTAAAGTCATGTTAATTTTTTATTGCTACCGTCTATAAAAAGATTAATGGAAATAACCCTGGGAAAATCTTTTTCCCTTTTGGTGTATTTTTTTTTACTGTCTCAGACAATTAAGTGCCTTTTCGAACGATGCTGGTAGAACCTCTAGATATGATGCGTATTATGGCTATACACAACGAGCACATCATAAAGTATTGAAACCCGAGAACAGACATTTATCTAGCATACCCCTGATTGAAATCGAATCATTTATTCTTTGCTCCGTATTAATGTTACCGACTGTCGTAAGACACTTCTGCAGTACCTTTTATATCTACAATACAGTGTACGTACGATTTCGAAAATGCATGTACTTTTAAAATATAAGATCAAACGAACTTCTTGAAGTGAAGTTCGATCAATATTATATGAATTGCTTCATTCGAAGATACAATCACAAATGTAGTCCCCTTTGACATACAGGGCATTCGCATGTTTAAAGTAGGTACTTTTAAAATTTGTATTTAGTACCTACCCCCTCTAACCAGCTCGGCAGAGCGGCACTTGTCAATTTTACTCATTCCTATTTAGAGATGTTAAAAGTTTTCTGAGTTGGTTGAGGGTGGGCGGGTGATTGTATCTTCGAATGAAGCAATTCATATAATATTGATCGAACTTCACTTCAAGAAGTTCGTTTGATCTTATATTATATTTCATTGCTTCATTCTTCAGATACAATCACAAATGTAGATGTTTAGAGAACCTCAAAGCAAAACTATTTGGTAAATCGTAGAAAACTTTTATTAATAAGTACATGTATATTAACCAATTACAATCAAAATAACTCATCAATAAACTTAACCTTTATAATCATAATCTAATCAATCTTCAATTCCACATACAGAGCGAGCGTATCTTGCTTCGTCTGTCACCGGTCTGTTATAAAATTTAATAAATGTCAGGGAATTACTTGACCAGCCAGCTGCTTTTCTGATGTCGTCAATACTGACTCCAGCAGAAGCCGCTGCCGAAGTGGAGGCGTGACGTGTGCTATGTGCACCGAACACAGCCACGTCAACACCGGCCTCTGCTAAGGTCTGCTTGATCCATCTACTGATGGTTTGAGCGGTAGCTATTTTATAAGGTTTTTTAATAGTCAGTAACAAATTGTCTGTACCTTCAGGTCGAAGTGAAGATGTAAACGTAAGGTAATCATCGAGAGTTTTGGCTGGACATATACTCGGATTTTCTGTGAAGTATGGTAAGAATAATACTGGTTGGTCGCGTGTGGCTGCGGAGGTTTTAATGATATCCGATATGAGAATTTTTGTTCCTATGGAGGATCTAATTATGTTTTTCAATTTAATCAAGGAAAAGGTTTGTACGCGGTGAGATGTACATAAAGCCAATAATATAACTAATTTTTTCGTAATTCTAACGAGAGTTTGCTCACTATTGGGAAACCATTTTGAAACGTAATCTAATACACACTTAGGGTCCCATGTGGCAGTGTATTTTGGTTTTGGTGGTTTCTGTCTGTAAATACCTTTTAGTAAACGTTTAATTCGCTCGTCTGATCCTATGTTACTCCCGAGTAGTAATGATAGGGCAGAACGATGGCTATTAACAGATGTATATGATATGCCTTTATTATAAAGATTTACTAAAAAGACTATGACTGATGGTACCGAAGCTTCAAACATATTTACGTTATTTGTTCGACAAAATTCCCACCATAACTTATATGTCACAGAATATTGTTTCATGGTATTTTCTGAAATCGATTCTAACATTAGGTCTAATGCAACGGACGGGGTGTTTATTCTTGCAAATGCCGTCCTGAGAGCTTCGCGGCCGCCATAGTAAGCGTGTTGTGCAGTGGATGTGGTGTTCTGCAATATGAACGTAAAAGATTCTCGTTAGGTTCAAATAAAACTATATCGGATATAAGCAATCTTTTAAGCAAGGGGAACCAGGCTTGCCCCGGCCAGTAAGGAAAAACTAAAATGCCAATAGCTGAATCGGTAATTATTTTTCTTAGGCACTTTAATATTAATGCAAATGGTGGAAACGCGTAGAAAAACATGTGGTTCCAGTTTACGGTGAATGCATCTATTTCTACGGCATCGGGATCCGGTTTCCATGCAATGTATTGACTACATTTGGCATTGGTGCGAGAAGCAAAAAGGTCTATTTCTGGTTTACCAAAGTTTTTTACTATTTTTTTAAAGGCCCAGTTAGATAATTCCCATTCTGTATCTATATTTATTTTTCGGGATTCTTCGTCTGCTTCTATGTTATCATGAGTATTTATATAAGACGCAAAAATAAAAATGTTTCTACGTTCGCACCATTGCCAAATCGATTTGGTCAATTCGTTCAAATGTGGAAAACGGATTCCGCCCATTCTATTAATGTAACTAATAGCTGTTGTATTGTCTGATCGAACAAGTATAGAGCAGTTTGTTACACAATTGGCAAAACACTTTAAGCCCAAAAATATGGCAAGTAATTCTAAGTAATTAATATGAAAAAGTAATTCGTTCTCTTTCCATTGGCCATTTGCTCGTTTTCCGTTACAAACTGCACCCCAGCCTGTTCTAGATGCGTCGGTATATATTTCTAAAGAAAAGTTATTATCTGCTTGTAAGTACTTCTTCGTTGATTGTATATTTTCTTCCCACCAGTGTAAATCTGGTAAAATTACTTCGGTAAGTTTAAATTTTGCTTTAAAGGTATGATATTTTTGAAGTGCCAAAAATTTTTGACGTTCGAGGCATTTTGTATATAACCACCCATATTGTACTGCTGGGCAGGCTGCAGTTAGAACTCCCACTAGATGCGCTACTTCTGTAATAGAACATAGAGGAAGTTTGGAAAATTTTTTGACTAATCGTAAAATTCTCTTTCGTTTGTCATCCGGTAGACTTAATGACATATCTATGGTATTAAATATAAATCCCAAAAACTTGCAACATTGTTCAGGTTCAAAATTGCTTTTTTCGTTGTTCACAATAAAACCCAGACATTTAAGCAATTTTAATGTGTTATTGACATTTTCGAGACACTCTGTATAAGTATCGCCTATGCATAGAATATCATCAAGATATATAACAGATCTATAACCCCTACTACGTAAGTAATTTGTAACTTCCCTCATTAACTTAGTAAAAACCCAGGGTGCTGCGGATAAACCATAGGGCATTGCGTTGAACTCGTATGTTTCCTCATATTCAAAACGTAAGTATTTTCTATGTACTTTTGCAATCGGAACTAAAAGATAAGCCTCTTTTAGATCTATGGTTGCCATGAATCCATTTTTTGTAATGAGTTTCGCCGCTGTCCTATGATCCTCCATTTTAAAATGGGAAGTAGAAATAAATTTATTCAAAGCCTTCAAATTTAGAATAAATCTTTTGTCCCCATTAGGTTTTGGAGCCAAAAATATTTTCGATACAAAATCACCTTTGGATCTACGACAAATGGATATAGCCCCTAGCTTTAGCAATTTTTTGATAGATTTCGTGATATCTGCTTTATCTGTATTACAGATTGAGTTACAAGGAGTGTAGACCTGATTAACTCGTTTACAAAATTGTATTTTATATCCATTCCTAATCCAGTTAAGGATTCGGGGGTTATTTGTTATTTTTTGCCAGCAATTATAGAAATGACTAATTCTGCCTGCATGTACCTCTAACGATGATGAGCCCGAGCACGAGACTTGTACTGGGATGGTGGTTTGGTTTGGACTGGTCCTGTTAATCTCTTCTGCGTCGGTGGGATGATGCTCTTCCTCGGCCCTCCTCTCCCCCCCCTGTTCGACGACGAGCGAGAAGGGCCTCTCCAGTTTCCCTGGGGTTGTAAGCGGCTTGTCGAGGGTTGGTAAGAAGAATAAGGCGTCCTAGGTGCAGGTTTCTTTATTTGTAAGCCGTGCTTTTCAATTTCCCGCGCGGATTTAATTTTTTCTGAAACCCCGTTTCCAAAAAGCATTTCATCGCGGTCTATATCTTGAACTACGTTTAAGAACGTTTTATCAAGTCCTGGAGTAACGAATTTTTTTCTTGCTTCCGTTTCTTGATAATGTAGATCACATAGAATCCGACAACTGTCACTTAGAAATTTGACCGCCTGCAATCTATCTTCTTCGTCGTTTAGGAGTAACTGTAGGCCCCTATTCAGGGCGGTTAATCCTACTCCTAACTGCTGCTGGACTCCTTCCACTTTTTTGTCCCGTATCCGAGTGGCCTCACTAACGGCTGCGGAAATCTCCGGATTTAATTTTGGCGCTTGCAGTAAAGAACAATTTTCCGGTACCAGATAATCTTTAAATAACTTATCTTTCATATCTTTATTTAGCCCCTTACGTAGAATAGGCAACCATAAAGCTGACAATTTTTCGTGTATTTTTGGACCGAATTTTGAGGATTCCTCTGTTGTTTCGCCTAAGGCGTTGAGGACGGTTGATTCCAATTCTGGTACAGGGTCCGTTTCTTGCGGCGCTTTTTCGGGCTCCATTTGGGACACGAAGGGGACATGGTCGACGTCACTCGTATGTTCTTTATCTAAAAAGAACAACGAAGATAAAGTTTTACAGTATAAGATTAACTTAGTTTTGCAATTTATTTAAATCGCCGTCGTGAGGATACACGATCCACCTCCAGGCTTTAAATTATGATATAGATAGTTTTCATATTGTATAATTTGTCCTTTCGACAATTACACGACACCCTCGTGTTAACACGCGGTTAACCTCCGGGTCGATATTGCCTTCGTGATGACACACGGTCAACCTCCAAGCGTTATACGAGAAAGCAAAACTGTATTTTTAATTTAATACACACACTTTATTATCACTTTAAATCACTTAATATTATACACGTTTACTCACCCGAACTAATTTCTGATTCTTCAGATGATGAATAAATTATTCTTTTACGATGCTCCTTCAACTGTAATTTTCTTAATTTGCGTTTATAATGTTTTATTTTTTCTTCATTCTTCCTTTTAGGCATTATGATATGGCGTAACTACTTCTGTAGGCACAAGTCAGTTGTAGACATGCGAACGATGCCCCGCACGAAAAAGGAATGAGTAAAATTGACAAGTGCCGCTCTGCCGAGCTGGTTAGAGGGGGTAGGTACTAAATAAAAATTTTAAAAGTACCTACTTTAAACATGCGAATGCCCTGTATGTCAAAGGGGACTACATTTGTGATTGTATCTGAAGAATGAAGCAATGAAATATAATTTTTATCAAACAAGCAATTCATGTTTCAATAATATAGCACTAAGCTTATACTAGGTATATGACTTGGAATTTATAACGACATTCATGTCGTTTCTTCTCATGAAATTAACACGATTCGTAAATTGCCATATAACATTACAAATTGTCGAGAAGATAACGTCCTTACTCACAAAGTCACAATGATTATTAAACCTTTAACAAAACACATTAGTTTAGTTCTATTTTCCAAATTGTCTTGGTTGAAAATTGCATGATTTCCGAAAATAATTATTTCGGGCGAATCTGAATATCAATCGAACTTTACTTACACGAAAAAAAAATTAAAAACTGTTAAAAACTTAAACAAACAAACAAAAATCTCTTCAGTTTCATTATATTAGTATAGATAAGTATCAATAGCCTTCGACGTCATTACATAAAAAATAACACGTGCAGTTTATACAGAGCCATATACATAACTTGACGTTATTTAATAAGAAGCGGAGTGTTTTATGCGCTCGTGATTCGCACTTCAAAGAACATTCAATGGAAAATACTAAAGAGTTGTATTAAAATGTAACGTTGAGGAGAATAATTACTTTACGACTCAGTCACAAAGGAAACCGGGAAAAATGTAGATGGGCAAAACAGCGCCTCTCGTAGCCATGGTAAATGATCGATCCCGTGAGCCGAAAATGATTATGTCTCAACATCACTGGGTTTTAAAGAGTATTCTGGCGTTAAAGAGTAAAGAACTTGAAGAAAGAAACTCAACAAAAAAGAGCAAAGAGAAAAATATATATAATACAACAAACATTTTAATACTGGTGTTATAATAAAACCAGTTTTACATTCAGGTACCTGTATCTATGCCTCCTGGTATCCTTTGTAGCTTTTTTACTAACAAACCTTTTTTAACATGTAAATATCTGTTGGAAAACTATGGAAGGTGCATTACAACTATGAAAATGATTAAACCAAAAAATGCTCCACTAGAGCACACAATTTTTTACTGAACTACTGAAAGCGAATCATCGTCAAATTTATCGTGGCTCCTCTTGAAACAACTCCCTTTGCTGGAAAATTACGTTTTGTCATTTGTGTATTACCCTGAAAATATGTGGTTCATTTAAAATCCTCTAGGGAGGAAGATAAGCTAGAAGAAAAATTAAATCTGCAATTCAATGAGGGGCAAGCGATGCAACGCCGCAAATCTCCTTTGAGTTGCTACGTTCGCTTGCGGCTGGGATTTATCTACTAATGTTTTAGAAAATGTCGGCTTTTAACCGTATACACAAATCTACATTTAAACAATTTGTATTATTTGACGTCATAACGTCTATTAAAACGATGAGCGCCGGGCGCATCTATGAAAAAAATGTTGCGTTCCGCGAGCGAGAGAGCGGCACTGTCGGCTACGATCGGCGTATCGTAGCCGATGCCGTAGGTGAGCCGTAGGCGATCGAAGTTGAGTGGAGCGGGGCGGGTGGAGCGGAGCGGTGCGGGGCGGAGCGGAGCTTTGTCATGACGTTGTCACGTTAAACTACCGTCCGTAAACCGACTTTACAGACAACCATTTTTTCATTACTATAATAAGCCATTTCGGAAAAATACTTTTATTTTCATTTGAGCATTGACTTCCTTATATTGTTGATAAGTTGTGTTGAAAATAATTATTCTAATTTTTATTTTTACGTTGTTTTTATAATCATCAGTATAACATTTTCATGAAAGTCATGCGTATAATATCTACGTGTAGAATATATTACAATAATATTTTTATCGTCCGTCAGTAGTGAAAATAAACATTCTTCAAGTTCTTCAACAACAAAATCATCTCTTACAAATCAACGACCTAACTGCACATTGTGATACGATATGGGAACAGGGTTAAACCAAATCAAAACGACCGTCCTTAACTTGAACCGGAGCGCACAGGTACTCGCCAGCGCAGTGATGTCAGTTAGTCGCGAAATTCATTCATGCGGCAAGCCCACGCGCAATTTGCACAACATTGTCACATTAAAACACTGTCACAGTAATGAGGAAAGAGGACAGCCGAAACACATCAAGCGGTGTACTCGTATTTCTAGGACCTTGAGGAGACTTGACTGAAGAAAAATAGAAACACTTCAAACTTTTTTAATGTGGTACTTATATGATATTCATAATAACTTTTTGATGACCTAGGTATATTCTCATTCTTTTTAACAGTCCTCATTATTATGATTCTACTTTAAGTAGATAGGTACTAACAGAAAAACGTTGTTAACTCTTCTAGTATTTTGTTGAGGTTTCAATTAATGAGCACGCAAAAAGCGTTGTCACGTTAAATCTCCGTCCGTATACACACTCCGACTTTACAGACAACCATCTATATAAAAGTGCTATACAAAATCTTTGTAGCAAAGTCATAAAAATGTGCTTACTTTATTCCTAGGTAGTTTCTAGTTTTTATCTATGTAATAAGTTAATACTTATAAAAAATGTAACTTACGGTTATGCATTAATAAACATCGTGATAACGTCATAAAATTAATCTAATTAAGTTCGATTTACCTATAGATTTATCCCATTTGCATAAGAACGAACGAAGACCATTGTGCCCGACTCAAAGGCTTCATCTGGTTCAACACACAGATAACTCCTCCTAACATACCTCTGATATTACGATGATCACTTATTAATGCTATTAAAGTTGGACGTAAACAACTCAATTTGTCTAGTGGAAAACAATATCGATTCATAAGAAAGTCATCAATATCGCAATGCATCAATTAATCATGTCCATCAAGCCATTACTCACAAAGAAATATTATTTACGTTTGAAATTACTTCACAACAAGGCTCCGGCTTCATAAGCAAAATGATTAGTGGACTTTTTCGTTTGTTTTCTAACTTCAATTTTTACTTCGTTATCTTAAAATTTAATGATGTAGCGTTATTTCTGTTTATCATCTCTTGGGCTAACGTAGTTTTATTTTGGATTGCGCATCCATTTGTAATATTAGTTATGGTCGTTGAACTGGGTGTCTGGAGCCGAGAGTCCGGGAACGGAAGTTGGGTGCCAGCTCACCGGTCTGCACCGCCTCTAGCCGACCACACCGCCACCTACTGACTAGAGTAAATAGCCAATTTGGACGCTATCAATACGTTCTGTTCAATGAGTTCTGTTGAAGAATCTAAGATAAGTTGTTTGCTTTATGTTTGCGGTTGAGTTACTGAAAGACATCTCTTTTGTCGTTAAAACAGTAAGCCAAGCAAGGGAGGGTTTTCCAACAGTGCAGAATAATTAAGGATATTGGTGCCTATTTAGACTATACAAGAGTATTGAAAATAATATAGATAACCTATCCTAGTAGTACCTAACACTGTATGATGATTTAAATTTTAATTCATGGAAAATCCACGCCTTTAAAATTCTACATTCAGTCCCCGTTGTGCTTGTATTGCCTGTCCCTACTATGTTTTATAATGTCGGTATGTACTAGACCTCTTTCTCGCATAAACCGTATGTGGCTTTGTTACAATACGAGTGGTGTAATTTACCTACATTCAATGTATTAATTCTCGCAACAGCACTACTTCATACCACATTGCGTTTTTATTCATTACTGTTATTACTGAACTTTTCATATTTAGTTCCAGTTGTGGTATTTTAAAACATGCTGATGGGACATTCAGACATTACAAGCTAATGTCTCCGAAGTGTATAAATGAAAAGTCAACTTATTAAGTTTTTAAATTGTAAAATTAAATTCTAAATTATGTATAATAGTTGTAAGGAACCATCGATCCGTCTCACTTAAGACCGTCTTCGAATTCAGCTTCTCTCTGAAATCAATTAAGATTCTTGCTCTAGCAGGCGTCTCCAAGCGTCTTTAATATCGGTCGTTTGTTCCTACGGCTCTTTCCCCTATTTTATTCTGCGGCAAATATATTCCTACAATACCTTTGCGGCCAAGCGTCCACCTCATAATTGAATTATGTCGGGCACGGCAATTCTAGCGTGCTCTTAACACTGCTGATTCACGGTTAGATTTACGTTGCGCGAAATACCCTGGACTCCATTTAGCATGGCTACCCGACCCTGTCCCACATGTTGTTACATATCCATATTCTGGCCTTGGAAATGAAAGATCTAGTACGTATCTGGCTATGCTGTAATATTATTTTATTGGCCATTACACGAGCTAGACATGATTACGCGGTGTCGGTGGTAACGTCCATCCATCTGTCCATCGTTAAATTGAATCCATCAATATTTTGTACTATCTTGTGATTCCGCTACTTGACTTTATGAAAAATCTATATTCTTTTAAATATGTTCTAAATCACAGAGCTACCGTTTTTAGGGTTCCGAACGAAAAACAGTACCCTAACCAATTTTCTCCAAAACTACTGGACCAAATGAGTTGAAAGGTACTCGTGTGCTTTGTGTGATCCAAAGACGAAAGTTATAAAGAAAACAATGAATTTTGAAAAAAAATATTTTTAACGAAATCAAAATGACAAAACTGTTTTGCAAACCGTATCCTCTGGCATGTCAAATTAAAGGGCTTATTGTAAGGATCTCAAATGTATTTTTGTTCTACAATGGATAACTTTAAAATTATTCAAGAAAGAACGAAAATTGATCATTCCCAATACAATACAAAAACAAAAAATAGTTCTTTACTTATATATTAAAAAAGGGCAAAAATGAATAAAATACAAGAATAACGGTGAATATACATAATATATTCAACGTACGAAATACTCTCCAAGCGAGTTTAACTCGTACTTGTAAAGTTTTTATTGTCTACCTAAGTACAAACTGTAATCAGTGATTAGAAAATTTCAAAAGAGTACCTACTAACGTAGCTACGTTATTGTTACTGTTATTAACATTTGTTAATAGTAGAGCATAGAAATAGAAACATTATATGACCTAGAATAATGCCTGTTAGTGTTGTAATATAGTGTAATGCTTACAGCATTACCACAGTCCAACAAACTGTCTTTGGTATTACGCAACAATGCAGTGGCGATATGATATTCGCACGTTCAAAAGGAACGTGTTAGGAACGGCGGACTAATCTGCTTTGAAGGATACATTTCAAACCCGCTGGGTTCTCAGATATCATCCGTTTGCGGGTTTTCCGTTCTGTGCGTGTCTGGACTTTACTTGGAAAGCTCTTGAATTTTTTATGTAACTGACATTATTTGGTATTGTGTAACATGTTTCCTATTTGTGAACTTTGTTAAAGATTTTTTTTGTTAATTCCAGGATAATTTTTACCTATACTGTGGTCAAAATTGAAGTAGGACTTTATATTTGAGTGGTTTGAAATTCGATTTGTTGTTTGATAGAATTTGGAAATAATTAAATTAAATTTTGAAATCATCGCGAGGAAACCTGACTGTTGAACACAAAAAATGTTTGTACGGATGTCCTTTATACAATTCTGAAACCATCCAACCAATTAACGGCCGGTCTCAATAATGTACTAACAGATGGAAGGCTGTGAATAGGGCTACCATTAGTATGTTATCTGTCATATTTGTCAATTTTTGCCTCTGAAAAATTGACAAATATGACAGATGACAGCCTTATCCACAGTCTTCCATCTGTTAGTACATTATTGAGACCGGCCGTAAGTCGATTTCCACTTATCCCATACAACAATTTGAAGATAAGACTGATTTGAAGATAACAATGTAAAGATGGCTCATCAACGTCAACACAAAAACACTGATCTGTCATTCTCATCAATTTTTTAGCGTAGTGGAACACGCCGGGTATCCACTAGTAAAAGATAAAATAGTTCCTCCGTGCTCAAGCGATGCTGTTCAAATAAAAAAAGGATCTCCTACATAATATTACTTACATAATGTAGAGGAAGTCATCTGACAGCATACCTCTTTGTCCTTGTGTTCGCTAATCGCGATAACTAGTGGCCCGATTGAATTTATTTACATAGTAACATCAAGTAACACCATACCTGTGAAATAAATTATTATATATAAACACAGGACTGTTGTGAATACCAATTACATGGGTGAACATTTACTTATGGAAGTAATTATGTTAAACTAACATAACTGTTTGTGTTAATTTAATATGTCCATATACATTGTAAGTCTCGTGCTGCCAACATTATCGCTTACGGCGATGAAACATTTGCTATTAGTTGACATAATGTTACGGTATGGGAGTTAGCTTTACGCTGTAAAAAATTAAGACATTTACCATATTAGTCAAGAGCAAATTCTGTACCAATAATATCTTAGAAGTAGTATTACGGTATTACCTACAAAGGACATATTTGAAAATGTTCAGTTTCTACTGCTAGGAATTTGAGGTTATTTTAAAGTAAAATATATAATGCCATTCCTTATATCAATAGAGACGTGTGCAATTTTTACAATATTTCACCGAACTATAAATCTTATCTGAACACATACCTATTTTTCTGAACGCACATATCTAATAAACTTCCTTCGTCTTCTACACGAAAAAAGAGTGAATCAACAGTATCGGCGTAGCAACGGCCGTGATGCTATGTTTATATTCGTTCATATTCTATTTACTTTACAATAATTTCATAGACTGAAATGTTTTACGGAACGTTAGCAATATCTAACTTATGTACTAGATACGGCGTTAAGAGGCTCATGATGTCAAGCTCCGACCAACGCCGCATCAGCGGGATGGCTATCGGCGATCTTACAACGTCGATGTCTTTAAACGATAGAGAAGTAAAAGGAAGCTTATCAAGGGTTTTTGATAAAGTAAAGGAGAGACCCATCTTCCATAGAAACTTAGGCCCAGATAGACAAGACTGAAAATTGCTGGTCAATTAGATCATTGTAAAAGCTTTAACTTCTCCAATTTTTACGGCATCTAGCAATGGCCAACTAATGAAATCCTATAATTTCCACCTTAATTTTATTATAGGTAATGATTATGTCACAGTGCTATAATATATTATGCGTGTTACTATGCACTTACTACCTAAACGAAACACCTATTCTAATATTGACAATATTTATTAGGAATAATCATGATCATAAGACGCAATAAAAATACATTAATATAAACACTAACAAAATACCACTACTTAAACTGTAATGGTTGAAACTAAGTAGGTGGGTGATTATTATTACTAATAAGTAAAATTTCATGTTTTAAAAAGATTTTATTAGTTATCATCATAATAAATATCTATTAATATTTCGTGTAGAAATTGTGCAGTAGGCGCTTTATTTCGTTGGTACCTTGCCCAACTAATTGTATGGGCACTGCAACCTACTGTTACGTACAAAAATATCAATATATATATTTAAAAAAAAACCAGTAAACTGTGTTAGCTTCACTGATTGTCTAACTTCTGCACAAAACAATGTTGCTTCATCAGGTTCGTTTTATCGTTCTTCCACGTACCGAGATTGTGCCAAATCTCTCAATTTCCTCTTCCTGTTGGCTACTCTAATAATTAAATTCAATAAGAGCCTGCCAGGCTTTATCCTGTCACTGGGGATCGTTTTGTATATATTTTATTATTTTCGCCTCAATTCACTCGACGCCTTTTCAGCCCAACGAACAAAGGATTCGCGATATCTTCAAATTACATGATGTAGCTTATTTGATGTAGAACAGTCTTCCAGAAAAGTGGTACCGAGAATTTCTGAGTAATATTTTCTAGACAACAGTTTTACTGAAATAGTGACTGTACCTATAACATTTTAAAAATTTATGAATGGGTATTTTATTTGCTACGTCAAACAAATAAATATACCCGGACACAAAAGTTGACATGCGATATGATGTGACCAAGTTGACATGCGATATGACCACGCAGTATTTTTTTACATTATTTGTTTAACCGAATTCAAATACCAAAAAAGTTGTTTTGTTATGTTCTTTCCATTTTCGTATTTTTGTTTTAAAACATCTAAGAATTATATTTTCGGAAATCTTAAAGTTTTTTTCAGCCACGCGGCTGTGAAATGCATATCATATACAGATTGTAAGTATTATACGTATTCCAAGAGATTAATTCATTCTAAATTGCGAACGGGTAGAAAAAACATCGTAACGTAAGCTTAAGATAATCGAACTTGTTAAATTCAGCGCTGTTTTATTCTACACTGGTGTTGGCACCTTCCCTGCCGTGAAATACGTTCCTTTGCTCCGCAAGGCAAATCTAATATAGGAAATTGACTCGCCTCGTTGGTTTATTCACTCTGACCTCGCCGCGACTTGGATCGAGGTGAGGTAAAACTGTTATCCCCCGTTTGATTGTGTTAACGTATGAACAGGCTCAGTGGAGAAAGTTTGTGTTGTCATAAGTATTAGCTCTGAAACTTGGATGGTGGAGTTCCGAGAAGCTCATTATCGGAAAAGCTTCTGAGCTTTTCCTGAGGAAATACCTATTTCCGGATAGTTATTACTCTTACGACGGGGGAGCTGTAGTTTGGAAATTAAGATTTTTGGTGCATGCGTAGCAATTTTGTGCGACGCAATTCGAAAAGGACGTAAGCTTCTAGAGGTTTCAAATGGTCACTATTGTCCTTTCTTATTTGATGTGTATTTCACGTTTGTTAAATTTTTTTGATATTGCGAAGGATTTTTCTAGCTAGTAGATTTCTTAAGCGCTTCCGTGCCGAAAGGCACGTTAAACAGTGGTTTTATTTGTTATCATTGGATAGCAGTCATTAACGTCGAAGGCCCTCGGGCAGCATAATGCCTTCCAACTTCGTGGTTTGACATTAACCGCTCTACCCATTTGCACTGGAGCTGCGTGGTGGAGCGTTCTCCAGGCCTCTTAATTGTAAGGAGAGAGGCGCAATGTATTGGGTGGTTTGGTATTAATGTAGTAGAAGTCAATCAAAACATCAATTAAGAAATAAGTATAACATCACGGAGGATATTCCTGTGTTTAATCACATCAGTAAAGTTGACTT
Source organism: Thymelicus sylvestris (assembly GCA_911387775.1). Taxonomy (NCBI): domain Eukaryota; kingdom Metazoa; phylum Arthropoda; class Insecta; order Lepidoptera; family Hesperiidae; genus Thymelicus; species Thymelicus sylvestris. Next base: position 8,651,675 of record OU426905.1, on the reverse strand, counting down.
AACAAATGTAGAGAAGATAACATTTTATTGAATGTGTAAAGAGATGGCTCTTAGTGACAAGACCATCGATTGTCAACATCATATTAGCATTACGTTATTTTATGTGCGTATAACGCATATCGGGGCGATCATATAGGTACAATAATATGTTGTCTCATATTGCACCCATATAACAATATTCCATATATACTCTAGAATCATTATAAACTAATATTGATTTATGGAGACAGCGGGTCGCTCCTGATAGTCTGTACTCCAGTACAATGCCTATCTTCTTTAAAGCGGTTTGAGGCGGTGTCCCCTAAGAATTAACTTCACAGCAAAGTCAATTCTGAGAAAGCTACATATTGTTAAGAGCTAGGTATTGGGAATCGAAAAGAAATAAGATTTTGCATTCGTTAGACACGAAGTTTATTATTTTTCACGGCAGTAGTTACTTTTTACTTCTCTATTAGGTATCTACTACATTTTCACCTCAGTCTTTTAACCCCAACCTTCGCTTAGTCACTTATGCAGTTGTTTGCCACCAATCCCAGTTTTAGGGTTCCGAAATAAAGTATTTTTATTACAATTACATCCTGGTACTGTGGAAAATACCTATTAAGATTATAATTTTAAAAAAAAGATAACTTATAAGGATAAAAGATAAATGTCCTGGTTTCAAGATTATGATTCAATTTTAAATTCAGAGGACATCGTAGTTTAACAAGTATCTTACGCAATAACACCATTAATCACTTTAACGGCAGTAACACTCGAACGGTTCTAAACAAAATGAGCCCTCTAATATTGGAAAATTTTCTGCAGAATGTAGAGGACACTTAACATCCTAAGGATATATCCAAGAACAAACTATTGGCTATTAAAAGAGGTATATGTCTGGATTAATGACGCAACCACGTTAATAATTTTGATTTATAGCGCAGCTTTGGCTCCTGTGAATATGTACGATGGGCTGCTCAGGATGTAATGCATCCTAACTCTACTTCATAAAGGATCATCAACTTTAAATCCCTAAGCGTTTAAAGGCGTTTTGCCAATCATAGACGAGCTTTCCTTAAGTATATTGTCGTGTTCCTTCTTTCGTGTCGCCCTACTTTTTGTTTTGCGTGGTGATAGAACTGTCAGTTCTGTTTGCATTAGTCATTACTTTCGGCTCGAAATTGCTGTGTATTTTTTTAATAAATATGTAATAATGTCCTGCTGCTTCAAACTTTACTATGAACGCTCACACACGCAAAGCTCTGCACTAGTTTTCCTGTGTTGCGGCATGAAGATAATTAATACAAATAAGAAATCACTAATACCCTCGATCAGGCTAAAAGTCCTGGCTCGGAATACAAAGTCACAATCAACTGGGCTATAGTATGATAAATTTTTATATCAGTAGATCTACATCATAGTAATGACAAATAGATGCAACCTATTACAGCAAAACCTCTCACTGAAATGTAGCGATTTAGAAGTGAAAATAGTGTCCCATCTGAATTACGCAGGACGCCCCATAACCCTCGACATAACCTAATGCCTGCTTCCTAACGATAGCAAGCGGAAGCAATTTCTTAACGGAATCCACCTAACTTTCGAGGAATTGATCTGCTATATCACTTACCCTTACGCAAACAAATCGATAGGAATCAATCAACTTACTTCTGTAATCTTAAGAGAGGCTTTGTTTAATTCATGAATCCGCTAAGGTATTTCAAAGTAAGATTCAGATATATTCTCTAGAATGACGAGGCCTTTGGTGTAACTAATGTGTATGGATAATGTACGGCAAAGGCCGCTTAAGTAGCTCACCTGCCATTGGGCTATATAATGTAAAATACCGATATAATATTATACAACAATAATAGGGTCATATTTGCTGTCCATGGTCTACTCTAGATTATTCCAGACGATTCCAGACAATTGTGATGTAAGGTCATCTTGTGAATTTCGATTTCAAAGTGCTCCGCTTTGCAATAAGTATAGGTGTTTTATGGGCACGTTTTGGCACCGCATTTGTTCGCCAGCATACGCACGACTCTACGTTTACCTTCTATTTCGACGCGGTACTCACTACTCAGTCTATTTCTGAAGTAGGTACCTACGCGAATTGCGGTCTAGCCATTATTATACCTAGAGGAATATAAGCACAGAATATGATATTGAATATTCAGGCAGGAATATACACATGTGGAAATGTACGACACATTTCCAATTTTCATTTTTGATGTCATTGACGTTAAAATTACACGCACGATCTCGGTATGCATCATGAAATCATACCAGTTGCTATATTTTGTATATTTTGAAGTGTTGAGCTCATTTTATTCGTGAGTCCACCTGCTGAACAACGCACAAGTCCATGGTGTCAGGCTCCTCCTATTGGAGGTAGCTGGTCTCTGTATAATCCATTTTAAGCGACGATATTTGTTTATGACAGACGTGGTGAATATATTTCCTTTTAAAAACAACCCTAACTCTGATTTAGTCTAAGTTAGGAAATGAAAGTGGGTGTCCAAAAACTATCGAACAATTCGGAATATCAACACCTCAGTTTTTTTTTTGTCTGCAATCTCAAACTACTGAATTATGAAAGTCCTTACGTACAGAGTTTAAAAAACTTCGACGAGTACAAAAAATAAATGAGAAAATCCGGAGTATTACAAAAATGATAATTTATAACGATCAAATTACTTAATTCATTAGTGAAAAATATAGCAGTATTCACAGTAGCTGGAAGCAGTAGCGAGACGCAAAGAAATTAAGTCGTTAACTATGTAAGTTCTCTCCTATCTATGAAAAGTTTAAGCTGAGTTGGAACTACTTGCACAGAAACTTGGGCGCTGCCCCTTTGATGATTGCGCAACCTTCTGGCACTTCTGAAATTCGAAGTGACTTATTAAAACTTCGATCCATGGATTAGTCTTCATAATGTAATAAAGCTATTATCCTTACAAATATCTATGTAAATGCATCTTTGTTCCTGAAAATATTTAAGAAAAGAAAAGTTTTAAATATTAAAATATTCAGTTACTATACTATACACAACAATTATAATTTGTCATCAGACCGTACTTTGGACGTAAAAAAGTTGGTAAACTCCATTCATTTTAAATGTAAATGAAATGGGAATTCGGAAGGCAGATTTCTGAAAGTTTTTGTTTCATTATTTAAATATTTTAATAAAGGTGCATTAAATTTATGAAGGTACAAACAACAAAAGGAAGTGAAAGATAAAACAAAATTTGGGTTACGTTTTTAAATTCCGTGACGTAATGATTCATTCGAAATCCCGAGTACGAAGCAACGATTTAAAATTCCACTAGGTAGCGAAGCCTTGTCTCTCCGCCATAATATTTGTGCCTTCGCTCTATTCTAGCACTCTCTAGACTCGGAGCGCCTCATTACGGGCTTTCAGCACACTTTTAAAATATGAGTCTGTTGGGGTTTAAGCCTGACCGCTGACTTATCGCAACCCATCCCTTCTTCGACAACGCCGTTGAATATTCAGTATGCGATAACGCATCCTTGACGATTTAAATAAATAGAGATTTATCTACAGAAGTTAATAAAATCCTTTGTTTTCCTTTTTCTCAATTTCATGGACATATATTTTTATTAAAACAAAGTTCGTGTACTTTTTCAAGCTGTCGTTGAAACAAAGAAAAATCTGCTGTAAACCCAGATTGGGTCGGCTTAAATAAAATCCACACAGAACCAATAAAACAGCAAATCGCTTCGGTGGCTGCCTTATCTAAGTCTCATCTCCACAATTCTCGCTCGTATTTTTAAGAATTTCTTTAAATAGATATAGGTATATTTAATGTTTTTACGTAACATCGCTGGCAGACTCGCGCTAGATAAGAGCTAGACGGCGGACGATGCGCCTGCTCGGGGGCAAATGGGGTGGGTCGCGCCTACTTTTCATGTAAACTCCTTACGTGGCCTGGCATGGCTTTATCATTGGAATAATGCAGACACTCAAATGATGCAGTATTAACTGGAAATTGTTAAAATTTTCAAAAGTAATTCGTCGATGGGCCAGTGCGAGACGCGTTAGGTAACCGGCGGCGCGGAGGCGCAAGCAAGGGGCGAACGGCGCGCGCCGGCTCCGCTATTGATCGCGGGGAATGACGCCCGGGGTGACCCAAATAGAGCCTCCACACACCCCCCGGCCTCAAACCAAGTGTCCCCGCCGCCCGCCTCACCGCCGACCGCTTCACGACGAATTTTCATATCAGCCGGTGTAGAGGCAAAGGAATGGCCCGTTGCCCCGGCGCTGATACTAATGCCCTTACATAATACATCATGAACGCCTTGTAAATTATTATCGCTTAAAATCTCTTTGTACTCACGAACCTGACATTTGCCACATAATAGCTGGGAATCCACCGGATGGTACTTGAAGCTGATGAAGTCTGCCGATACATAGATTTGCCGATTAAGGTGCGAGGTTTTCTGAATGTATCGAGTAATCGAAGGGGCTGATACCTGTATAAGATTTTCTCATATATTTGGTAACCACTGAACGTCTTGAGGCCTTATTTAATATATCATTGAATGAATTAAAAACTTAAACTTGGGTACGGCAGGTCGTGTAACTGACCTATGCCTGGGAAATTCCCGGGTCGAGTCGGTGCATGCGTATTCGTATTCAGGCACCTAATGCATCGTACCGATATTGATTGGCAAGTCACCCGCAGCTCCGACACTGACCGATGATTTATTAAAGGCGGTTTTCTAGAATCATGTGTACACGATTGCCCTAGTAGTTACCGTGCCATTACTAATGTTGTGGACGACTAGATACATCGTTGCCTAGGTGAAATATTACATCACTAGTATGAAAGGCCAGCTTCGAGCTAATTCAATGACGATACTAGACATTAGCGTTGTAAAGTTTAGTATCTAATATTCAATAGTCGGTGACATAAATGGCAAAGTAGGTAAGATTGCGAGCTAAATAGCTAGATTGTAAAGTGATAAATTGCGCTAACATGCTCGGCAATCTAAAACAATGAGGAGAAAAATCCTTTTGTTTCACGTTCCACTCAGACCCCGGTAACATGAAAATACGTACACGGGCGGGGCACGACTACGCTGGAATTGAAGTGTGCAACTTTGCGCTTTATTTGCACCGGGTGGCAGAATGTAATGTTGCGTATAAAATGTTGTCCTGTACTCTTAACCTCCTTCGGTGTGATAACGATTTACCGTGGCCTCCCTCAGGAAAATGCAAATTAATGTCAGCGAGGTAGCATTAACCACCTGAAGGCAGGTTGCACGTAGCTATGTAAGTAAGTGACGCATCGGAAAATCCAGATATCGGTACGTGACTACGAGACTTTTCACATCCCTCCACGGGGTGTAGATAGAGCATTCTTTATATAGACCACGAAACGTATATGAAAATAATGATGTATAGTATCTGGGACAGAATACGATGGCTATACGTCAACATTTGCTGACGCGTAATTACGTCGTTTGAGTAACGCCAAGTACCGGAAATTAATATGTGACATGTGGCGCCATTTAGGTCGAAGGAGACGTATTGGTATTTATTTACAGGGAAAAAAGGTTTCGCTATTACGTAGGTATAACAGATTATTAGATTATGTAATCTTAAACATTTAGCTTCATATCGTTTAAGGGACTACTCGTTTATAATAATTATGTACATAATATAAAATAGTAAACAATTTTCCTGCAATCTTTACGTGCTATCCAGAGGACATAATAATAATGCAATAAAATAAGACAAAAATTATAAAATATATTTATATATTTTACATTTATAAATGTAAACCATTTGGCCTGAAAGACAAAACATTTCCTATTTGCGGCTTTTGTGGTTGGTTTTCTTGTTTGGGCAGTTCATTTTCTTGGTGTCCAACGCCATCTAGCGACTTAGTGATGGTTTGTGTGCTCGGGTCCATGGCATGTAGTTCCTTTTATTTAATCAAAGAAATACCTACGAGCTTTTATGAAGCTTTTTCCTTGAACGTTAACTAAATCCATCTTGGACTACTCAATAATTCATTGTGCGCATCACTGAGCCCAGTTATGAATTCTACAAGTTGTTCCAGATTAAAGTGATAGCCGTTAGGCGAAAGTACCTGCTCATTTCTTTTACGGGTCATAAAATGTTTAATGAGTATTTTACAAAAGCACGCATTCAATACCGAATTATATTTAATCGACGATCACTCCTTGCATTCTTCGCAAAGTGCTCGATGGCAATTTACATTATCGATTTGTTAAAAATAGATTCCTGAATGCATGATTGTTCTTCATTGCAATGAAATTTTCACGCGCTCATAATCGAAAATGAATTTGTTCACAAGGTCCAACGAATGATATGATATGATACGAGTGATATGTGCGGAATTATTTGAACAGGAATTGCGGTCACATTGGGGGCCGCTAGCAATAAAACATCTACGCTCTCAATTTATTTATGTGCATAGGATATTATGATATTACCATAATGTGAAAGTAATAAAATGAACGCTAATATATTCACTATATATATACAATTACGTTCACTCGATAGAGTTTGCTTTAATCGTCATCAATTCAAAATTCTTTAAATTGAGATGCATATTATCTGAGATTTCGAAGCAATCTGTATGAATTCGTCAGAAGTTTCGGTTGGTTTGATGTCTGCCATCCATCCGTCCAACTTTACCCGTTGCTCTTAGGGCAAATGGCTCGGTTGCTCTTAGGGCAAATGGCTCGTAAAAAATTATCAACCCTATTGGTGAAAAATGATTAATGAACTCGAAGTCTCCCACATTGTAAAGTCCAAGTATCTCTCCCTAATTATTTTTCGTAACGATTTGGATTAGGAATCAGATAAAGATTGAAAAAACAGGAACGTGCGTGGACGGAAACATTGGCGATCGGAGGTTGTCATCGGTGCCGGTTGTGGAAGGTTACGCGAGGGGCGGGCGGAGCCGGCGGGCGGGTGGGGCGGCGTGCGCAGTGGGATGCGCGTGGCAGTGGCAGCGGCGGCGCTGGCGTCGTGACGCAGTGTGACGTCAGTGCGCCGTCGGCTCGATACGCGCCGGCCCCATCGTCAGTCGCCGCCCGAACCAGGCCGCCGAACGTCGCGCAGTCGCGCCTCCTCCACCCGTGCACTCTCATACCGGGTTTTAGTTTCGTACCACGATGACATAGCCCCAGTGCCGTGCGACGGGCCGACGTGAAAGCGCACATATTTTAAGTTTTTTCGTTAGTACGAGGAAGCCGTAACGGTCAACGTTGTTCCAGAACTAGCGACGACCCACCCCGCTCAGTCGAGGATCAGAGACAAGACCGAGAGGCGGTTCACACTTTAATCCGCCTTTCAAATAAAGACTAGCGAAAATGGGCGAGGTGAGTGCAGTGTCGCTTGCTGTAGTGCTTGTAAAGGGCCTTTGCTTGGTAGCGAGTCTCTCGTATGGCTCGACACCTCCGCGAAGATGTGAGTTCATGTCGACGGTAGTGCGGTATAAGTTAGCTGGACTGGTGTTCATCGAAGAAGCTAGCGTTTGTGAAGTGCCTGCTGCCCTTTCAGCATGCCTCCTGCATCATCTCCAAGGGTTTCATTTACACGTTTCAAGCCTTTGTTCTGCTAACACTCTTAGTGCTCAGTAGCCTGCGCACCATTAGTTCCTTAACAGATTTTTTTTTGATTCACCACTACAAGTTTGGAAATTTTCTTTTTTCATTATTTCTTATTCCAGTATCATATAGTTTTCATCTTGTTACTTGTAATATAGCTGATTTTTATGTGTAATAATTGGACAAGGAGCAAAAAGGGAGCAGTGTGTCGGGTACGGCGCCGGCTGGTTGCGTAACTGCCTGTATCGATCTGTGCGGCGAGCGAGACACTTCGCTCTGTAGATGTGCCGCTGAAACACTTCCTAAACACTCCAATTAGAAAGACACTCTAATTAGAACTCGATAACACATTCAGATTTTCGCCTTTGGTAGAAAATTATCATGTTTCAATTTTGAACACAAAGGAATGATAGTTTAGTGTAGAAGCGGTTAATTCGGACGCAACTTCAATTCATTAAAAAAACATGTTATGCAGTTAATCATAAAGCAGCTAATCATTTCTGAAATTCAGTAACTTTTTGCGATTTGTGGTGATAGATTTCATAGTAGTTTTTTTTCTGGATGAATAAGCTGGCGCAAAAATGGCATTAGAATATGAATCAAATAGTTTCAAAATGCGAAATCACATTCCTCTACACTTCTACAGTGTAGCCGAATTCAATCCTTAACTCTTCTCTAATCTAACTCTAACATTAATCTTGTATTCTGAACAATAAGTCATATCACTACTAATGTAGGAAGATTCCATACTCGTTCGTTTTGGTCGGGCATTAGAATAAGTGTTCTCCTTCCAAGGTGTCCTGAAGGAAGTAGATAAACAGGTTGCCGGGAGGCGGCCGTGCTTCGGACACGAGAACTATAGCACCGAAGGTTTATTAGAAAATTGCCTAGTCATTATGTCATTTAAATCGCATAGAGTGCCGTCGCTCTATTGGAGTATTTCCTTTATCCTTTATGACGATAGCGCGCACGCATCAATTAGGCTTCTAGACGTGGTCCTTGAAATTAGAAAATTTCAAAAAATCTATTGAGAGGCGTTACGTAATTGTACCTACCAGGAATTAGTTGCACTGAATTTCTTAAAGAATTGAGTTGTTCATTTAAAAAAAAATATTTTTTTTTAAATGTATTTTAAATCTTTAACACAAATTATATTAATTGGCATTGTTAAAAACGCTTAAAAACTATTTTTATTATTAATAATAACGAATTCAAAATTGATAAAAGTTCAAAAAAAATCACGTGACTACGAACGCGCCAGATTTGGTCGCCATGTTAGTGACGTCATTTTGTTAAAGGAATTACACGATAGTAGGTACAGTGTTAGATGCTTCTACGTGAATTGAGTAAAAATATCCAAAATTTAGTGCAAAAAGATATTCCACGTAATTTTATTGTAAATTTAAACGTTAAATGATTTATTCTTCATTAAATATAATAAAACTCTCTATTGATTATATACTTACACCAAAAGAAAAGGTTACACTGTTTACTAGTAAATCGTGTCTGGGAGGATTCAGGGCAGGGTGTTAGAGGTATGAAATCAGGGTTGTATGATAAATTATATTTCATTTATCATACAAGTAGCTTCTATCCGCGACTTCGTCTGCGTAAATTTAGATATGGATCCTTAGAGAAATGAAGAATGTGATTAATAAAAAAAATGCACAATGCAATGCTATAGAAATTCTATGCTAGTAGTAGGTACATACATATGATGACCCTATAGCCTAGCTAGTTAATAGTGATTCGATCCAACCTGCGAAGCGAGGGTCCCAGGTTCAATTCCCGGCCATATGCTAATAAATATTTGTACTCGGGTCTTGGGTGTTATAGTAACGTGTTGTCCATATCACCCGCGACAGGGAAACCTACTGCGGCGTTATGGGTTTGTACGCGCTTTATACATAAAACTGGTACAATATATAATTTTTTTTTGTCTCCGAAATACACCAACTTGGTCAATGATCACGACCCGTGTGGCGAATGGATACCACGCCAGATCGCTGAGTCAAGGGTCCTGGGTTCGATACGATGCGAGGTGGATGCAGCGAGGTGGTTTGAATGATTACTTTGAATTTCTGTTCTTGGTCTGGGTGTGTGTCCTTGTATTGTCTATGGCACCCACGACTCAGGGTATCCTAGTAAGGGGCTATGAGTGTGAAGCGTTTATTTATTTATTTAATGATGTTCCTACTGATTTTACAATGATAGTAATAGTAGGTAGTAGTAGTTATCTTTAAACACGGTTCCGTTTTACTCTACCATTGAGGAGTTCCACTTTGTAGCCCCAGAACCCATCATCAAATCCTACGTTGCAAAATTCCTAACGTAATAAAATAAAACCATCAGTTGTTTCTTAAAAGAAACTGGCATGTGCGTGTCAGGCCACGCGCAATGTAGAGTTCCGAAGTACTAAGTTTATCGACTATTATTCATTAACTACTCATGTTCCCCCCTGGACAGTTGACTCTAACCAGAATTAGCACTTTAAAGCAAATATGTCGCAAACGGGGGTCCGTCCAAAAATGGTCTTCCCATAATATTTTTGGAAGACCTTTTAAATTTTTTTAATATATCCATGCCAAATTACAGCTTTCTAGCACTAAGGGTCTCGGCGCTTTGCTTTAGACAGACGGACGGACAGTCGGACAGTCGGACAGACGGACAGACGGACAGACGGACAGACGGACAGACGGACGGACATGTCGAAACTATAAGAATTCTGATTTCACTTCGGAACCCTAAAAACGAATCTATAAACGAAAACTAAAATTTTACCTCTTATTCTCGGGAAAAGGTCTTCCGGGATAAAAAGTTCCTATCTGGTAAGTTAGGTCAAAAACTATCTGTGTGCCTTTCATCTATCTAGGTATATCCGTTCAGCCGTTTTTGCGTGATGGAGTCACAAACATCCAAAATTTCAGATTTATAACATTAAGTAGAAAAGTAGGATTAAATGTACAGGTACCGAATAAATGTACACATTTAACATTATCTTTGGGGTGTTGTTTTTTGTAGTATTCACACGTAATGGTACAAAACATGCACGATAACTTTTAAGGTTTAGCATTTTTTATATATTTATCAATATATTGACGATAATATCAAGATTTTATCAGTTTAAAGTCAAATCACAGTATCAGCTGTATGCTGCAATGAATAGCAATTAACAAAGTGACGTCACACGCGCGCTCGGGTCTATTCGGGAACTGTCGGCGTGTTTTCGGTACTGGATTCAAAAACGTATTTTTGATTTGATGTAACTTTTGAATTATAGCGAATAAAAAAAAACTAAAATAACTTTGTTATAAAACTTATATATGAACTTTCCATTTACAACAAAAAAAAAATTTAGGAAACAACTCAATTACGTAAAGATATGAGGGATGTTAAAACCTCCCGCACTAAAAATCGTCTACTCCAGTTAGAAAAAAGCAGCCGACTACGCGTTGATGAAGCTCCTAATGTCACAGATGGACATGAATGGTGGTGATCACTTACCATCATGTGGTTCGCTCATACCTTTTCCTATTGAAATTGAAAATGTAACCAACGTTTTTTATCAGAAACAAGTGTATAATATTCAAGCTATGAAGATTAGGATTTTTGTGAACAAGGACATCTTATGTAATGCCCTTTGTTAACTGCCTGTTGAAAAACGAATTGATTTACGATTATGCACTTGCGATTTTCCTAGTAACGTCATACGAAGTATCTTACACATGTCCATTGTAATGACACTCACTAATCCATACAACTGGCAAGGTGTAGTTACTTATTAAATTTTACATTTAATTTCACTTCACTAGCTCTACTGATTGTTACACGTGTCTCAAATCATATCATATTTCTGTTTTAAAGGTGGACAGTATTAACACGTCTACATACAGACAATCACATAGAAACTTTGACTCGTTCAACTTTACATTATTACTTACTCCAAAAACTGCCCTGAAATTGATTCACGTGCATTCAAATGACTGGAAAAACATTAAATCACAAATTCTGCTTTGGGACCAATGATATTGGTGGTTTCGAGTTCAGTTCCAGTTAGTAAAAAGTTCCTTGTTCAAAGATACTTTCAATGCTCACTACTATCAAAATACAAATTCAATTTAAACAAAATAACAATTCAACAAATTCAATGAAACAGAGTACTTATTCTATAAAATTATATAACTATTGGTACTAACATTGACCGAAGTGTATGGAGGTCGGTTAGGGCGACGAGCTGTACGTTAGGGTTAGCGTTAGAAAAATATTAACAAATTAAATCTGGACGCTAAAATAGATACATTCAGGAAGGAAAGGATTAAAAAAACAATCATAATCGATCCTTTAGAGTGTGTAGCCGAATAATAGAGGAACGTGGAGCTTGTTGTTATAGATTTGGAAAAAACGTGTAGAAAGAAAACTGTAAAATATTTTCGGTCTGTAAAAAATATCTTGCAAGATGTCTAGCGGATCACATTAAAAAAAAAATCTGTTGAAGAATACAAACATAAAAAATATGTCGCCTGTTAACTTCCTTGTCTCGTATTGTAAATAAAAATTGTTAATTTACTATTTTTTATGAATGAAAAAGTATGTTACTACATTCAAATTAACTTAACTAAAATAAATGAACTTAACCTAAACAAATTATATAAGTACTTGTTTTGTTTACCATAGTGGAATACTGTAAAACACAACATAAAAAATCTCCTCTTATATTTTTTACATGAGTTATTTCCATCTATTGTCGAAACTGAATCCGTCCACTGAATCGATTATTTATTTTTTGTTGTGATAAGCTTCTAAATCATTTCAAAATCTATTTGTTATGTACCTCACCATATTGGGGCGGCTTAGAATAGTAACCCCAATCACACGCCGGATGGGTGTCGTAAAAGGCGACTAAAACCGTCCCGCTGGTGGTAGGGCCCCTCGAGGGATTATATTGGTAATATTGATTTTAATTGTTAATTAATACCATAATTATTATTATTTCTCCATGGAGTTCGCCTGGATAACTACCACCCTTGAGCATGAGTCAGCCGCCAAACGACCCGTCGTGTTCCGGCTGGGGGCTTGAGAGCCAGTTCTTTCTTTCTTTCTTTTTTTCTTCTCTTTCTTGTTCGGCAACGCATCGGTGATTCCTTTGGTTTTGCTGATGTCCATTGGCGATGATAGCCACTTACCATCAGGTGGAAGGTCAGCTCGTTTGCCGGCTATTTCCATAAAAAAACCTCAGATATTGAAACTATGTTAATACTATCATTTAACCTTAATGTTATTAGCTTTTCTCTTTTTAATATTTTATACACAAGTCTAAGTTTTGTCCATTCTATGGTCATATTACTTCACCAATCGATCCAAAATGTTGTTACAACAAGTTCCACGCTTTATTCATAAGCATGACATAAACTGAGATTAATAAGAATGGGCATTACGTGATAAACTAAAATAGACCCATATCTACGAAATTAAACATACAGGATTTGATTAAAATTATCTGAAATGGTGATAAAAACAAAGGTTTTTGCCAATTGGAAACAGTCGAAAAGAAGCACTTTTTGACCGTCACTTTCGGAAAGAATACAGGTTACACTACAACTATTTTATAGTATTGGTTAGGTCAATAATATTATTACAAACATAATTTTATATTTTGTATTTAATAAACTTTAAAATATTGCTTCCTTTATTACGGTCTAACCCTAAAATAATATTGGCCAAGAGTTACTTGTAATTTCGAAATAAAACATTCATATTTTGTGAAAATTTTAATGTAACTAAGTTTTCAGTTAAAACTAATACTCGTAGAATAGAAACATCAACGATGGACGAAATTTTTAAGAAAAGCTTTCATTATGTTGATTTTAGTCATAGACCTATATATACTATACTAGACAGGCTGTTCAGTACTAAAGGTTTCGACAACTACGTTGACACCATATGGTGCCAACGCATTTTAGTCGGCTGCGAGCAAGCGAGACAAGTAGATGTCATTTTTGAAAAACCCCGACCGTTCAAAAACAATAACACATATTGTTTATTGTACACAGTTAAAACGTCTTCTTTATTTACGTTTCAACTTTATTTGAGTTTATTTAAATCATAATTGGTAAATAACTATATTTTTGCTTGCATTTAAAAAAATATTTAATGCAAAATATTTGATATCCGCCATCTTGAACCAAAGACCGAACGAAGCGCTGTCACCAAGCTGTCAGTGAGTAAGAAAAATGTGACACGGATTTTGTTCGGAACAGCCCGTCTATATATTTAAGTCTATGATTTTAGTACACCATTATGCTATTGTATTCCTTTCCTAGTGTTTGGTGGTTATTGAGAATAGAGAGATTTCTATCTCACTATTCTCGCGTCCTTCTGGACGCCAAAATTTGTATACTTTAACTTTAAATATTTAAAAACATCATAAATAATTTATAAACATTATATTAGATTGACCAAGTACTTAGACCTGAAGACTTTGAAGACGGTGTTCAAAGTTTTTTTTTGTATTCGTAGGTAGTAAAGGTACAAAATGTTTAGTCCTTGTGGAAAACAATTTTTCTATGCTTAAATAGGTACTTATAAAGTCTTAACAAACCACTAAATTTAATTACATGAACATTTTGTAAAAAATAAGATTTTTTTCACCCTGTTGTATCCGGCCCTCTTTCAAATAAAAAAGTTGTTTCCATGTATGACATGACACATGAAATCAAAATTTGATTTATTGAAGTATTAATACTAGCGTATAGAACTGACACCGCGAACACTTGTCCCAATGAATTGGCACCAATGGGCTTCAATTTTCAATGGATTCGTTCAATTTAAAAGAAGAATGGGGCCTCAATTTTGAAAATAGAACCTCCCGGCGGAACACATTTTGTTCGAGATGTCTATTCTATGACATTATACTTCAGTGATCTCAATCACAATCACTAGGTCAACATGTCACAAAAGTTACGTAAAAATTACTTATAAAAGTGGATCAACTTTTCTCAACTAATCGCGCAAGCAATTGCTACGTAATTTTTTATATCATCATAGAGTAGGATACAACCAATTGTTTTTATGGACCACATAAATAATTTAAGTACTACTAAATTGTTTGGCAGTTAAATAAAAATTTCGTAGCTAGCCACCGCTACGTGACATTGAAAGTATTTTTAAAGGTCTGTATACAATTGAGAAATAAAAATGTATATTTTTCCCGTAAATAGCTCGGGTCGCTTTAGATTATAGAAATAATATTTGGATTGATGAAAAGAGTAAACTCATTAATCACTTAATTATTATACCCGTCAGATAAGCTCTTCGAAAATCCGTTTTTTATTATAGCAAGATAAATAAATACCTTCCTAAAGAAGTAAATTTAGACAGGACCATTTTGATCTCACTCTTTACGAATCTCGTGTAACAATATTTTCAAAGATCCTTCAACAAATTGACAATTGACAAATTGAAAATCGATTGAAAAAATTGTATCGACATAAACTCAAAAATATCAAAAGATTATCTAATTCGATACAGCCTAAAGATTCGTCGCTTGATTTATTGAGAAAGAACGACTGAAAAGTAAACACAATATACACTTAGGTATAACGATAAAAAATATTTCACAAAGCAGAATTTTTCAAACTGTTTCTAGTGGCGCGCCTTTAAGATGGAACTTTCTGATTTTTAATTTTATGTAAGCTTTATAATGATAAAGGACTAAATTGACTTCATAAATATACAAGCGGTTAATTGTCGCTCTGAAAACCAAATTGTCACCATACAATTTCCTCACGAACACCAATAGACAGGGAAATGAAATGAAGGGCACGCATCTATTAATAAGTACCAACGTCAATGAATCATAATATACTCGATCACAAAATTAGAATTAGGTATATCTCCGACTATGTGTACAGAGATATTAAAAATATTATGATCTTTGAATGTTACGAATACGGACCGTGATTATATGTATAGGTATATCTTTTGATTCTATGATCTCTATTACAAAATAACCGTGAACTTAAGAACTTGACATTCGAATGCAATTGAAACGAATCACAACTTTCATCATCATCTCTTTAATATATTGTATATAATATATTGTAATAAACATAAAATAATCATAAAATTAAACTAAATTTTAAACTCCATTTGAGGTTTCGTAGAATTGTTAGATATTCCCAGCATAGTGAGTCATTAATTCAAACTAAAAGAAGTTATAATAACTATTTATATTGAGCCCGTACGCGTAGAGCTCAAATCTGTAATAAATATAATTGTATTTAGAAATAATAGTTACGAAAAAAATTAACACCATTCATTTAAACCGCAATAAAAGAGTAACCAATTTATAACAGAATGTGTATCGTGTGTAGATAACATTAAAATAACATTGGCGATATATTATTTAAAACCTGCTATCTTATTCGAGTTCAACAACACGTCTTGACGAAATTGCATACATGTAAGAGTAAATTCTGATGATAATTCGGGTTCTAGTGGTCAAAAATATTATGAAGTGAAGTTACAATATAGAGCTTATAAATTAATATAGTAATAATATCAAAACTAATGTAGGACTTGGAAATGAAACTCAAGATGGCAAAGATAGAAAATGTAATTTTGCAATTGTTAGAATAGTTCTAATCAGATCCAAAACAAACAGAAAACAAAATTACGTAACCCTATTCGACAACATGTCATTCTCCGTAACTAGGTGAGCTTGAAAAAATAGCTTGTAAAAGTGTATGGTTTAGAAAAATAATAGACGCTCGGTACAGTATTTTCACCTATAAATTTCTCTGCGCCCACAGCATCTAGTGCCAATAAAGTTTAGAAACAAGTATAACCTGAGCATATCAACAAAGGCACGTGAACGTGCTCCGCTAATAATATTTTGGCAACGATCGTCTAATTGCCCGACGAGATTCACGCAACATTTTCGCGACGGCATCGCGGCACGGCGTTCGTTAAAAATAATTGTCTCATTCACATGTCACGAAACTACTACGATAGTAACCACAAATTTTCGGTATAAAGCAGTTTCGTGGCCATGACAATGAATGGTCGATCACTGGCTTTTGGAACAACTCCCGAAATAAATGATTACAATTATTTGATCGAATTTGTTTTGCTCTACATTGTTTCTTAATAAGATATTTGCATCTGGGGTTCCATTTGCATGCGAATGTTCAGAACTTATATGAACGCGATTAAACTGATCCCCTTTGAGTGATGTAAAATTTGGGAATATCGGTTGAACATTGAACCCTCCATCAATCTGCTCTAGCAATGTGCTAAAGTAAACTTCAGGGCTCCTTATTTAGGAGGAAAGACCCATTTGCCAGTGAGTAGCGCCATTGAATGAAGCAGTTACACCTAAATTAAGTAGTTAATAATATATCCTAGTTATACCTATATCTTTAGAAACTTTATCGCCCTGTTATTGAGCGACCCCTCTTGTCCTTTGATTCCACTTTGACAAATTGTCCACAAAGTGTCTACGTAGCACAATGGCAAGTTTCGGTCTCGTTAAAACTGGTTTCAATTTTCCACCAGATTCGTGTTTAACCTTAGAGAGATTATAGAATGCGGTCGACGGGGTCTGGGGGTGGCAACCTTGTCTTTCAGCTATTTATGTCGAGGGTAGCAAGAGGCTATTGGGGGTTAGGTCGCAGTGCGCATGCGCTCAGAGGGCCGCTTATGTAATGAGGACAGCACGCCTTCATTTGCGAATGAGTATAGTGTAGTAATAAAGAAAAATTATAGTTATTCTATAAAGTAATATAGTAATTATAGCTTTAAAGTTACATATTAATAGCAAGTGGCTTATATTGATCACTTAATTTTTCTTATGTTAATAGCCGAGCTCACAATCTACCTGGTGTTAGATGGCTATTGTCGCCCATGGACATCAGCGATACCAAAGGCATTACTGATGTGTTGTCGGCCAAAAATAGAGAAGAAATAAACAACTAACTCTCTACCGCCCTCCGGTGGGGCAGTTGGCGTCATTTAGCGACTGATTCGAGCGAGAGGGTAGTAGCAAGCTAGGCTTCACAAAAATATAATTTATTTTGCCGATTGAAGTCTTCTTTTCGACAAGCAGGCCTGAATTAGGTGTTTATTTGTAATGTAAATGTTGACAAAGACATGGTTGCTACAGATATAAGAAGAGAAAAGACAAGAGTAAGAAGGTGTCTTCCTACCCCCAAAAATTGACTAGTTCTCACACAACCTATTATCGTTACTGCGTCCCGCAATCCATTGTTCCGCTTCTGGCAATAACCTTCAGGGGAATTCAGGGCGCGGTTTAATGAGGCCCACTATGAAAATGTTCATCAATTATCGACAGCGGCGGCCCACTTGTTTACAGCATCACGGACGCATATAGCCTCGGTGACATTCAGTGACTCGCCTGACTTGCGCACAATAATCGTTACGGGCTTCAAATGTTCATGTGCGTTTCCTGGCGATTAAAACAGTAAACGCAAATTGAACTGCATTGCGTTCCAACCGAAACCGTTTGTGATTTTCCGGTTTCCCACAAATACGTTGTACGTCGAGTTTGCAGGGCAGCATCGAATGGGGGCAACGTAGTAGATGGCGATACGATGGCCTTACACCACGCTCAGGTTCGCACACGCAACTAGTTCAGATCAATTGAGTGCCATTGAGCCAGCGATCCCAGCAGGACTAGCATACGTGAAGGTCACGCCACACGGACACGCTCCCCGTTGCCGAGTGCTCTCCGCTACACAATTGCTTTTTTGTTGTTTGCCGCGTTCGTTTCTGCTTACTACACTATTAATTTGCCCGTTGAATAGTGTGCATCGTACCTATACTACGAATCATTTTATTGTTGATGCTCTCGTTGGAACATTTTAAATTATACATATTGTATTTGATTGACTCCCTATTCATTATCCTACTGTTACATAATATTTCTAGTCTACCGTATGCTAAAGCTAGTAAACATGGTTTTGTTCCCCAAAAACAAAAGTGATTTAATTTTCACATTCATGCCTTGTCCTAAACATACACATAATTTGGAATTTAATCACTTTTGCACGTTTATGTTTTGTGTGTACGCATGATTCTGTTGAAGATATTCGCGTGAGCAATCTCGTAAAAACCTTAAAAATTACAATAAATGTATAAATTATTGTAATTTTGTCGCGTTCAATAGAATCATGGGTTATGAAATCAATCATCCTCACTCTCATCTAGTCCCCACAGAGTGCATGGCCCATAGGGCCGCCTTGTAGAATGTGTCTAGCCCCTAGTTATGTTTGCAGCATGGCCGTTCCGACTCGTACCGCGTCGCCACCATCGCCCCCATTAAGGACGATAATAGAACTGCCGATGGACAGTACAAGGTTTTTAATTTACATTATCATCTCATATTAGCCCTTTTCCAGTGACGAACAATGTGACCTGTCGCTGCGGCGGGTTTCATTCACTAGTCATTGTTGTAATGCATGCTTACATTTTCTATTACATAATTTTGCATTGTTATCTCTTGTTTCTACAACGCCCACTTTGTACATAAATAGTTCATGCTGTCGCAGTAAGACTTAATAAAATGAAGCCTGAAAAGATATAATTCATTGTTGTGCTGTAAGAAGCATCTTGGCCTACATTTCATCATTTCACTCCGTAATGCTATTTATATCTCAACAGACTCGCCGGAAACCCCCCGCGAAAAAGCGAAAACCAGGAGATTTAGATGATCTCAAACAGGAATTGGACATTGACTTCCACAAAATCACGCCGGAGGAACTATACCAAAGATTTCAAACACATCCCGAAAATGTAAGTAACTTCCACAAACTTAAAGATGACGTCCTACAGTTTTTTTACATGTATGTCATAATCCAACATCACAAATATGTTGATTACTTACAGGGCCTTAGTCACGCAAAAGCAAAAGAAAATCTCGAAAGGGATGGTCCAAACTCACTCACGCCACCAAAACAGACTCCCGAATGGGTGAAGTTTTGTAAAAATCTGTTTGGTGGTTTCGCGTTACTACTGTGGATTGGTGCTATTCTTTGCTTTATTGCCTACGGAATTCAGGTACGATTTTGCCATTGTCAGGTGATTTTGCATTATATCGAGGAAATAAAATTTATTTGATCACTTTGCAAATGAACCACTTTATTTCTCAGGCGAGTACTGTTGAAGAACCTGCGGACGACAACCTGTACCTTGGTATTGTATTAGCGGCTGTGGTGATCGTAACGGGTATATTCTCATACTATCAGGAAAGCAAGTCTTCTAAGATTATGGAATCGTTTAAGAACATGGTGCCTCAGTTTGCTACCGTCATTCGTGAAGGTGAAAAGTTGACCCTGCGAGCGGAAGATCTTGTGCTTGGCGATATTGTTGAAGTTAGTATCCTGCAATCCCTTTAGACTTCCTCTACCTTAAAACTTTTCCTAAAAACCTAACCATTGATATAATATGTTCCAGGTGAAATTCGGTGACCGTATCCCAGCTGATATTCGTATTATTGAGGCGCGTGGTTTCAAAGTGGACAACTCTAGTTTAACTGGCGAATCCGAGCCCCAATCCCGTGGACCTGAATTCACTCATGAGAATCCTCTTGAGACCAAGAACTTGGCTTTCTTTTCCACTAACGCTGTTGAAGGTACTGCTAAGGGAATCGTTATCTGCTGCGGAGACCAAACCGTAAGTGATTCTCACAAGTTAAATTTCAAGTTACGCTGGATATTATGAATTTTCACAATTCTAAATAATCTTGGATTTGCTTCTCAGGTAATGGGACGCATTGCTGGATTGGCTTCTGGATTGGACACCGGTGAAACCCCCATTGCTAAGGAAATTCACCATTTCATTCACTTAATTACTGGTGTCGCGGTCTTCCTCGGAGTTACTTTCTTCGTTATTGCCTTCATCCTCGGTTATCACTGGCTCGATGCCGTCATTTTCCTCATTGGTGAGTAGCAACTATGCTCAGAAACTCATAGTTAGTACAATGTTTACTACTCTTACTAGAACTACAGCCACCACCGAACTACTTGCTCTGAGCCTATATTTCGTTTTCCTTGGAAAGGTGAGGGATGTAGTAGTTCTCAGAAATTTCGAACAAAGATTTTTTTTATCTCGTTTCATTTGGAATTTATTTATTTATTTGTTGAACGCCAACATAAAGTACACTGTTATAACAATATTTGTCGAACATAAGGATAAGTGACATTACAATAATTATAGGCGAAGACTGCATGCATATAAGTAAACGGTAACATTATATATTTTAAAATTTTAAGAAAGAAAAAGAAAAGAAAAAACAGTCACATAACAGAGAATTATAGAGAATCAGCTTCAAAATACTAATTAAGAGCATATATTTATTAATGTTTATGACATCGTTCTGTCAGGTTTTAACACTCATATTTCCTATCCCAGGTATCATCGTAGCAAACGTACCTGAAGGTTTATTGGCCACTGTAACTGTATGTCTGACTCTCACTGCCAAACGAATGGCCTCTAAGAACTGCCTGGTAAAGAACTTGGAGGCCGTGGAGACCCTCGGCTCCACATCAACTATCTGCTCGGACAAGACCGGAACCCTGACCCAAAACAGGATGACAGTCGCGCACATGTGGTTTGACAACCAGATCATTGAAGCTGATACCACTGAAGACCAGTCTGGAGTTCAATATGGTACGCTTTACGTCAAATTTTACGGTCCCTTTGATGTACGTGCAGGACGTAATTTGTGGTTATATAAGTGGCTAATTTCAACTTGTTACGTAGCTAAAAGGGGCCGAAAAGATTGACGAAAACTGTGACTAGCTTTCCTGTTTGTTGCTTAGGTGATTTAAATATACTTAATTGAAATGTCAACTACATATTTGTGATTAATATAAAATATCGATGTTATTTATAGACCGCACTAGCCCCGGATTCAAGGCTCTCGCTAAAATCGCTACTCTTTGCAACCGCGCTGAGTTCAAGGGTGGTCAGGATGGTGTTCCAATCCTGAAGAAGGAAGTCGCCGGTGATGCCTCGGAAGCTGCTTTACTCAAGTGCATGGAACTTGCTTTGGGTGACGTGATGTCTATCAGGAAACGTAACAAGAAAGTATGCGAAATTCCCTTCAACTCCACGAACAAGTACCAGGTGTCGATCCATGAAAGCGATGACCCCAGCGATCCTCGCCATCTGCTCGTGATGAAGGGTGCCCCTGAGAGAATTTTGGAACGAAGCAGCACTATCTTCATTGGAGGAAAGGAAAAGGTAGGTTTTACAGCGAATTCTTCTGTACCATCCCTCTATTAGTGGTCCGCTGCAGACCAGTACTTCGGAAGGTCTTCAGCATTTTCACCTCGTTGCTTAATGGGAAATAGTAAAGAGCTTGATTCCCAACTATAACATAATAAATTCTTCATCCAGCTGATGGTCTTTCACATAATAATTTACGATCTGATATTGACGACAGCAACTGGTACAAACTTAAGTGACCTTTAGCGGAAGTGCGCAAAGACCGCGCGAAATGTTTTAGAACTTATTCAGCACTTTGCTGTTTTTTCACCAGGTATTGGACGAAGAGATGAAGGAGGCATTCAACAACGCTTACTTGGAGCTCGGCGGTCTCGGTGAACGAGTGCTCGGATTCTGCGACATGCAACTGCCCTCGGACAAGTACCCCATCGGCTACAAGTTCAACACTGACGACCCCAACTTCCCCCTGGACAACCTCCGCTTCGTGGGCCTCATGAGTATGATTGACCCTCCCCGTGCCGCTGTGCCTGACGCCGTCGCTAAGTGCCGATCTGCTGGTATTAAGGTATGTCAATATTGCAATCATTTACAAATCACATGTTGTAGTTGGTGGCGCCACTGTCGCGCACTTCACATCTTGCATCTAACTTCAACTTTTATATACTTGTACGTTCTGCAAACTGAACGAATTAATATAATCATACTTAAATATAGTATCAGTTGGTAATAAAACTACTTATCTCATTTTCCGTCAGTGATTTCATAATTCACAGTGAAAGTTAAATAAAATTCTTTCATAATTGAAAAATAAAATCCGATTCGTTCATTCATATCGGTATCACTCCTATAAATGTTTCACATCAATTTAAGTAGCATCACGTTTTTCCAGATGCTCTTTCGTTTGTTGACGTTGTACCATTGTATCCAGGTAATCATGGTGACCGGTGATCACCCGATCACGGCGAAGGCGATCGCGAAGTCCGTGGGCATCATCTCGGAGGGCAACGAGACAGTCGAGGACATCGCGGCGCGGCTGAACATCCCCGTGTCGGAGGTGAACCCGCGGGAAGCCAAGGCCGCCGTGGTGCACGGGACCGAGCTCAGGGAGCTCAACTCGGACCAGCTTGATGAGATTCTCAAGTAAGTATTGATTTGACTTCGTTTACTTACTTTACTTGCGGTTTTTGACAGCCCTGTTGGTGATGGTTCTAGGTGAGTTTCGATTCCCGGGTTGGGAGCAAGACGTTTATGTGTTTGCAGGCGAACTCAATTTTTTTTTTTAATAATGTAAAATCCAGAAGTTTATTTAAAGAAAAAAAAAATTGGTTCAGATATCTGACAAATTGATTGGTACAGGCCATCGCTAGCCAAATGTATATTGACACACTCCTTTAAGTACATTCTCTAGAGAAGTATACAGGTTTTCTCACGTTGTGATTCTTCCTGATTCTTGGAGTCGGTCGCAACCATTCTATTTTTTGTCGCTATCTTTGTTAATGTACAACACACGATCTTCCCTACAGGTTCCACACTGAAATAGTATTCGCGCGGACATCGCCACAGCAGAAGCTGATCATCGTGGAGGGTTGCCAGCGACTGGGCGCCATCGTGGCTGTCACCGGCGACGGTGTCAACGACTCGCCCGCTCTCAAGAAGGCTGACATCGGTGTTGCCATGGGCATCGCTGGATCTGACGTCTCTAAGCAGGTACGTGAGGTCCTAATGTACTTCCAGTTACAACTGAAATCTGTGGTAATATCAACATTTCCATGGTGATTTGGACTTTGACTAATCTTATTTCGAACATTGACAGACTTTCTTAAACAGCTGCCGTCTAAAGACATACTATACAACAGATAAAATACAACAGGATTGACTAGAGTCTCCTCCAAGACAAAAGCTGAATCATTACAATGATTCCCTGACGTTGTTCTTTATAAGATGTTTAAAACATTCCTATATGCGCAAATAACAATCATAATGTAATATAACTAATATAATTCATCATCATTATCATCATCATCATCATCATCATCACCACCAGGCCGCGGACATGATCCTGTTGGACGACAACTTCGCGTCGATCGTCACGGGCGTGGAGGAGGGGCGGCTGATCTTCGACAACCTGAAGAAGTCCATCGCGTACACCCTCACCTCCAACATCCCCGAGATCTCTCCTTTCCTGGCCTTCATCCTGTGCGACATCCCCCTCCCCCTCGGCACTGTTACTATCCTCTGCATCGATCTCGGAACTGACATGGTAAGTTCGACCTTATGTCAAGAGACTTTGGTATATTTTTCCGTGTACCGCTTGATGCAAGCGCGTTCGATTTCGTTTAAATGTTTGACTTCCACGTAAATAGATTATGGTCTTGATTTATTTTCAGGAGTTTTGAAAGGATGTATCCCTGGAATTTAAAGTTTACTTAAAAGGCATACGAATGCGCTTGTATTTCAATAAAATAATTGTTTAGTAAATACAACTGAATGTTTAACAGCCAGCATATCTGTACTAGTCATTCGTAAATGTTATATTATATTTTAATTTGATTTATTATTGATACAGTTTCACTTTATGTGGGCAAATAAACCCCAATCTTTTGTGTTTGTGTCAGTTGTGTTTACCACTAAAATTACAGATTATAGGATAACCAGTTCTTATGGTCAATAAATAATCTTAGCAGTAGTTGTTTAGGATAACATTAATTGATTTGTGATATTAAAAGACTGAAGAATCCTGAACATCTACTGTAGAATAGAATAACCGTGACTTGTATATCTTTCTTAGAATTTTCAGCGTGGTCTACATAAGTGGTATGCCTATTTAAATGTACTAGTGTTCGCTTAGTGATCAAAATAAGATCATAATCAATTGAAAACTCGAAGAAAACATATTGATGTTTTTCACTCTGTTTCTAAAATTGTGATATTGGTAACACTAAATCTCAATGCTACCAAACAAAAAAAATTGGTTGACAAACAGAGAAATGGTACTGAACTGTTTTGTCTTAGCCTTTCATATAGATTACTAGATTTAATGTAAGATTGATACTAGGTGCCAGCTATTGCGCTTGCGTACGAGTCGGCCGAGGCGGACATAATGAAACGCCCGCCTAGAAACCCATTTTGCGACAAACTTGTCAACGAGAGGTCTCTATCAAGTACAATATTGCGATGTGCCAAAACGTAACCTAACTGGTTTTCAGCTAATAACTTCGCTGTTGCATCGGTATCGTGACGAGTGGGTGTAATCTAACACTTGTTGGTGTAATCATAAGGTTCTATTTTGATTGACGAATTGAACATATTTTATAATAACATTGGCTGGATGTAGGACCGTATGATTACATGGAAGTGTGACGTAGAAAATGTTTTCGATGATTGTAAACATGTAAATGATTTTGAAGTGTATACTAATTTTGACTTGTTCTGCTGTGAGAAGTTGTGTCCGTGACGGATAACTTACACGGACGGTTTAATTTTGTGCTTACGTTTGATTAACCTTTAACTGAATGCGTGTTGTTCGTATGAATCCCCTCATAGACGACATTGAGCGTCGGGCGGGATTGGGATCGATGTTTGCTATCCCCAAAATTGGCGTAGTGTAACCAGACAGACACAACACACCTGAATTACAAATCACCCATATCATTCTCACTATCATCCCGTCACGATTTTCAAAAACTTTAATACAATAGCAAATTTGAAGCGTCCATTGTCATCCATTTGGTTAAATTTTGAGTTGGACACCCCGGTGACGTGTTTAGAGTTGCGATATAAAGTCACTTCATGATTTACATTTTTTATGTGTTGTTTATTAATATTTTATTTTCTGTGATAATTTTAAGTGATACTAGTCGTTGTAAACATACGCTCGGGAACTGCTTATAAAAGAGGTCGCCTATGAATTAGGCACCTGGTGAAACAAGTTGCTTCAAACAATCAAGAGTAGCAAAGTATCAGTAAACTACAATAGATGTTACTTTACGTCCTATATTTAAGGTTAGTTATATTCTTGGCATTCAGTAGCCATGTAACACAATCTGGACTGCACTCTCGTCTGCTGCTTCTATATCAATAGAAAAATTAATTATCGTCATCTTGGCGCACATCTCAGTTTACTTGCCAATTAATAAGACTGACGTCAATTTGACGTAAAAGTTAAGACGTCGCGTCGTTTCGTCGTGTCGTCAGTTTGTCCGAGCGTATGGTCGCAACCGACTTCCTAAATGTTGGATGTTGTACACATGTGTTACGATGCACCACGCTTGTCGTTCGTGCGCGGGGAGCGTTCGCTCTCATAGCTAGTGTTTGTGTAGGTGCCCGCCATTTCCCTGGCTTACGAGGAAGCTGAATCTGACATTATGAAGCGACAGCCGCGTAATCCTTTCACTGATAAACTCGTTAACGAGAGGTAAAACATCGCGAGTGGGCCCGCACTCGTTCAAAGATATTTTTCTATCGCTATTTTGCTTGCTACTACGTGTAAGTTAGTCTTCAATATTGGAGTTCGGTCGTTGCCTGCAGACTGAGGACGGTGCCTGTGGGACACGATACCTGCTCCCCTTGCGTAGATATTGAAGGCGACAATCGCACCGCCCCTGATTTCTGCCTTGCGTTGTCTTTTATATACCTTTTTCTTACTGTAACCAACGTACAGGAGTTATTTCCTATTACGTAGCTTGATGTGGCAGTGGAATAATGTGTCGCCGACCGCCCGGTCCCCACACATTATTCCATGTGTGTTGTGGTTCTGTATTTAACTATTTTACTAACTGTGGTGTGGTCGTGCAAGGTAAGTCTCTGTCTCTGTCCTGTCGTCTGTCTGTCGTGCATGCATTACACACTTTCCTTTCACATTTTTTTCCGTAATTATTATTATATTTCTACTTTTATCTTATTTTTTTACCTCTCATGATCTCCATGCACACAAGACACGATATTTTCACATAGGCTCGCTACCATCTATCTAGGTCTATTGTAGGTTTTCATATCATCACATAATCAACTCGTATTCTCGGACAGGCCCCTCGGCCTGCTCATGTTTCTGATATAATTATATTGTATATTTAATTAGTACATGAACACGTTGAGATATTTTACCTTTTAACTAAGTATTGTATCGTATAGGGCTTACTTGAACTTCACTAGTGTAGTATTTCAGATATTTCATACTATGCTCCATCGAAGACGCCAACTATGTTTATATTTTGAACTTGGAACACGCTAATGTTTTATACTTTATTGTAATCACTAGCCAGATATTGATCTCACACTTCTAAGTAATTATCGATAGTACTGTTATTTATGTATTATGTATGTATATCGGAGGTTAGCGGTAGATGTTCGGAGACGTCGTAGCGAAGGGTGTGTATACACGTATATTTATTATGTATAAGCGGAGCGTGGACACTAGAGGTCGCGCGTGTGTTGGTTTGTCCTGATTGCTTGGTGTTACCGAAGGTGCCTGCTATATCATTGGCGTACGAGGCACCAGAGTCCGATATCATGAAGCGGCAGCCCCGAGACCCTTATCGGGACAACCTCGTCAACAGAAGGTCGGCCCGCACCGCCTGCCGCCGCGGCAACGCTTCTAGTTCTCATTTGGGTGTTAACACGACGATTAGCCCACATTCAGTAGTAAACCGATTAGAATTTTACGAAACGCACAGTAGAACAACTATTTTTCAAAGTATGCATAAGATTATTATTAGATTAAAAAATACAAGGGATAAATTTTCACTCGTTAAAATAAAGCATACTTTGAGAATACCAAGCGCGTTGAATAGTTTGTTCGTAAAATTTTAATCGCATCTAGTAATTGGTTTAAATGATGTTGTTTTAAAATTTTGAACCGTGCGGCTACTTGTGGTTCGACAGTACCATTTGATAATGGATGTGGAAGAGTGATTAACTGATTACGAGTACCGACCCCACCCTTGTTTAGCACTGAGCAATTACTTAGCCGACTGCGAGTCGAACACGTACCTAACTACTTACCCACTCTGTGTTGTCGTACACAATAAATATACCAACAAACAAATTACCTACAGCCAGCCGATCACTTTGTAAATTAATCTTTTCTGTACAAGTAACTCTCTTGAGAATGTTTTTTCTCTTCACGAATAGTTTCCTTATAGAAGTCTATTCACACCATAGACTTAGAGGAGCTAGTCCTGTCTATCTTCACTCTTCCATATTTCAAAAATTAGTTAATCATTAGGCGACATTGCGGCAGTGTAATGTCGGAGGAATGCACGTTAGAACTCAAATTAGCGGTTTATTAGAGTGCGCCCCCTAGCGGCGCACTAGTGAATTAATTTGTGTGGTTGTATTAGATATGTAGAAACAATCTAGTGTTGTCAATAGTTAACATGTTTTGTTTTTGATTTTTAAGGAATGACCTAGGTGACTTCGAGCGTAATATTATGAGAAATTTATTTTATTATCTATATAATATGTTTATATTTATATGTTTATATATTGCTATATATTTAGTTTATTTATATAGATACAGTTTTCTATCGAGGCACTTGCGACCGACCTATGGTCTATTGGCTTCGCACCACACACGACATAACTGCTTTAGTTAACTTTCTTTCTTTCTTCTTTCTTCGGTGAGGTGTGTATGTTTATTCTTGGTTAGCTTGCGTGTTCTTCGCCGTTGTAAACTGTGAGGTGGTATTGCATGCTATAGGCTACATTTGTGAGTTCGTACCCGCAGACTTGGATTTCCGCTTCGCACGAAGTTGATGCTACTAAAACGTACAAAAAATGTAATAAATTCGTTCTAATTTTAATCAATAAACAAATATTAATTACACTCTCTCACGTTTTATCGGTTATAGTAATTATTATAATATATTGTGTGCTAATTTTGATTTCGTTTTTACAGCATCGATCAATATTTTAATATGACGCTTATAAAATAAAATACAATTTTAAAGAATCTGCCTTAATATTGATTGAATTTCGGATTAGTTTATTTGTATTCGAAAATTTTGAAGACATGGCTGACGATGGCTGTCATATTAAAGCTTGCAAACATCCCCTATATTTAGCACAAGGCTTCGAATAAAACTGCTTCTAACTAGCAAATATCTTGTACTAAACGACAATATTATTAGTCAAATTAGAAAATCTAATATCCTCGAGTAAACTATAACTTGTTTATGGTTTTTGACTGGATGTAAATTTGAACTGGAATGACTGAATAAGCATTAGAAGAGTGCGAAATAAAACAAATATTTGTGATGAATTCCGTGTTATGTTAAACAGATTTTACACGGGATAAGACCTTATAGTTATCCATAGTTTTATTTTGAAAGAAAAGCTTGATATTTTGAAATAGTAAAATTTTAATATATAATTAAAGTGACGAAATTTAAGCACACTTTGGACATTAAATAAAATCAACGAAATCAATGAACAAAGACTGTGTAATTTATTTAATCTATTTATAAAACAACCTGGCAAATAGTTAGGATGCCCTCTCGCTTTTGTGTAAACTCCGTTTTACATTATACTACAGTTCAAAAGTAGAAACAGAAATAAAAATCATATCAAGCATCTTGAGATAATTTCTTTTCATATCTTTATTATTCAATTTTACTTTTACACTCAGTCAAACTCCTAAAATATTTCCTAATCAAGTCCAATGTAACTTTCTTTTAAAACATTCAGACACAATTCCTACATTAATTTGCAAAATAAATTTCCCGCGCAAGCAAAATTTCTTCTTGAAAAGCTTATTTTAGAAGCAAAATCTTATAATCGGGACCAGCTTTAGAATGATTACGTTACTAAAGTTAATTAGTGTCGACAGCATAATTTTCCTACTAGCATCCACTGTTTGAAAGTTTAATCCTGAACTTAATTAATAATCTCTAAATTTTAAATTCCATTTCGTGAGAATTAATCATTTTTGAGCTGGTCTTACTTACTCGAGGATATACAAGTACCGTCTTTTTTAGAAAAATATTATAACTTAATTTGGCGTGTTCAGGCTTATCTCAATGGCTTACGGCCAAATCGGCATGATCCAAGCCGCCGCCGGATTCTTCGTCTACTTCGTGATCATGGCTGAAAATGGATTCCTCCCTCTCAAGTTGTTCGGTATCAGAAAGCAGTGGGACTCGAAGGCCATCAACGATTTGACAGACTCCTACGGACAAGAATGGGTATGTATGAAGCACGAATGGCTAGGGTGGACTTTCATTAAATGAATATGTAACATAGCCAATAGATTCTTTATGCATGCATACTCAAAAAATCGAGATGGCGCTTTTGATACATTTGTCGGAAACGAAGATAGGTTGACTGTAGAGACATGTGGTCATACTTTTTACCTCTGCTTCCAGACCTACCGTGACCGCAAGGCTCTCGAGTACACCTGCCACACCGCTTTCTTTGTCTCGATCGTGGTGGTACAGTGGGCCGACCTGATCATCTGCAAGACCCGCCGCAACTCCATCGTCCACCAGGGCATGCGCAACTGGGCCCTCAACTTCGGGCTGATTTTCGAGACCGCGCTCGCCGCCTTCCTCTCCTACACTCCCGGCATGGACAAGGGCCTCAGGATGTACCCTCTCAAGTGAGTCTACACTCTACACGTTGAATAAGTTTTTGGGTAACATAATTAACATAACTCGTTATTTCCTTAGTCGTGTTTGAAAAAAAAATATATTCTGGTCAGAAAATTAAATTTATTAATTCAAGTCTTTTGGGTCGTAAATGCGGTTAACAAATTTCAATATTTTCAAACCAACAAGCTGGATTTCATAACATTTTTAGCCTCCATGCCTGGTTTTACCCAATTGCTATTTTTTTCACTTATTGATTTGGCGATAATTGTAATTGCACCAGTAGAACAGTATCATTTGTTATTACAGTCTGCGAGGCTTGATTTTGTCTAATCTAAAATCGTATCCAAATATTGCATTAGGTGTAAGAGACAGAGAGTAACCTGTTGGCCAATTGCAGGTTCGTGTGGTGGTTGCCGGCCATCCCGTTCATGCTGTCGATCTTCATCTACGACGAGATCCGACGCTTCTACCTGCGCCGCAACCCCGGCGGCTGGCTGGAGCAGGAGACGTACTACTAGGCTGCACCGACACGTCCACCCCGTCGCCGAGTGCATCAGTTAGTCACTGCGTACAGTTCATTTGTGTTCTTATATCAGACTGACAGAGGTCGCGGTGCCGTTACTGCCGTTACTACCGTTACTGCCGTTCCGGTATATGTGTAATCGCTGTCGTGTACGCTTCTCACCGCTTGTTACCGCCCCTAATGTAATCGCTCGCCGTAACGGGACCGGCGACGGGCGCAGCCTCGTCCGCGCACACAACACCGCCGTCGTTCAATGAACTATGTATGTATATATGCACAGTGAGGTATGATGTTTTGACGCAATGACATGTGATGATTGAAAATATTATACACATATTATTATTTAATTAATTAAAAATTGTGAATCATGTTATTTTTATATTGAGATCGTTTAATGTGATTTGAGTATCTGGAATGCGCGTGTTTCGCGACGTGAATCTCTGTTGAATCTCGGCCGGCAGAGGGCAGGGGCGCACGCCGGCTCCTCGTTACGCGCAAGCGGCCGCCGACTCGGATCCATGTTACAGTAGTTCGCCATCGGTCACACTAATGACATTATAAGATAGATTTTAATATTATACTAATAAATTGTTTTTCACATACTTATGTAATAAGTAATAAAATATCGTTTAGCGGTAGATGATCGTCGTGAAAGGGCGCGGGCGAAGCGAGCGCCCGCCGCGCTCCGTGCTCGGCGGCCAACGAAAAGCATTTGTTATAATATTACAGTTAAGGAGCCATTATTATTATAATTTAAGTGAATTAGATTAAGTTGAATTTTTCGAGTGAATAATGTTTAGTTGACGATTCGATCGGGTGCATGGTGTATGAGAGGTCGATGTGGTGTGCCTGAGTTCTAGCGTACTACCGCTTACTGTTAGGTAGGTAGTTGAAATTTCGATGCCGATTTTCAATCGTAAAGTAGATAAATAAAGCATACAAAGTCGCGAGCGCGCCAAGCGGCCCGGACCGGCGCCCGGGGCGCGACGCTTTTCCTTTTCTAATTATCGGATCATTAGAAGATTTCGTCAACTTTATAAAATAGTCTGCTCATCATAAATATGTAAGATTTTATTTCTTAATTAAAGGATAATAACAAATGTAGGGATGCGTAATTAGAGATTTTTAAAAATTATACAGTTATGATATAGAGGGGGCGGCGCGGGCGGTGCGTGCGTGCGTGCAGCGGGTGCGCCCGCGCCGCCGCCCGTTACATGAGTAAACTATAACATTATAGCGGATAAATCTAAATTATATGAAATGTTTATAGATTTAAAGGATGTTCGTTTCTTTAGAGTGACTCTGTGCTTGTTTAATGACGTATTACGTCTCGCAGACCGTTGGGTCGGGACGTGGGTACGTCGGGACGTCGGGGCTGGCTCGCCAGTCGCCGCGAGCTATTGTTTGATGTACACCGTAGGACTAACATTGTTTTGCGTTCGACAGTTCTTTACACCGATTCATTTTATAGTATTACTCTGTTGGCTAGGAGCGCTGTAAAAATGTAAGTGTTAATAAAAAAAACATTTTCAAAATATTAATCTGATGTTTTATTGCTTAGTTAGTAACCCGAATGTCCCCACAGTATAACACACACCTTAAGACATGTAGACTACAAATAAAGTAGAGAAATACTGAATGCAATATAGGGCTTGATTTGCATACATAACCTGAAATGTTAAACATTCATCGAGTTGAATTATATCTGACAATAATAATTATTATCATGAATTTATGATTCATAGTTAAAATTGATTTTAATTCTATATTTATATTATTTTTGTTGTGTATGTGAATTCCTTTTCTGTGCCGCCAAACTAAATTAATTACACTAAATGAAACTAATTGAATTAAATGGATAATTATAATTTGATTTACGTGTTTTCCTATACTCGATTACCTACTTTTATAAGCGTTTTGTACTTTGTAGGGCACATTAAGGCGTCCGTCCATATAAGGTTATAAATCGTGAAAATATTATCTTCATGTACGTTATAAACACCTTTTTTACGCACTGAAACACCTATTATTATTAATATTACATCTAATTAATTTCAGAATAATTATAGGCACTCTGGCAATAACCCTGTAAAAATATCAAGCACTGTACTGCCGTCCTAACGAAAAGTGCAATAAGTCGAGTTTTTGGGCAAATTGATTTAAGACCATATCCGTAACTACTGAAGGTCTTAAGTCAATTAGCCCAAAAACTCGACTTATTGCACTCTTCGTTAGGACGGCAGTGTACTGATACTTGGATGCAATACTGTTACAAATTATTACAAGATATCTAAGTAAAAAAATACTGCAAAGTTCATAGCTGTCATACCTTCGTTCAATTATTATTCATTAATTACTTTTGTTTGCGTGGGATATCTATATTAAACGTTAGGAATGGCCAAAAACAATAGTAGACTTAATATAACGGCAATTACGGCAACACCACGCTCCGGCGTATTTGACGAGTGCCGGATCAGCCGGATATCCGGATCCGGTTTACCGGATTGCAATTCCTAAGACGAATGGCTCAAATAATTAGGATGGCACTCAAATATTTCTACGATGTAATTTTGAAATTTAAATATAGTTATTTTACCTTACATACTAAAATTCCCATGTTACGAACTTGTGGAATATATTTTATCATATTTCCTTTCAAAAGGTTGCTATTTAACCAATTTATTTC
This sequence comes from Thymelicus sylvestris, assembly GCA_911387775.1. Classification (NCBI taxonomy): domain Eukaryota; kingdom Metazoa; phylum Arthropoda; class Insecta; order Lepidoptera; family Hesperiidae; genus Thymelicus; species Thymelicus sylvestris. The sequence continues at coordinate 8,618,041 of OU426905.1, read as the reverse complement.
GTTATAATACGTACTATTACGTACCTACACGATCTTGTAACGCTTGTTTGTTTTTATTTCTGACTAGCTTTTGCCCGCAGCTTCGCCCGCGGTAGAGATCGATTTTTTACAAATCCTACTTTTACTTAGTTAGATTTAGTTGCCTATGACTTAATTAATTTACATGTATCCTTTTGATAGTGTGATTCAGAACTTGCAAATGAATTTTACTAACGCCAGCTATTAACAGCATCCGGAACTAAATATCTAGCAACTAAAAAAATATTGATCTTCCCATGGGGATGTTTTACCGCGGTAAAAAGTAGCCTACGTTACTCTCCACCCTCCTCACTATCTCCACACACAAAAACCATACCATATAACAGCTTCGTTGCGACGTGAAAGACGGACAAACAAACAAACACACTTTCACGTTTATAATATTAGTATAGTATGGATATATTTCTGAAATACAAAGGAAGTGTTTATCTAGGTTAGGAACCCATCTTAAATAGCTCTACGTTGACAATTTCATTATAATATTCAGAAAGGTCACCATAACGTAGAAGAGTAGGAATACAAGTCCAGTAAAAAAGTTATTATTGCAGTCCATGTCATCTCATCCTGAAGTACCTATACTAAAGGCCCTCCGGCGACGCTAACGAGCAGTCGAGACTCGAGAGTGACTACGTCATTGACTTGCCTGTGATTCTTTTTGTCTTTGTGCTTAACTAACTGCCCTCAGCAAATTGGAAAAAAACCGCAAAACAACTCCGTAGTTAAGAAAATACATAATTACTGCTGACACGACTAGAGTGAGTAATCAGTCACAAAAAAAAACAAAAAAGAAAAAACAAAAAAAAACCAATTTTGTACACCAAAAACACTCAGATGTGAATAAATCGAAGCAAAGTTCAGGGGGTTTTTATGGAAGCGCTGGCCTTCTGAGAGTAAAATATTTTGAAATAAAATTGAATATTAATAAAAGTTTTTATTATCTGCTCACTACAGTATGTACTCAGATGAGACATGGTCCAGGAGTAGGTACTCATGTGAGGCCATAAAGAAAAACTAGCCGAGAAAGCTAGTTTTTTTTCCCTATGTACCTACTACTAAAATATATTTATATGAAATATACTCATTTTATAAGGCTTACTCCTACAGTTGCGTTTCAAAAATTTTAGACATAGTAGATACAGTATAGGTATAACGCAAAGAAATTCTAGGTTAGAAGGTCGAGATATAAAAAGTACCTAATGAGTTTGGGTCAAGCAAACATTGCCCATTCGTGACACGGTGACCCTGTTATGTAACATGGAGAAACAATTTTTATGGTTCACGCCATTAAATTTATCACGCCTCTAGAGTTTGTGGTAGAAACGTAAATAAGTATACAAGTATAGTTAAGTAGTTTTTGTTACTTCAGCAAAGTGATAAAATGAAAAATAATGTCATTTTGATCAAAAATCTTAGAGTGTATCATGATATTGGTTACCACATAAGATCCTACAATTTGTTCAAATTATTGTAGAATGCTCTACGAAAACCTAAGTGGAAACTGGCAAGTGTTTCGGTACTAATAGTATCTTTCTGCAAAGCCTGCCTGGGTCGCTACTACCCTCCTGCTTCAGTCAGCCACTAATTATTCGTCATGTTCCGGTTGGGACCTGAGGGCTGAGACAGATTCTGTTTCTTTATTTTGCATTCTTTTAGGGGTGTAATTAGCTACAGCCGTATCGCCCGTATCAGCTGTATCAATTATACGGAGCTCCTGGCCTACAAGGGCACGACTAGCAGCTTAATGGCTCTTCTAATTTCAAAACGTGACACGCCCCAAATAGGTCCTACTGCCTTAAGGCCGCTACTGATGGCGCCCTTTTTTAACTAAAATAGCCCTCGTGTCAAGGGCTCACGGACTCCACTATGAACAGGGAATAAAGTGCATTTATAGATTTTGGCATGTTTATAAGTAATTGTGTTGTTATTACTTTAAAATCATGAAAATTGTTACTAATACCTTAGTAAGAAATTTAGGAGTTTTGGAAATCACAGGAAAGGGAATAAAATAAAGACGTACTTACCTCAATTTGTCTTTCCTCAGCGTTGTCTAGTCAATAATATGGTAGGTAGAGAGGGTGTGGAAATAAAGACATCTGTGGTGGTTTTTAAAACATCCATTCGTTCCTCTCTTATTCAGTCCACCAAGGACTTGGAATACTGATAAAAGGATTTTAATGGGTAAAAATGATATCTCTTGCATACATACTATGATCTCTTGTTTAAATTTTCAAACACTGTCAGAAGTTGCGCATCTTTTGAAGATAACATGCTAACGAAAACGATTTATGGGATTGAAGGAAAGGATTATGCCACCATCAGAGGCGTAGCTACCGCCGTATCAGCCTATAGAACTAGTGGGAATGAACGGTATCAATTATACGGGGCCCCCAACATATAGGGCCCCCCACTAACACTCCCAAAAAAAAGCTCGTCAGTGGTCTACGACCGCTACGACCTACTACGAACTACGACCGTTTGCATTGGCACACCTTTTATATTTGACAGCTAACGTCGAGGGGCCCTCCAACAAATATTGATATGGGGCCTCCTTAGGGCTACCTACGCCACTGGCCATCATACCATTTTTGAAGAACCCCATTCCATGTAAGTATTACGTGCATATACTACAGATATGTAGGAACTTTTCGCAATATGACTTTATAAATATGAACACTCGTAGGTCATACTCATACGCGCTAAAATTACCTGCGTCACGAATAACATGGACACAATCACAAATAAGATATTACCACAGAAGACATAATGGAACATAAATATTACCAGTACCTACCCACGAGTCACGACTCGAGACTATCAAACTACTAAATATCGCATCAGGGACCCTTCTCAGGCAGGGTCACAACACAACTAGGCTTTGTGATCGTCTTAAAAAATTATAATCTAACCTTACTTACCAAATTAATATTAGACAAACTCATACGCATAATATAGGTGCGTAAGCGAGGCATGGATTAGTTCAAAGACATTATTTATGTAAGCCACATGAAACTGTTATTGCGGCGACTCGGGCACTCGGGGCTCTGGGTCAGTTGGCAGCCCTCCAGCTCCCATGTCCTGATTGTGTCGGAGCGCCTCGTTAATGGTAATGTCAATTAAAATCCCTGATTCAGTGCTGAGTTTAAGTTTGAAGAGTCTGATTGTCATTTGTGTTTGAAGATAGGTGAGGATTATTAATTCATTGAATTATTTTAATTGCTTTTTTTAACTAAACCGACAGTTTACCTTAATTTCCTTGTAACAAAGCTCAGATACATGATTATAAATATTTTAAATATCATGGAATCCTAAATGTATGTGCCTTATTTCTTAACAAATAAATCTTAAATTTTACTATGTTAGTAAATAATATCTAAAAATAATATGAAATCTCTTGTACAGAATTCATAAATCAGTACCTTCGTATTCACACGAAGCCCTTTTCATAACGTCCTGATAAATAAATACAAATAAAATAAGTGTCCGCCGTCATATTTATTGCATAGAGATTAAACATGCGGATTTTAATTATGCCGTATTGCGTGGACTGTTCCCCAAGGGCCCCAGCGAGGTCACACTGCCCTCGGCCTTGACGATATCCTGCCTTGATTAGTAGGTACCTTATACCCCTCTGATTGTATAGGTATACCTGCGAACGTGCCTCCTTCGTCCTACAGCCGACCAGAGAGTTCCACACCCCCGCCGTGCCCCCGCATCAGCGCGCATGTGCGACACTGACAGCCAGCGATCGTGCCAACACGTTATAATTTTCTCCATTAACTGGCCTTAGGAAAAACCAACGCAGGAAAACGTTTCATATTTTGTGCACGCAGAAGAATTAAAATGGCCGGTGACGAGTGATAACCGCGCGGCGATGATCGAGCATGATGGTGGCTAACGGCGGCGGTCTAAACGCGAATGGTAAACACCGTCTGTTGTGTGGGATTATTCACCTGGTATCGTATGTGAGTGATATTACACAGTTCTGCTTTGCAGTGGAGGCGACGGCGTACATTAGCGCAGTAGCGGCATTCGCTGTGGTGGTACTGGTGGTACTGCTGTTTCTCAACCGCCGGTGGTGCTACTCCGCAGTTTTCGGACGGAAGCGCTGTGACGATGAAATCCTCACAGTAAACGCTGGGATCTCCGCGCCTGGAATCCCACTTGACAATGCTCAGTTTGGTAAGTCTTTTCTGTGGCTATAGATTAAGGTAATTGTTCTTCGTGCTATGAATTTGTTCAATAGAATTGTTATAGATATTATACCTACCTATTTTAACATAGTAGATAGATTGGGAATCAAAACAAAATGTTATAGTATCAACATTTATATTACAAAATAATTTTCATCTTATTCTTAAGTACCTACTAGAAATTGTAACTAATACAATTATATTATATACCTATGTATTTATATGTTTATTAGACAACATACTTAGATAGACTTAGTGACTTAGTTAATTATCAAATATTTTTTTGTTTCTGTAATGCTCAGATTTTTTATTTTATTAAAGGTACCTATATGCTTCTTGCTAGAATCGTCAGTTTTAGTTAGGTGAAATAATTTTGTTACATTGTTAGATATTAGATATGACAATATATTTATTCCCCTGGCTCAACATTAAAAATAACAATCCGTATCGCTTCTTTTAAAATACCTTACGAGATTCATAGATCTCTAAACTCTATCCACGTTGTCGTGAATAAAACATAAAGAGGTCTAGTGTCTAACACAAAATTAAGTTTTATTTATTCAGTTAGCCCCAAAGTTAGCACTACAGTTGATAAATTATTTAAATAGTTAATCTACTAAGCTACTTACATGCAACTGACTTCAATTTATTAGACCTTAAGCCTCTATATCCTACATGAAAATGAAATTAGCATTTCATCTCGGCTAAAACGCCTAGCATTATTAATTTTATTCACTTGACCCTAAATCTGTTAATAACTTTTTTAACATTTCACAAGCGAAACATGACTTTACTTTTAAGTTTTGGGCTGTTTGGTTCTGCCCTACTTTACCTAGGAACTTTTGCCTCCATGATTGATTATATTCACACGTCAGATTCAGCCTCGGTTTAAAATCGTTTAGTTTAGACGTAGATTGTAGGTACTTAAAGCCTATTATATCGATTGATGTTGTTCGTACCTGTGTTGTTATAGATGCTTTGTCGAAACCGATCCATTACCCCGATCGAATATTCACGTTCGAGACCTCCGACTCAGATGACGAGCTGCGCTTGCACATACAGAAGGTGAGAGTTTCGTCTGATATAGTTAACAAATTTTACTAAAAATATCAGCAATTTTTGCGGACTGAAACAAATGTACATCCTTTAATTTCTGGCTATCCCCCTGTTTGTATTTTTATCCGCGTATATTCAATAGGTACAGGTATCAGATCGCCCAAGTCTAGTTCAAATGACCCATTTTATTTGTATTGTATCATCCATAGAAGATAACGTAGATCATAGATTTATTAGACATTGTAGTTAGTGAAAATCTGTTTTATCTACTCGTAAGTAAACTATATAATTATTTAATTATAGTATGAACTTTATCATTCGTATGCATTATATTACAAAATAAGTACGTTATTTCGGTTACATAATTAGGTATAGCACTTTCCACTTTCCTGAGTAAGTAGAAGATAATACGTATAAAGATATGGTTTGTAAAACACCTTTTCAAATCACTTATACATACAGAAATAGTGCTTATCAGTGCCGGATTATTATCCATAAGGCAAAGAAGGCTACTGCTTAGGGACTTCGCATCGGCTAAGGGCCCTTCATCCCTAGAAAAAGATGAGCATCCATTATTTGACTCTCAATGAATAAACAACATTAATGGGGCGCCAAAATGTGCATTTCCTAAGGGCCCCGACATGGTTAATCCGGCCCTGGTGCTTGGGTAGGTACATATAAAATTATGTACAATGTAAATTTCAAAATAATTGAACTTATTTTGAATTAACGGAATAATAAATACGAGTGGAGTATTCCATTAGCTATTTTGTAAAACATGACTTCTGCGTAAGAGGCACTAATCAAACTGTTTCAGGATAAGGATGAAGTGGAATGTCATTATGAGGAAAAGAACGAGAACCAAGGAGTTACGAAAGTGGACGTGGAGATCGTCCAGAAAGCGCTGCGAGAGACAAGTCTGGCTGAGAACAGTCTACGAGAGACCAACCTTCGGGAAACCAGTCTTCGTGAGGCTGGCCTTTGTGAGACCAACATTCGAGAGACCAGGATCGACGATGTAGCTACCCAGCGCTCGGAGTACATCCACACTTTGGAGGCGCAAAGCAGCATTGACAGCGATGTACTTGCGCATAATGTGAGTTTCAAATTTCAATGTAGGCTCAGTAATATCCATTTCTCAAGCAATTGCAATCAATGACGCCATGTTTAATATTTAAAATCACAGTTTCTATGTCAAACAACAAAAATATCTTTGTGCTCTTGTAGGTAGGAACTTGAAACCAACTAATATTTTAAAGTTGCCAAAAATTTGTTTTTAGTTGTCCTATTCTACCGCCATCGTTAGTTAGCTCATCACTCATGTCTCGCTCATGGTAAGGTAATACTGAACCATCCTTCCCAGGACACCTCTCTCCTGTGCGGGGAGAGCGGGATCTCCCAAGAGCGGGGTTCCGTCGAGCTGACGTTGCTGTACGACGCCCCTGTCCGCAGCATGACGGTACACGTGCTGCAAGCGCGCTCCCTGCCGCAACGCACGCAGGGGCAAATGCTTCAGAGTCAGGTAATTCACCTCGGCCACAAACTTAGTGCACCTGGGTGCACAGGTGAATAAAGTCTACTAAAAGTGTATTTAAGACACCTGGGGGGCAATTCTCATTTCGTAGAGATACATGTCTAACAGAGATATCTCGAAAAAACATGGCTGACCTCGAATAAAACGAGGCCAATCGGCCATGTTTTTTCGACATATCTCTGTTAGACATGTATCTCTACGAAATGAGAATTGGGCTCCAGGGTGAATTAACACAGATGAAAAAAGTCGACGGCGCCTATTCTTAAATGTTTCCTAAAATCATTGACGTATAATATTACTGCGTATGAACAGGGCCAATCGAGCATATAACTAAGCACTCAAATCGGTCCAATTGGTCCAATGCTGAGTACATAAATATTTTTCTCGCTTTTTTTAGTCTGTAAGAGAGAGATGGCGCTACTTTTTGAAGCGCTTGTATGAAGAACTGCTTGTAAGAAGAAGAAGTGTGAAATGTGCCGACGGACCTATCCTTTCTTTTGAAATCATTGCCTTAAATGAGTTCTATGTAACTTTACACAGTAATAACAAATCCGTTCCAGGTCATCACTTCACGTAGTAACTTAATAACATTTGTGTATGCGCCCTTAATTAAATGAAAATTTGTTTCAGGCTCGAATCGTTTTGCTTCCACTGAAAAAACAAAAGTATAAATCTAAAATACGCAATGGTGAAAATCCTCAATACATGGAAAGTTTCGTCCTACACAAAATAAATCCAGGTGAGTATTTAACAAGCGTGGACTTTCGATGGGTCCCCTGGGTTGAGCATGGTATTTCCACAGAATACAATATATAGTGTGTAAAAGGTAAATTATTGCGCAGGGGAGACTCGACTCCATGTTGTGATGTTAATGTTATGGTTCAAACACTCTTGTTCGCGCTATTTTAATCAGATATATTAAATATTGCGTGACACGCAAAACAAATTTATCATTGAGGATTACCTACAATCTTTATTGAATAATTTTCTAAATATGAGTTAGGTAACCTCACAGAACACCTAATAATTAGTTAGAAAGGAGTTGTGGGCGTGGCAGGCGCGCCAAGATTATGCGCAAACGAGCACAATCCTCAAAAACACGCGATCGCGCTGTTTAGTGACTCGCGAGCTCCAACGGAGAAAAGTACTGCGAAATACTGTGACTAAATTACATAAAAATGCCTACATGTGCGGTAATTACTTGCCCTGCAAGAAGTGAAATGCTTAAAATAAACAAAGGAAGCGTTTCTTTTCATCGATAAGCAAAAAACTAGGATATTTTAGTTTAAATCTTTAAAAATGTCCTTCAAACGATTCTTTTCCCACAAAATATACATTGCGGGCTTCATGCGCTCCTCATTTTTAACACATCAAATAGAACGCGTAATGTATTAATTACATAGTAATAGCTCCAGCGTTGGGCGTAGTAAAAGATGACATCGATATTCGATAGATTCTTTCGAAGTTATATTATAAACAACGTTCTTAAATAATGTACATGTGGCCAGATAAATTTAATATTATATGCATTGAAATATAGTTTGAAAGATAATTGAAGTATTTTACATCCTATTTTTTTAATATTTTTTTTTTAATCCAATTTTTTATATCTTATAAGTGATCACAATCCCACCTGATGGTAAGTGGCGATGTAGTATGGGTGGTAAAACGAACTAAATTAGCAAAAGCCTATTCACTCTTGCCTTGAAAATAAGTAGGTAAGTATATACATATAATAAAATTTATAAAAAACGTATGATGAAGAACACATGAATCTAAATCTGACATACGTAGCGAGTTTCCAATATCCTATATTATTTTCCAATAATTATGTTATTTTTTATGGATTTAAGGTAAACCTTTATTTTACACAAATGTCGACCTTACGAAAATAAATACCGATAAAAGTTTATCGTCAGTCAATCCTTAGCTACAGTGTCACGCCCCTCACGCACACATAACGACCCTCGTGCGTATTTGTTCATTTTCGTTGTAGTAGTAGTAATACTAGTAATGGAGGGGATCGGAATGGCGACACCGGTTCCCATACAAATTACGCGCTATGCCCTTTCTAACTAATTATTAGATGTTCTGTGGGTAACCTAATTGACGCCTTTGTTAGCCACTCCGTTTGCGTGCTAAGCGCGACCAATAATGCAAATAAGCCAGCCATTTATGTCATCAATTTATGTTTGATTTCAGGTCAAGCTCCGTTTTCGTTCGATAAAGATTGTTGAAATATGTCTTAGATTTTAGTTTACTAACAAATCAGAAATAACTTCTGAGTTCGGATTTAACCGCTGTATTTTTGTGCCTTGCGAAACACTTGGAATTCGGAGACTGGTTCGGATATTACCTGCTTAAACTCCTTAGCATAAATGTTCCTGCTATAGCCATACCTGCGTCCTAGAGCGTTAATTAACGCGTTAAAAATGACACGTAGGTGTAGCTAATATGCAGTTAGCGCGCTAAAAGGAGCTTGTCCGTGTGAAATAACGCGTATTAAAGAATGCACCGACATTATAAGGTTACAAAACATACATACAGTTGAAAACGAGTTTGTCAGTGTTTATGTGTGTGTTTATCTTAAATTTTTTAACCGACTTCAAAAAAAGGAGGAGGTTCTCAATTCGACTGTATTTTTTTAATGTTTGTTACCTCAGAACTTTCGACTGGGTGTACCGATTTTGATGATTCTTTTTTTAATCGAATGCAGGTGCTTGGACGAGATCAGTAGCTCGAGCACGAATATTTGCGAGAAAGTATTCGTATGGTTAACGTAAGCAATTTGTATGGCATTTTTTCAAAAAAGCCCCTATCGTGCGTAAATGGTACTAAAATGCCATACAAATTTGACAAATTGCTTACGTTAACCATATGAATACTTTCTTGCAAATATTCGTGCTCGAGCTACTGACAAGTAGTTTTTGAGTAACTTTGAAGTCGGTTATTTTTTGTTAGTAAAATTTTTACATATCAATGTTTATGTTTTCAGAGGACGTGCATGGGCTCGGTCTCCGCATCCGTGTGTACGGGTGCGAGCGCATGCGGCGGCAGCGGCTGCTGGGCGAGGCCAGTGTGAGCTTCGCCACACTCAACTTTGAGCTGGAGAACAACCTGTGGCTCCAGCTCATGCCTCGACAGCACCATCAGCACCACCAACCGAGTTTGCAGGTCGGTTGAACCTTCCCTTGGAACAAGACAACAAGACCTCCCCCCCCCCTTCAAAAACACATTACACAGACACACAACACGCAAAACGTTGCCACCGGTGGCGACGAGGTCCCGTTTTCCAGTTTAAGGGGGGGGGGGGGGGGGGCAAAATTGATCAACTAGATCTCATATCTGGTAAAATTCGTTTTCTCCATACTTTCACATGTACCTACAAGCATACGAACGTACTTATTAGCTTGTACGACTAAGTACCTACAACTACCTACGATTTTATTAAATTGCTTCCCAGCTCCCCAAGCTCGAGCTAAACCATTCAATGAGCGGGGTGCTAGCGAGCCCGTCGTCCATCACGACGGTGACGACGCCGGGGACGGGCGGGACGGGCGGGGCGGGCGGGGCAGGCGGGGAGGCCTGCAGCCTGGCGCGCTCGGACTCCGCCTCGTCGTGCTGCAGCGCGCGCTCCGCCCCCGAGCTGCTGCTGGGACTGCAGTATAGCTCCACTACTGGACATCTTAGCGTCGAGGTGGGTTCTGGTTCACCAAGAAGCTTAAACTTAAGATTATAAAGAGGAAAGTTTTGATTTTTGAAGTTATACTTCTTTAGGCGCGTTATGAAATAAATGGAAAATATGATGAGAGTAAAATTTTAAGATTTAATTGTGACACAAAAACGCCGGTTACGAAAAATCGCACCTGCGTTTGTAAAAACGCTCGTTTTTGTGTTATGGCTTAACTCAAATACTTACTGGACCAAAAATTATTTCACCAATAGAATGCGCTATTCTTTCTGAGTAACTTGGGCTACATTTTATTTCAAAAATTTAGAACTCTTTACAAAAACCGAACCAAAGTTACCGTTTATTAGGCGCTCCACCCACTGCACCGCGCACCGCGACGGTGCGCGGGATGGCAGATTTTACCATTGTATGCAATTATGTCAATTTATATAGAAATCACGCCTAGCACAACACACTGCCGACGCGGCACCGCGCGGGAAATTGCCCCGCGCGCAGTTGTGTTATCCGTCGCTCTGCGCACCGCGGCGGGACGCGTCTTCAGTGGGTGGAGCGCCTTAGTAGTAGATAAATTCAGAAACTGTCCTTGGACCGGTAACTACCTGGGGTTACAACACACTCACATACGTAAACATACCGAAGCCGTACCGTGGGAGTTGCCCCCGTGGAGTTTGTATGCTAACTAAGTAGTAGATATAAACCAAGTTTTGTCAATAAAAGTTCTTATTTATTATGCGTCAACAGGGATTCTGGGGAATTCTGCGCTGGTTTTAATTTGCTGGGTACGCCGATGTCTCCAATAGTTCAACAATATTGCAAACCTTGAGCGTGCAAACGTGATGAGTGTGCAAAATATGTCTCTGAATACAATATTGTGTCAAGAATAAAAATCAACCCATCTTATCAAACGTATTCTCCCGTCAGATCATTAAAGGCACTCACTTCCGCAAGCTGTCCCCGAACAAGGCGCCCGACACGTACGTGAAGCTGGTCCTCATCAGCTCGCTCGGCATGGAGATGGGCCGCTGCAAGTCCACCACCCGCCGCGCGCAGTCCAATCCGCTCTATAAGGAACTTTTTATCTTCCAGGTATATTTGGGTCTTTAAACTAAATGAAAAATATAAGCCCAATGCATACGTAACGGGTTTTAGCGACAATGTTTTCCCCGGAACGTGGCCCGTACGGGATTCCGCTGCGTATGCACTGTCGTATACATTTTCTATGAAACAAAATAAAAAAACTTCACGTCCCGTCCCGTACGGGAAAAACTGTTACGTATGCATTGGGCTTTAATCACGTTCTTGCTTTAGTCAGCTGGCAACGTTTGGCTGGGGTTTGCTTTTGGTTAGCCAGTCGTATTTTTCTTTCTCTCGTTTCGTGGTAGGCAACGCATCGGTGATACCTTTTTGGTGTTGCTGATGTCCGAGGATGACAGTGGCCACTTACCATCAGGTTGATCGTCTCGTCATCGTGTCAGCTAGTTACATAAAATACCTTTGAAAACACTAAGGTAAACTCTTTTAGTTTCTTGTTTTTCTTCACGGAAGCACATAACGCTTTAAAGTTTGAGGTGGTGCAGGATCATAAGTCCCCATGTTCGGGAGATCATCATTTAAAACGCTAGGATAATAAAAAAAACTATTTATTGCGTAACTCTTGTTACATATTTTTTTAGTTTCTAACACACTAGGATTCCCTGTCTTGTGGGAAACAAGGTTCAATCCTCCCGTTATAAAACACAATTATGTATAAAATTAAAAATAAACCAAATACAATACTTGTGAGTATAATTATGTTGATTAGTGAGTGTAAATGTGTGGATGTGCAATCAATTTTCAAAGCAAACGACATACTCTGTGTTCAGGTGGCGCTGTTCCAACTGACGGAGGTGACGCTGATGGTGTCGGTGTGGTGGCGGCGCAGCGTGAAGCGCAACGAGATGGTGGGCTGGTTCTCGCTGGGGCACAGCTCCTCGGGCCGCGAGGAGGAGCGCCACTGGCGGGAGCTGTGCGAGCGGCAGGGCGAGCAGGTTGTTCATCTTTACATTAAAAAAAAATGTGTGCAATTCACACGTGGTAGAAGTGAAACCTTCAAATTTTTTTTTATTTTTTTTTAATTATCTTTCAAAAACTATTTTGTCCTAAACTTAAACGTGTTCTTATTTACGCGCTTGAGAAGTTATACTTCTTTGGCATTATTAAAATAATTATTTGACACTAGCTGTCTTGGCGAACTTCGTATCGCCTAATAATCAGTGATACATGTACTTTGTTGTTATATACATACATACATATAAATCACGCCTCTTTCCCGTAGGGGTAGGCAGAGACCACTTCTTTCCACTTGCTACGATCCTTACATGTTTCGCTTCGTCCACTTTCATTATTCCTTTCATACATGCTCTTCGGTTTGCTGTACTCTTGACCTGGCCTTTTTTCAAGACGTCCCTAATTTGGTCTTGAAACGTCCGCCTAGGTCTACCCCTTCCAACACTCGCATTCACACTCGCCTTATACATTTTTTTCGTGAATCGTTCTTCATTTATTCTCTCGACATGTCCAAACCATCTCAGAATACCTTTCTCAATTTTTGTCACTACATCTTCTTTCACACCACACCGTTTCCTTATCTCACTATTTCTTATCCTGTCACTCAGTTTAACTCCTATCATACTTCTTAACGCTCTCATCTCAACTGCATTTATTCTGCTTTCATGTTTCTTCTGCCATACCCAACTTTCACTTCCGTACATGAGTGTCGGAACCAACACCCCCTCATGCACAGCCAAACGAGCCTTGTTAGACACCTTCTGACTGTTCATAAAGGAGTGCAAAGCTCCATTCACCATGTTTCCTGCATTCACTCTTCTTTCAATATCGCTCTCACACTTTCCATCTCTTGTAAACTTTAAACCCAGATACACAAACTCATTCACCTGTTCAATTTGTTCATCTCCAATCACGATATTGCAGTCTGTCACTGCCTCATCTCTTTCAAACACCATAACTTTCGTCTTCTTTACATTCATCTTCATTCCTTTTCTAACAAAAGCTCCATTCATAGCAGTTACCATCTCCTGCAACTCCTCGGCTGAAGACGCAAGTAACACTTGGTCATCAGCATAGAGAAAACATTTGACGAGTAACTCATTCATTCTCAACCCACTTTCATTCCCTTTTAAGTCTGTCAAGCAATTGTTCATGAACAGATTAAACAGCCACGGTGACGCTACACATCCCTGTCTAACACCTTTTTCGATATTAAACCATTCAGTGTATGCCCCGTTTATCCTTACACAAGCACTAGAATCCCTATAAAGAGATTGTAATGCTCGTATGAGGATACTGCTCACACCATTCACGGACAATGCTGACCACAATTCATTCCTCACCACTCTATCATAGGCCTTTTCTAGATCTACGAACGCGCAATAGACGTTCTTGTTTTTAGCCAAACACTTTTCGGCTATGCGCCGCAAGGAAAAGACCTGATCCGTACATCCCATTCCCTTTCTAAATCCCGCTTGTGCGTCCCATACTCTTTCGTCTGTTTGATTCACAACCCTTTCAATCAACACTTTCGCATACAATTTACCGACGACGCTGAGAAGGCTTATACCGCGGTAATTTATACAGTCCTGCCGTGACCCTTTTCCCTTATACAATGGCACGATTACGCCTTTGCACCAGTCTCCCGGTACTGGCCCATTTCGCCAGCACAATTTGAAAAGGCGGTACAGCTGGCTAGCTACTATGCCCTGTCCAGCCCTCAGCATCTCGACGGTAATCCTGTCATACCCTGCTGCCTTACCTAATCTCATACTTTTCAACGCTTTCACTATTTCGTCCATGCTTATCTCACTTTCATCAACATTTATATTAGTTTCCATGGAAGGTGCCGGATGTTGTACCTGCACTTCCTCTCTTTCAAACAAACTTTCAAAATACTCTTTCCATCTCTTTAACACACATTCTTCTCCTTTTATAATGCTTCCACCTTGACTCCTGATTGTACTCAGCTCCGAGGTAGATGTTTTACCTCTGGCTGTTTTGATGGATTTCCAGAAAAACTTGATGTTTGACTGGAAATCTTCAGTGAGCCTCCTATCAAAATCATCCTTTCGTTCTTCTTTCTTTATAGACACAACTTCTTTCGCTGCTGATTTCAATCTTTTATACTTTGTTCTAAAGTACTATTAACTTTTATAGTTTTGGTAGGTTTAACAAAATCACCCCCGCGATAAAGAAGTTTTCACTTCAAAAAAAAACTTTCAGAGTAAAAGTGTCCTAACATCTTAGGGGCCATTCATTAATTACATAAGGGTCCCAAGGGCGGAGGTGTGCTTAAAATCTCTACTCTCCTTACCTACGCAATTACTGAATGATCCGACCCCTTAACAAATACTGATAAGATGGATACTGGCCTGTAGTTGCTTCGGATATTCCCTCGTAATAGATATTGTGTGCTTATTTTTTAAACAAAAGTGGAGCTTTTCGTGGAAAAACGCCTCTAACAGGCCCTATGTTTTATGGCCCAGCCATAATATCCACAAACGCTGCTTATCAAATCTAAATAGAAGAGTAGAAACCTCCGAAATTGTAGCTTTTAGCTCATAGTTAAATCTACTTACAGTTACACCTTGAAGCTCTTTTTGATAATTATACTCTTTCGACAGGTGCAACAATGGCACGTCCTCCTGGACTCCTGACGGTCGGCCACGTAGCGCGAGAAGGACGCGCTGGTGTGAAACTCTGATACATTTGGCACGTGTGGCACCTTCAGGCGTCGCCCTGGTGCCCTGGTTCCCTGGTACCCTGGTACCCTGGTACCCTCGCGTTGACCTCGTCACGCACCCTCGCCGAGCGGAGACGTCGCTCTTGTCCTAAGACTGCGTCAGCTCGTGCGACCCTTTCACCTTCAGGTGTTATTGTTCGCTTGAACGGTTGGCACCCTTGCATGCTTTGTCATTCGTTGGTAATGTTGGCCATTGCCCGCACGACGTTTGACCATTTCGCCTGTGTGTACTTTGTATTGCGTGTTACCTATTGTTACACTGTATTACGGTTTTTGGTAAGGACACGCACATTTCTGACTGATTGAAAGCTTTGGTGGTATAAAGAATATTGTTAAGAGATTGTAACGAAAGCGTAGAAGTTAATGTATAGCTTTTGCATTTATTTAATTAATCTCATTTTCAAATTATATTTGGTAGGTTTAGGGCGTGATTCTTAAGAAGAACGATTCTATCTTAGAAGAATTTTAACAAACATTTACGCAATTTATTTGGGGTTTTGAGTGTATGTAACGAAACGTAGCATTTTATAATCTTGATGAAGACTTGGAGCGCACAAAACTTGTGAGTTAGAGTTACGAAAACCATATTTATTGATATAGGTACATACTTTTTGACAAACGAGTAACGATAATTATAGTACAATTACACATTTTGAATTTTGATAAGCGTTAGTAAGCTTATCATATTATGACATGAAAGTTACATATATTTTTGAACACGTACCTACCTTATTGTACTTATGTAGGTATTACTGCATTTGGTTTGTCATAAAATTTTCTACATAATTAATGTTTTCCCGAAAGACAAGTGTCGTTACTTTGTTATTAGGTTTAGGTAGATTTTATAACTTAGCTTTTCTAAGGAAATTCTTTAAATAAAATTTTACTACATTGTAAGTCACTCAACAGCACAAACTATAATACCGTATGAATAGTAATTTATTTACGAATTTTATTCAACTAGTACCTAACTACATTTTATTCTTGTCATTATAAAGTTACAAACAAATTTATTTTCAAATCTATTTTAATATTCTTCTTCTAGTAGTAATGTGTTTTTGCAGTAAAATCTGCAAAATTATTTTGTATTAAATTTTGTCAATTGTGTATTTACTTAACCAATAATATTTTGTGTATTAGAGTTTGATTAATATTTGCTGTTATTCTAATGTTTATAAAAATTAAATGTTATTAATCTAAATAACTAATATATTTACCTCCTTTATTTCAGACATTATTTATACCTACTATTACTTATATTATCTGTAACGTTTTAAAAGTGAGCCGTAGTCAAATTATTTATGTACAATAGGTACCAATGCTTCTATTCGAGTACCTGATCGGGTATATTAATACAATGTGCCATAAATTTTAAAATTTCTTCGAATATTCTAAAAATTAAATTTATTACTTTTATAGAACTTTCGGAAATTTATACGCTCAGTAAATTACCAGTAGCAGTAATAGGTAATAGGGTGTTGATTTTCTAAATAAATGTTGCTTAATAAAAATAAAAAGTATAATACGTATACAATGTATGATATATTTATGAATAGATTTAATTAGATGGAGAATCCATAAACGTCTGTAGGTATATTATGTATGGTATGTTCATAAACGTCTGTAGGTATATTATGTATGGTTATAACCAAAAACATATTGTAGGCAACTGTAAATGAACTAACAATAGAATTTTTGAAGTCGAGTTGTCTGTTGTACCTACGATATATCGAACTAAAACTATTATCTTATATTGTTGAATACCAACATACTCTAATATGAGTATTGCATATCTATTACATTGGTAAGGAGTAATAGGTACTTAACCATAATAAATGGAATGAAATACGTAAAAATAGGTTTTGTTTTTTTTAATGGTCGAATTTCGACCACTTGGCGATACATAAAAATAGACAAAGAAAATAGAAGAAGAAATTTCTCTTCGTTTCTTTATTTAAATGTTGTTTAGCAGCTATTGATGAGTTTTAATGTTATCATTTAAAAATTGATTTTTTTGAAATTATGTCGATCGACTGACGTGCCGAGCGACGAGCGGTTGTAAAAGTTGTAAATCTTGTAATGCGTCGCTAGATGGCGTGCTACAGCAATAGTACAGCACTATAATAGTACCTACTTTGCGTATTGTTGTTGAGGGGTTTGCGGGGACAAGAGGGTAAACGCTCAAGGTTCTTTGCTCGTGGATGCGCTTTAAAACGAACGCGCGGTTGACGGCAGCTTGGTTGGTTTGGGAATTTTAATTAAGAAAGCTGTATAACTGTATGATTTCATACAAATTTTCTGACCAACTAAACTGTGGTCAACTTAGTGTACAGTGCGTGTTTGACCCTAAATTTATACTTGAAGAAAATCGGCTGTTTCTTATGTTTTCATAGCAAGCCCCTATATTATAATGCCGTATTGAGTACCTACCTACCTAAGTTAATTAATTTTCGCTATCATTTATGAATTACTATTTCACTGGAATTGACCTATTGAATGATCATTTATAAATTATGTCAATATAAACATAAGTAACTACTTTATATGTAGAAATATCGGTATATAATTTAAAAATCGTGAGTACCTACCGTTGCATTTTAAATGTTTAGTATCCGCGGCGATAGAAGTTTGTTTGTATTAAATGTTTATAAAAATGCATTGAATAAAAAATGGTTTGCCTACGGCTTTCTTTCATTTGGTATGGCATAAAAAATAATTTTAAACACCTAAGTAATTTTTTTGTTCTTATTAGGCATTGTGGTTTTCACAAAGGACACTGCTTTTTATATTGAAATGCTAGATTTATTCAAATATTAGCTGCTTTTATAGTAATATGTCAATTTAATTAAAGTAACATAATTAGTTACATTGATTTCAATAATAATTGTATAATATTTTTAAGTTCTGAGTTTGTAATCATTATGTCCAGCCAGATAAAAGCAAGATTATTCAGATCTTACCTTAAATTCTTTGTAAATTATATTTTGTATACTTCCGGCCATTTATAACTACGTACAGGTACCTACATTTAAATATTATTGAGGCTTTAGAAATTGACAGAATGTTTTCTTAAAGAAAGTAGGAATTAAGTTATCTAAAAAATCTTACATAATGTAAATACCTATGTTGCAAAAAACCTAACCTAACCTTAGTTATAAAAAGAACCTATGAGTACCGAGATCTTTAATTAGGTATACGACAAACAATATGCTACAAATATTAGAAGAATCAATCATTTTGTGGATATCATAACTCCAGACTAGCTCCAGTATTAAGTAACTAATATTTTAAAACATATTACTTATACACTTACAAATGACCAACAGTTACTAAATTATAATATAATACTTATTACCTTCTTTCTGTAACATTCACTACCTTCTTTCTCTACTACCCCTGGTTTTTATTGTGCATTTAAGAAGTTTTATTCATGGCCTTAATATATTACTGAAATGTTCTATTTTCTAAAAATATATCTACAATTAGAAGTTATTGTTTTTTTTCTGCTTAGCAGACGTTGACAGGATATACCTATTATGGGTACCTATTATTAAAGATTAGGTACCACTCTAATCTTTATGTTTGCTATATAAATTATGACAGCGGAATGTAATACAATACGAAATAAGTAGTAGTAGTATTACACTGTAAAGTCTTTGTTTTTCCGAATTATTTAATTAACTTTACATGGGTTAAACATTAATACTCTTAAATATTCATAATATAACACTACACTCAATAATACTCACGTGTGTTTTTAGTACCTACATATTATTATGTATAGCTACTTATGATATATTATTGTCATAACAAGCTTGGTTTCTGTTATTGTAATTTGTAAGCACTTTACTCGAATTGCCGATATTGTATTTCAATTCAATCCCAACCTTAAAACCTTTCAATGTTAACATACAAAGTGAAAAATGTTCTCAATAAATCACTTTATACATTTCCTATTACGATGTTTCATTTTGGTATAATAGTTATATGACAGGTGTTCCTTAAGGGCTGGATATTTTATATGAAGACTGTTAAAGCCGCTCCCCGCCATTTTGGGTCCACTTAAAAGCTGCGGCGCGATATTAATTAAACTGGCAGGTATAATAGATAAGCAATTATTGCGTAGTTACCTAGCACCGTATCAATTATAGGGTCCCCAGATTACAGGGGTCCCGACCAGCAGCTTAACGGCGCGGCGCCCCTTCAAACGGCTAACCTGACGCCACATTTCGCTACATTTCTCAAAACGTGGCGCCCAATAAAAGAAGCTCGAGTGCCGCCCTGATTGAGTTTTTTTGCCTTTTGTGTTTTTGCAGTTCCAAATCGATAAAAAATATCGGTATAGAATTATCTATCTATATAGGTATAGGGTATACCTACAGACCTAAGTCATTGAGCGTGACTCTATTTTGAATATGAATAATAAAGTATAACATTGTGAAATATGCGGACTGGGTTTTGTGCTTTATAATTATCTGAATATTGTAAAAAATATATAATTTTAATGAAACACCAATTACCAACGACCCACATTTTTTAAACTACTTAATTGCTGCTCGCTTAATGACTGCAAGCACTTGCACACAGACAATAATAAATAAATACCTAATCACAATCACACTCCTGCACTCCGATTGCCACTAGGTGTTGCAAGCAGCTATTAAAACATTTAAAAGTTTATATACGTTTAAAACTAAATTCAATGCAATAATACAAAAAAAAATTGTGTCTGTCCGTCCGGAGCCCAATCTAAGTGTAGTATTAGGTCATGCTTACCAGAAAAATGTATTGTGATCAGAACTAAAGCAATACCTATGCAAAATTTCAATTTCCTTAGGATTAGAGGAAGTAGGTCTAATTATGCTTGAAAGGTTATAACCACACAAACAGGGGAAGCTGAATGAAATCGTTTAAAAACACCTCTACAACCCGAGATCATTCACCCCATCAGCGAATCAAACCTTTTACAAATAGTTCATCAGTCACCACCAAATGCAACTAGGGGTCGTTATTCACCTTTTTATTTAACGTTAATTTAATTACTGTTTTAGCATGAAGTGTTCAGACAGACGCACAAACTGTTTCGCGATATACATACCTACATTGTTAAACAAGCAATTAAGTAGGTCTTAATTACTCTAATTAGTGATGTTAGGAGTATGATGGACATAGACGCAAAATGTTGATTTACATTGACATGAAACACGAATATAAAATTATATTAAAATTGAACACTTTAGTATACAATGTACCTGTTCTTCATCTGAAAGTTATTTAGTAGGTGTAATTCCGATAATTCGCTACTTTATTGAGACCATCAATTTTTTATTTAGTTACCTAAAATTTCCTATGTAACCGCAGTATTGCTGACATAATGAAGGGGAACTTTCGGAGCCTATTGCGAAGGTTTTGTTTGGAAGGCAGTATCTTGGGTTTGAAATACTTCTATTTATATCCTGACCGGTTATCAAGGTATGAATGATTACTAAGTATATACTACTTAAAGTGATAACTATTATTTTAACAAAGACTATCGGGTGAACCAATTGCTAAGAAAGTATTATTAAGGTTTATCTATGAGAAAAGTGTTTGTATTAACATTTCAGCAATTTTTTTTATAGTCCCTGCCTTATTTTTAAACAACAAACTACGAAACTAGTAGGTATTAAGACACTGAAAGATTGTTTTCGAAGTAAGACTCATCTAAAAACACGGACAATGTATAGGTATATGTACCTAACTATATAAGTACCTACCTATAGTTTAGTTTTACTCATTTTACTCCACAGATGTTTCTGGACGGTGGTAATGACGTTGAATGTGTACCTGGCGTGTTTGCTGACGTGGCTGCTACACAATCGGTTCGTTGAGATGCCCACGCGCATCACCATCGAGAACCAGTACGAGCCGCTGTGGGGCATGCCGCACCCCGCTATCACCGTCTGCAGCCCCAACCAGATCACCGTCAGCTCCATGCAGCACTTTAACAGGACCCTCGTGTTAGTGGAAATTTTACTAGGGGACATCTTGGTGGGGATTTCAGGAATAAAACGTGGGGATTACTTAGTGGAGATTTCAGGAATAAACCGTGGTCATTTCAGGAATAAACTGTGGGGACATGTGGAATAAACTGTGAAGACTTCTCGGTGGGAATTTCAGGAATAAGTCGTGGGGAGTACTTATTGGGGATTTCAGGAATAAACCGTAGGGACTTCTTGGTGGGAATTTCAGGAATAAATCGTGGGGACTTCTTATTGGGGATTTCAGGAATAAATCGTGGGGACTTCTTGTTGGAGATTTCAGGAATAAATCGTGGAAACTTCTTGTTGGGGATTTCAGGATAAATCGTGGGAACTCCTTGTTGGAGATTTCAGGAATAAACCGTGGGGACTTCTTATTGGGGATTTCAGCACTTAATTAATGTGAAAGATAAATGTTTGTTCTCAAATCATGGATGTTTGTGATCTGTCAATTTTATTTATGTCCTTATGCCACAAGAGGGAATCCTATGAATTATATGTATTAGTAATATATTAGTAGTAGTAGGTACCTACATAATTATGTATTTATGCTGTATTATACAATTTGATAAAATATATTATAGTTTATTGTTTTCTTGCAATTCATACTTCGTCTGTGACCGCCTTCGTTGTTTTCTCACTGTCCATAGGTTGAATGGCAGAGAAAGCTTTTTTGTTCTTATTCATTTGTATGGTGCAAGACTAAGTAAATAAATAAAATCCTAGTGCAGGGGGATTTATATAATTACATATATTTTTTGTTGTCGCTCTGTTTCAAAAATTATGTTGCAGTGACGGTAGAGACGCTTTCCAATCGATGAATCTAGAACGGATTCTACCAAAACTGTTGGGGTTCTACCAACTTATTGATGACATAGACACCGATGAACTGGCAAGTTTGCAGATGCTTATGAATCACAATCGATATACGGTAAGCTTTTTGAACGTTTTTAAATATCAAAAGTATCTACTTAGAGTATACGCAACGCAAAATGTTCTAAACTTCGCGCCAACTACATGCTTATAGTATAGGTACGAGTAGTAGGTACACAAAAATAGTGCTCTTTTGAGGTTTGACTACGGAAATCGGAAAGTGATAAGTAATTTTACTTTCCTCCAATTTTTTTATTTCATTCCATAAATAGGTAGGTACCTACACCTAATAGACCTAATAGTATTTTTTTTTTGAAAATAACCGGCAAACGAGCTGACGATCCACCTGATGGTAAGTGGCTATCGTCGCTCATGGAATTATAGTAAAATTAATCTCAAGTTCGCCTGTCCATTCTTTTGTCTTTTACAGGCCATGGAAGTGATGGCGTCATTGCCGCAACAATGTGACAATTTTTTGAAGATTTGTATCTTTCGCGGTCAGAAAATTCCTTGCACGGAATTATTTAACCCGATATTGACCAGACACGGAATGTGCTGCATTTTTAACAGCATGTATAAGTTTAATAATAGGTAATCTTATACATTGGTTTAATTATTAAGGTAGTTTTCTAAAATGTTTGCTCTAGTTTTGTAAATTTCAAGATAGATTGTATTAACGGGTTAAAATAAAACGCAAAATCAACCTTAGTTGGTTTTGATCAACCAACGTAGTTGGGTATGGAGCCCTAACCAATAAGTTATTGGTTAGCAGTCATCGTTTTCTATGGACACTATCCCTTCACCTAAAACTCTTCGATGCGCTATGAAGCAAACGAGAACTTTCTGGCTTTTGGACAGTAGACGAGAAACAAAAAAAAAGCGGCCAAGTGCGAGTCGGACTCGCCCATCAAGGGTTCCGTAGCAGCAAGTAACATAATATAAAAGTTCTTGTAGTTCGTTGTAACTTTGATCGATGTTTTTTGCGGTTTACGATTTATGACGTACCTACCTATTATAAAAAACTACTTACTAAATCTCGTTCAAATCAATTTTCGTTGGAAGTTTGTATGGTATTAATTTATTTATTATTTATTTATTTAACTTTTTTATTAAGGCAACAATTTATACAGGCCCATATTATGTTAGTAAAACTTAGTAACTAGGGGTTAGTAACAAATAAACAAAATAAATGTCATCAAAATTAAAAATACAAACATAAAACATATCAACACAAAAACAAAACAAGTGACATGCTATTCTCCCCCCCCCCCCCCCCCCTCACACAGTCTACACTACAATAAATGGAGACGTATCCAGTGTGAGAGAAATGGAGAGTCCCATCTGCCAGCTAATGACTTCAGGATGCTGTTGGAACTGCTTCGAATGCGCCTCATCAGTGATGCACATCTCTTCCTGATGATGGCATGGAAGCCGTCAGTATTTGCCTCAGCGAACATGCTAGACGCACTGCAAAATCTCGGCAGTCCCATCAGCATCCTAAACCCATTATTATATAGAATGCGCAATGCGCTATAAGCTCTCTGCGTGTAGTTAACCCATAGACTGCTCGTGTAAAACGATTGGCAATAAGCTTTAAAAAGCGTGACCTTGACTGCACTAGTACAGCGAGCAAATCTACGGGCCAACATATTACACCGAACCGACATCGCCCTACGCTCCCTTTCGATATCTGCGTTGTCTTGCAGGTTTTCTGTTACCCAGTGACCTAGATACTTAAATTGTGATACACGATTTAGTGGAGTACCGTTAATAGTAACTGGTGGGACGTTCGGATAAATTTTAGAACCAGCTCTAAACACCATAAACTCGCTCTTTTTTTCGTTGTATCTAAGCCCGTGGGCCCCTGCATAGACTTCACAAATACGCAGTAATTTTCGGAGCGCGGAAATCGAGGGACTCAGCAGCACCATAATATATCATCTGCGTAGCTAATATTGTTTATACAAATTCCATCTATGTGGCATCAGATTTTGGTACTGCTAAGTTCCTCGATTAGTCGATTGACATACAAATTAAAGAGCCTGGGAGACGTCAACCCTCCCTGTCTCACACCACACTCCATGCCATACGTCCGCGAGAACGACCCCGCCCACTTAACTTTATTGGTTTGGTTACTATACCAATAGCGGAGTAAGGACACTAACTCGTGTGGCACATTAGTCTCGCTCCTCAACTTTCCCCACAACAAATCATACGAAACCAGGTCGAACGCTTTGGACAGGTCCAAGAAGCAGGCGTAGACTGGCGTCTTTCTGGCTGTATAGTATTGAACAGTCTGCTTGAGGCACATGATTGCACTCTCAGTGGATAGGCCTTCCCGAAAACCAAACTGTGCATCGTTTAAGTTAATATGTTGTTTCATATGCCTGTCAATTAGACTGTCCAGTACCTTCGCCACAGTAGTAGCCAACGATATTGGCCTATAATTGGACATGTCCGAAACGTCACCTGTCTTGTTTTTAACAATAGGCACCACTACTGTTTTCAACATGTCACTAGGAAGATAGGCGTGGCTGACACAGAAGTTGAAGAGCAGAGATAACACCCTCGGCAGATGGTCACCCGCGTACTGCAGATGCTCAATGCTAAGATTGTCGTGTCCTGGGGATTTTCCCCGTACCATGCCCTTAATTACGCTAGCCACTTCCTTTGCGGAGAATCGAGTACTCAAGTTATTATGACAACTCTCATCATCAAACACCGCAGCCGCAGGTACACGTGGGGATTCCACCCTAAAGTGCGACTGGAAGGCATTGGCTATATCCTCCGGTTTGCTTAGCCCCGTTTTGGGTCTAACTTGTTTGTCGCTTTCCAGAAAAGCTTAAAGTCCCTATCAGAATGGCGTTGTGCAAGTATATCCATTTTAATCTGCTGCTGATTATTTTGACACCAATTTAATCTGGACTTGAAGACTCTTCTGGATTCAACCATGTCTCTATAAATCCCTCCATTCCTAGGCTGGCCATGACTGTACCACGTTTGGAGACAAAGACGCGCCCACTGGTGGGCATCCCGTACGTGCCTGTTCCAGCCAGTCACACATTTAGAGTTAGAGTTAACCCGAGAACTAATGTTATTACATATTTTCGCACCCTCACATAGTATCGTTATTACATTCTTATATAAATTGTCTATAACTACTCTATGACTACAGTCTGAACAAAATTAATGCACATCATATATTTTTTTTAGTTTTATCATTCTCTTATTTTAGAAGTTACAGGGGTGGGGGACACACATTTTACCACTTTGGAAGTCTCTCTTGCGCAAACTATTCAGTTTAAAAAAAATGATATTAGAAACCTCAATATTATTTTTGAAGACCTATCCATAAATACCCTACACGTATGGGTTTGATGAAAAAATAATTTTTGAGTTTCAATTCTATGTATGGGGAACCCCAAAATTCATTGTTTTTTTTTTCTATTTTTGTGTAAAAATCTTAACGCGGTTTACAGAATACATCTACTTACCAATTTTTAACAGTGTAGTTCTTATAGTTTTGGAGAAAAGTGGCTGTGACATACGGGCGGACAGACAGACAGACAGACAGACATGACGAATTTATAAGGGTTCCGTTTTGTGCCATTTGGCTACGGAACCCTAAAAACATAAAAAACATTTCACGTTGGATTCTATAACGAAAGAGCTAGAGCCAAGCAACTAAGAAAAGTTATGTTGTGTTTTATTTTAAGGAATGAGAAGATTAGAAA
The DNA here is from genome assembly GCA_911387775.1 of Thymelicus sylvestris. Lineage (NCBI taxonomy): Eukaryota > Metazoa > Arthropoda > Insecta > Lepidoptera > Hesperiidae > Thymelicus > Thymelicus sylvestris. The sequence goes on along the minus strand of OU426905.1, from coordinate 8,592,112 downwards.
CTTCAAACCCCACCTGGTTCATGCCGTTGGACTGTTAGACTCGCTAACTGTAGTTGTGGACTACGAACCCATGAATGCTATAGACAGGACCGTCGTAACTGCTGGATCTACTAGGGTGAGTTAGATCTTAGAGTGTATTCTCACATGTGGTACTGTAAAGTTTATAATGCCGTCAGTCAGTGTGGTCATTAGGTATGCCAGGTCACAACTTTATATAGCAATTTCTGAAATAAAGAAAATATAAATAAAGAAAAGATAAATGGCGTAAACATAAAAATATGTACGACTAGCGTTTCGTTTCCTGAGACAAAATGGGCGTTTTAATATTACATGGGATCTATGAGTATTTATTTATAGTAACTCACCCACACATGCGGTAAGATCGTAAGCTACCCTGCACCTAATTAAGATTAACAATTAAGTGCCTAGAGTAAAAATGTTTCTCAGGTGATGATAACGGACTCGACCGAGTTCCCGTCAGACGACGAGTCTCGTATGGTCCCGCCACGCACTGAGACCTTCCACTCCATGCACGCCACCTACACCTACTGTTCGGAAGAAGTCAAAACATTACAATCTGACAGGTTACTAGAAAAACTTTCAATACCTACCTATATCACTGAATTGCCGCATGTTGTGTCAATCGCTAATTTCTTCGCGAAAATAACAGGCGGCCGCTGATAGTGCCTTGTGCTAAGAGGATTTTCACGGGGGTTTTAATTGTTACAAGCTTTTGTTAAACTTGCTTCGTTCGTTAGTTGGTAGGTATGAATATGAATGGGTCAAATCTTGAAAGTGGGTATAATTGAAACTAGGTAAGTACTTAACTACTCTCATCCTACGGAGTTGAAATTTCATACCTAATAACTTAAGTATCTAATACTAAGCTCAGGGTTAGTTCCAGACGAGGAAACTCCACAGCGCCAACAACAAAACAAAATTTTAAAAGCTTGTTTTTAAAACTAGTTTTAAATTTAAATTTATTACCGTTTCAGCCGCAAATGTTATTTTGAAGACGAAAAATGGCTACCATATTTTGGAAGTTACCGTAACTCCGACTGTGACCTGCTGTGCTTCGAAAGTCTGTTGGAGCGTCGCTGCGGATGCTCCATGCTCTACTTGCCTGATCTGAAGACCAAGAGAGCCTGCAACGTTACCAGCATCTCTTGTATTATTGAGACTAAATGTAAGCACAGTGATAGTTTATTACCAAACATGACCTTTTTCTGAAGCAACTTATAACCGAAGCAACGCTTGTCCTCGAAGCAATACTTGTCCCCGAAGTAATACTTGATACTAAAGCAATGCTTGTCCCCGAAGCAATACTTGTCCCCAAAGTAATACTTGTGTCGCCGAAGCAATACTTGTCGCTCAAGCAATACTTGTCGCCGAAGTAACACTTAGTGCTTGTTCACACTGAACTCGCGGGCGCGGTCGCGGTAAACGCTACATACACCGCGCGCGCGTTTTGGTGTGAACACTTTCATAGTACGTCATATGTTTGATATTTCGCGACCGCGCCCGCGAGTTCAGTGTGAACAAGCACTTAATATCGAAGCAATGCTTATCCCCGAGCAAATACTTGTCCCCGAAGTAATACTTGATACCGATGCAATACTTGTCGCCGAAGGAATACTTGTCCTCGAAGCAATACTTGACACGGAAGCAAAAATTGCAGCCATTGAAGAAAATATAACCGTAGCTAAGCAATATTGTTATAAGTGATGGTGTTTTATTCATAGTATCTATATACATATATTCTTTATGTTTTAGTGCAAATGAGCAAATGGTACCGGACGAATCAGTGCGACTGTCCGCGTGACTGCGAGTCGCGCCGGTACTCGCTGGAGCTCAGCGTAGGCAACCTGGACGCATTGCCACATATTATAAATAACCCCTAGTAAGTACATTCAATCAAACATTATGATCAGAAGCATTGAAGTATTATTACTAGCGTATAGAATGGACACCGCGAACACGATGTATGTTCCAATGAATTGGCGCCGAGCGGCTTCAGTTGCCAATAGATTCGTTCGATTTTGAAAGGAGAACGGGAACCCAATTTTGAAAATAGAACCTCCCGGCGGGGACACACATTTTGTTCGAGATGTCTATTCTATGACTCATATACTTCAATGATCAGAAGTGGGAAACATTCATGATAAGTTGCCTGTATTTTAAAAGTTCTGTCTAACAACTGATAATCTGCTGGTTCAAGCCCCCTAATCTCTTAAATTCTCAGTTTCAGTCACACACTGTTGGTATCCAGTATTATTTTAATACTCCTATTATCCTATACCATTACATTATTGTTGTAATTAGGTATATTGGTAATAATTAGAAAAAAACAACAGAGACTGAAGCACATAGGCGGATCGTGAATTTGTGGGGCCCTGGGCTGAAACAATTTAGGGGCCTACCAAATAACTAATAGCCATTTTGTCAAAAAGTTGTTTTCGATAGTAATGTAGATATACCTAATATAGAAAAAATAGGACAATAAAATAATTAGAATGTGACTCAGTGTTTTTGTATACAGACAGCAACTGTACAACGTTATTGCAAAATAATTAGACAGGTTATGTGTAGTTACGTTATATAAATTATGAAGCAAACTTTCTGCATTTTTCTGCTGCAAAATCCTTTATTTGCTCATCACATACCTTCGTTAAATCACAATTTATATAAAGAACCTTTCCCCGTGTGGTGTCCAGGTTCACTTTGTAGAACAGCACCACTCCCGTTCTTCCTGGGATGTCGTAAAAGGCGACTAATAGGACAAATCCAGAAGATGGGCAGCAGCATCTTCCTATGTTGACGAATACCGGTCATGTCACCTGCGGTCACCAACTCGCAATAGCCAAGCGCGGTGACTATGGCCTTAGTAGTTGAGACCTACTACAGACGTTTGTTTACCTCCTCATGCGCTCCTGTCCCCAGACAGGCGAATGACAAGCGAGCTAAGTTGACCCGACACTGTACCGAAGATATCCCGGACGTCAGTCTGTATGAAATTAGGGGGGCCCTGAAGCAGCTAAAGAACAACAAGGCACCGGGCGATGACGGAATCACAACTGAGTTGTTAAAAGCTGGAGGAAAGCCTATATTGCTAGTGCTCCAGAAGTTGTTTGATTCCGTTATCAGTAGCGGAACTACCCCGGAAGCGTGGAGCAGAAGTATGGTGACGCTGTTCTTCAAAAGGAGTGATAAAACCCTATTGAAGAACTATAGGCCCATTGCACTTCTGAGCCACGTGTACAAGCTGTTTTCAAGGGTACTCACTAATCGCATAGCACGCAGGTCGCAGACTTGACGACTTCCAGCCTCCCGAACAAGCCGGATTCCGTAAAGGCTATAGCACCATGGACCACATACATACACTCAGGCAGGTGGTACAGAAATCCGAAGAGTATAACCTGCCGCTATGTGTAGATTACGTGGACTATGAGAAAGCCTTCGATTCTATCGAGACCTGGGCGGTACATGAGTTTCTCCAGCGGTGCCAGATCGACTATCGATATATCGAGGTGTTGAAGTGTGTATACAAATCGGCCACCATGTCTGTTCGATTACACGACAGAAGCACGAACCCCATCCAATTGCAGAGGGGTGTCAGACAAGGGGACGTTATTTCCCCGAAACTGTTCACCGCTGCATTGGAGGATGTGTTCAAGCTAATGGAGTGGAAAGGGCTTTGCATTAACATCAATGGTGAACACACACCTCCCACATCTTCGATTTGCCGACGATATAGTGATCCTGGTGGAATCGCTGGAGGACCTCAGTAATATGCTAGGGGACCTGAACAATGCCTCACAACGGTTGGGTCTTAAGATGAACATGAACAAGACAAAAATCATGTCTAATGTCCATGTTACACCCGTACCGGTAGTTGTTGACGGCACTGCTCTCGAAGCTGTCGACGAGTACATTTACCTAGGACAAATGATCCACATGGGTAAGTCCAACTTCGAGAAAGAGGTCACTCGAAGAATCCAACTCGGCTGGGCAGCGTTCGGGAAATTACGACACAACTTATCATCCAAAATTCCTCAGTGCTTGAAGTCGAAATTGTTCGAGCAATGCGTGTTGCCAGAGTTAACATATGGATCCAAGACGTGGTCTTTTACTGTTGGCCTCATTCGAAGGCTCAAAGTCACACAGCGCGCTAAGGAACGAGCTATGTTAGGTATTTCACTACGAGATAAGATTCGTAACGATGAAGTCCGTAGGCGAACAAAAGTTACCGACATAGCTCGTAGAGTTAGCCGGCTGAAGTGGCAATGTGCAGGTCACATCGTTCGAAGGACAGATAACCGATGGGGTCACAAAGTCCTCGAATGGCGGCCATGTCTCGGTAAAAGGAGCACTGGTCGCCCCCCGACCAAGTGGACTGATGACCTAAAGAAGACTGGATTCAGAAGGCCCAGGACCGGTCGGAGTGGCGCCAATTATGGGAGGCCTATGTCTAGCAGTGGACTTTAAAAGGCTGTTAGATAGATAGATAGATAGATAGATAGAAAGAGCCCGTACACAAAACTGCGATTCGACGCGATGCGAATTCGCAACGCAAAAAGTTGCGACACGAATTGCTGCGATGCGATTTCGTGCGGCAAGGCGTGTCCCTTCCACGATAAGGTGACCATTCCTTTGACGACCGTTGAAAACCAGGTCGTGACATGGATCGTAAAAAGAAGTGTGCACTTTTGTTATTGCTTAGGAGATACAGGCAAAAGATACAAAGAAGATTTTGGGTTCATCCATTTATTACTATTATGAACGCCGAAGGGAACTATTTTCATCGAAAATATGAATTTGTTATTAAAAGATTTGATTTTTAAATGAAGAATCTTAGAAGAAAAAGAAAAAACGTTTCATTTTAACGTAACAAAAAAGATTTCGTATTTTCAAAGTGATCTCAAACTTTATTTGATGTGTGTACGTCTTTCCAACACGTTGTCTCAGAGCCGACTTAAAAGTGTTGTCAACAAGTATGACGTAACATCGCAGGAATGCGCGATGCGAATCAATTCGCAAGTTCTTGCGACGCGACGTGCGAGCTCGCAGGTTTTTGCGATGCGACGTCGCATCGCAGTTTTGTGTACAAGCCCAAAGAACTGACAAATGATTACATTGTTTTCCTATATTTGTTTTCTATACCTATATGTACACGCACATACACGCTATATGCACGTGAGTTGATTGATCTCAGAGTTGCCAACCTTATGATCGGATTTTTTAAATTTTTTCTTTTAATTTTAAACGTTATTTTTAATTCAAAATATCTCCTATTGTTTTTAGTGGGGGCTGGGGGCCCTTTGTATCCACGGGGCCCTGGGCTGCAGCCCAAAAAGCCCTTAGGTAGATCCACCTATGCTGAAGCAAGAACAACCAGTTTTATACTGTCACATAAATGTCTGGTTATGTACGCTGTAACATTTTTATATTCTAACAATTAGGTATATAGCTGTCTGTTATGACAATACTTTTTATATTTATTATGCACGTCTGACCTTGATAATAATTTCTGTGCCTGATAATACTTCTTGATAATTAATTTTACAGCGAAAATGTGACTTTCAAGGAGAGCACGTCCATCCTGCACCTGTTCTTCGCGAGCTCCGTGCTTGTGAAGCAGAAGCAAGAGACGGTCATGTCGCTCATCAGTTTTTCTTGTATGTTGAACATAGTATCTAAACTAATATATTTTAAAGGGAAAAGTATTGTTTTTTGTATGTAGGACGTAGGTATATATGTTTGTATTACATAAAACCTTTGGACCAATTTCATAAAATCTCACCAATAAGTCTGTTGTTTCTAAGTGACATGGGCTATATTTAATTTTAAATAATGTGATGAATCTATACGAAAACCGAAGCAAAGCGAGGGCGGTGTTACTCGTAATATATATAATTGTTCTCGTTTTTTCCAGCAAACCTTGGCGGTGTGTTTGGACTATGTCTGGGCTGCAGCTTCCTCAGTATCTATGAGATCATCTTCTTCCTGTACTCGGCTATCAGGAACCACCTGCAAGATCGCCTGCGACGCGCTCTGCTTCGTACAGTTCAATATAATAATTAGACATTTCATTACAATGATAATGATATTAAATCTTTTGTCCAATATTGTTTTTTTAATAATTCAAATGTGTTTTGTTTAGTGTTATTACGTTAATAATATTAAAAAAATGTCTTTAGTATATTTGAAAGTTCTGTACCTACTGCTGGAAATAACAATTTTCGATTTGTCTTGAGGAAAAAAACTTGATTAGGTATGCCTATTTATCTATTAAGTATCTAATTTTAATATAATTATGTAGTTGCAATGTTTTTGGCATATTCAGTATAAATTATTGCCTTTTGTAGAAAACTACCAATTTTTAACTATCGTATAAAGAAGTGGGATCGGTGGGAACTTAGTAAAACAAAAGAAACTCCAGTTCAGGTGTACGTAAACAAATTTATATTTTCTGATTTACATATATATATTTTACTACATCTGATGGTAATATTTATAATAATTTCATTATTAAATATATTGCTTTGCTAAATTTTCTTGAAAAAATACAAAAGTATTCTACTATCGCATTAAGAAAACTCCTCTAGAAAAAATTACATCTCTCTTACATACTACACAAGATGTTCATATTATTATGCTTAAATATTTTCGAGCGAATGCTATTATAGAAAAATTGTTTATAAAAGACAGGCGACGAATATAATTGCACATTCGTTCAGAGACGGTTAAATAATATAATAATAAATACTTCGCATTCCTCGGCTAACCAATAATACTTTGTCGGGACCGACGGCTAACCCTAAACCTAGAATAACGACATAAATCAATATTTGGCTTAGATTTTAATTACATCTACGACAAAGCGCATAAAATAATAATTTGGTCTAAGTTATGTAATTATAATAAACTGTTAAGTGCTCTTAACATAATTATTGCCTTACACTAATATATTGTTTTATTCCAGTACTCAATATTGGTACATTAAAAATAACTCATGCCGCTCAATACAATTATGAGTATAAAATTGACATTCACGAAGCAAATTACAAACAATCTAACAGAACGGAAAGATGCATGAAGGACACAAATCGAAATCTACAGATTGTAGATATCTTAGGGTTACAGAAGTTAGAAGAAGTCAGAAGATAAAAGAAGAAACGAGAGGTAAGTAAGAAATAAATAAGGCATGAGTTGGTCTCACAATAAGAGTCGCCACGCGAGGCGCACATCACTGGACGTATCACAAATCCTTAACGATAACTACACTACCAGTACCTAATCCAATGGAACGGTAAGACTTTACATCAACATTGAGCTAACTTACAATCGAAACATTAATTTTAAGTAATATTGCTGTTAGTTTACGGTTAACTAATTATTTCGTATTATTGTATTCCTGAGAGTAGACGTAGTAAATGGCACGAAGGTTTATTATGACAAGATTTTGAGAATCGCTGAATATTAACACACATCCGCATACAAATATAAATTGTGCCGCTACATATAAAATCGCGTTACAGTCGAAGGTAAAGGGACCTTTTACGCTAACTTACACTAAAAACGCACCGTATTCTAGCCTCGCTAGAGATTAAGCACAACTCGAAAATAAATCCCTGAAATGCTCAAATAAAACTCTGTTTTATTTTAGAATCACAATTATTATTTCTGCAGAAATACAAGAAGTCTATTTTATAAAAATAGTAATTGACTCTCGTAGGCCGGCTCCCCCGGTGGCCGGAGTGAGCGACACACGACACACGTGCCTGGTTTACACCGATTAAGTAGATAAGATCTAGTTCAATCATCCTATCCAAAAGACAATAGATCTACATCTATCTAGTCCGATCCGTACAAGTCCGCTACACAAACTAATAGCATGAATTAAAATTTATTCTTAATTACAAATTGTTATTTATACAAAAATATTTATCAATAATTATTATCAGCCTAATTTGTGTAAACCAGTTAAAGTAAAGAACAGAAAGAGAGTTGAATAAATAGCGTACAGTATACGTAGCCGCGGCCCGTCTGACGAGCGCGGCCGACAGTCTGCAGACAGACGGAAACCGTGGAAAATAAGTCAATAGATTGAAATGGCGTACTGGTACATCAGCAGACTGAAAAGGCATACCGGAAGGAGATATTTATTTCTCAAAAGAACATTAAACAAAGCGTATTGAAGCGTCTGCAGACTGACAGACGGAGTCTAGAGACATGTCGGTGCACAGAGTACCGTTGCTACAGAGCCTCCAAGTCCCCGGGCAGCGTCCGCAGCGCCTCGAACAGCTCCGCGGCCGCGTCGAGCCGGTCTCAGAGGCTCACGAGGCTCGCGTCGGGCGAGGCGAGGTCGGCGCCGCGCTGCTGCTGCGCGCACGGGTGCGGGTGCGGGTGCACCGGGGTGAGCCCCGTGCCGCCCTCCATCAGGCTGTCGAAGTTGAACGGGATCCCATTGCTGGGCGTGCTGATCTCGATGCCCGCGATCTTGTTGCTGTTGTTGTTCAGCGCTTTGTTGTTGTGGATCTGAAGGGGAAATGAGCGAAGTTATATAACGGTCGTAAAAATGACGTTTGTTTGAAATTTCATACTAAACTTTTGCAAAAGTATCTTATTGTGCCTGTTCTTTATTATTAAGCGTTTTACCATTTACACGAAGCCCTACCACCAAGCCGGGCTTCAGTCACCTCTTACGACACCCTAGTCAGTCTGTTGTCTGTTCGTGTGAGGATGATATGCTAATAACCTGTGCGGGCGTGAGGCTGAGCGGCACCTGGAGGAAGTTGGGTCGGTTGGGGCGCGTGGGGACGGGCGGCGTGTCCAGGGAGATCACTGTCGCCGCCGCACCCGCTGCGCCCGCCGCGCCGGCTAACGTCACCGCGGGGTTCGCCGCCGACAACATTATTCTGAAACAATACAACGTTCAACGTTAATACTTGAACGGAATGCTCACGCTTTGAAGGAATTAATAAAGGGCAGAGGGGAGTGATATTGAATTCAGTGTAACTTAAGCTTTAACCTGCGGATGATCGAAACACTTCTAACGATACTACAGTAGAATTATGATCCGAAACGAGAGGACTGTGGGATCATCTGGAGATGGTTGTTACAAGTGTTTCAGGTTGTAAATCACATAAAAATATGTAAACACGCCACTCAAATCGAAAGTCGTATCGGTAAGTGGCTACTTTGAATTAGGAGAAAAAAGGAACCCCGCGACACGGGGTCCCGTCTACTCCGTGACGTCGTCACATTGTTCTAATTTCGCGTTGTGGACGTTTTACAAATGCTAAAACGCGTTGTGAGTAGTTTTTTCGCTCAATGAATGTTTTTAGTTTTCGAGCGTATCCATAATATAAATTGTTCAATCAATCAATGAATTAATCAATTCTATAAACATACCTCTTGTCTTGTGCCGGCGAGGTATAGATATCATTATCTAGCCCCAATACGGGGTCCGCGGCGGGGTCAATAACTTCCTCCTTGACGCGGATGGCATCATCTGGTAACTCTGGGTATCCGTAGGTCTCCTGGAAGGGCTTCACGTCCGGCGGGCTGACCGAGCGCTTCGCGAGCCTGCAGATTGGCAGATGGCTTCGCAAGATGCCCTCGAGTTGATTCCTGTCCTCGTTCAGCTTTCGAATCTCATCCTCCAGCGACTGCTTCTTCCTCTCGAGCATATCGGTCTCCTCTTGCAACTCGTTTGTGTGATCCAGTCGGCGTTTGCGGCATCGAGCGGCGGCCATTTTGTTGCGTTCCCTACGGATCTTTCTCCGTTCCTCCTCCTCGGGGGAGAGGTCCTGGGGGGCCTTGGTGGGCCTCCTGCCGCCCATGTTGCGGCGCTTGGGCGCAGGCAGGCCAGGGCTGCTGCTGCTGTCGCCGCTGGAGAGTGGGCCCGGCGACACATGCAGCGCCGTCGTCGGGCCCGAGTCGCAGTAGCCGCCTACAGGATTCAGGATGCCTGGAACGGAGAGGGACATATTCTTCAACTCATGTGAAAAGTATAAAATTCAACAACGAAAAAAGATTATTCTATGTGCATGTTAATAGGAGTGATAGCAGTAAGACGAAGTTCAGTGTCAGAGTTATAGTCAGTATTCGTCAATTTAAGTTGTCAAGACTGAACTATCCTTGGTCCAATCCACATATTAACTCACACATACAGACAGTCAAATGTTTCGACGATTCAAAGTCAATACGAAATTCCTGCTATGAAGAACTTTAACATTAATACAAAACCCTGAGACTCACCGTAACTGTTGGCGTGCGTGACGGAGGGTGGCACGAATCCTGCGTGGTTGCTCTGTTCCCCGCGGCAGTTGCTCAACTCGATGTATGTCTGTTCGAAGTTGCGCAACTGCGTGGGCGTGATGGTCGCCGTCGTGCGGGTTGGGACCCCCGACTGGAGGCCCTCTAGGTTTGCCAACTGGAAAAAAGAAAAACAAGGTTTAACATCAAATATTTCTGGCCTTATCATCTTACTTATGAACTCCTCTATTAAGTCAACTTAATATCAATAGGTAAATAAAAGCAAGTCATAAATGGTCCTTCGAGCAGGATTCCCAATATATCAAGGAAGCTGTTGGAACTACAAAAATATCCTTTGTCAGTTCCAGTTAAAATAGTCCAAATACTTTCTAGAAAGAATCCTTATTATTCGAGTACATTTAGAACAACATGTATTTGGCTAACAGACTATTAATAATAATAATAATAATAATAACGCCTCACACTCATAGCCCCACACTAGGATTCCCTGTGTCGTGGGTGCCATGGACAACACACAGAGACAAGGACATTCACACCCAGACCGAGAACAGAAATTCAAACTCATCATTCAAATTTCCGCCTCGCTGGGAATCGAACCCAGGACCCTCGGTGCGGCGATCCGGCATGGTTACCATTGCGCCACACGGGTCGGGTATTGAGTCCAATAAATAAAATAATCTAAGAAACATGATACAAATGATATAAAGAAGATGACATCATCATGTATTCTATTAATGTTTGACGATCAGTTCATTGTATTGCAATCAGAGTGCCTGCAAGGTGCATACCTCATTGGCCTATTACAATGTCCTACTTTTTGTTTATTCCACTATTAAACAGCGTTGTATCCAACAATATTACGTACGAAATCATTGTGTAATAACACTAAATAACGTATTTATTGTACAGTTGCATCGCTTCCACATTCCGATCGGTTTTTATCAGCAAAACATTTGCGCGCGAGCGAAAACAATAACATCAAAAGATAAAACAAAATGCTTGATATTATGCATTATACAAACTTAGCGAGCGAATTGTGAAGTGGAATTGATTATGTTTATGTATGTGCATTGATAATTGTTAATTTATTTGTGTGCTAAAGAAGTAACGGGCTAAAATGTAACCTAATCCATATTGCATTTTTAGAAAGGAAAAAGTAAAAAAATTATAGAAATACTAATTATTTCAGTATTTGTATCAGTCTAGTTAGTTGATAGCCGATCTCTAGAAGCAGGAAGACGCTTACATCTCAGCTCTAACAAAGTTCCTTGTCACGTCGTTATTTGTGTTTGACAACTTGTTTGACAAGTTTCATCAACGACAGCGTGGTAAAATTTGGTAGTCGAGTACCCAGAACTACTGTTCTGGGTTCGAATCCTGTAGCAGACATTGTAGTTGTTATTTTATCCTAGTGCGGGGGTGACTTAGTGTGTAAGCGTTTATTTATTCCACCATTCATCAAGTCAATTCTCTTAACCGTGTAACCGACTCAATGAGTAATTCCTGCGGCTAGGTAATTCTCTAATTTCATAGCTTATTCCATATTGAGGTTACTTTAAGAATATGGTGAAACATATAAATAATCGTTAAGTTTACCATAATAATTACCAATGTTTACTATCATAACCACGTATGTACTATTATAATGAAGGTTAAAATAACCACAATATTTTCGTCGCCAGCGCTGATTATCTAAATAAAAACACCAAACAACTTCATCACTATTCTTACCTACCCTAAGGTTGTCTGGAAGTAATAGCCTTTACTAATAATATTAAACATTAAGTTATGCTGGAAGAACAATATTTTTGGATATCTTGCTGATTCTCATATAAGATAATATGTTTATTATTTTATATCAAAATGCAACAGACTAACAATTTACTGGGTAGATATTAGCTACCGGGTAACAACACTCAATGGAGAACCACTTCCCATCCATTACAAAACGTATACATATATCTTTATTGCTGGTCTCAATGCCAACGTAACCGTTACCTGTTCTGATAGGATACATTAACGGTTTAAAAGCTACTCATAAATCTCTCACGTGGGCAATTAAATAAGAAAAATAAACAAACACTCGACCGCTCTCATCCATCTTTACGTAAAACCATGCACTGTTCGTATAGCATATAACAATGAGGTTTTTTAATAAGTTTCATAGAATATCACCAGAATCAGGGTTAAATAGTGAAACTTTATAGTCATGCTCATATATGGATGGCAAGCTGATGTCCTCCTAAGGTGAGATACGAAACCATAAGGGAAAAATAACTTTTAGCCGAGTCATTCCAAGCCCGTCCGCGTGAAGCTGTAAAGGCCGGTAGAGCCAGCAACAACTCTATTATAGAAGAAAAAGTAAATAGGCGACAAACGAACAACAACGAAACAGATGACGATGTTAAGTGGTCGTCGTCCATGGATGTTAGTAATACCAAAGGCACCACTGATGTGTTGCCGGCCAAGAAAGAAGAGGTAAGAACTAAGGAAACAGAGACATCAAATTGAGAGGGGACGGTCGAAGACACTGACTGACCAAGTGCAGAGTAATAATTATTGAAAATTCCTTTGTCCATAGCCATCCATACAAGTTATTAATTGTCTATCATTCTCTGTGAGAGAGATAAGGCAAGATTCGAATACAGACCGAGTGCTGCAGGAAACCTACATGCAAACCACTAGTGACTAGGTTCATTACGTCTTGTTCCATCATTGCTGTTTAATTCTAGCAAACAGATTGCAGTAAGTAATGCGATTCTTTTTACAGAAGTTCATAAAACTAGTAATTGTCCACAACTAGACTTCTCAGACAATTGAGAAAATTTTGGAGATCTCTCAGATTCCTTCTTACTTTTTCCTTCAACACAAGAGCTTTATTATTGTAGACCCCACATGCTTGACACTAATGAATTTCTAATTGAAATTGATCATGTAACACTGACTAGTTGAGAGCCGAATACTTAAATTTAATGGTCAATAAAATTTTAGTAGACAATAGCTTATAAACACGCCTTATAATCTTACTTTGGTAAAGACTAAAGAGTAAGTAACAACGCCTACGATACGAATTATACTAAAGGCAAAAGCATGGAAATACCTTCCAAAATAATTCTAGCTGCATAATTACTATTACTGACACACTAGATGTATTTCTAGGAGTTGGAACACTGCGTGTCGCGAGTGCACCAATTAGTGAAGGATCGGGCTAGGGGCACTAGAGGCTAAAGGGGCACTGCTAGGAGCGCTAGGGCTGTACCTGCTGGCACCATAGCTCGGTGGCGAGGATGTTGGCGAACTCCAATGGATCGATGTTCTGCATCTCGACGGTTCACGCTCAACCACGTTTATAATTAGACGCTTACTCTATTGTATTGCGCTTTTTGCGACGCGACACCTTCGTGCGGTTCGATTTTATTAGTCGATTTGTTCGTTATATTCCGCCCTCGCAGGGAGTGAGAATCGATCCGGTGCGATCGACGGGTTAAGTCAGTCGGTACAGTCGGTAGTGGGGTGTGAGGTTTGGGGGCAGATCGGTATCGTTTCTCGCGATATATCGCTTCGAATGTCGTGCGCGGGAGTGCGGGTCGTTCGTTCGTTGCGCGCGCGCACGTGCGGCGTCGGCCGCGGCGGATCGCGCGCTACTGCCGGCCGCCGCCGCTGCGCCGCCCTCGTTCCTCCGAAATCATCGCCCACGACCGACGTCGAATCATTATATTTATAGAACACTCCTCTAACTCCGGAAATATTTCGCATCATTTCGCATCACACGCCGCGGCGACTGCTTATCTGAGGTAACCGCCGCGAGCCCGAACACGACGTGAGGAGCTCCTCTCTTATCATTAACGATCTATTGTAAATTACTAACAATTGTAGACGTCGTGCGTCGAGCGTTCGAATATTTTTCATCCGATAAGATTGCTTTAGTGGGTGCCTGACCTACTTTCACGTTTTTAATGTTCAGCTGAGGATTAGAGCGTAATTTAAGTATTAAGGATTTATATCGGATGTAATCTATGCAGTGACATAAATATGACGTTATCATGAGTGTTAGCTTGTCGGTTGCCAGTGGCAGCAGTGGGCGGGAGGCTCGGCCGCCTAAGCGCAAGGACGCTGCGCAGGCGCAGTGGGCGCGACGTTACACCGATTATAGCCTTATTTGGTCACGTATAACTCAAAATCCTTTAAATAGGCACATAACAGTTCAGTCGCTGGTTTGTGGAGCGGCAAATTAATATGGAAGGCTAATTGAGTGCGGAAATATATTTTCATGATGATTGTCATTCGGTCATCTGAAACCTCTGGGCACTAGGTATTTACTTATTATGTTCAATGGAAGTAGTATTGTTGAGTTTAATCTTCTTCGTTAGGCTTCGTTTAATTAAATTATATGTATCTATGTAGGTGTGAACAAATATTAATTGCGTGTTTATTGATTGTGGAAACTTTTCGTGTTGGTATCTCTTTGAACAGTAAAAAGTAAAAACACCTATTCAGTGTTGATATTAGAAACGATTGTAGATATAATGAACATTGGGGCCTCGTGGTCGCTTATGGCAGGAGACAAAGCAGACGGCTGGTCCGGAAGGCGCGCAGCCCGGTCAATTACCACAATTGCTTTAATGAAATTCGGTTTAGTCCCACTCCTGCCATAACATTTATGACGATATCTGTTTTTGTTCCAGGAAAACATTTTTGAAGTGAAAACTTCTTTAGGCGCGTTGAGGCATTTTTTTAGTGGGATGAAACCATACAGTTCGCGACCGGTCAGATTTTAATCGACACCTACGGCCTACCTATGGCGCCATCTCAGACTAATTGACTTGCGACGTATTTGCTACTTTCATTACAATAGCTGCTACGTAGGCTAACATAACAGGCTAGCAGGTGACGTGGCCATGGCGTTTTATAGATATGTCGGTTTTATCAATTACAATCAACATAGAGCACTTAACAAAACGACCTCTTGTATAAAATTGGTGGCTACATCTCGCCGCTCTCGCACGATAATTGGTCACGGTGCTTACCTAGCAATTAAATAAGCCTTATTTATTCGCTGCATTCCTACACATCATCGTTAAAACCGCTATATATTTTATCCAGCTCTCCAAATGTGTACTATACTGCTGATGAAAATTAATTAACGGTGATAGAATCAGGTTTATCTCATTTTATACAGCTAATTTAAATCATTTGCTAACTTGGTATGGTATAATGAGACTTTGATATCACATCACAATACAATGTTTAATTAATAAGACGTATCTAAAATTAGATCTTAATCTCATATTTTTAAGACTGCTACTGAAAAGTCGCTGAAAATAAAATACTTTTCTCTCACGGTTTCACAAGACAGTAGCCGTGTTCTTCGGTCCACGAAGCAGTGTTATCTTGGCGAGTGTCTGAGATCACCACTATATCTAGTAATGACGTGACGACATTGAGGTGAGGCAGAGGTACTCAAAACAAATTCTGAGGGCTGTTGATATGTTTAAATTAAAAAATGCTACTTAACTTTTGGACACAATCAAAACTTGTGACACTCCAAAAACCTTAGTAAGCGAACAAAAAGGAACATAAACCCAAGAAACCTTAATACAGGTTTGGCCTTACGTATCCGGTAGTCTGATAGATCTAACATCTCTTTGTATCTTTTTAAAACACTAGAACATCTATAAACACCAGAATACTTTCACTTTATATTTTGCATCTACCTAGTTCGTAACTGCAAACACGACATTGACAATTGAACTGAGTAATTCAATCTAAATCTCCAATGTCAACTGCTACGTTTATCACAAAAAGTTTGACTATAGCTGACTATCACTGTGACGTCATAACACGCAGTGATACACATTTTTTCGTGTTATCAAATGACGTTAGCGACGTAGAAATAACACAGAACAGCTACATTATCTCTACTGGACTTTGCATTATAATTTATTTTCAAACCTGTTTTTAAATTGTTTTAGTCGCGATACAATTTGCATCACCCATTTGCAATAATAAACATTGGTTTGGCTTCTTCCAGTAGTCAACAAAGTTGGAAAAACACTTCTGTCACATGTCTGCATCTCTGTATAGCCGGGAACGAAACCGGAGACTCTTCCGATACCGATACTACAGATAATACCGATGACGCAACAGGGCCATTAATTATGAAAATCTGTATCATCTAATAATATGAATAAAACTTTATTTTCATAAGGTAGACAAAACAGAATACAATCAAATGTTGATAGAAACTTAATACATATTTACACAGTATAAAATAAGAATAAATACTAAAAGTAAAATTTTAATAATAGGGTATCTATTACTTGACTGATATTTATAATATTCAATTTAACAATCTATGATAAATACATACACGTCATAAAAAGGGTTAATGACGTCTTGTATGTAATTATTATAACACCTAGTTTTACACTTTACAGTGGCAGCGGTGGGATACTAAGATTATAAAATAATGAGAATCAGAAAATAAGGTTAAACTCACAGTAATTACCAACAACTAATTTAATTATTATAATATGCTCATATTGATACGCTCTCAAACTTTGTAATTTAACATCAGCGGGCGCAGTCGGTAGATGGATAACGATGGTCATACGTTGACAACTCGTAACCCACATTTTTTTGCAAAATGAGTAAATGCATGAGTTACATAATATGTAACTCATTTTGCGAAAAAATGTGGGTTACGAGTTGTCAACGTATGATCATCGATAAGTGACAACTTATGACAAAAAATCTCTTCAACACTTCAGTGCTGCCGTCAGTCTCGGTCATTTTTGCTTAGATAGCCGCGGTTGAGCTATGTCGGAGGCTCTCGGGCAAACTGCCGTCAATTAAATGAAATTTGTGAAACGAACAGCAATAAAAACTTCGACTTACTGCTAATTATCTATTTATAACTGCATATACGAGTGTTTTTTAACGCAATATATCACGGAGCTAGTAGGTATGGTAGTTACCTATGTACATTACCGGCAAGTGAGGAAGTACACGAGGGTCACAGTCGTAGATAACGTAGCTGAGATAAACAAATCAGATTGCCTTGTAGGCTGTATAGTGTATTGTACTCGTAGTTGTACTATACCACTGCCGACTGTCTGTCAGTTGGTTGGAAAATAAAGTGTCTGCGTCTAGACGCCGTTGCCAGCAAAACATTGAATTACATGCAAATAAGTAATGTGATAGAACAATACAAATAGGTTAATAGGGCAGATTTTTTTCATTTTTCTTCTGCTTTCAGATTTTGAACATTGAAGAGACTTATTTATAATTAAATCAAACTGAAATTATTTATTTAAAATGTTTTGGAGGCGTTTTAAAAATCGGGCGAGTGCGTGGCAGGCCACGCGCAATGTAGGGTTCCGAAGTAGTAAGTTTATCGACTATTATTCATTAACTACTTATGCTAACATAGCCGTGATAGTTTTCCTTGTAAATTCATCATGTAACTTATTTTTGAGAATTTTTCCACTTGTCCAACTTGTAGTGTTTGTACTGCTATTATGGTTATAGCAGTAATCATGTTATCTCGAGAGCACGGGTACAACAACTACTACACAACTCAAACCGTTTAGCCAGCAGGAAGGGGACACTTGACTCTAATCAAAATTAGTATTTTAAAGCCAAATATTTCGAAAACGGACCCCTAATTCCAAAAATGGTCTTAGAAGACCCATATTAGAAGACTAATAAGTTTGGAAGACCTTTTCAACGATACCACACACTATAGGATACGCGACGAATAAAAAATTAATCCTCACTTTAACTGTAGGGGAGGTACCCTGAAAAAAAAATTTCAATATTTTATTCTACGATTCCGGAGTTTTAATAAATATGTACATATCCATGCCAATTACAGCTTTCTCTAGCACTAAGGGTCTCGCCGCTTTGCTTCGGACAGACGAACGGACAGACGGACGAACGGACAGACATGACGAAACTATAAGGGTTCCGAATTTACTTCGGAACCCTAATAAGTATCGTAATCGCACTTTAAATACACTGGATGAAAACAATTGTACTAATGTAAAAAAGTAGTACTTAAATAAGTTAAGTCTTAAAAAATTAAATAACGCTAAATACGTTAGGTACGACATACCTATAAAAAAAACCTAAAACATTGCTACTGTGAGAAAATATTGGCAGACCTAATAACTCATAATTTTTCTTTGTATTAGAACCATAATAAAAGAAACAGATATTGTAAATATAAAATACATACTTCAAATGACAAACGTACAATCTATTTAAAGAACTAATCTATTCGTAAATACGGCCTTTTCAATTTGCCATAGTCGGTTATCAAACGAGCTGTTTATTTATAATGACTTCTTTACTTACTAAAATAATAAATTTTGATAAAGTTAAACTGTTTTATGAGGGTAAAGATCATTTAACACTAATGGCTTGGCTGCTCATTTCTTAATGTTTACTATGTGTTTACTATACATAGTTGCTACGGCTACTAGTAATTATTTCTGTACAACTTGACCAACTGAATGATTCACTCTGTATACATATAAGTAGATATTTACTATGGGACGATGGCTCATGTTAAGTTTTGACAGGTGGTATTCTAGTTAGGTATTATAAATCTATACATATATTTTTTTCAGTAAAATTACTCACTTCAGTAAAATTTATTTAGTTATTAGTTACAAGACGATACAAAATATGATTTGTAGTTGCATAACAAAATATTTTGTTAACAGGATTACATAATAAAATGCAATAATTCAAGAAAGTATCAAAACGCGATCTTTTCGCTTAGGTACCGATCTCATTCAGAGGTAGAAAACAATAAAGAGAAAGTAGGTAAGAGTGTACAATTTACATGTACTCTTTATCTGTCAGCAATTACTATAACAATAATAATAATACACGCTAACTACTGGTCTATAAACAACAATATTATCTCACACAGAGATGTAGCTGGCTTGGAGGTCTGTGGTTTTTAGTAGTAGCGAGCTACGAAATGTTTACGAACCATTGACATAAATTATATGGACACGATCTTTCTAAGGAATTTCGTGTCACACTTTCGTGCCACAGAGAACTCAATCACAGAGTCACTATGCGCCCAGTGTTGCCAACACCCTACTCCGAAAGAGATCATGGATACATTACTATAACTGGACATATACCATGGATATATTACTCTGTCTGGATTACATTGTAGAGGTACCTGAGGATTAATTACGTCATAACGGAATGACCATTTCTGTAGTGTTCATCCATTCATCAAAAAAAAAATCAAAAAATCGTTTCTTGTTCCAGAATTTACATTTTATTACAATATGCGTGGGATCTTTCCATTTAAGTATATAAAACTTGTGTTATCTATAGTCCCAGGATATATCATTCGATTGTGTTAAAATATTTTTATGTGTGTTGTGCACTTAAAATAAAAGAAATGTATCGTAATAAATTACACTGTAGCCTCATTGAAATATTATAGTGTATTTTTGTAGAAACATCAAAAAGAGGAATTGGCAATTTAAATACTTTAATTGTCGTTTCTTTGTTTTCCAGGTAGGTTTGTGTGATTTAGGTTGTATTTAGTGTAACTCATAATGTATGATAAGCTTAAATAAAACTTTGTTTTTCAGAGCAACACGTAGTTTATTATCAATTCTTTAAATCCCGACTGATTGTCATATATAATCACATTAAGTACTTCACCTTATTGCACACATCTCTCATATTTATTTACCCAATTACTTATAGTTATACACAAAACTATATATACACAGACATACAACATATATATAGGATAAACAACAATTTTTGGAGTTTATTTATTAATTTTTTAGTTTGATTTTTTTAAATGAAATGTAGGTAATTTCTTTCTTTCTTTCTTTCTTTTTTTTTCTTTAAATATTAAATTGTCATTGGTCCTCAATAAGTCCACGAAGTTTGAAAGAAATCTGAGCGTTTCAAGTGAGCCAAAATCAAGTCCAAAGAGAAGTTACAAACAAACAAACAAACAAACCAACAAACAAACATACAGGTGAAGTAATATAAAGCGTTAAAACTTACCTGTGAAAAGTTATTTATTTATTTATTTATTTATTTAATGCTTTATTGTACACAGGATGTCAAGGATGTCATTAAGAAATTTAGTACAAAGGCGAGCTTATCTCTAAAAGAGATCTCTTCCAGCCAACCCATTTGATGTGAGAAAAATTAAATGTGGGAGGGATATGGAATGCGTACTTTATATTTATGATTATAATAATAAATAAAGTTATTCTTTCAGGTAATGTTTTCGTTTTTTGCTCATAATTTTTGCAATACCGCAATGTACAAGTTGGCATTTTCGTTAATTCAATAGGTACATATAATATCTAAAACAAATAAAGTAAGTCAATTTCATATAAAAGTCACGTATTGAAATCACTTTCTAGTTTCTACCACAATTTCCGCATCTTTGTCCTTTTGTTCTCTCACTCCGCGACGTCTGGCAACCCTGTTCCGTAGTGATTAAGTACTCTGTGTTCGTTCTGTCAAGTTTGGTTCAAGATGTCGGTAATAAATATTTGACACTAAATAATTTTTAAGACTGTAAATAAAAATATAGTTACTTACCGATTATGATTAAATAAAGTGAAATAAAGTTCAAACGTAAATAATGAGAAAGTTTTAACTGTGCACAATACAGAATAATAAGTGTTCTTGAACAGTCGGAGTTTTTCGAAAGTGACAGGCGACAGCACTTGCTCGCAGCCGACTAAACTGAGTTGGCCCCAGTTGGGGTCAACACAGGTGAACAAAATGTAAGTACTGAACAGCCTGTCTATATAATTTATGTCAATGTTACGAACTCTTCAATATGGACCACACACGAACAAGCCTTATTAATGTACGATACTATTATGAACAAATAAATCGGATTAAACCAATTAATTTAAAATAAGATACGCGCGAAAAACTTAATCCTTCCTGGCAGTCGGATTAAAATTTGGTATTGATTTCTTTCTTCTTTATTAAAAATAAAGTAACACTAGATGGGCTAACTACAAGACTACTCTAGAAGTAGTAGGTACGCATTTTCTCTAGGACCTAGTACGTGTATCGAATCACAATTTGTTGATATTTCTCTTTATCAAGAGCCATAGATTCTCTTTATCATGAGCCATAGTCTCTTTATCACGAGTCAGTCTCTTTATCAAGAGCCATAAGGTCCAGTCCAGGCCAGTCCGAGCCGCTAAATAAATCGAAGCCACTGGTTTGAGACAAATTACTTCTTCTACATCATTCGCCAGCCACTAGCCGGTCCACAGCCACACTGTCCGTATCTGTAGTATTCCGTAGTTGCGTAGGTACTACGCGCACGCGCACGTGTCCGCCGCGTGATCGACAGGTGAGGCCACGCCCACTCGGAACACGCACGCCTCTTTTGGAATGATTTGCAACTTTTTTCAGAGTTCAAGTAAGTATTATTAGTATTAGAGGAATCTTATATTTATTGAGAATATTTGTAGAGGAATCATGTATTTGCCTTATACCTACTCTATTCTTCATTTGTTTGCTGAAAGTGATTTTATAATAATTGTATTTTATGTATTGTTCGTCAACGCTTCGCTATGGCAACGGTAACTATAGCAACGATGCCTCCATTCTCGTGGGAACTTCGTATTGCGCACTTTAATTTTCTTATTTACAACACAATGTCGTCAAAAGTTACCAAATAGGAAAATGTACGTATTGAACTGATTTGTTTTGTCTATATGTTGAAAAACAAAGGCTCATACGGAAAACGACGATGATCTGAGGATGCTCTATGAAAATATTACAAGCGTTTTTTGTCGAAACAAACACGTAGAGGTGTGAATAACCTGCACTAAGAAGTAAACAAATATCGGGTATGCTTTGCCTATAGAGAACGCACTCTTCACATCAATACTTGCCTAACACTTCCCAGGGATTATGGTTGCAAGAAACACTATATTGATAATGAATCTTAGAATCTACACCGTAAAGACGATTTCAGGTTGATGTTAAACCCATAACACAGGAGTGATAGGATGTAAAGTAATGGTCGTCGATATGTAGAGCCGTGAAGTTAGGGTTGCACAATCCGTAGATCTTTATCGATCGTTATTACTATACCGTGACCACTTTATAAAACGTTGTTCTACAGCTTCTACCATTTAATTTTATTACAATAATCCTTACGAATAACTTAGGTACCTACCTAATATAATTTCATACTCCTTTTTAAGAAAATGAACACTGTTCCGTTGGACAGGTAAACTGTAGGTGCTTCGTCGAGAGTCTGAAGATAAGTAATACATATCTGGCAGGCAGAATCGAACGGACGCGACGCCGGTCGCCGACGACGCGACGCCAAGTGATAACCCTACCTTGTGCCTACTACGCCCGCAGAGTCCGTAACTGGCCGGCTCTAGGAGCTCATTAACGCAGCGCTAATTGCTCATACTAATAGCATTGCTCGGGTTGTCGGCTGAGAGAATTCCTTGAACTCATTCTAAATAAACAGAAATCATTATCTTAGTATATTCCTTTTAAGCTCCCAAATATTTCAAAACTCTTGAGGTAATAGCATGCTGGGTATTTTTTCATTTCGTTGTAAGATTACTTAATCCTATTTCAGTAGATTAATGTATAGAAAAAATTGAGGTGACTTCCTTGGCTTCCTTTCATTTCGTGCAGTGAAGGGCAACGTGGCGAACAAATGTTAATGTATCATAATATAATATGTACATAAGAATAAAATCTTTGTTATTTGTAAATAATTCCAAACTACGAGTCCACGTATTAAGATTGATGGGTGAAATAAGTTTTAAAGCAAACAAATGCCTATAACCGCAAGTAGCAACGGCGAGAGAATATCAGTATGCGTAAATGGTCGCACTGATCTAACATTAAAATGTGCAGAGTATGGAAGTATAAAAGGAACACACGACACACGACACATGCAACCGATGTATGGCGCCGTCGCGACATTGACCGCTACCGAGCGAATAATAAAATAAATCAAAGCCTGGCACCACGCCAGCCAGAACTGCCACCCAGCCCTTCCCTTCACTTCGCTGCACGCTAACGCACTGAAACCATTGCCGTTCACGGACCCGCTAAGGAAAGTGAACTCTGAAAAACACTAGCAATGTATAACCGTCGCGACTTATATGCACTAGGTTCGCTGATCGATGCACTTCCCTTTCATATCGCACCCTGCGCGTTCCCCTCGCAGGCTTAGCACAATGGGAAACATTGGGAGGCAAATAAATTTTAATGACGCCAGAATTCATTTAGCCTTACCAGTTATTGTTACATAAAACATAGAATCCGAAACGAAAGCCGTGAACCACCTAAATCACCCGAAACGACCTTCGCTTTCGTGAAAACTGCTCCATTCAGCGTGTCTCGGAAAACCCGCGTGACTCACAGCTCGCTCTCTATCGCGGGTCACAAGTACTCGCGTATTTCATTCGGCGGCTTGATTCAAAAAGTCGACTACGCCGATGATTCATACGTACGGTCTATGAATCAGCATACGGTGACATAGTGAAATTTTCACGCAAGGAAATCGTTGCCACCATACTATACATTTTATAATTTCTTACACGTTAACGATGAGGTAAGCATACTTAACAGCGTTACAAGGAGCCTGGCAAGCAGTGGTACGAGAACGAAGGTTAAGAACGAGGAAGTTGTAAAGAAAACAGGAAAAACTGGAAAAATTGCGGAAAACCCCGAGCTGGGCCATTGACATTTCTGGTATCCTTGCAGCCTTGTGCAAAGCGAGTAAAATTAGTAGGTATTGTATTGAGATAAGGTTATCTAAAACTGCGTGGAGCGGCGCCGAGAGTACCGGATATCGTCCGGAAATGGCGAGCATTCCTCGCGGCGCCGCGGCTGCCAAACCGCACGATTCGCCGAAAAAAAAACAAATTATATCGCTCGCTCATTGTAACGGACAACAAAATGGGTCGCCTTTGAACTGCGGACTCAAAACATTTTGCGCGTAGATTTACAAAGCTGTCGTAATCGAGCGCGACTTAATACTATAGCGACGATAATACTATAGCAATTGAACACTGAATTGTGGAAACCATTGAACGCATCGTTCTTTCAGCTATAAATACTGAGAAATAAAGCGATTAAAGTGCGGAATCGTAAATTATTCGATTCGGTTAATTTTATCGAGATTTAATGCAAATCATAAAAGGGTGTAGCAGGTTATCTGTTTCTGAGAAGTGTTTTAAATCGGCATATTGTTAGGTCGCGATAACAGCCCAGCTGCGCGCGCGGCAGAACAAAGAAGTATAATCCTAACGCGTTAAATGACTATGCAAATTGCATTGTCGCGGTAATGGTTGTACTGCTTCCTCGCGTGGCCTCATTAGAGCGTACATATGTGCATTATCTCGAGGTAATTAATTGGAAGTTATGTTGCAATTTTTAATCGCTTTCTGCTAACAGTGCTAATAGAGTAATAGCTACACGTTCGTGATCTGTATGTAATTGTATGTTTACGCTTGATTCCGCGACAAATAGATTTAACACATTCATCAGCATTATTTCTTTGTGTACTGGTCGAGTCTGGTTGTAATTTATTATTACGTCGTTTTCACATGGCACTTTTTTATGTAAATAGCCTGCGTACAAGCAGTCGAGCCAAGTGCATTGACTTAAAGCCAAGTGTGGTAAGTTAAGTGGTCTCATGGACACAAGTAACATCAAAAGCATCACCGACACGTTGCTCTACCCGCACAGCGAATACTGAAAAAAATGGTCATAGTTCGTTGAACCGTTGAATTAAATCACTTAAAACCTAACTGGTCATGTAAAAAGTGCACATAGCAGATTTTGGTATAATAACAAAGATTAGCATGTACCTATGGCTAAGTAATATCACTGTTCATTTAATCCGAATGGTATCCAATACCTATATCGGTATTCGCATGATCATTGATCACACGGTATATTCGTCTAAAGCTGACCTTAGGTTCAAAGACAGTGGAGGAGCGAATCCCACGCACATGTTGTTACTTGTTTTATTTAATTTTTTAATTGCGTCGCCCACATACGCCGCGAGTGGGAGCCACCGCCACCTTCGTGTCAATTCGGAAGATTTCGTTCACGACGTCTTTGAACTCAATCGCGAACGGTAATGTAAGAATAAGCAAAGGTAAATGTACCTTTGCTTACTTCTGATCATCAGACTTAGTACCTACCTAAGTAGGTACTTATTTAAATATTTGTATCTATTTGCTGACTGTAGATTAGTTAATAATTTAGATATTTAGTTTATGTATTCGAAAAAACAATAGGTTACACACATAGTTATTTTTAGGGTTACGCACGAAAAAACGAAAAACGGAACTCTTATACTCCAAAACTACTCCAATTTACTCCTCAACTACTGGACTAAAAATGAGTTAAAATTTGGTACTCATGGACGAAAGTATAAAGTAAATGGTGATGGTAGAAATAGGAATGGTCCTGATGATAATGACTGCTGTAGCGTTACGATGGTCACAGTACTTATGATGGTCTTGCTTTTGTGATGATCGCGGTAGTATGGCCAAGGCCAACATCCTCATTCCTCAATAGTCTCATGTCTTTAAATCCCCCATATCGACATAGGTAAACATATTTAATCACCAATTCATAGCGACACACAGCAATAAACTCAACAATAGACAAATGATCAATATTACGCATTAACGAACAAAAGCATTAAACACTGCGTCAAATACGTGTTATTTCCGTAACAAAGATGTTATGTTAAACTAAAACACGGGCTATGTTTGATATCGGTAGACGGTAACTTAACGTAAACTTATTTCCAATAACGATATAAAGAACCTTTACGCAATTGTACTGAGTCATCTTGTAATAAAGACCGAATAAGGCATTAATATAAAATTCACATAAAAAGGGTATAAACTATAAACAAAGACGGTTTCCACCGGTATTATAATTTTATAAGCAAAGATTACACATAGAAAAATTACCGCTGGACGCGTCCAACGACTCATGCGTTTTCAGAATGGCTGTTTTAAAGTTAAAACGATGTTAAATATAATACAATCGCAACAGTTATAGCAGGCGACGTACAGACGGATACACAGACAAAGCCATTGTCTCACCGGCCACTGTGTTTGGCGGCACTTATGCTAATTTCTTTTGAACGCCACGGCCTTCCTTTGCGGGATAACATATAATTTATTGCCAGTCATATTTTTAACAAGAAACAATACAAAGTTAAGGCTTAAAATTGTTGAAGGTAGCAACAACCGCCTCTGTGCAAGGTTTCTTAGCGACATCATAATTTGTAAATTGGTCAACCAGATAATCTAGAATAATTGAGATTAGAGCCTTCGGTCTCATTTGCAGCGCAATGCAAACCAAGGCTATGCTAAAAAACATTAAATCTCACGGCAATAATCTTTTTAAACGGTATAATTTAACGTTTTAAACTGTTAATCGTAACAGATAATACGCCTATTACTACGCAAGGGTTCGATTGCGATTTAAAAACTTTTAAAAGTTCTTGAAGTCTACATAGATCGTAGCTGATAAAATTCTGGTTCTGGCAAACAAGCCGCGTTCATGAAATGTTCATGAAATGCTCTAAGCAATATTTTCTTTCCTGACTTTAGTATTACACTATTTACCCTTTTATTATAAAATCTAATATCATAAGGACATCTTAGCAAGTACCAGTGCCTAATTTGCAAAACATCAATAATAATGTGTCATTATAACTGTGTAAAGTTTCAGGAGTTAAATTAGGGGCCGTGGCCGTAGACAGCAATATGCGCGTGCGCAGTAGAAAGCGTTTCGTCGCTATCAGCAATATCGCAGTTGTTCGACCGGCTGCGGAAAGGCCACAGCGAGACGGCCGGCCCTGGTACCGCCTAGCACCACTACAGATAACTAAACGCCCATCGTTTACGTCACCGCACCGGTCGGAATTAGGTTGCACTCAAGGATAACTCGAGTTTTTCCTTTGCAAACCTGCCAATTCATCTTGTCGACGAAGCGGTAAATTCGTTTCTTCGTTTGCTACAACATTTCCCTGACAAAATTCGTCAAACGTCATACCTGACTTGCAATTTAGATATTATGGTCTGTGCGGGTCTTTCCATTAAGTTCATATGCAGAATTGTGATATGTTTCTGGTAAATAATAAGTATAAATAAATAAACGCTTACACACTCATAGACTCATACCCCCGCCGTAGGTACCACAATAAAGAAATCTAACTCTTATACTGTGTAGGTACTACTAGGTACCTGCGTACGTACCTGTGTCGCGGGTGGCATGGGCGACACATAATACTTACATCACAATAACACTCATGACCCGAGTACAAATATTTATCTGTCACAAAATATCTGCCCCGTTGGGAAATCGAACCCGGGACCCCTCGCTTCTCAGGCAGTGTCACTACCAACTAGGCTACAGGGTCGTTATAGTAGTATATATCCAGGGTATAGTCAGGGTAGTATATATAATATACAAAGTTAAGACTGCCTTCGCACCGGGCGTCGCTCGTTGTTTTGCGTGTATGTGGACATAATACATAGTAGAGATCATAAAATACTATAGATTTTTTTAAATAATATCCTATTTTGATTGTAAAGAGTATACTGCGTATATCACAGACCCTTTCCAAGCAATGTACCGTTAGATAAATAATAATACGATGTGAAAAATCAAGTTATTCGTTTAAAAAATCGACTGGAACATAGAGCTTATCAGGTGCAGATAGTGGCATCCGAATCAGCGTACGACCACTTATCGCATTTCCACGAATCGCTCGAACACTTGCAGCTATCGCCAGTATCACCATCGCCACATTTCACAACCCGTTTTCAAGGAAATCCTCGCACGTTCGATATCGTTCAGGTGGTATCATCGCAAGGACTAGTAAATAGATGTCACCCATAATTTGGACCTTAGTTTTGGAACCATAGGAACATGTCTACGGAATATAAAGCCCTATGACTGACAGACGGACTGACGGACTGACGGACGGACGGACTGACGGACTGACGGACTGACGGACGGACGGACGGACGGACGGTCAGCTGAGTCTTATGAATAGGGTCTCGTTACTCCACTGGACCATATCTCATTGTTGGCATCCTTTAAAAGTACGGAACCGTTACAATAGTTACAGTAAGCTTTCATTACTCTCAAAGTATTTGGTGGTTTTTTCAACTGACGACTTTTTCGTCAAGAAAAAGATACGAAATAAATATCTACTTATTTTTCGAAGTTTAGTATGTTGCAGGTTATAATGTTATTCGTCGAAATGCGTCAATAGGTGGTGTATGTACGATATTTTTTTAATTATCGAATAGTGTTTTCAATTATGTAAATTAATTATAACGTGATACGTCGTGATACTTATTTAATACATTAGTTAAAACAATCCACTTACGAACCCATTAATCTTACATTTAATTATATTATCATTTAAGTGAAATTAAATTAAAATTACAATTAAGCAAAATGACCTATCGGTAAAACCCATTTATAATTTCAATTGAATTGCTAATTGTTAGGTTTAGGTTTAGGTTTAAAGAAATTTATTCTCATAAAGACATCACTGTCACTCACATGAGAACATAACTAATAAAAATATTTATACAGTTCGTCATCACACTGGCACACACTAATGCAAAAAACTATTAATTCGACTTGCAAAACAGTTAAAACCATTTACCTTATACAAGTATTAAAAAGAAAAGATTTAAACACCCATTCAACGCATTTGTTTCATTTAAGACGTCTGACTTTGGATTATATATTGAGCAAGTTCCTTTTTAAATGCGTTGAACGGGCTTACACTTTTTATATGTGAGGGTAATTTATTATAAATTTGTGCACCTTCAAACGTTATCATTGTCTTACCGTAATTTGTTCTAGTCTTGGGTAGTACAAGGAAGCTACCTCGGCGAGCGCTCTTTGCGTTTTGTTTTGTGAACGTTATGTTAGCATGGATATTCCTATTGAGTATTTTTCGAACTAAAATGCAAACGTTGTACATATAAAGATTTTTGATGTTCATGATTTTTGTTTCACTAAATATTTGTGTAGTAGGTGTTAGGTAGTGATAATTAAAAAGCGATTTAATTATTTTATTTTGTAGGGTTTGAATTTCTTGTATTTTTACTTTTGCCGCGCTTCCCCAGACCTCGATAAGATAAGATAGGTGTGGTTTTACCAATACATTATATATTGTATAACGTAATTAGGTTAGGGAAAATTTAACAATTATTTAAACATTTAATTTGTCACTGAGTTTCATGACATATCTAAAATTAATGTATTAAAAAGTATAACTTAGAAATAACTTAGTTTTATTAGTACCTATCTTAATATATATAAATTACGTGTCACGTTGTTTGTCCGCGATGTACTCCTAAACTACTTAACCGATTTTAATCTATGCACACCGTGTGCAGCTTGAAATCCAACTTGAAAGATAGGATAGATTACAACACGGAAGGTTTTAATAAAAAAACACTTTTGACACAACGAAGTCCGTCCGGGCAGCTAGTTTTATTATATTAATTAAATCATATAAAGTCCGTTATTGACCGTTGATCATTAAATACCTTAAATGGCGAATAAACATAACTGCATAATGACGAACAAAGAAAATACTATAAGATTACAAACAGTTGAAGCACGCAGGTCGCAGTCTTTGTGACGTTTTAGGTACGATAGGACGCGCATAACTGCAGCTCAACTCGTGGTAGGTACTCACAATACCCTCGTGTAGGTACATAATAATGTAATCAAAGTCAATTTGGCACAAAGCCCAAGGAGCCTGGACGCCGATAACTTGCAATGATAAAATAAAATATAAAAGTCAATAATTTCTACGCAAGACATTGCACGGATAAAGTAATTGCCTGTTTCTACACTTTAATCAGCAGTGAATTTATTCGAGATTTGTGTTGCACTTGCATCTTCTAACTTGCAGACTAAAGGAACTGGTGATTTTCAATCCGATCTAATTTGTCGAGCAGTTTGAGTACTTTAAACATTTTTATGTATTGTACAATAACATAAAGATTGTACAAGTGAGCATAAATGCATAAAAATGTAGGACTTATAGTTGTTGTTGATCTATTTAGTAAAGTGTATACAAAATCAAAATTACACTTGTTCAAATGTCCAGGCAACTGTATACACTTCCACCTCAACAGATTAAACTCCTTTATTCCTTCTGTAAAGCAATTAATCACTTGTGAAAGATAACCCATATAAAACTGGTCCCTTCATGGTGTTAATTAGGGCGAGGGCGTTCACAGCTTCAGTAACTGCACCGACCCGCATGGGTTTACATCTTGAACGATATTAATCTTGAATGTAACAATGTTATGAATGTATATCGTAATAAAAATTAAAACTTTAAACTGTCAAGTCCGAATGGGCTCGCCTGTCAGTAGTTCAGTGCTGTCGTGCTATGTAATTCAGGAATATTCTATTTCCCTGTCGATATTACCACTGTTAACTGTCTTGACATTATTATTTCGAACACTGGTCATATTATATTCAATTTCCAGTATTGTCCAGCAGAAAATGCCACAAAGCTTTAAAGCCCTTTTGTTCGCTCATGAGATGACAAGTGTCAGCAAATGAATATAATTAATCAATAATAGCCGGTTATAACATATTTAATTACAATAGGTTTTCCAGTGGCACTGCACTGATAGTACGTTGGATTACATGTTATTTATAACTGTATCAGTACGCGTGCGCCAGCACAATTACCAACTTAGTGATTTTGCAGCGAGCCTCTTATCAACCTTTGGCGGTCACGTAGTAAATTTTTAGTTCATGTAACATTTTAACGCGACTTATTTCTTAAGCTATTGATAGTAAATAAAAAATACATCGTTATCATTCTAAATGAAAGTAATATGCAAGCCTCTTAGTAGCTAAAATTCATGCTTATATCGAACTACCTTTGTGCGTCGAATGACGACCGTATTTACAATGTGTTTTTAGCTAAGTCATAAAGTTAAACGAAATGTTGTATAAAGTTTAACATTTATTTCGTTTACAGTTAAAGCTGTCTACATTTATTAAAACCCAAACAGAGGATTTACGCGAGCGCCAAACAGCCAGAATAGACTTCCTATATTAGGACATTAGTAGAATAACATCCTTTAGCAATCTTCATGTTTCACGTCAAAACAACGGACAAAACACGAGAAACTAGGCCATTGATAACCTGCCCGTACATTCTGTACATATCTATCCTGCGTAAATACCATCACCTTGACCAACAGCTAGATAACGTTAGGACTAGCACAGGCGTGTTGCCGTGTTTGAAGTATGTACAGTCACCTGCAAAGAAAAGTAACCCATCTGTTTATAAACACACAGTAACAGATGGGTTATTTTTCTCTGCAGGAGGCTGTACTACAACCCGGAATTTGTAAAATCCTTGCCTTATCTATGTGTACACTGTACACTGGACGAGTACGCTTGAAAGCCATCGTTTGTGATACGAATGTTCAACCAATATTGTGCATTATCGATCTTATCGGCTAGATAATCGTGGTAGTACCCAGAAGGAATAGTGATAGGGCAGTTAGTACTACATACTAATATTACCTATACTATCATAAAATTCGTAAAATAGTAATAATGGATCTACTTATACAAAACACATGTATACTACGGAATTAAACGAGTACCTATCTACAATATATTATCAGCGAATCTGACTCCTTTTTGGGTGCAAAAGATTCCTCTCCCACCTTGCTCTTGGTAATCAACGGACAAAGTAATGGAGATCCAGGGCTTTGTATTAAGGGTGATAGGGTTCTATGTCTACCTAAGCTAAACATAGCCCATTTTTGTTAAAAATTTCTAGAATGAACTGTGAAATGTTTTAAACTTATATCTACTTATGTAGGTAACAATTAAAGATAGAGAGAGATAGAGAGAGAAAGAAAGGGAGAGAGAGTCTACGTCTTCCATTTTAATTGAAAATTCGTTCACCGACATGACGGTGATCATTTTAATTTTACGGATTTACTGACTGTCAGACTTGAAGAGGCCCATATTGGGCGCCATTGTCACACTTGAAGTGTGAGCAAAAGAAAAAGAAACAATCTCCTAAAATAAAAAAATGCTTTCAATCTAGGCTATAGTGTATATTATGAAACGTATTCCCTTATTTCCCTTTACAAATTTTAATGTAGGTAGGTAGTAGGTACCTATCATAGTTCTTTATTTGTATGCCAAGAACTGATGAGAAGAACTGAAAGAAAGACCCTTGTGTTGTTTATAAAATAAAGCCATTCAACGATCTCATAAAACTATACGATGTGGAGTAAAAACAAGGAATATTTTAATGCTGTTATTGTCGGTTAATTAATTAATTACGTAGATACTAGTCACGTGTTACTAATTTTATTAGTCTAATTACGTCTTAAAGAGACAATAAATCGACCACCTATTAGGTAGATGATCACCGGTATTAGGTACCTACTTGCAATAAAACTGATTCTTTTTAGATAATCAATATTTTTATTGGCACTTAGGATAATAACGTAAGTATAACCCTTCCTTGGCAGTCGGTTAGAAAATAACAAATACTTGTCCGTACAAAGCGGTGTTATCACGAACGAGCTATAATTTCCAGACAACCTTTGGTAAAAGGACAGTAGAAAGAAGATGGTTTGAATTATTTAATTAATCTCCGTAGAATTGCGAACGAATACCACAAGTCATAAAAAATATAAACTTTTTTTTCTGGTTTAATGTTACGCACATAATTGCATACCGTAATGCACATTTATATAATTAAAATAATAACGGGTAATAAACATATGAAAATGTAAAAACAAAATGTTAAATAAATGTAGCTCAAACAATTTAGTAGGAACAAACAAGAACAAGAACAAACAAACAAACAAGAGGAAAATACTGAATCGACCCTGTTGAAATATTATCTAATTTACGTTTGATGGTTCATGGTAGCTCCTTAGTGGTATCTCTGTAGTGGTAATCCAGGTGGGCATTGATGGTAATGACTGTATTATCAGTGGCAGGACGATTAGAGCCAAGCTTACAACCCACAGTGGGCACAATGGCGATGCAAATAATCGCGATTATGGCAAGGTTGACGTCGGTCGTCGGAGGGTTCGTTCAACTGACCGCGAACGATGACACGGTGCGCGCGCGCAGCGTCGCGGCGTCACATGCGCTCGCCCCTCGCCAGGCACTACCACGCGACGAGCCGATGGCAACTGATTACCCAACCCATTAATACTCCGATGATTGATTACTTTACAAAAATAACACCTTATCGGCCCGCTCCCTACGACTATCCTTCGCTCAACAGACAATAATAAATTTAAAGGCAAAGCATGATGCAACGAGACGTAATGAGGAAAAACATTGTTTTTAGCCGAACACTGTTATCGTCATTATCCTGAACGAGCACTAAACGGAGCGTTCGTTCGTCTTCAAAATTATTTACGTTTACATCAACTTACCGAATCCCTTTATCTGCAAAATGCAATCCAATAATCACACTTCACTGAGCAACAAAGAACATTAACCGATGAAAAAACTCAAAAACTTGTCGTAACTTGATACAACAGGCGCGACACGCGTGCGCGCAACGAAAACAATCGGGTGACAGATGTCGGTCGGCGTTGGAAAACCCCCTCGAAAACTGCGCGGCGAAGAGGACGTAGCGTGTAAATATTATGCTTCGACTGGACAAAGGTTTTTGTTATCTAAAAGCCGGGTCAGCGAGCGTGAACACGAGCCGCGCGGCCAGCGGTAAACCGTGGAGTGAGGCTCGCGCGCCGGCCCCGCCACCGTCTGATAAGCCTGGCGCGACGCCCCCCGGCGACGCCTACGCCCCACTCGGCGCCGCCGGTGCATCGTAAGTCGTAAACACCACCGGCCGCCCCTCGGCACCCGTCGTCCACCGCCACCGTCGCCGCCGCCGCCGCCGCCGCCGCCGACCACCAGACGGGCCCCCGCGCATTATGCACCGCACCTACGCACAATTTCACAACTGCATCGGGTCGACGCGCGGCAAAATCGACAACTTTCGACTCCTTAAAAAGACGAGGAAACAGAACGCCGATTGCAAAACCGTCGGCACCCCAGATACCGGTGAGAACAATGAGGCGCAAACAAATGCAGAACCTTTTTAGTATCCTCCTAATTGGGCTGAGGTACGCCGGGCCACAGAAATTCAATATGCAACGCGATCCGCTCGCTACATAAACGGAATAATTGAATTAGTGCGGGTATGTCGAGCACGAACACCCGATATTAGTGGCCACCTATGAAGGTATGAATCGAAAATATATCCTAATTCTAAAATCAGAGTTTAAATGGAAAACCTCTAGGTACTAACAAACAGAAAAAAGACAAAACAACGTTAATGTTTAAGCTGAACATACTGAAAACAAGATCATACTTATCGTAGTAATCAACTTTGTATGAAGGGTAGGAAACATTTCAACCGCAAACATTTTTAATAACATCCTTAATGGTTCTTGCAGTATCGTTAGAATGTAAACTTTTACGATGTTATCCATAAAAGTAAACTGGTTTAATAAGTTCTTAATATAAATATAGTTGGAAGTAATTAAAGGCTGACTAGAAGCTTTAACATACGTGAAGATTTCAGTGAAATAATAAGATTTGCTCTGGAACGTCTTAAGAACAAATTGTCTTAGGACTGCGCTTAACCAGATTATCAATGTGTTTAACACTAACTGAATAATGTATGACAAACACACTGCATCGATGTTCAACGAGAAGACGAACGATGTTGCCATATAAGAAGGAGCTCCGTGGAACTAGCCACAAAAGGGGAACAGATATGAAAGAGAAAGATTGAGGACAATGCAGTTATTTACCGCCTATTACATTTTACTGTGGGAATAATAATGGAAAAAAGTTATTCATATCATAAATGGGCTAGTATATCATAAATTCTGAGTTTACCCAACGTACAATTTCAAAGTTTCATGTGCTAAGGATGAAAATTAAAATCATCAATAAATAAAAAAGAGGGTCGGTTTTCAATTACTTTAGCGATTAAAGTGAGCTTAAAGCTTTGTTTTGAATCCAAAACTCGCTAGCCACGACCACTACAGTGCGAAATACAAATTTAGTAACCATTAATAAAGAACTCGAAGCATAGCAAATGATATTATGTTTAAATATTGTATTAAATATAACAAGTATAGAACGTAATTAGGGTACCTGCAGGCTACCCTGGCATTATTATACTCGCACTATATATTCGAAGTTCGAACCCACACAACATACTCGGTTTTTCGGTATGCCTACGTGGAGATTCAGAGAAAACAAACAAAACAGCAAAAGATGTTCCTGATAGAACGTAAGACCTTTTGACATGTAGCGGAATAATGAACTGCGTGGGAGTAGCTAAATACAAAATTGGATTCGAAGAATTGCAGCAAACAAGCAGACAATCGGGACACAAATCGTTGTTTATCGTTTAACTCAAGTAATGCGGATATTAAACGAGCAATATCATATAAACACTTAAGTTTACAAGAAGAACTCTTTTATGAAAATACAACAGATAGTACAACAAACGACGTCGACGGTAGACTGTAAATTACTGACCTTGGCAAGAGCAACGCGCGCCGGTTGCCTCTTGACAGCGAACAAAAACCCATTGAAATTACCGTGTTACAATATTCAGCGGAATGTCGTAAAGTTAAATTATCGGTCGTCGATAAAAATCAGCGACATAAAATCGCATTCCGGACTGCAGAGGATCTCAAAAAATGATTTAAATAACATTGAAAATGCAGGCGAAGTCGTAAACCTTTACGAGTGCATTACTCTCGATAAACTGGCATACTCGTGCAAATGATCCCTCAACCAGACGATTCATATCCTAATGAAGAATCATTATTCGAATCGACCGTTCAGACTTACTTTGTGACGACAAAAAATGAACCAGAAATCACACCAAAGAACGTTTTAAATATACTCAGACGTAACAAGTTACGTAAAAAAAAACTGTTTGTGTAACACAAAATCAATGTCATATAAGTCAGGCTGTCAGGCGAGAAATCTGGTGGAACGCAAGGCCCACATGAATTACGAGATTAATCTTTTCAAATAATTTGACCTTTTCATCTGACGAGGGTTCATTAAATAATGGCGTCGGTATTGGAGAACGGTTATTGTGCCGTCTATCACAATTTTTGCTGTGGGAGGGAATAAAGTTTATTCTATTCATCACCCACAATAGTATCACGGATGAGGGAGATGTTACGATTAGATAACGCTGGTAAAGCCAAAATTAAATACCCTTTATTTCATGGATTAATAATAATAATAAATAAACGCTTACACACTCATTAAAGACTTTCCAAGTTCGGTTTATTTGTATAGAGCATTATTATTCTTTTGATTATAATCCCACTAAGAATTTTACCAGAAATTGTTATAGCAATTAGCAAGTCTGTAAAAGGGTTAGCTGTCCTATTTATGACAATTATCATTATCACGTATCGTACTTTATATTTAAACATTGTATGACAGTACGAAAGTATCATATACATGATACATCCAAGTTAAATTCCCACACATGTTATGTTTATGACATTCCTCAGTTCCTGTTTCTCATAAGTGGGTCAATTAATATCTACCATAAGCGTCGGCGATTCCATGCAAATGCATAAATGTAGGACACAAGATTTTATAACAATAATCTAATGCACGTGCAATGCACTGGTAAGAATGACATCTTTTAATAAGGCAGTCGAGGCGGAAACGTGGAAAATGTCAGTAATCTGCGGAGCTGCAAGCACGATTCATGCCCATAATCGGAACAAGGACTTAGCAGCTGTTGTAAATATCAGCTCCATGCTTATTATCGTGACGTAATTGTTATTGCTTCGTGAAACAAAGAAAATTAACTTGGCGAATTTGTGCGTGATTTTTTTGCAGAGATTATCGAGTAGAAGGGTTTATGGGAACAAATCCTTATGGTTCTATGTAAAATGTTCCACTGTCCGCCGGAATACCGGGCGAGCCGAACTGATGACTCACTCGGCACCCGTACGAGCCGAAGTGTGCCCACATTTTAACTGCCACCTTAACAGAGCTTTCAAACTGCCTAATTGGTTTACTTTCCGAAGCTCAAGGTCTATTATGATCCTTAAACCCTTCACATACGATTGCGTGTTGCATATCGATTAATAAACTGTCAAGACCCAAAAAAAGTTCAACATTACTTCACAAAACAACCTCAACATCTTTCTATGCTGTAACCGTATTTCGCATACCGTTTTTTTCTCCATTACTTCATTATGAACCCGAACAATGTCTTTGCCGAAAGAAAACAAATACCTAAATGGTTAGATAACAATCGGCAAACACTCAAGATGGTTAGAGCTCATATTTTTTACAACAATAATAGGATCTTCGGGAGAAACTATTGTTGCTTTACTGCGTGTTTGGCCTCTATAAGCAACGTAACTAACTGTATGGGACCATCAATCAACGCCGAATTGGTGTTGTAAAAGAAAAATATATTACGTTCTTTGGAACATTTATAATTTTCCTACCTGTCGGAATACACATTCCAGGGATGAATGTTAATCTGACTGTTCGTTACTCCAATTATTTATTATACGGTACACCTGTCACTAAAACAAGGTGTTTGTATATTATCTTATGTTTTATTATTATTTATGGTTGTTATTAGGTTAATACCAAGTTTCTTTCTCTACAATGGAACTTCTAATGAAGTTCCATTGTAGAGAAAGACACTTTTCAAATTAAATTCACAAATCAGAATTATTTTGGTTTGGTGGGGGACATAAATCGGTTCCCAAATTTACTACAATACTTAATACTTTCACATTATAATGGGAAAAAGAGATATCATAATAATATGTAACGGCCATTGCCAAAGACAATTTTAAATTAGCAATTTTCAGTTTTGCATCCACAACCAATTGTCCATATAATATATCAATTAAAAGTCTCAATTAATATAATTGTTAACAATTCACATGCGACTTAGCAGCAAACATATACCCATGGTCATTATGATTACCTACTGTGACTTGTGACATTAGTAGTCTTTAAATTTTCAAACATATCCCTGCACACACGTATTCCAATGAAACGTATGCAACAACCCGTCATAAAAGTGCAGAGGAGTCTTCATTATGCATGTCAAACATCTGGGCCGCATGCGCCATAACTCATCGAAATGATTATATTAATATACAGCATATCACGCTTTGCATTTCAATCTAAGGCTGGAACGATAACCATCATCATTGGACCTCGTCGCTGCACACTATCGAGCATAAAGTTAACCAATATAACCTTATTACAGTTGGGTCAATAATATCAATATTATACGTTACTGGAGCATTTTTCTACGAATTAGATAACGATATAATCTTGCTATTCTAATATACATAGGTTCATAAAGACTCGATCGACTTAAAATCGACCTTCATTATCTAGGTACATATTCATAAGAATTGCACAGTATTAACGATGAAGATTTAATAATAGTATTAACTTATGCCAATACATAAAATCTATAATAGATTATAATAAAACTCAAAGGGCAAATTTACTGTACATTGAATATTTTTTAAAAATTTTGATTAGGGGGCACTTCAATAACGTGTTAAAGCACAAAAAAATGTTTTTTGAATTATAGTCTGTCTGTCTGTTTGTCTGTCCGGGCATCACATGAAAACCCTTGAACAGATTTCGATGAAAATTGGTAAAGTTGTTACTAATACTCCGGGTCATATTTTAGGATACTTTTTATCCCGGAAAATTAAAAGGTTTTCCTGGGAAACGGGATGAAAGTTTGTATGGAATATTTTTAAAACATCAACCGATTTGCTTCAAATTTGCAACAAATGTCCCTTGCTTAAAATTGAACACATATTTTTCAGTTTTTCAAAATTTTGCAAAAAAGAAAAGAAAAAATACAAATTAATGTGAATTTTGCTTATTTTTCAAAACCCGCTCCTGGAGGAATCCTTTGATTTTATCGTGGATTTCAGTATATAAATTACTAAATATAAGTACTTCAATATAAATTCACCGTTTTTTAAATTTCCTTCTACAAGAGGTACAAATAAGGTAAAACATAATTTCCGTATGCGAAGCTGCGGGCAACAGCTAGTAAAAAATATTTTGATAATAGAATAGGAAGAAAATGAAACAAAGAAGTTCCCAAGACTTAATGACCTAAAACACGACGATACCACGCCTCTCAAAGTTCGTTATACCTAAATTCGAACCTTTTAAAAATAAATTCTACTCAAGGCAACATATTAATTAAGTAGGTACATAATAAGATGCAGTAAAGCAATAGGTAACAGCAGTACGCAATGCCCGTAACGTGGGTGGCGCGACGCGGGCGCGGGCGCAATGACATAGTGCCCCTGTCGACAGGTAACAAAACGCGACATACTGGTACAGGAATTACGACCAAAGTTAAGTTGTTAATGCACCATCTATTTCTACATTTAAATCACAGAATAGCTTTGTAGCCAATAGACTACAGATAAACTAGACAGACCACTTTTACAAATGCTTTTGAAAACCTATGCTTGTTTACAATTTTATAACAATAAATTCCGTCTTTGAGCGAACAAATGCAATGAACAAATTCTACTGTTACACTTTTATGCAATAAAAAATTTGGATATCATTGGTATCTATCCATAACAATCCCAAAGATAAAAATCAGGAGTCAGGACATTCAAGATAAATTGACAACCTTAAAATTTCGATTCCGTTAGGATTAAAATTGCAATGTCCTTTTACTACTAAAATAGATTTAAAAAATGTATTCATAAAACATTCAAGACAATAGATAGGTATGTACATTGTTCGCTTTTAAGATCTGGCAGACATTATCGTTTCAGATTTGAAAGGAGCATTTGAAGGACTTTTAGGAAAGTAGCGATGTTGGTAACGGAGACAATGGGCTACACTTTATGTAATGGACCGAAATGGATAACATTGGTCAAGTTATCTTTAACGGGGGTAATAAAGAAATCACCGCCGCTTTATTCTTACTAGTTCGACCACTTAGCACTAACAACAGTATTTATTATTGTTCCTTCTGAAGTTCTGACGCCACTACCTTTGGGTCATTATACGGATTTATATTACAGTAATAAAAATTGTTCAGTAGTCTTAACTCTTAGCTATTAGTTATTACATAATATTACTTTGAAATGCAACATATTAATTTATGTTGCAGTTAAAAAGAAAGTGAAGTTGAATTTATGAAGAATAATTTACAAAGATTTACATAAAAAAGAATAACATAACACGGAAGAACGGAAGTGCCAATATAGCAATGACATAGTAATAGTTTACTACGGATCTTCGAACATAATCATAGATGAATCATGCGTTTCTCGGAATCACGTACCTACCTACTATAAGATTACCTAACATGCTTTATCTGCCAGAATAGACAATAATTTTATTCAATAGATTTTACATTCGTAAATTGTTTCAATTTCCAAATTAGAAATCTGTACTTGTTAAGAAATTTTACAAATCTTTCAGATATGAAAGACGAATCACCCATCTTAACTACCAAACAACTAATGACGTCACACTTAAGACGTCACACATCTGAAATGAATCCTTAGCAAGCCATGTGGTCGATTCTAAGTCCACCACAATTAGAACAAATTGCTTACATCCGGCCTTCATTGACCACGACCGTTTAATAGGTGTCGCTCGACCAAACGCATCTGCTCGATCCGACTAGTTAGACCAATTTATTATTTAAAATCAAGTCACTACTCCGACAGACATGCAAAAACAAGTAAGGACATGGATAGTTTAAATAAGTTTACAGCAGACGATGACGCGATACCGCGACCTAATAAAAAATAATCGCCGTGATTTAACAACGTTGAGCAAAAAAATGTGAAAAGCAGGTAAAATCATCAAACATCGGCGCATTGGTATAGTGGCACGTGGGGAATCCCAAACGTACATGCGTTCTTGGAAACAGCAAGGCGCAGGAGAAATTTCACAAGTGCGATGTAGGTCAAGTCAGCCGGACTTGAAGTTTTCGCCTCGCAAAGGTTACCATCGCTACCGGCGCGCCGCCCGCCGCCAAGTCCGGTTGTGATCTTGCGCAATTGATAGACTCGTTTATCAGATCCGAAAAGATCAGTTGTTTCTAGACCAGCCGATGCAATACTTCCAAATGGCAGGACGCGAGACAAAGAACGTGCATTTGATTCAAAAGGGCATAATATTAACAATTCGATTATTAGTAACCCTTAGGTGTCTTGTGTTGTATTATACGCTGCACCGCACTGGGAATACCCAAGGATTTCATTCAAGCATAGAATTAGTACCTACTAAACATGTTTTGAAAGTAAACAAGTCTGCGACTGTGACGGTCGCAGCCATATGACCTATCGAACATTTAGTGAATTGTGACTGTTAAAATTAGATCGACATTTGAGATTTCAAATTTGGTCTTATATCCCCTTCAATCAATTTTGACGGAAAATTTTATAACAATACAACCTTACTGCACAACAAAGAGGAAGTGCTGAATGAAATGGTTTTTATTTGAAAAAATGCTAATCTATTAATGCACACAATGAAATAAAGTACGTGACTTTGGTCGCGTTATAGTGCGACAAGGCAAAAATTATTAGTCCGCCATTTATAAAGTAGTACGAGGAAAATTATTTGCTAGAACTGGCTTGTACTTCGATAACTATTCTCAATAACATGTCGGATATCAAGAATAAATTGTACAAAATATGCTACAAACAAATGGTTTGGATCCATTAATATTGGCACAGATGCCAACTAGTTCGTGGAACTTCTCAATCGGCTGCGCGAAGGCATCGACGCCTAGTGGGGACATTACTGACATCATAGCATGACGTCATCGCCTCGTACGAGTTATGACGTCGTAAGTTTATGGATTGCCAGAAGTCCTATATCCTAACACTGATATTAGTTTTACAGGTTAAGGAACATGAGTAACTACGACATCAGGAAACAGAATTACTAATTTGATGCAATATTTATAATTAAATAATTAAAAAATATGTGATGTGGGGCCAAGGGTCGCCATTTGAGGACCAGGGTCCAGCAGCAGATAGGTTGTGGTTTTGAGCAGAGTTACGCCGTAGCCATGGAGAGGGCAGTCTCGGAGAGAGTATCTCCGAGAATAAGTATCCAACCACAGTTTAGGTGTCGAGTGAGACCTCTCATCATTTGCTTTATTAAACACTATTTATATCGTACATGGACGTGACTAGATTGCTTATGCTAGCTTAATTAATCTTAACAAATTATGTTTATTAATCATTAAATAAGAGCGTGATAATATCGATAATACGTGAGTATATGATAAACTTCCGTATCACGCCTCATCACCCTTCTTAACATTAAAAAAAAAAATACGATACAATTTTTTTTTTTTTTTTCAATTTAACACAACTAAAACAATGCTATATAAATTTAGTTATACAAACAATGATACAAATTAAAACAAACAAAATGAAAACATTAATTATTATTACAATATAATTTAGTTCTATTCTTATGTATAGTATCTATTCTATTTTTATATTTAATTTTTACATTAGGTGATTCGTCTTTTATGACCTCATAGGGTCCCTTATATATACCATCTAATTTACTTCCAATTTCATTCCTAACTAAAATTAAGTCTCCCTCTTTATATTTTACAGGGTTAATGTTTTTATCGTACAATTCTTTTCTTGCAATCTTACTAGCAATGACATTCTTCTTAGCATCCGCCTGAGCTCTCTGTAATCGATATTTAAACTCCAAAGGATAATCGTCAAAATTATACAATGGTTCTACGGTTTCATTCTGAAAATTAGCTGGTAACCTACATGTTTTCCCGAAAACTAACTCATAAGGCGTATATTTGGTTGCAGTATGCACTGTTGTATTGTAAGAAAAACACCAATACGGAATCCAAGAACTCCATGCTGATGTATTGTTATTAGTTTGTATTCTCAAATATGCACCTAGAGTTTTATGAGCGTTTTCTAACGAACCGATACTTTCATGATGATACGCAGCGGATATTGTTTTACTGATGCCTAAGAGATTGCAAAGTTCTACCATAACGTTAGAAATGAATTCCGAACCCCTATCTGTAGCTATACTTTGAGGTACACCGAACCTCAGAATAAAATTCTCTGCTAACGCTTTTGCTACTTCATTTGCAGATTTATTTTTTAACGGATAAGCTTCCACGAATTTCGTAAGTTCGCATTGTAGCGTTAATACATACACATTTCCATTTACGTCCTTATCCAATGGACCTACTATATCCAAGTAAACTTTTTCAAAAGATGTTGATGCAGTTGTAGTAATGGTCATTGGTTCCTTAACGTTTCTGTGAAACTTTTGTTTTTGACACTTACTACACTTACGTACATAGTCTGTAACATCTTTTTCGAGAGATGGCCAGTAATAATATTTCTTTATATTACTAACCATTCTACGTATACCCGTATGTCCACTTGTGGGTAAAATATGAAAATCATTCATAATGACCTTTTTTTCATCAGGATCTTGTACTCTATGTACTCCTGCCACTACACACACTTTAAAATCTGATATGTGCAGATTGCTATTATCTTTTAAATATTCCGCCATTCTTCTAATCATACATTCGTTATAACGA
This sequence comes from Thymelicus sylvestris, assembly GCA_911387775.1. Lineage (NCBI taxonomy): Eukaryota > Metazoa > Arthropoda > Insecta > Lepidoptera > Hesperiidae > Thymelicus > Thymelicus sylvestris. The sequence continues at coordinate 8,548,080 of OU426905.1, read as the reverse complement.
TTTTTCACAATGATTACTTCTTTTATGCCTTTTTCAATACAAAATGTTACTATTTCCTTCGACAACTCGTCTCGCGATGATGCCGATAAAGAATCATAGTTTACATAAATACTCGAGTTTTCAGGCACATACAATAATTTGCGCGACTTTGAAAATATTTTAGTATATTCCTTGTTACGTAACAACTTTTTCCACTCATCTTTACCTATCTGAAGTACTTCAATATCTTTTTTCTCCTTCTTAAGAACTTCTACGATTCTAGGGTGATCAGTCCTACTAACCGAAGAGTCTTTACCACGAATATCCGAATTCTTTGACTGTGACTGTAAACGACATTGAGCTCGTGTCATAACTGAGATACTTTTCTCGTGCATTGTTTTCAAGTCATCACTTGAAATCACTATTCTAGACAATGCGTCTGCCAAAACATTTTCTTTTCCTTTTATATATTCTACCTCGAAGTCATACTCCTCTAAACATAAACGAAACTTAGTTAATCTACTTGAAGGATCAGTCATATTAAATAAATACAAAAGAGGTCTATGATCCGTTTTTACAACGAACTTCCTACCATATAAATAGGGTCTAAAATACTTAACTGACCAAACTATAGCTAACAACTCTTTCTCTATTATAGGATAATTTAACTCACTTTTTCCTAAAGACCTACTAGCATATGCAACGGGTTTCCCGTTCCCATTACACAATACACTTCCTATCGCATATCCTGAACTATCAGTTTGTAACGTAAATGTGTTACTTTCAGAAAAATCTGGAAAATCTAATATTGGAGGATTCATTAATGCATCTTTCAACAGTAAAAATGATTTTTCACATTCTTCCGTCCACTTAAACACAACATTTCTTTTACACAACATATTCATCGGTATTACCATATTAGCAAAATTAGGAATAAATTTTCTATAGTAATTTGCAAATGCTATAAAACGTTTTACTTCGTCACCAGTGGAGGGTCGCGGATAATTTTTTATTGCCACAACCTTCTCCGGATCTGGTAAAATGCCTTCAGATGAGATAATGTGACCTAAGTAAAGAATTTGTTTCTTTAAAAATTCACATTTTGTAGGGTTTAGCTTAAGATTAACTTTTCTTAATCGTGAAAAAATAGACAAAAGATTACGGTTATGTTCATCTAAGTTTCGACCAAAAATTATTAAGTCATCCAAATAAATTAAGCATTTGTCATAATTTAATCCAGACATAGCTACTGTCATCATTCTACTGAATGAACTAGGACTAATCTTGAGCCCCATTGGTAACCTTCGCATTTGAAATTGACCTTTATCTGTTGTAAAAGATGTGTACTTCCTACTTTGCTCATCCAAACTACATTGGTAATACGATTGGGATAAATCACAGTGACTAAAATACATAGCACCGGATAATGAATCTAAAATTTCGTTAATGTTGGGTAAAGGAAATTTGTCATCCAGAATCCTCTCATTCAACTGCCTGTAGTCCACCACTACACGCCACTTCTTTTCTCCGGTCCTATCCGCTTTCTTAGGTACAATCAATATAGGACTCGACCACTCACTCACGGTCTCCTCAATTATATCATTCTCTAACATTTCCTGTACCTGCCTATCAACTTCCTTTTTCTGAACAAAAGGTATCCTATACGGTTTCCTATAGACTGGAGTAATATTTTCCTTTAATCTTATCGACTGTTCATACACATTTGTGACTGATAACTTGTCTCCTGGAATATGGAATATATCTGGAAATTTTGCACAAATTTGCTCAATACTCAATCGTTCTTCATCATTCAAATAATCGAGTTGGAGAAGAGAAAATATTTTTTTAATGCGTTCAACGCTTTTCTCTGGTTCCGCAAAAGAACAATAATTATATTCACATAACGGACTAATATCTACATTCGTTAAATCACACTCTACCTCTTCTGACGTTGTATTTAATATCCTAATGGGTACCATTCCGTGTTTAGGTCTAACCAAGCTATTAGCTAGAAAAACACCCTTTTGCAACTCCTTTCTCATAACAACACAATCCTCTACTCTATTGACAGGTAAATACTTTATCACTTCGCAACGCGGTGAAATGGTTAAAGAATAATTATAACACTTTAAAGGAATCGAAACTAATTGTCCCCGTTGTTGAAGAGATAACTTATTCTCTGAAAAATCTATAACACCTCTATATTTCTGCAAAAAGTCTTGACCTAAAATACCAATTGCTCTACACGGTAAATCATCAAAAATATAAAACTTATGCATAAAGGAAAATTGTTTAAATTCTAGCTTTAAATAAACGTATCCTATAGCTTTTAATTTACCTCCTACACCGTCAATTATTAATTCATCCTTAACTATCTTAGAACTCAACGAACTATTCTTACAAAAACTATTCTTTATTGCAGACAACGATGCGCCAGTATCTACTAACCATTCTGAATATAAGTTATTTACTAAGAAATTAACCCAGTTAATACTATTACAAGCTAAAATATGCTTAGACTCGAAAAAACTGACCTGCATTACCTTCTGAACCTGACCTTGCATTCGAGTCACGGCCTTGCGAATCTTGCACAATGCATGTTACCTGCTTACGGTTTTGCTGACCATGCGGTCCTCGAAAATTATTGTTTCTCTGAGCACGACCGCGCGTGTTATTATAATACCAACTACGATTTGCATTTTTACACGTACGATCAACCGCTGATCTCTGCTGCGCGTGATTGTAATTAGAATTATTAGACACACGAAAACCATTATTATTTCTCTTATTCCTATACAGCTTATAATTGTCTCGGAAAGCCATGCATGATCCAGATGGAGCAGAAGAAGCACAATTCTCATCCTCTGCCACTCTGATCGCATCCTTTAACGATGTTATGTTCCTAGCCGTAATTATGGTTCCTAGACGCTGGTTACGCAGCCCGTCCGCGAATTTTCTCACTGCTAATTTCTCGTTCAAGGGACTTAAGACCTTAAGGGCCTCTTCATTCTCCCCGGCCTGGCAGATGGTTAAATCCACCATTAATTTCTCTATTTCCGAGCCGTAATCACTAATCGTTCTATGGTCCTGCCTAACACGTGCGAGCTTAGCCTGTATAGCGACATCCGATTTTGAGGTAAGCAAATGCGTCCTCATGTCCGCTATAAGTGTAGCAACCGTCGAGTAGCTAGACGATAAACGCATTTTAGCTCCCTGGTTGAGCCGTGTGGTGAGCACGAACTTTATAAGTTTCCCCTTATCGTCCGCTCCTAACATTGAATCGTATAATGATATTGCGTCTATTAGGTCCAGAGTTACTTGTTCACTACCGCTCATTTTTGGCAGCAAGCTGACCGCCGTTTTAAGATAAAACTTTTCTGACGCCATGATTTCTGCCGGTGTCTCGAAAACAATAATTTTTTTATATAATCCCTCGATTTTCTCGATTAATAGTGCTAATTCCTCCGAGAACTTAACCGTATCTTTAATAATTAATTTATATCGGTTATAGATAGCTCCGGCTTCGCTAATTTTATCATCAAAATTTTTTCCCGACCTCCTGCTGGGTCCTAACTTAACAATATTTTCTCTTAACAATTTTAATCTAATATATAACGACGTGAGCTCTATTTCCATTTAAATGTTTATACCATCGTGCACATTTTACAACATAAAGAAAGAAAAAAAAATTACAAAAATACAAATACAATAAGAGTTAAATTATGGACATATTTGACTCACGTAACTCATGCCGTGTGCTGAATCTTGCTCTGCGTAGTCCGGGTTATTTCTTGCTTGGATCCAGCCGATGTGACATCTCCGATCAAAGTGCAGCATTCACTTCTCACGACGCAGTCTGCGCTATTACAACCTCCTCCTCAGACGAATAGCCATCTTGTTTTTGGATTACTGATCAAATTCCTCTGCAGAGGTAACGCCATCCATGTTTCTCGCCAGGGTTCACCGTCGCGCCGTCCACGATTCTTGCCAACGCCGTCCAAGTTCCTTTAGCAGCCATGTGATATGGGGGTGACGCCGTCCAAATTCTTTAGGCAGGGGTGACGCCGTCCAAGTTCTTTAGGCAAGGGTCGCCATGTGATGTGGGGCCAAGGGTCGCCATTTGAGGACCAGGGTCCAGCAGCAGATAGGTTGTGGTTTTGAGCAGAGTTACGCCGTAGCCATGGAGAGGGCAGTCTCGGAGAGAGTATCTCCGAGAATAAGTATCCAACCACAGTTTAGGTGTCGAGTGAGACCTCTCATCATTTGCTTTATTAAACACTATTTATATCGTACATGGACGTGACTAGATTGCTTATGCTAGCTTAATTAATCTTAACAAATTATGTTTATTAATCATTAAATAAGAGCGTGATAATATCGATAATACGTGAGTATATGATAAACTTCCGTATCACGCCTCAAATATTTATTATTTTAATTCAATTGTAGTGTATGCAAAAGTTCTATTATAATAATTATTATAGAATATAATATAGAAGAAAAATAATCCCCTAGATTATTTCATAAATTATACAATGCAGCAAGTAACGCCACCTATCAGCAAAGTGCAGAATTATAATATATCAATGCAAAGCATCCCGCGCTTTTTGTTTACCAACTATGTACTTTTAATATGTAACATAATGTAAAAGTTCAGAAACCGTTACTATGTTATACTATCTTAATTATTCTACTAAGAAATAAACCAGAAATATTCATACATAAAATTAATATGGGCATAAATATGTTACATTACGAACGTAAGACTTATAAATCTTTTAAAGTAGGTATTAAATAACTGACATATTTATAATTCGTAATTAAATCTGGCGAATTGTATTCAAATATTAGTAGAACAATACCTGTTTTCATCTAGTTCCGTCATTTCACATCAATGCGTACAAAATCCGAACAAAAATATTCGCTTTAATGTCCACGCAAGATAAATTATGAAAACTAATAAAAATTTATTCAGCTTGTTGTTGTCATTTTGCTGTTCATCTACTGAGTCCGTGTATCTAAATTAAATCAGCAATTCAACACCAGGTCACACATGACGAAATTCCGTGCAAAGTTAATAAACTTTGGAAAGTTGTTTACAAGTCTCATCAGGTCATCACGGAAAGCGTACAGCAACAGGCGAATATACTAGACACTGTTTGAAACTATCAAAAATGATAAATGATAATATTGATAATACTCACGACTGGCTTATTGTATTCGTCTTGATAATCGAACATCGTGGCGTTTGCGAACATGAGACTGTCGTCTTGCTCGCAGTTGAGGAGATGGTAAGGCACCAGCTGAGACATGAAGACTGCTTTCACAACAAACAGTCCTAGCCAATAATTCACTAAAAGTTTATACGGAAAAAACAAAAACGAATGCAAGGCCGAAAACTTCAATCGCGGCGTGTCAATTCACTAGCTGATAAAACTATGAGTCATAAGAAGGCTTCTGTTAATATAAACGTACTCGTAGCTAGACTGTTTGATATCAGACTGAGTCAGTACGCGTGGTCGCGGCCAGTTTTGTACGATGGTGGCGAACGTACTACGCATGCGCAAACTGGTTCGCAGTATCAAAACGTCCCATGTAACGTACGATGGTATTCTAAAAATTCGTAATGCAAGCCAAATTTTTTAACCCCTTCAAAATGTATCCAGAGTGATTCAATCGAATGCTTTCCTCATGACACGTGGAGTAAATATTTCTCTAAATAATAGTTAAACAGTTTATGTTTTGACAGCGAATTTATTCAAAGAACGCAAAAGAGTTTGGCAAAACAAATTGATAAACAAGTAGTGATTCCGCGAAATTTTAAATCTTTGATTTAGATATACTAATTGATTGATATACGCAATTTGAAACTCTTTATAGGTAAGGTAACGTATTACGCGCATTTGACACGAATATTTCAATAAGGCTAACTGGGTCATTCGCAGGCCTTTTGAACTGAATATAACTTACCTTAGAACAATATGGCGATGGTATGGTACAATTAGGTATTTATTCCTACAGTCAATAGAGATCATGAATTCATGAACAATAAATACAATAAAACGAAATACAATAAATTTGTCTCATTACCATACAATTTAATATCAATGGTTCATTGGTTAACCGTTAACCACAAGACGCAAGTTGTCACAAGTGCAACTTGGCAGAAAAACAACAAACAACAAAATAAAATATATTCCAGCCGATATAATTAAGCTAGTCATTTCATTCATTGTAACATTTAACTTGAGTAATGAGTAAACAATAGAAATCTGTGGTAGATGGTTTGGAAGTTAACTATTTTCCACGTTTATCTTTTTCTTTTCACTTTTTTCTGATTTATTATCAATCATAAAATGAATTGAAAGTTTTGAATCCAGAAAGATAACTGTTATAGTCCATAATGATCATGAACTTAGTAATGATCACAGACACCTAGTACCTAGAAGTAATGATGAAAATATGTAATTCCTCGAAATGAGGTTAGAAATTTTAAATAGATTAGATACAGAAAACTGCAGCGTAATAGCTAATAGTGAAATTATTTATTGTGAATTAATTGGATCTGTTCCCAATAGCCGCTGAGACCGACGATCTGTTGTAGCCAAAATATTGAATTAACGCTGACGTCGCTGACGATCCCACACCCTCACATTAGGAAACCCCCGTATAACTGATTACCTTATGACTGACAAAGAAGATATGGGCAACAATCATGGCTGGAGAACCTTAGGCACATGAAATGTCAGAACTCAGAATGTCTAACGAAACAAATCTCTAACTTAGCAAGGTCACGGGCTTCACGGCACTCATGGCATCATCAAAATGCATATTTAAATCAAGTAAGTATCTAATTCCTATCGTAACGATAAAATATAGAATAATAATGTAAGTAGATCATGACGTAATGAATTGATTGCAGAATACCTATAGGAAGTAAACAATACTTATTTTGAAACATTTCAGAAAGTTACACACTGATGCTTCCATAAATTCTAATTAGCCCAGACCTTCTCACTATATTATTAGTTCTGCATACAAAACAATCAAATTATAGGTTGATCTGCACAACATTTGAATAATTACTGGGTATTCAAATAATACATCTAAAACGTTTACATCATTTAAAATTGCTGATACAGAAACATTTGTAATTATACAATAATAGTTTTCGTACCCTCTACTTATTGTCGAAAGGGTGTATAATACGTACGAAAAATATGCTAACTTTTCGATAAATTTTGTGAGTTTGTGCGAATGCGAGGGAAATTTTTTGGAACTACTGCACCTATTTGATATATTATTTCACTATGTAAAAGAAATGTCACAGGCAGACAAAGGTTCCAGATAGGTTATAGATATAACTGTTCAAACCTAGCAATGTCGAGGCGGATCCTAGAAAACAAAATATCAATTGTTTACGTTCACGTCTAATTAAGAAAAAGCATATAAAAAAATAACGAATTACATTTGAATTCTGACTGAGCGATCACTGTTAATATTAAAAATGTAAACATTACCTCCATGGCGACGGCTCCTGGGAATTATGTTTCGAAGTGAACGTGATCACACCATTTCCTCGAAACGAGGGTTGAACTTGATAGTATCGCGTCGGTTAATAGCGGGGCCTTGAACCTAAATTGATTTTTTTAACGAAAACATCCAAAGTGTGAACATTGCATGCATTGAAAATCATGATCACCTTAAATATCCAATAATTGTGTAACAAAATGTCTTAAAAATCAGTAATCGTATACTGATTACAGTGATGATTTAAAATTACTCTAATAGTTTTTTACCAAAACAAAAATGCAAACAAAATAACCGTAAAAATAATACATAATAATAAAAACACGACAATAAGACAAAATAAATGTAATATTCAAGAAAAATAATGTTAAAGAAGACAAGCTTATAAAAATGTATTGTGTTCATGATTATAAAAAAGACAATATTTGAAGAAGATTATCACGAATTGATGAGTTCGAAAAAATTGTATTAAATTTTGTATGTATTTTCTTACTCATTATTACCATTTCGACTATAAGTACTACGGTTTTTGGAATAAATGGCATCAAGGAAAGGAAGTAATGAAATGTTATTTCGATAAACGATAATAGTAATAAGAATTTTCCTGTTACAATTTGTTGTTGATAGTATAGATTACAAGGATGACGTAATGTTTCAGTCACGAATCACGATACTGGTTCGATCGTCTGCAATATCACGTATCACATGGATTCTCAGACAGTTTGGAATCGCTTCTATGATTACATTATTACCTAGGTTATTGAGTAACTTGATTTAAGAACACCACATGTTGGGTTTCCCAATTATGTTAAATCTTGAAGGTTAAGCGCCATGTCTAGTTTAAGTTTCCGTGTTCAGAGGGCATTTAACTTCACATTATTGTCTAAATTGAGTCAATTTTTTTATATATTTTTCTAAAAATTCTTGCATCGTTGCAACTATTTAAAGGGGTTCTACGATCATGACTTAAATAAAGAATGACATGATGATTTAACGCTTTAATATGGCGCTATTGAATACTGGAAGTTATTACCCAAATATTACTAACTCAAAATCGAAATTATCCAAAATACTCGGTTGTAATTTTTTCCAATAATGAACATTGAACAATCTCTTAAACGGGTAACTTTCGTAACCAGCAATGTAGAGTAAATTTTGAGGAGGAGGAGATTAATGCCCGACTTCACCTTCTTTTGTTTCACTACACAATCACATTGGTATACCGTATAACACACGAAGGCATTTTAACGCTGTATGTCAAATTTCAAGCACTTCTGACAACAACCAAGGCCTGCGTATCATCTTGTATTGACAGAGCGACTAATAGCAGAACGGTCAATTGCCTGTTCTTACGCTCTTCATCGTCGGCGCGCTAGTGACATATCTACCTTTTTCCTCAATTCGTAAAACAATATCGGTGTCAAATGGAACAAGGGCATCCAGTAACAAACAGCCGCTTAACCGGTGTAAACACGATGTTTTCCTCACCACCTAATAATGATTTTAATGGAGACACATTTTCAAAGAAAATATTCTATAACGAATTAAAAGAAGGCCAAGGTCAATTGAACCTCGGTCACTGGATATAAATAGTTTGACAAAGTATCTTCTGGGAACATTCTCCTAACACTTTCAACTGGACACTCGGCTGTATCATGCATGGCACAGTCCCAAAACCATATTACAGTAGTCGGTAATCTAACTGACGGCAAATAGGTACATGTTATATCCGAGTTGGCGGCTATATCCGACATTTTATGAAAAAGTTTAAATTCGTTGAAATATAATTCTACGAGCGGTGATCCAAAAGTAATGGTAATCAATAGGATATTTTAACTAAAAAAAAATATATTTCTCTACGTATTCTCCTAGCAAGTCAATTTTTTTTTGCCTCGGAGGTATTCCTTGAGCCGAGGAAAGAGGTAAAAGTCACTGGGAGCCAGGTCTGACGAATAGGGTGGGTGTTCGAGCAATTCGAATCCCGTTTCCTGAATGGCAGCCATCGCAACGGCGGCTTTGTGAGAAGGTGCGTTGTCTTGGTGAAACAAACCCCAGCTCGGAGTTTGCCTCGTCTTTTTTCTTTGATGGCCTCCCGCAATCTTCTTATTTGGTCTGCGTAGGAAGAGCCTGTAATAGTGGCTCCTTTTTCCAAGTATTCCACCATTATAATTCCTTCAGCGTCCCAAAAAACGGATGCCATAACCTTTCCTGCCGAACTTGACACCTTGAGTTTCCTCGGGTTCGGGGAAGAGGCTCGTTTCCAAGTCATTGACTGTTGTTTGGTTTCCGGATCAAAATGATGGATCCAAGTCTCATCCATGGTCACAAAACGAGACAAAAAAAATCCTGATCCGTCTGGAACTTTTCGAGATTCGCCCTCGAAATGTCGACTCTATTTTTCTTTTGCTCGTCGGTTAACATTCTCGGCACCCAACGCGCAGAGACCTTTTTCATATGCAGTTCGTTCGCAAAGATTCTTTGAACACTGCCATATGAGATCCCTGTGACCTACATGCCTTCAGCTACATGCCTTATTGTCACTGTTCGATCTGCAAATACGATATCTTCGACTTTTTTAACGTTTTCCGCATTGAGGGACGTGGATGGGCGTCCCTCGCGATGTTCATCTTCTGTGGATGTTCTACCCAGCTTGAACTCCTTGGCCCACCGCTGTGGAATATGGAAGAGCAGAGTCCCCCAATGTTTCCACAAGGTCGCTGTGTATGTCTTTGGTAGAATTTTTTTTCAAACAGAGGTACTTTATGACAGCTCTAATTTCGTTTTTCTCCATTTTGATGTTTACTCTCCGACTGTTCGTATTCAAATGTATGTACCTCCCGGAAATCGTGGCCTATTTATATGATTTTTTTATGCTGAACTAGTGGATATATGAGGGAGCAAAAACATTTTTTTTTCATATTTTTATATGCTCTACAAATATCCGATTATCATTACTTTTGAATCACCCCTCGTACTGATGATATACATATAGAATATTCGCATCATCCTTATTTATTGCAGTAGTTTAAAATGCGATAGTTTAATTTTGCCAAGGATAAATTTTGTTAAGGACGCTAAGTGGTAAATAGTTGCAAATCCGATATAAGTCGGTCTATTTATTTGTGAATTTATTATTATATTAATGTGTTAATTCCACTCTGAAAATACTGAAATATACTATTGAAACTAATGAAAATTTTGATTTTTAAAAGATTAAGTATAACATAGTATGCAAGCAAGGCAAAGTGAAGGGACTTCACATTTAATTCTCTGAAACTTCTGACTTTTATGGGCATCGCACAGGGAAAACAACGAAGTTTTAATCGTGTTTAGGCTTTATCAAGGTTTTATTGGGCACATTCTCCCGAAAGGAGTTTCCGTGTTTGAAGTAAGCTTATTGAAACTTTTGCAATTAATGTAATTATTAGACGAAAGATTTTTTAACTAGGAACGAAGTTTTAACGTAATATTCATGTAACTTGTTTAACTAATACTCGACCTTGTATTATTATCATGATTATAATATGAGATGGCTAGGCTATTAGGCAGGCCAGGTAGGCGATGTGATGGTAGCAAAATGTTTGTGCAGCGCGCGCGCAGATCGCTCGCGAGTTTTCCACGAACCTCAGCTATGACGTCATCCCGTTCGGCGTCGGTCAACGGCTCCGTTTCACTGAGTATTTTCCTCATAGTCCTCATAAACAATAATTGAATAATTATAATTTTGCGTTGTAAGTAAAATTATCTACAGCTACATGTTTACAAAACAGATACTTTAATATTCTAATCAGGGTTTTAATCAGGGAAATATAGCAAGTTGATTTTAAAAGATATGTATGACCGAAAGGTTACTTTGAAAAAAACAGTTTGCTTTTAATTGCAGACATAAACGCTTTCATCTAGCCGCATAAAAAAATATAGTTTTTTGTAGGTACCTACTCAGACTTTTTCAAATGGCTCAAACCTGTTTGGTAGGGATTTGAAATTTTCTAGAATTTCAACTTTGGTCACTAGAATCTAAAGCTAAAGCTGTTGCAAAGAAGCTTGGGGTCCTTGCAAAGGTGCGGCGGTACTTGATACCTTTAATTCTTAACCTTACAAAGCTCAGGTTAAGCCATACCATATTGTGTGTTCTCATATTTGGACAGGTCCAGCCAAATGTCATCTCTATGGTATATTAAACTTTACATAGGTATGATAAAAATATCAGAGGTCACTCAAAACCAAAACACATTACAAGTAGCTTACTGTTGCCAAAGTTTAAAGTTAAATTTACACTTCCTCATAGTATCTAGAACAATTAATTATAAACCATATTTGCTGAGGTTTGCGCTGTTAATTTTGATATCAATTCTGTATTTAGTAAAGTTATATGGCACACATGTTTCCATAATCAAAAACATAATATGCTTACAACAGAGGTATTATTATAACATGCAATGGTTTTCTTAATATAACCATCAACATACAGGCAATAACATGGGCGACAGGGAACTTTTGTCATGAATATGTTTGTTTGTTACTTGGTCCTTTTAATGTTTACTTTGGCGTAAAAATTAGTTTATTGATTCAAAGATATAACTGACTCATTTAAAGTAGGTACTATTTTATGCAATTTTAATTAATTTGCAGGTCTCTATAAGGGGCCATCCATAAATTACGTCACACGTTAGGGGGGAGGGAGGGGGTCGATGAAGTGTGACATTGTGTGACAAGGGGTGGGAGGGGGTCCTAAAATTCGTGACGTCACATTTCAAAATCGAATAATTGGTATGTATAGGTAAATATTAAAAAAAAATAATGGAAATAAAACTTATTTCGGAACAGGTGTTTTAATTTAATAATTTCTAGGTGTAAAATTTCATAATATGTGACGTCACACTAGGGGGGGGGGAGGTCTCACAGATGTGACCAGCTGTGACAAGGGGGGGGTAGGGGTCAAAAAGTCATGAAATTAGTGTGACGTAATTTATGGATGGCCCCTAATTGCAATCTTCTCTCATATAGATAATTTTATGTGCTATTTTTTACATATTTGTATAAAAATACCATAGTCTGGATAAGACTTTTTACCTATACACATAATTATATTGTTCTGTAGGCTCTTAATAAATTTATGTTTAGTAGGCTGTCTTTTTCTGTAGGCTCTTAATAAAATTCAGGAACTTTATAAAACCAATATCAGATGATATAAGTCTCCATTTCTTAGAAGCATGTATGAGTAATAATGCTATACCTGTTATCATTTTCTTATCTGGTGATATTTGATGGGCTTATTGTTATCATTATCACACTTTACTTATTAGAATTATACAACACAAGTATTATTTTTTATATTATATTCTTTTCAATTAAGACATGCAATTTACATGCTTATAATTTTAATTTTAATATTATATTGGTGTTATTATTTTGTTTTATTTTAATTTCCATCATTTAAATAAAAATTAATTAAGTATGTATCTTTTAATAAAATTATACATGTTCTATAAAGTGACCAAATAAATGAAATGGTTACTCTTACTACCATTGTATTATGTTATGTATCACAAGTAACTTGCTTTGCTTCGGTTTTCTTATTTTTTTACATGTGGGATTACATTATTGGAATTTTATTAAGGATCCCTATTTTTTTGAAAATATAATATAACCTATGTCACCCGGGGATAGTGTAGCTTCCGGACAGTGAAACAATTTTTCAAATCAGTTCAGTAGTTTCGGAGGTTATTCAATGCAAACAAACAATCAAATCTTTCCTCTTTATAATATTAGCATTACAAAAAAATCTTCCAACTGTTTGTAAAATGTACAATTGAAACAGATGGAGTGAGACATGCTATTTTCAGCATCAAATAATAATGAGAAAACTATCTGATCACATAATTCTAGGCTCCCTTTAGCCCCGGAGCACATTATAACTCCTGAACGAGTCCTGAAGCGAGCCTGAACGAGCTGATCAAACTTTTCAGCTTTTACATAATATTAGTATAGATAAACAAATTGTAATGGCACCCAAATCAATTGATACTTTTTAATCAGGCATTTTATATAGTTTAGTTAACCTCAACACTAAAATCTTGCTTGTGAATCACTTTAATTTTGATAAAAACCATATGATAATTTGCACAGCAGTTTAGGTTTTATTTTGGTCAAACAAAGTTGATATTTTTTATGTAGCAATAAGATGAAAATAAACAATGATAAGACTTCAGCATCTAACAAAAGTAATTTTGTAACCAAATACTAATTAGAAATGGCAAAGAAATGGACCTACCTAAAAACAACTTTTTGATGTAATTATTATTCATAGAAGTTGTTTATAATAAATAGTACACATGTGTTGGTAAATGATCTTTATTCTGTGCTCTAGCTAGCACATTAAATACGTAATTTCCTGTTATTGTTTGACGATTTTCAGAATACGATCGACACATTAAATCCAGAATACGTTCTGACTTCTGAATAGAAACCAAGGAAGGGTCAAGGCCCTAGGGTACTTACCGTTAGCAAAGATCTTGAAGTAGGCATCGATGATACGAACTCGTTTGTGGAGGAACCCTGCGATGATTGGCTATCGCAGGAGAAGTCCGAATGGTTCGACTGGCTATCACTTATTTCAAACTTCATCGTCATCAGTTCGACTTCTTTACACAGTAAACACACAAAATAGGTCCAACTTTACGTAATTAAGTAATGAAAGTTTTTAAAGTTACCACAACGTAGTTTATCACTATTCTAATGATAAAGTCACAACTTGCTATCTGATCTGACCTGACGGTTCGCCGAATTATTTAATGACAGCACCACATCAAAATAAAAAGAGCATCAAAGATATCGAACGAGAAGTCGAGAACACAACAATGACTCATCAGTGCAGTTTGCTTTGCATTGCACGGTGTGTGACGTCGTTGTCACTTTGGGGATGCCCTTCTCCTGAGAATTTCCAACTCTGTTATTGCAAAATGTCCTAACCGCCTACTTTTATTTCGTATTATTATACTTTTCTAAATATGCTATCCTACTTCAACTTTAACAATTTGAAGGGTGACCTCACCGTCTCAAAATAGCTGTGTAGCGTGATAATCAACCAATGAAATGTAGATTTACATCTGACGTCATGAGACCTGAATTGAGATGAGAGAAAGAGATATATATATCGGTATTTCTCTCTTAATCGTCTGTAAACCATAATATATTCTAACTTGTGGAGTTGTATTTCGCTGTGTTTGATAGGCTCAAAGAAAAGATTACTATACATCACATGCATGCATGCACAATGCACATGACATGATGCACAGACACAGTACATTGGCTGCGTAAGTAAGATAATGTGGGTTCCGTAGATTTTTATTTTGTAATAAAAATCTTGCGGCTCTTAGCCAATGACATAATAATACGAGCTTTATGAATTTTTACTGAATTACCAAGGTATGCTGTTTGAATTGGAGAAAATAATAAACAAACGAAATAGCACTCCTGCGGCTTCGCCCGCGTTTAAATGGGATTAGAAGTACTCCATAGGCAGACCAGGTACCTAACTACCTACTATGTTTTTCAGAATGTGGTAAACCCATATGCTAAAATTAATTAAAATCCATTCAGTGTTATTTCAAATAATTTTTGAGTTTAATAAATAATTTTATTATAAAATCTCGTTCGAAAATAAATTAAAAGTATTTTTTCGAAGATGTGTCAGCGGGCTGCAAAGCTTGAAGAAGCCAGCCAATCAGCCAAGAAGGAAAGCATGAAGTAGGTAGGGAAGAAGTAGGCGAAGTAGCATTACAATTTTATTATACAACGAGTAACCGCCCTCACTTTGCTTCGGGTTTCTCATTTTTTTATACCTTGGGTTACATTATTGGAGTTTTAGTAAGGATCCCTAATTTTTTTAAATATAATATAGCCTATGTTCACCGGGGATAGTGTAGCTTTCTAACAGTGAAAGAATTTTTCAAATCGGTTCAGTAGTTTCGGAGCCTATTCAATGCAAACAAAAAATCAAATCTTTCCTCTTTATATATTTATATTATATATTATATTATACAATAATATTGATTATTTTAAATTGATAAGATTTAGATAAAAAATAATTTGTGCGGTAATCGCAGGGGCGATCCTACGATGTATGTAATGTGGACTGTATAAATGTATGTATGTATGTATGAAGCAGTAGGTTGGTAGTATGTCCAATCCAATACCAAAATCAGTAAGAAAGAACCCACCAACCTTAACATCCAATGTCGCAGGATTGCGCTGCGCACGACTGCTTCTTTCTTTCACGGCACGGCCGGAGGACAGCACCATAAACGTTATGGTCTTCTTAAGATGGAAACTCCACGAACGTCGTGAATTCAACCGATCTTTTTTAACGGAGTTGACGCAACTCTGGTCTTTGACATTAAGTGTCAATTTTGGAAGGGTTTTACTTTTTCTTTCACACCGACCAGTGATAAAGGATTGAACATACCCCCCACCGAAATCAGTGTGATGATTTCCTAATAGTGTCGGTGTGTGAAGAATGAGTGTGTTAATAATATGTGGTATTGAATATTTACGAAATAATTCAAAAATAAATTAAAGAAACTTGTTAGTGTTAAGTAAAAAAGTTGAGTGTATGTGCCTAATCTAAGTCCTAAACTAATAATAACCTAATTTTATATTTAGTTTGCATATGGCAATGGGCAGATTTTATTTACTGGTCTTTTATAAACCCCAGTTTGCGTGCGTACAGTAACTACACGTACAATGTTATCAAAACCAGCGTGAACCTCTTCTATTCTGCCAAGAGGCCACTGCAAAGGTTTGGTTAAGTTAGATTTAAGAAGCACTAAATCACCCTTCTTAACATTTGGAATTGAGGTGAACCACTTTTCTCTTTGCTGTAAAGTGTGCAAATAATCATTTGACCATCGCTTCCAAAATGATTGTGATGCCTTTTGAATACATTGCCAACGTGACAATCGATTCATCTGTACATCTTCAAAATTATATTCCGGAACAGTTAATAAATTCTGTCCAATTAATAAATGACCCGCAGTCAGAACTTCAAATTCGTTAGGATTATTGGAAAGGGAGCATAATGGTCGCGAGTTCATAATCGCCTCAATTTTACAAAATAAAGTACTCAACTCCTCAAAAGTCAAGGACCTATCACCTACTACACGGTAGAGATGATGTTTGGCTGATTTTATACCTGCCTCCCACAGACCACCCATGGAAGCTGCATTAGGCGGGTTCGTGCGCCATTCGACGCCTCGCGAGGATAATCCAGAAAGGATTTCATCAGAATTTGATGTAGAATTAAAATAATTAGTAACGTTTTTTAAATGTTTAGCTGCCGCAATAAAGTTTTTTCCACAATCAGAATATAAGCAAGTACAGAGACCGCGGCGTGCCACAAAACGATCAAATGTGGCCAGAAAACATTCGCAAGATAAATCTGAGAGCACCTCTAGGTGCACTGATTTTGTAGAGAAACATACAAATAAACATAAATATGCCTTAGTAACCTTTGCATTTCGCCGCATACCTTCTTTTATAAAGAATGGACCACCAATATCGCAACCAACATGGTCAAACACCTTGTTGGCCTTAAGCCTAGTTGCAGGTAACGTACCCATCATAGGCTGTGTGGAGTATGGATGAAATTTAAAACAAGCCCGACATTTCGACAAAACTGAACGAATTACACTACGAGCGTTTATTATCCAGTATTTATTATTCAAAATGCCTTGCAAGGTGCGCGGTCCTACATGCATGTACAATTTATGAAAATAATCAATTATTAAATTTGTTATGTGGCACTTCTTGGGTAATAGTGCTGGATGTTTTATATTATACGGTAAATCCGACTGTTGTATTCGACCCCCCACCCTGAGGAAATTATCAGGGTCTATAAAGGGAGATAGTTTACGAAGGGATGATACATGAGTTCCCTTTGCTAGCATTTGTATTTCAGAATAAAAATAATTATTTTGAATGACTTTTATAATTAAATCATGTCCCTGTTTTAACTCACGAGACTTTAGTGAACCAAATGTTCGATCAGATTTTTTACATTTTAAATTATTTACAAAACGAAGACACCACGCTGTTACGCGCTCGAGTTTACTAAACGATGAAATATTATTAAAGGAATGTTCAAGATCATTGAAGTTATTTAAATTGTAAGAATTAAAGGTAAATGTGTCTACGTTAGTTTTAAGTTCCGGAATAATATCATTTTCTTTTAAAAATAATGTACTTCTTGGCCAACTACGTGGATCTCTAGCAAGCCATGCAGGGCCACTAAACCATTCGTCCGCTACTGCTAAAAGTTGTTCAGGCAGCGCGCCTCGCGAACAGAGGTCGGCTGCATTGTTCTCACTGTTTACATGAAACCAGCAATTGGGCGGAATCACATCAACAATCTCGCTAACACGGTTAGCCACGAACGCCTTTAGTTTGTATGGCGGAGTCTGTAGCCACGACAAAACTACACTCGAGTCGCTAAAGGCAATTATTGGTAAATTAAAATCTTTAACGTTTTGTACGACAAAACGAACTAGCTTTGATAACAGCACGGCTGCCATAAGTTCAAGCCTAGGGACAGACATTAACGGCTTCAATGGAGCAACTCTAGATTTGCTCGTCAATAGTTTGACTTTGACGTTCCCATCCTTGTCAGTACTACGAAAATATATGCAAGCTGCGTAACCCAGTGATGACGCATCACAGAAACCGATTAATTGCACGTTTACAAACGAATTCACTAGAAGGTGTCGCTCAATGCGAAGTTGTGAAAGGATCGGTAATTGACCGATAAATTTATCCCATTTTTGTAATAATTCGTATGGTAAACGGTCATTCCAGCCGAGGCTCAGTTTCCAAAGATCCTGCATGATACATTTGGCAACGAAAGTACACGGCGAAATAAAACCAACCGGATCGTAAATACTAGCAAGCAGCTTAAGTACTGAACGTTTCGTTCCGTTATTATCTTTTAAATTATAATTAAATGAAAAGAAGTCGCATGAGGGCAACCATGTCAATCCTAAAACTTTTAAGGATGATGATAACGTATCATCTTGAAAATTTATTTGCGTTATTTGTTCTGATTTCATACGTGTCAGTAGCTCGGGACTGTTGCTAGCCCACTTACGTAATTCAAACCCGCCTTTTTTCAGAAGACTCATTAAGCCGTCTTGTAAGGTACAAGCTTCGTCTACAGATTGACATGACCACAAAAAGTCATCAACGTAGACACCCTCCTCTAGAACTCGGGAAGCCTTACAGTCTGACCGTTCGTCTTGGGCAAGTTGAAGCAGCGTGCGAATAGCCGTGTAAGGTGCGCTACGCAGTCCGTAAGTGACCGTTTTCAGTTCGTAAACTTGTACTGGGTCTGACGGTGTATCACGCCATAATATGTGTTGATAACACCTATCAGCGGGGTCGATGAGCACGGCTCGATACATTTTTGACACGTCCGACGTAAAACTCACGTCGTAGAGACGAAAGTTAATAATAATTTTTAAAAATATTTGGAAGTAATTTACGGCCGGTCAAAAGGTTGTCATTTAGTGACACCCCAGTACTAGTTTTCTGTGATCCATCAAAGACCACACGCAACGGTGTTGTGGAGCTAGAAGGCCGTAACACACAGTGATGTGGTATAAAATATTTAGACGGCTCCGTACCACGATATAGCTCCATATGCCCCAGTGACTCGTACTCCTTCAGAAAATCAGAATAAGCCTTCCGGAACTCGGGTGAGTGCGCAAGTCGGCGCTCGACATGCGTGAGTCTCCTAAAGGCTATGTCATACGAATTACCTAACGGTTCGTGATTTGGCTTTAATAAAATAGGTGAAACATATCGGCCACTCTCGTCACGATAATGTTTCTCAATATATAGTTTTTCAGCGACTTCATCATCGGGATTTAAAGGAACATCGCACGGCGAGGATTCTATTTCCCAAAATCGCTTAAGAGTATCATTTAAATGATCATCAGTGGTGTACGACACCAACGTTGTAGACGCTACAACGTTCACATCCGTGACGTCATTAGTCGACGGTGTAACTAATTTACCTGTTATAATATACCCAAATATGCTGTCCAGCACGGCTGGCATATTGGGACCCATAATAATTTTCTTCCCACTATAAATATGGGGAAAAACGTCACCGCCTAAAATTAAATCAATTGGCGATTGCTTATAGAAATGAGGATCAGCTAAAAATAAATTATCATACTGTTTTATTATATGCTCAGGAATTTTAATGGTAGGTAGATCTGAAGTTACTTTCTGAAGAATAACAGCATCAATATTAAAAGCAGGTTTATCAGTGTGACGCGGCCTTAAGCTACATGACGTCATGCCGTAGTTCTTAACTAAACCATCAGCTAATCCGCAAATGCTAAACGGACATTTACGTTGAGATAAACCTAAACGTTGTAAGCATGCAGCGGAAATAAAATTGGATTGTGCACCGGAATCAATTAATACGCGACATGGTTGATAGACGTTAAAGTTGTCTAAAATATAAACAATCGCGGTACCGAACAAAACCGTACTGTAACTGTTATTATTATCAGTTGAAGGGCCTCCCGACTGGGCGGGCGCGCTTACAGGAATCGATGCATTACCGGAGTCATAAGAGGAAGCGAGAAACGTTTTCGTTACGTCCTGATGCAATAATAAGTTATGTGGTCGCTCACAAATAATGCATTTAAATTCACTCCTGCACTGTTCAACAGTATGATTAGGTTTAAGACAATTATGACATAACTTCAACTCATCAGCACGGCTGATTCGTAGCGAAGCACTCAATTTACGAAATTGAGCACAGCGATATATCATATGATTGTCTCCGCAATGCAAACAAGATAAATTATTTTTTGAGTTTGATGACGATGCATGCGCGTAGTTTTTCTGTGCACTGTTTCTAGTTCGCGCCGTAAACCTACTTACATCTGGTTGACGTTTATTCTGTACAACGTTTTGGTTGCTTGTACTAGCACCATAAGAACTAGAATGATCCAACACTTTTATTTGATTAGTAACATAAGAAATCAATTCAGAGAATTTTGGTATCGACTTCTGATTGATACTTTGTTCAAATGATCTACGAGTGTATGGATCCAAGGCGCGTAATGCTATATGACACAGAATGTAACTATTCAAATCTTCAATATCAAGAGATTGTATAGCTTTGTATGAGTTATCAAAGGTTTCTATGAAATTATTCAACTGAAAGGATGATTCCTTCGCAATAGGTGTAAAGTTTAACATTTTATCTAAATAATTCCCAACTAACATACGGTTATCTTGATACCTGTCGAGTAAAGCTTGCCAAACTATGTCGTAATTATTAGAAGATATCGGAATACTTTTGACTATGTTCAAAGCGGAACCTTTGATACATGAGAGTAAATAGTGAAATTTATCTATATTAGGTATCTGAGGCTGATTATGAACCAACGAACAGAATGTCTCGTAAAAAGTATTAAAATTCTCAATATTTCCATCGAAACAAAACAACTCCAATTTTGGAAGACGTGGCCTAGATTCGATGCACGACTGTGTTTTTTCAGTTTTAACGTTCGCTAGTAATTTTGAAGAAATCAATTTTATACGGAAATACAACTCATCAAAACTATTCAATTCCTGACTTTGAAATATGGTTTTCATACCAGCTTGTAACTGACATTTATAAATTTCAAAAATGCATAATTCGAAAGATGAACGTAGTTCATCTATATCCGTGACACGCAATAGAAACATTTCACGAACATTGCTGTCACTTACATTTAATGACATGTCAGATATTATTTGTAATTGTTCAAAAATTCTTTGCTTTTTGTTGATTAAAACGTTTAATTCAACATCACCTATGCACTCCTCGTACACTTCCTGAACCTTCTGACCCTTTTTAGCCATTGCAACGTGCAAACTAAATATATTATGTCACATAAAATAAATGAATAAAGAATTGCCTACTCTATGTTCGGCTCGAAGGCCACAAAAAATTGTGCGGTAATCGCAGGGGCGATCCTACGATGTATGTAATGTGGACTGTATAAATGTATGTATGTATGTATGAAGCAGTAGGTTGGTAGTATGTCCAATCCAATACCAAAATCAGTAAGAAAGAACCCACCAACCTTAACATCCAATGTCGCAGGATTGCGCTGCGCACGACTGCTTCTTTCTTTCACGGCACGGCCGGAGGACAGCACCATAAACGTTATGGTCTTCTTAAGATGGAAACTCCACGAACGTCGTGAATTCAACCGATCTTTTTTAACGGAGTTGACGCAACTCTGGTCTTTGACATTAAGTGTCAATTTTGGAAGGGTTTTACTTTTTCTTTCACACCGACCAGTGATAAAGGATTGAACATAATTATTATGTATTTAATTACTGTCCCTCTCCCTCCCTAATCTCCCTATGAACTCCAAACCGCCTGGATTGATTTTGATTGTTTTATTCAGAAGTTTCAGAACAAATCAATTTTATTTATATAATCATCTTAGATGTTTTTATATCATTACAAAAAAATCACATTTGAATGATACAGTGCCTCCAACTTATCTGTGAAATGTGAATTGAAGGGGGGCGCTCAGTGTTACCAACTCTTAAAAAATATTTACCCCTAAAACTAACTCAAAAACCCCTAAAATCGGCCAAATTTCTTGGAAATCCCCCTAAAAATTTTTTTTTGGAAAATTAGTAAATATTTATTAAAATTATATGTTTATTTATAAATTATGCATGTATTTCTATGCCTTTAGTAAAATGAATTGTAATATAAAATACAGTGATAGTAAAAAACTTTTTGTTTCTTCATTCATTGCCATTTGGACTGATAAATTCTTAGTAATAAATCAATTCCTAGTACAATATCAATTTATTTTTTAAGGTAAATTCACAAATACTCATTTTTGGATTTCTCTTTTTCCAGATTGCAGATTAATCTATCCTATTTTTAAATGCCAAAACTCCCAGTCTCCTTTGATTGGCTAATTTGTTCCAGGGCCTCTTACATCTTTATTTTGATCAATAAATAACAAATATGAAGTGTCACAAAAAAACCCCTAAAAATAACCCTAAACATATTAGACCCCTAAAAAAATCCCATTTTACATATTTACCCCCTAAATTTGGGGGGAAAACCCCTAAGTTGGTAACCCTGGGGGCGCTGTAGGACGCATTGGACCAATCATGAGACGCAATTCGAGACGTAGTAAAAGACAAATGTCTGAGCACAAAATGAATGAACCGGCATTAATTCCTATTTTCGCCATTTCACAGATAACTTGGTGGCACTGAATATCCCCGAACTACAGCTAACATGGGCACAATACAAAAATGGTCATTCCGTTATGACGTCATCGATCTTCAGGTACCTTGAAATAAACTTACCGTTAAAACGTTTTATGAAAACAAAGAAAATGAAAAAAATGTTTATGTTACAATTTTTTATAGGCGCAAGGAAAAAGGATAATTAGGTATTTAGATTGTTTGTTATTTTCGAGTATGATGTTATTATTATATTGATACCGGTACTTTATATCGGTATCTGTTAACACACGCACAGCTGTTCATATATAAACATCTGTATTTTTTGACAATAATGACATTAATGTTATGCCTATCAATGTCATTCACTTGACAATTGACAAAGCTTTTTTCAACGTACGTCAGTCATGTCATGTCAATTCAGTGTTGCCAATGCTACGGCAATTACCGTGTTCTACGGCTTTCGGGCCAAAAAATCACAAAATCTACGGCCTACGGCCCGAACCCTATTACCGTAGCAAATTCTACGGCTTTTCGCAAATTCTCGAGTTTTTTTTATTTACTTGTTTTGAAACATTTTACGAATGTTAAAACCCATAAAACAGCGCCACTAGGCAAATGTTGATCTTAATTTAAGCTAATGAAAAGTGAATCCTTGTTTTGTGGACATCAAATTCACTGCCGATGACCTTTTTTTTTTTTTTAGGTCGAGCGCTGAACCGATGGTATTTAGGTAATGGCGTAATTGCATTGCTACGGCCCACGCTTGATCTTTTCCCATATAAACACGGCTTTTTTATCTAATGTACACGGCCTTCTAAAAATTTTCATTGGCAACACTGCATGTCATGCTAAATCTCATTCTCAATGTGTTGGTTGTGTATGGTGTTAAGTGTTTACATTTTATACCGCATGAAATGAGCCAATTATTTCCAATGCTTCACATGTGCTATGGTATACCATACTTGAAATGATATCTCATAGCAGTGTACTTTGGATTACAGCAAAAGTACTTTAATAAGTTCACTTTGAAGTACTCTAATCCGATACGAAAGTAGCGTGGTTCCTAAGAATACATGCTTGCAATTATCGTAGTGTAATCAAGTTTTGGCCTAGCTACAACAAACTAGGTTAAATAGTCGCGCTGTTCATCATAATTTTATATTCGCGATGTCTGGAAAGAAATGTAAGCATTGTGGGTCGTCTGATATTGAAGTGGACCCATCGAGAGGCGATGCAGTTTGTACCAACTGTGGATCGGTGTTGGAGGATAATATCATAGTCGCTGAGATAGAATTTCAAGAGAATGCCCACGGGGGAGCTTCTGCTATCGGTCAGTTTGTGTCGGCTGAGTCTAAAGGAGGTGCATCAGGTTTTGGAAGAGGTATGACACCGAAATGTTGATAATCTTGATACTTGTATTCAATTTAACATATTCTACACCTAACATTAAAAACATTTATAAAATTTTAAGATCAGTAATAAAGTTAATACCTGAAAATAAAAATGTACTATTCACTTAATCTTTTATTTGTATATATATTATATAATTTTTTGCTACATGCTGTTTACTTTTTATAAAAACAATAGACAATAGAACACCTTAATTTATTGAGATTAAATGTATTATTTCAGCATTCAATGCCGGTGTTGGAGTTGAATCAAGAGAAGTGACTCTGAGGAAGGCAAGGGATGGCATCACAACCCTGTGCCAGCAGCTGCGTCTCAACCAGCAGTGCATAGACATTGCTTGTAACTTCTTCAAGATGGCCTTGTCTCGACACCTTACAATCGGAAGACCTGCCAACCTCACTCAAGCTGCTTGTGTTTATATGACATGTAGAACAGAAGGCACAGCCCGTATCCTTTTAAAAAACTTATCAAACTTATATACATTAACCTGTCATATTGTTCTTATATCACAGGTTTTATTAGTTTGAAGTTCAAACTTACCTGGCTATTATTATAGTAAGCAAATGGGTACAGGGTTTTTGTTCATTATGCAACAACTAAACGTATTATTCCATACTTGCCCTCTGTCTATGTTTTCAGGGATATTATGTAACCTATATTGTATTTCACATCATGGTCTACTTATGTGCTTTTCATGAGTTCTGTAGTTTTTGTGTGAAAGAGCAACAAGCATTCATGTAACTAACTTTCACAGTAGGATCTTGAACCTATTCAAACTCATTGTGTTCCGGCTGGGGGCGTGAGAGCCAGTTCTTTCTTTCTTTCTTTTTTGGCCAGCAATGCATCAGTGATGCCTTTGGTGATGTTCATGGGCGACAATAACCAATTACCATCAGTAGGTAGTCTATGCTAATTAAATATACAAAATCTTCTTGGCTATATCATGTCATATGCTATCAAAATTTTCATTTAAAATTATAATGTGTCACTTAAGTAATGAATTGGGAAAGTCAAAATTAAAATCAATGGTTAATGACTTACCACTTACCATCATTTATGGAAAAAATATAGTTTTCTAATGTAATAAAATCAGAACTATATCTTTAGTTGAAAAATATAAAAAATGTTTATAGGACAAAATGCAAAACAAAAATATAGCTCTGCAGCCCTTGGCCCCATACTAGGATTTCCTGCATAATGCAGTATATCTTTAATGCCTTTAATGGTCTTATTATTTTTTTATAATATATTTCTTAGCTATCCCTTTCAGACTTACTGATAGATATTAGTGATGCTCAACAAATATGCTGTTACCAACTGGGGCGCGCATATTACCGGCTGTCACGAGCACTCTGCATCAACATTCCGCCAACAGGTAAGTGACTGTAGTCTCATAAGTTTAATGATTACCAGTGGCGTAGCTAGCTCTAAGGAGGCCCTATATCAATATTGTTGTGGAGCCCCCTCGACGTTAGCTGTCAAAAGGAGTGCCAATTGTAGTGGCCGTAGGCCGCTGGCAAGCTTTTTTTTGGGAGTATTAGTGGGGCCCCGTATAAATGGTACGGCTGATACGGCGGTAGCTACGCCCCTGATGATTACCTTACTGAACTGCCCTGCCAAGAGTCCTGGGTTTAAATCCCAGTGAGGCGGAAATTTGAATGATGAGTTTAAATGAGTTTTCAATCTGGGTGTGTGTATTCTTGCTTTTGGGTGTTATCCAATGGCACCTACAACCACGACACAGGGAATCCTAGTGTGGGGCTATGAGGGTGTAAAATTATTTTATTTTAATTACAAAATTGATAAGAGCCAAGTGCATTGGAATTTTTCAATAGCCGGGCCCACCAAAATTCTCACGTGAATTATTTCACGCATGATTCAGCGGAGTTGTGGGCTTGTCGCGCGCAATCCGTTTCAAGCCAATACAAAATGGATGATGAATGCCATTGCCTTACTTAAGGTATCCATATACTATATATATGTATACTTGTATACTTATACTAATATTATAAATGTGAAAGTGTGTTTGTTTGTCCGTCTTTCACGTCGCAAGCAAGCTGTTATATGGTATGGTTTTCGTGTGTGGAGGTAGAGAGGAGGGTGGAGAGTAACGTAGGCTATTTTTTACCGTGATAAAGCATCCCCATGGGAAAATCGATATTTTGTTAGTTGCTAGATATTTAGTTCCGGATGTTGTTAATAGATGGCGTTAGTAATCTTCATATGCATTTCACGCTATCAAATGATACATGTAAATTACTTAAGTCATAGGCAACTAAGTCTAAGTAAAAGTAAGTAGGATTTGTAAAAAATCAATCTCTACCGCGGGCGAAGCTGCGGGCAAAAGCTAGTAGCAAATATTTCAGTTGCTTAAAAATTAATTAAATTCTTTAATATTGTGGATGTAATCATATATTTAAGTCTATGGATGTAATGAGGCAAATTCTATCACAAAGAAAATTGTGAGTATGCTGTTAGGAGATCCTGCATTCTGGAGCCTAACCTGAGTGTAGTATCAGCCTCAGCTGACACTTTTTATTTCATAAGTGGTAATATGTGAAGTTTTAACTCCAGGATGAAGGTACGATTATGTATGCTGTGGCTAATAATTAAGCTTGCAGTATTTGTCTTACCAGATTCATGAGAAATATACATATTTTTTTGTTACATTGCATAAAAAATATTGATAAAGCACTTTCTATCTTGACATTATCGATCTTTGTGTAACAAGAAGATATTACTTTAATTTTTAATGTAAATGTGCAAACATTTTGTTATTGTGTTTGATAACTTAAACATAAACATTCTTTACTTGTTATTAAAATGTTACAGTAAGTATTAATATTCATAAATCAAAAACTTTTCAAAGCTAAATGTTTATATTGTGAAGAATTTCATAATTATAATGCATTTCACCTACAATCTATGAATTTATAGAGAGCTTTATACAACACCCATATCACATTCATAAGGTACTTAACTTTCCTTTTATTGAATTTAACAATATTCACAAGATTCTGTCATATTCAACATGATAATAATTTATCATAGGGAATGGTAAAGTTTTCAAATATTAACTTGAGAAACCAGGAGGTTGGTAAAGATTCTAATATAAAACACTATACTGAGTAATAGTTCATAGGACACCTTTTTCTCAAGTGTCAGTCTTCGCTAGGGTTGGTGTTGGCCATGGAAGTATTTACAGTAGGGCCATAATATATCAGTTCTGGGATTTGGCCACCTTGAACTCCTGTTCCATTTGTGCTCTCTGATGAACAATGGAATTGAAATGTGACCGTACCCATATATACTTCACTTAAACCTTCTTGTCCAAAGTAACTCAATTCACTCCCATCTAAGATAGCAGATGCAGTGTAAAAACATTCTGGTTCAATCTGTATGGGGTTCTCAAAATAAACATGGAAAGTGTTACTGGATCCATCAGAGAAGAACTTTGTGTTATTCTCTGCCAGAACTCTGCCCAAACGCTTCAGTTCTATTTTGACAATATAGTCAGCTGCACCATTTGATGAACCATATAATCCAAATCCGACCACAAATATTCTCTTATCAACACAGAATTGTATTGAGTCACAGCGACCACGATATCTCCATTGATTGCTTCTGTATGCACATGACTGGAATCTGTGGCAAATCTGAAAAACAATATTAAATATTTGATATTCATCATTCATCCAATTAAATATTCATGATATAGTTAATAATTTCTTACCTGTGCTTTTAAACCTGCTCTAGCCTTAACAGGATAAGATAGTATAGGTTTGGTAGAGGCAGTGAAATGTAGAAATATGTCTATCGTCTCTTGAGGAGTCAAGATGCTGAGCTGAGCTGCACTGTTTGCAAACTCTTCTAATGTCATTGTTGGAAATCTAATGAGGTATATGGTGCCACCTAGCATTGCCCTTTTGTTTGTTGGAGTGGGTTCTATCTCTCTACGTAAACACTCTGCTTGTGCCCATGCTAATGCTGCTTCAAAAAGGTTGATTTCCTTGCAATTTAGAGTTTCTCTGGCCAATACTGATTCGAGAGTTGATATGTCAATATCAACAAATCCTTCAGAAGTGAGTGCCATCTCAGCCTATAATAAAATTAATACTGTTACTGAAGGTGTGAGGTGAATTAAAACTGCAATACAATTTGATTAATTGTTTATTCAGGTCTCTTGTAATTGTATATGTTACAAAACCATATAGACAACCATCACATGCATCACAACATACATGCAAATTAATAATATGATACAACTACACAAAATGTATTGCAGTTAACTCTATAATCTATGTCCAATATTTGTGTTATTCTTTACCTAAAGGTAATGACTAGATACACAGAATCAATGGAATGTAGAGACAACTATGAACATTTAGTTCTTAACCTATATCACAACCAAAAATTGAGAATTTATTACAATTGAATATTACCATAAACATTGTAAGGTATGTTATTTGTAGTTTATCTAAGGAACATTAGTTACAATAATTTGTAAGGTTTTCAGTTGATATATCTTTACAATCTGGACTTGAGAAATTTCTGCTTGAGGAGTCTGAGAATTCCATAACGAGACTACTGTAGGATGAGGATGGCTCAAGGCAAATAGTTGCTAGGTTCTCTGTCGACTCACATACCTGAGCGTCTATAACTTCCCAGCATCTCTGCATGAGTTCTGGTTCTTCAAATAAGCGTGACTGGCTGAGCAGGAGGCACGCATTCTTTGCAGTAAGACTAGTTTCTAAATAGTTAACACAAGATCTTGCTAAATGTGGCACAATATATTTTTTTGCCACATAAAGAGTGGACAATACTGTATCAGCTTCCAACTGAATTTCATCACAGTATAAATACCTGAAATATTTATTATTTTAATTTATTATATGTATAAACAAGTATTATTTTCATTTGTGTGAGAGATGGAAGTTTTTTTTTACTTACTTTAATAATGTAAGGAAGGCAGATGGTTCCACATCAGGTACTTCAATCTCCTGTTTGCATTCTGCTAAACCTCCATAAAACATAGCATAAAATACTGAGCTGCCAGTTGCTAAGACATACTTGTGTGCCGGGATTACTTGTGTGTGCCCTGTAATATAAATATTGACATTAAATTATACATAATTATTGCAACATTACAGATAGTCCAGTCTAGTTGTTATGGGGCAGACGTTGTTATATGCCATCATTCTGAATATGAATCACAATATTATGTTAATTATATAAAACTAATGTTTTTTGATTAAATTTATCTTGAACAATGACTGGCTGGTTAGATGCTTTACCTGGACTGCCAACGATGAATGTGATGTCTGCCATCAGCTGGTTGTTAAACATGGCCGCATTTCTTTCACGGACGGTGGGTTTAGTGGCTTGCCAGTTAGGATCCACGGTAGCAGTGCCAGGGGGAGGCGCTGGTGACACGGTTGGGGACGGGGCAGAATTGCTGGACCCACACGGTGAGGGCGGCCCACTGTAGCACTGTGACACTTGCGTCCCGGTTTCTCGTTGTGAAATAGTGTGAGGCGGCGGGGACAGACCACCATTATTTATATTTTCCGCTGAAAAATAAATTTTCACTACTTTATTTCTCATTTATTTAACACCTAGTTTAAACACGACTGGTATTGTTATAACTGTGATTTCAATTTATTGAAACTTGTTTTTATTCTTGCTGCGCAGAAATAATACCAGTTTTTGATATAGGATTGCCTTGGAATTAATCAATATTTACAAAGGCCAAGCTCACCATTCATCCAAGTATTCGTTTGAGCCACGGACATACTGTCCCTACCATCCTGTAACCGTTTAGGAGGTTTAGATACTATTCTAGAGCATAAATTGGACATATTGAATTTACTACCACTTATTTTTTCAACTTTATAATCCGAACCGAACCCTGAACGAAAACTCGGAACAAGAACAAGTACTATGATAAGTATATCGTCGGTCAGCCATCTTGTTTTGGCAGATGGCGCCGAGCGACAGCGACGACGGAGACGGCCGATCCGATCCGAACAGTGTAGCCAGGTATAAAAACTGGATAACATCGGCTCACAGCAGTGTTGCCCGTGTTCTTTTTTTATGCCAGGGGCACAGGCCAGGGGCGGGCGTGTGAAACAAGCAAGGATATTTATTAAAATTTTAATTTATTATCCTTGGAAACAAGTCATTTGACCCGATAAAAAAGTGTTTGTCGGGAGCGTCGGGATTCGGACTGGGTCGGAATCTGACACTGATTTGGAAACATTTGATTTAACTGTCATTAAAAAAATCAATCATTAACAATGAATGCCTGTTCATTTTATATAAATAATAATGTACAATTTTATTGCTCTAAATAATATATACGAGTACGGTGTGTCCGGTTACGAAGTAGAGATAATTTAAGGGCATAAACTTTACCTAATTTTATCGACCTGTTGGAATCGTCGTCATTTTAATTTTTTTATTATTATCTTAGATGACTGCCAAATGATTTCGATTTCTCTTAAAGGTTCCACAGGTATTAAAAATATTATTCGCATTCATGTAATAGTAATTCTATGTTCGCATTCGGTTTCTTAAAAAAAGCTTGAATTGACTTTCAACTTAATATACAGGACGGAAATTAAAGACGGTAGTTGGAGGAAAAGTACCCTGTTATTGATGATGGCAAATTTTACTGTAATGAAATATTCCCTTATTTTAAAAATAATTAAAAATGCATTCAAAGATTTTTGAAAAATCACCTGCTTGAGCCGGGGGAATCGAACTGGTGAAATATGAAAAACTAGCTGTTGCCCGCAGCTTCGCATACGGAAATTATGTTTTACCTTACTTAAACCTCTTGCAGAAGAACATTTAAAAAACGGTGAATATATACTTAAAGAAGTACTTATACTTAGTAACTTATAATATATAAAACCCACGATAAAATCACAAAGGATTCCTCCAGGA
This sequence comes from Thymelicus sylvestris, assembly GCA_911387775.1. NCBI lineage: Eukaryota > Metazoa > Arthropoda > Insecta > Lepidoptera > Hesperiidae > Thymelicus > Thymelicus sylvestris. Next base: position 8,516,928 of record OU426905.1, on the reverse strand, counting down.
GCGGGTTTTGAAAAATAAGCAATATTCACATTAATTTTTTTTCTTCTTTTTTGCAAAATTTTGAAAAACTGAAAAATACATGTTCCATCAATTCAAGCAAGGAACATTTGTTGCAAAGAAGCAAATCGGTTGATGTTTTAAAAATATTCCATACAAACTTTCATTCCGTTTCCCGGGGAAAAATCCGTTCAAGGGTTTTCATGTGATGCCCAGACAGACAGACAGACAATAGTTCTAAAAAAAAATATTTTTGTGTTGTTAGACACGTTATTGAAGTAGGTACCCCCTAATCGGAATTAAAAATAATTACTTTTTAACAAAAAATAAAACCAACGAAAAAAAAACTGAAAAGAAAAAAATAAAATAAACCATTTAGTATTATAAATTAAGATTCGAAACTAACAGTAAATAAATAATTTTGAGACCGTGCCAAAAAATCAAAATTAATTACATGAGGGCAGCGGCATGCGATGCACACGGCAGCAGTAGCGCGGCGCACATCTTTTCGCCGTTTGTTTTTTCATTGGTTTGGCACCGCCTCAAAATTATTTATTTACTGTTAGTTTCGGATCTTAATTTAAAATACTAAATGGTTTATTTTATTTTTTTCTTTTCAGTTTTTTCTTCGTTGGTTTTATTTTTTGTTAAAAAGTAATTAATATTTTTTAATTTTTAGTTGCTATAATACTTATAATTAATAATAAATTATTGATTTTATGAATTATAGATTCAGTTACCAGGTAAAAATGTAGTAGATGAAATATCAATCATCCCCTATTCTCGTACCTATAGGGGGAAAATTTTGTTTCGAAATTTAAACAAGAGTAACCTCAAGGTACACACTATTCAATAAAAAAAGAATCATCGAAATCGGATCATCCAGTACAAAGGTATTGGAGTTAACATGTAAAAATTCCGGGTAAAAAACGGGTGAATAATCAATCATTCCCTATTTTCGTACCTTTAAGGTGGGAATAAAATTTTCAAAAAAATATGGGACCAACTTCAAGATATACCCTATCCAATAAAAAAAGAATCATCCAAATCGGACCACCCTGTGCCGATTTCTACGTGATCATACATAAAAAAAAAAAACGTGTCGAATTGAGAACCTCCTCCTTTTTTTTTCGTCGGTTAAAAAATATTCAATGTACAGAAAATTTGCCCTTTGTGTTTTATTATAGTATAGATATAGATAAAACACCTCTATTTAATGACACCAACCGAAAACCCTTTCGGTATTCATAAGGATCAATTTCTTTCCGGCAACATGGTATCTTAAATTAAAGGAAGACCAAGAAAAATATGAGTTCGTTGAAATTTTTTGTATTGTAAAATTCCTACTTACCATCTAAAAAAAATGGTTGTCTGTAAAGTCGGTTTACGGACGGTAGTTTAACGTGACAACGTCATGACAAAGCTCCGCTCCGCCGCTCCGTGCCTGCTGTCTGTTCTTGTCTTTGTGTGTTATCCATGGCACCCAAGACACAGGGTATATTAAAATCCTAGAGGTTATATTCCTAGTGTGGGGATATGAGTGTGTTGCGTTATTTATTTATTTACCTTGAATTAAGGGTCGCGACCGCTGATTCCCGCGCATATGTCCCCTCTGTGCTGGCTCCTGACAGTTTATGTCAGCAAATCGGCCATCCTCGTCAATCAGGCTTTCGAAGAAGTCTACGCTGATATTCATCGATGACCGGGCGTGAACTGCATACCAAACTATACTGAAAACAATGAAAGACAATATTAGGTGATACCCACTACACCTCGCCTTGAGGCCATGACTCGGCATGCATCTGTCAAGCGTAGAGTTATGAAATTTCGAATTGATTAATAGCGTGAATTATGTATTGTACCTAAGGATAATCATTGAAATTAAATACGATATATGCAATTTTGCACCCAGATATGCAAAAAATCCTACGCCAAAGTAAATCCTAAGCATTTTAGCGTCTTTCTTCTGGTAAAGTCCTGCACAGAATATTTAACATTTGCAAATTAATTTTCGGTGAGTAGGTGTTTAAAGTCCATCCCTACACCTGAAGCAGATTTTTGTAAAATGTTTTAGAGTTATTTAATGGTTGTCGAAGGTCATTTTTTTTAGGGTTCCGAAGTAAAATCGGAACCTTTATAGTTTCGTCATGTCCGTCCGTCCGTCTGTCCGTCTACTGTCCGAAGCAAAGCGCCGGTACTCTTAATGCTAGAAAGCTGTAATTTGGCAATGATATACATATTATTTAAAACTCCAGAATCGTAGAATACAATACTGAAAAACTTTTTTTTTCAGGGTACCTCCCCTACAGGTAACGTGAGGATGAATTTTTTATTCGATGCGTACCCTATAGTATGGGGTATCGTTGAAAAGGTCGTTCAAAAATAGTATGGGTCTTCTAAGAGTAAGACTATTTTTGGAATTAGGGGTCCGTTTGAAACATATTTGGCTTTAAAATTTGCTAATTTAGGTTAGATTCAAGTGTCCCCCGCTGCCGGCTAAACGGTTGGAGTTGGACAAGTAAAAAAATTCTCGAAAATAGGTTACATGATGAATTTACAAGGAAAACTATTAAGGAAAGCCTAGTCTTATTACTTTGGAACTCTACATTGCGCGTGGCCTCACACGCACTTGCCCGGTTTTTACATTTTGCAAGAATAAAAAAAAAATACTACCTTTATTCTACCAGATTGGTTATGTTCGTCAAATACATTTTTTACCGAATTCATAAAAGGAGAGGTAACCGCCTTTTACCTCAGAAAACCATCAGTTTATCAATCATATTATTTATATAACTTTTTATTTAAAGATTTATTTTATAAGATAAGATTTTTTTTGAGTCGCTGGTTTTTAAATTTTTAATTTAATTTTTTTATTAATTATATTATTATTAATTTATGTCGTAAACGGTGGTGGCGCTGGATGTTGCTTTCTTGTAGTCCCAGGGACACTACGATAGGTTTTTTGAAAATGTATCCCCTACAGCAGTAACATGGGAGGTAAAAGATTGTAAAACTTTGAAAAATACATTTCGTCCGAGTTAGGTACTTTGAAACTTGGAATTTATTCTTCGTATCAGAATCAGTTTTATCAGACAATTTATGATTGTCTCACAAATTTTTAAAATTCATGAATGTGTTAAAAACAAGTCTGATAAAGTCGCAAGCAACAGCCAGTTACCTAGTACTAAAAATATTATTATTCACGCAAGTAAAGTCGAAAATCTTATGACACTAAGACAAACTCAGTCAAAATATTAACTTCTGTAATACACAAACGTTTTACAATTTAGTAAGTAGGTATATACAACAGTATCTAATACAACCGGTTCACATTATGTAATTCGTGTTGAGGCGCCTCTTGGCATTTGTTGTTTTTATTTTTCATTTAAATATAGGTATTTTGGTATTTTATCTATGGATGAGAAAAAACTTGTCTTCTGATCACGAACAAATAATCACAAAAGTTGCACCTATTCCAATTCCTTCACTGTTCATGCAGTTAGATTATGGAACTCGCTTCCGCCAAACATACGAGACTCGAAAACACTCTCAACTTTCAAGAATAGAGTCGGAGAATATTATTTATCCTTGGCAATGTAATAGATATTATTTATGTAGATATATATTTATATTTTGTATTGTATGTGTATACATATATTAATTATATGTATGTATTTAGTAGTATTAAATAGATATGTGTATAAATTTTATCTATTTATATTATAACATATTTTATATTTGTATTCTGTTTTAATGTGTGTGCACGCTAAACCTACCTCTCGAAATTATTTCTCCAGTCGCAGGTCTGCTGCTAGAAATTTCTTTAGAAATAAGCAGTGCCTTTGTACATAATTACCCATATGTTTTGTCTTAATTATATTTTCTGTTGTGTGTACATAAATAAATAAATAAATAATATCATAATAGTTTCTAGATGACAAATTTATTATTATTTACGTGGCAAAAAAGTTCGTGAGAATAGGATTGTAGAGGTTCTCTACGAGTCCAATCGGCGTGGATAGAACTTCAATCTTCGACGAGTGGTGCAATGGTGAAAAGGAGACGTAGGCATCAAGTCGAACAAATCCTCGGAGCACTCACCTTTGTAAAGTCGGTAGAACACGCAGGGAGACCCGATGTCTTTTCTGAAACTCAGGTGTTCTAACCTAAATGACTCGTGGGTCGTTGATAACTCGGACCGCGCGCTTCTGTAGGGCGTCAAATGGGTTAAGCTGGTATTCTGATGCCCCTGCCCAGTGGTGGGAGCAGTACTCCACGTGGAGACTGACTTGTGCTTTATAAAGCATAAGCAGGTGCCTCGCAGTGAAGTACTGCTCAGCTCGGTTCAGGACACCAAGCTTCTTGGAGGCCAGCTTAGCCTTGGTCTCTAAATGACGCCTATACTGCACATCTCTCGAGATGTCAACTCCTAGAATCCCAATACTTTTACTCACGGTGTCAAACTTGTGTCTTCTCGGGGTTGAACTTACTTTGGTTAAGTCGACCCCATTCCGAGACTCGCCCCAGAGAGATCTCAACATCAGACTAAGTTTAATTTTGCTATCCGTCATTTGCAACTGAGAGGGATTGGCGAGGGCTGTGTAGTAGGCATCCCCTGTACTATCATCTGCATTGTAATGGATGCCACTTATATGCTGCAGCATGTCATATAATATATGCAGATTGAATAACGTAGAAGATAACACAGACTCTTGGGGAACGCCAGCGTTTATAGGTTTCATATCTGAACAACAACCGTCAACTACGACCTTGATATGTCGCTTAGAACACTGGCTATCCAATTACATAACCTCTCAGGGAGACCGTAAGATGGTAACTTTGTGAGAAGGCCGGAGGCCCCTGTGCCAGACCCGGTCGAAGGCCTTAGCGATAATTTAATTAATATTATGATTTTAATTACATAATTTTTTAACTTGGAAGAACTTTACATGTCAAAGAACTCTGAGAGCGTGTCTCAACATTATTATCTAATCTATCAGCCCTTACAAGTTACTGCTGTAGGCCTAGGGCCTGTGGCGTAGCTATCCCTAAGGAGGCCCCATATCAGTATTTGTTGTGGGGCCCCCTCGACGTCATTTGTGAAATATAAAAGGAGTGCCAACTGTTGCGCTCGTAGGCCGCTGGCGTGAGAGGGCGGCGCGTCAACGTGTAGTTGGTGCGATCATGGCCAGCTTTGAAGCCCGTATTGAGAGACGCGAAGGCAACGTCACCTACAGACTGACACAGATTCTCACCGGACATGGCTGTTTCGGTGAGTATCTGTATCGGATTGGACGCGAGGCAACAACACAATGCCACCACTGTGGAGAGGACCGGGACGATGCACAGCACACGCTTGAGATATGTCCTGCTTGGGCATCCGAGCGGCGCGTACTGGTCGAGCGGATCGGAGGGGATCTTTCCCCGCCAGCGGTAGTAGCGGCGATGCTGGCGGAAAAAACCGCCTGGAAAGCTGTGGTCTCCTTCTGCGAAACCGTCATGGTAAAGAAGGAGACTGCCGAGTGGGATCGGAAGAGGGCCGATCCTGCTCGTAGAGGGCAACGGCGGGTTTGAACACAGTACGCAGGGGAGGCACCGGTGCGTTCTTAAGAGATCCCGGAGCCTCTCCATTAGCAGCGGATGGCTGACGAGGGGGTTTTAGTAGGTAAAACTCCTACATAACCCTACCTAACCTACGGGTATCTTTCGAAGATTTCCCCCTCAAAAAAAAAGGCAGCTGGCGTGGTTTTTTTTTGGGAGTGTTAGTAGGGGCCCCGTATAATTGATACGGCTGATACGGCGGTAGCTACGCCCCTGCCTAGGCCTGCCCTAACTTGCGCCACTCTGTCTGCTCCAATGTTGATACTATGTAATATGTTGTATGATTATAAGACAAGTATTAAGCTTGATAACTATGAAAGAAATTATTTGTTTATAACCGACTTCAAAAACGGAGGTGGTACGACTGTTTTTTTATGTTTGCTACCGCAGAACTTTCAGAACTGGGTGAACCGATTTTGATGATTCTTTTTTTAATCGAAAGCTGGTGCTTGTCATGTGGCCCCACTTAAATTTGACCTAGATCTGACGAGTAGTTTTTCAGATTATTATCTGTAGTTAGTAATACTAGTAATCTCTTGTTATTTTTTTATAGTTAAGTTAGCCAAAAATTAATATTAATCAGTTTCGAAAGACTGCATAACTTAAATGAATCATTCATTATGGCTGAACGACCTTACAATTACCTCATCATCACAATAACTGAATGTTTCGAAACGTTAATAACTCACAGTTATTAGTCCTTTGTGGGGAAACTGAAGGCTGTACTGACATGGGAATAATAGCTGATATGTATTTAAAAAAAACTGAATAATAGATAGATCCCACCAAAACATTTCATGTAAAGTACCTACCTACTATGCCAAGGCCCAAGACTGCCAAGCTAAAAAAAACGTTAATATTGCTGTTGAAGCACAGATAACTTTCAAAAGTCCGAAATAATAGCAGCTATGTTTCGGACTTTTGAACATTTGAACTTTTGAACATTTTGAACAGCAGACAGTCTGCTGTTACTATGGCGTTTAGTAGAATGCAACACAATTAAGTGAGAAAGGTTCATACTAAATACAATTCAATATTATGTGCTCAAGGATGAACGCCTTATATTTATTAAACTCTGAACCGTCCTCGGTTGAAATTCGAGCGAATTTCGATGAATTAGTGTTTGCGGAGGCCCTAATTTATTTGTCATCGCCGGTAAAATAAAATAAAAAAAAATTTAAAAATAAAATCTATGATGCAGCGGTTACTCTATGATTGCGGTTCTAGTTAAATCGTGATGTAAAATCATGAGGTCGGAAACTTAAGTTAAAAAAGTCCATTACATTTTATACATAATGTAAGCAAACAGAAAAAGAAACAAACAGTTAAAGCATGCAAATACAGGGGTCTAGGCTCCGAATATGACTTTGTCCCATTCGGTGTCGAGACCCTTGGTCCGTGGGGTCCTAGCGCTTTAAGGCTTTTTAAGGAAATAACAAAAAGGTTAGTCGACGTCACAGGAGACCGAAGAGCTGGCAGTTACCTCGGACAAAGAATTAGTATTGCTATTCAAAGGGGGAATGCTGCCAGTATCTTCGGAACCTTGCCTAAAGGGACTCCTTTTAATAATAATATATTTTAATTATTGTATTATATTTTTTAAGGTTTTTAGTTTTAGTTCCTTTGTACATTAAGTATAATAATTATTAATATAATTACTGACATTATTTCTTAGTTTAATACCTATATAGCAATAATGTACCGATGTTATAATTAATAGATCATTATAATTTTCCTACTTTAATTAAATTAAAACGTTTGAGAGCAAACAGTGAATCTAACTATAATAAACAGTACGTACAGAATATTATCACATGGTATTCCGATATTTTCAACTTTTTGCAAGTGTTTATTTATATTTCGGCACTAAGTTCGTGTATTCATTTGAATATTTTAAAAAGTACCTAATCATACCTATATTATTTGTCGCGGTGCCAAAAGCATTATAATAATAAACATGTCTTAAATTGATATTAAAATTAACATTTTTAATAAGATTAACAAATAAAAAAAAAATTACATTGGAGATTTTTTCAAATGTCAAAATATTTATAGCTGACCTTTGCTTCTTCTTAAAACATCTTTAATTAAACAACCAGTAGTCATTGAGCGTGATGAGAGTGAGATGAACTAAGAGGTTGAAACTTGAAACTTGAATGCAATGAAAGAGCTGAAAATTTACAGCAACTTTAAAAAAATTTGGAGGTTTATGGGAGTTTCGCCACAGCTTAAGTTAATCGTAGGGTACTTATGAGAACCTGGTATGTTCTCATAAGTATATATGTATATATGGGGGTGTTAATGGATAACAATATAAGAATCCCACGGAACCCACAACATCAATAATTATATCTACTAGTGGATACCCAGCGTGTTCCACTACGCTAAAAAAATCTGATGACAATGACAGATCAGTGATTTTTTGTTGACAGTCTGTTTATGCGCCATCTTTACATAATTATCTTCAAATTGTTGTATGGAAAACGTGGAAAATTGACTTTATCAATGGACTGAATGTGCCTAATGCATTGTTTTAGTGGTCTCAAACCACCTTCGGATTGCTTTCAAATGAAACCATTTTGAGGCATATCGGTTCGATGGTTTCAGAGCCTCTAAAGGACATCCGTACAAACATATTTTGTATTTTATATAAATAGATTAAAAATGGAGAGGTTGTATTTCTATAAATTATATTTAGGTATTACCTCAAGAGGCAGGACTCCTTTATTTATCAACCAATTGGAATTGTTTTTTTATCTGAAAGGATAGGTATACTACTTCCAGTTTGGGCATATTTGTCGAAATTCAGTTCTGATGATGGAATTCATGAGGCGTTGAGGGAACACCTCAAGTATTATAGTTATACTAATTGCTAAGGCGTATTTTAGTAATTTTTAGTAAAAATTTTTGGTTCTTTTTGGAAGGCCTTTTTTTGAAGAGATTAAAGTTGAGAATTATTACATTTTTGTAAAATTTTTATTTTCATTGAAATATTTATTCTTAATTAATGAAAGATAATATTTTTAATTGATCTTGCCTCTCCGTTTATGTAAACGATCCTAAATGGGATTAGGAATCAGAAATAATTGTTACTCATTCGTAGCAATTTAGTTGTAAACCCTGTCCACAAATCTAACGCCCCAACGCAGAGTAACTAATCGTTACTTAAATCGCTCCTTAGTGCAGAATTTGTATGGTGATTCTTTACTAAAGAGCGATTTAAGTAACCATTAGTGACTCTGAGTTGGGGCGTTAGAGACTAAAATGTTAAATGACAACCAATAATGTCAGAGTTCGAAATAATGATACCAGCTTAATTTGTTCGATCTACTTTTCCGGTTTGTTGAATCGTAAACTATGTCGTAAGAATAGTGACATATGTATTAGTAGCGACACTCATAATTATATAGATATACCTAAATATAGAGTACCTTTTAAATTCAGTTAGTAAGGGTAAATATTATGGATAGTAGTATGATATGGTAAACTTATTTTTATATTAGTTTTATGGGCTCTTCAATAGTACAATACAAATAGTCGACCCACCGTAAAAGCTGCGAATATTTTTCCGATTTACTTTCTGGTTTATGGTCATCACTATTTAATTTGCACCCGAAACTGGTCACCCAGGAAACGTCAATTTAGTCTCTAATTTTTTTTTAATTTGTGGACGGAATGTAGGTTAATTTTATTAACATACTGTTGTTGTTTGGTGTTATTTTTGCGCGTTGCGATTGTTGCAAAAGCTGTTTTGACGTTTATAATATGTTAATAAGTTGTGACGACCTTCAATATAATTTTCTAAAATTATTTAATTATATATGTAAATGATGCAAACAAAAAATTTAAACCGGTAAAGTCGGTTTAGTAACCAAACTTGGCTCAGAGTTCCTTACTAGGAGTAGATATCCAGTTAAAGTTGTTGTTTTTTTTTTTAATAAAAGATAGTGGTAATTTTGGGCTGAAGTTGTTACAAGTTGAAGAAATATAATGAACAATATTACTAATATTAGTTTATTACTTAGTTTGGGGTTAAATATAACCTCAATACCCAATGGCAATATTACCTTAACAATATTATGATTAAAGATAGCTAAGCGAAATTGAAGTTTAATTATGACATAATAATCCTTGGCCTCGGTAATACCTCACTTATTTATTGTATGGAATTCACAAAAGATCTATAAATACCCAGTCTAAAATTATGCCAACTGGGAACATTTGCGAATTCCATTTCACTATTTATTTCACTTAATTGTACTGTGGAAATCGATAACAGACTCGTTTACACAGCAACTGCATTAATTTATGTGTCATATCATAAAACAAGAATTGTAATTAAATTTGGTTGCATGTTGCGGAACACCTAAGTGCTTGTGGCGAGACTGGTCGTAAACAGCTTCAAAATATAGAGAACCAACCGGTAAACGAAGAAAATGAGATCGGCTTTGGTAAAAATCCAGCGGAGCAATAGCTTTCCTAAAAGAACAGGTATCTTAATCGGAGTTCTCTTTGCTCTCCCCTTCATTTCATTCCTTGAGGATGTGGAACCACCATTTCCGAGTAGGAACTATCACAGCACTTCACATTTCACAAACACCGGTGAAGATTACACTGCATAGAGTTAGTTATTTATTTTATTTGGCGTGGCGTTTCCGCCTCGGTTAAAAGCGCGCGCTCTAGTGCGGTCGAGTGACTGCATGCGCGGGCGCACCAATCTCTCGAGCACGATCGACTCTTGCGCAAGTTTAGCCGAGAAGTGTCCCGTCTCCAACGGAGCGGACTCCAACGAGAAAGTGCATGATGTCACTCTTTATCACAACGTAACAACATGTAACAAAGATTATAGAAAAGCTAATAATTTATCTCGAGGCACTTGGTGACTTGACGTTATCGTAGTTATTGTTGTTAGTTTCAGCTTTCTAATCGGATTGTCGATTTGGTGCCCTTGGTGGTGGTGCATTTGGTGGCCTTGATAGCATGCTAATTAAATTGTAACGAATTTGTTGCAATCGATTTTGCTAAATGGCCAACATAAATGATTGTTTCATCAGACTGATATTTGATGGATTTTGGAATTCTTAGAATCTTTGGCAGAGGACGATTGATTTGATTAAAATTATGACGACCAAACGACCATCATCATCTGATGTTTTATCTCTTACAGTATAAAGTTATTGCTTGTAGCCTTTGTGCCTACGTAATTCGGACGCACAGAGACCTATCATATTTGGAAGTGTCAAAATAATAAGTGGCCTCGAGCCGATGGTAATGATATTATCAATCACGTTTCAGTTTTTCGTTATGTACGCACTTGCCGATGCATCGTGAGCTGATCACGCTGTTCACGTGCGCGTGTGATAGTGATGACCGATTGTTTAGACGTAATACAATCAGTCTGATTTGACCCCAGTTTAATTTTATCGGTTCACAATCATCATTAACTATAATATTATATATCATTATAATTATTATAATATTATTATTATATTTATTATTACTTATTAAATGCTTTATTTTAAGATTTGTAAGCAACTGACACAAAGTTATTTTTTTTTGTATGTTTTAGTATTTTATAAAATATTATTTTGTATGAAAATCTTTCGCCGTTATTCGCTGCCTTTTCTCCATAACAAATATACCGCAAAATAATGGTAGGAGTAAAAACTAATATGTTTAAATCTGAAACCCAAAAATTTGTATGATCGTCTTCATTGAACATACGAATCGATTTATCGAATATAAGCTGCAATAACATCACTGCTGCGGAGACATTAACATGCGCGACGTGCCGTGATCGGTAAATAGTCTATAAGCATGCAGCTGGGCTGGTAGCTTGGAGCCAGGAGAGAATCACTCGCCTAGTTGCTTTGTTCGTTAGTCGTTTCTGTCCGGCCTGCGTCAGCAAAATGTTTTCCTCTTTTGTTACCAGGTTGAAGCCTAATGGAACCTTGATGTAATTCTATCTGTCATAAAATTATGTCTTATTTTTCTTGTAGACTTCGTAATCGTAGCACATGACACGAAGATGATACGAAGTTTTTGGGCACCATTGCCGATACATCTGTGGTTGTTTTAACTGGTTTGAGGTAAATAAAAGGGGCATAAAGTTCCGGGTACTGCCATTAAGGCTGTAGCATATCATGAAGACAAGAAATTTCTGGTTATGCGATGAAGTAATTAATTACTTCCGGTTGCGCGACAACCCTTTGTGATTCTTGGCCTTCTCACCAAGCTTTCTCCATTTCGCTGTTTTTGACCTCCCGACTTCGTTAAATAATACAGTTATATAAGAATCATGTCGTGAATAATATAATTGATACCCCGATCTACTTATCCGGGTAACATTCTAAGCCGGGTAATAAAATAAAATTAACGAGGTCGAGTTTATTTTTTGAGAATATATAAATCGGACGGCTATGTGTCGAAAACTGATGATTTGACATATTTGTAACTTGTATTGTATACCAGTATGTTAGAATACTCTTCATCCTGGATAATAAATCTATTTCCGGCGAGTATAAATATGATAAAGTATTGATACTCGGTAAGAAGCCTCGTGAAGTCTCGTAGACCCGATGATATCTGACAAATCAAGAAGTTTCTTTAAGCGACCTCCAACAGGAAGGAATCACAGCTTCGGTCATTGTTCAGCAGGTTGCATAAGTAGGAGAGGTTGGCTCAATGAAGCACGGAACCTCAGTAAAACAATTACACATACCTAGTTAATATCGTCATCATTATTAAGAGCATCATTTGTTAGCTGTTAGCTGATTATAAAACCATGTTTCGAGAAGAAGCTATATTTACAAGAATTGTCTCTAATTGAGAAAAGATTGCCGATATTGATATTGATAAGAAAAAAATGGCCTGTACCTACTTGAAACAGTTAAGAAACATTTTTTATGTAACTACCCGACAAACTAGTTGTAGCTACCGCATCTTATGGACATCAGCAACAAAGATGCCAAATACTGCAAATACGTAAAAACATAATTGAGAATTTAAGCCGTTGACTCGTTCGAATTATTAAATATTTGCGTAATCTCGTTTCAACCGTGAAAGGAGTTAAATGTAGGCCAACATAATACTCCAGTTTTCTATTACTTAATGTCTGAGGTTTTAGGAAAAAAACTTGAGTGCTTTTTATGGTTTACGAATTGTTACGATTTGTTGTTGGTTATTTTCTTTTCTTTTATTTTGTATGCTATAAAAAAAATAACCTAATTTTATGTGATGTAATGTTTATTTCATATCCATACTAATATTATAAATGTGAAAGTGTGTTTGTTTGTTTGTCCGTCTTTCACGTCGCAACGAAGCTGTTATATTGTATGGTTTTTGTGTGTGGAGGTAGTGAGGAGGGTGGAGAGTAACGTAGGCTACTTTTTACCGAGTTATAACATCCCCATGGGAAGATCGATATTTTGTTATTTGCTAGATATTTAGTTCCGGATGTTGTTAATAGATGGCGTTCGTAAAATTAATTTGCAAGTTCTGAATCACGCTATCAAAAATGATACATACTTACATGTAAATTACTTAAGTCATAGGCAACTTCTAACTAAGTAAAATTAAGTAGGATTTGTAACAATTTGATCTCTACCGCGGGCGAAGCTGCGGGGAAAATCTAGTAATGTTATATTTCATTCTAATGACATTTATTATAAATCTTAATACATCTTCTTCTTCTTAATATATAAAAATTACGTGTCACGTTGTTTGTCCGCGATAGACTCCTAAACTATTTAACTGATTTTAATCAAATTTGCACACCGTGTGCAGTTTGATTCAACTTGAAAGATAGGATAGCTTACATCTCAAAATAATAATAAAAAAACATTTGACAGGACGAAGTCTATCCGGGCAACTAGTATATATATATATATAAATTACGAGTACGTGTCACGTTGTTTGTTCGCGATGGACTCCTAAACTATTTAACTGATTTTAATCAAATTTGCACACCGTGTGCAGTTTGATCCAACTTGAAAGTTAGGATTTTTTTATGTGGGTGCCACAATATTCTTGCCCAGGGCGTCAATGGCTCTAACGCCGGCACTGTTTGAAAGGTATAAATATTTACAATATGGAGTCCAGTCATTGGTGTCAATTTGAATAATTAATAAGAAATTTAAATACAATGATTAAGTTTACAATGAAGATACTATAACGTTTGTTTAGGCATAGTAACTTTAAAATTTAAATATGTTGCTTCACATTGAAAGGAAATAATATACAGGGTGAACCGTGAATCTTTCAATTGGGCGTGGATGGCCAAATCCGAAATTATGAGGAATAGCAAAAAATGCTGAATGGAGTCTCAGGGCCGAATTTGATGTAAACTAAAACTGCATCATTTTTGAAAAATCAATATTCCTAGCCAGGAATCGAACCTGTTGATTTTGAAAAAAAACGCACCTTGTTTTACTACGCCATTCGATAGTGTACATTTATGTACCTTCTGTGGTGTTCCTAACAAGGATCATACAAATGGACTCATTCGAAACGGTGGCGATTTACTTTTCAATTCAATGTAAGAACTTAAAAAGCCTTAGAGGAAACCAAAGGTGTAAATTTTGAGCCTTGGAAACTTAATTTGACTGACGTCAATGATATCACTGGTTCATTTTTCCGCGCTTTTAATGTCATTCCCATACATTTTGAAGGTAGCGTTTCACGTTTGGAGTAAACGTTAAAAGAAAAGAGTTTTGTCTAGTGACCCAGTTAGCAATCTGACTGATGATTAAAATAAATAAATAAACGTTACACACTCCTAGCCCCACCCCAGCATTCTCAGTATCTTGGGAGCCATGGACAACACACAAAGACAAGGACAAACACACACATATCAAGAACTATCTATCTTCAAATTTCTGTCTCGCTGGGAATCGAACCTCGGACCCTTCGAATGGCGGTCCAGCATACGCATAGGTAACCATAACGCCACGCGAATGATCTGTTGTTTCAATGGTTGTATTTAGAAATCGGTATATGTGTTTCAATTGTTACAGATCCTTGTTTATACATACTGCGGTTCTCGTCGCAGCTCCAGTTTGAAGAGAAACAGCACGAGGTGAGCATGACGGCGCTGCGGCTGGTGCAGCGGATGAAGAGGGACTCTATCCACTCGGGGCGTAGGCCTTCAGGAGTTTGTGGCGCGGGTATGTTTGCAGCAGATTGTTGGCCACTTAGAACCATTCATTAATTACATAAAGACAGTTCTGCCGTTTTTGTTACTCCGACGAGAAGAGGGGTGTTATAAGTTTGAACCCAAACGGATGAACCGATTTTGATCTAGTTTTTTGTCTGAAAGGTGACTTATTCGAGAGTGTTCTTACCTATGTTTAATTTAAATAAAACTGTCGGGTTTTTTTTTAATTCTAATTAAGATTATTTTTCATATTATATCCTATTGGTAAAAGAATGTTTCAAATCGGTCCAGTAGGTTTTGTGTTTATCCATTACAAACAAACAAATAATCGAACAAAACCGTTCGTTTTTATAATATTAATTTACAAAAAAAAATTTCACCTCGGACCTTAATATCATTCCAGCCCTGCTAATAGCTGCACGGTTACACGAATTCTCTCGCACGCCAGCCGACGTGGTTCGGATAGTGAAGGTTCACGAGACAACGATACGGAAACGACTGATGGAGTTCGGAGAGACACCGTCCAGCGCGCTCACGTTGGAAGAGTTCATGACTGTGGACTTGGAGGAAGAACAGGATCCGCCCGCGTTCCGCGCTGCCAGGAAGAGAGATAAGGAACGATTAGCTAAGGTGAGGGTAGTTGTGGAAAAGGAGACTGGAGAGGTTGGCTAAGGTGAGGGTAGTTGTGGAAAACGATGCTATTCAATAGTGTGTTTATCATGTTAGACCAGTGATTCCCAAAGTGGTCTATATCGACCCCTAGGGGTCTATGACAACCTGCAAGGGGTCTACGTCAGCGAAAAAAAATTTGGGGGTCCATGAAATGAAAATGGGGGTCCACGATAGTGGATCTCAACACATACACTGATAGTACCTATTTACTTACATCATACTATCTTATAATATCAAAACATATACATTATTTATAAAAGTACCTATGAAGTAAAAAAAATATTACCTATATATGTTTATAAAATTGTGTAAGTTGTAGGATGTTGGTATTCGCTTTGTGGTCGCAATACATTTTGAACTTGTAAAAATGTTTATTTAATGCTACGTATATTTTACATAACAGATACAAAATTTTATTTTGAGTAGTTTTAATTTAAATTCAATTAATAAATGTATAAATTAATATGTGTTTTTACTTTAAGTTTTTAACACTAAACTTCACTACATTTAGAAATTTACAGAAAATCAATATCAGGTAAGTAGGGGGTCTACCCAACACGGAAAAACATGGCAAGGGGTCTACGACACAAAAAAGTTTGGGGAACTCTGTGTTAGACGATTTCGTTAATACGACCGGCAAAATGGTAAATTCTTTAATTAAAGTATAATAATATTCGAGAAAAAAACTGGCGTCCATGGGTAGCGTACATAAAATAAAACTTGTGCTTTATAAATGTTTTACTTGTCTACTTGTTTTTAGTTGCCTTACATGTTCATTCATCATAATTATATTTGTCAACTTTTCCCAGGATAGTTCTGTTACTCTGAGAATAACATAATGTTGTTTGAATCCATTCAATCAATTAATGCTTTAATTTTTACTTTTTGCATAGTTAATGGAAGAAGAAGATGGTGAGACGGAATTAACTGAGCTGCAGAGAGAGATCGACGCTCAAATAGAGAAGGACAGCTCTAAAAGAAGAAAAACTGGTCCTTCTACACCAATTGTGCCTTCTGGTATGACTTTTAATATTTTTAGTATTGCTCGATCGCTCTTTATATTTATTATATTTACGTCATATTAAAATTTTATCAACCACAAGTAATTTTATTTCCTATTTTTAGCAGCGCATTTTAATTTATTCGTGAGAACTGTCATTGTTTCAAGTCTTCGGTTTCTGATTACAAAAATGATACACATTTCTGACCAAAGCCAAAGCCGTTTACAAAAAAATCTTATTTGTAGGTACAGAATAATGATGGTACTTGTCAATTAAAAATCCGCCATAAATATTACTTAAAAAAAAATTGTACTTACCATGTATACGAAATATAATTTTTTACTTGTCAATTTTTTGTGAACTTAACTTCTTGTTTTTTAAAACCATGTTTTTTATGGTAAACTGAGTAACTTTATACAGTTTTACATAAATAATTTGTCATTTTTTTTTGTGTGTAAAGAATATTTTTTGTTAATTAAATTTTATCGACGGATATAATTAGTAATTAAACTAATTAAGTACCTACCCATGATCTATGTTAACTCATTAACGACCCAACTCAGAGTCACTAATGGTTTCTTAAATCGCTCCATAGTACATAATTTGTATGAAGATTCTTTATTAAGGAGCGATTAAAGTAACCGTTAGTGACTCTGAGTTGGGACTTGGGGCGTGAGTGTCCATTAACTTACGAAATAAACACAGTTTTCTTTCCACATGTCAAACAAATTGTAATAATATTTTATCCTGGCACTGTTTTCTATGTTCGCAGCCTGGCACATTCCTTTCATCTTGCCAGGTTTAATTTGTAATTATATTATGAACAGACGTCAATAATTTTTTTACTTGTCCAATTTATTAATACTATATCCCATTTTTAACCGACTTCAAAAAAAGGAGGAGGTTCTCAATTCGACAGTATATTTTTTTTTATTTTTATGTTTGTTACCTCAGCACTTTGGACAGGGCGAACCGATTTTGATGATTCTTTTTTTAATCGAAAGCTGATGGCTGTCATGTGGTCCCACATAAATTGAGATCATGATTATTGAGATCTGACAATGGCATCCATGAGAAAACTACATAAGTCGTAAATTTGTGTTAAGATGTGCGCGACAAATTGACGAATAACTCAATATCACGTCAACCGATTTCGATGATTCTTTTTTTAATAGAAAGCTGGTGCTTGTCATGTGGTCCCACATAAATTTGAACGAGATCTGACGAGTAGTTTTTGAGAATTTGAAGTCGGTTATTTTTTGTTAGTAAAATTTAGATTATAAAAAAGCATGACGTATGATTAAACGAATTAAAGGAGGTTGGATAGATTGGTAAATAGATGAATAACTTATTGTCTGAGATCAGAACTATTTAATAAAAATGTTGGAAAATGGGGTCAACGGTTTTATTTACCTCCAACGATTGGAACATTTACAAAATATTCCCATAAACTTTTTTTCCTTATATACTTATTTAATCATAAATAATTCCATGAATTGTAATTCTAGAAACAAGTTCCAAGTGCCAAGAAGAGGCGGAAGCAACGAGGTTCGCTGCAGAAGAGACACTGAATTTAATCGGCGAAATCACCAAAGACGAAAACATTTTGCCTGATAAAGAAAAATTAGAAAAAGGACTCGGTAATTTGAACTTAACCATGTTTATAGTAAACTAACCGTGCCCCGCGGTTTACCCGCGTTAATTTGTGGAAAAAACTTACTACCAAAATATACGATGTTATCATGTTATATAGCCTATAAGCCTTTCTCCATAAATGGACTATCAAGTCTATCAAACACAAAAAGAATTTTCCAATTCGAACCAGTAGTTCCTCGGATTAGCGCGTACAACCAAACTAACTCTTCAGCTTTATAATATTACTACTAAATGTGAACTTCTTCTTCACTCAAACGATGTTATCAAAGTACCATCTTAAGGGACTCATTAGAAAAATACAAAAGAATAAAAAAATAATGACTTTTCTCTCCAGGACCAGACTTAGCTGTGATAGGACTCGGCCCCTCAGATGAGAAACCAGCCGAAGATAAGTTCCTCAAGCCAGAACCCAAGTGTCTGTTACACTTCAGCAAGGATTTGTGCGCTGAAGAGCTGTACCTGAGCAAGAAAGACGAGGAATACATCAGCTCCTTGATAATGACTGAGGAGGAATCGAAGAACAAGACCAAGGTGTGGAATATGGTTAATGCGGACTATTTGAAGGAACAGAAGAGTAAGTTTTATGATACAGCGCCATCTGTTTTTAGGGTTCCAAAATAAAATCGGAACCCTTACGAATCAGTTTCGTGATGTCCGTCTGTTCGAAGCAAAGCGCCGAGACCCCTAGTGCTAGAAAGCTGTAATTTGGCACGGAAATACACATTTATTAAAACTTCAGAATCTTAGAATAAAATATTGAAAAACATTTTTTTTCAGGGTACCTCCCCTACAGGTAACGTGAGGATGAATTTTTTATTCGTCGCGTACCCTATAGTGTGCGGTATCGTTGAAAAGGTCTTCCAAAAATATTATGGATCTTTTAAGATCAGGGGTCTGTTGCGCAATATTTCGCAATGTATAAAGGATATATAAAGTAAAATTATTAAAATTAAGTAAAGTGCACTCGCAAAGTTCTATTACGTGTTCTTGTAATAGCTTAATAAATCAGTAAAATATCTTAAAAAATAAATAATGAAACAGCATAATTAAACAAAAATTGCAGTTAAACAAGAGCTACGCGCTAAAGAGTTAGAAGAGAACAAGGACAAGAAGAAGAAAGTCCGCGGTTCTTACCGCAAGAAGGCGACGTACAACGCGGCGACGGCAGGCGAGGCGATCGAGAAGATGCTGGCTGAGAAGAAGATCAGTTCCAAGATCAACTACGACATACTGAAGACGTTGGTCGAGCCGCCTGCATCTAGTACTGTTACTATGACGCCGACTGTTGAAGTGTGAGTTTATCTTTCGTTCAAATCCAAATTCAAAATCATTTATTCATGTAGGTACCATTGATATAGGTACCATGTACACTTATGCACGTAATTTTTTAATCAACCAGCTTTCCGTAAAGGTGCTTTGTCATGGAGTAGAAAAGCCGTAAAGAAACTCCTCAGCACATCTTTTAAAAATAAAAATACATTGGTATATTTATTACAAAAAAATATCACAAGCTTGTACGGAACTGGTTGCAGAGCTGATCATTTCCATGCGTCTTTGTCATTTAAGTACTCATCTACAGTATAGTAAACTTTGCCTAAATGTTGAGATTTTACATGTTTCTTAAACAATTCCACTGGCAAATCGGGATTTTATTATAGAACTGTACACCAAGCCTAGTTAACTAGTAATCCGACCTTGCTTAGCTTTGGTACCTAGACTCAAGTATCCCTAAACTCCTAATAGCCTGTGGCCTTCCTCATTAATGTGGCTATCATGCTTATCATACATAAAAATAATTTTCAGAAGAGAAGTTCGGGAAATTTGCGTCTTATATTAGGTACAGTCCGGTCAAGTCAGATATGCAAGGTTACATAAATTTCGTGACAGCTCAAAATATAAGAATATAAATGTACGAATGTTCAGAACACCATTATAAATGAAATGTGAAAAGTCCTCATCGATCCGCCATTTGCAAAAAAAATCAAGGTCAAAGTTTGCAAATATGGGTTTTTTGACTTTTGCATTTCTCAGCAGACGACATAAGTAGAACGCAGATGTGAATAATAAAATCTGTTACAGGCCTAAGACACCAAAAGCAGTGGAGACATCAGTGATAGCGTCGCCAGTGCCGCGTAAACGAAAGAAGAAGGGGCAAACGACAAACCCCAGTGAGAGCCCCGCGCCTGACCGAACCCCTGCCTCAGAACGAACCCCTGCCGCAGAACGAACCCCCGCCGCAGAACAAACCCCTGTCAAAGAGCGAAGCCCTACATCGCCGCCGCCGGCCAAACAAGCGACACCCAAACCACCGACCCCTGCACCAATCATCGATGCTATTGGTAAGTTAAATACTCTTTTTTGTTAACCCCCGACGCAAAAAGAGCGGTGTTATAGGTTTGACGTGTCTGTGTATCTGTAATCTGTGTCTGTCTGTGGCATCGTAGCTCCCAAAACGGATGAACCGA
Organism: Thymelicus sylvestris; assembly: GCA_911387775.1. NCBI lineage: Eukaryota > Metazoa > Arthropoda > Insecta > Lepidoptera > Hesperiidae > Thymelicus > Thymelicus sylvestris. The sequence continues at coordinate 8,496,382 of OU426905.1, read as the reverse complement.
TTTTGATCTAGTTTTTTTTTAGTATGAAAGATGACTTAATAGTGTTATTAGCTATGTTTAGTGTGAATCAAACTGTCGGGGATTTTTTAAATTTTAAGTTTCAAATTATTATTATTATTATTATCCAGTAAGTCAAAAAAGAATTGATACTTTTATTCGCTACAAAACTTTTTAATCTATATTTTCTGTTTTAGATGTTGGCGATGATGACGATGATGACGCTGACGGAATGGATGCTGGGGAGGAGCTGTCTCTGGCCGCCATGTTGCACAACGGGCAAGAAGAGGATTACTACGACTATGAGGAATACTAGAATAAGATGTTTATTGCGTGATAAGCTTTAAGTTAAGCCTCGGCTTGCAGGCTTTGGGCGGCAGAACTGGAGACTACTAAGTTAATGTAGTGTAGTTCGCGCCGTAGCTTTGGTTAAAAGCATAGGCTCGGTAGTGACGTAGTTGGGGGTTAAACGAGTTGGGTAACAGCACTTCTCGTTCCTAACTTCGACGATAATATCCACGTATTACCGTGGATAGTACCATGGTCCACACCATGGTGATCATTTTAGCATCAGACCGTTTGGCATCGTCATAAAAGCAAGTCATATTCGTTCACATATGGCGCCCATCGTGGGACTCGTTACATGGGAGCTTGGGATTCATGAAAATATTGAAAATACATCTAACCATATTTCCAATAAAAAAACCTCGAATTATTAGAGGGAAATACAAGATAGGTAAAATAAGATATAAATTAAATAGCGTTACTCGCATCGACTGAAGTTATTTTTTTAAGTTTAATTTATTACTTTATGTTTAAGTTTTACATTTATTTGGCTTCAAAGTCATCAATATTGTTCTTGTGAAGCAATCAAGTTGAGAGCTGTATTGATGAATTTTAAGACTTATTTGATTGTAGCATTGTTACAATCGCGAATCGCGTGAAGTAGTGAGAATATGGAAATAATTACCTTATTGTAGTGTGAGCCTTTGCTCTTGTGTAGTTACTTTCCGGTTACATACATATTTAACATTTCAGGGTCTTGATATCGTTTATTAAAATTAAATTAAACGCTAACACACTCATACCCCCGCAGTAGGTTATGACCTGTCTCGCGGGTGGCATGGACGACACATATAGCACATCACAATCACACCCATGACCCGAGTACAAATATTTATCTGTCACATAAATATCTGCACCGGCCAGGAATCGAACCCGGGACCCCTCGCTTCGCAGGCAAGGTCGCTACCAACTAGGCTACAGGGTCGTCGAATGGTTAAGTAATGTATGCCGATTGCCGCCACATAGTTATATATGAAGCGTTGTTATAAGAAAAAATTACATAGTTTACAATATACACTTCATATACAGATCATAAAATAAACATGTATAAGTGAAACTACAATAACTTCCGTGTAGTTTGACTTTGAAGTATGCTTCCTCTATATCCATTGTCAATTCTGAAAGCTTGAGCTTCCAGCAATATGCGCTGCTATTGAGAGGTTTAGTGAATGTTATTGACTCATGAAATCATTGTTTCGGGCAGCACCTCTAACGCCTCAACTCAGAGTCATTAACGGTTACTTAAATTAAATCGCTTCTTAGTACAGAATGTATATGGTGATTTTTTACTAAGGAGCGATTAAAGTAACCGTTAGTGACTCTGAGTTGGGGCGTAAGTAAACTAAGCCCCGTATTAAATTCCATGCCTCAAGAGCGCAGTTTATTAATGTCATTTTGACAAACGATTTGATATAATATTAGCATCTCAAATCAAATCTTGAGATGGGCGAGATCGATCGGTTTATTGAGGTGATCGCATATGTGTCAGCATCGTATGCGCAGTATGCGCTCCCGCGCGTATCCGTCGGATACCTACACCTTTTTTGAAATACGGCGTGTACATATGATTTCATATAACAAATTCTAAATGCGGTACGTGCTGCGCGTACGATGCGGACAAGTGTGCGATCACCTTTAATACTAGTCTAGGTTCTACTGTAGAATGGTAGCATTGACATTAGTAGTGTTGGTACCGGTTTGTGTATTTTGTTGTTCTGTAATTTAACTGCCAAAACATTTTGATAGTCTTTTTTAAAATGTCACTAATTGCAACTGCGATCACTCAGTTTTATGATTACCCTTTAAAGAAGTAGCAAATTCATTTACTTAACGTAACACAATATAAAATATTACAATTTATGTTTTTATCTTAATAAATCTCTGAAGCAATACAATGAGAGTACAAATTTAATACAACAGCCATACCATAACTACAATTCGTCGGGTCAATAAAATAAGTTTTGGCTTAATATTTTTAAGTCAAAATTAAATCCCGTTTTACAATTATTAAAATATCAGTGTTTTAATTTTTTTGAATCACAATCAAACGTTATTTCATATTATTTTTTTTGTATTGAAATTCACCTTCACAACTAAGATATATATCAACAAAGGGAGATATGCGCTGCAGAAAACTTTGATAGCGTGATTCAGGTTGGAGGTGGCGTCATTGAATGACGCATCATGAAATGTCGCCACACTACCTTAATAATTCGCTCCGGACCATCTGACCACCAAATCTCAACACCAGTGGTCAGTTGGCACTCCAATTTCTCAACTGACTACCAGTTACCAAATAACACAATGTTACTCCCATTTTACCACCAGTGGTGTAAATTGTCCCATTTCGCCACTGGTGACGAATTGCTTGGCAATATACTACAGTTCGGGATTCAGCCACTGAGAGAAAGCGTTCCTAACAGGTTAATGTCCGAATCAAACCTATCACTTTAAAGGGGCGTAGAAGTTACGATAAAAATATTGATATAGGTTTATTAGCCCGACACAAATAAAATAAATAAAAACGCTACCAATTTATCAAATTATAAAGTTTTAATTTTCCTTTAATTTTAATATTTAATAAATAAAAAACAATATAATTATTATTGTATGTAAGGTTAAGCAAGGTTATTATTATAAGAAGAACTGTCGTTGTACTAGAAATTAATAATATTTTTTTCTAATTATTTGATTTTAACTTGTCAAAATTGTAATAAAGATTTAAAGCTGCGCGCAAACCGAATGCGCATTGGCAAATTAGGTACGCAATAAAAGTAGTCTAGATAACCACTTTTGCAACTCTTTCTCTTTGTTAAAGGTTACTTATTGGCTATTGCCCATATTGTCTAGCACGAAACTACCAAACATCAGTAACACATTTTCTCAGTGGTCGAACAGAAGGCAGTATTATAGACAAAAATTGTACTCTGTGGCTGTGGAACAGAACAATAAACAGATATGTATTTTAAAAATATTACGTAAATAGGTGCGTATGAAAAGTGCGATTTGCCATTGTTGTATGTTAAAACCTGTATGATAATATGAAAATATACGTTCGCGATTTTTTACCTTTTCAGTATGTTATTATGGGTTAAGTGTTTTGAATAAATTACTTTTTTAAATTATTGTAAGTTGTTTTATTTTTATATAATCAACCCTGTGACCGGGAGGTTATCCTCCATAAAGCTGGCATGTGCTAGGAGCTGGAATGTAAGTGTGGAATCTTCATGCATATCTTATGTATTTTCACTTTGTTTAAATTCCATTTGATGACAAATGACATCATTTATCGTTTTTACATGTAGAAACCTGATTGCGCTAGTAAGTAGTAGTTCTGTCACAATCACAATCTCTAATTTTATAGATAGGATTAAATTATTATCATTGATATTATTTTTTTTGTATCCAAACAACAAATGATAATAATTACTCCACATAAATAATATTACAGTGTTAAATTTTTATCATCCACGATAATGATATTTTATTTTTATCCATGATGACGCCTTGTTTATTTAGGTACCTTCGTCCATCCATACCTAAATAGGGACATAATACCTAAAGACTATAGCCCTGCCAAGTTTTGAAAAGAAATGTAAAAAGGAAACTTGTACTTCAGATATGAATAGAATGAATCAGTCTTCACTCTTCAATAGTATTGTAATGGCTGCATAGAGTGCTCGGCCTCAAGTCGCGGACTTGTCCGGACATGCAAACCAATCCGAAGTCGCGCGCGCATCGACCCCACTCGCTAAACATCAAAACTTATATGCACCGCGACCTAATATAAAAACATGTTTAGTTCATGAAGCAACAAAGCAAATTCACCTACGGTATTAAATACAACTAAATTACCTATGCTTTGGTACCACATACTGCTAAAAGTAACATAAAGTGAACTATTATTGTACAAAAAAGTGTCTGTGAATGAAATGGGTTTTATGTGCAAATTCGAAGAGCGAAGAAAACGGAAAATAGACCGTAGCAAGATATTGACCATAATAAATGCAGAAATACTTTTACGCGCTTATCGCTATAAACACTATAAGGTTCTTCCACATAATATTATTATGGCCAATTTCGATGTTATCATAAATTCATCGATTCTGTCTCTCTTGAAAACGTAAGTACTAATATCAAAAAATATACCAACATTATTTTTTTATGTAATTCACTGTGTTCATCATAAATATTTTATTTATCCTAATTTTTACTAAACAAAAATAAAATAAATTCTACGTTAATTTGTCATGTTCAGTATTGGATTGAGAACATTTATAAAACAGAAATATACTGGTATATGACACCATTAATAAGAAAAATGTACTTAATAAACTTAATAAAATTAATAATTAAATTTATTTTTCAAATTACCCGCCTTATCGGTAGACGGTACCACGTCGTTATTTCCCCCCCAACCATAGACATAATACTAGTAGACTAGCAGTGTTACCAACTCTTAAAAAATATTTACCCCTAAAACTAACTCAAAAACCCCTAAAATCGGCCAAATTTCTTGGAAATCCCCCTAAAAATTTTTTTTTGGAAAATTAGTAAATATTAATTAAAAATATATGTTTATTTATAAATTATGCATGTATTTCTATGCCTTTAGTAAAATGAATTGTGATATAAAATACAGTGATAATAATAAACTTTTTGTTTCTTCATTCATTGCCATTTGGTTCATTAATTGGACTGATAAATTCTTAGTAATAAATCAATTCCTAGTACAATATCGATTTATTTTATAAGGTAAATTCACAAATACTCATTTTTGGATTTCTCTTTTTCCAGATTGCAGATTAATCTATCCTATTTTTAAATGCCAAAATTCCCAGTCTCCTTTGGGTCTCTTACATCTTTATTTTGATCAATAAATAACAAATATGAAGTGTCACAAAAAAAACCCCTAAAAATAACCCTAAACATATTAGACCCCTAAAAAAATCCCATTTTACATATTTACCCCCTAAATTTGGGGGGAAAACCCCTAAGTTGGTAACCCTGTAGACTAGGCAAGGTATCTGAGCATATGTAAGTGAAACCGTCACGCTGCGAAGAAAGAGAGGAGGTAATCCTATCCTTGTCTAACTTACGAGTTACGCGAGTCTCCTTGGTCTCTTTCTCTTTCTAATAGCGTGACGCAAAGAAGGCCCGCTTGTCTAGTCTAGTAATATTATGTCTATGCCTATGGCCCCAACACTGTCAGATTATTAAGTTAGTTTATGATACCCAATTTCTCGTAATCCATAATGTAGTCGTCTATTTAACAAAGTACTCTGTGATCATAGATTAATATTGTGTACGGCCCCAACCAAGCGCTAGCCCCAACCATAGACATAATACTACTAGACTAGGCAAGGTATCTGAGCATATGTAAGTGAAACCGTCACGCTGCGAAAAAAGGCAGGAGGTAAACCTATCCTTGTCTTACTTACGAGTTACGCGAGTCTCCTTGGTCCCTTTCTCTTTCTAATAGCGTGAGTTGCGTGACGCAAAGAAGGCCCGCTTGTCTAGTCTAGTAATATTATGTCTATGGCTCCAACACACTTTGGTTGGCAAACTTGCGACGCGAACTTTGTCATCTTCAAGTTGGCTATATGGTGTATAAAAAAACAATTTAGTTTGTGTTTGTGAATACGAAGAGTCGTAGTTTTTAACGAGATAAAACAATTTTGTTAATTTTCGTTACAGTAATTTATAATTTGCAGTAAAAGTGAATGCTGATAAGGTACGACTATCGCGATCTATAATGTTCTATCATTAATGTCCGTAAAAGTGAAGTGCTTATTCGTATGGTTTGGTGAATTTATGAAAAGTGCATTTAATTTTATCGCTTTTTAGCGATGTGTGATTTCTGTAAATTGAATTGATGGTGTTTTGTTGAAATTCATGGTGTTACCGAAATTATTAGTGTCGTTTGTAAATAATAGTTCGAATCATAGGGTCCACAAACGAGCAGACGGATTCTATCATGGTCGTAAAACGGTGAGTACTTACTACAACGTGGTATTACATGCTAAGAAATAACTGCATCAAGTGCATTTTTGATATTGTTACATTTTCCACGTCTAATAATTAATCGGTTATATTTTGTTTTTGTTTAGCCCTAACCCAACATGTTCCTTGTACTCGATTGTATATTTAAGTATTGTATGTGTAAGGATGTTTAGTGTGTTTACATTCGAGGCAGAAGTTTATTTGAATGACATGTGTATTCGACTTTTTATTTTAGCTAAATTGCGTTGAATTTGTGGGTTTGGCAATCCTTTGTTTACGTTCTTTTGCCGTATCGATCCGTTAATGTTGACAGTGCTATCGTATGTTATGGCTAGATGTTAACTCAATTTAGGTACATAATTCTTTCCCTTTATTCTGTGGGCCTGTGGCGGTGTTACGTTTTTTGATTGAGTTAATAAAGTCAATGATGAATAGGAAGTAGTAAGCAAACATAGAACATTGTATAACTCTTTTATGAGATTCTTTTATTTCTTGTTTTTAAAAGGTAATTATCAAAGATATATTGGTAATTATAAAACAATATGTTAGCAGTTTTTAAATAAATTACTCGTTGAACATCCATTGTTCCCCTGTCCATGAATAATGTTTGACTTTGACTTTAAAATTACATAAATACATTATATTAAAATTATAATTAAACCTACATTGTAATTCATTCCACAATATAATTAAACCCCACAATTTTGTTATTTAATGTAATATATCTTAATATATATAAATTACGTGTCACGTTGTTTGTCCGCGATGGACTCCTAAACTACTTAACCGATTTTAATCAAATTTGCACACCGTGTGCAGTTTGATCCAACTTGAAAGATAGGATAGCTTACATCTCAAAATAATAATAAAAAAACTTTTGGCAGGACGAAGTCTGTCCGAGCAGCTAGTCTTATTATAAATAAATTACGTGTCACATTGTTTGTCCGCGATGGACTCCTAAACGACTGAACCGATTTTAATCTAATTTGCACACCGTGTGCAGTTTGATCCAAATTGAAAGATAGGATAGCTTATATCTCAAAAAAACCTTTTGACAGAACGAAGTCTGTCCGGGCAGCTAGTGTACATATAAAAATTAAAAATCTCATGCCACTGTATTTGTGGTTGTACTCCTCCGAAATGGCTCCTCCAATTTTTATGAATTATTTTGTGTATATTTTGTAGATACGAGATTATGAGAGGAATAGGTCATAAAGTATATTTCATACCGCTAGGTGAAGGGTCTCATATCCAGAAAATTTTATGGCAGAACAATGTTTCCCCGGTCAGCTAGTTGTAATATATTAATGAATGTTTAAGAGATTTAGAAAGTATATAACGGCTTAAGTCTGTTTTTTATTCTCACTGAGAGTATTGACAGGCATTTATATTTCTGTATTTAATTTTAAATATATAAAACAAAAAATGATTGTGGCAATGTACATTAAATTAAAGACTTTGAAACCATCCAATCGATGTGCCCCAAACTGATTTCATTTGAAAGGCAATAATGTGAAGATGCTTTTAATCCACTAAAACAATGCATCAGGCACATTCTGTCCATTCATGAAGTCAATTTTCCACTCTTCCCATATAAAACATTTCCCGAATTGAAATTTATTTCTTTACTTTAGAATAGTAGCACATTCCAAGTATCCACTAGTACTTATTATATGTTTTTGAGTGGGTAAATAAATATAATCTGAATTTTACAAAGAAAAAATAACTAACTTCAAAATAACTCAAAAACTACTTGTCAGATCTAGCTCAAATTGAAGTGGAACCACATGACAAGCAACAGCTTTCGTTTAAAAAAGAATCATCAAAATCGGTTCACCCAGTCAAAAGTTCTGAGGTAACAAATATAAAAAAATACAGTTGAACTAGCTGCCCGGACAGACTTCGTTCTGTCAAAAGTTTTTTTTTTGAGATGTAAGCTATCCTATCTTTCAAGTTCGATCAAACTGCACATGGTGTGCAAATTTGGTTAAAATCAGTGTAGTAGTTTAGGAGTTCATCGCGGATAAACAACGTGACACGTAATTTATATATATTAAGATTGAATACCTCCCCCCTTTTTGAAGCTGGTTAAAAGTTGTTGCAGTATTTATATTTATTTACTTGTATAAATATTCAATGTTTAAACGGACATAAGTTAAGTAACTAAAGCCTAAAACTATAATATAACTAGCTGCCCGGACAGACTTCGTTCTGTCAAAACTTTTTTATTTTGAGATGTAAGCTATCCTATCTTTCAAGTTGGATCAAACTGCACACGGTGTGCAAATTTGATTAAAATCGGTTAAGTAGTTTAGGAGTCCATCGCGGACAAACAACGTGACACGTAATTTATATATACATATTAAGAAGATTGTAACTTTTCAACTAGGTTTTCTGGGAGTAAATGTGCTTTGTATGTAATATGATCAATAAAACATTATTAATATTATTATAATGAGCTATCATATTTAAATGCATTTATAAAATGTCTTGTCTATAATGTTATCTTTAGAAAAATTCCCATCTGGAGCCAATCTGAACATCTGAGCAATATTTCAGAATTCCAAGTCTATGATAATTATATAGGAACTGGATAGCTCTCATTTGTTATTAAATATTTCATAAAGCGTTCTATGCTAGCTCTGTTGAGAAAGCCAAAACAAAAACTGACAAGTACAATTTTTTTTTTTTACCTACAGCTTGCAACGGCAGGAGTAAGTTATTCATATCATTAGGTTTTTCAAGCTAACATTGAGCAAGACTATTCTAAAGATAATTATGTGGAGTTTGCCAATTTAGCAAGCATTTAAAGCATCTAGTACAATCCCTATGTTTTAGAGTAGAACTTATAAAGCCACATGCATTAGCAACATCACCATCTATTATTTAACTTGTCACTGTTATCATTGTTGTGTGTACTCGTACATAAATCAATAAATGAGTTAATTTTCAAAAGCACCACGAACACATTGCCAGTAAATCCTTATTTTATTAACACTTTATTCATTGTTGAAAACTTTCATGAGACACTGTAAACTCAATAAAATTAGCCTTCACCATGTTCCTTACTAATACATAATAAAACTTTAACTGAGTATTATATGTTGTTGGATTTTTTTATTAAAAGTTTTTTATCAAGATGTTCTTTTTAACTTTATCAATACAATTTTACTATGCTTTCCTGTCCAAATATGTATGGGGATTTCATATGCAACTCGTTCACAGATTTTTGCCATTTAACTTATAGGTATTATGGGTATTCTAATAAATATATTTTTTTTAGTTGAGTAATAAAATAGAAAAACATTCCAATATTTTTCATTAGTATTTCATATTATGATACTGTTAGGTGTATGTATATTTTAATATAAAATTTTCGAAATATCACCTTTAACTAGTTCTTTATCTTTGTTCACATACCATCTACCTACACATACCTATTATTTTTCGTCAAATGTGACCTATAAAGCCGTCATAAAACTTGTCTAACCGGATTTGCTTGATATAAAGCGATTGTGCATTCTCAGCTGTAATTATAACGTTTTGAAGTGAAAACTTCTTTAGTACGGGGGTGACATGAAATTTTATGAAACGAAACTGTCCAGTAAAAAGAGACAAACACATAAATTCTAAAGTGAGATAGGGAGCATTGTACAGGGGTGGGGTAGGGGAGTGAGGAGTAGGGGAGCGAAGCGGAGCGGGGCGGGGCGGAGCGGAGTGGTGTGGAGTAGTGAAACCTACATGTATCATCTTCCCAAAATTTTACATTCGTCTCATTATCTTGAAAACAAAATTTTATTTTATTTTTAAGGTTTCACTTCATGTGTGAATTCCACATATTAATTTTTTTTTTATCTCTATGGTTTTATGGCTGCTACACACTATGCCGCCGGCATGTCCGCTTAGCTTTTGTTGTGCGGGTAGTGCGGCATACAAAGTCAGTTCTTTCCCACATTTACGCAATAGTGATGTGTGGTAAAATATGACACTTCAAAATCGAATAGGTATTATACGTGATGTAATTGACATCTCATTACTAAAAAAAGCAAAAAGAAGCTGCGGCCGGGCGGGCGGCTTTTTTGTCCGGCAAAGCCGGCGGCGTAGTGTATAGCAGCCAATTATACTTGCATTTGGTGATGATAAATTTATAAACCGTTAATAAATTTGAAGAAGATTTGTAGAAGCGCTCATAGCCCGGCGGCTTGCGTCGGTCCTATGTGATCGACAAAGTTATGAGGAGAGACCCGTGCCCAGTAGTGGACCATTAACGGGTTGGGTTGAAGCCATAATAAAGCGCCGTTAAATATGTGCAGTGGTTTTGAAATTTTAATGAACAATAGAAGTCACTGTAACTCAACAGTTCAAATGTTGAAAACTAATTTAAATTTCAGGGTCATGCTATTAGAAGTACCTATTAGTGTCACTGCCGGTTCCTTAAATCTGAAACCATTTTTGCGAATTTTTATTTCTAAGATACTTAACATTTTTAATTTTTATGTTGTCACATAGGTACTATAGCTTCCGCACTAAAAAGGAAATAAATTGCATTTTCGTTCGTTTTACACGTATGCCGAAGGAGTGTAATAGCTTGCCTGCTTCAGCGTTCTGAATCACCTACGAATTGGGACTTTTGAAGAATAGAGTTAATATGATTACTAATTTAAGTTACACCACTTATTATCATCATTGTCATGGGGTCCTTCAAGAAGCGGGTCTATTGTTTTTTTCGAGGCCGGCAACGCATTGGTGACGCCCTTAATGTTGCTAATGTCCATGGGCGCCGGTGATCACTTACCCGGTGACCCGTCTGCTCGTTTGCCAGCTCAAGGCATAAAAAAATTGTAAAAAAAAAACGGAAACCTTAAAGGATCACTTCATTGTCCGACTCCGTCTGTCTGTATCCAATGCTCAGTCTTCCCTTGGATATGTGAAAAATCAAGATTTTAAGGCAATGCAATCAAATGATACCTACGTATTTTTTGATATCCGAAAACCGTTTTATTCGTTACTTACAAAAATATATTTTGTTGCGAAACTCTTTTGCACTTGGTAAATAATTGACCACAACCAGTCTTGACGTCTGCGGCCGACAGTATTCCAACGTCAAAGTTTGTTACTCAATTGTTTTTTTTTTAATTTGTTTATAGGAAAAAAAAATGTAAAATAAAAATTTGATGAAAATAGCGTTCATATTCTTGTCGGGAGTGCTATCGGTGCTATCGGGTAGCAATTCGGCTTAATGTGAGCAATCGTAAAAACCTATGAACCACATGGTCCGCATGTCAAGATAATGTGTGATGGTGATGGTGATTCAGTAAATACTCGGAAAAGTGTAATATAATACATATAATATAATTATTCTCGTACACGCATTTCGATAATCTCGGTCAGGGTTATTGTGTTGTCCCGTCATATTCTGGTTTTGTTTTTAACCTTATTACATTCTATTCTACGTTCCATTCATTCGAATAACTTTACTAGTAAATAAATGGTCGAATCTGTACATTTTTTTCATTTCGATTTAAAGTAAACGGGTGATTTTGCACATTTTACGTTACAGACTTAAAGCGATCAATTCAAAAAATTAGCAGAAATTATTATGAAGTTATTAAAAGTTAATGTGAATAACCTTAGTAGTGGCACTTGGGTAATTTTAGTTTCAATATTGGTTGTGTTTGATCTAACATCCGCCCTTCCTACCACTGCGGGGCGTCACCTGCCGACTCGTCGCACCTGCACGGCAGATGTTATTCGCTGTAGGGACAGTTCTGCTAATCGCCTTTTTTATGTTATCCTGGTACCATCTGTGTTGAAACTTAAAAGGAATTTATAAAAAAATGACTTTTACGTTGAATAGATAGCTAAAGGTTAAAATGTTAACCGTGTAAAAACCACGGAATCTACGTCGGAAAAGCCAAGGCAACGATTAGTCTGGTGTTGATGCTAGTTAGATTGATAAGTTTTTACATTTTACGTTGTAGGTATACTTAAGATAGGATACACTGAATAAACTTTAGAGCTTAAAAAGTTAAAAGATATCTGACTAGTTAACGGCCGGTCTCAATATTGTACTAACAGATGGAAGTCTGTGGATAGGGCTACCATTAGTATGTCATCTGTCATATTTGTCAATTTTTCAGACGCAAAAATGACAAACATGGTAATGGTAGATCCACAGTCTTCCATCACATTATTGAGACCCGCCGTAAAAAACATACATTCATTATAATAAAGAACACAATGACAGATATTTTATGTGACAAATAAAGTCTGTTGTGCATGCCACCCGCGTCACAGGGAATCTGCGGGGGTGTGGGTAAGCGTTTATTTATTGAATGATTTTACTTTACTATAGCGTTCACCGAACATTATTAACCAAACAAGAATTGATAGATTTACGTTACCTAACAACTTGCATGCGCTAAATTATAATGGAGAAAGTACAAAGATAATGAATGATCAGGCACTAGGATTTCTCAAGTGGCAGGTAACATGCATAAAGCACAAACTCAAATGAGATGTCACAATCAGATGTCCAATGCCATGTCCCGTATATACATTATCGGTCCCGTAATCCAGAACATCGCACGGCAGGCAAGGTCAAGTCGTGAAACATGATTGTAGTTCATTGAAATTGATTTGAGCAGAGATGTACAAACTAAGGCCCTGTAGTTCATTGAAATTGATTTGAGCAGAGATGTACAAACTAAGGCCCGCGGGCCATCTCAGGCGAGATTTTTTAGAGGTACATCGCATTGGAAATTTTCTGAAGGGGCGCCAAAAGGGCGCTGGAAAACCATTTCGTTGTTCCCTGGTCCCACATCCAACTTTCAGAAACTTGGCCGTCCATACATTATTTTTGTAAATATTGCCGTGTAGGAAAAATTTTCCCCATCCCTGGATTAGAGTTTAATGTGTCAAAACCCGTATTTTGAGTGCGACTTCAGTATTGAGGAGGTTGTAACGTGCAAGGCGCGCATACGAGTGCAGAAGTTCAGTGACCCCGTGACTTCGGCCTCATTGTGCGTACATTGCCGAATTCAGCGAACACCCGTCAGCGTCTCGGTGATCGTAAATCAAATGATAACCAGTAAATGGCAGCGAGGAGGCTGTTTGATGATCGTGAAGTATGTTGTTAAGGTTGCAGAGGCTGGTTTATTGTGACATTTAATTGGATTTCAATTAGTGGCATGAATACCAGTTAGATTAGTGGATGACTTCCACGATTATGCTTATCTGTTTCGAGATTTGTGTTTGTAAAAATGTGAATACTAATATCTGAATTGAAACTTACAACTTTGGAATTTATAACTCCAGGAAAACAAAGTTATCTTCTTCACTAGAAAACGCTGGGTATTGTGCTCCATTCGAATTATTCAAAACTAAACCTTGATTTTTCCTGGTATATCCTGATGACCAACAAAGTGTTCAAATTAAGTAGTTAGACAGCTTATTGACGATTGTTTACTTTTTTAACGCGTCCAAGAAGGGCGATGTTTATCATAAACCGCCGTCTATTACTTTGCCCAAAGAGAGAAATATTCAAGAACCATTCAGTATGAATATCTCCTACATAAAGCGCATGCTACACAAAGAAGAATAGGCTGGCAGTATTGAAGTGCAAATGCGGCGCGGATTAAGGGCAAGGCTGTTGTCAGCATGTTTCCAGCATTTAAATTGCAGCTTGCAGCTCGGTACTAGCACAGGATTTGCACCCACAGCCACATCGCAGTAACTGCGCGTACGTGCGAAATTCCAACTCTCAACCAGTTGTTATGCAAATAACCAGTAGTTTTGCTAACGATTCTATATTTGATCATTCGGTTGTATGGTTAATAGTTTACTTAAGAGGGAGGTTCGTATTGGTCAGGTTCATGTGGGAGATTTGTCAATAGTGTCGATTATCTCCCGAGTATTTTGAAGATGAAATCATGAAACCGTCCTTGGCAGACGGATAAGTCAAAATTTACATACTTCTACATTTGCTCAGTTCATTAACATTAGGTTGTTTGATACTTTTTTGTCGCAACTTTTAAAGGTTTTAAATAAAATTTTAATTTGAGGTACTTATGAAAACTTCAATGTTTATGTATTTACTTAAACAATCATTTCATGGTGGGTCACATGGGTGCAATTAGTCATAACCCGGTGTCACAATATTAATCTTTACTGTGCAACGTGGGGGCGTAAAATCCGTTAATAACGCCGTATCCGGGATTCGGTGATGACTGTTGAATCAGACTTAATTTCCGGATGGCGCAAAAAATCCGACCGTTGGACCATCGGCCGGCGACCGTTTACCTTCCTCGTAGATGAGTCCGTCCGTAACGCTCCAAGCAGCCAACGGAAAAAAGTGTAAATATTCCAATCCTAAATTCCGGCGTTTTCGAATCGGAAATTCCGATGTTCCGAAAAAATAACATTGCAACACAGTTTTTTCGGTCACGCGTAATTACGTTTGGGTGATTAATTTACCATTATGTTCGCTGGAACAAGTTCGTAAAAAGATAAGGTTCTCAAATATCAATGCAGGTGATACTTTGTGATAATTTTCTTGATAAAGGCTGTAAAATTAGCTTCAACCTATTTTGTACTCTGCCGGATGCATGAGCCTTTCCCCGTATTAAAACAGATCTAGAGCATACTCCATCCCATTGCAGCACTGAAGCGTTGGTGAAGAGTAATGACAACCGGTGTATTGTTGTTATGCTCTCCCAGTTATATTGCCTATAGTAGATTATCATACAGTTGACGTAAGCCGTCTGAGCGCGTTGCTTGTGCTTTGATAGTGTTTCTTTAAAATTTTCGGACTAACGCCAAAACACACTCCAACACTGTATCTGTTGGCTAGCTCTGTAATGTAATTCTGAGCCAGCAAGGTCGCCAGGTCGTTAGTGTTATTTATTTAGTCATGTTCACGTGTTTATATTAAAACTATTGTAAACTGCTGCCAATGTGAATGCAACACAAAATTATACCTGGAAAATAGTCCATAGAATCTAAATTATAACCTTTTCTTTCTATATCTTTCGTACGTTCCATCTTCGATTGTCTATTATGATTCTCTCACAGGCATGTTTAAAAACGGGCACTCCTGAAGTGAACGGAAAAAGTGTGAAAAGGGTACAGTTCACATACTGAGCGGCCGTTCCTAAATGAAAACCACCGTTGTACGCAGTGAATTGGTCAACAATGAGCTCTGTACTAGTAACCTCATTGACGTCATAGTTTACAGTTACTATTTGTTTCTGTTTAAAATATACCTAATATTCGATTATATCTCAAGTCTGGAGACTTCTAGGACATAGGCCTCTCCTAATTGTTGCCACTCCAACCAGGCCTCTGAATCAAGAGCACTCGAATCGAAACCAGAATATTCGATTGAGCCACGGTAAACAGGCATTCCTAGTTATACATATAACTGAGGCTAGATTAGATTCTCGAACATTGTGCGAAGTCCCAATTCGCCGTGGCTGTAGTTCGTAAGAAGTATATGAGCGAAAGCCTGAGCCCAGTAGAGGAACAGTGAAGGGCTGTGCTAATAAAAGTCATAAAACTATGTCGGTTCGTCAGAGGCCTTTTGGATAAGAATGACAATTGGGTTGGTCAGTACTTAATTTTTCAAATCGGAATTTGGGTTAAGTACGCTGCAAGCCTCAATTAAAGAGATTACTGTTTCTTCCACTGGATCACTAATGCGTTGAAACCAACATTGGTATATCTGTAAATGTAACGTGGAACCAACCATGTTACTGTTTTATGTAGTTGTTGTTTATTTTATTTAATGCTTAGATTAGATAATGTTTGGTATTTATTTGATACAGAAACTTTGCGCACTAATCTCTTTTTATGTCAATATGTAATTATTTAGATCAATAATTAATATTGATTAATTATAATTGATTAACTCATGCCATTATACTTCAGCTGTTGATAATATTTGCTATCCCTCAATGTTTATGAATAGGAATTGGCATTCAATTGAAGTTGCCCTTGAATTAGGAGCACTTGAAGTCATTAAAAACTATGTTTTTACACTGGCTATTAAAACAATACGATTGTTTGATTTCATTCATTTACTTTCGTTATCGTGATATTACAATTGTATTTGATTGCGGGAATGTGTATGTTTTATTTGATAATACATACTTTCCTAGTTAGTAAATAACGTATGTACGTCACCAATCCGATTTGCAGCAGCGTGGTGGGGCAAGTACGCCTCTAGGACGCCTCAGTTATGAGGAGACACCCTTAGAGGGCCATTAATAGATTGAAGCCAAATAATGTATACGTAAGTTTAACGATAACTGTTTTAGTAGCCCAAAAGGTTGCCTCGGCAGACGTATATTTGCGTATACAATCACGCGTTACGGGTAACCCTTGAATAGTTCGGGGTCTTAATGAGGCTTACGGTTGACTGAGCGTGGAGCTGCACTATAGAGGTAGAACATCTATTTAGGTACGTATGATTTATGAAGCGCTATTAAAGTAGTCGGACAAGTGCCAGTCTGGCTTGCGAGCCGAGGGTTTCGCTTTCGATACAAACATGGCTATATGGCTAGTTTGACGTTATTACTTCGCGAAAAGTTTTGCTTCAGGCGGTTTCGCGTTTTGGGCAAAATCAATATATCTTTGACTAGAGCTATGAATTTAATGTAAACATTAGCTTTTTTATTTTATTTTATTTTAATTTGTATTTGTATTTTAATTTTTTAATAAAATGAAATCGTCTTTAAGTAAGAATCGCAGAACAGATGTCACTGACAACCATCGAGCAGACAGCTAACGACTTGGCTTCATTCAACCTATTAATGCCCCACTACAGGACACGGGTTTCTTCTCACAAATTAAGTAAGGTTTTGCGCTAGTGAATAAGTAAAAAATAATCCGACTCTAACTTGGCGCTATGGGGCCACCGGCTATGTGACATAAGAGTCTGTCCGCGCAATGTCATGCAGGTAGAAAAAGGGCTGCATTATTTTGTAAAAACGATCGATCCCCTTTAGTGTCTCCGAGTCATACGCTTTTTTCTCCGCATTTTTCCCTATTGACAATGCGGGCCTATCCAAGGTGGACGTTTCTCTGAATTCAGCTGCTAACACGACTACTTCGTTGGAAGACTTGAATGTAACGAGTTATTCAACTCGAGAATAAATACCTTATTTACCGTATTTTATGTTTTGAAAATGTTCGTTGCGCCGTTCTCTCGACAAAATATTCAGCAGTTTGTTTTCGTTAGGCTGCAAACATCTTTGTGGATTCGTTGCGTCGTTTCTAAGTAGCACACCTTTATTCAGCGTATTTTTATTTGAGTCTTTCGCAGCTTCCATAATTAAGAGAGCACAGCTGAAATACAGTTATGATTTTTTATATTTTACGTAAAATATAAAAATAAACAATCTAAAAAAGAATGCCGTAAGCCATCCGAAGCACTGAAGCGCTTTAGAAATTTTGCCTCTACTGGTCATCCATAAAACCACCGACTGCGTTTACAGTTTCTTTATTCGGTCGATCGGCTAAAGTGGCTAAACTAACAATTAAAATGCAAAGATAAAGATGTCTGAATTACTACTATAGTCCGTCTATACTGTCTACACTGTCTATAGTGCGTCAGTATATTTCATGCCCTTAAATTATCGCTAGTTGGTCGCTGGACTCACTGTGTAATATATACTCGTAGTACAATTATTCTGGACCTTTGAGAATTTGGGTGGAATGTTAATTATCACATGTCATGCTGAAATGCCTTTACCGAAATTAGGTAATCTTATGGTATCGTGTCATCTAAATAGGTAAAGATATATAGACCGTATATCCTAATTTAGCGTTCCCACCTATGGTTCCCACGCGCTTCATAACGGAGAGTTTGAATAGGATTTTATTTAAATTAAATAGAATATTGTGGACCCCACATCATTTTTGGCAGGTAACGCATCCGAGATGCGTTATGCGTTATCTTCATTGTTACTGATAGGTACATGGGCAACGGTACCTACTTACATTATTATTCTAAGCTACTTACAGTGGTTTCTTAGCTTGGCTCTATTTACATAAAGAAAAAGAAAACTGAATCAGAATAGGAACGGATACTATGCTTTGAATGAATACTCATTTTGCTTCCAACTACTTTCTCTTGTCCTGTAATATCGTTACCATAACTCAAACAATTTGTCATTTACGATCAAATGATAATTTTTTAAACTCATAACTAGTCATCAACTAATAATAAAGATTATTTATGATTTCTTAGGTTACAAAGTAAACATAATTTATAAACTTAAAAAACTCATAACTCATAAGTAAATTATAATTTATTGGTAAAATTTAATGGGCAAATATTTTACATTCAACTTGTATAATCAAACAAAATTTTACATTAATAAATAATAATAATAATAAAATAATAATAAAATATTTATTGACAGTGTTACAATTATAGTAGTCTACATTAAAATAACATGTATTTAACATTGTCACAGAATACATAATGGTACAGGTATAAGTACTACTACAATTGTTGGCAGACCTAATAAATAAATAAATACTATCCATTATTTCGTCTGTGGTACAGGTAATATTGACATTAAACTTATTACATTCGCTAATCAGCGGAACCTCGGACCGATTTGGTTTTATCTATTGCAAATCACCATTCTATTCACTCTCACCTTATTGCTTGATATCTACGCCAATACGCTTTATTATTGTTATTAGCAAGCCTAAGTAAAATGAGAGCGAGTCCAGTGCGGGCAATCAAGGTAGAAAGTTTTGCTGGCCATGGGAACCGCTTCGCGCGAGGGAAAGTGAAGAACAGGGGATTTGGGTTATGTAATGTTTAGTCTTTAGAGCTGTTTAGCGTCTTTGAAATTGATTAGATGATTGTAGGTTAAATTAAAAGTATTGTTACGGCACTTACGACCGTGGCGGAGTTGTAGGTATTAGGAAAATCTAGATATTCTAGCTAGACCTATCCCAACCTCCAAGGCTTTCGAAAAGTATTGTCATCTGGGCTACGGAAGGTACTAGTAATCCCGTTGAGTAGAAAAGATAGAATGGAACACCCATGAAGTTACACCGTACCGCACCGCATGCACTGCGTAACGCGTAAACTGCGTATTGATCACCGTTTTCTTTGTCTTTTTTTTAACTTGAATAATGTGACATAAATGAGTAGCAATTGCTACTAGGTGAACAAAGCCGATGAGAAATTTAATAATCCAGATTTGTTTTGGCACACTCGCTTGCATGTTTTTGCTATCCTAGTACTGACTGCAAGAAACGAAAATATCTGGCTTTCTTTCTATAAGAGAGAGAGAGAGAGAGACAGACAGAGAAACATGCGCACGCCGCACGACTTGTAACGACGCTGCACGAGTTGTAACGACTAATGACGGCAAAAAGTGTCGTTACAACTTTTCGTCCCAAAATTTTCCGCCTAGCCCCCTTTCTCAACGCGAATTTATTTTGAATTTGAATAAAAATAGCTTACAACGTCGTACACATAACTAAAAAAATTAAAATGTGTGCAATTCACACGTGTTAGAAGTGAAACCTTCAAAAATTTTGTTTTCAAGATAATGAGACGAATGTAAAATTTCGGGAAGATGATAATTGTAGGTTTTACTACTCCACTCCACTCCACTCCACTCCACTCCACTCTACTCAACTCAACTCAACTCAAGTCAAGTCAGTCTCCATTCATTTCTAGTCTCCACTGGACAGTTTCGTTTCATAAAATTTCAAGTCACCCCCGTACTAAAGAAGTTTTCACTTAAATGTCTGATTACTGATGCACTGATTAACTTGGTTACACAAATAGGACTCTTTTTATGAAATTGATACGACCATTGTATTAAACAAATCACCTACGTCATGCAATAAGTATCTATTTGCGTTTTGGTGTTGAGAGTTGTGAGTCTTGTGACTGTTGCATTGTAACATCTTGTGCAACTTAACATTCATCAGGTATAGCAATGAACTTGTGACCAACTCTGAATAACATTTTTGATGTATTCCTATCCTACGTAATAACGATGAATATATTTAAACGACATCAATATTATCTATACTAGGATGGGCTGTGTCAATGTTATTAGCATATTTATTATTGTCGATTTTAATTACCAATAATCTTAATAAATCTTTTTTGTTTTACTATAATAAATTCATTCAAAATATCAAAAGCAGTAATGAACTTATTAAACTGACGGTTTGTAATTGCAAAGAAAACATAATTAATGATAAATGACGCAGATAACAATTATAAATTTGACATCCTTGTAGCTATTATTCTGTCTTCTATTGTTTTGTCCTCTTGATCTGATGCAATGCAAGCTTATCAAGAATTCTAATTTAAACAAATGTGATTTTATAAAATTAAATTATTGTATAGAAGTTAGTAAGTAGCTACAGATCGCAGAATGATTTTGCACGTTTATTATAAAAAATGCTTTTTATATTATTTTATAATCCTGTGTTTAAATGTCAATAATGATTTGGTAAAAAATTATAACGTTAATTTTCTTATCCTTCTTTCTTATTTTATGAATGTGAAACATTTCTTAAATTTCTATGAAGTTTAAAGCTGGCCGTACCGTATCGCGTCTTTGTATAACATCGGTCGTACTAAGTTTATGCATAAAACTATCCGTAAGTTCAAGTAAAATTAGTGGAACGAATGACCAGGCATTAGTCACGGGAAGTTTATGTGGGGTAATGTTATGTATGACTAATGGTAAGCGAAGAATGCCATGTCGCTCTTTTCGGACGATTTATGATCGCTTATTTTGATGGGAGCATGATTGAATATTATGTTTTCCTACATCGCACTCTAGATTTATTTAAGGCGTCGTGCACATCAAGCGATTTGAAGACGAAATACATCTGTCTATATAATATTTAAATTTTTAAGGTTCTTTTGTGTTAGGTACACCTAGTTTATCTTTGCTGTACATACAAAGTACACACGTACTGATTATGAGCAAGGTTTATGAAGCGAATGACGAATAGGTTTTCAATTTCCCCTTTTATTTATTTATTTTGAAAACACAATAATAAGGAAATAATTGACGAAAAATACAAATAAAATTAGCGGATGTCTACATCTCTGTTAATGCCGATAATGTTGAAGCCGATTTGTTTGAGCTTTGATAAATCAACAACAATCAACAAAGAGAAGGAGTTTTGTGAGTTCAGATTAAATTAAGCGTTTATTTGCACGATCTCCCGGTCTCTGATAACACCTTAGGTCCAGTGCCCATCTAAACAACATGTCAAGTGATCTGGTATTCTGATCCAAAGCTTGCCACTATTATCAACATAATTATAATGTGATTGTATGGAGTAGAGCACATTCGCGAGGCGTGCTATGTGCCAGCCTGCTACTAGCAGGGTTGGATTTTGTACTATAATTATAGTATTCATACTATAATTTCGCCCTTTGTACTATGTACTATCCACATCTAAGTATAGTGCGCTAAAATACTATAATTTTATTTGGTAGTAGCCTACTAGTGACACAGTAAAAATCACGTTTCTGTCAAGTTACGGTGGGCACCGGGCCTTAAACTTAACAGTGAACGACACTATTTGCTTTACGATGAAAGGTCGGTACTGCACTGTTGACGTAATGCGATCGACAGATGAGTCAGTATTGTCGTGTAGGTGTAACTTTTGTAAACTTCCGCCGTTCCCACACACCACACACCATACCGGCGCGGGCGCGGCGCTGCAGCGCTGTGGCAACCTGACCGGACGTTGTGAAGCCTGATATCGACGCGTGCTTCGCTTGACAAACAAACTTCGATAATAAAGGAATAAGCAGGACTACGTTTTTTTCCGGGGCTAGGGAAAAATCTGTGATGACCGATGCCTTCGGTATTACTGATGTCCGTGGGAGTCACCACTTCCCTCAGATTAAAGCCACTAAACTAAACGACATAAAACAACATACAACAACTCCATAAAAGTTTAAGATTTGTAATGAATAATATTTTACAGTAAGTTTTTACAGAAGGAGGATAATTTTAATTTGTTATGGACGTTGTTATTAAGTAAAAATATTATAAGAATAAATATAAAAAAAATTACAGATAAAAAATATATTATTTAAGTAAATTACCAGTTAATTTAATCACTATTAATAACGTATTATGAATAACGAACAGGTTATTTCATGATGATCGTGGTAAGTCATCATGCGATATTTGATGATCACTGCTGATACTACGCCTCGGAAGTAATCGAATGAACGTTCATTCGAAATCTGAGCCGACGATCTGTTATTCTTAGGTAATCTCAGAACGAAACGTAACCGTAACATTAGACAAAGGCGAGACTGCAGAAACAACCGCCGGAACAATTGCACCTAGACATGTAAATGTAGTTGATTGGCATGGCAATTGGCATCGTCACGCAATGCCGTAATAAGTGCATTGGTTGAAGAACGTCACCTTCAAACATGCGGAATAGAGAGAAGTAGGTAGGTATATTATATCTGGATGTTGATAGCGATATGAAATTGTAAAAAAAATATTAATCTTTCTCTAACTTCAGTGAAGGAAAAATTGTAACCTAAGAACTCTCTATAAATTCTCTTAAAATGTTTGAAGTCTGCCAATCAGCATGTGGACTATGGTCGGTGGTCGGTACTTTGGTACTTTCACATTGTGAGAGGAGGCCTGAAATATTAGACGGAAATTAAGGCCAAAGCCTTTTAAAATATTGTGGTTTCAGAGCACTAGCCGCCCTTTGGGCGAATTCCTCCTCTTAATAATTGAGGTTGATCTTTTTTAGGGCAACCTCTAAATTAGTTTTGAGATTTAGAAGACAATCACGAAGCTTTTAAAAAATAACGGATTGATAGGCAATTGATTTCTCTGATTGTTTATAATCACAAATAGAAAAATTACTATGATACGGTGAAATACATCCATCGATCCGTACAGTTGTTCAGTTTCATATTCGATTTTAGGGGATCCAGGTCTCTTTGAGCCCAAGCTAACCTGGCTCTTGGTATAACCTGCTGAAGAAGACCCCTTCTGTTAAAGGTTGCTGGGCTCTCTACCTACAGTTTCAAGATTCGATTTGAGTAATCACACATCAGATCGTATGTAAAAAATGACATTTGCAAAATCTACTATCGCGATTTTGAGCCAAGATCGGTTTATTAATATGGGTCCCAGTTCAATCCCGACGGTATTGTGATTGGTGATTATTAGGCCGGACAGCTACCACCCTTCTTCTTTAAATAATGAAAGAAAGAACGAAGAAAGATAATCTCAACAGTGAAATGTTTTTACCTGTTTCCCTTGCATTGTTGGAGAGTCAGCTGTAAGCGTTTCCTCCGTTTTCCGATTGTCAACGCGTCGGCGATACCTTTTAGCGTTACCTATGTCCTTGGGCGACGATGACCACTCACCATCAGGTCTACCCGTTTATCGGCTTTCCACACAAATATCCACCATGTCTTTAACATAATAAGTACGTTAATTAAAAGAGACCACGCCGCGCCGTGAGCGTATAGGTTAATCACCTCTACGCGTATATTGTTTACGGGTTCATAAATCACAATAACTTTGGATCTACTCCTACTCGGGTTGCTTACGTTGGCTTTTATTACGCTCTAAAAGTTTTTAATTCAGTGAGCGTTCCTTTGTCCAGATCGTATACCTACTTAATAGTCTGTTTTCGTGCCGTATTTCCTTAGCTGCGTTGTTCTCATTACAGGAAATGTTTTAAAGTAAACAGTACTATCTGCGGTAACAATGCGCTGTATTTTATACCTCGTTGTATAGGAGTGACGTGTGGTTAAAAGTATGTATGTAAGATATTAAGAGCTTAAGTGACCCAGTTTTACGTTGGCCGAGTGCAGTTATGGTGGGACCGATAGCTTATCGCGTGGTGTGTGCGATCGATAAACCACTCCAACATACCATTCGCTTTGAAAGTTACGTCGTATCAAGAGAACCAATTTCCTTTTTGTTGCCATTCTGATGTTCTGATAATATCTTGTCAAAAGTTTATCGAAATTCCTTCGGGATATCAAATTAATCATTATGTTTGCAATTATTATTCAGTGTTTGTCTTTAAATAAGTAAATAACTACAATAGAGCAGTTTTGACAAACCAACAGAAGTTAAGTGGTCACTTCCATGGTCCTTCGTGGCACATCGATGGCCAAAAAAGAAACGAGGTCCTCCTTTATTTCTCCATTTTCTTGAAGGTTTCAAACCACCTAAAGCCATGCCCTTTCATTCTTTCCATTTTGCATTTTATGGTTTACCGTCTATTCCCAATACTGGCAAAATTGCCAGTCCTAACTCTATTGTGAAATAATAATGCTTCCAGCAAGCTTGTTTTAGGATAAGGAGTTTAACATTTCAAATGATGCGTTTATCTCAACCATCAGAACGCACCTTTGGTGGAACAAGGGCTCAACTGCACTTTTGTAATTTTACAGGAGAGCCATTATAAAGTTTTTTTTTTTGCATTCCGAGTCGTATTATTCGTCTTTTTATTGCTTCAAAGTGTTTGTTCTTTGCATGAGATACGACCCATTTATTTGTAAATATGGCCATGTACTTTGCAGGTGTAAAATATTTTTTGTTTAATTTTTGTCATTTTACGATTTTTTGTAAGATGTGCCCTTGTACCACCAAAGGTGCGAGAAGTGGGAGTACAATAAAATTATGTTTGACATTGGACTAGGCGACATTGTTGGTATGAAGTAGATAATAAAAAATGTGTGTGTCAGCTCCGACGCACGACTGGAGTTAAACGCCATCTAGTTTGCAATTGTCAGTGACAACGGATGATGATGATGATGATTTTGATGTTTCACATCATCAGAATAGGATGTACCAAGATTATTATTGAATTCATTAGATGGCGTTGTTACTGATCAGCCATCGAACGCCACATAGATTCTGTGTTACGAATTACAAACATAACGCATAACGTAACGGAGAAAGTGTGATTTTACTCCTTAATAAATTTCATACCGCGGCCTTAAATATGGAAATCGATTCTAAATGAGTTAAACTCCAAGAATATGCGTCATAACATCCGGAAAAAGAAACTTAAATAGTAAAATATGTCGCAGTAGCGACTAGTAAATAAAATACGTATTAACTAGTAATCGTTTTTTCCAACATTTATTATTATATTTACAAACCTACTTTTGCTTCTAGTAACTATCTAGCCGTAGATCGCATGTTTCCTGTTTATTTACATCTTTATCAAGCGATCACGCAACATCGTGTCATTGAAAATATATTGCATTTGTTAACTCTCGGCACGTGCCGCGGCGAGGCGTCCCTCGGTCGGTCCAAACGCGTTGGAGCAGCCGCCAAGACTCGCGGCCGGTCCGTTCCAAAGTAGGGGTACCAAACTGTTCAGTTTTCGAGAATTGTTCCTTACACTTTTTATTAATATGTGTTGGAATTCTTATAAGAGTCCGCTATGCCATGCAAATATACAGTTTCTGCTATGCACGATTCATTAATGTCTTATTAAGTATTTTATTATGTAGAACATGTAGGACTCTGACTCTGTTGGATCTCTTTTAATGATAAATCTCTTACAGATCGATCGATTGTGGAGTCACTTGCATTTTAATTGACAAACTTCCAGAAGAGTTACCTGGTGCTAAGTGGTCACCGTCGCCATGGACATCAGCAATAATGGCAAAACTGGCATCGCACTGGCAAACGTCACGGGCGTTGCAAACCAGATCAGGTTTTCGTCTAGTTGTATTGTAAGTGTAACAAATGATGCTAACCCTAGCGAGGTCGAATGTTTTGGTGGGGAAGTAACGAGCTCACATCGACAACAGTGCATCGTCCGAGACCGGTTCTGCCTGCTGCCTGATGGTCGAACTACGTCACATGTTGAATCTTGATTCTTGACCCACAGATATGCGTTGGGCTAGTTCTCGTTTCTAAATTATATCTATGTATTAAAGTTTGAGGAAAATTGTTTAGGCACTAGGGTTGCCGATTAGGCTAACACATTAAATGATTGATTGATTTTACATTTACGTCAAAGTTGCGTTGAAGCCGATATTGTATTATTGTAGATTGTTGAAGTATTCTTATATCGTCCGTCTTCAATCTAACAGGAAATTTGCACACATTAACCAATTCGTTAATAGTATAATTTAATTTCATTATACTGATGTTTTTATGTTTGTTTATAGTGCTGCGGACAGTGCGGACTCTCCAATACTGGAAGAGGCGGGTGAGAGTGGGTCCGAGCAGAAGCCAAAGCCGCTTGTCAAATATGGCGAACTTGTTATACTTGGGTAAGTTTTATATAAGGCGGATAAACCGACGGAAGGGGATCAACTTTTTTAAAGCCTAAAGCGCTGATGAATAATATTAAATTAAAATTAAAAAAACCGCCGATGTTAAGTTTTATTTACACTTAACATAGCTTAGAACACTCGATTAAGTCAGCTTTCATACAAAAAAACAAGACCAAAATCGGTTCATTCGTTTGGGAGCTACGATGCCACAGACAGACATACAGATTCACAGATATACAGACACACAGATACACAGACACGTCAAACTTATATTAACACCTCTCTTTTCCCGTCGGGGGTTAAAAAGCAAACTGACTTCCTGATGATAAGTGGTCACCGACGTTTATAAACATGAGCAAGAGGAGTCGGCAAATAATGCCGGTCCTGAAGGAAAACTATTTGATTGGTAAAAGAATAAATAAATGATTTTGGAATCATTTGATATACCCTCCCACGAAGCAATTTAATTTTTACTTTGCTACGATCACACCACTTTACACATAATCGATTCACCTTCAAACTTCGCCTCCCTGTTTGGTGACTGGATAGTTCGGATTTGAAATGATCCACCGATTTATATTCCTATATTACATATCGATATTTTATACTGACAATACATTTGAAAATGTAATGTCTTATAATAATTATTACTCTACAGTGCCGCCTATCGGATTCTACCGTGGCTAGGAGCCATTGCTGTTTTAACAAAGATTCTGCGAATTTGACTTTAGTTTAAAAGGTCACTGACACTGACTTCAATACTATAATTAGTATAAAAGGAATTTAGTATTATTGCAGGTATCATGACTATGCGTTTGTATATTGTTTTACCTCTTCGGATAAAACAATAAAATGGTTACAACGCTACGGGACGCAGATGCTTCAATCATATCATTCCCTTTTCCGGTTTATTGCCCTTTCAAATTGCCGGCAAAGAAAGTATTTTACGTCTGTTTTATGACCGTACGGAAATTGGATCAGAGCATTGCACCTGATCAATAATTTTTGTTACTTTGTTTATGGTATATTATTATTGTTTCTTAATATGATATCACTTTGATTATGGCCCACTACTGAGCGCGGGTCTTTGCTCTCGCGGTGGCCTATAGCATACTCCATCACGCTCCTCCAATGAAGATTGGTGGAGACTGGAGATCGATCACTTGCCAGTTGCCAAAGAAGTTCTCTATCGAGAGTTGTCAACGGTTTTTAATAATTTACTATTAATGCTGATATGCTGTTTTTCCTTAATATCTATTCCTTTATCTCCAATATACTTTTAATCTTACTGTTAGGTGTATTCACGTACATGCGTGTGTAGACCCTCAGGCCTCAATCACCGAGTCGTGTTAAAACCAACTAGTCCTTGTCCGTGGTGCATCCTCAATTCCTCATATTATGAAGCTTATTAGGTACGTTACATTAGATTACTATTGGGGGGCGCCGGAAACCATACCACTTAGGTAATCTTAACTGACTAGATGACTCTCACTTAAAGCTAACTGTGAAATTAATTTAACCGTTAACGTGTTAATATTGTGGCGTTCGTAAAGCGGGTTTATATTTTACCGCTTCCTTGGACGGCAACGCTTTTTAGGGTTCCGTACCCAAATGGCACGGATTTCCTCAAACCTATACGTGTGTATATCTATGGATAGGTCTTCAAAAATGATATTGAGGTTTCTAACATATTTTTTTTCTAAACTGAATAGTTTGCGCTAGAGACACTTCCAAAGTGGTAAAATGTGTCCCCCCCCCGTAACTTCTAAATTAAGAGAATGATAAAACTAAAAAATATATATGATGTACATTACCATGCAAACTTCCACCGAAAATTGATTTGAACGAGATCTAGTAAGTAGTTTTTTTTAACGTCATAAATCGTAATCCGCAAAAAACATCGATCAAAGTTACAACGAACTACAAGAACTTTTATATTATGTTGCTTGCTGCTTCGGAACCCTTCATGGGCGAGTCCGACTCGCGTTTTGCAGCTTATTTCTTGGAGCTTACTTTGATGTGAACGTGCGGTGATATATGTGGTCATGTGAGTGCTCGTTTATTGGCTAATGTGGGCTAATCGGTTATAAGTATAAAAAGAATCTCTTTCCAATTTGTAAACAATGCAAACTAATGGACACAGCAAATTAATTAGCAATTTATCTATTTTTTTATTTTATTCATTATTTCTTTGCTAGTTTTATTTTATTTATTATTTCTTTGGTTTCCGTTATTCCAACGACGTCTCGAAGAAATTGTTTTTAGTGTTAATATCGTCGTTTTTATAGTCATTATATACTTTATTTATTAGCTCATTTTCCTGTTATCTTGTGTAATAAAAAGTAACAATTAAAATCGTTGCATTGTATACAATTGCTTTTGTCTCAGTGGACGCGTCAATCTCTATAAGCATTGTATGGATTTGCACGTGATATTTACTAAGTGATTTAAGAGGTAGACACATATATACCAAAAATGTATAATAAACGAGTAAAAAGGGGAAGTGGACTAGCTATATAGAATTTTGAAGTTGCATCCCAAAACTATATTCGTCACGTAAAATTAAAGAATTATAGAGTACATTTTTCCTTTAATAACATTAAAATTAATCTATAATCTCTTAGTGTTTATAAAGGTTGAAATAGCGCGATTTTCAATACGATCGGACTTGAATAGGCCACTTGTATTGCATTCAAACGCCGCGCCGCGCCGCGTTCGTCCAAGAAGCCCGTTTGACTCTATCGTCGCTTCGTAAAACCACAGTATATAGATCTATATGTACTGTGGTAAAACATTTCAGCTCGTTAGATTGGCAAGGCTCATTAGACACTGCAGCCACTCCAGCTATAATTGAAAACATCTTGACATTGTTTTATCGAATAGTGATTAGGGCGTTTTGAGATGAGTATATTGTGTAAGTGGCTAGTTAATAAGCGAATGCATTGGTTGTACTGGCTGTCTCCTTAGTGCCTTTGGGAATTTTATTAATGGAATATAAAAGCAGTAGTAGTAGGTAAATTAGTCACGATGCTAAGTTGTCACCGTACCGAATAAGAAACACCAGGTGCTCCTCCAACCAACACCATCGCCTTGCCAACTACTTTGTTGATGTGTCCACAACATTAGACAAAGTTTCTCTTTGTTCGGAGTTACTCGTTGAACAGGGGCGTAGCTACCGCCGCCGCGCCGTATCAGCTGTATCAATTATACGGGGCCCCCAGCGTCTAGGGGCCCCGACTAACACTCCCAAAAAAAAAAGCTCGCCAACGGCCGCTACAGTTGGCACTCTTTTTATATTTGACAGCTGACGTTGAGGGGGCCCCACAAAAAATATTGATATGGGGTCTCCTTAGGGCTAGCTACGCCACTGTCGTTGAAGTACTTACGTAGTTCTTCTCTACCACAGACATATATACCTAGAGCTCTACACTACTTGCTCAAGTTATGGAGGAACTAATGTGCAACCCACCGTAAGAGTCTTGCGCCACTCCGGTCCTCTGAGTCGGCTGGAAGCAAGGCATGGAAGAACGTATTTATTCTAAGTATGTAGGTCTCTACTCTACCTACACAGACATCTTCGAACTTTGATTAAGTTCGCGAGTAGTCTATAGTCGCATAGCATTACCGTGCTCATGAAATGCGCTGTTATCGCGTACTTGAAAGCAAAAGCAATTGTACGTATATAGGTGCACGTGCCATTATTGTTCTGCTGCGTCATTATAGTAAGTGAACCATTCAACGAACCGTGGAAACCATAAATAACATAGAAATGTTACAATATGTATGTTATTTGATGTTTGCATTATTTTATGTTGTGAATATCATTTATTCAGATAGAAGTTAAATTAGTCTCATTTTGTACGTTCGCTTCTGAGGTGTTCCCATCGCACATATGGGTTCCTTAAAAGAAGTACCTCCATCGCATATG
Organism: Thymelicus sylvestris; assembly: GCA_911387775.1. Lineage (NCBI taxonomy): Eukaryota > Metazoa > Arthropoda > Insecta > Lepidoptera > Hesperiidae > Thymelicus > Thymelicus sylvestris. The sequence continues at coordinate 8,465,804 of OU426905.1, read as the reverse complement.
CTGCTCCCAAGATATTACACCGTACACGACTGTCCAAAGGCGACGTTGACCACTTCCTGTCTGATAGGCCGAAAGCCTTCTTTCCCGGTTTTCTCAAGAAATACCATCTTTTCGACTGTATTTTAATAACTAAATAAATAAGATAGTGCACATTTTTGTGCACAATCCACTTAGATTTAGTTTGAAATAACATAAGTTGCATTGATTCGTGTTGATTCACTCGACATAATCAATGGAAGGGTGTTGGGTGCAATGACGTTTAAATACAAAGTTCCATGCTTCTACTAGGTCCACTAATTAATTTTTTCATGGTCTATCAGTCAGACAGGTCGCGTTTTATTAAGTAGAAGATTCATATTGCACATGATTGGCATGTTCTACGCATTAATTTAAAATACAATCTTGCATGACGTCGTTACGTCGGTTTATTTATTGTTTGGTCACATGTCCTTTTGTAATGACAGATTTCCTGGGATTTACAGCCATGTCCCATATTAGTGCGGCTTCTCCATATTTGTCCACAGTCTGTCACATTCACGTTAAATGAAATCGCTTATCTACTGGAGGATCGGTACGTGATCCCCGCAGATACAAATTGAATCTGGGTACTTGGGGACTTAGGGTTGCCATCTCCTGAATGATAGTTTTGATGGCTTTTATTTTAACCAAAATTCCATGGCATCTTTAAATTGGATTAATTACAGAAAAGTTTTGCACAGAAGAGCTGAGTCTAAAAGTACCAAACTGCCTCTACCTGTGGTAGACTTATGGTTTCATTTGTATTTGTGTAAACATAATTATGAATGCTTCTGATGCCATTCTTTTTCTATCTAAGAAAACTGTGTTCAAGAAATTGCGGCAACCGTATCTCCTTGAGTTTTGAATTGGATTACTAACTAATACAAACGAAACACGAGTACGGTTGTGATCTTTCTATATCTGTGGTAGTACATGCTGTAGATTATAATTTATTTAATGTCGAGTTGGTGTATACGAATCTCATAAATCCCCGAATCCGTACACACGTACATACGAATAACATGCAAGTAGTATGACATTCGATCTATCTTGACCTCTGCAGCTTACGATCTGCAATTCAAAACCAGTTTTCCCGTCGAGTGTTTTGAGCTAGTGTCAACATATCAATATACCTACGGTGTTTTAATGTTTTATTTATACGGATACGGAATCCGTTTACATTGTATTGTGGTAGTAGACCGGCTGTTATTTGAGATAATCTATACTAATATTATAAAGAGGAAAGCTTTGTATTTTTGTATTTTTGTATTTTTGTATGTTTGCAACGAATAAACTCAAAAACTACTGAACCGATTTAAAAAATTCTTTCACCATTAGAATGCTACATTATTCAGAAGTAACATAGGCTATATTTATTACTAGAAAAAATTAGGGATCCTTGCTAAAACATCAGTAACGTGAACCAAGGTGTGAAAAAATTTGCTTAAAAATTTCTTTCATCGCATACGCTGCGGAAACTATTGACGATAGAACAAAAAAATGTTCTACAATATTAGAGAACATATCAATATCTACAAAAAACCTCGCGATACTATATGTCCAACTATTGTCGTTATGTCACTATAACCACTTTTTACATTTTTAAAGTTAATAAAAAAGATGACCAAAATCAGAGCATGAAAATCATACCTTCGTATTAATCCTTATCCAAATAAATCATTTCATATTCAAAACTGTTTCAGTACCTATAGATAACTTTTTGAATTACTCAAATCGGACATTCCGTTCAGAAGATAATACGAATTAAGGAAAATGAACACCGCCGCGCCGCCGCGGCCCCAGCAATGACCAGTGTAGCCCCACGCAAAGCAGCTTAGCGTAGGCCTTTATGGCTGGCTTCAACCCATTAATGGCCCACTACTGGGCACGAGTCTCTCCTCTTGAGGAGGCCTAGAGCATACTCCACCACGCTGCTCCAGTGCGGATTGGTGGAGGGGTTAGTGGCCAACCCGAGTGTCGGAAGTTTTCAAACCGCCCGAGGGCCTCCGACATGGCTTTACGACTGTTATCTTATGATAACAACCGGGACCGACGGCTTTACGTGCCCTCCGAAGCACGGAAACGCTCAAGAAATTTTTGCCACTAGCGGTCACCCATCCAACTACCGACCGCGCACGCTGTTGCTTAACTTTGTCGATCACATAGGATCGACGCAAGCCGCCGGGCTATGAGCGCTTCAGGCAGTTCGTAGGTCTTTATACTTAACCAATAAAATGTAAATAGATGTATGTATGTACAAAAATGTAAATAGAGGAATGTAAAAAAAATGTTCAAGTAAAAAAATAAACACATTACGAATAAATTACTTGAGTACATAAAACTTAAAAAACAATTTTGATAAAAATGTATAGTATGTTATAAAAAAATAAAAATGGGTTGGCAAGTACAAATTTACAATTTAAAGAAAAAAACTCATAAGTAAGTATGTCCTATAAAAAGACAATAAATAAAAACAAATAATAAATAATAACGTTTCACACTCATAGCCCCCACACTAGGATTCCCTGTGTCGTGGGTGCCATGGATAACACACTAGACAAGGACATTCACACCCAGACCGAGAACAGAAATTCAAACTCATCATTCAAATTTCCGCTTCGCTGGGAATCGAACCCAGGCCCCTTGGCGCGGCGATCCGGCATGGTAGCCATTGCGCCACACGGGTTGTCAAAACATAAAATCTTTATGTACTATAATAAAACTCAAAGGGCAAATTTTCTGTACATTGAATATTTTTTAAAAATTTCGATTATTGAAGTACGTCTTAGAGCACAATTTTTTTTAATTATAGTCTGTCTGTCCGGGCATCACATGAAAACCCTTGAACGGATTTCGATGAAAATTGGTAAAGTTATTTTATTACTAATACTCCGGGTCATATTTTAGGATACTTTTTATCCCGGAAAATTAAAAGTTTTCCCCGGGAAACGGAATGAAAGTTTGTATGGAATATTTTTAAAACATCAACTGATTTGCTTCTTTGCAACAAATGTTCCTTGCTTAAATTCATGGAACATGTATTCTTCAGTTTTTCAAAATTTTGCAAAAAAAGAAAAAAAATAATAATGTGAATATTGCTTATTTTTCATAACCCGCTCCTGGTCCGCTCCGCTTCATATCCCTTGTGATTTTATGGTGGGGTTTAGTATTAAGTTAATGAATATAAGTACTTATATTATATTCACCGTTTTTTAAATTTTCTTCTGCAAGAGGTACAAATAAGGTAAAACATAATTTCCGTATGCGAAGCTGCGGGCAACAGCTAGTATTTAATAATATCATTCCAGCAAATGTTAGCTTAAGCTGAACCACAGTCATCGGAAGATTGACGTTTATCACATTATATTTACTTAACATTTAGTTTATGAATATCATGTTTACTTTGTTAGTTACTTAGAATGTTTATTTACTTAAGAAATACATTTGATTCTTCAATTCAATTTTCATATATAAATATTTAATGGTCTCTAATCTCTATGCTATTATGCCTTTGAAGCACCTTTCGAGGATGTTCGTGTTTTTAATTTTTTTTATAGAAATAGCCGGTAAACGCCCATGAACATCAGCAACACCGAAGGCATCACTAATGCGTTGTCGGCCAAGAAAGAGGAAGAAAAAGAAATAACTATTCCTCGCTTTTATTCCCTTCCCTCTGTCTCTCCGATCTATTTTAAAATCTTTTCAGGAGATTGCAATGAAAGCGAGAACTTGAAAATACAGGAAGGTTGTAGAACAGGCCTACAGGTTTCTATTTTTACTATTTGTTGAAGTTATCGACAATCGTAAGAGTGGCGCAGTGCAGGCTTCGTGCGAACGACCAACCAACATCGACTACACTACGACCACTCAATGGTCCGAGATTGATTTTATGAGCCAACCGTGAAATTAGTTCTTCCGTGCCGACAACATCGTACACATCATACACATGTGACAACATACACTCTCCGACCGCATAATCGACGTTATACGAGCACTTGCGTAACGTTTTCACCGTGATAGGTTTTTATTTTTACTAAAAGTAACATGATATCTATATTCTATGTCACAACTCATCAGTTTAATTGTGCCTAGTAGATAATTTCGTTTTTGCTGTTGTGTTTTACGCAGCTACAATCCCGATAAATGACAATGTTGTCTCGGGCGGTAAAGCGGTCTAAACTAAATTCTTGATTTGAAATAACCCACATTGTAATCGAACTGAAACTTGAATAAATTGCATTGCGAACATGTTGCGAATGATAGTTACCAATGATTTTAGAGAAAAGTAAAGTAAGCCAGCAAATCATATTGTAACGAGATGTAATACCTCGTTCGTGAAGCCTTATTCTTAAGGGTAACCATGTGTCTTGAATTGATCCACTTGAAATAGAACTAGTCACGTTTGAGTCTAGTTATAGGTTAGGTTTCAGTACTTTCAATCAGCGCTGGTTGGTGTAATCATAAATAGCTCCTTTGTGTCAATATTAACGAGTTTTCGCAAGGTAAAGGTCGAATGATTGTGACGAAATTTTTTCTTAGTAATTCCGTGTCTGGGATACGATAAATAGTTGATCCCGGTTGATTATGTCGGAGGCCTTCAAAGGGCATCAGGACATTTAGGACATTCGTCACTACATCTAACCGCTCGGAAGTAACGATTTCTCCTAAAAGTGGAGGTAAGGCCTTCTCTTAGGACGGGGGACTCCCTGAGCCCTTTACAAATAGGAGACCCGAGCCCGAGATCAGTTGGACAATTATGTGCCTACATATGAAACGAAATGAAATGTTATTACATTACATATTATTCTCAGCTATTCATGAAAATTTAGATAATTCGCAAACGAACAAAATCATACACGCGTTATCGTGGTCTATTTTAGTCGATTTACAGCACGCTAGATTCAGGAGCGGCCCGACTAGGCAGTACGTGTCCAATTCTTGGTTTCATTATGTCCTCATGCGATGGCCGATGAAGGCGTAGACTTCCGTAATTGGAGTTACGAGTTCATGAAATAGGATCCCCACCCTACTATTGACCATTAACGTTGCGCATGGATTACACGCTCGCCTCTGGTGGCGAAATTTGAAACCTTCGTCATTGATAGTTATATTCATATTTTGTATTAAGTGATTAGGTTTCTCGTATTTTATAATGCACTAGTTGTATGTTAGAAGAAATGTTTAAGAAATTGTTTAGAATTCTATGGTAGCTTGAATTGAAATCGGAAGAACGCCGAATGGGTGTCGTAAAAGGCGACTAAATCCTGCCAGCTGGTGGTAGGGCCCCTCGTAAGATTATATTGGTAATATTGATTTTAATTGTTAATTAATACCATTGTTACTATTAGTATTTCTCTATGGGGTTTGCCTGGATAGTTACCACCCTTGACCATGAGTCAGCCGACAAACGACTTGTCGTGTTCTGGCTGGGGCTTGAGAGCCAGTTCTTTCTTTCTTTTTCTTCTCTCTTGGCCGGCAACGCATCAGTGATGCCTTTGGCGTTGCTGATGTCCATGGGTGACGATAGCGACTTACCATCAGGTGAATCGTCAGCTCTTTTGCCGGCTATTTCCATAAAAAAATCTGAAGAATCAGACGTTTCTTGCGGCATTCGATGCGGTTTGAAAATCTTTAATTCGGAACATTGATTGACTTCGATTTCGTCATTTATTGCCTACTTAAAAAGTGTTTATTTGCGACGCTTTCTCAAGTATTGTTTAAAAATGTATAAAAGCTAACCGAATTAAAAGATGAAGTCGATGATTAAAACAATATTGGGACGATTGTTTTACACAACTTTACACGAGTAATGTCTAATTAAAGACAGCATCGCTTTTATATTTAGAACAAAAATCAAAAACAGTTCAATTTATGGAACCAAATAGAAACTTAAAATTAGTAGCACACGTTAGTATGCGACTTACCCAGCGTGGTACTAAAAAAACACGGTACAACTCAATATTACGTTAACGGAGTTACGTCGGTTATACAATTATACACAAAGGTGGCATTTGTTCGGTTTCCCATGCGACGGTGCCATCAACACATTGTCCAATTTCTTACCGCGTTCTATTATAATGGTTGGATGTTACGGTGAATTTAAAGCAATGGGAATTACGTGAAGCACTCGTATTGTCTCGCTGTATGTATGAAAACCTTATGTTTATGGCCGCCAAACGAACATAAGAGCTACCCGATGGGAAGTGATCATAATTCCTTATGAGTAAAATCAAAGGCATTACTGATGTGTTCTGACTGATATTTCGACTGGAACACGTAAAAACATTGAATAGTCGTTTTCAGGAGGAGGATGGAGTTTGGTTTGTGTGTTTATTTTTTGTTTGTCGATTCCATCATTAGTCTAAAAATAATCTCAAAATTATAGACATTTTAACCGTATTGCGACGGCTTAGAATACTCGCCCTAATCCCATGCCGGCTGGGTATTATGGTGTGCGACGAAAATCACCATATTTATTTTCATAAAAAAATTTGAAATCGTAAAAAAACTTAATACGTTTAATTTTCTCGTTGGTGTGCTGTTGAAATAAAAGACGTCCGATTCTAAATCGCCAAAAACTTCCAGATACAATGGCTTCTTGCCGGCGGGCGAGCGAGGGCGGCGTCGCAGCAAATTCGTGCTATACAGACGACCGCAGGCGAACGGCGTGCGACGCTCGAAGCACTACGTGGTGAAGACGCCGCATAGCAGCAAGGCCATCCTCGACGCGAGCCAGCACTCCATCTCGTACACACTCAGCAGGAGCCAGGCGGTCATAGTGGAATATACTGAGGATCCCGACACGGATATGTTTCAGGTAAGTGATTGATAGAGTTGAAATGAGTTACGTTGAAAGTTTCGATGGCGTGGAAGTACGGATGCATTTATATTAAATCGCCTAAAATTTGAAAGTAACGTTGGCTAGATTATAACCTAAATTGAGCTACGAATGAAGAATCAGGATGAAATATGACAGTAAATTTTTTCCACCGGTACCACTTTGTTAAATGCTCTGGTGTCTCGAAATAATGTAGCTTATGGCGGTTGGTTATATCATGCTAAATTGCCTGGAACTTCCCACAGAGTAAATTATTACTGATTTTTTTAATGTAATACTCATTGTAATAGAAATAGTCAACAAAGCAGAGAAATACATATGTGGTCCTATCAATCTTCCTGATGGATTACACTTCCTCCATAAAATAGATGGTTATTGTACAATGGGAAATCAAAAAATCAATGGTAACTTTATACACGTTAAATATCGCGAAAAGATTGACGATGGTTCATTTTGAATAACTGCGCTGAAAAGAAAATATGATGAAGTGAGACGTGTTAAGTTTTTTTTAGTTGGCCACACGCCAATTTTGAATGCGATGAAGATGCTTGATGTAGGTAGCGAATTAATGTCGTAACTCGTAGCCATGACCGCCACCGCTATAGCGCTATAGAAAATTCGATTATTCGTTTTCAAGGTTCCGTGGTCAAAACGGAACTCTTATAGTTACGTCAATTCCTACCGTTCGTCCGCAGCATAGCGCAAAGATAATGCTAGAAAGCTGTACACTCTGCAGGTTTTTTTACATATTTATTTCATACTACTCAAGGCTACGTTTTGCTTTAAGTGAGTTTGGTTAGTCTTGTTAAGTTGTGAAACTTTTGAGAGCGATTGGGAAACCTGGAAGTGTCTTAAGATAAAAACTGAAAGGCAAAAGTAAATAACACCCAGTTTCGTAATGATGCAAGGAACCTGGTGTTGCTCTTATTTCGCTCGCTTATCTGCCAACGCCCGACTGTTTGCTTTTGAAAGCCTCGGAGTCGGAACAATGTGTTGGATGATCATAAACAATGCCACCTGATGTAGTATTTCCTTGATGGAATGGGAATATTGTACGAATAGGGCTACCGAATAAATTAACTGGGATTGTCCTTTGCAGTGCGTCCGGACCTCGTCCGGAAGGTGTGGTTAAAATTAAAATGTCTGGGTGAAATGCGAAATTTAGTGGAATCAAGATTTAATTTGAAGCAAAATATGAAGCCACATCTTAGCTAAAACTTCATCGTAATCGCCGCATGTTTCCAGCAAAATAATTCTATTTCACTCAAATGTCCGGAGATGTTAAAGTTTTTGTCTGCTGTCGGCAATTTACAACCCTACGTATTCGACGCATTCTCTGTACCGCAAATTGAATAGAATCTGAAGCCGAAATAGATCGACACTATTATTGCCAGTAAGGTCGGTCAACAAGACGACAAATAAGTAATGTTTGATGTTTTGCGTGTATTTTTATGTACAATATTGGTTTCGTGCCAGAATCGATGTCCATGTGATAATGAAACAGTTTCATATTTAATTTTTTTTTATAGCATCAGGTTATTGACCTAACGAGTGGTTTAGAAATACGAGATTGTTGTGTAATTGCTAGTAACACAGTTGTATCTCTTCTCTGTGCAAGATTATTTCCACGCCATTCGGTTATCGAATTGTATTTGTACTTGATAAATGTATGAAGTAGTCATGGATCATGGTGCTCATGGTGATAGATGACGGTATTCGTACATATCGATACCTCTGGGCTCAAAGGGCGTATAGCACAAAACAGCTACTTTTCAGGAGAGCCAAAAAACCTAAAAAATAAAACAAAATTAGCTATAACTTTTTTGTCTCAATGATTATAAAAAAACAATATATGAGAAAAATACTTACATTTTCCTATATTTTAAGTTAATATTATTAAAAGAAGTCTAAATATAATAGTTTCCAAAATAGTTTTGCTTTACTACCTGAAAAAAAACTACAAAATGTCCTTTACACCCCTTTAAAAACAGCTAACTTTATTAACTTTGGCAGTAAAGATAACCTAGCGTAAAAAAGTTGTATAATATTATGTAGTAAATGATAACAGCAATGTTTAATTGTGTTGTAAATCACAAAGTTTGCATTTAAAATTGTACAACTTTCCTAATAAAAAGGGTTAAACGGGGTGGGGGGTACCCCATCCCATCCTGATGGATTATTCTCATAATCCCCGTCCCAATAGAGATTATGGGAATAACCAAAAAGCTTTTTAAAAATTAATTTTTGAAGAGTTAATAGTTTTTAACCGACTTCAAAAAAAAAGGAGGAGGTTCTCAATTAGACTGTATTTTTTTTATGTTTGTTACCTCAGAACTCTCTACTGGGCGAACCAATTTTGATGATTCTTTTTTTAATCGAAAGCTGGTGGCTGTCGTGTGGTCCCCCATAAAATTTATTGAGATCTGCTCATGGCATCCATGAGAAAACCACATAAGTCGTAAATTTGTATTAAGAATGTGCGCTACAAATGGACGAATAACTCAATATCACGCCAACGGATTTCGATCATTCTTTTTTTAATCAAAATCAGGTGCTTGTCATGTGGTTCCACATAAATTTGAACGAGATCTGACAAGTAGTTTTTGAGTAACTTTGAAGTCGGTTTTTTTTTTGTTAGTAAAATTTAGATTATTTTATGTGTGTTACCTCAGAACTTTCGACTGGGCGAACCGATTTTGATGATTCTTTTTTTAATCAAAAGCTGTTTGCTGTCATGTGGTCCCACATAAATTTTATTGAGATCTGACAATGGCATCCATGAGAAAACCATATAAGTCTTAAATTTGTATTAAGAATGTGCGCGACAAATGGATGAATAACTCAATATCACGCCAACCGATTTCGATGATTCTTTTTTTAGTCGAAAGCAGGTGCGTGTCATGTGGTCCCACATAAATTTGAACAGATCTGACAAGTAGTTTTTGAGTAACTTTGAAGTCGGTTATTATTTGTTAGTAAAATTTATTATTATACGTAATAAAAGGGCAAACAAGAAAGTTTTAAGCTATTTTTTGGTTATTTATCTTTAGAATTATTTTCTTTTTCAGTATTATTTTCATCTTCTTTATCTTCTTCTTCTTTATCTTCTTCATCAGTTTCATTTAATGTATCACAAATGCGTTATACGCCCTAATACTCATAATTGGATTCCTATACTACCTAGGACATTTTTAACTTGCGCAGTAATGTACTTTACAGCCCGATTTCCTGTTTCATTCTGGTTTAGAAGCCCAAAATAGATGAGGCGTAAAGAACATTTTTGTGCGAATTTGGCAACTTCGTATATACCAATCGATAGAGAATGAAAAACTGAATACGATGGTATTATTAACTCCATATGGCCCAAAATGTGCTTTACGCCCTTTGAGCCCAGAGGTATCGATATGTTATGTAGGTGATAGAATAGAATACCTACAAACGCATAATAATATGTTATGTAGTTTAGGTATTATTGACAAGATTAACCTTCAAGTTAATTAATATAAGAAACGATGCTGTGTTATGCTAAGCTGGAGTCGAGTGGTGCGTACCGTGTGTACGTGAGAACTCGCCCAAAATCATATCTCTTACGTAAACCTCCTCACGTGTAGTTAGGGTCGCCACTCGCCACATGGGTCGATTTGTCTGGAACTCCCGACATAAAGTCTGTCGAGTTTGTTTTGTCAGATATCGTTGAATGATTCAAATTTGAAGCAAATTCAAGCACTTCTAGTTTTAACTTTGTATGTTCGACAAAAAATAGCCTCAAACTTCTATGATTTAAAAATTTAAAACGTACTAAATAAATAAGGACTTTATGCAGTGTCATCACATTGATATTTAATATCTATTTTAGAAGTAAGTATGTTAGTTAGAATTGCAATTTTTATGTCATGTCTAGAAGAATATATTTATTGAAATATATATTTCACGGCAGTAGCACCGCAATGCCGACCATTGCAAAACCTATCACAAAACATGCTAACCACATCACTGTAACGAACAAAATATTATTTCAATATTCGACAACCCTACATCCAGTGCGCGTAGAGGCTGCTGCGTAGTGTTTCTGTTTACGTCGCCGCGTCGTATCCTGGCGGCGGCCATATCTAATCGCACATGGGTTACTGCCCCCCGGCGCGCTGCGGCGCGAACAATGCGTTGGTCTACTGTCCGCGACACCGACCCCACAACACTGTGACATGTGCCCCGACATCGCGACACTAGAACAACGACTACGTACAACGACCCGATGTCGACTCGACGTGTGAATCGTGAAGTGATGTGATGGGATCATTTTGCTTTTCATTGTATTGTAATGTACCACTCGGCTCATAGTGTCTCTCCCTAAAGGAATTTAAACTTGCATTAAATTTTGTCTTGAACCGCAACGGAGAATATGCCTGAAATGTTGACATTTTTATTCATTATCCTCTGAAACTGATTTCAGTTTACGCATATTTATGCGTTCTTGTAAGTAGTAAAGCACAAACGTGTCTCAAAAAATTTCGAGATTCCAGAGACCAGTTTATAGTAATCCGGGTTCGATTCTGAACGGTGTCTAGTAGATATTTTATGTGACACATAATATTTGTTTCGTTTCTTCGATGTTTGTGATGTTTCATTTTGTCTGTTCATGCCACGCAGGGCATCTTGTTCGAGGGTGTGTGTGGACGTTATTCGTTTTGCCTCCCTCTATTGTGGACAATTCCTATGGGATTCGGCAGTTCATTGCCGCGTGGGTCGGTCGACGCACCGCAGCGCATCCTGTTTGTTCGACGCCATTTTCGTTGTTGTCACAAACACGACGCGAAACTTTCCAAGTAAACATTTAGATGATACGTCACAATTTATTAGCATAGTCAATTGCGTCACTAGCTGTGGTCACTAGTGTTGATAGTACTTGATAGAGCGTCGCTAATTTGTGGACACCCAGTGTCCCTGTTAACCTAATGGCCAACTACAGGGCGCCAGTCCCTTCTCATAAGTGAGGAGGCTCATCATACTGCAGTACTCAACCGCCATGCAGCTCCAGTGCGTATTGATGAGACTGAGCGTCCACCTGAATTATAGGCATAGTGAGTTCCTAACCTCTATCTATAGAGGGTTACATTGACATCTATGAGATTCCATTCACTAGCTATAATTTATATGAACCGTCTCGACAAAACAAGTTATTAATAAAATTATTAATATTTTAATTTTATTTATAACATTAATTGTTAACATGATAATTACTGTTATACCCTCTAAAGGTCATGTAGCTCAGAAACTAATATGTAATATGACCACTGACACTCCGAGATATTGTTAGCATGAGTATTTACTACATTATGTTTGTATTGTGTATTATTGGGCGCGTAATTTACTGTATGTAAATATTCGTTGAATATTGCTGAATCAGTCTATTGCGATGTTTCCTTATTTTTTCATAATCTTTGACCGATAGTAAGATAAATATGCAGTTCGTTGTACTGTGTTATCAAACTCGGAAACTTATCAAAGATTTTGCAATTTGTTATTCAAAGACGCTGTGTATTTATTTATGATATTTATCATTTTAGGGATGAACCATATTGATGTAGGTTTAGCTTGATGCGCGCATTTGAACGAATACATAAATATTTTAAGTATCGGCTATTTATCTATTCAGAAATAAAGTTTTATTTATTTATAACAAATTGATGTACTATATGTACTTTACGTATTATACTCTTTTTAGTCCTAGTTTATTATTGTTTTCTTGTATCTAATACGGTTGTTTATGGATAACAATTTATCAATTTGCCCGATATTACCTAAATGGCTGGAGACAAACAAAGCGATCAAGTGTCATCATGTAGGAAAGTCGTATTATAATCTTCTATCTTCTAGATTGTGCATCTAATTGTGCGCTATCATGCCTCCATATAATTTTATTAATTAGGTACCTGTATCCTAGGTATTTGTAAGACGCTTCATAATGATAATATCTATTATCTACCAAGTAAAGTAAAAATAACATTCAACATCCAAACTCTAAAGTATCTTCATTACGGATATATCTTTGACTAGTGACGTCACAGACGGGCCGATCCGCATGTCAACTGGGGTGGTGTGACGTCAGCGTGGGGTGGGGGAGAGGGAGGGGGAGGCGCGAGACGGCGTAGTCGGGCCAAGGACGTCGCCAGGCCGACGGTCGCGCAACACGCCGCGACAATCGATATTGTGCCACGACAACATCAATGGCGATAACATCTGCACTGAGAGGAAAGTTGCACGAGGCTCGTGTACAGGCACTTAACTTGACTGAAGTTGCTTGCCTGTGAGCCGCCGTGAGTGGAAGTGTCACGCGGCTTAAAGTAGGGGGAACGGGGGGCTTCGTTCCACCATGTTTCTAGTTTCCAGTTTCCACTGTAGTCTGTAATGGAAGGTGTTGAAGAATTGTTTTTAATAAACGATTTCTTTTACACATTTATTAAAACTCCAGAATCGTAGAATAAAATATTGAAAAACACATTTTTTTTTCAGTGTGCCTCCCCTAAAGGTAACGTGAGGATGAATTTTTTATTCGTCGCGTACCCTATAGTGTGGGGTATCGTTGAAAAGGTCTTTCAAAAATATTATGGACCTTCGAAGACTATTTTTGGAGTTAGGGGTCCGTTTGAAATATTTGGCTTTAAAAAGTGCTAATTTTGGTTAGAGTCAAGTGTCCACACACACACCCCCCCCCCCTGTCGGCTAAACGGTTTGAATTGGATAAGTGAAAAATTTCTCAAAAATAGGTTATAATATGATGAATTGACTTAGTTAGCTTAAGTAGTTAATGAATAATAGTCGAAGTCGATAAACTTACTACTTCGGAACCCTAAGGGAACATTCCCAAACCACGTGACACATTTAGGGGGGGGAGGGGGGTCTGCAAAACACCACGCTTGGTCACAGGGGGGAGGGAGGGGGTTTAGGTTTTTGTCACGTGGTCAGTATCCACTAAGGGAATCTCCCGCTTTCTCGAGCTATACTTACTCACCTACAGGAAGTTGGCGCCACACTTTGAAGTTACAAACATTTTGAAGGTTGTTCTAGGTTTGTTCTACATTGTTCCAAAACGCCATAGGGCTGAGAATGAAACTTTCAGAGAAAATCCAAAAAAACGCGAGTTTTGAGCTAGCACCGCACTTTCGATTCTGGCGACGATGACGATGCACAAAAATTGCCTTGAATAGCTTTGGTCAGAGACCAAAACGCTCGGCTACCACACGGATAGCTCAGCAGTCTCTTGCCGGTTCTGTGTATGTGCTTGAACTTTGCCTTGGTGATTTGCTTCTTTGAGGACCACGAAGCAGCATTAAATTTCTTTTTCAGCTGACTCACAATGGTGCCTCCGAGCTCACACGCCTCTACCCAATCCTGATAAGAAGATTGCTTCAGGCTAATTAATGCAGTTTCAGTCAAACCAGGCTTGGGTTTTACCCCAACGGGTACCACAGAGCTTGGAATGTAACATTCCATGCCCTGGAGTACCACATCAGCTATGAAAAGCGCACAAGCGTCGAGATCAGCTCAGGAGAAACAAATGCCCCTCCACGGGAAAGACTGGGCCAACTTCACCCAGCCACCTTACAAATAAATTTTCTTCGAACGCGATATTTTGGATCAATATAGGACAAATCTATAACAATCCAGACCAACCGCCAGAACTTCCTAATTTGTTTTTACGAAATTTGTGAAGAATATTTTTTTTCGAACGCGATATTTTGGAGCAATATAGAACAACCGCCACAATCGCGATAGCTTAAAAGTGCGGTGCCAACTTCCTATACATTACTTATTTATATATGACCGTTTACTCTAGCGCTTTTAAATCTCACAGGTGGAAACACTGACGCACATAGATATGTACAATATAGTGCTGATTGAAAACTGACTTTGAAAATTCTAGTCCCTTTCATTTGACATGCCACAAGTGACACGACACGATACAGTTTACAAAACAGTTTTTTTTTGTTTTGATAATTTCATGATTATTTTTTTTGAAAATAAATACCTTCGTCTTTGGGTCACAAAAAAAGAACTTGAGCACCAAATTTAAACTCATTTTAGTCCAGTAGTTTCGGAGTAGCTTGTTTTTAGGGTCCCGACACGAAAAAAATAAAAACCGAACCATTATAGGATCACTCACGTCGTCACGAAATTATTATTTAAAAATAATACCCTAAAGGGTTCCGTACGAAAAACGGAACCCTTATATGATCACTCGTGCGTCTGGGCGACCGCCTTTCACAGCCAATTTACTTCGAAACTACTGGTCCAAATGAGTTGAAATTTGGTACTCATGTACTCTTTTGTGACCCAAAGACGAAGGTAAGTGTATAAAGTAAACAACTGAATTTTGAAAAAAAATTTAACGAAATCAAAATTAAACAAGAACTGTTTTGCAAACAATCTCGTGTGGTATGTCAAATATAATCGAAATTTTACTAACAAAAAATAACTGACTTCAAAATAACTCAAAAACTACTTGTCAGATCTCGCTCATATTTATGTGGGGCCACATGACAAGCACCAGCTTTCGACTAAAAAAAAGAATCATCAAAATCGGTTCACCTTGTCGAAAGTGCTGAGGTAACAAATATATAAAAACAGTCGAATTGAATACCTCCTCCTTTTTTGAAGTCGGTAAAAAGGGCTTGTTGTCAGGATCTCAAATAATACGAGTATATTTTAGTTATAGTTCTACAATGGAAAATTTTAAAATTATTCAGGAACGAATGAAAATTAAAGCCAAAAATTTACCATTCTCCTCCACCTTATCTCCGAAACTACTGACGCCAGAATTAAAAAAAAATACAGAGTTCTTTACTTAAATATTACAGGAAAAATAAGTCAATGTTCTTAAAAAACGGCAAAAATAAATAAAATAGGAAAATAACGGTAAATACATAACATACGAAACCCTCTTGTCAAGTTTATTTTATTATAGTTCGGCAATAGATAAATACTAATTTATATTCTTTTAAGTGTCTGCAAAAAAAAATTGTCACGTGAAAACTAGGGGGGAGGGGGGGGGGGGGTCTTCTTATATACCACGGTTGGTCACCGAGGGGGGGGAGGGGGGTAAAAAGTGGTAAAAAATGGGTCACGTGGTTTGGGAACATTCCCTAACATTGCGCGTGGCCTAACACGCACTTGCCAGTTTTTTTTTATTATGCGATTATTAGAATACGAAAACGCCTGTACAGTTTATCGCCCGCGAATCTGCGATGTTAAGTACTTATTGCAAATGCCTAATATAGCCATTGAATTAGTATTACTAGCGTATAGAACAGACACCGCGAACATTGGGTTCGGGGGTGTGCATTGCAGCCGGCCGGCTGCATTTAATTCTGTCACTCGGCTGCGCTCATTGCGGCCGCATGCCAAAATTGTTTATGAAAAAACTGAAAAAATGCCGTCGTGCGTAATAAGAACGTGTCACAATTGCACGACAAAAAACAAAAAAGATAATGTTATCACTTTATCATCGGTAAGAAAACAAAATCTTAACTTAAATCAACTAAAACGAATTTAATTAAATTATTGAGCAATGTTTCCGCCATTTTGAATGAAAAAATCATAAGGAGCGTTTGAACTTGGCAAGCCACTAGCGTGTTAATGGACTAAATAAGCTTGCCGACGCGACGCTTGTGACCAATTTAAAGTGTTGGATTTTTGACACGAATCAATGGTAATTACGTTTGAAATCGTTTAAACGTTTTTGCACGTTAAATAAAGTTGGAGTAAGAGCTTGTAAAGATTTGGAGTCGGCGACTGCTTGTCTTGGTTCGGCAAGTTTCATATACAAAGTTACTCTATGGCAAGTGTGCAAACGAGGCTTCTAGTTTGAAAAGAGAACGGAGGGCAAGCCGGCGGTGGAACACACATTTTGTTTGAGATGACTTCTCTATGTATGTACCTCAATGAATATAGCATTACTTTTGCTATACTCTTGTGGCATTTACGGAAAAGCTTTAGAAAGTCACAATGCTACAAATCATTTTAAGATGTTTTCAATCGTCAATTCTTTTGTAACATAAATTATTGGTACATGGTAATAAAAACTACGACCACGACGATAATAATTTACGTAATGGCAGCAGTCCATTATTGTTATAAATCGCCGCTGTAATCAAAAAAGCGGCCAAGTGCGAGTTGGATTCGCCCATGAAGGGTTCCGTAGCAGCAAGTAACATAATATAAAAGTTCTTGTAGTTCGTTGTAACTTTGATCGATGTTTTTTGCGGTTTACGATTTATGACGTTAAAAAAAACTACTTACTAGATCTCGTTCAAACCAATTTTCGGTGGAAGTTTGCATGGTAATGTACATCATATATATTTTTTAGTTTTATCATTCTCTTAATTTAGAAGTTACAGGGGGGGGGGGACACATTTTACCACTTTGGAAGTGTCTCCAGCGCAAACTATTCAGTTTAGAAAAAAATTATGTTAGAAACCTCAATATCATTTTTGAAGACCTATCCATACGTATGGGTTTGATGAAAAAAATATTTTTGAGTTTCAGTTCTATGTGTATGGGAAACCCCCAAAATTTATTGTTTTTTTATATTTTTGTGTGAAAATCTTAATGCGGTTCACAGAATACATCTACTCACCAAGTTTCAATGGTATAGCTCTTATAGTTTCGGAAAAAAGTGGCTGTGACATACGGACGGACAGACAGACAGACAGACATGACGAATCCATAAGGGTTCCGTTTTTTGCCATTCGGCTACGGAACCCTAAAAATAGTGTTACATGGTCTGTGATGGTCTATAAAGTTTTCTCTGACAATCGATGAGGAGTTTTACTGAATATTTTGTACTATCTCCATGGAGATTAAATATTTAATATACAGTAAATTATGTACTATTTTTATTTATTTATTTATAGTTCTTGGGTAAATAAGCAAAGAAACATTGTTGGAAATGAGACCTGGAAGGCTATTCAGTTTTGTAACTTGACAGCGGAGTTTCAAAATTGACGTTCGAGTTCTAGGATCACTTCACTTCGCAAGTGCGTACTAGATGATTAGATAATGACATGTCAATATGATGCAAGTTCGCTTTTGTTTTGTAACTTGACAGCGGAATACACGATGAGTTTCTAAATTGAAGTTAGAGTTCGAGACTCCCTTCACCTCGCAAGTGCGTGCCAGATGATTAGAGAATCACATATCAAGATCTCGGACTCAAACTTCAATTTTGAAACTCATCGCGGATTCCGCTGTCAAGTTACAAAACTGAATAGTCCTCCTGGTGCAAAAGGTTCACGTCAACTCAAAAATGGAGCTACTTAAGTCTAGTGCCCACTTTGACTTTGACAATGTAACTGTATGGACTATGGAGTAGAATCCGTTCGCGTGGCGTGAGGGCGTGACATTTATTGTGGCATGACGTATAACAGTGTGTCATGACACGACTTTGGCCGCGTTCCACTAGACGCTGAAAACGCTCACAACGATCAAATTAGTATGATATTTTGATCGTTGTGAGCGTTGTGAGCGTCTAGTGGAACGCGCCCTTTATGTGGCATTCTACATTCTACTAGGGACACAAAAAACACATTGTTATGTTACGGTTAGGTGTCAAAGAGAGCAAGTCGTCACTTTAATTTAAAGCATTCAGCAACTTATCCAACTCACGTAGAGTGAAGGAATGTAACAAATTACAAAACAGAGCGCGCCATCAAATGTCTCTTATTTTTTAACATTTTCTCATAATTCCATGCCCGATGATCACAGCGAGCACACCGCTGCGTGACCTTGAAAAAACCTGTTCGTGTCTATCACCGGCTCACGGAAGAGGAAAGGCCTCCTAACGACCTCTCATAGAATTTGTTACAATGTTACAAACATCGAACGCCCGATCCCTTGTTTGTATTCATTGATAAAATATTTCACACGAATGCTGTAAGTTCTGGTTTCTTATCGGGCGTTATCGATGAGATTCTTTTTTATTTTACTGTAGGAATATCTGTGCCATAAACTTGGCATTTTCTACATTTAAGTTCTGTTGAGTGTTTCAGGTAAATACCGATATTGATGGTAGGATGAACATGAATCTCCGGATCGTGATAATTCGGATCCGTTATTATCTTTGCAGTGGGGCATACATTCATGGCATTCACACATGCTCGAAGTGACACAAATGCGGATAAAGTTAATAAATATCATGAAAGTACGGATCCGTTTTAGGAACTGTCACGATGAAACTTCATAATAAAGATAACCGTGAAAAATAAATGAATAGTTAACGGAATATTTTTCTTTTAGTTCTCTAGAAATTTTCCGTCGTTATCGCATTCCTATTTTCAATGTATTGCTTTGTATTGTGTGGATAGCTATTTTGTTAGTGTTTAAGTAGAAAAATAGTTTTCATTGTTATTTTTGTTGCCACGTTTTAAAGCGTTCACGGCACTTTCCGGTACATGTGTGAATCACGAGCGATTACTTACGCTAATGAAGCCTTTTGAGCGCGATCGGCACTCGAATGGATGACCGCTTAGTGGCTCATCATGAGAGTCTGTGTGCTTCACAGGACATGCTCAGGTGTGTACTGTGTAGTTTTTCAGTAAGTCAGGAACTGTTCTTAAAGTAAGTTACTTCAAAGTCGATCTCGGATCGTGCGATCGATCGTTACTGCATGCAACTCGATTTTCCTCAGTTATGAAGTTTGTTTCCCGTTTATTGAATTGAAATTGGTACACTTATAGTTTCATTACTCAGTCTCGGGATCATGTATAAGTAAAAAAAATTCTCGGGAAAGTTTGTACCTATGTATTTTTTTTTTATATTGACCAATTTGCATTAATTTTGCAGCAAATGCTCCTTTCTGAAATGTATGGACATTGGAATGTATTGGCCAATTTCTTTATTAAATTGGGAGAAAAAAATGACAATTTTCTGTTCATGACAAGTAACACTCAAAAATGTTTTACTATTTGATTTTATTAATCTCGAGTAGTAATCGTTACAAAAATGTCGAATAGGTACCGGAATACCTATCCGATACATTTGACCAAGGATTTCTCTTCTAAGGATTTCGAGCTTACTTTTCGATTAAAATTATAACTTGTGCAGAATTAATAGTCTGGCGAATTTAAAATGTACAGATTTTAAAATATAATCTGATTCATCTTGGCGTATTAAATTGTCTATAATAAAAGATCCCATTTCGCTTTTACAACCAATTCCCTGCGTGCGTGTGAAGATTCCCCGGGATGAAGCGGGAGGGGGGGGGGGGGGGGGGGTGACGTCGAGACGGTTCATCGGACCCTCGGGTCCTTGTGTCTGCTTGTTATTTCACGTCTAGACGAATGAGAGTAACATTAAAGTAATCGCCAATAACATCTGAGCTCCGGAGTCCGGTGCTATTTTATAACCTTAGTACCTACTAAGTCTACCTAGACTTACTACTTATTATGCTGTTAATTTGGTTTGGACGTACACAGTAGTACACAACACTGACACTTAACACGTGTTACTTCTGTATTTTGCCAAGTCAAGCGGTCACAGACCTACGACTTTGCCAATCTTGGGTTATCGACCGAGTTAAGGAACTTCGGGGTGACCGTTAATGGCTAAATTTCTTAAGCATTTCTGTGGTTCGAAGATCTTCGGAGAGATTTATTCATCTTGATCTTGGTGTTTTTGTGTGTGTGTATTATCTTGATCTCGGTATTTTGTGGTCATATGTGTTGTTTTCCTAATGTCCCCTACATTATACCGCAACCTAAGTGTGACCACTCATTTATCAATTACTGTTATCTGTTCATTTACAATAGTAGACCAATTCATGAAACGACAATGTTCTTCAAATGGCAGTTAATTTCATGATGTTGCCAATTCTACGACTAAATCACGAACGATATATTACGTGACTGTTCTTACCAATTTTATAGCAAAGATATCTCCTCCGAGTAATACTCACATTTGAGTGGTAATAAATTTAATTTTTATGCTGAATTTTAAGTATGCGTCTCGCCTGCTTTTTCACTAATGAATAATTGGACGGAGGGAGTAAGTTGATAACGACTGATTTATATTCTGAGCACGATTTAAGGTTGCCGGGTAAAATAATGTGTCCGTCATGTGAAATATCGCCCGCTTGTGATAATGTTATCGTGGATATGCACGTAAACGGAAGTTCGTATTCGTACCACAGTGTAATTTATATCGGATACGGATATTCAAAACGTAATTGAACGTTCGTTTTGTGGTCTAGTTGCTTGGAGACGGTGGCCTTCGTTGATAAAACATTTAAATAAAATGTAGGGTGTGTCTTTTGGAGTGTTTTCTCATTTGTACATTTTGTAGACGTAATTAATTGCCCTATGCCAAAGCTGTGGAGTTTGAACAGATGAGCTGTATAAACCATAGTTCAACATCCTGGCCGAATGCGAATTGACGCTCTTTACTTTTGAGGAATTACGGAGGATTTTACTTCAGCTGTTGTCTGTTTTCCTGAATGCATTGACACTAATCTTATAATGATTGAGTTACTGTAGTTTCGATTATTGCAATCTGGATTACATTGATTTTTTGTACATGATAAATTATCAGTCGTGCATCGGGATTACATAATGCTTATATCTAGTACTAGCTTTTGCCCGCAGCTTCGCCCGCGGTTGAGATCGATTTTTTATAAATCCTTCTTACTTTTACTTAGTTAGATTTAGTTGCCTAGACTTAAATAATTTACATGTATCATTTGATAGTATGATTCAGAACTTGCAAAATAATTTTACTAACGCCATCTATTAACAAAATCCGGAACGAAATATCTAGCAACTAACAAAATATCGATGTCCCCATGGGGATGTTTTACCGCGGTAAAAAGTAGCCTACGTTACTCTTCACCCTCCTCACTATCTCCACACACAAAAACCATGCCATATAACAGCTTCGTTGCAACGTGAAAGACGGACAAACAAACAAACACACTTTCACATTTATAATATTAGTAGGGATACATAAAGTTATCTCCTTTACATTCCATTTGTGAACGCGATGACTCTGCAATATACATAGGTATGCCTTTTGCAATACCAATCTGTTATTAAAGATGGAATGAAAGGTTACTTTTTTAGAACTTGTGAAGAATATTTTTTTAAATTATTATCAAAGAGGTTGTGAATGTCAGTGACCATTGCAACAACCAATAATACCACTACTTACAAAAGAGATGTTTACGTTAATTTAGAATTTCAATAACGATACACACGCTACACACTCATAGCCCTACACTAGGATTCCCTGTGTCGTGGGTGCCATGGACAACACAATAGACAAGGACATTCACACCCAGACCGAGAACAGAAATTCAAACTCATTATTCTTTCCGCCTCGCTGGGAATCTAACCCAGGACCCTTGGTGCGGCGATCCGGCGTGGTAACCATTGCGCCACACGGGTCTTCAATATCCCATATTCCCAGAAGTATCGTGGCTAGCGTGCGTTGATGAGGGGGATCAGCAATCCGATTCCCGGGAGCGGCGTTTATTAAAATCGAAACGGGTCGTACTTTAATGTATTCACGACGACGACGACGCGACGGCGACGCACAAGCCATTATAAGTGGACCGTTATGCCCTCATCGCAGTAATCATTCGCACGCACGAGCTTGATGTTGATGATGAATGATTGACGTTCAACGTGTTCAAACTGAAATCATCAGAAATATCGGTTAATATGGGAATAATCCTAAGCTGTTTCAGCATATTGATAAGAACGTAGGATTTAGAACGTAGTAATCCCATGTGATTGAATCCGTACAGCACCTGTAGGTAGAGCAAACGAGCGTATTTTTTTGAACTTTGAGTCCCGTAAATTATGGCGGTTTCATACTAAACGTCAACATTTTGCGTCGCCGTGTGGTTCAAACAAGACTTTAGGTGAGTACTAAAGCTCATAAATTACGCTCCTTTGCCTCACCCTAAAAGGTGTGCGTATTATGAGTTTATTCAGTTTGCTGGCAATATCATGAGGAAACCTGCGCACCAAAGAGTTCCTCGTAACACAGTATAAATATTATTACATATACCTTATACTGTGCTCGTAATGTTCTCAAGGGAGTGAGTAAAAACATGAACTCAACTAAGATAACTGTTATTCTACCTGATCAAACTCTGTTTACATTTTTCGACGAATTCTGTATCTACCGCAAGACTCCAGGTATAAGTGAAAGATGGGTATTACTAAAGAATACCCATTAAGAATCAGTTTCGTACGACGTTACATATTAATTTCCAGGAACCTTTAAGCTATTGAGATTTGATTTTATTTCGGTAATAAAAAGGACCAGACAGACAACTCTACTAGAAAAACCAGGCAAGTGCGTGTCAGTTCAGTAGTAAAATCGGCTATTACTCATTACTACTACTTATGCTTACATAGCAGTGATAGTTTTCCTTGTAAATTCATCATAATATGAGCTATTTTTGTGATTTTTTCACTATTCCATCTCCAACCAGCAGGGGGAGACACTTGTTTCAAAGCAAAATTGGCGTTTTAAAGTCTAATATTTCGCAAACCGGCTCCTGAATTGAAAAACGGTAATAGCAGACCCATTTTTTTGAAAGACCTTTTCAACCACATACCACATTATAGGGTACACGACGAAAAAAAATTATCCCCATGTTACTTGTACAGGAGGTACCCTGTAAGCCTGTACCCTGTAAAAATATTTTTCAATATTATATTCTACCATTTTTGAGTTTTAATAAAGTATATTCATGCCAAATTACAGCTTTCTCGCACGAAAGGGTCTAGGCGGCAGGCACTTTATTTCGGACAGACGGACGGACGGATGACGAAACTATAAGGGTTCCGATTTTTCTTCGGAACCCTAAAAAAATCAATGAATATGAATAGTTCTTAGTAAGCACATGGCTTAAGTTTGTTATTCAATGAAAGAAAAAAAAACAAAGGCGTGATGAGATCGTTCTACTAGCAGTAAAATCGAAAGCAACAATAATCTATTCAAGACGCGGAGGCTATTATAACTGGCCCGTTAGGCCGATGCATTTGACCTCCTTGCGGCTAACTCAATTTATCTGCCGGCTCGCACGCTTCGCTTTGCCCATTGTTGTGGGTGTAGCGCTTCTGCGCAGATATTATACGTCTAATGCAATGTAGGTATCCGATCTTAGGAAACATTCGATTGTTTCTTGTAGTAATAAATCAATCGGAACGATCGCTTTCTGTAAGCGATATTTAAGGTATCGGATATGATCGGAAGGCCGATGGTGTAATTTAGTAACATTATTAAAGATCCTTATTACTGAAATGACAATCAGTAAGTACGAGTATTATAAGTATGAACTGCGTCGTGTTCGTCGCCTATTGCGTAGGAAATGTACTTGAACTTTGATGATAAAATATGCTTATGTTGCAGATTAATAATTATAATATTTACTGATTTGACGATCACAAACTAAATGGCGTTGTTAGTTGTTACTGATTTGACGATAACGTCATGTATTTTATAATAAGTAGTAAACTCCAGTCGTGCGTCGTAGTGATCGAAGCTGACACGCATATTTTTTTTCACTCAATGAGAGTTTTCGGTCTTTGAGTAGATATGGTAAAAATTGTTGCGCAATACATTACAGACGTAAAATGACACAACATTAGAGTTGAAAAAAAAACGATAAATCAATGTTCCGTTTTGAGCACCGGACGACCGCTAGTAACATAAAAATATGTAAAGTCGTAATTGATATGCAGTGTTGCTGCAGAAATTGCAGCTATGGCGATAAGATTGCCTTCTGTGGTGTGGATCTTACTTAGGTGTTGCTTTGTTTTGTTGTGTGATGGTGTGAGTAATGTTGAATATTCGTTCATGACCATCGGAATATTAAAAAGATACAAAATATACATAGTTTAATCATAGTTATGTATTTTCTGTCAGCGAACATGAATGTTCGCTCACTTTCATGATAAGATGTGCAACAAACCAATGAGTTTGCAACAACTACCTACCTACCGTTTGGACAGATTCGTGGACAATTGGACATTAAATAATTGCTATTTTATTTTTATCTACGTCTTGTATGTGCTATGTGAGCAAGTAGATGTAATAAACGTTTTCGGTGGAGGCTGACAATGACAATTCCGGAATGGTCCTTCGGATTCGTAAAAGGCGCAATTTGGCGCCTCGGGATCTCAAATTGGGTCGGCTACAGAACTTTGCCGGCGCGGCGGCGTCCCGAACATGTATGTGGCCATTTATTGGAACTTTTTTCTCCGACTCTCGCAAGAAAGACACACGACTCATTGTATCCACCCAATCGTCCGCCATCTTTGAAATGATCTTTTGTCTGCCGGACAATGGCCGCGTGAATTGGGATATACCAAGGCGATGTGCGAATACATCGAAACACATGTTGGTGCAAGTAAACAATCGGCCATTCATTGCCAAACTGTTGTTTGTATAAATTACAAACAGCCTTGTCAGTTAATCACAGTCGTCAGTAAATCCTATCCTTTTGAAAACCGTGCGACTTAGCATACGGATTTCGGAAGTGACTATTGTCTACAAATATTCGTCATAATTTTGTCATGTGTATATTTTACTGTACTTAGCTATTGTTAAGGGACCTTCTAAAATCCTTCACATACATAAATATTCTTATGTAATGAAGCCGACGGGTAGATTATTTTCAGTCTAATCAGTCGTTTGTTTTACTGTCAAAGACACAAAAATTTGTCGAAATAATATCGTTGTTGAAAGTAAAGCGCAAAATTTTCATTTATTTTATATCTGTAAAATACCTGAAAGTTAGAGGGTTTATTTACTCGCAGGTCAAACCGCATTTTTCCTCTCGGCTTCTTTGAATTTCACGCTCATTATTATCATTTTGGGATTCCCATTTTGTAGCGCATGTCCGAATGATTTATGTATTTGATGTTTTTATCTGTGTAAGTTGCAAAGCGTTTCAATAATATTTGATTTTTCTTACCGCTTACTATTTTATAGCGGCTGCGATAAATACAAAATTCAATTTATGAAAACGGTAGGAAAAAGATGAAAAATGTTTAGCCCCCTGAGGCCCTGATGATCCTTAAGCAAGCCTGATAGCTGCTATAAGTTACACGGCAGACCTACATAATTTAGTAGATCCCCAATAGACGGATGAGCTCTTGTATATTCCTACGCCCTAGTAGCATAAAAAGGAAAAAGTAATAAGCATATCTACACATAATAAATACAGTTATGTTGATACATCAAGCAACAAAATGTCGGTAATTTTTTTCAATAAAATTACGTTTCCTAAACGATTATTTTCATGTTAACATGTATCGTGTACATTCTATTGAGTTTTACGCACTGCGGCTCACGTAGGCAGCATCAATGCTCTTATGAACACGTGCTTGAAACTCAATATCATGCGAGTTGTATGATGCTCAAGAGTCGACGTTTCTCAATCGATAGTGAGGCAGATCATGGGGTTATCATTGTCATGCATAGGTCTTATTCAACGTCCAAAGCCAGCGTTTATGAGGTAATTAGGGGTGTCTATTTTGATGAATGAATGGATTGTGTTGTGACTTGTATCAGTCCATGCCAGCGAAGCGTCAGAAAGTAGATAAAAGTAAAGAAAAAATAGGAAAAAAGAAAAAGTAGGAAAAAGTAGGAAGCAGGAAAGTAGTTTGCAGTCTAGTTATAGTTTAGTTTTCATACAAACGAATCACCTGATGGGAGGTGATCATCGAAGCCACTGGTTATCCATCCATCCTTAATCGACTAGGCAACACCGAACCACATGAGCCCTCTTATTACTTGTCAGTAGCATTCATGTTTTCCTCTAATTTTAATAAAAATAATTCGCCTGAGATACGATTCATTCGCAAGATTAAAAAGTTAAAATATTGAACATAATAATTAATATTACATCACAAAGTTCAAACTTCCTTGTGTTTTCCCCGTGTGTATGTCATATACGCATCCTCTGTCCGTGTAGGCATCTTCATGTTTAACGTGAGATAATTTTAGATTCACTAAAGGCCTTTCTGTCCCTTTATTATATAGGTCCGCTGCGTTGCGTACTATAAATTATTCTGGCTTTCTATTATGCCCGGCCCTTTTGTCCCTTTTCATCGCATTGGCGGTTAATAGTTGGCGATTATTTTATGGCGGTCATGCTTGAGGTTCGTGATTAAGAGGAATCAGAGAATACAATCTTAGTTGTGTTTATACTTTTTACATAAACTGCGTGCTTCTTAGTTCTTACATGATGTTTTTACGTACACTTTGGACGTGCCTTGTTTACATTGTCTGAGCGTGATAAATGATAATCTCAAATCTCATGTCGATATTCAGGCATGCGGTTTTTGGTTCGCGAAGAACTTTAAATGTATTTGATAAAATGAATATTTATAAGAGATGTTTCGAAATCATGTTTTCGTATAATAAACGGAAATGTGCGGTATCATTATGCGTAAATCGCAGTCGCGAATGTCGTGAATCACGATACGCACGCGAATATACGTATATTAGAGCTGGGTGGATCGCTTGGCCTATTCAAACATTGCTAATTTATACGCATATCACATTAGTAAGATCTAATAGGCCAACGGGTCACGTACTAAATTCCCCTCTGATGTTAGTAAGAACTCTTTGTTCATACTGATTACCGAGACAACAAATACTTATGACGTATGATTTTACCCTTGATAATTCGGTATACAATATCTATAGTCTGTACTGGCTACTAGGTATGGGTGAAAGTTTATCTGTTAACATTGACATCGCTACATGGATAATATTGAAAATTTCTGACATATCGATTAATTTTGATATTAAAAGTATCTTATTTTGTAACTGTGCACCTAATTTGCAAATGTAATTGTTATTTCTATTTTGATAATTTTCAATTTATAACTCGGGCTCTCATATGATCTAGGATCGAATTTTACTCGCAAATGTTCTATGAAATTCAGTAATGAAATCTTTTTCAAACGGTTGTTGACCTTACAAATTATTTCAGACCTATACTTATTATGACCTTAAGTATTTCAAAATCTAAGACCTTATATACCAGGGCGTCATGGGTGGGTAGTTAGACGTTCTCCGACTTCTCCGTTGGTTTTGGCCTCGTACGGGTGCATCTTATCGTATCGTAACCACTTGGCCTGAGCCGGGCCGGGTTTTACGAAACAATCCAACCGCTTACTGCACAAAGGATGTCCTATTTCGTGGATATGCTGCGTGGGCTGTACTGACTGACGCGATGTTGCATTGCCGGTAATGTGCGGCAGCGATTTATGTTCGTTCTATCGTGTTAGTATGCCACATACAGGTTTACCTGTTTCGTTATCTGTACCAATAATAAAACAGTATCACGTCGCGCCTTTCTCTATATTAGTGCTAGACATTATGTACGACTTGTATGAGGGGTTTGATTTTGGAAAGGAATGGAATAATTTTGAATGATCGTGACGGGAGAGCGATGGAAGAATATGGAAGATAACAATAGGTTGAAGTGAGAGTGGCACACGTGATAAGAGCGAGTATTTTTATTAAGTGTTTTAGTTGGTTTTGAATAACCCTACTTGTACATGGGCTTCGTTTAGCCCGTGCCTACAGATAAATGTTTAAGTAATTATTTAGAAACTTAATCCTAAATCTGGTATAAACACCCAGAAAATCTAACATTATTATCGACGACCCTGTAGCCTAGTCGGTAGCGACCCTGCCTGCGAAACGAGGGGTCCTGGGTTTGATTCCTGGCCGGGGAAGATATTTATGTGACCGATAAAATATTTGTACTCGAGTCATGGGTGTTATTGTGATAAGGCGTCCATGCCACCCGCGACACAGGTAAAAACCTACTGCGATACTGTGTATTATTATTAATAATATAAAGTTTAAAAAAAGTCACCTAACCTCTACGAACCTACACCAAAGAAGTAAAAGTTACTTCAGTATAACCGAAGCGTCCAAATCCGAACCATCATACAATCGAACCATTGGTATAATATAATCATAATCGAATCATCGATATTAGAACCGATATAGGTAAACATAAGCTAAGCTTGCGAAGAGACTTACATAGTGCAACAAAATTTGAACGGAGAATGAGGCCATTCAGAGCCCATCCGAATCCCGAAGAACATGACAAGATTTGAAGTCTGGGAAATTGTGTGCAAATCCGGTGTGTCACTGGTGTCGAATGTTACTTGGGAGTTGGGGCTATTGGAACGAGGGAGTAGGAAGCTAGAAATATTGAAAGGGATAACTGTCATGATGGAAGGATATATGAATGGGGAATATTGAACGTAATGTACGGATTTTATATTTGAGGATTCCTCATATATTACGTTTATTGATGCCAGTTGGTTGATAATTTTATTGTGGTAATTTATACTTAAACAACACTGTTCTCAAAACAACCATTAAGTCTTGTTCAAAACAAACGATTAAGTTTTATTGTTTCAATTAAATGAATCAATATTATGTACAGATAGCCCTTATTTTATAGAGTTCAAAGTCGTTAAATATATCCTATCTAATACCGTTATCATCAGTCAATATTTATTTTGCTTTTTGAATGGTATCTATGTATTGTTTATTGACATCGTGTATTACAATCATATTTACGTTATTTTTTATTTGTGATTAACCTGTGATCTATATATACATATATACGTAATTACACTAATTACGTATAAACCAAAAAATGTTTGTACGGATGTCCTTTATAGATATAGAAACCATCCAACCGATATGCCCTAAACTAGTTTCATTTGAAATGCAATAATGCGAAGATTGTTTGTGACCACTAAAACAATGGATTATTCACATTTTCGGATTTCAACTTTTCCATTACAATTTTCTTTAGCGTAGTAGCACACGCCGGATATCCACTAGTTATAATATAAAAAATCCTTCGAAACAGCAATTGAGCAGTCGAGTGACGGGAAAGTTTCAATGCATATCGCTGCACTCGGTTAATAGATTTAAATAGGGTTAATTGTTATAACCGGCTATCGCAATTAATGGCTTGGGGTTTTTAAGCTTCATTTCTCATATAGTATTCACAGTTTGAAATAGTCAAGACATTGGTATTGGTACGTATAAAAGTTGTATTATCAATAATTATGTTCCGTCTACAATGTTGACTCTACAATCTCTACATACATATGCATATGTATGTATCTATGTTTACTATAAAAGGAAGATCAAAGAGTTTGTTAGTTTTACCGCAGAATAGATAAGTTACTTTTGCTTATTATTCACACTAATTTATTTGTGTGCGATACTATATTTTGTTAATTAATAATTATACTTAATACAAAATGCCGGAGAAATGATTGGGTACCGGAGACGCCCGAACATTTTGGAACGGTTAGGGCCACCATCGACTCGAAAAATAATAATAATTGAAGACAAATATTCCTAGAAAGTTGCATCGATCACGATCAGACAGTAACTGTTATTAAAAATCTAGTTGCATCTAGCACTGATCAATCTTTCGTGCTTCCTACACAGAGCTGTCTAATTAAATGATTATAGAACACAATGCGTAATTGAACGTGCTAGTTGAAATCTGAGTCATATCGCTGCATAGTAAAGTTATAAAATAAAAATATTTTTTCTATCTGTCTGTCTCTATAGACATAAGTTGGGAAGCCAAGCGTGATTCACGATGAGGTGAGCATGAAAAATAATTTACACTCTTCATAAAACGAGCAAAAATTGTTTTGGGTTCGATTAGCATTTTTTTATAAAATAAATTACAACTAGCTGCCCGGACAGACTTCGTTCTGTCAAAAGTTTTTTTTTATTTTGAGATATAAGCTATCCTATCTTTCAAGTTGGATCAAACTGCACACGGTGTGCAAATTTAATTAAAATCGGTTAAGTAGTTTAGGAGTCCATCGCGGACAAACAACGTGACACGTAATTTACATATTATGTTAAGATTTACAATGCTTGAATTCTATTCTACCTGGTGGTAAGTGGCAATGAAGTTGTACAAAAGTATGTTTTACGAAGGCGAACCGAGGGCCAGTTACTAGTGGTATTTTTGGAGTGTACCCGCATGTGTCGCCCACTGGCTACCCACGAGTATGTGGACCAATATATTCGGGTCTTCGACCGATAGACAAGACAAGTATCGAAATCTTTTGAAGCCTCTTGTCTTACTTAGTCAGCTGTACTCAGTATACAATAGGTACAGCGAAGTTTTAATTTTATTATGAGTTACATGTTACATATTGTAATAATGTAAATAAATAGTGATTTGGCTATACCAGTCATCTTCTGAGGGCAAGGGCGGTTTAATAATGATCATTAATCATCATTAGCAGCTAACATCGTATAATAGGTCTCGAATCCGGGACCTCTTGTTTAGAACTTCTGTTAATAACGCTAACCAATTATGTTACATTATTTAATTTGCTTTTTATTTCCTAAATGTACCGCTAATGATTGTTTACGGTGAACTCCCATAATTATGTCTTGTTTTTATTTGCAATTTTATTTGCTGAATGTTGTGCACTTAACTTTTTGTACCTATTTACGATTTGAAGCAATCAAATATTATAAGAATCATCGCAATTACATATTTGATTTATTTAACAATAACAAGTTGGCGGACATCGCGATGTCGTTTGTACAACCATGAAAATCAGCAAAAGAATTAGGCATGCAGGCCATAAAACAAAAACTTAACTCTTTTGCTGGCTGTACAACAGCTCTATGACCGCTTCTTCTTTGGACGACAGGAACACGACAACAGCATCTTATGTATGTATTGTGTATGTACACTTATAGTATTGAGATGAGACTGTTGAGTAATGTATCAAAATATATTTTATAACTGCAGTGAGGCAGCAGTGCAGCACCACTTGTGTCGCCTTTGTCGTGTCGTCAAATAAAACGACCTATGACCTATCTAAGGAGGTTAGCAAATTAAATCAATACTAAGCAGTCAGCGACAGAGACGGTTTTAATTGGATCGATGTCTTTGCTCGTGCGAATTGAGAATATATTTGTTCTCACGTTTTAAACTGGACTGTTACGCAATGATAATGAATAACCCATGCCGGATCGCCGCGCCAAGGGTCCTGAGTTCGATTCCCAGCGGGGCGGAACTTTTAATGATCAGTTTGAATTTCTGTTCTCGGTCTGGTTGTGTGTGTTCTTGTATTTGTGTGTTGTCCATGGCACCCACGATACAGGTAGTCCTAGTGTGGGGCTATGAGTGTGTAGTGTGCAGCGTTTTATAATTTTATTGCAAAGAATATCTCGAAAATATCTCCATTATTAACACAGAACTTGCATAAATAGAAAGGCAGATGTGCAGAAAACTGACCGCACTTAAACCTTGCAAAAAGCGGTACCGTTAACGCAGCTCAGTACATTACCGAAGTCAACCGTGCCATGACCGTGCCGAAACGTTATTTACTAAGTACCCGAGTTTTTGTCTGTTCCGAGTAAGTATCCGCTTGACAGATGGTCGGCGTAACCCATGACAGCCAGAGTAAATTTTGAAAGATCTTTCTACGGAACAAGTTATTTAAATAGTTTCATTCATTGTGTATTTCTACAAAAAACATTTTTTTCTTGTGTGTTATTAAAAGTCTTTATTTATTATGTGAGTATTGCAAACAATAGAAATTCTTGAAAACGATTCGTATTCGAGTCAATCGAGTACCTCGTGCGGAAGATCGATTTATAAAGAATACATTTATAAGAATACATTAGAAACCGCTTGATTTTCAAGGATCCGTATCCATTACTTACATGTTAAATGTATCTTTGATCAAACTGAAATAGATTGACGATGACAAGAGATCTCGTAGACATTATGACGCAGCTGAATGTTGTTTTTAATGTGTTTTTCCTTGCCGAAAGTTTGGTTTTGATAATGTATTGCTTTCAATAGTAGAATCCATAAATAATCTGATTCTGTGTGTGGAATATCTGAATTAGCACGTATGTAAACATTATATTTTAAGTGGTGATTACATATAGGTAATAATATATTTA
Organism: Thymelicus sylvestris; assembly: GCA_911387775.1. Lineage (NCBI taxonomy): Eukaryota > Metazoa > Arthropoda > Insecta > Lepidoptera > Hesperiidae > Thymelicus > Thymelicus sylvestris. The sequence goes on along the minus strand of OU426905.1, from coordinate 8,432,932 downwards.
ATATACCTACTAATATGATTTGTGGTATTTTTCTTCGACTTAAATGTTTGTGGATTTAAAAAAAAAGCTTAGTTCAAATACAAGGAGTCCGCAACGAAGCGAATTTGTAGCTACCACTCATTTTGCTAAGTGAGCTCCATTTTCTGGACCACAGTACACATGCGAGCGTTATAGACCAATGTATTCGGAAATATTTATTTTAATTTTCTCTATTTTTATGACTGTTTGTATTTTTTTGATATCTATGTTCGTGTGTGTACCTTATTGGCACAGAAATAATCGTTTATCTTTCTTTATTATTGGCAAGGAAGTGCCAGGGCCGTGTGTGCTTGTGGTCGGGTTTCAATGCCGGTCTCGGTCCGCCGCCGCCGGATGGACGCCGGATAGATAGCCTTACCGCGGTTAGGCTCTTGCACTCATCGTTGTTACATTATGTGCACTCTACCGAAATTCCACATACGTCTACATGGTCAATGGTTACTGGTTACTTTATATTCGTGAAGTAAATTCGGATCAAGGATAATATAATACATAGTAACGGTTACTCAAACAAATCGCTCCTTAGTACAAAATTTGTACGGTGATTCTTTACAAAGGAGCGATTTAAGTAACCGTTAGTGACTCTGAGTTGGAGCGTAAGATCGTGATTATGATATTTTCTTAGCAAATGATATGAGACTGTGAGATAAATCGTTTTGGAAAGCATGTTGGGCCTGGTGTATGAGTTATGACGTTTGCAATTAAAAATAATGGGTAATTTTTGTTCCCTTTATTTTGTAATTTTGTTAACTTTAATTCCGAGCCGTATAGAGGTATTATATGTTTAATAGCGTGTATAATTAAGAATGTTTAAAACAGTTGCGGTTCTGTAACATGGTTCCCCGCGTCGCGTTACCGCGGTCAGCGGTTTGGGTTTCACGGGGTTACTGCCAGTTACACCTCTTACGTTACAACAGACGCGGACTGTTCAACTGTTATATCATACCAACACGAAGGTCATTGACAGAGGTCGCGGATGATACGGTTACGATACGACATACTAGCTACTATTAGATAGACAAATGGGACTGGAAACAGCTGGTACAATCACACTTTTTGTTTAAAATTAAGTCATTGTGGATCGTGTATGATGGTAGGCGGGGTTAGGGGAGGGGGGGAGTCGTTTTTATGTGAATAAAGTGTGGTGCAACAGAATTGAGGTGTTGTAGAGATAACATTAGAACTGCAGAACAGATAACTACGGGGCTGTATTTTGGGGCTGAAAGGCCAGGTCAGTTTTCGGTCTTTATTTAAAATATTAGTCAATGAATACAGTTTAATTATTTACTGTAAAATGTACATAATGTTTCTCCTTGACCACACTAGCCTCATTATCGCAGCGTAGGGACATAGGTCGAAGATAAGAACGGTGGAAAATCCGTGAGACGGTTTTTGACAACGCACGTTCGTATAAAGACGAAAATCCTTTGTTGTCGGGTAAACTTTCCAGACGAAACAAATACAATGCCACAAATTGTATTAAACAGTGAAATATGTGATGCGAAGTTGAGGGATGATTTAGATTACACAAAATAATATACTTCTAAGTTTATTTAATAAGTACAGACTTTTTTCCGATTTTAGGAGAAATCGATTAATTTGGGTTGATTAATAAGTATTTTATCGGCGGAAAATTCCGGAATTTCCTGCGTACTACAAGGAATTTCTATGTAATTTAAGAAACACTGTCTAACGTTTCCGATAGCCTATGTACGAGTTGATAAACGATAGAATTTTGGAATTATTGATTAATTTCATAGGTACAAGTTTACAAAACGGAGTATAAATCATTGTTTATTGAATCGTTAAAATGCAATTACAGCTAGGTACTGTAGTATAATATATAGTAATGGTTATTGAAACCGCTTGTACTTCACGCAGATTGAATTTGTGGATTGTTTACAGCGGTCCCCAATCCATTAAGGCCAGATCCTCACTATAATGCCGTTCACAGTTCGTTCTCGGTTTGGTAAAATATTATGCAGTATAAAATATATGTGTGCATTCATACTATCCGTGACAGTCAAGTTTCGCTCCAATTGTATAATTTGTACGTGATACGACTTTACCAGACCGAGATCAGATCGAGAACGGACTGTGAACGGCATTATAGTGAGGATCTGGCCTAAATATCCCTTCCATTCATTAAATATTCCTGGTATTTTTGAGAGGTAAAATGAAATGCTGTTGTTAAAATAACACTTTAATATTGTAATAATTGGGCTGTTAGATTAGGTTATATATTGAGATTGAATATTGAGACAAACCATTAGTACTGCCATTAGTGACTAACTCTAGTATCAGAAGCTCTTAACCTCAAGGCTTGTGATACGGTAACACAAGAGGCTGAGCTATGAGTGCTATTGGCCACTCATAGCTTGATTAGTGTAGTTAGGTACAGATTGATTTACACTAATCACTTAATAAACGCTAGCATATCCCCAGGCTAAGGCTTAGGGGAGGCATGGACACACACAAGACACAACAATCATCCCAACCCAGCAGCAAACTTTGATCTGCCGTATAATGTTTGCCTCAGCCAGAAGTCAAATAATAGACTACAGCTTGGCAATAATTTTAAATTAAAAAAAAAACCAACAGTTTTATTAACACTAAACATAGCGAAACCTCGATCTTCAAACAAAAAATCTAGATCAAAATCGGTTCATCCGTTTGGGAGCTACGTTGCCACAGACATAAATACTTACAGATCCACAAACATAATTACAGACACACAGATACACAGATGTCAGATACGTCAAACTTATAACAATCCTCTTTTTTACGGGGGTTAATAAAATCGTCATAATAACGGGTGGTCCTTTTATTGGGTCCTTTTATTGATTTAATAATACGACCATGTTAGTGAACGATACAAAGTTATCTCATCAAACGAGTTGTATGAACGTCTATCTTAATAACAAAATGGTGGTTCGGGTAAACCCAAATGAAATCACTGCGGCGGTCGACATGCTAAGATAGAATATGGATTTGCGATTCAGAATTCATACAGACGCTTTGTGATTGAAATGTATTCGCCATTTGGGACTTGTCCTTGTGGTTTTCAGGCACGTTTCTAGATAAATCAAGGTTTGACACCAGATATATGTACACATATATCTTGAATTTTTCGCGTCTTGATAAGGGACAAAAAAGAAAAAAACTTGAAATTTTGGTAGGTCCTTGTTCTCAATAAATTCTGGGTAATTTTGCATATATGTACATACATAATAAATTGCTTCCTAAGACATCTTGAATAGGTATATTTTTGAAGTAAATAAAGTTTTAACATATTGTAAACATTACGCTACGCTGATAAATTAAGCCGTAAAACAATAAATTAAGTGATATTCATATTATACTTCTAACCTATGTACCTTTTAACCTATGTATGCCAATAAAATGGCTTGAGTGAATGGAATTTTCTCTTGCTTACATATTCCACTACTATGGGTTTTTACGTGATGCAGTAAATGCACCCTCACACTCGGACGTGCAATCGAATGTGCCTGCGGTGACGTAACATGCCTTGTTGGTCAAGTGGTCAAGCTGCTAACGAGGTGCATTCCAAGTGTTACTTCAGTCATCAGGATTTGAAATAATCTGAATTTTACCAATAATAAAATAATTGACTTCAAAATAACTCAAAATCTACTCGTCAGATCTAGTTCTTTAAGTGGGACCACATAACAAGCACCAGCTTTCTATTAAAAAAAGAATCGTCAAAATCGGTTCACTTAGTCGAAAATTCAGCAGTCTAATTCACGTAACGTTAGACGCATCGATTAAGTTGCAGTGACGCTGCAATCAAGTTGAAGTTTAGCGTCTAAACCGTATTCTCGTAATTTTTGAACTGCGCGTCAACTGCACGCAAACTGCGCGTGAAATTCACTTCTGCTGCACGTATCCTGTACGCTAGCCAAACTTTTCTGTGGCTATTTAGTACTCTGTATCAGTGTGATCATATTATTATGAGAGAACAAATAAACCTATCTATCTATTATTCAAATACAATTGATTATGTTTCCATTAAAAACGTTGAAGAATATTTACTTATTATCCCAATAATATTTAATGGTGGTCACTCACGGTCAGTCCATCGCGTCAAATTTCGAGCCACGCCAAATGACATATGTCAAAATGGATGGATGCCAAACATGATTCACACTCACGATCATTCCAATTCTCTTTCATTTGCGCGTTTGACATCGAAAGACGTTGACATGACGTTGCGTTCGGAAGCCATTTTTTTACACAAAATTAACAATGACTTTTGGAACTGTCTCCTTCGTTCGACGTCTTCTCGGCACGAAATGAACAAAAAATGGATGTGGGTTTGCGCATTCACGATCCGTCGGCGCGATGTTGCGGCGTGACGCCATGGCGCGATTGGAAATCCTGAGTTTTATATCACGCCATCAGTTTTTCACATTCACGATCAAATTTTGGCTGTATATCACGCCATTTGACGCGATGGACTGACCGTGAGTGACCACCATTAGAGAATACCCATCATCGTAAACCGCAAAAAACATCGAAAAAAGTTACAACGAACTACAAAAACTTTTATATTATGTTACTTGCTGCTACGGAACCCTTCATGGGCGAGTCCGACTCGCACTTGGCCGCTTTTTTTTGAAGTCTGTTAAAAAAACAAATGAACATCACGTGCACGGCAGACACTGCAGTGCTAGATATTATTATGTTTATCTGGTTACTTCTTTCATTATGTTAGGTTAGGTTATGTTAATTAAAACAGTAGTAGGAATTCGGCGCAGTTTTATCGGCTATCTTACAATGTGCTCTAATTGTAAGGGGAGCGCGTGTTTGGGAATATGTATAGTACACGAACACGGTAGATTAATTCTACAGATAATCTTAATAAGTGAAATTTACCAACTATTGGACCTAATTTCGGTCTGCACGTTACCGTCAAAAACAACGCCAAGCTAGGTAAGCTTACAGTCACAGAAGAAAGACCGGTACAGATGGCGTCAATATAAGCCACACACACACAGGGTATTTTCTATAGGTTTTGATGATGAGTAAGGGGAAGAAGATAGAAATTGCCTTCAATAATATTTTTTATGCCAGACGGGTCACCTGAGGGTGATCACCGCCGCCTACGGGCATTAGCGACACTAGGGGCGTCACCAATGTGTTGCCGGCCTCAAAATTTCTCTCTTTTCACTATAATATAATGTTTGGCAACACTATCTCTGTCCGCGATGGCGTGATAGCATACATTATCGCGCATACATTACCGCGGGCCGTGCATGGTGCAGGTGCAAATTATACCGATCGATTCGCCTGACCTTTACGCGGGCTGATAACGTATAGCCATGGCGTGGTCTTAACTCTTAGCGCTCTTACACACGAGCAGCACGTTGCAGTCGACAGAGGCAACTGCAACCGTCGACGCACGTCGACGGCTGCTGTCGGCCTGCAGTCGACCTGCTGTCGACCTGCTGTCGGCCAGCGGTCAACGTGCGTCGACGGTTGCAGTTGCCTCTGTCGACTGCAACGTGCTGCTCGTGTGTAAGAGCGCTTACATGAAACACGTGTCTTTCGGACGTTAACACTACCTGTGTTGGACATGACTGCACTAGTATTCTCTATGTCGCCTCGCATATACCTATACATACGTGGACAATTATTAGTAGGTATGACGTAATTATAATTGTTCGATAACCTGGGTCAAGAATCGAACCCCGGACTCTTTGTTCGGCGTGGTCCCAATCATAGTCGTCGTTGTTAATGATGATTGTTTGGAATTTTGGATTCGATGTTTGTATTTACATCACGCCCTAACCGTAGTACGGATTAAGATGAAACTTGGCTCATCGATAGTCAATGTCCAGGATAAGAAAATAGTGCAGATTGTTCAGTATGTTCCCCTGGGATGATTGAAACTTTTATTATGTTAATGATTTCGTTTTGTGAAACCACACAGCCGCGAATGAAAACTAGTATTTTATAACGTTGCTATGTAACTAATGACACAATTTGCCCTCCATTGCAGCTGGTAGCCGTAATGTACCAAAGCAATTAAGTGCTACGCTTTCAATCTGATAAAATTTCATTATAGATACATTGGGAAGAGCACTTTATCAAAATTACATTCATTAAATTTAATGTCAATATTACCTACAATCTACATTTTAATACTTATTGTGTTTTTTGTGTTATGTGTATTGTGCATTTCGACTTTATAAATGGTTTGAATTATATAAAGATATTGATTCTTAGTGATATTGATTGTTAGTTGGAAGTCAGTTTCATGCATACCATGACCGGCAGCTCCGCTCTCGTGAATCATACCTTCTTTCTATTCCACTGCACCGGTCTGGATTCATTTCAAACTCCTTTTCTGTTCAGGCCGCCCGTACCTGGAACTCTCTTCCCGAGTACATCCGAAGACCCGCTGGAAAGTTAACCTTTAAAAAAAGGTTACGTGCCCATCTACTGGATCGTCACCAATAAGTCACTTGTTCGTCATCTGTTATATATATATTATATATGTATTATAATATTTATAGTTGTTGTATTTATAGTTGTATGTAATTTATATTTATATGTATGACTATATATTTTGTTATTGTATCGTATTATTATTTATTCAGTTGGTTTGTATTTTGTTGTAGTTACTTGTTTTTTTTTTTTAGAATATTATTTATATCTTTTTCTTTTTTTTTATTCTTCTGCTTATGATACCGCTCTTCGTGTGTTTCTGTTTGGCCTGATGGTTAGCTGGCAGAGAATGCATTATGCATTAAGCTCGCCATTTGTACCCTAATCCTGTATTGTGGTCAATAAAGATTAAATAAATAAATAAATAAATACCAGCTGTATCATTATTCGCATGGGTCAGGTACTAGACTTAAAATCACAATATAAAGAACTTTATTGTCTGAAGAAATTGCAATAATTTCACTTATTAGACAAACTTATGATAAAGTTAAAAAATAAAAAGCGGCCAAGTGCAAGTGCGAGTCGGACTCGCCCATGAAGGGTTCCGTAGCAGCAAGTAACATAATATAAAAGTTCTTGAAGTTCGTTGTAACTTTGATCGAGGTAAATTGCGGTTTACGATTTATGACGTATTAAAAAAAACTACTTACTAGATCTCGTTCAAACCAATTTTCGTTGGAAGTTTGCATGGTAATGTACATCATATTTTTTTTTAGTTATATCATTCTCTTATTTTAGAAGTTACGGGGGGGGGACACACTTTTTACCACTTTGGAAGTGTCTCTCGCGCGAAGTATTCAGTTTAGAAAAAAATGATATTAGAAACCTCAATATCATTTTTGAAGACCTATTCATAGATACCCCACACGTATGGGTTCGATGAAAAAAAAATTTTTGAGTTTCAGTTCTAAGTATGGGGAACCCCTAAAATTTATTGTTTTTTTTTCTATTTTTGTGTGAAAATCTTAATGCGGTTCACAGAATACATCTTCGTACCAAGTTTCAACAGTATAGTTCCTATAGTTTCGGAAAAAAGTGGCTGTGACATACGGACGGACGGACAGACAGACAGACAGACAGACATGACGAATCTATAAGGGTTCCGTTTTTTGCCATTTGGCTACGGAACCCTAAAAACAGTGAGCGTGCTAGAAATCTAAGATTTACAGTACCGTACATAACAAATATTATAACAAGGTGTACCAGCATCTCATGGCATTTTTGACAAGCAGAAAAATGGGTTTTTAATATGGCAATGAAAATTTTTAAAACTAACTATTGTCAAGCGGCTTGTCAAGTCAAAAAAAGAGTTGTATGGAAATATCTCTTTTTCTAAAATTATAATTATTTTAGATTTACCTCCGAAAACAACTTTACGATCACAAGCCACAAATATTATTTTCAATGTTTATTGAAAAACATGTGAGGAAAAAGTTGTATTTAAGCGACAATCTGCATTATTAATATTATCCATCTTGTAGGATTAACTCGTTTTGATACTTAGTTTTCGTGATTATATTTTCTTAGTAAATAATCTACATATGATTTCTTTGTATGTAAGTAAGATTAGCAAATGATATTAAATTAATTGAAATAAATAATACAAATATTGTTACAAATTAAAGGTAGCAAAAATTTTGTGAATATGAAATGAAAAGTTACATCATACAAGTTCACGTAACTGAATCGGTGGAGGAGCAATTTATTAATTATCTATTTGTTCTCTTCATCAAATGAATAAAAAATACTAGTATACAGATGGCAAATCTATCTATACTATAATAAAACTCAAAGGGCAAATTTACTGTACATTGAATATTTTTAAAAAATTTTGAATAGAGGGCACTTCAATAACGTGTTAGAGCACAAAAATATTTTTTTTAGAATTATTGTCTGTCTGTCTGTCTGTCCGGGCATCACATTAAAACCCTTGAACGGATTTCGATGAAAATTGGTAAAGTTGTTACTAATATTTTGGGTCATATTTTAGGATACTTATTATCCCGGAAAATTAAAAGGTTTCCCCGGGAAACGGGATGAAAGTTTGTATGGAATATTTTTAAAATATCAACCGATTTGCTTCAAATTTGCATCAAATGTTCCTTGCTTAAATTTATAGAACACGTTTTTTTCAGTTTTTCAAACTTTTGCAAAAAAAAAAAGAAAAAAATACAAATTAATATGAATATTGCTTATTTTTCAAAACCCGCTCCTGGATGAATCCTTTGTGATTTTATCGTGGGTTTCAGTATATAAATTACTAAATATAAGTACTTCAATATAAATTCACCGTTTTTGAAATTTCCTTCTGCAAGAGGTACAAATTGGGTAAAACATAATTTCCGTATGCGAAGCTGCGGGCAACAGCTAGTTTTAAATTATAGTTGCATAAATTATTGTTAGTCACTGTAATAATTAATTATAATATAAAAAATATGTGCTTGTATAATAAAATGTGTAGCTTTGTCTTTTATATATTTTCATCTGAAGTTAATAAACCATACCTACATAATTTATATTGCCTATTATGAAACTAACACTGTTAAAAATATCAAGGATCAACAAGTTTTATTCTAGTTTCCCCAACGCTGGGGAGTGTGTTGTCTCCAATTTTAATTTCCCCATTTTGCCATCAGATTCTGGTACACCTATACATATTATAATTTTAATTTTATGAAAAAAATCTGAAAAAGAATTGAAGGTTTTAAAATGAAAACACCTTTTATCATGAAGGGGTTTTTGTGTATGCCCATGCCCATATCATGTTCTGTGGTGTAAAATGTTTTGAGATGAGTCCAAACCCAACTCCCGTGTTAACTATGTTGAACTACTATGTATCTTTTTGTTGTTGTTGTATGATATGGTGAACTATGTTAAATGTACTTAACACGGAATAGATATAAAAGATTTGTTCTGTGGTATTGAATAGTGGAAGAAACGAGAAGAAGTTGGGTGCAGCTGAGCTTTGTACCTTATCTTTGTACTTATCCGGTCGCTAAGCGTGACTATCGGGTCCTATGGCTCAAGTAAGCCGTAGCTTACTAATGGTTTTCGTGGCTTATTAATCTGACCTATTAAAATCACCTGCGAAATGATGAACTTTTTGAAGTGAAAACTTCTTTAGTACGGGGGTGACTTGAAATTTTATGAAACGAAACTGTCCAGTAAAAAGAGAAACACATAAATTCTAAAGTGAGATAGGAAGCATTGTACAGGGGTAGGGTAGAGGAGTGAGGGGTAGGGGAGCTGGGCGGAGCGGAGCGGGGCGGGGCGGAGCGGAGTGGAGTGGAGTGGAGTGGAGTAGTGAAACCTACATTTATCATCTTCCCGAAATTTTACATTCGTCTCGTTATCTTGAAAACAAAAATTTTGAAGGTTTCACTTCTACCACGTGTGAATTGCACACATTTTAATTTTTTGTTTTAGTTTGTTACAATTAATAATTATGCACAATAAACACTAGAACTGTACTGCACGAGCCGTCAGTGTTCAAGGCTATGTTCTATTAAAAAAAAAACGTGTGAATTCAATACACAACATATGGGTTCCAGAGACGTTATCGTGCGATTTAACATGCATCAACTTTGCATAAATGAATCATGAAACAAAAAAATAATGTATGTAAGTATGTTAAATGTGTATTGTTTTTAAAATTACCTACTAGTTATTATTTGTGGCATCGCTCGCGTTAAACTTTTCTGGGTGATAGTACAGTCACCTGCAGAGAAAAGTAACCCATCTGTTTATAAATATACGAGTAACGTTTCCTTCGCCTGTTGCGTCGTAAATAGATGGGTTACTTTTCTCTGCAGGTGACTGTACCTATATACTTCCTTTCAGACAGATCAGGTTAATGTTCAAGGCATGAAGACGTCACAAACTAAATGTTTATTTGTACAATTAAAATTGTAGACTTTGTTTTTATACCCAGACCTTTCGAGTCTTTCAGTTTACACGAACTAACTCCGAAAAATCTAATCTGGAAATAAGTAACCGTTACTGGCTGACAAACAACCTACAATCTACACCAGTGGACCTATCAGCTTGTTTGAACAGAGATTCTAAGTTCCTACGAGTACTAAGGATTTTTTGAAAATTCATTTCTGAACGGGGTAAAATGGGGATCTTCAAAGTTATCTTGAGAGTCCAATATATGTATTTCCAACCATCTAATTGTACCAACATGTTAATGCAATATTAAGTTAATCATTTAATCAATCTTCATTCTTCAATAGTAAAGTCGCATCGCGTTAAACCTGGCGCTCAATCAACATCCCGTCTCGTCGATTTGTTCCGTGCTATTTTAAGGGCAGACCTATTATGAGCAGTTGTGAGCTAATTCAGTGTGATCCATTGCTAATTGCGATGTTGCGCGGTATGCGGAGATTGCGTTGTCGCAGAGTGAAGCGTTCCATATCTGGCCCCCCTATAAGCGTTGGATGACAGTGAAGTATAAAGCCGTATCTAACATAACCTAATGGGTATCGTGGCCCTTGAATGTCAACAGTTTGTCAACAACACTGTTTGTCAACAAACGTGTTTATAATTTTCATTATGGTAAAAAAATGTTTACAGTGATCGTGTAATATTATTGAACGACTTGAGTTATTAGGTTAAATTCGTACATTTTTTTCTATTGAGAATCGCTTCGGTTATCACTGTAATGATGTGATTATCGAATTATATACCTATTTCATAAACTAAAATTTTCCACATTTAAATATATTGATAAACTACATGTTATACAAGGCTTAATAGTTCAATATAAAATCATTCATACCATCTGTCGTGTGTGTTATTATTATTTTATTATCTCACAATCAGTATCAAGTTCAACATTTTGACGCAAAAAAATGGTTTTAAATGTCTCTGTTAGACTCATAAGACGGCCTTTTAAAGCATTCATTGCGATAATATGGCAAAGGTGTTGTAGCGAGGTGAATTGTTCCGCTTGCGCTCCTCGTTCATACGAATAATGTTACGTAAATTGAACAATATAATAATATTATTATTATGTTATTCTACCTTTCACAAGCTAGGCGGTATTGTTTCCTTCCGTTATGTGATGTGAGGTGAAGTGCACTGAAACGTAATAGTGTTCATTTATTTATTTATTTATTTATTCATATTGAATATTATATGTTTACGGTATTTACCAAAAAATATCGGTAGGTACCTTGTTATTGTAATAATCTAAATTTTACTAACAAAAAATAACCGACTTTAAAATTACTCAAAAACTACTTGTCAGATCTCACTCAAAATGTGGGACCACATGACAAGCGCCTGCTTTCGTTTATTAAAAATCATCAAATTGCATTGCAATTACTTGCGCTCCTTCACTGCGATCGACATAAAAAAACATATCTCATGACAGTTAAAGAAGAAAGGAATTTTAATAGGTCTGTGGTACAGGCACTGCAGAGATTAGCCACCTCCAAGAGGGATGATTTCTTTCGTTGTTTATTCAGCTGGGTGCACTAGGAGTGCTTCACTCAACAACTCTCCACTGGGTGGTGATATACCTATACGGCTTATACCCCAGTAACATCCAAACAGTGCCCCATATCTGAATCTTGAATTTTAAAGTATTTAAGTGTATCAATTGGAATAAATAAATAAACCGAACCTAAAAAGCGAGGTAGCTTTTCGTGTATTGTTGTATATTAAAGAGATCAGTTGTTGATCGACTTTGTTCAGGTGAGCGGTCGTATTCTTACCTTCGCAGCAGTTTATACAACCCTGCATGTAACAATTGGAGCATCGCGCGCGCCCGCCGGAACACTGACGTAACGCAGCCTTCACACCTATTGATCACATTGTGCACTTTATCATCTTTTATTTGATTCCATACATCCATTTGGTCCATGAGCCTTTGGTACTATACTGATAATGGGTCTCAAGACTGGGAAACTGACACCTGAAATCTGATGCCTGAACGCCAAACTGTAGGATTCGGAAAACCTTGGCTCAAGTCTGCAAAGTGCCAAGGATTTAGAAGTCACAATATGAAGGTTTTAGATTAGAGTCTCGGCTCACATCAGTTGAGTAGCTCATGAATCTCTTCGTTTCAAATGGATCTAAATGATGATCTTACCTGGTGATGAAAAGACGTGACGAAAGAGTGACGAAAAGCTAAAACATTTCGAAACTATAGAATTAACGTGTCACCCACTGATGTTGGTGTACAAGACTACAAGTACATTATATTAAGAAATTAAATTAAATGAAAATCTTTATTTTGAACAACTTGTTTAACATTACATTAGTATACTGACACTGACCCCTAAATTAGGTAAGCCCGTATCATAGGGGCCAGTGCTTGCCCTAGCCTAGGTATAATATTATGATACCTGTATTGTGTTGTTAAACAAAATGAAGTTAAAGAAAACTATTATGTTTGTCAACAGATCGGCAGATCATCAGAGTCGCCGATAGACTTCGTGGTGATGGACACAGTAGCGGGCGACAAGAGCGGCGACACGAAGGTGCTGCAGAGCACGATATCTCGGTTCGCTTGCCGCATCATCGCCGACAGGAACGACGTCAACAACTGCCGCATATACGCTGCGGGGTTTGACTCCTCCAGGAACATATTTCTCGGTGTAAGTGTTCAAAATGTACATTATGTAGCATGGCAACCCCAGTCCGCTCTCATCGACAACGTCGTTGCGCGCGCCCTACAAAAAGGAGTAAATTCTAGAGACTGGTTTGGTTCGAATTTCGAAGCCGCAACGTTTGTTGTAGACTTTTGTCATACGAAGAAAGATTGTGATGTACAGTCGCCAAAATAATTAGGAATGCAGAGCATACTTCTAAAACCTTCTGTAATTATTAATATTACAGAATGTTTATGTTATTACATATCACTATAAAATCATACCTTATGTACGTATATGTAGCATTTAACAATGATAATAACACAAACATTCTGTAATACAGATATCGAAATTATACTAATTATAGAAGGTTTTAGAATCACGCCCTGCATACCTTATTCTTTTGCCAACTGTACAATATAGGCATGCTGGATTGAACTATTAAACCGTTCTAAGCATGCTTTTTAATATTTTTATGTATTTCCAAAGTCACTATAAGATTTGTCGTTTCTGTCACATTCATAGCCGCGCACTATTGTAGGTGGTGGCATGGACAGCACAAATCATCAAATTCAAACAACTCTCACCCAGGATCAGGGAACAAATGTATATCTGTCACATAAACGTGCCCCGGTCGGGAATCGCACGCGGGACCCTTCGAATCATAAGTAGGGTCACCAGTGCCCCTACCGAATAGGCTACGGGGTCTTCGACCCAAAGCGATGGTTTGGCGAATGGCGGTTTGTTTACCATATTGTCGTTGACCGGAAGGTCGTAAATAACTGCCATACATAGAATTCCGGCTTTTACTCATCCGTGGAACATAATGTGTAAAACATATTTTGTGAAGAAATTATAGGCTCGTTGAGCCGAGTATATTTCGTATACATTTTATATTTTTGTTGTCTTGAGTTTTTATGCAGATTCTAACTTGAATTGATATTTGAGTATAGGAGAGTCATTGCATTTATAACGGACTAGTAACCGCCCTTGTTTACGTCGCTTTTCGTATAGATCCCTATTTTTAAATAGCCCATGATACTCAGAAACAATAGAGCATCGGTCCAGTAGCTTTTCAGTTTATCCATTACAAACAAATAAAAAATCAAAATCCTCTTTATAATATCACAGAAGAAATGATAGTACTTATAACAAGATAATATTAAAGTTTAGATTGCAATAGAAATAATATGTAGTCAACATCGTAGCTATGATGGCATTTATTACTCCAAAATCGAATACGAAACAAAGGTCTCATTGAATCCTGCGATGCGGTGCGCCGGTGCATCGCCGATGTTTTTGTATAGTTCGTGTCTATAGAATGTCTTTCAATGCCAGATCACGGTTAAGAAATTTTAATTCGGCGCGATTTGACCTTGATCTGAAATTATACTATTATACATAGAACGGGTGTAAGTGTAGTTTACGGAGTCACGGTTTACGGTTTGTAATGGTTGTAACCGGCTTATGCTAATGTGAGATTTCGTCAATTAGAAGCAGTAGAAACATATCTCACATATCTGGCATAATTTACCTGTTATTATGAAAAATCTTCAGAACCAGTTCTTTATTTCTTTTTCTTCTCTCTTTCTTGGCCGGCAACGCATAAGTGCTGCCTTTGGTGTTGCTGATGTCCATGGGCGGCGATGGCCACTTACCATTAGGTGGATCTAAAGTTTACGAAGAAGAAGCCGCGAGCAGAAGCTACGTAACATCGACTAAAAATACGTTACAAATTCCAGGAGAAAGCAACAAAATGGACGGAGAACCACGAGATCGACGGACTGACGACGAACGGCGTGCTGATCATGCACCCGCGCGGCGACTTCTGCGGCGGCAGCGCCACCTGCGGGCCGTGGCGCGAGACCAGCGTGGGGGGCGCCGTGTTCTCGTTGAGGGAGAGCCGCTCGGCGCAACAGAAGGTAACTGTCCTTCTGTATAATACTGACCATAATTTTATGCCGACACCAGGTACAGTCAACTGCAGAGAAAAGTAACCCATCTCTTTATAAATATACGAACAGCAACGTTTTTGTTGCCTGTTGCGTTGTAAACAGATGGACTGTACTACTTTAGGAGCCTAACGAATGTATTTCATAATAATACCTATTATTATATCGCACGTTAAGAAATATCCATCCCGTTAGTTCCGTGGTGTTGGCGAGAACTAAGCGCTCAATGGGACTTCTGGCACTAAAATACGACGTATATATTACGGGACACCTCAACGGGACTAGTGGAATAGACCCTTAATAACAGTATCGTTAGTTAGGACATCAGCCGTACCGAAGGGACAGCTGCCCACCTCCCGGGAAAAAGAATCTAGAATCTGATTTGCCACCCGCCCGCGGATGAAAATATTCTGATTCCCAGGGCTACCATAGAAGCTGGGTATGTGTATGCCGATGATTATTACTGGTATTATCTTTCCTTGAAGTCTGCTTGGATAGCTATCCCCTCTCGCTTGCAGCGTTTCTAATGATTACTGATGTCCATGTACGACAATGAATAACTAAGGGATCCGATAGTTTTAGTGAATTAAGCATTTTTGTTGTATTTCAGGGTCTACCCTGCCAGGCGGAAACAAATGTTCTAAGGGACGGCACGATGATAGACTTATGTGGGGCCACGCTGCTATGGCGAAGTGCTGAAGGACTGAAGAACTCACCGGTAACAATATTTATTTGCTTTAAAATTAAAAAAGTGGGGTATTTGAGGATGATACTTAAAATATTGTTATTGTAAACATTAACATGATAAACATTTATTTGACTGCTTATTTTTAAAAATCAAGCCAATTATTTATTTATTTATGAATATTATCTATAATTATAATGGATTGATTAATATTTTTTGCGTATTCGTTTCTCCGGACTTTGTCAATTATTTCTTTGTAGAGAATATCTCATTAAGAAGTTTCTAAATAATAAAATTAACTAATGTTTTCCAATATTTTTCATCAAAGGATAAATAACGAGTCGAGTTTTATCTTTTATAAATTTCAAACCAGGTTTTTTAGTTACTTTGCAACAGTCTTGGATCACAAATACAATATATAAAAGTTTATTTATTAGAAGTATATTTATTTATTGAACATATAACAATTACGGCACACTGAAGTATTCGTAAACGACTACAATAATACAAAACTGATGTTTACGTGTATTATTAGCGTTATAACAAAGTAATAACAAGTACCTGTAAATATTTTATTCTTCACAATTGCTAGTTTTACTGAGGATGCCATAGATAGAAGTAGCGTTCAGCCCGCGGCTTTCCCACAGTTTCCGGGATAATAAGTTCCATATGTCTTATTCCAGATCAGGTCCTACCTGTGTGCTCAATTTCATGAAAATCCATTAGTTGTTTTTGTGTGAATATACAAACTTTCACATTTATAATATTAGTAGGATAGTAGGAATTTGAACCTGGCCATTTCTCGTCAACAACAACACAGCCTGTAGCCCTGTATCCATTGAACTGTTACTACAAGCGTATAGAAATGACATCGCGAACTCGATGATCGCCCAATGAGTTGTAGCTCATGAGCTACAAACTCTATAGACTTATTACCCCCGCCCGCGTCCCGCACTGACGTGCCTGCAGCGACTGCTGCACAGATTTTGTCGCGATGTCTGTTCCAGTACGTTATTACATTATATTTCAATGCTTGTATCATTTTCGTTTCCAGACAAAACGCGATCTAGAAGCGCTGGTGGACGAGCTGAACGCCGGCCGGCCGCAGTGCCCCGTGGGGCTCAACACGCTGGTCATCCCGCGCAAGCTGTCCGCCGCGCACCAGGACCTCAACCAGCCCTACGTGTACCTCAACTGCGGACATGTGCAGGGTGAGCTGGCTACATGTTTGTTGTTGGTTGAGATCCGGCTACAATTGATCAAATCTGGTCGTAGTGGCCCCTGGGACGGCTGTCCCGGGCCCGAAAAAATCAAAGAATAATATTGGTCGAGGTCGTCTGTAGTCTGGTCGGGTGTATCCTACTAGTCCCATTGAGTTGTTGTCATGAGTCATTGTAATCTGGTTGGGTCTATCCCACTTGTCCCATTGAGTTGTCCCATCATGAGACAACTGGCAATATTTTGTTTCACTAGAATATATCTATGGTCTTAGTAACCTACTCTACGTTTGTAGTTATAATAGGCATGATGACAGATTTTGAACTACTGTTCTATATTGTTGGGAAATATATTATAATTACAACGTATATCATATTTCTGCAAAAAAATAAGGTTAGTATAAAATAAATACATTTCAATTTATAAGTTTAAAATTCGCACCAAAACGCTTCAAAGTGTCAGGGCGTGGTAGTGACGTCAGTCCTCAGGAAAACAAAAGACAATCCGTCATTATTAGTTTGGTGATATTCATTTGTTTTAAGGCGTGTGACGTAATTCGCGCTAATTGAGACTGACTGGCGTTTTAGCTAAGATGGCGGCTTGCCGTATTTTGTAGTTTTATTTTATCAAAAATATTGTGAAAATCGCTAATAATAATACGATAAATGCGTGTTTTGTTATCCATTAATAGGGTTTCATTAAATGAATGTATAGTTTTAGTGATTTTTACTTAATGTCATCATGCCTATTAAAAATAATAATTTCAATACCAAAGAAGTACACCGTTTGTCACCTAGTAACATAAAAAAATGTCGAGATTTTATATTTTTAATTTTTAATTTATTAGCAAATGGTTGGTAAAATTTATTAAGTACTGTCCTCAGCGTGGGAATTCCTCTATGCATTATAATAAATTTATTTCGCAATATTCCTACACAATTTTCAATTACAACTGTTTGAGAATTAGCGGTGTTTACAGGATTATCACTCAGGCCTCCGTATCCCGTTCAAACAGTTAGATTATGTTGTAATAACTGAACAAACCTATTTTGGTAAAAATTACAATTTACCAGGTTGTCTCGAGATGTATAATTTTTAACCCTGACGCACAAAAGGGTGTTATAATTTTGAAGTGTCTTTGTGTGTGTGTGGCAGCGTAGCTCCTAAACGAATGAAACGATTATGATGCGGTTTTTTTTGTGAATAAAAATGAAAATAAAAGTGTCGGGGGATTGTAAAATGTACAGTGACGTCGGTTGTTCCCAGGCGAGCACTCGTGGGGCGCGGAGGGCAGCGAGACGGGCGTGCGGCGCTGCCCCATGTGCCTGACCGCGGGGCCCGTGGTGCGTGTGTGCATGGGCATCGAGCCCGCGTTCTACGTGGACGCCGGCCCGCCCACGTACGCGTTCAACCCGTGCGGGCACATGGCGTCCGAGCGGACTGTCAAGTGAGTTGATATCGACGCTAGAAGGCAAACACGGAGTAAACGACACTGCCGTCCTAACAAAGAGTGCAATAAGTCGATTTTTTGGGCAAATTGATTTAAGGCCTTAAGTAGTTACAGATAAGGTCTAAATTCAATTTTCCCAAAAACTCGACTTATTGCACTCTTCGTTTGGACGGTAGTGTGGTTTACTACGTTTTTGCTTTCTAGCGTCGATATGTTACATACATTTTTATTAATGAATATATGTAAAACACAGATTAGATAACGCCTGATGAAAAGTTAACTATCGAAATATCAAAAACCTTAAAAAAACTTTCATGTTTATAATATTAGTAGGAATATTAGATGATTATCGCTGATATACGAATGTATACCTAAGACTGGCATAATGGTTACCATGAAAGTGTCTTGGGTTCGATTCCCAGTGAGGCATAAATTTGATCAATGAGTTTGATTTTCTGTTCTCGGTCTAGATTTGTGTGTTTTTGTCTTGGTTTGTTCAACATAGCATACAGTACTCAGGGAATCCTAGTGTGGCGCTATGAGAGCTATGAGTAGCCTTATAATACACGTATGTATATTAAATTGCAGATACTGGGCGACGGTGGACATTCCACACGGCACGAACGGCTTCCACGCGATCTGTCCGTTCTGCGCCGCGCCGCTGCAGGGCACGCCGGGGTACGTGCGGCTCATCTTCCAGGACAACCTGGACTAGCCCGCTAGCGACACCTGGTGGGTACTTGGTTCATAGCAAGGAGTTTGTGTACTAAGTGGAGACTTCGAAGAGATATTAACACGGATCACGTTGATGGAAATCCAATGGTGATCCGTCTTCAGGTAGCTCTTCGAAGCGTGGTCTCCATATTCAATGATTAACTTTACTGGTATATTTATTGATATTAAGCATCCTCCTCTCTTTTAATTTGCTGTGCCCCCCGAGTCCATGATGGATTTGTTAACCTATCCAGTATAATCATGGAACACAATAAATATATGAATATGTCGTTTACTGGGTGGGTTACAGAGGATTATGAATAAATAGAATATTGGAACCGTTAACTTTCTTATGTAAATCATTTTTATCGTAACATATTTCAGGTAAAATTCTGGGGCGCGCGTTTCTCACTGTAAAGAGTGTGATATGATATGGAACTACTGACTGCACTGCAACGTAGGTGGATAAGTTGTAACAACTAACTTAGCTTTAACGAGAGAAACATTAAAAACTACATGTTTTATATATGTAATTAACATACACTTTATATATTTTATAATTTCCAGCATGAATCTCGACTTAATTGCCATTTTATTGTAAGTGGTATGATTAGACCGCGATATTAGCCGAAGCTATCTGATATCTGAAATAAAATATATGCAGATAAAGCGTTATAGAGCACGCTTCATAAAAAAGGAAGAGACGACGCCAAACAAGTATAAACACACACTCATTCACGTTAGTGTGACCCGATGCCACGCCCACTTTATACTAAACCACGCCCACGCTTCCCTGTGCCAACGGTTACCATTGCAACGAAAGTAGCACTTATGCCAAATAATAAGTCAACCCATTACGCTTGAAATTTCTCATTCTTGTATGTATTTTTAATTTAATATAGCTCGTCATTTACTACCAAAAAGAACAAAAAAAAATCGCGAGAAAAAGTTGCTAATAAAGTTTTGTCTTTGTCTGTTTACATATAGATTTAATAACACATCTATGTTTCATGCTGGAAGCTATATAATATTTACCAGTCATACATTAAAAAACCAGTTTGTGCATGAAGTAATGGCTTGATAAAGCAACGCCCTTGCTTGTGAAATAAAAAAGTTAAGTTAATTCCATATTTGAATTTTATCATCAATATTTTAGTCCTGTTATGATCACATTTGTGTATAAATGTACAGATTTTAACACGATTATAAAAAATATTTTAAATACTCTTTCTGATTCAAAATATTATTATGGCCATGTTTATGAGAAAATTAATTACACGATTATATTTCACACAAATGTGATCTCAATATTAACCCAATATGTATATTGATTAAATATTTATGACAATGAAATATTTATGAAGTTGTATAAAAGTATATAAAGAGAGAAGTTATTTTGTTAGGATTCACTGCATATTGAAGTTGTAATGTTTGGTTGAAAAAATGTAATTCGTAAAGTCAATATTGACGACATGATTGTGTATGTAAAATAGTCTTAGCCGCTAAAGTATTCGAGGCTTTGTACATTGCAGAGATGATTGCTTCTATGTTGGATGTCTTATAACTGTAAAAATACTTGTCTGACAATCATTATTAAACAATATTTTTTTCTTCAAGACATTTATTCATAAAAATATCAACAGTTTAACCTTACCATAATATATAAATTCAAAATCAAATAAGACATAGCAAGACAAAGCATATTTTAGCTATGGAAAGTTCAAAATTCGGTTGATAATTTTTATGTTCAAAGTAGAAATATTTTGTGCAATAAATTCATTAAAATTATATTAGGTATGTGACAGTTATTATGTGCAGGTTGAATAAATTATATATTTAAATATGTATTTTGTGTTAGGTTTAAATTAAATTTAACGTGTGTGTACAAGTGAAAAAATATGTATAATCAACCTTATAAAAGTATTATGTCAGTTCACTAAAACTAGATGAAATATAATTTAAATATAATAAAATTCATTCAATCATTGTTTTGGTCTAGATTATGTTAATGTGATTCGTTCTTTTATCTTAAATTGATTGAATAACTTCTTCAGCCTAAGGGCATATTCGACATTCGACCAAAGATCCTGTTATATCAGAGTCTATGTAAGCCAAATAACACAATATTTATAAAGTTCAGTTAAATTAAAGTTAGCAACTTACATAATACAAGTTTAGTCAAATCAGCCCTAAGGGTGTGATAGACCACAGCTGTAGACTCTGATGGCATAACTAGAGCTAATAAATTTTAAATGTTTGTCCTTACACGATGAAATAACCGTCATAATTTAACATGTCTTTGATATGTGTACTTTTATATTTGCTGTGTGATTAGAATATGCGTTTTGTGTTATTTTGTTCAATCAAGTTTGTGATCTTGATCTGATCATGAGAAATGAATGAATGTAACATAATTATTATTATTATGATTATGCCAAATGGAGTTGGTATGAACAACAAATTAGGAGATGAATCCATTTTGATGTTGTAAATACATTGTGATTGATAACAAGTGGATATGACACGGCTGACGAATTTACTATGATACATGACCGGCGGTGGATAAGAGCTTTTTACCACAATCGCATGCGTTTGTTATATCATACATTGCTGTATTATTCATGAAATGTTACTGTTGTTTTCTGGGTTATAAAGCAATGTATGACAAATTAGTGCTTGAATTAAAGTATAGTAACGACTTATGGTCATGTCTCGTAGTGGCGTCTATGACGCGGGTGAGTATGGTTAAAATCACATACACCGCAGCGATAAATTCTGCTTTCAAAGTTATATAATCATTGTTCAATATCTTGTATTTTGACTTTTTGATACCGATTAATTTTAAATGGATGGATTCATTTAAATTCTTTTATACCTTACGTAATAGAAAAAGGATATTTGTAGTTGATAAGAAAAAGTCAAAATACAATATTGTATAATGACTATAATAAAAAGACTGCAGAATTATAATCATGACAACAAAAACTATATTGACTATATCTGAAGTGTACGTTATACTGGATGCACCGTGAGTATCCTTCTCGAGAGCCACGTCATCGGTTTCGTTGATAGAAACCGATAGATCTCGCGGCGAACGACAGCACCGATTAGTATGTTTGAAGATTTGCAAACAAATGTAATGGCGGTGCGTTGCCGCAGTAACTGCTAAGACTAATTGTAAATATTTGTCTGTTCATTTCGTTTAAGTATCGATAAGTAATTTATGTTGGTATATACTTGAGTGTGGCATGCGTTTTAGTGTATAAGCGAGCCTTTAGCCGTAGAGTTATAGGCACTGATTTTTTTATTCTAAATGCAATGGATACGGCTTTCATGATTACGTTTTAAGTCTATCGCGTCATTTCGGTTTGTTTCATAGTAATAATAACAATAATAAATATTCATAGCCCCATAATAGGATTCGTGTCAAGGGTTGTCATGGACAATATAGAAAGGCAAAATAACATCTTAAGTCATCGTGTTAATTTCTGTCTCGCTGGGAATCGAATCGAGACCCTTTGATAGACTGTTCTACTATCAAATTGTTATCTACAACCGTTTCATTGTATTTATATTACAGAGATCAGTGGTAATAGGCCAACTAGCGTACTACGTGTTTCGGGTTGTAGCCTTTGGGTTCATTATGAATAGATATCATTGTGTGATTCGGTTCGACTGTTGTATTTGTTTGATACACTCATTTACAGATTATATCGTTTCTTACCATTGTAATTAGTGATCATAATAAGTGGATAAACACATCTTTAACTATAAACATTTTGCTAATGTTAAAGAACTGCTATGTTCTCTGTTTTAACTGACCCTGTTTTTGTTAAGGCGATACCATATTACTATTTATAATTGTATGAATCAAAGGTGAAAACATTAATAAAGCATGAAGTCCGCCCATGGTTTGAAATTTCAGTAGAGGATGAACAAGAAATAAAAAATATAGTTCAATAACTTTTCTAACATACGCAGTACTAAACTGCAACTATAATAAATAAATTAATGGTTTAATTTTACAGTGATTTCATTTAGTGATTTGTATAATCGCGTTTTTAAAATATAATTTAACCGTATCATTGATCATCTCGAAAAATTGTAAAAATAATGTAAGTTTTTCTAGCCAGTAGCGTCGTTGTAACGAAATTCGAATATTTAGGTTTTGTACAACCTGAACCCACTATAGTCGTTACGTATTTAGCAGCCGCCTAGCCGGGTCGACTTGTATTCATATTGTTAAAAATTAAAAACATTCATATTGATTGCCCTATACAGAAAATAAAATGCTACTTGTTTTTAGAATACTAGATTTTAAAAAGATTGTAATTTAAGCGGTTGAATCAGCTTTGAATATAGTTTTCTACTCGCATCCTAAAACTGATTTTAGATTATTAATACAATTGTTTGACTGTCCGTTTGCCCGTGTAGCTCATAATAAAGTGCATTTGTCTATATTTATGCTTTGTACTGTGTTGTAAAGATTTGCGTTGCTTTGAGACGCGTTCGGTGATTAGCGTTATTTTCAATAGGGGCGTAGTCGGCAAGTTCCGAGCACTGTCCAGCCTACAGTCGTACCACTTGCCTAGAATGACGTGATACAATTGATACTTTCAGTGACGTGATACAACAGAAATATCGTTGAATAATTCACATGAGGAGGCCACAAAACGACTGTAGCGCTGGGTGCACACGAATCGACATGTGACTTTAGTCTTAATAAGAACTGCTAGCCTTAATTTTATTTATAATAAGTGCTAGGATAATAAAACGCTCTTTTGAGTTAGAAAATTTATTTGTTGTTTCATTTTGTACATTTACATTGAACCTACGCAAGCAAATGGTTTCATCAATTTCAGGTAAAATATTTTAAATAACCTATTTAAATTACTAATAATTAATTTAATAACAATATTTATTTGATCCAGTCTTTTTACACTGAAGAAAACATAGAAAGTAACAAAGAAAATCACAACTGCGAAACTTAACCTTGCTTCAAACAAAGCTAAAATATACAAATAACTTGTGGATACTACACATATACACATTCATATAAATTAATTACATTATGGTATGTACTGTATGTATTTAGTAGGTCCACTTGGGTTAAGGCCTGCATATAAGGACTATGTGCCAATTATATTCTTAAGTTAGCGTATTATACGAATTAGGAACTTATTGAAAATAGTAAACTGCAATCTACGTCTAGTAGATATTGTCTTAGGGTACGCACGCATTGCGAATTTTCACCGCGCGATTTATTTTCTGACGATTTTTAAATCGCATACTACATAGATAACCAACACGATTTTTTTTTCGCAAGTGCGTGCAGCTTCATACAATTTCCATATAATATATCACAGAATTTTGCGGAAAAAATCGCGCGGTGAAAAATCGTAATGCGTGCTAAGCCTTAAAAGAGACTACCTGACCTTGCACGACCCTGTAGCCTAATTGATAGCGACCCTGCCTGCAAAACGAGGGGTCCCGGGTACGATTCCCGGCCGGGTCTGATATTTATGTGACAAATAAATATTTGTACCTACTCGGGTCATGGCTGTTATTGTGATGTGTTATATGTGTAGTCCATGCCACACGCGACACAGGTAAAAACCTACTGCGGGGGTATTAGTGTGTAAGAGTTTATTCTCATGGTCTGAGCGGCTCCCCTCGCTTTCTTAGCCGGAAACTGTCGGCAATTTCTTCAGGTGCTGATGCAGATATGCCCGTGGGCGACGTAGACCATTTACTATCGGATGGCTCGTTTATCGGCTATTCAGATAAAAAGCAATCCATCCAAAAGAAGTCCATACAAACACCCACAGACACAGAAGCTACACTATTCCTGTAAATATCCTAATGCAGATTGAGTTTGGTAGTGATGAGCACCCGCACACACTGATCGTACGCGGTGGCCACGGCCAGGCCGGTCTGGTCGCGGTTCCAGTCCAGCGCGTTGATGGGCTGCGAGCTGATCATCATCCGCTGGAGTCGGTTCAGCTTGCCCGGTACCCCCACCACGCTTTCACCGTCTTCCATACGGGATCTCTGCTCTGGGTACTCACTGAAAGAAATGAAAAACACTTATAAGTAAGTAGGGTTACAGTAGGCGGATGTGAAATATAGAGGTAGGTATATAAATGACAAGCACTGGAAATAAATATACGCTTACACACTCATACCCCCGCAATGGGTTTCTTACCTGTATCGCGGGTGGCATGGACGACATAACACATTACAATAACACCCATGACCCGAGCACAAACATTTACCCGTCACATAAATATCTGCCCTGGTCGGGATCGAACCCGGGACCCCTCGCTTCGCAGGCAGGCTCGCTACCAACTAGGCTACATTCAGTTCCGCGTACACTAAAAGTTTTGTACACTAATTTAAAAGGTGTGCTGAGTAGTTTGTTTCGCCGCCGCGCCGTTTCTTTACATCAATGATTTGCATCTTCTCTAAGTGTGTTAGAATGAACATAAAGTACCTTCTGTGTATTGATAAAATACCTACATGATTAAATGATTTTGAATCCTGAAGATAGTTGGGTACTTACTATTTCCAAAGTGAGACTTGACCGTTACCGGCGCAGGTTATGAAGATATCTCGGTTCTGAGGCAAATGCCGCGCGACCCAGATTGTTCCGCTCTTGTTACAGTTATTGAGCACCTTAAAATGGTAAAGATTAAACAATTTAATTAGAACATCATAAAATAAAATAAAATAAAATCATTGTTAACTCTGTAGAAAATCTGTCAAGTGCGAATCTACAAGTTTCTAAGGATTCCGTACAGATTCATCAAGGCCCATAAAACCTTTATATAGAGGGAACAAAATATTTTCCATACGAACTCTGTCATTTCCGAAGAATACGATCGTTGGATGACTAGGAGGAAACCATGTATAGACAGTTTTTTTTTAATTTGTGTAAAGTAACTTTTTTATAAATTATATGATGGTACTTTGGTAGGTAGCTTAGTTATTTACTGCAGCCATGACTGCTAAGATAAAGGATGCCTCAATACTGACCTGTGCGAATCCTTTAGAGGGGTTTTGAGTCCTGACATCAAACACATGAAACTTGCCTTCCAGTGTGGTTGCAACCAGTTTATTCATCGGTATATCCTTGCGGTCAAACTCTACGCAACACACCTGTATTTCAAAAACGAAAAATCATAATATCACTGGTTCCTTTTTCTGCTCAAATGTAAAAATTCAATCTTTTAACCTTGTTTCTTTAAATCTTTTCTTCTTTAAATCTTCCATTTGAATTGTGTTTTGTTTTTAACCTACTTCAAAAAAAGGAGGAGGTCCTCAATTTAACTGTTTTTTTATGTGTGTTAACTCTTAAGTTTTTACTGGCTGTACCGATTTTGATGATTATTTTTATATTCGAAAGCTGGTGCTTGTCATGTGGTCCCATTTAAAAGTGAGCGAGATCTGACAAGTAGTTTGTGAGTTATAGTTTTTGTGGTATCGAATGGTAATCGAACCTAGGATCCCTTGCTTTTCAGACATTGTTACAACCAACTGCCAAATTGTAACAAAAAAAAATTACCCCATTTTTCAAATTGCACTCCCATCTAAGCGACATGTTCCTCAGATCAAACATCTTGACGTCACCGTTGTCGTAGCCGGCGACCACGATCCTCTCAGCCTCGTTGTACGAGTTGCCGAACGCCACCGCCCAGCAGTCACGGACAGTCTCTCCCTTCATTGGTTGCATGTTGGCTACCGGCTTGCCTCGCTGTCGCGGGTCCCATACCTTGACCGTGCCTGAGTAAATAAATCTTTTTTACTCTCATTAGTTTTAGCTATCACATAGAATACTTAGATTATTTGCATGTTGTGAAAATAAATGGACTTACTAATACAGTCATAACATTCTTCTTAACACAACAGACATGATAGAAAAACATTTGTCAAACAAAAATGGAGAACCAAGAATTATAAATGAATTTTTTTAACAATTACTAAACAATGTTAAATTAACACTCGGAAGAGACTTTAGATTTTTTTACAGAACCCTAAAAATTCCATCTAAAATGTATACAAAAATTTAAGTTGAAATAATTACCGTCTCTACTGCCTGTGACAATTTCAGGAGCTCCGCAACACATGGTGTTCCCGCCCATACCATCCATGTTATTGATAATGTCTGTATGCTCTTTAGCAATGTACACTTGAGAACTTTTTTCAATGTCCCTAAAACCAATTGATTTCACATAAGATTACTATTACTACTTCTGTTTCTACTACAGTTGTGTAAACTTAGTAAATTAGTTTATTTGGACAATTTTAAGTGGACCTATGTTATATTTGATATGCATATAATTTTACATTTGATTCTTTACCACAGAAATATTAATTATACGGAAAAATATGTATTCATTGAGTATATACTTCCTTCTAAAGGCATGTATGTGCATATAATATAATGTTATACAGCCAAAGAGGCCAAAGCGCAGTTAATTCAAGTTTTCTTTTTCAAGTTTTTAGTTTGGCCTTTCTTAAAAATCCTTCAGCAGTTATGTTCAATTTACACATAATAACTAAATTGCAGAACTCCTCAGTAACTGTAGGGTCCTCCTAATGGAAATCATATGAAACAAGGAATACAATCTTGTATGAAATTACTAAAATTAACAGTCTGATTTCAATTATTGCACTCTTCATGAACCTCAGATATAATGGTCTAAAAAGACGTTATTCCACGAATAAAAATCAAACATTTGGTCCAATAGTTTACCATATTTCTAAAGTGCCTTTGAAATCGCCTGTTGCTAGTCTTCTCTCAACTTCACTAGTCGCTCCGAACGTTCCACACTTGAATGAATTGGGTCTTTCAATTAGTTTCACACTTTTCAATTCTCCGGAGTTAATTTCGAAAAATTCTATGGTCCCAGAACCTCTTGGTAGCGAGCCTATAACAACGAACTTCGCGGAGCAAGGAACCCATTTACAATCGAAGAGCGAATGGTCTAAATTTTTCTCAATGTGAGTGATGATTTGAGGGGTATCTGGACTCTCCATAATTAAAAATTTGTAACTAATCCACCAGGATAACCAGATACTAGCAAATCAATGTTTTTAACCTATAACATAAACATTTCGTTGCTATGACAACACAACATTGACAAGTTTGACAACCATGAACCATCCATTCCAGACACTGACAATGACATAAATTTTGTCACTTTATTTTGACATGCTTTTGACCATAGACATAATACTACTAGAATAATGCAAGGTATCTGAGCATATGTATGTGAAACCGTCACGCTGCGAAGAAAGGCAGGAGGTAAACCTATTCTTGTCTTACTTACGAGTTACGCGAGTCTCCTTGGTCTCTTTCTCTTTCTAATAGCGTGACGCAAAGAAGGCCCGCTTGTCTAGTCTAGTAGTATTATGTCTATGGTTTTGACACATGATATTTATTACAGCATTAATTTTACTATTCTTGAGATCAAGAAATAAAAATATAAATAAACTTCTTGGTTGAGTTGAGAATGTTGAGGTGAGGTGAGGTGAGGAGTTGAGCGGGATTATGGTTGAGGTTGAGATCATGGAAGATAGAGAGAATTTACTCCATGGTTGAGATATAATATTGCTATTAACAGTCTGTGGTCTATGATCGCCAGTCTCACTCATAGACATAATACTACTAGACTAGACATGCGGTCCTTTTTTGCGTCACGCTATTAGAAAGAGAAAGAGACCAAGGAGACTCGCGTAACTCGTAAGTAAGACAAGGATAGGTTTACCTCCTGCCTTTCTTCGCAGCGTGACGGTTTTACTTACATATGCTCAGATACCTTCCTAGTCTAGTAGTATTATGTCTATGGTCTCACTTCTCTGTGAATAAAACAGAAAAAAGTCAGTAAAATCAAATGTCAATTCTTTTGATGTCATTGTCACTGTCTCTGATGGACTTAGGGTTACGCAAAATTTCAAAAGTATCGATACTTTACTCGATACCAGTATCGTATCAAAAGTATCGATACCAAAAAAGTATCGAAACAAAAGTATCGATGCCTTCAGGTATCGAGTACTTTTTAATACATATATAAAAACCCTGAATGGAATGTTGTGTGTTGCAAAATTTCGAAAAAAAATCAAACAGGAACGTGTCTCACAAAATAGTCACTAATATCCAATCGATATACACATATTATATACTATATAACACTAAAATGTTTGTACGGATGTCCTTTATAGAAACTGAATCCATTCAACCGATATCCCTCAAAATGGTTTCATTTGAAAAATAATTCGAAGATGGTTCAAGACCACTAAAGCAATGCATTAAGCACATTCAGTCCATTGATAAAGTCGATTTTCTACTTTTACAATACAACAATTTGAAGATAATTTGTAACGATGGCGCATCAACGTCATCACTAAAACACTGATCTGTCATATTTATCAGAAAATAATGTATCGTAGTGGGACATGCCGAGTATCCACTAGTAGATATATATTAAGAAACTGTCAGACAGTTAGTCCATGGAGTACAGAGGGTAAGGACAGCCATCTCATATGGGTGGAAAGTTGAAATAGTGCCCAGTTGTATACTGATAATAGAAATTCCAATACCTACCACCATCCTGTGACAATAGCGCTGGTGTCGGAATAACTACGATATGAACATAGCTGTTGTATACGGAGCTGGGAGTGAAGTTTGCTGAGTTCAATAAAATTTATCCTAGGCTACCGCAGCGCCACCCGTTATTGGACGCGTTTTTACGGACAATTTTCATGCACCGAGATGGCTCTCCTTACCTCTATACTATGTACATGAGTTAGTCATAAGCGTACCGTTGTCAGAAAAGTATTTTCCTATAACTAAGGAACTAAAAGATGCTGTGCAAATAATTCAATAATACTTTTAAGGGCTGCAATTATCAGAAAACTGAATAAGTGAAATAGTTTAAAAGACAAACAACACTACACAGATTATTCAACCCGTAAAGGTTACTCGTAGAAAAACTCCTAAAATAGTTCAAGGAAATAAAATGGTAACACACAAGTTCTCGGCAATCGGCGGATTCATATTTTAGCTTTCATCGATTAATAATTTCATAAGCTATATCGATACTTCTAAAAAGTATCGATACCTCGATAGTATCGGAACAAAAGTATCGATACCAAAAGTACTTGGTATCGAAACAAAAGTATCGATACCTAGAAGTATCGATACTTTTTGCGTATCCCTAGATGGACTTCTCACTTCAGGATTTTTATTCCTTTCGGCATTCGCATTGACGCATTTACAATTTTAAAGATATTTTGGATGTAAGTTTAATTGTTCTTAACTATTACTGCAGCCGCAGCCATGGGGGATAAGAAATATAAACAAAGTGTAAGTAGTTTTGTTATATTATTTACAGTTATTTGGAAGGAAGCTATTTTGGGGTGCTGACTATTAAATTACTCCAATTTGTCCTACTTTGCAGAAAGCAGATATTGCTAAGCAATTTGATTTGCCTGAAAGACAATCGAAGATCACATCGTTACTGAACCAAGCAGGGCAGGCGTATTGCATATGCCGTTCATCAGATAGTTCACGGTTTATGATGTAAGTTGTTTTATTTAATACGAGTAACCGCCCTCGCTTTGCTTCGGTTTTCTTATTTTTATACACCTTGGGTTACATTATTGGAGTTTTATTAAGGAACCTTAATTTTTTTGAAAATAAGATAGCCTATGTTACTCGGGGATAGTGTAGCTTCCTAACAGTGAAAGAATTTTTCAATTCGATTCAGTACTTTCGGAGCCTATTCAATGCATACAAAAAATCAAATCTTTCCTCTTTATAGATACCATTCCCTGTTTGTTGCTTAGTGTTGTGTTTTGCGGTATTGTAAAAGAGAACTTACACATTTTACAAATCCACAAAAGGTGGCCAAAGTAGTAACTTTGACACTTAAATAGTAATGTATCAAAATATATTATGTAGTTATAAATGTAACAATCAGATCTAGTTTAATTTTTTATTATTTGAAATACATTTATATATTTTTTGATAATGATTATTTACATCAATTTCCTGTTTATTCCAGAGCCTGTGATGCTTGTGAGGAATGGTATCACGGAGATTGTATCAACATATCAGAGCGGGAGGCAAAGTATATAAAGAACTACTTTTGTGACCGTTGCCGAGAAGAGGATCCTAGCCTTAAAACACGATTTAGACCTCAAAAACGGGAAAATGATGGAGACTCAGGTATTATGAAGGATAATTGTTAAGAAATCTTTGTTATTCAACAAGTTGAAGTTATTTGCTTTAAACTAAAATATTAGTTGTAAGACCTACTGTAGGGATAATGTTAGGATGCATCCAGTTTCAAAGATGTCTTTATTAACAGATTTTTGTATTAGTAATTGTGTCATAATTAAATAATCAATCAGTTAATCACTTAACATAGATCAGTTTCATATTATATCAAAATTAAGCATTACAATAATTATGAAAATCTTTTTCAAATATTAATGTTAATGTCTCTTATGTGTTTGTATAGAAGTTGATCCTGTGCGAGATGATAGGAAGAAAAAGCGTAAGGAGAAGGATCATTCGGAGAATAAGTCCTCGAAAAGACCCAGCGTCAAAGATGGTTGTGGAGACTGTTCGGGTTGTCTACAGACACATGATTGTGGACAGTAAGTTGGGACTAAATTTATATTTTTACTAGCTGCTCAGACAGACTATCTCGGACTAGCTCGGACAGGCTATCCTATCTTTCAAGTTGGATCAAACTGCACACTGGATATGTTTGATGATCTTATTTTGTTGTAGCTGTGATGCCTGCGAAGACATGTATAAATACGGAGGAAGCAATAAACTGAAGATGAAATGTAAACAAAGGATTTGTGTCAAGAGTAAGAAAACTTCACGGCAGTCCAGGTAAGATATTATAAGATAAAAATTAACACATTCTCATGGCAATAAGTAATTATAGAAGAAACTTTACCTAAACTCAGCCATTTTTTGTTGGTTATTAGAATAAATTGTGGCTAAAAAAAATTCATAAATAAACAAGAAAAAAATATAAATAATTAAAAACCAAAAGATTAATTTACACTGACCTGGTTGGTTCATTAGTAAACCATTCTAACAAAGCTCTCTTTGCAGCAGTAACAGGATAAAGAAGAAGCATCATGAGCGAGAGACATACGAGCCAGAGGAATCCATCTCCCACCTGCAAACAGCTGAGCCGAGGCAGTGCTATGGGCCTCAGTGTACCCGCGCGGCGCAGTATGGCTCGAAATACTGCTCTTCCCAGTGTGGGTTGCGATTGGCCACTGCTAGGATATATCAGGTAATATCACTGTTCTATCTAGATCTTAATGTTAACGGCTGAGCCATAATGCACTTTACTTAGAGAGTCCGGCACCATGGTTTCATCGAAACCCGAAGTTCTGAGAGAAACAGATTCTACAGACGGTCCAAAGGCTTATGGAGGGATGGATAGCGAGTTCAGCAGATGTGGCCAACAGAATAATAATCCTTTTGGCGTCACCTGCATAATCTTTGTTTAAATATATCAAAATTGTTTTTACTTAGTGATAGAGAAGAAGTTGTATAATAATTACTATCTGTAAATCCTACTAATATTATTTATAAATGTGAAAGTTTGTATGAATGTTTATTACTATATCACACAAAAACCACTGAACAGATTTTCATGAAATTCAGCACATAGTTTTACATGATTTACAGTAAGATAAAGGGTACTTATTATCCCGGGAAACGCGGGTAAATCCGCGGGCATATCTATACTAATACATATTATAAAGAGGAAAGATTTGATTGTTTGCATTGAATAGGCTCCGAAACTACTAAACCGATTTGAAAAATTCTTTCACTGTTAGGAAGCTACACTATCCCCGGGTGACATAGGCTACATTATATTTTCAAAAAATTAGGGATCCCTAATAAAACTCCAATAATATAACCCAGGGTGTAAAAAATAAGAAAACTGAAGCAAAGCGAGGGCGGTTACTCGTCAATAATAATACATGACTCGCAGGTGCTTCCGCAACGCATCCAAGAATGGTCCCTGTCAGGCTGTGAGGCGGAGCAGAAGAACCGCAAGGCGCTGGAAGTGGTCCGGGGCGGGCTGGCGCGCGCGCAGGCGGCTCTGTGGGCGTTGGACAAGCAGCACCAGCAGTTGGACGCACTGGTGGCGAGGGCTAAGAACGCTACGATAGTGCATAGTGAGGAGAAGGTTCGTTGTTTTTAAATAGATCCAATAAAGGTTGCAAAATTTGACCCATGTAAACAGGATAAGCTAAATAAAAGCGTTTAAGGGTCAATGCATACGTAACGAGTTTTTCGACGTGAAGTTTTGGAAAGATCATTTCATAGAAAATGTATACGTAGCGGAATCCCGTACGGGAAAAAAACAGTTACGTATGCATTAATATGAAGAACTTGAAAGCGTTTTGCAAAAATGAGCGCTCTCCTTAAGTTTGCTTTATGTCATTACTTCCAAGAATTTGATCCATAATAATTTTTAAATAATCGGGTTCAACACCTGGTTACAAATATTGACTTAAAAAATCCGTACTTTTAACTATTCCTCATAGTTTCTGATTTAGCCGTCAACGCCCATTTGCTGATTTAGCCGTCAACGCCCATTTGAAAAATTCACTCTGTAGATAGCATTTAACATTGATAAATAACACCAAAATTCTGTAATATTAAACATTTGAGTATTATACTCTGCATATCTAACTCTCTTGCTCACGTAACTAACGTGTATGTCAACATCATGTCATCATTCACCATGCTATCTATTATTCAGGAAGCAGACGACGAAACATCAATGTACTGCATCACGTGCGGCCACGAGATCCACTCGCGCACGGCAGTCAAACACATGGAGAAGTGCTTCATCAAGTACGAGGCTCAGGCGTCGTTCGGCAGCCGGCACCGCACGCGCATCGATGGACAGAGCATGTTCTGCGACTACTACAACCCCATTAACGGCACTTACTGTAAGCGGTTACGGGTAAGTTTCAAGTTTTATGTTTTTTATTAAGTGCTCGAAGGACCAAAAATTTTTTTTTGGAAATAGCTGACGAACGAGCTAACGATCTATCTAAGTAAGTGGCTATCGTTGTCCATTGACGTCAGCGACACCAAAGGCATTACTGATGCGTTGCCGGCCAAGAGGGAAGACAAGAAAGAAAGAAAGGACCTGCTCGAAGGACCAAAAAATTTTTTCCTTCTACTAAACACACCCAACACACAGACACGCCAACACACAGCTAAACACACCCATACTATGCTGTGATACGATCATGTATCGAAAGTAGATTCTATGACAAATAGTAAATAAATTATCAGAATAATACTATGTACTATGTATCCGTCAGGTGATGTGCCCGGAACACTTCAAAGATCCGAAAGTGAGCGACACGGACGTCTGCGGGTGTCCGCTAGTGCGGAACGTGTTCGAGCCGACGGGGGAGTTCTGTAGGGCTCCGAAGAAGTCCTGCCTCAAGCACTACCAGTGGGAGAAGCTGCGGAGAGCTGAGATTGACATGGAGAGGGTGAGGCAGTGGCTCCGGTTAGATGAGCTGGTGGAACAGGAAAGGAGCATCAGGCTGGCCATGGCTTCCAGGTATTATTCTTTCTTTATATAGGCCATGTGTGTGTTACCGCTGGACTTAAGCGTAATTTGTGATAATAAAAGTGTCATCGTTTATTTAATGAATGATAATATTTATTAATGATTAATAAATCATATGATGATTAATAAATGATTAAATAATCACGTGATCATGATTTTTAAGTTCTTGATTCAATCAGTTCTTGGTTAATTAGAACACCACATTGTAAAAGGTAAACAGCTACTGTGTTACCAACACCTGTTACTAATTAACCAGTTTTGATTAAAAACAATTCTTAAATATTTGTCATTATTTCAACAGGGCTGGCGTATTGGGTCTGATGCTACATTCTACATACAACCACGAGGTAATGGAGCGCATCACCAAAGCGAACGAGAATGGGAAGTTAAAGGAAGCTTCCTGACAGCGTCGGAGGCATCTCGTCAATACTGACGGGAAGTCTTCCAGGAAAACAAACGAAAAAGCTTAAATATCAATATTTATGCACCGATTGGATGAACTATTGTGAATAATGTTTAATGTAAAAAATATTTTTCAGTGATGGTTTTTGTACGAGTTTTGAATTATATAAGTATCAATAGGATCTTTTTGCAGGAAAATTAATGTGTCAAAGTAAAAATAAAGAGTTGTTGAGTAACATTAATAAAATAAGGCATTGCACTGTCGCGGCGTTAAATATAAGAAATGTAATGTAAATATTAATAAATTGAATTATGCTAAAATATCTTTGTTTTTAATTGATTCTTTCTTTGTAGTTAATACAATAATAATTCACATTTCACACTATTAAGTATTTGGGATTCAATTAAAACAGCATAAGTATGCGCCATAAAACGCTGTATGTATTTGCATTTGATTAAACAATTAAAAGTCCATAGTTTTTTATACAAACAATATAATTCTAATCTTTATCGACCAATGTCAAGTTCAACATCGATATTTTTTTATTACTATTGACACTGGGTGTTTCGACTCTTGCATTCTAAATGCAAATATCTTTACACCCAATCGATAAAACAACGATATCACTTTTTGGGGCGAAGAAAACACTGTAAAAGAGTACCAATGGCCTGCGTGCGGTTACAACTATCGCTCACATTTACATAAACTTGAACTAGGACTGCGTATGTAGCCCAGCGACATCATAAAGGATCGGACACTATTTCTTCGTTCACCATTCAGACTTGCAGAGCGTTTAACAAGCCGGGTAGGTTGTTTTTGAGTGTATACCTAATGAAGACGAGACGAAGTCCGTTTAAGGGATAATACCTACTATAAAGTAACTAATTATATTTATGACGAAGCTTCTAACCACATGAATAGATCTATTCATGTGCTCCTTACTAATCATATGTACCTACTTACTATTAATATCTTAGCAATCAAGTAAGCAATTAGGATGAAACAATGAATGATACTAAGCGTTTTATTATAAAACTATTGTAGGTTCCTTTTATTAAAGTTTCCGTTTTTTTTCTATACATCATTGTTATAATGCGATTTGACTTTTCCGCCTTGCCCTAATACCAATTAGATAACAATACCCAATTCCCTTGAGCGTATTATTTATCATATCAAAACATATTTTGGACTCCCCTTGTAAAAGGCACGTGCGACCGCGTCCAACAGATTTTAATAAATTCTCCCCTCGCGATTCGTAATTGAAGCGTGTAATTCAGTTGACATGTTTTGCTAAATCTCATAATTTGACACGGAAGTTCCTTACTGCTCCTTTAAATAAAATTGGCACAGTGGTTAGATCTAAGATTAAAGGCGGATTCGATGAAAATTATCCTTAGAATAAAACGTTTCACGTAACTGATTATCATATTCGATTTTTTTTAACATTGTATAATTTATTTTTGGGTGGCATAGGTAAATATTAATTATTCTTTCAATAATAATTAGAATAGTATTTGGTGGTGTAGTTATAGTAGGTAACTGTATCTTTCATGGGTACCTAACCAATAATAAATAAATAAACGCTTATACCCTAGCTGTAGGTTTTAACCTGTGTCGCGGGTGGCATGGACGACACATATAACACATTAGTCTACTCAATAAGTTCAAAATGGTTGAAAATAGACATACTGCTCTTAAAAATACGTGCGATAGCTCATTCTGTTCGGAATGACGTCTAGAAAAATGTTTCGGAAGCGTTTACCAGCACGTAAAAAATTGCAAAAGTTATTGACAAAATAAAGTTGAAAAAAAAAGTATTTTGTTTTTGGTAATAACTCTGAAACTAATAATATTTAAGAAATTTTAAAACAAGATTCCTAAAGAAGAGGAAATTTCCAAACAATAACTCGCGGCTCTTGAAACTCTATCTCCATTATTTATAACTTTAATTTAACGCTGAAAATGGGTCTCCACGCGGCATTTTTAGGTTGCGCGTGCGGCGTCAAAACCGAGTTCGTCACACTCAATAATTTTTTAAGGTATTAATTATTAATTTAAAAAAATTAAAAAAATATGGTGTATTCGAAACACTTCAGAGAATTTGCTCCCGTAGGAAATTTTGCTTAAAGTTAATTTTTCAACAAGTTAGACGATTGTTAATTAACTAAATTTTCTCGAACTTCCATTTTCATTGTACATTAAAAAAAATGTTTAAGTAATTGTCCTATAAATTTTTCGCTTCGTGGAGCCCTTCTTATATACATGCTTAACGAGATCACGTCATAAAAGTTTAAAAAGTTTTAATACTTTGTGTATAATAATTTTATAAGTTGAACAAATATTTTTTTCGTTTTTTTATCGAATCGAAATTTAAAAATTGAAAAAAGTTTTTATCTGTACTTTGTTATACATCGTTGTTTTTTTTATTTTTAGGAGTTTCAGAAAAAATATATAAAAAAGTTGAGAATTTGTTTATAACAAATTGTTAAGTTAAAAAACAATGAAATTGTTGATAAAAAAATTATTTTTTTACATTTCTATAAAAGACGGTCAATTATAATTTTTAAGAAAAAAAAAATTCTTGACTAATTATTCAAACAATAGAAATATTAAAAAACGATTATAAACAATTATATATCATTATTAAGAAAAAGTTTTTTTTTTCAAAAATCATAATATTTTATAAAGAATAAGGTATTAAGAAAGTTTTTCTTGAAAGCATTGAAATAGTCTATTTGTTAATAAAAAAAATATAAAAAAATGAGGGAATTTTTTTTTTTCAAGTCAGTAAATTTCTTTTATGAATGCCAAAACGATTATGTAATAATAAATTGGGAAAAAAATATTTTCAATAATGTTATTTGGATTTTTCATTTTTTGTTCAACTTATAAAATTATTATACACAAAGTATTAAAACTTTTTAAACTTTTATTACGTGATCTCGTTAAGCATGTATATAAGAAGGGCTCCACGAAGCGAAAAATTTATAGGACAATTACTTAAACATTTTTTTTAATGTACAATGAAAATGGAAGTTCGAGAAAATGTAGTTAATTAACAATCGTCTAACTTGTTGAAAAATTAACTTTAAGCAAAATTTCCAACGGGAGCAAATTCTCTGAAGTGTTTCAAATACACAATATTTTTTTTAGTTTTTTAAATTAATAATTAATACCTTAAAAAAATATTGAGTGTGACGAACTCGGTTTTGACGCCGCACGCGCAACTTAAAAATGCCGCGTGGAGACCCATTTTCAGCGTTAAATTAAAGTTATAAATAATGGAGATAGAGTTTCGAGAGTCGCGAGTCATTGTTTGGAAATTTCCTCTTCTTTAAGAATCTTGTTTTAAAATTTCTTAAATATTAATAGTTTCGGAGTGATTACCAAAAACAAAATACTTTTTTTTTTCAACTTTATTTTGTCAATAACTT
Organism: Thymelicus sylvestris; assembly: GCA_911387775.1. NCBI lineage: Eukaryota > Metazoa > Arthropoda > Insecta > Lepidoptera > Hesperiidae > Thymelicus > Thymelicus sylvestris. The sequence continues at coordinate 8,394,323 of OU426905.1, read as the reverse complement.
TTGCAATTTTTTACGTGCTGGTAAACGCTTCTGAAACATTTTTCTAGACATCATTCCGAACAGAATGAGCTATCGCACGTATTTTTAAGAGCAGTATCTCTATTTTCAACCATTTTGAACTTATCGAGTAGACTACATCACAATATTAACACCCATGACGCGAGTACAAATATTTATCTGTCACATAAATATCTGCCCCGGCCGGGAATCGAATCCCCTCGCTTCGCAGGCAGGGTCGCTACCAACTACGCTACAGGGTCGCTACAATAGTGGCAATAGTGCTTCGAAGGGCATGAAAAGCCGTCGCCGTCGGTCCCGGTTGTTATCGTAACAAGCCATGTCGCAAGCCACTACTGGTTGCCCACTAACCAGGAGATGGGAGATGGAAGAGTATGCTTGCTCTACGCCTCCTCAAGAGGAGAGACCCATGCTCAGTCAGTAGTGGGCCAGTAATAGTTTGAAGCCAAAAATACCAAAAATACTTTTCTGTATTAAATAGTTACGTTCAAAAATAAGATATTTATTTCAATGTATTAGCAACACATCAGACAGTTTAATTAAAACTACACTTGCTACACTTAGCCATTGTTACACGCACCCTTTGCGTCACGAGCGCCCGGGATTTACCTCATACGCGCCAATTTTACGTCAAAAGTGACAAATATTCTGATAATCGCGCCGCGTTAGTCGCGACGAATCACCCATCTGGCTCGGGTCACGCCTATCACCACAATGCGATCGCGTAATCAATATCAGATTAGCTGATGCGTTTAGAATGAAAATGGTTTGCAGGTGCAGAATGATAACTAGCCATGGTCACGCTAATAGAAAATGTATTTTTACGTGATAACGTCTATTAAAACGATGAGCGCTGGGCGCATCTATGAAAAAATGTCGCGTTCCGCGAGTGAGTAGGGTTCGAACGATACTTTCGATACTGAGTAGGTATCGATATTCGATACTTTTATTCCCGATACCCGATACTGAGTTCTCGATACCCTTACCTGGTACTCACTCGCAAGTACTCATACGAAACGTCGGTATCGAGTACTTTTCTAATACTGAGTACTTTTCAGTGTAAATTACTGTGGGCCGAGTCCAGTGTTACCATTATGTTCAGGGCTTGGACTAAAAAAAAAAGGTCTTTGGGCTTCGATTTCTTAAAACGTGATATGAAGTTTACTGTTGATGACCTTTTTTTTTTATCTCCTATAATGTTATGCTCGCAAGTACTCGATACTGAGTAGTATCGATACTTCGGGGTTCGATACTGAGTAGTATCGATACCTTACCCTCGATACCGCACGAGTACTCGGTATCGATACTTCGGGGTTCGATACTGAGTAGTATCGATACCTTACCCTCGATACCGCACGAGTACTCGGTATCGATACCAGAGGCCGATACTTTGAACCCTACGAGTGAGAGAGCGGCAAAAGCGAGAGAGAGGCACTATCGGCTACGATCGGCGTATCGTAGCCGATGCCGTAGGCGAGTCGTAGGCGATCGTAGTTGAGGAGAGCGGAGTGGGGCGGGGCGGAGCGGAGCGGGGCGGGGCGAAGTGGAGAGGAGCGGAGCTTTGTCATTTTCTAGGGCAAGTAAATTCGTAGTACCTACCTATCGCTACAAAAAGTACCTAACCATGAGCTACCCATTAGGGCGGCCTAGAATACAGACCCCAATCCCATATAGACAGAAAAAGCGTCAAGAAAAGCGACAGATTCACATCATCTCTTGCTTGGAAGAAAAGCCTGCCTGGTTGCTAACCAACTTCTTGCTTGAGTTTGCTGTCAAACTTTCTGCTGTCGTTTTTCAGTTGGGAGGTTTTAGAGACACTCTTTTCCTTTTTTTCTTTCTTCTCTTCTTTCTTGGCTGACTACGCATCAGTGATGCTAATCGTGTGAATAACGACCATGAGTGACGATGACCACTGACTATCAAGTAGCTCGTCAGCTTAATTAAGTCTGGTCCGTTAGTTCAAAAAAATAACACATCAGTGAAAACTGCTTTCAAAGCTGTGAAGCCGTTCTTTAGTTTAGTAGGAAAACACGGACTGATAAAACACAAAAATGTCATGGGGTGCAAAGCGATAATAAATACTCCCAAATAATAATGGCTTTTCTCAAATATCTTCCATATACCTACTCTCTACCTACACAGCCTACACTAAGACGGATGTTTTATTAAATGTATGACGATATTATGATATGACGACACTCGTGTGACGCAATGGTTACCATGCCGGATCGCTGCGCCAGCCCAAGAGTCCTGGATTCGATTCCCAGAGAGGCGGAAATTTGAATGATGAAATTGAATTTCTGTTCTCGGTCTGGGTGTGAGTGATCTTGTCTTTGTGTGTTGTCCACGGCACCCACGGGCCACGACTCATGGAATCCTGGTACTCATAGCCCCATGAGTGTGAAGCGTTATTTATACTAATATTAGAGTAGGGTTGCCAACCTCAAATTTAAAAAACCAGGATTTGAAGTTGGAGAAACCAGGACAACTCAGTTTAAAAACAGGACGCAGTAATAGAGTTGCAATTAGGCCATTTGATATCGGAACTATTCTCAATACCGGAATTGGTTTTCGATATTGACCCCAGATTCCGGAATTCCGGAATTAGTTCCGATATTGGTTGTTGTAATTAAAAATAAAAAAAAACCGCCTGGTATCAGAAAAGCTATTATGATACACTTTTTTGAAAACCTTATGAAGAGCTCATTCGAAGTTCCAGACAAATACATTTACCTGGGATATATGATATAAATGGGTAAATCGAACTTCGAGAAATAAGTCACTCATAGAATCCAAATCGGGCTGCGTTCGGGAAACTGCGTCATATCTTGTCGTCCAAAACATTACCTCAGTGTCTGAAGTCGAAGGTAATTCGAGCAGTGTGTTTTGCCAGTGATGACATACGGCTCCCGAGACGTGGTGCTTTACTGGCGTCCGAATCCACAAGCTCAAAATCCCACAACATGCTATGGAGAGGGCTATGCTCTGTATTTCTAAAGAACAAAACCGGCTGAATTGTCAATCAAATGGCCTGGCCACATAGCTCAAAGGACCGATAACCGTTGGGGAAGAAAGGTCCTCGAATGGCACGCACGTCTCGGAAAACAAAGTATAGGACAGTAGGCATCCGATGGACTCAGAAGGCTAAGGATCGGTCATAGTGGCACAAGTTAAAGGGGGCCTATGTTCAGCAATTGACCTCTAAAGGCGGGTGGATGAACGGATGGTTGGATGCATAATAAAATAAATTATTTCATTAAAGTTTCACCAGATATGTTCATACGGATTATAACTAAATCTTTTTGAATAAAATGCTGCTTTTGAACACGACAAAAAAATTGATTTCATACAAATATTAAAATTTCTTAGTCAGCTTATCTATAAAGGTAATAATGGTGGCGTTAGAGATAGAGATAGAGATACAAGAGAGAACAAGGGATAGAGATAATTGGATAATTGGGTTCGTGGGTGCGTTCAGAAATAAATAAACACTCGAAATATCTATTTTATTTAGTAACAATGAATACCGGAGTTACGATATTGAAACACTCAGTTCTGGAACTGAAAATTGTCCGAGATTCCGGAATTGCGAAATCTCGGAATTTCGGTATCCATGCCCTACTTACGAGCCGTGAGGCCACCCGTAACCCGTAACGTAAAAATTTTTACAAGAAGCGCGCGTATTTTAATTTTTTTTTATTTTTTTATTTATTTAATCAGCTTATGTACTATTGCAAATTTTAACATTCTGCCAAACTGAGATCCAGTTTAAAGGTGCGCGACTGCGAATGATCTCACTATTCGAATAATCTACGACTACTAATGTACGTATTCGACTTGATTATTAGTAATATACTAACGTTCGTATTCGAATGACGACTAGTCTACTGCTAAATTAGTAACTAGTCTAATAGCCGCTCTAAGAGTCGAGTCGCTCGCGCATTCGACGCTGACGACTAGTCGACTGCTAAATTAGTAACTAATCTAATAGCAGTAATATAGCCGCTCTATGAGTCGAGTCGCTCGCGCATTCGACGCTCACTCAGCAGTGTTGCCAATTTGGGGGTTTTCCACCTAAATTTGGGGGTAAGTTAGATGAAAATTGGTATCTTTAGGGGCCATATTTTTTAGGAGCATACACTAGCTAGAGGTACAATTTTTTGACGCATGTTTTAATAGTTACCTTTTTTTAGAGGAATTTTCTAGGGGGAAATTTTAATGCCGGGTTTTATAACGTATTTAGAAGATCATTGATTGGGTTGATGAATTAATTCAATTTATCCTGGTGAGCTTCTTTTTCCTTTTACTTACTTAAATAAATTACTGCTTAGACATAGTGTTAGGGGGAAAGAGGGGAATTTCGAGATGACGCTGGGGGGGGGGATGCTTAGTCGAGGTTGGCAACACTGTCACGTAGCCAGTTGTCAGTTTGGAATGAATATCATTATTATTATGTATGATCGTTCACTAGACATGGCTCGGTACGCGTTTTCGTAATACAATAACTATTTATTGTTATTGTCGCCGATAAAGTATTTTGAAACTGTTTATTTGAAAAACTATTTATTGAAATGTTTACTCGGTATAATCTTATTCTCGCTAATGTCGGTATACGGACTGATTAAATGAATCCTTAATAGCGAACTTTATTGCAATAGGAATAAAGGCGATATACTGTTCAGTTGCATTTAAAGTAAATATATTATTCCTAACTCGCAATACCTCGTATTTACGAATAAATGGTTTCTCTCAATAATTATGAGGCACCTGATACCAATAAATAGTTACTTAAACTGTTTATCGTTTATACACTCTCACTCCGCCGCCGCGCCGTGCGGTAGTAGTCGCTTCCTTCAAGTTCCTTCATTCAATGGAGTTTTTGGGCAAATTGATTTAAGACCTTATGTCATTAGTAATATGGTCTAAAGTCAATTTGCCCAAAAACTCGACTTATTGCACTCTTCGTTAGGATGGCCGAGTTCGCCGTTCGCTAGCCGCTAACAAAGTTCCGAGTCGAAAGAAAGATTACGATTCGTACTCTGTGTCGACTGTCGACTCAAGTCAAATTAGTTACTAATTTTTATAGTTATTCGAATGAGTCGAATGATTTACTAAGTCGAATAATTCGACTGGAATCATTCAGAGTCGCGCATCGCTAATCCAGTTTGTCGGCAGTAGTTCTCGTGGATCACTTCACTTCCAAGTACATTATTATCTTTATAACTACAAAGAATATAATAATAAAATAAAATTTAAAAACCCAGGACGCTGCTTAAAAACTATCCAGGACGTCCCAGGACACTACAAAAACCAGGACATGTCCTGGGAAAACAGGACGGATGGCAACCCTATATTAGAGGAAAGATTTGATTGTTTGCATTGAATAGGCTCCGAAACTACTGAACCGATTTGAAAAATTCTTTCACTGTTGGAAAGCTACACTATCCCCGGGTGATATAGGATATAATATTACATTTCCAAAAAATGAGGGATCCTTAATAAAATCCAATAATATAACCCAAGGTGTAAAAAAATAAGAAAACCGGAGCAAAGCGAGGGGCGATTACTCGTTTTAAAATAATTATAAATGATAAAGTTACCTAAAAATTTTGAATCCAGGTCTAAAGCACGTCTTCGTGTTGTCCTCGTAAACTGAAGAATTACTTAAGTATAAAGAGTTTCCAGAGGGCATGGAGTAAAGAGAGGGCTAGTGAGCAGTTAGCGATATCAAACTGGACCAAAGGTTAAAATGTCAAACATACTTACAAAGAGAGAGAAAGTTAAAGTCGTATGGAGGAAACATAACGTTTTTTCCTTACGTGATTTCTACTAGTCTACTCATTGCGCATTTCCAAAAACAAGTTTAAAAGCTGAATTAACGATTTGGAGGATAATAATATACGAATAGTTAGTTAATCTTTATAAGCTGTTCTTTCAAAACCAAATTGAACGGATTAAACAGATACTTTCAGTTTAAAATTTCTAGGCAATATTGTAAAACCTACACAATTCTCCGTAATTGATGAAAATCTTAGTCTTAGTGTCTGGCACCAGAAGTCAATACATCCCGCCTACGGCACCTGCTGCAGCCAATCAGGAATTACCACCCTCTGTCCTCCCCTAAACACGCCAATGGCGTTGAAGAAATCTGTTGTTACCATGGTTAGGGTGGCTGCAGAATTCCTTTACCGGAAAATATGCTCTCGCTCTTTGGTTTACGGTAGGTTTTTAGATGAGCTCAGAGATTAATAAAACGGTCGTCATATTTTGGCATAACATGAAAGTTATAATTCGATTTAGTTCAATGTGACACTCCGTGGCTTGTGGGCCGGGTTGAAGAAGTGGTCCTTGTCTGATCTCAGCTAAGTCCAGAGCGAGGGCTCGATCTGTTTTCGTTTGAAGTGTCAGCACCAGCACTCAAGATTCATTTCCCGCTGATGTCCTTCGGTAGCGAGACGCCGCACGTTTGGAGCAACTCCTCAGTAAGTTATGTTCAACTTTTATGAATAAAAGGTACTTCCTAAATAAAAGGTATTACTTAATATCTTCCCTGTGCACTTGACAACATGTATGCAAAATTTCAGGCCGATTGTGCTAAGGCGTGATGGAGTGACAAAGAAAGTCACTTTCACATTTATATTTTAGTAGATATTATCTACTTATATACCTTATAAATTGTGATAGTAACAGTCGATGGACAATCAGACGAGCCACGTGATGGTAAGTGGTCACCGCAGCCTCACATCTTAACATCTGCAAGCATTAGGAGCGTCGTAGAATCTTTGCCGACGGATCAAGTGGAAACGATGGCGCTTCTTAAAGTTTGATAACCCATCAAAAAGATGCTAGTGGCAGCAATAGTCTACATATTAACGGCAGAATTTAACGAAGCTTCATGTTTTTAAGGAAGGTTTATTAACATTCGATTGTGCCGTTAATCTTTAAATCATTTTAAACGTTTTTATTCAGGTACTCTTTTTGGGGTGTCAAATCTTGTTTTGCTTGTAAATTAGACCAATTTCCTCTTATCCTTAAGGATTTAAAATCTTTTCTTGTATAGGTTAGCCGGCGAGTGCACCACGGAATGAAAGTTTTGTGATTTTGTTTTGCACGCAATTTATTCCCTTCTTTACACAATACCATAGTTTAAACTACCAAAAATGTTTTATATTGTTCATATAAATGCTCAGAGTATTCGTATATATTCCTAATATGTTCATTACTCCGATATGTTCACTAGTTTTGATAGCAAATCTATCTATCTCCATTCCAATTTTGCATCGCAATCATGACTGAAGTCAGGTCTTCCCTCATCCTCGTTACCATTTAGCATTTCTCTCACATCCCCTTCACTGTGATTTGCTCATCCTCTAAGGGAACGTTCCCAAACCACGTGACACATTTAGGGGGGGAGGGGGGTCTGCAAAACACCACGCTTGGTCACAGGGGGGAGGGAGGGGGTTAGGTTTTTGTCACGTGGTCCACTAAGGGAATCTCCCGCTTTCTCGAGCTATACTTACCTACAGGGAGTTGGCGCCACACTTTGAAGTTACAAACATTTTGAAGGTTGTTCTAGGTTTGTTCTACATTGTTCCAAAACGCCATAGGGCTGAGAATTAAACTTTCAGAGAAAATCCAAAAAACGCGAGTTTTGAGCTAGCACCGCACTTTCAAGGTATCGCGATTCGGGCAACGAAGACGATGCACAGAAATTGCCTTGAATGGCTTTGGTCAGAGTCAGTCAGAGACCATAACGCTCAGCTACCTTCTTCTTGAATAATTTTAAAATTGCACGACACGGTACAGTTTACAAAACAGTTTTTTTTTAAATTTTGATTTCATGTTTTTTTTAATATAAATATCTTCGTCTTTGGGTCCCAAAAAAAGAACTTGAGCACCAAATTTAAACTAATTTTAGTCCAGTAGTTTCGGAATAGCTTGTTTTTAACAGACTTCAAAAAAGGAGGAGGTTCTCAATTCGACTGTTTTTTTTGTTTGTTACTTCAGAACTTTGGACTAGGCGAACTGATCTTGATGATTCTTTTTTTAATCAAAAGCTGGTGCCTGTCATGTGGTCCCACATAAATTTTATTGAGATCTGACAATGTCATCCATGAGAAAACCATATAAGTCTTAAATTTGTATTAAGTTTGTACGTGACAAATGGACGAATAACTCAATTTTACGGCAACCGATTTCGATGATTCTTTTTTTAATCGAAAGCTAGTGCTTGTCATGTGGTTGCACATAAATTTGAACGAGATCTGACAAGTAGTTTTTGAGTAACTTTGAAGTCGGTTATTTTTTGTTAGTAAAATTTTGATTATTAGGGTTCCGACACGAAAAAAATCAAAAACCGAACCGTTATAGGATCACTCACGTCGTCACAAAATTATTATTTTTAGGGTTCCGTCCGAAAAACCAAACCCTTAAAGGATCACTCGTGCGTCTGGGCGGCCGCCGTTCACAGCCAATTTACTTCGAAACTACTGGTCCAAATGAGCTGAAATTTGGTACTCATGTACTTTATTGTGACCCAAAGACGAAGGTATATAAAGTAAACAATTGAATTTTGAAAAAAAAATTAACGAGATCAAAATTAAACAAGAACTGTTTTGCAAACCATCTCGTGTGGTATGTCGAATATAATAGAAATTTTACCAATAAAAAATAACTGACTTCAAAATAACTCAAAAACTACTTGTCAGATCTCGCTCATATTTATGTGGGGCCACATGACAAGCACCAGCTTTCGACTAAAAAAAGAATCATCAAAATCGGTTCACCCAGTCGAAAGTGCTGAGGTAACAAACATAAAAAAAAAATAGTCGAATTGAATACCTCCTCCTTTTTTGAAGTCGGTAAAAAGGGCTTGTTGTCAGGATCTCAAATAATATATTTTAGTTATAGTTCTACAATGGAAAGTTTTAAAATTATTCAAGAACGTATGAAAGTTAAAGCCAAAAATTGACCATCCCCCCCCCTCCCCTTTTCTCCGAAACTACTGACGCTTGAATTAAAATAAATACAGAGTTCTTTACCTAAATATTACAGGAAAAATAAGTCCATGGTCTTAAAAACGGCAAAAATAAATAAAATAGGAAAATAACGGTAAATAACTATACATAATCAATAAATCAACGGACGAAACCCTCTTGTCAAGTTTATTTTATTATAGTTCTGCAATAGATACTAATTTATATATTTTTAACTGTCTGCAAAAAAATTGTCACGTGAAAACTAGGGGGGAGGGGGGGGGGTCTTCTCATATACCACGGTTGGTCACCGAGGGGGGGGAGGGGGGTAAAAAATGCTAAAAAATGGGTCACGTGGTTTGGGAACGTTCCCTAATGGTCTCTATCTATCTCTCTATTGGGAACGAAGAGTATTTATTTGCTCAAGTACTGTACCCCGAATTACTGTCGGAGAGACTGAAACTAATTTGGGGTTAGAGGTTCATATCATCAGTTAATTATTTTTTGTCGTTTAGATCACATCTTGAGGATCTATGTAAGTCCATTTTATGATCAGACCGTCGAAGGCTAGCAGCCTATGTCCTATTTGTATCGTTATGGAATGTTTACTAGTAACAGAACGGTTTAAGCAGGCAGAGTCTACAGCCGATCGCGTCTTATTTGAATGTCTTGGAGTAATTCGCCAGTGACGAGGCGGTTATAGCATAAGTTAAAGTTTCATACAAAACTGTAGTGTCAAAGTAGTATTAGATATTTATTTCGGCCAAGTGTCCGTGAACAGTACAATTGGCTTACAGTGCAATTCAATACAATACAAAAAACTTTATTGTATACCAAAAAACAAAAACATAATATATTATCAGAAAATAACAAATTGATTGAATAATAGGCGGTCTTATCGCTGAACCAAGGGCAGGGAAAAAGTTTGCGGAAGGATATGGGTTACTTTACTTAAGGTGTACTTGCGTTTCCAGCTACCAAGCTGGAAAGAAATATTTTATACTTTCAAAACGCTTTAAGGAAGTGGGAAAGATTTTTTTTTACTCGGTTTCCGACAGTGAAACTGTGCTTTAGTTTAGTTCAAACACTTCACATTGATGAATGAAGGCTTGCTTCATTCGTTTTTATGTGTCCGTCTGAAGAACTTAATAATCCGTTGTCCCACCGTCGGCAACAAGTAGATAAGGACTTTGAATGGGGTTCTAGTAAAGCTGATATTTTTTTCTTTGGCTTTTTCGTCTTTATGATAAAAATAGCGAAGTATATACAATACAAGTTGATACCCTAAGGCACTCCACCCACTGAAGACGCGTCCCGCCGCTGTGCGCGGAGCGACGGATAACGCAACTGCGCGCGGGGCGATTTCCCGCGCGTTGCCGCGTCGGCAGTGTGTTGTGCTAGGCGTGATTTCTATATAAATTGAGATACTTGCATACAATGCTAAAATCTGCCATCCCGCGCACCGCGACGGGGCGCGGTGCAGTGGGTGGAGTGTAATTTGGAGTGAGTGTTCACACTGAACACGCGGGCGCGGGCGCGGGCGCGGTCGCGGTAAACGCTATATACACCGCGCGCGCGTTTTGGTGTGAACACTTTCATAGTAGCTCAAATGTTTGATATTTCGCACCGCGCCCGCGACCGCGCCCGCCAGTTCAGTGTGAACAAGCACTTAAGCATAATAATAAATGGCATTTGAATTTAACTTAATAATTCTTGCAGTAGTCATTATGTCTTAATTATTTTCGGGGAATTGCGTGCGTATGACAAACAGAACGAGAATTAGGAAAATATTAATACTTAATTCGATTTTTTTAATTTGTTAATTATTTACAAAAAAATGTATCAATGATCGATAATACTCATTGTTGCTAATAGTATCTATGACTAACATTCGCGTAAATTATCACCGACCAAAATCGTACATTTTTAGGGTTTCGAAGTAAAATCGGAACCCTTAGGTATACTGACACCAAATTGTATGATTGTGCTCAGGGTAGTGAGGTGTCTCCGTACGGACCACTTTGGGACGCCCCGCCGGCCCCCGTGCCCTACCCCGACATCCTGGCTTTCCCCCCAGCTGATTTAGGTTAGTATGCACCTACGACATTTCTATTATAAGTTACCTAAGTAATTTGATATATTTAAAAAAGCTTTTATTTTATTAATTTGCTAAGGTCCACATACATCTAATTTGTGCCCTGTTTTGTGTTTTGATCAGCTTTGTCTATTTTGTGTTGTGTTTTGATGGTGAAAATTACTAAGTAACTCGGTATATTCTACCCTTGTGGTGCAATGATTAACATGCCGGATCGCCATGCCTAGAGTCCTGGCAGAAATTTGAATGATGAGTTTGAATGTCTGTTCTTGGTCTGGGTGTGTGTACGTACTTGTCTTTGTGTGTTGTCCATGTCCCAAAAACAAAGGGAATCCTAGTGTGTGGCTATGAGTGTGTAGCGTAGCGTAGCGTTAGCCCTGTTTGGTATTTTAAGCGTTATCTATTTTGTGCTGTGTTTCGATGGTGAAAACTTCTAGAGCAGTAGCCCGTTTTTGATCAGCTTTGTCTACATATTTTGTGTTGTGTTTCGATGGTGGTACCCCATATATATTGTGTTGTGTTGTGCAGTGTGGTCAGCAGCAGGATGCGGGCGAGGGTCCGCGCGCGCCACGCCTGGTGGTAAGAAACCCAGGCGGCGCGTCGCCTCCGTGGCCCAGAGACGCGCCGCCAACATACGCGAGAGACGACGCATGTTCAACCTGAATGAGGCTTTTGATAAACTAAGGCGCAAGGTAATTGATATATCTTTAGGTTTATTTATTTATTTATTTAAACTTTATTGACCACAAAATCACGGTACAATTGGCGAGCCTAATGCTTAAATGCATTCTCTACCAGCTAACCATTAGGTCAAACAGATATGCACGAAGAGCGGTATTAACTATTGTTGGTAGGACAAAAGAAACAAAAAAATTGTATAGACATTATTCAAGAACATTACCACTTTTTTAAGGTTTTATTAATATTACAGTGCATTCAAGTGTGGCTTAGGGTTGGAATTCAAAGGCTACTGCCATCAAGACTGATCTCTTCCAGGTCCATTATCTGTTAGGTAGTCGCCTAGAGTACCTATGATTAGCGCCTCTAGCGCATGCAAAATGATGTATCATCCACTTTGAGAAGGAGGGACAATGAAAAATTATCAAAATAAGTGTATCACAGATGTCACATTCTAAGTTTACTTATCTATACCCTTTTCCCAGGTTCCAACGTTCGCATACGAGAAGCGGTTATCACGAATCGAAACTCTCCGTCTGGCGATCACGTACATCAGCTTCATGTGTGAGTTGCTGCATGGATCCCCTCAGCCTCACCACGCCACCCATTCCACTTTGCATCCTCCACGCCACGTTTTCGACGCTGAGGTACCTTGGTGCGCGTAAAAATACTACATCTGGAAAGGATTCTCACTTGAAATTTCAGAAGAATTACAAAAGATTCTCATGTTAACGAAATTAAGTAGACTTCCGCAAAATATTCTCACGTTAGTTAAATTTCAGTAGACTTCTTCAAACGATTCTGACGTCCTTAAAATGTCAGAAGACTTCTAAGAGATTCTCACTTTGGTATACAAGAGAACTTTCCAAAGACTTCTTGAAAAAGATTCTCGTATTTAAGGCAATTCTCCAGACATTCTACCATGTCCAGAATATTCTTATATGATTTTAGCAAATGATTCACATTATAAAAGGTTGCAAATGATTCGTAGCTATAAAGATCGTCATGGATTCTTTGATTTTTACAGAATTTTTGAAATAAATCTCCTGCTCGTGCAGCATCACCTATAAACAATACCTAATTCTAATATAACCATAATTATTATGTTAACGGAATGCTAAAGTCAGGTGAATTAATTAAGAACCAATATAACTAATGTGAATAATTATGTAATTTTAGTTTGAGATATATTAACTTAATGCTGAATACTCGTATTGTCTTCCATTAGTGATAATGTATTCTATTTAACTAATATAATTATAACTAGTTTAATTTATACTTTTAGTGATGCGAATGAAATAAAAACAAAAACTTTTAATACTGTTTTATTATTATTCATTTCCAATTTTGGACATTAAGTACTTGCTTGCTTGATTGAAATTTTTAACATATCATTTGAAAATCAATTGATCTTGATTTGTTATACAGGGTGGATTTTTGAGACGGGTCAGTAAGGGCAGGTACCTTAACCGTTATAGTTACAGGAAAACGTTCCAAGGAGACTATCCATAACTTTTTTAGATATTCTGAACTGCATTCACAGATTTTTGAAAAAATGTATGGTCAGCGAAAAAAGTGCTAAAATCCAAAAAAAAATATTTTTATGCCTATCGATCCTACTTCGTATGGGGATCAAAATACTCTATGGGACCATATAAGGTATGAGTACTAGAAATGTCAGAAAACGCTAAAAACACATTCCATACATTTTGTACTGAAAAACGATAAATCAACTCAAAATATTCTTTATCGCCAAACAATCCTATTTGTTACTGCGATTAAAAGATTATTTATGGCCTATTGAAATTTAAATACAAAAACTACGGTAAGACACAACATATCACACAAACTTAAAAATAGGTTATCTATTATTCAAAACGACCGCCGTTTTCACGAATACATAAGTTCACTCGTTTTTGTGCTGAGCAAGTAGCAGCGGAAAGTTTTCTTTGATGGATATTATTTAAAATCCTCGTTAATGCCTTTTTCAGCTCCTGAACACTTTTGTACCTTTTTTTGTAGACTTCATTTTTTAGGTGGCTTCACAAAAAAAACTCGAGAGGCGTTAGATCGGGGCTGCGAGGTGGCCACTTAATTGGACCATGTGTTGGACCATGGACCACTAACAGCACCTCTTGCAGCGTGTCTTCGTGAAAATGGCGGTCATTTTGAATAATAGATATTAACCTATTTTTGTTTGTGTGATATGTTGTGTCTTACCGTAGTTTTTGTATTTAAATTTCAATAGGCCTTAAATAATCTTTTAATCGCAGTAAGAAATAGGATTGTTTGGCGATAAAGAATATTTCGAGTTGATTTATCGTTTTTCAGTACAAAATGTATGGAATGTGTTTTTAGCGTTTTCTGACATTTCTAGTACTCATACCTTAAATGGTCCCATAGAGTATTTTGATCTCCATACGAAGTAGGATCGATAGGCATAAAAATATTTTTTTTTGGATTTTAGAACTTTTTTCACTGACCGTACATTTTTTCAAAAATCTGTGAATGCAGTTCAGAATATCTTAAAAAGTTATGGATAGTCTCCTAGGAACGTTTTCCTGTAACTATAACGGTTAAGGTACCTGCCCTTACTGACCCGTCTCAAAAATCCACCCTGTATAACGTCTTTTCAATAATTGGTCTATGTTTGCTAAGTAACTTTCTAATAGATCGATAGAGAATTGAAAACTTTAGGAACAAATTCTTAAATATTATCTAATCGAAATTCACAGCTAAATAATGTATGTTAAATGGGCAGTTTTTGTTGGCCCTATTAGCTTTTACAACAGGAGTACTTTACACCGACAGAGGAGCAAGTTTGAAAAGGCGCAACTTAGAAGACAATAAAATTATTGCGTAGAGGGGTCGATTAGCTCACCCTCTTCGCTAAGTAGGCCCCTCGAGCATCCTAAGATTCTCAGTGGGGTTCGGACCTCGGCTTTGGACATTTGGATCGCGTAGAGGAGGACATTAGGATGAGTATCTAAAAAAGATAATCATGTCACTAAAGAATTCGGTCTAAATATTTTTCCAAGCGAAGTAAGGGCGATTACGAGTACTTATACATTAAGTAATAATATCGTTAATCTGTACCAATAATTTAATAGCTGTAATGACTCAATTTTGTTTGAGTGAGTACAATTTATTAATCACCTTAACTTCATTAGTTTCTTGCAACCTAGAGAGCTAGTACGTATATATAGAAGTTTAACTTTTATTATGTTTAATTATTTAGTAGGCGGTGGTGTAACGTACAAAGTATTATTTATAAAATGCGGTGGAATTTTGTCATTGTGAGTATTTTTATCAGTTTATTTTAGAGTTAAGATTTAATGGAATACTCGACTCTATATCAAATAGCAGGAAAATTTGATCAACTGTATTATAATATTAAAATCCTACTAAAATTATAAATGCGATTTTTTGTGAATATGTTCGGATGTTTGGGTTAACTTCACGACCTAACTGTTGTTCGGATGAGGATATTTGGCACAGACAGACCATGACCAGACTTAAAAAATTGTTAAATTTTATACCGGTTATTTTGTTCACGTATCAGCTTGAGAAAGTTTAATCATCATTTACTTATGTATTTGGTTTTCAAATTCATTAAAGTTTAGATTCATCAAGAGGTATAAATAGATTTTATCATGAATTTTATTGTATATTTCAGTGTGTTTTACTATCGACTACGATAATTGCGTCACCCGTTAGTAACGGACAAAAACAAAAACGAAGTTTATCTTTGTTAAAGAGATTTCTTTTGGGTGACTTGGGAGTGGGACGCACTCAGGAAAGATGCACAAAAACGTCGCAACGTAAAACTTTGAAAGAGAAACTAATATCAACACCTCGTCGGCAAAAAGAAGACGCAGTAGCTGTACCAGAAAAAAACCGAGACGGAACGAAAAGAAAACAGACGAGATCTCAAGCTAAAAGAGTAAGAAATAATGAAAGTGCTTCTCATACAAATTTTGCCAATGACTATCAGGCAATATCTAAATCTCAAAGTACGTCAAATACTACAAAAACTACCACTGCAAGAACTACGACAACTGAAAAATCAACTGAGCAGAAGACAAAACTACAAAACTTTTCTGGAAACAGATTAATAGATAACAATGAACAAATAGTAATAACCTTGGGCGACTTCAATATTGACCCAACTTTGTACGTTACCCCTACAACATACACATTGAATGAATTGCAATATGAAAATCCAATGATTGGGATGCCAGTAAATCCAGGAATTGGGATGCCAGTGAATCCAATGTTTAGGATGCCAGTAAATCCAATGATTGGGATGCCAGTAAATCCAATGATTGGGATGCCAGTAAATCCAATGATTGAGATGCCAGTAAATCCAATGATTGGGATGCCAGTAAATCCAATGATTGGGATGCCAGTAAATCCAATGATTGAGATGCCAAGGAAATATTCATATAAAAAAAGAAAAGACGATACAATTCAAACATATTCCCTGGATAATAATTCCGATGTCATAGTGAGTGAAAGTAATAATCACAGGCCGAGGCCTACATATGTAGGTAATACAAATAAGGACTTAATTTTTAGTGCCTCTCCTTACGTTCATGAAATTCCTCCAAGTATTCCCAATCAACAGTATGGCGATATCATTGAGCACATAATTTCAAACGCAGCTCAGCATACCAACCAATTTCATCCAGCTATGGCCAATCAAAAATATCAAGAAGCAGTCATTTATCCAAATATGGTATTTGATCAACAACATGGAAATTTTGGCTTGAAAACATTACCAAATATGTACAATGGTCAACCTATTATAGTGATTGAATCAGAAATAACTAAAACTGCACCAGCATCTCAAGAGAATGAAATAAATAAAACGACAGAACGAAATGTAAAAGAAGAGCCTAGAGGTGATATACCAGAATAATTATACCAAACGTATAGTTAATAAATATTATTAATCGTGTGTAAAGTAATAAAATGAAAAAAAAAACTTGCATTTTATTCCGATTTACTTTGAATTTTAATGAAATATATAATTATCATCATTTTTAACGTTATATGCTTACAATTTATTATTTATTTACCTGCTGCAAATAAAGGGTCTTTTGTCCTTTTGTGCTCTTTAATTTGATACCCATATCACATTACTCGATTTATTTTTATTTTTTGATACATCAAAGCAATGCATCTCACAGCCAACATTTTTGTTTTTTTAACGTCACCAATCTAAGAACATTTGGCTAATAAAGACTAATCTAACGATATCTTAATCATATAAATTGGTCCAGCAGTTTGGAAGATAAGAGGTAATAAAGAATATTACATACATATGTACATACATACATACAAGATACGTGCGAAATACATAACCCTTCCTCTCCTGTACAGCTTGAGTTTTAGCGCTTACAATGTTTCAGCGCTTAAAGTTTTTTAGCGCTTACAGTGCTCTAGCGCTTACAGTGTTTTAGCGCTTTGTTTTACGCTTACAGTGCTTTAGCGCACAGTTATTTGCTCCTCAGGCACAGAATCATCGTTTGATATGGAATTTATTAACCTAACCGTACTTGAACGATCATTGCCCGATCTGTTCACAAGTTTATAGTCAAAAGCCAATAAGGTAATATCAGTATTGTCAGTGGATGGTTGGCCTTCATCCGAGAAGGTCTTATATTGAATATATATTATTAGTTTAGCAGCTTATTAAGATGTATAATAATAATATAATACCACTTTGTGCATTGGTGCTTGCTTTATTCGAAAGTGTCACAACTCGTAAGTATCTCTTTAATTTGTAATGATATAATTAAATTAAATATTATTATTCCATTGTTAATACAATAAATTGCATGAATTTTAATATGATTCATTGCATTTAGATATTTATAATTTTATTGGTAGTGTAATACAATAATGGTACGGGGTAGCGCCTCTCAGACGCAATAATAACAGGAAAACAACACAACAAAATACAAAAGCAAGGTAAAATTTGTTAAATCTGTCTTGTAACAAGGAAACTGGTTTTGTTTTTTTTAATATCAACAACATCTGCAATATTAATTATAGAGGCAGATGTAAACTTTGGCGAGAAGGTTCTATTTTTAGTTAGGACACTATTTTTCCTTGACGAAACGAAGCAAGTATACCTTTAAGCGTTGGGCGTGAGAGTTGTTTGTTTTTTTATTTAATTAGCCGTCAAACGAGATGTCGATTCACCTGATGGTAAGTGGCAACCGTCTATGGACACCATCCAAAGGCGATGCGAACCGACGCGTTGCCAACCAAAATAGAGAGAAAGAAAGAAAGAAAGAACACAATAAGAAGAAGTCCGCCAATAAAGCACTATCATAATGTACGCTTGACTAAAGCGTAGACTAGGTATTGCGCCTTAATTTATATCTTTACTTCTATACTTAATGTTATAAAGACAAAAGTTTAGATTTTTTGTTTGTTTGTTTGTTTGTATTGGATAATCTCAAAAACTACTGGACCGATTTCAAAAACTTCCCCATTTCCCCAATATGATAATCTATTGTTTCTGAGTAACATAGGCTATATTTTATTTAAAAATAATTACGGGATCTATACGAAAACCGAAGCAATGCGAGGGCGGTTACATAATTAAGTGGTAACATAAGTTCTGATGATGAGGATCTTGACTTTCAGAGAAATGCAATGACTGCGTCACCTTCGACCGTTGTCAACCAGCTCTTGACCTTGCTTTGTACAAAAAAAATGATGAAACCAAGCAAATGTTCAGAGAAGCGTCCTGTGGCTTTGAGAACAGGGGTGCATTGCCAATAGCGAAGGTTAGTAAATAAATTAATTGTGTTTACCTAATTTAATACGGATTTTCCTTACATTATTATATGTATTTATATGTATATGGATTATAAGTTGGTAGTCATTGGCGCCCATGGACATTAAAGACAATTAAAAATGTTGCATAAAACAAATATTTACCACAACTTGTTTTGTCGCACGTCCCGATTGCATGAAACTAAAGACATGAAACTTTTATAACACCTTCCTATGTCTTAAGATTTGTACAGAGTTTGTGTACGCGCCGTTTAAAAATCTAACTATCTATTCTAAGCATGTTTTGCTGTTGCTAGTAAACAGAAACAGAAACTACGTACCTAGGTCGCTGATCTTTCAAATTATTGTAATGATCGCATCAATTTGTGTCCAAAAGTTTTGATACTGGAATATGACAAACATACCTAATTGGCAAAGCCGTTGTAATGGATTTTAAATAAATAAATAAATGTTTGATACTTTAGTGTTGTTAGGACAATTCGAACGTTACTGGCAATTTAGTCATGAGTGAATATAGCGACCTTCACGAAACTGCCTGCGAAGCGAGGGGTCCCGGGTTAGATTCCCGACCGGGGCAGATATTTATGTGACAGATTCCTACTCGGGTCATGGGTGTTATTGTGATATGTTAATATGTGTCTTCCATGCCACCCGCGACACAGGTACAGTATAGGCACAGTATAGGAATATTGTGTAAAAACCTACTGCGAGGGTATGTCTGTGTGAGCGTTTATTTATTATTGCATTACATACGATAGTATATTTACAGGTGTGTTGTTCGGTGTTCTCGACTTTAGATGAGAGGGTTGGCGATTTAGACACATCCGAAGATACCCGCGTAACAAGTCATAGGAACTTGAACCTCCTTCCAGACGACTGCGGCAATATCAAGGGGGATAGGATAGTGGGAGGTCAAATAGCTGACCTCTATGAATTCCCATGGATGGCCCTCATCTCTCATGAAACACGTAAGTGTAGTTTGCAAATAAATATAATTTCATATCATTTCATAGTAATTTATAAAAAGAGGTTTCGTTTGGGATGTTCCTTATCAGGTTGGCCTTAAAAATTTGGTACAGTCAGCCAAAGAATTACATATGTCTCTAATATAGGGCATGATTCTAAAACCTTCTGTAATTATTAACACCACAGAATATTTGTGTTATTAACATTACTTATGATATGAAATCATACTGTATAGCTTATACAGTATAGCTACTATAGCATACTGTATAGTTTGTGTAGGTAGCATGTAACAATGATAATGTAATTTTAATAACTACAGAAGGTTTTAGAATCATGTCCTGTATATCTAATTCTTTAGCTGACATTATTTTATTTTGCTGTTTAGATCGTAGAATCGACTATTTCATACATAAATCCTTAATGTTGCACAAAATCTTGTGACTCTTTGGAAAAAGTTCAAAGCTTTGTAGGTTCGACGTCCTTATAAATAGGTTTTAGAAATCGTCGATTAAAAAATTAACGCCCCTTCTTATTTGGGTTGAGAATCGTTACATGTTAGAAGAAATAATTCTTTATGTTTATTTTATTTGCTTGTTGTGCGATTTTAGTATGAACCCTGTTTTTGAAAATGGGCGAGGCTATTGATGAATAATTCTATATTGTTGAGGGTAAAGGCAATGCAGACAGCGGAAGGCCGTTCATTAATAACGACCTTTATCTTGTTGATACTAAAAATATAATCTGTTGCAGGACAGGGCGTCAGCTTCAAATGTGGAGGCAGCATTATCAACAAACGCTATGTTCTCACCGCCGCACACTGCGTATACAATAAGATAGTTGCTGGTATACGTGTCGGCGAATACGACCAAAACACTGTACTTGATTGCCAAAAGGATGTATGCGAGAAACATATTCAGGTGCATATAGTTTAGCTTTAGAGATATAAGGTTACTAGTTAAATGATATCCAATAAATTACATTATTATTATTATTATTTGAAATTTCGGGCCTGGGTCAACCGTCCCAGGGGCCACTGCGACCAGATTTGATCTATTGTAGCCGTACCCGTTTCTGAGTTAGATCTGGTCTCCAAGTCCTATTGCTCGGACGAACAGTAGGATGTTCCTGGGTTCCAGATCTCTTACTTGACTGGGTGGAATTAAGTGGCCTCCTAAGATACATGGATACATACTGGATGGATACTCCTAAGATACATACATACCTATAAAATTACATGGTTTTAACTTAATAAATCAGTATACTGTTTGTCTGTACATTCATACTTGCATAACTCAGAAACGGCTTACCGAATTTGTTTTTAGTGTTGGGTAACATTTTAGTGCTGGGTAATATTTTTTCAGGTTTTTGTTTTATATCAAATGTGTATACTAAGGTTTTCTTGAGCGTAATGAGGGCGGGTTAACCAACAATCGTACCCAACACTAATAATCAACATTGTCCTAAGAGTCACGGCCACCGATTGGGCTGATTTTTAAAATTTTGTTAATATGTTGTCCAGTGAGTTAAACAATGGATTAAAATATTATGACACATTACAGGATATACCAGTAGAAAGATTGGTGATCCATGAAAATTATCGCAATACGCCACCAGTGATGAATGACATCGCCCTGATAAGGCTAGCTAAGGACGTGGACTTCAATCACAGTATGTATCATTCCTTTCCTTTAGGGAATGGGCATGATGACAGATTTTGAAATACTGTTTTATATTGTTGGGAAATATATTATAACCACAAGGTAATCATATTTCCACAAAAAATAAGGTTTGATATAAAATAAATACAGTTCAATTTATAAGTTTAAAATTCGCATCAAAACGCTTTAAAGAGTCATGGCGTCGCTTGTGACGTCACGTCTCAGGAAAATAATAGACAAGATGTCATTATCAGTAAGGTCATAATATTCGTTTGTTTATAGAAGCGTGAAGTAATTCGCGCAGATTGAGACTGATTGGCGTTAAATATAATATCATGGCGGCTTGCCGTATTTTGTAGTTTTATTTTATCAGAAATATAGTTAATCTCGCTCATAATAATACGATAAATGCGTGTTATGCAATCCATAAATAGGGTTTCATTAAATAAATACATAATTTTAGTGATTTTTACTTACTGTCATCATGCCTATTGCACCATGTAATGATACTCCAATGGAGTGTAGTCAATAATTCTGTTTATTTTTGTGTTCACACAGAAAATGTACATCACATTTGTTTGCCAAAGACGCCTAAGTTACTTCATCGATCCCTGGACGATGCGTTAGCGACGGTAACCGGCTGGGGGATCACTGAAGAGAACGTGGGTTCCGCAGTTCTCCGCAAGGTTACAATTCCAATTCACAGTGCTGAACGTTGCAGTAATTTGTACAACAGGTATGAATTGGTCTCGTTTAACTGAGTACTTGTAGTCCATCAGCGTTCGTCAATGATCAAGTTCAATAATCGCATCGCTAGTTATGGTGACTAGTGGTAGATTTTTTATCAATTCCGTGCTACAGAGCACACGTGAAGCTCACGGAACTGGCTGTCATAGTTTGGAGTGTGTGAGGGGTGTGTGTGTCTATACATTTCGAGTCCAAATCAACTTCACCTAGTCGTCAAGAAGTGGAGCAGGAAAAGGGTTGGAAGTCACTTTCATACAAACCAACTTGGTCAGGTTTAGAGTTAAAAATATGAAAATATTTATGTAACTTTATAGTTATGAACAAAAGTTAACTTTAACAAATTTTTTTGGAAAATCATTCCATAAAGGGTTAATTTAGGGGATGGAACTTAGTACGCAACTTCATCATTTTTGAAGTTAAAAACATGAAAATATTAGCCCCAGATAAGAAACAAAATTTGCCAATATTACGTTTCTTTTTTGAGAAAAATCATCCCCTAACTAAAGGGTTAATTAAGGGGGTGCAAGTCAGTATGGAAACTTTGTCAGTTTTCAAGTTAAAAGGGTGAAAATTTATATAGTATGTAAACTTATAGTACACATAATCAGCCAGCAGCCAGCAATAATAAATTAATAATACGATGGCCGATCAGCGCGCCTGAGGAAACGACAAAACGCGATCGTCATAATGGCAATGAAGTAGATACGATATTATCATCACAAAACCGGAATAATAATAGGAACTAGTGGCATATGAACTTTTAACACTAGGTTTGGTCATTCCTACAAACTTAGCAATGGCGTAGAATGGTGGATCATGCACTATTCTTCTTCTAACGCCGATAAACCAGATTATGACGACCCGTGTGGCGCAATCTTTACCATAAGCCAGATCGCCGCGCCAAGGGTCCTGGGTTCGATTCCCAGCGAGGTAGAATTTTGAATGATGAGTTTGAATTTCTGTTCTCCGTCTGGGTGTGAGTGTTATTTCTGTGTTATCCATGTCTTTGTGTGTTATCAATGGCACCTACGACACAGAGACTCCTCATGTGTTGTAGATATTGCAGAGATAATGTTGAATGAACATTAGGTATACTTTCAGGTTTCTTAGACCAGGTGAATCAGACGCAACAGCAGCCAAGCTGTGTGCTGGAACTACCAACAAGGACTCCTGTAACGGTGATTCAGGAGGTCCTCTGATGCTTGAGGAGAAGTACAACAATATCTACAGATATGTTCAATACGGAATCGTTTCATATGGGCCCCAGAAATGTGGGTCGAATTACCCAGGGGTTTATACTGACGTCACTAAATTTATGGGCTGGATTTTAGATAATATATATTAGTGATTATTTTAGTAGCTATTTTGTAAACTCCTTATTCTTTTTAATAAAGGAGCTTAAATTTTTGTTTGTCTTTTATTTTATGACACTATCACAACGGCAATATCGTATAGACCAGCGATGCATATGTAACGTGGCCGGAACGGGGACGGGACGAGACGTGAAGTTTTGGAAACGTCGTTTCATAGAAAATGTAAACGATAGCGCATACGTCACGGAGGCACGGACGGGACGAGAACGGGCCACGCACGTATATTTATGCCCCGTCTACGTCCCGTCCCCGTCCCGTCCACGTTACGTAGATACGGTTTTTGTTGTGTTGTGTGTACGGACGTGGACTTCAATCACAGTATGTATTAACTATTAAGTAATCTATCAATGGCCTTCTGCAATGCCTAACAAAATGTTGTCATATAAATAAATAAATAAATAACGCTTCACACTCATAGCCCCACACTAGGATTCCCTGTGTCGTGGGTGCCATGGACAACACACAACATAGACAAGGACATTCACACCCAGACCGAGAACAGAAATTCAAACTCATCATTCAAATTTCCGCCTCGCTGGGAATCGAACCCAGGACCCTCGGTGCGGCGATCCGGCATGGTAACCATTGCGCCACACGGGTCGTCAATCCATGGTTCCCGAGACATTACATGTTAAGTTCTCTAAGTTTGCGCCCAAAATTTTCCATTTTGTTGAGGAAATCAATATTGTTAGGGAAATAAAATAGATAAAAAAGGAAATAAAATTGGCAACTTCCTAGTTGTGTTGAGGGACAGTAGGCAAACTATATTTTTCTATGTCGTTGTTTCATAGTCTCTCTCTAATGAATGGATGAGGCTATATCTTTCTAATATCGTATCTTAGACCATTATTTATAATTATGTAAAAGCGCACGCTCATGTGTTTAAATCTTTACTCGACCTGCGTTAAAACGTTAGAGACATTTTGACGTGATAACGTCTATTAAAACGAAATCATGGCGCATCTATAAAAAAATGTAGCGTTCCGCGAGCGAGAGAGCGGCAAAAGCGAGAGAGAGGCACTATCGGCTACGATCGGCGTATCGTAGCCGATGGCGTAGGCGAGCCGTAGGCGATCGTAGTTGAGTGGAGCGGAGCGGGGCGGGGCGGAGCGGAGCTTTGTCATGACGTTGTCACGTTAAACTACCGTCCGTAAACCGACTTTACAACCTTTTTTTTTGAGGAACTAGTACCTACAGTGCGGTAGTAATAATTCTATTATATTTCTCTTAACACAGGAAAAGTCCATCGTGTTTGTTTGCCAAAGACAAGTGAATTGCGTCACCGAAACCTGAGCAACTTATTAGCCATATTAGTTGGCTGGGGACTCCATGACTCCGTGACTGTTGTGGAACCAGGGTCCCCTGTTCCCCGCAAAGGAGCCATTTGCATCCTCACGGCTGAACACTGCAGGGAAAAAATCGGGTAAAGAATTGATTGTGTTTTCGCGAGGATACATTATACTTAGCGCTTAAATTTGTGTTATTTGAGTGATCGGTTGAGTTGTATAACTTCTGCCTCGTTTATAGTCAGATGAACGCAAATTTTTGGACATGTATTTGTAAAGTATTTATTTATTTACATATTTATGTCACCTCTTAAGAAGAAACAAAGGGCAAACTTAATGCCTAATGGCATTGTCCACCAGTCAACCCTGGGTGGATGTGGAAATAGCTGATGGCAGGTGTTAACTTATGACTTAGACGACGTATGATTTAGATATAGATTTAAGCCTTATTGTAATCGTTTTGGGATGGCCCAGAATACTGGACCCAATCCCATGTCGGCAGCGTTCCAGAGCAGTGTGTCGTAAGAGGTTTCTGTTTTACTTCTTCTCTCTTCTTCTAGGCCTGCTGGTAAGTAGCCACCGTCGCCCAAGGACATAAGTAACGCCAAAAGTATATCCAACGTGTTGTCGATTAAGAAAGAAGCGATATAAAGAAACAAAGATAAAAATTAAGCCTACCACTACACAAGTAATGTCGGGAATAAACAAGGTGGAATAGAGTCCGCCTAGTTCAGTAGGTTGCGCGTAAAGCATTTACATCCCAATATCAACTATATACTTGCAACTATATTATTGTGTTACTACTACATACTTGCATTGTAATATTTTATGTACCTACTTCTAGTGTGCACAATAAAGAATATTGTAGGTATTGTATTGTATATTATTTTCTGTATTTATATCGACTTTTTTATATTTACAGAATCCACTTAGAAGAATATGCAATAGATAAGCAACAGTTGTGTACTGAATCTGAGAACATATCGGAATGTATCGGTGATTCAGGAGGTCCTCTGATACTTGAAGGACGGTATAACAATATATACAGATATGTTCAATACGGAGTTGTTTCATCCGGACCCCAGATATGTGGGTCGGATTACCCACAGATATATACCGACGGCGACGTCACCAAATTTATGGGGTGGATTTTGGATACTATATACGATTAGTTTTGTAAACTTTATTTCCTTTTTCAATAAATAAGCTTCAATTTATTTTATATCAATTACCTACACGTATTCATTGATTTTGCATGCTCCATCTGGATGGAACCTCAAAAAGACTTGTGTCCTGTGCCTATTAAAATTTAAAGCATTAAGTTATTAAATGGAACTGACCCTGAAAAAAATATACTTAAATCTTCTTAAAGACTTAAATTAGCTGAATTAATTTGGTTTGACAAAAAAGGTCAACATAGTTATTAGGAACGAGTAACCGCCCTCGCTTTGCTTCGGTTTTCTTATTTTTTTACACCTTGGGTTATATTATTGGAGTTTTATTAAGGATCCCTAATTTAATGAAAATATAATATAGCCTATGTTACTAGGGGATAGTGTAGCTTTTCGACAGTGAAAGAATTTTTCAAATCGGTTAAATAGTTTCGGAGCCTATTAAATGCAAACAATCAAATCTTTCCTCTTTATAATATTAAGTATAGATGAATATTTAAAATAGTGTACAATTGAACAAAATAAATGCTATAAGTTAAGCGCCAGGATAAAAGTCCTATAATATGTCCTTTCAGTATTGATAACGACACTTGATTACAGTAGAATAGTTCCTATAATCCATTTCTCCTTCTTTAAGCCTTTCGTCTTGTCTATCATGTCATCATCATCATCTATGTCATGATGCCGGTTTTTCCATGTTTACTCACCAACAATTACTGGTCTAAAAACATTTGGTTATGGTTATGAATTGTACCTATATTTAAAATATTGACCTTACATTTGGATGTCATATAATGTCATCCTTACACATTGGCTGCGGCAAGTAAAATCTTAAACCTTCGTCTGGTGCGGCGGCGGGCCAAATTGTGCCCCCAATGATTTTTTCGCCAGTGCGTGGTAGGCCTTTTTCGACCCGTCAGCACAAGGTTAGATTAAATTGCTATAACTTTGCGAAAACATAATGTAGGTGAGCAGTTTTTGGACTGTTGGAACAACCTTGAACCCAACTTCTTTAGATTTGATTCGCCCCGGGATCTGCCGAACAGAAAATGAGTAATAAACCAGGGAAAGTGGCGGGTCGATATCGACCAGAACCGCACTAGAAAGTATTTTTAGTAGTGATGGGAAAGACAAAAATAAGGGGATATCGAAAATAAAACAGAATTATAGTAAAGAAATGAAAAATAGTTTATTTAATTATTTATTAATGAATGTCTTTAAAACATTTCGCACAAAGATTTTGTTTGCACATTCTGCAGTATGCTT
Organism: Thymelicus sylvestris; assembly: GCA_911387775.1. Classification (NCBI taxonomy): domain Eukaryota; kingdom Metazoa; phylum Arthropoda; class Insecta; order Lepidoptera; family Hesperiidae; genus Thymelicus; species Thymelicus sylvestris. Next base: position 8,367,276 of record OU426905.1, on the reverse strand, counting down.
TATTTTTTTTTTACTTTCTTTTTTGCCTTTTTTGTTTCGGAATTCCTCATGGTTTCCCGCAGTTTTTCATATCACCCTGCACATAATATAAAAAAAAGCGGCCAAGTGCGAGTCGAACTCGCCCATGTGAAGGGTTCCGTAGCAGCAAGTAACATAATATAAAAGTTCTTGTAGTTCGTTGTAACTTTGATCGAGGTAAATTGCGGTTTACGATTTATGACGTATTAAAAAAAAACTACTTCCTAGATCTCGTTCAAACCAATTTTCGTTCGAAGTTTGCATGGTAATGTACATCATATATTTTTTTTAGTTTTATCATTCTCTTATTTTAGAAGTTACAGGGGGGGGGGACACACATTTTACCACTTTGGAAGTGTCTCTCGCGCAAGCTATTCAGTTTAGAAAAAAATGATACATATTAGAAACCTCAATATCATTTTTGAAGACCTATTCATAGATACCCCACACGTATGGGTTTGATGAAAAAAAAATTTTTGAGTTTCAGTTCTAAGTATGGAGAACCCCCAAAATTTATTGTTTTTTTTTCTATTTTTGTGTGAAAATCTTAATGCGGTTCACAGAATACATCTACTTTCCAAGTTTCAACAGTATAGTTCCTATAGTTTCGGAAAAAAGTGGCTGTGACATACGGACGGACGGACAGACAGACAGACAGACATGACGAATCTATAAGGGTTCCGTTTTTTGCCATTTGGCTACGGAACCCTAAAAAATATCTCCTGACTCCTGTCACTATCACTATCTGCACCGCGAATTAATTTATTTTCCAAAATATTTATCTTCCTTTTGTTGCCTGACATCGTGCCTTTAATTTTAAGGAATAAAAAAACGCGACGTACGTCAGTTACGATAGCTTGCCCAACACTAACTGGCGAGGCGGGCGCTCTGTGCGGTATCGGGCCGCCAAAAGCCTGTTGGGACGGCGGGCCACAATAGGCCCCCTCCCGCACCGAGTTGATATTTTTTACCGTCAGTGCGTGATAGGCCGATAAAGGCCTGCCGTGATGTTTTTATAGGGAACACCTACAATTTTGACCACAATCTCAAATATATATTTGTCTTTGTCGTATCTTTACAAACACCTGAGATAATCGTCCCGCACCAGCGAGAGGGACATAGTTTTCTTCGTCCGCACCAGCTGAAATTCCGCGGCAGGCTGAATTGGGCCTGTTCCGCAGTGAACGTGTTAATAAAATTGGCAAGATAAGACAATGTGCTGAGACACTGGGTGCGTTCCACTTGATGCTCACAACGATCACGCTCACGATCGCCGTTTTCCCCATTCCACTTCATTGTGAGTCTATCAATCATAAACACAAGAGGAATGGACTATGGAGCGTTTTAGCCGTTGATGTAAACATTAACAATATAAAGTTTAACAATTATTTTTCAATTTTATTTATATTATGTCGGAGATCATAAAATGGAACATCAAGCCGGAACAAGCTTGGATGTATTCGGACGTTGAAGATGGCAGCACTATGCACATTGTCTACTGCCATTTTGAGTACACGCGGTGGAGGGATAACCGAGGAGACCTATTGACTTCCCAGCCACCAACGGGCACTCTTTTTACAGGCTCTGCGCTGAGTGGAATGCAACGTGTGTTGGTGATCTTAAATGTCATACTGCGCTGTAAATCCGACATTACTACGTTCCATTCAGTGATTGGTTATCTTATTCGAGTCATATAATAAACTTTTCCATTTTTAACTTTTAAAAATTACGCCGACCCAGCTCTTCATATGGTTCGTTATGAGCTCGGCGTGAACGAAAACAATGACGTCATTAGTGACGTTTTCGCCGCGACTATAACGACTGAAGGATTATTTTGAACGTTTTGAGCGTCAAGTGGAACGCACCCACTATGAGTCATTGTGGAATCAAAATTCCTAGGCACAGTAAGTAAATAACAGGAAAATGTAACAAAATGATGCTTATTACTTGGTAGGTGCTTGTATCTAGGTACATAGGTAGGTATACTATATTCTGTAAGAATCCTGGAGGGAAATTAATTCTTATTATGAAAAGAAATTAATTCTTATTATAAAAATCATACCATAACATCGCTCCATTACGACGTGAAAAAGGGACAAACAAACAAACACACTTTCACATTTATAACATTAGTATAGTATGGAAGTATGGATTCTGATAGTTACTTCATAACAATGCTACTAGCAACCCACCGCTTCGCTTCGGATACCCGTAGTCCAGAAGCAATCCCTTGTCTTATAGCCTCTCAAGAATGCAAAAATAAACACGATTAGTACACTTTTTTATTGTTCATAAACAATAAAATTGTATGATTCAGTAAAGTCTAAATTAATAAATAAATGTATGTGACTATCATACTCAGGATGATTTTTTCAAATCCGATTGCCAGTTTGACATACATACATAAGCTCGTCAGTAAATAAACAAAAATGACAGTTTAATAATATTGGTAACTAGCTGTAGTGCTGCAGTGAAGTAAATCCCAATTCCGTGGGAATTCCGTAAAAAGTAGCCTATAAATATTGCCCTATAACCTACTCTATCTTGTAAAAATACTTCTTTATTATCTGCGGGGAAAATATCAAGGAGTTATTTATAATAATAATTATTCAATACAATTAAAGTAAGATCGTTGCTCGTTCGCTTCACATTCACAAGTTGGCATCAGTTGTCGGGAGGCGGCTTTCTGAGACAAACCTTTTTATAGTTATTAATCAATATGTTTATACTAACAATTTGTGCGTTGGTGCTTGTTCTATCCAAAGGGGGTTTGAGCCGTAAGTTTTTGATTTATCATAACATATATACTACACAATAGGTAATTGTACAAAATTTCAGTTAATTGAAAAATCAAAAGAAGAAGATATTATTATGTGTACAATTGTTCAGTATAGGCACAGAAGACATAATACATAGTACTTATAATATCGTAGTAGTATAGGTAGATATATTGATTGTACAGTTTTTATTTATTTATTTATTATATTATTACCATTTTAATTATTTAATATCTTTATTTTTGTGTCCAAATATTTTTGGTGGTGCGTAACTGCATATGGTATATAATACATAAATGAAGTCATCTTAATAACTTATCTTTATTGACTATTGTTATACATTTTTAAATTACAATACAGCTTCGATCACTAATAAAAGAACTAGTAATCGAAGCTATACAGCGATAACAAGTCACCATGACACCGTGAGGTTAGGTTAGCGTTAGGTCATGCCTAATCTCAGCTTTATCGTCACTTACATAATATGAAAGTCAATAGCGGCGTTTCTTTTTTAACCGACTTCAAAAAAGGAGAGAAGGTTTCAATTTGACTGTATTTTTTATGTTTGTTACCTCAGAACTTTCGACCGGGTGAACCGATTTTGATGATTCATTTTTTAATCGAAAGCTGGTGCTTGTCATGTGGTCCCACTTAAATTTGAGCGAGATCTGACGAGTATTTTTAAGTTATCCCTAATTTTGAAGTCGGTTATTTTTTGTCAAGAATTATTTAATATAATCATCACTTTATTGCGAGAAAACAAGCTCACAATATTCTCAAAGGTATGTATGTGAGTTCAGCAAGTACGCGTTTGACCAGCTTTATAAAGCTTTAAATGGTGGTTTATATGGTGTGATGCTATGTTGATTTTCAGAGAAATGCGATGACGATGAATGTGTCAATTTCGACCAATGTCCACCGGCTCTGAACCTTGCCATATACAACAGGTCTGAGGAAACCATGCAATTGTTCCGAGAAGCGGCTTGTGGATTTGACAATAGTGGTACAGTGAAGAAAGCAAAGGTAACTTAATATTTAGTATGGTAATATTTTAGGGTTGATTTAACGATGTAATATTTAAGGGTTAATTTAGTGATGGTCAGGCAGTGTATGGAGCTAGTGTGGTTTGTGTATATCTCCGTTAGAGAGTGTATTATCGTCCCGATCCCGCCTTTGGTGGGATTAACCTCTTTGAGGATAAACTGGAGGATGTCCTGTTTGTTGTACTTATTGTGCGTCATATTGATGTATTTTCAAGCGCACATACATTATTACAGGTGTGTTGCTCCATGTTCTCGCCTACAGATAAGAGTGGAAGCAATGTAGATACACCCGAAGATATCCGTATAACAAATCATAGAAATTTGCACCTGCTTCCCGACGACTGTGGTAATATTAAGGGCGATAGAATCGTCGGGGGCGAAATAGCTGACCTCTATGAATTTCCATGGATGGCCCTAATAGCTCATCAAACAAGTAAGTTTATAATATTAAGCACTGTAATTTATTTATCGCAGGAATTCTTATTCAGGACGTTAGGGTTGCCTCTAGAGGCAAGTTTATTATGCCGAGGTGGTAACGCAAAAAGTAACTTCACACACTCATTTCATGCGCTAGAAAAGAAGCTCACTTTGCCTGGCGGGCGGTGTCGATTCTCAATGAAGTTTTTTAGGCTATTGCACAGCTTATATCGCGGGCTTTGAGCGCGGCGACCGAATCAAGAAATTCCGTAACGAAATAAAACCTGACACCCCCCACTTGCAGTCAGTACTAGGATAGCAAAAATATGCAAGGAAGTGTGCCAAAACAAAGCTGGGGGTATTAAATTTCTCATCGGATTTGTTCACCTACTAGCAATTAATTAAAGCGAGTACTAGGCGCGCAGAAGTCTTCGAGGATGCGACATCGTTGATGCTGTACATGCCATAGTATGGTGCGGTCTTATTTACTCTTCGGTATTTGGCATGGGGCACAACAGTGATGTCTATATTGCGATCATGCACATTAGGTTATGATTGCTATTTCTCTTGTCATGCCGATTAATATGCGGAGGAGCGACAGTGATGTAATGGATCTATCAATGTCGCTCTGACAAGTTATTAGAGTGCTCTGACATCACTGTCAAGTTGTCAGAACGCTCTGACAATCTCTTCCGCATATTAATTGGCATGGCGGGAGAGGTAGCAATAATAACTTAATGTACATGATCGTAGTGTGGATTTCACTGTTATGCCTTATGCTAAATACCGAAGAGTGAATGGGAGCGCACCATACTATGGCTTGTGCAGTATCACTGGTGTCGCATCTTCGGGGACTTCTGTCCCCGAGTGCCACACGTTTTTTCTTTTTTGTTTTGGTTAAACTTTCCAATATGGACCATCGATATTATGAGGTTTTAGGGGTGTGAGGGAGTGGAGGTGTGGGAGGGCTACCCCCCTGTGCCATCCCCACCTTGCGGAACCCCATCATTATGGAGATATTCATAATTAAAGTTTTAAGGTTAAAATATACACTCTAGGGGTAGGGCAGACAAGACAAACAATGAAATACAAGTACTAAGGTAGAACTAATTATTCTTTCGATTTCAGTAGTTTTTTCATGGCGAGGGGCTTCGCCTAGATGTCGACGGAACCCCGCTTTGCGGGGTTCGCATTTTTCTCCTAAATAAAATCAGAATACCTTAGCCTAACCTATCCTTCTTTTGATTTGAATTCAGTAGTTTTTTCATGGCGTGGGGCTTCGCTAAAGATGTCGACGGATCACCGCTTTGCGTGGTTCCTGTTTTTCTCCCAAATAAAATCAGACAACCACAACCTAACCTATCCTATCCTTCTTTCGATTTGAGTTCAGTTGTTTTTTTCTTTAATATCGTAAAACACGATTTCTGTTGTTTTATTTTGGTAGAGTTAAGTAGGGGTCATTAGCATATTATGTAAAAAAAGTAACTCTGTATTACCTATAGTTTTAAAGTAAAAATACTGTTAAGTAGGTAATCAAAACTGATAGATTTATAGTTTATTATTGATAAATTAAAATAATTGCGTGTTATTTGCCAATTTGTATGAAAATAAAAAAAATGTATCTCATGAACCGTAAGTTTCCTCATACTTTGCAAAACGCTTTCTTTTAGTGAGTACTATCTACAAAAAAATATGGGCATTTAAATCGATGGTCCATATTGGACAGTTTATCCTTTGTTTTTATCCGTGTGGTTTAATGTAAAAATAAAACCCGTTTCAGAAGACGGCGTCCAATTCCAATGCGGAGGCAGCATTATCAACAAGCGATATGTGCTCACCGCCGCGCACTGCGTGTTTAAAAGAATTATCGCTGGCGTGCGTGTCGGGGAATATAACATAGACACCGATATTGACTGCCAAAAGGGTGAATGCGAAAAACATAAACAGGTATATCTTCTCCAATTATTCACAGTGGGCGTCTACTACTACTTACTAATTTTAGTCAGAAACTAATTAACACAGGTTTTACACTCGGTACAAATCCAACACTCGACTAGAACTGACTGTCGTCAACTGTCCGAGCAATAACCGACTAAGGGCCGATCCCTCAGAGTGACCTCCAACCTCCCCTTACAGCCACCTCAAGCCGCGCATAGTGGTCGGATTCCGTTACTGATCAATCCGCCATCCGACTCCGGATATTGTTTGCACCGACACAACCGAACAATTCACACGTCGCGCTCCGCTCAGCCCGGAGCGTGGACGGGATGGGACGTGAAGTTTTGGAAACATCGTTTCATAGCAAATGTAAACGATAGCGCATACGCCACGAAGGCACGCACGAGATGGGAACGGGACACGCACGTATATTTATGCCCCGTCCACGTCACGTCCCCGTCCCGTCCACGTTACGCATGCATCGACCTTTAAAAGTAACTACGTTCTACCCTAGGCAGACGCCTAGAACTGAGCAGACGCTCAGCTCAAAGGTTGTCTCCGAAGTAACCGTTGGTGGCTGGCAAGTCAATAGCTCTCCTTGGTTATCCCGCCACCGCGTATCAAAAATGACAGGAGACAATTTGCATAGTTGTCATCTTCAAAATCCGAATACACTAAAGCCTGGCTCGGCTTGGCTTTGCATTTTATGATCTCCGACATATCTATCTATAATAAAACACAACAAAATGTTTTACGTATGTCCTTTATAGGCTCTGAAATCATCCAACCGATATGCCTCAACATGGTTTCATTTGAAATCCATCCGAAGGTGGTTTGAGATCACTAAAAATGCATTAGGCACATTTTCGATTTTCTACTTATCCCATACAATTTTTTTAGCGTTGTGGAACACGCCGGATATGCCCTAGTAAATAAATAAATGCTCTTGTACTCACAGCGTTGCAATTGGAACTAATTATCTATCACAATAATGTATTACAATGTACCTACTTACTTTACTTTTATGTTTTACTTAATACTAATTATGGTAGTGGTTAACGATGCGAATCCGCTGCGGTTCTAGTTGAAACTTAGGCCAGGGGTCGGCAACCTTTTGAGTCGGAAGAGCCAAAAATTACAATTTACAAAATTTCAGTTTTTAAAGAGCCACAATTTTTTTGCTTGCCAACCATAAACAGTACTTGCAAAACTTTTTTATCCATAAAAATAATGTCTGTAAAGTCGGTTTTCGGACGGTAGTTTAACGTGACAACGTCATGACAAAACATTGGTTTTTATTTATTTTATTTTGTAGATAAAATTGAGCGCTTCGGCCGATCGTAGCCGATCGTGCCTCTCTATCGCTTTTGCCGCTCTCTCGATCGCGGAACGCTACATTTTTTCGTGCGTGCGCCCGGCGGTCATCGTTTTAATAGACGTTATCACGTCAAAAACTAGTCTATTTATTCATAAGAAAAAAAATTTTTTTTTCATATGTAAGTAGTGTTTTTTCACAACAAATTAGAATCTAATTTTTATTATTATTATTTAATAAATAGATAATGAATGTATGGTATTATTAGATAATCATTTATTATTTAAGTAAAAAATTAAAACAATTAAACATTTATTTACATTGTATGTAAGTCTTACAATCCTTAGGTACAATACGTGTACTTCAATAACAAACAATTGAGCAAACAAATTTAATGCGAGCGTTGGCTGTGCATGGTTTTAGAAAGTTTGGATAAATTTGGCTCATAACTTGTTGTTTTAAGTTTCAAACATGACTCTAAATTTTCATTTCTTAGTTGGTTAGTTAGTTAGGTACATAGAAACATTCGACGATGGCGTCATTCAAGAACTTCCGACGGACTAACGACATTGACGAGTCACGGGGGAGGGGTGCGGTGAAAAGCAAGTACAAGTGACTGAAAGATAGAAATGGTGCCTAATACTCGTTAATCGATTCAGAACGATTTTTAAATGATTTTTTTTTATAAAATAAATATTATTTGCATATGGAACTAAAGAGCCGCAGCTTCACATCCAAAGAGCCGCATGTGGCTCGCGAGCCGCAGGTTGCCGACCTAGGACTTAGGCGATTGTAAATAAATCGCTAAAATTTTTAAACGAGGTAAACATGAAATTTGGAACATACGTGACAAAAACTTCTGGTACGGATACGGATACTTTTATTATTAGAATTAAGTAAAATTGTATGATATATTACAGGATCTACGAGTAGAAAAGTCGGTGATCCATACAAATTACCAAGGCTTGCCGACGGTGTTCAGTGACATCGCACTGATACGGCTAGCAGCTGACGTGGATTTCAATCACAGTATGTAATATTCTATCGATGATCTTTTAACAAACAGTTTCCGTAACAGGCGATAATACCTATATATTGTTCCTTTTAAACTGACTTCAAACAAATAAGGAAGTTCGCAATTCAGTTGTTTTTTTGTATTAAATTTGTTACATGAGAACTCCATTATTTCGATTTAGAAAATTATTTTTTGTTTGAATATACCTACTACCCGATTACTTCCATATTTACCAAAATTCAGTTCTGATGAAGGGTTCCAGGAGGAATAGATAAACTACAAGAAATTAACGGCTTCCCCTCATGGCCTGCATTTGTCTGTATTTCTATAAAAATTGGAGTGTTAGTTAGGAATATATTTGGGTCAGCAGTCAAACTCAAATCATTTATTTCATGTAGGTTATCAATGATGGTATGCTCTGGCTATGAAGCAAGTTCCTATTGGACTCCGCTGAGCATGTTAACCTGAAATCTTGGAGTAAACTGAAATAATTTAAGTGTTTCATTTTCAATAGGCAGTAATAGGGTGTAGAATGTAGCCAGCTCTTCTGCTAATTTTGTCGGTTATTTATAGAAGTAATGCTCTATTTATCAAGGAATCATCTAAGAAAACGAATCTGGTTATGGTGGTAAGTTTTACTTACCATTTTTTGGACACAAGTTTATGCTTCGATTTTTATTGGATCATAGAAATGCTCACGTCTTCTCTGTTTTCAGCAACTATGGTCCCACCAGGACCGGTTCGTTGATGGAGTGTAGCCAAATTTTTAATTATTTTATATGTTCACACAGAAAATGTCCATACCATTTGTTTGCCAAAAACAAGTAAGCTGCGTCATCGAGCTCTGAGCACCATGTTAGCTACAGTAGCTGGCTGGGGTCGCACTGAAAACAATACGGAATCCGCTATTCTTCGGAAGGTTAACATTCCGATTAAATCGGCTGAGGACTGCAGTGGCACATACAACAGGTATGGAATTGCTTTTGTATGTTCTTCTTAGATTATCAGCAGCGCCCTTGGCATTGATCAGGGTAAAGCGAGACTGTAATTCAGCACCCTTTGGTCAACGCTTGCATTTCACTAAAGAAGTATTTCGGTTTTATTTGCGGGCCCTGGGAAAAGTTTTAGGTATTGCCAGATCTCAAAAGTGGCTTCCTCAGAAAAATCCTCGCCAATGTCGAGACGCAGAAATTATTGGTATCGATTACAACCAGGCTCCTAGAGCGTTCGTTCCCATTGCTTGGTGCAGCATCCATCAGCTTGGTGCTAGTTGAAAATGATCAATCGAGTCGTGTTACTTCAGGTTTGTTAGTAGTTGCGTGGGCTTAAATAAAATGAAATTAGAATGTTGAAAAACCAACAATACTATTATTCATTGCTAGCTATGGTTGTTCACGAATGGTCAAAGGTTTCACAATCTGAAGGTTTCGAAATTCAATAAATTAAATTGATAAAGTGATATAGGTACACGTAAAATTTGGAAATTGTATGTTTTATGATCTCTATATTTACTTTGACTTCTATATTTACAGGTTTGCCAAACCAGGTGACAAAGACGCCACAGCAGACCAGCTGTGTGCTGGAACTCTTAACAAGGACTCCTGTAACGGTGATTCAGGAGGTCCTCTGATGCTTGAGGAGAAGTACAACAATATCTACAGATATGTTCAATATGGAGTCGTTTCACACGGACCCCAGAAATGTGGATCGGACTTTCCAGGAGTTTATACTGACGTCACTAAATTTATGGGGTGGATCTTGGATAATATATATTAGTCGGTATTTTTTTTGGATCGTATAAAAGTTGTTTTGTACTGTAATAAATAAGCATAAACTTATTTAGTATTTTTTATTTGGGTGCCTTGGAATCTCTCTATTTTGTGGTTATGCTAATTCTGTATATCGTAGAGTATGCTCACACCATTCTAAGTCACGCAAGTGGTCGATAGGTTATAGGTAAATAAATAAATAAATACTTACTAAGAGCCTTTCCAGGAGTTTATACTGACGTCACTAAATTTATGGGGTGGATCTTGGATAATATATATTAGTCGGTATTTTTTTTTGGATTGTATAAAAGTTGTTTTGTACTGTAATAAATAAGCATAAACTTATTTTGTATTTTTTATTTGGGTGCCTTGGAATCCCTCTATTTTGTGGTTATGCTAATTCTGTATATCGTAGAGTATGCTCACACCATTCTAAGTCACGCAAGTGGTCGATAGGTTATAGGTAAATAAATAAATAAATACTTACTAAGAGCCTTTCCAGGAGTTTATACTGACGTCACTAAATTTATGGGGTGGATCTTGGATAATATATATTAGTCGGTATTTTTTTTTGGATTGTATAAAAGTTGTTTTGTACTGTAATAAATAAGCATAAACTTATTTTGTATTTTTTATTTGGGTGCCTTGGAATCCCTCTATTTTGTGGTTATGCTAATTCTGTATATCGTAGAGTATGCTCACACCATTCTAAGTCACGCAAGTGGTCGATAGGTTATAGGTAAATAAATAAATAAATACTTACTAAGAGCCTTTCCAGGAGTTTATACTGACGTCACTAAATTTATGGGGTGGATCTTGGATAATATATATTAGTCGGTATTTTTTTTTGGATTGTATAAAAGTTGTTTTGTACTGTAATAAATAAGCATAAACTTATTTTGTATTTTTTATTTGGGTGCCTTGGAATCCCTCTATTTTGTGGTTATGCTAATTCTGTATATCGTAGAGTATGCTCACACCATTCTAAGTCACGCAAGTGGTCGATAGGTTATAGGTAAATAAATAAATAAATACTTACTAAGAGCCTCACACTGGCATTTTATGTCGTGAATACCATGGACAACACACAAAGACAAGTACACGCATCCAGACCGAGAAGAGAAATTCAAATCTCTTCGTTGGAAATTGTTTGCAGTCCCAGGCTGCTGATTAGCATTAGTTGGTAAATCACCTCTTGTTCGAGCACTGACCCTGATCAATGGTGTCCAGCGGGCCTGTTATGAACTTTTATAAAACCATTCATGTTCCAGGCAATTCATTTATCGGGCTTGGAACGACTTATGATTGGCTAAAAAGTGTCACGGAACATGGCTGGAATTAAGAGTTTATAATAGATCGCCTGGCCTACGATTTGGATCTGGACATATTTTTCACAACGCCCTCTTTATTTCGCTCAGCTGCTGCGAGGTACGTCCAATCGCTGGATGTCGTAGATGAAGTAAACGATTTGGAATATAAATTCTGTAAAGTTTTGTATTGTAATAAATAAATAAATAAAATCATCCTTCAAATTTCCGTCTCGCTGGGAATCGAACTCAGGACCCTTAGTATGGTAACTATTAGGTACGACAGAGGGGTCATCAAACGAGCTAACATTGCTTATCTTCTGCTATTTATTTTCCTCGAAGCGCATCTTATTATGACTACTTACATAACAGCCGGATGTTCCTCTGACCTTTTTGATAGAGATTGTAATTATTAATTTTTATCTCCCACTGCGTAATGCAATATTATATTATATTATCCAGCTAATAAGTGAGATAATAATTTTCCCGGAATTGAGTATTTCTTAAGTAAGTAATAAAGGGCATGTTACCGACGGATAAACGGTCCACCGGTTTCATAATTTTGTCTTTAAAATGTACCTACTTATAACTACATATGTGTCACTAATAAAACATTATTAAGTTATACTTACCTCTGCTGCATCGTAGAACCTGTAAAAATATAAATAATTAGTTAAGTTAATATTAGTATTACAATGTAACCTTTGTGTTTGAACTTTCTCAATATTAAAGAAAGTACTAGCCGAAAATTGCTGAGAAAAAAGATGACATACCTGTGTGTCGCGACAACCTCTGACGCGAGCGTGCTCTGTGGCCCGCGCCCTGGTTCTTAAACATCGAAGTGTACTCAAAAGTGCAAAAGACAGTGTATAATTTGCATAGTGCTGCCATCTTCAATTTGTAACGAGGTGTAATACCTCGTTCAATATCCCTTCGCTGGCAGATGCATTTTTCTTCTAATTTTTTAAATCTTGACTGGGCTTCCAGGGAGGAGCTTGGAAGGATACTGATTTACCTCATACCTCAACAGGTGGAACTTGGTGGACCTAAAAACCTAATGTAATTTTTTATGTATATTACCCATGCTTATGCAAATAAGATAATGTATTGTATTGTATGACTACTAACAATTAAATTTTTCCTAAAACTGGAACATACAGACAAAACCTTTAACTTGAATTTATAACTTAATTTTATTTACAAATCTATATTATTATCTTTATTTACAAATTTACAGTTAATAGTTTTTCAAAATATATGATCTTCCATTTTTACATCGATAAATAAACATGTAGAACATAATATGTATTGTAAATTAAAAGATTCTTAACATAATATGAACATAATAACTTAAAAACCGGTTTCTTCGAAGAACCACGGCTTGTAGTTACAAGACTGCAAGTCTGGGACTAGTAAGTCCCAGACGGGCGAATTGTTTGATGTGAATTAATTATAATATCTCATAGAACGAATATGCAAGTTTTATACGAGCTATACGAGGTATAACCAGTTCATCTTTACCTGTTTGGGTAAAACATTATTTTATTTCTTTTGCTTATCACATTTATCAAACTTAATCAAAACTTAAGGCGGTATTATCCCAAAAAATGGTATTTTTGAAGGTGTTTTGTTCATAAATGGTACATAATACAATTCAAAAAAAAATATATGTTATTTTACAGTCTTTGTTCTTTCATTTCGTCATACGTGATACACGATAGCTGTTATTTCATTGCATATAAATAAATCACAAAGTTGGGTCTAATCTGGCATAAAAATGGCGTTTTATTCGCGTTTTAATCGCTTCCAGATAATAAAAAATATACCACAGGTATAGGTATAGGTCCTATGATAACAATATTGCTGGCGGGTCATAATTTGAAATTTTGAAAAACATCCCTTTCAATTCCTATTTTTTCCCTTTCCACTAGCTACGAAACGACCGACGCGTTGATTTACTCAATTTTACTCTCGCGCCAATTTTGCTAATCGGAATCGCAGCCGCACGTTGTCGAATTTCCGACACTAATTTTAATTTCGAATTTGGCGCGCGCGCCTTCTGAACTTATATTACGTAAAGTACTGTCCAAAGTATCCACACTGCTGTAATTTGAAATAATAAAAATTGTTCGTTTTTATACTTTAGTTACTGTTTATAGTATTTAGGTATTGGTATAAGTCAAGTGCTAATTACACATTAATTCTTGCCGTATTAGGGCGGCTTAGAATACTAACCCCAATCCCAAGCCGGATGGGTGTCGTAAAAGGCGACTAAATCCGGCCCGCTGGTGGTAGGGTCCCTCGAGGGATTATATTGGTAATATTGATTTTAAATGTTAATTAATACCAATATTATTTCTATTGTAAGAATTTTGTAAGAATATTGTTTTTTAATGTTGTTTTTTTATATTGTTTTTTTGAGTATTGTTTTTTTATATGTATAGTATGATATAATATGTATATTTGTATATAAGTTAAACAGGGGAAGGAAGGGGAAGGGGAGAGGGAGGGGAGCGGAGGGGAGGGGGAGGGGAGCGGGGGAGGTGGACTTCAAAATAACTCAAAAACACATGACAAGTACGAGTTTTAACGAGTAACTGCCCTCGCTTTGCTTCGTTTTCTTATTTTTTACACCTTGGGTTACATATTGGACTTTTATTAAGGATCCCTAATTTTTTTGAAAATATAATATAGCCTATGTCACTCCGCACCCGGGAATAGTGTAGCTTCCCAACAGTGAAATAATTTTTCAAATTGGTTTAGTACCTAGTTTCGGAGCCTATTCAATGCAAACAAACAATCAAATCTTCAGTATATTTAAATTTTTTGTATAGATTCTATACTAATATTAAGAGGAATAGATTAACTATATAGGTAGTAGGTACCTGTCACTCGTGACTCACCTGTAGTTTTTGCAATTGCGTGTTTAGTCAGTAGCTTATTATATAAAATCTTTAGTTTTTTCGCTGTTGAAAAAAAATATGTGCAAAATTCCTGCATGAAATTTCTTCTTAAAAAACTTTATACCTCATTATTATTATATAAAGTAGGCTAACAGCGAATTCAGATAATTTTTGTTTGTAATAACAACAACAGGTTTAGTTTATTTTAATGAAACAGCTTGCATTCATTAATCCATTCATTAATAAATTGAATAAACCAAACATTAGTTTATGACTTCGTTACAGGTAGGTAATAAAGTATTTTATTTTCGAAAATAATTTTACTTTATTATGACGATATTGAAATATTTCATTACAATATAACACGTGAAAGGTTGCTACAAAAAAAATACAATGTTTTAGTTCTATTCAAGAACTTTATTTATACATTTGGATGGTAAGCTTCAAAGAGGTAGCTGAAGACAGATCACGTGACATTAGATGAACAATTTCGACCAATCACAGGCCTGAGACTCGTAGCCACTCGTAGGGCGTCGGTGTATAACTTCAAGAAATGACATATCGCAGATTATATTCATCCAATGTCACGTGGTCGTCGTAAGATACCTCATTGAAACTTGCCGTCCAGATGTAGGTATACATAAAGTTCTTGGATCTACTCTTTGATAGTATCCAGTATCCAATTCACGTATTCCCTTACATCCGTATATAAGGCTGGAACGATCGAGCCGCAATGAATGTTACCACTGGATACAATTCCGTATTGGACAAACTTAGTCTCTCCCTTGTAATTATCTGTTAACATGAGCGGCCCACCAGAGTCTCCGTTGCAGGAGTCCCTCCTGTACGTTCCGGCGCAAATCTTCTTAAGTTCTGCAGGGGACTGACTGTTATGCCTGAGGAAAATAAAACAATAATTATAATGACAAAGATACAATTAATTTGCAATATTTGACAAGATCTTTGTCGCTGTTCTATTGACAGTTTTTGCACACTATTCCAAAGATTGTGGGTAAGTAACTATATTAAGTAGCTGAGATGTAGATGTTTTTCTTTTCCAAAGATTGGTAAGAGATTCGATTTATCTTGAGCCCAAGCCAACCTCTCATGCTCGCATACTCCGCATCCATCCGTCCATCCGAACAACAGATGGGGCCATACCGATCGTTCCATCTTGTTGGAGGTCGCTGGTCATTGTATCACCTAGATCAAACTATTTTGGGCAAGAGACCCCTTTTCCAAAATTAACTGATACCTCAGACCTCCATATCCAAATTATTTTAAAACCCCTATCTCTATTTTTTTCCTATTCATCACTGGCAAAAAAGGCATCAAAGGCATCACTGATGCGTTGCCGGCCAAGAAAAGGAAGAGACGAGAAAAAGAAAGAAATATAGGAATTAAATATTTATTAAGGATATGATAATGCCGTTGCTGTCGACTTCATCTGGGTTATTTGACCCAGGTGTCTTAAGTTTACTTTTAGTAGACTTTATTGCTACTAGTATGATTAGAGATTTTAATGCATCAGAAAATAAATAAATACCTGTAATATTCCTGGCATTTTTCATTAGAAATGACTGGCACATCCACTTTGAGAAGTAAGGTTGATTCTTTTTTAAATTCCGTGTATCCCCAACCCGCCACTGTGGCTTCGTGGTTTGTTATTATCCTATTTCTCAGTTCCTTAGATACTGGTAAGCAAATGGTACCTGCATTTTCTGTGAAATAAGTACTTATTTGTAATCTTTAACAATGAAAGGATCTCGTGTCTCTTAATTATATATAATTCTAGCTAATATATATTTAACTAGCTGACCCAGCGAACTTCGTATTGCCTAACATCAATGAATGTTTACCATATCTGAGATCATTAAAATCGGTACAGCCGTTCTTAGCCGTTATAGTTTATGTGTACGTATCTCCTCTCCCACTCTTTCTCTCTTGCCCTCTTCATCTCCACCCCCTCCCCTCTCCCTCTCCCTCTCCCTTTCCCTCTCCGTATCACTCTTCCTCTCTCAACGTTACTAACCATGAGCTAATCTATACATATACTAGAAAGTTTAATTTTTCCTTTGAGTTAATATACAATTTTTCGCATTTACAACTTAAAAAGTTTATGATTGAGATGATTTTCCAAATAAACTTGTCACTATTAACTTTTATTTTTAAACTTGAGCTAATATATAAAATAACACATTTCTAACTTCAAAATTGACGAAGTTCCATACAAACATCCCCTAATCCTTTAAGTAATGATTTTCCAAAAAAAAAAAATTGCAGTTAGCTTTTGTGTCCAACCATTATTTAAAATGTGAATTTTCATGTTTCTAACGTCCAATATGAAGAAGTTTTGATTGAATTTTCATCCCCTAATATAATCTCTTAGGGGATGAATTTCCAAAAGCCAATGATACAGATAACGTTTAATCTTTAGGCCTTGACCTGATATACATAAATTTTCACCCTTTTAACTTCAAAACTGACGAAGTTTCCATACTTTCTTGTACACCCTTAAAAACCCTTTAGGGGATAATAAACAATAAACGCTTACAAATTCATACCCCCGCAGTAGGTTTAAAGTTTAAACCTGTGTCGTGGGTGGCACAGACAACACATAAAACACATCACATTAACACCCATGACCCGAGTACAAATATTTATCTGTCACATAAATATCTGCCCCTGCCGAGAATCGAACCCGGAACCTTTCGCTTCGCAGGCAGAGTCGCTAACAACTAGGCTCAATTTATGGGTATTATTGTGATGTGTATATCTATCTATGTGTCGTCCATGCCACCCGCGACGGCCGCAACACAGGTAAAGCGTTTATTTATATATGTATGCTTTAATAACTTTAACTTTAATAACTTTATTTTCTCAAATACATAGATATTACATTTTATATGTATGCAGTAAGTTGATTTTTTAAATAGTGCGGCGGATATTACATATAGTATGTGATGCACAGACCCTACACTAAGAAAACTTGTGTTGTAGGAGTCTGCTAACCCTTCTGAGTGACTGTATAGCCGGTAAGTAATAATTAAGGTAGTATTAGTCTACTTTGCAACAATCCGCGTTTAACATGTATGATGGTATATACTTTAAAACATGCGTGGCACCTCCCTCCCTCCCACAACGGAAACATGCACTACAATAATTAAACGTATATACCAACATACATACCAGCACCAACACGTGTTTCGCCCCGAAACGGAGCATCATCAGGGTAAGTTGACTCTACGATGGTTAGTCGGAAATTGAGCATCGTTCACTGAGCGTGGCGTATTTATACCCAACTCGCCCACTGATTATCTAATGATGTTGTAATAATTAGTGATTAGTAATTAATTAATTATTCAATCAATTAATTAATTAACTAATCTATTAGTGATTCACGCCGGTAGGAACCGGGTCTGACGTAATCTGGTGATGTGTACTGTTAAAAATCCTCAGTAAAGGCGAGTTGGATACATTTATTTGTTCATTCAGCAGTGTAAAATCTGGATTATTATTATGTTTTATTATTTCTAACTGCTCTAGTATACTTAATTTAAAACCCTTTTCAGATTTATGTAATATATTATATGTATGGTTACTAGTTAAACTGTGACCTGATTCTATTAGATGTTTAGCGAAATTAGACTTATCCGCGTGACCATTCCTGTACGCGGCCATATTATGTTCCCGGTAACGTGTGTCCAAATTTCTACCAGTTTGACCCACGTACACGCCATTACAATCAGAACAAACAATTTTGTAGACACCAGATTGTTCATGTCTACCTCTTTTATCTTTACCGTTTGATAAGGCCCCCATTGACGATGCGATCGATCGGTGCGATCCGTCGTTGACGACCGATCGTAACGACGGATCGGTAGTGTATGTTATGATCGTGAACGATTTGCTTGATCGCAGACGATATCGGCGATTGCAACAAAAATCCATGCAATCTTGAATATCGCACCGATGAATCGACAGTGTGTGGACCTTTGCGATCACCGATGCGATTTTTGTCTCATTCTGATGCCGGCCGCCGCACGCATCGCATGCCTTCAATGCCTTGGCTAGTGCGTTACGTTGGTACTACGTACCTATCAACATTCGATGTACGAAACAAATAAAAAAAATTGCCGTATTGGGGCGGCTTTAGAATACTAACCCCAAACCCACGCTAGATGGGTGTCGTAAGAGGCAACTAAATCCGGCCCACTGGTGGTAGGACCCTTGGAGGGATTATATTGGTAGTATTGATTTTAATTGTTAATTAATACCATTATTACTATTGTAATTTCTTCATGGGGTTCGCTTTTACTTTTCGCTTTTACCTTTGGTGTTGCTGATGTTCATGGGCGACGATAGCCACTTACCATCAGGTAGATCATCAGCTCGATTGCCGGCTATTTCCATAAAAAAAAAACTTCGTGGACTTATCGAGGACCGATGCCGCAATGACAATTCAATATTAAAAGAAAGAAAGAAAGAAAGAAAAAACCTAGTTACATGCTTTATATTAGCTTTAAACGGTTAGACTTCTTCAAACTTCGTAGACCTATCGAGGACCGATGATAATTTAATATTTAAAGAAAAAAGAAAGAAAGAAAGAAAAAAAATGTTTTGGATATGTTCGACTTACACGTATTAAGTAGTTAAGTAGTTAACTAAATTTTAAGTAAATTAATCCGTTTAGGACAATTTAGTAGTTTAGTAATCAAGTAGAGTTTTATTTTTTTTTCTTTTGTAGCCGAATCAAAGTCACTGCCACATAGCTAAGGAAAAGAAGTTCATTTTCCATTTTGTAGGGCACGTATTGAATTATTTGAGCACGTTTTTATCCTTCCGTGTCAAACAAGTAAATGTTTGATAGCGATCGATCGTTGCGATCGATCGTTGCGACCGATCGTTCGTGTATGAGTGGCACTTTTGAACCGATCGATCGTTGCGATCGATCGCACCGATCGATCGCACCGATCGATCGCATGTCAATGGCGCCCATTATAGATTGCAAGGAATTGTTTGTTCTGAATGCAACGAAGATGTTGTTACGACGGAGCGTTTTTGCGATTCGCTCTGAAATTGGACCGAGGTAGGTTAAACTAGAACGATATTTATTTGGGGTTATGTCGTTGGGAGCCGCGTACAAGAGATCACGCACCATTAAGCCTCTCCTCTTATGGATGAGAGTATCCACCATCTCCCTACCATACCCATTGGCAACAGCAATGTGATAGATGGTATTTAATTCTTTTTGATAGTTCTGAGGTGATAATGGAACACACATTAATCTGTGGACATAGCAGTGAAATGCTGCCATTTTATGTTGCCATGAGTGGCAGGAAGACGCCGGAATGACCGCATCCGTATATGTTGGTTTGCGGAAAATTCCAAAGTCATGTCTATTGTTTTGCCGAGTAATGGTAAGATCTAAAAAGTTCAAGGAACAATTAACTTCGACTTCAAGTTTGAATTTAATTTTGGGATGGATTTTATTTAACTTATTTACGAAAACGTCCAGTTGTCTGTCTGTCCCCGTCCAGCACATAATTATGTCATCAACATACCTATAGTAATAAAATATATGTTTATGGCCTATAATATTCTTATTTTCGTAGTGGTCCATAAAAATCTCAGCAATTAACGGGCTTAATGGAGACCCCATTGCGAGCCCTTCTTTTTGAGAAAAATATTGATTATTAAATCGGAAATAGTTTTGATCTAAACATAATGAAGTGAGCCTTAAGAGATCATCCTTTTCTCCGGGAAGTAATTTTGATCTTTCAAAAAGTTGGGATAGTATAATTAAGGACTCTGTTCGGGGAACATTAGTAAATAAACTATCGACGTCAAGTGAGACTAGTTTTGATTTGTAGGGTAGTATTACATCCTTTATATTTTTGATTAAATGGAGGCTATTTTTTAAGCCAAAAGTGGATGAAAAAGATGTTTTTGATCTTATTATGGTATTAAGTCGACGAGCCAAATTATATGCTGGAGCCCCCACATAAACGCACGCCACGCATGTTTTAAAGTATATACCATCATACATGTTAAACGCGGATTGTTGCAAAGTAGACTAATACTAACTTAATAACAATGGATTTCCGCAAAGTAACGCCTGATACTATTAACGGTAAGTAATAACTTGACTAAAATTATACATTTGAAACATATTTATAAAACTAGACAATGATATTGCAGTTAAACTATTTTTTACTACATAAAATCTGTTGCATGTGTGTGTATGTGTGTGTGTGTGTGTGTGTGTGTGCATGTGTGTACGTACATGTGCGTGTTTGTGAGCATATGTGAGTGAATACGCGTGTATTGTGTATGTGTTGCAAGAGTTTAAACCTAGTGCTTCATACAAGTAAATTCTCCGTATCTTCATAATTAAGACTTTTTAACCAGTTAGTAACTTCAGCTTTGGCATCTATGTAGTTAAGTGTTTTTAAATCTTTAACATATTTGCTTGCTTTATTGTACAAAAATAAATGCATAGATTAATTAAAATATTAAATATAGGTACTCACTGAATTTCATGGAAACATTTTCCTTGAGGCGTATCAGAGCAATGTCGTTGATGTATTCTTGGAACGGGTTATAATCTTCGTGGATTATTTCCTCCTCCACCTTGATATTCTGCAGTTTTTGTGATAATAACCATGAGATATTGATTTCATAACAACATTTTAGAAAGGGGAACAACATGGCATTTTATTTATTAGGGGCCACGTGGTGGTAGTTGAGTTCAATCACTCATCACCCACATGCTACCAAAATGGGATGTTCAAGAAAGGGCGAAATTCACTTGTTGCCTTAGTCTACATTGTCTCCAGTAGACACATTTTGTTGTTTTCATTTAATATCGGTTGATTCAAGTAGTTTTTAATGGTTTTGCTTCAGATTTTCAATAAAAAACAACAATTTACAGTATGAAATCGTAAATTATATCTCAAGACAGATGAGTTGTAGTATAATACCTGAAGATTGCTTTCACAAACATCATTATCGCAGTCATTATCCGTTCCTATTTCATATTCACCAACACGAATGTACACAATTTCCTTGTCGTGTACACAATGCGCAGCTGTTAGTACATACCGTGAGTTAATTAAACTCCCGGAGCATTGAAACTGCTCACCAAATCCTGAAAAACAATATTGCTACATCTTAAGCGTAAGTGCAAAGTGTTCTATTTATAGCGGGGGATGCCTTATGGAGGCCATACACGATCAAGTATACTTGTCAAGTCTGCAGTTTGACCTGTCTTTGACGCGGAATTGACGAGGCATCCAGTATACTTGATGGGTATGATCAAGTAGACTTGAGGTAGCCATACACGATCAAGTATACTGGATGCCCCGTCAAGTCCGCTTGACGCTTCATCAAGTACACTTGATCGTGTATGGCCTCCCTTACCACCGTATTGGGGCAGCTTTTTTAATACTAACCCGAATCCTATATATCCGACGAAGGCGTCAACTTACCATCAGGTTAGTTCTTACGCCAAAAAAGTATAACACGTACGTAGTACACACATTTTTTTATCTTTTTTATTTTCATTATCTGTAGTAAGCAACATAACGTACTAGTGTTGTAGGCGATAAGCACCATCCATGGGAACTCGTACAAGTCGGCATAAGTTCCGCCTGCGAGGCGCGAGCTAATTGTATTGTAGATTTCTCCACAGGAATCTGGCAATAGCTTTAAGTTTCGGTGCTCCATGCCTGCTAAGCCTACTCTCAGCTTTGAGCAACATACCTATAGAAAGAATAGTATATGTTAGGGGAGGCATATGTCCAGCAGACGTTCTAAGGCTGATAAATGGATGGGTTGGAGCTTCGTGGATGGAGCTATTTTTTTGATCTTCCCGATCATTTCAGGACTTGCAATTTTAGTCAAATTCGATTTTCCTTAAATGTGATTTAAAGCCTTTTTGCACACGGCGCGATTATGAAGCGCATCTCACGAAAACGCGCGGAATTTGCGCGTTTTCCATGCTGCAAATGACGAGGCGAACGAGACGTTTCCTCGTACGATCGCGTTTAAAAATACGCCGTGTGCAGAGGCTCTTAGGAAATTAAATCACTGTATGATTTTACTGTATAAAATCTAGTTTACGTACAATTATACTTTCGTACTTTCGTATAATCATGATCTAATCATTAATACCTACTTATACTTTTATGAGCAACTATTTCTATTTTAAATTTAGAGGACTTAATTACATATGTATATGACGGCGAGCGACCTCTTTGGTCTGTCAGACGAGAAGTCATGAAGAAAAACCAAATGTTTAGAATTAGGAATGTGTCAATCTATTTAGAACAATACGTGTGAGACATTCTGTGGGATTCCAATACTGATCACGGAGTTGTACAGATTGTTATTGATGTGAACGTTAGGAGAACTTGAAATATAATATCATGGAGCAAAGTAAAAGGAATATTATTGAATAACCAACACCGTAGAAAACCCCTTTTTCGTCATATATTTATAACTTTACGACTATTATTCGAGTTGATAGCTAGAGATAGCTGCTAAATGACAGGTTTCTAGTTGGGAGATTTCAGAGAGCCAGCTCTTTCTTTCTTTCTTGTTTTCTTTCTAGGCCGGCAACGCAGGATGCCTAAGATCTTCAAGTAGTCCTGATGTCCACGGGCGACGATGAACATTGGGCTACGCTTTCATATTTACATAAAATACATCGTTAAACCCAGTTTCGCTTCGGCGCGCTGTGGTTATGGTTAGCAATTAAAAGTAGCAACAAAATAAGCGCAGCTTTTAAACTGATTGTGAAAAATAAGGTAAAAATGAAACTTATACGTTAAAGAATTATTACAATATCTTTGGAAATTACTAGGTTACTACTAGGCTTTAGTAATGGAACTTTGAAGTTGCGCTTTCAAGAATATTTTAGTTTCTTTGTTAGGGTTTAAAATAACTGTAAGGATGTGAAGCAGTAGCGTAGATAGTCTAAGGAGACACTCTAAGGAGGTCCCATATCAATATTTGTTGGGCGCCCCCTCGACATTACCTGTCAAATACTCGTATAAAAGTAGTACCAACTGTAGCGGTCGTAGGCCGCTGGCGAGCTTTATAACCGACTTCAAAAAAAGGAGGAGGTTCTCAATTCGACTGTATTTTTTTATGTGTTACCTCAGAACTTTCGACTGGGCGAACCGATTTTGATGATTTTTTTTAATCGGAAGCTGGTGGCTGTCATGTGGTCCCACATCAATTTTATTGAGATCTGACAATGGCATCCATGAGAAAACCACATAAGTCTTAATGTCCCTGACAAATGGATGAATAATTCAATATCACGCCAACCGATTTCGATGATTCTTTTTTTAATCGAAAGCAGGTGCTTGTCATGTGGTCCCACATAAATATGAACGAGATCTGACAAGTAGTTTTTGAGTAACTTTGAAGTCGGTTATTTTTTGTTAGTAAAATTTAGTTTTTGGGAGAGTGGGGGCCTCGTATAATTGATACGGCTGATATGGCGGTAGCTACCCCCTAATGTGAAGACAAGAACTATTTAATAGATTAAATTAAACTTACATTAAATGAATCTGTAATTCCACAGTAGTACGGAATGAGTTTTTTTAGATTTTCATCAGTCATGTCCATGTATGGTGACGCTTCTCTACAATTCCATATTGGCATACAATCGTCGCATTTAGCTAAAAGTTTAATTTATTTTAATATACATAGAATGAAAGGATCGCTTGGGAGGAAGTCATTAATACGGTGTTTTGTTTACAAATAGATGTTTTATTATCATTTAGGAGTCTGCGGGATTCATGAGAAATGTAGGTCGTGCGTGGGAGCAAACGTCAACGCAAAATGCCTATAGTAATTAGGTACTACAATAGGTACTATATGTATGCCTGACTAAATCAATGTATTTTAGTTCTTTGGAATAAGTAAGTATTTATATTAAAAACGTTACAAAAATGTCAATATTGAAGTTTATACCTATAAACAGCTATGTTTTAAGAATGTTGAAGTACAGTATTCTTGTAGCTTGTCCTGAAAAATCCTATAAAAATTCGAATAAATCTTGGTAATCCTAGTACCTATAACTACCAATAGGTACCTACTATCATGTATTCTGTGATATAACATAAGCTAATGTCCCACAAATAGGTATAATAATATGACTGGTATTAAAAACGCCCACATATTCACCATAATCTTACGGGATTTCACAGTCTACAGTTAGTCAGTAGAATAGGACTTACCACGTACAATGTTGTTATATATTATACCCCACACTACGTCGACGCACAAAAATAAAACATATATTTTGTCCATATTTATAGTGGGCGACAAACTCCCTTAATCATAAAAACAAGCAGTTATAGGAAGCTTGTGTTTTGTTTCTTTCACTCTTATGGAAAATGATAAAGATAAAACATATTATAACAGTGCAATAATAGGTTTATTATGCTTTTATGAGTAAGTATTTATTAATAAAGAATTGTTTGATTGTAGCTCTTAGTGCTGTTTTATGCTATTCAACGATTTCATTTGATTTATTTAGCAGTTGTAATATTATGTAAATTGTAATATTATGCGAATTGTTGTAACAAAATGATTTAATTTATGATTGATATGAGTGTACGACTGAACATAAAACTAGTCAGTATTACTATTAACTAAGTAGAGGTAAAGGTTAAATGACAAACAAGGTAAATTCCATATTAAATGCACTGAGCATAAGGATGTTTTGAAATTCTCGAAGATATCAATAAATTGTTTTTAATAGGTACCTACTTGTGGGTAACCAATTATTTTCCGTATCTACTCATATATTGACAAATAAACCGATAAAATTAAATGTAATATTACTTTTATTTAAAAGTCTGCTAGTGTTGGACAATAGACTCAGTTTTTATTTTGCTTTAACTGATATAATTTTAATAGAGTTCGGATTTTTTTTAATTTCATGAGTGTTTTTACTTTGGCATGTACAAAAGCCGTTAGTTTTTATAAACAGCACTGAATGGCTTTGATTATAAAATGATGTTTGTCACCGATTTACATAATTTATGATGTTTATATGTTGTTAACCAACAAACGCCCGACGCGTTTATTATACACTCTTCGAAACTGCAACGATAAATACATTCACGGCTAATTCCAGAAAGATTATGTATGTATGTATTACAGTATGCGGTATATAAACATTAAAAAACGCTTGAACACTTTTTACTTACTCTTACCCCCGCAGTAGCTTTTTACCTGGGTTGCGGGTGGCATGGAAGACACATAATATACACAATATAATAACACATAATATACACATTATAATAACATCCATGACCCGAGTAGGTTCAAATATTTATCTGTCACATAAATATCGGTCGTGGATTCGAACCCAGGGCCCCTCGCTTCGCAAGCAGGGTCGCTACCAACTAGGCTTCAGGGTCGTCGGATAACATTAAAACAGACGGGATTTTGTGTCATTGCTTCGTCCGTTGCTTCAGTAGTTTGCTCTGCGACCAAAGGTTGTATTAAGATTGTATGATTTCCTTCCTTTTTGGATATTATTACCAAAATTTTAAATGTCTGCAAAATAGAATAATGACGAAGTTTCTGATACATTTTACGTTAATAAGCCATATGTTTGGTTGTTCATATCATATTATACGACTGGTCTCTAACTTGTGGTTTCCTTTGGGGAATCGTGCATTTCCCAAGTTCTCTCATTTATGATTTAATGGTTAGAAACCATGCGTTTGCGAGGAACTGAAACTTTAAAATATTAAATTACCACTTCACTTCACCATAATTACTTTCTAACAAAAAATAAAACCAACGAAAAAAAACTGAAAAGCAAAAAATAAAATAAACCATTTAGTATTATAAATTAAGATCCGAAATTAACAGTAAATAAATAATTTTGAGGCGGTGCCAAGCAAACAGTGAAGTATAATATAATACTTTTCAGTTTTTTTTCGTTGGTTTTATTTTTTGTTAAAAAGTAATTATTTTTTAATTTTTAGTTGCTATAATACTTATAATTAATAATAAATTATTGATTTTATGAATTATAGATTCAGATACCAGGTAAAAATGTAGTACATGAAATATCAATCATCCCCTATTTTCGTACCTATAGGGGTAAAATTTTGTTTCGAAATTTAAACAAGAGTAACCTCAAGGTATATACTATTCAATAAAAAAAGAATCATCGAAATCGGATCATCCAGTACAAAGTTATTGGGGTTAACATGTAAAAATTCCGGGTAAAAAAACGAGTGAATAATCAATCATTCCCTATTTTCGTACCTTTAGGGTGGGAATGAAATTTTCAAAAAAATATGGGACCAACTTCAGGACATACCCTATCCAATAAAAAAAGAATCATCAAAATCGGACCACCCTGTGCTGATTTCTGCGTGATCATACATAAAAAAAAAAATATACGTGTCGAATTGAGAACCTCCTCCTTTTTTTTTCGTCGGTTAAAAAATCTGGTCATTATGGTGATGTGATTTTATTAAATTTACTTAAACTCCTTCAAAAATGCCAAATTGTACCCATTGGATCTGATATGTTTACCATCATACGAAGAAGACGTTATCATCTTAGTCTAAGTCACAACCCATAATTGTCCCACTGCTGGCCTCGGATCTCCTTTCACAATTTGAGGGAAACAGGCCATAGTCTACCACGCTGGCCAAGTGTGGATTAACACTTTAAACACTTTTGAGAACATTATGGAAACCTTCAGGTGTGCATGTTTCCTCACGATGTTTTCCTTCACCGTTATCATAACTGATTCATTAAAAAAAAACTAACGTATCTTATGGGAATCTCTCATAATTTGGCATTTAAAACATCACGTTTTCATAGTTAAATCCTCCTTTTAACCCCTGCAAAAAGCGTGGTGTTATAAGTATGACGTGTCTGTGTCTGTATGTTCCAACGTATATTCCCGTAACGTATATCCCCTAATGTAGCCCGAATGGACATGATCGATATGAGTCTTAGCTACTCGTATATTTAGAACCACAGAGTACTTAATCACTACGTTTTATTTAAAAATAGCTAACACAGCAGGCATTGTTTTGCAAAATAAAAATTGTAAATACCTAATCATAGTCAAGAATAGATTGTGTCACTCAGAAATAATGTAAGTAGCTATAAATTGGTGAAAGAAGTTTTCAAATCAGTCTAGTAGTTTTTGAGTTTATCCATTATCTATCTCTTTATAATATTATTCTAGAAAACAATTTTTTTCCGTGTATTGATGATACTGTTTAGCCAATTTTCCAATATCATACAATAGTTGTGTTATTAAAATGCAAAATTATACCTCACTATTAAGATTTTAACTTTAAGTAATATTATTTCTTGCCTACTATATCATCATAACTAATTTCTGGTAGAGAGATGCGAGAAACATCTAAGGTCCTAATATTGATCCTTGTTAAACGCTTACTTTGACGAAAGAATTATCGATTGATTGTTGTTTATATCAGCCGCCTAAGTTTTTGGAGTTCAGTGGTCGAGAAATTACACAGTAAATAAGAAGCTTCATATAATCTTGATATCTTGATTGAAGATTTTTTTTTAACTTACAATAAGTTAATGCTTGACCACAATCCCACCTGATGGTAAGAGTTAGATCCTGGTAAACATAGTGGAGATAATTATTATTACTTTAGTTGATTCTACCTGAGCTTCCAATGTAACTTAAGAGGTTTGCGCAATAACCATATAAATAAATAAATAAATAACGCTTCACACTCATAGCCCCACACTAGGATTCCCTGTGTCGTGGGTGCCATGGACAACACACTAGACAAGGACATTCACACCCAGACCGAGAACAGAAATTCAAACTCATCATTCAAATTTCCGCTCCGCTGGGAATCGAACCCAGGACCCTCGGTGTGGCGATCCGGCATGGTAACCATTGCGCCACACTGGTCGTCAACCAGTCAATCATCTGGTTACCAGTGTTACCACAGAAGCGATTCTCTACGGTTTTTTTAATTAAAAATAATAATATGCTTATGGAACACATCTGTTTATTCATAGATCATTTTTATTAAAATAATTATCCTATTCTCACTAATTAGGTACAATACAAATATACAACTATTAGATCTCTATTCTTTGATATTGTCCATAATCCAGGTCACATATTTTCTGACATCCGTGTAGATTCCTGGTGAATCTCCGCCACATCTTTCTGGACCGTTGGACACAATGCCGTATTGGACAAATCTGGTTTTGCCATCAACCACAGTTTCAATCATTAGGGGCCCACCAGAATCTCCCTTACATGAGTCTTTTTTGGGTATTCCAGCGCAAAATTGTCCTGGATCTTTGTCAGGAATATGGCTGTGAAGAAATATATAATATCTTTATTAATTTAGTAAAATTTAGGATCTTTGGCTCAATCAGAATATCATGTGGAACATCTCAACTTATATTTATGTTCTTTATTTTATTTATGTGTGTGATTCTTCGCATTCACAATATGTGAATGCACTTACGTGCATTTCCTTGATTTTACTTTGGAGCAATGGATAATAATTTTAAAGAAGTTAATTTTTGCATTATTGAATGGTTTATTTGTCTTAGACAAATGTGTACATGTAAAGATATAAGCACATTTTTTGTACACAGTTGACATAATTGACACATTGTACACAGTAGACATAATTATTATGACATAAACAGCTACCAGATGGTAAGCGGTCTACATCATTATAACCAATACATTACCGACATGTTGCCGGTCCAGAAAGAAGAGAGAAGAAAGAAGGCAAGGAGAAAGGAATGAAGGAAAGAAAGGAGAAGAAGGAAAGAAATAACTGGCTTTCAGTTACCTGTAGGAGTCCTGGCAAACAGTGGTGGGCCGAACAGGGACTACCACTTTACGAAGAACGCTTGACTGTCGACCAAATTCCGTGAGCCCCCAGCCAGCTACCGTTGCTTGTTTATTTGCGATTTCTTCATCTTGTAACGGTAAACAAATCACATCTGAATTTTCTGTAAAAAAATACAGGAATTTAACGAAGTAAAAGTATTTGAGCAAATTTTAGAGTCCATTAGATTTCACAGAAGTCAATGCAAAATAATGTAAATACTAACAAAAAATTACCGACTTCAAAGTTACTTCAAAGTTAATATCAATTCGTCAATAACCGACATGGGAATGAGCTGTTGAGGGTCAAAATACATCGGATTCGTTATAATCGCAGCTGTTGAGGTGTTGCTCTACTTACTTAATGGAATGGTAACAGGTGCCGCCAGGCGTAATAACGCAATATCGTTCGTATACGTATTCCATTCATAATCATCACGAACTATTTCTTTTTCCACTTTTCTATCCTGGAATAGATAAAATTTATATGTGTATAGTAATAAAAATAATTGAATAAATTAGTGTTTATATTTTAGCTCTATAACTCTTGAAGAAATACTTTGTACTCTTTTTTACGACAATTACGCAGATGGAGAAGAATGAATATACCTATGCATTAAAAACACAAAAAACCGGACAAGTGCGTGACAGGCCACGCGTAATGTAGGGTTTCGAAGTAGTAAGCTTATCGACTATTACTTATTAACTACTTATGTTAACATAGCCGTGATAGTTTTCCTTGTAAATTCAGAAAATTTGAGAATTCTCTGAGACCAACCGCTTAGCCGGCAAGGGGGATACTTGATTCTAACCAAAATTAACTCATAAAGCCAAATATTTTACAAACGAACGCCTAAATCCGAGAATGGTAGGTATTAGGAATTAGGAGAGTTAGGAGACCCATGATATTTTTGAAAGACCTTTTCAACGATACCCCACACTATAAGGTGCGCAACGAAAAAAAAATCATACTTCGGTACCCTAAAAAATTTGCATTTCACACACACGCGCACACACACACACACACATGCATAATATAATCACAAAATATGACAATGTCATTTTGACATTTACGGTCAAATGACCGCTGTGCCTGTGCGTCTAGTATGTAGTGTATTTCCGTCAAACCTATTGAATATTAAATCTTAATATATATAAATTACGTGTCACGTTGTTTGTCCGCGATGGACTCCTAAACTACTAAACCGATTTTAATCCAATTTGCTGTGCACACCATGTGCAGTTTGATCCAACTTGAAAGATAGGATAGGTTACATCTCAAAATAAAAAAAAACTTGACAGAACGAAGTCTGTCCGGGCAGCTAGTCTTAATATATATAAATTACGTGTCACGTTGTTTGTCCGCGATGGACTCATAAACTACTGAACCGATTTTAATCAAATTTGCACACCATGTGCAGTTTGATCCAACTTGAAAGATAGGATAGCTTACATCTCAAAATATAAAAAACTTTTGACAGAACGAAGTCAGTCCGGGCAGCTAGTAGTATGTAATATTTCAACTACAACAATTGATTGTTGATTGAATAACAAACATGTCATCCAAACTTTCACATTTATGTTTAAAAGGTAGGATGTATAACAATACCTGAGTGAAATTTTCACAAATATTTCCTTGGCAATCTTGCGATCTTTGCAAATTATAGTCACCAATACGAACGCCACTTATTTCTTTGTTGACAACGCAATGCGCCGCCGTCAGCACGTACCGTGGGGTTATCAATGTACCCGAACACCCGAATTTTTTTTCATCTAAAAAGAAAAAATGGACCTGATAAATTGATACATGGATCATTGAACTTATCATTTATAGCATATAAAGTCGACAACGGGAACTCGATGGTCGCCCAATGAGAGCTATAAACATATAAATATTTTGTTTGGCTTCAACCCATTAATGGCCCACTACTGGGCACGGGTCTCTCCTCTTGAGGAGGCCTAGAGCATACTCCACCACGCTGCTCCAGTGCGGATTGGTGGAGGGGTTAGTGGCCAACCCGAGTGTCGGAAGTTTTCAAACCGCCCGAGGGCCTCCGACATGGCTTAACGACTGTTATCTTATGATAACAACCGGGACCGACGGCTTTACGTGCCCTCCGAAGCACGGAAACGCTCAAGAATTATTTGCCACTAGCGGTCACCCATCCAACTACCGACCGCGCCCGCTGTTGCTTAACTTTGTCGATCGCACAGGATCGACGCAAGCCGCCAATTTTTTGTTTACCACATACATATTATATTATGTTTAACCATAACATTTTTGTTAGCACAATGATTACACGTTTTAATCAAAAAGGAAAGCGATGACTATACCCACTGAAAAAAAAACATAAACGTGTACTTATGTACGCGCGTGAGAAGTTATACTACTCTGGCAGAAAAATATTCAATAAAACCATTTGAAAAAAACTTTAAAAAAACAATATTAAAAAAAACAAAAAAAATTCAAAAAAATGTTCAATAAATGTTTAAAAAACAATATAAAAAAACAATATAGTGTTTAGAATATTAAAAAATATTCAAAAAAAAAAATTATTAAAAAAAAATATTCACAAAACAATATTTAAAAAGCAATATAAAAAAACAGCATTGAAAAAAAATGTTAAAAAAAACAGTATAATAAATATATCTAATAATAATCATTTTTTCATAACGCGCGTTTAAAAATCACCTGTGACGCTTTTCGTCACATTTTGTGTCACCGTGTCACAAATCTTACATTTTTTCCATCTATTTCTTAACGCGCATAAAGAAGTATAACTTCAAAAAATATATAAGTAGCATATTATTTTGAAGATTTTAAATTTTCGGGACGGGAAATTTCTTCCTGTTTTTCTTCTTCCATGTGTATTGCATATAGGAGCGAATTTATTTAAACAATACTTAATAAAGTATTGTGTTGTAATAGAATTGCGGAAAATAATTTAAAATAATGAGTATTTTCGAACGCAATTGTACTGTACTGTACCTCCATATGCAATTAGCGCCATCCAAGGGAATTCGTATAATCCAGCCAATTCGCCTCCTATAATGCGGTCTAGTATAATTTTTCCGCAAGTCTCCGGTAGTAACCCCATGTTTGGGTGTTCTTCTTTAAACCGCTGCTTTATGGTTGGATCGATCGGTAGGGCTGCATCAAAGTCTGAACAACATATCTGTGATTAAGAAAAGTACTCATTAGAAGGATATCTTTAACCAACTTAAATAAAGTCATAATTAAATGAATGAATCATTCAAAAGATAAATAGTATTTATTCAATATAAAAATCTCTCTTTACACTTATTAATTTACACTTTACACATAAGTAATCGTTACTTATGTTTTGTAGAATGTCAAACTACAAAAGCTAAAGCCTGTAAAAGGGGAATCCCAAGTTCTAAAGATTTTTATTGATAAAATTATCAAAGTAGACATTGTAAGCTTTAATGTATGGTAAAAATAAAATGTGTACATTATGTTTCACAAGTGGGGCAAATGCCCATACAGATGCTGTCCATCTCCTTTGTTTATTGCTTAAGTTTCGATGATAATGTATTTGTAAGACATGGTGACCTTCTACGTCACCATATCGTGATTTGGGTTGACTTCAAGATGAGGGTACTTTTCGACAGATAACATGACATGACAGACAAGATTTTTTTACGCAATAAATTATAATAGCTCGTTCTAAATGCCATCTTAACTTAACTGCCGCCCTTAGGTCATACCATCAATAATAATAAACTATGATGCCAATGGTAGAAGCACAAAATTTTAAAAGCTTATTTTTAAATATAGTAAAAAAATATTATGTTAGTATTATGTTAAGGCACTTTGGCGCGTGAATGTAGCATCCAGTTTTTAATTGTTTATTACGCCTTTAAATATTAATGATTTTTAATGAATAGTTTACAAACAAATAAATCAAAAATTATTCATAAATTAATTAGTAGATGATATATTATTGTCATATCCACTGCGAACATACAAATACAATATACTTTTTTATATTCTTTTATGACTTATTTGTTTTTGACTTAATCGTCATCTGTCACCATGCCAAAGAGGTTTTACTTTAATCGCGTGTAACGATTGCAATTTCTCATTTTTTAAATCGTAAAAAAACTAGCCTACAAAATAGTTCGACCAATAGTATAAAACAAATTAATAATACATAAAATACGGAAAGAATTCAATGATGTATTATGTCGACGGCGGCGCGGCGCCTCACTCAGTCGTGTTCTTTTGATGACGAAGTAAACCTAATTAAAACTAAATCTGTTGTTATGAGAAGCTGTATGACGGCATGTTGTAGTGATAGCCATAATGCAATAATTATATCAAAATCTCACCATTACAATATTCTTAGTATGAAATCCGCAGAACGCACTTTTAAACAATGCCTCTGCATAACTGCTCTTGCCCAAATCAGCTAGTTGTTTAGCGTTCGTGCAATAAGTATATGGCATACAATCTCGGCAGTTCTCTGTAACAAATTACACACGGTAACTAATAGTTTAAGTATAGTAATAATAAGAGTATACCCATCAATGTTTTCTTGTAAAGCCTTTGCTTGCTTGCAAAGCAACGGTAACTCTTTTTGAAGTGTAGGTTATTTAATAAGTTTTGAAAAGCTCGAAATATAATAATAGTAATAATTAAACAAATATGTATCATACACATATGCAACATTTCCCGCGTTTATTTTGTTAAAAACAATGAAGCTTCATCACGAACTGAGCGCGCTATGATCTGTTACAATTTTTTTGCTTTAAACTGAACAATAGGAATGTTTACACTATCAGAAAATTAAAATAAATTTATGTTTAAAGTATCAAGGAAAACATTTAAACACCTAAAATATTATTCTTTTGTCGAAATCAATCAATATAAATTAAATATAATTATTTTAAAATGTTAAAAATAGTACTCACTGTCACGTGACCTCAAACGCCGTTTGGAGCTTATGACGTCATTGTTCCTATTTTATATGAAAGTGCAATAATCTAAGAATATCGGCTAGTGACGTCACGTGACGTTTTTGGCGGGAAATTTGAAAATGATTGTTATTTATCAATTTTTGTCTTTAAATTGAAGATTATTATTTTTATAACATTTTTTTCGTGAATCTTAAGGTTCTATCTATAAAATGAAATTGAATCCTAAAATTAGTCAACATCCCTATTAGATTAATAACGGTTATAATCAGCCTTAAACTTAGCAAAACTAATTTAATATGGATAAATTAAAGTAATTAATTAACCTTAAAGTAGATGAGAGAAGCAGAGCCCCGCAAACAATAGTAGAAGAAGAAGATCCATTAGCGACATACACTGACTATAAAACATCGGAATTATTTCGGACAGCGTTCATAGATCCTACAACAACATCAGGGAGTGAGGAAGCTTTGTCTCTTTTGCACTAGGTATTTGAAAGCGAACTACAGGCTTGTGTGGATTACTGGTATGAGATGCATCTATATTTTAATTTCTTTCTTTTTAATCTGCATTAGTTATGCTTTTGCTAATACCATAGCCATAGGCGACGATAGCCACTTACCATCAAGTGGATCGTCAGCTCGTTTGTCAGCTTTTTCATAAAAAAAAGACATCAGGATGCGATTCCGAACTCTGTACTGATGACGAAACTTGGATATATCATTACGACTCGAAAAATATAAGGCAATATCAGTATGGGTATACTTGGGTACAGGGGCGTAGCTACCGCCGTATCAGCCGTATCAATTATACGGGCCCCCCAGCGTATAGGGGCCCCCACTAACACTCCCAAAAAAAGCTCGCCAGCGGCCTACGACTGCTACAGTTGGCGCTCTGTATTTGACAGCTAACGTCGAGGGGGCCCCACAACAAATATTGATACGGGGCCTCCTTAGGGCTAGCTACGCCACTGCTTGGGTACTGAAAAAATTTAAATTGCCTCGTAATGTTGCCAACATAGTGGCCAGGTATTATTATGCCTGTAATTATTAAATAATCTGTAGGTCTAAAGTTAATCTAAAGCTGTGCGTAATCATATTACAATAATGATGATGTCTCGTCACTTAAGTCTCTATAATAGCGTTAATTGGAGGAATCTGGAGCCACTAACCATTCATAATATCATACAGCAACCTACAACTCTTATTTAGCTGCCTGTTATTTCTGTTTATTCTCAACAGTAAAAGAATTGAAGGAAAGCTCCGAAAAAGCCGTAACTAACTGGCTACAAAATAGCTACTTCTGATCAGTGGCGATTGGAGCTTTGCATGCGGGTGATTATTATGAAAAGATATTAAATAACTACTAGGTACTAAAAGAAGAAGTATTTTTAACCGACCTCAAAAAAAAAGAAGGAGGTTCTCTATTCAACTGTATTTTTTATGTTAGTTACCTGCGATATTTCGACTGGGTGAATCAATTTTGATGATTCTTTTGTTAATCGAAAGCAGAAGCTTGTCATGTGGTCCCATATTATGAGCGAGATCTGAATAGTAGTTTTTGAGTAATTTTGAAGTCGGTTATTTTTTGTTAGTAAAGTTTAGATTATAAATACTTTGTCTTTATCTCAAAACTCAATAAGTGTCCTACGCATGCAAGCCTTGACTTACCTGCTTATATTTTTATTATGTAACTACACTACACAAAGAACAATGCCAAACTTCCATACATAGTTTTATTTCATTTTAAACTTGAGCGTCTTAAAATAAAAAATATTCTAAAAAATGCAGCATTAATTTCTGAGCTTAGATATATAAGAATTTTCAGCAGGCACACCCCAGAACCAAAGTATTTTGATATTGAATGTTTTTTAACCATAGAAGTATTATACATAGAGTACCTGGTACACAACAAAACAACGATGCCGGAAGAGTATGTGATGTCACGAATGTCACGATGTGATCACTAAACGTCAACGTTAATTTTAAAAACGATTCAAAATTTGCCATTTTGCTACTACTGAAAGATTAAATTACATATAAGAATTTCATGAACATGGAGAAAGGTAATATTTTTAAATATAAAAATAAAAAAGTTCAAGCAGAATGTTATTTATTCATTAAAGATTGCCCAAATTACTCACTTTACACAATATGAAATAATTAAAATCAGAAAATATGTACGACTATCAAAATATATTTTCTACCATTAGAGTACAAAAGTATGA
The DNA here is from genome assembly GCA_911387775.1 of Thymelicus sylvestris. NCBI lineage: Eukaryota > Metazoa > Arthropoda > Insecta > Lepidoptera > Hesperiidae > Thymelicus > Thymelicus sylvestris. Next base: position 8,330,710 of record OU426905.1, on the reverse strand, counting down.
AATGGTATCATTTTTACCGAATGAAAATGGACAATATCGACATCATGCATTGTTATCATAGTCAATTCATCACTTATTATTGAAATTATTTTACCCTGGGTAATACGGGTACATATTAAAATACGTAAAAAAATATTGAATTGCTTCGGTATAACTGACGTTTTAAGACGCTACAAAAAATAAAAATAATTTTTGGGCATTGTTCTTTAAATTTCATGTACTTAGTGCTTCTAAATCATAGCGATCAGCCTCAGACGTTAGGACCAGTGTTTGACAGCTAATAATAAGGTAATAGCCGTCTAAATTTGAAATTGCTGTTTTATCGTACCACTTGTACGAAACGGAAATTTCATAATTAAACTACTAATTCTAATACATAGGTACTGAAAATAAGCAAATCCGCTTCTGTCCACGTGATTCACGTGAAGCTGTAAAGGCTGGAAGAGCCAACAGCAACTACCCATTCAAAAAAATCATACGTGGATAGGAATAAAAATACAAATTGTATTTATTATTCTTTGCACATCTTGAACGCAACAAACTAACAAATTGCAACATCGCCATTAATTATTTGCATAAAAAATAATAATATGCCATACTAACTTACTTTGTTTTGCAATTCCAGCGTCTACATATCCGAGAATCACAACACATATCACACACAATGACAAAAACATTTTGGTTTTCTATACTGAATGACCTATACTTAGGTACTTGAGTATGAACGCTTCTGAATCCGAGAGATTCTTGTCCATAACTAAACCCTGAGACCTGACGCGAGTATAGAGGGCACTATTTATAATTATAGATTTGATAAGCAACTAGGTAACAAGTTGTGTGACGTAAAGTATCGACATCAAGCCATTGGGTGGATAGCGGCCTCTCTGATACCCGTTTGTCTTAATAAACCGCACACATCATCATTGTGCATAAAACTCTGCATACATACACATCCTGTGAGATATAAGTTCACATAAGGACAGGACTATTTTTCCCGAAGTGATGCGAGGGCGGATTTCCTAGTAATGAATCAAAGGTCGACTGGCAGAGAATGCTTATAGCATTAAGTCCACCTTTTGTACCACTTAGGTTTCATAAATGAATATTAAAAAAAAACATACGATTTCATACTTTTCTGCTAACTCTACATACTTCATATAATGTGACTTCCCGTTTAGGTTTTGATTAGTTAGGTACCTTGAGTGCCATCTTATCTAATTCGATATCGAATTTTCGGTACGCCAATTTATCGTATTATCAAGCTCTTTGATATTCATTGTAAGATGTTGCTAGCCTATTATCGTATTTCGCTTCCAAATAAACAACACTGCCGCGACTCACAAAAAAAATATAAGGCGAGTGGAATCAAGTTTGTGTGGATATTAAATACGGGGCGGAATAATTATTTTGAGGAAAATCGAACAGAACCAGTCATGGTTCAGTCTCAGATAGAACATCTATAACAATGGTCATGAATATTTACCATCGTAAAAATTCGATGGTTTGAGTACTTTGAGTGAGATCATAGAAGCAATGCATTAGCATCAGTCCATTTAGTGTAATCAATAAGTTCAAAATAGTTGAAAATAGAGATACTGCTCTTAAAAATACGTGCGATAGCTCATTCTGTTCGGAATGATGTCTAGAAAAATGTTTCGGAAGCATTTACCAGCACGTAAAAAATTGCAAAAGTTATTGACAAAATAAAGTTGAAAAAAAAGCATTTTGTTTTTGGTAATAACTCCGAAACTATTAATACTTAAGAAATTTTAAAACAAGATTCTTAAAGAAGAGGAAAGGAGGTGGCCAACATCTGTATGGACATTTGCCCCATTTGTGAAGTATAATGTACACATATTATTTTTACCTTAAATTAAAGCTTACAATATCTACTTTGATAATTTTATCAATAAAAATCTCTAGAACTCGGGATTCTCCTTTTACGGGCAGTTTTAGCTTTTGTAGTTTGACATTCTGCAAAACATATGTAATCGTGAAAAAGTGTTTTAAAGAGCGATTTTTGTATTAAATAAATACTATTTATCTTTTGGATAATTAATTAATATATGTCTTTTACTTTAATTATGACTTTATGATCTTATTCCTACAAAAAGATGTATCAGCAGTACTAAATAAAATATACGTATTAACTTGTCACCTACCTATCTGTAAATATTCACAAGCAAACTTAATATAAATAAAACTGCATATTGATATTATTAAGTGTTTCATTATATACATTTAGGTACACATATGTAAAAATTAAGAAATAAAATATAACAATAGTACCAAATAAGGCAAATAAGGTGATGCATTCAATTTTTTTTCAAATTCAAAATCATTTATTCGTTTAGGTATCATTGATACACTTATGCACGTAATTTTTTAATCAACCAGCTTTTCGCAAAGTTGCTTTGTCATGGAGGACAAGAAAAGCTATAAAAAATCTCCTCAACACATCTTTTAAAAATAAAAATACATTGATACATTTATTACAAAAAAATATACAGCTTGTACAGAACTGGTTGCAGAGCTGGTCATTTCCATGCGTCTTTGTCATTTATGTACTCATCTACAGTATAGTAGCCTTTGCCTAAAAGTTGAAAGAAAAAATGTTAGGAGCCTATTATAAAATAGAACTTATTTTCTAAACGTAACTATTGCAAAAAAAACAGGAATATTGTACATTGCCGCGTGAACCTAATCGTAGTAAGCACTACTTAATAGTAAAGAAAAACGCTATACCTGTACTCAATGATGTTGTATGTATAGAAATCTTTGCCTGTACTGCAGTGATCCATTCTACCAATATGGATTGCAGGTTTCTTGCTAAGGAAGATATGGAGTGACGTGCCATGCGCTCAATATCAACCGCGCAATTAATGCACCTCATGGCAAAAAATCAAATACAATTAATATTTTGCAGAAATTAAACTGAAAAATATTATTTTGGCAAATGACAATATAGTAGACATTGGCACTTCTGTCAGCCAATTGTCAAACTCCAGTGATGCCGGTCACTCACATTCGCGCGAATACGCGAACCCACAAGTGTGGGACGACCTTCGCGAATGATTATGCGAAGTTTTGGTGGCATTCGGGGTTTTCCAAGCTGTGTCGGTTTTTTGTCGCACATCAAAGCGCGCGAACCTCGAACCTTCGTGTAGTCAGTCTCCCACACATTCGTGCGACCAGTTGCGCACACGACTAAAAAGGTGATGTATCTCCTAATTTTTCGTGGTTCGTGGCGTCTAATCGTACTACCATTTATTTTCTGTATTGAAAATGGATTTGAATGACCACAACATAATAAGAACAGCAAGATTGAACATTCGTGAACAAAGTGTAGGAGAAAGCGGAAATGGGCTTGTATACTCATATGCGAACCCATGCCTGACCGCCCTTCACATATGTGCAAACATTCGTAAAAATGTCAAACATTTGCGCGCATGTGAGTGACCGGGGTGATAGCAATGGAGGTAGTAAAAGTATATTTGTATACAATACAACTTATTATTATTGTTAATTTATTATAACTACTCACGGCGGAGTTCAGAAGAAAATTAAAATTCTAGTTATGTTATAATAAATGGAAAATATGTCTTTTCAGAGGACTAAAACCTTGTACAAAAAACGTATTTTAACCATTTCCGGGGTAAATATTGGCCACCTCCTTTCCAAATGATTTCCGACTCTCGGAACTCTATCTCCATTATTTATAACTTTAATTTAACGCTGAAAATGGGTCTCCACGCGGCATTTTTAGGTTGCGCGTGCGGCGTCAAAACCGAGTTCGTCACACTCAATAGTTTTTTAAGGTATTAATTATTATTAATTTAAAAAAATAAAAAAAATATTGTGTATTCGAAACACTTCAAAGAATTTGCTCCCGTAGGAAATTTTGCTTAAAGTTAATTTTTCAACAAGTTAGACGATTGTTAATTAACTAAATTTTCTCGAACTTCCATTTTCATGGTACATTAATAAAAATGTTTAAGTAATTGTCGTATAAATTTTTTGCTTCGTGGAGCCCTTCTTATATACATGCTTAACGAGATCACGTCATAAAAGTTTAAAAAGTTTTAATACTTTGTGTATAATAATTTTATAAGTTGAACAAAAAATGAAAAATCCAAATAATATTATTAAATTTTTTTTTCCCAATTTATTATTACATAATCGTTTTGGCATTCATAAAAGACATTTACTGACTTGAAAAAAAATTTTTTTCCTCATTTTTTTTATAATTTTTTTATGAACAAATAGACTATTTCAATGCTTTCAAGAAAAAAATTATTAATAACTTATTCTTTACAAAATATTATGATTATGATTTTTGAAAAAAAAAAATTTTTTCTTAATACTGATACTTATTTTTTTTATAATCGTTTTTTAATATTTCTATTGTTTGAATAATTAGTTAAGAAATTTTTTTCTCTTAAAAATTATAATTGACCATCTTTAATAGAAATGTAAAAAAATAATTTTTTCAATCAACAATTTCATTGTTTTTTAACTTAACAATTTGTTATAAACAAATTCTCAACTTTTTTATATATTTTTTCTGAAACTCCTAAATTAAAGTTAAATTAAAGTTATAAATAATGGAGATAGAGTTCGGAGAGTCGCGAATCATTGTTTGGAAATTTCCTCTTCTTTAAGAATCTTGTTTTAAAATTTCTTAAATATTAATAGTTTCGGAGTTATTACCAAAAACAAAATACTTTTTTTTTTCAACTTTATTTTGTCAATAACTTTTGCAATTTTTTACGTGCTGGTAAATGCTTCCGAAACATTTTTCTAGACATCATTCCGAACAGAATGAGCTATCGCACGTATTTTTAAGAGCAGTATCTCTATTTTCAACCATTTTGAACTTATTGATTAGACTAATTCATGAAGTTGATTTTCGACTTCTCCCAAACAAAACTTTTTATTGAAGCAGCACACGCCAGGGGGGCAATTCTCATTTCGTAGCGATACATGTCTAACAGAGATATCTCGAAAAAACATGGCCGACCTCGAATGAAACGAGGCCAATCGGCCATGTTTTTTCGACATATCTCTGTTAGACATGTATCTCTACGAAATGAGAATTGGGCTCCAGGTATCCGTTCTACTAATATTATAAATGCAAAAATTGTGAGAATGTATGGATGAATGGACGTTTGTTACCCTTTCACGCAAAATCTACAGAACGGATTTTCAAGAAATTTACCACACAGGTAGACCACGATGTACTTATTAACCCGGAAAACGCGCGCTAATGATAATCTAAAGTTACTCGTATGTTAATAATATAAATTTTACTAACAAAAAATAACCGACTTGAAAATAACCCAAAAACTACTTGTCAGATCTCGCTCAAATTTATGTGGGACCACATGACAAGTAGATACCTGCTTTCGATTAAAAAAAGAATCATCAAAATCGGTTCCCCCAGTCGAAAGTTCTGAGGTAACAAACATAAAAAAATACATTCGAATCGAGAACCTCCTCTTTTTTTTGAAGTCGGTTAAAAATAGGAAATTCACTATCTAGTAAATAACTACAGCCTCACTCGATAACTTGGGTCATCTCACTTCCTTCTTCAAAAGAATAAATACGAGCGAAATGATAAATAAAACTGACCAGGTCATTATATTGCTTGATTTTAATCTGAATTTCATTGGATTTTCGTAGTAATTCGTAGTAACTGGAATGGAAACTTTGTATAATAAAATAATGTTATCAAATATTGTTAACCTATTTACCACAATTCGACTGTTCCAAATGCATAATATAATGCTCAGTACAAATAAGGAACTTAGTTCTCAGAAGCACCAATGCAGGATAATTAAGGTAGGTAAGGTCTCGTATCCTTTTTGCCCGACTGCGCGACGCAAAGGAGGGTACCTAATGTGTTTATCAGTCTATGTATGTATGTATGTGTGTTCCTATGTGGGGTTGTAGAGACCAAACGGGTTGACTGGTTTTGATGATTCTTACGTCAATCTATTCGTCTTAACCTTGCAAGTGTCACTAAAGACATGACCATAATTAAAATTCATAGGGACAACCAGACGCCATGTCGAAATGAAAAAAAATTCGATGAACTACGTCAAGTGGGGTAAAAATTGGGGTAAAAATATTTTGTAAGTTCCTTTCATCATTTTTAATTTTAATTGTCAGTTTTCTTATATGTATAACGATTTAAAGTTGGATAAACAACCATTCTCGTTAATTTACTAACTCCCTTAATGAAACGACAACATTGCGAATTTTACCGTCTTACAACTCTAATAAAGAAGTCAATGAATCGTAACTAAAAAGTGTGAAATAAAAAAATAATAAAAAAAGAAACTCGACTGCGTAAAAATACTAAAAAGATAAAAAAGATAAAAACTAGCCCAGTAGTTCAAAATGTTGTTAAAAGAAATAGTAGTAAACAACTACACCATAGAAGGATTAATAGTCGGGATCCATTTAGGTAAATTTTACAGGGCTGCTTGGGAATAAACCAACAAGATTTGATTCGTTGAAGAATGATATATGTAAACTTAATTCCCTACCTCAGATAAGAATCTGCAGAACACATTAACACCTTAGAAAATGATCAACATCAATAGATGTCGTGATGATGAATCAGTGATGGTGAACTCTCCGTCGACCTTGTCTATAGCATGTTGTTTTTTATAATCATAAATTTTCATTGCCGACGGCTTCTATCTTTTCTATCTATCATAGATAATAATTATGAGGAAGGAACTACAGGTCGACCGATTGTGATAATTATTTTTCAGCATTTTTGTGCTTCGATAGGCCAATTGATCCTGGTTGTAATCATTCATTACATAGCAATCGTTAAGAGATGTCTGAGCCCATTGCGCAGCATAAAAACTTTCGACACTTTGCTGAAGATATCCTTTAGGCCTCTTCAGTTATGACAAGAGATCGTTGTACTGCGAGTTAGTGGGAGTTTGAAGGCAAAAATCATTCGTGTAGGATTCGAATAAAACGAAATACTCCGATTTTCAATAAAATCTTTAACTTTAATCTTTATTACAGTTAATTAGTAATGTACATAACAGTTAGACTTCGCTCTCTCTGTGGAGCGTCAAAGTGACGTCAGGGGGTGGTGGGTCCCAGGTGTCCCAGGTGTGGCGCGGCTTGCGGCGCCGGTCCACTGCGGGGGCGGAGTCCCCCGAGCCGTCGGAGTAGCCGCTGCTGCAGGATCTGAGGCTGCAAGACGCGCGGACTTTACGTTCTGGAATCAACGGGTTTCCTCGTTGGTAGCACTAATGTTAGAATAAGGATGAGGTACTAGTGAAGGGTCCCTCCTGTTTCTGGGCACTGGTTCGACCTGCGTAGCGTAATATTTACCATGCCCAACCACCGTACTACGGGGTCCTGGTTTATTGGACCCAGGAAACACTGGGAATTGTCCCAGCAAGGCAGACATTTCAATGCTGAGTAAGGATTACTGTTCTCGGTTTGGGTGTGTGTTTTTGTCTTTAAAAAAAAAAATAAAAAAAAAATTGCTTACACACGCATAACCCCCGCAGTAGGTTATTTACGTGTGTCACGGGTGGCATGGACTACACATATAACACATCACAATAACACCCATGTCCCGAGTACAAATATTTATCTGTCACATAAATATCTACCCCGACCGGGAATCGAACCCGGGACCCCTCGCTTTGCAATCAGGGTCGCTACCAACTATGCTACAGGGTCGTGACAGACTATTGTAGTAGGTAGAATTAGTCAAGTGAGTGTGTTACCTCGATCGATAGTATCTAGATAGTCTCGAGCCACGTCATCCAGCTGCAACACCTGGATAACTGGCGCTGGGGTCTTCCTCCGCGAGCGGCGCGCCAGCCGCACCGCCAGGGTGGTGGAGATCACAAACACGGCCACCAGGACCACGGCACCCACGGAGATCCCCACGTCTTTGTGGACCAAAACTGGAATAGGATATTTATTTGTACCCACAGATTACTCCCAGTAGATACCGCATAAGTGCACTTTTCTTAGAGTTTGAACTCACAAAATTTGGCGGATGGCGCGGCTTGTGGGGGACAAGAAAATGCACTGTGATTGACTGTTTCTAATTCATACTTGGACTTGACGGGTCAGTATTGGTCGACACTAATGTCGTGAACGTGCAAATGCACGTACGTGTTGCCGCGCGTCTGTTGCATTGCATGCGGTATCTATTGGGGGTAATCTGCGTTTGTACCCGTGAACAATAAGTTTATTTAAAGGGAGAAGGGGTCCCGCTGAGTGTAGGCACACCTTTACACGCTATGTTTTAGTGCATTCTAATGGTTTAACTCCCTGTTATGTAGGAAAGATTACTAGTTTATACTTGTATAATTTTATTTCTCCGTGAAACCTGCCTTCACTATAAGCTATTGTCTTGTCAAGAGTCTGCCGAGGCTAGTCTGTCTACAAAAGACTTGTCGAGTTCCAGCTGGTTTCTATCGAGCCAGTTCTTACTTTTTCTTGCAACGCATAAGTAATGCCTAAAGTGTTACTGATGTCCTCGGGCAACGAGAACTACTTACATAAATAATTCTTGACAAAAAATTAACCGACTTCAAAATCAGGGATAACTCAAAAACTACTCGTCGGATCTCGCTCAAATCTAAGTGGAACCACATGACAAGCACCAGCTTTCGATTAAAAAAAGAATCTTCAAAATCGGTTTACCCAGTCGATAGTTCTGAGGTAACAAATACAGTTGAATTGAATACCTCATCCTTTTTTGAATTCTGTTAAAAAAGAATAACGAGCGTGCCTTACAGTTTCCATTGCATTGCACGAAATCACTACGACAGATTGCTGGAATGCGAGTGGTGACGTTAGATGTTACATATCTAGTCTACGCGATAAGTTCAAAATGGTTGAAATTAGAGATACTGCTCTTAAAAATACGTGCGATAGCTCATTCTGTTCGGAATGATGTCTAGAAAAATGTTTCGGAAGCGTTTACCAGCACGTAAAAAATTGCAAAAGTTATTGACAAAATAAAGTTGAAAAAAAAAAGTATTTTGTTTTTGGTAATCACTCCAAAAATATTAATATTTAAGAAATTTTAAAACAAGATTCTTAAAGTAGAGGAAATTTCCAAACAATGACTCGCGACTTTCGGAACTCTATCTCCATTATTTATAACTTTAATTTAACGCTGAAAATGGGTCTCCACGCTGCATTTTTGGGTTGCGCGTGCGGCGTCAAAACCGAGTTCGTCACACTCAATAATTTTTTAAGGTATTAATTATTAATTTAAAAAAATAAAAAAAATATGGTGTATTCGAAACACTTCAAAGAATTTGCTCCCGTAGGAAATTTTGCTTAAAGTTAATTTTTCAACAAGTTAGACGATTGTTAATTAACTAAATTTTCTCGAACTTCCATTTTCATTGTACATTAAAAAAATGTTTAAGTAATTGTCCTATAAATTTTTCGCTTCGTGGAGCCCTTCTTAAATACATGCTTAACGAGATCACGTCATAAAAGTTTAAAAAGTTTTAATACTTTGTGTATAATAATTTTATAAGTTGAACAAAAAATGAAAAATCCAAATAATATTATTGAAAATATTTTTTTCTCAATTTATTATTACATAATCGTTTTGGCATTCATAAAAGACATTTAATGACTTGAAAAAAAAAATCCCTAATTTTTTTATAATTTTTTTTTATACACAAATAGACTATTTCAATGCTTTCAAGAAAAAATTTCTTAATATCTTATTCTTTACAAAACATTATGATTTTTGAAAAAAAAAATTTTTTCTTAATAATGATATTTAATTGTTTATAATTGTTTTTTTAATATTTCTATTGTTTGAATAATTAGTTAATAATTATTTTTTCTTAAAAATTATAATTAACCATCTTTAATAGAAATGTCAAAAAATATTTTTTTTATCAACAATTTCATTGTTTTTTAACTTAACAATTTTTTATAAACAAATTCTCAACTTTTTTATATATTTTACCTGAAACACCTAAAAATAAAAAAAACAACGATGTATAACAAAGTACAGATAAAAACATTTTTCAATTTTTTAATTTCGATTCGATAAAAAAACGAAAAAAATGTTTGTTCAACTTATAAAATTATTATACACAAAGTATTAAAACTTTTTAAACTTTTATGACGTGATCTCGTTAAGCATGTATATAAGAAGGGCTCCACGAAGCGAAAAATTTATAGGACAATTACTTAAACATTTTTTTTAATGTACAATGAAAATGGAAGTTCGAGAAAATTTAGTTAATTAACAATCGTCTAACTTGTTGAAAAATTTACTTTAAGCAAAATTTCCTACGGGAGCAAATTCTTTGAAGTGTTTCGAATACACCATATTTTTTTTATTTTTTTAAATTAATAATTAATACCTTAAAAAATTATAGAGTGTGACGAACTCGGTTTTGACGCCGCACGCGCAACCTAAAAATGCAGCGTGGAGACCCATTTTCAGCGTTAAATTAAAGTTATAAATAATGGAGATAGAGTTCCGAGAGTCGCGAGTCATTGTTTGGAAATTTCCTCTACTTTAAGAATCTTGTTTTAAAATTTGGAGTGATTACCAAAAACAAAATACTTTTTTTTTCAACTTTATTTTGTCAATAACTTTTGCAATTTTTTACGTGCTGGTAAACGCTTCCGAAACATTTTTCTAGACATCATTCCGAACAGAATGAGCTATCGCACGTATTTTTAAGAGCAGTATCTCTAATTTCAACCATTTTGAACTTATCGAGTAGACTAATCAATAAATGCCTTGAATTGCTCTAACAAAACATATTTTTGTTTTGAGATTTCCTTTGAAACTGCAAGGACTAAATTTTGACAATTTGTACTTATCACAACACTAACGTTAAGATATACCTAAATGGTGTAGTAAAACGCGCGGTGTGAAGATGAGGAAAAATATACTCGTCGTCACACTGGTATTACAATCTGGTGTGAACATGAGTCGGGTAAAGCCCTGCTTGAGTGATTTGTTGATAACTTTACGACACTTTAATTGCAATGCACAATAATGATAACCTTGCCAATATTCTTTATCGGCAAAAAATAGAGCACGTTATTTGTATAACAATATTGTTGGTATTTAAAACTTTTCTCAATATTATACTTAATGTCGAAGAAAAAGTTTCATTCGTATTATACAGATCCCGGATAAGTTTTAGCAGGAAGTTGTCTATCAGGACTGGTGGAATAAACTCTTAAAGACTTTCTGTTGATTTATTTATCTCGAGATATGATATTTTTAATATTTCTTTCTTGCATTTGTAAGTTTGTGAAAATCTTTGGTATTTAGCTGTTGGATGTTTGTTTTAGGTAGGTATGTATGTTAGTAGATAGAAGGTAGGTAGATTTTATCCGGGTTGTGTGTTCACACTTTTGCAACTAGAATTGACGTAATTTATTCTTAAACAAATTAGTTAATTGCCACCAGATTACCATCGTCCAGTGTATGCCAGCTATTATCACAAACAATACTTACAATGCCACCAGGGAGGCGATGCAATTTCCAATAAATTTTCCGTCGGCCTTAACAGGAGAGCTCTGGAGCACCCGTATCTGTTGCAAGCCGAAGCCCCAGCCTCGTCTCCGGCCTTCAGTCTTCCTAGCGGCCCTCGGACTAGCCATGGACTGCCACCACCATGGGCCAGCGCTTGACTGGTCCCGTATCCCATTGATCCACGGCGTTCGAGGACTAAGGACGCGTTTGAGGTTGACATTCTCCACACAGACACTTCGTAGTAGGTAGCATTCTCAACTGTGGAAAAAATATTTTAGGTTATGAAAGAAATAATAATGTCAAATCTTTTTAGTGTCTATCTACAAACCCGAGCAATTCTAGGTTAAATATTTTTTTTTTATTACCTGGAATGCACCTCATTTGAAATTCCTGATACTCGAACGCGAGATCGCATTGCTGAGGCTGCGGCGGCCTAAGTTGCTCCAGGCTAAAGTCCCGTTTACAAGGCTTATCTTGAGAAGCGACACCATTACCAGCTTCGCAGCTGGCATGCAGCGTGGAAGCTAGAGGTCCAGTCACTTGGCTTAGCGGCAGGATAGCTGATCCAGTCGTCAGGTGCTGTACATCCATGCCGAATGGCTGGACGTGCCAGAAGTAAGTGTCTGGAGCGGGTAGTGCTCTCACGTTGCAGTGCAATGTCTCCTTCACCAGGCTGATTCCATGATGTGAACATTCTGGTGGGTCTGAAAAAATATCACGTTTTTGTTTACTTTCTACCCGACCCCGCCAAGGTCAATGATGTTCTATTTTTATAATATCATTGGCCAAGGAAGGATTATTTCGTAATGAAGTACAACGCCATCTATCTTTGCACCTATTTACAATCTTTTGTGACAAAATCTTCCAGTTTGGTGTGATGTGGCTGTACTTACCGACAACCCTCGGACCTCTGATCCAAGACATCAGATTTTTAAGTTACTTTCAAAGACAAACGAGGTTTATCCATTTATATTGCGTTCATTTTAAAGCCATATCTAAAGCGATATCTAATGATAGCATATTTTTTACTTAAAGGTTTACTTTTATAAAAATTAATGAACTCACAATAAACAATAATACTGATGTGTTCGGCTCTCGTCTCGCCGATGCTGTTCCGCGCTGAGCACGCGTATCGCCCGGCGTGTCTACGCGTTGCTTCCTCAACGAACAAATACGGCGAGGACGTGTTAGAGCCCCAGATGTCATCTGCTTTTATTTCCATATCCTACAACAAACCGAGTTATGGTGATTACTTCTTTTCCATGTCGATGCAATATACTAGCCTGTCTGCGAAGCAAGTCCTGGGTTCGATTCTCGGGAAAGGCAGCACCATCCTTTTGAGTGGATTTATTTTAAAAAATATAATTTATTTTGACAGTTGAACTAATGAGAAAAAAGATCCCACTCGTCCGATGATCGGAATAACGAGTAGAATTTGTGGGAACAAAGCGCTAGATATACATACGGCTACTAGTCTGACGATCGGACTAACCAGTAGAACAAGTGGGAACAAAACGTAGATACGGTTTATGAGAAGTGAGAAAAAAATCCCACTAGTTCTACGATAGAACTAACGCGTAGAACTAGTGGGAATGAACCATATTATTGGAAAGATAAATATTTGTTTTTGGGGTGTTTGCGTTGGTGACGATATAGATTATAGAGAATCGACACAGTTCAGTCCCATTAGTCCTACGTTAGTTCTATCGTAGATCTAGTTTATCGAATCTTGACTTTCGCGCCATTTCGGCGCTGACTGTGGGTTTACTGAGACGAGAGAACTAATTCTACTCGTAGAGTTTGCAGATGGACAGTAGCAAAATCGTAGAGCATTTAGTTGCGGGAAATCTCGCAAGATGGAGCTGATTTGAATGGTAACATAAACTATAGGTAGTGTTTTTATTTTGCTCTAATTCAGTACAGTAAGCGATTACTATTAAAACAAAAACGTTTAATATTACTTTGGTGAAAACAACAGCCTATAAATTCAAGGTTATGAGAACGATATAAGAGATTACTTACATTAAAGTACCATGTAAACTTGTCAACATGTGGATTGGCCCGTACTTCGCATTCTAACTGCAGCGGATCCACCTCCACCACCTCATTCAGTCTTCCATCTCCCACCATTGATACTTCGACTATTGGACTATCTGGAATTATTTGAAAATACTCTTTAATCGTTATTTTAAAACTTTCATGCCGTTTGATTTGACAGTAATGACTGTCAAAATATTATACAGGATGTTACGTTTTCGTACTCTGTGTACAAGATTAAAAAGAGTTTCATTATTTGCTTTAGCTATTTTCTATATGACAGTTCTTAAAGTATGTTAATGATACTTACAAGTAACATTTAAAATTATAACGTCTGCCTTGGAGTCTCTACCCGGCGCCATGACAGTGTTGGTGGCTACACACGCCAGTGTTGCTCCATTATCGGCCACTGTCGGGGTTAGCTCCAGGAATGATATGGCAGTGCCTGTGGCGTTCACCCAACTCTGGAAAAAAGGTTGCAAGCAAACAGAACTTATGAAATTGGAATTGGCAGCATTCTTATTCAAAAACGTTTTAGAAAGTAATTTTATCAGTTCCTTTTTGTTTTTATGGCACTAGCCGACCAAAGAGCTGATGATCCACCTGATGTTAAACGGCTATCGTCACCCATGGACATCAGCAACACCAAAGGCATCAGCGTTTCCGGCCAGGAAAGAGAGAAGAAAAAGAAAGAAAGCTAAATCAAAACTACATATCGCTCACCCAGTAATACAACGGCACATCTACGTTTGTCATATTTTACAGAAACGAATTTCAAAAATGTTATAAAAATGTTTAAAATTAATTTATGGGTTTTTTTACGTTTTTTACAGAATGTATGGGTTTGGTTACTAGTATAGACATTAATACATATTTACCACTATGTACATCGATTATGCACTTTTAAACACGTATACCATGTAAACTCAATTTCTCATTTTTGGCAGATGTGCCGTTATATTACTAGGGGCACGTTCCACTAGACGCTCAAAACGCTCACAACGATCAAATTAGTATGATATTTTGATCGTTGTGAGCGTTGTGAGCGTCTAGTGGAACGCGGCCTAGGTGAGCGCTATATATTTCACTCATCTCTTACCTGATTGCTATGCTGTGTTAGATGCCGATGGTCTAACCACCAAGAGAGCTCCGGTGGGGGGTGGGACCCGTATGCTGCACACTGCACGATGGCCGGCTTGCCTGCCTGCAGGACGTCCTCTAGAGTCCCTTGCACCCAATGGATCGATACATTGTACGCGGGTACTGAAAATGTCGAAACATTCATAGTTACTTTGGACACAATTAGAACAAAAGTAATATTTCTGGATAAAATGTACTCTGTCCTTTGTGCTGTTGAAAGTCGAGTGCAAAATTTCAGGTCGCTTGCGTTAGTGTTGACCTCAAAACATAACAAACAAATAAAATAGTTTTAGCATTTATATACAGGGTGGATTTTTGAGACGGGTCAGTAAGGGCAGGTACCTTAACCGTTATAGTTACAGGAAAACGTTCCTAGGAGACTATCCATAACTTTTTAAGATATTCTGAACTGCATTCACAGATTTTTGAAAAAATGTACGGTCAGCGAAAAAAGTGCTAAAATCCAAAAAAAAATTTTTTATGCCTATCGATCCTACTTCGTATGGGGATCAAAATACTCTATGGAACCATTTAAGGTTTGAGTACTAGAAATGTCAGAAAACGCTAAAAACATTTTCCATACATTTTGTACTGAAAAACGATAAATCAACTCGAAATATTCTTTATCGCCAAACAATCCTATTTCTCACTGCGATTAAAAGATTCTTTAAGGCCTACTGAAATTTAAATACAAAAACTACGGTAAGACACAACATATCACACAAACTTAAAAATAGGTTATCTATTGTTCTAAATGACCGCCGTTTTCACGAATACATAAGTTCACTCGTTTTTGTACTGAGCAAGTAGCAGCGGAAAGTTTTCTTTGATGGATATTATTTAAAATCCTCGTTAATGCCTCTTTCAGCTCCTGAACACTGTCGTACTTTCTTTTGTAGACTTAATTTTTTAGGTGGCCCCACAAAAAAAATCGAGAGGCGTTAGATCGGGGCTACAAGAGGTGCTGTTAAGGGAACACATGGTCCAATTAAGTGGCCACCTCGCAGCCCCTATCTAACGCCTCTCGAGTTTTTTTTTCGTGGGGCCACCTAAAAAATGAAGTCTATAAAAGAAAGTACGGCAGTGTTCAGGAGCTGAAAGAGGCATTAACGAGGATTTTAAATAATATCCATCAAAGAAAACTTTCCGCTGCTACTTGCTCAGTACAAAAACGAGTGAACTTATGTATTCGTGAAAACGGCGGTCATTTAGAACAATAGATAACCTATTTTTAAGTTTGTGTGATATGTTGTGTCTTACCGTAGTTTTTGTATTTAAATTTCAATAGGCCTTAAAGAATCTTTTAATCGCAGTGAGAAATAGGATTGTTTGGCGATAAAGAATATTTCGAGTTGATTTATCGTTTTTCAGTACAAAATGTATGGAAAATGTTTTTAGCGTTTTCTGACATTTCTAGTACTCATACCTTAAATGGTCCCATAGAGTATTTTGATCCCCATACGAAGTAGGATCGATAGGCATAAAAATATTTTTTTTTGGATTTTAGCACTTTTTTCGCTGACCGTACATTTTTTCAAAAATCTGTGAATGCAGTTCAGAATATCTTAAAAAGTTATGGATAGTCTCCTAGGAACGTTTTCCTGTAACTATAACGGTTAAGGTACCTGCCCTTACAGACCCGTCTCAAAAATCCACCCTGTATACTTAGTATTTAATGATTTTTTCATTGACAATATTAATTTTTTAGTAATTTTTCAGATTAGCAGTAACAAATGCAACGAATAACAGACAACATTCTAAAAATCATTGTTACAGGACCTATCGCGTTAATTAATACATTTAATTCTTAGTTTATTTACATACAGTATAGATTTTAAATTATACATGACGTAACTTACAGTATAATTCAATCTGCAACGAAGCAGAAATAGGTGCTGTCAGCTGGGTGTTGGTGGCTCGGCACGAGAGGGGAGCAGCATTGTCTCGAGCGAGAGGGAGGTATAACTCATTCTCTCTTACTCCTGGGATATCGCTGATACCGTCCGAAGCGTCGACCAGTACTTCGCCGGAGTACCAGCTGATGCGGGGAGGGGGGCGACCTGGAAAGATATTTTATTTGGATTGGAAATAATACTTCTATTTGAAGTTAGTATCGCAAGTGTTTGGCAACCAGTGAATCTCAATGAGGAATATGTGTGCAAAGAAAAAGCAATCAAACGAGCTGACGAACCCCTTGATGGTTAGTTGTCTTCGTGGCCCATGGATATCAGCAACATCTCAGGCATTAACAATGCGATGCCGGCGAAGGAAGAAAAGAGAAGAAGGGAAGAAACAACTGGCTATCTGGCCCCAATTGGAACACGAGTGGTTTGGGGGCTGACTCAAGATAATGGGTGGTAGCTAGACGGACTTTACGGCTGTGAGAGATCTTATTTGTTCAATACGAGCCTCAAAATCGAATATAATGATGGAGAAACGGGCTCCTACCTTCCATTTTGGTTTACGACAATTTGTTGCACATGTGAATGAAACTATGCAGTCGCACGTGAGAATTAACATGGTGAATTAACGAAGTGTACATAAAATCTGAACCACATTTTAAACAGTGCAAAATGTTATAATCGTTTTGCTTGTTATACCACACGTACGTACTTACTCTTTGTGTAATTAACACTCTGAAACCAACCGTTGAATGCAGCGTAAATTACTAAGTAGTAGGCAATTAGTAGGGTGTAGGGAACGAGCGATATAGTAGCTTATATTTAGAAAGAACAAAGGACTCGCGGCAAAGTAGTTGTTGTAATTTATTCTCTTTAGGTGATTATACTGCTTTGAAAGACAGTGGGTCCTAACAGTTTGGATAGGGTGCTACAAGTCAGAACGTTAGTGGTATTTTCTGAAAGGCTGTGTTTAGGATAATTAAATATTGTTCTTTGGGCAAGCAAGTAAAATGGCACGACATTTATTATCATAATTTTATTATAATGCACATGCATAAAATATAAAAGTTTGAGTTTAATAGTCAACTATTGGTAGCTTGATATACCTAACTGAATAATTCCCTGTAGGATTTGTTTAGTTTAGTGTTAGTTTTGGTAAGTACCTACCTAGACACATTAAAATTTTAACATTAATATTCCAAACAAGATTTGGAAACGAACGACTTCAGTTTAAGATCGAACCTGGAAACCATTCAATGTGCAACAACTGGAAATACTGGAATAAGGGATCGTCAGTGATTAAGAACCTTTATTACTTCAATTTTTTTTTACATAATTAATTCGCATTCAAGATAGTTCAAGTTCAAATAGTATTTTTTTGAGTTGGGCACCTATGTCCTTATTCGTGTCTATTTCTAATTCTTGTATTGCACAGCAAAAAAGGAACAAAGAATGCCAGGAATTATTTTGTACTTAATTTTAATTTAGGTCCCCGGCGATCTTAGCTATCTGAATGAAATAATGAATTAATGAAATATGTACTAAATATGTACTATATTTCATTAATTCATTCAGATAGCTAAGATCGCCGGGTACCTAAATTAAAATTAAGAAATAATGAATTAATGAAATATGTACTAAATATGTACTATATTTCATTAATTCATTCAGATAGCTAAGATCGCCGGGTACCTAAATTAAAATTAAGTACAAAATAATTCCTGGCATTCTTTGTTACTTTTTTGTTGTGCAATACAAGAATTTGTATTGAATTGTTGTACCTCCTATGACAAGACAGCTCAGCACAAGAGTGTCTCCCTCGTGGTAAGGTCCAATTTTCTCCTCGACTTTGTTCCCTAGCTCGTCCAGGAAAAACGGCACACTCGGGAGTACTGCAACAATGAAACACATAAAAATAAGCAATTATAACACTCGTAAAAACTTATTCCACAACAAACATTAAAACATGAATTATAAAAATGAAACTGTTTTGTCCCATTAATTGAAGTATAATTGAGCTACGTTGTGTACCTTTGAGACAAGCTTTGACAAATTGTCGACACTAATGGAATTGTACGTCGACTTTTATTTATCAAACAATTCCATTTATGTAAATTATAAAGCATAAATAAATCAATCATATTAGCTTAAAATGGTGTTCTCGGTACACGTACAATACATCAAAGAAGTATAAATAGATGTTTGGAACGGGGAAAGATTTTATTTAGTTTGTTATAATCGAATAAACATGTCAGTTACTTTCACCATACCTGTCTGTTGAATACTGATCTGTTCTTAGATTGGTTTTAGAGACCACCACGATGTCATCGTATTTAATAAAGCCTACTATAGTATTTAATAACTTATTAACATAGTAAGGTGTTTGCGTTTCTTTTCATTGTCAGAATTTATTGCGATTTATTGGTCTTCACGTTAAATATTTATAGACTCTTTTGGTAGCACCTAAACCAATGGAGGCCATACATGATCAAGTATACTTGCCAAGTTTGCAGTGGACTTGACGCGGCATCCAGTATACTTGATCGTGTATGGCCACGGTATAGCTATCTTCTGGCCATATAGCTATTTCATGCACACTGGACGCTGCGTCAAGTCAAACTGCAAACTCGACAAGTAGGTACACTTGATCGTGTATGGCCTCCATAACATAAAATGAGTTTTTTGTTACACACGTCCCGCTTTTGTGATATGCGTAGTATCCTTAATCCTACTATCTTACTAATATTGTAAATAAATATAAAAGTTTTTTTGTGAGGATGTATAGAGGTATGTTCCTCTTTCACGCCAAAAATAGTGAACGGATTTTCATGAAATTTAGCACACAGGTAAATCGTAATCCATACTTCCATACTATACTATACTAATATTATAAATGTGAAAGTGTGTTTGTTTGTTTGTCCGTCTTTCACATCGCAACGAAGCTGTTATATGGTATGGTATTTGTGTGTGGAGATAGTGAGGATGGTGGAGAGTAACGTAGGCTACTTTTTACCGCGGTAAAACATCCCCATGGGGAGATCGAAATTTTGTTAGTTGCTATCGATCGAATCGATCTCTACCATGGCCGAACCTGCGGGCAAAAGCTAGTCTGGAATAAGGTATAGATACCTATTTAATATCCTGGAAAACTTGGGCAACGCCAATAAATGAAAATGGGTGGTAATTAAACAGACTTCTATTTAATAGCATTATTGTCGACTAAAAATCTACACTGTCCTCTAAATTACTAAGTCAGCCACCATCAATGCGCGTCTAAAAAATACTCTTTTAGCCACTATAAATCTTCAAAGTAAGCTACTGTAAATACAACTTAGCATGGTAGTTATTTTTTAGCATCTACATTTGTAACATATATTCAAATAGTAAACTTCTAAAATACTGATATATGACACCAATAAAGTAGTTTTATGTACATCTAGTTTTATAACTCGGCATCTATTAATTTTTTTGAAACATGAATAATTTATAACTCACCTTATATTTTTCATCATCAAAATACCTAAATTTATCATCAAATATATTAAATTGTCATCAAAATGTACCTAAAATTAAGGTGTGTAATAGTTAGTATAATAACTTAGAGTATAATATAACTTGAAATAATGTTCACATGATATAATTTTCATATGCTATATGAACAAATAACATAATTTCATGTGATCTAATGTTTTTTTCATATTATAATGTTATAGTTCATTAAGTTGCTCGAATAACAGGTTAACATTACTTCATATAATTTTATATAGTATAAAGCTCTTTTTATATAACGTTCATTTGACTTATTTTTCATTTAATCTAATTTTCAAATACATAATCTAATCTTCAAACGTTACACACCCTTAAAAGGTCTATAGCATGCGGCAAATAGCAAGAGGCATTCCGCATACAGTAAGCAATCAGCAGACATGGTTTCTGTCACGGCTCCGGCGCTGCGGGGCTCTGGCGGTCCCACGCGATCATATCGTCGCAGATGCTATTAACGCTCACCACCGCAGCTTCGGCTTGCTGGCCGGCTATGCCGGCCAGCCTCAGCTGCTGCGGCGAGCGTTAAAAGCACCTGCTCCTGAGCTCGCGGGCCGCCTCGCCCCTCCGCGCCTACGCGGGTTTACATTACACTCTAGGGGTAGGGCAGACAAGACTACGTGGAGTCGGGTTTGCAGCGATTTGTTTCTGTCACTTATGTAACAAGGAGCGCACCAACAATAGAATGACAATAAACAAATACACGTGGCAACTCACAATAAACAAATACACGTGACAACTCACAATAAACAAATATACGTGACTGACAACTCATCCCCGCATGAATCGAATCGCGCTGTCTGATTGGTGCAAATGGACAGTGGCGCCCCTCTGACTGGCTTCAAACAAATCATGCTGCCGCTATTTTCATGATAAAAGAATACGATGTATTATTTCACATGCTAAATTATAAAATATGATGTTTTCTAGTTCAAGCTTGAACTATATCTTTTGATGAACATATGTTCAAGCTGTAAAACGTAAAATGTTGGTTAATTGTAAAATCCGTGGCTGAGTTAGTAAATTAGATGGTAACGTGTAAATCAGTGGGACAAGTAAAAATATTTGTTGTTCTTTATTTGACGCTTTTTTTGGAATATTCAGGTGTCATTTAAAAAAAGGCGAATTAGTTTATTAGAAGCCTTCTCATTTTCCCATGGCTTGGTTATAAAATCAGAGGTCGGTTTCCGTGGCCTAAAAAAAAATCTGCGGCTTGACTTATTATTCCCCAATGAAAATTACCTAAATGGTAAATGGTTTCATAATTGGCATACTATAATAGTTTTTAGAACTATTATTATCCACTTTAATACTTGGATATCCTATCCTTAGCTTTGATTTCATAACCTGAAATTAAACCAAATGAAAATTCTTTTGCAAAATATTTTTTTCCTTTGCAAGCCACATGCAACCGACTTCACTATTATTGTATTTCTAGGTAATACAGACCTGCATTCTAGCTTTTGATTCACGCCACATTTGTTCGGCTCGTTTTACAAATAACAGATTAAGGCAATGACTAGCTACAGAAATCACGATAAAATTGCCGTAGCTACTGTAAATGAAAAATAATTTTATTCATTCCTTGATTCGTTTCTAATGGCGGTCGCAAGACTTGTAGCGATTACAAGGATCTAACGAATGTGTTTCGAATGAATCTAGATTCAAAAAAGTAAAATTACAAGCATCTTACTCATCGCGCAAATCTAAGGTAAATTACATTCCCCGATGTCATATCGGATCTGGATATGGATCCAGCTAGAATATTTTCGGCTTCGAGTAAATCTTGGAATTTATGGAGATCACGCAAGTTTCCTTATGTTTTCCTTCACCGTTATAGCAAGTCATTATTCATTCTTATACGCGTATAAAAATAAGGGTAAGGATACAGAAATTCACACTCGGCTGAAAATTGGTAGGATTGTTCAAAACACTGTTATAAATGTTTGATAAGTTCTGACATCTGGAAAAAAAATTACTCAGGATCAAAGGTCACAAATACGGGTTTTTCGCGATTTTCAGCAAAACGGTAAGTTTTATCATAAAATTAGCTCAGACAAAAATTGTAGATCAGATAATTATCTATAAAAAATGTCGGAATACTTTTTTCCTAAGAGCCACCGTTTTTGAGATATAACGATTCAAAAAAGAGTGAATAGGCTTTTACTAAGTTAATGTGCTCACCACCTTGGACCACATCTCCACTTACCATCAGGTGGGATTGTGGTTAAGCATAACTTATTTGTGTAAAAAAAGTTCCTTAAATAAACAACTCTTCCTTATTTGTTCGTTTAAATTGTTTCCGCCTCATCGAAGGGATGAAATATTTATAAAATATTTCGAGTACACTATTACTTCTCTATGGAAATAAAATGCTTTACATATGCTTCATGTAGCAGTTTGAATAACATTGATAATAACACAAACGATCTGTATCTGTGTTACACCACAGTACACATATATGCCTACTTCATAAGAGGAATACGTGTGCGAAATTTAAGTTTCTAGCCCTAAGGGTTTAGCCTGTGCGTTAATACATCAGTCACTTTTGCCTTTTATACGAGTACATATAGATTACGTATATTATAGGGTACGTCATTGTATGTTACCCTGTCAACCTATCTTTCGTCGACTGTACCATGGGAAATCCGTAAACGGTTTTTAATTTATACGTTCACACAGGTGCATGAAACCTATAATTGTGAAGCCACTTATGTATTGTTGGGTTTTTATATTGTGTTTTATAATCTATATGGGTTTTCTGTTTGCTGTCATTTATGGGCTGTAAATTAGAGGTCGTTTAAGTCCATTCGGTTAAGTAAAAGCTTGTCCTTTCAGAATGAAAACAAAAAATAATAAAATACCCTTGGTCAAATGTGGTTTGGTAGATTTAACACCTTTGAATATACATTTATTATGGAACGCTGTATGCAATAACTTATAATCTATTCATTTTGGAATTTAATTGAAGATCCATATTGCATTCCCAACGCTTATTAAAAATTTTGCAGCGCGCCTCTCGAACGATCATTTACCAATGACAAACAGTAGCTCGAGCACGAATATTTGCGAGAAAGTATTCGTATGGTTAACGTAAGCAATTTGTCAAATTTGTATGGCATTTTAGTACCATTTACGCACGATAGGGGCGCTTTTGAAAAAATGCCATACAAATTGCTTACGTTAATCATACGAATACTTTCTCGCAAATATTCGTGCTCGAGCTACTGAATTCGACTGTTTACGTTTTATAAAAGCCTTTCTCTGTCTAATCTTCCTGTCATATTGGTGGAGTTCAGAAATGAATTATGATGAATTAAGGGACCAATTAAAAAATATCTATCGTTTCAATTTAAAAAATCGGTTCATAAATACCGTCATTCTGACAACAAACATAAAAAAATTTAATCAATTAAAAATTAGTCAACTCACCTATAACAGTCAAATTAACACCAATATTCCTAGTAGGCGACAGCAAGAAGTCCACCCTGCAATGGTAGAGAGCTTGGTCCTCGTCTCTCAAAGACGAGACGGTGACTTCAGTGGGCTGAACGGTGAGGTCCGCTTTCAACCTGCCACTCGAGTTGTAGACGCTGGACCACTCAGTCTGAATACGCGCGTCGTAGCTGTAATGAAAACGCGATTAGATGACTCGTTTTACTACCGGCGATGAACGAGAAAATACAAAAAAGAATGACTAAATTCTAGTCGGACTCAAGCATTGAGCAGCAGATTATGTGTGTATACTCGTATTACATATACATAATGTACATATATACAAGTGCAACGAGATACTGCATCTACTATAGGTACATATCCATCTGGGATTTGAATCCCAATACATCTGACATCAATATATTTGTTATTGACAGTTATTACCTAATATTTTTTACCACAATGAAACAAAATTTGATTAAGTTGACACGATATTCGACTATAATAAAATTAGGTTCATAGGAAAGGATGTAACACTATCTCTATAAAGTTATTACATTTATATCTACGTCTACAAAGATATAAAAAACAAATAAAAATAGGCCATTCACAGCGCGAAGTAAACCACAAATATATTTTTTTAAATAATTATACGCTTAAAATTTTTCTTTAGTATAATTATATTTGTTTTACAAAATTTATAGCATTAGCTTTCTGGAGTCATACCAGTACCTAAATCATATTAAAACTAATGAGTAGTTGGGCTGCCGAACGTTTCTAAGGTATATTGAATGATGTATGTATAATTATGTATGAAGGTATGCATAATATATGACCTACATTTAGTTTTAGAAGATATTAAGCACAGATCTACGGTTTGTTTTGTGGTCCGTCGGTCGATCGGTCGTGATCGTGGTTGAAGCGCGAATGGGTGACATATTATGAGACTTATACCAAATAAATTAGTGCTTGACCACAAAACCACCTGATGGTAAGCAGTAATGAAGTCGTGGATGGTAAAGCACATTAACTTAGTGGAAGAATATTTATTCACTCTTGTATCATGATTCACTTATACGTTACGGTTACCCAAATCGGTTTTAGTACATATACAGTTTCGAGTGGCGTATTCAAACATTTACACCGTGCTATCTCGATGACAATTTCATATGCTAACATTGATTTTATTATAGGTAGGAGAAGGATATCAAGTGTAGTTACTGTGGTTATGTGCTTTCAGATATATGTATCTATTATGACAGGACTATGTGGGGACTAAGGTGCTATAGAATTCAACAACATCTAATAGCTTTAATTCATCAGGGCGCACCACGGGCAGTAGAGGGTAGCCCCCTGGCTTGGCCTCAAGATGCACGAATCCCCCTCCCCCAAACTTATCAATCTCTCTGAGTATATAATCTCGAATACCTCATTGTTTCAGTAAAACAATTGGGCTTTCGGCATTATCAATCAGTAAAATACCTTCAATGATGTCTTTGATGATTATAATCTAAATTTTATTAACAAAAAATAACCGACTTCAAAGTTACTCAAAAACTACTTGTCAGATCTCATTCAAATTTATGTGGGACCACATGACAAGCACCTGCTTTCGATTAAAAAAATAATCATCGAAATCGGTTGGCGTGATATTGAGTTATTCGTCCATTTGTCGCGCACATACTTAATAGTTTAAGACTTATATGGTTTTCTCATGGATGCCATTGTCAAATCTCAATAAAATTTATGTAGGACCATATGACAGGCACCAGCTTTCGATTAAAAAAATAATCATCAAAATCGGTTCGCCCAGTCGAAAGTTCTGAGGTAAGAAACATAAAAAATACAGTCGAATTGAGAACCTCCTCCTTTTTTTGAAGTCGGTTGAAAATTCGGTAAATGGACAAAGTGATTAAACGGGCATTACTCACAGAGCCCGGGCCATGTGAATAATGCCTAATATTAGATGTCAATATGATAAAGACTTACTTGCGCAGTCATTATGACAGACATCTTTGAGTAACCGGGAAACTTGCATATATAAATAAAGATTCCAAGGAATTGAGAACCTTTTTTGAAGTCGTTTAAAATCCACGTCAGTCGCGTGTGCTAGAGTTAAAACTAAAGAATGAAAATCATTTTTTCCATTACCTATAAATGGGTACATTATTCTTATACCAGACTAAAAGCATGAGCTCGTCGTTTGAAGTTTCAGGAGTGGAGTCGCAAAGCAGAATCGTACTGCCTCCTTCCAAAGCCTCTTGACTTGATACGGGACCTGAAAATAATGCATTAATGTTAATATTTCTCCATATAAAAGGTACGTAACTGTGGTATCTTTGTCATTTGAGTTTGATGTTTAAGTTTTATAAAACAACCCTGTTTTTCCTGCCTGCTTATTTGTTACGTATTTCAAACTATACAATGGATTTTGAGACGTTTATGTAGTTACGTTCCCAAAATTTTATCTATCTTTAATCTTTTCCTATAACTTTTTTCAGCTTCCGCACCCCCTGTCACAGGGAGTTTTACTTGATTACCGAGGATTGAGGATAGAAAATTGGGAATGGGCATTACAGAATTTGTTTGTGACGTAATAATGTAATTGTTTAGCTGATGATACAAAAGAATTAACCTAACCTAAGCACAGGGTTAAAGGTTCAGCTTACCTTGGATTGGTATGAGCAGATTGATTCGTAAAACTACTCAGATTTTCATTATTACTTCTATCAATTATTCATAAGGTTGTTTTTGAAAGCGAGACTTGATTGCTAATGAATAAATAAACATGTAGGTATGTATGCACATATAAGCGTTTGGTATAATACTTATAATTAGTGATGGCCTGATGGGCGATAGTTGTAAAAAAACAATCGAATGAATCGACTATTACATATGAATGTATTCGAATGGTCAATTCATTCGTCGTCGCAGATAAACTATCGATACAATCGAACTATTGAACTATCGAACATTTTTGTTTGGCACTAAAAATGTGATCGGCGCGAACGCGTGGCGTGGATTTTCCAGGAAGCGTGGCGCACAGCAGTGCAATTTTCACGTAAACCTACATATACGTCGGGGTTTAAAAAGGGGTGATATTTATTTTTTCCCTAATTCAAATCTAAGAGATACAGTTACAATCGAAAAACTGGGTAGTCGGAATTTGCCAATCGAAGAAAAGAAAACATGTCGCCCATCCGCTTAACAAAAAATAGTTGTAATTACGTGTTGATCCTACGCAGAGACGATCGAAGCTAACTAGAATACTTTTCTGAATACTATTGACACGATGGACGATAGTAGCTATTGACAGCAAGGCGTCAATAGTAAAGTATCGTGCATTCGAACCCGCCAGCGATTGAATCGCTATCGACGTTCCATCGAACTCTCGACCATCGCCTATCGATGTATAACAACAGCTGGAACTATCGATAGTTCGATAGTTTATTACAACTATCGCCCATCGCTACTTATAATGTCTACATCCATTCAACCAATGAACAAACAAACAACTCAACGTTTGAGACCATCACAAATTTGATCTGACCTGACTACCCAGACGCTTTTTAGGATCTCAGGTTTAATTTTCCTTTCTTCAGGCCATCAGTCCAATCTTCCAAGAGTGGCCTGGCTTTATGTCACATTCGTAAATATTACTAAATAACAAACCTAAAATGACACGCATTCCTACATCTGAGGTCGTCTGGACATGATATATAATTTCTTGTACCAAAGATGTTACAGCCAAATAAAAACGGGAACTAAGCTCTCCACAGAACAAGAATTCCACCGGGAAAATGTACCGTTATTATTACTAAAACCTTATTACATATGTCTCTGCCTTTAGCTTTCATGTAACTTGTATTAAGGAGAAATGAAATGGCTATATTTTATTTCCAAGTTATTTTTGTGCGTATGATAAGTTTTGGTCTAAAGAGGTCTATGGTTGAGGTACTTAATTCGATACCTTGCATCAAATAAGGGAGAGTTTTTTTGAAGTGAGAACTTCTTTAGTACGGGGGTGACTTGAAATTTTATTAAACGAAACTGTCCAGTGGAGACTAGAAATGAGTGGAGACTGAGTTGAGTTGAGTTGAGTTGAGTGGAGTGGAGTGGAGTGGAGTGGAGTGGAGTGGAGTTTTTTAAATTGTTGAAGTTGTTATTGTGAACGTAATAAGTTAAAATACAACTTGCTTTCAAGATATCTACCATCATTGTTTTGATTTTTTCTGTCTCATAAACCGTAAATAGTGAGCTGTAAATGCACTAACCTATACCTGATAGGATTTCCTGTGTCATGATGGCATGAACACACACAAATAAGAGCCACGAACCGACAACATTTATCTGTTACGCAAATATGCTTCTGCCGGGAATCGAACCCGGGACACTTCAGTTCCCAGGTTTCTTTATCAACAAGGCTTCGAGTTCAACACAACGTTGATTTATATCTTCTTAATGTTACAAAGTATTAAAAGATGTTCGAATTTTTTCATATATTTTTAAATTAAAAGTAGACGTGAGCGAGCAGTGTTTCGGCTGCCAAGCTAAATCAATAATTCTTGACAAAAAATAACCGACTGTAAAATTAGGTATAACTCAAAAACTACTCGTTAGATCTCGCTCAAAAAGTGAGACCACATGACAAGCACCAGCTTTTATTAAAAAAAGAATCATCAAAATCGGTTCACCCAGTCGAATGTTCTGAGGTAACAAACAAAAAAAAGCGGCCAAGTGCGAGTCGGACTCGCCCATTAAGGGTTCCGTAGCAGCAAGTAACATAATATAAAAGTTCTTGTAGTTCGTTGTAACTTTGATCAATGTTTTTTGCGGTTTACGATTTATGACGTATTAAAAAAAACTACTTACTAGATCTCATTCAAACCAATTTTCGTTGGAAGTTTGCTTAGTAATGTACATCATATATTTTTTTCAGTTTTATCATTCTCTTATTTTAGAAGTTACGGGGGGGGGGACACACATTTTACCACTTTGGAAGTGTCTCTCGCGCAAACTATTCAGTTTAGAAAAAAATGATATTAGAAACCTCAATATCATTTTTGAAGACCTATTCATAGATACCCCACACGTATGGGTTTGATGAAAAAAACATTTTTGAGTTTCAGTTCTATGTATGGGGAACCCCCAAAAGGAGAACCCCGATTTCCGGCCACGAATTATATGTGTTCTGTGGTAGGCATAAGGAAAGACAAGAGTAAACTATATACCAAAAAATTCGTCTTATTTACTAGATAAACACGTTTAAATCTGAGCCTCATCTGCATTTGCTAAATGAACAAAATAATACAAAAAAGTTTTCATAGTATTTACCTCATTACAAACGATTTTATAATCGATTAAAGCGATTACATATATCGATTAGGGAACTTAATAATATATTTTATGAATTATTTATTATTCATTGTAAGTACAAGATTAATTCCTTTTTTCCTTTTTTACATGTTTTCTTATTCATTGTATAACTAAACTATGTAATATATTTATAATTACCATTAAATCGTTACGCTAATTAAAAGACAATAATTCTAGTATTTTGATATCGATTTCGAGACATTTGAATCGATTGACAACAAAGATCTCTGTTGTAATCTAACCTATCTAATGTCATTTTGGTTACCATAGCAATTATAAATAACACCATTGTCAATAATCTTGCATCTTTTGTGTATTTTCACTATTCAATTAATATTTTCATCGTATTTGCAGTCCTATTTACTATTGAAACATATCGAAACGCACACAGTTATTTTAATTTTCTATTGCATTCGCTTTCGTACTAGTGTTTTGGTGAATGTGTTTTCGCTATAACTTCTGGATTTGTTGTTGTTGTTTTTTAAACAAATATTGCATGAATATTGGACTCCGAGATCGCCTGTTTTGTGACTGACCTTTTTCTGAACACTGGATGACGTACCCTACATACCTCTAGAAGAACAGTAGGATGCAGACGTTGCAGTACCCATACAATACGTATACCTACTGCACAATTTCTAGACGAAATATTAATATAATATTATGATGTGATGATAACTAATAAAATCCCTTTAAAACATGAAATAGCTTTTATTAATAATAATATTCACCCACCTACTTGGTTTCAACCATTACTTACTGTTTAAGTACCTAGTTGTATTTTGTTAGTGTTTATATGTAACTTTAATTTTTACTGCGTCTTATGATCATAATTATTCCTAATACTGTCAATATTAGAGTAGGTGTTTGGTTTGAGGTAGTAAGTCCCTAGTAACAGGGATAATATATTGCTGTGAGTGACATGAGTGTGACATAACCATATTTAGGTGGAAATTTTAGGATTTCATTAGTTGGCCATTGCTAGCAGACGTGAAAATTGGAGAAATTAAAGCTTTTACAATGATCTAATTGACCACCAATTTTCATTCTTGTCTAATCTGGGCCGGTGTCTCTATGGAAGATGGGGTTCTCCTTTATTGTTCTTTTATATTTTTGTGTAAAAATCTTAATGCGGTTCACAGAATACATCTACTTACCAAGTTTCAATGGTATAGCTCTTATAGTTTCGGAAAAAAGTGGCTGTGACATACGGACGGACAGACAGACAGACATGACGAATCCATAAGGGTTCCGTTTTTTGCCATTCGGCTACGGAACCCTAAAAATAGTCGAACTGAATACCTCCTCCTTTTTTGAAGTGGGTTAAAAGCTAGTTGAAAACATTAGCCACCTTCTTAGCAATACCTCACTCTCGAGTCAGTACGTACATACGAGTATGCCTATAAACAGTACGCAAAGATGGCGGTGACTGCTTGTACTTATCATCAAGTGGCGTATTTGTACGTTCGTCGGCTATTCAACTTTTGTAGTGTCCTTAATATTGTCAGGAATTAACGAACCGTGATTAATTTGATATTCGGATACGGATCCGAGTTTTCTATTGTGTGAGGAAAATATTTGCGAGTGAGCTAGTAAGGGCCAATTGTACCAACTTGTGTACCTAAGTGTGTGTGCAAATAAAATTTAATTACTTTTACGTCATAACGATGGCTGACATCATTACATCCGGCAAAATTAGTTTACTGATTCATTTAAAAGCGCTTCATAAAAGTTGATTAGTTTAGATGTTAATTCATCAGCTATCCGAATAGATACTTACACCCAATCTCAGAGTCACTAACAGTTACTTTAATCGCTCCTTAGTAAAGAATCACCATGCAAATTCTGTACTAAGGAGCGATTTAAGTAACTATTAGTGACTCTGAGTTGGGGCGTTAGATACGTAAACCTAACTTTAATGTTTATAACATGACATTTGTTTGAATCCATCCTAAGTGTGTTTTCTGAGAAAGGGTTAGTTAGCGTTAAAAGTTTCAAGTTTCTAGGACCGTTCGGTTGGTTTAGGTTGTTCGTTGTCTGTCGGTCAGTAACAGTTGGCATTTTATGAAGTAAATGCCCTAGCTTCGGTTCGGTAAACCTTCCTATAAGCCCGCACTAAAATAAATATATGGACTCTTTTAAATTGACAGAACTTTTTTATCTGTGAACTAATTGAAATAAAACAAACATAAATGTTAAGCCAAGCTTAATATAATGCCTCCGTGAAAACTGCCTCTTAGTCTGTTAACCCGTTCCTGAGACTAGCCGGAACAAACGCACAAACAAACCGAAAAAAATCTTAAAATCATTGTTATGACATCTATTGCGTTAATTAATACCCCTACTAAATAGGTTTCTTAAATATTTTCCAAGTACAGACATCGAGACGATCAGTTACAGTTTACTATATGTATCATACTTGATGATGATGATGATGTTGATGATGATGATGTTGATGATGATGATGTTGTTGATGATGATGTTGATGATGATGATTTGCTACTTACCGTCAGCTCCAGGTATAAAGCTGTAGGCCTGGGAATAGATCAGCAGTACTAGGATCAGCGCCGGGGAGACGCGCATCCTATGGTCCATCCATGCTCTCGCGTGCCTCCCTCATTGGTCAACCGGACCACTCATAGGACCATATCTCCAATTGATCCTGCATCTGAAGTCCTGCAGTCTTCTCGTGTCTTCTGAAAAAAATAATATTTATAATGTTACGCACATACATATAAGCACAATACAATGGGCGGCCTTATCGCTTACAAACGATTTCTTCCCGACCCAAGACAACCCAGTGAAATAAGAGGAGAATTGTGTCTGGAAGAAATCACGGTAGGATAGGTTTAAATTTCCGGCAAACTAGCAGACTTCCAGCACACAAAAATTCTACCCGGAGCCAGGTCACGAAATTGAACTCCAGTAAGAAGAGTATTAAATTTAATGACGCGAACCCGACACCAAGATATTAAATTAATGACTCTCGTGAAATTACGCTTTATAAATTTGTTGGTACGACACAATTACGTCCTGTATAATGTAAATGTTGTATAAATTGTACTTATAAGTTGTACTATTGCCGTGAATCTGTAAAGCCGATAGGGCCAACAGTAACTTATCATTAGAAACAATACAATAACCTGTGGCGTGGCTTAATTTCCTGGTGAGTGAGCATTCCAGGATTCACAGAAAAATTCCAGTTATAAAACATTAATTTATGTTTTAATAATAATGATAATATTCGTGACCCCAGATTACATTACGTAATAAAATTGATTTGATAAATCGCACCAAAAAATAGGTCAAGTAAATAGTGAGCTTGATAAAAAAAAACATTATGTCGATGCAGATGCAATAACATATTCACCAAAAAGATAACAATATACAGATATACTGAAAACCTCCATTTCCGTCGGTAAAAATTGTGTAATTAAATCTGACAACTCTACGATCCATTTCTTCTCTCATTAATCTATGAATCACAGTCATGATTATAATCGTCACGTCGTGACTCATACGAGGCTCTGAAATCCCGTACACCATCAGATAAAATTAAATACTCTGCGATCAAAAAGATAAATGCGTTATGCAGCGTTATGATAAATACGATATCGTTTGTGAAAATTGTGAATGTTGATTTAATTTTTTTTACTCATCGACTTATAGCCGTAATATTGTAATGTGGAATGTAAATACGACATTTAAAAGCTCTAGGGATGTAAGTTAAAGTGAACTAGTTAACTGCTAACTGTTAACGGCCACTAACTGTCTCACACTCCAACTCAGAGTGACTAACGGTTACTTTAATCGCTCCTTAGTAAAGAATCACCATACAAATTCTCTAAGGAGCGAATTAAGTAACCGTTAGTGTAGTAGTTGTTGTACTTACGTGCTCCGTAATATTTGGATATAGTGATATGGTTGACTTGCATTAGCTCGTTACGTCACCAGTGGTAGGGGAACACGTCTGCCTGCGTCTACGGCTGTCTCGTGACTGACTCAGTGTTGCCCCACTACCCGTGCTCTCGAGATAACATGATTACTGCTATAACCATAATAGCAGTACAAACACTACATCCCTTCCTTATTAAAATCTTTATTTAATATGGAGCCCGATCCACAGTCGACTCTGCAGTTGATCGCAACTCAAGCCTTCAAAGGCCACTCCACGTCTATACCATTCAATATTCCAGTTACTTAGACAAACAAATTTGTAACACGCACTATATGTATGAAGCAGGCTACGGTTTGTAAACTTGAGCCTTCTGGGTGCCTTCACTAGCCTCAACAAACTCAAACTGTCATATGCATGCTTCGTATAGAATTACTTATGTAGATTATACTTTCACTGCAATTATTTTAAACATTGAAACAACCCCTGAGACTTTTTTCGTCTTACACCTTTCCCATTCACACCCGTTCTCCTTCTATCTTTATTAAATAATAATTATTTACATCACCTCTTAGCTTTTCATACTTCCCTCTTTCTTCTCTCTTTGATCAAGATCGCCAAGTTATTAGGTTTCATACCAACATTCAAACAAACCTCGTCATTTCTGTCTTTAAATAGACAACTTACTGGTAAAACAAACACAGGAAATATGAGAAACTCGATGAAAATTTATATTATTACTAAAAGTGGTTTACTGTCAACAACAGATTACGTACAGCTTACAACCTGCTTTCGTTTTTTAAAGACTAAAGTTTTACTTGCGAGACAATCCTCTTATATACGTAATATAAACTAGGTCCCACCGACGACCATAACACGCCAACCATGGCTAGACTCGCAACAGGAATTTCCTTTATTTAGGCGTCCTTCCTGAATGGACGGATCCAACGGATCCCAACGGACCCAACGGTGTCACATATGAATCAGACACTGCCGATACCAATCATTCACACACCAGTCATTCATTGAAATACCTCGTCTATTCATTATCTTTATTCTACATCTCAACTCCATCACGCCAAATAACTAATATGTTTACAAAATAACTACATTTTGTATGGTTTTCAAAGTTATGAGGGCCCATACTGCTGTCTAGTCAGTAATGATTTCAATTTCAAGAGGTCCATACACACTTTAGTTACTATGATTTCAAATCATGGGACCTATACTGCCGTCTAGTCAAGTAATGTATGTATGATTCTAAATTTCATGAGGTTACTACTTCCATCAAGTCAATGTATCAATCTCAATTTCATGAGGGCTCATACTGCCGACAACTCAGTAATGTATGATTTCAATTTCATGAGGGCTCATATTGCCGACAGCTCACTTCAATTCAGTAAAGTAAGATTTTCAATTTCATGAGGGCTCATACTGCCGACAACTGAGTTGCGTATGATTTTCAATTTCATGAGGGCTCATACTGCCCACAACACAGTAACGTATGATTTTCAATTTCATGAGGGCTCATACTGCCCACAACACAGTAACGTATGATTTTCAATTTCATGAGGGCTCATACTGCCCACAACACAGTAACGTATGATTTTCAATTTCATGAGGGCTCATACTGCCCACAACACAGTAACGTATGTTTATGTTAAGCAAAACTAAACTTCATTATTATTGGTTGATTTTACTCTGATTTCTATGACTCTTCGAGATAGAGTGCCTTTTAAATTTTACTTTCATTGTAACTTTAGCTTGAATACAATTTTTTCTTTAACTCTGAATTTAACTAAAAACACAGAATAAATAATAGTATTTATAAATAATTATAGAAGGTGCACTAAGAAAAATTCCGAAAAATCATTTAAATAAATAGTGACTCTGGCTCCAACGCAATAAAGTGTAATTCTGATCGCACAGTGCTAATCAAAACGCGTAATGAGTTGCCTTCCTTTCTAACACTGTCGCTTATCCTCTCTGGCAATGTCAGGGTTGCCTTTTGTGAAAGAATAAAATTAATCTGAAAGTTTATCTTTATGTGTTACACATGTATTATTATATATGTGTAAACGATAATTAAATATATATCAGTTCGGACTTGATTATTTAACATCTTACCGAAAAACACGCATCAATAATAATACACACACATGTAGTACTCCGTGTCACAAAAGGTATGTACGTTAATTGGTATCGTAAGGCATTTGCTGCCTAATACACAATCATTTACGATTTACGATTTCATGTAGGTTCGTACTACCTGACACACACAATTATGCACGATTTACAATTTCATGTAGGTTCGTACTACCTGACACACACAATTATGCACGATTTACAATTTCATGTAGGTTCGTACTACCTGACACACACAATTATGCACGATTTACAATTTCATGTAGGTTCGTACTACCTGACACACACAATTATGCACGATTTACAATTTCATGTAGGTTCGTACTACCTGACACACACAATTATGCACGATTTACAATTTCATGTAGGTTCGTACTACCTGACACACACAATTATGCACGATTTACAATTTCATGTAGGTTCGTACTACCTGACACACACAATTATGCACGATTTACAATTTCATGTAGGTTCGTACTACCTGACACACACACTCACGCACGATTTACAATTTCATGTAGGTTCGTACTACCTAACACACACATTATAGTTATTGCAATAAGTACATTATGCACCAAAATTTATGACCTATCAAGTCCATCAAATTACTCACGTCAACAATCCTTCAGGCAGGTAAGTACTTAATTATGAGTTTATGACCCCGAAATCAACCTAAGTAGATCAATAATTGGTAGCGCCATTATAGCTAATTAGATTAGATTACCAAACTTTAATTGTAATCTATTAAAATTATTAATTACTAAGGTCATAGCATTGGTATAATCTGCAAATCTGTTTAAAGAGGACTTCTCGATTTATAACTAAATACATCCAGCTTAATAAATATTTTTTGGACGTCAGGAGAGTTTCTCCTTCACGATTTTTGTGGAATTCTGTCAAAACCAAGGCTCGGCTTCTCCAGGGTTATGAATTTACTACAGCATATCAAATCGTGCGTCTTCAAAAGGGCGCTTTCCTCAGGCTACAATAATAAATAGCAACATTTTAAACATTGCTGCACCCATTCGAACAAATACAATTATTGTTCTCAATTTAAAAATAAAAACTTACTCCTTTTGTGCACGAATAACTCAATGATAAATATATAATATGATTTCCGTGACAAAACTTAGTTTAATCACAGTAACAACACAAGAACGCGTCTAGCTCGCAAGCGCTTTTGACCCTCACTGCCTCAATAGATTCTATAAAATTCAACACAAAAACTAAATTAGAAAAATAAACTTGTCTCATCGCGAAGATTTGAATTTCGGTGTCGTGGCTTGTATAATGGTTCCTAATAGGAACGATGATAGGAACTTCCTATCATCTCCCAATACGCAATGATATTCAAAATATAGATACGTTATGCCCCCACAAACCAACCAAGAACTCCGTTCTGAAAAGAGCCACAACACACACACACGCCCATCCTTTGCTCCACTACACCAATCACATTGGTACAACACACGAGGGCATTCTAACGCTGTATGTCAAATGTCAAGCACTTCTGACCACAACAAAAGCGTCATGTGTTAACAGAGCGACCACGACCATAACGGTCAATTACCCGCTCCCGCGCTCCTCATCGTCGGCGCGCCAGTGACACATCCACCATAGAACCCTAACGATGTTGCTATTCTTATGACGGAATAAATGTTTCTTTCCTTCTTACGCTACCGCCCATCAAACCGACTTTATTTATGATTACCCACATTATGTTATTATATTTTCAGCCGTGTAGTGCAGCCGTGATAGTCAAATACCAAAAGGAAAGACTGCTAAAGAATCACAAAGAACTTACAAGCTGAAATAGGGACCCGGCGCCGCAACGTTAAATTACGTTAACCGTATTACAACAGCTTGTGATAGTTTATGTATATTATTTTCAAAAGAAATACAAGTGCATGGCTGCATGTATACCAAGGCGGCTAGGCATGTATGTATGTTTTATACTGCCAATGCAATACTTTCATAACAGAACATAATTTTCATCAAACAACTTCAGTTCCGTTTTTTATCAGAATTCATATCAAAACGACTGCAATTATTTCAGTTTATCATGCCTACACATGTACTTTGTAACTAAAGCAAAACTACGTTTGAATGAAACCCAGGACCTGCGTAGAATATAACTAATAGTCATAACAACAGCTAATTTTATTGACAATTACCCTTACTGTTATAGTTTTATGGCCGTGAAGAAGCAAACTCACTCTCATCAATTAAACTTAACTTGCATGTGCGGCCATCTATAATGGTAGTAAAATCTATTCTATACTTTATAAAGCCGAAGAGTGCTAAATAAACAGCTAGACCTAAATAAATTTCACTAATTTAGGGAACCCTTTTATTCTTGAATATTTTAAAGTCCCTACTCCTTTATTTAAGTTCATAATTTGTATAATGTTATCTCCTTTTTAGTACTAAGTGTTGTTGTGCAATACACACACGCAAAAATGGTGTCCATTCGCACATTTAAAACAAAAAATGGCGCTTTACAAAATAGTAGTTTTCCAGTATAGCCATTCAAAGTTTTCAACTCAACATTGCGATCACTATCTATGAAGAAAACTGAAATATATCGTTGCAATTAGCCTCTCTCGTCAGTTCGCCCAACTTACTTTTAGTTAGGCACTAAAAACATGCTAGTAAATAAGTAGTTATTCAAAAAAATATATTCAGAAAAAGTTCCGCATGATGCCACTTTTTTCTCATTGGCACACATACGCAACTTTAACCAAACACGCGGCACCACACGCAATACTCCATTTATGTAGCAATCCCTCCAACAGATCGATACTGTGCATTGAGGTATAAGTATACATAGAGAAGACATCTCGAACAAAACGTGTGTCCCCGCCGGGAGGTTCTATTTTCAAAATTGAGCCCCTGTTCTCCTTTCAAAATCGAACGAATCCATTGGACATTGAAGCCGCGCGGCGTCAATTCATTGGAACACACATTGTATTCGCGGTGTCCGTTCTATACGCTAGTAATAATACTTCAATGATACTGTGTATTATATTTAAAACGACACAGCTAAACACTAAATATCACTTCTTATTTCAAAACAAAACCTGTCTCGCTATCACTTTCAGCTAAATAAGTGACACTATATCCAAAATGTAATTTATGTTATTATTACTTCAGTAGCGTGAATTACGCTTATAACACAAAATGCCACTTTTTACTCACCGCACAGTTGTTTTTACAATGTCAATCAATGCCATTTTTCAGAAAACAAAGAGAATTGTGTAGGTAGCGGTAATGGCGGCAATTTTTATACCTAATTAGAGAGAGAACTTCGATAATTATGATGATTTTGCTCAATACGTTATTTAAAGTTACAGCACACCTAAACAAATTCTCGAGTTAACTATTCGGCACTAATATTAACATTCGTCTGTTGATTATTTCTTGCATCGACGTGTTATTTTCCCTTCAACTCTTCCTTTATCAACACAAAATAAAATATTTATTGCACTGACCTTTTGACCTCGTCGCCATTATGTAGTAGTTGTTGTACTTACGTGCTCCGTAATATTTGGATATAGTGATATGGTTGACTTGCATTAGCTCGTTACGTCACCAGTGGTAGGGGAACACGTCTGCCTGCGTCTACGGCTGTCTCGTGACTGACTCAGTGTTGCCCCACTACCCGTGCTCTCGAGATAACATGATTACTGCTATAACCATAATAGCAGTACAAACACTACAGTTAGTGACTCTGAGTTGGGGCGTCAGACAAACCAAAAAATATACAAAAAGGTTTAACAAATCACTTAAAAGCGAACAACAGTATTTGAAATCTTTAGTATTAAATAGCATAAAGTTATATTATATACATAATTCGCAATACTTACTTTGTATCTGTAGATGTCAGAAACAACATACCTAACCTTAGCTAGCTTAAATCTATTATTACAAACTTCAAGA
This sequence comes from Thymelicus sylvestris, assembly GCA_911387775.1. Taxonomy (NCBI): domain Eukaryota; kingdom Metazoa; phylum Arthropoda; class Insecta; order Lepidoptera; family Hesperiidae; genus Thymelicus; species Thymelicus sylvestris. The sequence continues at coordinate 8,291,772 of OU426905.1, read as the reverse complement.
AGATCCGTGAAGAAATTTTTGATAAACTATTTTATACAAAGTAGAGTCATAAAAACCAATATTCTTCGCGATAAAAACGCAAATTCAACGTGACTGGAATATTTACCTGAAGTCCCACGTGAAATAAGTCGTCATAATTCAACTTTCCCAAAATGTCAGCTTTTCTTCATATTCCTACATCCTTCGAAGGTAACGACCTTACGTATGTTAATGAGTAATACATTTATCTTGATTGATAGCATATTTTACATGTTGGTCCAAGTTAATGACCTCCCTTGTTATTTGTGTAATGAAAATAATGAAATGTTAGGCTGAGGACTCACTATGAGAATAAAAATGAAAAATTATTGCCAGGAATATAAAAAGGGTTAAAGTTAAGTTAAACCACAGAATAAATAATAGTACTTATAATAAGTAGTTAAACAACTTATTTAATATATTCGCCTTATATAGAGCCTTGTTCCTTGCAAGGCCGTTTGGAAGATAAATTTGTAATAAAAAAAAATATATCGCCGTATTAGAGCTAAAACCAACTAACTCGACCATTTTAGGGAAAAAATATTTTAGAGTTATTGCGTTTTGAAAGTTTGTACGAATTTTTTATATGATTCCGAGGACGTACAGGCTCATTTTTATTCGTATTCTTATGCTCTAGAATCTGTAGATTACAACCATATTCACTTTTGGTATAGATATGGAATAACTAAATAATACAGTAAAGACCTAAAACTGTTGCAAGGTACCTCGGTTAGTTGGTTCTACCACTCAAGTTTTATGTGGTTAAACAGACTATCTCTGGTTATCGTGTTTTATTACAGAGATTTATTTCATATCGAACTATGAATTTTATGCTAAAAACCACTATCCGTGGTTGTTGTGTTTTGTTGTCTTAATCTTACACAAATATGTGCGTAAAAAGATAGAAAAAAAAACATTTATATGAATAGTTAGACGGTTTTAATGGTATACAACAATTAAATATCGTCCAAATTTTTCAGACCTAAGACGTTTTAAAATGACTTAATCGTGTTTATCACTGGAAGATTATGGAATTTTAAGTACTATCTCGATAAAATCACTTTTAGAGTTGGTAGTTTTTGCAAAGTAAGCCAATTTAATTGGTATTACCAACGGATCTAAGCGACTTAGCTTTAAATTTGTTTTACCATTCGAAAGCAGAGATTTTTCTGAGTCGAATGATGTAAAAAAGTGTTTTTAGCCCAAAAATCGAGATAATTGGTTTTAGCTCTAATACGGCGATATGTTACATAATAAAACAAAATGTTACTTAATGATTTGTTTGTTCCATTACAGTTAATAAAGAAAAAAACTGTTTATTCCTTAGAGTGGCCATCCATGGTCTACCCACCTCATATTTTAGTAGTTAGTTTTTTCCATAAACCGCAAGGCACAGCTAGTTAAACATAATTTGACACAGGATCGCGCCCACATGACATAAAAGTCAAATTTGTATTTAATGGGCTGGCAGGCATTAAAGTAAAATAGTCAATGCTGCGAAGCCAGTTTTAAATAGCATTATTAGTTAAATTTATTCAAAGGTGCGATATTTCTATAATAATTATCATAAGATACGCTCGGCTTAGATAAAATCTGAGGACAGTTACGTAAATAATGTGTAATGTAATACATAAGGGAATTAAAGATCTTCAATAAGGCTAGAAATAAATGCAAAAAGCAATCCTTCATAATAATAAGAACAATGAATATCATCATTTGTATTAATCCTATATCTAATATTATAAATTTGAAGTGTTCAGGATTCCCGTGGATTTGTAAAAAACGATCTCTACCGCGAAGCCACGGGCTAAAGCTAGTAAGATCATAAGCTGACATAGGTACAGTGTTTTACAATATAATTATGTCAAAGGTAAGTTCTATCAGTTTATACTTTATAGTTACATCTATGTATAACTATACAGTTACATTTATAACTATTATTATTAAATCTTAATATATATAAATTACGTGTCACGTTGTTTGTCCGCGATGGACTCCTAAACTACTTAACCGATTTTAATCAAATTTGCACACCGTGTGCAGTTTGATCCAACTTGAGAGATAGGATACCTTATATCTAAAAAAAAAACTTTTGGCAGAACGAAGTCTGTCCGGGCAGCTAGTATATTGTTATTATGTGTTGTATATTGTGTGTTGTTATTGTTTAATAATCAGACTATAGTGCCATCTATCGCAAAAGCTGTTAAATAATCATCAAGAATGAGATGATATTTTTCTAGTATAAAAAATAACTTTCTCATAGATAAAACAAATAAGTTCCTCTGCTAGGTTGCCAAAGTAATATATTCAATATTCTCATAGGCACGAATAGCCAATTTTTCGCTTCTCCACCTTTCCATCAATTTAGATCACGGACATTGTTAAGATTACCTTGCTCTTGGGAAAATAAACTGTCTTGAGCAAATCTTTATTAGATTTAAAGGCAAAATGCAATTGGAAGTAACATATTTATCATTATTAATTAATAATACCTCGGTTTCTATATGACGGAAAGTACTCGTATCAAGATAAAACTTTTAGATCTCCAACACAATTATGAAAGCCGCATCAAATTCCTCCTACTAGTTTTTGGGTGACAGGTAGACAGACAAACAAACAAAAAACACTAAAGATGACCGTTTTAATTAAAATAGCTTTGAAAATTGGTTAAGAAATAAGAGAGTCGTCAGGTAATTTGTATTTGAATATCTTCACGGGTTTTATGTACTAGGCTTTTTATTACAGCTGAATAAATTTTACCAATTTACGGTGACAAACGTTGATAGCGATTATTGTCGGTTTCAATTTGAGTTCACAAGACGAGTGGCTTCTGAGTGGCATTTATATTGTCCTCAATTCCTTTTATTTAAAAAGTTGTCATCTATACTAATAATAAAATTGAAGATTTAAACTGTGATTTTAAAAATGATTTTTTCAAGTTGCAAATCGTTACTTGCACGATACCAACACCGAAAAATGAGTTTTTAAAAAATTTTCCTGTCTGTCTGTTTGTTTGTCTCCACAAATCTCTGAAACCACTGAACAAATTTTAACACGACTTTTACTAAGATATTGAAAAGTCTTCAACTTAGTATTTAAGCTACTTTTTATGGTTCCACACCAAAGGGTTCCTTAGGGATATTTTGTATGGAAAAATAAAAAAATGTCAGCTGATTTGTTTTAAGTAATAAAAAACGTTTTCTCCGTACAAAAAGAGTAATACATGCATATCTTAGTTTTTACTTATATGACATGGAAAGACCATAAAATGCCTTTAAAGGTTATTTTTTTCATTAATTCAAATCCATATTACCGAGTGGATATCTGTTTTCTTATTTTGTTTTCGATAGCATGTTTTTTGCGTATCTATGTGCTCCAATATAATTTCAGCATTTTATTAATTACAACTTGGAAGTGGTGGAAAAACGCAAATTAATTATGTATGAGTAACCGATCGATTACTATCTTGGCCACTAGATGGCGCTGTACATGCAAACCACTTTTTTACCTACAAATAAATAAAATTGAAGAGTCCGTCTGCGATTCCGAAATAACTGCGTATTTCATGTTGTAAATTCAGTTACTAGCACGATATCAAAACTGAAAAATAAGTTTTTGATAATTTTTGTTTGTCTGTTTCTTTATCGCCACTTATCTCTGAAAACACTGAAAGGATTTCAATAGGACTATACTACGATATCGGGTCTTCAACTTAAATTGTAGGATATTTTTTGGGTTCCATAACAAAGCGAGAAAATAAAATATGAGTCGATTTGTTTAAACTTACAAAACCTTTTCTTCATTGATAATAAAATACATAACTTCACATACGTAAAGCGTATTGCGACGTGTTATGAAGCTTAGGATTGTTATTTGAAATAACTGTTTCGTGATTTTTTTATGGAAATAGCCGACAAACGAGCTGACGTTCCACCTGATGGTAAGTGGCTATCGTCGCCCATGGACATCAGCAACACCAAAGGCATCACTGATGAGTTGCCGGCCAAGAAAGAGGAAAGAAAAAGAAAGAAAGAACTGACTCTCAAGCCCTCAGCCGGAATACGACTAATCGTTTGGCGGCTGACTCATGCTCAAGGGTGGTAGCTATCCAGGAGAAACCCATGGAGAAATAATAATGGTAATAATGGTATTAACTAACAATTTTAATGCATAATATCCTTAGGAACATCGTGTTGAGAGTGCTGAGAGCTGAATTTTCTCATTTTATGTGAAGCAATATCTTCCCTTTGCCGAATTATTGGTTTGCCAAAACTACAATGTAATAAATGCGAAAATGTGTTGCCTCCTTTATTACCATTCACACATAACTCATCGAATTAACCTTAACTCTCTCGCACCGCTGAATCAATTTTGATGTGTTTGGGTATAGACATAGATTGTACGTTGGAGAAGGATTACTACTTTTTTTAAAGTCTGGGTACCTATCATGTATGTAATGTGAAATACTGATGGATTGGTCATACGGCATCATAAAAACTATTTATTCAGTGTAATTTACTATGGGTTAAGCAGGAAACACAAACATTAGAAAATAATATCATGAAATAATAATAATAAGTAAAAGCAACCGGCCAAGTGCGAGCTAGGATTGTTGAACCTAACTATTTAGTGAAACCTAACGTAGCTGTGTAACGAAAAGATAAATGGAATTAAGAAACAAACATAACTTTGCCGTTGAAACGTTGAACTGTCGTCCCCATACATCAACATAGGCCCTGATCAAATTACCAAGTTTGCAAATAGGTGTAAAATCATGTTCTTTGTGATACCTACTTACAAAACAGTTTTTAGATTTTTTCTTTAACCTATGTTATACCTGAGACATTTCTTCTAGCCGAGTGTCTTTTGATTGCGTTGACGACATAGAATATTGATCTTTTCACAGCTCCTAGGGATTGCAGATCTGAGAATTGGATATTAATTTTAATTGGTTACCTACACGCGTTCCTGCGAAAAAAGGTCTTGAGAAACAGACAAACAGAAGGGCAAATGGAGTGAGTGATCTTATGGGAACCGTGTTTTTTTCTTTTGAGGTAAGGAACCCTAAAATATTGAAACGTTATGTGGTGTTGACCTTTCATTGTAATGCCGTTCTAATGATCAATCATGCTGCTTTAAGAATATGTTCTGTAAGTTAACTAAAGTACCTACCCACTATTTTTGCCGAAGCGAAGCGAGGGCAACTGCTAGTCTAGAATAAAGATGGGTAAACATGTATAACATCTTAAGGTGGATTAAAGGAAACAACGCATAAATTCGCGGCTTTGTAGCTTCAACGTGTCGCGACTTCGACATGTGTGGCTTTGCATCAGTAAGCTTGTTAAAAATGTTATCAATCTACTACTAACATTTCTATTTACTAATAAGCAAAGTTCAATAGTTCTTGCCATTTTTACCAATGTAAAGTTGGCATTCGTGGCAAATTATAATATTTAAAGGGCATGTAAAATGCAAAAATTATAGCCACATCTATTGTTTATGGTCCGGCTTTGCTGTCACTATGTCCAAATTCAGATTATTCAAAATAAGATAGTTTTTTTATAACATACGTGTTTGAATAAGTTTTATTTACAAAACTCCACTTTCAACATCCAATTCCGACATCAAGACAAGGCAATGGGGTGTAATAGACGGACAGATTCACAGATGGGTTTCATCCTAAAGGATTCCGTTATTCGGATATGCAGAACCTCTACAAAAGGAACATTGTAATTGAAGTATTCCGAGTACCTCCCTGGCTTATGTGACGGTAAATTCTTTCTTTTCCATTGCATGAGGTCTGGAGAAGGTTATTCAGCAAGGTGGTTTGTGCTTGAAACGAATTTCTAGCGCAATTCTTTTGTTTAGGTTGATTGCGTAAGCCGTGACTAGGGATGTAAAATGAATTGTTACTTTGACGTCCATTTCTTTAATTCTAAAATAAAATCTATATCAGAGAATGTGATAATAATATGTTTTATTAGCTGTCTCGGCAAACATTGTTGTGCCAAAAAAATCTGAATTAGGGTGTCCCTGACACACCCGATATATTATAGGTACATACTTTACGACCTATTCTCTTATTTACCAAAGATACAAAATAAATCGTTCAAATCGTTTCGGAGGAGTACAACCACAAAAACCGTGACACGAGATTTTTATACATATATTAGATATAATTTTTATATAATAAACAAATAGATAAACGTTTACACACTAAAACCCAAGCAATATGATTCCCTGACCTTGATGGTGACATGAACACACACAAAAAAGACATCACAACCTGACAACATACATTTCTCTGTCACATATAATATGCTCGGATCGGGAATAGATTCCGGAAGCTTTCGCAGTCACTACACAACCCACTAAGTAACTAGGCCGTTGTGTTTCTACGGGTAAAACTTTATAATAGATTTTAAGCTTAGCAGATACCTGCGGTGCTAGAGTTTCGGTTTATTAAAAATTCTTTGAAACTTTTCTTCAATCTCGCTACAAAATATAATTACGCTTCATATTATTCTCGGGTAATTGATAAATACCTCAAATTGTTATTATCGATTACAATGTTATATGTACGATACTAGGGCCAAAACTTTCTGAAATAATATGTAACTACATAGGAATAGTTATCATTTATCTAGCTCACATGTTGTATCATTTTATCGTGGAACTTGAGACTTTTTGTGGGCACAGTAGGCTTTGATCTCTCCTTATAATAAAGGAGGTTTAGACATTATGTAAGAGAAGAAGTGAGCCCAGCAGTGGGACAGTCATGATAACTATACGTCTTACGGGGCGTCTTAGAATCAATACTTGAAAAAATGTTAATTGTTTAAATTAATTCTTACAGTTAATAGACTCGTTCGCGTAATAAAAAGACGCAATAATAGTTTTTCCAGATATCTTCATTATACAGACATGGATCAATAACAGTTTTATTATATGTTCCTTATAGATGACAAAGAGTTTTAAAAAAAGTTGATCGCATCGATAGTTCGCGCTCACATCACTAGTTGTCTCTAAGGATTTCCCGGTCTCTTAGAGAGTAATGACCCAGGGTTTTCTTTTACGAGAATAGGTTCCATCTCACTTCTAACGTATCTGACTTAATGAAACGATGTCATCTATATATATTATAAAACTGTAACTCGATAATGTCTGTACATTGAAGATATTTATGAAAATTTGGTATCAGTGGACTATGTAGGAGCAATAGATTGCAAATCTGTCATTTTTAAAAATCTTGTCTGTCTGTATGTTTGACACCGCATCACGCCAAAACCACTGGATGAAATTGAATGCGGTTTTCACAGTTGTTTTACTGGTGGTCTAACTTAGAATCTGGTGTATGTTTTATCGTGATACGTCGCTTAGTAGCCGAGATATCAATAAATAGGACTTTTTGATATGCCACATAACAGTAAGAAATACTGAAAGTGCCCGATACAGGGATATAAGAGACTGTTTAGTATCGGAAATATACGTTATTTCTTCAAAAAAATCAACGCGTACAATTTTTTTTAATTTATGATTTTGCAGTGAATTAGTTCTGCTAATCAACAACAGATGTCAGTTTAGGTAACTAGAAGCCATAATTAAAAAATGTAAGTAGGTCTGAAAACGAGTCAATAAATCTTTTATTGAAATTAATGTGTAACTATACATATTTACAATATTCAAAACATTGGGGTTTTAAGAAATTAATTACCCTACTCAATTAATAACACAAATATTTATGTTAGATTGTGCTATCAAAATCCTATATTCAATTCGCTGTATGATAGTGTGGGTTAGAGTTAGTGATAATAATGACACAATTTAGGAAAATTTTATTATCAAATATTGTTTTTTCTGTAGATAAATAAAAATCTTAAATTTTGACAAAGTATTACAATTTAGATTTTCTTATTGTGATGTAGGAAAAGGCACATAGAAAGTAGATAATATTAAAAATACAAATCACAGTAAGTAAGAAATTAAAATATTTGCGAATAATCGTCTATTGGTGTCACCTACTGGTCAGTGCGTACCAAGCCGGCCCCGCATAGGCTAATTATGACCGGACGTAAGTGCAATACAAATAACTAAAATATTTTTGAATTTGCAAATAGTCTAAATTGTCATCATCCTCCATGGATGACTAAAAGCATCGTCCGTGATCAGATCAGACTAAAGGCATATCATCCATTGGTTGTTATTCAAGAAAGAAAACAAGAATGAAAAATTAATAAATTATGAAGATGATTAAATTTCCATTCTGTTAAGTTTAGAGGGAGTTATTTATGATTTAGCAGTGAGTTATTTATTATTTAAATAGTAGTAAAATTAAACTAATGTTATGGTAATGCAGGCACGCTGTTTAATCTACCAATGGCGAATCAGTTCAAAGAATGAGTTTCTTTTGAAACGTTTTATAGGTATAAAATATACGTCTGGTATTTGGGCCAGGTTCTTCGACACTTAAAAATCCCAAAGTCATTCAGGAATAAACTCAGGAGAAGTAGAGTCTCCCGGTTGAGAGGCGGGCCCTGCTGTCGGGTAGGGGATGCTTTCATTACCATAAATCTAGCTGGTACCGCGATTGTGAAACTCCCCAGATAGTCGGGGCGGCTCTTTTGACTCTTCACGCAGAAGCGTTTACCATTTAGCTCTCAGGCAATCAAATACGGAGGGGCGAGACGTCCCTGAGCGACTCATGTAGCCCGTGGTCGGCGCGATCAAATATTGACCGGGAAACCTAACATGGTACACCAGGTACCTGCTAAACCACCCGATCCGATCATGGAGACAGAGAGGCGCGGCGGCGGCGGCAGTTTGCGTGATCTGGTGAGCAGCATGGGGACCGTCTTACTGACATTACTTGGTCAGATGAAAACACATAATAAGTCGAAAAGAAGGAAGAAGTAGTGCCAATAAAACATTACGTAATTAAAATCGAAAAAGAATTCGATTACTTTAGGTTTTGCTGTTTATACTTACGTGGAAAAATTTGTCGAAGTCTATGAATAAATAGGAGCAGTCCAGTATTCCAGTAGTCTGAATTATTGAATACAATCTAATACAATCTCCTGGTTTAATTTCGGAGAGGTGTAGTCAAAGTAAAACTTTTTTTTCAGTTGTCTTTATTTATCTCAGTATATCTTAATTGACCAGGGCTGAAGCCTTTGAAAAGGGTAAGTGAAAAAATAATAGTAGGATGAAACCCATTGAAAAAGGAAGAGATTATAACAAAAATGAAAGGAGAAATAATTTACGGGCGATCTGAGGTCGGGAAGTTTGGGTGGGTTAAGTTTTTAATGGTAAAAAACGGTCTACCTCGATTTCCGGCAAAACTACAAGTCCTATGGAAAATAGTTAAAAAATGGCAAAGTTGTAGGTAATAGAAAGATCTACAAGTTTTCGATTTACACTTTTTTCCATATAATCTCAAAATTTATGTAAAAAGTTCAAATAACCAAGTTTTTGGGTTTTTATTTTTCTTTTTCAAACAAACAAATTCATGAAATTTGTTGAAAACTTAAGTTTTTATGTTCCAAACACTGTAATTTTTTTGATTTAAAATATTTCTTATTTCACCTTATTTTGACTTAACATCGAAAAAGCACCCTAATTATTTTCAATCGAAAATTCTCACGTCAAAATATCTGCTTTATTAAAAAAGTCTGTGGGATTTTTTTCTTTGAAATCTCTACCTTTTGATGGTATAAAAATACATTATTATGGTAGCTGCTACGAAATAACAGGTGGTAAGGCCCAACCATAGGCGATATTGTATTAGGGTCTGGGTTTTGTTGGGTCTGGTGGTGTATCTTAGAGACAGACTATGTAACTCCAGAATGGGTGAGAATAACAGTTTTAAAAATATTTGTTGATGGTCACGTTGACATAGCAAAACCAGTACAACATTGAACAATTCAAGATCTGATGGTGTACGTGTATATAAAATCCCACTAATATTTCTTAGGCGTACCTATAATAAGATATTTTTTTACTCTCGCTAAAACGGCTAAATGGATTTAGATGAATTTTGGCTCATAGATATTCCATATCCCGCATCAAAGAACAGGGTGCATGTTCGTCGGGATCAGGTCGTTCGAGTTCGGAGATGGATCAGCTTCTTCATCAGGTCAAGGGTATAATTTAGTTTGGAAGTTGGGTTTACAGGTTATTTATTGTTTTAGGGTTTTGTTCCTCAAAAGAAAAAACATAACCCTTAAAGGATCACTTCGTTGTCCGTCTGTCTGTCTGTCTGTCGACCTTATTTTCTCAGGAACACGTGGAGATATCATTCCAAAAAACTTAAACTTATTTGTATTTGGTTAATTGATCACTATGTCCAAGCATAGGAACGACAGTTTTACAGTGGCAAAGTTAAGTTTGTTACTGAATCATTTAATATTGCTCTTATGTTCGGTTCTCTAAAGTACAAAACCCTCGGTGCCAAAACACTCACATTTCCCGGGATGTTTTTTAATTACTTTAATTTCATTCTCAAGTCCACGCAGACGAAGTCGCGGGTAAAAGCTAGTATCCTTATAAATCAAATAGATATTACTTGCAATATTACGTTTTTACGCGGACCTCCTCTTGACATTTTTTTATTTGTTTTGTTCTAACGAGTTCATTATGTTTAATACGAACATTGGACATCCAGGGAGCGGGCCCAAGACTAAGTAGGTATAACAGAGTTAAATTGCCTTATAACTGGTATAAAAAGTTGTATCAGTACTGCTCCAGTTAAGTCACGTAAAGACAACCCGTTAAACCAGAAGCGCAACGATCCCAGTGTTTTAAATATCTAGATCTTTGATCGACACCCGATGGCCGTTGAGGTAAATTGCACGTTGTCGTGATCCGAATACATAATCCGAATACAATAAATGATATCACCTTGCAGTGAGGCAAGTGGTGGACTTAGTTTACGCAAAACTCACGGGCCTTACGGGTTATATTATTCTACTTTCTATCCTATCCTACTAATATTATAAATGGGAAAGTTTGTGGAAGTTTCATACACTTTGTAACTCTTTCACACAAAAACGACTGAACGGATTGTCTTGAAATTTAGCACAAACGTAGACAATGATCTGGAATAATACATAAAGTACTTATTATCCTGGAAAACGCGGGCACAACCGCGGGAAGAGAGCTAGATAATGATCAGGGCGAACAAGCGAGCCCTACACTATCCCACAATCTATGCATTTTTGTGGTACACTTTACTGAGAAACTATCACACTTTCAGATTTGGGCTTTGACATAGTATTTTCTATTCATGTCTAGATGTGTTATTAATAATAAAAATATTATTTTATTCAAAAAAAGTTAACAATGTATTATTGAAATGAGAAAACTAAATTAATTTTGTATGAATCTCAAATGTTTGTCAAAAATGTTTGAATTTTTTATACTATCGATCTTTTGTCCGGAATACAATAGTAACGAAAGCAGCGACTGCCAAACTATAAGTCAATGCAAAACTCTTGACATCTTTTATTCAGAAAACTTCATAATAAAATGTATATAAAATACTCTTCTATTAAAATACTATCTTGAGTATCTTTGATAAAAAAATCAAATATTCTCCAGTCTTGTAGCCACAACTGGAAGTTGAATTTTTATATTTTCTTCTTTCTTTTTTTACTTTTCTTCTCTCTCCGTCAACGTATCAGTGATGCCTTTGGTGAAGCTGATATCAATGGGCGACGATAACCACATACCATAGGGTGGATCCCCAGCTCGTTTGCCGGTTATTTCCAGGAAAAACCTACATTTATTCGTAAATCACCATTTATTTTACTGTGAAGTAAATTTACACAGTTTTCCATTACTTGTACCAACAACACCGCTATTGTTCTTCCATGTTGTCGTACGAAACAAATGCTATTTTCCAATGAAATCGGATTGATTCTGAATTTGTATCACGTGAGATACATGCAGGCATAATATTTAGAAATATTTTTAGATAATTGTAGAAATGTTGAAATAGGATTTTCGTATAGATTTTGTTTGAAGATTTTTTTAATTTTAAATTCGGCTGCGAGGAATAAGAGAGAGGGTTTGTGCTTTGTCTGTGATTTCTGCACAGGTTTAATTTATTCTTTCATCTGAGGATTTCTGTTGAATCTGAGGAACATGAGTAGGACAGATGAATAAATAGAAAGATAAATAGAATAGATAAGCGCGTAAATTCATAACCACCTTCCGTACAGGATTCCGCTGCGTATGCACTATCGTATACATTTTCTATGAAACGATGTTTCCAAAACTTCACGTCCCGTCCCGTACGGGAAAAACCCGTTACGTATGCATTGGGCTTAAGGCTTCCGTTTTATCATTTTAGCCCTATTGGGGCGGTTTAGAATAAGTATAGTATTATTGTAGAAGTATTAGAAAAACAACAGAAAAACCCAACAATACTTAAATGGCTTCACAATAATAGGTTTCATGCACACGTATAAATTATAGTGAAAACCGTTGTACGGAATTCCCATGGTACAGTCGACGAAAGAGTTAGGTTGGCAGGGCAACATACAAAGACGTACCGTTTTTGCCAAATTGGGCCGGCTTAGAATATTAACCCCAATTCCACGCCGGATGGGTGTCGTAGGAGGTGACGAAATTCGGCCCGCTGGTAATAGGGCCCCTCGGAGGGATTATATTGGTAATATTATATTATTTTTAATTCTTAATTAATACCATTATTACTACTAATTATTATTTCTCCATGGGGTCCATGGGCGATGATAGCCACTTACTATCAGGCGGATCGTCAGCTCATTTGCCGGCTATTTCCATAAAAAAACATAATGCACAGATACCTAAATACGATTAATTTCTAAATCGTAAATTTAGCTTTCGCGAAATATTTTTATAATTATCAACTACACAATGAAAAGCACTACTTTCCTACATATTCAACTACGTGTTTCTTTAAATGAAAGATTGCCTTGAGTTAAATTAAAATACATTAAAATATAACATCAGCATAGCATCTCATAACCTTGAACTATGTATGTATATATGAGTAAAAATGTTGACATCCTTATAAAAATCATACCTAGGTGAATCATGGTCACTAATATTAGTAATTCACGCATAAATAACTACGATAATCGCCTCAATTTTTTGCGGTTACATCGAACAAATTACAAATCTCCTAGCTATGTATTTTTGTGTAATATCATCTGATTACATCCTGTTTTATTCGTGAACGTTATTCTTCGTAGTTGAGGATTAAAATTTATTTGAATAATTGTGAATTTAGACTTTATACCCCAGCGATACGATTCAGATTTGTGCTGCTTGTCGTTTGGCAGACGGCGGAAATACCAAATATCTTGAGCACAGGTAAAATTTTCGAGCCAGTCCGGTTTTACGGTTCGCGGTATGTGGTCACTGAGAGTATTTCAATAATCTGTATAATATTTCGGTAATGTTTTCGTTATGATACAATGTAAATGCTCTCAGTCAAGTTTAAGAAATCCGGTTTTTTTATGAATGTACCTTCTTTTCTTATTTGATTTGGATTAGCTTATTATTACTAACTGAATAGTCTTTCAAATTAATGAATATAATAAGTACTTCGAATAATCGATGACTGAATGATCGTTTAACATCTTTTAAAAGCTTTGACTTGTACCTATTAGGGATGTGTGCCGCCCTGCTAAACGCCGGCGGCGCGGCGCGGCGGCGGGGGTATTTTTCGTCGATGGCGGCCAGACGCCGCCGGCGTGGATGTGTGTTTGTACACCATAAGATGATCTTAATTTTTTGAAGAAAATCGTAATTTATCTTGCTCAACATGCTATATAGCGCGAAAATTTTGCTATTTCGCCCTAATTTTTCTCAGACATCGTTCAGAATCAACGAAATATTGGTTCATTTTGATCCGAAATCAACCGAAAATACTAAATTTTTTAAATCGTTTTTACTTTATTCATAACAATTTTTACTTTACTGTAATCCGGTAGAGTTAGAGTTGGTAGAGCTTGGTAGAGTTAATAAATGAGACTTTACAAAAAAGCCTTTACATGAATCTGTTTTTTAAGGCCATATATCGCTCTTATACACTTTTTCAGGGCTAAAAATGCTTTGTCTTTATCAGGGGAATTGCCCCAGAATACTTCCTTGACGAACTCCATGTTTTATATTTCTACTACTAGATTTACGAGTATATTTTTTTTCTGTTTTTCTCGCATAGCTACTGATTTGTGTTGTTTGTAATCTGTTTGACTGCTAATGAGAAAAGAGAAGAAATAAAAAATGTGATATTGGCTGATTGGCTCCCAGGGTCCAAGCCAAAAGTTGTCAGCATTAAGATAATTTTAACACAAACATGCGTTAAAAAAAATATTTTAAAACAAAATAAATATGTAACCTACAAGGCGACACGTAGGTCACCGAACTGGGGCATTATTGACAGAATGTTATTTTTTCACTATGTTTTTTCATGATTAAAGTCGATTAATCATGTCGTCCTTTTATTGTTTCTTAATGACGGCAATATCAGACCTACGTATTGTAAAGACAGACTTTGCTATACAATACCCTTTGTTTGTACTAATATGTATAAAACGAGCAATATGCGACGGCCAAATGCGAGTCGGACTCGCCCATGAAGGGTTCCGTAGCAGCAAGTAACATAATACATATAAAAGTTCTTGAAGTTCGTTGTAACTTTGATCGAGGTAAATTGCGGTTTACGATTTATGACGTATTAAAAAAAAAACTACTTACTAGATCCCGTTCAAACCAATTTTCGTTGGAAGTTTGCATAGTAATGTACATCATATATTTTTTTTAGTTTTATCATTCTCTTATTTTAGAAGTTACGGGGGGGGGGGGGGGGGACACACATTTTATCACTTTGGAAGTGTCTCTCGCGCAAACTATTCAGTTTAGAAAAAAATGATATTAGAAACCTCAATATCATTTTTGAAGACCTATTCATAGATACCCCACACGTATGGGTTTGATGAAAAAAAAATTTTGAGTTTCAGTTCTAAGTATGGGGAACCCCCAAAATTTATTGTTTGTTTTCTATCTTAATGCGGTTTACAGAATACATCTACTGACCAAGTTTCAACAGTATAGTTCCTATAGTTTCGGAAAAAAGTGGCTGTGACATACGGACGGACAGACAGACAGACAGACAGACAGACAGACAGACAGACAGACAGACAACAGACAGACAGACAGACAGACATGACGAATCTATAAGGGTTCCGTTTTTTGCCATTTGGCTACGGAACCCTAAAAAGAGGTATAGGAAGAGTAAAACATCTTTGATGTTATGTTTATTTTATTTAAAAACTAGTAACCTTCCTCGCTTTGCTTCGAACTAGGGCTGCCATCCGTCCGGGTCTCCCCGGATTTGTTCTAATTTATGGGACGTACGGAAGGCGGATTTTTTAAATGTTAGCCTGGTAACGGTGATTTAGGTAAGATAATACCCATCATATTTTTTATCAAATTCAACCAAGTATGTACCTACATTTTCAGTTACTAGTAAGAATCCACCTTGGATTTAATTTAATATTATATCCCAAGAATTACTTATCTTGAATTGAATCAAGAAGTAAAGTCAACTATGAACTTTTCTAAGGGGTATTAGTTAAATATGTTTTATGCTTTCTATCGAATTATAACGATTTTAAACGTCCTCATCATGAAACACGGGATTATGATAATCTGATAACATTTATTTAGTTAGCTGAATAAAATTTGTGGGAACCCGCCCTTTTATCTCTCAATTCATTCTAGATTAGCTATTACCTATCAGGTAAAGGCCTTTATAAAGGATTTACCCTAATTCAACTTCGTTATTAGCTCGCTCAATCAATCTACAATTAATAATTCATTACAAAGTAGCCCTTATATAATAGTATGGTAGGTATAAAACTAAGTACCTATTTACTTGCTAACCCAGCTTCTCAGGCGTTAATGTGTAGTCAGTGTACCAAAAGCCCCAACTCAGAGTCACTAACGGTTACTTAAATCGCTCCTTAGTATATAATTTGTATGGTGATTCTGTACTAAGGAGCGATTTAAGTAACCGTTAGTGACTCTGAGTTGGTGCGTAATACCTATATATTTTAAATATCTATTTCCTCTAATTGGTGCAACTCCGACCGGTCTTATACCTCCTGAATCCAGCGGCTTTCCACTATGCACTGTCTTCTTTGGGTCATCAGTCCACCTGGTCGGGGGGCGACCCATGCTCCTTTTACCTAGACGTGGCTGCCATTCTATTTGACCCCATCGGTTATCGGTCCTTCAAAGATGTGGCCTGCTCATTGCCACTTCAGCCGGCCGACTCTTCGAGCTCGGTATCTTATATGTTCGCCTACGGACTTCATCGTTACGAATCACATCCCGTAGCGAAAACATGTGGGACTTTGAGCCTTCGAATGAGGCCAACAGTAAGAGACCACGTTTTTTATCCATAAGTCAACATAATAATTTTATATTTAATATTACACTATCAGATAAAATAAAAATATCAGTTAAAAATTATCGACAATTTTGACTAAATTCTGAGTTTATCTTGGTCGACTATAATAGTCGAATCACCTATATATTTTAAATATCTACTG
The DNA here is from genome assembly GCA_911387775.1 of Thymelicus sylvestris. Classification (NCBI taxonomy): domain Eukaryota; kingdom Metazoa; phylum Arthropoda; class Insecta; order Lepidoptera; family Hesperiidae; genus Thymelicus; species Thymelicus sylvestris. The sequence continues at coordinate 8,275,150 of OU426905.1, read as the reverse complement.
GACCAAATTGACAGAAACTAATGTCACTTTATTGTGAAATAATATTGTCGTAGTAATAGTAATAGTGACTTCTTGGTCCCTAAAAAATACAATGTATATTAATGTGTTTTGGTCCAGTGGATTTGTGATTCAAACATGAGTACTATTTAATTGTGCTTTAATGACATTAGCTGTTACTAATTAGTAATTGTCGTCATGACATGGGAATTTAATTTCGCCCAACTGAAAATCGGCAACGGAAATTGCTCGTACATGTTTAAATAAAACTACAACGTCTGCATATAGTAAAAGAATACTTCAAATAAAAAAAATCTATATCAAAAGTAACTAACAGAGTAACACAATTATATAATCTAATATTTTACTCAAGGCCCGTATCTCTTTGTAAATCTTACGAATAATACGTTTAGTCAATATTAATTAAATAATTTTACTTTATAAAATCTACAAACTTGATAAACAAAAAAAGAAAGCGGGCCTTATCCGAAATTGAATTATTTTCTTATTCTAAACCAAACAGCCTGTGGATAGAAATAATTCCACTAACTAAGAAATTATTCCAGTTTTCATTTTAATATTCTCGAAGTTTGTTTTGATTTGGCAAAGGTAAAGAGACTTAACTCATAATTTCAGCTCCAGCTATTAAGTATAAAGCCTTTTTATGACGTTTTATTAAAATTATTTTATAAAACACTGTTTAAGGACGCTTTTCAGCTTTCTTAAGGTGCCTGTAATTACGTAGGGAAACGTGAGTTGCTTTCAGAGTAAATACTAAAATACAAGAACGGGAGTATACTTAAAATCTTGGACTTAAAATCTTAGTTTTCCTATATCTCTATTTCGTGTCATAAAATGATTTGGCAATTAATTTAATGGGCCATTCTTTTTTAGACAAAATGATTAAATGTTGAATTCAATTAGTTCTCGCTGATTTCAAAATCGGCTAAGCTAATTTGGATGTTTTTTTTACTGTTGTATTGTACTTTGTTTTACTTTATCGGTCAAGAAATTTAAAAAAGAAGTCAATTTCATTAATTTTTAATTTAATTTCACCGAAACATTTTCGTTTAATACTAATTCATTCAGACAAAACATTTTTGAAATGTAAAACACCTCCGACAGTCTTGTTTTCTAAATTAATATTATAAAGAGGTGATGGTTTAATTCAAAAACCATTGTACCAATTAAAAAAATTGTTTCACCAATATAAAGCTAAGTTTTCTGAGTGAAAAAAGCTATATGTATTTTGATTGTGATTAGTTATGTTTTTTAACCGATTTCAAAAAAGTAGGAGGTATTCGATTTGACTGTGTTTTAACCGACTTCAAATAAAGGAGGAGGTAATTAATTCGACTGTCTTTTTATGTTTTTTACCCCAGAACTTTTGACTGGACCGATTTTGATGATTCTTTTTTTTTATCGAAAGCTGGTGCTTGTCATGTGGTCCCACCTAAATATGAGCGAGATCTGACGAGTAGTTTTTGAGTTATCCCTTATTCTGAAGTAGGTTATTTTTTGTCAAGAATTATTATGTTTTATAAATATAAAACATGTTACAGACGTGTTACAACGTCTGCCGGTGAGCTAGTTCCAAATATATCTAAGAACTATCTTGATCACGCCATCTTTCAAACAAAAAAAACCGCATCTTGAAAGGTCCATTACTTTAGGAGCTACAATGCAACATGCATGCAACAGGCAAACACACAGACACAGATACACAGTCAAACTTAAATCACGGTATAGTTTTCATCCAAAGTAATTAGATTCCAAGGTTTAAATCTTAAAAGCAATCCACTTTATTACTATACGAGAAACCGCCCGCGCTTTGCTTCGGTTTTCTTATTTTTTTACACCTTGGGTTACATAATTATTGGAGTTTTATTAAAAGGATCCCTATTTTTTTTTGAAAATATAAAATAGCCTATGTCACACGGGGATAGTGTAGCTTCTCAACAGTGAAATAATTTTTCAAATCGGTTCAGTAGTTTCGGAGCCTATTCAATGCAAACAATCAAATATTTCCTCTTTATAATATTAGTATAGAAAGGTATCGGACAGCTATTGGACAGTACATAGGTCCGGACAAAATAGTCCAATACCTCTCGTGTTATGATTTAGTAGCGTTTTTTTTCTTTTTAGAGTTCCGTAGTTCTTTGTATATTGTGTATTCACTGGACTGTGTAGCAACTAGCAACCTAGTTAAATTCCAACGAAACGCATGCAATGCGGGTTTAGAATTTTTCCCACCTGGCCTAGCTATAGCTCCCAGCCTTATTTTAAAACCGTGTAATATTTCGTATTTCGTAAACCGTTTAGTAAATTATGTTGTGTGTGTAAAATTGTTTGTCGTAATTATTACAACTTCCTTGTGGTATTAAAATGTCATTAACTTAACAACTGACATAACTTTAGGTCATGATTAATTTTCATAAAGTTTTTTTTTGTAGCGAACAAAAAGTCGTGTCATCTAATGAAATGTTTTGAAATGAAATGAGTCTCATTTCATAGATACTACGATACTGACTGAGCATAATGTGTGAAACCACAGATAAGAAGGGAACAAAATAAATATATTTTTTCTGTTTAAAATAAATGGTACAAAATGTTAAGATACTATTTATTAGCCCGTATTCTGCGGTATAATAATACAATAGAATATTCAAGGTAAAGTCAGTAGTACAACACGAGTACACGGCAAATAAATTGTTCTTTTTGAATATTTTTTTTTCATTTTTGGGTCCAACAAATTTTGGTAGATAGTTATTTGTAGCTTCATCATACATTGTAGTATAGAAGTTAGACGAAAGTTTCCCAAAATTAACGTTAAATCTGGTGCGAAATGAAGCAATGTCTTTAAATAAAACCGGTGTTAACATCAAATTCAAATTTTGAGACCTAAGTCGTGACTCGTGACTGAATACGCGACTGTGCAAGAAAAATCTACTATCAGATGACGTAAATAACACACAAAGGACAATGTGTCGAGAGTGACTTGTTGCTCAAATTGAAAACTTTCTAGTACTTGTTTTGGCCCGACAGTGTCGAAAATTCCAATCTAGCGCATACTCGTAGCACCAATATTCCGGTTGGCCGGAAAATGGATGACTCTACCTACCTACTACTTGAAAGATGTATGAAGTGTCGAACTGAGAGAATGTTAAATTAAAATTTAAGGTTTTTAGCGATTCATTGTTATTAATAATTGGTTGGTAGGTAAGCATATCTATTTAATCTAGGTACCCTTTATATTGTAGAATATATGTCGATACCTGGTACATTTATGGTTATAGAAATAGAAACTTGTAACCGAATTTTCAGTCATGTTCAGAGGTTGGCAAAATCCTCAAATTTCAAAAAATACTCATACAGCGGTAACTAATTATGTCAACGACAAAAAGACACAGACGTCATTAAATTTTTCAAAGGAATAAATAAATACAATCAAACATTACATAATATTAATAAGTAGGTACATATTACCTCTACGTATAATTTATCTCCACCAATCTGCACTGGAGCAGCGTGGTGGAGTATACCCTATGGGTAGGCCTCGTCACGACCCGTTCTTAAAATTGGCCATTGATGAGTAAAAGCCATATTTTATTTGAAATACCTACTACTATACATACATCATCGTCCAATACAGTAAACTACAGTTTCTAACTAATACTCATTAGTGCGATTGGGTTCAAACCTGATTGGCTGAAGAGCTTTTTGTATCGGAACAAGGACAAGGGTGCTACTAGAAAATTAAGTACCATTTGTTCGTCCCTGTCCATTTATGGCGTTTTTACGGCGATTCCTACTAGCGTTTTAATTAGATAAGTCTCCACTACTTTTAAGTAATAAGGTATTTTATTTCTCTTTGAAGTTTACGTAACGTAAAACAATGTTGGGAGGTAGGTAATATTCTTTTGTGATGAAAATTCGTTATTTTTAATATAAAAGCCTGTTTATATTAAATTGTTTCATATTTTCTAGGTTAACTTCTAGGTATGCTGAAAACTTTATTAAAAATCTCGTCATTATTAGTGTTAGTACTGATAGTTCTGTTTCATTCCTTTTTATATCCAATTAGTTCATTATAATTTAAATCACTAATATTTATCTACTGTTCACGTAGTAGTAAGTCACATTTGACTACATTTATCAAAATATGATTAATTTTATTATCGTATTAATTAAATTCCTTTAACATTTATCTTTCAGTCAATTTTGATTTTTTCTATCCATAGTTGAATAACAAATCCATTTTATTAACAAAATCTATCAATGTTTGACTTGTCCCCAAAAATAGAAGAAATAAAAACTTCTTTATAAACAAGAATAAATTATTGAATAAGAATAATCATACAAATTAGAGTTATATTTTTTTTACTTATATTCTGCGATTTCAAATTGAAAAATGTTATTTGGTCCAAACATCATCCGATTCTACTGTTGCCCATTGAAGAATAATGTTACTGGATAGAACAGACCACGGAGTAAAAACATAGGAATATTATTACGTGAAAATCCTGATCCTAAATTAGATGTTATATAATGTTCTACAATCAGGATCAGAGAACGGTTCAAGACTTCAAGGCGTTACAAAATAATTAGATAATATACAATTTGTAAAAAAAGACAACGAGGAAGGCGTTGCAAGAAAATTGAGAGTCATTCAGATTTGTTCATTCATTCCTTTATAGGATTTTTATGGTGATTGCTCGCCACGTTCGGACGGTTGCCTCGCGTTTCAATTAAATCAATACATGCAATCGTATTACTTTATACACACAATAAACTGCCTTGTTAAGTGTTAATTGGTATTTTGTTTTTAGTGTTATCCATAATTTGGATTAGGCAAAGTACTATTATTTCTTCTGTGGATTAGGTATATTATGTTTATACAGGTCAGTAGCCTTTACAAGATTATTTTAAATTAAATCATTCAAATTTTCAATCATCAGTCTTAATGAAAGATTGCCCGATAACAATTCCTGCTGGAATCTCTTCAAGATTCTTCTATTCTATTCTTCTTCTCTTCTGGACAGGTTTGTGTCTGCCGCAAGTCCTGCTAGCAGTACGCAATTTGTATAAATTTTTATCTGGTCCTTCCGGCAGTACGGTGATATAGATCTTGAACTCGCGCTCCTGAGGAGTCTTAAACATTTGGTCAGTACGTATTAAAATATTTAAAATAGAACTTAGTGAATTAATTATTTTCATAATTTTAATCATAATAATATTAATGTATTTGAACTTTTTATGTGAAGGCTTACTTTTACTTGAGTACTAAGATAAGGATTCGATCAATTATTAATTTGGGCAGTAAAATAACTTTTTTCTAAATTTATAACCAAAAAACATGGCGCCACTTTGAACATAACTATTTGGCTAAATATTTACGAAACAAATGTGAATAATCGAATGAACGTGAACTAATAAACCAGGTGACAAACGAGTAATAAAAATTCTCGAGAAATATAGTGTATGCTTGAGAAATCTTCGTACGCCCACCATCTATAAGAAATAAAAGGTCATAGAGGACATTAGAATGAATGGTCCTTCTTCACTTTATTGTATCGTCATCAACGACATAATTAGGGAATATACTTCGATACTGTAGAATGACTTTCGATATTTTGCATACCTGAAAAGGTGGAACATATTGGCATAGGCGGATCGTGAATTTGTGGGGCCCTGGGCTGAAACAATTTAGGGGCCTACCAAATAACTAATAGCCATTTTGTCAAAAAGTTGTTTTCAATAGTAATGTAGATAACGTAGATATACCTAATATAGAAAAAATAGGACAATAAAATAATTAGAATGTGACTTAGGGCCTGTCCACATCTCCACGTCACGACGTCGTCAACGTGGAACGGTGCGGTAACGTGCCACGTTACGTTGCCGCAACGTGCAAGTTTACGTTAACGTAACGTAAAAATGCACGTCGCGGCACAGCAACGTTATACGTCGCCGTGGCTTGCAAATTCTGGTACATTCTTTAATAGGGTTACGCAAAATTTCAAAAGTATCGATACTTTACTCGATGCCAGTATCATATCAAAAGTATCAATACCAAAAAAGTATCGAAACAAAAGTATCGATACCTCCAGGTATCGAGTACTTTTTTAATACATTTATAAAAAACCTGAATGGAATGTTGTGTGTGTTGCAAAGTTTCGCAAAAAAATCTAGCAGGAACGTGTCTCACAAATAGTCACTGATATCCAACCTATATACACATATAATTATATATATTACACAAAAATGTTTGTACGGATGTCCTATATAGACACTGAAACCATTCAACCCATATCTATCAAAATGGTTTCATTTGAAAGGCAATAATCCGAAGATGGTTTGAGACCACTAAAGCAATGCATTAAGCACATTCGGTCCATTGATAAAGTCGTTTTTCTACTTTTACAATACAACAATTTGAAGATAATTATTGTAACGATGGTGCATCAACGTCAACACAAAAACACTGATCTGTCATATTTATCAGAAAATAATTTATCGTAGTGGAACATGCCGAGTATCCAATTGTAGATATATATTATGAAACTGTCAGACAGTTAGTCCATGGAGTATAGAGGGTAAGGAGAGCCATCTCATATGAGAGGAAAGTTGAAATAGTGTCCAGTTGTATACTGATAATAGAAATTCCAATACCTACTACCATCCAGCAACAATACCGCTATTGTCGGAATAACTACGATATGAACATAGCTGTTGTAGGCGTAGTTAAGTTAAGAAATATGTATATAGGCAGGAACTAAATATGGCATGATGAAAAAATACAATATTACGAATTTTCTCCAGAATATTATGATAGTTTATTTAATAAACATTTATTTTCTTCATAAACAAAAATTTTTAATTCAAAAATTTCTTTAAAATCGCAGCAACTCAATTATTATCATCAGAGATTATCGATGTCAGACATATTTTATTGTTAAAAAAATAAATTAGAAGATTAAATTATCACTTCGCCAGTATTTGAACTCAGGTTCCGACAATATCCCAATAAAATAGGCCACCGTTTCTTGTTTTGAAGTTTCGAATTTGTCGTACCCTATGCTACAGCCTATCAAACCAAGTTTATTTATGATTACCCACATTGTGTTATTTTTTTTTTTCATATTGCCGGCGATGCGTCGCCACGGCTTATATCACCATGCCAAAAATCAGGTTTACCCCTCGCGTAAAGATGTTTCACATCAAAATATCGATATATATATCGAAAATCCGATATTTTAAAAAACATCAACAGCCCTAAACTGAGCAAGCGCATCGTGCCACGTCGGACGACAGTGCGACGGCCGACGCGTCGTCCCACTGCGACGTCGCCGTCGCCGTAACGTGCACTAGCACGTTGCGGCAACGTAACGTTGCACTTTACCGCACAGTTCCACGTTGACGACGTCGTGACGTGGAGATGTGGACAAGCTCTTAGTGTTTTTGTATATAGACAGCAACTGTACAAAATTATTGCAAAATAATTAGACAGGTTATGGTGTAGTTACGTTATATAAATTATGAAGCAAACTTTCTGCATTTTTCTGCTGCAAATTCCTTTATTTGCTCATCACATTCCTTCGTTAAATCACAATTTATAGAAAGAACCTTTCCCCGTGTGGTGTCCGGGTTCACTTTGTAGAACAGCACCACTGCCGTTCTTCCTGGTATGTCGTAAAAGGCGACTAATAGGACAAATCCAGAAGATGGGCAGCAGCATCTTCCTGTGTTGACGAATACCGGTCATGTCACCTGCGGTCACCAACTCGCAATAGCCAAGCGCGGTGACTATGGCTATTACCCCCATGGCAGATACGGAAAAACCACGGCCTTAGTAGTTGAGACCTACTACAGACGTTTGTTTACCTCCTCATGCGCTCCTGTCCCCAGACAGGCGAATGACAAGCGAGCTAAGTTGACCCGACACTGTACCGAAGATATCCCGGACGTCAGCCTGTATGAAATTAGGGGGGCCCTGAAGCAGCTAAAGAACAACAAGGCACCGGGCGATGACAGAATCACAACTGAGTTGTTAAAAGCTGGAGGAAAGCCTATATTGCTAGTGCTCCAGAAGTTGTTTGATTCCGTTATCAGTAGCGGAACTACCCCGGAAGCGTGGAGCAGAAGTATGGTGACGCTGTTCTTCAAAAAGAGTGATAAAACCCTATTAAAGAACTATAGGCCCATTGCACTTCTGAGCCACGTGTACAAGCTGTTTTCAAGGGTACTCACTAATCGCATAGCACGCAGACTTGACGACTTCCAGCCTCCCGAACAAGCCGGATTTCGTAAAGGCTATAGCACCATGGACCACATACATACACTCAGGCAGGTGATACAGAAATCCGAAGAGTATAACCTGCCGCTATGTGTAGATTACGTGGACTATGAGAAAGCCTTCGATTCTATCGAGACCTGGGCGGTACTGGAGTCTCTCCAGCGGTGCCAGATCGACTATCGATATATCGAGGTGTTGAAGTGTGTATACAAATCGGCCACCATGTCAGTTCGATTACGCGACAGAAGCACGAACCCCATCCAATTGCAGAGGGGTGTCAGACAAGGGGACGTTATTTCCCCGAAACTGTTCACTGCTGCTTTGGAGGATGTGTTCAAGCTAATGGAGTGGAAAGGGCTTTGCATTAACATCAATGGTGAACACACACCTCACACACCTTCGATTTGCCGACGATATAGTGATCCTGGCGGAATCGCTGGAGGACCTCAGTACTATGCTAGGGGACCTGAACAGTGCCTCACAACGGTTGGGTCTTAAGATGAACATGGACAAGACAGAAATCATGTCTAATGTCCATGTTACACCCGTACCGGTAGTTGTTGACGGCACTGCTCTCAAAGTTGTCGATGAGTACATTTACCTGGGACAAATGATCCACATGGGTAAGTCCAACTTTGAGAAAGAGATCACTCCAAGAATCCAACTCGGTTGGGCAGCGTTCGGGAAATTACGACACATCTTATCATCCAAAATTCCTTAGTGCTTGAAGTCGAAATTGTTCGAGCAATGCGTGTTGCCAGTGTTAACATATGGATCCAAGACGTGGTCTTTTACTGTTGGCCTCATTCGAAGGCTCAAAGTCACACAGCGCGCTAAGGAACGAGCTATGTTAGGTATTTCACTACGAGATAAGATTCGTAACGATGAAGTCCGTAGGCGAACAAAAGTTACCGACACAGCTCGTAGAGTTAGCCGGCTGAAGTGGCAATGTGCAGGTCACATCGTTCGAAGGACAGATAACCGATGGGGTCACAAAGTCCTCGAATGGCGGCCATGTCTCGGTAAAAGGAGCACTGGTCGCCCCCCGACCAAGTGGACTGATGACCTAAAGAAGATTGCGCTGGATTCAGAGGGCCCAGGACCGGTCGGAGTGGCGCAAATTATGGGAGGCCTATGTCTAGCAGTGGACTTTAAAAGGCTGTTAGATAGATAGATAGATAGAAAGAACTGACAAATGATTAGGTACATTGTTTTCCTATATTTGTTTTCTATACCTATATGTACACGCACATACACGCTATATGCACGTGAGTTGATTGATCTCAGAGTTGCCAACCTTATGATCGGACTTTTTTAATTTTTTCTTTTAATTTTAAACATTATTTTTAATTCAAAATATCTCCTATTGTTTTTAGTGGGGGCTGGGGGCCCTTTGTATCCACGGGGCCCTGGGCTGCAGCCCAAAAAGCCCTTAGGTAGATCCGCCTATGCATATTGGACCAATCATAATTATACTGTACCATCCATTTTTAATTGAATTTTTGAATAATGAATTATGAAATGATGAAATGGTAAGGATAAGCTCTGTGGAAAATTTGTCATATCACAAATTTTCTTCATAGAATCAAAAAGTAGCACTAACTTTTTAAAATTGCCTTGTTCTTTAGTTTGTCAGAATTATAGTATAGGTCAAATCTTGAAAGCTGAATTAGAACTGCTTCCTCTTATCATAGGATAAGAGGTATAAAGATATAAATATAGCTTTAGGTATTAATTATTTGAGTTTTATGACAATGTATTTTTATGATGTAAGCATGCCTTATATTACGCCCAAAATTGTCTCCCAAAGATTGGACAGAAAAAGATTCAACAGCTAAAAATATAGGCATGAAATTTTATAGACATATTCAATTATTCTAAATTTCAACATTAGATACATGACTATCGTGCCCAGAGATTACTCCATATGAGAAATCTTCTCATTGACAAACGGCACAGGCTCAATTATATATGAATTAAACAAAAAGATCATTATATTATTTGATTGCGGTCATAGGTTTCTGTAAGGTCGAGGATAATACAATACGGTGAGATTTTCAATGTCTAGACTAATTGAGGACATATTTACACACGCCCAGATAATGCTTCATAGTTTTGAAAGGACCAGACAGGTCTTTATTATATAAATTCGAAAATGTATTTATAAAACAAAATTATTCATATTTAAAATATGTAAATTGTAGACCAACGAAGTGCTTGTGATAGTTATGAATATTATAATTCAATGTTGCTGCCGATATTTTAACTGGTTTCCTAAGATATTTTATAGTGGAAATATTATTATAGGTTTGTTCGGTACATCTCGATAACAGCGTCTTTGAGAGAATCACACGGTATAGGTATAGAGTGCCCCCACTTAACAAGTATTCCCCTTTTAGTGTGGGTACGTTCATTTTTAAGTAGAGTCTACTTAGCCTACAGAGTCTACTTAGCGTCTACTAAGTAGACGATCTCTACAAAGGATTTTCCTTCACGTGTTAAAATATAGATGTCAACCGCCGTTACTTTATTAACATTAAAGCAAAGTATGTTGTGGTATGACCCGTAGGTATGACCATCAGACATGATATATTATTCGCAGAACAAAGTTGGCCAAATCTACCCGTAACCGAACAACAAGTGTGCTATAAAAATATTATACCCATTCTAGGAATATTTTCCGGTTATGAAAATATAAAGCTAGGCGGGAGACGAGTATTAAATCAGTTTGAATAAAGTGATTTGGAGCCCCGCTTAAGTGTTACAAATGTTTTATTCAAACCAAGATTTCATCCGAGGTTGAGATGTAATACCGAGATAAAATGCCCTTGCGGCTTGGTCTCCAACCCTGTGGGGTTGTAGGTCACCAATTGTAGCTTGTATAGCTTTAGATTAATATTTATTGTAGTATTAAGGTTATTTGACAAGGTTAGTCTATAAAGATTTTATAAATCTTTTCAGTGGTTACTCATAGGAGTCATCGATTCGAGGTTGTCATAGTGTAGAGTAGAAATAAGTTTCATGATAATACAATAATATATTAATTAATATATTTGTATGAACTTGTTAAGTAAAAAATGATTAAGTAAAATATGAGCAAAAGAAACTAATATTATACAAAAAATCCCTATGCTTGTTTTAACTTCACTTTGTTATTTACTAAAATTATAAATAATTACTTATTAACAAAAAATAAAACCAACGAAAAAAAAAACTGAAAAGCAAAAAATAAATAATGGCCGGTTTCTGAAGTCTCCAGTTAAATTATCAACAGCTATTGAATCAATAAAGTTAAACTAAGTTATGTATTCGATAACTGTCACTGGGTTTCTGAACACGCGAGCGACCTTTCAATAACTATGAATTCAATAACGAGTACCTAAAACTGCCACTAGATGGCTCTCTTCAAAATAACAAGTTTCAAATGGGTATTATCATTTTCATATTCATTTTTATTATATCAAGCCCGTTATGTTGACGATTCCCTTCAGCTACAGCCAGGCCAGCCAAGCCGACGCAGCCAGATAGTGAATGGAATTCATCAATCGTGTTATAGTGTAGCCTTTGCCATAACAATACTTTTTGGATAGAAGTACCTAAAGAATAAATTGTGAGATTGACGGTCGGGTTGTCATGGATGTCATGTCATGGTTGTCATGGATATTATTATTGATGTATGTCAAATGTCAATGGCGAGAAATTGTTGCTGTTGTTTATTTCATAAATTTTATAAGTATTTAATTTGCAACGTGCATTGGCGATTCCTCTGGTATTGCTCATGTCCACAGGCGACCGTAACCACTTACTATCAGGTGGCCCGTATGCTTTTTCATCTGCCAAATCTTAAAATGAAACGTCAAATAAAGTTATGGAACCTATAAACGGCCATCCTGGGTTAGATAAGTTGATCTTAGTTTAAACTGAGTTTATGTATTATCGCAGTGCTCAGAAACGCTTTTTCGGAAGTTATCGACCCGTTAGCGTTATTGAATAGATAAACTCCTGTCAAAAGGACATCAGAAACCGGCCATAGTATTATAAATTAAGATCAAAAATTAACAGTAAATAATAATTTCGAGACCGTACCAAACAAACAACCAAAATTAATTACATAAAGTTCATATTATGAGGGCAGCGGCATGCGATGCACACGGCAGTAGCAGCGCGGCGCACATCTTTTCACCGTTCTTTTTTCATTGGTTTGGCACCGCCTCAAAATTATTTATTTACTGTTAATTTTTGATCCTAATTTATAATACTAAATGGTTTATTTTATTTTTTGCTTTTCAGTTTTTTTTCGTTGGTTTAATTTTTTGTTAAAAAGTAATTATTTTTTAATTTTTAGTTGCTATAATACTTATAATTAATAATAAATAATTGGTGGTAGATTCAGTTACCAGGTAAAAATGTAGTAGGTGAAATATCAATCATCCCCTATTTTCGTACCTTTAGGGGTAAAATTTTGTTTCAAAATTTAAACAAGAGTTACTTTAAGGTATACACTATTCAATAAAAAAATAATCATCGAAATCGGATCATCCAGTACAAAGTTAGCGGGTAAAAAAAACCGTAAATTCCGTGGGTGAATAATCAATCATCCCCTATTTTCGTACCTTTAGGGTGTGAATAAAATTTTTTAAAAAATATGGGACCAACTTCAGGACATACCCTATCCAATAAAAAAAGAATCATCAAAATCGGACTACCCTGTGCCGATTTCTGCGTGATCATACATAAAAAAAATATACGTGTCGAATTGAGAACCTCCTCCTTTTTTTTGCGTCGGTTAAAAAAACACAATCAATTCACACCTCCGCACTTAAGGCCCGTATTAATAAACCGATCTTAGATCTGCGATTTCAAGATACGATTTGAGCTACTGGCATACGTCACATTTTATTTAAAAGTGACATTTATATGATCTGAGGTCGTGCTCTGTAAACCGAGATTGGTTTATTAATACGGGTATATGATGCTCTGATTCCTGAAGTGAATTGAAAGCGGGATATCTTCAAATTGAATCAATAGCTGATGAATCACGCTGCGGAGTGCGGGGAAAGGGGGGAAACAAAACGACAGGTCTTGCTATCGCGAGTGCTTTATTAAGACTGACAATATGATCTTATAAGCTAATTAATATCCCCATCACAACGCTAATAAGGATTCTTTCCTCAACTATAAGGATCTACGAGACTCAGGTGTTTGTCTCTTTCACTTGAATTTTTGTATTCGCTTTGTGTACCTACCTCACCTCCCACTCACGACCAGAGAATACACATTCATGTGATCTTTCACATGACGAATATCTTCGTCTATCGAGAGTTGAAACCGAGGCATCGCAGGGGTCAACTATCTACCCGTTTAGGGCACGAGATCGTCAATGTTATCCCCGAAAATCCCGTTTAATTTAGCGAGACTCAGTGAAAATTAAATTTACATAAAAATGTCGCTTCGCATGATTTTAGTCGCTATGTTCTCTTTTAATCCCATAATGTGAAGTAGGAATGTCATGTGATAAAACGTTACCATTTATTGTAAGACGCGTGTCTTATTGCAAGTGTATAGCGAGGTACTTAAATATATTTTTATTCATATTACACGCTTTTGTAGTAGTGAAGATTGTAGGCTGTAATTATGGCATCGATACGTATGACCTCAGAATCGTATGACAGTCATTTTATATTATTTGTTATAAAGTCTTAATTGTACCTAATAATGATTTTAAAGCTAAAGCAACGATATTTTTATTATTTTTGTACCTGGTAAATTTGTTCAGAATTTTTTTAATGTTACAAGTCTGCTTTGCTAAACGCAAGATACTCATTTTTTAATGTATTTGTTAACAAGTTAGTATTGGTCTACTTAGCAACAATTCGCGGTTAACATGTGTGATGGTATGATACTTAATGCGTGACACTTTCCTCCAAAGTAACGGTTGAGACTATTGACTGTTATTTGTTAGCAACACTTACTGCCTGTCACACAGCCACTTATGGTACGTACCTATACGTATCTACATAATCATTTATTATTTTAAAGTCAATTCACCATGGTACAGTTATTACCGATGTTTTATGTATATGCCGATATATTTTATGCCGATATGTTGTTCCCTTTGCATAATACCATCGTTAAGTACCCGTATCATAATATAAAAAGTACCTACAATACAAGCGAAATTCGAAACAAAATAAGTTTCTTTTCTAAGAATATTTTCTTGGCTAATTTTATTACTTCAAAAGAAGAGCGCAGTAATAACTGAGATCTAGCTATATTTTTTGTATTCTATTTATACGGTTTTATTAAATCTAAGTATACTTAGTATATGCTTGGTTAGCCTGGTTTATTACAAACTACAAAGTATGCAGCTGAGCCAGTTACATAATTTGATAGCAGCTCAGGCACTACAAAAATGCCTCTCATGCCTCTAGAATCGCTTACCTATTAGGAAATTCCACGTACGGTCAGGTTTCATTCAATAACCACCGAATTTTAGTATTAACGTGATATTGAACAACACGCATTCTGAAATACAATGAAGGTATTTAAATAGGGCAAATTTTTGCTTCACATGAAAAACTATATTTCTATACTCCATTTTTTAGACGTATCTTAATTGGTTAACAATCTTGACAGATTTTTTTTAATTATTAGTTTAAAATAATTAATAGCAAACAGAAATTTATTTAAGTATTAAATGATAAAATATATGCATAATTCATTTACACGTTATTCCTGCCTTATTTTCAAATCACAAATTACTACAAAAAGAAACCGTAAGTTTGTTTACTAAATAAACTCGTTTGCAAAATTAGGTACAAGTCTTCGCGTAATAAAGATTTCCTAGATTATTGGCGCTAATCCCTTCTTCAAAGTAGGTATGAGCTAAGCCTCCACTGTGAGGGCAGATCTGGACGCTGCAGAAACTGCTATAATGTTTTACCTTATACTTGAATACAAAAAAAAATAATCGCTGAAAATTCAATTCTTAATAAGACAAATCGATTTATCTTTTCTCTATTTTTTTTTGTCTACGTTCCATTGAAGCTTCGATACAAGGATCTAACTTTGTAGAGATATGCGTAAACCAGAAACTTCTAATATTTTTGTTTTCATCGAAAGTTTAGAAGAATGTCGGAACGAGTTATATTAAAGCAAACGAAAGCAAGGCGTCTGAGCGTAATGTTCAAACAAATCCATATTTGTGTTCGGTAATGTCGGTTGCGGCACGAAACATCTTCATTGATGTGCATTCATGTTTATAACAGCTATATTTGATTCGATGCAAGTTTCGAACATTCTTCTGTCTATCTATGAGTGTGGTCTGTGGACGGAAATATTTTTCTTGATAAATTGTTCTAAAATCTAAATATTCGCGGACACAGTAAACTTTTTATTCGACATTTTCTTGCTTTGAACTTGACATAATACAAAAATTAGTTGAATCCTTTTTGCTACGTTTTTTTATGTTAGTTAATTCAGTTCTACCAATTTAATGTGGTTAACTCTTATTTATCTGATCTGTAACTTTATGCGATCTATAACTTTATACGTTTAGACTAAAACTACAAATGGCCACTTATGTACTCCTATGGTATATGTATATTATGTGTTAATTACCCCAAACATTTGTTGTATTAGACTCGAAATTTTGTTGTACTCCAAGAGTACTTCGCCTTTTATATCCAGAATTCGGAACATAGCCCAAAGCAACGCTATGAATAAAACTCCTAAGCCTCGAAAAGTGAAACAAAGACGAGTCGGTTAAACATACTTTTCTTTGCTTTGTACGTTTTATTGTGCTTTAAAACTTCTATAGTCTAACCCGGTCTAATAGAACAGGAAGTTTTTATAAAAAACCAACATAAAATTAGTTGGGAGTTGTGTACCTACAAAGCGTTTTTTTAAACTTATTTAGCCTACTTGTTTGCGATTGTGGTTTTAAAAAAAATGTATGTTATGGAAGTACCTACAATAAAGATAATGAGCAGATGAGGGACATTCCTTGGCGTACTTTTGTCTTCGTTATACTGCCGTCCTCAAACTAAAAGGCGGTTAAGTGACAAAAACAGTTTTTGAGGTAGAGCCAAAAAACGCAGGATTATTTTGAAATCGTGCTTGTGATTCTCTATAAAACAATTGTTAATGTTGTCATACTATGTCAAACTCAACTATTACTAACAACTATTACTGTCAACTTAAATATTACTAAAGGTCAAAAAAATATCAAAACTGTTAGTAAAGTAAAAATTTACCAGATGACATTTAGCCGCCTTTTAGCTTGAGGACGGCAGCATAATAGAACGATCACTACTGTACCCACTGACACACACGAGAGAATAAAAGTACCGCAGACGAAAATCCCCTCGTTTGCGAGGACATCGACGAATATGACGGTATTATGTTTATTAGGAATTATGGTCATTATTTGGAAAAGATCACACCCTGCGTACGTTGAGTCGTGATATTTACTCCAAACTCGATCCAGGTGACTTTGTTCCCTGCGGACAAAACTACATTATCGTATTGATATAAGTACTACCACCAGTGGTAAATTATAATAATAAATAAGTAGCAAAATAGCGGTGCTCTAAGGAGGGCTCGCGAAGTTTTCTACCTAGTAATTTTGAAGGCAGTTTTTAAAGATAATTAACTTTTAATGTATGGATTATTAACATGGGCTCCTGTGAATAATTCATACGAAACATTGTGTTTATTCATTTTTATTTCATCCAAAGAGAAATAACAATAAAGTTATGCTTCATTCATACTTACTATAAAAGTAAGTTTTTAGTTTTCTTACAGATGGCGTTAGTAATACAATAAAAAGTGTTAGGATATTTTCGATAACTTTGGTTGACTCTTTAGAGTTTAGACTATACAATTTCATCATATTATGATAGTTATAAAATTGTAGATGTTTACAAAGATAAAGATCTGAAGAATAGTAAATAAACTCAAAGTTCACATTGAAATAATTATAATAACCTTAGGAAGATTTTATCAAATAATTTATTTAAAGGTCTATTAAGGTATCATAATCATATTTTTGCTAATTTACATAATAGCTAAGCATCGATGGTTTATTAACTAAATAAACGAGCGATAAATACACTCAGTATTAGCACTTTAAAGAAAATAAATATTGGTTAGATAGTAGGTAAATGATTAACAATGATTATACTATTGTTTTTCATATTATCATTTTTAGAATGAAAATTAAATTAAACTAGATAAAGCATTCGATCAACTAGATACGGGTTATTTGTAAAAAACCTCATCAAACTTCTCACACTGATGTTAGCCAGTATCAGATTTGTTGACATTTGGACAAGATCATTTGGTCAATTTTGCAACAAAAACTCAGAGCCAAAGTAATACGAACCCTCACACAATCCATCTGTTTTAATGCCATACCCTACCAGGTATGAGCCATGAATACATTTAAATATATTTATACAAGTAAATGGATACCTACTTAATGGAATATTATTGTCCTACTCCAGGAAGAAAAGGTAACGTGATATCGTCATTTGTTATTCTAATGGACCGAGTAAGAAGTTGGACTAAAGTAGTTTTCACATCCTGAAATTCATATTGTCACACTGGGGGACGTCATCCGCTATTTAATGTACAAAAAAGTAAATAATTAAGAATGTAGATAATTATGTGAAGATAAACCCTTCTTAACCCTTTTAAAGTAGTATAATGCATGTACATATATGTCGGAGTCTGAGGCATAGTTAAAGTTTACACGGAGAAGAAATGCAGAAAGATACATTCTACATAATTATATTGTACATACGTTACGTATGTATGTAAAAAACAAATAATTTATTAAATAATATAAAATATTCATTTCGGTCAATCTGAAGTAAACATTTAACAGCTAACTTTAGCTTTTATCCAAAATTACACTTGTCTGTTAAGAGAGCAAGAAAAAGAAAGAGTCCGTCCAACGTTAAAAGTCTTTGCTGTCACCATTACAACAGCTGTGCTTATGTTAATTAGGTATATGAAAGTAAGCTGAAGTGTTGCCATTTGTATCCTTTAATAAGATACATTGTATTCCAACAATATTGTAAAGGTTTCTTGTAAATATGTAACAATGATTAATTTATGCCTCGGTAGTACCAATAAAGTTGGATGTGAGATACGCATAAAGTTGACAGCCAACTATTCTAATCTATATATATGTCGCAGCTCAGCACATGTTCTGCATCGATCTCTTAACGCCATCTGTGATGAAATACCGAAACTACTATAGGAAACGTCAAACTCTGATTTGGGCATGGTCGGTGCAGCAGCGAGGCGTGACAGTTGATAGTTGACAGTTGTCAGTTGACAGTTGTCAGTTGACAGTTGTCAGTTGACAGTTGATAGTTGACAGTTAATAGTTGACAGTTGATAGTTGACAGTTAATAGTTGATAGTTGACAGTTGAGTTGTCAGTTGAGACTGGACAGGGAAAGGTTTACAACTTGGAGAAGTGACATTGGTGATTGAGCGAGCGGGTGGGCCGCCATAAGGATTTGGTTTGGAGCGTGGGAATCGATGAAAAGTACGATCGCTGGCTGCACCGAACTTGCCGCGTTTCCAAGTTTAATCGTGATTAATCGCATTGATCTTTGAGTGTTAATCTTTAATTGATGATGGATTGTTTGAGTAAACATCTGAACTCGGTGTACGGACTATTCTTTATGTTATTCCGCTGTGTTCAACCAGAAAAATAATCGGCTCCCTACAGCACTCTCCGTTATCAGAAGTGGGATGTAACTCAAGCCCCAAGAGAAGGCTATCTAACAGTACCTATTGCAATACCTTCGGACCGGCAAACGGGACCCTGACTTGATTTGCAAAACTTGACGAAAAGTTTTACGACGTAGTACATCAGCGAGTGTAACATTGATAAGTGCGTTTTATTATTGAAAACACGACGAAACAAGTCGAGGGAACTAAAGTACCTAAGTATTTGAGAATGGAGATGAACGAAACTTGACGTGAATAATTTTACGACGGAATACCTGCAGTAGTCCCAGTGTTGCGACAATTTTGTTATTGCGAGTGAACGAGTGTTTTGTTATTGAAAATACTACGAAATTCTTTGACGAAGGCGTAGTGGAACAGAAAAGATAAACGAATTTCATTAACCTACATGAAAGAACTCCAAAGAGTTCTATGACCAAGTGAAAGTTTTCAGGGGTCCTCAAGGCTCGTAAGCTAAGCCCAGGAGGCATCTAAATGTCTACCGTGTGTAAGTGTACATAAGTGTTGTGAAATGACCCTTGGTGCGGTGATCCGGCATGGTGAGCATGGTGAGTGGTGACCATTGCGCCACACGTGTCGTAGTGTGCCACTGCTACTGGAAATCAGGTGATATGTGTTGTTTCATGTTGGATGAATGTCTTAAGGACAAAATAGTTTGTGTATCCGTACCTATTATGTTTTGGTCACTTACAATATGATTTAGATAAAGTTTGAAGTAAGTATAGTACTACTTTGGGATCATAAGATTGACTCATGCAACAAATAATAAAACCTAAGATAAAAGATTGAGACCAAATTAGGTAGCTAACTACCTACCTACTATTAATTTGAAAAAGTGAATTGATTATTTAGTTAGTTAATATCCTTAAAAGTTTGTTAAAGACAGCTGACAGGCTTATCTTACATTACCTTAACTTGGGTTATGGTGTCAGGATAACTAAAAGAAACTTTTAAGTAACAAGAACAGTAGGTAGTCTTGTGATATAGTTACAGTTATGTGATTTTAAAATCTTGTCAAAAAAAAACAGTAATGGAAATATAGACCAACTAATTACTTGGTATCTGCGTGGTCAGGCAGGGCAATACATTATGATGTTATGAGTTATTTTATAAAGTAAAAAAAAAGTTTTTCTTTTGTGAAACCAATGAGATGGATAACTTTTTGTGACAATGATGAAATAAAGTTATTGAATATCTTGCCACCATCACACATCACATGTTGTTTGAGTTGAATGATACAACAAGTTTGAGTGGAATGAGTTAAATGAGTTTTGATGAGTTTTAATAAGAAAGAAATAGTTGCTTGGTTGTGTTAGTTTAGAATAAATTATGGTTTTGACTAAAGTATAATCCCAAATGGATGTGGATTATTGATTTCATAGTACTATGAAGTGTGATACAACTATTTTGATATTATAGACTGAATGAGATATTATGGGTGATATAAGATGCCAGTGTTGTGGTCAACATAATTGATGATGATTGATGATTGTCAATCATGAGGATATCTAATAGCAACATAAAATTAAAAAGTTTAGAGCAATCAGTCCGTGTCGATGAAAACTGTATACTTTCTTGGTAATGTCACATTAATGTGACTGGGGTAAAAGCACCAAATTACGATCATTGAATAAAAGGAATTTAATTATTTTGTTTCTTGTTACCTGTAGGGTAAAGACACTTGTTTACGACCAGTAGGGTAAAAGCACTACGTTGTGATCATTGAATAAAAGGAATTTAATTATTTTGTTTTCTTTAGACAAATGATTAACAATGCATCATAGTTTTGATTGCATACAGAATGTAACGTTTTGAGGGAGATTTTAATTTTTTTTTTGTAAACTTGCCGAACAAAGGTTATTGAGATTCGGTGCGAGTGTATTGTTTTGTGACACTGGAAACGTTTTATAAATCAATAACTTTAAATCATTTTGTTGTTCTTTGCTTTGCCGTTTACCCTCGGTGTAGAAAAGTGAAGTTAAGAAATGGCGTGTTTGTTGTCGTTTGTTTTGTGTTTCTATGGCAATGATGGCTGATGGTGGAAGTGAATGATAAAACAGAGTACGTTACTATTTGAAAAACAACACGAGGACGTGTTGATTTTGTCAGAGATGGCCGAGGCGGTAAATCGTCCAAGACATAAAACCACACCAACAAACAAACAAACAAACAAACAAAAAAAAAACAAAAAAAAAAAAACGACATGTCTAGGGATAAGTACCTAATTTTCACTTGAATCGCAAGAATCAGCATTTCAGGTTTTTCAGATGGCTACCTTGATACAATGATTCGACAGCTATTTGGTATGGCATTTTTGTTTCATTATTCTTAACAAAATCGGAGAATCCGATAGTATTTTTGTGTAATATCTTGACTTCCAGTGTAAATGGTACCGTCATCTTGAACTGTAAAAACACCTGACAGAATTTTTAAAGTTAAGTTTTTTGTGAATTTGAGTTTAAGTAAAAAAATATTGCACTCCGTAGTCATTCAAAATCAGTGCAAGTAAATTGTTTTGTGACATCAGAAGCGTTCTGTAAATGAGATCAAGAATTTTCAATTTTCAAACATCTTGATATTTTTTAATTTACCGTCTACCCTCAGTTCAGAGAAATAACATTTAGAAATTTCGTGTGTTTTGTCGTTGCTTTTTTTTGTGTGTTTCAGATAAACCAAGTGACGATGACTGTTGTATGGACATGCAACCTGTGAATATTTAAACGGTGACGAGAAATTACATTAATGTGAAAAAAGGAAGACCGGCATCAACTACCTGCATTTTTGTACATTGGCTTATGATGATTGATTGATGATTTCATCGGTCATTGGATGGCGACATGATATAACAGGTGATCTGTATTGATTCTTTTGTGGCTCATTTTGATTACTGCTCACTAACAGTAATTATTCCTTGTCGAGTTTGTGCTGATATTACGTGATGTCATTATTTGACATTTGATGGTTACTTGAGTTTGTATACTTGACGATTTCCGGTAACAAAGGCCACAGTGAGAATGTGGTGAACGAAGTGAACGAAGCCTTTTTGTCGTTTAAAAGGGTTATGCAAAGATACTAATTCCTTTACTGATTTGTTGAACTGTTTTTTGTGAATCTTTAAGACAGACGGGATAACACACTAAGAATTTCTTAAAATCTTCAGAGCAAGTAAACCAATTGTCGATTGTTTTTGATGAGTAGTAGTGGTATGTAAGTCGCTCAGATGGCATGCAACTCCAGTCATTCGTAGGCGTAGGCGTAAGATCGGGCATAGATATCCCGCCGCAGTGCGGCCACGACTGTGAGTGGCGTGCGAATGGTTTGTAGCTGTAAGCTGTCACTGTTGGAACTTCCGAAAGGAAGCGATGAGTTGTTGTTGTGATGTGGAACTGGGTACCCAAGGTGTTGCCAGGTGGGCAGCATAATGTGAATTGTATTGGGTACCAGAGGGAGGTAGCCCTCGTGATGATGATGATGACGATGATGATGATGACGATGATGATGATGATGAGAGTATTGCATACCTACTGCTAACTGATCTTTGAGTGTCATTAAATCTTTTTGTTGAAAAGCTAGATTGTGCTGTCAGATTGTAATTCTTGGTAATTATCCTGTTCTGGCTGCTGCATGCGTTTTCATTATGCAACCTTCGGGCTCGAGGCCAGGAAGGCCGAGTGGGAAACTTTTACTTTGCGAAGGTTTATGTCTTTTCCAGATGGACCATTGTTGCCTCACACGAGGACGTGTGAGAATTGTCAAGATGGCCGTGTCGCAGCTCAGCACATGTTCTGCATCGATCTCTTAACGCCATCTGTGATGAAATACCGAAACTACTATAGGAAACGTCAAACTCTGATTTGGGCATGGTCGGTGCAGCAGCGAGGCGTGACAGTTGATAGTTGACAGTTGTCAGTTGACAGTTGTCAGTTGACAGTTGTCAGTTGACAGTTGATAGTTGACAGTTAATAGTTGACAGTTGATAGTTGACAGTTAATAGTTGATAGTTGACAGTTGAGTTGTCAGTTGAGACTGGACAGGGAAAGGTTTACAACTTGGAGAAGTGACATTGGTGATTGAGCGAGCGGGTGGGCCGCCATAAGGATTTGGTTTGGAGCGTGGGAATCGATGAAAAGTACGATCGCTGGCTGCACCGAACTTGCCGCGTTTCCAAGTTTAATCGTGATTAATCGCATTGATCTTTGAGTGTTAATCTTTAATTGATGATGGATTGTTTGAGTAAACATCTGAACTCGGTGTACGGACTATTCTTTATGTTATTCCGCTGTGTTCAACCAGAAAAATAATCGGCTCCCTACAGCACTCTCCGTTATATATTATAAAACTGTAACTCGATAATGTCTGTACATTGAAGATATTTATGAAAATTTGGTATCAGTGGACTATGTAGGAGCAATAGATTGCAAATCTGTCATTTTTAAAAATCTTGTCTGTCTGTATGTTTGACACCGCATCACGCCAAAACCACTGGATGAAATTGAATGCGGTTTTCACAGTTGTTTTACTGGTGGTCTAACTTAGAATCTGGTGTATGTTTTATCGTGATACGTCGCTTAGTAGCCGAGATATCAATAAATAGGACTTTTTGATATGCCACATAACAGTAAGAAATACTGAAAGTGCCCGATACAGGGATATAAGAGACTGTTTAGTATCGGAAATATACGTTATTTCTTCAAAAAAATCAACGCGTACAATTTTTTTTAATTTATGATTTTGCAGTGAATTAGTTCTGCTAATCAACAACAGATGTCAGTTTAGGTAACTAGAAGCCATAATTAAAAAATGTAAGTAGGTCTGAAAACGAGTCAATAAATCTTTTATTGAAATTAATGTGTAACTATACATATTTACAATATTCAAAACATTGGGGTTTTAAGAAATTAATTACCCTACTCAATTAATAACACAAATATTTATGTTAGATTGTGCTATCAAAATCCTATATTCAATTCGCTGTATGATAGTGTGGGTTAGAGTTAGTGATAATAATGACACAATTTAGGAAAATTTTATTATCAAATATTGTTTTTTCTGTAGATAAATAAAAATCTTAAATTTTGACAAAGTATTACAATTTAGATTTTCTTATTGTGATGTAGGAAAAGGCACATAGAAAGTAGATAATATTAAAAATACAAATCACAGTAAGTAAGAAATTAAAATATTTGCGAATAATCGTCTATTGGTGTCACCTACTGGTCAGTGCGTACCAAGCCGGCCCCGCATAGGCTAATTATGACCGGACGTAAGTGCAATACAAATAACTAAAATATTTTTGAATTTGCAAATAGTCTAAATTGTCATCATCCTCCATGGATGACTAAAAGCATCGTCCGTGATCAGATCAGACTAAAGGCATATCATCCATTGGTTGTTATTCAAGAAAGAAAACAAGAATGAAAAATTAATAAATTATGAAGATGATTAAATTTCCATTCTGTTAAGTTTAGAGGGAGTTATTTATGATTTAGCAGTGAGTTATTTATTATTTAAATAGTAGTAAAATTAAACTAATGTTATGGTAATGCAGGCACGCTGTTTAATCTACCAATGGCGAATCAGTTCAAAGAATGAGTTTCTTTTGAAACGTTTTATAGGTATAAAATATACGTCTGGTATTTGGGCCAGGTTCTTCGACACTTAAAAATCCCAAAGTCATTCAGGAATAAACTCAGGAGAAGTAGAGTCTCCCGGTTGAGAGGCGGGCCCTGCTGTCGGGTAGGGGATGCTTTCATTACCATAAATCTAGCTGGTACCGCGATTGTGAAACTCCCCAGATAGTCGGGGCGGCTCTTTTGACTCTTCACGCAGAAGCGTTTACCATTTAGCTCTCAGGCAATCAAATACGGAGGGGCGAGACGTCCCTGAGCGACTCATGTAGCCCGTGGTCGGCGCGATCAAATATTGACCGGGAAACCTAACATGGTACACCAGGTACCTGCTAAACCACCCGATCCGATCATGGAGACAGAGAGGCGCGGCGGCGGCGGCAGTTTGCGTGATCTGGTGAGCAGCATGGGGACCGTCTTACTGACATTACTTGGTCAGATGAAAACACATAATAAGTCGAAAAGAAGGAAGAAGTAGTGCCAATAAAACATTACGTAATTAAAATCGAAAAAGAATTCGATTACTTTAGGTTTTGCTGTTTATACTTACGTGGAAAAATTTGTCGAAGTCTATGAATAAATAGGAGCAGTCCAGTATTCCAGTAGTCTGAATTATTGAATACAATCTAATACAATCTCCTGGTTTAATTTCGGAGAGGTGTAGTCAAAGTAAAACTTTTTTTTCAGTTGTCTTTATTTATCTCAGTATATCTTAATTGACCAGGGCTGAAGCCTTTGAAAAGGGTAAGTGAAAAAATAATAGTAGGATGAAACCCATTGAAAAAGGAAGAGATTATAACAAAAATGAAAGGAGAAATAATTTACGGGCGATCTGAGGTCGGGAAGTTTGGGTGGGTTAAGTTTTTAATGGTAAAAAACGGTCTACCTCGATTTCCGGCAAAACTACAAGTCCTATGGAAAATAGTTAAAAAATGGCAAAGTTGTAGGTAATAGAAAGATCTACAAGTTTTCGATTTACACTTTTTTCCATATAATCTCAAAATTTATGTAAAAAGTTCAAATAACCAAGTTTTTGGGTTTTTATTTTTCTTTTTCAAACAAACAAATTCATGAAATTTGTTGAAAACTTAAGTTTTTATGTTCCAAACACTGTAATTTTTTTGATTTAAAATATTTCTTATTTCACCTTATTTTGACTTAACATCGAAAAAGCACCCTAATTATTTTCAATCGAAAATTCTCACGTCAAAATATCTGCTTTATTAAAAAAGTCTGTGGGATTTTTTTCTTTGAAATCTCTACCTTTTGATGGTATAAAAATACATTATTATGGTAGCTGCTACGAAATAACAGGTGGTAAGGCCCAACCATAGGCGATATTGTATTAGGGTCTGGGTTTTGTTGGGTCTGGTGGTGTATCTTAGAGACAGACTATGTAACTCCAGAATGGGTGAGAATAACAGTTTTAAAAATATTTGTTGATGGTCACGTTGACATAGCAAAACCAGTACAACATTGAACAATTCAAGATCTGATGGTGTACGTGTATATAAAATCCCACTAATATTTCTTAGGCGTACCTATAATAAGATATTTTTTTACTCTCGCTAAAACGGCTAAATGGATTTAGATGAATTTTGGCTCATAGATATTCCATATCCCGCATCAAAGAACAGGGTGCATGTTCGTCGGGATCAGGTCGTTCGAGTTCGGAGATGGATCAGCTTCTTCATCAGGTCAAGGGTATAATTTAGTTTGGAAGTTGGGTTTACAGGTTATTTATTGTTTTAGGGTTTTGTTCCTCAAAAGAAAAAACATAACCCTTAAAGGATCACTTCGTTGTCCGTCTGTCTGTCTGTCTGTCGACCTTATTTTCTCAGGAACACGTGGAGATATCATTCCAAAAAACTTAAACTTATTTGTATTTGGTTAATTGATCACTATGTCCAAGCATAGGAACGACAGTTTTACAGTGGCAAAGTTAAGTTTGTTACTGAATCATTTAATATTGCTCTTATGTTCGGTTCTCTAAAGTACAAAACCCTCGGTGCCAAAACACTCACATTTCCCGGGATGTTTTTTAATTACTTTAATTTCATTCTCAAGTCCACGCAGACGAAGTCGCGGGTAAAAGCTAGTAGATGAATATGATTAAATCTCGTATGTGCTACTTAACTATTATTCGGAGTTAAACTGTGTATCTACACTCTAAGTGCTAAAATAATTGATGTTTTAACTTCAATCTGAAGTGTAGAACAATCCTACAAAGTGGAGAGGCGGTAAGTACTTCTTGGAAACCCATGACCGCTTAGTAATTTAAGGTTGGTCAAATATAATGTGTTTTTTTAATAGTAGACAAATGAGCAGACGAAACATGTTATGGAAAGGTCATAGACATCTACCATAGACATCAATATTCGCCCATAGTCATCTATAGGGATGTAAATAAATAAAGTCGATTTAGTCCTCGTAGATAATATTAGTCTATTTTTAAAAGTTTTTTTTTTTGTGTGGCTGATAATTATCATCTGGTGTATATTTTCGATTCGACATCGAATACTTCAACTCGAACCTTTCAACGTTGCGGTAACGTTTGAATGTTAAAATCTCAGGTTAAAATATATACCTATACCATGTAGACCACGATTTGAAATAACATAATATAGGGTGCTCGGGTAAAGTATATCCCCGATCAAAGTCGCGGGCAGAATCGGGCCGATCGCTAGTTTTTATATAGCGGAAACTTGATTCTCTAATGTTACATCATCTCCTTACCTATGAATGTCATAGTTGAGAATTGGAGGGTCTGTCGCAAGTTACATTCTCGTTAGTATACTGACACAAGGTAAACAATTTCATTGGTATTTCATCCACTTTGCACGAGGTTCTTGTTAGTCTTCACTAACAAGTCACATTATCTTCAATTGGTCTTTGATTGTAACTCTCTATGATTACTGTGGCAGCTCTTTTGACCTTTGACACGTTACATTTCGTAATACTTGCCAGCATTATTACAATTATGCGAGTAACATCTCTTATAAGTTATAAAGATTCTTTACTTCGGAATAAGATAACCTTATGGACAAGCTATTCTAAAGCTATCCAACCGATCTGAGGCACGTCTAAATCTAAACATCCTACTGCAAGAATCCGTAAATCTCGCGGCTCATAATAAATGATAAATTAATCTTCACGTCCCACTTGTTAGGACCTTTAGGCATTAGGGCAGCCACCCTCAAATTATGGTAATTTTACGGCACTCTAGGAAAATATACGAAAAAATATTTGGAATCCATCCTTAATCTCGTATTGTGAATTCGAGGACAGCACTTGGTACCTCGGGCGCAGCAAATTGTGCGTGACGGGCGCGTGACGGGTGCGGGACGACTCGTTAATGCTGTTTGTTCGGGTCTCCATTTGCACATTTTTGTCATAATTGAGCAGCCTCTTATCTCAAAAAATTACGAAGGCAGACCTCGCCAAATGAAAATATTTTTATAACCTCGGGAAAGGGTTCGAGGAAA
Organism: Thymelicus sylvestris; assembly: GCA_911387775.1. NCBI lineage: Eukaryota > Metazoa > Arthropoda > Insecta > Lepidoptera > Hesperiidae > Thymelicus > Thymelicus sylvestris. The sequence goes on along the minus strand of OU426905.1, from coordinate 8,246,979 downwards.
TTAAAACCTATATTTTCGTAGCATTTAAAATCAGGAGATAAAAATGATAAGGGTAATGAAATTAAGATCCTATCACAGTTGCAAACTGCGCGGTAATATTTTGCGATTTATTTGCTTGATTACATTCAAGCTCAAATTGCACATTAATTGCGGTTGCAGGCTAACGAAGCAAGCTATACTTGGAAATCTTAAAAAAAATAGTAATCTACGCATAGTTTATTTCATCTTCAACCGTCCATGACATTTTCTATTACTCAACCTATTACCTGTAAGTGAGGATGATGATGGATCAGAAACGTCGAAACAGGTGAATAAAATATTTATATTCACAATTTTATTATTTCTCGGAATACACTATGGTTATTGGTGGCCCAATTAATTCGAAGAAAATAATGTGAGTGGAATTAGGCTTCCAGATAATTTACGACTTAGTAAAATGTGAGTATGTAAAAACCACAGATTATTAAGGTGTCACTTCATTATAACTTAAATAGGGTACACATATATTTTTTAATGTAAACTAGTAGATCTGTATAATTATTATTATGCCATTACAAAGACAATTTGCGGATGAATAATATACTATGTTCCTGCGGTATCTTAATGAGGGTTAAAGTAGCTAATGTTAATGAAATATTTGTGTTGCATAAAAGGCCAGTTAGAGCCAATTACAAATTAAAATCGCGCGAAATTCCTTGGGATATATTTAAACAAGTAAGTTTAACTGTTTAACCGTAACATTTATTTACAGTCCCTACTTATTATTTATATGAAATAATTTAAATAACATCCCTACTAATATTATAAATACGAAAGTAACTCTGCCTGTCTGTTAGGCATTCACGCCTAAACCACTGAACCGAATTTGTTGCGATTTTAGCTGAAATTTGATACAGTAATAAAATAGGACTTGGGAAAGGACATAAGCTACTTTTTATCCCAGGAAATAGACCTGTTGCTGAGGGATAAACGTACGAAGTTATGGGCAATAGCTAGTACTTAATAGAAGCAGAACAGTGATACTGTGAAACACGCAATAATTTAACAAGAAACAAGCATAATTTGGTTACGTTTTCGTATCGCCGACGTAATTCAAGGCAGTCCCGTTTATGAATTTTAAATTTAATTATCTTATTACCACCTTTTTCCCTGTACTCCGTACCCGTTTATTTTTGTATCATTTCAAACCGAGCACAAATCTTCTGGAATGGAACAATACATCATTTTTACGAGTCTTCAGCTCCAATAACTGTTGTTATTATTAAGTTTTTCGTAATAGATGAGTTTGAGATTAATCAAAACTAGTAACCTCCCTCGCTTTGCTTCGGTTTTCGTATAGAACCCCCAATTTAAAAAAAATAAAAATTATTAAATAAAATATATAAATTATAAATTATTAAATAAATTATGTAGCTTTTTACTGGTGAAAGAATTTTTGAAATTGGTTCAGTAGTTTTTGAGTTTATCCACTACAAACAAAAAAAAACTTTGCTCTTTATAATATTAGTATATATATTTTACTTAAATATGTTCGTGGTTTTTGTTCCGGTACAAAGACTGCAGGTATATCACAACCTGTTCTGTCTCTTCCAAATGACGTCCACCTGTGGAATTTTAAAGTTTCTACCTACCGGATGTGAATGATAATATCATACATTATATATATAAATATTTTAATATATATAAAACACGACAATATAATACTTTAAGGATCTCTATGCCCATTTTATCTCACAAACTACCTTACTGCATATTTTATGATTTAAAAGATGAGTAAAAGTTGTTCAATAATATACGAGGACATCGTTCTAAATAGACTCATCAATCTTTATTTTACGAAACATAATATATTATATGAAATGACAAAAATATATTCATCAATGATTAATCATTGTTACATGATTAATAATCATGACATAATAATGGCTTTAGCCGAACTTACCGGATTTTACAATGATCTCACGAGATTGTAAGAGACTAAGAATTTGCATGATATCAAGCCGGATCTTTAGACGACTTAAATCGAAATGGGATCTACATAAAGACAGTCATTATTTCTGGGATGAGAAAATAACAGCGACATCATTTTGCAAGAATAATGGGTCTACTAGTAATATGGGTCTACTAAAACAATAAGAAAAAACCAACAGGGAAATCATAAGATGCGTAATGGTACGTAATCTAAAATTTAAATTTTAAAAATACTTGACAGTTCGATTTACACTAAACATATAATAGCTAAGCACACTCTCAATTAAGTCACCTTTCATACAAAAAGTCTAGCGATGCCACAGGCAGACATAATTACAGATACACAGACACGACAAACTTATAACACTTCTTTTTTCGTCGGGGGTTAAATATAGTTACTATATATTTACATTTCTAAAGATGTATACCCATCCATGCTGTAATCTAAATTGAAAATCCAAATCGTGGTGCATCTTGTCAAACAGCGAATGAGGCTGCAGCGTCATTTTCAAATTCAAATTCAAATTCAAATTCAAATTCAAAATCATTTATTCATGTAGGTATCATTGATACACTTATGCACGTCATTTTTTTAATTTACCAGCTTTTCGGAAAGGTGCTTTGTCATGGAGGAGAAGAAAAGCCGAAAGAAACTCCTCAGCACATCTTTTAAAAATAAAATACATTGGTATATTTCTTACAAAGAAGTATCACTAGCCTGTACGGAACTGGTTGCAGATCTGGTCATTTCCATGCGTCTTTGTCATTTATGTACTCATCTACAGTAGTAGATACTACTATACTATACTATTATACTAGTAGCCTTTACCTAAAAGTTGAGATTTTACATGTTTCTTAAATAATTCCACTGGCAAATCACGTATTAACTTTGGGATTTTATTATAGAACTGTACACCACGGCCCATAAAAGATCGCTTCACTTTAGAAAGACGGTAAGATGGCGTTACTAACTGGTGCATTTTTCTTGTTTGGCGATTAGTGATATCAAAATTTTGTTTATACGCGCTTATATTATTCCGTATAAAAACCACGTTACTATAGATATATTGTGAGGCTACTGTAAGTATACCTATTTCTTTGAACTTGTCACGCAAAGTTTCACGAGATCTAAGTTTATAAATAGCCCTAATAGCTCTTTTTTGTAGTATGAAAATTTGTTCTATTCTGGCTGCTTTGCCCCACAGCAAGATGGCATATGACATAATACTGTGAAAATATGCAAAATAAACCATCCTAGCAGTTTCGACGTCAGTAAACTGCCTTATTTTCCTAACAGCATAAGCAGCCCTACCGAGTTTAGTCGCGAGATTTGTTATATGTGGGCCCCACTGAAGTTTACTATCTAAGGTCACCCCTAAAAAGACCGTGGATTCCTCCATATGCAATATTTCATTATTCAGTCTGAGAGATTTGTTAACTTTTTTAACATTAGGTAGTACAAACTCTATACATTTAGTTTTTTTTTTGCATTTAAAAGCAAATTATTGATAGTGAACCAACGCGACACATGCGAAAGAGCACTATTTACGTCGTCAAGATTTACTTTATTCCTTTCACACTTAAATATTAATGATGTATCGTCAGCAAATAGTACAATATCCGCTTGGTTCTTTACATAATGTGGTAAATCGTTAATGTATACCAGAAAAAGAAACGGACCCAAGATCGAGCCCTACAGTACACCCAACACAGCCGGTGACCCCGATGACTTAATATCTTTTATACTAACTTTTTGTATCCTATCACTCAAATAAGACGCGATCAAGCTAAGGGCCTTGTTTTTTATACCATAGTGGCCAAGTTTAAACAGCAATGTTTCGTGCTGAACACAATCAAATGCCTTAGATAAGTCACAAAATACACCTATGGCATTTTGTGATGATTCCCATGCTTCAAATATATGCTTTAAAAGCCTAGCCCCTGCATCGGTTGTACTACGGCCTTTAGTGAAACCGTATTGATCAGGATGTAATAAATTATTATTGTTGAAATGGGATAGCATTTCATTCAATATTATTTTTTCAAAAATCTTACTAAGAGTTGGTAAAACAGAAACTGGTCTATAGTTATTAATATCGGTTTCCTCTTTGTAATCATAGGGCTCCGTCACCTAGTTTAATCACATTGGAATTTGTTTATGCATCGGTTTAATCTCCTTCGAGAACCAATCAAAATTTTTTGTTTGGTAATCCGGTTGCAATCTCGTAGGGTCAGTCATCGGCATCTCCCTCAATTTTCGCAGATAACGCTTGCTTGTGGTGATTTTAATAACCTGACGCTATCGGTGTTACTGATGAATGGTATCTGCGCTTCTGTTTTGTGACTCCGATGCTTGACGCTGTTAAATTATTGATCAATGAAGTCTGATGATAACTATGAGTTACTTGTTTCCACCCGCGGAAAATTGGTTTCACGAAACGAAGTCACAAAGATATTAGCGTACAAATTATCCAGGAGGATCATACTACTTCCATAATAAAATTTCCTATTTCCTTGTCTTGGACATTGACTTTCTGTGTGCCCTGTTTCATCTTCCCTACAACGATTAGCACGTGATAAAAAGAAAAACATCCTGAAATGTCCCCAAACATTCACATTTATAATATTAGTAGGACAATATGCACGGTATAATTTTAACATCTCTCCAAGCAGACAAGAAGGAGAGTGAGATATGCATTTTCAGAGATTTTAATTCCTGTTTGTGGTGTGACGTATTTAAGCCTTAAATCCAATAATATCATACTTTAATGCAAGTTGTAAATAAGTGTACTTTTAATAATTTTACGACGCTTTGCCTGTTCAATGCGGCGTTGCTGCGAGCGCTTTTGGCACCTTGCTAGCTGCAGTAATTCTTGGCATTAGCGATAAAAAGTAGGTTGAAACATGGTATTAAACTACCAACGCTTTAAACCCAATTTGTTATTGAAATTATGATAATTATGTATGTTGTAAAGAGTAAATGAGTTCTGATGATGAAGAAAACATAACAAGGTACATAATAAGTGAATCAAATAACTGATCAATTCAAAATCAGTAAACTAATTAAATAATTTAAATGGAAATTCACATTGTATTACGTTACAGAAATTCATATTTTCCTCCTGAAAATTTTCAGGTCATTTCAATTTCGGTGTACTCTTCGTTATTCACATTACGTTTTTATTTTTATGTTAGGTACCATCTTTGAAATAAAAAATAGAATGATCAGGATTAGTCTATTTGAACTATCTATTTCTTGATGTTACTGAGAACAGTAATATCATCAATAGATAGTTCATACATGCCAATAATTAACTTTATTAACGGTCTATGTTTGCAGAACTTCATGTATAATTCACAGCCATTATTATGACATGCTTTTAATGTATAGTTTCGTAATAAGTCACGTTGTCAGCATTGAATGGCGACTTAAGTGCTTGTCTCTGGCGCCATGAGATAGGTATCGCCCGATAAAACGTATTGTTGATCCCTGTCTAAGGTTACATTGGTACATTCATTGTATTATGTAATATATAAATTTGGTACGTACATCCTACACTGATTAATCCTTTTTTATTGTAAATGAATTAGCTGCAACCCACTTCATACCTACTTATAAATCTTATTGTTCATTACAGTGTGATTGTAGCATTGGGTAAGCTAAACTCCAGTAGGTACCTACGAATTAACGGATTACAGCCAGGTCTAAATAGGGCTTGAGTTGTCCTAAGTCTGCAACATGGCTAAAGACTTATACGAATAGAACGATGACTATGTCATTATTGCACGAAAGCTCCCATAAATCTAATACATAAAATCTCGTGTCACGGTTTTTGTGGTCGAAAACACGCCTGCGAAACAGCACGAATGATTTTTATGATTTTTTTGTGCATATTTAGTAGATATGAGAACAGATCGTAAAGAATATTTCATACCGCTAGGTGATTAGGGTCTTCTATGCTACTATCTATCCAGATTTTTTTTCTAGTTTTTGTTGTATTTTTTAGATTTGACATCTAAAATACTTGTGAACCCAAATTTTCACCCTCCTACCCTATACATATAAAAATAAAACATGTTGTAACATAACCCACAAAAAATATGTTGCGTCACAAAACAACCTTAAAAAATGTCAATTCTTCGAAATTACGTAAGTGTCCTTACGCCCTGCTGTGAAACAATATTTCCCCGTCGATAGTATTTTGTTATCACATTTTTATTCGTTTTTACTGAAACGATGCTCGCTGAACGATCGTTCGAAGCCAGACTTATCCTTGAATGGTCCAGTCGCTTTTAATCTCCACTCGTTTTGCGGCTTTGATATTCAGCCAAACTAAATGATATGAAAATATTCATTTTTCCATCTTCTATGTCAAGTTTTGAAGGAAATGGAATCGGTTTTATTATTTGATAATAACTATTAAATTATCTTCAAATAAAAGCGCTAGAGTAAGTACTGTTAAAACATTCGAAAATTTCTATCCAAAAATATTTATTGAACTGTGTTTTAACTGAAACTAGGACCTAATGTAGTAATAATTGTATTAGAAAACCTGACTAGGTTTTATAGGAGACTTCCTATTCACTCTGGTCATGATACACTTGCTTGCCCTAACTAATGGTTTGTACGAGATTATTAAATTAAAATTTTAAAAATCAATATAGTTAAGCTACACATTCGACGATCGTGTATTACAATTAAATTTAATTTAAGTCGCTCCTTAGTACAGAATTTGTATTGTGATTCTGTACTAAGGAGCGATTTAAGTAACCGTTAAGTGACTCTGAGTGCGGCCGTTAAAGTTTATTCGTGATGTGTGTATGATGATGATGTTTGTATGTGAAACATATTATTATCAATAGTAGATAATATTAAAATGATTCTTATCACTTTTGTGCACATACGTACATTTCGGTACTCTCGATAAGTATAGGTATTTTGAGTTAGTTTTATGGATATTAGTCATTGTTATCACTGTGACATTATCATAGTTTAATATTATCGGCAGCAGCTTATAAGCAGGTTCAAGCTATACAAAGGTTAAAAGTTAAAAGCAATTGACACATTGAAAATTAATAACAATTTAACCGACTCAGAAATCTAATATTAGAATTCATCTTAAATATTATACCAAACGAACACGAACAGAGCTCAATATTAATATTTCAGTGTCGCCTGTGTTTGAATATGTACAATATTAAATATTTTAGGCGGGGCGTATGTAATCCTTAATTTATTTCACACGTCTTGCAGGAACCGTTGTAAATTTAATTTTGATATATAATTTCTGGAACAAGTTTCCCTTATCTAAAGCGGTAATGGAGAATTGTGATTTATTTCGCTTTAGCATGTGAATATTCTGCAGTTTGTAAGTAATACCTATCACAATAATAAATTTCAAGCGTTTACCTGAACGCGACAAAGTTAACTATCGACCGAGTAGACGTGGAAATGGTTTTTTTTAATGGAAATAGCTGGCAAACTGACGATCCACCTGATGGTATGGATGGTAAGTGGGCATCGTCGCCCATGGATATCAGCAATATCAAAGGCACCACCTATGCGTTCCCGGCCAAGAAAGGAGAAGAAAAAGAAAGAAAGAACTGGCTCTCAAGCCCCCAGCCGGAACACGATATGTTTTGGTCAAATATATCTATGTATTTTTTAAAGATGTGCTGAGGTATTTCTTTCGCCATTTCTTCTCCTCCATGATAAAGCACATTTCCGAAATGGTGATAGATTGAAAATAATAATAGCAGAAGTGTATCTAATAAATAGCATCAGTGATACTTGTATGAATGAAAATTTTTTGGACGGCTGGCGAAAAAACAGACGGGCTAATTGATGATAAGTGGTCACCATCATCTACGGACTTGAGCAACACTAAAGGAGTCGCCAACGCAACGTCAGTCCTTAGGAAAACTCTTTTCTGATATCAATAAATAACTGTTCAAGCAATCGGAAAGCCTTGTTGAAGGCTGAAAGCCTAACATAAAATTTTTACATTCTCCTTACCCACTAACATCTTCCCCAATATGCACTTAAGATAGGATATAAAATTTGTAGGATATCTTTCATCCCTTTTTAATTATGAAAAGAGAATAGGCTGCAGAAAGACGTTAATGGATTAAAGCTCTTATTACTTTCAAAATACCTTTACCCTTTTAAAAAATTAGAATCTAGAGTCTATTCAGAAAGGAAACAAAATAGGTCGCTCGTTAATTTATCGAATGATAAACCTTTTGTATTAGACAATATGAAGGAAACCAAAGGATTCTATTTTATATGAATGAAAGATAAATGAAACAAAAGTGCTGAACAATAGCACGGAATAACTAACGGTGAGTCACTCATTATTTCTCATACTGAGTGAGAAAATTGCTAAGAATAATAACAAACTTATTTCAACGTCAGATGGATTGTGAATGTTAGCTATTATTGCCTTGTACGATTAAAGGAGTTTTATATTGTAGGATGAAATAATGTATAGTTCTGTTATTATCTCAAATAAAACAGACTTTTAGCTTAATTAGATTTTTTAGTAAACTTAATAGTAATAAACTATTTTAATTGAATTTTTTTTGGATATTCTTAGAACTAGAATGTTTGGTGGCTCTCACTACGGTAGCTTGGGCCTTGGACTGAGTGACAAGATCGAATGATGTGAATGTGGAACGAGTTAAGGATGGTCACGTATTTGAACCAAATTATGATTTAAAAATATATTGTGATAAAATTCGTAGCCTGTATTAAATTTGTTAATTTTGACGATTAGTAAATGTGCTCATAAGAACGCATGTACATATAATATACCATTATTACTCTATTAACGCACGTATTTTACACATGCTTAAATCGCACTTCTGAAAAATACACGATTCACCCTAGTGGAAATGAGCCCTTACGGTGTGGTAGGTATATTTCGGGATAGTTAACGAGTAAAATTCGAAAATTTTAGAAAATATGTTATAGCGGTCGCATGACAAATACAAGAACTATTAATTACGAATTGAAATCAATGCTTTCAAAGGCTAGGGCCTAATAATTTCCACGAATATAAATTTCAATTTTGTTCTATTGGATAATTCAATACACTGAAAATTTACTTCGAATTGAATGCTAATCATATACATATATATATGACGCAGTTTGTCTGCAAAAGCCTAGTCACTACGTTATACTTTCTCTAGGTTACTTTATCTACGTTCATTATTTCAGACTAGTGCTTTGCCCGTGCTTTCGAGATAATAAGTACCTACCCTGTTTCTTATTGTAGTTTATGGTCTATCTGAGTGCTAAATTTCATCAAAATCTGTTTAGTAGTTTTTCGGGAACGTGTAACAAACAGCTATACCAACTTTCATATTCATAATATTGGTAGGATGGATAAACAAGAGGGAAGATATAAGAAGTTATATAAAGACCTCTTCCATCCAACGAGTTACATTATTGTACCGCCAATTGTACCACAGTTTTGGGTTTTCATAAAGATTAAATAAATAAATAAACAAGGCTTAAGACTGTTTAAGCGAAACATCTGAGACCGGCTCTTAACAGGCCGTACGAAGCCTGAAAGCGAATATGAAAATTAGAGTATCTTTATTATATAAAATACTGGCAATTGTTTCCGGCTACGCTCGCATGGATTCAGAAATAGCCGCAACTTTACAACAACAATATTTATTGCTTCTAATTATCATTTAATAATATAACTCTATGTCGAATTAAAAGTTTTATTTAAGCGATAGTATAAAATCCTCTTTGTTATGCTTCCCAGGCTAATTTAAAAAATCCTGAAATCGTTTAGTGACCTTTTATAAAGCTATATAATCGAGGAATTGGACACTTAACATTTTAAATGCAACGGGTACTTACTATTTGCATTTTATAATGCGATATTTTACCCAGTTACATGGACGCTACCATCTTGTCTGCATAAATAATTTTTTGCCTTCTAGCTCCAAAAGTTTGGGCGGGGCATTGCTGAATCATCCAGTGAGGCCAGGATTTCTCATTTTATTTATACAGATAATGAACGTTTAGGAAAATCCGATAAAAGTAATATATTTCCAAGGATTTCCGACCGAAAATCCCAGCTAACATCTAATTTCAAAGTATGTGAAGTAAAGTTTCCTTAACTGTTAGCCTATCCAGGAATATTTTCCGTTCCAGAAATTTTTATGTAACATTTTGTTGGAGCTAAACATTTATTATTTGGCGTCTCTCACTCTATGTTATGTAATCTGATGATGCACTAAATTGTAAACTAGATAATTTGACTGTGTCGTTCTAAATAACAGTTTGTGGACAAGCAGAGTTGTACACGCACACACCTAGATTTCTTTAGTTCATAAGCTATGTGTAGAAGCATTTTTTTTATCTGTTGATCAATGATTTGGTGGTTGGTGATGCCTTTGGTGTTGCTGATGTCGATGGGCGACGATAGCCACTTACCATCAGGTGGATCGTCAGCTCGTATGCCGGCTATTTCCATTTAAAAACATATCAATAGGCCTAAAACCAAGCAGATCAGCGTTGCCGGCCAAGAAAGAAAGGAGAAGAAAACAGTGAATTCTTTACCTACTAGGTTATTTTACAAATCGTTGGATTATTAATACAATCATGTACATTTTTAAGCTATTGCATAGCTTTTATCGCGGGCTTGACGACCGAATCAAGAAATTTCCGTAACGAAATATAAGGTGACACCGCCCAATTGCAGTCAGTACTAGGATAGCAAAAACATGCAAGCGAGTGTGCCAAAACAAAGCTGGGGTATTAAATTTCTCATCGGATTAGTTCACCAAGTAGCAATTAATTAAAGCGATTACTAGAAATCTTCGAGAATGCGACATCAGTGATACTGTACAGTCGGCCACAGAAGTAGCTTAACATTTTAGTACCTTGTCACATTACATTTCTTGAATTTGTCATAGATGTTGCTAGGAAACCGTTGAAACAGTTACTATTACAAAGTACTATAATGTTAAGCTACTTCTGCGGCCGACTGTACATTCATAGTATGTGGCTGTCTTATTTACTCTTCGGTATTTAGCATAGGTACAACAGGGATATCTATATTACGATCATGCACATTAAGTTATTATTACTATTTCTCTTGTCATGCCAATTAATATGCGGAAGAGCGACAGGGATAGAATAAATCTATCACTGTCGCTCTGACAAGGTGTCAGAGTGGCAGTGAAGGATTTGTTCTAACACTGTCGCTCTTCCGCATATTGATTGGCATGACGGGAGAAATGGCAATAATAGCTTAATGTGCATGATCGTGATATGGACGTCCCTGTTGTGCTTATGCTAAATACCGAAGAGTGAATAAGATAGTACATACTGCGGCATGTACGGTGTCACTGATATCGCATCTTCGAACACTTCTGTGTGCCTAGTACCTACTCGCTTTAATTAATTGCTACTAACAAATCCGATGAGAAATTCCCCAGCTTTGCTATAGCATACTTGCTTGCATGTTTTTGCTATCCTAGTACTGACTGCAAGTGGGAGGTGTCAGGTTTTATTTCGCAACAAATATTATTCTAACGCTATGCAATAGCTTTACCGCAGCAGTCCCCAGTGCCACACGTTTTTTATTTATACCAACGTACGTTATCGATAATAACGTAATTGGCGTGTTAGCATCAGCACAAAACCTATTTTGTGACGTCAGCAACGACAGCGCTCATAAAGTTACATCCCGTGTGAGTTATAACTGTAAAATTACATTTATGAGTACATACATACATACCAGTTAACACCGAGGCGTTGCACTCCAAGTAATTGGTTGTCCAGCACTGTAAACGAGACAAAACCTTTACAGTTGTATTCTTAAATATATGAACCCTACATTATTAAATAAAATTATACACCACTACAAAGACTCAGACCACACTCAGACTAATGCAAAAAGGTCTTCATACAATTATTACTTTTCTTTCTTCCGGACGTCGGTTTGCAACCATATTATTAATAAATGCTTAAATGCCTTAATTTGCTTCCACATTTATCAAAAAAACTGTTATTTATTTCTGCCTTAGGAAGAAAAATCGCTACTCTCCGCCTGAGAAATTGTATAACATTATGGCTTGCTATTCCCGATGACGAGATAAAAGTAGTAATATACGTTTTTGTTTTATTACATCCGAAACAATCCATTTTGTTCTCACTGAAGATCTGTTATCTAGAGAATTCAACGTTACTGGGCTAATAGGGTTAATTCCGTCAGATGTACGGAGGTCTAATGGAGCCGGCCATTACTCTAATTGAGTTGTAGGATATTTATACGTTTTTATTTATGACTCCCGTATTATTCACAACATTGGTGATGCCAAATTTACAATCCATTTAATGAATGGATAGTGTTGGATTTATATAATACAAAAATTAATAGCCCTAACAAGGAGCCTTTGTTCTCCATAGTAATCCATAGGTTTGAACTGTTTATTTAACTCTACACACACCGCGTCACAGGATCTTGTACGACGGACGTATACTTGCTTCCAAGTGGATATAAAAATAAATATATTTAATATTTATCATCACAGACAATATTTTATTTCCACCCAAACCTCCTATAGGTTATGGGCCCAGTATAAAATCAGTATAAAACCAGTATAAAAACAGTGTAAAAACAAAGTGTAAATTAGTGTTAATTAGTGTAAGAAAGTGACAATACATTGCATATGTTAGTGACTAATAAAACTGTGAATAATGGAAAAAGGCAAACGGAACATTAAGCCCTTTGATGGTGAGAAGTATAGTGTATGGAAATTCCGAGTTCGCACATTACTTTCCGAACTGAACTTAATCAGTGTTATCGATGACGACATTCCTGCAACGCGATCCGCTGAGTGGGAAAAGAACGACAGGGCTGCCAAAAGTGTTTTAGTTGAATATTTAACAGATTCATATCTGAGTTTTGTTGATGAAAAGAGTACTGCCCAAGCTATTTTCAAGCATTTTGATTCTATTTATGAACGAAAGAGTATTGCAACTCAATTGGCTTTGAGGAAACAGCTATTAGGGTTGAAACTAAAAGGAGATGTACCACTGATAAAACATTTCTCAACATTTGATGATTTAATGACAGAGTTATCATGTGCTGGAACCAAATTAGATGAAACAGATAAAGTTGCTCATTTGCTACTTACTGTACCAAATACGTACAATGGTGTTGTTACAGCAATCGAAACATTATCAGAAGATAATTTAACTCTGGCATTTGTAAAGACAAGGCTATTAGACCATGAAGTGAAACTGAAAAATGAAAGCAGTGACACAACTCTGAAAGTACTTCATGTTGAACAAAATTATAAAAAGAAGAGATATGAACAGTCAAAACAAAGCCAAAATCACTCACAATAGAACTACCCCAAAAGAAAATTATTTACAAGAACAAATAAATCAAAACACATAAATTGTCATCACTGTGGTCGTAAGGGACATAAAAAACAGGATTGCTTTTATTATAAAAGAATAAATCAAGACAATGTACCTCAAAGAACAAGACAAGTTCAAACTATTGCCCTGCAAGAGGCATAAACATCAAACCTTTCAGATTTTTCAGGATTTGCATTTATGACTGGCGAATACCAGTTGAAAAATGATGGCTCAATAACATTTTTACTAGACTCTGGAGCATCAAATCATATCATTAATAGAGATGATATGTTTACCTCATACGAGGTCTTATGTCCCCCCCTAAAAATTTCTATCGCTAAAAATAATCATTTTATTTCAGCAACCAAAAGAGGTAGTATTAAAGTTATCAGTAATACAGGAGTTGAAGGAGTGCTGAGCAACGTTTTGTATTGTATGGAAGTACCATACAATCTGCTATCGGTATCAAAAATGCAACAAGCTGGGTTCACAGTAACATTTGAGCAAAGAGGCACTCACATTACAAAGCAAGGTAAAATAATCATGGAAGGTAAGAGACTTAATAATTTGTTTGCTTTAGAATTTCAGGTACCCTCATTAAAAAGTGAGTCAATTTCCCAAACATGTCATATTAACACAAATAACTATGAATTATGGCATCAACGTTTAGGACATATTAGTAAAGCTAAATTCCTAGAATTAAAAAGCCATAAAATGATAGATGACATAAATGAAATAATAACAGTATCTCCAAATGATAAATTGTGTGAAGCATGTATAAATGGGAAGCAGACTCGCCTGCCCTTTAACAAAGTAAAGGACAAGAGCTATATAAAGCGCCCTCTTTTTATAGTGCATTCAGATGTTTGTGGCCCTATATCCCCTGTAACTGTCGACAATAGAAACTATTTCGTTTTATTTGTTGATGATTTTACACATTATTGTGTTGTGTATCTGTTAACTTCAAAATCAGAAGTGTTCTCAGCATTTAAAGACTACGTTGCTAAAAGTGAAGCAAAATTCAATTTAAAAATAGTTAACCTTTACACTGATAACGGTGGTGAATATTTATCTACCGAAATGAAAAACTATTGTAAAGATAAAGGAATAAGCTATCACTTAACGGTACCTAGAACCCCACAGTTAAATGGTGTAGCTGAACGTATGGTTCGCACGATAACAGAAAAAGCTCGTGCGATGTTGAATGGTTCTAAAATGGATCAAAGTTTCTGGGGAAATGCAGTTTTAACTGCAGTTCATTTAATAAATATTACGCCAACAAGAGCTTTAGGTCAATTAAAAACACCATACGAAATGTGGCATGATAGGAAACCGAGTATTAAAAATCTCAGAGTTTTTGGTTCAACTGTGTATGTTCATAACAAAACCAGTAAAAATAAATTTGACAACAGGTCAATGAAAAGAATATTAGTAGGTTATGAACCCAATGGTTATAAAGTATGGAACACAGAATGCGAAAAATATGAAACTGTAAGGGACGTTGTTATTGATGAGACTAATTTCAGCGAATCCAGGCCTACACAAAGACCTGAAGGGAGTAATATTAAATATTCCCAAGACAAAACTGATAGTGACTTAGTCATGAAATCAGTGTCTAGTAAGTCTCATAGTACAAGTCCAAAATCAGATAACTCTAAATCTGATGAAGAATGCAGTACAAGTAAAATTCGTAGAATCGGTAATAATGAAGTGCCGAGTGAACCTGAAATTGAATCTGAGAGTAGTTTGAACAAAAATCAGGAAAAACCTGATGAATCCTTCAATTTGCGAAGGAGTGACAGACTCAAAACTCGTACACAAAAATCATATAATGAAAATGATTTTGATATCTATAACGCTATATCAACCACAAATACCATACCTAAATCATTAAATGAAATAAAAACTTTAAATGATAGGGATCAATGGGAAAAAGCTGTAAGGGATGAACTTAATTCTCTTGAAAAGAATAATACTTGGACTTTAGTACCAAAACCAAATAATAAAAATATTGTTGATTGTAAATGGATATTTACAATTAAAATAGACGCTTTCGGTAAACCTTCAAAATATAAAGCTCGTCTCGTTGCTAGAGGTTTTAGTCAGGAATATCTTACAGATTACAATGAAACTTTTGCACCAGTTGCTAGAATAGCAAGCTTTCGATTTATAATTAGTTTTGCAAATCAACATGATTTATTGATTCATCATATGGACGTAAAAACAGCATTTTTAAATGGTATACTAAAGGAAGAAATCTATATGAAAGTTCCTGAAGGTGTACAAAATAAAAATAATTACGTATGTAAACTAAATAAAGCTCTTTACGGTTTAAAACAAGCTGCAAGATGCTGGTACGAAATATTTGAACAAACTCTTAAACAAATTGGTTTTCAAAACTCTCCAGTTGATAGGTGTATATACATATTAGATAAAGGAGATATTTCAAAAAAATATTTACGTCATACTTTACGTTGATGACTTAGTAATAGCGTGTGCAAACTTACAAATAATAAATAACTTTAAAAATTATTTAATGAGCAAATTTGAAATGACGGACTTAAAAGACATTAAATTGTTATTAGGTATTAGAGTAAACAGGTACAAAGATAAAATTACTTTAGACCAGAGTTCTTACATTAAAACAATTTTGAATAAATTTAATATGAGTGAGTGCAACCCTATTGGCACTCCGACAGAATTAAAGTTAAACTATGAAGCTTTAAACTCTGATAAGACGTACGACGCACCGTGTCGACACCTCATAGGGTGTTTGATGTATGTTATGCTTTGTACACGTCCGGATTTAAGTACCTGCGTGAATATTCTAAGTCGATACACGAATAAGAATAACAAAGAATTATGGTTTTGTTTAAAACGAGTTCTAAGATATATTAAAGGCACAATTGATTTGAAGTTAACATATACGAAAAAGAATTACAGTAATATTCTATGTGGATATGTAGATTCTGATTGGGGTGGCCATGATTTTAACGATAGGAAAAGCACAACTGGGTATGTGTTTAAACTATTTGACCAAAATACCATAACATGGTGTACAAAGAGACAGACGTCAGTAGCTGCCTCATCTACTGAAGCGGAGTATATGGCTTTGTATGAAGCTGTTAAAGAAGCATTATGGCTTAAATCTCTGGCAGAAAGTATTAACTTAAAATTAGCTAAGCCCATTGTTATTTATGAAGATAATAACGGCTGCATTAGCATTGCTAATAATCCAACAAGTCATAAAAGATCAAAACACATTGATATAAAATATCATTTCTCAAGAGAGCAGGTCGAGAAAAATGTAGTAAAATTAAACTATATTTCCACAGGTGACCAGCTGGCAGATTTGATGACAAAGCCGTTAGCACCGGTGACTTTTCTAAAGCTAAGAAAAGAATTGGGCTTAGAATAAGTTTTAGTATTAAGTACAATTTCATTAAGATATAATGAAATGGTCTGATTAGGTTTTTCTGCGTCTGGGTTTTTCCTAATCCACATAGCAACAAATGTTGGGCCATTATTGTACAGTTTTCCCAGACCACACTTGGAAGTAATATATGATCTGTCATTTTCATAAGTTGGTAGTTAATTTATTATGTTGAACTGTAAACCAGATATTGGATTGTAAACCAACGATTAGTTAGAAGTTAGGAATTAATTTTTGAGGGGGCGTGTTGGATTTATATAATACAAAAATTAATAGCCCTAACAAGGAGCCTTTGTTCTCCATAGTAATCCATAGGTTTGAACTGTTTATTTAACTCTACACACACCGCGTCACAGGATCTTGTACGACGGACGTATACTTGCTTCCAAGTGGATATAAAAATAAATATATTTAATATTTATCATCACAGACAATATTTTATTTCCACCCAAACCTCCTATAGATAGGAACATAGTTATGGTTCTGAGAAAAAGGCTTCAACCATGAATGGGCCACTACACGTTTCTTTTAGGTATGTGTTTTTCTTCACCAACGACGACAACAACTTCAACTTCAACAACTTCACCAACAAGGGGTTAATTAATTTATAATACGTATAATATGACTATATGAAATTGGGGATGCAATACGCAAGATAATATTTAAACACTATAACTAAACGTGCTGAAGACTGCACTAACGTGCAAAAGAGACGGCGCACATCATTTTCTCTCTCGCACTTGCACTGTTTATGGAAATTAAGTGTTTCGCATCTCTGTGCCTGTGCACCGTCTCTTTTGCACGTTTTATTACTCCGCCTGCCACGAGTCTTTGCGTTTAGTATAGCTTAAAAAGCGTTCACTGCTTTTCGGCATGTTTAAATAAAAAAAGAAATCAAATTTAATTTGTAGAAGGGTTTTTATTAATTCTCGACGTATTGATTAATTTCTATTATTATGTATTTCCTGGTTTTATTGATCACATTAAAAATTATTATACGGCCACAAACTTTAGCAACGGCGCGGCACCTTATTTAAGTCATGTCGCTATAAGTATAAACGCACCCGTTGAGCTCAACGTAGAGTAGAGCCAGCTACGGAGTTAAGTAATTTACTTTTTGCAAGTGATCAATAACCGATGGAAAACATGTAGATTACTTAATAACATTCAAAGCTAATGAACTTGGAATTACATAAGCGTAAATTGCATACCATGTAAATCAAGTTATCGATTAGATTACACACATTATCTTAGTACTTAATGGTGTTATTTATAAATTTAATTATGATATAATTAAGATATGTTTGCATGAGTTTTTGCTAATTTCAATAAATAATAATTTCATGTACCTATTCAGAGACGTTTTTAAATAAAATAGAATTACTATTACATTAGCATAATGTATGAATGTGTCTTAGTTAAACCACTTAACTAAAGTAATAAAATATAATATAATAGAAGTAAAATGATGTAGTTTATTCTAAATTCGGAATATTGAAATAGTTGAGCAATCTGAATTGCTTCTGAATCTGAATTCAGAGATTAGGGAATTTAATAATTTTATCAACAATATCCTGAAGTTCTATTAATATTGTCTCACAATATTATTCAAAACATTTTCAATCATTTCATGAAAGTTTCAAGTATTACTTCGATCAAAATTAATAATTATTACAATAGTAGAAAGAAAAAAATTCATACATTTAACCTTTTACTTTTTAGTGTTCCGTACTAAAATATAAACTAAAATCGGAACCCTTATAGGATCACTCGTGTGTCGTCGTAAAAACAATAACGAAGTCAAAAAAAACCTCGGTCTCTTTTTGTAAAAGTTTCACGATCGAAGCAGCCAAAAAGCTATCTGTGGACGTTAAAGTGCGTTAATTGATGTTAAGTGATACGCGTCAGCGGTAGGCCTGCCTTGACGTTTTCTATTTTATTTACTGGCATTTATGAGAACCGCATAACCAATTCCTAATAATTTAATTGTAATTTAACTGTACACATTAACAATAATTCATTAATTTTAAACGAGTGAGAACTGCGGTTACAAAAGGTTTGTCTCTTCATTTCTCTTGCACAATACATATCTACTATATTTTTATGAGCCTCTCAATATCCCATAAAAATCGCTTATTTTGGACAAGAACTCATCTAAATTAGAAAAGACATAAATAAAAAATTGGTAACCAACATTTTTTTTTTATTATTATTAACATAAAATGCAGAGTATTAATTAACACAAACCGTAAACACAATAAAAAACATTCTTAAACTTTCTCCATCAATCTCTGACAATGCAAAGCGTATACCTATACTAAACAACGTAAGTATATTAAACAACAGCTATTGTATCCATTGAGGTAGTATACATAGAGAGGCTATCTCAAACAAAATGTGTGTTCCACCGCCGGCTTGCCCTCCGTTCTCTTTTCAAACTAGAAGCCTCGTTTGCACACTTGCCATAGAGTAACTTTGTATATGACACTTGTCGAACCAAGACAAGCAGTCACCGACTCCAAATCTTTACAAGCTCTTACTCCAACTTTATTTAACATGCAAAAGCGTTTAAACGATTTCAAACGTAATTACCATTGATTCGTGTCAAAAAGTCCAACACTTTAAATTGGTCACAAGCGTCGCGTCGGCAAGCTTATTTAGTCCATTAACACGCTAGTGGCTTGCCAAGTTCAAACGCTCCTTATGATTTTTTCATTCAAAATGGCGGGAACATTGCTCAATAATTTAATTAAATTCGTTTTAGTTGATTTAAGTTAATATTTTGTTTTCTTACTGATGATAAAGTGATAACATATTTTTTTTTGTTTTTTGTCGTGCAATTGTGACACATTCTTATTATGCACGACGGCATTTTTTCAGTTTTTTCGTAAACAATTTTGACATGCGGCCGCAATGAGCGCAGCCGAGTGACAGCTGAGTGACAGAATGAAATGCAGCCGGCCGGCTGCAATGCACACCCCCGTACCCGATGTTCGCGGTGTCCCTTCTATACGCTAGTAATATTAATTCTATGATTGTATCCCGTAAAATTTAATTAATTATGAACCTCACAGGCCTGAGTGTAAGTTGAATAACGCTTTAACTTATACGGAAAATGCGTTAGGGAATCTTGTCAGACGAAATCCTTCCATCTTACTTATAGGTACTATTTGAGGATGCTAGAAGTAAGTTTTCCCCGAGGTCTACAATAGTCTTCATTTTATAGCGCTGTCGACTCAATAATTCCTTTGATATTGAGATTATTAATGCTGAAGCTTGTGCTGAAGCTGGATAGTATTTGTCAATAAAATAGGTTAAGTCGGTGTCTGAAAGTTTGTAGACCGTTTATACGAGTACTTGATAATCCGTGTGAAATCGTTATTTTTTAAGTCTGTTAACGGAAAAATATGCAACTGGAATGATGTTAATTTTTGCGTAAATAGCTGACATAGAAAAAATAATTGTAGGTTACATTTGATTAATTAAGAGATGATATAGACGCATTTGAAAATATTAGAAAAACAACCACGGTGAAGGTTCACACGGAGACTAACAAGACACATTAATTTGTTTGTGGTAAGATTTAAAGTAACTACCTACCTGGTAGGTAAATAATTTGTAAAATATGAAGATAATACAATATTATATTTCAGTTGACTTTCAGAGTTTGAAAGCCATAAAAAGGAGATTATTCACTTTCTTCACAAGCAATGCGTCACAACCTTTGAATCCTAATTTCTACTTTCTGGTTGAATTCAAAGGCGCTTCATTTACGAACGGCTACCAAACGTTTTACCAGTGAACGAGTACCTTTCGGCTCATTATTCGATAGCCAAAGAGGGAAAAAATATTGTGAAGGGTGCCTGAAGTGAATAATTTCAACAAATTGTCGTAAACTGAAACCTTGGGGTTCTTTCGTACCCAAGTAGCAGTTGTCTACTCTAAATAAGAACGTGCAGAGCATCTTGTAAACAGAAACAATAGAGCACGAAATGGAAAAGTGATAAACGAGGTTGACCTGACAGTTTATTTAAATGTGGAACGCTTTTATTCCTTATACAAAATACATTAATTTTTAAACAGAATTTTAATTTTTTCACGACGTTGTTCTGGCCAGTATCTGGAAATCTCATCAGATTTAAAATGATATTATTGTATTACCATCGAAGTTACATTGTTGCTTAGTTTCAAACTAAGCATAGAATAAGAAGGAGAAGTTGATAATTATGTCGCCAGTTTACAAAGTGATAGTAATAAAACAGGTTTAAAAAAGCTTCTTACTAAAATATACTCTACTTATCTCAGAAAATTAAACTATATGAATAAATTATTAGTTTTTAATTGTGTTGTTGTCTAATTGCAAGTTTCGATAGGTCTAAAATTTGTTAGTGATAATCTCATATAAACCTAATGTCTGGAGGGAATTAGGGGCTGTAGACTTATAAATGAGATAGTTAATTTGTTTTAGTTTTCAGCACTGTCTGTCATTTGTTACTGACCTTAAACAACTGTACATCAATTTGTGGTTGGATTAAATGTGTTAAACATTATGCCATTAATATTATAACTGCAACAGTTTGTAACATTTATAATATTTTCATTCAAAAGCTACAAAACAGATTTACCTAAATGAAAATTTGCAGCATTGTAAGCTTACGCATCAGAATAATATAATATACATTTTATGTGTATTACATCTGTATTACGAAAATGAAATTTATACGGAATAATATAAGCGCGTATATAAACAAAATTTTGATATCACTAATCGCCAAACAAGAAAAATGCACCAGTTAGTAACGCCATCTTACCGTCTTTCTAAAGTGAAGCGATCTTTTATGGGCCGTGGTGTATAGTTCTATAATAAAATCCCAAAGTTAATACGTGATTTGCCAGTGGAATTATTTAAGAAACATGTAAAATCTCAACTTTTAGGCAAAGGCTACTATACTGTAGATGAGTACATAAATGACAAAGACGCATGGAAATGACCAGATCTGCAACCAGTTCCGTACAGGCTAGTGATACTTTTTTGTAAGAAATATACCAATGTATTTTATTTTTAAAAGATGTGCTGAGGAGTTTCTTTCGGCTTTTCTTCTCCTCCATGACAAAGCACCTTTCCGAAAAGCTGGTCCATTAAAAAAATGACGTGCATAAGTGTATCAAAGATACCTACATGAATAAATGATTTTGAATTTTGAATTTTGAAAGTTTGTATGTAGGTACGTAATTTATTCACGTAGAAACAGCTGCACAGATTTGGAGGTAGTTTATCACCTGGATGACATAGTAGGATAATTTTCAGTGGGGAAAATGAATCTGTTCTCGTTCAGTTTCAGTTAAAAATAAACCGCACTCGAATCGATTTGGGAGCTATGATGCCACAGACGTACATTCAAATACACAGATACACATATGAAATTTAAAACACATCGTTTTTGAAACGGGGGTTAAAAATCTAATCCATAAATTGATAAAACTGGGTTAGTTAATAATTTTTTTATGATGAATGATATAAGTGCGGGTACACAGGTTTGCCGAAATAAAGCAAGTGTGCGTTACTATAAGACTTACAGAATCATGATGACGATAAGGATTTATAAGAGTACGACGAAAAAATTGAAACTTAATTTAATTGTAACCCAAAGGACCAAAGCATACTTTTTGACTACAGCGAAGCAATTATGATGAGTTGCATTCTCGATTGCTGCTTCCAATTCAATTTGAAATTTGAAACATAAATTAAAACTGAAAATGCTTGATCCGGAATAAAGCAAATAATGAGAATATTTGGAGCGCAATTCCTGTGTCGTGATAGCTATTGTCGTTAGCTTGGTTCTTGAATAATGAAAATGCGACCCACATTCTCGCATCAACGTGTTAAGCGAGAAACTAATTGTCTTGACAGTTTCTCAATTATGACCCGTGTATGTAAGTGATGGTTCATTTCACCATTGCCTTAAACTTTAAATTGGACAGATGTATCAATCTAATAGATTTTGTCAACAACTTCGTTGTCATCCTTTTAAAAGGCCACCCACATTAACATGCTGTGTGTAATGTTAATGATAATAGTGGAAAATCTGGTTCTTAAAAACAACTCTGATATCACGTGTGATATTTTAATATAAGTGAATTTGTGACTTAAAATTTCAATAAGTCATTCAATTAAGCGGGTTGTTTATTTACAATATTTACTGTTAGTTAATGCTTTTAGTTAGAAGTCTGGTTCAACGGTCAGGTGGCCACATGTTCACGTGTTCCACGTGTTTACTAACAACCATCAAACAAGCAGAAAAAACCCATTTAGGAGATACGTTCGGGAAGTGGGTTAAACTTATTTACCAAGTTTTCAATAAGAACACACTGGTAAACTAAAAGTTTTTAAAAAGACTGACTGCTCACAACACTGTATACTGTCATGTGACGTGTTAAGCAGTGTAACATACAAGATGGATTATTTTGAGTAATTAACTTGTATACATACGTACCGTGTAGAAGTCCTTGACCTGACCGGAAGAGAAGTGTATGCACGAACATTGTACAAATGTTCAAACAATGTCCGGTCATTAAAGCAACTTTTATAACTGTCACCGTTCGCAGAGGTGTTTATGTGGATGATGATGGAGGAAATTGTTGTTTTATGGCAATTTCTACCACAAAATTAACACCCTCAGTTGACCCCTATAAGTAGGTATACTAACAACATAGTATTATTTCGATAATGACCCCATCGATAATGAATCCAAAAATCGATTATGACTCACACTGTTGGGTATGCTGAACAGATAAAGGAGCAAACAGGACACTTGATGGTAAGGGATCACTATGGTCTATGGACATTAATCATTATTAATACCTGGGGCGTCACTAACGTGTCAACGACTTAGACAGAAGTCGAAGGCGATGGAATCAATCAAAATCATATGGACCAACAGAATGTAGACGATAAAGGACTAGGCCCAGAAGTGTAGAAGATATGAATTTTTTAGCTTTATTTTATATTGACACCCTGTATAATAGCACTCTCTCCATAAAGTTCTCAATGGTGTGTGAAGTCTACCAATCTGCACTTGGCCAGCGTGGAAGACTATAGCCTAATACCCCTCACATTGTGAAAGGAGACCCCGAGTCCAGCAGTGGGACAATTATAGTTTGTTGCTTTGCTTTTAAAATAGCACTCAGGAAACAATGATGCAACAAATCCTTTCTAGTTTAGAAAGCTAGGGAGAAAATGACGTGAAAACCTTTTTCCAATTATAGACATCAAGCACCAGCTAAGGTAGCCAGATTGTGTTGGTGAAACCTTGTTTAAAAAAAACGGTGTTGCTCTTAGTACCTATACGTGTGAGACGTGAGTATCCGTATTTTTAACCGACTTCAAAAAAAGGAGGAGGTTCTCAATTCGACTGTATTTTTTTTTTATATTTGTTACCTCAGAACTTTGGACTGGGCGAACCGATTTTGATGATTCTTTTTTTAACCGAAAGCTGGTGGCTGTCATGTGGTCCCACATAAATTTTATTGAGATTTGACAATGGCATCCATTAGAAAACCACATAAGTCGTAAATTTGTGTTAAGATGTGCGCGACAAATTGACGAATAACTCAATATCACGCCAACCGATTTCGATGATTCTTTTTTTAATCGAAAGCAGGTGCTTGTCATGTAGTCCCACATAAATTTGAACGAGATCTGACAAGTAGTTTTTGAGAATCTGAAGTCGGTTATTTTTTGTTAGTAAAATTTATATTATACTAGCTGCCCGGACAGACTTCGTTCTGTCAAAAGTTTTTTTTTGAGATGTAAGCTATCCTATCTTTCAAGTTGGATCAAACTGCATACGGTGTGCAAATTTGATTAAAATCGGTTAAGTAGTTTAGGAGTCCATCGCGGACAAACAACGTGACACGTAATTTATATATATTAAGATTTATTTTACTTTATTTCATGTATTATGTATGTATTTCATGTATGTATGTATGTATTTCATATATGTATCATAATAGTAATATCGTTTGATTATTTACATAAGAATATGAGCTTAAATGTCTAGAATTTTCTTTGGTAACATCAATTACCACGACAAGTAAACCTTTCTCATATGTATTTTCATCTGTTTCTGTTTCAATCATTCTGTTTCTGACGTTTTTGATTGAGAACTTCACGAGATCGTTAACTATAGCCCTCATTACGTAAAAGCGGTTACGTTTTCATGACAGAAACGAGGAAAGATTCAACTATTGCTTTGGTAAATCTCTTTGTAATCTATCTGCTAACCTGAGATTGAAATCAGTGAAAGGTGAAATACAAGGGTTGATATCTCGTTCCTGTATTAATCCTCATATCAATTACGGTTTTACAAATTGTATTTCCAAGGCAAAATATAAGTCGATTCCATTTTCCGTTTTTTCCTTATTTATCGTGAATGCCGTAAACATAATTTGAATCCTGTGCGCCAGCTTTTTATTAAATTTCTTCTACAATAGTTTGTTTTATTCTTACATCCACTGTTATTCGTAAAATTATTTTAAGTTATTCCTAGAATATAAAATCCCACCAAAAACATAAATGTAAAGTGAGAGCCAATAAAAAAAAAATTGAGATCTAAATGGGTGCCAAGTTCTGTGTAGAAAAGCTTAAAATTTTAGTCAGTTAGTTCCGACTTATACACACTGACACTAAGGCGTCAGCTTTGTTGACACATAACGTAACTTACAATATATCTTTTACTTTATACCTTAAACCCTCAGCTTAAACCTAATAAAATAAATATTTTAAATGATGATGTAAATTGCAACAAAACTATCGCTGTGTTTTACATTATTATAAGAAGAACATTTAACAATGCAATTAGCAAGTTTAAATCAAATTAATGAACAAAAATATTCTTAAAATAATTACAGTACGGGAGAAAATATTTCATTTACATTTTTATGTAACCAAACAAAAAGAAAACGTTTTTATTTAATCAGCAACGTTGACAACAATCAGCAAGTATAAACAATTTTATTTATTGAAATAATAAAAAATAGAAATTAAAAAAATGCAAAAAGGAGGAGTTCCTAAATATGGATAGGACCCTGGTGGGATTTGAACCCACAATCTCCGGTTCTGGGAACCGGGCCTTTCCACCTTAGGCCACAGGGGTTGTTATTTTAGAGTGACGAATATTTTGTACAGATATTACGTGAACACGTTAAATAATATTAAGTTTGTACTAAATCTTTAATGATAAATCAAATATCTATATAGAAAGCCTTTTTGTTCGTCTGTTTGTACAACCGATTTTCTTTATTTTTTATTTGGTAATTATAATTGATGGTCTTTATCAATGAACACAAGTTTTTTTCTTAATATTATTAATACATGTGTGTATTATTTTAGACTGTAATATTTTAGTTAACGAATGTATGTGTGGAAACAAAAGTTCGAAACAAGCATGAGTTATATTTTTATAAAAAATTCAAAAATGATTATTTCTTAAACGAAAGTTCAGTTATGAGGATAACTTTGTTAATTTTCTTCTTTGCAAGGTTTATTGCTTATTCTATGTTCCTCGGGATGTAAAAAGCTATTACATAATACAAATAAAACATTTATATATTATTTATATAATAAACGAAGATGTTGACTCGTTTCAGGGACCTAGGAACCCATTGTCATTTAATATTAACGAATTTGGGAGCAAGTCTGAGAATGTATGTTTTTACTATCCTCCTGTCGACCGTACAACGGCATTATGAATTAAATTGCTGTTTTTGTCACCAAATAAACTTGCCAGATATAAGCCTGAATATTTTATAACTTTAAAGATAATTGGATTCTATCCATCCTTGAACCCAAGGTAAGTTACCTTACTTACCTATCGCATACCTATGCGGACTCTTATGTCATCTGCATCGGGCTCTCATATTATGATTTCGTGCGGACAAATGTGCTTTCAGCATAAGTATGCCTACCTATATCCTTAGATACTCAATCCAGGATACTAGTGCACGGTGGTAAGACCTGCTTGTCTATTTCCGATAGCTAGTAAAGTATCGAAAAACTAGAAAAAAACTAATAGCTTTAATATTTAATGATATTTAAATTTTAGAAAATTTTGTTAATATGTTTATTAACTACAAACAATTTAGTCACCATCGTGATACCGAATTAAACGATTGATTTTTTTTAATGCGCGTTCATTGCACTGTTGTTGCAGTGGCGAGAGACTGAGAGTAATGTTTTTAAATGTGCGGTTTATGGTATAGCGGTGGCTGCGATGTCGCGGCGTACATCGTTTTAAATATTTAAATAGTCAAGTCTGGATCCTTTTTTCCTCTTCCCGCATAACCACCATGAAGAAAGATCTAAATTGCTTATTACACAGTGAGATCCCTAGAGTAGTAAATATCATCCCGTCAATTGCAGTTGTCACAAATAAAAACATTTGCGTGATAAAGTTATTTATGGTAGTGGTTAGCGATGCAAT
Source organism: Thymelicus sylvestris (assembly GCA_911387775.1). Lineage (NCBI taxonomy): Eukaryota > Metazoa > Arthropoda > Insecta > Lepidoptera > Hesperiidae > Thymelicus > Thymelicus sylvestris. The sequence goes on along the minus strand of OU426905.1, from coordinate 8,219,699 downwards.
GCCAGCAGTAAAATCATTTTAATCCAGACAAAGCGGACAACTAGTTACATTACAAATAAATGAAATAGGTATTCTTTAGAAAATACTTTGCTACGTTAATCACTTGCTGTTAATCTGTAAAACAAAAGGAAAGCGATAATAAAACAAAGGAAATTGTAAGTTAATTCAGTTTCTTTGTTGAATACTTTTCAAGATGAAGGAGTAAATGAAAGAGCAGGCGTTAATATCCAGAGAGGGCAGTGATTGCCCTTGTTCTATTAAATGTAATTTTCTTATCACTGTTATTATCTGAAATAATGAAAGGTCCTTTTATTTCTATAATGTTCGTATTATCGTTATATAGCTCACATAAATCTTATGTGGCACAAAGATTCATTTCAATATTATAAACATCTTTCCAAAGTAGTTTTGGCGCATTTGATTATTTATCGGCTAAGAACGCATATGTGCTCATAATTTATTTATTTATTTTGAATATTTATAACTAAATAAACATTACAGATTATTTATCTAATTTGTTTACTTAGCTTAAGACTTACAGAGAATGAATAAATCCTCTGACCGTCATACGAAATTCAACTGGCGTTGAATAAAATAGGTCTAGACTGGAATCCCAAGTCAGCACACCATTCAGCACGCACCAGAGGAGATTGCCTGACCAAAACTAATCTGCAGGTTGGAACTGAGAACAACTTTCTTCGACGAGTTATAATATATCTTTCCGGGACGTTAAACGATATTAAGTCTAGCACTGATGGATTAAATATATCACCATAATATGATGACAGAGAAATATTTCAGGAAAGTAAAGTGCAATATTTTTAAAGGAAAATGGGCTATGAGACATCTGCTAGCTGGCATTACTCCTGACGACTCAAGCTTGATTAGTTAGTTTATTTTTCGTTTCGATAAAATCTTGTTTCTGAATAGTTTTCATTTTAAAAGCAATTCTTGAAATGTTTACGGGCAATTCAGAAAGTATATTTCTGCAATATATTTCGTTTATTGGCTTAAATACTCGCAATGAGTACGTGGTATATCTACGGCTGCTAAGGATGACTATTTTTTACTATCAATCTGTTTTGTGTAACATGAATCTCGTGAATCCATAATAAACAGTTATGGTAGAAGAAACCTATTGCCATTTAACATGCCTATAGGTAAGTTTGGAAGTTTGCTCATTCTTAAAAGGCCATACAATCTTCTTTAAGTAAACTTCGTATTGTTATTATTTGATCGTCCAACTTTTTGTTCGCGGATTGCCACTACGTACGTGACATGCAACAACTAAACAGATTTCTTCTTACTTATTGTAAACTTTCATTTTTAGAACATTCTGAAAATTTCTATGCTAAAAACAAATATTTGCAACGGGATTAAGTAAAAACCAATTGACCTCCTCTCACACAAATAAGTTAAAGTGCACTTACGCTTATTATACGAAAACTGAAAACTAAGCTAAGTGTTAAAATTCAGTTTATATAATCTCCCGCGTGAAGTTTCTCGCTTTTACTAAAACATTATTATAAAATGCAGCCCTTCCCAGATTTAAATATGCATTTTGAAGTTGTTTTCAACTGCATTAAGGTTTTTGTATGCTTTGAAAAGAAGAATTTTTCGCAAAAAAGTTCCTCATTCGTCTAGGGTTCCAAAGTAAAATCGAAACCCTTAGTACAGTTTCGTCATGTCCGTCCATCCGTCCGTTTGTCCGAGGCATAGCGCCAAGACCCTTAGTGCTAGAAAACTGTTATTTGGCATAACGGCTTTTTCAAGAAAATACCTTACTATCTGTCCTATGACATAAAACCAAAGAATATCAGAGGATGAAATACAAGATCTCGAGTCTCGGCGATCCGACATATATTTATAAAAAAATCCAAAACCGAATAATAAAATATTGAAAAACATTTTTTCAGGGTATCTCCCCTACAGGTAACGTGAAGATGATTTTTTTTCTTTGCGTAACCTATAGTGTGGGACATCATTGCAAAGATCTTTTGAAAATATTATGGGTTGCCTCAAACTATTTTTGGATTTAGGTTTTCGTTTGCGAAATATTTGACTTTAAAATGCAAATTTTGGTTAGATTAGAGTCAAGTGCCCCTCCCCCCCTACTGGCTAAATAGTTAAAGTTGGACAAGTGAATTTTTTTTCAAAAATAGGTTATAATTATGATGAATTTACAGAGAAAACTATCACCGCTATGTTAGCTGAATGAGTAATAGTCGATAAACTGACTACTTCGGATCGCAATTCTATATTGCGCGTGGCCTGACACGCACTTGCCTGGTTTTTTTTTATTCAGAAGAAGAGATTTATGGCCATGTAATGTAGGAACGCTCTTTTTAATGACCGTAGAAGAATTTAACTCACCTTTTATATATGGACCAATATGGTGTCTAGGCAGGTGAGTCTTGCGGGACGCGCGGGGGGAAACACGTTCCCAAATCTTGCAACGAATCTGGGGAAGAGCATATTGAAGGTAAATTACAAAATTTAAAAATAATATCAAACGCACTCTTATCATTGAGATGCTACGTACTACATAGTAGGTATTAAATAGGTTCTCAGAGATTGTAATTAGTTATTCTGTAATTTACTTTTTAGGGTTCCGTAGTCTAATGGCAAAAAACGGAACCCTTATGGATTCGTCATGTCTGTCTGTCTGTCTGTCGGTCCGTCCGTATGTCACAGCCACTTTTCTCCGAAACTATAAGAACTATACTGTTGAAACTTGGTAAGTAGATGTATTCTGTAAACCGCGTTAAGATTTTTACACAAAAATTGAAAAAAGAAACAATAAATTTTGGGGTTCCCCATACATAGAACTGAAACTCAAAAAATTTTTTTTCATCAAACCCATACGTGTATCTATGGATAGGTCTTCAAAAATGATATTGAGGTTTCTAATAGGTATCATTTTTTTCTAAACTGAATAGTTTGCGCGAGAGACACTTCCAAAGTGGTAAAATGTGTGTCCCCCCCCTGTAACTTCTAAAATAAGAGAATGATAAAACTAAAAAAAATATATGATGTTAATGTACATCAAACTTCCAACGAAAATTGATTTGAACGAGATCTAGTAAGTAGTTTTTTTTAATATGTCATAAATCGTAAACCGCACAAAACATCGATCAGAGTTACAACGAACTACAAAAACTTTTATATTATGTTACTTGCTGCTACGGAACCCTTCATAGGTGAGTCCGACTCGCACTTGGCCGCTTTTATTTGAAACAGTTATGCCGAAAAATTGCCATATCTAGAATTTCGTTATCGTAGATTCTAGATAAATAATAATTATATGGTTATAGATAGGTACTATAGTTTTGTAGTACATTATTTTACTTAGGTAATTTTACTAAGAAAATGCTTCAGGGCTCGAACAACTATGACTCTCGACTAATTATATAAAGCTTCAAGTTATGTTAGTTATTAGTTCTGAAAACTATTTGGTTATATAGTTTAGGTTTAGCTATATCTCATTTGTTCGCGTATCAGAGCCTAGTATAAAAAAATTATGAACCACTTTGTCAAAACTAGATTTTGTCGTTCTGACTTTACTGGCCTAGTTTTTCAAGTCTACAAGAACATAAATTGATACTAGCTACCCGGACAGACTTCGTTCTGTCAAAAGATTTTTTATTTTAAGCTATCCTATCTTTCAAGTTGGATCAAACTGCACATGGTGTGTAAATTTGATTAAAATCGGTTCAGTAGTTTAGGAGTCCATCGCGGACAAACAACGTGACACGTAATTTATATATATTAAGATTAAGATAACAATGATTACATACTTATTTAAAATAAGTTATTGCAGTAAAGAGTAGATATACCTAATTAATCCCCGTGGGATTTCATAAAAACAGAATAATGCCTGTAAACAAAAACTTTGGCCTCGTTCAAACGTATAACTACCATATCATTAAGTGTCCCATTGTGGATATATAAGTAGTTAAAGTTGCGTAATTAATGTCGGTAACAGTAATTAGAAAAACAAATAACGACGTATACAACATTTGATATGGCTTTTACCATAGAAACATGCGATATTCTTGTTAATTTTATATCTAAAGTAGTAAAAATATCTATTTTATTTTTAATATAAAATTATCGATCTAAAAAACTTTTCTTACGAATTCTTGAAGATGAACAGTAAAGATTCAGGATTGAAAGATGTCACAGAAAATTATTTCTCTAACAAAACAAACGAAGATAATTTCTGAAAGGATCAGTAGTATCAAAGTACTTAAAATAAATAAAAGCAAAGATTAACTTGAACAAGGAAAGTGAAGGAAATGGAAGGCAAATATAAATTGCTTAAGGCGCTCCACCCACTGCACCGCGTCCCGCCGCGGTGCGCGGGATGGCAGAATTTACCATTGTATGCAAGTATCTCAATTTATATAGAAATCACGCCTAGACAACACACTGCCGACGCGGAAACGCGCGGGAAATCGCCCCACGCGCAGTTGCGTTATCCGTCGCTCCGCGCACCGCGGCGGGACGCATCTTCAGTGGGTGGAGCGCCTAAAGATCTCAGGTACCTGTCAAAACCATTACAGATCCCTGTCTATTATAACCAGAACAAATTTTTTTTTTAATAATGGTATCCTAAAGAAAGAGAAATTGCAAATGTGATAATTAAAAACGCGCGAGTTTGCTGCGAATTCTTATGAAAGGAAAAAAAAGTGGCAATTTTCATGGTTCCCCGACTTCACTTTGCAACGTTTGCTCTTTGCTAGTCCTATACGTAAACGCGCCTATTACCGCCCCCCAAAATTTGTATCCTATTACCGCCAGTTTTTTTAATCACTATTTTAAGGCATGTTGTAGATTCCATGAAAGTTGTAGCCTAAAAATATTTTAGGTATGTATATTGAGAAACAAAAATAATAAAGTTTGTGTGCGTAAATAATCAGCAAACAGAGTAAATAGCCAATAATTAAGACGCGGCCGCAACGGACTTCCGCGTCATAGTGTTGTGCTCCCAGCTACATAAGAACACCTCGTTATTACTTAAGAGAAATTAACATAAATAAAATGTGTATACGTGCATGCCAATATGTAACTATAATAAATAATACATTGGTTTTCTAGATTAACATCTAATACTACCGTTCTGGCCATGTCTTGTCGTTTAAATCGAATTTTACATTGGAGCGGTATTAGAAACTTAATTTTTATAAGTCGTTTCTATTAACGACCCATGGCGTTGTTAGATGTTTTACAATAGTTAGTATTTTAGCTTTTATTTCTTTTAATACATAATTTTAGATGTTTTTTTTTTAACTTGTTTGATTCTAAAGAGTATATTAGATAAATAATTGGATCAATTAACGCCATACATTTTGTCTCATGGACATTGCCTGTTATTGTTTCTTTTTTGGTCGGTAATAGAATCTTCATACTTAATTCTATTACCGACCCATAAGGTCTTATTTATAAAAGTCTCTTATTGTAGGTACGTAGCGTACTTTAGTTAAAATGCTGATAAGCCTACTATAAGTTCCTGTGTTCATAAATGTTCTATAGGCCAAACATAAGTTTTTAACCGACTTCAAAAAAGGAGGAGGTTATCAATTCGTCGTATATGTTTTTTTTTCTTTATATGTTCGACCAATTTGGATGTTTTAAACGGTATTAAATAGAGGATTGCTTCAGGGTGGTCTCATTAACATTATGGTGAGGATCTTATGATGGGTTCTGGACATATAGAGTGGAACACCTCAACGGTTTGTTGACATCTCAGGGTGTAATGATGTGAATTGGAGACGAAATATGTAACTCCTTAACGGATTGGAATAATTGAACCGTGTTAAAAGGTATATTTTGTTGTTGGTAAATATTTACACAGCAAAATCAGTACATCATTGACCATTCTGTGGTCTGATGATGTCCCATGGAGACAAAATGTGTAACTCTTGAATAGGAGAATCGGAACCGTTTTTAAGAAATTTTTTGCCAATAACTTTATTTTTGCAAAACTAGTACCTACATCATAGACAATCTCAGGGTCTGATGATGCGATTTGAAGGCAAAATGTGTAACTCCAACGGATTGGAATAACTAAACCTTGTTTTAAGATATTAACCTCCATCTTATAAAATTTCAGTAGATAGTGTTTTTAATAATATGTACTTTAACTACATTATTAAGAAGAAGCGCTCATAGCCCGGCGGCTTGCGTCGATCTCATGTGATCGACAAAGTTAAGCAACAGCGGGCGCGGTCGGTAGTTGGATGGGTGACCGCTAGTGGCAAAAATTTCTTGAGCGTTTCCGTGCTTCGGAGGGCACGTAAAGCCGTCGGTCCCGGTTGTTATCATAAGATAACAGTCGTTAAGCCATGTCGGAGGCCCTCGGGCGGTTTGAAAACTTCCGACACTCGGGTTGGCCACTAACCCCTCCACCAATCCGCACTGGAGCAGCGTGGTGGAGTATGCTCTAGGCCTTCTCAAGAGGAGAGACCCGTGCCCAGTAGTGGGCCATTAATGGGTTGAAGCCATTAAGAAGAAAGCTCAGTTTTTAATAATAATTATTGAACTCAAATGTTTTATACCAACTCAATAAATATTTATTTTGTTTTTTTTATTTAATAGTATGGATAATGTGTTCCTTTTTCAGTGGTTGGTAATAGAAACATGAAAAACGGTAATAGAAACAACATCATCCCATCGGTCGGTAATAGAAGCAGCCGCTATTTCAGATTAAATTATTATTTATTAAATATTGTGTGATTTAACACTAAATTTAAGTGCTGAATATCGTAGAATATTTAATTATGATAAAGAATAAATTAAAACGCCTGTCCTAGCATAACGGCGTATATCTAATTTTCTGAAGTTCATCCAAAGTCAGCTTAAACTGGTGGTAATAGGAGCGGTTACGTTATTGGTTTTATACCGCGAGTATCGTACAATAAATGCAGTACGAATACATACACGGATATCGTGAATTAGACTGTGAAAGTAAGACACATCTTATTTATAAATTATTTTTATCGACTTCAAAAAAGAAGGAGATTCCTAATTCAGTTGTAATTTTATATTATTTTTTATTATCTCAGAACTCGGTGATGAGTGTTTTGATTGGTTTTTTGAAGATTGTTTTATTGAAATCGGTTATTTTTGGTCAAAATTAGATTATACTTTACGTAAACGAACAATTCGCGTTAACGTCGAGCAGTGGAGCATGTTACAGGTCATTAGTCTTTACGGAAAGCTATTACTTTGCAACAAGAATGTGAGGCTCAAAACTTTACGTCACAATTTTTCTACACAAAAAACTATGCGTCAATGTAATTTTGGTTCCACTATATAATTATTTTCAAATTACAGAGGTTGTTTCAATTTTTTTTGAACTATTGTTTAAATAAACTGTTGTTCAAAAAAAATTGAACAACTTTATTAGAAAAGTAGTCGCAAAATCTTTTGAATATGTTTATAGTTATAGGAAGTTATTCGGAGAAACTCAAAGCACAAAACAATATAATACGTTGAAATGAAGATAATGATATAGATATAATAGATAATGAACCTTTTCGTAGGTTTGTACGGTCAACGAGAAGAAAAAATAAGATAAATGTGTATCTAAAGGGACAATTATTTTTAACCGACTTCAAAAAAGGAGGAGGTTCTCAATTCGACTGTATTTTTTTTTTTTTTATGTTTGTTACCTCAGAACTTTGGACTGGGCGAACCGATTTTGATGATTCTTTTTTTGATCGAAAGCTGGTGGCTGTCATGTGGTCTCACATAAATTTGAACGAGATCTGACAACTATGTAGTTTTTGAGACTTTGAAGTCGGTTATTTTTTGTTAGTAAAATTTAGATTAGGTATGTTTATGGTATAACTAACTTCGCTTGCTGAAGAGTGGCATCGGCTCCTCTCCTCGTTTCACAGTCAGGGTGACTACCCGCTAGGCTAACACGACGAGGCCTAATAACAATTGTTTCCCCTAAACTAAAATACTATTAACCAGATAGTAATCTTATCGTATACTATAATTGAAACCTCAAGAAGCTTGAAAGGTCAACGATTACAACGTACGATAGGGAGATTAGGGAATGACATGCGTGTCTAAAACCATTCGAGTTTATGTAAATTAATGCCGAAAACAAGCTTTCCTTTAGATTTTATGAAGGGTTTCATTTGCATTTATTCGGTAATTCAAAAGGCTATTATTATCTATTCTGTGATCTAAGTCGAGGTAAAGTACTTAGATTGATGGATAAGGAAAACTTCACATCCAAAGAGTAGTAACACGTCGTGCAAACCTCAGTCTATGTGTTTGTAAGAAACATTCTAAGGATTAGGTTATCACTGCTTATTAACCCTACTTAAACAACAGAATATTCAAAGAAAAAAACTTGTATAGTCATCAACAAAGTAATGAAAGAGAGTATTTAAGCCACAAATAACACAAAACTTAATTCCAGTTATTTAGAAACTCTTCAAAGAAATTCAAAAAAGGATAATGATAAGATTAAGCAAAGACTACAAAGCAGTTTGATACACAAAAGTATCAAGAAATGTAGCCGTTCTTTCTCTGATACTATTATTTGTAGCTTGTAGCGTAATCCTATCAGTTAGGTATCTAACCTAAAAGGAAAATTCTAGTGCAGTCTACAAATCGTATTTCTTTCAGACAGTTGTATTTCTTATTTTCATTTTATTATTTCTAATAGTTTGGCTACTCTTTTAGTTTTCAAATACCTACATACTTACCTTTAATTTTGATATCCTTTTTAGTAACGGCGGCGATTCAATATTTATTAAAATGTACCTACTTGGTTTTCTGAACCTTTGTGAATTTCTACAACAGGTCCATCTACCGGAACTAACTATTCCATCTTTCAGGTGTTTTTACATACATTTGAAAATTTTTATTTAAAACAGTAGGTGTTTTTGGAGATTATTCGGAAGGTACGAATATTTATAAATTACTAGCTGACTCGGCAAACGTTGCTCTGCAAAATTGTTTTGGATCGCTCCACCCAAATCACCTAGCGATCGATACCGCTAGTATATCCGATGATATACTTTAACATATTCTCATATCTACCAAATACACACAAAAAAAATCATAAAAATCGGTCGAGTCGTTTCGTCGCAGGTCGAACACAAACGCCATGACACGAGATTTTTATATATTAGACTAGCTGACTCGGCAAACGTTGTTCTGCCAAAAATTTAGGGGTTACCCTTAATATTTAGGGAGATGAAAAATTGATGTTGTCCGATTCTCCACCCTACCCGATATGCACGCTAAGATTCACGAAAATCGGGCGAGCCGTTTCGGAGGAGTTCAACTTCAAAAAAGCGTGACTTTACTAATGTCCATGTGACAATGAGATAGTTCGTTTACTCGAAAAAATTAATCAAACAGCTCCTACGGTAATCAATTGCACATTATTCCCCAAACAAAATTCAATTTCATCTCATTCAGTGTACCAGCAACGATAACCCAATTAAGGGGTCTAATGCCAGGTACACATTAGATTGTTTTCCATAGACATAATATTACTAGACTAGGCAAAGTATCTGAGTGTATGTAAGTGAAACCGTCACGCTGCGAAGAAAGGCAGGAGGTAAACCTATCCTTGTCTTACTTACGAGTTACGCGAGTCTCCTTGGTCTCTTTCTCTTTCTAATAGCGTGACGCAAAGAAGGCCCGCTTGTCTAGTCTAGTAGTATTATGTCTATGTTGTTTTCGGTTCTTGTGAACGAGCTTTATTAACTGGTGGTAATTATATCCAGGGTCTCGGAACTGGGAAACTTGATTACAGAACGTATAAACGTGTAAACATAGCAAAGTATTTGTTAACACCGCTCCCCGCAACATTAACTATGCAAGGAATACGAGTGAACATGATATAGATTTGCTGTTCCCGTTACGTTGGTAACTACGAATATTCGTAATTACATTGCGCTCAGAACTTGGGATACTCGATTGGATAGAGGATTTGTTAACCACATTTGTGAATGAAAATAATATGAATGTGGGACACATAAATCCATTTTATATAGTTAATTTAAACAATACATTTTATTAATTTAAGCAATACATAAAAAGAGGTTATTACTCAGGACTTAGCGGAAGCAGAAGCTGAAATTTTTACGACACCGATAAACTTGTACCGATATTTCATAAAAGTTTTTCTCCAATTATGTACCCCTAGAACAAAAGAAAACTACCAATATTTACTACACATATAACATTATCCTACATTATCTATAAAACTATATATACTTATAGGTAAAGAGGTTAAGTTGCTTTGTGTACGCTTGTAAAAACTCGAAAAGTTCTTCACCGATTTAGCTTAAATTTTTACACAATAAATTCAAACAAAATAAATAAAAACCATCCGTGGAGCGTACAGTAAGCATATAGTAACACTTCAAGGATGGTTTTTCTAAATTTTTCGCTTTAGTAACTTATCTGCGACCAAAAACAGTTATTTTTACAGTCAGCTGTGTACCAGTAGCGCCATCTACTACTTAGAAGCCAAGGGGACACTTTCTGTACTAGTATTTTCTGTATACAATCAATAATAATAATAATAATCACTTAAATAATTCCTAAAGAGGGTGGAAAGGCGAAGGAAATTACTATGAAAGTGCGATTAATGGAATAAAATACCTAGAGGGTTAAATTATAATATCTACGCGGAGTAGCGGGCAAAAGTTAAGTTATTTATAAAATAAATGTGAAAATGTGTATGGATGTTTGTTACTCTTTCACGGAAAAATTACTGAACGGTTTTTCATGAAATTTAGCGCACAGATAGATCATAATCTGGAATAAGGCATAAAGGGTACTTATTATTCCGGAAAACACACGTAAAGCCGCGGGCAGAACGCTAGTAGAGCATAAAAATAGTCTCGGTCTACAGTCATAGACATGTTATTATGACTATGACTGTATAGACCTATTATTAGTTTAGTGGTTTGAACATTGGCCAGGTCACACTCCAACGCATGCATAAAGGCAAACAACAGTACGCACGGAACGCATGGATCAATGCATGCGAAGCTCTTGACCAGCGTGATAAATTCATCTATTTATACAAAACACGTAAAATGTTTGTACAGATGTCCTTTTTAAAACCATCGCACCGATATGCCCCAAAATGGTTTCATGCGAAGATGGTTTGAGTCCACTTTTTTAATACAAAGTTTGCGTACTAGGACACGTCGGGTATCCACTAACTAGTAGTATAATCACAGAAGAAATAATAGTACTTATAAATTTATATATAACATGAATATATTTACCACACATAGAAAAATATCTAACATAAAAACAAAAGATGTTTAAAAAGGATAATACATATCTGACGTACTACGAGAGATCTACTGCCTTTTTTGTAAGTCATTAACATGGTGAGTTGATTAACGCCCCAACTCAAGAGTCACTAACGGTTACTTTAATTGCTTCTTATTACAGAATTTGTATGGTGATTCTTTACTAAGGACTCTAAGGAGCGATTCAATTAACCGTTAGTGACTCTGAGTTGGGGCATTAAACATCTAAAATACATAATTATGTTTATTATGCCTGCACTTACATTTTCAAAATTTTCCTCCAAAACGTTATTTGGTAGTATTTGAAGCTACGAAAGAAGTATTTACGGACTACTATATTTATCAACAGTCTCTTACCGACGTTGCCTCTACAAGTAATCTGCATAAATTTGCCTAAATCGTGGAAACGAGGTAAAATGGTTGACGACTGAAGTAAACCAGATTCATTGGAGTCGAAACATACGACTTGTTATACCATTAATGATGTTGTTATTTAATAGTTTTTAGTATTGTTATAACTGTTACGGGGTCAAACTTGTACATTGAATATTTTATGGAAATGTTAAGGTACTTTGTGATCGATATGGCAAACATATTTTATTTTCATTTTTAACCGTCTTGAAATAACGAAGGTTGTATTTTATTTTGCTTTGTACCTCAAAATTCAGTTATTTTATCAACCGATTTCGTAAATTTATTTATTTATTTATTCTTTATTGCACCTTAAAACATAAAGGATACAAAAGGCGGACTTAATGCTAAAAGCATTCTCTGCCAGTCAACCTTAGGGCAGTGAAAATCTTTTAGTTGTAAGCATCCAGATTTGTATACTTACTTATACCTATCACAATCATCACAGAAGACTTAATAGTACATAATTGTACCTATATGTTACGCGCTAAATAACTAGTGATCTTCATCTAAATTCATTTCGTTGAAGGCTTTTATTTTTTTTGATAAAAAATTTATTTCATTTTTTTGGAAATATCAAATCAAAATATTGCGATGAAATGAACTGTAAATTTGAATAGTTTGTTGCTACGAGTTAAATTGAAAAAGAGAAGAGCTACTAGTTAGTAGAGCTACTAGTTAGTAGAGCTACTAGTTAGTAGCTCTTCTCTTTTTCAATTTAACTCGTAGCAACAAACTATTCAAATTTACAGTTCATTTCATCGCAATATTTTGATTTGATATTTCCAAAAAAATGAAATAAATTTTTTTATCAAAAAAAATAAAAGCCTTCAACGAAATGAATTTAGATGAAGATCACTAGTTATTTAGCGCGTAACAATTTCAATAATGCCAAAATAATCATTTCTCCAGTAAAGCCCGTACCGAAGGTAGACGAATTTTTACTTTTGCATTTTTAGAATTGCATTTGTTTTTTGGAAAAATCAAATCAAAATATTGCGAAGAAATTAACTATAAACTTGAATAATTTGTTGTTACGAGTACCTAGTAGCTCTTTTTTAAATTCAATAATGCCAAAATAACCATTTCTGCAGTAAAACCCGTACCGAAAGTACACGAATTTTCACTTTCGCATTTTTATAATCTTTTTCAGCTTGGGTGAGTATCACGTGGAAACCACTGGCACATTCGATGTAAGGCCCAAGGCATATTCTTTATTACCAGTCCATAGTATGACTGCAAAGACACTTACATAAAACGCACTATACTTAATTTATCTATTAATTATACTAAAGATTATGATTAGACCGAATAGTAACGGTAAAATAGTGTAAAGCCCGTTAGTTTGTCTCCTTACAAGCAGACGCGAAATCGGATTAAGACGATTAGAAAAAGCTTTAAGGCATTAAAATGAGGAAAACGACTTCGATACGCGTAAGCTAAGTCTTTGTTGGCTGGTATAGAAAGACTTAGGTGATCCAATCCATGATGGACATTAGAAATAAAGGAAGTACGATAAAGAATGCAAACAAAATTACATAGATACCTACATACATATGTTTTAGTAGCCAAATTAATAACTAAAAGACTTATTTTTGTTAAATATAATTTATTTGGTCCCAAGTATCCGAACAGCTATATACAACTTGGGACTTCGCAGGTTAAATCGTAACCAAGAAGGTTGCAGGTTGATTTTCAAGTTTAAGTAAACATTAAATATTATCTTATATTATGTTTACAATGCTATCAAAAAAGACAACCATCTTAAAAACATGCCTTTTTCCTATTTTATTTTTCGAATTTATTCCCATGCCTCGTGGAACTATTGGAGCGTTAAATACGGAAATTTCATCGGTAGAAATATTGGTAGGTAATCGTGGTTGAAATGCGCGTGAAAAATACGTTTTTAAGTATGTTTTTGGCAGGTTTATTCAATAAGTTTTCTTATTCTTGTTGTAGTACCTACATGGTTTTATTTAAGAGTAGGTGTATACTAGGATCCTTTAAACCTAGATTTAGTCTACCAGTTACTAAAGAACTCATTCAATGGCCTCGGAAAACGAGTAATATTCCCGAGTTTGTATTATCAGTCATTGGATTGGTTTTCTAACCCCGGTCACTCACATGCGCGCAAATGTTTGACATTTTTACGAATGTTTGCACATATGTGAAGGGCGGTCAGGCAAATGGGTTCGCATATGAGTATACAAGCCAATTTCCGCTTCCTCCTACACTTTGTTCATGAATGTTCAATCTTGCTGTTGTTTTTATGTTGTTGTCATTCAAATCCATTTTCAATACCGAAAATAAATGGTAGTACGATTAGACGCCACGAACCACGAAAAATTAAGAGATACATCACCTTTTTAGTCGTGTGCGCAACTGGTCGCACGAATGTGTGGGAGACTACACGAAGGTTCGAGGTTCGCGCGCTTTGATGTGCGACAAAAAACCGACACAGCTTGGAAAACCCCGAATGCCTCGAAAACTTCGCATAATCATTCGCGAAGGTCGTCCCACACTTGTGGGTTCGCGTATTCGCGCGAATGTGAGTGACCGGCATAATAAGTTTCACAGATTGCGTTTCCGAGCGGTATTAAACTCATTGTATGGTTATTTATAAAAAAAATATAAAAAGTGTTTACAAGCGCAACATGTCATTTTAAAATTGTCAAATATGACACATGTGTGTGTGTGAGAGATTGAGAGAGAGATAGAGGGAGAGAGAGAGAGAGAGAGAGAAAGTGACTTAAAGGAGGTTATAGCTTTATTTACAGTGGTTCTTTGATTAAAACGATTATTGGATCGTACTCACTTGTACTCCATTTAAACTAGCATTGCTAAACGGTATATTTAAGATTGCAACAACAAAACGGGTTTTTTAATCCTCAAACATTCATGAACAACATATTAGTGTCAACACATTTGGTATCAAAGGCTCGCACTAAGCTTGCGGCTATGACCTGAGGCCGCTGAGGCTTACGAGTAGTACATGTATTTGATTTATTATGAACCAACAAACAAGTTGAGTGACCATCGTAGAAAAAATTTTTACCAAAATAATAACTGACGTCACAGAAATATTTTGGGAAAAATAACCGCTAAAATAAATATCCTTGCACATTTTTTATATCAAACAATATCGTCATACGTAGGTATTTCAGGAGTTCCCAGTTTTTCATAGATTTCATCATACAAACTGAATTTTTATACTAAACGGGAAGCAAATCCTTTCAAATTAAAAGCATTTTTCAAATCGGTTGATAAATGAAGAACGTCTGAAATAACAAATATAACAAAAAGATACAACCAAATTGTGATTCTCCTCCTTATTAGGGTTCCGAAGTAAAATCGGAACCCTGATAGTTTCGTCATGTCCGTCCGTCTGTCTGTCCGTCCGTCTGTCTGAAGCAAAGCGCCGAGACCCTTAGTGCTAAAGAGCTGTAATTTGGTATGGATATAGATACATATTTATTTTAAAAAAAATTTTTTTTTGTTACAGTCAGGTTCCCCCCTCCCCCGGCTAATCGGTTGGAGTAGGACAAGTGAAAAAACTTGATAGTTGTCCTAGCCTTGATCGGCTATGTTAGCATAAGTTAGTCGATAAACTTACTACTACGAACTCTATATTGAGCGTGGCCTGACAAGCACTTGCCCGGTTTTTTAAAGTCGAAAAATAAGAAGTAGGGGACGCAAATTCGAAGACGTTTCAATCAAAACAAACATTTCAACAATCAAACATTCGAACAATGAGTGATAGCAGGCCAGGCGATTCAAACTACCTTCCATCATGCATTAGTACCGTCGGAATTAAAATAGGTGGTAGAGCCTAACGTCAATCCATCCATCCAAGATAAGTTGGTGAAGTTTAGACAGTTAAATGAACTCAAACAGGTTGCCAAAAAAGTATTGGCCGACGTGCTTGTCCAATTGACAAAACATTTTAATGGAAATCTTTCTCTTAGAACTAATCTTACTTCGTGATCTACTGGTTTGCCCGTATGTTTTTGTAAGGCTATTGCTACATTCACGATGTAAAATAAAATAACAAGATGTTAAACCGTGAACATCGATTTGATATCGATTTAATGGCTGATTTCTGTTAGTAGCGCGTGAATTGTAAAACAGTGGCTACGACTTCATTAGTAATTTTTATTTAGAAAACTGAAGATTTTTACAGGAATTAAAAATAATAATAGACATATCGTAAAAAAGTTACGTAACATCGGAAATATAAATATATCGTAAATGTTGTATTTAGATGTAATATTATTTCAAAATATCGTTTTTGACGTACCAAAACTTTACTATACTTTTGTTTAGCTATTTTGATGTAGTTGATTACTTGGATCTTATTACAAATAAAAAAGGGAATAAAGTACCTAATATTTAACTAAGTAAATAAGGAAATACAATTGACTAATGAATGTTGCTTCAAACATTCGCATCAACTTTACTTCGTACTTAGATATTTTCTCGATGTGTTCAATCATAAATAATGTAAAACAGGCATTAAGAACGCAAAAAACTGTTTGCTAGCAAGAGCAAAAAGTTCTTAACAGAACTGTTAAACCTGTTTACCGTTATCTTAATTGTATAAAAACTATTCTAGGTATGAATAAAACATATGCTTAATCGAATGGAAATGGAAAAAAATACAGTCGAATTGAGAACCTCCTCCTTTTTTTGAAGGCAGTTAAAAAGTAATCGAATAATGGGATCCTTCAAGAAGCGGGGTCTACTGTTTTCTTCGAGGCCGGCAACTCATTGGTGATGCCCCTAATGTTGCTAATGTCCATGGGCGGCGGTGATCACTTGGCTTCAACCCATTAATGGCCCACTACTGGGCACGGGTCTCTCCTCTTGAGGAGGCCTAGAGCATACTCCACCACGCTGCTCCAGTGCGGATTGGTGGAGGGGTTAGTGGCCAACCCGAGTGTCGGAAGTTTTCAAACCGCCCGAGGGCCTCCGACATGGCTTAACGACTGTTATCTTATGATAACAACCGGGACCGACGGCTTTACGTGCCCTCCGAAGCACGGAAACGCTCAAGAAATTTTTGCCACTAGCGGTCACCCATCCAACTACCGACCGCGCCCGCTGTTGCTTAACTTTGTCGATCACATAGGATCGACGCAAGCCGCCGGGCTATGAGCGCTTCTCGATAAGAGCGGTGATCACTTACCATCAGGTAACCCGTCTGCTCGTTTGCCTGCTTAAGGCAAAAAAAGAATAGGATATGAAAAATGACAAATCTATGTTTAAAAATTTAGGCCACATACATATGTGACTCGATCGACAAATCCCGGGTTTACTTTGATAATTGTTTACATGACACATTTCAATGCAAAAACCTTTTTTGTTTGTTCTATACTCTGATCCAAAAGAATATCAAACCAAAGGTATTAAATTGACAACAATACGAGACGTGTCTGTCGATAACCGTATTAACACACGTCGAATGGATTACACGGAATGGTTGCATAAAACAGAGGGGAAACGACATGAAGTAGCTATAAATATTGCTTCGGTAAGCGCGAACGGGAGAATAAAATCTTTTCGCTTTATAAATTCCATGTTGACTTTTATAGTAAAAGTGTTCCAATTCCATTAAGTCTATTCATATATGCGATATTGACGCGATATAATATCGCACGATGACGATGAAGGATGCAAGTTTGTATGAACATGCAGTTTCATTATATTGACAATGTTCTCACATAAAATACAAAAAATATGCAACTTAAACTAATATTATAAAACTGAAGAGTTTGATTGTTTGGTTCAACGCGCTAATCTCAGGAACTACTGGTTCGAATTGAAAAATTACTTTTGTGTTTGATAGTCTATTTATCGAGGAAGGCTATACATACAATATCTTATAAAAGCTGTTACTGTTTTCCACAAATAAACGGGTATGAATCCGCGGGGCACAGCTAGTCTATACTAATATATAAAGAGGAAAGATTTGATTTTTTGTTCGCATTGAATAGGCTCCGAAACTACTGAACCGATTTGAAAAATTTCTTTCACTGTTAGAAAGCTACTATCCCCGATTTAAAAAAAATTAGGGATCCTTACTAAAACTCCAATAATGTAACCCAAGGTGTAAAAAAATAAAAAAAACCGAAGCAAAGCGAGGGTGGTTACTCGTTATTAATATAAGAAACTCGACGAAACTCTACCAGGGTGCTATCGTAGTACCTCAAGGTCATTTGTCTCGGCTTCAGTTTCAAAGCGAAAATGTTTTATTCACCTTTCCAAATGCTCACCCGAAATATATTCAGGGCTATTCACACCGTAGCTATTCATTTCTAGCGATACCTCAGAATTTTGTATAAGTTTTCCTGCGGAAACCCATGGCACCATTGTGGTTTTTCGTGTTGGGATATTCAAAAAGGTTTTTAATAAGTTTAAGGTAACTGTAGGTAAAATATATCGCTACGGATGTGTGTGAAATGTAACCATTATTACATTATGTTATTTATTTTGAAACATTTACAGGATAAACATTTTATGAAATAGTTTGTAATTTATGAAATAGTGCACTACTTATTCCTAATAAGAAATCTCTTCCAGTAGGCTCATAAGTGGAATAGAGATTTAATATGGCAAACTCAGTGCGTACCTACAGAATTGAATACTATGGTATACATAATTACATATAACAAAATATACATACATACTCATACATTTATTCATATTCTGAGATTGAACATCTGTGAAAAGCGACTAAAATGGGTCAAGTATTAAACCTGCGAAAGACTGTTTTCAAAAGTGGTTTTCAAAACTACGTTGCTCTCTCTTAAATGTTTCTTCTAACTCGCCAACATTTAATTATTTATCAGACGTTCTCGCAGACAATTGGAAACATTACGTCACAAATAGTAACAGCGATATTATCCCAGACTTCCACGTAATTAGTAGGAAATTGAATTAAAGCACAAACCAGCTATATCAGTCACGAAAACATAATTGGCCATATTTCCGTTCTTCGCAGAGAGCTCTTCTTTGCTCTTTGCTCCTTTCTTAAGATTTTCTCCTTACTCTTTGAAGTAAGAAAAGAATAAGCTCTGAGTAAGCTCAATTTTTTATTGAAAAGGAGAAGATTGAATAGATGAATAGACCATGCAGAGAAGGAAAATCATTTACCTAGTCAGTAGATAGCTTTATGGAATTATGACCCAGATAAAAAAAAATCTTTATTAAGTCCAAGACTAATAAAACATGATTGTAGTTAGGACTCCCTGTTAAGCGACCTTACTTGTAAGCTATTCTACAACCAAGGAGCTTTCCTGGGTTTGATTCCCAACCTCGACAACGTTTAAATATAATAGATAAAATGATTGTCGTGAGTTTGTGTTTTTGAATATTAATTTACTTTTAATTGGAATTAATTAACGCGTCTCTTTATAAAAAATATTTACTACTTAAACTTAAGAGCATCCGCCGCTCTCATAATAAACGAATATAAAGATACCGAGATTCTCTTAAAAAATTTCTTGCAAAAATTTTTTTCACACACGTTATGAAAATATGTAGCAGCCATTTATTAAAATTGTTTTGTGAATAGCAGGGGTTACGGACGGGAGAAGTTGGGGATGATATTTTGAACTTTATTACAAAAACATTTATAAAAAGTATTTTTAATGTAGTTAGCGCATTCATTAGTAATTTTAAGTATTTTAATTATACATATTTATGGTAAAACTGTAGGTAACTGATCGATGTACGAGTGTTACATGAAATATTTTTTTCAATATTTTCCATGAACGTGCAGATTCAACCTTTAGTAAATAGGGACTTTAAAGGCAACCTTACAAATTTATGGAAAAAATAAGTATGCAGTAATTAATTTCAGTAAAAACAACACGACAAATATTTTATATGCTATAATTATATTTATTACATATCGATATAGACGTAGGATGTACTATATAATCATAAATTGTAGTCTTGATAACAAATATTTGGCTTCGAGGAATTATCTCTGTGTTCAATATTAATCATAGGATTAACTCCGAACTTTGATTGCTTATTATAGTCAAAATTCACTTCCTGCCACGAATCAATTATGAACTTACGAATCGGAGTTAACATTATGGATATGAGACAAATACAAATTCCACAAACTATAACTGATCATATCAGAACTACTAATTCCTGAAAAATATCAACAAACATAATATACCTGTTTATCTTACCGATATGTAGGTACATATGGAAGATATATGAGATATTTGAGGGTATTAATTTAACTATTTAATAATGTTTCTATAACACGGATTTTTAGTAATATTGTCTGTCGGTTTGAGTGTCAACAACAACTCTAGATATTGTATATACGATAAATCTCTCAGACTACACAGTATTTTCTATTGATAATTTTGTTGAATCTCCTTATTTTACTAAAAATATTGAATTTCAAAGTTTCGGATCCTGGGAATTTATACAAATATCAAGAAAGTTCTAGCATATTTTTGCCTGCCGGATAAGCTTCTCAAACAACAAACTTTAAGCTTGTTTGCGAATTCATTTCCAATAAATAACTTGGCTTTACTACTACCGCGCTTCTAAAATGTTAAGTGGGTGTAGCCTCTAATTTGAATAGAAACGATGTCGAATAAAATTTTATTTCGACATATGTTTCGCAGTTTCGTATGAATAAATATTCGATATCTATTATGCTTTGGATTAAACTCATTTATATTGTCTTATAACGTAATGAAATGTTCCTACTACAAGTAATATTATAAATGCGAAAGTTTATGAAGATATTTGGGTTGGGTTAACTGTTGGATTAAGATGAACCTTGGCACACAACAGAGAATATCCATACTTAAATAATAGAATATTTTATCCCGGTTAGACGTTCCCGTGTAGACGTGGGATGATTTGGATGTTTATATGGTTGGAACATCATTCTTCCGCGGGCAAAGTCGCGGGTGGAAGTCTAGTCTTCTCAATAAAATGCTAACGGTGACAGACTGAAAGATTTATTATTTTATTATTATTTTATTTATTTATTCGTAACACACAATTATCATTACAGGTGACTAAGCTTGAGAGCCAGTTCTTTCTTACTTTTTCTTCTTTCTTTCTTGGTCGGCAACGGATCGGTGATGCCTTTGGTGTTGCTGATGTTCATGGGCGACGATAGCCACTTACCATCAGGTGGATCGTCAGTTCGTTTTCCGGCTGTTCCATAAAAAAATCATTACAGGTGAAAAACCCAATGCGACAGAGTGGCCTTAGATATACATTAAACTTATAAAAACAGTTAAAAAACACATCCAAAACTTTATAAAAATAATCTTAAACTAAATAATAACTTAATGTATTACGAGTATAACATAATAAATATAATATCACCTTTGCGAATTCATTCAGGTGATACGAAAATAAGATAACGCTCAGCCTGAACAAGTGAAACTAGAAACTTGAAACTTTCTACAGGAGTTTCTTATTGTAGAGAACTACGAAAGGTTTTTTAAATAATTATATTTCCTAAAGAGGTAAAACTAAAAATAGAAAGTAAGTTTATTCAAGTAGATATAAAAATACTCGTAAATGTCGTCATATGAAATTTTTATTTATTTTTACGAATATTGAAGTTATTTAATGTGATGAGCATATTATAACTAAACGAAAGTATTTTCTTGTTTAAACAAAACAACGTTCGTCGGTCAAGTAGGAAATAATAAATATAAAGTAACTATTGTTGTGAGCAAACTGACTATAAATAACTTTATTTTGGTACTCATAACCAGTATTTTCGCGACTAAGGTCCAAATTTGGTGATATTAACCAATGGAATGTGGAACTGGATCCGATAATAACGTTGGAAGCTTAGTAATTTAAAGAACCGAAAACCTGTTACGTATCGGGTATTTTAGTAATGGAACCTCATTAAAGACAGCTTTGATTGACACTCACTCTGCCATATCCATTTTCAACCTACACGCAAAATTAAATTGAATCAAAGTCCTTTGGCAAAAACTTTCACAAGTGCTTCCATGATTCGGAAGGTACATTATGTGACCGGAGTTTTTATGAAAAAAAGAAATCATTTAGTCTTGTTAGAGGCCTAGGTTCATATAAATAAACCGATCTCGTCTCTAGAACGCGATTTGACATACACTCGAGAGCAAAAAATCGCACAACACCTGCATTTTAAGCAAGAGATTTATTTTTAATAAATTTATTTACTAAAAATTTATCCTAATTAATATTACAGTATTTTAGGCTTTCAAATGGGTAATCAACCTTTGCCATAATCCTGAAATTTCAAACAATAGATAGCAACAATTGCAACAAAACTTTTGGTTAAAATGTCGGTGGTGTGTGATTTTTTTGCACTTGAGTGTATTTCAGCATCTTAAATCCATGGAGTATAGAGGGGAAGGAGATCCATTTCTGTATATGAAAAGTGTCCGTAAAAACGCGTCCATTACGGGTAGCCTAGGATAAATTTTATTGAACTCAGCAAACTTCACTGCGACGTTGTAGATGTTCATTTCGTAGTTTTTCCGACGCCAGCGCTATTGTGGTAGGTACTGGAACCTCTATTTTCAGTATACGGCTGGACACTTTTTCAACTTTCACCCATATGAAATGGCTTTGCTCTATACTCAATGCTCAAACCGAATCTTGAGACCGCAAAGATCTTGTGATCGGTTTATTAATACGGGCCATAGTCATTAAAACGTTGTTTAGATTATAACCCTTGAAATCTGTAACTTTCTCTGCTAATTTATGAATATCGGATAATAGATGGAACGTGGGAAATGTTAAGTTATGACTTATGACTCAATACGGCCGTATTTCAAAGTAGAAACTGTGAAAGTGCTTCAAAGTTATTTACACCGGCTGTTATGTTTTTAATCTCAATTTGGGTGGCGGCAAACGTCAAAGGGCGGCTTGAATGGAAACCCCTTTTTTACGACGTGTAGTCACTTCGGAATTCCTAATTAATTCATCAAAAGTTTGTATAAAATAGGCGTTCGTGAGCTTTCGTTATATTGTACTTTAGCGGGTTGAGAATCTGCCTTTTGGACGCTTGTGCCTTCTTTACGGTCCTGGAAAAAATTGCCGGAAAAAGTGCCTTAAATTAAATTTCAGGTCCTTATTTTTGCCACTGTGCTCGACAGTCGGGAATTGGGTGGTACAGAGCCTCACGGCTTTCAACGGG
Source organism: Thymelicus sylvestris (assembly GCA_911387775.1). Lineage (NCBI taxonomy): Eukaryota > Metazoa > Arthropoda > Insecta > Lepidoptera > Hesperiidae > Thymelicus > Thymelicus sylvestris. The sequence continues at coordinate 8,196,788 of OU426905.1, read as the reverse complement.
AGCAGTGGTCCTTATCCTATGTTCTGCGGACCACTGATGGTCCCTGGAAGCGTGTCCAAGTGTCGAAGTGTCCGCAAAACCTTCCTAAAAGTATTAAGTATGTAGTAACTGGAATATAAAATTTCATAATGTATGAAGCTTTAATTGTGTAACATCCCTACACCAAATTGTTATAAAAGGCGTAACAAAATAAAATCAGTACCTATAAGTAACAAGATTTCTGAAGTGGAAATTTCATAACGGCTCGCAAAATGAGACCCGTTTCCTTAGCCAGTCCTTTGCAAGCCAAGCACGTGCTTTTAGTAAAGTGGACTTATCAAGCGCTGTTACGCGACGATGTTTTATTTATTTTAATTTTCATTTATTTATGTTTATTGTAACATCTTTAGGCTAGGTTTTAAGGCCTATTAGTAACTCTACATCTTTGTCGTCTACGTTTCTATTTAAGAAGTATATTAACAATATGTGTAAACAAATATGTATTGCGCTAGACAATAGATGTATTATTATGATAGGATTTAACATAGTAATAAAACGTTACGCCAATAACAAAACTTTAGGGCTAAATTGGTTTTCATCGGTCATGTGATTTTATATCGACAAAATAATACTACAGAAGTAAAAAATATGCTTTAATCTATTACATTTCAAGCGTAATAAAATTGAAGACTTGATTTGATAGAGCTTTGTCAATAAAAAGGTTATAGATTATGTAGGTATATATTTTTTCATCTTGTTTACCCTTCTCATGTAGGTAACTCTATACATTTTTAAAAAAGCCTCGCAGCAATGCCTACGTCTTTATTTATCAATAGAAAATATCTCCTTTCTAAATAATATTACTTAAACTTTTACAAAATAACCGACGAAATATTAAAGTTAGATATGGACGACTAAAATTATACTTATATTAAAATCACAATATACATAATTCCTTTTATATTTGAGAAGTTCCCTCAATTCACGGATTCCATCATTTCAATTTTAATAAATATTTGAGCAATTTAACATTTCATGTAAAAAATATTTTCGAAATCGGTTCATAATTTTATTAATAATGGAGTTCATAGATAATAAATACAAAAAAATACAACCAAATTGAGATCGTCCTTCTTTTTTTGAAGTGGGTTAAAATAATATTTTTAACCTGGATTTCGTCCTGTGCGTGATTTGACTATAATGATTTATCAAAATCCGTTATATTTGTATCTGCATTCACATCTTAAAGATCGAAGCATGAAGTTGTTTCGAAGCGGAAGGCAGGTGTCATGTTTTATGCATGAGGTGCACATTAGTATTGAACGCCATCTTCGACACACTATAGGTTAAAGATTGTATGTACGTGCTGGGAGTTGGAATAGTTACAAATTGCAATACTCTCGCTACGAAATAAGATCCACTGTTTAACGTGTTGAAAATCCAACAAATGTGTACTAGCGATGGGCGATAGTTGTTTAGCCGTATTAGGGCGGCTTAGAATACTAACCCCAACCCCATGCCGGATGGGTGTCGTAAGAGGCAACTAAATCCGGCCCACTGGTGGCAGGGCCCCTCGAGGGATTATATTGGTAATATTGATTTTAATTGTTAATTGATACCATTATTACTATTATTATTTCTCCATGAGGTTCGCCTGGATAGCTACCACCCTTGTGCATGAGTCAGCCGCCAAACGACTCGTCGTGTTCCGGCTGGCGGTTTGATAGCCAGTACTTTCTTTCTTTCTTTTTCTTCTCTCTTTCTTGGCCGGCAACGCATCAGTGATGCCTTTGGTGTTGTTGATGTCCATGGGCGACGATAGCCACTTACCATCAGGTGGATCGTCAGCTCGTCGGCTATTTGCATAAAAAAGGTGCTTGCTCAATTCGGTTATATTTTTTTAATATTTTTGAACTCAAAACTCTTGTCATTTATTAACTGGTTTGGAAAAATATTTTTAATAGATTAGAATTTGGTAGACCCCATATTTTTCAAAAACCTTTTATAGGGGCTGGATCTCACACACATGCGAACGTAGTCGTGCGCATAGTTTATATGTATATTTACGCATAGTTATGTATATTTCCACTCATCCTCTCCTGATTTGAGGAGTGGATGTAGTACGGCCAGTAGTAAGGCATTAAAGTGATAGTGATGATGATGATGATGATGAACATTAAAGATTAGGCACGCTACAAATATCAAAGGCAAGCCGACGGCAATTTTGTTATTGCATATACTTATCGAGTTCAAACGGAACGAAGTTGTCACAAACAATATGCGTGCAGAATTTCTATTTTAAACTTTAAAAGTAAGACAAAAGCTTACAATTAGTATAAATATATGTATATGTATAGTGGTCTTGCGAGGGTGCAGATACTCTACAGTAAAAAGTAATAGGTAGGGCTCTCAGGGCGGGGTAGGAAATGAAGTAATTGAGGAACAACTCCGATTCTTCAAATTACTATTATATTGCAAATTAGTATAAATATCCTTTACACCCGCTTTACACTCACTATTAAATTATTTATATTAATAGGCACTGTTACGGCTGCTATAAAAGCTATTAAAATAACCAAAATAAAAATAACTTATATATATGACGAAGAAGGGGTATTCTACGGTGTTGGTTATTAAATAATATTCCTTTTACTTTGCACCATGATATATTTTCCAATTCTCCTAACGTTCACATCAATATTTCCAAGTACTTCCACACTACGTGATCATCCGTTCTATCTTATTGACAATTCCTTCATCTAAATATGACATGTCGTTTCTTATATGCCAACCTCTGCATCGGACAGGCGTTGTAGAATAAAGAGGTCCGTCCCTGGACCTTCACAGGAGATTCGTGGCCTCACCGACATATACATAATCCCATGATGGGAACCCAGCTGCCCGATCCATTTTATCTTTTAAAGCCAAAATGTCAATATTTAAAAAATAAGTAAAATGCATCTGCCAGCCAAGGAGTATTGAACGAGGTATTAGTACACCTCGTTACAGTCTTAGCTACAGGGCAAAGAGTCTTTGGTTCGAATTCTGGCTAGGGCAGATATTTATGAAACGAAATGTTTGTTTTACGAGAGAAATAATAGGGCAGTGTGTGAGTTTTTCATTACTTAATGAATACCTCTACAAAAATAAATATTGTTGATGAAATATTAAATTTTATTTCTAAAATTCTATTTTATTTCTAAAATTCTATTTTATTTTTAAATTTTAATTAAATTATATTTCTACAAGATGATATTGGGTATCAAACCCGGGGTCAGTTGCTCGGTAGGTAAGGTCACAACATCGGTAAAGCAAAAGCGTCACCGACGCGTTGTCAACCAAAAAGGAACGTCGGTGAGCATAAAATGTCACATGGTCGATTTAAAAAGGATTCTATCTTTCAAACTCAACTATTTATGGAGACTGTATTAGTTTGTCTACGCTTCGTACCAAATTACATTTCATTAAACAGTTACATACCCTAGACAAATAGGATATTTTACTGGATTATACAAGCTAGGGTAAACAAACATATCTATAAGTCAGAGTTAAACTAAGCTAGGTTTCCCAAGAGGGTTTCTCGGAGCGCGTAATCTTTTTGTTAGAGGCACAGGCACACAGCCTTATGTTGTAATTTATTGTAAATCCTACTTGATTATTCCTATTTACGTTTTCTTAGCATAGTACTGAATGTTGAGAAACTTTTCACCTATTGTTAAACTATGAATTGGTTTTAGTACAAATAGTAGTAGTTATAGGACTTGTTTTGGATTAATTCATTATAATAATAAGATTATCCATTTTATTTTAAATTTATCTGAGATAGGTTAAACTGTTTGGAGCCTAACCTGATAATAATTTGAGTAAATTATTTATAAATACTGTAAATAATTATGTATTAAAAAATATCCGTTTAGTGACATATTAAATGATATGAGGCTTTTTGATTTATATGTGATTTTACAATAAATAAATGATAAATTACTGAGAGTACCAGATTATGAAATGGGTTTTCAGTTCGTGTTAAAACATTCAGTAGCTTAAAATATTATAGATACCTATACCTAATAGCAAAATCCGCCAAGGCTTCACTGTGAACTGTGTGCTTAAAATTACCGTCACGACGAAACTGTAGCAACTATGACAAATTTAAGCCAATCCGATACGCTTGAAATTTTCTATTCCCGTGGGAATTCGAACATACAATTTTAGAGTTTTATGACTAGAAATATACAGAAGTTGAATAATATAGATTTACATCAGAAAGAGATGGTATATGCATAACATAAAATTTCGATAGCACATTAACTTGAAATATGGTACCAGTTTCTCGTTAAAATTCTTTCACAAAAGTAGAACATGACTTGGGCGAGTTAATTGAACGTTACAGTAAGTTTCTTGACGTTAAAACTTTTCCATCAGGGATTTTCCTGTCAAAAATACAATTACGGATTCATATCAAAATTAAGGATTGAAGTAGCTACGAACTGTAAATTATATTCTCATTATATGTATAAGTAGGAAAGTATTTACTTGTTTATACCAATTAAATTAATTTATTTAAGCATACACGCCTTCATAAACATTGTATTCGTCACGTATTTATTCACACTTTATTATATATGATGGCTTGCCGCTTTGTCTGCGTTTTCAGTGATAATAACTACCTCTATACTATATTTTAACTATATCTTATTCCAGACCAAGGTCTACCCGAGTGCTTTTCATGAAATTTTTGCGTGAATGAGAAACAAACATCCATGTATTATATCCTTACAAACTTTTACATTTATAATATTAGTAAGAAATAGGGTAAAGGTTGATGCATACGTAACGTGGACGGGACGGGGACTGGACGTGGACGGGGCATAAATATACGTGCGTGTCCCGTTCCCGTCCCGTGCGTGCCTCCATCCGTATGCGCTATCGTTTACATTTTCTATGAAACGATGTTTACAAAACTTCATGTCTCGTCCCGTCCCCGTCCCGTCCACGTTACGTATACATCGACCTTAAGTGGTATAAAAGGTGGATATTATGGTAAAAGTATTCCCTGTCACTCGACTTTTGGTTTAAACACAGCAAAGGCAGTAATAAAAGTACAAATAAGGATAGTTTTTCTACAATATGAAATTTGGTCAAATTCGCCCTTAGTTGCATAGTTCTCTGAAATAAGGGGTGCAGCGCACTAGATAACGTTATTCAGTTCACTCGCTTGACATCTGTTAGCTTCGAGCGACGTATCTCAAAAGTCTATAGAATCAATAAACAGAGACGAAATGTTTATAGTTTTTCATTGCAATTAACTATTTTAAGTTTTACTACCAGAGGATGTAAGTTTTATTTACCTTAATAACATCAGTCATCAGCAGGGTAATAATTATTCCGTAAGAGTAACTCAAATGAGCTTTGATTAAACTTGCTATTTAATCTGAAGGTTAATTTTGCTACAAAATTGAGCGAAATTTGTTAATAAATATAATTTAGTTATTTGATAACAATATAGCGAAATATACAGCTTGCCACGTTAGAAAACAAATTAAGTAAACAGGTATATTTAATTATAGTCTTCACTTGGTACTTGATTATTAATTATAAAAAAGTATTATTATACTAGAAAATATAAATTATCCAAAAACCTCACAAATATATAAAAATTTGAACAAAGTTCCACTAGAATTTCAATGATTGGTAGACAGTGCGAATAGGCATGATGACAGTAAGTAAAAATCACTAAAATTATGTATTCATTTAATGAAACCCTATTAATGGATTACAAAACACGCATTTATCGTATTATTATTAGCGATTTTCACAATATTTTTGATAAAATAAAACTACAAAATACGGCAAGCCGCCATCTTAGCTAAAACGCCAGTCTTTCTCAATTAGCGCGAATTACGTCACACGCCTTAAAACAAATGAATATCACCATACTAATAATGACCGATTGTCTTTTGTTTTCCTGAGGACTGACGTCACTACCACGCCATGACACTTTGAAGCGTTTTGGTGCGAATTTTAAACTTATAAATTGAAATGTATTTATTTTATACTAAACCTTATTTTTTTGCGGAAATATGATATACGTTGTAATTATAATATATTTCCCAACAATATAGAACAGTATTTCAAAATCTGTCATCATGCCTATTCAAGCGTGGCTGATGAAAAAAGTGCCACCCACTAACTACTTTTTAAAACTTCACTATGAACAGCGGGTATAGCGAACTCTTTAATTAAGAGAGGCTTTGTTATTGGCGAACTAGAATTAATCAAACAAGAATGAATCAGGTATCGGTAATCTGTTGAAACTAAAATTAATCAACAGAGAATGAAATTCATCGCGACTCTTCATAGTTGAAACTTTGTTTTGAAATGTAGAAACACTTGTGGTTTCTGAATTTAATTTATTCATAGTTGTGGCTAAGCCTTCTTTTCATGTGAACAGCGGATAGAGCCAAGACATAATATAAATCATTAGAACCCATGGACAAAAAAGTAGAGGGAAGAAACAAGGAAAGCAAAAATCATGCTTAATTTTTTTTAAATAAAATGTTTTGGCCTTTATATCGATAGGAAAGCCAATCGACGCTAAAATTTCCATGGACAAACTCGATCCTGTTAGTATCGTTACAAACATTCTACTCGTATGTACTCTACAACGTCTGAAGTCTGAACGTACTTCAAAGCAGGTAAAAGGAATCGATCTAAACGTGGTAATGGTGCATCCACATCGCAGTTATTTTTTGAGAAACATTACGCAACACAACACCATCAACATTATACGTTAGCGACCAATTATTGTTGACCAGTTTGCTGAATGTTGTTCAACGCATACAACACCACACCGTCATAACAATAATCTAAATTTTACTAACAAAATATAACCGACTTCAAAGTTACTCAAAAAGTACTCGTCAGATCTCGTTCAAATTTATGTGGGACCACATGACAAGCACCTGCTTTCGATTAAAAAAAGAATCATCGAAATTGGTTGGCGCGATATTGAGTTAATCGTCCATTTGTCGCGCACAAACTTAATACAAATTTAAGACTTATATGGTTTTCTCATGGATGCCATTGTCAGATCTCAATAAAATTTATGTGGGACCACATGACAGGCTCCAGCTTTCGATTAAAAAAAGAATCATCAAAATTCGCCCAGTCCAAAGTTCTGAGGTAACAAACATAAAAAAGTCGAATTGAGAACCTCCTCCTTTTTTGAAGTCGGTTAAAAAGCAGTATCAAGCGAGTATTAAAACACGTATTGAATCTGCGCAACGGAAATTCTGTAACAAATTATGGTAGCTAACAATTGTAACTACTTGTTGACTGTTTTCCAAAAGTTGAACAACGTTTCTATTTCAGCAACATTCAACTACAAAAACTTTTGTTATCAAAAGTTTCTCGCACACACTTGCAAATATTGCTCCATAAACAGTAACTACAGTGTGAATGCGCCATTGGATTTTAGTATTCCGATGGTACCTCAAACCCTCCAATCTGACAAAGCTATTCCGGTGCCGCTTCAGAACAAACTTAGAGCTTATCTCACTGTCTGACGTGCATAACTTACGATGCACATTCCATATATCCGATCCTTTCAACTGGCTCCATCCAAGTTCATTTCCTTGGTAAGAAAATTGTAGTTTTATAAGATACTAAAGTATTCAAATGTACGTAAGCTGATTTACAACATGTGGAAACACGAAGAACAGATTTCTCTGAATTTGAAATTGGTAAGATTTATTGAACAGAATTGGATAAAGGAAAAAACTGCCTACAGATTTGTTACTCATCATGATAATAATATGTTACCTCTTTTTATACATACAATATCATTGGTCGATCCTGAGTAATCGACGTTGAATGAATAAAATTTCTAGAGCGTTTTCGTGCTTCGGAGGGCACGTTAACCTAAGTCAAGTCACACCCGGTTGTTAAAGTCGGAGGCCTTAGGGCGGCTTTAAAACTTCCATCACTTGGTTCGACAATAACATTTTTTTTTAATATTGAGTACCTAAGAATAGTGTTTTATTTCTCACCTTCGCACTGCCTGCTTTTATGCTGATTATCAACAATATTGACGCAAATAAAAGTCATTTAGGTGTTTTTTAAAAAACAGTAGGCATATTCTGTCTGAAATGAATAATGACGCATTTTTAGGGAACAAATTGCTAAATCATCAGCTATCAGCTAAGTCTCGGGGTAGCCTTATTCCCTAGAGACCGCGTCCCCAGGTGGCGGATAGGGGATTTCCCTCTCGGATAGGTTACCTATTCGAAGGGTAGGAGGGAAATAAAATACCTCCCGCGGACCACAAGGCCGGAGATGGAAACTCCGTTAACAAACCTCACCCACGAGCTTCTCCGACATATTCGGAGGCGAGGTCGTGTGGGTGTACTGCGAGCTCGGGTTGGAGCAGGCAGTAGAGATGGCGGCGGATGAGCCAAAAGGTCAACGGCGGCTCTCAAGCCCTCCAGGAGGGTTACAACCTTGGCGTCAGGTGGCAACCGGCCGTAAAACACTATAGCCAAAAACACCTTCTCCTAATTATGAAAGACAGATCAAGAGTGAATAAGGGTAATAGTATTAGGGCGTACCCCGTAAGCGACGCGAACATTGTGAATGCGAAGAATGATAGGGCGTCCCCCAGAAGCGACGGGAAGAAGGACAAGAATCGATGTTCGCAGTCTACACATAAGATTAGAATAGCAACGTGGAATCTGGGTACCCTTACAGGACGTAGTCAAGAGCTTGCAGAGACTCTGAAAAGGAGAGACATAAATATATGCTGTATACAGGAAACGCACTGGAAGGGAGCTAAATCCAGAGACCTAGGACTCGGATACCAACTGGTCTACTATGGAACAGACAACAAACAAAACGGGGTAGGGATCATTCTCGACAGCCACTTTAAGAATCGAATAGTAAATGTCGACAGAAAAACAGACCGTCTCATAGCAGTTAAATTAGCACTGGACAACCAGCCTATTATAAATGTAATTTGCGCTTACGCACCCCAAACGGGATCCAAAGAAACTGATAAGGAAGCATTTTGGGAGGAAATAGATGAACTGATGATGAACATCCCAGAGGTAGAAACCAAATTAATACTGGGAGACCTAAATGGTCATGTTGGCGAATGTAACACTATGTATAGACGTGTTCATGGGGGTTTTGGGTACGGTAGTGAAAATAAAGAGGGAAGACACATTTTAGAATTTTGTTTACGACACAATCTTACAATAGTTAACACAAATTTTCAAAAGAAAGCGGAGCATCTTATAACGTATAAAAGTGGAGGTAAATCTTCACAGATAGACTACATTTTGGCTGATAGTAAAATTAAAAACGGATTTAAAGATTGCAAAATAATACCCGGGGAGGCGTTAACCGCTCAACATAGAATTTTGGTGGGTACTTATGAGTTGCCAAGACCTATTAAGAAGACCATTGATCGTACAGAAAGAATAAAATGGAAAGAACTTGCCGGATCTAAGGGTAATGCACTTCTCGAATCGATGCGCAGCTATCTGGAAAAAGATATTAAGACCACCTATAGTAGTGCTGAGCAGATGTGGTCTAATTTTCAACTTGAATGTAATAGCAAAGCCAGCAATATATTGGGAATTTCAAAAGGAGGTATCAGCACAGGCAAAGATCCGACCTGGTGGAACGAAAGAGTCAAGGAGTTAGTTATAGTAAAAAAGGAGAAATTCAAGACTTGGCAAATATCTGAATCAGAAGAAGACCACATTGCATACAGAGAAGCCAAATCTATAGCAAAAAAGGCGGTTGCACAGGCTAGAGCTAAGTCCCGGGAAGAGTACTATGACCAGATTGAGAAAGCAGACTCAGATAGTGAAATTTTTAAACTAGCTAAAAATAGAAATCGATCAACAAAGGATATTACAGTAAATAAATTCATTAAAAATAAAAATTTAATATTGCTGACTCAGAATGATGACATAAATAACAGATGGGGAGAATACTACAGTGAACTTATGAACGAGGAATTTCCAAGTAAAGACAGGGAACAACTAAAGTCAGTCGAAGGGCCAATAGAAGGGATTGAAATTGGGGAAGTTAAGACAGCAGTCATGAAGATGAAAAATCGAAAAGCTGTAGGCCCTGATGAAATTCCTGCTGAATTATGGAAATTACTAGGCTCCATCGCAATAGAATGGCTTACAAAATTGTTTAATATTATACTCACTACGAAGTTAATGCCAGAGTCATGGAGACTCAGTTTTATAATTCCATTTTATAAAAATAAAGGGGATGTAACACAATGCTGCAACTATAGAGGGATTAAGTTAACTTCGCATACTCTTAAAATATGGGAGAGAGTCTTAAATAAACGCATTCAGGTGCTTACCACAATAACGCATAACCAATTTGGGTTTACGCCTGCAAAATCAACAACTGATGCAATACAGGCTGTTAGAATACTAACAGAAAAACATCGCCTGAACAAAGAAGACCTCCATTTAGTTTTTATTGACCTTGAGAAGGCATTTGACAGGATACCGCGCAAACTTGTATGGCAAGCACTAAGAGCTCAACATGTGCCTGAATATTATATTCAATTGATACCTGTACCAGAATGTTCGTACAAGAGTCAGATCGCAAGCGGGATTTAGTCAAGAATTCGAGGTAGGCGTGGGAGTTCATCAAGGTTCTGCATTGAGCCCCTTACTTTTCAATCTGGTTATGGACTTTATCACCAAAGATATACAAGCACCATTACCCTGGAACCTACTATATGCCGACGACATCGTCCTTATCGCCAAAACACCCCACGAACTCCAAAATACACTGTCCATCTGGGTTAATGCTCTAGAGAATGCGGGACTAAGAGTTAGCAAAACAAAGACTGAACATCTTGAATGCCGTTTTAGTAAAAATGCCCTAACAAACGCAGCTACCATATGCTATCCTGATGGAACATCGGTGCCGAAAGTAACACATTTCAAATATCTAGGATCTGTAATCACTGACAATGCAGATATCGAGGCAGATGTGACACATAGAGTTAGTGTTTCCTGGCAGAAATGGCGATCTCTAACTGGAGTGTTATGCGACCCAAATATGCCCATAAAAACTAAAGGCAAAGTATACAAAATGGCGGTGAGACCGGCGATGCTGTACGGTGCGGAATGCTGGACGGTGAAAGAGACGCATGTACAAAAACTTCATGCTACAGAAATGAAAATGCTGAGGTGGTCTGGAGGAGTAACCAAACTTGACAAAGTCCGGAATGAATATATCCGTGGCAGCTTTAAGGTAGCTCCTATAGCCGAAAAGCTCAATGAAAGCAGATTAAGGTGGTATGGGCACGTGATGGGACGAGGTGACGATCACGTTGTCAAAAAAGCTTTGGATCTCCCAGAAAACAAGAGAGGAAGAGGACGACCCCCGTACACCTGGTGGACCAGTATGGCCAAAATCCTCAAAACTAATAATTTACCCGATCCGACAACCCACGACAGATCATCGTGGCGCAGAAAAATTAGGAGAGCCGACCCCACATAACGTGGGAATGCGCAAAGAAGAAGAAGAGAAACTTGTGCCTTTCATTCCACTCCTCATTTCTTATGCCTCAAAGTTACCGTAATAAGAAGGCTTGTGAAGTTAATCGAAAGTTAAATACAAATATTTGTTAAGAAGTACTTCTTAACCATATTTAATGTCCACTTAAAACGCTACCGACTGACGTAGTACAGTCTGAACAAGTGGGCATAGGAGTGTGGGAGCCTTTTCTTTTTTTTCTCTCTTCTCCATGGTCGACAACGCATCGGTGATGCATTTGGTGATACTGATATCCATGAGGAACGGTCACTAAACATTAGGTGAATCTTCTGTTTGTTAAGCTAGTTAAATAAGGTGTAAAATAAGAAGCAAGAACAAAAATAAAGACATATGGCACATATGATGTTAAGTTGTCATCATCGTGGACACTAAAGTTGAACCGATGAATCAGATAGGAAAGTAGAGAAGAAAAAAAAGGTATAAAAGTTGTCGTCAATTAATACTTCTACCTACTTTCTACCTGAATGCGAAAGTTTATGAGGATTTTTATTCTTCCATGCAAAACCACTGAACAGATTTTCATGTTTCGCACACGGGCAGACCATGATCTGGAATTTATTATTACGGACAACGCAGGCAAAGCTGCAGGCAGAGCGCTAGTAAAATAATTGTAAAAACAGCTTAGTTCTCGTAGCGGTCTAACGAAGTAGGTACTGATCTCTCTCAAAATAAATAGCCAATGCCGATCACTCAATAATGGTACTCAACACATCAAATATCCCTTTTCATACTCCACTGAACAAATAGTTCAGCGTTAAATAACGACCCATAAGCTCTTCAAGGATAACGTAATCTATACAAGGGTGTTAGAGAAAATTCTAAGGGATGTATTTGTTTGTATAATGGACGAGGAAAAGTAGACTCTCCATCTGTTTTTTCCCATCCCTTTTTTCCTATTTGTCATCCGATTTCTTTATTTTTGTTTAGTTTGGTAGCTGTGCTTTGTTCATTGAAAAAATTTTTACTGTTTCAGAAACATAATACGAATCGTGGGTACGAAAACTGTCAAATGTCATTAATATTATTAATTGGATTGAAGGGGATCCGGATGTCGTAGAGCTCCGGAACCGTTAACAAAAGTATCGGATCGCTGAAATAAACTCCTCTCAGAATCGTAAATGAATCTTATTAATAATCTGAATTTTACCAAGAACAAAATAACCGTCTTTAAAATAACTCAAAAACTCAAATTTCAGTTTGACCACATGATAAGCACCAGCTTTCGATTAAAAAAATCATCAAAGGCGGTTCACCCAGTCGAAAGCTCTGAGATAACAAACATAAAAAAATACAGTCGAATTGAATAGCTCCTCCTTTTTTGAAGTCGGTTAAAAAGTTTAGAATCATTTCGAATTGTCCTTCATACAAAAATAATATTATGTAGTTATGTACATACTTAACTTAAAAAGTTTCTAATAACCATGTTTACCCTGATAATTATTAATTTTTGTATTGTATCTTAATATTGTAGAGCTAAATATAATTACTAACTAAGAAATAAAGCGAAATTGTTGCCATGTAAATATTTCAATATCCTATTTACAATTTTTATATGGTTTAATATTTGTAACTAAACAGAACTATTCGAAACAACGGGATAGTTTGAAATAATACAATATAAGAAATATTGTACCATAACCAAAATCAGTAAAATACTATTCATACATACATCCTGAATTCCTGAATTTCAAAACTGGTTGCAATATCGGTATTAAAATAACAATATCCCATATGGTGAAATTGAAATGTCCGCGATCATAATTTAAAAAACCCTCATTAATTTTAACGCAGAAGTATCATTAATAAAGCAGATGAATCATTATGGAATTTTTGAATGTTATTTAAACTTGTTGTATCAATATACACAATTAGATAAGCTTAATTGGTTACATAACATTCGGCATAGGAATCACTTTATTGGCACCGTTCTTTTATAATACTTGAATAATAGCTGTTATAGATTAAAATATATTTTCTCATGTTGTAGGTCAATCCATTAGGACCGGTCTATCAAGTGTACCAAAAAATGTACCAAAAAATGACTCAGCAAAATATATTTGCAAGTAATTTAAGTAACGTGTATCGGAGAGTATGCACGGATTGACAGATAATATAGATACTTGACATACGCATAATTGACAAGTTGTAACGTGATTCAGAATATTCCTGGTTAACAGGTAAAAGGTTTTATAATGAGTCTTCGTACCAACTTTGTAAAATGCATCGATATTTATGGGGCTTGGTGTACAATTATAAGGTCGATGCATACGTAAAGTGGACGGGACGGGACATAAATATACGTGATGCCCCGTTCCTGTCTGCCTGTCTGTCTGTCCTGTCTGGCGTACCTATACGATATCTTTTACATTTTCTATGAAATGATGTTTCCAAAACTTCACGGCCCGTCCCGTCCCGTCTCCGCCCCGTCCACGTTACGTATGCAGCGATCTTTAAGTCATTTACTAACACGTCACTTTGCAGAATAATTGTCGAAACGTGTAAAACATAACTTGTTGGCAAGGGTTGCTATGTACATTGAAGATAAATATTAAAACGCTTTGCAGCACGAAACATCAGGAAAACCAGTTTCGCACAGGCACATATATTTTCTTTCTACATATATTATATAGTATTTCATGTTTAGTTGTACGCGATACCAACTTGATAGTTCCATTCAGTTTTTGATGGCGCGCGCTATATTGACAAAATCAATTTGGCAGTTTTTATTTTATAAAATATAGAACCGTTATCCTATGCCATCATATACATCTATATCTCGTTCTAGTACTACTTGGTAATGCAATTAAAACAACTTTTGTGACTGGCTGTCAAGTATCTTCATTCAAGCGTCAAAATGGAGTACGAAGTCATTATATATACGACAACATTTAAAAGTCATCACTTCGCATTGGCTCCAGAATCCATTGTATTGTAATGTAGAAATGAGATCTATGTGTTCGACATCTCTTCTCTTAGTTAATCTGTAACAGATTGAGTTAATTCAACTTATTTTTCAATGTTAACTTATCTATTAGTACTTGGATGACCGAGCCTTGTTCGGTATTTTTTTAACAAACAACGCTAGCTGAAGTAGCTTTAGTGTTGCTACTCGCCAATAGATGTCAGGAAGAGTTTATTGCAGCAGTTTTTTATTGCCTGAAAACACGAAAGAACAATGCCCAAAAATTATTTTTATTTTTTGTAGCGTCTTAAAACGTCAGTTACACCGAAGCAATTCAATATTTTTTTACGTATTTTAAAATTAATATTTGTACCCGTATTACCCAGGTTAAAATAATTTTAATAATAAGTGATGAATTGACTATAATAATAACAATGATGTCGATCGATATTGTCCATTTTCATTCGGTAAAAATGTTACCATTTCATACTTTTTTCCTTTAATGGTAGAATATATATTTTGACAGTCGTACATATTTTCTGATTTTAATTATTTCATATTGTATAAAGTGAGTAATTTGGGCAATCTTTAATAAAAAAGTAACATTCTGCTTGAATTTTTTTATTTTTATATTTAAAAATATTTATTTTCGTCATGCTCATGAAAATTCTTTTAAGTAATTTAATCTTTCAGTAGTAGTAAAATGGAAACTTCTGAATCGTTTTTAAAATTGACGTTGACGTTTAGTGATCAAATCTTGACATCACATACTCTTCCGGCATCGTTGTTTTGTTGTGTACCAGGTACTCTATGTATAATACTTCTATGGTTATAAAACATTCAATATCAAAATACTTTGGTTCTGAGGTGTGCCTGCTGAAAATTCTTATATATCTAAGCTCAGAAATTAATGCTGTATTTTTTAGATTTTTTTTTATTTTAAGACGCTTAAGTTGAAAATGAAATAAAACTATGTATGGCAGTTGGGCATTGTTCTTTTCTAAAAATGAATCCTAGTTAGATCGATTTAACGCCCTCGTAACCCTCTGCATAATAAATTTCATAAAAATCGTTGGCACCGTTTCCAAGATTCAGAAAATATAATGATATACAAGAATTGTTCGTTTAAGGGATAGTTCGAAGGGGAGATTTTGGCTCACTAATCAAGATGGTTGTATATTTTATAGTATGAGCCGGTGACCTGATAGTCACGTCATCAAAGGCGATTGCTATTACGACACGGACGAAGAAATAAATGCCCTTTTATTCGTAGTAATCTGTCTAGTACCGAAAATTTTAAAATCATTTGACTTCATTTTTAACCGACTTCAAAAAAAGGAGGAGGTTCTCAATTCAACTGTTTTTTTTTTTTTTTAATGTTTGTTACCTCAGAACTTTGGACTGGGCGAACCGATTTTGATGATTCTTTTTTTAATCGAAAGCTGATGGCTGTCATGTGGTCCCACATAAATTTTATTGAGATCTGACAATGGCATCCATGAGAAAACTACATAAGTCGTAAATTTATGTTAAGATGTGCGCGACAAATTGACGAATAACTCAATATCACGTCAACCGATTTCGATGATTCTTTTTTTAATAGAAAGCTGGTGCTTGTCATGTGGTCCCACATAAATTTGAACGAGATCTGACAAGTAGTTTTTGAGAATTTGAAGTCGGTTATTTTTTGTTAGTAAAATTTAGATTATTACAAGGCGGGTCAAAGCTAGTCAGGCAGATAAAATCCTATTACGTGACTTGAGTTTCTTCAGGAGTAAGATAACTATCCAAAGAACATATAGGGCCATTTCATTTATTTAGGCAATTGACATCAGCAGTAGTTTCGCTTTGGTTCGAACATACATGGAGCCTTTCACCCAAAAAATCTAAGTATGTCGATCAACAAACAAGTTTCCTTTTTGAGTAAATTCAAATTTCTAATTTCTTTTGCCCCAAAAGTCACATTACAAAGAGAAAAACGAACGATGGCCAGAAGTTTCCAAATCTATGAATTCGTAATCAAGTAATGGCCGGTTGTTTGTTGAATATTCTTTTAAATATTTACTTATAGATCTCAATGGGCGGAGTCCGGCGAAGTTCCTGAAAGTCTTTTGTGCGAATAATAAAACTTTTACTGAAATGGAAATTAAGCTTTGTTATAGTTCTTCGGATAAATGTGAAATTTTAATAAACGAAAATTCCATGAAGAAGTAGGGTAAGTCGGGGCAAAATATGACAGATAAGACAATTACAAATACTACTGCAAAATTTTGCATGATATAATTATTATGTCCTATGTGCCCCACCTTATTCTGTTATAGCTGAGAGTGTTTCCTTATCTGTTTTTTAAAAGTTTTGTCTTCACATTTATGCGACAAACTATAGCTATTTTATCCGTCTCGTATTTATTTCGTCACGTCGTTCGTTTCGTCGTAGAATTCATTACCGTAGAATTCATCACGTAGATTTTATGATTCATCAAGCTTCCAGAAAATGGCTTAATGTCAATGCCTCGTTGTTTTGTAGAAACATAATACTTGGACATAATTCAGTTATAAATAATCAAAGAAAACTTCAGGAGGTTGTAAAATATCTCATTTGAATATTAAACATCCCCTCAAGTTTTTTTCGGATCGGTAGCAGGTAATTCCTTTGCGCCCAATTAGAAGGTTAATTTAACGTAAAGAATAAGAATTTTTTAAATAAATAGGTAAACCTTTGATGTTTGGAAATAATTAGAAAAGTTATAAAATTTTCATACCTTTTTAAATTATTTTTTTTAGGAGCAGAAAAATTACGTAACGTCACGTTTTATGATTTCAGTAAAATTATTAAAATTTCTGGTAACTCATTGTCTTTTCAATAATCTACAAGAGATAAAAAATAATAATCAGTTATTGTTACAGGACTAATAACAATAATAATCTTGGAGCCCTACGATTATGCGGCGCCAATGCGATTTACATCTCATTCATAATTAATTTTTAAGTGACAAGGAACAGTATTACAAAGACTATCTATTATAACAATTACACGACGTAATCGGTACTTATACCTAATCGTTTTGTAGTAACATAGATAGATAGATAGACTTGATCAATAAACAAGAACTCGAGAGAAACGACTTGATCAATAAAAAAGAAATAGATAAACTAACTAGATTAAAACAAATCGTCGTCGAAAAGGAATATTATATTTATTTTAAAAATAAAACTACACTCTTCATAAACCTTGCCTTCAGAAATCAATAGGAGGAAATACTCAGAAAAATTAAGGTGCATTTTTACGCATACAGTGTGATGGTCAGAAGGAAACGTGGAGCCATTGGCTTCCATTTTGATGCTATGGATTCAATAATACCATACATACAGAGACAAAATATACGCCGTTAAAATTAGTGTTTGGTAGACAGAGTAAAGTTATGTAGAGCCATGTAGAGTTAGCCAATATATCGAAACTTTTTATAATCCTGATAGTTATCTTTAGATTTAAAATATAAGTTACAAGTTGCAATTTATGACGCTAGAAATAACTTACTTGCAAGCAAAGAAAAACATAAATGTTCGCGCGATATAAAAAGTAGAAATGTATCTTAAGACAGTGACGATACAATGTTGTTAAAAAATAAAACAGGTAGAAAGTTAGATGATATATATGAAGGTTCATTTGATGTAATAGAAGATTTAGGTGTTAATGTCATTTTTGAAAAATAAAAAAGAGGATATTGTTCACAAAAATAGACCTAAATTATTAACGATGTTATCGAGTTTCAGAAGTATAAAAAAAATAGCAATAATAAACGTTATTTTTTCCATCGCCCATGAGGTGTAGTATGTAATCAACCTATAATCAATTACATAAAATCAATGTAATGATATTTGTGTCGATTAGTATTAAAGCATCATGCATAACATTCTGTCGTTTGATATACAATACCTCCTTTGACCTAAGTACCTCCCTATACTTTGATCAGCAAAAGTTGAACAAAACAAAATAAAAGCAGGGTTATTGAACTCATTAGCTAGTCATTAAAAATCGCGACCCGCCTATTTTTATACACGTAACGAGAGAGTTATAAAACTGGGCTGAATACATTAATTTGAGCGTACGCTGACATATTGAAGCAGTAGGGGCCTACAAACCTGCAAGCCGACACAATATGACGCTTTCTGAGGAATTTGCTTTGAAAAAGACATACACTTTGATTCACACCCTGAACTTTGTCAACTAAATAGTTTTTATGACACTACTTGATAAACGACCAAGAGTAGGACCAAAAAAGAAAGAAAAGAAATTAAGAGAGAGAAAGATAGATACAACTGCCTCCTAAGCCCAAGCTCATAACAAGTGGGGGGGGGGGGGGGGGGTGCTATGCCGCAGGCTTCACGGAGAATAAATAATTGAAGTACCTAATAATATTAATGATTTTTGACAATATTATAAGTCGTATTTGAAGCCTCACCACAATGCAGAACGCTCCTGAATGTATAATATAACCTAACTTTTACACTTCCTTAGAACTCAGGTATTATACAAAATTCTCAGGACAATATTGCGGCCGGATTTAAGAAATCTCAGGATTATTGAATATCGCATTTAATCATGACTTTTTTGGATATCTAACTTTTTCTCAGATTGTAATTTTAATGTAATCATAATATCTATCACAGAACTGTTAAGTAAGGTAAGGGCCATGACCTCAGGATTTTTCTATGGATATCAAGACTTATCAGGATCCCTTATAATGTAATTTCACCATTCTTCCACAGAATTGTTAATAAAGTTTGGGACACTTTTTCTGGAATCTACTGTGGATAGTAAGCGTTTTTCAGGATGTTTCATGTAATTCTAATCGAATCATAATTCCACGGATTAAGGAAAAATTGTAAAACTTTTAAACCTCTAAATCTTAAGACTAAAGCACGAAATTGCTATTAGATTTAATAGCAATTTCACCGCATAATTATGAGGTAGGTATAATTGGTTCCACCGTTGCCACCCCGGTTGATCGTGCAAGGTTAAAACATTTAAAAACATTATTTTGTGTTCAACTCAAGATTAAAAACTCGCACTCTGTCATGAGCAGATTTATTATTACTATTACTCATGAACTACATAGGCTAACATAGCCGTGATAGTTTTCCCTATAAATTCATCATTAAGACTTATTTTTGTGAATTTTCTCCAACCGTTTAGCTGTCGGTGGTTTAGTGTCTCCCACGCTTGACTCTCACCAAATGGGAACTTTAAAAAGCCGTGTATTTCCTAAACGGCCTCTGAATTGAAAAATGGTATTTGCAGATCTATAATATTTTTGAGAGACCTTTTCAACGATACCCCACAATGGGTACGTATGGGGACAAAAACAAAATTCATCCCCACGTTACCTGTAAGGTACCCTGATTTTTTTTGAAATATTTTATTCTACGGTTTTGCAGTTTTAATAAATATGTATCATGCCAAATCAAAGCTTTCTAGCATTAAGGGTATCGGTGCTATAATGCGGACAGACGGACTGACGGACATAACGAAACTATAAGGGTTCCGTATTGACTACGGAAACCTAATAGATGACGAAATTCAAAAACTTCAAAATGTATTCGACGATATTATGTCGACATCTCATCACTAATGTTAACTCAAAAAAAATTACCTTTGTCGTCATCGTAACATTCTTAAGAATATGTAACACTATGTAACATAGAATATCAGTTTAATTGAGGAACGTTATTAAATCAACTTCTTTAAAGATAATCACTGCATCACTTAGGTGTACTATATATTTTTAAAATTAATTTATTTAAAATATAATATACGTCTTACTTGTTCTTTTACTTATTTTTCACTTTTTAAAGTCATTTTGTTGATTTTCATCTTGAAGGCGTTTCAAGTTTCAACTTTTTTAATTTTTATTTACTCTCTTCATCCAATTATTTCTGCATGTTACTTGAACCCAATTTTTCACTACTGAGTTCTGAAGTTCATTGAACAGAATGAACTTTTTGGTGGTTTCTGAACACGCCAAGTTGTTGGTATTGATTGCGACCGCAAGAGGTCCGTATTTTAAAATAAATGACCAAAACAAATATTAACTATGCTTGAATAAATGAACTGAATGACAAAATAATTATTTGTTCGAACTTAGATGTCTGTTTACTTATTAAAATAATGTTTTCCTTAAGACCACGTCTTTAGTAAACGCTATAGGCAAATTCAAATTGATGCAAAGCCTTTATGAAGTTCGTGTCAAATTTAGGGTTCGCGAAAATCCGCCGAATACTTCACAATATTTTGCTATACCGAATATCTAATATACTCACAAAGTCCTAAAAATACAAACGGCTTGAAGCTTTACCTTCTAATATTTCCTCACAGTCATCAATAATAATAAAACTGAGCACAAATAAAACCAGTTTTTTTTATTTAATCACATATCACTAAAACACAGAACTAAATAATCCTTCATTTAACGAGTCGATCGTACGAACGAAATGCGACGCTTCGCTACGAGACGTGTAGTTCCAACCGTGGTAAAATTTCGACTGACTTGACAGAGCTTCCATAGTTCAATCTTCAAGCCGCCCTTCGTGCTTCCGATCTTGCAACTTATCCGGTAGGAGGATGAGTATGGATGAAAAACGGAAATGGATAGGCGATTCTCATTTTGGATGTAGAACATAACTCTGTATCAATAGCCTGATTAGCCGGTTCATTAATCCTGTGCTCTATTGAATGTATTCAATTAGGGGCCAATTTACGGACCTAGTAGTTGGTATTCTTGAACATATTCGTATTTTCATCATTTATTTTCAATTAATATAGCAAAAACCGAGTAAGTTACAGTTTACAGGGTTTCGTATCCGTTTAAAAAATAGAATCCGAATTTGGAAGACTTTCGCCCGATCTACGACATAAATTTTGAGCATTTCAATAAGGAGTCAAAGAAGATATAAAACAAGACATTTTAAGGGCACTTTTTTTAAGCGAAGACTAAGTATAAACATAAATAAGTATTGTAAGTACTATCATGTCTTCTGTGGTATAAGCACGAAAATTTACAATTCCTATTTCCGGTTCCATACTTGAAAGGAAAACTTTAGTTATTGCTTAGAGAACCCAGTATTTAGTCCTATGTTAATTATTCTGAAGAATATAAAATAAATTACTACTCATCTAATCTACTAATCTCGGAAGGTGTTAATTTCTTTTATATAAATATTTTAATCAAATCAAATCCAATCAAATCAAATGTTTTTATTCAAAATTGGTTTGGTTTACAAACACTTTTTGAATGTCTGCATGACTACGCCTTGATGCTTCAACAACTATAACTTTAGTTTGATAAAAATATTTTTAAATGGGAATTTTTAGCATTAAGTCCGCCTTTTGTACCACTTTTTTAAGGGTCAATAAAGAATAAATAAATAAATTAAATAAATGTTTACTTTACGGAACTCAATACTAACTTGGTTAGTGAATCCAGCTTGGGGTTTTAAGTGGAGTTTGAAGTTGAATAGTCAGACACATAATTAAGTGTAATTTACCCCGAGCACTTTTAAGTGTCGATCTGGCGCAAAAGGTAATAAGAAAGATTATTGGTTTGTAAAAGGGTACATAATTGCGCGTTAAAATTATATCTTGGCATTGGAAGTAGGTATATCTGTATTCCCACTGCATTCATGTATTTTGGAAGTCAGCAAAAAATTTAAACTATCGAATAACGAAATAAAGTTTGCTTTCAAATTGATGACCCGTATGATTACGCCGCGCCGTTCCAAGGGTCCTGAGTTTGATTCCCTGCGAGGCGGAAAATTGAATAGTGAGTTTGAATTTCGGTTTTTGGTCTGGGTGTTTGTGTTCTTGTCTTTGTGTGTTGTCCATGGGACCCAAGACACAGGAAATCCTAGTATGGGGTGATGAGTGTGTAGAGTTATCTTATTTTTCCGACTATTGCATTATTATCAGACTCTTACGTGCGTGCATTGTTCTCAAAAAGATTACGAAGGTTTTCTATACAAGCATGAAAAGATTTATTTTCATAAATAAGTCATTTAATTAACTAATTAAAATGAAAGTATTAAAAGCGGTGCAGTCCACTTGAAGTTAAGTGGTTTCTGCGATACCATTCAAAACTGCAATGAAACTTCATTAGTGCCAAGACTATTCGAAGTCGGAAAAATGCCATTTCAACTTTATATAAGTTCTGACTGTGAGACAATGCCAGCTGCTGACATTAAGATCGTCCTTTGTTATTATAATTATAGCGAGACAAAATCGGGCAAGTGATTGTCAGGCCATGCGCAATGTAGGGTTCCGAAGTAGTAAGTTTATCGACTATTACTCATTAACTACTTATGGTAACATACCCATGATAGTTTTCCTTGTAAATTCATCATATAACCTATTTTTGAGAATTTTTCTAGGCTCTAGAAGGCTTATTTACAAAAATGCCAACTACATGACGTTACCTTATTTAAATCAAAGTATTCTTTTATATCTGTGTAACCTATTAAATAATTATTTGCTCTCTGGTAGTGTTTATTTAACGTGGTATTTACTACATGTTTTTTTCAATAAATAAAAACAAATCATGGTCGTACAATTAAAGTATACTTATCTTAAGTACCGGTATCATATTAAAATATCGTAAGACGCATGAACACGCACTATTCACGAAGGTTTTTGTAAACGTAATTGCTTTGACACATAGATGTTTAGGTAGTAAAAAATAAATAGTCCTATGGAATTAGTTTTTAAATGAGCGTATCGAATTTGTTAAATCTTTATTGCTGTAAATAGACCCGAAAGGTGTCAGTGAATGGCGTGTCTAAGTAAGATCTCAAATCACTCCGGTCACCATCCGAGGTCGAATGAGAATCTATTACGCAATACGAAACGGATGATTGGACTAGTCCGACAAAGAATAACAACGTTAATCCTACTAATATTTTAAATGCAACAGTTTGTGAAGATGTTTGGGTTCCCATTAGATGTTAATATTTGTACGGATTTAGATGAAACTTGGTACGCAGACTGACCATGTCCACACTTAAAACTAGTATAAATTTAAAAATTAAAAAACACCCGCCTTCTATCAAAAAAGCTGTCATGATATACCTTTTTGGAATCCTTATGGTATGCTCTTTAATTTGATACCCATATCGCATTATTCGATTTATTTTTATTTTTGAAATTTCAAATACCTAATTGCTTTTCACAGCCACCGTTTTTTTTTTAATTTCACTTATTTAAGAACACTCGGTTATCAAGACGAATCTAACGATATCTTATTTACATGAATCCGTTCAGTGGTTTGGGAGATGCGAGGTAATAAAGAATATTACAAGCATACATAATATAGTATAGGTACATTCATACATACAAAATACGTGCGAAAAGCATAACCCTTCCTGTCAGTCGGGTAAATAGGGTACAATTTTATCCCAGTTAATACGTTCCTGTGGGATTATTTGAACGTTTATATCTATACATATATACCTGTGTGTATTATGCCTTTTGTGTCACTCATGTACACGGATGCCGATTTTCACCTACCATGCTTTTAAGAAATTAGTTAAAGATCAATTCCCCCACCACTACCTTGCTTCTTAACAGTGCTCCTTCTCTGTCAATTTCGCTTTTTGTTCCCTCCCTATTTCCCTATTTATTTTATTTTTATTCCGTCCGTTAGTTACAAATAGATATATCACTTAATTACCGTTAAGGGATATAATATCACTTATACTGCTCATTATTGCTGTGGTTAGGTATGTTGCATGTACTATATATATATAGATAAGTTGTATTTAAAAGTATTTACATATTTCCCTTTTATATCCTTTGTTGACTTTGTTTATGCCGATACCCCTCATTGTTTGTTCTTGTATTCCTTTTTTTAGATGGGTTACCTGGAAGAAACCGTTATGTAGCGATAAGGCCTCCTGTTGTTATGTACTTCTAATTTGTTTTATTTTTATGTTTAATTCTATGGTGTACAAACAATATAGAGTTTTCCATGAAATAATATAACCTGCCTGGAATATTTACAATTGGCAAGCTAAGTGCTTAAAGCTCTTAGATACTATACCTATAACGTAAAGTTTAAAACCAAATAACTATCTTTTTCGCAGTACATTTTAACTGAACTTCATTATCTTAACTTTAAAAACCTATAAACTCAATCATCCTCTTAAGGTCTTATCGTAAAACATATCACGTACACAATTAATGTTGGTACCACGTCAGCTTCTACTGTGTCACCTCGCCCGCAATTTGATTAAGAAGTTTTAGCAATGATAATAATGCGTTGTGATCGTAACCTTATTAATTCTACCCGTAGAATGTACCTATAAGTATGTACTCAAAATGTTTATATTGGCGCGTGCGTAAAACCCATTTACGGTAACATTTTGGATCGCTAGAGCGTTAATTGCCAGAAAATGTTCGTATTAATAAATAAACAGAATTGGCTTTCGACTCTACCACCATTAAACAAAAACTATTTTGCAAACCGTATCATGTGGTCAAATAAAAGCTTGTTGTAAGGATCTCAAATATATTTTTGTTATAGTTCTACAATGGATAGTTTTAAAATTATTCAAGAAAGAACGAAAATTAAAGTCAAAAATTGACCATTCCCCCTTATCTCCGAAACTACTGACGATTTTGAAAAAAAAAAATACAGAGAAAGGTTTTTACTTAAATATTACAGGAGAACATAAGAATAAAAATATAATAATATATAATAAAATAACGGTAAATACATAATCAACGTACGGAACCCTCTCCAAGCGAGTTTAACTCGCACTTGTCAAGTTTATATATATTAAAATACTAGCTGCCCGGACAGACTTCGTCCTGTGAAAAGTTTTTTTTTTTGAGATATAAGCTATCCTATCTTTCAAGTTGGATCAAAATACACACGGTGTGCAAATTTGATTAAAATTGGCTAAGTAGTTTAGGAGTCCATCGCGGACAAACAACGTGACACGTAATTTATATACATATATTAAGATTACGGATCCATAAATATATGTTACTACTTGACAAGGTTAAAAAAAAAACAGAAAATTATTTAACACGAACCAAGAAGAGCAGAGACAAATTATTGCTATAAGATATACCTACATGGCGAGTTGACAAGGTAATAAATTATATTGTTGGTAAGCGAGAAAACAAGTATACTAACAGTAGAATACTTATGACATTAGTTCCACGAAAAGCATCACCGATGCGTTGCCGGTCAAAACAGAACCAAGCATTCTAACTCTGGATTCTGGAATACCTACTGTGACCAAAATACAATGACGTTAAAAAAAATATCACGATCGATTTTAGATTCTTTAAATAGGTCTTGATATTTGTTATGTACCTACTTACTTCGAATATTTATATGTTAATTTAACGTTTTTAACATTTTAATGTAACGCTCTGTTCACTTACATTTGTATGACATATCACAGTTGACTAAAAAAATAATTTAGTAACAAAAAATAGACCGTAATGATTATTAGGTAATTTGCTAGTGTGTAACAAGCCATTCATTTAATCGAGGTCGATGACGATAACACGCATGGTACAAAATTGTTTATCACTAAACAATTTAATAAATTGAGGACATTGTTATTTGTTACGATGGTGTCATGCTGTTCCCTTGTCGCCGAGGGTGGTTCAATTGTGGTCACAATTTTATGGCCCATTAATTTATCCGATGGAAAAACTGCTCTTTGTCCTCCGTATCCATTGTCACCCTAATTACAAGGTGGATGAAAGATGTATGGCGCACATGAGATAACGATTTATAGTTTTGAAAGCGAACGCTGAAGTGTGGCACATTAGGAAAGTTTTAGAGTTTGTAACATTTTTTATATCATGATTTATGTACGAGTAGCTGAAGTGGTATTTGCGTTTTCCAGGTGTTCTCAAACCAGGTAAGTATCGAGACAAGTTACTAATGGTAAGTTAAGTTAAGTTAAGTTATTACTTTTTGCATGCGGTGTTTGCCTGTAATAGGTTGTGCACGTAGTTTTGAGTTTTTAAAACATGTAATTTTCCATGTAACCGTGTAACAATTGTTGGCAGACCTAATAAATAAATAAATAAATTAAGGCAGATTCGATTATAAACTTGTTAGTTTGTTAATTTAGTACAGTCACTTGCAGAGAATAGAAACCCATCTTTTACTGTGTGTTTATTAAGAGATGAGTTACTTTTTTTTGCAGGGGACTGTACCTACATGTAAAGTCATATTTGATTGTCATCCTTCATTTAAATATAATTTAAATGTTGCCATAGTTACGACAGTCAACTTGACTATTATATTATAGTAATACTACCACAGAATACTACCGTAGACTAATGTTTAGTCCAATCTGCCAATAACATACAGTTTCGTGTAGCTAGGTACATTTTCAATAGTATGAATAAATACGTTATTTATTTAGATATTTAAGAACGTTTGTACTATTAATAAAATAAACTTAGCAATGTACACAAATATATCAGAGTTGACCAACCGCAAAATTATACCCTCTTCTCCATTTTCGTGCCAACGTCTTTGATTAAAAGCCTAACAAACCTGTACAAACAAACACTTTACATTTAACGTGTTTTCAGGTAGATAAATTATTTTAGGAGAGGGCTTGCTGATCAACATTATTGTCCCGGTTTTAATTAAGCAATTTCAATAATGTTTATACAGGAATTTAATTTTAACACACGGTATTAGAAAATAAATTATCTTTATAAATGTTGATGTTTTTTACCGTGCTCATTTAATAATTTTAATGTCCAATTAGCTGTTAAAATATTTTTATTGCAAAATTTTGATATTTCAAAATCTTATTTTTGGTAATGATACATACATAATACATGGGATATATTTTATTAAAATGTCAAGAAATAGGTACCTACTATCATGGGCGTAGCCAGGTTTTAGTTTCGGGGGGGGGTTCAAGTTTCGGGGGGGGGGGGGGGGGGGTTCAAGAAAATACAACGACAAAAAGTACATACAATAACCCTAAAGAAAATTGAGACTTTATTTTTTCTCACGACGTATGTAGTGCCATCTATTAATAGTCTATGTAGTGAAAAAGTTCAAAAACGTGTTTAATAGAAATAAAGCTCCCAAAAATATGTGTGATAGCTCATTCGATTCGGAATGACGTCTAGAAAAATGTTTTTTAAGGGTTTATTAGCACATCAAAATGTCAGTCCTTAACATTTCGGAGGGGGTTTGAACCCCCAAAACCCCCCCCCCCTGGCTACGCCCATGCCTACTATTGTAATATAACTGTTCATTGCATAAATCGTTTTGTGACTTTCTTCCGCTTATTAATATGATGTGACTTTTCGTATTGTATTGGACTTAAACAAAACGTAATTACAGACAATAACTTAGACGAGAAAGGTCGGTTCTAATTAGAGCGCTTGTTGGAACGCCATATCCTGTCTGTTTGTCGCGTATGGGTCCTTCTATAAGTTATGATGTCATACTGATCTCATTATTTTTGAAGACGCTCGCGCTCCCTCGTTCTTGTCCATTCCTTGTCACACATGGCGTGTAATCCCCTTTCCTTGGTCTGACGACACACTGCCATTTTAGATTCAGAATCTAGTTTGTAATAAATACACCCATACTCACCAATCTCACCATTTATTAATCTTCGGATCGAAGATCAACTCTATAGATATTGTGCATTAATAATGAAATGCCAAAATGCAATAACTACTACGATACTATTCTCGTATCAGCAAGGAATGCATAGGCAGAATCCAGTCATAAATCCAAACGCTATCTTATGAAATAAGAATATAAAGTCATTGCAACGATGTCACACGTTCGCCTTAAATCCTAAACAGCGGGAGTGTATACTCTGTACGTTTATATTTATAATAAACTACATTTATTTATCATTCATAATAAACGAGCCACAGAACCTAAAACATGAACACTCATCCCGGAACTCGTGAGTTCAGGGGCCAACATACTACATGGAACATGTTACACGGTCGTAAACACCCATGGACCAGTGTCTACCTTGACAAATTTGACCATAAAAGGCGGAACAAGTTCCATCGTCTTTTGAAATAGGTACGTTATAGGTACGTTAGTTATGCTCCTGTCACATTTGCGTTAACATTAGAGGTGACTGCGCCCAAACGCGCCTTAACGCGTTAAAAGCTTTGAAGTTCTGTGCATTTTATCTCGTTTATTAGTGCGTCGATTGATGCGCTAAACCGTTGGAAAATTTTGAATTTTGTTTTAATTTTTTTCTAATATAACAACATACCCAAGGAAGACCAAGGAGATATATAGTATATATATATTTTTTTTTTTTACTGTCGTATATATTTTAAAATTCGTTATATCATGGAAAGTGATACATTAAATGATAAGAAATATTTTTATCGAACAACATTTACTCATGTAGATTTTTCAATAAATAATTACTAGTGATGTCACGTAACTATAAAAAGTCAAGTAGTGATCGATGGGGTACTTCAACATTTAAAAAAATGAGTAATGCCGCTCTCAGAACAACCTGTTTTATAAAACCACAATAAATTTAGGCCGCCTCCTACATCGAACTTCAGTCATTATTGCAAAAGCCATTAGGATTAGTAACGGTCAATGATTTCTCAAACAATTGAGATAGCCTTCATAAAAACAAAGGCCCACGCCTGATATTTGCCAAAGTATTTATTTACTTTGTGGTATAAAAGCTTATTATTGAAGAAACTTGAAAATTTCGATCAGAATTATTGGAGGATTTTTTGGATGAATGAATTTTCAATTGGATAAAATAATGAAATACTTAACTTAAAAATGTTATCAATTTCATGCCACAATGTGCTATAATACGTATGTAATGTACCTACCTATACGATACTCGTGACTTAAATTCTTTATACGGAGTTTAGCACCCTCGCTACTCTCTGTCTCTAATTTTACGTCCGTGCAATATTAATAGAACACTTAAGACACCGTATCGTAATGTAGCTTAGTTACTAGTCTCAAGAGAAGCGCTAACATTTGACTATGAGGCATGATGCATCCTACAACATTTTATCATTTATTTAGAACGAAGCATAAAAAAGATTAACTTATCTTTGTTTATAACCCAAAGTTTGTAAGCACCCCGAGAATTAGCTGGTCGGTTAAACGAGATTTAAAATCGTATAGATCATAGCGCGCAATGTTCGCTCCAATGTTAAGCTCCATAATTTTTAATTAAAAGTGCGGGAAGATTTTTGCAAAATTATTAGAAACCTTGTTATTTGCAAAAAATATCGTTTCGCCATGTCCGTTCTTCTGTCCGGGGCTTTGCTCAAAATCCTACTAGAAAGCTGTTATTTGGCTGAGTACACAGTTATCTATCACGCCTAGAAAATGGTAGAATAAATAATTTAAAAAAAAAAATTGTAAATAAGTAAATAGTCGTAGATGAAATTTACGAAACGCCTTTAAATTACCTGGTTTCAAGTATTACCTACGTAGAACCTATATAAAAACTGTTTCTGAAAGTGAGGTCGCGTTGACGAGTTACTGTATACCTACTTAAATGAAAAAATATTCTTTAATAAAACTGGCATTAAGTAAATTAAAACTTAGTCAGTGAAGTTATATGGTGTGAAAATATGGTACAGTGAAGATTTATAAAATGGCATTCTAATTTTCATAAAGCGGGCTCAATGGTATCTGTTTGTTTCCGTTTTTAACAGAGTTCAAAAAAGGAGAAGGTATTCAATTCGATTGTACTTTTTTAGTAGCTTTTGCCCGCAACATCGCCCGCGGTAGAGATCGATTTTTTACAAATCCTACTTACTTTTACTTATTGTTAGTTAGATTTAGTTGCCTATGACTTAACTAATTTACGTGTATCATATTTTGATAGCGTGATTCAGAACTTGCAAATAAATTTTACTAACGCCATCTATTAACAACATCCGGAACTAAATATCTAGCAACTAACAAAATATCGGTCTTCCCATGGGGATGGTTACCGCGGTAAAAAGTAGCCTACGTTACTCTCCACTCCACCCTCCTCACTATCTCCACACACAAAAATCAAACCATATAACAGCTTCGTTGCGACGTGAAAGACGGACAAACAAACAAACACACTTTCACATTTATAATATTAATTATTAAAATTATTAATTATTATATTATTAAATTATTAATTAAGTATAGATAGTATATACTAGTATAGATGTTTGTTATCTCAGAACTTTCGACTGGGTGAACCGATTTTGATGATTGTTTTCATCGAAAGCTGGTACACTTAAATTTGAGCGAGATCTGATAGTTTCTGAGTTGTTTTGAAGTCAGTTATTTTTTTCTTGGTAAAATTCTGATTATATTTACTTGTAACTATTATGCAATTGTTTGGTTGTCACTTAGGCTTATGGATATAAGCAAAATTAGTAAGATTACTTGTTTTATGTGATAAGGAAAGCAAAATATTAACTTTTATTATGTATACAGTATGTATTGGTAGTCACTTGCAAAGCAATGGTTATTATAAGCAAAATAGACCTGCCGCTCATAGACATCTGTGACAAGCCTTGCATAGGACTGTAGCACCATCGTCTATGTAAATGGAAATATTTAGGAAATATTTGATATTAAATAAATATACATAAAAATCCACTTCAATGTTGTATTAAATAATCCACATAATTATTATGTTGTTGTAACAACAATATTTCGTGGGGACACGTCCAGTCTCAAGTAAAAATCGTATGCATGTACAGAAGACGCGCGGTAATCCGGACCGAACCTGTCTTTATCCGGCGCCCCCTGTAATCCGACATGCTTATCACAGTTGATTGTAAATAAAAATTCAATTCATAAAAGATCAAATAGATTGATTTGTAATTTGTCGGATAATAATTTATTATTATTCAAAAAATTCCGGACTATAGAGAGTCTTTAGTAGGCAGTACTTTATCTACTGTCAAATCAGTCTACTCTATTGACTTATTACGTATTCTTATTACGTCGATAGACTCGTAGCAGTGGATCTGCTTGTTACATTATTAAATTACTAACCGAAAATGTCCAAGCGGTTTCAAAATTTGCTTCAGCGGTGGGATCGGGTTGCAAGTTCCAAACGCCACGTTTTAACTTTCGGAAGCTATGTTCGTATTATAAAATAATTTAAGCTTGGTTGGCGCGGGAAAACTCCTGGATTAAACTTGCACAACGGAGGGTTCCTAATAATATTTTCTCATAAACGGCGATGAAGCGTATCGCCCAATTTGCAGAATACTTGACGGTTCACCTTCAATTGGATGATAACAGGATGATTGCGACTCTTATTTCTTTCATTTGCGTGATAAAATACTAGACATGTTGAAATTATGTTTCATGAATATCTTTATTCAGTTCATCTGTCAAGTTTAATAAATCATTTGTGTTTTTATCTTATGTACTCGTAGTAGCAGGGCCAATATCGCAAAAAGCGTGGCAATTAAATTGGTCCGATTGGACCATTTTATTATTCCTCAGTTCGTTAGAGAGAGAGAGAGAGATGCCGCTACTTTCTGTCTGTATGAAGAACTTTCTGTAAAATAAAATGCCATCAAAAACATAACTTGTAAAAAAACCCAAGTCTCGCAACTCAGTTCTTCTACCGTAAAAAGTTGTGAGATCAATGTAATACCAAGTCGGCTAATTTATTCAGTTCCTACTTAAGGTTCCTTCTGTCTTAAGTTATTACGTAATTAGCTAACCTAACAAGTAACAACATCTTATAGTGACCATATCAATATTAAAAATCTTTTATGTTTTAAATAAATAGATCGACTTGACCATCGCATGAAAACAAAATGTATCTCACAAGTAATATCTACCTACATATTATATTTGTTTATTGCGATTGCCAAGTCAATCTATTTATTTAAAACATAAAAGATTTTTAATATTGATATGATCACTATAAGATGTTGTTACTTGTTAGGTTAGCTAATTACGTAATAACTTAAGACAGAAGGAACCTTAAGTAGGAACTGAATAAATTAACCGACTTGGTATTACATTGATCTCACAACTTTTTACGGTAGAAGAACTGAGTTGCGAGACTTGGGTTTTTTTACAAGTTATGTTTTTGATGGCATCTCATTTCTTTTTGTAGATAGTCCTATTTTTTTTTCGTTTTACAAGTTACCTTTGAACATAATTATATCTATGTACCTATCTACACCTATTATTCCATTATATTATATACATGTACATTCATTCACTGCAAATGTAACTTTGTTATACAGGTACAGTGATTCATTAACTGCAAATGTAACTTTGTAATCCTATACCTTTATATAGGATTACAAAGTTATTTATGCAGTTGATGTATCTAGAAAACTGGAGTGAAATTGCAAAATATTTTAGTTTTTCCTTGATCTATACACTAAACACTAATTGTGTTCCAAATTTGAAGCTTCTATGTCTGCTAGAAGTGCCTTAGAGTTTTGATGATCGGTCAGTCAGTGAGTGACGAAATTAAGCAACTTTGACTAGTTATAATTCTTAAACTACTGGTTCAAATTGAATGAAATTTGAAATATACTGTGTTTATACAATGCCTGCTTGGTTACTAAAAATTCAGGTTTCTAGCTTTATCCACAACGAAGTTATAGGGGGTCGAAAATGGCCTGAATTGCTTCGAGAAAAGGATGGTACGGCCGTGCCACTTTTTTGCTCGACTTGGCGGGGGCACTGCCGTGCCCCCAGATATTCCCATGGGCTTTTTGAAATCACTGGTAAGCTAATCTCCTCATGTGGTGCACGTTGGAAAGGTAGTAACGAGAAGACGCTACCTAATGACTATTGGTCACCGTCACCAGTGAACATCAGTACCTAAGTAACATCCAAGATATCAGTGCGTTCGATCGAGAAAGGCTAGTGATGTGAACTATCACATTCAATAAGTAGTAGTAATAGTAATAAAATAAAAAAGCAGATTAAACGAGCACTGGTCTTTGGTCGTATAGGTATACGATTCTGGCGAAATGGGCCCGAAAAAGTTTATCAGATTAATCCGACCTAGGCGCTTAAAGGGTTATGCCTGAGATATTGCTGATATCCATGGGCGACGAAGACCACTTACCATCAGACAGTTCGTATACATGTATACATGCATATTATGCTCGTTTGCTGGCTATTCAAGAAACTATTAAAAAAATGCTATATTTTTTATGAGTAGTTAATTATACGAGTACAAGGAAGTACCTACCTATTGGGTATAGCGGATTAACATCATTTTTGGTTGATGTTAACAGTTTACTCAATCTTAAAATATGGTCTCATAGCCAATTTATGTATATTTTCATTGTAGTTATTTTAAATCGCCCTTAAAAATTATAAATGACAATTTAATTTGGTTTAAAAAAAAATATTTGGACTGTGATTACCAAAACCTAAATTAAAAGCAGGTATGAGAGTATCAGTAACGAGGGCAAAAAGGCCTAAGCTTTCAAGGACAGTTATCTAACTCCATATTATAAAAGCGAAAGGTAGTCCTTTGAATTGAACAACTTTCTACTGCGCACACTTAGCCCCAAGGCCTCTGGATATGTTAAATATTCTTGCATTTTACAATAAGATATTTCACCCGATTTTTGTTCGAGCCCATGGGCATCTGTAACACCTAAGGCTGATTGATGCCTTGCCGGCCAAAAAACAAAAGCTAATAAAGAAAGTTTGAGAACCAATTATTATCAAGTGAGTTTGCTGCTTCCTTGCAATCCATGCGCTCCTGGTATGCTAATTGTACTAGGGGTATATTTATCCCGTAGACCTATCTACTGTGCGCATACATTAGGGGCTAGTCTAACGGTTCTAAAGACACATATTATTATACAGTCCAATGATATCATTCATAATATCTGGATTTTCATGTTACAGTTTTGGCCGGAAAAGCATCGGTGATTTCTTTGGCGTTCCTCGTGTCCAAGGGCAACGATGTACATTTACCATTAGGTGGCTCGTCTGCCGTTTGTTAGCTATCGTATTTGTAAGTATAAATCTAAAATAACCGACTTCAAAATTACTCAAAAACTACTTGTCAGATCTCGTTCAAATTTATGTGGGACCACATGACAAGCACCTGCTTTCGATTAAAAAAGAATCATCAAACTCGGTTCATCCAGTCGAGAGTTCTGAGGTAACAAACATAAAAAAATACAGTCGAACTAGCTGCCCGGACAGACTTCGTTCTGTCAAAAGTTTTCTTTTATTTTGAGATTTAAGCTATCCTATCTTTCAAGTTGCATCACACGGTTTTAATCAAATTTGCACGTGCTGTGCAATTTGATTAAAATCGGTTCAGTAGTTTAGGAGTCCATCGCGGACAAACAACGTGACACGTAATTTATATATATATTAAGATTGAGAATCTCCTCCTTTTTTTTTGAAGTCGGTTAAAATTATAATGTTGACATATCTAGCCATCCTATCTCTGAGCACGTAATATTATGCCGTTCATAAAAGTAAGCGTTTTTCGCACGAAGCACCGCGAATATTTTCCGAGATTAAATTGAAAATATTAATATAGAAAATATTTTTCTCTTTCATAAAAGAAGTACTTAGTAACCTACTAAAAGTTTTATAAAATGAGCAGTCGTCGTATTAATGACAACATCTTTACTTATAATGACTGAATATTATGCATTATGATAAAATTGTTACTTTTATATCTAAGAGATAACATAATAACTACTAACATACCTAATAAATAAATACACATTTCAAATTGGTTCATGACGAAACTAGTATTTGAAAATATCGGGGATTCCCATGCGCTTAGTATAGCCCCTTTCAACTAAATCTGGGCATAAGGTAAGTAGCATTGAAATGTAGCCAGTGCTGAGTGTGGCCCTATTTCGTCAAGTTTTTACTGCTACATTATTCAACATTTCTTTTTATAAGTATATTGTAAGATATCATATTGCCTTTTTGTACTGCAGTGTTAACTTGAAGAAATAAATTATATTCTATTCTATTCTATTCTAAATAAGTGTTTTTTTTTTATATCTCAAAAACCATTTAATGGACATATTAATAGCGTTGTTATCAAGTTCATGAAAGGTAATAACGATATATATTTCGAGACAATATAAAACATTACATTTATGATTTAATATAACATTTTAATATTTATCCTCATAATATTTCAATGCTACCAACATAACGCCCAACTACAGATTTAGTTGAAAAGCACTTGATAGCATCTGTGTAACGTCATAAGACATAGGTTTAAACGTCTTCTAACTTAATAGTTAGCACACCAAAAGAAGGCATGATACTTTTTATTTTAGTTGCTGGGCATTCCAGACTGGTATAAACCTAAATTAGGTAAGCACTGGTAAAAACCCATACCAACCGGATACAGCGAAGCTCCTCGCATTATGATCTCACGTATTCATAACATTAATCTGTTCCCGTTTAAACTATTTTTCGTAATTCGACATACCTAATTAGGAGGAGTCGTTAGAAGCATTTTGATCGTCCACTGATTATAGGCTATTTGAATCATGTGATGTCATTACGTCATTATTTTATCTTTTATCTTCAGTTTAGAATAAAAATATGTTGTGTGTATTTAGCCAAAAACAAAAGTTTTCTTTCTTTCTTTTCTTTCATTATCTAGTCTAGTCATCTAGTTAAATTCGTGTAAAATAATAAAGCTTATAAAGATATCAATGACAGTGCTCTGCTTTGTGGGTTTGTCCGCGTTTCCCGGAATATTAAGTACCCTATATGTTATTCCAGATCATGGTCTATCTGTGCGCTAAATTTCATGAAAATCCGTTTAGTTTTTATGTGAAAGAGTAATTATACATCCATCAATATAATATAATATTATTAGGATAACTCATTTGATTCGCTCAGAAGCGCTCATAGCCCGGAGGCTTGCGTCGATCCTATGTGATCAACAAAGTTAAGCAACAGCGGGCGCGGTCGGTAGTTGGATGGGTGACCGCTAGTGGCAAAAATTTCTTGAGCGTTTCCGTGCTTCGGAGGGCACGTAAAGCCGTCGGTCCCGGTTGTTATCGTAAGATAACAGTCGTTAAGCCATGTCGGAGGCCCTCGGGTGGTTTGAAAACTTCCGACACTCGGGTTGGCCACTAACCCCTCCACCAATCCGCACTGGAGCAGCGTGGTGAAGTATGCTCTAGGCCTCCTCAAGAGGAGAGACCCGTGCCCAGCTGGGTTGAAGCCAACTCATTTGATTCGGAATAAGGAGTAGAAAATGTGTCGGAATGATTTTACATGCAATGAGGCATCAATATTTTTACAAGCTTTACACAAATTGTTAACTAGACTAGACTATAAAATATTGTGTATAAATAAACATGTTAAAATAGTATTTGGTATTTCCAAAATTCAATTCTATCGTAGTTGGGTTTTACCTTTCAACCTTATAATAACTTGTTGCTCTTCATTTATAGAGATAACCGAAACAGTATAAATCGACTCATGCTTTTATTATTTAATAAAAACCGAAATAAAAACGAGATCGAATAATTCGAATACATTATTATGTGGTCCCTTAAATCCATTACCTAATGCCGGTTCCACACTGTCGTTGTCATTGTTTGATTGATCATTTGATGGTAAGGAAAGTGGGGCACAACGCATGGCATGACGCATGGCCAGTAACTGTACGACAGTTTGGGCATAGATATTTTTTTATTTACTTGATCTACAACTCTAATTAGTTGTCATAACTGGATTGAGACCTTTATCTCTGATACCAGTTTTTGATGGACTTATATTTGTGGCAGACAAATCATGCGTTAATAATATGCTGTCGGCTGCAGATCTAATGTTAGTTCATCATCGTTATCATTTTCCTGGTCGTTGTGACTTGTCTCATAGAAAGTCATCAGAATCCGGGCATTCTCCACTGCTGGAATACGTAATTAACAATGTATTAACTAGGTATGACGTGACGTGAAGTGATCGGTTGGTTTTCTTTCTTAATGAAAGCGTTTAAGATTTCAGAATGATCACTAGATTTCACAGACACACACATAATTGCCTATGAATGTGTGATATTAATCCTTTACCACTTGGTTGATAGTTTTTACTAGTAAATTAATTGGCTAGGTTAAGCTGCTTTCTTTACTCTATTAGATACTTGTTTACCTTAAATCCAACCTTTCTAATTGCGTTCCATCTTATAAAACTCAAATTAACATTTTTTTTAAATTTTAATCACTAATTTTAATGCCATTTTAATGCCATTTTTAATTACCACAGGGTTCAACAAAGTTATTTTACCTTTCACCGACATGAAATCTTCAACCATATCCAGTTTTGCCTTCTAGCGATAACACTCTACAACAAACTTGCAAAACGTTACGAATAGCCATAATCGTAAAAACATTTTGCATTCCTCATCGTATTCAACCAGTGCCTGGAACGGTTTGTATTAACATAAAATATTTAGATAAGGAAAAGGGTATATTTTGCTCATGACAATTGTAAACAGACCTTTATAAGCTACGGAACAAATGATTGAACTCCAGCTGAATAAACGCCCGTATTGAGGATGCCTAATAACGAAATATGCCGCATATTTCGTTTGGAGGCGATAGAGTGCTAAAATGAAAGTAACTCAATGAACACATTGGGGAGTTTATGTAATAGGATATCAAGTTATTCTTCGTAAGGGTTCGATGGGTTTTATATGATGTCATAATTCTATACGAACGACCTGAAGAAGACAGCGGGTTCTCGCTCGATTCAGAAGGCTCAAGAGGGTACGTAGGTGCCTATGTCCGTTAAGGAATTTAGATCGGATGACTAAAATTGAAGCTCAAATTCTAAAACCACGTCTTGACTAGAAAATAATTTAGCTACTATATAAAAAATGAATTACCATTTCTTCTGTAATTGAAAATATTATGCCAGTGATGCGGTTTAATGATGCTTAAATTAAATCACACTTTTTGATAGCCTTGTTACTGTCGGAGACGGGCCATTGGATGATGATACTCAAGTGGTCACCACCATACATCTAAATATTTCAATTAAACGTACGTTTACGTTTTACATAAGTATTTACTTTTTTACAATTTTATATAATAATTCTTTATTACTTTCAATCAATAAAACTTCAAATCAATAATGGGCACGGGTTTTTTATAAACTGTAACTTGGTTCTTATAAACTGTAGCATATTTTACTTCTATACGTCGCATATTGATCAAATAAATATTCGAAAGTCATAATACGGATATTTTATTTTACTTGATAAATTGCAATCATCCCGGGAAATCCGGCAATCCCGGGAATTCAACTGTTTTCGTTAAAACAATGCCAGTAATAATTTTAGAGACCAATATTAATGTGTTTCACTTGTATTCGGTATTATAATGTAATATACCAGTAATAACATCAATAATAAGTAAACAAGAACTTAGCTTAAAGTGTTATAGACTAGACCTTATTCATAGACGCTTAATAAACCTATTTTAGCTATTGCACTTAATATGTTTTATCCTTATCGTTTTTCATAAGAGTTAAAGAAACGAAATACTTTTTAGGCCAGAATCTTTGCTTGTTTTTATGCATACGAGGTATTTGCAGGTGGCGATTATCTATCATTCGTTGACCCGTACGAAAGCCATATGACGCCACAGACAAACCCGTTTTGGCCCACACTAAAATATTTCTTGAGATTTCTTTGTTGATCTGTTTATTTTAAAACATAAATTTATAATAAAGCCAATCCAACGGTTTAGCAGGATGTTGTAAACTCGTCACGAAAAAAGGGGTTGTTGTAAACTCGTCACAAAGTAAACTCGTCACGAATAAAAGTAAATTCGCCACAATTCTAATCATTGGTGAAACATTGAACATACGTTCAAAATGCCCAACATTAAAAAGTATTGTTGTATGTAGGTACGTATGTACATAATTGCGATCCACTTTCAACTTATATATTATTTTGGTAATAAGATACCGTAAATAATCAAAATGTATTCGTAGAAAAAACAATAAACGATGTATCAAAACATAGCGATATATTTTATAAAGTCCGCAGCGATATTTTAATAATATTTGGTTGACCGATCTTGATCCAATTCCGATAAACTGTCTGCTTTCGGACGACGATTTCCGCAAACAGTTTTCGCTTCGACACGTACAGTATGATTTCGATTATAAAAATATATAATATTATTTTGGAGTCATATGTGGAATACACAAAATGAATGGCTTTCAACTTCTTTGTTGGGACGGAAAGTTTACTTCAGCTTTTGCTGTTACACAATGACACAATAATATAATATGAAGTATTTGTCTTATTAGGTAAGTTACAAAAATGCTTATCGGGTATGCCGTTTTTTCCAATGGTCAGTTGCAGTTTCCCTGCAAGCCTTTACAGCTACATGTAGACGGAGGGCGAGCTGTTGCTGTTAGCCGAGAAGACTGTGTGAAGGGGGTCAACCAGCTCACTCTCTTTGACAAGTAGGTGTTAGCATTTCATTGTGAGTTTCGTACTACGGCCTAGGACGTCACTTGGTGGAAGGTTAAGGTATACGAGGGAATCCATCCAGCCATGAGTCCAAGTCAACTGTTGTGACGTAGAGCACCCTCCTGAATAACAGACGAGGCGACGGCGTCTGGTCCTCCAGGAACTGGAGGTCATTGGGCTCCGTTCCACGAAAAATCTCGACAGTACTCACAAATCAGGGTTTTTTATCAGCCTAACTACCACCCAACTTCTAAAATCTAGTATAAAAAAGTCAAATGTAAATATTTTCGCAGTTTTGGATATGATCGATTAATAACGGCCTCTTTGCTTATTCAATCGACCAATCAATAACACTCTTGATGTTACTGGTGACCACTTTCCATCAGGTGGCATATACGAGTAAATATCCGACGATGTTTGAAGTCTAAAATCATATGTATGGAAATACACAGCCATCTGTCGCCTTAAGGCCAGATCCTCACTATAATGCCGTTCACAGTTCGTTCTAGTCTATCGATTCAAAGAGCGTCACACTTTGCTACAACCTTATTTATAAGTAGTTACTATTACATAATTCTTCTGTGCTACAACAATAAAAATATTATTACAATAATTTCATTCCAAAACGAAAGTATAAAACAAAAACTTTTTTATTTATTTATTTTTTGAAATTAATTCAAATTTTGAAAATATTTCAAATTTTAGTAGTTCAGCTTAAAATTAACACTTGATAATGATAATTTTATTATGTCGTTTAGGACGTGAAATTTTCAGAGCTACCTTTTTTAACCAACGTCCATCATGTGATTGATAGGTTTGAGTTTATCGATTGATGGTCGTCTGCCCTTTGAAGATGGAATCTCCCGCGGCTGTTGGGGGTAAAAAATACCCCACGTGTCCGTACAGTTTGCCGATATTTTTAAGGCCGATATTTTTTCACTTTTTCTGCAAGTATTACAAATCAAGGTTAACTTCTGTAACTTTTATAGTTTACTGATTTGACATAGTATCTACACTATAATAACTCGAAACATAACATTATTGATGTACGAGTAGTAGGTAAGTACCTAAATATCCTTTATTAGTAAAACGATAAACCTTTTAATATTCAAAAACTATTTTCGGATGCAATTAGGTACGTAATGGGATCTCACGTGAGACCGGTTGATATCATACCTACCTACTTAAGCCCTTTTATAAAACATCCTACAGATCATTAAGTAAACATAGAAATGTCTTGCCCAAGCAATGATAACGACGAGTTAATATCAAAATGACTCTTCTGTATCGCAATCAGCGTTTAATAGAAAGCCCGATGCATTAAGACATTCTATCCAGAGTTTCGATATAACCTCTAATATCAGAGAATGCCGACAAACCTATAAACACTATTTATAGATATCTATTGAGAAAGTAAACATATCGTGACCCTTGGCGGTCAATAGTTGTTTAATTTCCGAAATAATAAAAACCGGTCAAATCCGAAAGCGATTCGTGCGTTGGGTTTGGTTCGGTAAATATATCCGGGAATTTTCAATATATCCGGGACATTCAAAGGGAATATTCGAATGTGTCGTATATCAATCGAAGCATAAAATGATTTCATGGTACCGTGATCTAGGCTAGTTTTTAAATATTCTGTTAAGAATATTTTCGCTTATTTTTCATTTCTTACTTTATTTTAAACTTTGCAAATATCAGGTAGAGAGAGGTACATCAAATTATAAGATTTTTTTTTTTGTAATCAAATCAAAGTAGTAGGTAGGTATCTATTTGCTTTATTCAGCTCTCTCTCATAAGGTACATATATATTAGGTATTATTAAGGCCATGTATTCCCACAAAATTATTTCTCGTCGTCGTCGCCAGCGCGCGAATGAATTTACTAGATTTTTAAACACAGTAATTAGAAAATCAGTGTATCAAATCAAACTCAGCGATATTACCTAGAAATATTTAGTGTCTTTAATTGAGTACAAAAATCAAATGGAAAATATCAGTAGATACTTTAGTCATAATATTGAAACTATTGAAAGAAACATAAAAATATAGTAATTTAGAGTTTTTTTTTATTCAGTGAAGTTCATTATATTTTGTAACTAAAAGCACCTTTGCCTAGACTACATTCTTAACTAATACATATTTTTTGTCAGAATTTAAAAAAGTTATTTTATATGTCTCAGATGTTTTTATAAAACTCAAAAAGGGGGCTTCTGTGGGAATACCTAGTACCCGTAAAATGTGTGAAAAACAAACAGTCAGACCTAAGCTTTTATAAAAATTGTTTTACTATCACACAGAACCCTAAAAACATGTAATCGAGAACGCAGATGTCCCAAACTAATTAATGAAACGTAAAAGCATCACAGTGTCGGACCCTCCTCAAACGCGCCGTAATCGCTTCATTATTAAAGCGACATGTCAAACAACGATAATATTATAAATAAAAACACGAGATTCTTGTACAATACCGAAGGGAATTTTGTCAACGGACTCGTAAAAGAAAATGGGTTGACAGATGTAGGCTATTACTATTGAGTTACATTGCCTTTGTTAGGATCTTAAGATTCGGGAGAAATTTTATTAGAGTTGTTGTGGTCATGTTTTTGTGTAATAGGCTTCGTAGGCTTCGAACAAGAAAAGGCTTTGAATTAAGTGATCAGAGCCGCCCATCGACATAGTAACATCAAGGCATCACTGATACGTTTCCGGTCAATTTCCGAGACTAATTTCTTTATCATTAGTAACACACGCCGGGTACTACCAGTAGTACCCGATAAACGAACAGAAGAGATATGATTGATAAGATTTCACGGTTAATTTTAGAAGGTTGATAGTACCTAGATGAGAAAGTACTACTAAGGCAAATAAAATCCACTCCACGTGATGCTTGATGCCGAACTGTGGCAGATTCTAAGTGCTTGTTCGCACTGAACGCGCGGGTCCGGGTGCGGGCGCGGTCGCGAAATATCAAACATATGACGTACTATGAAAGTGTTCACATCAAAACGCGCGCGCGGTGTATGTAGCGTTTACCGCGCCCGCGCCCGCGCCCGCGCACGCGGCCGCGCCCGCGCCCGCGAGTTCAGTGTGAAAAAGCACTAAGGCGCCAAGAAAGACAGAAAAAACATTTATAACATTGTTACTTACTTTTATACTGCTTTTTAACATTTTTGAAGTTATACTTCTTTAGGCGCGTTATGAAATAAATGGAAAAAATGATGAGAGTGACATTTTAAGATTTGTAACACGTTCGTATTGACACAAAAACGCCGGTCACGAAAAATCGCACGTGCGTTTTTAAAAATGCTCGTTTTGAAAATGATTATTATTATATTTATGGTATTGTTTTTTTTTAATATTATTAGAATGTTGTTTTTTTAATATTGTTTTTTGAGTATTGTTTTTTATATATATTTGTCTATAAGGGGCGGGGGAGGTAGGGGAGGGAGAGGGGGTTAAATATTTATTTAAATATGTCAAAGAAGTATAACTTCTCACGCGCGTACAAAAGTACACGCACTCATCATTTTAAAGTATGATGTCTGTGTAGTCGGCAAATATTTCGCCACAGTCGAGTACGTCGCAAATTTTAAAAATTTATTACATGCAAATCTGGGATTTAAAACACGTCTGCGAATTATGTAACCCAATCGCTATAGGATTGGGATTATACGCTCGCACAGGATTAACACCGCGGGAATGGGGTTTGTATTTTAATTACTACCTAATAGAAAATTAAATTGAAATGGTATTGTGTACTTTTTATTATCATACCTATCAGCAGCGAGATAGAGTATTAAACTTTATTTTTGCGACAGTAATTTTTATTAATCTGTCATTTTTCTTACTTCTAATGTTGTCTGTGGTCTCATTCATAATAATAAGTGTAAAAGCAAACTTGTTTTCTTTGTGAAATATTTTTTTTAAATAGTTCGGTTATTGTGTGATTTAAGGGACTCTGGATATCAAATTCAAACGTAGAGTATACTCTAGGCTAGGCCTCCTCAAGAGGAGAAACCTATGCTCATTAATAGGTCATTAATGGGTTGAAGAATTCAATACCTATACCTAAATTCATGGAGCTTGGTTAACGATATTATTTATTTATTTATTTATTTAATAGGTTCACCAACAGTTTTAACATGGTAAAATACACTAAAATTATTAAACATAATGTCTTATGCTACATGAAACACCTAACTATTGGTTTTTCAGGCAAACACAGCATACGTAATTAATTTAGGTAGGTATTGTGAAGGTAACTTAGCTTAGGTTAATTAAGATTTAGTACATATAATTAATAATATGATAAGCAATGTAAAGAACTACATTTTTTACTTTATTTATAATGGATTTTTAATTTAATTAATAATGATATTACTAATGGACTGTTAACGAAATTATGTTTGGTTTTGCAATTAACTTGAAGAGTACGTAAAAAACTCAATAATATTGTAGGTATAAAAAGTTGTAATTATTTCCTAACCTTAAGACATTATAAACTTTTGATAATACCAAACTTTAATGTAATTTATATTTAATTGATAACCTCTATTTCATTGATTAATGTTTACTTATAATTATATACTTATAATCATAAATAGAATTTCCTGTATTTTCATTTGTTCTGTTGAGTTATAAATCGCTGAATATAAAT
Source organism: Thymelicus sylvestris (assembly GCA_911387775.1). Classification (NCBI taxonomy): domain Eukaryota; kingdom Metazoa; phylum Arthropoda; class Insecta; order Lepidoptera; family Hesperiidae; genus Thymelicus; species Thymelicus sylvestris. The sequence continues at coordinate 8,152,160 of OU426905.1, read as the reverse complement.
TTATGAATATGCAAAGTTCTCACGACCTAAATATGTATATTGTTTTACCATTGAAGTGAATTAAAGGTACTCCACAAATGGATGTCGCACTATTTCTCTAAATGACGTGGGTGTTATCAGTAGTATGCTAAAATGTGTAATTACCGGCAATCCGCGATAGTTTATACGCTTCATTACTGACTTCCACGCGTAATAGCTTAGCTACGTACACCATAGTTTTTGTTTCACGGGGACATTCTCGCTTGTTTAAATTTAACCAATGATAAATAAATTGTAATTAAGAGTCTGTTTTTTGTTTTGTTAATGAACGAACAGACCGGCAGTTGACAGTAATTGGTTGCCGCCACCCAATTTTCGGAATAATAAGGTCGCCACTAATGTGCTGCTGGCCGCGAATGATCGCTATGTTAATGAATTCAAAGAAACATTATGAAGAAAGAAATTTTTATTCTAAATTTATTCTATAAATTTGATTCATTTTTTATTTCTTAATGTATTGCCTTTTTGATGATGTACAACACGCTCATTTATATAAAATTAGTCAGGTATTTTCCATCTCCTTTCCACTATCGATCACATACAGTGAGTCGTGAACATCTTATTTTACTTTTTTCTCATTTTTTGTATTGTGAAGGTGAAGGAATAGTTAGCCAGAATCGGCGTTTCCATCTGCTTTTGATACGAGTGCAGCGACTTCAAAAATGAGCGAATAGGCTATTGGACTTGCATTTGCAATTGACAACGTCGTCACTGATAATAATCAGTACTGTCGGATTAGACGTGAAAGGTCAAATACACATAATGTCAAACTATGAAAATCTCAAATACTACGTCTATCTAACCCGTCGCATCTAACCCGTATTGTGGTTAACAAACGAAAACCAAATCCCTAAAATTTAAAAACCATGGCTTACCTACCGCTGTGGTCACTCCAGTAAAGTGGGTGCCCGAAACAAAGGGTCTATTGTCTGTCCGACACATTGTTTTGGTAGTAATTTTGACAATATTACTTGCCTCCTCACAATACCCACTAATGTATTAGATATAAGCTCGGATACTCGTAATATTAAAAAGGCATCAATGTAAAATCACACATAAGGTCGTTATAACCATTTTCGTTCAGCGCTGTTGTTAAAATTATATGGTTGTTATCTACAAGTATTATCCGTTGAAAATTATCCAATACTGTTTACTTGTTTAAAATAATATAGATCTCACCAAAAACATTTTCATGTAAAATATTGCCAAGACGAGACCATGGCTCTACATCAAAAAGTTATCAGAACTCATGTAGAGCCAAGCTCTATCTTCTACAAGTCCTATCTTCACATATTTTTAACTAATTTTAACTAAATCCCCTATAAATTTTAATTTGCTACGCCAAGAAAAAAAAATGGGCCCTCAATCCAGATGCACACCAAACTCTACAGTCTACACCTTAGTCAAATAATTATGTAGCCGCTACGTTATGAACTATCTATTTCATAACAGAAAAGTAATAAAAGCGAAACGGCCAATCTATGTTTTCTTTTTGAGTATACTGAAAATCAGGTCTCGATATTTGCAGTTGCCAATAACTGTTGTTCAGTATTTGTTTCAGCCGTTTTCAACATTTTCACTCAATTTTCTATTACACTTTGCAAGCTATCTATAGGGATTAGCCCTTAACAAAATGTTCAATGTAATATTTTTCTCCCATTTTTGAGAGTATCATAGATTTTTCAATTATTAGTGGTTTTCTTCAACAGACAATTAGACAGAATACTAAAAATTACTTCCGTTGCCTCTATATTTAAAAATCTTATTTATAAAATCTTGTTTATAAAATCTGTTAATATTAGGTATTACCACAGAAGAAATAATAGTACTTATAAATAAGTAGTATTACTAAAAACCTCTGCAATAAATTAGATTATGTTCATTATTCAATAATATAGAAAAGATTTTATGTGATAGCGTTGGCAATTGTGTGAAAATAATATTGCTGCATAAAACTCCATCAGTCGTCATTAATTAGACTCTTATTTGTTTGAGGACTTATTTACCGGTTCCTTTCTTGTTATTCAGGTTATAAAAAATCCTTTACTAATTAACAGTTAAAACCCAACTTGGAAAGCGAGGAAAAGAATCATTAAAAAAGTAGATACAGGTTCAGACAGCGGTATTTTCCATAGTAATAAAAACATTGATGTAGGTAGGACCTACTGTCTGTAACGTATTAAATAATGAAGAAATGAAACAAATGTTATGCAATTTATTATAATTGAATCAATTAAAGTTTATTTACGATCAGATACAATTCTTTACAATTTCTTGAATTTGTATTGTGGTACTTAGGCAATTTACTTATTTTGAAAATAAAATCATGGTAGGTACTTACAATAATTATTTTCGTAATTTCCTCTCCCTTCACTGTAAAAATGAATAACACCAACGTTAAATATGTCGACATAGTAGTAAAGTGAAGAGGATTCTAATATCCCATATTTAATGTTGGTACCTAGGTATAAAAAGAAAATATTATGTAGGTATAAGAATTAGACATTAATAAATACTTTCATGTATATTTAAAACTGCATAGATATAGACTATACTAATTCCATTGAGACTAAATACATATACTCATAACTTACTTTTTTGGTACTTATTAACCTTGACATAAACTTGGTTACAAGATAATTTTGTCCCAAAACCTTTAGATTAGAAGTTGTGCATCGTTGAACTGCTGCTCTTTACTATAAAGTCTCACTTAATTATGGATGAAAGCAGAAAGTGTTCAATGAACTGCGAACTTTAAAGTACTGGAGCTCAGATATTGTTTCCCGAACGCCGCAAGGTGGAGTTGCTAGTTCGTACCAGGTGATTAAAGATTCCAAGTATTGCAAGCTCTGCTACGTAATAAATGCGGTTTCTGAGCTCTCGAGCTGGTTTTCTAAATATATCAATTTATTTTCCATTCGCATAATACAACGTAAAACACGGCCAAGACGTAAAATAAAAATTATATTTACTCCGGTTTTGATTCATACTTTGATTGTTTTTTTTATGAACCTGTTTGACGACCTTCTTTCCGAGTTTTGTGGTTTTTGGAACCAGATGGTATACGGGAACTCGGAAGATGTTTTCGTTTTTATTTTTGCTGTAGAAAAATATGATATGGCTGTTAAAACTTTTGTCTCACTGCAACTGCTAGGATTGCGTCTTGTCTCACAATATGAGAGGTAGACGTTAGAATCGTAGTCTACGATGTTTATTTAGCTATGTGTCAATTGGCAGACCATTGCAAAAAATACCCAGAATTTTCAGGTAGGTATGCATTTTCTCTGATTCCCTTTGCCGAAAAAAAAGTAACCAACTTGTGTTGTACAAATACCAGATTCATTCTCGACCCAGGACGTGCAAACGGTAAAAAAAGTAAAAAGTAGGCCATCAATTACAATTTGATAACTCTTTAATTTTATATTTTTAATACAATTTAGTACTTTTCATTCGAATTTGAATGGCTTCAACCCATGAATGACTCACTAGTGAGCACGGGTCTCTTCTCTTGAGGAGGCCTAGAGAATACTCCACCACGCTGCTCCAGTGAGGATAGATGGTGGATTCGAATTTGAATACATTTTTCATAAAATACCATTTATCTGACGATCAACCATTTTAATTTATATTAGGCCATTGATCATGTTTCACTTGACTGGATCAGAGTTCATTTCAAGCAAAAACTGGAATGATAAACACTCAGCTGTGGGTAGGAAAAACACTCCTCGGTAGTTTCTTGCCGCTTCTCCCGGAACAAGTCACGTTGGGGATTTATTGACGTAGGTAGTTTGATTTTACAGGCTACAACCGAATAAACTTTAGATTGCAAACGCAAGACGTATTAAACGTTGTATTAAAATTATCAAGTCCACTGGTAGCAAAGGGCCGGGTGTTCGATCTCGGGTTGGCACACACGTTTATGTTGCATTTTAATAGTATAGTTGAAATCGTATATAATCTTTACCCTCTTTTAGAATGCAAATGAAAACCAGGTGATATCGCTTAAAGCGATCTTTTATGAACTTTTTTGTACGTAGGTCCTTTCAAAAATAATTTTATTTAAGTCATGTTTAAAATTAAATATTTTAAAGCAAATGTAAAAACAAATACCGTACCGTACTCGTAACGGGGTGTCTGAAACAGATTTAACACTTATTTATCTTATTTGAAAACAGAGAAAGGGCTTCAGTTGTAAAAATGTAAAGTCGTTCTTTGTATAAATATTAAATTTAATTAGGACTAGAAAGAGTTCATTAGCCTTTTTTCATTTTTCACTTTTTTGCAAAAATAATTCGCTTAAGTATGTATGCTTATGTACTTAAGCTACAGTATAGGGTTAGTTTGAGGAAAATAAAAATCGCTTCCTTACCATTTTCAGGTTTTACAAGATTATTGAAAAAATCTACCTATCCAAGAAACCTACATCGTACCAATTGTACGTACACTTCACATAGGTACATCGCATGCACATCGTACGTATCTAAATCGTACGTACACGTAGCTATATCGAAGTTGCAGTGCATATTTATGTGACAGATTTCTACACAGACCTTCAAGTTCGTAACATCTCACATAATCGCATACTATTGTTACTAGTATAACGAGTGTAAGGTTGTGAGTTTTTAAACTCTTATATTAGGTAGGTAGGTATATTTATTTATTCAGAAATACTGTTTCACCTTTGTAGTTTGTACAACAGTTCACTACGCGAATGGAATTTTATTATTTCAAGTAGAGCACACGCGCTAACATCGCTAGTTTTATTTTCAATGTTATTTTTGGGCGGATCTGGAATAATATTATTTTGCGTACGTTCTCTGCATATTTATTTTGCATATTTTTTTACGGACACCGAGTTGCGGGTACCATCAAATTTGGTACAAGAGTTGAAATGGCACACGCAAAATGTGTAACACTCGGAGTATCATTATGAGTTGAGCATTTGCAATTTTTAAGGTAGCTAAATAGCTTTTAGATTAAATGTTTCAGGGATTTTGAGAGATCCACTCAACATCAAAAGCATTTTGCCTTTTTTTTAATTGATTCCAGGAACCTTTTCTCGGCAGGCTGTCACTATCAAAGACGAAGTCTAAATGTAAACGCACGCACTAGAATTTCCTGTGCTATGGGTGTCATGGACACACAATTTGGACATTATAAACATTGTCGACGTAAGAAGATAGACATAAACGATTAGGAATTGAACCCGGGAACTTATAACAACCAGCAACTCAATTTAGGAGTCCATAGCTTTACCATTAAAGCAAATTGTAAACTTTCATTAATTTCAATTGTGACATGGACAACAATATAGACATGGCATGTCCTATGAAAAGGACAATAGTTGAGGAAGCACTCAACTTCGTTAAGAAGTTCTTCATTCGCCTCAGGGACTCCGGGATACTCATCCCTATAATCAATCACAGCCACAAAGCATTAACTTGGTCTTAAAAGAAAAAATGTTTAAATTGTTTCAGGTCCCAAAGTCTTTCTGTAATTCGACTGACAATAAATCTTTTCTTTTATGTCTTTGGGGACTAAAGTCTTAATGAATACTCAGTAATTAATTTAAAGTACGACCTAGTTAGTCATTATATTATGTATAAAAATATTTACATATTCGCCAGAAAACTTATATTTGCTTGAATAAATACTCACAGAGTACTTAATCACTACGTTAAATACTCGTGACTGATCGCCAACCAGCTGTCATACCGATTTCTACCATTTTATTCAAATCAGCGAGTCATTTTCATAGACATAATACTACTAGACTAGACAAGCGGGCCTTCTTTGCGTCACGCTATTAGTAAGAGAAAGAGACCAAGGAGACTCGCGTAACTCGTAAGTAAGACAAGGATAGGTTTACCTCCTGCCTTTCTTTGCAGCGTGACGATTTCACTTACATATGCTCAGATACCTTGGTAAGACAAGGATAGGTTTACCTCCTGCCTTTCTTCGCAGCGTGACGGTTTCACTTACATATTGTTACATACCTTGCCTAGTCTAGTAGTATTATGTCTATGGTCATTTTACCCCGTGATACTTATATAATCTATAGATTTGTCACAGATACAATGTAATCTTAATAGAATTATGTATCTGTTCTTTAATTTTGTTTATGGTTTTGATTTCATTTTTAAATAGCGGAAATTGCGTCAACAGACTATAGAGTATAGAGCGTTATTTCTATCCAAAAAATAATCCGAGTTACGCTCAAGTCGCGCCTAAAGAAGTTTTACTTCAATAATTAAAGTAAATTTAAATTTGTTATAACATAATGATAATAAATTGCGTCAGCAGACTATATAGAGCGTTATTTCCGTCCGAAAAATAATCTTAGTTACTCTCAAGTCGCGCCTAAAGAAGTTTTACTTCTATAATTAACAGTAAATGTAAATTAGTTTTAACATTTAATGATAATTTATATTATTTTCATTTTATGCCTGCCTTATTTTTAAATTGCAAATTACGCCATGAAATAAGACTCGTTTAAAAAATTTACTACGTCATGGCTCAGTAGGAAGTTGTCACAGATGCATTAAAACTAATTGATATAAAAGCAAATGTACCTATGTGTTGTCTATGTACTATATTGATTACTTAAAATAATGACGACTGTTTCCTACTTCCGTCATAATAGTTACGATGAAATGCATCGATTATGCATTGTCTATCCTTAATATTTACGAAGCATCCATTTCCATAATTTAATAGACAGGTAATAAAGGTAAATTTTATATATCTTAGTTAACTGAGCACGTATCGAACGTCCCTAACTTCACGCATTTCTCATTCAAGCCTCCGTCACTGTCAGGATACGGTGATGTGAAAAATGAATGATCGAAATAAAGAACCGTATGGTTTCTATACTATACGTATACATTATTTAATTCAGCACAGGTGCGAGTCAGGTCACGACACAGTTTTGATATTTATTTACTCATAAATAAATCCAGCCTTATTCGAATAATTCACAGTGATATGGGTATACCATAAAAAATTAAATAAGATCCAGCCGTATTCAAATAATTCACTGATATCATCGTATCTTAAAAATAAACGTTGATACGCACTTCCTACACTGGGGGAACTGGGGCCTAGTGATAAATAGATCTTAAGATGTTTGCGATCTCAAGGTTTGATTTCCTAACTTACTAAAAGGCTATTCACTCTCTTCTTGAAAATTTACATATCAAAAACCAAGGCAGTTCATAATTTTATTGTGTCCCGGAAGTCAAATATTTTTGATCCTACTCGCTTTTGAGGCAAGACCTAGGCAAGACTGGTCATCATTATTTCTAACTTCATAATGCTGCCTTCTGCTAAACAGCACTGCACCGATATCTTTACTAGCACTGCACTTTGACCCGCGTTGAATACACGAGGTTCCCGCGCTCCCGCGTAATGAAGCCATTATACATCTTACGGTGCCTACACGTTACTCGTTAACCCAGCTTTGAAGTCTCTGTGATACTTTATCTGTGCTTAGTACTTTCTTAACAAGCAGAAAATGTATACTTACTTTATAAACGCTGGCGTAATCGTACCACAGATTAACGAAGTTTTATACAGTTGCACTACTGAGATGTTTACGCGTCGATGGCGCGGTTTCCTGATGACAACTAGTTGTGTTTTTTTTTTAAATCCTTCCCATTAGCACAACAAATATAAATTTTGTGATTTTTTATTTATTCAGCGGTGTTTATCCTTTTGATTTTTGTATGAAATTCTGAAATGGTTTCGGGTACACATCAATCAATAAGGATGAAAAATAGTATCTATATTGAAACAAAAATCATACAAAGTATAAAGTTGAGGATCATTGGTCCCACACATTGGTTGTGACCACACCAACACCTTCCTCATACTCATATTCTATACATATAATTATACAGTTTATCTCATCTAATATCAGTAACACACAAATTATAAACGATTTTATCCAATATCCAGCTTTAACCACATTCGAAGTTACATACGTCTCCTACCTATCCATCCTATATTCCTGTGGTTAACTGCTACTGGTTTATACTGACTCAATTACTCTTACTTATCTTTGAAGCGAAAAATTGCGGTTACAGATACTTTAAAGTACAATCTCTTATTTCCAGTAAAATATAGGACATCGTTGTAAATCATGATTAATTCCTTCCTTTTATTATACATGTGTACAATTATCAGGAAATCATCATCATTTGAACTAAAATAGACAGAACTGCCGCTCTATCGATATCAACAGTGAGTTGTAAAAATTTATTTATTTAGACTTTATTGACCACAAAAACAGGGTACAATTGGCGAGCTCAATGCTTAATGCATTCTCTACCAGGTGAAATTCAAATTCAAATTCAAAATCATTTATTCATGTAGGTATCATTGGTACACTTATACACGTCACTTTTTTAATTTACCAGCTTTTCGCAAAGGTGCTTTGTCATGGAGGAGAAGAAAAGCCGAAAGAAACTCCTCAGCACATCTTTTGAAAATAAAATACATTGGTATATTTCTTACAAAAAAGTATCACTAGCCTGTACGGAACTGGTTGCAGATCTGGTCATTTCCATGCGTCTTTGTCATTTATGTACTCATCTACAGTATAGTAGCCTTTGCCAATACAGTATAGTAGCTTTGGTCAAACTGATATTCACGATGAGCGATGATATCCATGGTGAAAAATCAACGTAAAGAATGAACTATGGTGAACGCACATAATATATCGGCATCATCCGCGCCGGACGCATCGTATTTGCATGAAATCACACAATTCCTCTAATCTAAATTAAATATTGTAACGTGAAGCTTCTTACAAGGAGGAATTCCGCACAGAATGATTGTAACATTACAAGAAATTATATTATTCGCAACAATGTGAATAACTTAAGTTTTACGAACTTCAGCAATCCTGAATACGAAATGCTGTGTTAGTTGAAATTACAGGCGAGCCAAGTTGACAGACCGACGTTTAAACTGGACTGAAATATCTGGGAATTTCCCCTAGATCCCGATTTGATAATAACAATAATAATAACTTGTGTGATAATGTTACATTGGATTGATAATTTTTAATTTTGGTGAAAGAGTGGAATATCTTGCCTACGTCGACGTTCCCACCCACCTACGATGTGAGAGTCTTCAAGAAAAAAAACCCGACTGTGTAAAAAAACTAAAAAGAAAAAAATAAGCCCAGTATCTTGTAATACTGAACAACTACACCATAGAAGGATTAACAGTTGGGACTCATTCTTCAACCAATCAAATTTTGTTTTTTTTCCAAGCAGCCCTGTAAATTTTAAATGGGTATATAAATAGACTTTTACTAACTTAATGCTCTTACCATTTTGCTTTATCCATCAGTCAAGGATTGACTTATTTTGTGTAAAAAAAACCTTGGCTGACAACGCATTGGTGACCACTTTATAGGTGGCGACAATGACCACTCATCATCAGTTAAGTAGCTCGTTTATCGGCTATTTATACCTGTGAATGAATATGCTAAATGAGTCACTTTTCGGCATTATATAAACATTATCTATAGGTAGGTACATTTGACGTGCCTAAAGAAATAAAAGTTTAATCAATTTTGTTTGCCTATTATAACAAAATAATCCTCTGTGAAAGTCACAGGAGCCCCATTATCCTAATGTGTCCCGGGAATCCAAAAGGGAAGACAGTCGAGACTGTATGAAATGGAATTGCTTGTAATTTCGAAATGTAGATATTTTCTTTCCATGGCACAAAGTCGTGTTTCGCGATATTTTTTCTCTTTCTCTTTCAGTAACATTTACTCGCAGGTAAATTTTCACCATTAATGTGCTAAAATATGTTATATGTAGGTATTTTTACAATAAGAGCTTAGATAACTTGTCTTTCCAGCTTTAAATTACTTTCTAGCAGTAGCAATTTATAAATGCTATTAAGATTTAAAATCAAAACAACATATTAAGCTTATACCTTTAAATAACGTTTATTTGCTGACTTACATAATTTGTACCTAAATCTCTATTTGCTTAAAATAAAAATGCGTACAGTACCATGTATGTGCGTGCTTAGAATTATCTTACCCTAATGATTATCGTCTATCAATCCGCTAATTATATTAGTTACGAGGAAACCTTGTTTATTTGGTAATTAACTGGAAAAGTTTGCCATTACAGCTATTACGGCGAAACTTTTACTTATTTATTGCGTTCATAAACTCCGGATAAATAAATAGTATATTATTAAAATAGATGTTGTGAATTGCTGTTCATAACATAAGGAGTACGGTCGTGTGTCCGCCAAGTAAAGTCTGCAGTATTTTGTTACAGCATTGAATTTGTAAAACACCACATATCACCCTTTTATGACTTTCAGTATACGTAAAATATCATCCTTTAGATGTTGTAATTATCAATGTATGTTATCAGTCTATTACATAAGAGACATATTGTTTGAATGGTAAAAGATGCTCATCTTCTGCATCTACATAAAGTATTATAAAGGGAAAGAATAAATGCAACTACATAATATATTCTAATGACTAATCAGTCCTTGCTGTAAAATACTGTAAAACAACGGTCGTAAGTAAAATAAATTTCTACCCCCTTAAGGCAGTTTAATATTTATTAGTCGAAAAAGATTGGTTTCTATACATATTATTTGTCCGTAACTAACTTTAACATAATAGTTATGATAGGTTGAGAATAACAGATGTAGTTTTATGATCATCATTTTAATTGAGACTTGGCAGGTTGTTTACAAAATGTCTTTGATTAATTTTATTTGTTTATTGAAATAATATTTGTTTCGAGCTTATCACTGGTAAAACATCATATTTATTAGAGGAGTTATTATAATTTTCACTGTAATTTGTAAAACGTGTTCCAATTGTGAAGTTAAATTATTGTATTATTTATTATGCAATGAATTAAAATAATGCACGTAATAACATACTGCAACATGATTTTCAATAGTAGATAATACAATTTATTGAAACATATTTCTCTGTGGGTATTTAATTTGAATTTTGTTTTTACTTCAGAAATAAATAAACAAAAGTAATAATTCATACTTTTTCCTTGTGAAAATTCAAAAATTTCGGACAATGTATTCGTGAGCAACAAATCTTCGAACAACGTCGTTAAAATGCAATAAATAAAACATTTATATTGTCAACGTTATTAAAAAACAGGGAACATAATATTTCCTGTGAAGTAAAATATAGCTTTTATAATTTATAACGCGCTTTCAAAAGGCCTTAGTGGATAAAACACGTTCATATGCCGGTGGCAAAAGTTCATTAACTTTTTTCATAGCGACCACCTATGAGGTTAAGGCTTTGAAAATGTAGTAGTAGTTAGTTTTTGTGAGCATTAACAGCAATGGTTATTGTATATTTTAATAATGTACCCTTTGTAATACGAAGTTTGTTATTTCCTACTGCTGTTGCTTCTGTCTACGAAATACATGAGATTAGATTTTTCTTTTTTTGGTATGTGACTATCCGGCAAACGAGCTGACGATGCACCTGGCTATCGTCGCCCATGGACATCAGCATCACCAAAGCAGTGGCGTGCCTAGGCTGTCAGAATACTCCAATCCACCGTATAATATTTACCAACAAATAATATGAGTGTTAACAGCTGCAGTGATGATAGTAAAGCAATAGTAAGCTGGGCTTTTCGGCTTGTATGGCTGTACCGCTACTGCAGTGTCCAAAGGCAACACCGATGCGTTGCCGACCAAGAAAGAAAGAAATAACTATAATTTGAAAACAATTTAATTAATTATCAAATTATAGTTAGAACTTAACATTAAAACTTCCCCTCAGTTCTTTAGAGTAGAGCTTTATCAAAAGGCCAGGAAGAAGTAATATAAGAAAATGGTTAACTTCGCCAGGTGGATTTTAAAAATGCTCTCAAAACCACATATGTACGTCCAGGAACAGATTTTTGCAACAGCAATTGTTTTCAAATTAGCATTATAATTCATTTATTCATATAGATTCGACCATTCGTCATACACCAATGTTTCGATTACCTGGGTTCTTTTATGGAGAAGAATCGGGTCAAAAGAGTTGCTCTGTAGTCTGTACCTACATGTTTTAAAAGCAATCTAAGTTTTGAATACACAATACATAACCTCAGAGATTTTTTGCGAAGCTGTATATTTACATGTTTGTATTTGAATCTTCATCTAGATACTGTAGGAAAATAAAAACCTTGCGTATTGTGCTTTTATGTTTTTAAAAGTTCGTGAAAAGCGCGTATCTTTGTAATATGCCTTTTGACGGTAGTTGTTGACCCAAAGCATCCATCTTTCTCCTAACTCAAAATAGTAGGGCTAATGTTTTTTTTACTTGGTTAGAAACATGGAGTTTAGGAGTTTCCATCCGTCTTGAGTTCAAGCCAACCTCTCCAGCCTAGGCTGAGACCGATAAAACATGTTTAGGCTTTGGTTAAACTTAACATTATCCGAACAAAAATAATGGTACTAAATTAACCTTAAAGTCATCCGTTTCATATGACTTTTTAATTGTTTCGTATTAGCAAAGTGTCAGTCTTCTAATACATTTGATAGTTTGACTGTTGTAAAAGTCGCAAGCACTTAAGTTACTCCTGAGTGCGGCTGCAAGTGCGCTTCATAGATGATAGATCACTCTCTTAGTACACTTTACTAAACGACGGATTGGATATGCTATACCTATATAAAGAAGAAGAAGAAAGAAAATATTTATATGACACAGGTTTCTGAGGAAGGATGCTTGTCTCTGGTCATTTGAATCCCGGCTATGCTCATTCATGATGCTAGTTTTCAACACTTCTGAATAGCTCCATCTAGAATGTTCGATGGTTTCGATGATGTCGTTTTACCACTTTTGCCCTAACACCGCTTCAATACGTTCAACTACCAAATATAGCCCTGTAGCATACTTCGTAGCAACCCTGACTGTGAAGCGAGGAGTCCCGGGTTCGGTCCTGGCCGAGGCAGATATTTACGTGACAGATAAATATTTGTACTCGGGTCATGATGTCCATGCCACCTGCGACACAGGGAAACCTACCTATGAGTGTGTAAGCGTTTATTTTTTTTACTAGCTTTTGCCCGCGGCTGTCCGCCGTAGAGTGGTTTCGAAAGGATGTACCTATAATATTATGTGATGTCCATTGCCCGTGGCTTCGCGCGTGGATATAGATGTTTTACTATTATTAGATGATGCTCGTGGATTTGCACGCGTAGATATCGAGTTTTTACAAATCCCGCAGGAAGCCTGAACTTTTCCGGGATAAGAAGTAGCTTGTGTTAGTTCAGGGTATACCTAGGCTATCTCCATTGCAAAATTCAGCCAAATCTGCTAAGTAGTTGTGGCGTGACTGAGGAACAATCTATCAAACATACAAACATCTTTACAAACTTTCACATTTATAATACGAGTATTAATATGAATATAGCATTTATGACTGAAAGTGCTACCACCAAGACACCATAAAAATGTTAAGACGTTCATAAAATTTAGTAGCAGAGCAATAATTTCATTTGCGGTGTTTAAATAAACTATAGTACCTACTATCTTTGTTTATTAATATTTTATGTGACGCAATGTAAAACAGAAACTGTATCAAATCGACGGTCCCTACGTACATTCCCGTAAGTGGTAGATACGTGATTTGCACTTTTTGCTATCATAATCTTCAGGGCACCCTAAACTATCGTTTAGTTTATTAAAAATAAGTAATAGTTGGCAAAATGAACGTTAAATCCGTACACGACATATCCCATAACTACAAAATTAAGTAAAATTTCCGACTTAAAACAACAGTAGTGGTAATTCAGTAATTTTACGTTGGACTATTCATCGTACTCCCGCGGCGCCTCTCCTGCAACTGCCACTTGCGGGACATACACGCGCACTGGTGTAGGAGAGGGTTAATGTCAATTAATTATACATAGGTAAAAAATGTCTCAAAGGGCAAGTATTACACAATATCGTAGTACGCAACCGTGAAATGCAAGAAAAAACAGTTACAAAAAAAAATCTGGTTTGCAAATGCATCATGTACGTACATGGCTTCAACCCATTAATGGCCCACTACTGGGCACGGGTCTCTCCTCTTGAGGAGGCCTAGAGCATACTCCACCACGCTGCTCCAGTGCGGATTGGTGGAGGGGTTAGTGGCCAACCCGAGTGTCGGAAGTTTTCAAACCGCCCGAGGGCCTCCAACATGGCTTAACGACTGTTATCTTATGATAACAACCGGGACCGACGGCTTTACGTGCCCTCCGAAGCACGGAAACGCTCAAGAAATTTTTGCCACTAGCGGTCACCCATCCAACTACCGACCGCGCCCGCTGTTGCTTAACTTTGTCGATCACATAGGATCGACGCAAGCCGCCGGGCTATGAGCGCTTCTTATGCAGCTATGTACGTTATGTATGTGTAGCAGTTATGTACGTACATAACTGCTTACAATATTTTTTTCCCTTGTTTCCCACGTACAATTTCATAAATGCCAATTACGACTCTGATTACTTCACAGACTACCACGTAAAATCCAGTATGTAACCACTTAAGCTATGTGCAATAGAGATGATTCCGACGTATAAGTAAGTCGCAAATAATACACAAAAAGTGATCTTTATGGCCTATCTTTTCATTAATTATAAAATATATCACATATTAAACCTTCATACCAAATTTCATGACTTCACGTTAAGTAGAACATGTTAATACACATGTTTGAAACTTCAAAGTGCTCTCCTGTAAAATTTGTGTTTTGTAGTTAGGGACGTCGAAATATTCCCTACGAGTTCATACTCACGTTTTCGATATTGCTACATTAATGTATTATTATGACGATAAGGTACAGTTGTCACGATATTCAGAGTGTTCTTTTATAAATATATTATCATGAGTGTCTTCGTCAGTGTTTCCATTCCTCCTTGTCTTGTTAGTTATTCAACAAACAATAAAATTGTCTCAGAGGATACGTACTACTCTTCCACCTAAGTCAATGTGTACTTGAGATATTCTTGGTCAACAAATATCCCTTTTTGAGACTTTTCAATGATCCCTTTTTCTCACCTTATGGGTGCTGTTTTTAACTTGAAATTATCAGATTGTCTTAATACGGATTCTTACAAGCATGTTCACTCATAATCGATATGAATCCTTAGTCTTTAACTAGTCAATTCGGGATTCAAAGGTGACAAAATTGCTTGGAGACAAATTGCAAAAGCAGCGCAATTTCTGTCGCCAAATTGCATTGGTCGTTTTAGTGATTGCGCAAGTACAAAAGCTGGCTACTCCATTTAGGTCCATCATGAAAGGCTTTTAGGTTCCGTCTAGGCAAGTCTTTATATTTGCTAGCTGGATATCTGTATACTAGCTGACTCAGCAAACGTTTTTCTGCCAAAAAATTTTTGGAACCTAATCACCTAGCGATATGAAATATATCTACTTTAAGAACTATTCTCATATCTACCAAATATATCTACACAAAAAATTCATAACAATCGGTCGAGCCGTTTCGAAGGAATGCAACTACAAAAATCGTGACACGAGATTTTTATAATAATAATATGTTAGATATACTTTACACAATATATCTACTATATTGTATATTATACTATATCTTACATATACCTAAGAAATAAATAAATAAATACGTAAACTTCGTACCAAATGATATCTAATAGGTAGTAGGTACAATCAGCAAAAGAGTTAGGTATTCAGAGCATGATACAAAACATTCCGTAATCTATGTACCTACCTATACTAATATTACATAAAAAGCTGAAGAGTTTAGTTGGTTGAGCGCGCTAATCTCAAGAACTACTGGTTTGAATTGGAAAATTTTGTTTGTGTTTGATAGACTTGATACCTAATCCATTTATCAAGGAAGGCTATGTTTTATCATAATATATTTTTTAGTAGTTCGTTTTTTTCACAAATTAACGCGGGTGAAACTGAAGGGCACAGCTAGTGTTTAATGTTACTGATTTTTGTGTTAATGTCAATCTTAGATGCTACCTATATACGTAAAGTATGATCTAATACATTGAAAACCATTTTTGTATAAATTTACGTTAAAAATAAAAATAAAAATAAAAATAAAAATACAAGGTAAGTTTGAGATATCATCCATCACAATAAGGACTCGATCTAAGTTTGGACAATTTGAGTAATCTATCTTTTAGCTGAGTCCGTTTTAACAAGTTTTATTTGGAAATAAAAATATCGTTATTTGCTAATAAAAAGTTTAAATGTGTTTATTTTAGTATAACGACCAATTTCTCCATTTACTCGGTATTCTAATCAAAACTCTTTTAGTTAAGTATATTTGAGCAATAAGTTATAAAAACTTAAATAAGACCTTGCTAATGATTAAAGTGTATAACTTTAATAGTTTTATTTTTTATTTTAAAAATCAGTATTTAATTGAAATCAAAGCCTCGATAGAAAATCATTACTTCAGAATACAACCAAGAATTCTCACTCAAGTATTCTATTGAAAAATGACAAGCTGATGACCACCATGATATTTCTTGGGTAAAAGTGCAGTATTTTCTATACACACAATTATTTAGATAGGTACTAGTTGGTGCCCGCGACTTCATTCACGGAAATATATTATTAGACTTCCAAGAGAGATATTCTATAGCATATGAATCTAGATCTGCCTTTTATCAAACAGTGGTTAAAAACTTTACTTCGAATAGTGCTCCCCTTCACTCTATAGAAAATCTCTGTGCAAAATTTTATGTGTCTAGATCATAATTGAAGGCTGTACGTTGTCTGTAAAGTTAGAGTTTATGAAGTACGAATGATACTCCACGTCAAAATGATGTTAAACTTCGTACCTATAACGGTTTAAAACAAATAACAAATTCTTATTTAAACTCGTAAAATGACTTTGATATAATAAAACGAACTTCAAAGCTCAAAACAAGTAGATACTTCTGTTTCACACAAGCGGAGTCGTGAGCCGGTTTTAATGAAAATTTTCAATAGGAAACGACGGAACTACCTACTTCATTTCTTTTCAATCCGTTTTATTAAGTGTTGAAATATTAATTTTTCAATTGCGTGCGGTTTACTGAACCATAAAGACTCAGCAATAAGACTCAAAGCTAGTTAATTACATTAATCTACTCCGTTTTGTATTTAATTGCTATTTTGCTTATAGCAAACAATGATATTTAAAAATATAGATACGTTATGCCCTTACAAATCAACCAAAAAATCTGTCCCGAAAAGAGCTACAACAAACACATGTTTATCTTTTGTTTCACTCACCAACCGCATTGAGGCATTTTAACGCTGTATATGTCAAATGTCAAGCACTTCTGACAACAAGAAAGGCGTGTGTATTGTCTTGTATTGACAGAGAGACTACCAGCAGAACGGTCAATTGCCTGATCTTACGCTCATCATCGTCGGCGAGCTAGTGACATATGTACCTCTTTTTGACATTATAATATCATTGGTAGCAAATGGGTATGAAATTCAATTGTGTAATTGGGAACGATGTAGCTCTAGTCCGCTACTTCGCAATTTATCCTTTTAAGAGGTAAATTAAAAAAAAACCTGGAATATGTTTTTTATTAATTCAGTTAAGAATAAGTGTACCTACAATAAATGGAACAAAAGTATTTCTTTATCAAAACCTTTACCGTCTTTTTTAGAGAATAAAATGACAAAAAGCCTTACTTTGTGAGAAAACCTGCAATTAGTAATAAGTAACCTGCAATTTTTATCTTATACCTTTTTTCCACTAAGGGTACCACCTACAATCTATATTGTGTTAGATGAAGCTTTTGTTTTATACCAGCTACTTTCTTTATAGCTTATTACATTAATTTTATTTTTTTGTAATTAGTAGATAACATTTATTGGCCTAATTTTTGTAAGCAATAATTAAGTTCGTCATTACTAATGTATGACTGTATCTCAAATAAATAAGTAAATAAATTACAGCTAAAAACAAGATGCTATCTATATAAAATGATATTCTAATGTAAATTAATACGTTAAGGAGCTGTAATTAATTGATAGATTATTTCGCGCTGCTATCAGTCAACACTAATACATTTCATGCAATTATAATGGATTAATTTTATCAGCAGATATTAATATGTCAATGACGACGCAATTAGCGTACGCAGTATACGTTTTACAAGTCTTTATTCCTTATTGACTGTAAATCCAAAATATATTGAAAATAGTTATTAATAATTAAAATTAGTCTAACATGTCAAACTTTATATCTACTCTTTAGCTTTACGCCTCTAAAGAAAGCAACATACTACGATTACTTCACATAAGTACGAGACATGACTAGCACATGATTTCGAACATCGACAGGGGACTGCCTGGTTCAACAAAACAAAAGTTAAAACTCGAATCAGTCTAAAGGCCGTTGGCGTTGTATAGAGACATTCGGTGCAATTTGGTTGTTGTCGGCTCAGTATATCTTCTGTAGCACTTGTCACTGCAGATTAATGCCCCGAGCTAATAGCTTTTCGGGACTAGAATTTCGTCAGGTTTGTAGAGTCACTGAAAGTA
The DNA here is from genome assembly GCA_911387775.1 of Thymelicus sylvestris. Taxonomy (NCBI): domain Eukaryota; kingdom Metazoa; phylum Arthropoda; class Insecta; order Lepidoptera; family Hesperiidae; genus Thymelicus; species Thymelicus sylvestris. The sequence goes on along the minus strand of OU426905.1, from coordinate 8,133,574 downwards.
CGTGTAGAAACTAGATAATCTAATAATTTTCTAATAATCTAATAATTTCTAAAAATCTAATAATTTTACTAACAAAAAATAACCGACTTCAAAGTTAAAAAAAAACTACTTGTCAGATCTCGTTAAAATTTATGTGGGACCACATGACAAGCACCTGCTTTCGATTAAAAAAGAATAATCAAAATCGGTTCACCCAGTCGAAAGTTCTGAGGTAACAAACACAAAACAGTTGAATTGAGAACCTCCTCCTTTTTTCGAAGTCGGTTAAAAATTACTGATCACTGTGATTATGACGGTGTAGTACAAAGAAGGTAGATCCTGTGTTTTTGAACTTGGATTTACCAAGATTTACTCTTGCACGTAATATTTTTACCTGTTTCAAATTTTTACCGTACATTTACCCTACAAAAACATGAGCATAATGCTTTTATAAGTGTAGTGGAGTACCGTCAGCATCAACCTTGGAATCCAATTTATTTAAAATGTATTGACATTTTTAGGGTTCTGAAGTAAAATTTAATTTTTGACTTAAAATGATTTACAGAAAAAATACCAGACAGACGATTTATTATTATAGACGGGGTAACAAAAAATATGTGAAGTGTTATAAGTGATTTTTGGTGGAACATTTAACACAACAAAAGACAAGGTAATAAATGTAAAAATATAACAACTCTAATTTAATACAAAAATAAATCATAATTATGTCCTAAAGAAGTTTAATTCGTAGGTACGTGTGATTACTAAATAGCGCAATTATTTTTGTAGTTTAACTTCTTATCTATCGATTTTATATTAAAGCCCGTGGTATGAGATTCTATCGGGAGAAAAATCAATTTTTTTCCGTTACGTTATGCGTTATGTTTGTAATTCGTCCAACAGATGGCGTTGGATGGCTGATCAATAACAACGCGACCTAATGATAATAATAATCTTGGTACATCCTATTCTGATGATGTGAAACATCATTATCATCATCATCATCGTCGTCATCGCCATCATCATCATTATCACCATGGCGTTAAACTCCAGTCCTGCGTCGGAGCTGACACACACCTTTTTTTATTTAAAAGAAAGTACAGGCTAAATATCTATTGGTTATAAATAAACGACATTACATAACTAAAATTGCAATACGTAACGATTCGACGCACGTACGAACTTGTATAATTAATTGTTTTGATGTAAAGATTGTTTTTCAAAAGTCTCGCCTGCACTGCGACCCGAACAAATCAATTTAATTTTGCCACGCTGAATTTGCAGTAACAATTTAATAATTAAAGTGTATTTTGCAGTGATTATCATTTTAACAACATGATGTCTCAATAATACTAGTGTGGTGTTCAGATGAAGACATCATAGACGACCTTTGAGACCAGGCAAATTATGTAGTAAGTACTGACGTAGATTGGATAATAATTGCTTTAAAGTACTACTGTTATAAATTATAATCCACTAGTTTAATGTCATGTTGTCGTTTATATTATATTCTATATTTAAATAGACAAAAACAAAACAGTTCAGTACACTTTTTTTTTCTTTGGTTGTCTCTTTAATATTTACCATAGCCTTAGTACAGAATTACAACTGATACAGCTTGCAGATGCCTTAACATTGACATGAACTCTCCGTCGACCACTTAGCTTCGAATTCGATCTATGAGTGGTTCATGAGAAAGAATGGAATGAATTCGTAACTTTTTTTGTAAGTTGAGCTTAGCTTTTCACTACTAAAGACTCTCTTAGGGACTTGACGCGTATACAACCATACGGTCTTATTCAACTGCCAGAGGATTATTAGAGGAGTAAAAGACTCGATGTCTATACGGTAGCGATTTTGTCGTCTGAAGGAAGAATATTTTTAACAATAAGAAAATACTTATTTAAATATATTTTGCTAAAAAGGACCGGTGGCAAATGTACGTAATCAATTATCAGTTCAGTAACACCCCAACTCAGAGTCACTAACGGTTAGGAGCGATTAAACGCTCCTTAGTAAATAATTACCATACAAATTCTATAATAAGGAGCGATTTAAGTAAACATTAGTGACTCTGATTTGGGGCGTAAGAGTTATTGCTTGCTCTTAAAGTTCATACCTATGAGCTTCAGAGTTTAGGGTAAGTTTATGAAATTATAATATCTCTACCTGTATACAAAAGGGGGTTCTTTCAGTAGTTTATTTTTAGATCATTGTTTTTATTTAAAACATTGTCATGAATAATTACATGCACCTCAGCGAACTGTACCTACTTATTGAGTTTAGTGAAAAATGAATATTTCCCAAATATTTCCTACCAATAGTTGTAAATGTACCTAATACAATTTTCCAATGTAAGTTATTACCACTGAAATACTAAATTAACTATAATGCCAATAGGACTCAAAAGTAGGACTGCAATCAATGGTATTCTCTATGCACTGATGAGGTCAACTGAGCTGCAGAATCGTCTAATATCAATCGCACAAACGCTGACAATTCTCTGACTATCAGCGTTATCTCGCCGCAGCGTAAAACGCTTAACCGGTCAATTTCCATAAGCTCCGCTTAAGAATGATGCCTTGGGAACGTGTTACGGCCAGAATAATTATAGGCGTCTAGGATTAAGGCGGCGCGATCGCCCTAACACTGCAACAGGGTTATGCAACATTGAGTGCAGTTTTTAAGGAATCTTTTTTAAAATAATTTTATATAAATAATCTGATATGGACGTTGGATCAGTGGGGGGTTAATAGCCCACCCAAAAAGTTTATTTTTTATTTTTGTTATATACTGAACTACCATTTTAAACCAAAATATAATTTTGGCCAAATTTCTGTTGTAAAATTGTAACATACATTTTTGTATATTTCAATTTTATTTAAAAAGTGAATAAGCGATCTTTTAAATTTAAAGTTCTTTATTGAAGCGTATCGGGAAATTTATTCGTGAAAGGTTTTTACGGAGTTGCGAATATCCAATTTCGAAGCCTGCTCGTTTAAGCCCAGTAAACAAGTACATAGTTCGTATGATTACTAAGGACGCCCTCTCTTCATTTTAGTATCGCGTCTGCAAACAAGTTCTATGAAATTTATGAGTAACATCCTAAAATGTATCTTCGAAGATGAGATACCTAACAGACATTACGTGGGATTGTTGTTAAATATTACCTTACATGAAATAAAAAGAAGTAAAAAATCTAAAAATATGAAAAAACAAAATGGTTCAAATTACCTTCGCTCTTAAGCATTAGTACCTAAAACCTAAGTATCACCGACCCATTGCCAACCGAAAAGGAGAAGGTAAGAGAGCTGATGGAAGCTGAGAGATAGCAATTTCAAATAAGTATATTGTTAAAGGCAGACGTATAAAAAGTCATACAAAAAATGAAAGAAACGTAGAAACGTGGTATTTATTAGTCCTCGGTACGTGGGTTGTGTACCTCTGCACTAAGCCGTGCACTTGTGTACAAGGAGTAGCTCTCTGAGCGTTAAGAGCTGGAAATGACGTCTCAGGCGTTGGTGGCGCCACTCTAATTTGCATCTATTATTGGTTTGCGGAAGTCGCAGGGTGGCCGTACTCGTGTTAGAAATTATGTAACGTTATTAAGTAACGTTAAAAGTATTACGACCTGTGTAGCGCAATGGTTATCATGCTCGATCGCCGGGCCAAGGGTCTTGGGTTTGGAGGATGTTTGAAGGATGAGGCTTCTGAGAGGATTACAATCGTTTTTAGAAATTTAAAGGTCTTTAAATTATGGTGATGTATAGGATAGTGCGCAATATCATCATCTATTCTTGGCAGTATTTTTTCTCAAGTATGTGAGGGAATTAAAATTCATTTCTGAGTTCTGATTTGGCTTATTACTCAGAGTAGCCAGTTACGTTTGCGACAGTAACTCGAGACTTGGTTATCAGGCTTCTAATCAACACTTTTGAATTTTCCATCTACTATCCCTACTGCCATGTACTACCTGAAGATTAAAACTCAATAAGAAGCTACTACAAAATCGAAACCTAGTTTGCTCAGGCAAAAAATCTTCAACAGTACAACAGTCAATGAATATTTATTACTATACTCTGTTAGAGATTGTTAGATATTTTGATTTTAACCTTATAATATGTTATGAGCGTTTGTTTCCACTTATCACTTCATTCATTATGTGCACCGCGAAGGATTGGAATAGCTTTCCTGCGTCTGCGTTACCGCCCACCTATGTATGACATGTGGATGTCTTCAAGAAAAGAGTGAATAGGCTTTTATTAAGTTAGTACGCTCACCATCCTGGACTACATCTCCACTTACCATCAGGTGGGATGGTATTCAAGCATTTACTTATTTTAAGTAAAAAAAAAACTTGTAAACGGTTTCAGCGATTTGAATCAAGTGTTCACTGCTTTTCTGCCTTCTCAACATTTCCGAGTCTGAATACTAAGACATAAATTTTCCGTACCAAGGCGAGAGCGCCAACTAGTTACTTATTAAAATATAGAGGTACAAAATTACTCCTTTCTTCTTATTCTAATTCTTGTAGTAAAATAGATTTAAATGTAGTTACAAAATTTGGTTTTAACTTTACATTTCAACAGGTATTTAACAGCATAAGGTGTGGCGTTGAACCAAAATCAATTTGCACATATTTCCCTACATCTAGTCACTACACTTCATATTACCGCATTCTTGATCACTATTTACATGTAAACACGAGATTTGGAAAGCAACTTGCAAATCCGTTTCGTGCAAACCCGTAAATATAAATTTTAAAACCAAATAAATTCTTCAGATATGATGAGATGCAAACTGATTTATTCTCACTGTTTTAATTACGTTAAAAGTATTTTAAACAGAAAAGCGGGTGTCCTACATCTGAAAATAAATGTTCGCACGACATTCCAAATAAAACAAAATGGAGAAAACTTTAAATTGTTATTCTGTAAAGCAATCCGTCAACTCGTTGTAGCGTAGTGTTTTATGTAAATAGCTGAGAGCAGACGATCGAAAAGATAGCAACATATATTTTAAAAACACTTGAGGCATAGCCAGCACGTTGTTGGCAAAGAAAAAGTGTCACCTATGGACAACAGTAACACTAAAGACATCACTGATGCGTTGCCAGCCAAAAAAGAAGAGACAAAACTGGCTCTCAAACGCCCAGTCGGAACAAGACGAGTCGTTTGGCGACAAGTTAGGTGAGTCAAGCCAGAGGGTGGTAAAGTCAAATAGGCTTCACGGACATTACGTGACAAGCAAAAAACTAACTTTCACGTTACCTATTTATCGATTATGTCAAAAAAACTGAATATTAGTAACGAAGTACCATAAACATCACATGTGCAATGTGCATGACTAACAACTACCAACGATCTTAAAACAAAAGACTATAAAATAAAATTAAACTTTTAAAAAACGATCACTCATCGTCCTAAATAAGTTCCAATGGCTCATTAAAATGAAAAACAACGCCGTATTGACATTGATCCACTAATTTGTTGACAGAGCCATCGACGGGAGTTATTTGGAGAGCGTTTAAATACCATGAGGGACTTAAAAATATAACATGGTTGAACGTCCGTGCCTTGTGTGAACAGACTCTACCTAATACATCGACACAAGGCGTCAATGAACAGAAATGTAAAACCATTTGTAAACTTCAGTGCCCTTTTACTGAAACAAATAACCGAATTATTTGAATCCACTTGTTTTACATAAATAAAATTATGTTTTGTTTTTGGCAAAAAATTTCACTTGGATTGGGATATAGTCATGTGTTTAGGCTATGGTGAGGCCACGTCATTGCAGTGTGATGACGCACTACAATTTTCTGCAAAGTCGCACAACGCATCGTGAAAGCCGACAATACGTGCATGCAATCGTTCCAATGGCGGTACGTCTATTTTATCACAAGACGTAAAAATTGCTACAATTTTTTAAGGAGTAGATACCCAAGACGCTAATATTTTATTCTCTTTGCTCGACGTACTGAAGCTTGGTATTGGTAATAAGTAAGAACACCTTTTTAATTAAGAACATGGTTGGAAAGTATTTTGTTCCTTATAATATAACGTCCTTTAAAACATATTATGAATTCACAAACGATTTTTATATTTTCCTTTTTAATTTATTTTCCTTTTTTGAGGACTTCCTTCTTGTGATATTTATTACCTTTTGATGGGTAATGGATAGGTAAGTAAATGTTGCTTTACAAATTATTGGGCCTAGAACATTGACCAAAAAAGAAAATAGACTTTGTATTTATAAGGATTCAAATGAGACATCACACGTACCCAAGACCTGAAACAAACAATTAAGTATTTGTGAAATTAATTACCTCAGTCAAGAAATGAACTGAAGGCCCCTTGTTCGGCAAGGCACCGAATGTGATAAAGGGTCGACTATATCAGAAATGAAGAATAACATTCACATTTCACGTGCTTACTAACACTACTTAACCGGGCATGACTATTGTCTTTGTCAACAAAAACTACAAAATCTGTTAAGTCCGAATCGATCTCACATGGATTGAGTTCCATATCGCATCTTATGAAATTTTTACTATTTTAATTTTGATTTCCGCCTGCTTTTTCATCCGTTGGTCTTCGGGGTGCTTTATGACTTGAGGAGATTGTTGAAGTCAACGTGGACATTCGCACTCTAAAACCTTTTATTTTCACACCTGTTGTAAACGCCTTAGATAATGTTTCCTCTGTATTTTTCTTTCTGTACACAGTGGTATTATTGGTGTACAATACAGTATAAAATACTTTATTGTACTCTCATACAATAGGAAGACGCAAGGGGATAAGCACCTATGTTCTTGCGGACTTGTTGGGATATCCAGTACCAAATATACCTACCAATAGGTACATATACCTGCTACTAATATTATAAATGTGAAAGTTTGTATGGATGTTTGTTAGTTACCCTTTCACCAGAAACTTCGGAACGGATTTTCTTAAAATTTTGCACAGCTACCATATTCTGGAATAATACATAGAATACTTATTATCCCTGTTAAACTGTCTCTGGTAATGGTACTATGGGAGATACTTGAGAATGACTATTAGAGGAGTGGTATTTATTACAATATTGAATAGATCATTTACAGTGATTTTAAGAATTTTTAAATCTAAAACTATTTTCAAAAACAGCTTAACCAAGTGGGATTTGGATTTCACTGATGTTATAGCTCTGTAATATTTCGTATTTGTTCTATTTCCATTATGTACTTCGTAAAAATAGAGGGCATTTGCTACCATGTACTTAATATCAATTAACCGACCCGTTTGAAGTCGCTACCGTCTACAAAGTGAATAGGTAATCTATGACTATAGCTTCAAGTTCCTCTTATGTCATATTAGCATACGAGCATGCAATTCTTGCTTTGAGAGTATTATGTCTCATACGTTCTCTCAGTATTATCAATACTTGAATTACGTGATGCACTCATCGCTTTTTAAGAATTTAACATATTTAATTTGTTTGTTTTTAGGGTTCCGTAGCCAAATGGCAAAAAAACGGAACCCTTATAGATTCGTCATGTCTGTCTGTCTGTCTGTCTGTCTGTCTGTCTGTCTGTCTGTCTGTCTGTCTGTCCGTCCGTCCGTATGTCACAGCCACTTTTTTCCGAAACTATAGGAACTATACTGTTGAAACTTGGTAAGTAGATGTATTCTTGTGAACCGCATTAAGATTTTCACACAAAAATAGAAAAAAAACAATAAATTTTGGGGGTTCTCCATACTTAGAACTGAAACTCAAAAAATTTTTTTTCATCAAACCCATACGTGTGGGGTATCTATGAATAGGTCTTCAAAAATGATATTGAGGTTTCTAGTATCATTTTTTTCTAAACTGAATAGTTTGCGCGAGAGACACTTCCAAAGTGGTAAAATGTGTGTGTCTCCCCCCCCCCCCGTAACTTCTAAAATAAGAGAATGATAAAACTAAAAAAAATATATGATGTACATTACCATACAAACTTCCAACGAAAATTGGTTTGAACGAGATCTAGTAAGTAGTTTTTTTTTTAATACGTCATAAATCGTAAACCGCAATTTACATCGATCTATAATAATATATTATGTTACTTGCTGCTACGGAACCCTTCATGGGCGAGTCCGACTCGCACTTGGCAGCTTATTTATTTATTAGTTTTATTTCTCTCAAACTCTCTTTAAAGGTTTCTGTTCGTTGAAAAAATTAAACCCTTGTTGAATAAATATGCTGTTTGTCTATTTACCCATAATATAGCCACTCTTATCTCCTATTTTTATTGCTTATTTTTATAGCTTGGAAATAATTTTTAAAACATATTTCGTAACGCTGGGTTCTAATTTTATTCTAACCTATAGAAACAAAAAGGTTCACCTTAAATCCTTATAGTGTGGATGTAATTGTATAAATTCATTCCTTATAACGGTATGTAAGTTAATTTTTTACATTCCATTAGTCGATTAATTTGCTTGAAATTAAAATCTACACGATATTCCTTAGGGCATGAAATTTGGAACACTTCAATATAAGTAGTAGAATTCGTGTTAAAAATATAATGTCCAAAAATATTCCTTGGAGATAAGAAATACGGAAATTGGAATTAATTTTTGAAAACCTCTAGATGTAATTAAACCACCTTACTAAGATTTTTATGAGGGTAAAAGTTCTAAGTTGCTATTTTATTAACATACAGTCACAAAGTTTTTTTTTACTTTTAAAATAAGTGGTCACAGCCAAAAGGCTGTTTAGTAAAAACTAAAACTCATGTTTTATTACAAAAAACTTATTTTTTTATTGATTCAACAAATTATTTTACCAAGTTGCAAAGTTCCTGCGGTTACAGTACGAAACACAACTTTGTTATTCTACATAATATTTTATTCATTAATATTCATAAATAACTCGACAGTATAAAGATGATTGATTAAAATTGGTACGTTTTGAATATGCAAAGCTGTGCCACTTCAGTTAGATAATTATCGTTTAATTTGCTAACGGATTATAAAACTTGTAATGTGTATCTATAAATTATTTGTGCTTTAAAATGTTGTTAGATGATTACATTTAAATAGACTATTACGTTAAAATTATTACTGGATTAGTGAGATTTTGCTAATGAAATAACATTAATAAAGAGTTTGCCTAATCACTTCAACCGATTATTTAAAAATAGTTTTTTGTGCGTTTGATTCAAGGTGCGAGGCTATAAACTATGGCCTAGGTGAAGAGATTGAAAGTTTGTATGGGGTGGGTGAAATAATATTGTTTGTTGACTTTACATTATCTTTAAATTAAACAAAAATTAAATATTCGTGTATTAGCTTTTGTTCAAATTAGGAGTCAAAACTTTGTACGAGGACGTATCCTAGAGAATCCAGTTAAGTTAAACACGAGCGAATTAAAGCGCAAATAATTTTTTAAATGAGTTAGCGTCTTATTAAAGTACCTAATTCCCCAGCGATTCCTATTATAATGAGCCAGTTTAGGTTTACTATAATAAGCTGGCTATGGATATTCAAGGTGGATTAAAAATTCACAGCAGACATTAAGCTTCTTTACGTTCCTGTAGAATTCTTAATTACACCGACACTTATTATTCTTAAATTTTCTAACACAGTTTAACATAGTAACAGCCCAGAATACTTAATCGTACCTACCTACCTACCTATTGGTACTAACAGTTTGTTTCATAAACCCTGTCGAGCTTGTTCCCACCATATTCATATTTGACAATTTGGTTTGACAGGTTAATTTAATATTAATTTGGTTTATTAAAACGGATCTAGTGAGTTTTCAGAAATTGCACATAGGTACGTATTTTTTACACAATTAATATTGCCACTTTTTACACAATTTACGCGACAGACCCACGTGAGAATAACGCCAAAAGAATTTATTAAGTAGGTATGTGCTACTGGAAAAAAATACACATTTTTCATTTTTAATAGCGTTTCGTCGTAACGTATCTACGTGCCGTGTAACTAGGTCGAAATATTCGAATAAAATTAAATGAATCATCTTCGATCACTAATAACAGAACAGTACTGATTGAAGTGAATCATCGATTAAATTTGCATAAGAAATGTATTGGCTATTGGCAGTTATGGCCCGACAGCTGGTCTCAATCATAAAGTGATCGAAGTAAAACGCGGACTCGGTTCTTAGTTGGATACTCAGTAGTCGGTAGTAGGTACCTACCTACTACTCCTACTAGGCGACCGATATAGAGAAAATTGCGTGAGCTTTCCATGCTTAGGCATATTAAACCTTGAATCTATTTGCAAGTGAGGGAAACCTGAGGAATTTGCCCTCCCCTCTACGTTTAATAATTCTGATTTGCTCAAGAGCGGACCAGAAATCGCTCATGGTGACTTCTTCCATATAACCCCATATACTCACAACACAACATCACGTCTCGTCAACGCCCCATCACCGTCCAGTCCTGCCCACTGTGTGCCCAGATCTGATAGCTAGCTGGCTTAAACCCTTTAATGGCCCACTAAGCACGGGTCTCTCCTCTTAAGGAGGCCTAGAGCATACTCCACCACGCTGCTCCAGTGCGGAATGGTATAGAGGTTAGTGGCCAACCATCTGGTAGCTAACTCTACTCAAACTCTTTTAAAAACCTTTCTTTGGGAAACCTAGTAAACTACGCCCCAGGCCATCTCAATTACTAAAAGACATCATAAAATCCTCTAAGAGGTTGAAGTCAGTAATAAACTTTAATTAGATACTTACAGTAAAGAACCTTAACGGACTAATTGAAACTAGTGTCGTTGTGTGCCCGGGACATTTATGTTCCTTTATTTTCCTATTATATGTATCCTATTATATACAGAGATATACGTATTATTATTGTACGTACATGAAATGTAGGTTTCATTTAATAATTAATTGGTGATCACTCTTTATTTCTTCGTTTTTTTTGGCAACAAAAGCATGGTAACACATGAGGCCCAAAATTATCTTCGTAGAAAACTGATAAAATAGGTACTTACCTACCTACATAATGACATAAGTTTTATTTTAATATTAGTTAATTATTACAACATTCACACAGATATAAGTGGAATTCCCAATAAAATGTAGATTATAACAATAAAACTGTAAAGAGGGGACGAATCTGTTATTTTTGTACATTGCTTCGTGAGCAAGCAAGAGCTGTTCTCTCTGGATAAAAAAAGAGAAAGCGTGGTTTTATGAAATTATTCGATTTAGGGTATTAAAATTGCGTTTTTAATCTTAAATTAATTATTGAAAAATGGGAATGATAATGGGAAATCAATAGTAGACAAAATATTCAATTATAAAATTTAATTTCAATTTGCGTAACGTAAACGTTCCTATTACCGCCAGTTTAAGCTGACTTTGGATGAACTTCAGAAAATTAGATATACGCCGTTATGCTAGGACAGGCGTTTTAATTTATTCTTTATCATAATTAAATATTCTATGATATTCAGCACTTAAATTTAGTGTTTAATCACACAATATTTAATAAATAATAATTTAATCTGAAATAGCGGCTGCTTCTATTACCGCCCGATGGGATGATGTTGTTTCTATTACCGTTTTTCATGTTTCTATTACCGACCACTGAAAAAGGAACACATTCTCCATACTATTAAATAAAAAAAAACAAAATAAATATTTATTAAGTTGGTATAAAATATTTGGGATCAATAATTATTATTAAAAACTGAGCTTTCTTCTTAATGTAGTTAAAGTAAATATTATTAAAAACACTATCTACTGAAATTTTATAAGATGGAGGTTAATATCTTAAAACAAGGTTTAGTTATTCCAATCCGTTGGAGTTACACATTTTGCCTTCAAATCACATCATCAGACCCTGAGATTGTCTATGATGTAGGTACTAGTTTTGCAAAAATAAAGTTATTGGCAAAAAAATTCTTAAAAACGGTTCCGATTCTCCTATTTAAGAGTTACACATTTTGTCTCCAAGGGACATCATCAGACCATAGAATGGTCAATGATGTACTGATTTTGCTGTGTAAATATTTACCAACAACAAAATATACCTTTTAACACGGTTCAATTATTCCAATCCGTTGAGGAGTTACATATTTCGTCTCCAATTCACATCATTACACCCTGAGATGTCAAGGAACCGTTGAGATGTTCCACTCTATATGTCCAGAACCCATCATAAGATCCTCACCATGATGTTAATGAGACCACCCTGAAGCAATCCGCTATTTAATACCGTTTAAACCATCCAAATTGGTCGAACATATAAAGAAAAAAAAACATATACGACGAATTGATAACCTCCTCCTTTTTTGAAGTCGGTTAAAACCTTATGTTTGGCCTATAGAACATTTATGAACACAGGAACTTATAGTAGGCTTATCAGCATTTTAACTAAAGTACGCTACATACCTACAATAAGAGACATTTATAAATAAGACCGTATGGGTCGGTAATAGAATTAAGTATGAAGATTCTATTACCGACCAAAAAAGAAAAAATAACAGGCAAAAATCCATGAGACAAAATGTATGGCGTTAATTGATCAAATTATCTAATATACTCTTAAGAATCAAACAAGTTAAAAAAAAACATCTAAAATTATGTATTAAAAGAAATAAAAGCTAAAATACTAACTATTGTAAAACATCTAACACCGCCATGGGTCGTTAATAGAAGCGACTTATAAAAATTAAGTTTCTAATACCGCTCCAATGTAAAATTCGATTTAAACGACAAGACATGGCCAGAACGGTAATATAGATGTTAATCTAGAAAACCAATGTATTATTTATTAAAGTTACATATTGGCATGCACGTATACACATTTTATTTATGTTAATTTCTCTTAAGTAATAATGAGGTGTTCTTATGTAGCTGGGAGCAGAACACTATGACGCGGAAGTCCGTTGCGGCCGCGTCTCAATTATTGGCTATTTACTCTGTTTGCTGATTATTTACGCACACAAACTTTATTATTTTTGTTTCTCAATATACATACCTAAAATATTTTTAGGCTACAACTTTCATGGAATCTACAACATGCCTTAAAATAATGATTAAAAAAACTGGCGGTAATAGGATACAAATTTTGGGGGGCGGTAATAGGCGCGTTTACGTTACGGAATACATAATTAATACAATCATTTATAGGTAGATGATAGACGCACATTAATAAACACTGACAAACAACATTTACGTACATTAAACACTGACAAAAACATACAAAATAGCGTGGAGCACTGGCACAAATGAGTAATACTCTATACACTACACGGTCAGCTGCTGCTGCGAACTATAGGCGCCGCCATATTGGCCTTGGCTGCTCTGACGAGCGCCTTTCACTTTATCCCTACCGACCGTCACGCGACATGCAACACACAGACGAAAAAGTTTGAGACGATGTAATAAAAGTTTCACTTTAATATACAAATTAGGGAGTTTCCGTTCAGATATTAACTGTCATACAATGTTTTAGCTGGTTTTGCTACTGGAATAAATAAAATATTCATATTATTCATAGAACATGAATAGGACATCGCTAAACAATAAAATGGGGCAAACTTGACATTTATTGAGCCAGATAAAAATGAATAGCAATTGTTACGGGTACAGGTGCTATTTGTAAACGTAAGGCGCCTGAAGCGAAGTGCGGGTACTACATATAGGGTATTTAATATTCGTAGCAGTAGCGTCGTATTTGTATGTTTTCCGTTTGTTTGCCATGTGTTATAGCACTTACGAATGCCGAATTCTTCACAAATATTTCCAAGTATCGCTGCCACCAGGTGTTCCCGTTTAATCTTACAAATGGTGCGGCAATAAATCAGTTTTCACCGCCATCTTTCTTTGGAAATAAACATCCGATTTGAATCAAACAGGTATTAGGTATTTTCGCCTGTGCGTATCATAGTTATGAAATAAAATATATTTGTAGCTTTGCAAGCACAGTGTATTTTTTTACGTTTATTTCGAATTTAAGACTTGCTCCGAAATTTGTTTATTCACCTAGGATTTCAGCTTTCGTGAATAGTGTCCGTTTTTGAACGTTTGTAGTATCAAATTAAATTTTTGCCATTAAATAAAATAAAAATGTTTTAATTTTTCTTTCTATTGATCAGTGATAGGCAAACTATGACCCGCGAATAATTGCAATACGACCCGCGTCTATCCATGCAAAATAGTGCTTAACCAATAATCTATTTTTTTTTTGTTTTTTTTTTTGAAGTTATACTTCTTTTGACGTATTTAAAAAAATATGAGAGTAAAGCACACTAACAGACAAGAAGTGACATGATGAAATTAACTGATAACTGATTCCTTTGACAAACAAAGAGTTGTGCATTTCAGAAGTACACACACACACTTTGGAATTTTGGGTACTCGTGTGGAAAAAACTATGAGAGTAAAATTTTTACGGTGCGACAGACAAAATGCGACATGGTGAAGGTGCGTACTAAGGTAAGGCGCACAGCAATCGCTGGAGTTGTTTTGGATTGCTAGCGCGGGTCGTGGGTGCGACCGAAAGGTACGTGGTTGGAACGCGAAAAATATTACCTACCCAAAAAAAGAGGCACTATGTTTGTTTAACAGCTAACAAACTAATTTCGATATATGTAAAAAGATATACAGTTCATAATAAATGACTACATGACACTCTGATACAACATGATCAATAATATAGATCATTATCATAAAATATATTTATTCGTGTCATTTTAATGTCGCGGTCGTACATCATTATTATTATGAGACAGATCGATCTGACTAATTCGTCAAATAAATATAATTTAATATGATAAATGATAATTTAATAATAGGTATGCTTAATGTTTGTTTTATTATTGTGTATTCTTTAATGTCATAGATAAAGAATCTCTTTTGATGTCGAATCAAGTACTGCAGTCTAGTCAATATCTAGTGCATCCAAAAAACGAGATTAAAATTATGTTAGAAAACTTATGATATGACAGGTGTGGATTAGTATCTCCGTCCTTTTTTTTCGCATGTAATAAGTGCAATTTGTCAAGGAAAGTCGAAATCAATTCTTATTTTGTGGTAAGGCACGAGTTAAAAAACATTCTTAAATATATGCCAATTTGTGAATATCATGTTACTGTTACTTGGAAAGTGCGTGGATTCTTTGTTGCTGGTTAAATTTCTGGGGGCTGTCGGTATATACATAGGTCAGTTCAGTAGCGTAGCGTGTGGGGGGGGGGGGGGGGCGGGGGGGCCGTGGCCCCGGGCGGCACATGAAGAGGGGCGGCAAGCCACTCGATTTTTAAATAATAAAAAAATATCTCTACATTAAAATTAATTTTATTTAAATTTTAATGTAAATTGTGCTATGAAAAAAACAAGTAAAGTGCTTTTTTAATAAAAAAAAGTATTTTAAATAATATGGGGGCGGCAAAGATCACTGGGGGGGGGGCCTTTTTTTCGCTCGGCCCCGGGCGCCCGGGCGGTGGGAGCCCACGCCACTGGGTCAGTTATAGATTTGTAGACGTGGCCTTACGACTAGAAGACTGCAGCAGATTATATAAACTATAAATTAATTTAAAAATTGTTTGCATTTTAAAAATTACTGTGGTAACCACTAACCATACTACAGTAACATCTTACATCCGTCTTCCAAAGTTATTTTTTGTTCTGTCTAAATGTAATTACGTGTGTGACTTTATAATTTTATTAATTTTATAATTATACTATTAAAACTAGTGATGGAGTATTAAAAAGGGAACTGGATCTAATTACACACTGGCCATTATTATGATGACTGGCCTGAAAGATCATTTTCCCTACAATATTCATAATAATTACTTTCATCTTTAATAGCAATGGACGATCGTCATAATTAATACACCACTCCACTATCGCTTAGTTAATTACAATTCTTATAATGGCGACAAAAGATAAAAAGAGACATTTTATGAATCGTGGGCCGTGGCACATTGGTCTTTTATGCTGAGGCCGTTGCGATCGCAATCTATATAATTTCTATCGTTTTATTCTTCAATCTTTCTCGATGCCAGGCAAGTGTGATTTGCTTTGTCTTTTTAAGTAATTACTCAGAGTCGTCACTCGTCAATGAACAGCCTTAAAACCATTGCTTTTCAATATTTTTAGTCGTCAAAAATACGCAATTCTCCTTCGCGCTACTATCTCACTAAAAGTATTTATCGATATTTTTTAACCAACTTCAAAAAAGGAGGTATTCAATTCGACTGTATTTTTTATGTTTTTTACCGCAGAAATTTCGACTGGGTGAACCGATTTTGATGATTCTTTTTTTAATCGAAATCTGTGCTTGTTATGTGGTCCCACTTAAATTTGAGCGAGTTTCCTGTGTTGCATGATTTTATTACTTTTTAAATAGTAATGTACCGTAATCGGAAAGGTGTTTACGATCTATGATTATTTTCCGATACATATTTGTGTTTGAAATAAATACAAATGGTAATTAAAAATGAAAGGTAGATCATTTTATAGAATAAAATTTATTCAGACTCAGAATCTAACTCAGAACTATAAGAAACGCTACCAACTGTTTTGATATAAAAGCTTTATTTGGATAACTCTGAAATCGATGTTATATTTGAGTTGTGGATAAGTTCAGCTCTCACTTCAGGAATAAAAAAGAAACTTATAACTACGTGGAAAATTATAAATTATTCATAAGTATTATAAGAACAAAACAATGTTCTCAAAAATAAAATTTAAATTTAATTTATTAAAGACTGTTATCTTGGCTGAATCAAAGCCGTGCGCCCCAGATAAATAGGTACACCAACATAAATTTTTCGGTTTCCGGATATCCGATGGGTCACGCTTTTAACTTAATTTCCTGGTGTAACTGGTGTTAATATTAAAAGAGGGTCACTATCCTGCGACATCAAAATGGTATCTTATTAAATTAATAAGCATTTTCTATATTTAAGGATATAAATCTTAATATATATAAATTACGTGTCACATTGTTTGTCCTCGATGGACTCCTAAACTACTGAACCGATTTTAATCAAATTTGCACACCGTAAGTAGTTTGATCCAACTTAAAAGATAGGATAGCTTACAACTCAAAATAAAAAAAAAACTTTTGACAGAACGAAGTCTGTTTGGGCAGCTAGTTATAATATAAATGTTACCTATATTTGAATGATTATTAACACGACAACCAACAGTCTTGCCTGGCAGTGATCTGGCTGTGAAGCGTATAACCTATTTTTGAGATTTTTTCACTTGTCCAACTCAAACCGTTCAGCCGGCAGGGGGGAAACTTGACTCTAATAAAAATCTGCATTTAACAGCCAAATATTTCGCTAACGGACCCCTAATTCTAAAAGTGGTGTTAGAAGACCCATGATATTTTTGAAAGACCTTTTCAACGTAAAGGATCTGTGACGTATAAAAAATTCATCCTAACGTTACTTATAGGGGAAAAAAATGTTTTTCTTTATTTTAATTTACGATTTTGGAGTTTTAATAATATTGTATATCCATGCCAAATTACTGCTTTCTAGCACTAATCGGCGCTGTGCAACGGACAGACGGACATGATGTAATTATGAGGGTTCCGATTTTACTTCGGAACCTTAAAAACGGGATCAATATCAATCCATTCGTTTAGAAGCTACGATACTATAGACAAACACACTGACACACAAACACACAGACACGTCAAACTTTTAAAACCCCTTTTTGCGTCGAGAAACGGGTTAATCAACATAACTGTGGTTAATTACATAACTTTACCCATACGATACTCAAGCATAATAGTAAATATGTTGGTACATTACCTACTTTGCTTACTCACCTGGTTAGTTACAGTTACAACACTTAACCAACCGTTAAAATTATTAATTAGTCGAATCATTCGTGTGTCATCTGTCTACCACACTCGATTGTCATTGCGATTGCGTATTGCGTTAATTCATAACCGTAATAAGTAATAGGCATGATGACAGATTTTGAAATTTCCGCAAAAAATAAGGTTTAGCTTAAAATAAATACACTTCAATTTATAAGTTTAAAATTCGCACCAAAACACTTCAAAGTGTCATGGCGTCGTTTGTGACGTCACGTCTCAGTAAAGTTGTAGACAAGATGTCTGTTATTTTCTTCACTCTGTTATTTTACAAATAAGTTTATTTAGGTACCTACTCAATACACATTCAGTTGTTGCCAGGAAGAAATCGCTGATTTAGGTAATTACCTAGTTATGTGCACAATAAAGGTAATTTGTATGGTATTGTAATATACAAATAAATTGAAAATACTAATAATGCTAATTATTAATGTGATAAATAGATTTTATTCTTGACTACACTGTCTGTTCACGTCTTGTGTAAAGTTCTACCAAGGTGAGAGAGACGTGCTAGCTGACCCCTATAGATTAATTATTGAAGTGGTTACAGAACACTCCGAGCGTTCTCGGTTCTCACCTCACAGGTGTTCAATCTTAATCCGCTCATTCGGTATTTACTTGGACGAAATGCAACCCCTATACGAACTCACCACTGCTGCACTGTACAGAACTAAAGACATAAACTCGTATTGCATACCTATTTCATAATAGAATACGTCACAGAAAACATAATTTATTGCTTGTGAGTAATTTATTCATGTAACAGAAATAGTTACACATGAAGTAGTAAATAATATAATGTGCATGGACTTCATACTTTTTGTTCCTCTTTGCATCCTGCTGAATAATGAATACTAGCTTCCGCCTGCAGCTTCGCCCGCGTGGATTTCGGTCAATTTACATAAAACCATACTGAATTATACACCTAAACGTTCCTCAGGAATCACACATCTATTGGTGAAAACCGTACAAAAATCCGTTTGATAGTTTTTGAGTTTATCGCGTTCATACAGACAGAAAGACGCGGCCGGGGGACTTCATTTTATGATAATAATATTATGTACTTACCTATAGAAAGATAATTACATATTTTTTGTAGACATGCCAATTGAAATGGACAACACAGAAAACCAGCCAGTGCAAGGAAGTCCCTAAAGGCCATGAGAGCTTCGATAAGATATAGATGCTTTATAAATAGCCCTTGTAAAGAACAGGTGCCTTCTTTCGCTGGTCAGTTCATTAGCATGTGTTCCCATTTAGAGGAATTTAGAATGTAATTAATAATTGAAGATCTACGCTATGGGACACCCGAGGTTCCGTTACGAGACATAGACAGATGCTTCATACTTTTATGATACTTTATACCTTAAAAATGTAAATGCAAATGTTTTTAAGGTAGTGTCGTGTTTACACGACATGATCGATCAATAAATATTTACGTTTCAAAAACTGCACATACATTTTCTGTGGCAGGTGTTCAGGTGGGCACACGCAGTTTGTAAGACATCTAGAACCGATACAATGCACAGAACGTTTAGCAGATACCTCAGTCGGGAATCGAAACTGGGATTCGTCGCAGGTGACTCACTAGACCAAAACAAGGGTCGTACATTTGTATTTGAGCGCTGAAATACAATCTCGTTGGTCCCTGGTCAAATCCCTGAACTACATTAGACTATGAATCGTATTTACTAATAAACGCGTAATTCTATTAGGGTGTGCGTATTTGTTATAGGTTAGGTTAGGTTACCTACCTACTGACTATTGTTCTTGTTGCAGTATTTGTTGTTGTAGTCGTTAGGCTTTCATTGTAGTCATTATCGCTATTAACACTTATCTAACTACCGATGCTTAGAACTCGATCGGTCACATACAGTCCGGTTCTACCACTACGTGTGCATACAGCAACATGACGGTAGATTGTCACCTAGAGATATCTTACCATCCGGTCATTTTAAACGTATTAAACGACTTTCCAACAGTCGTCCAAGATGTCCCCATAGAATAAGCAATGATCCATAAAATCACTTAATTAATATTCTCTTAAAATGGCTTTTAATTACACAGATGATTATGTGGCGATAATGATTGAATTATGAATCGTTGTCAGTAATTATGTAAATTAACGTACTTTTTATCATCAGATAATGATCCGATAGGTACAGGTACTATTATTATGGGTTTCGTTTATCCGTATTTGAGAGTAAATGCACAACGGTAAAGTTCAATATCTTCCTGATTTTTTAATTACATTTTCCTCATTTGATGCTCATTTACGCTTAAGTACGGTACGGTTAATTTAAAAATTTTGCGGTAACAGACGAAAGAAAAAGTCGCACATACATATATCAATAGTATAAATACATACATTCTTACACACAAAATACATTAAATGTTTTTTTAAACAAATAAGTGTTGATATTATAACCCTCCTTTTGGGTTTGCCGTATTTGGGTTATAATATTACCTGCTCGTCTCAAATATGAAGCAATAGATAAATTGACAAAATGTTGGCAAAGAAAACACTGACGCTTTCAATCTATCAATATTACGAGTATCAAGAAATGTGATGATTCTCTACAAACAATTCGTTTATTTTTTAATCAAGTCCAAGTAAGCCCTTTGAGTCAGGAGTTTTAAAAACCACGTCGTTACGTTCTGGTTTTATCCGCGGAGAAATTGCTTGTTTTGTTCGATTTGTTTGTCCAATAAGGGAGCTTTCGCAGCTGTAGCCGGTTGTTAATCTTTACAGCTTTTCATGGTATAAATATTATCTTTATGACATCATTGGTAAACAATATTTTTGCGATTATTATTAAAAATATCTCTATACTTTAATTTAAAACAATAAGAAGTAATTACTTTTAATTTTTGTATTTCTGTAGAAATATTAACTTAAGAAAATCCAAAAAAAAACTAAGTTTAAATTTAAACTCGTCATGTCCGACATGGTAGCCAATTACGTCACACCGGTCATAGTATAATACACCTACGAGGAAATATTAATGCCAAATAAAATATAACAGTCAACCTTAGACGCTAAAGAGAAAGTAGGAAAGAATATAACAAGAAGCCTTTGATAAATTAAGAAGAATTCCCGTGCAAAAGGATGCCACTGTGTCTTTTATTTAACGTATTCCTCTGTCATATATAGGCACAAAACTAAATATACCTGTATATACTTTATATTAAGGCCTTGTTATCAAAGATTGATACTAAAAGCCTAAAACATAGGAAAGTGAAGTAAACATCGATAGACGCACATTAAAGGCCACCCACGTGTACTATTAAGTAACAATAGTAATAAAAATCGACAAATATCTTGGTAACTTTCTCTGACAAACTCAAAAAGGCGTGCTTTATTACCTTTAATACCGTATCTATCTAAACACCGTAGTTATAGCAAGATGATGCAAACGCGAAAACCCAAAAGCTATCAAACTGGCGTCAGTTAATAACGGGTAGGTATACTTCTAACATTATAAATATGAATGAGGATATATGTAATATATTACATGTTTGTTTGTTACTTTTATACACAAAAACTACTGAATGGATTTTGATGAAGATTTCATGATTTTGAAGTGTGTGCTAAGAAATTAGAAAATTAGTCATGAAATAAAATTTAGCACTGTGTAGACAACAGTACAAACACAAAATTTTAAAAGCTTGTTTTTAAAAATATTATTACTCATAAGCTAACTTGTGTAGATGTTAGTACCTTTTAAAAATGTTACCATTTTCTTGTAAACTAACGCCCCAACTCAGAGTCACTAACGGTTACTTTAATCGCTCCTTAGTAAATAATCACCATAAAAATTCTGTACTAAGGAGCGATTTAAGTAACCGTTAGTGACTCTGAGTTGGGGTGTAAGTCATTTAACATAAATGTGACAAAAACATTCCTATCAAAAATTGTGACCCAACGATTCCCAGTGCGGGTAAGAGCTAAGAAATAAGCAAAAAGAAATGTCTCCCTTGCACTCCTACATTGTTTTCGCGTTTCCGACGCTAACTTATTCATCACTATACGATTATAAATAAACGTAGGCCAGCGGAAACCATTTTAATAAATACAAAGCTCTAAACTTTATGGATACCTAACGTCACATATGTGTTAATATACCTATCGCCTTGTAAGTAATATTTTACTTAAGCAATAAATACAAACTAACCCGAAACTGTTCACCCTTGCTTTGGATGTGTTCAAGTTGACGACCCGTGTGGCGTAATGGTTACCATGCCGGATCGCCGCACCAAGGGTCCTGGGTTCGATTCCCAGCGAGGCATAAATTTGAATGATGAGTTTGAATTTCTGTTCTCGGTCTGGGTGTAAATGTCCTTGTCTAGTGTGTTGTCCATGGCACCCACGACACAGAGAATCCTAGTGTGGGGCTATGAGTGTGAAGCGTGAAGCGTTAAGCTAATCCCATCAAAAACATGAATGTAAAGTAAAAGCCAATAAAAAAAAAAAGAATTGAGATCTAAATGGGTGCCAAGTTCTGTGTAGAAAAGCCTAAAATTTTAGTCACAAGAACATGTAATTCAAGCTTTACATTTGACTTGGTTAGTTTTCACGTACCTATCTAGGCTATAATATTATATTTGTATAATTATCTTTGTTAAGTCTGTTAGGTTGATGACCTATGTTACTTTTCTAAAATTTGGTTTGTTGATTGCTAACTAATGAAAACTAGCCAATTCAAATGTAAATCTTGAATTACATGTTCTTGTGACTAAAATTTTAGGCTTTTCTACACAGAACTTGGCACCCATTTAGATCTCAATTCTTTTTTTTAAAATTGGCTTTTACTTTACATTCATGTTTTTGATGGGATATCATTACTTTTTGTACAGAAATTATTAGTAGGTACTTATTCATAACGTTACTGATTAATTTTGTTATCTTATGCATGAACTGTAATAGTGCCCTTCAACTAAATCCGTAGTTAGTGCACCGTGGTCCAAAATACCTATTACATCATTATTTGTAAGTAATGATCTTCTACTATTCATGTCCGCTAAATATTGAAATAATAATTAATAAATCCCAGTCTGTTATAATAATAATAAATACGATACGATACGATAGTAGTAATAATAATAATAAATACGATAGTCGAATCGATAGTCGTCTTATGAGTTTTAAGTAGTTTGTGTTCGATGAGATAACGTGCCATAATATATTTGGAAACAATACTTCGAATCACTTTAAACTGGTATAATTTCGGAAATAATACAAAATTTAGTGGTGTATACATGCCATACAAGATAAGAGAAGAATAATTTTTCACACATTAAAAATGAAACAATGCAATACCCTGGAAATAACGGCTACTGACGTCTCACTAATCTGTACGTAAATAATACGTACGTACACTGAACATCTTCCCCCCGTTAGAAGTTTCACAAAGTACTAAAACTGATATGTTTCGATTAAAAAAAATCAAGGGTGGTATTCCACTCCTTATATATATTCCACATAATGACCACCTGTCATCAATTTTGATTGCTGTTCATAAATTTCAGGCGTTATAAGTGTTCCTAATAGAATCAATTTTTTGAAAAATTATCATAAAACGATAAAAATTTACTACTTTCAGATTTATTCCTTTGTATTCACCCGACTACCTATCTGCATGCCAAATTTTAACTTTCTAGGTCACCTGGAAGTTGGATATAGTTTTGTTCTATAGGTCAGTCAGTATTAAATTTCTCGATTTTTGGACGTTAATATCTAAATAACCGTTTGAGATGTGTTTATGAAATTTGGAAGACGTATGTATTTTGCAAGTCTTAATAGATGAGCCAAATTTGACAGGTTTATGTTGAATAGTTTTTGAGTTATGAGGTGGTCATAAGTGGCTCCAAATGGTTCGTGTAATATTACACACGGTGCTGCTCGCCAATTCTGTTAGCTAGAAAATTGGCTTACACGCTACCGCGTATTTAGATGGAGTGGAAAGGGCTCGGCATTAACATCAATGGTGAAACGAACAACTCACACACCTTCGATTTGCCGACGATATAGTGATCCTGGCAGAATCGCTGGAGGACCCATTGAAGTATTATTATTATTACTAGCGTATAGAATGGACACCGCGAACACACTGTATGTTCCAATGCATTGGCGTCGCGCGGCTTCAATTGCCAATGGATTCGTTCGATTTTGAAAGGAGAACGGAGGCTCAATTTTGAAAATAGAACCTCCCGGCGGGGACACACATTTTGTTCGAGATGTCTATTCTATGACATTATACTTCAATGGGAGGACCTCAGTACTATGCTAGGGGACCTGAACAGTGCCTCACAACGGACCGGGTGGGTTTTAAGATAAACATGGACAAGACAAAAATCATGTCTAATGTCCACGTTACACCCGTACCGGTAGTTGTTGACGGCACTGCTCTCGAAGTTGTCGACGCGTTTATTTACCTGGGATAAATAATTATCCAGATGAGTTAGTCCAACTTCGAGAAAGAGGTCACTCGTAGAATCCAACTCAGCTGGGCAGATATTTACGAAATTACGATGTATCTTATCAACCAAAATTCCTCAGTGCCTGAAGTCGAAAGTGTTCGAGCAATGTGTGTTGCCACTGTTATTTAACATAAACAAGCCATCATAATATACCTTTTTGAAAACCTTATGATAAGCTCTTCAATTTAATACCCATATTGCATTATTCGATTTATTTTTATTTAGCAATGGCATCTCACAGGCACCATACCTATTTGTTTTTTTTAACGTCAGCTATCTAAGAACACTTGGGTTATCAAGACATAGGTACATACATACAAAAATGATACGCGCGAAAAACATAACCCTTCCTTGGCAGTCGTGCAAAAACAAAATCAAACACAATAGCTCACACAATACCAAATATTAAGGTCGTATTAAATGTTACACCATAACAATAGATAGACACAATAATATTATCCTTGTTACGAAAATATATATTTTTTGTGGGCGGACGTAAGTTTGGTCGGGAAAATAATATTTTTACATGCGTAATGTAATGTCTGTTCCCTAAATAGTATGAAATAGACAAGTAAGTAAGATGTATAGTATGTATAGATGTATATTTAAAAATAGAATCGTCTTTTTATGATGTACGCAGTAAAGTAATGTCCTTATTATTGCTACTACAATTTCATTTGAGTGTCAAGTCAAAATATTTCGAATGTCAAATGTCAAACAGTATTTTTGACGTTCGCTTTTAAAATCCGACAGAAGTCTGTATCCGTATGTAAAGGCTGTTTTTGACGTGAGTACACGGTGTCATTACCACGTTGCAGGCGTTGCAGGTATTGCAAGCGTAATGCAAAATGAGAAACGACTTTATTTTCTGTTTCTCGTTTCGAAAAAAATTATTTATCGACTTCAAAACAGGAAAAGGAGAAAGTTGATAAAAGTGCTCGGAATTGAATTGAAAATATCTAATCTTATATTGTCACGGGTGACGAGAGAGAAAAGTTTCATAACATCTATTCATCAGAAATAGAAAACGTAAGAAGTAAATCTAAATAAAAGCGTTTAAAAACTGTCAGCATCGCATCCTTTTAATTTGTTTCTCTTACAGGCTTCTGAATAAACATTTTAGGCACGTATACCTATACTATACTCGCAGTATTCAAATACTTAGTATAATTTAATACTACATACGTGGTGGGAAATGGAGCAGTATTTTCTTTGTTTGTACACCGCAACGCAATAGTAGATTTTCCAGAAGTAATTATAAGTTACGTACCAGTTTCTTAGACGTTACTTAAGTATTATTAAAGTTCTACTTGTACTCGACCTCGAAACAGAAGTGGAGACTAAAGACTATGTATAAACTCTAATTGTTACTTTATTATTATTATGAGTGTGGAGTTTGATTTATTTAATATCCAAAATCTTATGAGTACGGGTTATATTTATTATAATTGGATTGCAAGCAGTTACAATTCATGGAAATAAATTTTCTTCGCGCTTCTTTTAAAAGTTCCAAAAGTGTATAACTACTTTTTAAAAACTACTTTTTAAAAACTACTTTACCTGGTTTAAGTTCATGGCTTGATGAAGAAAGGCTTGACATCTGCATCCCAACCTCGCCTCGCCTTATCTTATCACATCATCTAGGCAAAATTTTATTGCTCAAGGAACACTAAACAAAAAGTCATGGAACCCCTATTAATTAAATAAATAAAAAATATTAACGGCCAGTAATAACACTACACTGCTCTTAAATTAAGATCCCCGCGTGACACAGGAGCTAGGATGGTTTATCGCCACTCTTTATGCCTTTCCGATTGTTGAGAGAGATATAAAGGGAAACTTTATTACTCTCTTAATAACACAGTTTGTGGTACAGTAATAAACCGCTGGAGACAACGTCAAATATTAATTTATCATTAAGGTTCGTGCACATTGACGGTGGATTAAACCTCTAAGCTCTAAGCCCAAAAGAACAGCGCAGTGCGGCAAGACAGCTTAGCGGGGCTTTAGACGAATAAAGTCTGGATTTCAATTGATTGCGAGCGTAAAAATTTTGTTTTGATGCGTGGTTTATTAACCTCCGAGCCCCGACGCAAAAAGAGGATTGTCATTTTGACGCTTCTGTGTACCAGTACCAAGTGGCATCGTCACTCCTAAACGATTATGTTGCGTTTTTTTTGTTTCAAATGTTTTTTTTTGATAAATGTAATGGTCATACCTATTTTACATACAACTTATCTTTCAGCACTTCTTCTCCCTCTAAACTTTAGCTATACAAATTTTCAGACTCCTACGTGCCTGCATTGTCCTTAAAATAGGAAATAAATGTTTTCCCTTCACGTATTAATTATGTAGGTAGAGATTTAATTATGGTTTTTTTAAAACAAATCAATATTAAGTAAATGTCCAGAATAAATTACAGGTCTGTATATAAAATTAAAATGTGTGCAATTCACACGTGGTAGAAGTGAAACCTTCAAAAATAAAGGTATTAATCTCCCCCTAAAATTAAAATATTAAAAATTAAATTAAACTTTGTTGCAAATTATTTCTCTTGCTTCAAATTTATATTTGACTTCTTTATAGAAGTGCTTCAAATCATGAGTATCGAACTGAAGAAATCCGAGAAATACTTTATTTTGTATCAAATATTAGTGACACAAATACAGAAAGCAAACTTGAAATCCCGACAGCTTAATTATATCAACGTTGTATTGCGCTCAACAGTAACAAGATATAATTATCAAATCTTCAAGAAGCTTCAATTCGATGTTGTTTTAACATGATGCTAATTAATTTGTTCAGTAAATAATTAATTCATAATTTACACAGGATAATAAGCTCAGCGTAAGTCATCTTTGCTATTTACAGATTTCATTATTTTGTTAATTTTAACTAATAAATATAACTTTGACTTATATCTACCTTTTAATTATTAATTTAAGGTAATACCAAGGTTCATTTGGCTTTTTGCTTGATCGATCTTTGCTCCTTGTCTTGATGTAAGCCCTCAGATTATAAAACAAAAGGCATTACCCGTGTTGATAAACCGTAGCTCGAGCACGAATATTTGCGAGAAAGTATTCGTATGGTTAACGTAAGCAATTTGTATGGCATTTTTTCAAAAGCGCCCCTATCGTGCGTAAATGGCACTAAAATGCCATACAAATTTGACAAATTGCTTACGTTAACCATACGAATACTTTCTCGCAAATATTCGTGCTCGAGCTACCGATCTCAAGATCTCTGCTGTCTCATGATTTGGTTTAAGACACAGATATGTATGTTTGAGATGCTGAAATATGTCAAATTGCATGTAAAAATGACATTTGTAAGATGTAAGATCACGATCTTAAACCGACATCGGATTTTGAATACGAGCCATAGATGGTTTATTAATACGGCCTAACTACTAAACTACATACTGTCATACCACAATTATTACCACATTTATTAGTACCGCAATTATCTAGGTAGATACGTAGTTTTTATTGCTATATAGGTTTGCGATATTCCAAACTTTTACGATATATGTTTAGGTTAGATAGGTAACTAATTATCTAGTCCAAGTCAAGAACTTGGCTGTATTTATTGCTATAGAGGTTTGCGATATTCCAAACTTCTAAGATATATGTTTAGGTTAGATAACTAATTATCTAGTCCAAGTCAAGAACTTGGCTGTAATTTTAACATGAACAAGTTTAATTTTCATTTATTCGGCCCCTATTGCATAACGCTCCAGTTACTTGAAGACAGTTAATTGAATCAAGCAGTGAATCATTTAAACGGTCGGCAGTCGACAGCAGGAGACACCAGTTATTTATACAACGCTGAGAATTCTTTAACAAGCAGATTTAATAATGTTGATACCGCACAATATCCTGACTCTGTTTTTGTAGGCATTTATACCTACTGCATAAGCGTTTTTAATATCTGTACTTCTAATTATTACTTATATGTTATTTCTCACAGAGATTTCCTACCCAACTAATCTTATTATTTTTTAAAAACATTGATGATTAATTATTCTCCGTATTCTATTCTCCATGTTTATTACTCCATATTATAAATTTATTAGTAATCTCCCGTTTCACGTCGGATAGCATATTCGTTTATTAAATAGCAAGTGACCACAGCCAAAACAAATTCTGACCAGTAGAAATAATTAGAGAATCTAAGCGTATCAACCTTAACTTAAACTAAAACTTAACAGAGTTAAAACTTTTTCACGCATACAAGCAACGTCCATATTAATTGTATACAATGTTGTTTTCATATTGCACAAAATTTCTTAGGTCGAAAACAAATTCGCTACAACTTGGCGAGAGCGCAATCGTGCGTCCAATAAGTTGCACCATTTGTCATTCAACTAGCGGACAGCGGCGATGTGCCAAACTGTCAAAAACTATCTCGCAGTCGACTTCCAGCCACTTCTGAAGTTCACTATAAACTTTAATAATTTCTGAATTTCGCAATTTCACTCCAAAGGCCGTTTCAGACAGGTATAAGTTATGGGTGTTCGAATCCGCAAGAGCCTTAAGTGGTTTCAGTAGTTGCTAATGTTGCGCAAGCCGCAAATTATATATTACATGTCTTACAATTAATTACATATATAATTATTTTAAATACCTGAGAAGCGAACAAACGAATTTTTTTACGAAAGACGGTTCTCTATGGCACGGGCCTAAGCCCGTACCAGGTTTTAAGTCCTTAAACTAACAGTCCAAGCATTGATATACATAATACATACTCGTATATAAGTTGCATTTGTAGTCATACCAAAGGATAAGGAAACTGAAAGTAAAGTGACACCACCAATAAATTTCCAATTGAAAAAGAAGAGAGAAAACAAAAGTATTAATAAAATTATCTAATGTTAATACTGTTGAAATAAATCATGATCGATGATTAGCAAATAATAATGGTGTACCTACTTTCTATAATCATCTCACAAAATTGCCTAAATTGCATTTTGTCCTAAAGTCCAAAACTACCGAATATCATGCAATCGACAAATGATTCATTCGCATGAAGATAGTAAACTCACTCATGCAATGAATAATGATTTATTATATGAATACAAATATTCCAAACGCCTGCAAAATATCACCCAGTATCTTTATGTCTTTCACAGCCTGTCAATATGTAGGTTCTTGGCAAGTTAGTAAATGTTTACAATCATCAATCCATTTACTTACCGACAGGAATAATTACAACACAAACAGAAAGATGAGGAGTCATATCAAATGCAGAGCCAAGTATTTAGAATCTTGAAAATATTTATGGTAACAATAGGTTTTTATGATTGATTCTCTATTTTACCTCGTTATAAAAGAAATACAAAAAATGAAGTATATAGTTAAGAATAAAATTATCCCTAATCGTAGTTTCATATATGTATTAAATATAATTAGGTACATAATTATGATGTATCAGTGAGTTATCTACCTAAGTTTTACCAATCTCCATAACTTATTTATAGGTAAGTAAGCTATTTTACATTCCGTCTGGAAAACCTTTTATATAAAATGTGTTCGACAAGGAAAACTTTTAATCAGTGTAACGATAAAACTGACTGTGGGCAGTTTATAAAATGCTACGTTTGTCTAAATTAAAACAGGTTGACTTTTTTAGTAAGGGTTATTTTGTAATATGAGTTGACCAGCAACCTTGTAAACGTATCAGTTATGTATTTAATCTAAATTTTATTAAAAAAATTACCTATTTCGGTAAAAAAAGTCTTCGATAAAAGAGTTCCCTCAATTAATCAATCACATAATTAGAACTTAATTTTGACGCCTAAATAAAGGAACAATATGGAATTATCCCTTTTGAAATAGGTAATTTTCCAAATCCGTTTATAAATGACAGAGTTTTGTTCTGAGGTAACAAACATTAAATGTACACCCGGATTGAGAACTGAGACTCCTGTTTTTGAAGTTGGTTTTAACTATGACAGACTGATGTCCATACATGGAAGATATTTGAAAAACTATTATTGATGATAATAATAGAGCTGCTCTACCTCAGGCGTTTATCTAATTTGTATAACAATTCAATAACATAATACTTATTCATGATTATCTCAGTCCACTGCGACATTATCATTCGTATCTGCGGCCATCTTAGCTATAATTTTAATAAGTATAGCTGTTCAATTTAAAATCTGCGGCAAATTAACACCTGCGGCAAAATGAGATATCATAATAAATACTGCCTCAAAATAATTATATTAAGTATAGCTAAAGAAGTACAACGACCGGAGAGTTTTAGCCGTATTACGGTTGGGGACTTGAGAACCAGTTCTTTCTTTTTCTTCTCTTATGCCGTTCGTCTTGCTGATGTCCATAGGAGATAGCCACTTACAATCAGGTGGATCATCAGCTCGTTTGCCGGCAGTTTTCATAAAAAAATATCGCCTTTGTTCAATACCTAAAGTAAAAGTGAAGAGAAAACTGAGTTGTAGCTGTTTGAGTGATAATTGGTACAATTCTTCACCAAGTATAAACGAAGAAGAAGAGCAGAAAGTAAAATTGTAAAAATATGTTTATTAAGATACGGCTTGCGGTGCATAAAGTAACCTTTTATTGCACGGGTGTAAAGTTTGCGCATGAGCGTAACGAGGGGGCTAAACGAGGTGCGTTAACAGGGAAAAAACAAAGTCACGCTTTTCACACCGTGAAAAAAAGGGTTGCGTTACGCATGGAAAAACGTGACCTAAATGCAACTGTAGGTCACCGTGTGCTATAACAAAATATTTAAATAGTATTAAAATCAATTTGTTGACCGCCGAGCGGTAGTTATTAATGATTTTGTAAAGATTTATGACCATGTAATCTTTGCTTGCTTTTAATAAAATTATAACATAATTTACACCATAAAGGTGTTTATTTTATCAAAACAATGTTTTATAGCCATGTTTGGATCCAATAAGTGTTGGTATCGTCATCTTAGTAACAAGTCTATTTGAAATTATTTATATTCATACGTGTATTGTCCATGGTTAGTATATAGGTAATAATTTCTTTAAGGCTAGTTAATTTATAGAATAGCTAAGAAACACGCATTTCAAGTTATCATAAAACTTATTATTGGTTTTATATTAATTTTATAACTCAAAAAATAGTATAGGATTTAATATGAGTGACATATACTCGTACCAAATATCAAAGATTATTTCTGCAGGTTATTTTATTTACAGTACCTACTTAGGTAATTATTATCCCTAGGTCGATTAAAAATAAAAATATGCTGAAGAGTTGCTTTCAGTATTTATTCTTTTCAATCGGCTATAAAACAACAACCTGAATCTATCAATACAAAAAACATGTATTAACAAAATCTTTTACAAAAACTATAAGCAAGCGTTTCAACAAATGAATTCAACTTAATATTTTAAATCATTGTCATTGGCATGCCAACATTTTAGAACAACGTAATAAAATGAAGTGAAAATATCAGAGTAAGTACGGAGTGTAGCGCTATTTCTGTCTTCCGAGAGTACAGCTGCAGTAAATAATCACCTTTTACGAATGGCCTGTGCATTGTGCAACAAAAATGCATGATTTGTTGGTCATTTGTTCAACGCGTAATTTTACGAGCATTAAAGACTAACAGAACGAAATTTGAGTACCTTTCGCGTTACATTGTAGAGTGGCCTTTATTTTGTTTGAGCACAGATAATATTAAAGAACCACGAAATGAGACGTCGACTCAATAGTGGACTGCGAGTAATCTAATTTAAATTGCTTTCAGCCCATTTTTATGAAAATAACCAAGCAAGGCAATTATAATTAATTACAGTTACGTACAAATTAGTTTGGTGAGTAACGTTTAATCAACTGTAGGGAATTAAAAAGCATATTTGTATACCGCGTCAACGGCGCTTGTCATTTCAATAAACTAACAGACAAAGAATTAATTATACACTTTATTGGATAAGTAGAACGCGTAGGGACCACTCACTAACTCTCTCACGTGCAATCGAAGGTAAAAATAAATTCCTCATAGGTCCTAGAAGGAGAATGGTAGATAGCTAGTAATAGTTCTGGTAAAAACCACCGCTGGAATTAAGGTGATAGAGTCCAGCCACCGAAAGGAAAAAGGAAAAAAGCCAAGGGTAGTAACTTAAAGATTGAAGGAACTTAGAATACAAAAGCCTACGTAAAAAATCGACGAATGTTCCCCTTGAGATTGACAGAGAACAGCTTAAGTTATTCCAAAGGAATTGGAAAATCTTGAAAATTGGAGTTCAACCACGCGAATCTTACAAGAAATGAGATTTTAATTATTTTTACAGTAACTACATAAATTACTAAACACTTACACGCTGTAAGGTGCATCCAACAAGTAATTAACAGATTAAAATAAAAGTGTTACAAAACTGGTTAAATTAATTTCAGCGTTCAAACCCATGTGGGATACGATTTCGTTCTTGAAATGAATTATTCATTAGGGCTGATAATCGTTTCCTCTTGAAACAAAGACCCAAAAATGACCTATTTTCACATATTTTATAATTTTTGCAGTAGATATTTTTTATATTTGCTTTTCTGAAGGTGGATTGGCAAGTGTTAAGTAACAGCGATCAATCAGATGTTTGATTGAATAAGTACATCTTCTTTAAATGTTCGTAATTTTTATTGTATCCCGTTCATCACCTAGATTAGATAGCTACATTAGTTAGATAAAGCGGCGTAACCTCAAAGAGTGATAGGAACTCCGAATCAAAATGCACTTTAGTTTAACGTCTTCCTTAAGTGCTTAACAGGTTCAAAGCGATAGTTCAGTTAGTTGGAAAAGTTTTCGGACCGTTCTTCCATGTTGCCAACAAAGTTTTATTAGTCGACTTCACGTGCTGCCGGTTACTGTAATGAATGCGACTATAAATATACAGGGTGGCTGAGTGATTGACGATCGACGTGTGATCTGTTTAATTAGTTTATCAGAAAGAATCACTCCTACGCACCGGATAGTTGACAGCACTTACCATATACCTAAATGAATATATTAACGCTACGAACCCGTATCCCCACACTAGGATTCCCTGTACATTTTTTTTTATGGAAATAGCCGCAAACGAGCTAACGATCCACCTGATGGTAAGTGGCTATCGTCGCCTATGGACCTCAGCAACACCAAAGGCATCCCAGATGCGTTGTCGGCCAAGAAAGAAAGAAGAAAAAGAAAGAACTGGCTCTCAAGCCCCCAGCCGGAACACGACAAGTCGTTAATTTTATGTCTAGTTAACTTTATATTATCACATCTAGATAATTTTATATAATCGGCGGACTTATAACTAAATACTAGCTGCTGACAAACGTTTATTCTTAACTAGCTTTTGCCCGCAGCTTCGCCCGCGTTAAAGATAGATTTTTTACAAATTCTACGTTTTTACTTAAAGTACTTGCAAATGAATTTTACTAACGCCATCTCTTAACAATATCCGGAACTAAATATCTATTATAGCAACTAACAAAATATGTATTGATCTTCCCATGGGGATCTTTTACCGCGGTAAAAAGTAGCCTACGTTACTCTCCACCCTCCTCACTATCTCCACACACAAAAACCATACCATATAACAGCTTCGTTGCGACGTGAAAGACGGACAAACAAGCAAACAAACAAAGAAACAAACACACTTTCATATTTATAATATTATAGTAAGTATAAGTATATAGTATAGTATATATAGTATATAGTACGGAGTATGGATTGTGCTTCCTGTTTCCTTTAATTTACGTTATTTAATTTATTAGTAAAGTTATTAATAACTATTGAAAACGCCTGTTGTACTAACTTCTGTGTTTTAAAATGTATCCAGATATAATTTTGGTATTCATTGGGATTTTATTGTTGTTGTTGATAATGCAAAGTTGCAGGCAGACAAAACTGGTAATAATTAAGAGTCAAAAATTTTGATAAACTTAACAATTAATTATTAACACACTAGGAAATGTCTATTTACGAAATTAACCTGCGCAGTGTTCTTGAACTTTTGCAACAATGTCATAGATTAATATCCATCCAGTCGTAATTATTATCAGATAATGTATTTAGTTGCTAATTCAATATTGGCCACTAAAAAAATTGGAAGAATTAGGGTTGAGAGTTCAATGTGAATTTCAACATGAGACGTTTACAATGGCACAACAATATTAGGAAATTCAATCAAACAATAGCCTTGCACACAAAACAAAAAGTCTATTAACTTTTTCTGACAAAAAGTTTATTAAGATTTTAAAACTAATCTTGCAGATAAAACGCGCCAATTTCAACACGAGTTAGAATTTTTTCGATATTTTTGTTGGCAAATACTGTGAATTCGGGTCGGAGGCGTTTTTTTTATTTGTTTTTTTGCAGCTTCCATATCGCTTAGGTATATATTGACCGCCCCTAGACGCATCTTTTTTTAACGGGTCACCCGGGAACAGATGTTTAATTTTTATCCCGAATTTTATTACTAGTTAGTGTTTTATATGTATTGTGTTTGCTATGTCCCTTGTCGCAAAATTCAAAATCATGTATTCA
Source organism: Thymelicus sylvestris (assembly GCA_911387775.1). Classification (NCBI taxonomy): domain Eukaryota; kingdom Metazoa; phylum Arthropoda; class Insecta; order Lepidoptera; family Hesperiidae; genus Thymelicus; species Thymelicus sylvestris. The sequence goes on along the minus strand of OU426905.1, from coordinate 8,098,734 downwards.
TGTTATTATGAATCAGTTAATATTATTGCTGCTTTTTAGGTTTCCGTACCCAAAGGGTAAAAACGGGACCCTATTACTAAGACTCCACTATCCGTCTGTCTGTCTGTCCCCAGGCTGTATCTCATGAACTGTGATAGCTATACAGTTGAAATTTTCACAGATGATGTATTTCTGTTGCCGCTATAAGAACAAATACTAAAAACAGAATAAAATAAATATTTAAGTGATTTTTTTGCCGTTTTGTGCTCGATATTAATAACGGCAATAGACAGACGCTTGAAATATTCATAGAATTGTATTCATAGGGTTGTATAGATAATGGTACGGAATCCTTTGTGCGTGAGTCCGACCCGCACTTGACCGGTTTTTATAAATCTGTGAAGCATGCCCGGCCAGCTGCCACTTGAGTCAGTCGCCAAATGAATCGTCATGTTTCAGCTATCTTTGGAGCCGCTGGTATCAATAAGTGACTATGACCTTATTATAAGTACCTACTAATATTTCTTCTGTCCTATGACCAGACCATCAGGACGCTCGTCTGCTCCGATGTCAGTTATTTACAGATAAATAATGTAAAGTATACTAATAAAGATAACCGAATAACACCTACCAATAATATTTCACCGGGAACCGGGAATTTCACCTCACTTACGAACTGTACAAAAAGCCATATTCATTCCACTGGCATTAAATATTGTTCACAGGAATCACAGACCGCTGCACGCAGCCTCATAGTCGATTTGTTTCGCAATCACGTTTCGAAGCAAAAACTATTTATTGTTCGCTAATCGAATCTTGACACGTTTGATTTGCGTATAACAGAGTTTAGGGAAAAATGTGTGATACATTTTTGTGTAACCCGTGATTGAATTCCAATTAATAAATAAATAAATAACGCTTCACACTCATAGCCCCACACCAGGATTCCCTGTGTCGTGGGTGCCATGGACAACACACAAGACAAGGACATTCACACCCAGACCGAGAACAGAAATTCAAACTCATCATTCAAATTCCACCTCGCTGTGAATCGAACCCAGAACTAATAATAGTCTATCTGCATTTTTCATGTACGGGTTGTAATATTACTTTGGATCGAGTTCCATTGTTTATTTATCCATGGCACATAGCACAATAGGACATAAGAGGCAAATCACATCGCAATTTTATTTTAACGTTTTATTATGACGCTTCACACTAAAGGCCCTACACTAGGCTTCCCTGTATCGTGGGTGCCATGGACAACACACAGAGACAAGAACACTCACACCCTGACCGAGCACAGAAATGAAATTTATCATTAAAATTTCTGCCTCACTGGGAATCGAACCCAGGACCCTTGGCGCGGCGATCTGGCATGGTAACCATCGCGCCACACAGGTCGTCAAAATTTGGCTATACATTTATTGCGCTGATGCAATTAATACATTTATATCTACCTAGCTATACACAAAACTTTTTTCAATCATCTTTCTAAAGTAAAAATAATAGTGACAGTTTAAAAATATTTTTCGACTGCTCATTTGTAAGCCAAAAAAATTAACATAACAGTGTAAATAAAATAACTAATCAATCCGGACATTATCTCAAACATTTCTCACAAATAACTCGTTATTGTGGTTAACTTGAATAAAACTCCCAAATGAAATATTAGAATTATGTAGGTATCAATTAATTCGAAAAAGAAAGTGCCTACTTCCTATACTCTCCGAGAAATAATAGTAGTAAGGTTTATAAATGCCAAAACGTAACATTAACTGAAATAACAAATCAGTCTAGATATTATCTCAATAATTTCTCACGAGTAACCGGTCATTGTAGTTGACTTGGACAAAACAAAACTCTCAATTGAAAAATTTTACGGTCAACGTCCTAAAAAGAAAGTGCCTAATGCCTATGCTCTGAGAAATAAAAGTAGGTAGAAATTTTTATAAATGTCGGTGAATATTAGAAAAGCGTCAAACCCAAGCGCCAGCTGTAAGCACAGCAGTTGTAGAACAGACTGCAGTCATCCAGCATCCCAGTCCCCGGGGCCAAACTTTGTCCGGCGCCAATTCCTTTCTTGTTACCCATTTAAAATATTCAGTCCCATTTTACGCTCGCAAAGTGACGAATTTTAATTGTAACATTAGAATAATCAATAGTTTGGAAAATAAAAGACGAAGGAAAATTTTGTGGAATGGTTTTTTCGGGTTTGTTCTCTAGTTTTAATTTGCATTTATTATGAGGAGTGGTTACATTAAATATGACTGTGTTGGTTTGATTACGTCACATCCGAAAAAAAGAAAATTTAAAATAAAATAAGTACATATTCTGTATTTGATAAAAACTAAAACATTTACTTATAATAACTGGTCAATTGCGTGTCAGGCTACGTGTAATGTTAGGGTTACGTTCATCTAAGGGTTATGACGTTACGTTCATCGATTATCATTACTTATGCTATCATAATTCTTACTGCCATAAATTTCACATATCCAACACCTAGCTGGTAAGCCTCCTTGGAGGTACACTTGAATCTAAACAAAATTAGAGTATGTCGCAAATGGGCCCCTGAATCGAAAAATGGTATATGCAGACCTATATAATATGTATAAAAAAATCCACACCTTACCTGAAGGGGAGATATCCTAAGATACATTTTTTAAGTTTTCATATTTTCATTCTACGATTTTAAAGTTTTAATAAATATGTATGTACGGTACGGTGTTTAATAAATATGTATGTAAGTATAAATACGTATATTATATGGGTTCTGTTTTGACTACGGAACCCTAAAAACCTCAAATCGATCCTGATAGCATCTGATAAGAACCATTTAGTGTCTCCACATAACAACAATCGATAAGAAATCTAACCATTATAGATAGATCCTAATAAGCCTATAACTCAAACTACAATTGCTTTATTTATTACACGAACTAGAGGCGTTAACCAGTAAATCATAGCAGCAATTTGTCGAACAGAAAACGCGTATATTTTGTACAAAATGGCTAACAATAATGTTTTGAAAATCGCTTTTGTGCCAACCTCTGCGAGCGATTCGCAGAAGGTGACCATAAAAATGAAAAGAAAGGATTGTTCCAGTTACTAGCCACCTCGTGTAAAAAGTGCAGGCGTCTTTATGGGACAACAAATCATTTTACTTTTCATGTAAGATGGGCATAATAAATCACGAGTGTGGAATTTGAGAGAAAAATAGAAGAGACAAATTCAATGTAGCTTACGTAAAAGTTTTAGTAAATAAAACTCCAGATTAATAAACATGACATTTGAAAAGTTCCATTTTGAAACCATGCCAGCCTATCTTGGTGGTACACCCTGCTGTAGAACGGAAGAGGCTACTGCGCCGGGCCTGGAAGGCCCCTGCATCATCCAGTTTAATCGGAAGTAGGTTCATCAATATTTCCACGGCCTGCAACAATTTTTTCATGTCCCTGGTATTAAATGTCCATGAGCGAAAGAAACCACTAACCATCGATTGATCAGTTTACTCGTTAGTTTAAACTTTAATGCATGGACAAACAATTAAATATATTTTTAGTACCTATATTGAATATAAAATATATAATATGTAACTTAAATTGAGTCGACGTGTCCTAGTCTAAAATCAAACTCATACTAGCCCAGCACATGCCACAACAGTATGTTTGCGGATGGCACTAAAACGCGATTGCTAAAATAGTCCAACATTTAGTCGAGGAGATAATTTATTGGTCTCCCAAACTTTGTTTACAGAAATAAATGCCAAGTCATTCTACTGGTTGAATAGAATGAGGAACAAAGGGATTGAAACGATGATTAGCTATTCTTTAATCAGCTAGGAAATATCAGAAATATATAAGTAATGATACACAGTGTAATAAGTGGCCTTATTCCTCGCGAATGATCTCCAGCGAAGGATTCCATTGATGGCTAATAACAAGCGTTGCTTTGCGGAAATCTATTGTTGTTAAGTTAGTAATTAATCTTCTTTGCAACAATCCGCAACCACAATATATTAACATTTATTTACACGATATTATCGGTATTTTCTTTAGTTAAGTGCAGTATGACATCCATCTCAAAAAAAACATAAAGGCATAAAATTGCAATACCGTAATTATAGATCAATAATAGCCTTAAAAATTATTATTTGGCGAGTGCTGTGATAACTATTGTAAATAAAAAGATAACAGAAGCGAAGCGAAACGAGGTGATACTAGCGATATAATAAATAAACAAGCTTAATCCGCTATTCGTTATTGTCAAGTTTGAAAGTTAAAGATCAAAGCGAAAGCCGGAGCAACTTTTTGTAAGCAAATGGAGAAACAAAGAAAACGTTTTCTATGTGTATCTCCGTGAAACAAGTTAATTAAATGTTACAATATGTTAACTTTCTTAACTGCTGTATTAAATGAAAATTTACAACCTGTTTTTTCTTTTCATCATCATCATTTTTTCTTTTTTTCTTTTTCTTTTTCTTTTCTTTTTTTTCTTTCTTTCTTTCAATAAAGAGACTTCGTAAGTATTGATCTTGTTTCATGGTTAACTTTCAGTAAACTTTGCCTCTTGCAAAAACTTAAGTAGAACACTTTGATGAGTTTGGTAATGGCTCTGCCGATTAAGATGAAATAAGGTAAAGCAACACCCCAGAATATTTTCCCGAAAGCTTCCCATGTAATGATAACGAGAAGCTCATAATATAATTATTAGATACTAGTAACCGCCCTCGATTTGCTTCGGTTTTCTTATTTTTTTACACCTTGTGTTATATTATTGGAATTTTATTAAGGTTCCCTAAATTATTTTTAATATAATATAGCCAATGTCACCCGGGGATAGTGTAGCTTCCCAACAGTGAAAGAATTTTTCAAATCGGTTCAGGAGTTTCGGAGCCTATTCAATGCAAACAAACAATCAAATTTTTCCTCTTTATAATATTATTGTAGATAGTGTAGATTAAAAGCTGTAAAGTGGATCTCAATCATACCAACTTGCATAAGTACCAAATTTTTTTGTAAAATAGCAACGATTATTTAAAAGATATTCAATCTAAGATTATTTTAGATACACAAAATAATAAATACCTAGTAAAAATTACCTCATTAATATTTCTGAATTCACAAATTAACAATTAATATTCAAATGATATTACGGAGTTCACCTGCGACCCTTTAATTGTGTCTGCGAAAGGCAATGTGCCTTTCCATTATCAACAGAAGAAGACATAAATTATTATACGAAAGTTTAAATTATAATATGGTCTTGGCCTTTACTTGTATGAAATTTATTTTTTTAGGGATGTAATGCGTTTGTGTCTTTCTTGGTAGTATTAGTGCGGGAATTGTGCTGTAGAGGTTTCTACTACTAATTAGAGTTTATGGCAATAAGGTATTTATAAATAAAAATTAAATCGCTTCAATAATGCATTTAATTGGAAACCACTTCAACTGTGATCCTATTAATGTAAATGCAAATGTTTGGGTTACCATGCGCTAACCGTTTACGGATACGTTACGGATAAAATTTAATTTTCACCAGACAGATGTTCTGATTTTAAAAATAGGATAGATATTATCCCGGTTATACATTTCCGAGGGATGATTTGGACGTATATATGTTTTTATTTATTTGTATATCTAACTCTCTGAAACCATCCAACCGATGTCCCACAAATTGGTTTCATTTGAAAATCAATAACGCGAAGATAGTTTGAGACCACTAAAACAATGCATTAGGCACGTTCGGGCCATTCATAAATTCGATTTTCGACTTTTCCCATACGAAAACTTTCCCGAATTTAAGGATTTCTTCTTTTAGCGTTGTAAAACACGCCGGGTATTATAATAAAACTATAACTAATCGACGTACCTATGTATGATATACAATGGAAGATATTTAAGAAAACTAGTGAAACTATTAGTGAATTCCATTGTAATGATGGTAAGGTTCCATGAAACTAAACTAGGGCGGTACCTACTTCAAATTATTTCCTTAAACACTTAAAAGGTTTTGATCCGTCGTGTGCAGACTGGCGTGAAATAGTGCAGAGTTGTTTTAGATCAAAACAGAATGTGTGCCACCGTCAGTAAATTTAGGTTTGTTTGGACGCCGTACACATAAGTTCTGAGTCAGGTAAACATTACACAAAACAGGGAACTGCCGAGAGAACTGTATTACGAAACGCTCTTAGAACAAAGAGAGTAAGCAAACGCACTTCAGAACAGCTTAACGATTGCACACTCTTTCTTCCAATTGTGATTAACTTCATTTGCTCGTTAATGACATAGCTACAGATGTACATTTCAATTAAGTAGTTAGTGGTGCGTCAGTCACTCACTCTTGTGTTTAAAAACTGGGCAAGCTCGTGTCAGGCCACGCGCAATGTAGAGTTCCAAAGTGCAAAGTAGTAAGTTTCTCGACTATTACTCATTAACTACTTATGCTAACATAGCCATGACAGTTTTTCTTATAAATTTATCATAAAAACTATTTTTGAGAATTTTTCACTTGTCCAACTCCAACCGTGGCACGTAAAGCCGTCGGTCCCGGTTGTATCATAATAGTCGTTAAGCCATGTCGGAGGCCCTCGGGCGGTTTGAAAACTTCCGACACTTGGGTTGACCACTAACCCCTCCACCAATCTGCACTCCGCACTGGAGCAGCGTGGTGGAGTATGCTCTAGGCCTCCTCAAGAGGAGAGATCCGTGCCCAGTAGTCATTAATGGGTTGAAGCTAACTCCAACCGTTTAGCGGGCAGGGAGGGGACGGTATAATATCCAGGTATGTACTGGATATCCGGCGCTCCGGCTTCGTAACTTATTGAATATCCGATATCCGGTATCCGACCAAACCACTATCCGTTTCATCTCTAATTTCTATTTTAATTCCAACGACCTGTAGATCTTACTGCTTCGATTTAAGACAGTAACCACAATATGAAAAGAATCGTTCATACCATTATCACTTTCACCAACACACTGGCATAACGCAATCACAACACCATAATTCACCATGAGTACCATCAACAACAAAATCTATTGCTGGTCGAACACGTATCTTATTCTCATTACAACCTCATCGAACCGCGCCTGAGGCTACTATGTAATGAAAAATAACGATTACAAAATAATTTAACAGCCTCAAAGGTTAAGGGACTGCAGTGCGACACAGTAAAAGAATGGCGCACTTTAAAACATCTGTGACATAGGTACATAAATACGAAGTAACGCTGAGCCTACGTTTCTACAGAAACATAACTTTATTTTTATACTAGTGAAGCGGTCTCGCTCGGTCTTCAGGAGACAACATTCTTACATTTATAATTGGTTATCGCCCTCAAAATGCTTTTGGTAAAATTATTAAACGTTGAAATAAGAAATTAAAAAAAAAACGTTTCAATTGTATCTTTTTTACCCGACTGCCAAGGAAGGGTTATGTTTTTCGCGCGTATCTTGTATGTATGTTTGTTTGTATGTTGTAATATTCTTTATTACCTCGTATCTTCCAAACCGCTGAACGAATTTAAATAATTAACATATCGTTAGATTCCTCTTGATAGCCCAAGTGTTCTTAGATAGTAAAATAAAAAAAAAACAATTGTTTGAAGTATCAAAAAATAAAAATAAATCGAATAGTGCAATATGGCTATCAAATTAAAGAGAACACCATAAGGATTTTAAAAAGTACATATATCATGATAGGTTTTTTGGCAGCAGGCGGGTTATTTTTAAATTTTTAAATTTATACTAGATAAGAGACGTTTTTTAATCAATTAAAGTAATGTAACATTCTCCTGAATCACTAGTAATTATGATGTGTATATTGTGATATTTGTATATTTTTACATTTATGTAGTCTGCAGTACCAGTTAAAATTATCAATTTTCTAACTCCTTATTATCAAGAAGAAGACGAAGCACCTCGGTAAATTCACGCAAAAACGCTCGAAATGACCGACAATCTGCTAAATGTCAGAAGTTTCCAAACCGGTTGAGATTCGCACAATTTGCAATCACCATCTTATTACGCAGAATTTTACGCATTGCGACAACAGCTGTCATAAAGCTTTTATATAAAAATTCATCTTTATATTTGACTTCAAACTCAAAGCCCCCGATTTATTGAACTGATATTAATTTTTCAGTTGCCAAAGGGCAAAAGGTTTTCGAGGAATTGATTAAAAATGCGATTTGTATAGTGTGAGAGTATGGTATCTACTGCATTTAAAATTCCAATGCGTCATTTGATACGAACGTGATTAACTATCGTAACAGGTTATTCAGATAATTTACGATTATACATAACTGATGTTTTATTTTAATTAACTTGAACTAAGGTGGACAGATATACCTATAGTCCCCGCGAACTAAGATACCCAATTTGTCGTTTGCAATCACAGTGACACTAGAGATGTACAAAAAAATCGGTTCACGAAAGAAACCAATTTTTGCAACAAATCGATTCAAAATTGTAAGACCTTCTAATCGATTCGATAATTAAATTGTAAACTAAAAACCGTAATATTTAGGTACCTCCCAATTACCTCGTACCACGTATTCTCAATATTATGTATTTACGACTCCAATAAAATATTCTTTTGTTTCTTCCTAACAACTTATGCTGCTAGATATGCATGGAAATAGCCGAGCCGGCAAACAACCTGACGCTCCACCTGATGGTAAATGGCTGTCATCGCCCGTGAACATCAGCAAAACCAAAAGCATCACTGATGCGTTGCCGGCTAAGAAAGAATAGAAAAAGAAAGAAAGATTGATCATGATAGAAAGAACTCATCCGCTCAGTTTCATAATAATATTTTGAATAATATTATGAGCGTCAGGGAAAAAACTACAGTGAATAAATTCTTGTTTATTTCGTAACACACATTCATGTATGAATAATTATTATTTTGTTGAAAAAAAAAAGAATACCGCAAACAGCTTAGCTACATAATTACATAATATAATATATTATTTGCAGTTTACTGTCCATGGATGGCGAAGTGCCCATACATAATGGAAAATGTCCTTTGTTAGCATCCTATTCGTCGTGGTATTCTTAGGTACCTAATTTTAAATTCAAATGCAAGTAAATCATTTTAATCAATTTTCATTTTTAAATTCCGATTATAGTAATGCATCGATTATAATAATAATAATAATATTCCATTTCGCTCAAAGACGCCCATACAATGTTAGTTCATATTAATAAATGGCAGCTATCATTATGGGCATCTTAGATAATTTTGACTATAGTTCTTGACAAAAAATAGCTGACTTTAAAATAACTCAAAAACTACTAGTCAGGATCTAGTGGGATCACATGACAAGCACCAGATTTAAAAAACAATCATCAAAATCGGTTCACCCAGTCGAAAGTTCTGAGGTAACAAACATAAAAAATACAGTCGAACTAGCTGCCCGGACAGACTTCGTTCTGTCAAAAAATTTGCAATAAAATAATATTGCGACTATAAATTGAGATGTAAGCTATCCTATCTTTCAAGTTGGATCAAACTATTTCTGAGGTTTGTTCATGAAAACTACTGAAAGGATTTTCATGAAATTTAGCATACAGGTAGGACGATAATCTGGAATAACATTATAGATAATTTATTATCCCGGAAACTCTTCATTCCTACAGAACTTTTGAACCACTAAGTATAATTCGACTAACTACTTAAGTATAATTCGACATGAGGCATCTTCGGAAGCGTCTTGATTGTACATTGGTTTCAGGCTATATGACGACGCACTAAATTCATCTCTTTTTATTTTATTAATCCTTTTTAGGGCTTAACTTTACATACTAGTTTCTGAGTATATCTACGAGTATAGCATTGTATCTGTTGACTAAGCTTTCCCAGGTCACCGCGTCTATCCCTTTACGTATCAACTTTTGTCCTAAGCATTACACAGGAAAGCAACAGCCGTTGCCCGATCCCGGTGCGCCCAATCGTAATCCCGCCATCCCGGACAGTTACATTATTCGCGCCTGACTGGGTTTTAGATAGAAAATTATCCACCATAGGCAAAAAAGACACTTCATAATAACGATAAAACCGGGCAAGTGCGTGTCAGGCCACGCGTAATGTAGAGTTCCGAAGTAGTAAGTTTATCGACTACATCCGTTTAGTCAACAGGAGGGGGGGACACTTGGCTCTAAGCCAAATATTTCACAAACGAAACCCTATATTATAGCGATATTGGGCGCTGTTGGATGGGTGACCGCTAGTGGCAAACTTTCTTGAGCATTTCCGTGCTTCGGAGGGCACGTTAAGCCGTCGGTTCCGGTTGTTATCATAAGATAATAGTCATTAAGCCATGTCGGAGGCCCTCGGGCGGTTTGAAAACTTCCGACACACGGGTTAGCCACTAACCCCTTCACCAATCCGCACTGGAGCAGCGTGGTGGAGTATGCTCTAGGCCTCGTCAAGAGGAGAGACCCGTGCCTAGTAGTGGGCCATTAATGGGTTGAAGCCAAGACAAATACAAATACTTGTGTAAATGTCATGTATGACATATACCTTACTCTATTCTACTGCCCTGTCTGATTTTTAAGAGTTAATTAAAGTCATTGGACATGTTTTCAGATTTATCCGACAAACTATACTAACTAAACCTGAGTATTCTTACTTGTAATTATTTATAATCAATTTAAATCTCGATTATCTTAACATCATAAAAAAAATCTTATCATTAATGAAGACTACATATATATATCACAATCATAGCTTCGGATAATTACTTGGCATTCCATTATTATCGAGGAAAACTACTTATTTATGTGTACTATTATTTCTTTTGTGGTAAAACTCCGTGAGAGACGCTCTGCATGAATATGTGAATACGTAAACAGTATTCAATGTTAATGAAATGTCGAGATGCCGATAGTGGACATTTGTATAATCGACCGAATAATTTCGTAATCACGTTAACGGCAATTAGAGACCGTGGTTTGACCATTTTGGTAAAATAGTGGATTTAAATTTTGGTCGCAAAACATTACATAATCTCAATTCGATTGTTCGTTATAAATGTGAATGTTGTTTAGGATATATGGATGTTTGTTAGGTACACTTTCACGCAAAGACTAGGTTCTTAACGGGTTTTCATTTATATAAGGCACTTATTATCACATGAAACGCGGGCAATGCCGTGGCTAGACCTCTAATGGTTAATGAATTTTTTTCATGGTACTAGGATTACCCATAAACTAAATAATATTTTGTATTATTAATTTTACGACTTCTAAGCGAAGTATCAAAATAAAACATAACATAATATTATACAATATGCACCAGATTTTACGCAAGACCACAGAATAGATAATTATAGAAAACCGCACTCGTATTGCGAGATGCGCGGCTGAGGTTAACATACAAAAACGTAGACAGACATCGACAAAATGCAATGTTAGGTATTATTAAAATTACTGTCATGTATCATTTTATAAATAACAAAAGTATTAAATTATTTAACCCCCTAACCTACAATTAATGTAAGTAATTAAAAATTCTTTAAATTAATTTCATTTTATGCCTGCTTTACCAAATAAGTCGTCTGAAAAATGGACTATAGGTAGCTAATAAACAAATAAAGAATAAAATTCATTAAATAAAATTCACGAAAATAAGGGTGTTCAGCCTTCATATTGTAGGTACCGAAATTGCGAATAAGGAATTCTTCATATCATATTTTGTTTGCAATTTAACTTCACGAACATTATTTGACTTAGCGCAATACGTGCTTATGACACGAGACTGGCAGAGTTGTTACCGCAGTAAATACGTTCGTTGAAAAATCTTTTCGGTCACTTCTAAAAACACTTATGTTAGCAGTTAGAGTATTTAATTTACTGACGAAACATTCGGCGGGCCTTGGTGTGATTGAGATGCACAGCTCCACTTAGTACCTAAAGATAGGTACAGCAGCATAGAACAGATATTGGTTACTTACAAGCTAGGTACGCTATTCTAAAACAGTCAGTCAAACAGTCAACAATTTTTGTTTATTGGTAGTTCTCGCCTATAATAAGTCCATTAATATCTTTTTAGCACAGTCTCATTATCAAACAAACATGTATCACTTGACAATAAAATTCAGTTAAATTTGCTGTTATTTTACATAGAGCAGGACAGAAATCTGTGTTCCACGAACAAAATACTTTGCGTTGCACTACGTGAAGTTGTGCCGTCTACGTCTCAGCATACGCTTAGCCTTAAACAGTCTCACAAAGTCGATGATAACAATCAGAGCCCAGAATAATTTAAGCCCATCGTATTTTAACGCAACCGCATTTAAGAAGATAAGTACCGTATTAGATAATACATCGCTCTTGACTATAGAGAAGCGTACGGTCGCTGTCGGCACTTGTTCAAAATGATTAAATGAATGTTCGAACAGATAATTGAAATGCTCTTTTAATTATACCTGTTGACGTACGCTTCTGATTTCAAATTAATTACTAGACGGCTCGAGCGTTGGATAATGTTGTTCGATCAGTTTAGGGATTCGTATTAGGTACAGATGGGATAACAAAAACATTTCGGTAACGGCCGTTCTTTAAACCTACCTAATCTATCACTAATCCTCAAGTTTTGTAGTTGGATTTGTTGCCTAGCAACTTGCAAAAGTCACGATAATAAAGTGTAAAGTGTTTGAAGCGTTTTTACTTTACGTGCTAACGTATTGAGACACTACAGATACATAGGTGCATTACTGAAAACTTCCGAAACAATCATTTCAACGTTTATTTTTGTTAAACTTTAACAAAGTGCCAGATTACTTAAAATGTAAATTTATATTTCAATGCGACACTCATGATCGGCAGCTTCGATCTTCTGAGACTCTTGCTCTTTCAATCCCCCCTCATCGCACTGGTTTCTTTCACTTCTCTTTTGTTGCTCAGGCCATCCGACTTTGGAACGCTCTCCCCCCTAATCTTAGGAAGCCATCCAGTAAGTACACGTTTAAAAAACAGGTTCTTGCTCATTACCTATCTTTAGTTTACGGTCACACATAGGTGTCAATGTGTTCATCATCATCATCATCACAATATTTACATATCTATTACTAACGTTACCACAGCCTTATAATTTATTTATATATTATTTATTTATATATATATATATACATATTTATATATCTTTATTTATATATATATTATTATACATATTAAATTGTACATTTTAGTATATTATTTCTTGATAGTTTAAACTTTGCATCGTATATATCGTATATGGATTTTTATATAACTTATTCTGTTAATTAAATTCAATTACATAGTTTCTTTTTCTCTATTTGCTACCGCCTTCTTTCGTTCTCCCACTGCCCTAAGGTTGACTGGCAGAGAATGCTTTTAGCATTAAGTCCGCCTTTTGTATCCTTTATGTTTTAAGGTGCAATAAAGAATAAATAAATAAATAAAGTGTATAGACCTACGAGACGGGTGAATTATTTTACGGTTCTTAAGAAAATTATGTTAGAAGTGTGTAGTTTATGTAAAAACGCTTACTATCATGCAATAGTAGTTAACCAAAGAAGGTAGTTACAGAGTTCTGGATCAGGAACACAGGAATCTTCTAAGTCTTGGGCTCAAGAATGTTACATACAATATGGAGAATGTGGAATAAATTATATTATTGCATTGCATTCATTTTGCAGAACTCTCATTAGTCAACTTACACTTGGTAGTCTACGTAGGTTGCATAACTTACTCCTCACATACATTAATATTAATCTTGCTACTTCTTTACTATGGCCGACTCTTGACTACGCTGATATTTGTTACTTTAATCTCACTGAGGAGCAGCTTAACAAACGAGCGACTCCAAAACGTTTGTATTAGATTCATATTTTGGGCTACGCAAATATAGTTAACCATATTTCAGAATTTCATGCTAAACTCAAGTGACTCCCAATCCGTTTTCGGCGGAATAGTCATGTTCTTTCTGCTCTTAACTCTACGTTATTCAATCCATCTTCTCCTAGTTATTTGAAAAATAACTGAGTTTCGTTGTGTTATCCATAATTTTTTACGCATAATGTCGATATGAATGACAAGTTCTTGTCGAAGAACGCCTATATCCTGGCAACATTTGTGTATTTGATTTGTCAAAGTAGTCTGTCGAATTATGGATTCTACTATAAAAGCTGGTATTTACGCGTTATATTTTTTCTTTACTTTATAATTTAGTTACTTTTTTCTCTGCATAGATTTAAATTATTTCGACTTTAACAACCAGTCAATACACGCATAGTGTGCTATAGTTTTGTCGCAGTCCGTAAGTAATAATAGTAAGTGACGCAGTAAAAGAGATCACACATATCTTTTTCTTTTCACTTGGTTTTCGGACGTGATTCGAAATACTGGCCAAATAGACGCGACGTAATTCCGTGAAAAGGTTCCACTATTGACGCAGACCAGACAAGCTACCAATAAAACAGCACCGAATAGATACACAGAAGGATAACTCCATACAAGCGCACTTGAGCAAAGCACACATAGACATCGTTATCATTCACGGACGCGAAAAATAAGCGCGAATAAGAACAATATTGAGAATATTTTATTTTTAACGCACTTCAAGAAAAGGATCTTTACCTCAGAACTGCTTCATTTATGAAATTATTTGGAAAATCATTGCTTGAAAGGATTTACCTACTTCCAATTTGGTCATATATTTATCAAAATTTATTTCTTGACTGAGGAAGCTCCTCAAATTTTCGAAGCAAAGCAATCATTTTCGAAGACCATTATTTGAGGTCGTTTATTTGTTTGGTAAAATATTGATTTACTATTCGTGTCCGTGAACGATCTCTATGTGTGCGTTGCTCGAGCGCGCCGTGTTATAGTTTTGTTGCTTCTGTTGTCGTTATTTTGTGGTATATTTTGAGGACAAATTCGAATGAAATCGCACTTGGATAGCGAGCTCGTCCGCACGTCCGGTTCAATACATTATTACGTATAATGGAATTTTGCACAATGACATTCATCAATTTACATACGTTAATAACATTTAAAGAATGGAGCGGCTACAGAATTATTCAACAGCACATGTTATTTAAATAATTTTGTAAATCAAATGAAGATTGGACTAGATTAGCCAGACATCAGATGCCATAAGCAGACGATACGAGAAAGGTTTTTATGCCCAGTCAAAAGTCTTTAGACATAATTATGTGGTGGGAAGTCAGTCAGTGGCAATTTTTGGAGTTTATAATATAAATTATTAAATACTAAATTGTGGCTTTCAAAATGTATATTAGCTATAGGCTATTCGGTGAGAGTTGATAAAAAGGACATAAAAGAAGGGTTATCAAACTCATTCTTCTTATAAATTGCAAATTGCCAACAAATTACTTTGATTACCTACCGATGATCGGCTCGCTCTTAAAAACAACTACCTCGCGCCCAGAAAGTCTGCATGAGATAAACAATTTTTATTTTAATAACCTAGGTAGGTACGTTGCGTAAACAACAGTCAACCCGGTTAACCTAGAATTTTAGTATAACTTTGAACCTCATTGAGCGGGGATCCTATTTCTACTTTAATTTAACCTAGCGACCTTAATTTAAGATAAGTAGGTATTTTTACTTGGAGCCAAACCCCTTGTAGAAAATACTTTTTTTATGGAAACTGCCGGCAAACGAGCTGACGATCCACCTGATGGTAAGTGGCTATCGTCGCCCATGAACATCAGCAACACCAAAGGGATCAGTGATGCGTTGCCGACCAAGAAAGAGAGAAGAAATAAAGAAAGAACTTGCTCTCAAGCTAAAGGTTAGTAGTTAATTAAATCATAGTTAATTAAATCTAGACTAAATTTCCAGGTTACACAGGTTATTATGTTCTAGCTAGATTTATCAAACATATTATCAGATATATTGTGCAAACCTGTGGTTCAATCAATATGTATTTGTTTACAACCTACAACATACGTTACATCAGCTTTGTACGCGCACGATTGATCGTGTAATTAAGCTTTCATATGCGATTGATATGTGATACCACGGATCACAGAGACAATCTGTATTCCGTGTGTGATACAATCATACTAGGTAATAGACCCTACAAAATTAATAACTTTAATCTTGTACCGTGGCGACATTTATGATGAAAATAATTTGATTAAAGAAAGATGAAAAAAATTCGTAGGATTTATTACTTTCATACATTCAATTACATTCCAAGCTGATAAAAATTTTATGATGTAGGGCATTGTAGGGGGTAAGGTCGAATCATATAATTAACGAATTTTCCATGTAATTTAATTTGGACGGTGGGTACCCGGCGTTGTTGCTCTTAGTTAACTGCCAATTTGGTACACTTCGGATATTTTTAATATACTTACTTAAAAAAGCCCTGTTATTATTATCTCTGCGGTTTATCAGGGTTTACGACCTACAAATTGATTTTTTAAAATGTGATCAATTTTCGATTAAAATTTCTTTGCAATTTAAAATTGGGGAAAATTACGTGTACGGAGTGTATAATAACGGAGCAGAAAATGGGTAAATTGGATAAAATAGTAATCTGTTTTATTGTAAAATAATACCCATTAACTGTCTCACTGCCAGGTAGGGTTTCCAACCGTGCTATAATATATAGATAGTATTGTACCTACTTTATTTCGGGTCTGCGTACTATATACTGTTGAAGAAACATATTATATTACGCAAAAATATTATGTTTTCAACACCGAAATATAACACACAAATCTTTAATAAAAAAAATGAACCTGCCTTTTTATTATCTTTTGACTAATGCAATGCGTGTAGCATATCCGGACGTATCTGTCTTACTGCGTCCGAACTTGTCAATGTCAAATTGACAGAGTCAAATGCATATTTGCACCACGCTGGCCAAGTGCCGATTTTGACTCTTCACACTTGGAGAATTCATAGGTACAGAGGTTTCCACAAGCTGTTTTCCTGCACTGATGCATATACAGGTACCTTAAAAATAAGAGGGCATACCTTTAATCGAAAAAGGAATGGGATTGAACGTGACCTGTCTACTTACATACCATACCATACAGTCGTAACGTTCATACCATAAGCCTGTCACTGCTTACGTGTTTATTTTTTAATTTGTTTTCATTGAGAACAATAATAAATGTGACAATAATAAATGACGACCCGTGTGGCGCAATGGTTACCATGCCGGATCGCCGTACCAAAGGTCCTGGGTTCGATTCCCAGCGAGGCGGAAATTTGAATGATGAATTTCTGTTCTTGGTATCGCACCCACGACACAGGGAACCCTAGTTTGCGGCTATGAGTGTGAAGCGTTATTAAAATATTATTATTAAAATAATGACCATTATAATGTTGCTCGAAGGCTGTTACTATTTATCAGGATTAAAACTTGGTTGCCATGAGGACACAAAACCGAGCATTTTGTTAGTTGTTCAAATTACCCGACGGCTAATTTCATTTCAAGTTAATATTTCGATGCCTCCAATGAATACTACGCTAACTCCAATATCGTAGGTTTACAGAAGGAGCATTTGATAGCGGTGTGTCTACCCCACAGAACACCTAACTAATTATTAGATGTTCTGTGTTCTACCCACACGATTGCTGAAAGTACATAATTACTTAGCGTTATGTAAAACTCATAACTACTTTATTTCTCGTGATATTTAAAAAAGGGGGGCTTAATACTTAAAAAAACTGAAGCAATTTACGTGAAAAACGAAATCGTCGTAATTTTAAGTTAGAGTAGTGTTCATTGGAAGCATCGATTTGTTCATTTTATTGCTAGAAGCAAATTTTATAATTAAACAAAGAATATAAGACCTAAAGTTTTAATTTAATTTTACAATTTATTTCCGAGAGCAAATAACATCTAGGTAATAAATTATGGTTACAAAATCTTAAATTAAAAAAATGTTTAACTTAGTGACCGCAAAGTGAATACTGAAATGAAAATAAAGTATGAAAAGAAGTAAATTATAATTTTTAATCTTAATATTAATTTAATAACAAAATACTTCGACGACCCTGTAGCCTAATTGGTAGCGATCCTGCCTGCGAAGCGAGTGGTCTACCACCAACGAGCCGAATTTTGTCGCCTTTTACGACACCCATCCGGTGTGGGAATGGGGTTAGTATTATAAGGGTCAAAACACATTTATTCGGCTCCATTCGGCTTTTGTCCATAGTAAACAACGATTTTGTATGGAGACGCGTACGCATCCTTTCGGCTTTTCGGCGCCGATTCCGCTTTCGCGGTAAACAAGTAGAAAACGACGACAAATGTGTTTTATCTTTCGGCCGCGTACGCCGCGTACGACGTCGAACGCGGCGGAACGGCGCCGCGCTGTAGGTAGGTACATGGAAGATTTTTGACTCCTTGGCCTTGTCGACAGGTTGCGACCTTCATAGTTCTCGTATAGATTATACCTACTAACGTCTTCGGACGGACTTTGCAGCGTATTCAGCGCCGTACGCAGCCGTTCGCATTCTTACGACGCCGTAAGCAGTCGTTCGCATTCTTACGACGCCGTAAGCAGTCGTTCGCATTCTTACGACGCCGTACGCGGCTGATAGAAGCCGAGCCGAATAAGTGTAACCAAAATCATTCGGCGAAACGCGAATGGCGCCGAATAAATGTGCGTTGACCCTAAGCCGCCCCAATACTGCAAATTAGATATTTCAAAAAACAACTATAATCTGAGTGCAAAGAAAAAACAAACTTTGAATATAATTTAGTACTAAATACTAAATTATATTCAAAGTTTGTTCTACGGTCGTGGGTGTTTGAAATGTTAATTGTATTGTAATAGTGTACCACCCGCGACCACTAAACACTGCCTGTGTGTGCTTTGACCCACGACCGCAACACAAGGAAACCTAGGAGCGTGGGAACGTTTAGCTGTTTATTTATCTAGGAACACGGTAGGCCTCCGCCAAGAGGAACTATATTTACTATGTATCTCTTTCCTTGGAGCGTTTCATCGTATTTTCAAACCCCTGCTGGCTTCGGTTTCAGTGACTTTGAATTTGAAGCTCTGATTACTGCAAGATCTTCTTAGTTTGTCTGGTAGGGAGTTCCAAATCCTAATTGCTTGCAACCCGAGCGGTGAGAAAGAATTGACAATACGAGGGAAT
The DNA here is from genome assembly GCA_911387775.1 of Thymelicus sylvestris. Classification (NCBI taxonomy): domain Eukaryota; kingdom Metazoa; phylum Arthropoda; class Insecta; order Lepidoptera; family Hesperiidae; genus Thymelicus; species Thymelicus sylvestris. Next base: position 8,079,631 of record OU426905.1, on the reverse strand, counting down.
CAGTGGATTGCAGTTGGCGATCGTGGGAATAACAAAGGTAGTGGAACTTTTCTTTTAGTTAGTTAATCAGGAGAGAGAGAGTTCGAAGAGAACAGAGTATAAAGTTTTAAGTGATCTAACCTGTGAATTTATGTACGTAGCCAGTAGATGAAACGAATAGCATAATTTATGAGGCGATCCAGTTTATTAAGAAGTTCAACACTATTTACACTACAGCTATTCGTTAATTCTGTATTAGTCAGTAACAGTGAGCGTTTTATTACTAGCAGCTTTGCCCACGTTTTCCAAGAATAAAGTACCGTATGTGTTATTCTAGGATCCAGTTCTACTTAAGTGCTTTTATTTTAAAATCTTGTGATTGTCTAAATTGTCCCTGTACAACGCTAGCTGCTGTTTCGTTTTACAAGTAATTTTTCATGAGGTCTACGATAACCTCAATAACGAGTAGAAACCTGATAACAGTTAGAAAACAGTTTTTCTTTATCAATTTGTTTTAAATGAATTCTCCTCCAGAACCTGTAGGAACTACAGACGTGGTTTCGTGATTGCACCGCATTCAATTTCTCGCAGGATACGGCGGCCATTACGGTGGCTCGTTAGCCGAGAATCAGTCGTCACAGTAACACTTCCGGTAATTAGATTGCCCAATATTATTAACCGAATGCTCTTTTCCAAAATTACAAAAAAACTGTAATGAAAAGGAACAAGAGATTGTTTACTTCCTACCCATTTATTTTGATGTCGGCGTTAAAAGCATTTTTAAAGAAGAAAAGTTTTTTTACTTTATCCTTACAATACAATTTGATTGTAGTGTTTGCCGAATGAAGCTTTCAGTTCAGTGATGCCTTTGTTATTGCTGATGTCCATGGACGATAGCCACTTACCATCAGGTGGATCGTCAGCTCGTTTGCCGGCTATTTGCATTAAAAAAAGTTCAGATCTGAATAGTTTTTGTGATCGTTAAATTAAGTACGAACATGAGATGTCAGTCTCTAAAGTCTAAATACATAGTTACATAAAGTTATCAATTTAAGAAAGAGTACATAAATGTAAATATATCTGTTCTTATAATTAAAATATATTTTACAAATAAAAGGCTGAAAACCTTTTCATTTAAAATAAATGTAACTTTTCTAACTGAATTGGCGTGTTGAGTATTAAATTTTACCAATACAAAAACATAGCGAATGAATTTATTAACGATAAAAAGCGAGTAGGAAATACAAATTCACTCTGAATATGACGCAGAATTAATCAACTTTACACAATCAGTGCTCGAATTGTCCCTCTTTCTGTATTCTTGTCATTGAATACATTTCATTTGCGAATGTTCCCATAAAATCCTCTGTAGCACAAAGCCCTTTTAAACAAGTCAATGTTTATGCTATTCTGTTTCATTCCTCATTTCTTTAATCACGGTACTTAACTGTCCCATTGATGAGCTCTCGTCTACCGTTTTGGAGATTTTCCTCACTTATAAGTTACGCTTGACCAATTTTACATTTTGATATGTGGCAAAATATTCTTGGGTGTTGAACCGTACTAGCTTGTAGAAGCATAATCACTCCTGACTTGAAGATAATATAAATTTTATTTGATGAGATCACTCAAGAACTAAATCATCAGAACTAAATTTTAATAAATAAGTAATCAGTGGTAGCTATCCAGGCAAACCCCATGGAGAAATAATAATAGTAATATTGGTATTAATTAGCAATTAAAATCAGTTAATATTACTTACCAATATTATCCCTCGAGGGGCCCTACCACCAGCGGGCTGGATTTAGTCGCCTCTTACGACACGCATCTGGCGTGGGATTGGAGTTAATATTCTAAGCCGGCCCAATACGACTAAACGTTAGCTTTGTTTAGTAATACAGCAATGTACGAGTATGACGAATCAGTTACTGAATTAAGTAAACCAGTCTTTGATTTACCAGTCTTCACGAACCATCAAAGTTCCTATCGAGAAATCCCTATGATGCAGATTTCCTCATTATGTTCTTCTTAAAAATGATAATTAATTACAATATGTATGATTCGAACTCTTCGCCGACGAGTTTTCAAACCACTAGGCAATCACAATACCTACAACATACATAAAAGCTTTTAAACTTAACTCATCGTGGACTGGGCACATTTTACTATATTTAATGGGTTTTACGATACTTAACGATATTTATTTTGTATTCCGATAGTTCATCCGTGACCACGATCCATGCAACTGGGTCGAAAAATATAGGAATACAAAATAAAATCGTGAGTATTCTTATTATAGTAAAATGTAAAATTATGTAATATATAGTACATTAATAAAATTTATACCCGTATATGTATGTGTAGATCGACTCTACCTCAATATAAAGATATAACAAAGTATATATTTATCTTTGCGAGACCGACTTTAATGCCAATTAAGAGTAATAAAATTATATTAGGTAGGTACCTACCTCCTAACGGATATTGCAAATATAAATAAATAGCTTTCTATCTACGCTCTAAAATTAATCTGCTCTTTAAAATAAATAGCATAGTTAAATATACCTATATCAAACACAAAAACTGCTTAATTAACAATTTTACCAGTCTGAAAATTTATTTAAAAAATCTAAAAGTATTTCTTAAACTTCATCATTATTTAACACACAAAGCCCTTCCAATTAATGATCAAAAATATCAAAATCAAACCGATCATTAAACGTAGGTATAATAAACGAAAACACATATTACACAGTCATTAATGTAAACAATGGTTCGTTTTAAGTGAGGTAGGGGGTCCGGTTGTCGGCAGTTGAGATGCATCGCGGCTGTCTATATAATAAAAAAAAACGTGTTTCACTGACGGTATGAAAGGTCTCGTTAGCGTCTGGGCTCATTATCACGATATTATCGTAACAACCGACGGCGAAGTTCACGCACCAGTTCTCTAATATTAAATTGTTACTGTTTGTCTGAAAGTCTATATTAGCTTTAGTGTGGGTGAAACAGGTAAAAGTGGTAAAACAGCCAGTTACTGAGCCTAGTTTATTTGAAAAGCAATATAATCTAAATTTTACTAACAATAATCTAAATTTTACTGACAAAAAATAACTGACTTCAAAGTCTCAAAAACGACTTGTCAGTCAGATCTCGTTCAAATTTATGTGGGACCACATGACAAGCACCTGCTTTCGATTAAAAAAAGAATCATCGAAATCGGTTGGCGTGATATTGAGTTATTCGTCAATTTGTCGCGCACATCTTAACACAAATTTACGACTTATGTGGTTTTATCATGGATGCCATTGTCAGATCTCAATAAAATTTATATGGGACCACATGATAGCCACCAGCTTTCGATTAAAAAAAGAATCATCAAAATCGGTTCGCCCAGTCCAAAGTTCTGAGGTAACAAACATAAAAAAAAAAAAAAAAAATACAGTCGAATTGAGAACCTCCTCCTTTTTTTGAAGTCGGTTAAAAAATAACCGACTTCAAAGTCTCAAAAACTACATAGTTGTCAGATCTCGTTCAAATTTATGTGAGACCACATGACAAGCGCCTGCTTTCGATTAAAAAAAGAATCATCGAAATCGGTTGGCGTGATATTGAGTTATTCGTCAATTTGTCGCGCACATCTTAACACAAATTTACGACTTATGTAGTTTTCTCATGGATGCCATTGTCAGATCTCAATAAAATTTATGTGGGACCACATGACAGCCACCAGCTTTCGATTAAAAAAAGAATCATCAAAATCGATTCGCCCAGTCCAAAGTTCTGAGGTAACAAACATAAAAAAAAATACAGTCGAATTGAGAACCTCCTCCTTTTTTGAAGTCGGTTAAAAATGTATAGACAAAACACAGTAGAGTCTACTGATTTTTTTCAAGATTTTACTCTCAATTATCTATTTTTATTTACGTTTTTCTTAACTGCCATATTATTTTGTGCGTCGCTTACGTTATTATCATATATGTAGTAATAGTCATTTGTGGTAAAGGAAGATTTATTTCAGGGAAACATAAATCATCAGGCCAATAAAACTTCGTAGTACCTACCTTTACTCTCGGATCGGGGCAATTTACCGATAGCATTGACTTGGTCTATTTTTTGTGAATTCATACGATAAAATGATTATTTACATAATTATATTAAATCGTATATTAAGCCATCATTTTACTTTACATTATAAGTACCATAGTAGAAACGAATACTATAATTTATACATAAGAAAATAGCAATTATATCTTTATAACTAGGTACTCTTAAATAAATAAACTCATACCTCATTCAATTTCATAGTAAAAAAATATTTTGACTTAATAAATGTAATTAAAGTTTTATATTTTTTGTTGGATAAAGAAATACATAAAAATAGGTAGATCACAATATCACAGATCAGTAGTATCCACTTTCCAACGAAATACATGAGATCATTAGATTAAAAACCATTACAGTAAGACTACTTCAGACGATAATCTTTTTTACGACACGCCAGTTAAAGTGAAACCACTCTAGAAGTCAAAACAAATTACCTATTTTATTTTACAGGTATAGGTATACTCGTAAATACGCTTCTATTCTAATATTTTCTTTAAAAAATGCTGTGACCCACATCAGGATCCATTGAAACGTTTCTCTGAATTAAATTACTTCAGGCCTCTCAAAAAGGAATACGAGACTCTGGTAAGTGCCAAAAATTCCCAAACCTCTAAAGCTATTGAATTCCCGAAATATTTTTGGAACGTTGATTTATGATGAATGATGGTTGTACATCTATCACATTATTATTTATCCATGTAACTAGTCCTTCTGGATATCTACCACCCTCTTGATTAAGCCTTGCCAAACTCTACTACTAACTAAACTACTCGGCTTGTTCAGGCTAGCGGTTTTAGAGCCAGTTCTTTCTTTCTTTTTCTTTTCTCTTTCTTGGCCGTAAGCACATCAATGATGCCTTTGGACACCAAAGGCATCATTGCTGATGTCCATGGGCGATGTTAGCCACTAACCGTGGATCGTCAGCTCGTATGTCAGGTATTTCCATAAAAATAAAAACATTTAAATCTCTGGCCCGGCCGAGATTGGAACCCATGACTGGGCTTTTTGGATAAATTAATACAAACTCATGCAGTCAATGACGGATTATAATTCTAAGGAAAAGTAGTCACGTGGCTAGGGGCGCGAAGTTAAAAGAGGGCGCGTGAAGTTAGAAACATTCGGTGGCAAGAAGGGCGGCAATAGTAGCGATTAGCTACCTAAGCGAGCTTTCTAGTGGGCGCAATGTTTGGAGTAAAGAAATTAAATCGCTAAAGGACGCTGGCTACTAAAGGGGAGCCGCTCAGAGCTTGCCAAGATGTGCCCATGAATTTAAATTTTATTTCGCCTCTAGATGCAGTCACACACTAATAAATAAATAATATTTTCAACTAAACCCACCTTATAATTACTTAGGTGACGTTCAAATTTATCACGTATTTTTTAAACAAATTTGATAATTATGAAGGTTTTTTATGACGCCTAGTCTACTTAATGAAATCCTTTATCACTACTAGAGCTGGTTTTAGCTACGAACAATAACGATATAATTTTATATTACGTAGATACCATAAAATTATACGTGTTTGTAATGAAAATGAATATTGTAAATAAAAAAAAAACCTAACTTATTAGCTTTTTATAAAGTTCAAGTTAAAATTAAAATTACATCTTTTAATGAGAATCTTTAGTTTGCGATAATAATTACCGTGCGAGCTAATCCACAATGCGAACTTTATAATTGCCATGCAACCGTGTAGGATGCATGCTTGGCTGAAGAAGTCAGTTTATAATTATTGCATGTGTATATATTTTTTTGTTTTACGCACCATATCATGGGTGCCATGGACAACACACAAACACAAATACACACAAACACAGAGAAATAAAATAAATTAAAGTTCACCTTCCTTTCCGCCTCGATGGGAATCGAACCCAAGACCCTTCGCATGGCGATCCGGCATGGTAGCCATTGCATCCCACGTGTCGTATCAACACATTTGCTACATTTTATTAATATATTTCCAAAGACAAATACCAAGAAATAGACTTGTATCTGCCTACAATGTAATTTAAACTGGGAAACGATGTAACGCCTCTGATTTACCCTACGCCCTAGGTCGGCAACCTGCGGCTCGCGAGCCACATGCGGCTCTTTGGATGTAAAGCTGCGGCTCTTTAGTTCCATACGCAAATAATATTTATTAAAAAAAACAAACATTTAAAAATCGTTCTGAATCGATTAACGAGTATTAGGCACCATTTCTATCTTTCAGCCATGAGCCACTTGTACTTGCTTTTCACCACACCCCTCCCCCGTGACACGCGTCGTCACTGTCGTTAGTCCGTCGGAAAATCTTGAATGACGCCATCGTCGAATGTTTCTATGTAACAAACTAACCAACGAACAAATGAAAATTTAGAGTCGTGTTTGAAACTTAAAACAAGTTATGAGCCAAAATCCAAACTTTCTAAAACCATGCAAAGACAACGCTCCCATTGAATTTGTTTGCTGAATTGTTTGTTATTGAAGTACACGTTAATATTGTACCTAAGACTTACAAAAATACCATACATTCATTATCTAATATGTAATTAGATCATAATAATAAAAATTTAGATTCTAATTTGTTATGCAAAAACACTAAGTACTTAAATACATATGAAAAATTTTTGCAAGTACTATTTATGGTTGGCAAGAAAAAATTTTGTGGCTCTTTAAAAACTGAAATTTTGTAAATTGTAATTTTTGGCTCTTCCGACTCAAAAGGTTGCCGACCCCTGCCCTACGCTATGGTATGTGGAGCGAAGTCGAATTAGTTTAAATTCTGAGCACTCATTACAGAACTTTGGGATGATTAAATCGAACGATGTGAGGCGCGTTTTGATTACATGATAATATTGTGGGATACGTTTCGTTCATTTCACTTTGTAAAGTAACAACCTACCTATATGGATTTAGAAATGTGTTTTGATATTTTATTGTTGTAGCTGTAGATAATGTGGACTATACATATAAGTGTTACTTAATCTGATGTTTTACCTCACTTCCATCTGACCTCCACAAATCCGCACTGGAGCAGCGTGGTGGAGTATTCTCGAGGCCTCCTCAAGAGCGGAGACCCGTGCCTTTAACTGGTTGAATCGAATGTGATGATTAATAGGTAGGTACTAAGATTATTTTAGTACTGTTATCATCAGTTACATTCATGTAATATCGCCTCTTTATTTCGCCTCTTGATGTAAGTAAATCGTGATCTCTACATATTTATATTAGCCCAATAAAATATGGCAAACGAAAAAATTTAAGAGCTTGACAAATGCTGTCCATCTCAAAACGTACCTGTACCTATAATATATCAAACGCATTTTGTTTGTACATCTGATTTATAAGTACATCTATGGTTCCGTGGCATTGGACTACGGGACTAGGGTCACCAACCGTAACAATGAACAAAATTAATCCAGACACAAAAATATTTTTAACAATGAACAAAATTAATCCAGACACAAAAAGGTAAAATGTAGGGGAAGTGTCTACCTATTCTATTCTCCATGCGTAGTGCGCGGTAATTATTTTTTTCACGCATATGTCCGGATTTTAATGTGCGGTTATTATCTTAATATTCGGCTAAATTGTATGGAATGTTTTGAGTTGGTGACCCTATATGGGACGGACTGTAGCGATAACTTTCACTAGCGACCCATACACTTCGAAATCATAAATTTGTTTTGGTTTCACATAAAGAGCAAGCCACGGCGTTTGAAAACTTGATTCAACTTGCTAGTTTACTTCTTAACTTGACCCTTTGTCTTCGGGAAACTACAAACAACAAAAACAACTTACTGTAGACAACTTGTTGGAACCAAAATAGATTTACTAGATATAAAGTGGTTTTTAACCGTAATGTCATTGTTCCGTGTGAATAATTCAAACTCCTAGCTGATGTCTTAATTTTATTTACTTTATGCACCTAATCGGCAAAAAGCAAAGTATGATTGTAGCCTAAGTTATGCATAAATCTGCATATGGGTACAATTGCACACGGACAATACAATTTACATATCTATAAAGTTCGTGGATACATTTTTGTTTTTGTTTTAATAGCCAATAGGAACAAGAAGAACGGAAAAGTAATGATTAGGATTTACCGATCCCTATGGAGATCCGTATCTATACATCGATGTGTTATTTGACATGATGCCGCTACAGAACTCGTAAAATATTTCTTGGTTGATATTTGTATGTATATCAGAAGAGTCGGGTAAAATATCACATCACGAGTTTTATTTGAATTATGCTGAAACGCAATTGGGAAGGATGTTGGTTGCCGGTCACACTTATTCCAGAGTCTACTATACACACTTAAACATCTGTCCTCAGCGGTAGCAACGCATCTGTGACCAACTTCGAGTCGGACCAATACTAATGATTATTAAATGGGCGATTACTAAAATTTACTAACAGGATTACACTAGCAGTCCTAAATTGCACAGTCTTTTTACTACGATTAATAAATACTGATATTCTACAAGTTACACCTAATACTAATGTGACAATTTGACTATAGTCTCTTCTACACTCCTATCAGAAGTTTGTCACAGATGTACGTGGGCTTTTTCTCATTTATTGTTCATTATGATGTACCAAGCAGAACCACATGGTATTCCAGCGTGAACGGTCGTATAGCCCAGACGTCCTCCTCCAAGCGACGTCCTAAGGTCCGAGGGTCCGAGGTCCGAACCACGAAAGGAATGCCACTAGGTCGTTCGCATCCCTTATTTCTCGAAGAGGGTGAGCTATTCCTCTCTTTTCGTGAAAATTGTCTTCTCGACTGAGTCTTTTCAAGCTCGCCCCTCTGTCCGCGTGATGCTTGTACAGGCCGCTAGCCCAACAGCCGTTTCATTCGAGAAAAAAAACAAGCAAGATCAGTTGGGTTGAACTCAAAAATGCATTAGCATTGTGCATGTAGTTAAGCCTTTAATGTAAGTTTAATGTTACAAGTTAATTATCACTTGCTTCGGTGAAGGAAAACATCGTGAGGAAACCTGCACACCGGAGAGTTCTCCATAGAGTTCTCGAAGGTGTGTGAAGTCTACCAATCCGCACTTGGCCAGCGTGGTAGACTATGGCCTAATACCCCTCACATTGTGAGAGGAGACCCCGAGCCCAGCAGTGGTACAATTATGGGTTATTGCTTTTTTTTGCTTTGCTTTAATGTAGGAATGTACAGTCATCAACGCGGTGTATACAGTATAATTAAAACAAACACTAATTAAGTTTATCCAAATTTAATTTCTACTTGACCCATAAAATGTTTTTAGTATCAATACAAGTCTACAATTGAAAACTTTCTATTTTGTCAACGATACTTAACCTATTTTCATACAATGAAATTTGGTCTACCTACTCAAGAGAGATGTGTATTTTAGTACTGTTATGTTAATATACTGTTAAGGTTGGCATGGATTATGTAAGTATCTTTCTGCGTGTAATTCTATAAAATAGTAGTAAAAGTATTCAGATCACATTAAAAAAAAAATTGGATTTGGTGCAGTTTTTAAATAGGGATAATTGACAAACATACTTTTAAATTATATTTTTTTACATCATATTTTTAAATCAAATGAAGTTAGTACGTTAATGACTTTATTATTTGAATGGCTCAGTCAAGCCGAAACTTATTGCCAGGTGGTGTCTACCAAATATAAAATTTTAAAAATCGTTGATAATCAAGTGTTGCCTTTGACCCTATAGGCTATAAGTGGTATCAAATCGAAAATTTTATAATCAAAGCTCAATCGATTGGGGTAGATAATTTTTAAATAGCTTTACGTACTCATACCTAGTCGTACATATCTACTCTAGCAATTTAATATCCAGTTTAAGATTTGAATTAAATGATTAATTAAAAAATTGCTTGCTTCTCTTAAAAATGTAAACGTACCTTACATACATACTACTCTTGCATAATATTTATATTCTTATCAAGTAATTGTCCATGATGGGACAATAAAATGTAATAAATAAAATACTTTTTTGAGGAGTAGGTATTACTATCTATCGTTAAATCCTCTATGTATAAAAATGCGATTTTTCTACGAGGTATAAGATTAAAATATGTCTACGACCCAGCGATGGTCAAGCACTTTGTTAAAACTATCACTTGTAACGAATACCAACCAATTACACCGTGAAGATAAAGTTCTAGAATATTAGAATTATTGCGTTTATTATTCACTCACATTAATCCTTAAATAGCTCTAATTTTTCTTACAGACCTCCCAGATGAATGCCTCTTCAGTTTAGATCTAGAGATAAAATTAGGGTTGCCACAGACTATAGCTTTTAATTAATAGACTGACATATTTTTAACCTTTTATAGTACCGTCTATAGGTGGCAAGCGAGCGATAAACGAATAACCAAGGCATCACTGACACATTGCAGACCAAGAATGATTTAAGCAATCCACTTTTGAACTGACTCTAGATAAGAGTCTAGTCTAGATGAATATATAAAGTAATTTGTAGCTAGCAGTACAAGAGACCAGCCAAGTTCGGAGTCGGATTCGCGCACCAAAGGTTCTGTACAAACATTAGATATAAACAAAGATAAATATTTATTTACTTGTAAAGATACAATAACTATATATTATGTATTTATTATACCTATGTAAGGGTAAGCAGTTACGTTATTATAATTATATGTTGGTTTGGTTTCCATAAGGGTGTCAATTTTGACGGCATAAACGACCATTTTTATTGCATTGAAAGCCTGATTTTTTAAAGCTTCAAGAGTTTGAGGACTCGAAATTACCTTCAATTTTATATCCCCACACGTGTCGAGAAAAAGGGCCTTGACTGACAGATGGACGGACAGCTAAGCGATTCTAGAAAGGTTCCGTTTTTTCCTTTTGAGGTACGTAACCCTAGTCAAATTTTACGTTGTAATTGTCTAGGGTCTTTCACAGTGAAAGACATTAAAGAATTACAATAGATTAAACCAGAGCCTAACAGAACTATCCGTTAGCAGCCTGCAAGAAATGCAATAGAAAAGATCTGGTGTTGCAACGTTAAATGTTCAGCAGTAGAGTGCATAACTACCCAAGTATCACGCGGGGCTGTATAAGGGCTGTCTAAGGGTTCACATGTGAACTATAAGCGGTAAGTCAGCTGTATATGAGCTGTAGAGCACGCTTTACAGCCCTTATACGACTGATTTGGGTACAAGTTAAGTTCACATAGCTGCATAGTAGCAGTATAACAGCATTTAAATAGTAGTAGGTTAACATTACACTCTTATACAGACCTTAGCTGTATATTAGGTTAACATTACACTCTTATACAGACCTTAAACAGCTTTAAATAAGCGTATTTTTCGCCTTTATACAGCTAATACATCACAGGTGAACTCATATAAGAGTGAATTTATGCTTTAAGAGTCACCTGTACGCTAAATGTGAACTCTTATTCAGCCCCGCGTGCTACTTGGGTAGTTTGGGATTATCATTATCTTGTAGCCTTTTACTCAAAACTATTTTATAGTTTCTTATAGGACTTTAAATATTCAAATGCCGTTATCTGTTTGCGTATAAATTTTAAACAACCAACATTTATTTTATAAAGCTAATGAAATGCTTTATATCATATTTTATATTAAACAGAACAATATCTGCATAACTGTAAGATTACAATTATTTATGTGTTTTTATAAAAATATTTATAATACTGGAATAATTATGAATGGTAGGTACATAAATACACCCTCGTACTAGCTTTCCTTGTGCGTGTAGCGTGACTAACAATGATCCGGTAATAAAACAATATAATCTAAATTTTACTAACAAAAAATAACCGACTTCAAAGTCTCAAAAACTACATAGTTGTCAGATCTCGTTCAAATTTATGTGAGACCACATGACAAGCGCCTGCTTTCGATTAAAAAAAGAATCATCGAAATCGGTTGGCGTGATATTGAGTTATTCGTCAATTTTTCGCGCACATCTTAACACAAATTTACGACTTATGTAGTTTTCTCATGGATGCCGTTGTCAGATCTCAATAAAATTTATGTGGGACCACATGACAGCCACCAGCTTTCGATTAAAAAAAGAATCATCAAAATCGGTTCGCCTAGTCCAAAGTTCTGAGGTAACAAACATAAAAAAAAAAAAATACAGTCGAATTGAGAACCTCCTCCTTTTTTGAAGTCGGTTAAAAATAAGTCCTGTGTTCTATTTTATCCCATTGAGGCGAATATACCTTCTTAAATCTTATTTATTTACAATTTTTTGATAACGTGGAGTGTGAGCTCAATAATAGGCGGATAATAAAACGGAACCTGACCGATGTACGGTCTACATGAAAAATATTCGAGGAAATCTCTGATACACACACAATGAATATTCCCTCCGGAAAAGTTGAATATTTTTTTTAGTGTTAGCCTGGTATGGTGGTAGCTACAAGTAAAGAAATAAATAAAATCATGAAAACGTGGAAGTAAGACCACAACAGGTGAGATTATAATCGTTGGAATCTTAATGCCTTCATTAATAATCTGGCATCCCTGGGTAGACGGGGCTTATAATTTATTTGACTCATATAACTCCTCAAGTTTAACCCTCGGCCAGCATCTTCGCCGAAAGATAAATGGGCTCGAATTTCTACGGTTTCTTCACAAGATAATAATGACCTACCTATTTTTGGTAAAGTTTTATCTTGTCAAAAAAGAGGAGCTATTTTTACCAAAGTATTAAATATTTCACAACTAAATTTTTCAATGTTAATTTCGTTATCAATCACGCAAAAAGGTTATAAACGGGTTTTGATGAATGTGGATTAGGTACCTACATAATATGATGTTTTGTGTACCTAAATATTTCTTAGCGAATGCCGAATAGAAAGTTGCTGTTAGCCCTGTAATCTGAAAGGCAGATACATTACGGATTTATGCAGTCAGATATGTATAAAATCACCGATGCGCTGGTCAAATAATGAAAAGAAAATAGGAAATACCTTAGCACCTTTAATATTGTCGCTTCCGTAGACTCGTTGACAGTAGGGAACCTGCCTCCGAAGTAAAGAGTTCTGAGTAGATCTCTGTTGTTATGTTATTTTAAAATTCAAAATGAATGAATCGTGATTTTTTCATTTGGTGACAATATTATAGAGCACTACCTCTTCGCTTCGCATTCGAGATGTGCAATAACGGAATTAATTTAATTTGATTTAATTTAATTAATTCATTTCTGTCATTCTAATCTGCTGAACGGCACCGTTTCGTGTATTATATACCTATCATCAAGAATGGACGAAGCTAGTGCATCTCAATTCTCAATACTCGATTTTTGCTAAATTTGAGATAAATAAATAAATAATAAATAGTGCTTCACACTCATAGCCCCCCACACTGGGATTCCCCGTTTCGTGGGTGACATGGACAACACACAATGACCACAGACAAACGGCCAGACCAAGAACAGAAATTCAAACTCATCATTCAAATTTCCGCCTTGCTGGGAATCGAACCCAGGACCCTTGACGCGGCGATCCGGAATGATAACCATTGCGCCACGCGGGTCGTCGGTAGTCGGTCGGTAGGTATTATACCTAGGTACTCTCTCCTTTAAATTCAATCGAATTAGGTATGTTGAAATAGTGAAACCTATGTGTCTCACTCGATATTTTGGTTGTAACATTTATAACTGTACTGGTATTGCTTCATATCAATATTTCCCGTCCGTCAAAAGGTCAATTCGTGACAATAGAATCATGATGTAAGTTCAAGTACCCACGAAATGAATTTAAACTACATCCATCATCGTCTCTTCTATTATTATGTTAATTCAAGATTATTTAGGTGACTGGTACACAATCTATTTTAAAAATTAGGAATATTTGTCTTGTCAGTAGTGACGAAATTCTAGTAACCAAATATTTACGATTTACGAGCAAAAACGTCGCCACGTGCTGTATCAAATTCATTGGTCAACTAATCAACTATGTCCTTAACTACTTAGTCAAAACATTTTTAGAGTTCCGTAGTGAAACGGAACCCTTATAGGTTACTAGTTTCGTCTAGTCCTTTCGTTGGTCCGCAATCTAGCTCAGAGACCGTACGAGAAAACTGTAATACCTGTGTACGTATTTTAAAGTCGACAACCAATAAAATTTTTTTTTTTGTTTACGGTCAAATTATCCCCGCAATTTTGCCAGCTAAATGGTTGGTGTTGGACATGTGAAAAAAATCTTGGATAAATAGGTTTGTCTTAAGTAGTTAATTATTTTATATTCCTGGCGAGTAAAAAATAATTATTGGTTACAGACAACTAACATGAATTTCTAAAATTAATATTTAAAGAAGCACGTCTGCTATTCATTTTATTCGGTATACGCCATTAAATTTAATATGCTTGGTAATAATTAACGAGTTTATTGGGAGTCATAAATGACTGGGGCGGGGCTACTCAACATCGCCCAATGTTCAGAAGATGCTAATGACTAATTTAATTACCTTTTAGTAAAACTCGTGGGTAGGTACTTTACAGTCCTAATTGCCTGTCGGACAAGGTTTCTGCAGATACTATCACAACTATCACAGGTTTTTATTACTTCCGTTACGACAGATAATGAGACAAAATGTAGTCGCTGTAAATTTTATGTATTCCTTTGAAAATCACAGGTAATTGGGTGTGAAACTGTACTGAATATTTTAAACCGAACAACAAAAGATTTTCAATTTGTATTTCGTCTGCAGGTTTATTCCTTTGGATTATTTAAGAAGAATTTGAACGAATTGTCTTTATTTACTGGTGAATAAATAAATAAGGATAATAAGTAAATACTTTATTTGCATAATAATTGGATGAATAAATTAAAAATATTTTTGTGTGGCTGGTAGATCATAATGAACCTACATAGCAGGGCACAGCTAAACAATGAATGAATTAAAGCTCTTAATTCAATGAAAAGATAACCTTCTGCCGAACCACTTTCATAATACCAAATATTGTAATGCAATTTGGAGTATGTAGGTAACGCAACCAACATTCGGTTGTATTAATAAGTTTGCGGCTTCCATAATAGCGAGGAATGCATTAAAACGGTTTATGATTCTAGTGTGGACTCGTTGGGATACAGTGCAGACTAAAAACATTAATATTCTATCAATGCATGAAATTTTATACAATTTCAAGTAATATTTACAGTGAACATAAATATTTATGGTCTCAAGAATAATAAAATTAGCGCACAAATACGTCATAATAATTTAATTGGTTCAGTGCCATCCTATCTTATGTTTAAGAAAGGTTAATTTTTGTTGTTTTGTTTTGGAAGCTAATTGAGGAGCTTTCAGCACTTGTTATACATATATCATAATAGTATCGTTTAAGATATAAATACGTATTATAGTCGCATAATTCATCTATTCTATACTAATATATAAAGAGGAAAGATTTGATTTTTTGTTTGCATTGAATAGGCTCCGAAACCGATTTGAAAAAATATTTCACTGTTAGAAAGCTACACTATTCCCGGTGAACATAGGATATTTTAAAAAAAATTAGGGATCCTTAATAAAACTCCAATAATGTAACCCAAGGTGTAAAAAAATAGGAAAACCGAAGCAAACGAGGGCGGTTACTCGTTTATAATAATTTATGTACTGAAGTTTCTATTGACCTATGTCAATCTTTTTATTTCACCTAGAACTGCTCGCTAAGACAAAACAAAAGAAGAAAAATCTGTTACAGTGCGGTATTACCACGGATACCTAATTATTAGTATTATCTTGCCCTTTTTTCAGTACGGAGCTGAAGCACGTTCCTAATGTAGCACAGAATAGATAATTACAGTACATATAGCCAGCGGTAAAAGATAAGTATCTTGTCCAGCTTGTAATTGGCGAGCGAGGGGCGAGAGATTACTTGTTTACTTGTAGGGCTTTTAGAGAAGTAGTTGGCGTAGCTTTATAATGTAGATAGAAAACAGAGAATTCGTTACAATTTTGACATTGTTTTATTGGGATTTTCATGATGTAAGTACCTGGTAACCTGGTTTCAATCTACCTCAATAAGGTAATGATTAGTTGATATAAACATCGGTCTGCTGTGAGACTGTCGATTTTGGAAGGAAAATAAATTTCTTCTCTCTCTTTTTTTTGGTTAGAAGAAGATACCGCAGAGCCTTAAAGATATTAAGGCTTCTTGAGTAGTAGCAGCTGAAGTTGAATAACATAGACCATATTGGGTAGGCTAACCTACATAGCTCTAAGGCTTCGAACAGGATGGAATTGGTCTGTCTGACGTGTCTCATCAGCTTTGGTAGAGTCTAGCTGCAGTAAAGGAAACTTGGACTCGAATGAATTCATCGCATTATAATACCTGAGTTAGTTTAGTAAAAAACATGTTTATCCTATCCTATCCTATTTTTATACTACGGATAATTTTGTAGCTACTAGGTACCTGAATTTTATCCGAATTAATGAAGCTACGTTTTTTGTTGCAATCTCGCAAGACAAAATTGCGATGAAGGCTTTCATTTATTTCTAAAATAACGCATATCTCACACCCTAACAATGAATCACCATACAAATTCTGTACTAAGGAGCGATTTAAGTAACCATTAGTGACTCTGAGCTGAGGCACAATATGTGGCTGAGGCGTCATTGTAAGAAAACATTGTGTGTATTGTATCGTTTTTATGTTTTAAACATGGATATAAACATACAGCCGTCTGCACACAACAAAGCCTACAATGTTTGAAATAATTGTGATATTCTGTGAACTATCACTGGAAACAATTGCTCGTTAGTGCTGCAAGAGTTAATAAAATAGCGTGTTAAATTAACTGTAGTTCTACGCTCAGTAACGAGAGCTATCTCAATAAATCGCAGAATCAGCAAAGGCGCCGCTGAGACGCGAAGTTTGTTATTTATAAACGAGAATGCGTGCGTTAATGAACAATTATCTACCCTTGTATTTTAGACTAAACCACAGTAAAAGGAATGATTCCTTATACTGTGATTAAAAGTAAACGATTGTTATTACAGTTAAAGGCGATATAGAAAAAAGTTCAGGTACTTCATGTCTATTGATTTTTTTATATTTATGACTATTTTTATAATTTATCCCATTTAGGCGGTCCACCCACTGCCGCGACGGGGCGCGGGATGGCAGATTTTACCATTGTATGCAAATATCTCAATTTATATAGAAATCACGCCTAGTACAACACACTGCCGACGCGGACACGCGCGGGAAGGCGGCCCGCGCGCGTTTTCTGCCAATCTGCGCGGGAGCGCGGGGCGTGCCGCGGGATATGGCAGATTGCGCGGTGAACATAATAGGCGCTCCACCCACTGAAGACGCGTCCCGCCGCGGTGCGCGGAGCGACGGAAAACGCGCGCGGCGACGGGGGCGCAGATCTGCCTTACTTAGCGGTGTAATCTGCTCCCCCGCGCGGTGTAGCAGATTACGACGGCCTCGCGCTAAATAAAGTCATGTGTTCACTGTGTTGTCGATCGTCGTGGAGAATGGACGAACTTATTCAATTTCAAGATGTTGCAGTTATATTGTCATTTTGGTTTTTGTATACAAGAATTAAAAGACACTGCAAGATTTTGGATACATCCCTATTTACGATCAAGATCTATAAATGGATCATTTGCACTGAATTACAAAGACTTAAGAAAATATGAAGATAAGTTCTTTAGCTACACACATACGTCAACTGCATCTTTTGATTATTTACTAAGCAAAATTCGAGCGACCATTACTGGAACAGATACAAATTTTCGTCCTTGCATTACGCCGGAAGAAAAACTTATTGGAACTGATTAGACGGCCATACCCACGGGCAAGTCTGCAGACATGTCCGCTGGGCTACGCTACTATAGGTCTGTGCAATGTTTGCTAGTGTAGGACCGTTGCAGTCAGTCTGGCAGACTTGTCTGTTGCAAGTCCACGCGATCTCATTTTGTCATTGTAGCCTAAGCAATAAGTTCAAAATTCCGGTAAAGGTCAGACATGCCCGGTCGTACCGCCAGTGAATTCCCCGCTTTAGGTACATCATGTCTGTTACACAGTATCAAATCACGCCCGGTACTGCGGAGCCGGTGTGCCATACCCCGCGGCACGCGCCGCGCTCCCGCGCAGATTGGCAGAAGACGCGCGCGGAGCGCCTTCCCGCGCGGTGCCGCGTCGGCAGTGTGTTGTGCTAGGCGTGATTTCTATATAAATTGAGATATTTGCATACAATGGTAAAATCTGCCATCCCGCGCCCCGTCGCGGTGCGCGGTGCAGTGGGTGGAACGCCATATGAGTTTATGCCGTCGTAATCTGCTACACCGCGCGGGGGAGCAGATTACACCGCTAAGTAAGGCAGATCTGCGCCTCCGTCGCCGCGCGCGTTATCTGTCGCTCCGCGCACCGCGGCGGGACGCGTCTTCAGTGGGTGGAGCGCCTAAGTAGGATAAATATTCATTCCTACTTGACACAAATAGGAACGTATTTTTTATTTCTTAATACGATACTTACCTACAATTATACTAAGTATATACCTACATCTTATTTTTTCCATCTATAGGTAACATAAGTACCATCTATACTAGGTAGTACCCTTTTTAAATATTCATGAAATTTTTACCCCTTAGATCTCATGTGAAGTGGGTGCTTTTCCTTTGCAATGTAAAAGGTAAGACTATAAGCAGCTAATTTATCCTTAATTTACCATAAAAAAAGTTTCAGGACAAATGGCGAGCTTTATGCTCCATGCCTTCCTTCCGAGTTTCTATGTAGGTAATCTATACTAATATATAAAGAGGAAAGATTTGATTTTTTGTTTGCATTGAATAGGCTCCGAAACTACTGAACCGATTTCAAAAATTCTTTCACTGTTGGGAACCTACACTATCCCTGAGTAACATAGGCTATATTATATTTTCAAAGAAATTAGGGATCCTTAATAAAACTCCAATAATGTAACCCAAGGTGTAAAAAATAAGAAAACCGAAGCAAAGCGAGGACGGTTACTCGTAAGTAATAAAAGAAATGCAAAAAGAGCCAAGAGCAATAACAGAGAAAGCAATAAAAATATCCCTAATGACACAGATGAACTTGGTGTGTGTTTGTGTGTGCGAGGTTGGGTGTTCCTGTGGTGCCACAGGATAGATAATAGCACTTACATTACTTTTAATTTTAAATGACTTATATAGCGAATGTGATATTATACATATAACGGAGCATCATCAGGGTAGTTAAATCTACATTGGTTAGTAGCAAAGTTAAAAAAGTTACAGAGATCACTTAGTCTAACTGCTGATTTGTGATTGGACTTCGCATACCACCAAGAAAGTATATTAAAGAGCAATTTAGATAATACTTGTATTATACAGCAATAATGAACAATTTCGGCGAAGCATCAAACAACTGATAATAAGTTATTGAAACATATTCTTGGATAATTCGATGTAGAGTCCTCTTGCGGAGAGCCACCGCGCGAATCAGAGTGAGTGTGAATCGAGAGTGAAATCGCAGTGAATCCTAGATTGCTTATTTTTATTCACTTTCGTAATTTATTATTTCATTGACTGTTTATTATTTTATACACGAATTTCATTACTAATTATTTTATTCACTGTTTATTATTTTATTATACTTAGGTAATTGGCAAAAAGATGAACAGAGCTTATTATTGACTCTTCAATAATAAACTTTCTGTCCATTTCAAATTTTCCACTGTTTACTCTGCTATTTTTAGTGTTTCGGGGGCGGGGTTCAAGTTTCGGGGGGGGGGGGGGGGGGGGGGTTCAAGAAAATACAACGACTAAAAGTACATAAAATAACCCTAAAGAGAATTGAGACTTTATTTTTTCTCACGACGTATGTAGTGCCATCTCTTATTAGTTTAGTCAAAAAGTTCAAAAACGTCTTTAATAGAAATAAAGCTCCTAAAAATATGTGCGATAGCTCATTCGATTCGGAATGACGTCTAGAAAAATGTTTTTTAAGGGTTTATTAGCACATAAAAATTTCAGTACTTAACTTTTCGGGGGGGGTTTGAACCCCCGAAACCCCCCCCCCCCCTGGCTACGCCCATGCGCTTACACATTCATACTCCCTCAGTACCTAGCTTTTTACCTGTGTCGCGGATGGCATGGACGACACATCACAATAATACCCATCACCCGAGTACAATTATTTATCTGTCACATAAATATCTGCCCCGGCTGAGAATCGAACCCGGGACCCCCAGCTTCGCAAGCAGGGTCGTTACTTTAACTAGGTTACAGGGTCATCAAAGAGATAGATAAATGATTATTTATTTTGTCTTTAAATTATTTTCATTTTGTGTCTGCCTTACTTTTAAATTACAAAATTACGACAAAAAGACACTGTAAGATTGTGTACAAAATAAGACTCATCTAAAAACAGACTATAGAATAGATTCGTCAGTTTTGTCGATGTTACCCATACACGAAAGGATCTTTGTCAGGTAAGTCAAGATAATGGAGACGGAAAGCACTAAACAAGCAATTACTGGCGCCCATTAGAGTGTTTACGATACCGAGTACCCAATGATATTTAAAAAATATAGATACGTTATGCCCTTAGGGAGGCAATACACGATCAAGTATACTTGATGAAGCGTCAAGCGGACTTGACGGGGCATCCAGTATATACTTGATCGTGTATGGCCACGGTATAGCTATCTGCCATATTATATTTGTCTCATGCACTCTGGATGGCGCGTCAAGTCAAACTGCAAAGACAAGCCAAACTGCAAAGCCAAACAAGCAAAACTTGACAAGTATACTTGACCGTGTATGGCCTCCATTACAAATCAACCAAAAAATTTGTTCCGAAAAGAGCCACAACACACACACACTTATCTTTTGTTTCACTACACCAATCACATTGGTATAATACACGAAGGCATTTTAACGCTGTATGTCATAATATATCAAGCACTTCTGTTAACAACAAAAGCGAGCGTATCGTCTTGTATTGACAGAGTGACTACGAGAACGGTCAATTGTCTGTTCTTATGGGCGCCATTGACATGCGATCGATCGGTGCGATCGATCGCAACGATATAATCCCTCCGAGGGCCTACCACCAGCGGGCCGGATTTAGTCGCCTCTTACGACACCCATCCAGCGTGGGTTTGGGTTCAGTATTCTAAAGCCGCCCCAATACGGCAAAAAAAATATTTGTTTCGTCCATCGAATGTTGATAGGCAGACTGGCAGAATGGGCAGACAATTGACCGTTCTCGTAGGCCCATAATGGGCCCCATTGACGATGCGATCGATCGGTGCGATCCGTCGTTGCCGACCGATCGCAACGACGGATCGGTAGTGTATGTTGTGATCGTGAACGATTTGCTTGATCGCAGACGATATCGGCGATCGCAACAAAAATCTATGCAATCTTGAATATCGCACCGATGAATCGACAGTGTGTGGACCTTTGCGATCACCGATGCGATTTTTGTCTCATTCTGATGCCGGCCGCCACACCGCACGCATCGCATGCCTTCAATGCCTTGGCTAGTGCGTTACGTACTTGTTACGTAGGTACTACGTACCTATCAACATTCGATGGACGAAACAAATATTTTTTTTGCCGTATTAGGGCGGCTTTTGAATACTAAACCCAAACCCACGCTGGATGGGTGTCGTAAGAGGCGACTAAATCCGGCCCGCTGGTGGTAGGCCCTCGGAGGGATTATATTGGTAATATTGATTTTAATTGTTAATTAATACCATTATTACTATTGTTATTACTTCATGGGGTTCGCTTTTACTTTTACTTTTCGCTTTTACCTCTGGTGTTGCTAATGTTCATGGGCGACGATAGCCACTTACCATCAGGTAGATCGTCAGCTCGATTGTCGGCTATTTCCATAAAAAAAACTTCGTGGACTTATCAAGGACCGATGCCGCGATGACAATTCAATATTAAAAAAAAGAAAGAAAGAAAGAAAAACCTAGTTAAACGCTTTATATTAGCTTTAAACAGTTAGACTAAGACTAAGTTTGGAAGACCAAACTTCGTAGACCTATCGAGGACCGATGATAATTCAATATTTAAAGAAAAAAGAAAGAAAGAAAGAAAAAAATGTTCGGTTATGTTCGGTTTACACGTATTAAGTAGTTAACTAAATTTTAAGTAAATTAATACGTGTAAACGGATAATTTAGTAGTTTTGTAATCAAGTAGAGTTTTATTTTTTTCTTTTGTAGCCGAATCAAAGTTACTGCCACATAGCTAAGGAAAAGAAGTTCATTTTCCATTTTGTAGGGCACGTATTGAATTATTTGAGCACGTCTTTATCCTTCCGTGTCAAACAAGTAAATGTTTGATAGCGATCGATCGTTGCGATCGATCGTTGCGACCGATCGTTCGTGTATGAGTGGCACTTTTGAACCGATCGATCGTTGCGATCGATCGCACCGATCGATCGCACCGATCGATCGCATGTCAATGGCGCCCATTACGCTCTTCATCATCGGCGCGCTAGCGACGTATCTATCTCTTTTTTACTTTATAATATCCCATTAGAGCGTTTACGATACCGATACGATACCGTTTATAATATCATTGCGAGTACCTACCGACAACCATCTAGGCCATAAAGTCATAAACTGGTATCTACATCAATACCGTGTTTAAATAATTTTATTAATAATACAGAGCTTTGTCATAAATAAAATTGAATTCTTGACATTTCTTCAACTAACTTAAAAAAATGAGGTTCGCATATCGGTTGTATTTTTTACGATTGTTACCTCAAAACTCCGTTAAATAACAACGGACATGGAAAAATATTTTTGTACTTGAAAGGATATAGTGTAGAGTATTAAAAATACCATAATACATGATTTTACGAAAACATTAATTAATATTGGATGTCTTCCTTATTAAATGGACAGTTTTAGCGGCCTTTACAGCTTCACATGGACAGAGGGGTGAGATTGGTATTGCAAGAGGTACTTAATTAAAGACTAGTAGATGTGCCATTCATGATTTCATGAATGGCGTTTGAGCCACCAGATTTTAATTATTAGGCATCACTTCACATGGCCCGTCTGCAAGTTTCCTGTACAAGTAGCAGGTATATAGGTAGGTATTTATTTATTCAACTCTATATTGTAAACCAATAAAATAATACAACAACAATCTAGAAGTAGACAAGTGAAGTAGACATGAGGTACAAAAGGCGCTATTATCACTAAACAGCGATCTCTTCCAGACAACCTTAGTGTGAAGAGTTGATTAGAGCACGATTTACGCCCAAACTCAGAGTCACTAACGGCTACTCAAATCGTTCTAATTACAGAATCACCATACTTTTGTACTAAGAAGCGATTTAAGTAACCGTTATATTAGTGACTCTGAGTTGGACCGTAAATGAGGTACCATAAGGTGCACGAATAATAATGGAGGAAATTACAAATAATAACATTTAAGTAGGTATGTACTTATGTACTGTGTGAATATCTACAACAATTTTATTCCTTTTCGTGCACTTCATTATTAGACTACAAATATTTCAATTCATCATCAATGTAGCCAACAATTTAGAAGGCCAAAGAAATTGTTAGAGAATTTGTTGAGATCAAAACAAACAAAGTCTCTTCAGCGCCACTAAGTTTAAATGTAATTTAAAATTTTATTACAGAAGGAGTGCATAACACATGACATGCTATATGAGGGTCATATGGCCTTGGGGAAATTAATAGCCAATTGGACAGAGCTGCGCTTGGGAGCTTTCGAGCTTCTGGCAAACAAGAATTATTCTGTATGGGAGATATTTATTTACCTACCTCCCTTTTTTACCTGTTATCATAAGCTGTATTACCTGTAGGTATAGGTGATTTTCAACGTAGGACATCGTCAGATATTTTAAGAATGAAAATATGTATATATGTGATTCCGGCTTAATCCCTGACAACATAATTAAAATATTGGTAATATTCAATTAAAATGAAATAATATAATTCTGGCTGTCCAATTACTACTCTAATTAACTGATGGCTAGGCCTTAATGAGTAAGAATTTAAGCCAATCCAGTAAAATATCTCGATCGCAATCAATCTGGTATTCAAATGCGCCTGCCGTTCGCTGATTGTGTTGACACAGTAATGCGAATATACGGCATAGATCCAATGTGTATAGTTAGTATTTTAAATATTGAGGAAAACACCTCAATTCATTGCATATTTCTGATTCTTAATTACGAACTAATTGTGCAGAATACTAAGCAAATGTATTTAATAGCTCAATATGCAGATATTTCGGTACAACGTGGCTTGGTAGTGGTGTTAAATAGCAGCGCCTGCGCATTTAACATTACGGTTGAGGTGGGAAGGTAAATAAGTAGTTGCTATTTGCTCAAGTTTTGCAGTGTTTGTGGATATCTATCTATTTTGTATTAAATAATTTGTTAATTACACAGTCATCACCAGGTCGCTGCAGAGTCACTAAAGGGTAATTAATTCTTCATTCGCTTGACACCTACTGAAAATCTTGGTAAGTACACAGAAGAAACAATCCTACTTATAAATGTAAGTATCGAAAATCGCGTAAATTTCCGGTACTGGGCCAGTATAATATGACTTACAAATACAGTCCCGGTTGTGCAAAGGCTGCTCTTGTTTTTTTTTTTTATAGCCTAACGGGCTGACGAAAAAGCAGACGGGCCACCTGATGGTAAGTGGTCACCGTCGCCTATGGACATATGCAATACCAGAGGAATCGCCAATGCATCGTCGACCCTGAAGGAGAACTCTTTTTACACCTTTTTTGAAGAACCCCATGTCATAGCGCTCCGGGAATACCTCAGAAGGAAGCTCATTCCACAGCTTGCAAGTGCGTGGCAAAAAAGATCGTGAGAATCGGACCGTAGAGGTTCTCCACGAATCCAATCTGTGTGGATGAAACTTCAATCTTCGGCGAGTGGTGCAATGGTGGAATGGTGAAGTAGGCATCAAGTCAAACAATTCCTCGGAGCACTCACCGTTGTAAAGACGGTGTTAGTAAGTATCTAAATATGTACATAATTATAAGTGGAGGCGAATTTTCACCGGAAAGAAAGCAATAGGTATCATAATTTGCTACTTAAATAACAACAACTGCACTCCATATGCCACTTGGATTATGTACCTAAGCACGTTCTATTTTTTCTCAAACTTAAAACCGTATGCGGTATGCGGTATGCCACATGATCCTCCATCTAACAACATGTCACCAAAACTAACTAGCCCGAAACATAATAATGGAGCTCATAAATACAGAAGTGTGCATAAGCAACGTGTGTTCATTTAAGCACATGAAACTTGTATAGGAAACATGTCTCGCCTCAAAACAAGCTGGCAGAACAAAATAAGCGTTGGCCAAAATACGACCGTATGACTCGTTCTGGTTCTCGGAGCGTTATTTTTTATTTCATGTGCTACTCAGTGTTGCCAATGAAATTTTTTGGAAGGCCGTGTACATTAGATAAAAAAGCCGTGTTTATATGGGAAAAGATCAAGTGTGGGCCGCAGCTAACCAATTACGCCAATATAATACAATCGGTTCAAGTAAAAAAAAAGGTCATTGGCAGTGAATTTGATGCCCACGTTAAATATTTGCAAAATAATAAATTAAAAAGAGATCGTGGAATTTGCGAAAAGCCGTAGAATTTGCTACGGCAATAGGGTTCCAGCCGTAGCCCGTAGATTTTGAGATTTTTTGGCCTGAAAGCCGTCGAACACGGTAATTGCCGTAGCATTGGCAACACTGGTGCTACTCATTGGTGAATGTTAGTGATGAGAAGTTTCTTTCCTGTCCTGGAAAATTTTAACACTATAAATCAAAATCAATTAATTCAAAATCAAGTCCAAAGGAGTCGGTTACAAACAAACATACAAGTGAAGCATGTAAAAATAATAATATGTTGTTGATACAATAAAATAGGAAGTATTGGAACTCTATTTGGGATGACAGTTCCTATTTACTGACAGCAATCCAATAAATATTCCTCACACATCTTACGTGAATCGCATACTGAGTAAATAATCAGGAATCATGCAGCTGAAGCAAAAATAAAAAGACCGTTTGTGTGGGTAGTCTAGGCACACGTCAGGGATTTATTATTGTTCTTCAATATGTCCATGAAATGTGTGTACTACTAACACGCTAGTTACCAATTAAAAGAATATTATGAAGGTACCTATTGTATCTATCACCAATGTAGGTAATAAGTAGGTAGGTTATGCGCATTACTAAGTCTCTAGGTACATACCTAAAATATTAGGTGTTATTAAGCTCACACAATAAACCTGTGTACAGTGCCACCAACTTATGTGTGAAATGGCGAAAATTTGAACTAATGCCGCCATGTTTAAAAGTCATTTATAAGTTCTTTGTACTCATTCATGTGACATTCATTCACTACCTCTCGAATTGCGTCCAATGATTGGAGATTGGTTCAATGCGTCCGACAGCGCTTTCCTTCAATTCACACATAAGTTGGTTTCACTGTACTTTCTTCAAATTCAAAATCATTTATTCATATAGGTATCATTGATGCACTTAAATGCACGTCACTTTTTTAATCAACCAGCCGTCGAGTTACAAAACAGCCATGCAGTTCCGTACAAGCTAGTGATATTTTTTTGTAAGCTAGTGATATTTTTCTGGTTGCAGAGCTGGTCATTTCCATGCGTCTTTGTCATTTAAGTACTCATCTACACAAGCCATCTACAGTATAGTAACCGTTGCCTAAAAGTTTAGTCTACTCTAACTCTACTCATCTCATCTGCGATCTCGATCTGCCGATTAAACATGGATAGAGATTATAGCAGTGATAGCCTAGCGGTTAGAACGTTGGTCTCCCGAACGAAGGGCCCTGAGTTCAAATCCTTGCACGCACCTCTAATTTACAAATATTATGTGCGTATTAGAAGTTAATTATCATTTGCTTCGGTGAAGGAAAACATCATGACGAAACCTGCACACCGGAGAGATCTCCATAAAGTTCTCAAAGGTGTGTGAAGTCTACCAATCCGCACTTGGCCAGCCTGGTAGACTATGGCCTACTACCCCTCACATTGTGAGAGGAGACCCCGAGCCCAGCAGTGGGACAATTATGGGTTGTTGCTTTGCTTTACTACAGTATAGTAACCGTTGCCTAAAAGTTTAGTCTACTCTATACTCATCTCATCTGCGATCTCGATCTGCCGATTAAACATGGAGTAGGTATAGAGGAAAGGAGAGCCATCTAATATGGGGGGAAAATTGAAGTGTGTAGCTGTATTACATGCTGAAAATAAAGATTCTAGTAGGTACCTAGACTCCTGTCACATTCGGTTTAGAAATTACTATAATATTTACATTATTATTTACATTACATTACTATTACAATTACTATTTTCATTAACAGAAATACTAAGAGAAAACGAGGTAAAAACTAAAATCTCTACCTAGTTTCTGATGGTGTTAAAAACTATATTATAATTACATACACTGATGACCGAGCCCGAGGTTGAAATCAAATTATTAAATTGTATTATTTCCCTGCCATCTATTGACGTTCTAGCGACAACATCTTGTCGAACAACGTAGTTATCATAGAGGTATTATTATTAGTACTAATAATAATACCTCTATGGTACCTAGTTATTGATAAGATAAAGCCAAGTGTCAAGGCAATAGCCAGCATCTTAACAGCATAACAATAAAAAAAAAATAGTATTACGTGAAAACAATTTCAGAAATCATTTCAATTTAATATAATGAATAAAATCCATTGGATTTTTAATTTTATTTGTTTTAAAATAATCTGAACTTTATTACATTATATATAAAATTAATTATAATTAGTGAATAATTTGGTAAAGTGCTTATTCATAAAATAAGTCATTTTATTCTGTTATTTATTATACTAAAATGATAATAGCTGTAAATAAGAAAAACTGTGCTAGTTATTTTGTCTGGCAACATTATCTTAATTATTGTTCCGTTCCGTCGTCAACTTTGCGGAGTTTGTGATTTGTCTACCAAACCAAATACCACAGAATCTAACTACGGTGCAAGTTCACGACAACAAAGTAAAGATAGATAATTTGTTTGTGTAGTGCATTTTAAAATGACCTAAATTGTGATCAGTGAGACTTGTTTGTGACTGAATCGTAAAAAAATTTGAGGCTGGGCATTGTGAAAAGCGATATGATACTCTCCTTGGCAGTGTTCTAAGATTGTGGTCATATCGTAAAATTTCATAATAGTGACATAGTACAATGATAAAAACTGAGATGGCTTCAAAGCCTACGAACCAGAAACGGAGGTAAGTTAGTACTTAATTTTATTTGTCATGTATGAAGTATGTGTTGTTATTACGATCAAACTAAATACTCCTACTGTGTGGATAACTTTAGAAACGCATTTTCCTGTTTGGTTAGTGACAACTTGACAAGGTGCCCAAGCTATGAACTTTCTCTTTGCTGGAAATCATTAACATAAAATTAAAATTCTGTATTTATTTTGTTTTACAAACATAATAAATATGTTTTCATATGATTTCAGTTATGTTTAAAGGTTGAATTGATCATTGTATTAGGTTATTTCTTTGCTCCTATTATTTGCAGGATATTGTCCATTATAATAATAAAAACACACTTTGTGCCAGAAATTATTATTGAAAACTCAGTGCTTATTAATTAGGAACCTCCAAAAGGATGTCTGATCCTATATTTATGAAATGGTTAATATTATTGCTCTCATTTTACTCAAAGCCATTGAATAGAAGTATACCTAATTATAAATTTGACATCAAATTATAGATGAAATTTTGCTTTAAAGATCATAAATAACCCTCCTTTTTGCTTCATCATAGTTGGATGATTATTATCATACAATGCAAGTGCTGAAATTGCTATTAACATAATTCTCGATTCAATTACTATTTACTAAATTGCTACTTGTGATTGTTCAAAATAACAAATATAACTACATATAATACTAGCTGCCCGGACAGATTTCGTTCTGTCAAAAGTTTTTTTTATTTTGAGATGTAAGCTATCCTATCTTTCAAGTTGGATCAAACTGCACACGGTGTGCAAAGATTAAAATCTGTTAAGTAGTTTAGGAGTCCATCGCGGACAAACAATGTGACACGTAATTGATATATATTAAGATTTAATAATTTATAATGTTTATTTATTTATTTTATTGTTTATGTACACATAAAAATTAAAAGGAAAACAACAGATACATTTTACAATGTTAAAATAATTACCATCTAAATTGATTAATTTTATTGAACTATCTTGTATGTCCTATTAACAAAGGTTTTTCATTTATCAAGATTATATAAGTTGAGCTTTTGACATGGATGTAACTAAAATCCACATGTCTGTATGATACATTACTTAGAAACCTCAATATCATTTTTGAAGACCTATCCATAGATAGACCCGTATGGGTTTGATGAAAAAAAATTTTTTGAGTTTCAGTTCTAAGTATGGGGAACCCCCAAAACTTATTGTTTTTTTTTTCTATTTTTGTGTGAAAATCTTAATGCGGTTCACAGAATACATCTACTTATCAAGTTTCAATAGTATAGCTCTTATAGTTTCAGAAAAAAGTGGCTGTGACATACGGACGGACAGACAGACAGACAGACAGACTGACTTGACGAATCCATAAGGGTTCCGTTTTTTGCCATTTGGCTACGGAACCCTAAAAAACTACAAGAACTTTTATAATATATATCTTGCTGCTACGGAACCCTTCATGGGCGAGTTCGACTCGCACTTGGCTGCTTTTGCTTCCATATTAACTTAATTTTTTTAAACTTCTAAAGTGGTCATAATGTTAATTTCACTCATTTTTATATATTGTAACTTAAACCACTTTTCCAGGTTAGCTAATTATACCACCAACATACTTTTTTACTGATGAAGAAAAAATTGGTCTTTTAAAACTTGGTGATAAAAATTCCTTATGCAGTAGCATGATCATTTTATTAGCCACAACTAGTAAGCATGCAATGTCATTAGGTTGACCTCAAACAAAAGATTCAATTAGATATATGTATATATATATAAATTACGTGTCACGTTGTTTGTCCGCGATGGACTCCTAAACTACTGAACCGATTTTAATAAAACTTGCACACCGTGTGCAGTTTGATCCAACTTGAAAGATAGGATAGCTTACATCTCAAAAAATCTTTTGACAGAACGAAGTCTGTCCGGGCAGCTAGTAGGTATATATAAAATAAGCAGGATATGATACAAATAAGTATTTTGTATACAATCAGAATTTTACTATTTCGTAAAAAGTTTTTTTATTAAGTAAATATAAAACTGGAGTTGTATTTTATGCATCAATTACTTTGTCCAAAACTTTGAAATAGACTTACATTTTTGTTAGTCCATAAAAATCTGAGGTCAAGTTGTTTTTAAACTAATTTTATGATAATGTGATGGAAGTAAGCACATAAGATAAAGTATGATAGCAAAACACTCACATCACTCATGTTTTGATAGCAAAACCACATCAATCATTTTTATACCATAAGACCATAACAGAATGCACAATGTCTTTTGGTTAAAATTTATCTTTATACTTATTTACTTGAGACATAAATTTTTAACATAAATAAGATACCTAATGCTTGTACTGTGAGTACCCAACTCACAATATTTATTTTGTTTTCTGATATTTTGACTATTAATAAGGGGTATGAGTCATATGAGTCATAAATGTCATATTAATATATGGTAAAAATGTACTAGTTGACTGGGCAAACATTCTGCCATATTAATGATATCTAGATTATGATTATGGACACCCTAATCACCTAGCCGCTAGCGGTATGAAGTTTACTTTAAGACCTATTTTCATAACTCCGAAATATACATACACAAAAAAATTCATGAAAATCGGTCGAGCCATTTCAAAGGAGTTCAACCACAAACACACACACATGACACAAACACATGAGATTCTTATTTATCTGATGTAGTAATCTTGGTAAGCTTTGAAATAAAAGGTATGTCATGTCATGTCTGAAACTTTGATAATAATTATGTGTTATTCGGTTTTATAAAATTACTGTTACATAATTATATTTTTATGAAGCTGAATTTACTAGATTTGTCTAATGAATTTCATTATTTTAAAAAGTCAAATGTAGTAAATTGTAAAATTAGCTACGAAATTAAATTGATGCAGGATGCACTATAGTTAAAAATAGGGATGCCTCGATACGCCTTTTTGCCGATACGATATCGATACTGATGCTCTTATTTAAATATATCGGCGATACCGATACCGATACGCTTATTGAATTCAAAAAGTAAGGTAAAATAAATAAAACACAAATCAGGTTCATTTTTTTAATTACTTAATATAAAAAAATATAGCCACGGTGAGATTAGTTAATAGTATTAGTAATTAAAATTAACATTGATAGGATTTTTATTTAAAAAACAAAGTATTATTTATTTATTAACCCTTTATTGACTACAATAAAAAATATTACGGTACAAATGGCGAGCTTAATGCTTATACATATGTACATACAAATAAATAAATAAATAAATAAATAATACACATAAATACATATAAACGTTTACAAAATATACCTAAAAAAAATCAGGAAATAGACGAGACAACACGCGCGTTTACATTAAGTTTAAGTTAAATTAAGTGCGAAATTTAAAAAGTATCGTTGAATCGGACATAAAAATATCGCCGATGCCGATATATCGGCACACCCGAAGTATCGCCGATATATTGGTATCGGTATCGGATTCATCTCTAGTTCAAACTAATAAAAAAAAAACATTTACATGAGAAAATCATAATGCAATTTTTATTTCCTGCAGAGTGCACAGCAAACATAGGTTAAAGCTACATACATAGGTAGTAGGTACCTAGTTATGCCTAAATATAATAAAAACTTATATAAAATTTTTATTTTTATAACTCTAAATCTGATGAAAATTGGTTTGTATGAAAGTGACTTCCAACCCCTATTTATACCCCTTAGGGGATGAATTTCCAAAAATTCGATAGCCTATGACCTCACAAACTTTACCTCTTTATAATATTAGTATTTAGTATAGATTTCTACTCTGAATAATTTTATTATGTTGTAGCCATCGAACTATGGAAAACAGCATAAAGTAGAAGTTTGTTCTGTATTCTGAGGTTGTAACAATCATTTTTATTTAGTGTGGGCACGTTAATTTTTAAAATAGACGAACTCTAGATCCTGTGCTCGTTTTTCGGCTATTTTTGTAAAACAATTTTCCTCGATTATGTTATGATTTCTTCAAATTATCTTGGGTATTGGTGAAAACCCGCGCGCATTTCGTATTACCGTTGAGAGTGATAGTAAAATTTCTAGCAATTCGCAGCTATAAACATAAAGCCAGTCGAAGATCATTGATGAAATTTTATGGTTACGAATTTTATGCTAATTAAGTAGATATCCATAACTCGGCATCTGTGAATAAGTCACAATCACATGTATGAATATAATATGCGTTCGCTATTTTTATGACTTAAAAAACAAAACATATGACCACTATTTTACGTACGAAACATACCTATCTACCTGACACTGTTAACTTTTACATAAATTCTGTAACATAATGGAATTGCTTAGTTCAGTAAAATGACAAATAGTGTTATGATACTGTGTACTATTATTAAAATGCATTGCATTATAATTTCCTTATGAATTCACTAAGATGTGGGTAAATTGGCATTGTTTCCGAGAAGAACCATGTTTTGCAGTGAACCAATGGATATGAACAAAAACAGCGATATAAGAAGACGGACGTGCCTACAGCTAATTTATTAAAGTTACGTTTGGGTAACACAGTTTAATGTTCGCTTACAATGAAATTAAACATACCATTTTAATCTCCTAGTTCTGGTTAGCCGAATTCACTTTTGAAAGCGTTATCTAGTTAATTCTTTTCTAGTCTGGAATTTTAATGTTTGCAACACAATGAGGCAAATATTGGTATAAAATTTAGTTCTCTTGGTAACATGTAGTTACAGAAAAGTTTTAAAATTATAAAAATGCATTTCGTCTACTCATCTTTCTTTATACAGAACACGGAAACGTAAACAAGTTAAACATGGGATTCTTTACGGTGTTTTGTCTTTCACAACTCGTTTCCCAGCCAGCGTTGATGACCCGATTTTATCAGTGTAGGTTGAAATGGCTAATGATTATATCGTGCTGTGGAATTTTCCCTTTGAACCCGAAGACAACGTCACCGTTTGGATTACTGCATAAAGTAGTTTACCCGTGTTAAGAACTGATAATGTGACGCGCATTATGTGTTGTGCTGATAGCATTAACATGTTTTCAGAAGTACCTAACTTGTTCTTTTGATAACCTATTTCTAGAAAGTTTCTAATTATTACTAGGCAAAACAGTAATCAGAGGATGGTTCTATAATTTCTATTCATCTTCGAACAATCGCCGTAGATTTTAACGACGTGTCTAAAAAACTGTAGATAATTCAAAATAGGTATGCTGTATAGCAAATTTTAAAAATTCTGGGTGTTATGATGGCATACGGAATCCATGAAGCAGATAATTTTCTATTGTGTTTTTAGAAATATCTATCTTGCTATCACGTAGCCTGTTTTTTCGATTGTCCACTGAAAAGCTGACTTCCCCAGTTTATAGCGGGAACTTCAATGTCATAGTCGAACACTGTTTACGTCATATTTGATTACCTACCTGTAATAAATTTTAAGAGATTCACCATGGATTCACCGGATAAATGATGTGATATATATGTATTATACCTGTATTATTTCCGTATGATATACAGAAATCTTGATCACATTGAGTTGAGATGAGACTTTGACACGACACGATGTTAAACGCGATTTGTTGACTCGTTATCATGATTAATTTATCCTAAAGAAGCATTTGTTGTACTTATTGCTATGGATTACACATTATGATTAGATGCATTATAGTTCCTCTATACCTAATAATTTTGGGCATGATGAATGTAAGGATACTGCTATTAATCACATGGCTACCATACCTAACCTAACCCCCTCCCTCCCCCCTGTGACCAAGCGTGGTGTTTTGCAGACCCCCCTCCCCCCCCTAAATGTGTCACGTGGTTTGGGAACGTTCCCTAATCACATGGCTACCATGTGGATCATATTATAGGCGTTACTCTTCGAGTTGAAAACTTGAAGCATGTAGGTACATAAAATAAGAAAACGTCGATTACGCTATGATATTATGTAGAATAAAAAAATATATACAATAATAACACCAGAGTTTTTCGATATTAAGCATCTGATCATGTCAGATATCGAATAACGAAAGTACTTTGGTTTAATATTGTCGATTATGAGGTCGAATGTATCTTTTTGTATCTTAACATATTTTATAACCTAAGTCGGTTGATATTAAAATAATGCAGTCTTGTTTTGTTCACAAACATTCAAAATCATTAACGTTGTAGGTATTTTTTCAATACACTTATACATTAACCGTAATTTTCTTCTTAACCTTTTCGGGAATTGCTGTATCCTCGAAGATAAGAAACGGCGAAAGAAACTCCTCAAATTGTTGGAAACCATGCTTGACCACAATCCCACCTGATTAATTGCATTTTGAGCGATGAAATCAGCAAAAAATAATGTCTGTGACGTTAAAGATAGCGAGTAATTTTAATTTAATGTTATCAGGATTGTTAAGGATATGGCCGTTATCGTTATCTGAGTAGTACTGTATGATACTGAATTTTAGCAGTTCAGTATTATTTACCCAGTTGTATCAACGAAGATATTCCCTTAAGTCTTTATTTTTATCGATTCGGAATACGGGTACGCCCGAATATATTTAATTATTTGTTTATTAATTTAAAGAATCGCTTGTTCCTCATGACAAAGCACTTTTTGCTGTCATCGTTGAACACACGTCATC
The DNA here is from genome assembly GCA_911387775.1 of Thymelicus sylvestris. NCBI lineage: Eukaryota > Metazoa > Arthropoda > Insecta > Lepidoptera > Hesperiidae > Thymelicus > Thymelicus sylvestris. Next base: position 8,044,634 of record OU426905.1, on the reverse strand, counting down.
AGTGACGTCATTAAAATTGATTACTTATGGATATGATATCTTTCTATCGTTACACTATCACTTTACATTGAAAATAGTTGATTTTCTTAATGCATTGAGGCCAGATTCGTTTAGTACAAATATAGCATTGTAAATTAAATTGCTATGAAAATATGATCTGAAATACTTTAAATATGTAGTAAGTAAATGATTAATAATGGAAATCATTTTAAATGCGGTTGTTGTGGCTGTATTTGGGCATGTTACAAAATTAGGTCATAATATTATGTAATTCAAATCCAAGAGGTAAATTCTATTAATCCTAGCAAATATTACCTAGGTACCTAGCAAATATTACCTAGGTATTACCTAGGTTGTTGGCTATTGAAATTTGATTGTATCGAGAAAATTGGAGAACATTTTTTGGGTGTAGCGAAGCCCTACTGAAGGTTTAAAGGTTTTTTCTATAACCCCGTTTGTAACGTAGATTGGGTAAACATGGTGTGGGGTGTGGAAAAATGGATTTTTACAATATTGCTGATTTGGCTTATTCTGTTTAGACACCCTTAAACTGGCTCGGAATTGGTCATTGTGCTCACGGTGTATAATCTGAAGAACAATCCGAAGCGAAATCCGGATGTCCACCTAGCCTGGATAAACGACACATGACATTAAGGATGAGATGATGAGAGTTCATGATGGTTACCAAGGGGCTTGTGTAGTTTTTGTGTGTTCCGATTGTATTCAATTAAATGCTGACCTCAAGCCGTGAGCGACGCATCTCAGGGCACGGGCACCTTATAAGCTATCATAATTGATGATAGTGCGCAGGTAATGGCAGATATCCCACCACACTTCTTAACCAAATATAAATTCTATAGTCAAAAGTTTCTCGAATTTACTACCTTACCTACAAACGAACATGCAAACAATCAAAATGTTCTGCGGGAAATAAAAAGCGGCCAAGTGCGAGTCGGACTCGCCCATGAAGGGTTCCGTAGTAGCAAGTAACATAATATAAAAGTTCGTTGTAACTTTGATCGAGGTAAATTGCGGTTTACGATTTATGACGTATTAAAAAAAAATACTTACTAGATCTCGTTCAAACCAATTTTCGTTGGAAGTTTGCATGGTAATGTACATCATATATTTTTTTTAGTTTTTTCATTCTCTTATTTTAGAAGTTACAGGGGGGGGGGGGGGGGGACACACTTTTTACCACTTTGGAAGTGTCTCTCGCGCAAACTATTCAGTTTAGAAAAAAATGATACTAGAAACCTTAATATCATTTTTAAAGACCTATTCATAGATACCCCACACGTATGGGTTTGATGAAAAAATATTTTTGAGTTTCAGTTTTAAGTATGGGGAACCCCCAAAATTTATTGTATTTTTTCTATTTTTGTGTGAAAATCTTAATGCGGTTCACAGAATACATCTACTTACCAAGTTTCAACAGTATAGTTCCTATAGTTTCGGAAATAAGTGGCTGTGACATACGGACGGACAGACAGACAGACAGACAGACAGACAGACAGACAGACAGACAGACAGACAGACAGACAGACATGACGAATCTATAAGGGTTCCGTTTTTTGCCATTTGGCTACGGAACCCTAAAAATGAAACTATGTTAGTAGGACGAACTGCTTACTATTATTATTCTTCGTTCTCATCTGATACTTTCTGATACTTCTTATCATCGTGACCGTCGTGATGGTCATCGCGTGAGTGATCTGATCCGAGTGGCTCTTGGTACCTTTACGACCCCGAGAATAAATCCATACTAATATAGTGAAGCTGAAGTTTGACCGGCAACGCATCGGTTGTACCTTGTAACTGGTTAGATGGCACCCCTCCTGTACCTACTCGTCTGTCGGCTACTCACATAAAATAACAATCTCTCATGGTCCGACGGCTCGTGTCGATCCAAAGTGGTCGACCGTTTGGGTCTATGGAAGAGTTCGGCAGTTGGACCGATAGTGGAAAGAATCGCATGGGACGTTGCGGTCCCGGATCTTTAGATTCAGTCGCAACCTGTGTAAAATTTTCGACAGTTGGGATGGCAACGATTCTCTCTACCAACCCGCACTGGAACAGTGCGACTCCATTACGTTGTGTGATGGAGTATTATCTAGGCTTCCTCAACCATGAGAAAAGATTTGTGCCCATAACCACATTAAGTACTCGATTGGTTTCCACAGGATTTATTCGAGAAAAATCTTCTTCAGAAGCTGTAAAAGAACAGATTGTCTCCTTTGTCAACGTTAACAAAAATGTAGGTGCTCTTCTAACGAAATCTTGGCAGTATTTACTGTAACGCTTATCTTAAGTTCTACAACTACATACAATTACTTCATTTGTAATACAATGACGTCAATTACCAGGCATGGATCGTATACCGCTGAATAAAAGAGCTTAACATTGTTAACTTTAACCGTTATAATGTTTAAATGAAGCGTTATAGTGCTTAAAAACGAGTGTGGTATTCTTATATTAATGTTGAACATTAAAACATATCTATTTGTTTATTTCAACCTATACTTACAAAGCCATTTTAATGTTATAGTCACGGAGCAGGAAGGTGACATGATATTTAATGTAGTGTAAATTCCATTATATTTGAATATTTTGTAAAGGTGGCCCTGTAGTTCAATTAGTTGTAATTTGATAGGAGAACCGACAACGGAAGGTCGATATCAATCGGAGCAGATATATATCTATATTCCACAATAAATTGATTTGATTTGATTTGATTTAACTGAATTGTCAGTATGTCCAATGTCATGCATGTCATGTGGCATTCGTGAAAATTTCGCTGCAGTTAAACTTTCATACAACAAGATTTCAAATCGCCTTGCCATTCAATGTTGGTAGTCGGGTTTTCGGTTTCGAAGTCTATGGTAGTATGAAAAGGCGTTCCGTGATGTTGCTAATAAGTTGAATGCCTGAATTTAAGTGGGTAGGCATACTGATAGGTATGCCGATAATATTCGGCAAGTCTTAAGACCTAAAAAAGTCCTAAATGTAAGTGGTTTTAATAAACAATTCTAAGAAGCTAGAGAACTGAATACTTTTATAACTATTGTTTGTCTGCGTCGTAATAACGCGAGCGGGCGCCGAGAAGGAATTAGGTTAACTACGACACAGACTACGAGTAAGTAGTTAATGGAGATAACACCGCAATGTGGTTAACTATGGTAATGGGATGCATTTATTTATTTATCTACAGTTTAAATGCCTAATAGTAAACAGTAGTAATAGTAATAATAAATGGATGAACCAAATAATGTAGAACTATAGAAGTAACTACATTATTAAACAATATTGTAACTGGTTTATCTATTCATAGCAAATATTTAAGTGAAATTAATATGAGGGGTGTATAAATTAACAATATTATAACGGAAATGTTAATCTTGTATAAGCTCTTCAGTCCAATATAATTTGGATGAGTTGGTAATGAACAGACGCTGTGATATAGAAATTATTTTGGCCTGGCTAGAAAAAAACGTATTTCTTTGTTATTGTTTATAACATTTATTATACATTGCTATTTAATAGTTTTTATGCAATGAGTATCTTATTGTGAAAAAATGTGCCACAGATGATTCGCGGAAATAAATAATCTATATATATAAAATTGAAAAGCGACACACCGCTGATTAAACAAAAAATCTCAGAAACTGCCGAACCGATTAAGATGAAATTTGGCAGGGAGATAGTTTATGCTAAGGAGACGTCCACTAAGAACGGATTTTTGGAAATTCATCCCCTAAGGGGTACAAATAAGGGTTAGAAGACACTTTCATACAAACCAACTTTCTTAGTTTTAGATTTATAAATTTCAAAATTTTTATGTAGGTTTATAGTAATAAACAAAAGTTAACTTTAATATATTTTTTTGGAAAATCATCCCTTAAAGGGTTAATTTACTGAATTGAACTTAGTAGGCAACTTCGTCATTTTTGAAGTTAAAAACATGAAAATTTACATATTAGCTCTAGACTAGAAACAAAATTTGTAAGTATTATGTTTTTTTGGAAAATCATCCCCTAAAGGGTTAATTAAGAGTGCGAAAGTTAGTATGGACACTTCGTCAGTTTTGAAGTACGAAGGGCGAAAATTTGTATATAAGCTTATAGTTAGACACAAAAAATAACTGTATCATTGTTTTCTCGAAATTCATCCCCTAAAAATAGGGGTTGGTAGTCAACTACATACAAATCAACTTCGCCAATTTTAGAGTTATAAATATGAAATTTTTTATGTAAGTTCATAGTAATAAACAAAAGTTAACTTTAACAATTTTTTTCGGAAAATCATCCCTTAAAGGGTTAATTTTTGAATTTAATTTAGTATGCAACTTCGTCATTTTTAAAGTAAGAAGGGTGAAATTTTGTATATAAGCTTATAGTTAGACACAAAAAATAACTGTATCACTGTTTTCTCGAAATTTATCCCCTAAAAATAGGGGTAGGAAGCCATTTACGTATAAATCAACTTCGTCAGTTTTAGACTTATAAATATGAAAATTTTTATGTAAGTTTATAGTTGTGAACAAAAGTTAATTTTAACACGGTTTTTTGGAAAATCATCCCTTAAAGGGTTAATTTAGAGGATTTCATTTAGTACGCAACTTCGTCATTTTTAAAGTTAAAAACATGAAAATTTATATATTAGCTCCAGATTAGAAACAAAATTTGGAAGTACATATTACGTTTTTTTTGAAAAGTCATCCCCTAAAGGGTTAAATAAGAGTGCGAAAGTTAGTATGGACACTTCGTCAGTTTTGAAGTACGAAAGGCGAAAATTTGTATATAAGCTTATAGTTAGACACAAAAAATAACTGTATCACTGATTTCTCGAAATTCATCCCCTAAAAATAGGGGTTGGTAGTCAACTACATACAAATCAACTGCGCCAGTTTTAGAGTTATAAAATATATGAATTTTTTTATGTAAGTTTATAGTAATAAACAAAAGTTAACTTAGATTTTATTTTTTTCGGAAAATCATCCCTTAAAGAGTTAATGTAGGGGAATGAACTTAGTAAGCAACTTCGTCATTTTGTAAGTTAAGAATGGACAGGGAGCAAGAGAGGGAGAAGGAGCGGAAGAGGGAGATAGAGAGGGACAGGGAGCGGGAGAGGGAGTGGGAGCGGGACAGAAATCGGGAGAGGGCGCGGGTGTGGGCGGGAGAGGGACTGGGAGCGATAGAGGAAGAGGGAGAGGGATATGAAGTGGGAGAAAGACCTCGAGCGGGAAAGGGAGAGGGAGAGGGATATATGTGGTGGGAGAAGGACCTCGAGCGGGAAAGGGACAGGGAGTGGGACAGGAAGAGGGAGAGCGAGGGGAGTGAGACAGGGAGCGGGAGAGGAAAAGGGACAGGGAGCGGGAGAGGGAGAGGGCAAGGGGAGAGAGGGAGATGGAGAGGGAGAGGGAGAGGGAAAAGAAAAAAAGTTAATGTTGTTTACTATTCCAAACCCGCTCCCGGAGGAATAATCTGTGATTGTATCATAAATTTCAGTATGTAAATTCCTAAATATAAGTACTTCAATATAAATAAACCTGTTTTTAAATTTTCTTTTGTAAGGGATAATAAATAATATGATAAGCATAATTTCCGCGTGCGAAGCTGCGGGCAACAGCTAGTATTAATATAAAAAAGGGTAAAGAGTTTTTGCTACAATTGCAGCATTCGCAGCTTCGCCGCTTCCATTATCTGGCTCTGATCTTATATTGGGTTCAAATTATCAGTGTTCAGAATGGACTTAAGGCGCTACCGCGCCCGTTTGGTTGATTTTCTTTGCCATATATCTCGTAAAGTTTATACGCTATTAGTGTAATACTTAGGTATATGTTTATTGACTATCTACTTTAAATCTGCTCGAAAATGAAAACACGATAACGTGAAATTTTCTCGATAGAAAAAAATCATAAAGTAGGGTCTAATTATTTACATTATAGCTTGCCACCGCGATATTTTAAGTAATTTTTGCACGGAATTCTTTTTAAAACATAGAACATTATCACATCTAAATCCATGTATATTTTTGTGAAAAAACATGAAGCAGTTTTTAAAAACCAAATAAAAACGTTGTTTGGCGCTTACGTCGGTCAGTTTCGAGCGCACGCTCAGTATAGCTGTCTCACAATTTTCATACAAAAACTCATTCCCACACTGTCTTTATGATGTGCGTTCAGTCGACTGCGGTCTTCATGGACGTCGGACGTATGTCTCTCTGCGCTATTTTTTACACGATTTTTAATATAGAATTTGAAGTAGCGTATAAAGTTTTTGACATTTGCTTATGATTGTCAAAACGTTAAATGGGGAAAACTAAATAGCACAGAGAAATGGAGTAGTTTTGTTTAATTATTTATATTTTTATTATTTGTATTTAAATAAAAATGTTTGATGATATTATGTAAGAGAATGAATAATTAAATTACTGTTCAGTTGCGTAATACATTATCTATATATATGAAAGCAAAAGGAGACTCGCCGCTTTTTATTCGGTTCGGTAGTTTCTTACATTTTTATGTATAAATAAAATTTAATAATTTTTATGTATGAATAAAATGAAATTTTTCAAGGAGATTGCCAGGAAGACGTCAGCTAAGAACGGATTTTTTGAAATTCATCTCCTAAGGGGTAAAAATAGGGGTTGGAAGTCACTTTCATACAAACCAACTTCATCAGCTTTAGAGTAATTGTTGTTGAACAACAGTTTGATTCCACTCTTACTAATTACACTTACTAAGAGTAGGTAAACAGCTATATCTGGAACATAGAGGACATTTCGAACTTCTATTTTATTATCACCGCAGTTTACATTAACATGTCCCATACTCACAACAGGCAGCGACTTCTTGTCACCCACAGTAATTTTAGGTATAGGAGGAGTTTGAATATCATACAGCCAATCACTCCTATTCGTCATGTGCATTGCTGCACCGGAATTTATATACCAGTCATTGCTCATGCTATTTTCCGTGAATGCTGAAAAAGCTGCAATAAAAGTATTATAATTCTTACACTTTTGACTCTTTACATCATTTTTAGTACTGGACTTTCTCGGAGCTATGCAGTATCGGCTTATTTGTTCATGCTTAGTGAAATTGAAACAACGAGGGCTTTGGCCCCGTGCAGACCTATACTTTTTTTTGTTAGTTTAAAAAGTCGAGGGCTCTATACTTTTAACCTCCTGGATTAGTTTTGTCTTTATAGCTTCCGCAGTGATGGGTATTCCAGAACCCTCTAAATCCATAATCATTGGCCTATAAGTATCGGGGAGTCCGGCCAACATCAATCTACCAATCCACTCGTCTTCAATCTGAAAGTTGATGCTGCACAGCTTGTTATTTTATTCACGTATTCTTCAATACTATTACCACAACCTTCTAACATAGTTGTGACCAAGTCTTTCAATAGTCCGACTCTTCTTGTCAGGCCGTTGTCGTCAAAGGCTTTCTCAAGATTCATCCATACATCCTTCGCGGTCTCAGCATTTTGAACATGCACTTAGTTCACGGGGTCGAGAAGAAGGATGATTTTTGTACGGGCTTTGACGTCCTTACTTGAATCTGGTTTGGTGCCGTTCGGACGTTCTACGCAATCCCACAAGTTTTCGTGCTGTAGATACGTTTTCACACCAAACTTCCATAAAGAGTAATTCGCTCGTCCCGTCAACTTCTTCAATTTGAACGAACACGAAGAACACATTTTCGGAGATACTTTAACCGGGCCGGCAAATAACTCGGTTACCGGCAAATATTTAACGGAGAAGATATCTATTTGTCACTGAACCTATCCACCTAACCACGCTCTGCTACCATGTAGGAAAATATTATAAAAATATAGGATAGTGAAAAATAAAATACGTCTAAAGTATCTGATGTCTGATATATTCGTCAATTAAATTTTAACACTTAATACAAGTATTAAAACATGCCAGTAAGAACAAACAGTATTGACATAATATTAATCTACCTCAATACCTAACACAGAGGGCTGCTTTCAAGTACCTTAACAGTAATATTTTTTTTTATGTAAGTTAATTGTTATGAACCAAAGTTAACTTTAACCCATGTTTTTGAAAATCCTCCCTTAAAGGGAAGTCAATACATTATTTATAAAGATTTAAAACATACACCCACACTCAGATTGTAAATATACGTATATACAGTACTAGCTATTACCCGCGGCTTCGCCCGCGTGTTCAAAGGGAAGTAATAATGAGTTGTATAATACGCATGACTCATTCCTAGATATAATAACATAATAATAATATTAATTCATAAATAAGTAACAGATCCAAAATTTAAAAGATACTAAGAGGAACCAACTTTAAAACCTATGACCCTCCTCGACCTTCCAACGATAATATTATTATTATTTATTCAAATGTAAAGCTTGAATTACATGTCCTTGTGACTAAAATTTTAGGCTTTTCTACACAGAACTTGGCACCCATTTAGATCTCAATTCTTTTTTTTTAACTGGCTCTCACTTCACATTTATGTTTTTGATGGGATATCATTACTTTTTGTACAGAAATTATTAGAAGGTATTTATTCATAACTTTACTGATTAATTGTTTACCTTATACATGAACTGTTATAGTGCTCTTCGACTAAATCTGTAGTTAGTGCGCCGTGGTCCGAAATACCCATTATTTCATTATTTATATGTAATAATGTTCCACTATTGATGTCCACTAAATATTGAAATATTATTAATACTAAGTCCCAGTTATAATATCGTAATATTAATAAATACGATAGTCAACTATACTCTTACTAGTTATGAGTAGTTTGTGTTCGATGACATAACGTGCCACAATATACATACTTCGAATCACTTTAAACTGGTATAATTTCGGAAATAATTCAAAATTTTCTTGTGTACACGCCGTACAAGATCAGAAAAAAATATTTTTTCACACATTAAAAATGAAACGACGTAATACACTGGAAATAACGTCTCTGGACAAACCACTAATCTGCACTTAAATATACGTAAATGATATGGACTTTCCCACGGGCACTTGGAACACTGAACATCTTCCCCTCGTTGAAAGCTTTAAAAAGTACTAAAACCGATATGTTTCGTTATATATTCACCTTGAAATCCACTTAATGACCAGATGTCATCAAATTTTGATTGCTACTCTTAAATTTCAGGCATTATAAGTGTTTCTAATAGAAACAACTTTTTGAAAAATTATAATAAAAATTTACTACTTTCTGATTTATTTCTTTGTATTCACCCGATTACCTATCTGGATGCCAAATTTTAACTTTCTAGGTCATCTGGAACTGAGTTAGAGTTTTGATCTATAGGTCAGTCAGAGATAGTGAGTGAATGACGATTTTTGGACGTTAATATCTAAATAACCGTTCGAGATGTGTATATGAAATTTGGAACACATGTGTATTTCGCAAGTTTCAATAAATGAGCCAAATTTGACAGGTTTATGTTGAATAGTTTTTGAGTTATGAGGTGGTCAAAAGTGGCTCCAAATGGTTCTTGTAATAATACACACGGTGCTGCTCGCCAATTCTGTTAGCTTGAATTTGGCTTTACACGCTACCCCGTGTCTAGATTATTTATTCTCTTCAACATCATCAAACTTTGTACAAAAAATTCTCGTTTCGTTCTACCAAAAATAAGTAATATGTCAGCAACCTTAAAAGCCTACCACGGCTATGTTGATGTTGCCTCTAATATAAGTTATGGTATAGTTTTATGGGGAAACTCTACAGATTTCAATAAAGTCTTCATTGTTAAAAAACGATGTATAGGTACGCGCTATGTGTAATGTTACCTCAGACACTAGCTGCAAACCTCTCTTTAGGAAGCTAAAATTAGTGTCATTGACTGGTAGGCATATGCATATATGAGATTGCACCTTTTTCAGGAAAAGAAAAATAATTGTTATTTTGCAACCAGATACCCTAACCGACTATGTGTACCATGGTACCACCTTCTCCATCAGCGATACGTTCAAAAAATTCGACTCACGTCATGTGTGTAATGATATAACAATAAAATTATTGAAAACATTAAAATCTTAACTTTCACTTAATTTAAAAAGAGTTACTTAAATGGTTGACTGACAAATGCTACTATTCAATGAAAGAATTTATATGACGATTTTTAATAATTTTTTATGGAAATAGCCGGCAAGCGAGCTGACAATCCACCTGATAGTAAGTAACTATCGTTGCCTATGGACTTCATCAACACCAAAGGCATCACTGATGCGTTGCCAGCCAAGAAATAGAGAAGAAAAAGAAAAAAAGAAATTTTTAATAATTATTGTTTTCCCTTGACATTTGAAATTGAAAATTATAATATGATGTAAATAATGTAAACTCACATATATTTTTGTGAAAATCCATATAGTAGTTTTTAAAAACCAAATAAAAAAAGTTTGGCGCTTATGTTGTTCGCTTCCGAGCGCACGCTTAGTAGGTGCTGTCTGACAATTTTTATACAAGAAGTCATTACATTACTCTACTATCCTTGATCCGCAATTGTTTGTTTTTCATCTGTTTGGCACCGCCTCAAAATTATTTATTTACTGTTAATTTAGGATCTTAAATTATAATACTAATTGGTTTATTTTATTTTTCGCTTTTCAGTTTTTTTTCGTTGGTTCAATTTTTTTTTTAAAGTAATTGTTTTATAATTTTTAGATGGAATAAAAATTAATAATAAGTACTACTCCGTAGTTTTTCTGTGCTGTTCTTGTGACCTGAATGACGGTCGGAAATCTGAACATAGAAAACAAAAGATGGTGGCCACGCCCACTTTATGCATAAATTCCCATGACGGTGTCCTCTTAATAACATTTTCCATTTATAGTCTCGTTCAGATTAATTTGGTATGATACCTGTATTGCTGTATTACTATCTAATAAAGTAAACTTATTTTCTGGTTTATGCTGCAATGTACCTAGGAAAATTTCTTAAACCCTTAATTACAAAGCGTGATCATCTGGATCATGGAAAGTTTATAATCAAAAACGTACTAATGAGACAGATATATTGACATCCGTACACATGTTAAATCATAATGCGATTGAGCAAAACATAATTTATAATGGCAACGCATTTTTTCCCTCATAAGGTCCATACCGCACATAAGTTTTACTCCATTCATTAATAAAATAATTGTTCTCGTGTTAACATCATGTTATAGTTGATATCTTATCATGCTCGTAATTACTCCTGTTTCAAGTTTACTTTTGATTGCTCATTTCTTAATTGGGCAAATGATACCAGTAACTCTAGTTCTCTCCAAAACTATACACCGAGTAGTATGGATTAAGAAACTTCTTATTGAGACTAAAATAAGTTTATTTATTAAAATACTTGTTAAAAATGTACCTAATTAAGTAAAGTCAAATTAATAAGCTTGTTGCTGTTAGAACGCTTCCCCTATTATTTAAAATTATAACATATAACATTTTATTCTGATTCAAGTCTGGTTGCTTCATTTATCCAGTTTTGTAACCATTTTTGTATCAATTTCACTCATTCTTAAGCCCCGGTTGCCCCAATCTTTTGAAAGTCGTAAGACATTTTTTATCAAGCCACATTTTTGAATCTGTATGCATAAAAAGAGGGACACATCGTTTGGTGAATAGCCACCACATCCACGTTCGTTTACTGTCAATCGACTTATTTTTGTGTTTGTGCCTTATATGAATCAGTGTGTTTCAAATCGATCAACAGGGAACTATAATGACTGGAGGTATTTCTATAAACCAGATTCAACAGACAAATATGGCATTGTATAGATAAATGTGTGCACTTACACAAAAATCACATTTTATCAGCTAAAGCAGAGTTCCCCAAACTTTTTTGTGTCGTAGACCCCTTGCCATGTTTTTCCGTGTTGGGTAGACCCCCTACTTACCTGATATTGATTTCCTGTAAATTTCTAACTGTAGTGAAGTTTAGTGTTAAAAACTTAAAGTAAAAACACATGTTATTTTATACATTTATCAATTGAATTTAAATTAAAACTACTCAAAATAAAATTTTGTATCTGTTATGTAAAATATACGTAGCATTAAATAAACATTTTTACAAGTTCAAAATGTATTGCGACCACAAAGCGAATACCAACATCCTACAACTTACACAATTTTATAAACATATATATTTTTTTTACTTCATAGGTACTTTTATAAATAATGTATATGTTTTGATATTATAAGATACTATGATGTAAGTAAATAGGTACTATCAGTGTATGTGTTGAGATCCACTATCGTGGACCCCCATTTTCATTTCATGGACCCCCAAATTTTTTTTCGCTGACGTAGACCCCTTGCAGGTTGTCATAGACCCCTAGGGGTCGATATAGACCACTTTGGGAATCACTGAGCTAAAGGATAGGTTGACTATACAGCGATATTTTCCAGCGATTTACAAATCGCTTTAATTCGAAAAGTTTGCTTTAAAAACTATATTTAATGTTTTGTTTTAGACTGAAAAACAGAAATAAGTGACACTATATGTACAAAAAATATATTGACATCTTCAGGCATAAAATTAGGTCTCAAAAATTCGATTCGTATTTTCGGAATCTTCTAATCGCGCACCTCTTTGACCTACTTCAAAAAAGCATATCATTACTGTACGTACGTGTCTTTATCTTACTGAATTTAATTCTTTATTAAATATATTTAAATAAACAATATGAAATGCAAATCAGGCCAGATCGATCGATTGCTGGATTGTGTGCAGAGTTACATACAGAGGCTTTTGTTCTTTTACAGCTGTTGTTCTTTTTAGGGTTCCGTAGCCAAATGGCAAAAAACGGAACCCTTATAGATTCTTCATGTCTGTCTGTCTGTCTGTCTGTCTGTCCGTCCGTCCGTATGTCACAGCCACTTTTTTCCGAAACTATAGGAACTATACTGTTGAAACTTGGTAAGTAGATGTATTCTGTGAACCGCATTAAGATTTTCACACAAAAATAGAAAAAAAAAACAATAAACTTTGGGGGTTCCCCATACTTAGAACTGAAACTCAAAATTTTTTTTTCATCAAACCCATACGTGTGGGTTATCTATGAATAGGTCTTCAAAAATGATATTGAGGTTTCTAATATCATTTTTTTCTAAACTGAATAGTTTGCGCGAGAGACACTTCCAAAGTGGTAAAATGTCCCCCCCCCCCGTAACTTCTAAAATAAGAGAATGATAAAACTAAAAAAAATATATGATGTACATTACCATGCAAACTTCCAACGAAAATTGGTTTGAACGAGATCTAGTGAGTAGTTTTTTTTAATACGTCATAAATCGTAAACCGCAATTTACCTTGATCAAAGTTACAACGAACTTCAAGGACTTTTATATTATGTTACTTGCTGCTACGGAACCCTTCATGGGCGAGTCCGACTCGCACTTGGCCGGTTTTTTCTTGAAAGGTGATGAGGATGTTAATTAATCATTGTTAAAATCTTTCAGATATCTGATAAAATTTCATATAACCTGTCACGAGGTTTCTTTGCTGAGTTATTTACCTTAATTCCAAGCCCACGCTATTGTGTACAATGAGCAATAAACATCTTGGCAACCAATTTTATACGAAAGACTAACGACCTTTTAAGATTCTGGCAAGAATTCTACTTGCTATGAATCTAGTCTAGTGCTCGTATCTAGTGATAGTTTGTATCGTAATAAATAAATAAATAAATAAATAATTTATTTTCGTTTATTATTACAATGTGTCACTGTCAAATTGATATGGAATTTTATTTGGTTGATAAAATTAAAAAAAAATTAGTATCCTGGAATAGGTTTAAAAATGAAGTTTTATCATTCATATTATTAAAGTCCATAGTACATACAGGTCACGCTTAGCATAACGGGTCAGTTAAAGCGTGTTGTCAATATTTATTTCATTGATTCTACGTTTCTCTATTAGGTAATTATCATTTTACGTGACGTAGCTTTAATTCAAGAACCATGGAATGGCATCACTGTAGTCTGTACCCTTTGAAAATTGAAACCTTAAATCATACTTACTTTACAGTAAAATAAATACCTAGTACCAATTAGGGTTGCCAGGTCAGCCAACAAAAAAGCCGGACAGACCAGCCAGTTTGGCCGGACATTTGGGTAAAAAGGCCGGACGCCCTAAGTTATCAAGAATTTTATGTATTAATTAAGACAATTTTAACAGCCATCAATATAAATTGTTTTGTGTCCTTGTATAAATGTCTTATTAGTTGGTAAAAACTAAAATGTAAAAAGCCTAACAAAACCGGACAAGCCGGACACAGTAAAATTTGGCCGGACACGCATTCAAAAAGCCTAACCATGTCCGGCTTTATCCGGACGCCTGGCAACCCTAGTACCAATCGAGAAAAAATGTCGCGTTCCTTTGTGTGCTGGAGTAAATCGTACTGATATTAAAAAATATATGAAAGTTTGTTTGTCAGGATGTAATATGGATGTTTGTTACACACAAAAACTAGTGAACGGATTTTCATGTTTCGTAAAGGTACAGGTAGATCTGTAATGGTAATGATAGGTAGGTGATCTGGAATAATAATCCCAGAAAACACGGACAAAACCGCGGCCAGAGCGCTAGTTTTCTATAAAACTCATAAAATAGCTCTGGTTCTAACTTCCTAGAGTAGCTGTTTGCATAAGGACGCAGCTATCACTTATCATTTTGCTAAGAAAGATAAAATTACGTCTCATATTCTTGAGCACAAAGAACAAATATGTCTAGCGATTCCATGATGGCTGTCAATTTTATTTAGAAGTCAGCGTTGAATTTAATGTGTGTTTTCTTATCTCGTATCAACTTTTTGCTACTATGCGAGTTAGCGAAGAGAGATAAGCCCATCTTTACTGCTATCAGTCGTATGTCGATTACGCTCACTGATGGACTGCTTTGCCATTTTCTTTGAATGCAACTTGGATTGTCATCAGCAATATGCTTTTGACTGATGAGCGAGTACCCCAGCAGTGCCCAGTTGTGGGCTACGAGGAGACAGGTTGGAGCTTTCAGTGTCCAGCGAGTCAGTGGATCAAACAGCCAGTGAATAACGTGTGCGATTACAATGTTTACAATACAAACGTGCCATATATGTGCAATGATCTCTCAACTCAGTGCTTTAATAACTATCCTATGTGTGACAGTGCGCCGCAATATTATCCACAAGTTTCTATGCATCAACCTCAAAATGTGGTTTATCCTCAACACCATTTGGTGCAAAATTCCTTGAACCTTCCCTGTAATCAGAGCCAGCAATGGGATTATGATTCCATGTGCTATAATGTTGACGGTCAAGCCTGTCAATACACCAATGTCGTGGATTTAGAAGATTTTATGTAAGTGTCATTTAATAGTAATTTTGGGTTCTACATATCGTGTTTCAAATTCTTAATTGTACTGGCTTCAATATCAAACATTAACACAACATAACATAATATCGGGAATAATAGTTATTAGGTTAATATCTTGGTTCACCCTTCTATTACATAGTTTAGTTTAGAATTAGTTCTTTCTATAATCACAGTTTCACTTTCTAATAACCTCTAATAACATTGTCTTTTCAAGTTTAACCTACTGCTTCTCAAATACGGAATAAGGTGACAGTAAAGTACTAGCCGCGTCCTGAGAATCCAAATCGTTATTTAAGTCTTTTTCTCCAACGAATTTCAGTTCTGTATTTAAACATGCATGATCTCAACTTCATGGACTGTCTTTTATGGATATGTCACTTATAAGAATTGAAGAGGTTTCCGTCAAATTAATATCCCCTCTAAGCCAACTTCACTTGCTCATGGTGTACCCTGCAGAATATTATGATCTAACTTGTTACCAACCAAACTTGGAGAAACATCAGTAAAATGATTTTACGTGGATGGTTTGCAGTGTTTTAACGAACTATCTAATTGTATCATCGATGCGTTGCCAAACAAGAAAGAAACAGGAGACCTGCTTATGATTGCCTTATCTTCTTTGTAACTAAACACTTTTAAAAATATTACCAAGCGGCCATCTTGGTTTGTGTAATTATAAAATTGTAATTTCGATACATTTTGTACACAAAACTAATTCTATTAGAACTCATAATTTATCTAAAACAACCAAAGATTTTTACCATAGATATGTTATGTCCATACATTAAAATACGAGGTTCAGTTTTCGATCCGCGATGACATGTCATAATTGTCAAAGCATAACATAGAGTAGTCAGGCAGAAGGGACACTGAATGAAACAAATAGTACATATTATGATATTAGGCATAATATTATTATTGTCATTTAACATTTTGAAATTATATTACACAACAAAAAACTTTAAGTAAGTAAAAAATACAATAACATAAACGAAATTGTGTCTGATTTTGATTTCATTATAAAAATATTTCATTTGGTTCAATTTGCGAAATGTCTTAAATTGATTTTTATGCCTAGATTTCACTTCTGCCTTATTAGTCTATGACGAATGGCATGTGCCTTAATACATTTAATATTTTAATCAATTTTAAAAGAAATATTATATATTAGTAACAAAATTAAACATAACGTTTTATGTACTTGCCTATGGTATGTAACTCCATCATTCTTATTGAATTTGGAGAAATGATTTTTGCAAAATCTCAAAACACAACTGCATTTTTGTGACAACTACAGACAGCCTCACTCTGAAGCATCTATCAACTGTCTACAATGAAATCGCTACACTTGACTAGATTCGACTGACTTAATTTCAACGCCCTCTCAGCATATCTACCTCCCTATACATACAACATCATTGAAAACAACAGAAGAAATAATAGTACTTGTAATACTACAAACCCGTTCTGCGGTCAAAATTTGACCATAAGTGTCAAATTCAACTCTAATTGAGATTGACAATGACAATTGAAAGAAACAAAGAAAAGACATTTATTCGAAGGAGCAAAGCACAAACAATAAAAATCAAAGTGTCACTCCCTTATTCATAAAAACAAGCAAAGATAAAGAAGGCTTGTAGAGTGTTTAGTCTCTATGATTTATGAAAACATTTGAATTTGAATGTAACCTATACGTACCGTCTAACAACTGCCCTCTCTCTCCCTCTCCCTTTTCCTCCCCCTCTCCCTCTCACTCTCCTTCTCCCTCTCCCTTCTCCTCTCCCTCTCCCTCGACTTTCATAAAATAAAAAAGTTATATATGTAGTTAATTGTAAGGTTACATTAGAAAGTTAATATGCTGTTTAAGTTTTGTAAGAGATCGGATCTCACACTGCAGCTATAAAAGACATTCTGAACGTACCTATAAATATTTGACAACCAAATGACAATTTGACGAAAGACATCAAATGTTTCACTGTTATGAACATTTCATACCTACTTATTGGTAAATAAATTGTCATTTTTAGTAGTTTCCGTTACTTATTATTTATGTTTCTGTTACCGTTTAAACTTTCTCTGAAGTTCCTTAAATATTTCAAGATCAAAATTAGCCAAATCGGTCCAGCCATTCTCGAGTTTTAGTGAGACAAACGAACAGCAATTGATTTATATATACATATAGATATACATATGTATATACTTATCTGCACGCACAGACTAGTGAGCTACTATAGAGCGAAACTGCTTAGTCTCACTCTGCTTCTTGCTGCTGATCAAATGTTTAAATGATCCCAGAATCATTTTGTTCAAGAATATCTCAACATTTTTTTCAAATAGGTATACCATTACAAAACTAACCTTCTCAATAATGATAACATTAGTTATAAGTTGATATTGACTCAATCATTAAGCAACATGCAATGCATCGATAAATATTTCGACAGCTGCAGATTATTCTGGACTTTATCAGCTATCTTCAAGTTTAAGAAATTTGGATAATCATAGGAATATTCCTAGTACTGCAACTATACATGTTGTGTACGCGTGGTCAATGATCATCAATTGATCATCAATTGATCGTCAATGATGATCAATTTTTTTTACAATTTGATTCTATTTGCCTGGATGTTTTGGTTTAGAGCAGGACCAGAAATGACTGGACAATTCTTTGAGACTTTCAGCTACTGATGAAATTTGTCTAAATATCTAAAGAAGATAAGCAAGAGCCTGTGCTTCATTTTATTCATTTAATAAGGGGTACTTTACGTTATAAATAATAATATATAACGTTTACGTAACTACGTATAAAGGGATTCGTTTCTCAGATAAATTTTATAAAAGTTTATTATTTTTCCAAACAGAAAAAAATATCAGGTTCAAACCTGCCTATGTTCCTGGCTTAGAGAGAAGAACGCCTGATTGAAATTCTTGTGATCTAAAAAAATATATTATTATCATCAGTCTCAGGCTACCAGCAAGGTACCTATGGCCCATGATAACTGGAGTCCCCATATCTCCCCTACACAGTCCCGGGCATAATTACTTGTTTTATTACTTGTTTTCTTTATCATCATTTTAACTAATGTGCTGAAGTGTGTTACTGTGATAGACATTTTTTCTTTCTTTCCTGCGTTGTTCGTTTCTTATAGTATATCGTTTCGTTTAGAACGGGAACAAAACCTATGCCATCGTCGTGAATCATTGGAATCGTGTGTGTGTTTACTTTATAATACACAAAATATTATACATTAAATATGAATTACATGATTTATTATTGAATTTCCCCTTGAGCCCTCACGTAATTGTTTATCACAAATTATTGATCGATTGTTAATGATAAACGATAATATAAAAACAGTTTACTGCTTAATATCTATCTGAGGATAGAACTCAATATTTATTTAAATCGTGTCAGTTAATTAAGAAAATGTATAGAGAAACATATATTTGAGGTTTAAATGCCATATTCTATCAGATTCAAATCATTTAACCAAGCATGTTGTACAGCACATTTTTTTCCTTTAGTAACGTTTCTTAAAGATGTTTTTATGAACAGGGAGCACAAAGGTCGAAAAAACTTTCCAGTTAATGTTTCGTTTATTTTCCGGTCGTCATTAGTAACTTAGATAATTATCATTTTATACACTATTATACTGCTATTGAAAACGAAATGAATTGTTTATTGTATTGCATATAATTGGCTATTTGACAGTTGTCACGGTAAAATATGAAATGTGTTAAATATGGTTGCATATTGGTTAACATTAATTAAACAATACATTTTTTGCATGAAAATAAATTGTAAATATTTTTATTTTTGAAAAATAGATTTGAGTTTTTTTACCTGTGGACTCGAGAACCGAAACGCGGGCGGCCATGATTGAGCATGCTATGACGTCACACTTCCAAAAATATAGCGTTGTGTACTACTAACTACATCGATTATCGTGTGCAATTTACTGAGAAAATTAATAATATATATTTTGATTTGTGCTTTTGAGAGGTTTTGTAAAATGGAGTCAGGCTATACAAAAGCTGACAGTGCGAATTTGCCTAAAGTTGATTCATTGATGGTCGCAAATTTCTTTGCGTGTAACCCTGACTTTTGCTCTACCGAGTTTTGGAATGCAAAAACCTCCTTGTAAGTACTGAAATTAATAAAGTAAAATTGGTCAGTCTTGCTAAGTGGTCACAGGCAGATTTTTTTGTAAGTTTTTCCTGAACGTCCCCTTAACGACACCATATTACTAATGATTTTAAATTACTTATAGGTTATGTTTATGAACAATATTAGGTTAGGTTTAATTTGTTTTTTTAGTAAATCAGAGGCTAAGTTGATTTCTTCCAAATACTTACATCAAAGTGGTCCTCGCAAAAGAATATTGCAGATTTATCAGATGTTAACTGTTGGTCTCGACGTGCTAATTGTAACCACTGTTTTCGACGTTGAAGGCATTTAGGAACGTGTATAAACAATTTGTTAGGAAATTTAATTGTAGTACTTCTACACATAGGCACTGCACATGTCTTGTAGCTTGTCATTTTCACAATTCCAGTGAAAAAGGTGTAAGTTTTTCACATAAAATATCTTCAGAGTTAGAGCATAAACTGTTGTTATTTGAAATGTGACGTCACAGCCAGCAAGTGACAGATGGCAGACTATTTTCGCGCGAATTTCAAATTAATGGATTAAAAGTTATTTTTATTCCTACTAAATAACACTTTTTTGAAAAAATAAATATTGTAAGAGGTATAAAATAAACCTACGAAAATTTTAAAATATTTTTCCAAAAATTGTCTAATAGCCAATTATTGTTCTGTGCATATAATGTTATGTTTGAATGTCGCGATATCCATCGCGCGATATCTGTCAGTTTTGCTTTCATCATATCTCTGTTACTCATGTTGTTTGGAAGTGAGCCAATGAGTGTTTATCAGCTGATTAGAACACGTGAGACTTTGTGTGATTCTGCACTCCAGACATTGTGACTACCATTACGGGTAATGGAGGCATGTAGAATGTGTGCCCACACCACCCAATCGGAGGTGTGTTCGATTTCGTCGGCTTCGTGCCTCTTCAATACGTTCTTACTTCCGGATCGGTGTAGTTGCAATTCTTTGTTTTGATCATAACTTTCAGTATCCTTGTTTGAATCCGTCTTTATTAAATTTGCTACCTTGTTTGAGATTTCGAATAGGTTACGTTATCAAAATTTTACTGTTACTTTCAAGAAACATTTAAGTTACTCATGAGGTACTTACTTTTTACAGACATAGTAATGGGAATTATTAATAAACGTGTGTAACGTTAATTAAATTAAAAAAAATGTTAAGTCAAATATTTCAGCGATGATTTTTTATATTATAAATATTAGCAGTAAATAAAACTTTGTTTTAAAGGATGGAGACCGTCGTGGAATTGATAATGTAAGTTTTTTAATTGAATACTTTAAAATTATGTATACCTTAGTACAAAGCATACCTACTAACTTGAAGTATAAAATATAACTTTCCTATTTGAATCTGTAACAGATCAATTGCTACTTGTAAGGATTGAGATTGATTCAAATGAAAGTCAATTTTTTTTGTATTCTTATTACCCAAGTTTTGGAGATCTTTTCTGATTAATGATATCGCATGTGACTAGTTTCAAACTCGGTTATCTCTCTTCCCCCTTCTCAGTTCTCTATATCTCTTAATTTCCCTCTCATCATCTTATCAAGCTGCTCCAATGCGAATTTTCTTAGTAGCCCGACCCAAGCGACAGAATAACGACAAAGGCGTCGTATGCTATTTAACAAAACTGTGGTTTGATATCACAGCTATGGAAGTGTTCAGGAAATTTTGCCGCTAGCAGTCACCCGTCCCACTTCTGAATCTACTGCGTCTGCATTGTTTGAATTGGTCGGTCCTTTAAAATCAACACGAGACGACGATCTTTGAACATTGTAAATTTGTAGGTCGCCATGGACATTATTCCTATCAATAACTATAATACAAAGGTGCTATATTATTATTATTTTGTATTTTTTAAGTTAAAATAGCCAATAGGGCTCTCGGGACTGCCATGCTAATGTCACTCACTCCTTTAATGATGTCTTGTGGTTAGTGTTGGCAGACTGTCGATTTTTTAAAATAGTTTTCGTACTTATTTGCGAATTATGCTAATACTAGCTTTTGCCCGCAGCTTCGCCCGCGGTAAAGATCGATTCTTTACAAATACTACTTACTTTAACTTAGTTAAATTTAGTTGCCTATGACTTAAGTAAACATGTATCAAATGATAGCGTGATTCAGAACTTGCAAATGAATTTTACTAACGCCATCTATTAACAACACCCGGAACTAAATATCTAGCAACTAACAAAATATCGATCTTCCCATGGGGATGTTTTACCGCGGTAAAAAGTACCCTGCGTTGCTCTTCACCCTCCTCACTATCTCCACACACAAAAACCATACCATCAGCATCGTTGCGACGTGAAAGACGGACAAACAAACAAACAAACACACTTTCACATTTATAATATTAGTAAGGTTTTTCCGCATTTCGGTTTAGTTTTACGTTTTAAGCATTTTCTGTCAATATTTCAACTGTATAATATTTATTTTTGAAATGAAATGAAATAAATTGAAATCAATTTTATTCGAATTTACTTTTGACATCAATATTTCAACTTTAATTTTACGTAAAATTTTAAAGTCTTCGCTCTATTAATGATTCTTTTTTTACGTTTAAATGTTACTGATATTGATTCTTCGTATCTCCATTGTATTCTATTTGTGTAATAGAATTGCTCTAAACAAGTAACCCTAATATATGATATGTACAAGCACAATGATAATGTGACCGCAGTCAATTACCTTATCAACTGTACAAATTTTAACAGGCTTGTAAATGTGCTTAGCTTATTTTACTGATAGTTATTGTTTATACTAGAATAAAGCCGAAAACTGTTCTTGTATCGACGGCCGTCGTTTTAATCAATTCATTGTGATTTGTGGCATAACGATCATGAATGTTTTTTGTCATTGGAGAGTTCACAATATTTTGTAGTGATGGTTTTTTTTTTGTAAAATAAATATTTATGTAATAATCCTTGTGAAGTTTTAATGATAAAAACGTAAGGCATCCGTATAAAATTTTTGTCTTATCACATACTTTGATTTGATATGTATCATGAATAATATATTTATATTATTAACTTATATTTAAATAATATATTAGTTCTTGTTTATATTGATCACTAATTTTGTATCTTTCATTCTTGCCACCTGCCACAAATTTCTCGCCATCACCCTGGGTTGACTGGTAGAGAATGCCACTAGGCATTAAGTCCGCCTATGTAAAAACCTGTTTATAGGTCTTACATAAAGAATAAATAAATAAATAATACTTATCCCAGAATCTAGGACCCGAATATTTACTGGTTCTTACCTGTGTTTCTTCATGGTCTATAGCGTTAATTTGTATATGGATCTAATGGATTCTTATTTCTTAGAACGTACGTGACAGAGATCCTGCAAAAAATTTTAAAATTATTCCAGACTTGTCTAGACGTAACGATTTAATAGTACTCAATATAATTAATTATCTACGCGTTAGATATATGACGTACTTCCTGCAGGTCATTTGCAAGGCAATACTATGTGCTAGAATCAGACTTGATCGAGCTTATGGAAGAATTTTAAGACAATCTCGAAACTTGTTTATCATAAGTAAGCTTTTTATCAATATACTTATGTACGTAACGTTAATATTTTGCTTTTACCAACGGTTTGGACTTAAAATTAAAGACGAAAATACGGTAAACGAAACTCCTACGCACCATTTAACTGATGAATCTACTCGTATTTAGTTATTCAGAGTTGTCCTCAAAACATGTACCTATAATCCGCACCGTTTGTATATTTGGCTATCAGCCATAGTTAAAATCGCGCGAAATGCGCTCTCGTAAACAATATTTTTACTGTGGTAACCGTTTTAACTCATTCTGTGTAACAATAGAAATAGTCTCTCTCATTATTTAAGAATCATCCTAAAAACTCGACCAATAATATCTAGACTATTAAAATTATCTTCTACGAAACTATTATTAACAGTGACCAATGTATTTGAAAACGATTTGTTTGAACAGTTTGTAGCTTTGCAAGTATAATATGTTTAGTGTTTATATTTAATATTCGTGCTCTTTGGTGTTTGTTCGAGATAAGAATTATATGTATGATCAAGTATGTTATTACCGTTACAATAGCACCCATTAAACAGCAATTGTGCCAAGTATCAAATGGATTAATTAAGTAATAATGATCTTATAATAGCTTTTAGAGTACAAAAGTTAATGATTGAGGAAAACTTCGTATCCGATATTGCGAGAACAAGACGTGTTTAATAATATTATTCATATACACCTTTAAGAAAGAAGAAGAAGGAAAGAATCCCAAGAAAGAAGTAAGAAAACTCAACAACTATATAATAAAATTATATTATACTGAATTAAAATGGCGTATCTTGAATTTGATTTTAATATATACCCTGTCTACTACATTGCCTACAATGCCAGAATCAGAAGATTGAGCTTATGGAAGATTTTGAGTCTTAGGACATAATTTGTCTATTATTAGTTTTTTTTTTCATTTAGGTTTAATATTAATTTACGGTTTTGGAATTTAGCACGCTAATTTTAATTTCTTAAACAAGGTACGTTTTTTTCCTGTTTTTTTTTATGGAAATAGCCGTCAAACGAACTGACGATCCAACTTATGCTAAGTGGCTATCGTCGCCCATGGACATCAGCAACACCAAAGGCATCACTGATGTGTTGCCGGCCAAGCAAGAGAGAAGAAAAAGAAAGAAAGAAGTGGCTCTCAAGCCATCTGTATCCTTGTACCAAAAATGTAGAGATTTTTGTTTATCAGAAGCTTGGAAAATGGCATAGCTACGTGCAGTTAGTAACCTATGTAGGTACGTGTTATCAATAATAGGACGGACATATAAATTTGCGAAGTACCTACGTCACTATGGCTTCAATTGGCGGACGGAGCGTGATTATTTCTGCAATCATCACCAATTGCTCACTTAAAATATACGTTTCACCGTTATGTAATGCAGATTTTAATTTGTTTACACAGAAACAAGGGCAGTCAGTGGTCAAAATGAACACACGAACCTATGCCGTCCTGGTTTTGTTGTTTTAAGTTTGAAACCAAGGAAATATTTTCATTTCGTGACTATGAGCAATTATTTTTTAAATACTGTGATGTTGTCCTATCTTCCGAAGGATGTTTAATTGCCTCGTGTTAATTTATTAATTTATCCATCTATTATCGCCATACATTATCTTAAGTGGATGTTATTGACTCTGTGTGACTTTTACATATCAAATGATCGTTCATTGAACGTCAGCAGCAATTGAACAGAAATAATTTAAATGCGGCGCCTATAGTCTTTCTTCGTATTTTCGGCAGCTTTCGATATTTTCCTCAGTGCGTTTCGCT
Source organism: Thymelicus sylvestris (assembly GCA_911387775.1). Lineage (NCBI taxonomy): Eukaryota > Metazoa > Arthropoda > Insecta > Lepidoptera > Hesperiidae > Thymelicus > Thymelicus sylvestris. The sequence continues at coordinate 8,019,770 of OU426905.1, read as the reverse complement.
CTAACGTACCGGTTTTATTCGAAACGTATTTATCTTACGCCTCTGTACTACACTCGCATCTTCTTACACATTTTTATAAAATTAACGATGTCTGTAAGCTCTCATTACTTGCTCACGTTTAAATTTATAAAAATATGGGAACGTTCACTATGTTAAAGGTACTCACAATATTTATTTTATATGCCGATATTTTGACCCAGTTGCATAGATCGTGGTCACGGCTTAGCAGTAAAATGTGTAAACGTCATAATTCTATGGGAAAGTTATCTCACTTTATAGAACAGCTATTCCCTAATATTTATAAAACGTTTTGGATGTTGAAACAGGAGTAAATCTTTGATACATTCGTATCTTTCGACACCTACTGCAAAATATGGTATTTAATCGACTTTTTAGTCATCAATGTCATTGGCATGAGGACGATCCATATTATGAAGATGAGTGTTGCTAAAAATTACATATTTTGTAAAATAGTATTCAGCGTTTAATTTTATGGACCTAGGATACTCATGCAAACTTCTTTACAGTGATATCCTTGATTACGTTTTGGTTTTCAACATAACAAAGTTGAACTTAATAAACATTTAATTTCAATTAGGCAATCGATACACGATTGGATCAAAAAACTTGTATGATGTAGAATAGATAAACAAAATCTCATTGAAGGCCATAACACCGGCTCCAGTTAATATAATAAATCAGATTAATTGGTGCTGAGATATCATAAACAAATCAATATTTTCTGCGGTTCTCTGGAATTAGCCTTACATAATCATTATAACAGGAAAGTTCTTGGGATGCCCCGTGTAGGGTCAACAGCATTATTTTGTTTGTTTCATGTGTATGGATTTCAGGAACATTAATAATTTTCAGTTTCTTCTTAAGTCTGTGGTTGTTCTTTAGAACCGATATTGGAAAGTATACAAAATATTATGTTCGTTTTCACAAACAATTTTATTAATTTTGATACCGTTAAATACAGTATTTTGAATTTTAGTAATGAGAAACTTCTTTTGGATGTGCAGCCATATGCAATGCTCTTTATATTAAATTCGCCATTTTATTGCATAAAATTACTAGCTGTCTTGTACATTTTTATCTTCTTATATAGATTGCTTTGTAGGTTTTACATTAAAAACATTTTTATTGTTTAAGCAAAAATGTGTGTTAGTTTGAGTCGTTTTCCATATCAAAACAACTAGTGAGGTATTTAAATCTGTACAAATAATATTTACCATATTTAAAGTAAATTTCCAAGGTTATTGTTACTGCAGTGTAAGTACTGTGTGTAAAGATTCGTAAAACTCTTGCGTTTTTAAAGATTCTTGTCAGATAATGGCATGACTTCAAGTGGCGACACATCATCACAAATTATTAAACAAAAAGCGGCCAAGTGCGAGTCGGACTCGCCCATGAAGGGTTCCGTAGCAGCAAGTAACATAATATAAAAGTTCTTGAAGTTCGTTGTAACTTTGATCGAGGTAAATTGCGGTTTACGATTTATGACGTATTAAAAAAAAACTACTCACTAGATCTCGTTCAAACCAATTTTCGTTGGAAGTTTGCATGGTAATATACATCATATATTTTTTTTAGTTTTATCATTCTCTTATTTTAGAAGTTACGGGGGGGGGGACACACTTTTTTCCACTTTGGAAGTGTCTCTCGCGCAAACTATTCAGTTTAGAAAAAAATGATATTAGAAACCTCAATATCATTTTTGAAGACCTATTCATAGATACCCCACATGTATGGGTTTGATGAAAAAAAATTTTTTGAGTTTCAGTTCTAATTATGGGGAACCCCCAAAATTTATTGTTTTTTTTTCTATTTTTGTGTGAAAATCTTAATGCGGTTCACAGAATACATCTACTTACCAAGTTTCAACAGTGTAGTTCTTATAGTTTCGGAGAAAAGTGGCTGTGACATACGGACGGACAGACAGACAGACAGACAGACAGACAGACAGACAGACAGACAGACAGACATGACGAATCTATAAGGGTTCCGTTTTTTGCCATTTGGCTACGGAACCCTAAAAATGATAAATTGCTTCTTTATTTGGTTTTTTTTTAATACTTCTTATTGTTAGTGTTTTATAAAGTTCTCTATATAAATTTTGTGTTAGATATAGTTGTGTATTTGGGGTTGTGTAATTATATGATAAGATTATTTATTAACTTTATTTTATTTTCTTTGCGTTTATGGCATCATACAATGTAGGTATTTGGAGTTATTTATTTAAAGTTTATTGTGCCAAAATCAATGTAAAACAAAGGGTGGGCATTCTCTACCAATGAACCTTTTGTTTCATAGATAGATACATAAGTCTTATGCCTTCTTTTTGTGATATTTTCACGTATCTATTAATATCAATGTTAAGTGATAAAGATGCTGTCCTCTAAAGAGTACATACCTTCCTATTCGAAGCTTACGTTATCTTGATGGGAGTGAGAAAAAACTTCAAAATTACAAACAATCATTTGATAACGCGCGGCAAGTCTTGATATACCTATTTTTGATTGTAAACACCAGTTTTGTTTTTTCAGTATGATGTAGCGAAGTGTAAGCCAGGAAGATAAAAAAATGTATGTATACGTAGATAAGAACTAGCCCTGTAAGTTTTCCGAAAATAGGAAACTTACGGCCGCACTCAGAGTCACTTACCGGTTGCTTAAATTGCTCCTTACAGAATCACAATGCAAATTCTGTATTAAGGAGCGATTTAAGTAACCATTAAGTGACTCTGAGTGCGGCAGTTACTCGCATACATTCATATACTACGACATGAACCAGGGCAGTATGATTTATGTGGTATAAATATCCTGTAAGATTGTACCTAACCTACAAATTATATATGTGTACTAGCTGTTGCCCGCAGCTTCGCACGCGGATATTATGCTTATCATATTAATTTGTACCCCTTACAGAAGAAAATTTAAAAACAGGGTCATCTATATTGAAGTACTTATATTTAGGAATTTAAATACTGAAACCTACGATATAATCACAGATCGTTCCTCCAGGAGTGGGTTTCGAATAATAAACAACATTAACATTATTTTTTTTTTATTCATGAAAAATTTTGAAAAACTCGAAATCATGTATTTCATATGACAACATTTCACCCTTCTTACTTCAAAACTGACGAAGTTGCCGTACTAACTTGCGCCCTCTTATTTTACTTTGTTTCTAATCTGGAGCTAATATGTAATTTTTTTAACTTCAAAAATGACGAAGTTGCCTACTAAGTGCCATCCATTAAATTAACCCTTTAATTGAGGGATGATTTTCCAAAAAAATTTTGTCAAAGTTAACTTTTGTTTATTACTATAACCTTACATAAAAAAAATCATATTTATAACTCTAAAACTGACGAAGTTGATTTGTATGAAAATGACCTCCAACCCCTATGTGCACACATAAGTATAAGTTGAAGTCTTTTCAATATCCTAGTGAAAGTCCTGCTAAAATTCGTTCAGTAGTTTCAGAGATTTGCGGAGACAAACAAACAAGACAGACAGACAAAAAATTTAAAAACTCATTTTTCGGTGTTGGTATCGTGTAAGTAACGATTGCAACTTGAAAATCATTAATTTCTAAATCACATTCAGACTCTTCAATTTTATTATGATTTCATCACAATTTTCTAAAAAATATTTAATAATGTTCCACTCACGATAATTTTACCCCGTTTACAAATAAAGACCTGTTCTGCGCTACCTTATGGACTCGTAAAAGCTGATGGATGGATAGATGGATATTATTATAGGTTGACTACTAACTCCGCCACGAAATTGCACTGGATCAGCATGGTGCAGTATGTTTCAGGCGTCCACAGGTATGAGAAGAGGTAGTGGACTATTAATGTGTTAAAACTATACAGATATACCTATTCACATCAATGAATGCAGTACTTTACTGCACATTGTAATACGATTTTTTGTCAACTATGCGTACGTAACGAGAGGTCAATGTACTGGTATTATCGTGGCTAGTACCTACTAAATTTTTAGTTGCTCAATAACATTAATTACTTACGTAAGTACTTGTATGTTTACAGGTAAATTGTAGGTTTTGTGCTGTTATATCATTTTGTAAGATTTGACATTATTAGCAAATGTGGCGATATTTAAATATTCACTTAATTTACTTAGCTATAGCTCGAAGACCGATCTACCGCTCTACGATTTTACCGATCATAATTGCCCAATCGACGCATCAGCGGGCCATACCAATTTTGGTATGGGCTCAGGACGCTCAATCCCCATCACTTAAATGTTTGGCCCGGTGATCGATCACGCGACCGCTCACAGTCTATCATTTGGACTGTTATTTCTTGTACATCTATCTTGATGGATATCAAGCCTGCCTGGCTTGCTATCACCCTCTTGTTTGAGGCAGCCGCTAAACGACTTGTCGTGTTCCGGCTGAGGGCTTGCAGTTGGAAGCCAGTTCTTTCTTTCTTCTCTTTTTATTATTAACTGGCAACGCATCGTTGATGTCTAAGGTGTTACTCATGTCCATGCGCGGCGAATACCACTAACAGTTGGTTGGTCTGCTTCTTTTCTGGCTATTTACACAAAAGAGGACTGTCATGGTCTCGAGAATCTGGAGTCTCCAATGGTTCTTATAGCAACCTACTTGGTATGTCTGCATTGTTTCACCGATTAATCGACTCAGTAGCCCATTACGGTTTGATTTCTTGCGTGATCGTTCTATCGTATTATTAAAATTCTTCAGCACATTGATTGTTCTTGTTAAGTGTTAGTCAAGTTTTTATTAACGGTAAAATATCCACTGGGCCGTGTTTTCCTCAATGCATCCGACGCCGTCCAATCTTATCGGTCACTCGAAATAGTTTTTATCATATCCCCAAATTAGACCACTTAACAGCCGTCAGCGAAGTACCAATACGTCCTGTCCCTGTCATTATTAGCGTTCTTTACGGCCGATGTGTGCGTCACTGTGTCTATTTGTCTTTCTATGTGTTTGTCTTTATGAAAGTACGGTCATCGTAGTTTGACCAATTCCTAGACTAAAAAATTAAAATGTGTGCAGTTCACACGTGGTAGAAGTGAAACCTTCAAATTTTTTTGTTTTCAAGATAATGAGACGAATGTAAAATTCAATTCAATTCAATTCAACTCAACTCAACTCAACTCAACTCAACCTCAACTCAACCTCAACTCAACCTCAACCTCAACCTCAACTCAACCTCAACCTCAACTCAACCTCAACCTCAACTCAACTCAACTCCTCCTCCCCTACCCGTGTACAATGCTTCCTATCTCACTTTAGAATTTATGTGTCTGTCTCTTTTTACTGGACAGTTGACAGTTTCGTTTCATCGAATTTCAAATCACCCCCGTACTGAAGAAGTTTTCACTTCAAAAACCAATGTATGAAAAACCGTATTCCTTTTTATAATAATAAGGAGGCACGCATCTACCTCTGATCTGAGATCTCTGATCTAAAATGGCTTATAAATATTGTTTAATTTAAGCGAACTGTAACATTTGAAACAAAATACTAAAAATGAATTTCGAAAAGGTTTTCCATTGCGTCAGTAAACGAAAGAGATTGAACGCAAACATTTCAGTTAACCAGTCCGCTCACGTCCTGTCGTGCGTCAATACTGCTAATGTCATGGCTTTAGTCCACCATAACCCATTCGGATGGCGATCATGCTTGTCGCTTGGCCATTGTGTCACCATCAATCACTGCGAATCGTACTATGTTGCTGTTTAGGAATGGCTAGTGACTACTTAGAAACATAATATACGGAACTACAATGGTGAATGAATCAAAGTCAAATAAGTCTGTTCATATGGGTATTAATGATTCATAAGGATACAGTACGTATACCTATTTCTTTTGCGTTACTTGGTAGTCTAGCAAGGAGAAATGAATGAATGACGAAAGAAAACAATCTCAAAAACTGTTCCACAGATTTTCATGCGGCTATTACCAATAGATATCTTGTAGTTTCTTTCTTTCTTTTTCTTCTCTCGTTCTTGACCGGCAACGCATCAGTGATGCCTTTGGTGTTGATGATGTTCATGGGGGACGATAGCCACTTACCATCAGGTGGATCGGCAGCTCGTTTGCCGGCTATTTCCATAAAAAAATAGTAATGGAGAGTCACCCCCGTCGCTTCTTTTTTGGTTGCCAACGCGTCGGTTATGCGTGGCAAGCAATTGGTGTTAAGAACGTCCACGGGCGATGGTGTCACCTTACCATCAAGTGGCTTGTGCACTCTTAACTTATTATTTACATAAAAATTAACTTTTATAAACGCGATCTCTTAATTATGTCAATTCATCTCCAAGAATCTACAAGCAAAAGCAGCATCAATAAAAAAATCGTTTAATATTTGTATCAATCTATTTCAGGCACATTTGTGACGCATTTGTTAAACATGCTATTAAGAACAAGTGATATCATATTATAGGGCATAATGACATATTAATTTAGTTTATGCAGTTAATTGTTAGCGACAGACGACTTTATATCTGTATAGTAACGTCATGTTTTTACCGTGTTAATTTAAATGATTTAATTAATTTAGTGTTTAAAGTTGTGGTGAAATTCTGGAATAGTTTTGATGTGTTTTGGTTTGGTGTGAAAATGTGTGTGCCTGGCTCCCCACAAATTATCGATAGCGGGCATAAACTTTATTCCGTTTCGAAGAGGTATGTGGATTATGCTCAGATGAAGGAATAAAAGGGGATTATGTTTTAAGGATGATGGCATAATATATTATTTAGTCATAAAATAAAATGTAAGTTGTCATGTTTCCTTTCTAACTTCAGTGCAAAAATAGTGAACTAAAGAAAAAAAATCAGCATCTCATAAAAATCTGCACCATTAGTGGGAACATAAAAATTAAAACACTATAGTATCGTTAAGCCTGTTAATTTTTTTACAGTTACAATTATTTAATTTTATTATCCTTCTATTAATTTGCTTAAGATTTATTTATAAAATGTCATACCTATTTGATTAGACTGTTCTTTCTACTATTACATAGTTATTATAAACTAGCTTTTGCCCGCAGCTTCGCCCGCGGTAGAGATCGATTTTTTACAAATCCTATTTACTTTTACTCAGTTAGATTTGACTTAAGTAAACATGTATCATTTGATAGCGTGATTCAGAATTTTACTAACGCCATCTATTAACAACACCCGGAACTAAATATCTAGCAAATAACAAAATATCGATCTTCCCATGGGGTTGTTCTACCGCGGTAAAAAGTAGCCTACGTTACTCTTCACCCTCCTCACTATCTCCACACAAAAACCATACCATATAACAGCTTCGTTGCGACGTGAAAGACGGACAAACAAACACACTTTCACATTTATAATATTAGTATGGACTAGCTGACCCGGCGAACTTCGTATCGCCTAAGAATGTAACAAATCAGAAATCATTAAAATCGGTACAGCCGTTCTTAGCCGTTACAGTTTCTGTGTGCTCCTCCCTCTCCCTCTCCCTCTCTCTCTCACGCTCCCGCTCCCAAGCTCACCCGGCAAACTTTGTACCGCCTATCAATCTCTCCATCTCCCTTTTCTTCCCACTCCCACTCCCTCACCCTATCCCTCTCATATTCTGTCAATCGCGCCAACTGTCAAACGACTGAATATTTCTAAAAAGACAAAAGGTATGACGAAACTATAAGAATTCTGTTTTGACTTCGGTAAAAAAAGGAGTCATAAAAGGCGCTAATAATAATGACTAATAGCTATCTATCAACTATAATAACAAAATGTTACCTTATCCCGCAGGAACAGGTCTTTTTTCCGGGATAAAAAGTATTCTATGTCCCTCCCCGAGCTTTATTTTATATCTGTAGGTATAAATAACTAATCTATCAACTACATACTTATAACAAAATTTTACCTTATCCCATAGGAACAGGTCTATTTTCCGGGACAAAAAGTATCCTATATCCATCCCCGAGCTTTATTTTATATCTGTATAAATAACTAATCTATCAACTACATATAACAAATTTTTACCTTATCCCACAGAAACAGGTCTCTTTTCCGGGATAAAAAGTATCCTATGTACGTCTCCTGATTCTAAGCTACCTCCTCACCAATTTTCAGCCAAATCGGTTCAGCCGTTCTTGAGTTATAAATAGTGTAACTAACACAACTTTCTTTTATTTATATAGATAATACACAATTATAATACATTATTTCAGTTTTCAGGTTTCTTAGTTACTTGAATAAATAAATAAATAAATAAACGCTAACACACTCATAATACCCCCGCAGTAGGTATTACCTATATCGCGGGTGGCACGGACGACACATAATTATAACACATCACAATCACAATCATTTTTTAATATTGTTTGAATATTGTTTTTTTAATATTGTGTTTTTTTGAATATTGTTGTTTTTATTAAATTTTTTTTTTAAATTTTTTAATTTCACTTATCTATGAACACTTGGGTTATCAAGACAAATCTAATGATATTGCGAAACAAGATACGCGCGAAAAACGTAACCCTTTCTGGCAGTCGGGTAAAAAAAGTTTAAACTCTACCAACCCCATGTTATAAATATACTTCTACCTTACCTGACTGACATCTGTCAAAGAGCCTGTCTGTCAAACGAAGGGTCTGGTGTCCAATTCCATACCAGGGCAGACATGATAAATTATTTTTGGGCGTTGTTTGTGACGTAAATCCGTAAGTCTTGTGACACAGTTTAATAATTTACAACAATGAAAAATCTAATACCGGATTATGAGCATGTAATATTTATTTTTGTTTTTGTTCTAAGTTCTGAAAGATCTATGGCTTTGATTAATAACGTTCAATCAAAGCATGGGTCTCTTGTAGAGATCTCAAAGCGTATCTTATCGAACTATGATTCGGTGGAGATTCGTAGTAGGGTCACCCTACTACGAACGTAGGATTACTCATTACCCTGCTGGGGTGATTATTTATATTATACTGATATCATCATCATCTATCTATACTATAATAAAACTCAAAGGGCAAATTTAATGTACATTGAATATTTTTTAAAAATTTTGATTAGGGGGCACTTCAATAACGTGTTAGAGCACAAAAATATTTTTTTAGAATTATTGTCTGTCTGTCTGTCTGTCTGTCCGGGCATCACATGAAAACCCTTGAACGGATTTCGATGAAAATTGGTAAAGTTGTTACTAATACTCCGGGTCATATTTTAGGATACTTTTTATCCCGGAAAATTAAAAGGTTTCCCCGGGAAACGGGATGAAAGTTTGTATGGAATATTTTTAAAACATCAACCGATTTGCTTCAAATTTGCATTAAATATTCCTTGCTTAAATTTATGGAACCCATATTTTTAAATTTTTCAAATTTTTTTTAAAAAAAAAGAAAAAAATACAAATTAATGTGGATATTGCTTATTTTTCAAAACCCGCTCCTGGAGGAATCCTTTGTGATTTTATCGTGGGTTTCAGTATATAAATTACTAAATATAAGTGCTTCAATATAAATTCATCGTTTTTTAAATTTTCTTCTGCAAGAGGTACAAATAAGGTAAAACATAATTTCCGTATGCGAAGCTGCGGGCAACAGCTAGTTAACTATAAAAATAACTGTCTCATTGCTTGTGAGTCCCATCTCGCGTCCCTAGTAGACTGCACTGGCCAACTGAGGATCGGCAAACTTTTACACGTCTTTTAGAAAATGTAGAAGTCTAAGGTGGACAGGTTTCGTCATGAAGTTTTCCTTCACTATAAGCAAGTGATGGTTAATTTCTAAGTTACGTACATGTTTTGTAAAAGATGTGCGCCTAGGCTATCGCTGTTATGCTATCCTGATACATGATTTATGGTCATTTATTATTTCCCACAGGAATAACGAGAAACGGAAGGAGAAATCTCGCGTGGCAGCAAGATGTCGGCGCACGAAAGAGATGCAGATATTCGCGGAATTAACCGCTGCTCTGCCAGCCAAGAAGGAGGAAGTGGAACAACTAGACAAGGCATCAGTGATGCGTTTGGCTATTTCTTACCTGAAAGTACGCGACGTCGTGTCTTTGCGTAAGTAGTCCATGCTGATCTTTATGAATACTTTTATTGTTTGAACGCCGCCTTTGTAGCAAAAGGTGGTAAGTCTTAATTATTTTGATTAAAATAGTATCGTAGTGGCTTCTGTGCTCTGACCTGATGTGAGGTTACATCCCACTTCTGATACAAGCAAAACACGAAACCAACAACAAGTAATTTACTGAAAATGAGGCTTATTAAAAAAGATTATTAATTTCTGGCTTGAGAATAATTCAGATAACTAAACACAATGTACTCACGTCTCACGCATATAATGGGCACTGGGAATGGTTTTCAAATTACTACTTAATGTCCTGTTTATTAAGAATTACGATCTTGGGAATACCTGGTTACAGCGACATAATTATTGGCTACTAGCTTTTGCCCGCAGCTTCGACCGCGGTAGAGATCGATTTTTTACAAATCCTACTTACTTACTTTTACTTAGTTAGACTTAGTTGCCTATGACTTAAGTAATTTACATGTATCATTTGATAGCGTGAAATGCAAATGAATTTTACTATCGCCATCTATTAACAACATCCGGAACTAAATATCTAGCAACTCACAAAATATCTATATTCCCATGGGGATGTTTTACCGCGGTAAAAAGTAGCCTACGTTACTCTCCACCTTCCTCACTATCTCCACACACAAAAACCATACCATATAACAGTTTCGTTGCGACGTGAAAGACGGACAAACAAACAAACTCACTTTCACATTTATAATATTAGTATGGACTGCATTTTCATCCGGTTCCCAATAATTTAGATGTAAAGAGGAACCAATATAATTATATATGTAGTTCCTGTACACGCCTACCACGCCCAATCACAATGCAAAAACAAAGGATTGTATGACATTCATACGAATATAAAAATGAAGTTAAAATAAAGTTTGTGTTTAAACATCTTCCTTTCTTCTCTTTATGTCATCAGTATTATTTATTTTATTTTATTTTAAAGTTCATCAACAACTGATACATTTGAAAACACAAACAAATAAATTGAGAGTACAGAACATGCAATAAATGGACAGTCAATTACAGATGAACATAATTATGACATTATAATGAAATGAAGCGAATTAAATAATCACAAAGAAAGATTTGGTAGGGGTGTTAGGGGTAAGTATTCTAGTCTATGTCATTTATCCATGTCATAAATATATCAACGACATTTCATGACTTGTTACCTGTTTTGTATGGATAATATAACTTGCGAACACTTGAGAATGACTACAGGACTTCCCAGAGGAAAATTGCTACTTAAATATTAACATACGCTACTAAATATAATTCAATAACGCTGTATTGCTCAGGTGTATGAGCAGCGTTTTACACTAATCATATGCGTACAAGGGAATGCCGAATGATAGCCTTTTTGGGCAGGTTTCAAAGCGATAATTATCGTTGATAATTGATCATAATATAGTCCAATAGTCATAGTACTTTACTCTTGCTTGACATAGCAACTTAATAATAATATCCTTACTAGGTACCTATAATATCATCACTCTAGTGAAGGCAGCTTGTCAGACAACTTGTCAGAGCGCTCTGACAACCCGTGTCAAAGCGCTCTGACAACTTGTCAGAGCGACAGTGATAGATTTATTCTATCCCTGTCGCTCTTCCGCATATTAATTGGCATGACAAGAGAAATACCAATAATAACTTAATGTGCATGATAGAAATGTAGATATCCCTGTTGTACCTATGCTAAATACTTACCGAAGAGAAAATAAGACAGCCACATACTATGGTTTGTTTGTACAGTATCACTGATGTCGCATCCTCGAAGACTTCTGTGCGCCTAGTACTCGCTTTAATTAATTGCTACTAGGTGAACAAACCCGATGAGAAATTTAATACCCCAGCTTTGTTTTGGCACACTTGCTTGCATGTTTTTGCTATCCTAGTACTGACTGCAAGTGGGCGGTGTCACCTTTTATTTCGTTACGGAATTTCTTGATTCGGTCGCCGCGCTCAAGTCCGCGATAAAAGCTATGCAATAGCTTAAAAAAGAATTGAGATCTAAATGGGTGCCAAGTTCTGTCTAGGAAAGCCTAAAATTTTAGTCACAAGAACATGTAATTCAAGCATTTGACTTCATTAGTTTTCATATTATAATAATTGTTAAGTCAGAAAGTTTGATGTATAGGAAATTACATGGCTAAAATGATTTAAGGAGACTAGGAAATAACCGTCTCGATTTTTACAAACATGTGGTGGGAAAAAAACGATTTGAATTAAGTGTTAGGAAGTCAGGTGTGCTATGTTAGAATACTACGAAGATTACTTAACATTGAATCGATCTGTGGTTTTTCCAACCAACCAATTCTTAACCGCAAGCGTGTTTTGAATTAGTTAAATGGTGAATTGAACATTATCATGATCTGCCTGATCGTTGATAAAATGATAATATACCCATACATAATTGTTTAGCATAGGGGATTCTCATCTTGATGTACGACAGAAAATAGATTAGCTTCAAGTGGCTTCAACCCATTAATGCAATACTACTGAGCATCGCATATTAAGTATCGGAGCATGAGAAAATCGATACAATCGATTGAACATAGGTACTATATTAATTTTATTTATTCGATGGTGAAATTCAGATTTTTATAGGTATCGAGAATTCGTTCGTCTGTATGTTATTTGGAAGCTAGCGTGTTTTACAACTTTACTTTACTTACACGAATATTCCAATGTATGTACCTATACACGAAAACACGAATATTTTCATTGCTTCCTACATCCATAAACTATCAATGATTTAACTATGCTACAGTCAATAATTGAATTATCGTCTATTAGCAATGAAAAGGGTGTAATATCGCCGTCTATTAATAGGTAATACAAACAAGAGTCGTACAAAAAACAACGTACAAAAACTGTTTTCCACCATCCACAGTGGCAGCAAGGTCAAGTTTACGATAAATTCGTATCTTATGGAACACGAAGGTCGATGGTGTTGTTACGGCGTAGAACTTTATTACACAGGAAGGAATTGCTTGTTTACTAACGACAGTCTTTTACGAGTCACGCTGGGGTAGAGTGGATTAACCCTTTTTCTCTATAAAAACAAGAGAACGTATATTTTCGGTAGATTAAAATAGGTATTTGCTTTAAAAAATGTACGGATAAAACATGAATATTACATACTGCTAAGAGATTATGCAAGTAATACTTTACTCGTAGCGCAGAAGACATAATAGTACCTACTTACGTAGTAAGTAAAAGTAAAAAAAAAAACTAAGAGTAAGAAGAAAGACATCGATAAGGCATCGACAAGATAACATTTTAGGTTTCTGAAGTAAAATCGGAACCCTTATTATGTACAATTATATACATTACAGTTTAGTTATATTCCGTCCTTGCTACTTGAAATATTATAATCGTAAGGTCCATAAATCATACCCGCACAAAAACATTGTTATTCATTTTTATCAGGCGCTTCAGGTGTTCGCTTTACTTTTATCTCATATATTATGTCCCGTGGGAACAGATCCATTTACCGGGATCAAAATTATCGCATACTTAACTCAGTATACATATAAATTAATAGTAAATCCCGGCCAAGTGCGAGTCAGACTCACGCCTCGAGGGATGCGTACAAAGTACCTACATCTGAACATATTAAAATATTGACATATTAAACATTGCTCCTATACTCGTACATATAAACTCAATTGAATATAAAACTTTACTTGGCAAACTGTCGCCCCTATACATCGATCGACATTATGATAAAACGGAGGGACAACGAAGCTGTCTTTTCCTATTGAGCTCCGCTCTTGATGTGCCAAGTGATGGACAGTTTATATCTGCATTGTACAATTTACATTATACATAGATCAAGTCAGAAAAAGTCTGATAAGAGCAAAAGCCTGTCACACGTATCTTCTATTTTCCAGTGCCAGAAGACACGGATCCGCCGAAGCTGCAGAGTCCCAAAGGGCTGGAGGAGGTGCAATCTGAACTGTCCTACATGAAGGCGCTGGACGGCTTCGTGTTGGTACTGTCTCAGTCGGGCGACATTGTGTACTGCAGCGAGAACATTGCTGAACATCTTGGCGTTTCACAGGTAAGAATATCTCAATATACAGGCACTACGCACATATACAGACACGCTCGATTAGGGGATCGGTCTATAGAGAGCTGTCTCACTCTCACGCACACACACAAACTTCACATGTTCATACATACGCACGCATATTGTTATCTTTGTTTGTATGCTAAACTTGCGTTTAGTCAATTCAAATTTTTAGCAATAATTAAACTACTCGTATTTTATTTACCAATACGGAAAAGCAAAGCGTTCATACCACCGTACATCCAATTCCTTGCTTACTCTTACGCTTACTTGGAATGACCTATAATCCAGCGCCATAGTTAACAAGCACTTATAATTAATGTTTCCATTTGTCACGGCCACCATAAAAGTGATTTTAATTAAAACAGCGCTCACGTATTTATATGTTCGCACAAGGATTGTGTTGCGGGTGTCACGGACAGATACAAATGAGACATCAAACAATCAAGACCCGGGAATAAACATTTATCTAGCATACAACATGTCTGCCCCGTACCCGGCTCTAGGGATCAAAAGGAAAACCCTTTGGTCGACTGACAAGGTCACACACAACAAATAAGGCTACAGGGTCGCGAGTGGGTCGCCATGTCTGTACCATACATATGTGTAGCGACCTAAAGCTACTCTGTCTAGTATTTATAGAAACACAGATTAACCATTTAGGCGCTGTGCACACATTGCAACTTCAGGTGACGCAACTGTTATTTTTTTAAGTTTCCGTTAACGGATGGCAGTTTTGAATAGTATGCTGTAAAATAAATCCCACCAAAAATATTTTCATGTAAAATGTTGCCCAGACGAGACCATATGGCTCTACATCAAAAAGTTATCAGATCGCATGTAGAGCCAAGCTTCTAGCTCTACACGCCCTAATAATACAAGTCCTATCTTCACAAACGTTACACCTTAGTCAAAATTATGTAGCTTAGCCGTTTCGTTACGAAAAGAACTATTGTATAACAGAAAAGTGTGAATAAATTTTTCTTTTACCTTAAGCTCATGTGACGGCCAATCCGTCCATTTGATTTAGATATCGATAAAATCTAAAGTATAAAAGCTGTGAAATTGAAACTTTATATGTTTAATGAGTCTACTATTGATATCATCATATCCCGCGAATTTTTTTTATCTGGTATAATCTAAAACCAATTTATGAAGGTTTAAAAAAACGACGAAGCGCTTCTTGAAAAGATAGGTAGTGCCCTCGTCTCGGCGATAGATAACCAATTTACTTAGTTTTATTGCCAGACTGTCTGCAAAAGTACTACATTTTTGTCATTTTGTAGTTTTAATAGATTCATTGAATATACTCGTACATTATTTTTTAAGTAATACCGAGGAAATTTTAAATTTCACAAAATCTGCAAATAATCATTATTTAAAATATTACATCATTAATTTAAGGGAACATAATTTAAAGCGAAAACCATTTAAAAAGTTCAGCTCATAATAGTAAACAATAAAACAACTTTTAATTCGAATTCACCCCTTTGACACTAAAATGGCTTTAACTTGAAAAATTTCCCTTTCAAAGTAGCCTGTATTGTACCTTTTTAAAATCTGCATTTAACAGACAAGTTTTTAAAGTTGTGTTCCATACTTGCGCAGTATATTTTTTCAACCACCTCGCGTCAAAGTTGTGTCGTAGATAATCTAAATTTTTCTAACAAAAAATAACCGACTTCAAAGTTATTCAAAAACTACTTGTCAGATCTCCTTCAAATTTATGTGGGAGTACATGACAAGCACCTGCTTTCGATTAAAAAAAGAATAATCGAAATCGGTTGGCGTGATATTGAGTTATTCGTCCATTTGTCGCGCTGGTCGCGCACATAAATAATAAATAAATAATAAGACTTATATGGTTTTCTCACGGATGCCATTGTCAGATCTCAACAAAATGTATGTGGGACCACATGACAGGCACCAGCTTTCGATTAAAAAAAGAATCATCACAATCGGTTCGCCCAGTCCAAAGTTCTGAGGTAACAAACATAAAAAAAACAGTCGAATTGAGAACCTCCTCCTTTTTTTGAAGTCGGTTAAAAATCAAAAACAAAAATATCTAAAGTAGACGCCATTTTCTCAGGGTTCCCTAATAATTTCGACAAAAATACATACTGATAATTGTAAAAGAACTATCTGCTAATTTGTGGACTCAACAGGAAAAGTTAGGGTAAAGGAGCCGAATTATCTAAATATTTTAAAAAAGGAAAAACAGTTGCAGCCACGTGGCACGCAGTAAAAGCTTCCATAAGTAACTTGCTTAAGCAGTCACAAAGATTGTAGACTGATAAGACGCTTGATGTCAATCTACCGGGAAAACCGGTTTACGAGGAGCATTTTAATTGATGGGTCGTTATGTACAGAATCAAAATGGAATAGATTAGATATGTTTATTATGTTTTTAATTTATCTTTTAACTGTCAACCGTGAGAATCGCCTGAGTACAATATAGGAATATCCTATATTGTAGCCTGAGTTCTCCTGATCGTGGTTGCCAGTTAATTGGTGGCAATTACTAATTACCCAGTTGGTAGTGACCCTTCTGCAAAGTCCCAGGTTCTAATTACATACCATGAATATCATATAGTTATTTTTAATAAGAAACAAAAAAATACATTGCAAAACTCACAAACAGTATTGTGCATGTAGATATGACTTACGAGTTGTAGCACTAGTAGGTACATAAAAATATGGAATTGCATTAGTAAGAAATTTAAACTATTGGAAGGTGGACAAAATGTTATGCCGGCTATGAATTGGCAATATTTGCACATCACATGATTCCATTATACAGCATAATTTACGTCTACACTGCAGGAGTACTAAAATTACTTGCATACGAACATTATCGTCTGACATTCTACGTAACTCAAACCAAATAAACACAGCTAATAATTTTGATAGATACCTAATTAGATTTTAGTTGTACAAACCTAATTGGGTATAATGATAAGTGGCTTTCTCAATATTCTATTTGTCCGTAATAAAATGTAAAAAAAATTGGTGATTTTCGCTATCGCCCAGGGTTGCCTGGTAGGAAAGGCATAAGTCCACCCATTTTAACCTAGTTTTTTGGTATAGGATAGAGAAAACATATTATAGTTCAGTCACAGAAGACATAATAGTACATTAAGAACCTACATCTTCCGGCGTGGGTTCGATCCCAGGGCCAGAACATAACATATTACATGATTATTATATTTTCCGCTAAACGCTAAAACTAAATGACCAAAGTGTTATCTATCCTACCTACTTTCTGACGTACATAGATGTAAGATGTTTTTAACACTGAAAGTGTTATGAGCTTGTAAGTCTAGGCAAACTTTATCTACACGTACATTTAATATTTTTGGTGGGATAATAACATCCTAATATGTTTTTACACTCGTCTCGTCGGTGGTACTTTTTTCCATCTACTTATACAACTAACTACTATGACCCTTAATATCATAAGATAAATATTGAAATCCGGCCTACAGAGATCAACCCAAGCTGTTATTAATTATCATGACATAGGTAAACAGTTTGATAATAAAGGTCGTTTAACCTTGTCAGTAGCCTTTGTCTGACCTACGGACTTATACTAGAGTTACCTACCATATTCAATACGCACTTAAAAAGCTTGATACATTACTGATTGGTTTTTACCACCACAAAAAAAATAACAGTCACCATTCATTTATTTATTTATGTATACTTTACTGACCACAATATTAAATTACGATACATTTGTGCATTCTCTAATATCTGACTTAGTACAAACAGAACAGACCAAAGAGAAAATACACGATGGGCACAGATTGTCTGATCTATAAATATTAGAAGCTCAATCTATAAGAACATAGAAAAAGGCAAAACTGCAATTTGCAAATTCCTTGATGAGAGAGAGAAAACCTCCGTCCATTTCTTATATTGCATTAATTTAGGTGCTAGTCATTAGTGTCACTACTCACTACAGTAGTCAGCCTAATGAACAGACCTCGGCTCAAGAGCGCGACTTTAGATCTTACATAATGTCACTTTTACATACAATATGACATAATTATTCTGTCAGCATCATAAACCAATCATTAGATCGCAGGGGTTTTTATTAATAAGGGCCTAGAATATCAACGGTTCATCACGGTAGTTCACTTTTACAGACAACCTTCAACTATGATCTCCAACGTCCACATCCACAGATGGAGATAATGGGTCAGAGCGTGTTCGAGTTCAGCCACCCGTGCGACCACGACGAGATCCGGGAGGCGCTTCGCCCCGGCGGCGGCGGCCGCCGCGAGATGCTGCTCAGACTCAAGTGTACGCTTACCAGCAAGGGGAGAAACGTGCATCTCAAGTCTGCTTCGTACAAGGTGAGATTTTTAATAGAGATACATACATATATCGGGAGAAGAATTTATCGTTCGCCGGGCTTTTAGTGTAAGTGTGCGTGTTTACGTGTTTCTCATATTTTTGGCTCGGATTATTGAATTAGATTATTCAAAAATTCTCCAAGGTACCGTTTTAGTTTTAAAGATTTACACCAAATTGCTATATTCATGTACTAATATTATAAAGATTTGTAGCGAATAAATTCAAAAACTACTGAACCGCATTTAAAAATTGTTTCACCAATAGAATGCTACATTATCTGTAAGTAACATAGGATATCTGATTTTTGGAAATACATCCCCTAAGGGGTTAAATGGCGGTTGGAAGTCACTTTCATACAAACCAACTTCGTCAGTTAGAGTTATAAACATGAAATTTTTTATTATAAGTACATGGTTATAATCAAAAGTTAATTTTAACACATATTTTTTTGGAAAATCATCCCATGAAGGTTTAATTTAGGGGATTGAACTTAGTACGCAACTTCGTCATTTTTGAAGTTAAAACCATGAAAATTGATCTAATAGCTCAAGATTTGAAACAAAATTTAACAGTAATGCGTTTTTTGGAAAATCATCGCCCAAAGGGTTAATTAAGGGGGTGCAAGTTAGTATGGCAACTTCGTTAGTTTTGAAGTAAAAAGGGTGAGTATTGTATATATAAGCTTATAGTTAAACACAAAGTTTTCTCGACATTCATCCCCTAAGGGGTAATACTTTGTCATTTTTGAACTCAGAAATGTGAAAGTTAATACATATATATGTAATCTTATAGTTAGAAACGAAAATTAATTGTTATAGTTGTAATACGGAGAGGGGAGGGGAGCAGGAGCGGGAGAGGGAGGAGATATGCACACAAAACTACAACGGCTAAGAACGGCTGTAAAGATTTTAATCTCTGATTTATTACATTCTTAGGCGACACGAAGTTCGCCGGGTCAGCTAGTTACATATATAAAATAGACACATTTGGATATTCGATATTAGTGTAATGTTTGGTAAACAAATAGTGTTATGATTAATGTTATTTCATTTTTATTAAAAGAAGTGTAATTAATGTGTGAGATAAAATAATATAGTATAGTATAAGTACTATTATGTCTTCTGTGGTAGTATACAAACCGGTCGCGGTACTTCTGTGACTACAAACGCCCTATTAAATGTTAATGTCAAATGAACCATACTTCAACGCAACTAAGTTAATATTTAATTAGGAAACATGACAGTAATTTAGTCTGTTGTAATATGAACTATGAAGATCATTAGGCCAAGGCTTCGCCCTGTATCGATAACCGTTGATACTACGCTAACTGTGTTTTTCCGCAATAATCCACGTGGAAATTGATCTATCTACGTATTGAAAGTAAACTATTCTACTTATATACTAATGTTATAAATGTGAAGTTTGTGTGAAAAAATTCAAAAATATTTGGTTTATCTCAATAAACATTACCGATCTCATCTCATCCTGATAATGGAAGTTGTATAACATTCTAGATATGGTTTAATTTAAGTAACTACTCAAAAAGAGGACAGATATTTGTAGTGGAAATAGATATTGTAGATAAAAAACATAATTTATAGTGGAAAATATTTAATATCTATTTGTAACGTCATTTTATCTTGAGTGCTTAGTTGTTATGCAGTTGTATCGAACACGTTATAATTCGCTCACGAGTAAAACCTTAATTTTATCGAAATAGGGTTTTAATTTGTGTGCCTATATCGAGGAAGAAATATTGTAATCGTTGCTACAATCACTTTATGTAATAGTCGATGTAATCAAGACACATGTAGACACATTGGTGTCAAAACATGTTTATTCCGAGCGTGAGTCAAGAAATCTGATAGGTACCACAAGAAACAAAAACGAAAATTTTCGGCTTCTTTTAACAATTTTATTTTTGTGGCAAAAAAGTTAATTCAGGAGAATGATTTCTTGACTATTTTGCAATTAAGTTCTGGTAGAGGCGTACCCATGGAACTATGAAATATGTAAATAGCTGAACTTTCATCGCTTAATAAAGAATGACGCAAAGCATCCGAGAAATATCAAAGATGTCAGTGGGAATAAAAAAGTATAATTTAAGCATTATAGTTAATAGTATCAGGCATTATTTCCAACGTAGAGTCAACGTTCATAACCGTCGTAGAGTCAACTTACCTTGATGATGCTCTGTTTCGGGGCGAAACACGTGTTGGTGCTGGTATGTATGTTGGTATATACTTTTAATTATTGTAGTGCATATTTCCGTTGTGGGAGGGAGGGAGGTGCCACTCATGTCTTCAAGTATATACCATCATACATGTTAACCGCAGATTGTTGCAAAGTAGGCTAATACTGACTTAATCAACTAACTCGCAGTAGGTCATATCGATATTACTCGACGAATACCCGTACCTACTCCAAAACATATTGCACACGATATTATCAATAGGTAAATATTCGAAAGTATCGAGTGACGGCTCATAAAATAATATTTGTATTTATATGTAAACGTTTACTAAGGGTGTGTAAAGAGACTAATGAAGTACGAATCTAAGTGTCAACTCCATGTTTCTAACCTATTTGTACGTAAAGATAAAAGGGATTAATTATTTAATATATTTCATTATAAAAAAAAAAACAATGTTTTGCTGACGTCTTCACCTAGGCATCTAGGTACTATTGTTTCATTTTTTAGGTTGTAATAGTAATAGAATATTTGTTGTTATATTATGAACTGCAATATAAACAATTTTGTATGTGATATGTGTCCCTTCTCACGTATACCTACACGCAGCGTATACATAATTTTCATGACGTGTCAAAATAATCGCTTCATCGATTATAATGTAATTGATCTACTAGGCATAGGATATTGGTTTTAGTAAATATTTCACGAATTAAATACGAAGTATTATTTTTATACCCAATATATAATATAAATCAAATTTTATATAGAACATTTGCTGACATAATATAATAAATTAAATAATTTTATTTGAAGTTGGTTAACTCTACTCGTAGTATTTTAACTATCTCCCACCATCAGATAGATTTGTAGTCAAGTTGTAATCTAGACACGCGGAGCGTGTCAAGTCAATTTCTTAGCTAACAGAATTGACGAGCAGCACCGTGTGTAATATTACACGAACCATTTGGAGGCACTTTTGACCACCTCATAACTCAAAAACTATTCGACATAAACCTGTCAAATTTGGCTCATTTATTAAGACTTGCAAAATACATACGTCTTCCAAATTTCATAAACACGTCTCAAACGGTTATTTAGATATTAACGTCCAAAAATCGAGAAATTTAACACTGACTGACCTATAGATCAAAACTATATCCAACTTCCAGGTGACCTAGAAAGTTAAAATTTGGCATGCAGATAGGTAGTCGGGTGAATACAAAGGAATAAATCTGAAAGTAGTAATTTTTTATCATTTTATTATAATTTTTCAAAAAATTGATTCTATTAGAAAAACTTACTTAAAATGCCTGAAATTTAAGAGTAGCGATCAAAATTGATGACATCTGGTCATTATGTGGATTCCAAGGTGAATATATAACGAAACATATCAGTTTTAGTACTTTCTGAAGCTTTCAACGGGAGGAAGATGTTCAGTGTCCCAAGTGCCTGTGAGAAGTGCACAGCACATTTACATTTACGTGAAGATTTGTGGTTCGTCAGGAGACGTTATTTCCAGTGTATTACGTCGTTTTATTTTTAATGTGTGAAAAAATATTTTTCTTTAATCTTGTATGGCGTGTACGTACACCACAAAATTTTCTATTATTTCCGTAACTATACCAGTTTAAAGTAATTCGAAGTATTGTTCCAAAATTTATTGTTGCACGTTATGTCATCGAACACAAACTACTTATCTGTACTAATAGTATAAAGAGGAAAGATTTGATTGTTTGTTTGCATTGAATAGGCTCCGAAACTACTGAACCGATTTGAAATATTCTGTCACTGTTGGGAAGCTACACTATTCTCGGGTGACATAGGCTATATTATATTTTCAATAAATTAGGGATCCTTAATAAAACTCCAATAACGTAACCCAAGTTGTAAAAAAATAAGAAAACCAAAGCAAAGCGAGGGCGGTTACTCGTAACTAATAAGAGTATAGTCGACTTTCGTATTTATTACGATATTATAATTGGGATTTAGATTAATTATTATTTCAATATTTAGCGGACATCAATAGTGGAAGATCATTACTTATAAATTAATAATGAAATAATAGGTACCGTATTTCGGACCACGGTGCACTAACTACAGATTTAGTTGAAGAGCACTATGACAGTTCATGTATTAGGTAACAAAATTAATCAGTAACGTTATGAATAAGTAGTTACTAATAATTTCTATACAAAAAGTAATGATATCCCATCAAAAACATAAATGTAAAGTGAGAGTCAATTTCAAAAAAAAAGAATTGAGATCTAAATGGGTGCCAATTTCTGTGTAGAAAAGCCTAAAATTTTAGTCACAAGAACATGTAATTTAAGCTTTACATTTGACTTGGCTAGTTTTCATTAGTTAGCAACCAACAAACCAAATTAGAGAAGAGTGTCATAAGTCATCAACCTAACAGATTTGACGAAGCTAATTACATAGATATAATATAGCCTAGGTAGGTACGTGAAAACTAACCAAGTCAAATGTGGAGCTTGAATTACATGTTCTTGTGACTAAAATTTTAGGCTTTTCTACACAGAAATTGGCACCCATTTAGATCTCAATTCTTTTTTTTTGAAATTGACTCTCACTTTACATTTATGTTTTTGATGGGATTTATAATATACTTTAGTAGAAAAATACATGGATATAAAACCGTGAAAAAAGTAATTTGTAAAAATAAATCGATGATAAAAATTTGTACATCAAAATTATATTTCACTTTGATATTTTTAAGGTCATTTGTAACATAGAATCAGGTGGTTCATCTATTTGTTTGCCTGTTATGCTTAAAACGCTCCGTATATTTTATCTAAAATAACATAATTATATCTGTTTTTTTTTATGAATCATTTATGTAACAGAATAAGAAATCACAATAAAGCACGTACTTATGTATTTAATTTTATCGTACAAGTCTTGTGTTTCGAACATTTTTATTATTCTAGTATCTCTTAGCATTTTTTGTGCTAATACGACGCATGCTAAACTATAAATAGACCAGGTGTAATATTACTACATAAAGATAAATTACGTAAATAAATATGATCTAAAACAAAAGAACGTGTAATTTGAGGAATTGATCCATAGATCGTTATGATCGACCACAAATGGAATGGAATGGATATGAGCAGAGCCTCAATAATAAGTGATTAGCATTACTTGTAGACATAAGCAAGGTGCCGTCAAAAAAAGTAGGGAGAAAGAAATCTCATTTTATCTTTACTGATAAAAACGTCTTCTTCCTTCACAGGTGATCCACGTCACCGGTCACATGCTGATGCCGTCAGAAGATAAACAGAAGGAAGCAGAACGTAACAACAACGAGCCAGAAGATGAGAAGAAAGACGGGGAGAGCAAAAAGCAGAACAAGCTAGGCTCGCTGGTGGCAGTGGGGAGGCCAATCCCGCATCCATCCAACATCGAGATATATCTCGACAGCAAGACTTTCCTCTCCAAACACAGCCTTGATATGAAGTTCACTTATACTGATGAGGGGTGAGTAAAATAACGTTAGTTATTGTAGGTTTATACACACAAACAAACACGTTATTGTGAGTTTTTTTTTAAGAAAAAGTATCGTAGTGACATCTATGATTTGGATGTTAAGTTACCTGCCCCATTTATGAAAATCTTAATTGTATTGGGGAATACCCAGGTGGTGCTTCAAATAATTTTGAGAGTAAAGAAAAATTGAATTATTTGTAGACTATAAAGTTTTAGATTTTACACTTTTTAATTGACATTTATAACTACAGGTAACTAAATTAATAAAAAGGTTTATAAAACAGAAAATAATATTATAATAAATAATAGTAGATTTAAAATCCATTTGTTAAAAGTTTGCGAGGCTAGATTTATTTTTTATTTTTTTTAAGTTATACTTGTCTTCTTTAGGCGCGTTATGAAATATGTAAATGGAAAATACGATGAGAGTGAAATTTTAAGATTTGTAACACGTCCGTGTTGACACAAAAACGCCGGTCACGAAAAATCGCACTTGCGTTCGTAAAAACGCTCGTTTTGCTGTTAAGTTTTTGTAAGATTTGAAGAAATTGTGTCGAAAATTAACACAACTAAGATGATTAAAATTAAAAATTGTTGTTATTCTTTCGTATTTACTTTATTTTCGCATTAGTGAGAATTTAGGATAAATATTGAGTTTGGAAATATTGAATACGATGTTTATTTGTGATCCTTCGATTTGAGATCCTTAACTGAACTCACTAACACACCCTTCTGACACACTCTTTGTATGGTTGACCGTAAGAGCTTTGTTCTTACTGCAATAAAAAAATTCCATTTAATTGTGTGATTATTACAAATGTTATATCATAGCATCTCTATCTAACAAAGATAACGCCATCTTTAGGTTCACAGTGAAAATAAGAGTACCTTTTCTGGTCGACCTACTAATTTAGCTTCCAAGATTCTCGACCGTCCTACATACCTCTTTAAATAGATGGCGCTTTACACCCATTGTTGTTAGTATTACCTGGCAAAATTTAGGCTGCATGAAACCCGTAACGCTTCGACCTTTGTGGCGAACAATTCAAAATGATAGCGTTATATCAACAAAATATCACCTTCAAATGTGTTTTGTAGGTTAAACATGATGTGATTTCGCGGTTTAGTTAGTCAGTATGCGATAAACTTACGACTGTTGCATTGGGTGTAAGCAGAGGGTGTTCAGTGGTTTTAAGTGAAATGGTGTCTGTTTTGTGTATTTATTTGAGTGAATGTAATGTGGGATGGCGCCTTTTTCGAATTTGTTTGGATAGCAAAGGTGTTTGTTTGTTTGTTTTCTTTCTCGTCCTTTAAAATTATGTACAGATTGTATCGAAACATGATCTGTTCTAGAGACATAGAACACCCATAGGTCATTCAAGGTTAACTGTGATGTTACCGGTACTTAAACATAACCTAATCATGGGACTAGGTCACATAGAAATGACCTTTGTGATGTGGACAGGACTATTTTATTTAGAAACTATTAATACTTTCGTAGTAGTTTTCGTTTAGTAGTAATGATCTCTGATAGTATTTAAAATTAATATTGCTTTCTGGTTTCATTTTTAAATTTACATTGAAATTAAGATTTTACAAATTAATTACCAAATTACAAGGTAATATAATATAATATTTTAGCTTTTTACAAATCAGTTTTTTTTTATAATAATGTACCTACTTATTTTACAAAAAAGATACTGTATTATTTTATGGATATCCTTGGATAATTATCAACTTTTCTTCACTGATAAATGTTGCGCAATTTATCTGTACTTTCTGTTACATTTTTTGAATTATTGTGACTTTTTTAAATAAATGACCAGCAAAATATTATGTGGATATGAAGTGACAACAAAATATATTAACAAAAGTTTGAAAGAGGTAGAATATGTTGTTGCATTTACAATTATTAAATTAAAAAATGCCCCCAAATGTCGCTCTGAGTTTAGAAATATTTTAATTTCAAGGTTATAATATCTGTTTCCTTTTTCAGTCTGTTGAATACTCTGGGCTTCGAACCAAACGAGCTCGTAGACCGTTCCTTGTACGAATACCACCACGCAGCTGACAGTGCTGCTTTGGCACATCAGTTCAAATCATGTAAGTACTGTTTTTATTGTAAATCATTGACTTCAAGGATTTAAATCGACTAATCGATTAGCGATTATTACGAAATAATTAGTATTATATTCCTGTAAATGTATATTCTTATAGAAAAATCTTTAAAAAATATATTTTTGGAATGACTTAAACCCGCCCTCTATACTCGAATGTTTGCACTAAATGATCAGCAGGAATTTGTCTCAAAAACTTGTCATTTCAGTTACCTAACGTGTCGCATAGATGGCGCTACTAGTATAATTGTTGCTAAATGATTTTGAAGTTCACAGCACAACTTGTGTGTATTGCTGTTTTCCCTTTTGGCACTACCTCCCTGAATCAGAACTTTACCTTGAATTCAATATTTCTGGCCAAGAGTGTAACACATTTATGTAACGTACTTGTCGTAGAGTGTTTTGTAATATTAGTAGAGATAACTCTCTGTAGTACGTTATGACTTATGTCTCAGTGGGCGGTTAACGGACGATAATGTATTAATCGCAGATAGATACAATTAAATAAACGCGTCGCCCTATCTAAGTATTATGTTATCGTTATCTGTATGAAGAAATGCGGTTGGCGGTGACACAATGGCTTTACCTTCAAACTAAATTTTTGTAGGTTGTGGATATACCAATAAATATATTCGCTGCGATTATATGTAATGTATATTTTTCCGCACTTTTTACATGTGCTTTGACTTTTCTTTTATTTAAACGCCAATAATATTATTATTCAATAATTATTCAGTTAAAACTTTCAGACCATCAAAACACCAAAGAACATTAAAGTAACTTTGCTATCGATTTGTTAATGTTAGTTAGAACAGGTTGTCGATCTATCGTCGACCGTGCGTCGGTCGAAAATAAAATATTTTTTCCCTCTTTTACAAACTTTCTTCAACAAGACAGAAGCAGAACACAAAACTATTTTGACAAAGATTTTAACTAATGCTAATGTTTTCCAACTAACCTTATGAGCTGAGAATACAACACCGAAAGTCAATAAATATTCATTTCCAAGTTGTAAATTATTACGCACTGACAAATACAATTTACTTTAGGCGTAAATTTCCTCTGTTAGCTCATATTGTTATGCTAAATGTTTGGCATTAAATTGGAGAAGTGGCTATGGGGAGTCGAAACTTATGCCATTTAGATGTAGGACTGTTTTCAAACTTTGGCTGGTTATAACGTTTTAACACCGTAAAGTCAACAAAACAAGCTGTGTGTGGTATGAGTGTGAGAGCGTTTGTTTGTTTGTGTTTTTTCAAACTTACATAAATACGAACTAAAGATGTTAAGTACAGATTTTTGATGAACAAATTCAACGTTCAATTAAAGAAAATAAGTTGCTTGAAATAGGTAGGTAGGAGGTATGACTATTTTCCATTGAAAACTGAAAATTTTTGGGGAAATATTTTTTTGATTAAAAACGAAGTCCGATCTACGAAAATCTTGAATAAAAAATATAAGTAGGTACATAATAAGTGTAGGCATACTTAAATAAATAAACAAAATTTTTATTTGTTTTTTTTTTCTATTATGTGCTTCAGAAGGCCTGGATATTATACCTGTATACACTTACAATACGAAGTTCGAATACTTAAATAACTATTACATAATACAATATTTTCCGGTAACGTCCTGTCCCGTTCACGATCCGTTATCCTTAACCGATACAAATGTAGGAGGAATATTATTACAATATTCGAGTTGACGTTTTGTCTTTGCCTGTTTTGTTTTGCTGTTTGTATTAATAGGTTTTACCCTTCACGTCGACATAACAATGACGTCATGAATACTGGTAGAAGATTAATGTCTGCCAGATTGCATAGCACTAGTGGTCACTACAGTCTTGTATTGACGTCGCAAGACTCGCAAGAATACCTGAGACCGTCTAGACTCTAGACATTACGTCATTACAGGACGGCTATCACAAATTCGAAAATAATATTGTAATGAAATAAAAGTAAAAGTATGGGTATTGTGTATAATTTAAAATTTTATAAAGCGGTAACCCTCAGTGGTTTTCATTTGAGCTGCCTAATGCATGTTTTTTGTTTCGGGTATGCGAATCATCACGTATATTCAAGAAGATAGTATGTTACTCCTATAAACTTACATGTTACTTATTGAATATACTTATTTATTGAAAAATCAACTACATATATAAATATAATTATGCAAAATAAAGTTAATTCATCTACCACTCTAAACAAATAAAGCTAACGTTATGCGATTAAAGAAAAAAATGTTAAATCACATTCCTTTGTAACCTTTGACAATGTACCGCATACATTATTGAATTACCATTGCTAATGTAATAAATCGTCTCTTTACAAACTTCCTGCGACATATACATTATACAGGGCACTGAGGTAAATACTTTGAAGTTTGAATGCACATTTATCTTTAATACAAAATAGTAAAAACTAAAATAAATGTTAGTTAAATAAAACATAAATTCGCCGATGTGTAGTTGATGAATAAAATTGGAAAACTGTTTACTGATCTATGGCGGTTTGTAATATATTTTCTTAATATATGGATAATTAAAACTATAACGTTTTAAATATTTTGCCATATCACATAATTTTTAAATTTTTTACTGTAAGTAAATTAATGCGAAATCACGCGTCGGTTCGTATAATTTTATCTCTGCATAATTATGCAGCAACCTTCTCAGTCGTTAAATGTATAGTATAGATAGACTGAGCGAGAACTAATCTCGTCACCAGAAACTGAAATTGCTTCCTCTCTGTTGTATTATAGTATACAATTCGTCATGAAAAAAGCTACTGTTTAGTAACAAAAACGTTGATTAAACTTCGAGTATTTGTGCACAAACGTCGGTTCGTATAATTTTATCTCTGCATAATTATGCAGCAACCTTCTCAGTCGTTAAATGTATAGTATAGATAGACTGAGCGAGAACTAATCTCGTCACCAGAAACTGAAATTGCTTCCTCTCTGTTGTATTATAGTATACAATTCGTCATGAAAAAAGCTACTGTTTAGTAACAAAAACGTTGATTAAACTTCGAGTATTTGTGCACAAACAAACATATTTCTACAAGCCTGCTAATGAAATAACATATTATTATCAAATATTCAGATACTAAGTTGTTAAAGTTTCTCATAGGTCAATCGTATAAAAACTAAGTATGAAACGCCCTCACTTGGGGTTGAGTGTAGCAAATCGTACAAAAAACAATCTATTTAATCTACAAAATTTTTACTATTAAACTACAAAACAATGGTATTTGTTTACTCAACGCATCTGGGCGGTCTAAACATTCCTCAGTTAAAAATAGCGTGAATGAATATATAAAATATAAATACACTTGTTTGAATATATACGTAAATCCCTTCATCTACATAGGCGAGATAAGGCTGTATGACGTGTCTACTAACAACATTAATAAGATCAAGTTATAATTTTTGAAGATAAAAATTAAGCTTTGTTATAAGGATCCATTGTTCCATTCATATTTTTGTATGAATTTCGCTCTCGTCTATCCCATTGCATGATAGTCATCAAAAAACAAGTAGGTACGTACTCAAAGATCCCAAATCCGGCGATTGTGCGTTTCCCAGAATAACTGTACGATAGCCGGAAGGTCGCGACACTTCCTGCGTTATGATGGGTTCGGTCCGGATAACTGACTGATATTAGATAGGGTGAGTTATGTAGATATTTTTTGTAGTTTTGCTACTTACATTAACTGTTTGACGCATCGGTTTTTCCTTTGCTGTTACTAATAATGTCCATGGGCAACGTTTGCCATATTAAAAAAATGTTTAAAGTAACATTCGATTTTAACAAAACTTAGTATGAGTATAGCCAACATTTCTTCAGCGAAATATAGTATTTTTCAGATGAAGCTATAAAAAAATGTAGTAAGTACACTTAAAAAATAGTATTTTAAGGAAAACGCAAAAAGTAGACGCTACACGCTATTGCCTCAGTCAAAAGTTAATGAAAATGCACGTTTCGATTTCGGTGTTGAAAATATAGTATTTTTGCGTACTATGTGTTTCTTCATCAGTATATAGTACGCTTCAGCTGACCCGAAACGGTTGGTAACACCATATGAGTAGGGAGTTAGGGTTTTAAGACATTTAAGGTCAATATGCATAAAAATAGCACACATAGTACTAAAATACTTCGCAGTCATCGGTACTACAAAACTTTTCGTGTCTTATTTTGGCGTCGGCCTTGCCTAGACAATATATTACAAGTATTAGTGAGCAAGTCTTCGAAAATACAATAATGCTTTACGTAACACACGCCATGTAATATTGGTGTATAATATAGGGTTGCTTGTTTCAATACTCTGAGTTCGGACAACGGCAGCTCGAGCACGAATATTTGCGAGAAAGTATTCGTATGGTTAACGTAAGCAATTTGTCAAATTTGTATGACATTTTAGTACCATTTACGCACGATAGGGGCGCTTTTGAAAAAATGCCATACAAATTGCTTACGTTAACCATACGAATACTTTCTCGCAAATATTCGTGCTCGAGCTACGGATGCGTGATCGTATTGAATCATCTGCTGGTTATAACCGGATTCGAACTGCTTTAAACGACGTTTAGCTACCGGTTGATGCATATTCTTTAATCTGTGTTTGTTTGAACAATATACCTACTTGACGGTTTTCTTGTACAGTCGGCAAAAGAATTAGGTATTCAGGGCAAGATTGTAAAATATTCTGTAATTATTGATATGACAGATTGTTTGTGTTAACGTAAACAACATTAAACATTACAGGGGTTTTTAGAATCTTGCATACTTAATTTTAATTCTTTTGTCGACTGTTCATGTACATTTTTATTTTGAATTGAATTGAATTTGGTTTTACATAATAATATCTGATCTAATTTAACGTTCAACAAATTATGTTATGATTCTTAATAAAAACATTTCTATAATAAATTTTATAGGTAAATCAAATTCTTGCCTAAAGTGGAAAAATCATAACTCCATTATAAGTTTGACGTACTACGTAAAAGTCGTGGGTTTCGGAATAACGAATATTAAGCATGCCGAAAATAGCTTTACTTTATTTAGGAAAAGGACCCTCGCTCCTAAAATTCTTTATTTCACATCATTCAACGGAGTCGAGGGAAGTCCTCTTGTTTTAAGAGATACTTTGATCTTAAAAGAAATGCTGCATTATGTAGGCAGTCTATACCTAATGGTGAGGATATTGAAAAGCTTTTTCTGCCGTCAAAATTATTTTATAGAGAATAAGACCTCCACTTATTTAGCCTCCAACTCTTTCACCCGTATTGGAGCAGCATGGTGAAGAATACATAGCTCCTTTGTGACGAGTAGACCGTGGTAGAAGTGAAGAATTTTAACTGTCAATAGTTTTAAATATTTTTTGATGTATGATTTACTCAATTACTTCCTCCAATATAATTTTCACTATTCAATCAAAGTAAACCTTCTCAAATATCGCAATATTCTGTAAGTAAACGGATGAAAAACTTAATACAATTTGTCTTCAGTGCTTGCGTAGCGTTGATCAACTTATCTCTATTACCTACGAGACTGCTGTGAAAAATGAGACCATGCCCTATATTCCTTGAGGAAAATTGTTGGGCGAATTCTTCTTTGTTATTTGTTTATTACTGTCTGCGCAAAGAATTTACAACTGATTTCGTGACTGCCTTTAGTTCGTTCTTTCTTACGAATTCCATGTTAGTGGTGGCATTACTTAGTTACTCTTTTACCCGGTGGTTTAGACCTATTTTCATGGCTATACTTTCCAAATAAAAATACATTGAAATGCTTATTTTATTATTCTTATCTTTTTTCTATGTACCATTAACTTTGCATATTGCCATTTTTATATTTGACTAGCTGTTGCCCGCAGCTTCGCACGCGGAAATTATGCGTATCATATTATTTATTATCCCTTACAAAAGAAAATTTAAAAACAGGTTCATTTATATTGAAGTACTTATATTTAGGAATTTACATAGTGAAACTTACGATACAATCACAGATTATTCCTCCAGGAGCGGGTTTGGAATAGTAAACAACATTAACTTTTTTCTTTTCCCTCTCCCTCTGCCTCTCCCTCTCCATCTCCCTCTCTCCCCTTGCCCTCTTCCTCTCCCGCTCCCTGTCCCTTTTCTCTCCTGCTCCCTGTCTCACTCCCCTCGCTCTCCCTCTTCCTGTCCCACTCCCTGTCCCTTTCCCGCTCGAGGTCCTTCTCCCACCACATATCCCTCTCCCTCTACCTTTCCCGCTCGAGGTCTTTCTTCTACTTCATATCCCTCTCCCTCTTCCTCTATCGCTCCCAGTCCCTCTCCCGCGCCCTCTCCTGATTTCTGTCCCGCTCCCACTTTCTCTCCCGCTCCCTGTCCCTCTCTATCTCCCTCTTCCGCTCCTTCTCCCTCTCCTGCTCCCTGTCCATTCTTAACATAAAAAATGACGAAGTTGCTTACTAAGTTCATTCCCCTAAATTAACTATTTAAGGGATGATTTTCCGAAAAAAATAAAATCTAAGTTAACTTTTGTTTATTACTATAAACTTTCATAAAAAAATTCATATATTTTATAACTCTAAAACTGGCGAAGTTGATTTGTATGTAGTTGACTACCAACCCCTATTTTTAGGGGATGAATTTCGAGAAAACAATGATACAGTTATTTTTTGTGTCTAACTATAAGCTTATATATACAAATTTTCGCCCTTCGTACTTCAAAACTGATGAAGTGTCCATACTAACTTTCGCACTCTTAATTAACCCTTTAGGGGATGATTTTCCAAAAAAACATAATACTTACAAATTTTGTTTCTAGTCTGGAGCTAATATGTAAATTTTCATGTTTTTAACTTTAAAAATGACGAGTTGCGTACTAAATGAAATCCTCTAAATTTACCCTTTAAGGGATGATTTTCCAAAAAACCGTGTTAAAATTAACTTTTGTTCACAACTATAAACTTACATAAAAATTTTCATATTTATAAGTCTAAAACTGACGAAGTTGATTTATACGTAAATGGCTTCCTACCCCTACTTTTAGGGGATGAATTTCGAGAAAACAGTGATACAGTTATTTTTTGTGTCTAACTATAAGCTTATATACAAAATTTCACCCTTCTTACTTTAAAAATGACGAAGTTGCATACTAAATTAAATTCACTAAATTAACCCTTTAAGGGATGGTTTTCCGAAAAAAATTGTTAAAGTTAACTTTTGTTTATTACTATAAACTTACATAAAAAATTTCATATTTATAACTCTAAAATTGGCGAAGTTGATTTGCATGTAGTTGACTACCGACCCCTATTTTTAGGGGATGAATTTCGAGAAAACAATGATACAGTTATTTTTTGTGTCTAACTATAAGCTTATATACAAATTTTCGCCCTTCGTACTTCAAAACTGACGAAGTGTCCATACTAACTTTCGCATTCTTATTTAACCCTTTAGGGGACGATTTTCCAAAAAAACATAATACTTACAAATTTTGTTTCTAGTCTGGAGCTAATATGTAAATTTTCATGTTTTTAACTTCAAAAATGACGAAGTTGCCTACTAAGTTCAATTCAGTAAATTAACCCTTTAAGGGATGATTTTCCGAAAAAAATTGTTAAAGTTAACTTTTGTTTATTACTATAAACTTACATAAAAAATTTCATATTTATAACTCTAAAATTGGCGAAGTTGATTTGTATGTAGTTGACTACCAACCCCTATTTTTAGGGGATGAATTTCGAGAAAACAATAATACAGTTATTTTTTGTGTCTAACTATAAGCTTTTATACAAATTTTCGCCCTTCGTACTTCAAAACTGACGAAGTGTCCATACTAACTTTCGCACTCTTAATTAACCCTTTAGGGGATGATTTTCCAAAAAAACATAATACTTACAAATTTTGTTTCTAGTCTGGAGCTAATATGTAAATTTTCATGTTTTTAACTTCAAAAATGACGAAGTTGCCTACTAAGTTCAATTCAGTAAATTAACCCTTTAAGGGATGATTTTCCAAAAAAATATATTAAAGTTAACTTTTGTTTATTACTATAAACCTACATAAAAATTTTCAAATTTATAAATCTAAAACTAAGAAAGTTGGTTTGTATGAAAGTGTCTTCTAACCCTTATTTGTACCCCTTAGGGGATGAATTTCCAAAAATCCGTTCTTAGTGGACGTCTCCTTAGCATAAACTATCTCCCTGCCAAATTTCATCTTAATCGGTTCGGCAGTTTCTGAGATTTTTTGTTTAATCAGCGGTGTGTCGCTTTTCAATTTTATATATATAGATTCCATTTGCGTCTAAAAATGTAACGTAGTCCTGTAATGTATTTTGTTGGTCTTCTTTTGTTGTTCTGCTGTATATTAAAATATGAATCTTTTAGTCAGTTAATTTAGATAAAATTATCTAACTTTAATGCCAGCTACAAGAACATGTAGCAACATTAACAGGCGCCTACGAAAATGTTTACAAAATTAACTATTATGGTGTCACGCATTAAAAAAATCTGACAGTATTAAAACAACAATATACAACCTAAAATGTGTGAAGTGATTCTCTACCTGAGCTCTCTAATATGGGTAACTCGCTTGGGTAGGGACAGCATCAGTAAGTATGTAATTGAGAAACGAATCATGTAATTAAGAAACGAATCTAAGATCCCTATTGGCCATAAATAACATCACCAAGTTCTCATAGGTCCAGAGTCTCACGTGATGTGGGTAAAACACCCTTCGTATTTTGTTACGCGACTGGATTCACAATCACAAAATAAGATTGTGTACATAACTCGTAGAATTTGCCGGTTGAATGGGTATAAGGGATTGTACAGATACAGTTTGTAGAACCGCCAAAGTTTTGAGACTTAACTAAGCAATGGTGAATGACTCCCTTAAATTCCAAAGGCTTAGTACTAGTCTAATTGCCACCATTTAGGAGAGGATTATGTCCAACAATGTTTCTTAATATTGATTGAATGAAATTTGAAATGAAAATAGTCGAAAATATAAAAATATGTATTGGGTAACTGATGTTCAGAAGCCATTGTTTAGCTGAAACTAATTATTTCTCAGTTATCAATGGAATATTTTAAATAGATGATTAAAATAATATAAATAGTGAATATGATTATTGTTATACTCTGAGACCAAAGCGTCTTCAAAATTATCATCAGGATTTTATTAAAGGACCAACTACAGCAGGCCACGAATTTCAAACAAAAAAAGAATTAGTACACTAATCTCGAAAGAATCATTGAGCTAGTAAACACTTAAAAATACCCGTCAAGTTGAAGTCAGGTAGAATGTAATAATATTAATATACAGGCTTATTGTGTTAGAATATTGTGAACGAATTCTGAGACAATATTAAATCAAATAATTTCTTGGCTTTATTAAACGGATGTAATAACATATTTTGTAATTAATCCATTTCCTTCGTAGGTCACGTGTTTTTACCGTAATAGGGTTGCAGAGCTCCAGTAAAAATCATTGAGTAATGTTACCTTAATGGCATAGTCAATAATTTTTCTGATATCGCACATTTCCCATCAAGGTACAATTTCTGCGTCCATATTCATGTTATTGCATATTAGTTCTGAATTTCACGATTTCGGTGTAGATTTGACGATAACGCGGTAAGGATCGTAAACTGACGAAGTTTTACGATTCCCAGGCGGCACACAGCGTGTCGTGTAAATTGGGCAAGTTTCCATAGACACAGTGACGGGTCAAGTGACGGGCTAACGGATCCAAAAGGATTTAGTACCGTAGGCTATTGTTTCAGGTTAATAATGGTTTGCGGATTAAATGTTTTTGAAAGCCATTTGTGTCACGGTAAAATTTGTGGGTGTGCTAGTTGGTGCCTTAACAGGCGAACCGTAAACATCTACTATTACCACCCTGGTATCCTACATACAAAATTAAGTTCCTTTATTGTAAACGTGAACGATTGTAATAGCCCGATGTCATGTCTATCGGAAGTTATAAATCGAGATAAGCAATATCGGGTGCGGTCAATTCTGAATCCTTGTCAGAGGCCTTCCGGCGGCATAATGAGCCTCCGACGCTTGGGTTGTCCAGTAACTCGGAGTCACTCCACATGTGCAAGAGTATGGTCTAGACCTCCTCAATTAGGAAGAGGGACCCAGTCCATTTAAGCTGCTAGCGGATTGAAGCCAACCAGTACAATAAATTCTGATTCCGTACACTTCCGAATCGACCATTCCTAAATTCATTAACCTATTTAACCACGAAGATGCGGGAAAATCGTTGAACCGACCATACAAAATTGTGCCGTGGATAAAAGCCCTTAGATTATCTTTATTGGATGCCAGTAAATTCACTCGTTTAAACCGTTTCCAATGACTTACTTGAGAGTTATTGTTCTTCAATGCTAGCGAGCTGAGTAATTTATCATGAATCGAGTCATTCTTGAATTTTTAAAGACACCACTAACAGGTACGGCTAGCGTGGGTTGCGTGTGGCTTTTTGTTTTAAAATTACATTCACAAGAAAATTATTTATAGGTTGTGGCAGTAGTGTCGTGCTGACGGTTAGATATAACTTTTTTAGGAATTGACGCTACTAAAAATGCAAGATGACCATTATACAACTCATTAATATACTTTAAGATTTCTCATCGATTACTAGATAGGTTTGGCAGTCGACAAAACTACATATTTAACTGTAGCAGGTAGTCACGTTCACGATCTTTGTACTTTTGGAATATGTATTATGGAGAACCCTCAGGTATGCAGGTTGGACGATGGACTATGGAAAATAAAATTAAAAAATAATAAAGGACTTATTTTCATTAATTAATATACAGTTTTTGTTTCTTTTAACTTTCAAGTTCCAAGTAACATGATAGATAGATATGCTTTCGGCATTCAAAGTTATGTGGGACAGTCAACCTTTCCAGGATTAGGTAAAAGACAAAAGTCACATTCACTATACTCACATGAAGTTAGTTCCACTTCGCTTAAAACATTTGCTTAGCCCTCGGGCTCATACAAAAGGTCTTTTAAAGAGCAGTCCTCTACTTCTATTACGATCGATCGTCGCGTGTCCGTTGTATGAAGAAAGTGTTATTGTGTACCCTATAATAATTGTGTACCCAGTATAACCAAATATCACTAAACATCCGACTTTCCGCAAACTTCTGCCCACGCATTAGGATTTTCGCAGGGACCTCTCACTTTGCCAGCAAATACGTACGTACATAAGTACTAGTGGAAAGCTACCATCTACAGTTTTTTATCTGTTAGTACATTATTGAGACCGGCCGTTAAAGCGTCTACCAACCGTAATTAGCAAGTAGCATTGTTTCAATTTCAAAAAGTTGAACGTTATCTATCTACGAGTAATTGGCATTTATGTTACTTTTTACATGTACGAACTCTTTTCTGCTCTGTTTACAGTCTCACGACTTGTATTGATCGTCTGAGCTCGCGTATCAAGTTATTGTGCTTCTTTCTATCGGAGCGAAGTATTGCTTTTTCGATCTTTTGAGACAAATAAATAAAAGAATTAGGTATGTATGTCTTCAGACTTTTTTTGAGCGGGAATAAAAATTTGCTTGATGTGTGTTTAATTATATTGGTTGTTTTTATGGGGCACAATACCAGCCTAGCTAGGCTATTCATTTGGTGGCTTTAACCCATTAATGGCCCTCTACTGAGCACGGGTCTCTCCCCTTCAGGAGATCCTCTCGATCATACACCATCGCAAATTACGAATAATACTCGTATTATTGATGTCTCTTCTGTTGTTGCGCAATCTATAGTATAGCTATATGTATCATATCATTGCCGCCATGCCGTATTGTGGCGGCTTAGAATAAGTTCTGTTTCTGTAATACTTAGCTGTAGTTATAAAGTTATTAAATATATCACCAACAAAATTAATTCCAAACCTGTGCATACTTTATACGTTCTGCCAAAGCTCCCGTAGGATTATCAGGGTCAAACCCGCCCCACATTGTTGTGTTCAACTCACCTTATGGAATTAATTTTCCAGTTCAAAAGTTACTGAATAACTTTAAGAATTCGCTTCTCTAGAGAGACTTTTAATGTTTACGTGTGTTATCGTGTAATGTATTTTTGACTTTAAAATCTAAGCTATAAACCATGAAGCTCAGGTCATTTTTGCGAAAGCCTGGAACGTACCTACTTCATCACGCTGCTTCATCATGAATTAAAAAAGTATTAAGAGTTGAAGTGATCCTTGAAGTTGTAAACTATAATAGACTCAAATTAAATTTCCACAAATTCAAACAAATTTCATGCAAAACGTAAACACAAAATACCTAATGCTTTATTGAAACGTTAAGGATAATTTTATTGAGGATTATCCTACTAACGCCCCAACTCAGAAGGCACTAACGTTTACTTTAATAGCTCCTTCGTAAAGAATCACCATACAAATTTTGTACTAAGGAGCGATTTAAGTAACCATTAGTGACTCGTGAGTTGTGGCGTAAGGTAAGACCTATATAGCAGTATTTAAGTAAGCTTAATATAATCCTACGCAGGATGTAATACAAGTAACAGAAGCAATGCGGGTCGGAAGCCCGGTTCTCAGCAGTTTCTGAGCGTTGACTCGACAGTTACACGTTTTCAATTTTTGCCGGATCATTGTTGAACTTCTGGGACATCATTTTGATGATTACCCAATTCCGCTTTAATTAACTGCTGTGGAATTCCCAAGTCTACCCTTTTCAAATTAACCAGGACAAAGAACCCTTATAAAGTAATTTGGTATTTAAACTTTTTTCAATAGCTTAAAACGTTGTTTGATAAGGTTTCTGTTTACTTGTCACGTTGTTTTTCATCCCACTTAGCTCGGTTTCTGAATGGCACGTTTATAAGTCAAATATTATTATAGTACACCACAAAATAATGATGTCGTACTAATACTCGATATGCTTATGCATGATGATAAGTTTCCTCACATACCTTGTTGACTTCCACATGTCTTTTAATATATTTTTATCCATAATTACTATATTTTTAACTAACTGCTTGCGAGTTCAGTGATTCCTTCTTAGCCATCAACGAGTTTATAATGCCCCCGTTGTTACGGATGTGCATGGGCGGCAGTGATCACTTACCATTTTACCGTCTATGCGTTTACCGGTTAGTGATAACAAGAACAATTTACAGTCTACGTCAGCCGTACGTATATCTTATACCGTACCGTCACATGTAGCTACGTATACCGTCCAAATTGCAGTCAAACATCAACTATTTGGCGTTGTCTATTCGATGTCATTTCAAGGATCATTAGATGATTCTCACAATCAGATTCGCTTCGTAATGCTGATCTTCATTGTGTGATTTGTGTTCCTCTGTCAAACTTGACTTAAGTTCATTAGGTTTCACTCAGATTTAATGTTTAAATATACGTTAACTTTGTTTTCGTACACCTCCATCCCTATACAGGGATTTCCTGTGTCGTGATTGGCATAAACAACATTTCGCAAAGTAAATAAATCTACCTCGATCGGAAATCAAAGACAACGTTTTACTCTGCAAACAGGATCTCAACGAACTCCGAACTACGAAGGTATCTTGTTGTTTTGATCCCTGTCTATGATATAATTTATTATTTTGAACTTCGAGGACTATATACTTTTTATAAAAATAAACATAAGTAATAGTGGACGATGAATATTTGCAGGACTTTATTGCAAATTAGTAGTGTCCGACCGAAGCTTCGGCTTCGGCTTCGGCTTCGGCCACCTTCGGCCAAAAAAGCACCTTCGGCCAAATCTTCGGCTTCGGCCAAAAATTTGCCGAAGGTTTGGCCGAAGCCGAAGGTTTGCTAGTTGTCAAATATTTAGTGTCCGACCGAAGCTTCGGCTTCGGCTTCGGCTTCGGCCACCTTCGGCCAAAAAAGCACCTTCGACCAAATCTTCGGCTTCGGCCAAAAATTTGCCGAAGGTTTGGCCGAAGCCGAAGGTTTGCTAGTTGTCAAATATTGAAATTTACTGAACGATGCTAGAGCGAGACGGAGAGTGTGCAGAGCAGTAGAGTTTCGCCGCGCCGCCGCACCGGCCCAAACGAATCGCAGTTAGTAAATTAAACGAGTCACAACAAGTTTAACTTAATTATCCTAAGAAATTACTTATAAGTATTTAATTTTCTCAAAAATTCCAAAAAATTATATGTAAAAAATAGATATTGAAAAAGCGTTAAACTTTGCTCAATTATTTTATAGAAATATTTTGTGTTCGTCTGATAATTAAAAAAATGTGACTGATTATTTGATTATTTTTGTTAAAATTACTTTAAGTAAATAAATATTTAATTAACATTGTATATTTGAAACTTTTATTTTTGACAATATTATTACCTACTTGTATATATCGCACCTTTGGTGGAACAAGGGCACATCTTACAAAAAATTGTAAAATGACAAAAATTAAACAAAAAAATATTTTACACCTGCAAAGTACATGACCATATTCAAAAATAAATGGGTCGTATCTCATGCAAAGAAAAAACATTTTGAAGCAATAAAAAGACGAATAATACGACTCGGAATGCAAAAAAAAAACTTTAAAATGGCTCTCCTGTAAAATTACAAAAGTGCAGTTGAGCCCTTGTTCCACCAAAGTTGCGATATGTTGGTCACTCGGCTCATTATTGGGCTAAATCTCTAAAGCTCTCACATTATGTATCTAGTATATTCTGAGATCAAAGTAACTATCGTATTTCTCAAGGTCAATGACACCTTCGGCTTCGGCTTCGGCTTCGGCCGAAGGTTTTGGTGAATACCGATTAATCGGCTTCGGCTTCGGCTTCGGCCAGAATTGCACCTTCGGTCGGACACTACAAATATTGAAATTTACTGAACGATGCTAGAGCGAGACGGAGAGTGTGCAGAGCAGAAGAGTTTCGCCGCGCCGCCGCACCGGCCCAAACGAATCGCAGTTAGTAAACTAAACGATTCAAAACAAGTTTAACTTAATTATCCTAAGAAATTACTTATAAGTATTTAATTTTGCTCAAAAATTCCAAAAAAATATATGTAAAAAATAGATATTGAAAAAGCGTTAAACTTTGCTCAATTATTTTATAGAAATATTTTGTGTTCGTCTGATAATTAAAAAAATGTGACTGATTATTTGATTATTTTTGTTAAAATTACTTTAAGTAAATAAATATTTAATTAACATTGTATACCTATTTGAAACTTTTATTTTTGACAATATTTTATTACCTACTTGTATATGTTGGTCACTCAGCTCGCTATTGGGCTAAGTCTCTAAAGCTCTCACAAATCACAATATGTATCTAGTATATTCTGAGATCAAAGTAACTATCGTATTTCTCAAGGTCAATGACACCTTCGGCTTCGGCTTCGGCTTCGGCCGAAGGTTTTGGTGAATACCGATTAATCGGCTTCGGCTTCGGCTTCGGCCAGAATTGCACCTTCGGTCGGACACTACAAATTAGTAAAGTCAATGTGTCTCAATAATTTCAGCATCGTAAATAACATAGCCAACTGTTCCAATTACTTTTGCTGTTCCACTTTTCAGATGGCGTCATCTAGGTTGTTTGAATAGAGTGCCTAAGAAATCTAATGGATTCGTTACGTGTTTTGACGTCAAACATTTTTAAAGCTTTTCTCTAGCATTTTCAAACCATAGATTTTGGGTCGCATTTACATTATAATGTATATGAAGTTCCTTTTTGTATTACATTGTAGTGTGAAAAAACTGGGGTGTAAAGCGGAACGGTAGAATTGTTGATTTGTTTTGTTTACCAACAATTTCAACTTACACAACGTCCCATCAAATTCACAGGCCTAATTAAATTGTCTGGCAAAACAAGATTTTCGAAGACTCCAGATTAGAGTCTCAGTGAAAATTTAAGGAATTGTGACACGTACCTACTTCCAACTGTAACTTAATTATTTTGCCCCTCATAAATAGGAGGTTTTATAAATAAATGTCGTTAGTCTTGGACGTGTCTGATGTTTAGGAAATCTTTGGAAATGGCAGATGGGATGAAAAGTTATTTTTTTAATATCGTCGACAATAGAACAGACAAACTATTTCATTGTAAGTCTTTACCGACTACAGACGTCAGTAGCATCAAAGACGTCAACTTTACAAACGTTAATAGACTAACTAATGAAAATGTATGATTTATTGCTTTGTTACAACAAAGTAGGTATTATTATTTTCTTCTTTAATACCATATTTTACACAAAGTTAAACCAAGCTGTGTCTTAGGTAATACAGACTTACAGACATAGAAGTTTATTTACCTTCACAAATCCTAATCACCTATAACATTTTTGTTAGCAATGGTGATAATATTCACGTGGTGACTTGGGTAAGAACAAAATGACTCTGCGATTTGTGTCACGTCACGATTGACGTAAGCTCCACAATCACCTTGTGCGACAGGATTGATTTAGTGTGGCTTCACACGTCTTCGGCTAACCGTGATATTGCATTATCATTTGTAGGGGATACCTGTTCATAATTCATAACAATATTGTTTGTTATAATGTTAACATTTACGTTCGGCTGTTTAACCAACTTGTAGAATTCTTCTAAATTTTTTTGGAGACGTCTCCCGGAGAGAAAATACCTACCTCTATCGAACGTCTTGTTAGTCGAAGAGGCATAGGTTGAAGGTATACCCATGCATATGATGAACCGACCAAATCAAGTCTGCAGTGGGCGGTCGATTAGGCTATTCGCCCACGTCCGATAATCGGTGACCGATTTTTTGTAGGAGAAAAATAGAATCTACTGATAGCAATAGTGCAACGCACACGTCCTACAAAAAGTCAGTCCGAAAGAATATGGAAAAGAAT
Source organism: Thymelicus sylvestris (assembly GCA_911387775.1). Classification (NCBI taxonomy): domain Eukaryota; kingdom Metazoa; phylum Arthropoda; class Insecta; order Lepidoptera; family Hesperiidae; genus Thymelicus; species Thymelicus sylvestris. Next base: position 7,976,598 of record OU426905.1, on the reverse strand, counting down.
CGGAGGAAAATTCGACCCGATTATCTGTCCTACAAAAAGTCTGACGTGGGCGAGGAGCGTTAAGCACAAACAGGGATAAGTGACGAATGCTCGTGAGGTAAATTACATCTGGTCCACAATCACACTTGCTCTAGCAAGAGCTATAAGACGAAGGAGAAAAAGTGTATCCAAGTATCCGCGACGAAATAAGAGTGACACTACGAAGTGTCGTACTTGATGTAAAACTTTTCAGTGTAACAATATTTTCCTGGATGTTATTATTAAACGATGTTGAAATTCTGTTAGTTACGCAATTATTTCCGTGTAATCACCGGTGCTAATCGATAAGATAACACTTCGTAACTTGGTTAATATGGATATCAAGGGTTTTCCTTCACTCTTTATATCATTTACCTTCAATATTTTTTTCCTGTTCGTTGCAATGACGTGTAAATACATAGGTGCTTGTTGATTGGGTGACATTATGTAAGACCACTTAACTCTTACGTCATGTTCTAAATTTGAAATTTAGTGACCTAAATTATAGCTCAATTGGCCCAAACCTGCAAATTATAAATTTAAAATTTAGTCTCTTCAGTGGGCCGTTCAACATTTAATGTCAAATTTCTTTCGAAATAAATTACATAGCTCAATTTGTAATGGGTGCTAAGTTGCGGCCTTTACCTTATGGTCAACAGCAGCTGTGCAATGAAAAAATTGCTAAGGAAGGGGTCTCGGCTGCTGCAGACAGACGTTTATATGACTTTTTAATCAAAAATACTATATAGTGCCAGGCGTTACTGTGCAAAAATCTAGTGTTATTAAGTTAGTGTAACTCTTCTTAACTAGATATACGTAGTACATCTGATTCTCTCTCTCCCACGAAGGAAACTAGCACTTACAATAAATAGAAATTATATTAAGATAATTAATATAAGATTATTTATTACTAGCTGACCCGGCGAACTTCGTATCGCCTAAGAATGTAACAAATCAGAGATCATTAAAATCGGTACAGCCGTTCTTATTTCCGTGTCCTCCCTCTCACTCTCCCTCTCCCCCTCTCCCTCCCCCTTCCCCATCCCCCTCCTCCTCCCCCTCTCTCTCTTCCTCTCCCTCTCCCTCTCCCGCTCCCGCTCCCACTCCCGCTCCCGCTCCCGCTCCCGCTCCCGCTCCCGCTCCCGCTCCCGCTCCGGCTCCCGCTCCCACTCCACTCCCCTCCCCTCCCCATGTTACATAATCGGGATCCGCGGAACATGCGCGAGCTGTCCGACCGCGGGGCCGGTGATGATTGTACTACTCGTACAATCACGTTGTCACGTAGTTTCTTTACTACGTAATATCTTCTGAATGGAATGTCCGATTTGAGTAATTCAAAAAGTTATCTATAGGTATTGAAACAGTTTTGAATATGAAATGATTTATTTGGATAAGGATTAATACGAAGGTATGGTTTTCATGATCTGATTTTGGTCATCTTTTTTATTAACTTTTAAAATGTAAAAAGTGGTTATAGTGACATAACGACAATAGTTGGACATGTAGTATCGCGAGGTTTTTTGTAGATATTGATATGTTCTACAATATTGTAGAACATTTTTTTGTTCTATCATCAATAGTTTCCGCAGCGTATGCGATGAAAGAAATTTTTAAGCAAATTTTTTCACACTTTGGTTCACGTTACTGATGTTTTAGCAAGGATCCCTAATTTTTTCTAGTAATAAATATAGCCTATGTTACTCATGAATAATGTGGCATTCTAATGGTGAAAGAATTTTGAAAATCGGTTCAGTAGTTTTTGAGTTTATTCGTTGCAAACATACAAAAATACAAAAATACAAAAATATAAAAATACAAAGCTTTCCTCTTTATAATATTAGTATAGATTAATCGTCTTATATTGAGAAATTAAACCACGTGCCTAGTCTTAAAATAAACGTGTATGTGCCATTGTGCGGTTTAGTGCGTAACATGAGAATCGATCTACATGAAATGAAGATTATAATGTGACACGATAACCCCCCTCCCTTATGTTGATGCGAGTGGTTGGGTTGGGTACATTACAATGCCACAACACAATTATATTGAACTGAGGTAGAATCTAATAATACAAGGACCAATTCTGTAAATCAATATAATAGTCAATAATTAAATACCTATATAGGTTCTTTTAATATAGAGAAGAGAAAACTTTTTTTTCTCGATTTACGTCATTAATCGCAAATTACTGGAATAAACAATACTTTCTATTCCGGTAAATAAAATTGGCCCTAAGTAATAAGAAAAACATTTGAAATGGAACTTGATAACTTACATATTTGTTACCTACTGTAATATTTTGATTATTCATAAACTGAAGGATTTGGTATATAAATTGAATAGTATACATACGATAACATATAAATATGCAGGTACATAAAATACGCACAATTTATACACGTAGGTACAGTAACAGTTTATGATATGATCATCAATGCAGTATAAAACCCATTAAAACTTTAAATTGGTAGACATTGTAACAAAGCGATTGCGCCGCTTTGTTACAATAATTTTAACGGTTATATGATTACGAATATTGCTTATTTATTGGTTATTAAATTAATTCTATGTGCGTATTACTCCTATTCATTTTATAGCGTCATAATGCAAAGTCGCAAAATAATATATTATTTGTCATTTATATAAGAAATATGAAAATTAAGTGGTTACACGTATCGTGGTTTATCTTTCTGCTGTAATGATATTTCTTTTTAAAAGTGTAACTTCGGTTCATTCCAACATTATAACCATCATTAACATTCGGTTTGACATTGATGATTCATTAAAACATAACGTTCACATATTTGAGTTAAATCGTGGTACCTATCTAAAACTGAAATTGTGCATTATCATTATACGCTTGCGTGTTTTAGTATGTTACTAAGAATGTAGTAAAAAACGAGTGTGAAGGACGAGTGTTAACATTATTTTATAATAAATATGACTTCACATAAACCTTGAAATAACTACTTCGAAACCGCCATTCGTACAAATATGCACAAAATTGGGTATTCCCGAGATAGAAGAAATCACGATAATATAGACGCATCACCTCGAGCAAGTCTCAGATAAAAATACAACAGTATGCGATGTTCCTAATGTTACGTGAATACTAAACAAAATTTGATTTGAATACGTCATCGCGTGGGGTCATGGTCGCTTGTGCTATCGTGTGCGTAGCAACCGTAATAGAATTTAATGAATGGTGACATGTATATTGCTAGATATCTATCTATCACGCACGCAACGTGTGATAAGAGAACAGCTGACGCTGCCAGCTAAATAAAACCCTAGCGGCCATCGTTGTCTAAGATTGTAGTGTCTGTGCCAATTTTTCTAATTTCTTGTTCACTGTTAAATATTTTCGAACAAGGAAATATCACGCGGTTCCAGAAGTATCGGAAGTCAAGCGTATTTGGCAGCAATGCCAGGAATTTAGTTCAATTGACTGACGGTAAACAAAATAAATTAATAACATGTTACGGGTGCGTTATGACCTGAGGTCAGATTTCAATTGTCTTAGTTGATTCCTGCTGCGATTGCTTGAACAAAAATATTGCTGTCTAGTTTACCAGGAATTTGAAAAATTCTTTCACTGTTGGGAAACTACACTATCCCCGGTGAACATGGCTATATTTAAAAAAATTAGGGATCCTTAATAAAATTCCAAAAATGTAACCCAAGGTGTAAAAAAATAGGAAAACCGAAGCAAAGCGAGGGCGGTTACTCGTTGTTTATAAGTTTCTTACTGTTTATAAAATTTTGCTTGCCTATTTCATTGTGCCCAATACATATCTTGCTGGCTTGATCTTCTTGTTATTATTGTGTCCTTCATGGTGGGTAGAAATCTCTAGAAAAATTCACTTCGAGTTCCATTCATTTCCCAATTTTATCGTCTAGTAAAATGTAGCTCTTTAACTGCTCCAATAAATAAACCTATAAACATGTTTTTAGATTTAGTTATGCTCACGCGTCGCTCGTAAATTTGGGCGTTGCCTTCAACTTGAACGCAAGATTACCCAAATAAATAGGCATACAGAAATAAACATCATCTGATTCATAATGTTACAATCGAAATGTACGTTTCAGCGCCACTCAAAAATTTCCGCTAATTTATTAGCTTATTACCTTTCATTATAATACGCGTATTTTAATTTTTATTGCCTTTTTAACCACGCCATATTTGAGCTAAATTGATATTTCCGGTTTGACCGTGCTAAACTATAAGGCTCGGTACTGTATCTTAACTATGTTATTTCATAAAACAAAAATAGTGTCTTCAAATAACTAAACCTCTCAACGTCGTATACATCATTTGATGACCTAAAAATCCGCGTTAGAATTCGGTTCTACGAAATAATTTAAATCAAAATTACCCTTCATTTTCAAATAAAGGAGCTGACTTTTCGCGTGGTTGAACTACAAAGTGGCAGGAAATGGAGCGCTTACCTTGCATCCGTAACATCTCGCCAGACCAATACTCCCAAATAAATTGTTCACGATATCTCAACATTCTTGTTTGGAAACAACACTAATTAATGGTAAAAAAAAACTTTTTAAAAACAATATTTTATTTAATTGCTCTATTGATTGCTTTGATTTATTTTAATATAAAGTTTATTTTCTTCATTTTAGGGCAAGTTAAATAAAAGCTTGTTTAAAAAGTTTTTTTACCATTATATTTTTTATTTTTTACTTATTATTGGGAATGTCCATCGCAAATTCACCAGTTGGTTCTTTATTTAGCCGACTCATCAATATAGCAAAATGTTCTGAGTGAACTTCGTAATGCATTAAAGATCTCCTGATCTTTAAAAAATTGTGTTGCCCTGTTGTCTTATATTTTCGGTCAATTCTATTAACGAGAATTGTGGATTTAATGTGACGTTGTATTAGTTTTCGTGTTCTCCTCAGCAAGCCCTTTCCCATACTGTGGTAGTGCAGAAAAAATAACTAGTCCACCATCTTGGATGATCCGCCATATTGGAATTAGAATGACGTCACATAGCTAAGCATGCATTGTCATCCAAAAAAAGCGTGTGTACCAAATTTAAACTATATTGGTATAAGATAACTGATTTGAAATTCGGTTGCAAGATTCCACCCGGAAAAACATACATTGCAATTTAAATAAAAGCTTGTAATAATAAAAATACTACAAGTTACATACAAAAATATTATTCTGCATCAATATTTAGTAACCCAATTGCTAAGAGCAAGACTCAATGTCATTGTGTCACCTTTTTCTAATAATAAAACTCATAATAACGTACGAAAACAACTAGATTGGTATTTTGATGATATTGTTGTTGATATTCGAGATGTTTCGGAAGCTTTATTTTTCGCTGAGTAGTGATTTTAAATTCGTTTTATATTTATATGGGTATCACTGATACAATTTGCAAGTAAATGTTTGCATCTACTCGTACCTATTCCGAAGACAACTGTGGAAGACAATGATAATGGAAAAGAAGAACGCTGAAAAATCTCTGCACGACTTTTAAAAACAATCATGAAGAAGACACAACAACAAGTACCTATTTACTAAGCAGAACTGAAAGAAAGAAAAGAAAGAAAGAAAGAAAGAAAAGAAAGAAAGAAACATTTATTCCATCATAAGATAGCAACAACGTTAAAATTATATGCTAAGATTATAGTAATAAGTTATTTGAATGAGTACGGAGTTGCAGCTACCAAAACGATGGAAAAGGGTCGCACTCAGAAATTGGCGCAGTAAGTAGTAGGTACTAACTTACTACGTCCTCTGATATTTCCACAGAACACCTAATAATTAGTTAGAAAGGAGTTGTGGGTGTGGCAGGCGCGCCAAGACTAGGCGCAAACGAGCACAATCCTCAAAAACACGCGATCGCGCTTATTATCAGATCACGTTAAATACAGATTTCTTCCTGTTTATTCTCATTTTCATCAATATCCACCAATCCGCATAGGAGCAGTCTGCTGGAGTGTTCTCGAGGCCTCCTCAAGAAAAGAGACCCGTGCTCTCAGTTCTGTCATTCTCATTTCCTAGATATTTTGTACTAATATCACATTTTCATTAAAAGCGGCGGTTAATTCTAAACTCAAATACTAAATGAAAATAAAGAAGACTTTATTTATTTTTGAATACGTCAGGTCTGTGTCGGGGCGGTATTGAAATTTCCGCAGGATTGACAGTGGGCGCGATGATATTTTAAATCGTATTAATTTAGACCGACGAATATGTTACGCTGGATGAATTAAACATGATCGCTAGATATTTGTTGATATTGAAATATTACGGGAGACTGGGAAAGAATACATCAACGTTCCGGGGGACTGTACTTACGTTTTCAGTATCGTCTCTGTTAAATTAATGATAATTTTACGCAGATGGTATCGGCATGTTCTATTAGCAATTCTGTTTTAAGCTGATACATATGTAAGAAAATTAGTACCGATAACATTGTCCTTGAATTGTTCTAATTTACTTTTTCTGCCCTCAATTAGCGAAGGCTTTAGCGTTGTCTCGTCAGCGTTAGTTGTCATTAGCGGTTGTGACGCTTCATAATTATCTTCTAGTTGGTACATGTTACAAATGTGACGATTGCTTGTGTGGCAATTTTTTATTTATTTATTTAACTTTTTGTACCATACAATATGTATAATAGCAAAGGCGGACTTAATGCTAATAGTATTCTCTCCCAGTCAACCTTCGGATAGTGAGAGCACAACGATATAGCGGTATATCTAGGTTGTAAGAAATAACACTATTTAGGATCAAAAAAATTTAAATATATAGATTCACTATGTACAAAAAATACATACATACATAACTATGTTCAGTGATAGCAAAAAACATACAGATGAATACACAATCTCGGATCTGATCTGATCAAAAAGGAAAGAATATAGGCGCTTTTAAACATTATTTTGTTAATCGAAGCTATTAGGTATCAACTATGTAATTTACTGATAAAAAGAAATCGACGGTTATCAACCAAATACCGATTTACACTGTCCGATTTAAACTTCTACTCTCTCATGTCAAATAAATATTGAATTTTGGACATTTTAGAGAATTGGAATTTTTGGGAATTTGAAATTTTAAACTGCTTTAAAGTTTTGGAACCTTTTGCTTTGACTGATTGTTGTTCAAGTTATCGTTAGCGAAATTCGTGTGATAATATCATAAAACAACCCAAGCTATAAAATCCCGATACGAACGATTCGGTGTTGATATTTGAACACGGAGGGGCTGAATATAATACGTGCCGGGACGGTACGGATGCCGCATTGTCCACATTCTACATTCTATTAGGTTTATTCAAATCAAGTGGCACCTTCTCTACGACATCCAAACCCATAGAAAGCAGACGAATTCCTTTCGACATTCAATCCGGTCTGTTATGCACTTGAGATGAAGATGTTTTACACTTTAACGGACGGTTAGTATTTGAAATTTCCGATGTTTTCGAGTGTTGACTCTCGGTGAATAATAACATAGACCACCAGGTTCTAAGAAAACAGTAAATGTGTTTTTGTCGCCGCATTCGATTGAGGCAAAAATTATTCTTATGTACATAATTATGAGTGCGCATACACATGGAGAATAAACATGATTTATACGTGCTAAAGTTAAGATTTAGAGGTGAGCTATGTGTGCCGGTAAACTTTTGTGCGTAATGTTTGTATTTATTGGATGACTATCTATGCATTTATTCCTTCTATTCATTTATTATCTTCCGTTTTCCTCCTTTCCATAACTTGCGCCAATCAGATGAGCTCTGTGCCTTCTGAACTCTTGAATTCATCTTAACCGTATTTCTATACTTAGTCATTGGTCGCTTAACTTGGTCCATTTACTTATAAATATATCTCATTATTGAAATATGATAGGTTACGGCTTATTAATTTTATGATTCGAATATTTTGGATTATTATGCTTAATTTCCTTCGTAATCTTTAAACATCAACACGCCATCGTTAAAAAGAACATTGACCGAATACAGTTTTTTATTACAGCTACAATATTATACCTCGTATTACAAGTAATAGCGTAATGTAATGAATAACATGTCTTATAACTTGTCATAAACCATCGGATTGTCTAACTACTGAATAGAATAATTAACTCATAATAAACGTGCGTAATAAAACCTAACGCACACTTTACTGACGCTATTGTCGCGCGAACTTGAGCTTCCTCCACCTTCTATAACTTAGTTGGTGTGGTATTTTTAACCGACTTCAAAAAAAGGAGGAGGTTCTCAATTCGACTGTATTTTTTTTTTTTTTTTTATGTTTGTTACCTCAGAACTTTGGACTGGGCGAACCGATTTTGATGATTCTTTTTTTAATCGAAAGCTGATGGCTGTCATGTGGTCCCACATAAATTTTATTGAGATCTGACAATGGCATCCATGAGAAAACTACATAAGTCGTTAATTTGTGTTAAGATGTGCGCGACAAATTGACGAATAACTCAATATCACGTCAACCGATTTCGATGATTCTTTTTTTAATAGAAAGCTGGTGCTTGTCATGTGGTCCCACATAAATTTGAACGAGATCTGACAAGTAGTTTTTGAGAATTTGAAGTCGGTTATTTTTTGTTAGTAAAATTTTAGTTCCTTACGTACTAAAAAGTGCTCTGAATTTTGTTCGACTTATGTCATGGTTAGATCCTTCCACGCATATCCGATCACCTTTGACAAATTGATGTTACACGGAATTCACTAAAATATTGAACCGAGTTTCGTAATGTATAGATCCAAAAGCGTCCTGAATTATTTATGAAGTTCACGTTCCACAATTGAGGGCTGGTTTTTGCTGTAACGGAGAATTTTGTTTACTATTGATTGCGATTCTTCTTGATGTTACTCACATATGTATTAATTACGAGTAATAGCCACATCATAAATAAGTAATATTATCTACAAAATCCCATTTATTAGCGATTTTACATATCTTTGTGCTACATTAGCTATTGATAACTATTGTTATCATTAATATCTTATAGCATAATCAAAATTATAAAAAAGCGTTATAAAATATTATGATAAAAAATATTTCATTCAATAATTCTTAAAATGTAATATGGGTACATATTTTTTAGAACCATGTAAAAAGATATGGCTCCCATATCTTTCTATGATATACCATCAGCCTATGTAACAAAAGTTACAAGGTTTCTTTGTAGAAATATTCCCCCTAGACAAGATATATAACAAAACTATGGCAATTCCGAAAACCTAAGGAAAAATAATAATATGTGGCATTGCCGAAAAGTCTTAGCAATAAACTTTATTGATTAAGAAATTTTGTGTTCCATAGGGGCTACGCGAATATTACTTCAAAATCTTTAAAAAATATTCGCGTATATATCCTAACAAAGAAGTAGGCCCTTCAGGCCTACTTTGACTTGGTACAATGGGAAGCGTCAAAACCTCGTTAAGCTTGTCGTTATAAAATATACCTATTTACAGAACAGAAAGTAAGACACTTTACTTGTGCTTTACTTTACTTTATGATGTACGAGTAACCGCCCTCGCTTTGCTTCGGTTTTCTTATTTTTTTACACTTTGGGTTACATTATTGGAGTTTTATTAAGGACCCCTAATTTTTTTAAATATTATATAGTCTATGTCACCCGGGGATAGTGTAGCTTCATAGCTTCCCGACAGTGAAAGAATTTTTCAAATCAGTTCAGTAGTTTCGGAGCCTTTCCTCTTTATAATATTAGTATAAAAGTATATATAAAGATGAAGGTAAAAAGCTTCAAAAATATCAAATTGTTTTATCCACTTTATCTTGGAATTAACTTTTCCATTAATGTTTCTCGGTTTCGCGAGAATCTCAAATGGCTCTCTATTCGACGCTAGACTCTAGAGGAACACACTATAGTTGTTTTATTTATAGATCCTCTATACACCTTCTATCTATCTCTGCAAACCATGTACTTGTGCACGTTGTAGATTTTTTTCATGGAAATGGCCTACAAATAAGCTGACGATCCATCTGATGATAAGTAGTATCGTCGCCCACGGACATCAGCGACACCAAAGGCATCACCTTAATTTTTAAAAAGTTTTTATCAATGCTACTAGTAGATTAATCTATTCCCAAAACAGAAGATAACGTATTTCAATCTGAACGAGACTTGTTTGGCGTAGTGACCGCAGATAAAATTGCCAGTTGTCCAGACGAGGTAGATAACAAGCGAAAATTTTATCACCACTCGCAATTTAACGAGTATGACGATTCTACATGTTTGGCTCCGCCTAGCGATAGCCAGATTTTACCAGTACTTTCTTACTTTAAATCAGAAATTTCGCTACTAGTAATATCATTGTTATTTTATATACGTACAATAAATCTCTTTTTTAATTTATCTCCGAAACCTTAGTTTCGGTAATAAGGGTGCTGGGACCAGCGAAGCTTGCAAATGAGATACTTCACCTCGGTTCACACTGGTGAAAATAAAATCTCCGATCTCAAGTAGGGCTGATCTGATGCTCAATGACTGTAGGCTTACCTTTCACCGGACTGCAAGTGTGTATGATAAGTTGATAAGGAAGATATACGTAGTTTAGGAATTGATTTTTATATATTTGTCCGAAAGGAAACAGCAGTTGCTGAAAGTAATCGTTGAAAATCAGTAGCTACATTTAAAATAGACTACTGGTTGACATGCAGGAATTCGAAAGTAAATCAGTTTTTTTTGCGATAGGTATACCTTAAAAAAAATTAGATATCTGATTAATATATTGCTCTTTCTGTATGTTTGACTATCGGATTGTCTGTCTATCTACTTGATTCAGCCCGTCAATAGATTTTCTCCGAATTTCTAGACGAAAAATGATGTAATTTAGTGTGAGTAGAATTTAGATAACGAAATATTTACGTTAACGTACGCGAAATAAAACTAATTCAAATATGATTCCAATTTCCAGGTAGGAAAGCAAATGGATATTGCCTGGTAAATGTATGAAGTTATTCGCTGTTCAATTTAGCCCAACCTAATTACTTATAGGAGACCTAATGGTTTTTTAATTGTTGTTCTGTCGCTTGGTGTATGTAGACTTCCATTGTTTACATTTATGTGTGAAATAGTTGTCTACTGTTTAAATTACTAGTGCTATTATCATATAATAGCTTCTGAAAATGCAAATAACATACTTTACTCATTATTCTATTACTACAATAAATACTTTACTTAGCTTGTGCTTCGTTCGTGGAAATATTGATCCTGATGCATATTTTACCTTTTTAGGGTTCTGAAGTAAAATCTGAATAGTTTCGTCATGTTCGTCCGTCTGTCTGAAGCAAAGCGCAGAGACCCTTAGAAGCTATAATTTGGCATGGAGATACATATTTATTAAAACTGCAGAATCGTAGAATAAAATATTGAAAAACATTTTTTTTTCAGGGTACAGGTAACGTGAATTTTGATGAATGAATTTTTTATTATTTATTACTGAATATTTTGACCATTTTTGGAATTAGGGGTCCGTTTGTGAAATATTTGGCTTTAAAGTGCTGATTTTGGTTAGACTCGATCCCCCCCCCCCCTGCTGGTTAAACGGTTGAAGTTGGATAAGTGAAAAAATTGTCAAAAATAGGTTATATTATGATGAATTTACAAGGATAACTATCACGGCTATGTTAGCATAAGTAGATAATGAGTAATAGTCGATAAACTTCCTACTTCGGAACCCTACATTGCGCGTGGCCTGACGCGCACTTGCCCGGTTTTTTTGTTTTAGAGGATGAAATTTCAAAAATCCTTCCGTAATATTCCTCCCCAATATATTAGTTATAAATTCCCAAATTCACAGGTGTAAGCTGTGCGCTGTCTGTCAGTCAGTCATGATTAGAGTTAAGTAGGAGATCATACATATAGTAAACAACAATTATTCAATTACATATAATCTAATACGAATACGGATGGTACACCCTTGTAATTCAAACTGTTTATTTTTTTGGATGAACAGCATATGTGCCAAAGAAATTCCGACCACTTGTTAATAAATATTGTGTAATTCAAGTCGGTGCTAATGTATTTTGTTATATAGTGTAATGAAAGTAGAATTCCGTGACGTTTACGTTCATGTAATAGTAAACTTTTTAATATGATGTTGGACTATTTAAATAACCCATAGCTCAACGAGTGCTTGCCATTTATTGCTGCCAGTCATTGCTGAAATTTAAGCTCTTCTCAAAATACATTACGTTACGATATGAAAAAGATTTTTGATATCTAGAATGGAATCAAGAAAGAGATGATACTTGGTAATGCAGAAAGCAACATTCCGGTGATCACCAATTTGATCTATCCTAGGAGAATGTACTGTGATTTGGAGAAAAGATCCCTCTGCCTCAAATCAATTACATTTTTAATTCAAACAAAGACGCTATGCCATGCCATGCCATGCCATGTCAATCCAGATCAAATAATCTAACGCTCTATCTAACTTCCAAGCAGCTGTTTATTATCTTATCCTATAGAAAGAGAAATAAAAAGCACGCATAAATTTTGCCGTAAATTTCCTTTGCAATTTGATCACCTTATTTTCTTATGAAAGTTTGTCCTATTTTACTTGTGTTCAACAGCGCCCGCATCTTAAAATTTAATTGGTTTTTCGTAAACTCAACAATAAACCTAGTAATGGCGCAACGTTGTTAATGTGTTAATTTTCAAACCATTATTTTTCTGAATACTAGACTGTAAATGTTGAATAATTTTGTTTATATATCAGTGCCGTGTTTCGAAGCGTATTTATTATACGTCATCGTAGGTAGTTCTCTATTCTAAATCACCGTGACTAAAGAAGTTTTCGTACGTCGTCAATTTGGTGTGGAAATTGACTCGGTCTGGTCTATCCCGAACAAAGGCCAGATCAATAGTTGCCTAGTTGGTGTTAGTTCCACCGCTATTATTCCTAGGAGTTGACAGACTACTTATAATTCATTGATGTTTACAAGAATAACAATCCTACTGGACTTACTGCCATGATTCATTATGTTTGGAGTTTTGGAGCGTCCTCGTTTATAATTTTATTAAGAGTCGTGAAAACTTTAGTCTGACTGTCGTAAATGTAATAATAAAATGAGGTGATAGCGAAAATGATGCTGATTGGACCATTTTATAATGCTTGTTTTCGTGTTTTATTGTGTAACTTACCTCTTCAATAATGTTTTAGAATGTTTTCATGGTTTCCTGGAAAAGGCTAACCAGTATGCATTAAAAGAAAAGAAAATGATACAATTGATTTAAATCTTACTAAGCAAGATATTGCGCGGACGATATCCAAAACGCCAAACCCTTAGTGTAATAAAATACCCTAAATACAATTCGAAGTTTTATATATCCACGGAGGTATCGCGTGATCATCTTATATGTTGGCATGAGAATTCAAACATATGTTCTTGTCTCTGCGATTATTTTTAAATACTTATCAAAATTCTTTTATGTTAGTAATAGTTGTTTTTTAATTTCTCGTGTGTGTGTATGTGTTAAATGAAATATTCAACATAGAATACAAAGAAAATTATGGATATTAATAGGCTAAATGAATTTATGATTTAAAAGTAAGACCATTTTTCACAAATGTAGACGGAAAGTTTTAGCTACTATTTTTGAAAGGCCTGTTCAACGATACCCCACCCCAACCTTAATATGTATGTCTATCTTAATATTATGTACATATGTATATCCATGCCAAGTTACAGCTTTCTAGCACTATGTCTGCGCTATGCTGCGGATGGACGGACATGACGAAACTATGAGGAGTCAAAAAGTACTGAACCCTAAAAATGACCTTTATATTTCTAAGTAAACGTAATAACATAGGTATGATTTGTGATAGCAATTCACTTACTGCGATGGTTTTACTCCAGAATTGAAACAAACGTTTGTGCCGAAGTTACTCGGCGAGTTAATGGTTATGGACCATTAACAAAAGTAGGCTCGGCTCGGCAAGAGCTATAAAAAGAAAGCAACTTGGAATCGTTCCACCATTCTGAACCTTATGTTTTTTAAACTTTTTTTTCTTTTAATTACATTATCTCAAAACATGTAATAAAGTATATAATTACTTTTTTATGTGTCGGTTTGTGTTGAAATCGTTTTGGGATTTAGGTTATCATGTGTTTGGATCGTTTTGAAACTTGTTCCATTGCAAAACATCATCAGCAAGTGGTTAAGAATTAGTGTCATTGATTTTTATGAAGATCTTCATTTACCATCCTGACGTATATTATGTTTCTTCGGTTATTGTCTTGTGAAAGACTGTTGGATGTGCAGTATCTAAGTACGGACCTGATAACAAAAGACAGTACACGTTGTAGAGTGTAAAGTGCCGTCTGAAGTGACAAGTCATTAAGTAAAGAAGAAAACAACACAAAATATTGCTTTTTTTAATGATCATACGTCTAGCTAGAATCTAAACGTATATCTAGACTCCAGATATATCTAATATCTCATCTATAATATATAATAATATATAATCTAATAATAACACATCAAGATAGTGTATAAGATAGGTTTTATTTGCCTTACATAACCAGGCAATCAGGGTATCTTTTGATTTTTTAAACTTTGATGGTAACATAATAAAATTTTACATTTTTAAAGAAATAATTAAAACTTGAAAATGACTTCCGAAAACAATTTCCAACCAAATTATTTCAATTCAATTCCGATTATCGCTGGTAGGTACACTTATAAATGATATTTTTTAATTTATATCACTTTAATAAAGCTTCTACAGTAAATAAAGCTTTTGTGCGAGTAGTAACAGATAACAGAATTATTTAGAAGAACGCCAAAATGAAGCGATGCACACGTGTGAAATACTTGAAGCATAACATCATCATCAAATATGAGAGCTAAACAAACTTAGCTATAGGTACTAATGTTGAGCAATATTTTCTCAAAGCAATGGGATTTCGAGCGAATCGCAAATATTGTATACGTACAAATTGTCTTACTCTTGTACGTGTTGCTAAGCGCGTCGCTTGGCATTAAACCAAAGTGAATCTTGCTCACATAAAATTTGAATACGTGTAATATTCCGCCAAATTTTTAAAAACATAATAACGTGATACAATAAGACATAAATGCCACTAAACACAACTAATTCTTTAACCACAGGACTCTACACTGTAAAAAATTCACAAAGCTACGTAACGTTGAAAGCTGAATGCATTGTTTGAAATTTTGATGCTGTTGGCGAGTTTTCACGAGGGTTTCGGCGACAAAAACGTCTGGAATGTTTTTATTGGAGAGTTTCATATTAAGAGGTTCTAAAAATTATTTTCACCTGGCGTGGGTGGGTGAACTCTTTATCTGTGTCGCGTGACTCCTAGCGTTCCCGTTTCTTACGTCCTCTGAAGCTTACTGGCCGTGGACACGCCATTTGGTGGACACGATTGAGGTCTATTGTTAGTAATAAGTAATAACGTAAGCATATTCGGTGTTTTTGTTCTTATTAATGGGCGTTGCGCTTTTTATATTTGGATTATAGTAGTTCACCGGTGTTATTGTGATAGCTATCTACTAAAGTTATTTATCGTCGTTTCTTACTATCATAAATATTATAATGGTTTTTGATGGATTCAAGCAACCTATCTTCTTTTATGACATCAGAAGTTATATATTTTAAAATACGTCATATCCTATTTCTTAAAAATGTAGATAACAAAATGTTTTCCAAAGTTCAACATTATGAAAGTCACGTGATACTTATTTAAAAGCCGGTTCTGTTAGAAGAAATAAATTGGTATTACGCTCGGAGGGGATCGCATGTTATTATAATGATCATTCCTAGCTATTTATCTTGAGAATCTTTTGACATACTTTAATGTGCTATGAATTTTTTGTCGTTGTTGTTCAGCATTTAGGTTTGCATTGTGAAGTAAATTTGACAATATCTTAATTTGAGATACTACAAAAGTAAAACGAAAACTACTTATTTTTTATTTACACTTAACGATAGGAATAAATATGACAATGATGCTGCTTAAGGCGATATTATCCCAAAAAATGGTATTTTTGAAGGTGTTTTGTTCATAAATGGTACATAATACAATTCTAAAAAAAATATATGTTATTTTACAGTCTTTGTTCTTTCGTTCCCTCATTCTTGATACACGATAGCCGTTATTTCATTGCATATAAATAAATCACAAAGTTGGGTCTAATCTGGCATAAAAATGGAGTTTTATTCGCGTTTTAATCGCTTCCAGATAATAAAAAATATACCACAGTATAGGTCCTAAAGATACCGATATTCCTTGGTGATCATAATTTGAAATTTTGAAAAACTTCCCTTTCAATTCCAATTTTTTCCCTTTCCACCAGCTACGAAACGCCCGACGCGTTAATTTACTCAATTTTACTCTCGCGCCAGTCGCCTTCGAGGTAGGACCTGTGCTAATCGGCATCGCAGCCGCACGTTGTCGAATTTCCGACACCAATTTTAATTTCGAATTTGGCGCGCGCGCCTTCTGAACTTATATTACACTGTCCAAAGTATCCACACAGCTGTAATTTGAAATAATAAAAATTGTTCGTTTTTATACTTTAGTTACTGTTTATAGTATTTAGGTATTGGTATAAGTCAAGTGCTAATTACACAATAATTCTTGCCGTATTAGGGCGGCTTAGAATACTAACCCCAATCCCAAGCCGGATGGGTGTCGTAAAAGGCGACTAAATCCGGCCCGCTGGTGGTAGGGCCCCTGGAGGGATTATATTGGTAATATTGATTTTAAATGTTAATTAATGCCATAATTACTATTATTATTTCTATTGTAAGAATTTTGTAAGAATATTGTTTTTTAATGTTGTTTTTTTATATTGTTTTTGAGTATTGTTTTTTTATATTGTTTTTGAGTATTGTTTTTTTATATGTATAGTATAATATGTATATTTGTATATAAGTTAAACAGGGGAAGGAAGGGTAGAGGGAGGGTAGCGGGGGAGGTGGAAGGGAGGGGAAGGGGAGGGGAGGGGGGAGCGGAGGGAGGTGGAGGGGAGGGGAAGGGAGGGGGAGGGCCGGCAACGCATCAGTGATGCCTTTGGTGTTGCTGATGTCCACGGACGACGATAGCCAATTACCATCAGGTGGATCGTCAGCTCGTTTTCCGGCTATTTCCATAAAAAAAAATTATATCGTAAGAATAATAACATTGTTCGTGTTTGTACTTTAGTAACTGTTTATAGTATTTTGGTATATGTATAAGTCAAGTGCTAATTACACAATTAATTTATATACTAAGAAATATACATATAAATATAATATAAACTTATTTATATTTCCTAACTGAGATACGCGTGATACACAAATAAGTAGGTACTTACATACAAAATTGATTAATATCATCTAAATACTAACAAAAAATAACCAACTTCAAAAAAACTCAAAAACTACTTGTCAAATCTCGCTCAAATTTATGTGGAACCACATAAACACCAGCTATCGATTAAAAAAAGAATCATCAAAATCAGTTCATCCACAAATAAGTAGGTACTTACATACAAAATTGGCTAATATCATGTAAATACCTACAAAAAATAACCAACTTCAAAAAAACTCAAAAACTACTTGTCAAGACTCGCTCAAATTTATGTGAAACCACATGACAAACACCAGCTATCGATTAAAAAAAGAATCATCAAAATCGGTTCATCCACAAATAAGTAGGTACTTACATACAAAATTGGCTAATATCATGTAAATACCTACAAAAAATAACCAACTTCAAAAAAACTCAAAAACTACTTGTCAAGACTCGCTCAAATTTATGTGGAACCACATGACAAACACCAGCTATCGATTAAAAAAAGGATCATCAAAATCGGTTCGTCCACAAATAAGTAGGTACTTACATACAAAATTGATTAATATCATGTAAAAATACCTACAAAAAATAACCAACTTCAAAAAAACTCAAAAACTACTTGTCAAATCTCGCTCAAATTTATGTGGAACCACATGACAAACACCAACTATCGATTTAAAAAAGAATCATCAAAATCGGTTCATCCACAAATAAGTAGGTACTTACATACAAAATTGACTAATATCATGTAAATACCTACAAAAAATAACCAACTTCCAAAACTACTTGTCAAGACTCGCTCAAATTTATGTGGAACCACATGACAAACACCAGCTATCGATTAAAAAAAGAATCATCAAAATCGGTTCGTCCACAAATAAGTAGGTACTTACATACAAAATTGATTAATATCATGTAAATACCTACAAAAAATAACCAACTTCAAAAAAACTCAAAAACTACTTGTCAAATCTCGCTCAAATTTATGTGGAACCACATGACAAACACCAGCTATCGATTAAAAAAAGAATCATCAAAATCGGTTCATCCACAAATAAGTAGGTACTTACATGCAAAATTGACTAATATCATGTAAATACCTACAAAAAATAACCAACTTCAAAAAACTCAAAAACTACTTGTCAAGACTCGCTCAAATTTACATGACAAACACCAGCTATCGATTAAAAAAAGAATCATCAAAATCGGTTCATCCACAAATAAGTAGGTACTTACATACAAAATTGGCTAATATCATGTAAATACCTACAAAAAATAACCAACTTCAAAAAAACTCAAAAACTACTTGTCAAATCTCGCTCAAATTTATGTGGAACCACATGACAAACACCAGCTATCGATTAAAAAAAGAATCATCAAAATCGGTTCATCCACAAATAAGTAGGTACTTACATACAAAATTGACTAATATCATGTAAATACCTACAAAAAATAACCAACTTCAAAAAAACTCAAAAACTACTTGTCAAATCTCGCTCAAATTTATGTGGAACCACATGACAAACACCAGCTATCGATTAAAAAAAGAATCATCAAAATCGGTTCATCCACAAATAAGTAGGTACTTACATACAAAATTGACTAATATCATGTAAATACCTACAAAAAATAACCAACTTCAAAAAAACTCAAAAACTACTTGTCAAATCTCGCTCAAATTTATGTGGAACCACATGACAAACACCAGCTATCGATTAAAAAAAGAATCATCAAAATCGGTTCATCCACAAATAAGTAGGTACTTACATACAAAATTGACTAATATCATGTAAATACCTACAAAAAATAACCAACTTCAAAAAAACTCAAAAACTACTTGTCAAATCTCGCTCAAATTTATGTGGAACCACATGACAAACACCAGCTATCGATTAAAAAAAGAATCATCAAAATCGGTTCATCCACAAATAAGTAGGTACTTACATACAAAATTGATTATTATCATGTAAATACCTACAAAAAATAACCAACTTCAAAAAAACTAAAAAACTACTTGTCAAATCTCACTCAAATTTATGTGGAACCACATGACAAACACCAGCTATCGATTAAAAAAAGAATCAGTAAGAACAAATAAGTAGATACTTACATACTTTGACTAATATCATGTAAATACCTACAAAAAATAACCAACTTAAAAATCGAAACGAGGTTTTTTCAAAATGGCAGACTTGTAGGTATGCCAGGTTCCGTAGAAAAATGTTCAAACCCTTTGGATAAGATATTTTACAAGTATATTGAGAATGATAAAAATTATTAAGAATAATTTAAAATAAAATACCTTAAATTATGTAAAAAATAATAAAAACAAAATTAAGCTAAAATTATCATTACTCTTATTTTATTGCACCTAAAATTCCAATGAATAAATCAAAATAAAGTATACTTTCACCCCAACTCAGAGCAGTTACTAATAATAATAATAAAAACCCTTCCACACTCATACCCCCGCAGTAGGTTACAAGTATTTACCTGTTTCGCGGGTGGCATGGACTACACATATAACACATCACAATAACAGCCATGACACGAGTACAAATATTTATCTGTGACATAAATATTTGCCCCGCCGGAAATCGAACCCGAAACCCCTCGCTTCGCAGTTCGCAAGCAGGATCACTACCAACTAGGTTACAGGATCTAAAGCTACGCACGGGGTCATGAACCTCACGGCCGCGCGCGACCGGCTCACGGCGTGGCGGTCGAGTTTACACTCAGGGGAGCGGGGTATAGGGGAGTGAACAAAATGCCTACAACGGTCGGATAATCTCGCCTTAACGATCATATTCCAATGCTTTCAATGGGCACTTTGGCTGAAAATGCTAACCGGGTATAGCTTCGAATCTTTCGCATCAGACTTTAATCATCTTATCGGATTTGACCCGACATAGATCACTGCTATTACTGTCACTATCATTGACGGGATGGATGACAAACAGTACTTCATATGTCCTTTTTTAGTGATGTCCTCAAGCTAATTACTTTCCCATAATTTTAACATTCTCTTAAATTTGTCTGTGTACACGTGTACTCGTTTGTAAATCACTCATACAGTCTGCCTACACAAGTCTGAGGCGCAGGATTAATGCCGGTCGTTCACCTTTGATAGGAACTTATTTTTCCCGTCGACATAATCCAATTTTGTTATGCTGATTCGCGCCTTGGCCTTGTTTTTATCGGAAAGTTATATTAATCCCAAGGAAAGTTACGAAGCGACAGATCCTTTTGTTAAATTATTTTTTCAATATCTCGATGGAATCGGGTCGTGAAATAGATAACTATTATTTCTTTGTGTTGCCATGATGACTGTTTAAAAACGTTTTTTTTTGTGTCTATATAGAGCTTTGATGCCTGAGGACAGAAGAGTGGCATGCTAATTGAGATTGTACTATTTTTGAAGATCGAAATCCTTCATATCACCTTTTACATTTTAGCAAGTCACTTCAATCCAAAGCCACACAGAATGGTAAATTAATGGTGTAATATTTTAAAGGTAATTCTTAATGTTTCTTTCTACAGTATTCTCCAAAGGACAATGCGAGACTGGACAGTATCGCTTCCTGGCGAAGACAGGTGGCTACGCCTGGGTCCAAACTCAGGCTACGGTCATCACGGACAAGCAACAGAAGCCAGTCAGCGTGGTGTGCGTCAATTACGTCATCAGGTAAGTCTAGAAATAAGCGGAAATTGACGATACATTGATTTATTATGAATTATATTTCAGCTTGCAATTAATAAAATTAGAACTTTCCTGTTTACCATATATAAAAGGTAAGTGAATTATTTTGTTTACTTAATTTTTTATATTGAACTGAGTTTTTTAAGGTCTGCCGCTTATGTAGCGATACTATCTGCTATCAGTTGTCTATTGTTAAAACTTCGTACGTATCGTCTATTATATTACGAATGCCTTATCTGGATGACCCACTCCTTTCTTCACTTTTAATAAAGAACTTTTCGCTATCTTTATTACATAAGTCACAATTTCCTTCGTGTCAATTATCACGAAGGCTACGATACTACACAGTAATATCCCTGAGTTATTACGATAGTTGGGTCCTGACTCGGACGATATCGCGTGAGTAAGGTACTCGTGGTGCATTTAAGTTTCTTAATGAAATGTATTATATTTGTACATTAACTTTGTGTCAAAAGTATGGACGTTTTGTATTTACAGGTGAGACGAATAGTAACTTATAATAAATTTTGTTACATAATAATGAATACGTGTAGGACGGAACCTAGGACGCAGTCGGCCTAGTTATGTGTTATCCAGCGAATAAAATGTCATAATTTCGATTATTATGTGGTTCGTTTAAATTGCAACGGTTGAAATTGATTAGATGCTTGATTTATTTCATTTTGGTAGACTTGCATGTTAATTTATTGTTCTTTCTTCAAGTATTTGATAAATCTTAGCAACGGTAAAAAAATTACTTTAAAATGTATTACATCATAATTATACAGATCATAAATATGTTCAATGACAAGTCAGTAACCCAGTTGTTGAACGAGGTTGGTTGCCTGCAGCTAATGTTCTAATTTTCTCGGGCGCGGTTGTAGTCTACTATACGTGTGTATGTGTATGTATGTGAACGTAGCAGGCAATTATTCGCATGCGGGCCTCAGATAAAGTAAAAGGAGAATCCAAAATCGCGTATTTGCGCTCATCATGGTTCATGACAAACAATCTACGACAGGGTGTAATTGTATTACGTGTTTGTAAGTAAATTTCAGTGAACAAAAAGCTGAGGTGCTCATAACATAAAGATTTGTGTCTGTCGTAATAGTAAATGATCCAAAGAGGGAGGGAGGTCTGGAGTTGAATAAATTGCTACTTTTTTAGGTTTTGCGTGCTGGGTCAAAATTATTTTTTTTAGTAATCATTGATGGATTATCCAAGAACAGAATATAATTCAAGATAAGTATTTAATTTAGCTGTCATTAGGACAGTAATGGTCTCACTCCCGCAGAATTCTTACTAGACTTAGCAGTCTAGCTAGGCTCGATCGATGTAAGGCCCGGCTATAAAGAAAGGTGTCTCGTAATCCTTTGATCGTGCAGTGCGGAATCTTATGTAATTTGCCCTCCAGTAACCGACACTGCAGTGATTCAGAGCGGCCACAAAGCCCTTTTTTCTCCGCCATTTGCTTTATGCTCCTTTACAAGATTTCATTAAAGCCACCGGTCTCTTACTTTACATGTTGCATATTGAAACTGTCTTGTAAGTTAATTTTTTATTTTTATTCTATTGTAATCTGTTGACTACTAACCGACACTTGGATGTTTGGCTGTCTCTGTCACGGTCATTTGTCTCAGAAACTACTATCGCTATCTGGTTGAAATTTGGCACCATTCATTTGCCCACGTCTATTTTTGTTTATAGGGTTTGTAAATTAGTACCTGTTTGTTTTAACTACTTTTTGTTTCATACTTGCTCTACTTAAATTATTTTAATGCGTGTGGTTTGAATTAAGGTTAGACATTGTAATATGGGACATTACAAGTTAATATGATATGCGTAGTTGATGCGGGCTATTTCGATAGTCGACTATCCAGAGCTAATTAATATTTAGCCGCAGCCCCTCTCCGATGTTGTCCTAATTTGTTGACCGAATGCATTGATGTAAAATTGTTTCTAAAAAATAAACTTGATTACTGTTTCTTCCATTGGTTCCAGTCATAATGATCAACCATCGTCTAGACGAAACCATTATATTTATATTAAATGTAAACGGTTAAGCCATACAGCAGGCACCATATAATTGCAAAGATATAGGTAATAATAACTTTATGTAAGTATGTTTTATGTCTAGACAAATCGTTCGAAACAAATCTTAACAGAAACAAGACAATGGGTATTACACGTAAGAGACTAGATTGACGTTTCGTTAAATTGCATTCGTACATTACTTGGCAGCTGTTAGAATGAACATAATTATTTGTATGCACAATGTTGCAAGTATAGGTGCGTTAATAACAATAAAACTGCTATTGTCAAGTGTAATAGAATTATTTTTATAGGTATCTGTTAGCAACTAAACAAATAATTCTTGCCGATAACGAGCATTTACATTTAATTTCTTGAAGGAATTAGAAACTATAATAAATTAACGATTACGTTTTAGAATTTGAATTCATTACAGTGGCTTTTAGTACCAACTACATATTACTTTGTATACTATTATTTTCTTGTATGTGGATACGTTGCAGGCTTGTAAAGGGAAATATTAAGGCTGTACTATTGCACAAACTGACAATGAGTTCGATCGCAAAATAACAACAAAACATATTGTAAGAAATTAACAAAATTATGATAAATCATGCATGAGTAATGATTAAATTATTATAAGTTTAAGAACTACTGAGGACTTCGTGAAGAAAAACCATTTTTTGTAAAAGATTAAAATAGAAAACCAAAAACTTTGTTATTTGAATTTTTCACATAAATTTTGAGGATAAGTAAAAAAGTATAATAATTACAAAAATAGATCTTTTTATAACCTACAACTTTGCCATTTAACTTTTTTCCATAGGACTTGTAGTTTTGCCGGAAATTGAGATATACCGTTTTTTACCCATATCTACTGTCTGAATAGGTATATTTGATAGTAATTCATAATATCCTAACTTGAGTGAGTTAATTGTTGCTAGTAAATATTTGTAAACATCGTACTTACTTTACTAAACCAAATCTCCAATACGCAAGCTTGAAAGATTTCTAATCACAGAAAGATTAAATATCTGTTTGCACATTTTTCAGGAATTCAGTTTTATGATATTTTTACGTTGCTATTCCGTTTCAACTTTCAATCTTGAAACTCTGGAGAAAAAATAAAAAATATCTTTGCTGAGTAGAAGATTTTCGGCCTGTTCTAATGGATTTTCTTTGTTCTTGTTATTTCAGCGAACTAAATACATTACGTAAATAAAAACCGTTTGAAATTCTGTAAACCACATTGAATTGAGTCAGGTTTTTATATTTATGTCATTGTTTTTCATTCAAAATAAAGATAATTAAAATTATAACAATAATAGAAAGTAGGTTTACTCCTGTCAGAAGGCAAACAATGAAATTCTGTAGAAAAATAAGCCTTAGTCCTAGATGCATTATCAAATCAGCATAATAAAAATTGTACTTATTACCTTATAACAACATACACTTGAAAATTTTAAAACTTTTTTTAACAAATTACTACAATACTAACGTTACCACTATTTAGAACCACACAGCGACAAAATAGCTCCTATCATGTGTATGTTAGGATATAATTACATATAAATAATCGAGTACTTACCAGAAAATATAAAAAATTTAAGCATAACTCACTTCAGGAAACTTTGCACAACTTGTTGGTTGAAAATGAATCAGTGAATGAGTTTTTTTATGAAATTATTATGATTTGTGAAATATTTTAGTTTTTAAGTAGAATGTTACATGTATTAGCATATTTGTAGTTAGGTAGTTAGTTAATAGGATGGAAGTAATACTATTGACAATCTGAATAGTAATAATCTAGTTCTAAATTACATAATTATTGACACTTCCATGCCATATTGTAAATTGTGAGATATTAATATTATCTGTATTTTAATTAAGGTCCCTGTGTAACCACAATTATTGCAAATAAACTTTCATTCATTCAATAAATTGTGTACCAATTATCTCAAATACTTCATGGGACTTAACTAAAATTGCCTTCCTCGTCGCCGTTTCCTGAACTTATAACAAATTTCTTTGTTGATAAGAATGGAAATGTTTCCCACCGGTTTCTTGTTTATAGCCCACCAACCCTCCGGATTTGTTTGGCTGTTACTGTCGAGGTTACGAAGTGAAATAAATTTCTTTTATGACCGCCCATGTAGGTATTATTATCATATTTTTTCTCTATTTATAACTATATTAGAGATGGTGTGATAAACGCTTTTTTATTGATAATGTAAGGTAGTCGTTAATATCTGATTAGATTTTCGAGGTGATCAGTTGTAGTCCACGTTAAACTCTCCACATTAAAAATACCGTAAAGAAAATCATGAAGAATTAAGATGACCATATTAGGAGGATAAGGTTTTATATCTTACCACTTACTAACCATATTAATATCAAAAATTAAATGATAGAAAATTCGAATCCTAGTTGTCGAGATTAATGTTTAAACCTTTCGCTACATGATGATAACATTTTCAAAATTAACAATGGTGTTGAAAACATTTTCGAACATTATATTGCGAAACAATAGGAATATGAATTAATGCTTAAGTTATGAATATGGGAAACCAAACAAAGGCCGTAAATTATGTTGTTCCTTCCTGTCCTGTCTTATTCAATAGCACGCTGTCTGAACTATTCTCTATTCTAAATTGTAACTCCTCTTTGTTTTGATTTTTGACTTCTATTCCCGGAAATAAATGTAGGTGATGCGTATTTTTTATCCGTAATTCTGGCCTTAATGTGTTTTAAAACGGAACGGTTGCTGAATCTTTTATTGTTAATCGATAGATGGCGTTGCATTAAAATGGAATCGTTCGCTGATGTGACGTGACCCAATAATGTCATCAACTGACATCAATCATTCAATCTTATTATATTTTACAAGGCTCAGTAGCCGGTTGGCTTGACATGCCTTGATATTATTACATTCTTCTAGGTGCATGGACCATTGTGTGACTGGATGGAACCTTTGTTACAGTTATACTCGTATTGCTGGCTGGACGTTTCAATAAATAAAGTTAGTGAATGTTGGTTGTGCTGTTAACAATTTAGTACATAGGTACATTTCAATTTGATAACTTAATAAAACTACCATTAAACCAAACTAAAACCAACCGCCTTTTTTATTTGCCCAAGTTATCTTTTCTTGTACACATTTTCTTGAACCTTTCTCATATTGATAAATCGTTCAACTATGTTACCACGTGTATAAGTCTATCACGATCGCAATAACAATTTTTTATTAGTACGGCCACAATCACTTCGAATTGAGTTCGATCATTTGTAATCAACAACTCTATTACTATCGGGCTATAAATAAACTACAATACTAATTTAAACTAATATAATCTTATTAAATTATAACATTTAGCATCTCAAAATTCTTAATGAATCTGTGTGCAAGAAATAAATTTTGTCAAAAGTATATTTCGAGACCTTTCTATCTTAATCATAAATATTATATTCAGTAATCTCCATTGAAAATCCAACCTTTTAAAGCCGGGGGTAAGTATTATCAGAGAATCTTAAAGAGTAAAAAACAAAAATTACGTATACAAATTTTATTGATGTATAGTAATATTTATCTATTTATCGGCTAACTTAGATCGTCATCAGTATGTAGATGCTGCGTGGATATCAGGGCAGTTACTTTTCAAAGGACAATGTCAAATCACTATTGTTTTATTACAATCGTAGATACTAAAATAGCACCTCACTGTACTTCCGTGATGGTTCTCTAATTATTTGGAATCAATTACATATCAACAATTATAAGAATAACGGCGATTAAGATTGATTTATAATTCGGCGATCCGTCGGTTACGAGCAACTCCCGTGGTGTCTACTACAAGATAGTCGCCACAAGATGGCTGCTCTTCTGACGTTCCGCCAGAGTGACAGTGACGTCTCACTCTTTCAATCTTGCATCAAAAATGACAGCGTCACTGTCGCGCCGTCACGGCCATACTGACAATCGCCCGTCCTCGGGCGCGTTATAATTTTATTATTCATTTAATTTCATTTTGTTTCCATTCATTTCATTTCGTTTCATTCCGTTTCATTTCAGTTCATTTCATTTCGTTTCATTTCGTTTCACTTCGTTACATTTCATCTCCTCTCGTCTTGTCTCATCTCATTTCATTTCATTCGTACTTTACAAAGGAATGCGTCCTTTCAACCAGCCCATGAGAAATCCTAACTCTGGACCGGACAAGTGCATCCCTTGGGGAGGTCCATCCCGTGAGGGCATGGACCGGAAAACACCGTCCCATCGACCAGGTTTTTCACTCCTTACTCTGGACCGGACAAATGCGTCCGTTGGACCATCCCGTGAGGGCATGGACCGGACAACACCGTCCCTTCGACCAGGCTCTTCACTCCTTACTCTGGACCGGACAAATGCGTCCATTGGATCATCCCGTTAGGGCATGGACCGGACAACACCGTCCCTTCGACCAGACTCTTCACTCCTTACTTTGGACCGGACAAATGCGTCCCTTGGACCATCCCGTGAGGGCATGGACCGGACAACACCGTCCCTTCGACCAGACTCTTCACTCCTTACTCTGGACCGGACAAATGTGCCCCTTTGACCATCCCCTGAGGGTATGGACTGGACAACACCGTCCCTTCGACCAGGCTCTACACTCCTGACTGTATTTTCTGCTCAAAAATTTGCCCGCTCCTCCAGTGCTTATAAAAACCCGCGTGATCACTCCGCCAATAGCTGCCGTCATGACTTTTCACTGTGCCATTCTTCGCAAAGGGTATGATTGTACATAGAAAACAGTTCAGGGATACTTCTCGCTGGCTCTGGCATAACGCGCGACTGACTGGTCAACACACGTAATACTTGCTCGATCGCAGTACATACAGTATACAGTTGTGCTCTCCACAGAGTTAACGTCGTGCAATGTTAATGCAACGTCGATCTGCTCTAATCGTCCGCTCAGCTCAGAGGCTGTCTCAAGAGTGCCCATTGGCAGATGGCAAGTGAATAGCTGATCTATGCTAACGCCGACACTGCGTGTACTCAAATGCACTGTGCTGCCATCTTCAACTTCCGAATACATCCAAACTAGTTCCGGCTTCACGTTCCATTTAATGCTTGCCGTCTCGGCCTTTCCTGACCTATTGTAAAGCTACACGTGTTAATCGTTGAGGCATTGGCAAAGTTAGTTTTGACGAGCAATATCAAAATTGTCGAGGTGTCAGCGCTCTAGGACTTAGCCCCTGATCAGTGTAGGGCAAGATGGTCTTTTAGTACCTTTCAGTCGACTCATTCACTGAACTTTCGATAGTTGCGTTCGTGTGAAAAAAAAAGAGATCGCTAGCATAGAGCCGCCACAGGTTGTCCTAGTTAGCACTTCTAGCCAACCCGCGCACGGCGACAACGCTATACTCCTTGTAACGATATACTCCAGGTATCGGATGCAGATTGTCGGCCCCCCATCATTTACACGGTTGATATTTCGCTAGCTTATCTAGTAATTATTTAGGGTACTTCACCAAAATTGAAGGGAGTTCGCAAATATTGAAGGTAGTTTGCGAAAAAAAAAAAAAATAAGGGTAATTCATAAAACTTGCGTGTCTAATTGAATAATTTATGATGTCAATTATTATGTCTGCAGTTCAACCAACTCGTTCCACGCATCATTAAAAACCAACCGATAACAATGTCACTTTGTCAAGTTATTTTCACCTTGTATGACTAGATTGACTAAGGTATTTAAATTTTACCGAACATTATTTCAGCATTGAACTAATATTCAACCAACATTTACACTTAACGTAGGTACTTCATAGTCGTGGTAAAAGAACAATAAGTAACATGATAATTTCAAAATAAAAATTTTAATGGTGTAATTCCCCCAGAAAACGTCTCCGGTTTCCTCTGAAATCAGACTCCCATCAGAGTTGACTGTGTACCGCGTTCCCCAGGACAATTAATAATTTCCGCAACAAAAAAAATTGGTAGCTTGCTCTTCGCATTACCATCGAATGCTTACATTAGATAGAATTCAACAAAGCAACAATTAATTTCAATAAGATTCATTCAAATAGTTACTCTATCAATTTTAGAACTCAATACCGATTGATTGATATTACTGTGGCCTCTCACTATATGGTAAACCAACAAATCAATTGTCGAAGAAAGTGGGAGGCATCTCCAGGATACAACCAACAAATTATTATTCTCCAATATGGTTTGTACACTGAAATTGATTACACAATAAAAAAAAACTAGACATTACGCGACCAATAAACGTGTACATTCACCACCCTTACGAGTTACGAGTGTTTACTCGAAATTATTATTATTTTCTAAGAAAATTACGTAGGTAGCCCGTTTAAGCGTAACACTGCGGCAAAAGAGTTGTTGATGTAAAACGCAATTACTGTGAAATGCAGATCACCTGTTTCAAACAGTCTTTCTGAACTAGCTGAGAAGGTGACAGCTTTATGACGTTCCCCATAATAATATGTGATACAACCACAATAATGTTCCCTTGCCAAAGAAACAGCTTACAGCAGCATAGCTGTTAATGAATTTTGTAAATCACCTTAACTGAGTTACTTTGCGATGGGTAGATTTTATATTATATCAATCAGTTGACTAAGCTATCAATAACCCCGTGTGATGGTAAAATGTTTAATCTGTCAGCAATTACAGGTTTCAGTACCAGTGAAGATTGAGAAAAGGGTTTCTTTATTTAATTTCTTATCTATCATAAAGTGCGCACTATAATTTGATATCGTCACTAACAAAAGATGTGTTAATTTCAGTAATATTTAAGCACTTTAACTTTTAGCTAATATAATTATTATCACACACAAAGATCATGGTTCATCTGACGGAACTGGCAATTGGCCATGATACGTTTCTACTTTGACGAGGTTAGGTATCTTCAGCAATATTTTAAAATAAAATAAAAAAATTAAAATGTGTGCAACCCACACGCGTCAGAAGTGAAACCTTCAAAAATTCCGCTCTCAAGACAATGAGACGAATGCAAAACTTCGGGAAGATGACAATTGCAGATCTCACTACTCCACTCCACTCAACTCAAGTCAGTCTCCACTCATTTCTAGTCTCCACTGGACAGTTTCGCCCCACAAAACCTCAAGTCACCCCCGTACCAAAGAAGTTTTCACTTCAAAAAAACTGCACCTATTAAATTTTCTTACTATGTCATCCTGTCTGTCTTAAGGATAATCAAAAACTGCACAGCTCTTCAGTAAAGTAATAATTATCTTTAGATGTTTCTTGTAAGTAACAAAACGTCTATTCTTCACTCATTTGGTGCCAGTTACTCAATGTTGGGTGCACAAAATTTAGTAACCTACTGATCCTTTGTTGCCAGAAATCATCAAGTATTGAAACGCCAGTAACTATCGAATGTCAAATGTTAAATCACATATCACCTAATAACAGCAAAAAAATTAGTTAAGGAATAATTATGCCTTACCTAAGCCACAAAGATAAAATCAATACAGATCACCCGTTATATCATGTCGTCCTCCGATGATGTAAATCGTGAGCCCAGTAAAAGAAGGCGTATGCGCTTCCATCAGTATCAACAAAATGCCGGTAGTTGGTGCTCAACCTCGTTTCGTCGCAATGATGAAATCCCTTTTGGTTATCTTCGACCTTGCATGTCCATACCACAGTCACTGTCACTTAAAATTACATGTATCTGAAACACCAAAAAAAAACCAAACGCCAAAAACACGAATTTTCTAAATGACATTACATTAAAGAATTACAGAATGTCTATAATCGAATCGTTATCATCACTCATAGATGTCACTCGCTTGAGATGCACAGACATTTGCACAGATTTCCGATACTTTTGTGGGTGCAAGTTAACCATACTTATGATACAAGATAGCGTATAATGACTAAGTAATTTTTCGTTAAATCAAGCACAAACAAAGTGAACCAATTTGGTTTACGCAACCACCACTCTTAACTGTCATCATCATCATCATAGTCTTTTACCAACACAATAGCTCTAGTATTCCCCATGTTTTATAAACGGCACACGAAGGTTTTTTTTTTTTAGTATGCTCGGTATAAAGACCCGTCTTTCCACCATTAGCATCAGGATCCTACGATACTTTAGTTATGTAACGTGTCGCGTGGACGCCTAGTTGTGCAGGGTTGCCTGAATGAACACTATACTGACAAGAAAAGCTGTGACCAACAAGAATGTACGCCAAGCTCCTGTTCGTGATATACGAAGAGCTCTAGTGCTACTCGCTACGAGATAACATAACTGACTACGACTGCAGCAAGAGCGTATCGATAATAATAAAATAAAAAAATGTGTCATACCAATAATAGCTGTCTTACTTTCGGTTCCTTACATATTACCTCAAACCGATCCTCCATAACCGAATCCTTATTTAAACAAAGTTGGTAATGACTAATGCTCGCCATCTACCTGCTTGTATTACCAGGATAGCCATCTGAAAAATTTAAAGGGTGTGGTCCTTTTCCCACGTTCTGATATCGGCTAACTTAGATCGTCATCAGTATGTAGATGCTGCGTGGATATCAGGGCAGTTACTTTTCAAAGGACAATGTCAAATCACTATTGTTTTATTACAATCGTAGATACTAAAATAGCACCTCACTGTACTTCCGTGATGGTTCTCTAATTATTTGGAATCAATTACATATCAACAATTATAAGAATAACGGCGATTAAGATTGATTTATAATTCGGCGATCCGTCGGTTACGAGCAACTCCCGTGGTGTCTACTACAAGATAGTCGCCACAAGATGGCTGCTCTTCTGACGTTCCGCCAGAGTGACAGTGACGTCTCACTCTTTCAATCTTGCATCAAAAATGACAGCGTCACTGTCGCGCCGTCATATTTATTTATATCTATATCAATATATTAAAGCTGAAGGGTTTTTTGTTTGTTTCTTTGCTAATCTATGTAACTAGATTTTCAAAATATTTTGTCATAACGCTTTCTACTTTGTTAGATTAAACACTACTTACTCAGTTGAAAGCAGAACAACTCTCTATCAAGTTTAATTCTTTTATTTTCCTAGTCCAAACTTGTAAAAGACTCGAGCACAACCTAAAAAGTTTTGAAAACACTCTGCCTGACTTTCATTCTATGAAATTCCCCATTTGCTGACACTTAATCAATTTTGCTGACACTTATTTACTCTAATGTTTTAAATTCACGCACTAAATCTACCGTGATTTATTTAGTTACTATGTGTTTACTATTACCTAAAGTCTTTTAACCATTTCAACTATAAGCTTTTGATGTGAAACATCTTTACGCGAGGGGTAAACCTGATTTTTGGCTTGGTGATATAGGCCGTGGCGACGCATCGCCGGCAATTCGAAAAGAAAATATAATAACCATTTATTTGAATGTTGTCATAGTAATGAGGGTTGACATCATTATAATTCGGCAAAATAAAGTACACATAAAATTTCTACTTGCTTGGAAAGGTCTCAGCCGATAACAAAAAATTGTGAAAAGGGAGGACTAGCACTCTCTCTTCGAAAAATTGCTATGTAAACGACCTAGGGGCACCCCCTTTGAAGTTCGGACCTTGGCTTGAGGACGTCGCTTGGAGAAGGACGTCAAGGCTAGACGACCGCTCACGGAGAATTGCCTGGTGGCGGCCGTGTGAAACAGGACCTCATCGCCACCGGTGGCGACGTTTGCAACCGTGATCCCGTCATCAGGGTCGTTTAGCACATGTCTAGGCCGTCAGAGTTTGGCCCCCTATCAACGACATAGGACTTGAGAGCCTCTTCGTATATTGAGCTATGGTGGGAAGCTCAAAATCGCTCTGATCTGTTGAAGCAAATAGTTGAACTTTTCTCGGGCTTTACTTGTATTCTCCACTTCGTAAACCACTAGCCTAGGGCGGTGGTTACGGCTTGTAGGGTTGAGGTGATGTGGGCAAGTGTAGGGCGAGTGGTGTACAGGGCAGTGTCGTTTGCGAATAGAACGAGTTCCACATTTGGATGTCTAGGCATGTCGCTATTGTATAGCGTATAGGTTAAAGGGGATAAGGCTGATCCCTGAGGAACTCTGGCCGTTAGTGGATGGGTAAAGGAACGTGTGCCCTCTATATCGGAACTTGCGAAGTCATAACAGGTGGTTCTTAGGTCAAATCCTCCCTTGATATTATGTATTTCTTGACAAATATTCACTATTTATAATTTTGAGATGCCCTTTCCAAAAACCTAGATCGAATAAAATAAATATATTCTTAAACATGTACGACATATCGGCCGTCTTTTTTCCAAGCCCCTAAGTATTCAGGTTATAGATCCATTTCTAATGTTAGTTTTGGATCAGCAGAGTTCAACTAAGCGTTAAATTGCTTACTTTACGCTAATAGCAAGGGAATTTATGCACTGTTATAAAATTAACGGCGCCACTACATTCTGTCTATTTAGCGAATTTTTATTTTGATAGTATACATAATAATGTTTACGTCTTTTAATATGATAATTTGATGTAATCGTTAGCATCTGATGTACTGAATGGTATTGTATTGTGTTCTAGTTAAGTACTAAATGCAAAGTTTGCTTTTATCTGTTTTGTTATATTACTTATTTCAACAGTGTATCACATGATTGAAATTAACATTACCATAAGGTTTATTTGCGTCTAGTGTTGATTGGATAAATGGAAAATTTATCTTATCTCTGCTGACTACAGCTAAGAGAACAGCAATAACATCAAAGATCAGACCATATGTTATCAGATCCAGGGTTGATGGGTTATCTCAAATATGGTTACTATGTATTTTCGTCCTGTGATCCCATATTTTCTTGCCCCCGAGCAATTATTTTACATGTAGTCGTAGGTTTTAACATGCGTTAGATAAGTTACTAGCATTGTGTACGTAATGTTAACTCATATCATCCTTTTATTTAGAAGTTAAATATCATGTATTTTACAACCAGTAACTATGTACATATTAATATTTTCTTTTCTAATCTTTACCATCCTTTTTCATGGTTAGGCCCTCGAAACTAGCCTGATGACTAGTAAGTATTTATTATTGGTTAAATATTTGAGCTTAACCAATATTATCTCCTGTCAGTTTAATAAGAAAGATTGTTAACTTCAAATTGTCCATGTTGTCTTTAACTTGTAGGCCACAAGAGTACGTGCATTAAGAAACCTTGTCCTAGGTAGGAACATATGATAAATTAAAATCTAATCCACAACAAAGCGAAGGGCACAAACCATGAACTGATTACTTACGTTAACATAACACATGTAAGACACGTGGCTTGTAATTTCCTTTGCATTTATAAGTGGTACATTATTTGCATGTACAACGTACCGCAGAGTATTATATTCTACAGAATCTTTTTCATTATTTTGTTATACTAATTCCTACATTTATCAGTTTGTCTATAGTTAAAGCGTTCCATTGAATGTATTCTATAATAATGGTATGTGGTGTTTAATAGTATCTGTCAAGGTTTTTATCATTATCTATGTGAATATCGACGATTCATAATGATTATTGTAAATATGTATATTTCAAGTCGGTTTGTGTATTATTACAACGATAATTAACTCAATTTAAATTCCGTTAATGAAAGATAATTTCAAAGTGCCTGTTTTTTTCATGATACCTATATCGATTTCTTGTTTAGTGAAGTTAAGTTAAAAAAGACATTTACACAATATTCCTTAACCTATTATGATAAATTCAAGCCTCAAATTAGTAGTATAGTATTGGGCATTCTGCCCCACTTGTTCGCTCAGGCGTCTGCCTTCGCGTCGTGGGGCAGAATGCCCAATAAGATTTCTGGTAATGTGGGACAGAAAGCTTCATTAAAATTTCTAAATTAGAAATGCAAAATAACTGTTTGTTGTTGTAAATAACGCGGTTTCAGCTGAGAAAGGAAACAAAACAATATGTAAAAATTATGTATTCATAGTTATAATATTAATGTTAATTACAGATTACAATCATTTGATATAAATGTAGGATGGTCCTCACACAGTTCATCCACCGAGTGCACCAAAGATTGAAGCTTACGCCATTGCGGTGTATCGTCTTGAGTCTGGAATTTTATCCGTACTAGCGCTTTCTTCCAGAGCTCTTGTGCATCAGTATTGCGCGCATCGTTGGTTTGGTAGACTTTCAAATCGATAAGGTAGTCCCCCGTTGTGTTGATCGCCCGACGTTCGTTGCCGTTTGCAACTCTGTTGACGAAGTACGTGGACAGCACGCGCGATGGAGGATCTTTGGATTTGCCGCCATCACGAGTAAGATTGAAGATGTCCACAGTCTTCCCTTTCTTTCTGTAACAAACATAAATAACCCGTATAAGTAAAAAATAACTTACTGATTGTGTCGGTTTTCAAAATCATTACGAAAAATAACACAATAAATACAAAAATTGTATTAATTTACATACTGCATGGTCATGTAAATAAAATGTTGTTACTTGTAAATGAGAGTAACAATTTAATTATATTAAGAATCAATATAGTCTTATCTTAAAAGTCAAGTTTACCGAAGAATAAATAAATTTTTACTCTGCAATCATAAGATTAGTGAAATATATTAAAATAAATCATGAACAAGAATAAATATAAACTTGATCGACATTTGCAGCAATAACCAGTGCCTATTACTGGTTATTTCAAAATAAATAAAAAAATATCTCCCATAATTTATATATCATAAACTATTTCAGTAACAGAAAGTGAATGTGTGTAATAAAAAATCAACTACTGACCGCAACGCCACATAAATATATCGAACGTAAGTACAAAATTTGAAATATTATAATTTAAATATAACGAGTAGATGTAAATTTAGTATGATTACCTTATAATGGCAGGCGATTTCTTCGTAGATTTACGCTTGCTTGTAGGAGTAGAATGTTTCCGCAGGAGCTCGGCACTGTGTTCAACATCTGTAGAGTTGCTGCGTTGATCGCACTCAGAGTCCGACCTGTAAATTGTTAAATTTTAATTAGATATTATTACTTGAAATACCTATGCTGAAAAAGGATTAAATGTTAAGTTAATGTTTATCTACTTGGAATGAACTAGTAATAATAAAACTATTAACTCGCACTTATAATTAATCTATTGACGATTATAACAATTATGAGTAAATTAAGTTAGTGAAAAATGTCAAAGTATTTGGCTACATGTTGTATCTGAAATATAAATTGGTTGAAGTAAAATATGAAAATTAATAAAAATTATAAAGACTTACATTTTAAATGGCAGCCACTTGAAGTATAATTACCAATACAACCACTGTTTGGATGGACTGAACTGCAGAGTGGAGGCACTCGGCGCTGGTTGCACTGTAGTCGTTGTAGGAGTACTTTGTTCCTATCCGAGGCTCGAATTTGATGTACCGAGCTCCGAAAACGTTAGCTTATAAGTCAGAAAAGACATGTAAATTTGGTAAAATGAAATGTAAGTGTGTTTAATAAAAATAATACACAAATTAGACATTTCTTATTTGTACGTATTACATTTGTAAAAAAATGATAACTAAGAATGTTCTAGAATCATTATTTGCTAACGCAACACAAAGACTTAGGGCTACCAAAATAATTGTCATACATGTTACGTACTATGTATAGACTGATGATCCCATTTTTACACTAAAATATGTGGAAGTGACATCCATAACCAAATTAGCTGCGTAATAATAAAAATTCGTATTGCTGAATAACACTTTTAAATAGGTGTGCAATAATCACAAGTATTGTGTTGAAAAATATGATATTTTTGTTAGGGTTGACAAACGATATAAATTTAAAACATTCCAACTTAAATTGTAAAAATAAAAATATATGATTAAAAGGGCTTGTTATTTACGTTTCACTGAGTCTTTTGTATTCTAGTTTAGGTAATTACATATCGAGAAAATATTGAATAATTCGGTAAATTAACAGACCATTAGCATTCTTAAATAAATATTCTATACCTATTTTAACGTAGATAACTTTGTATGTAATAATTAAGTAATAAATACAACATTTTGTTCCAGTAAATAGGTAATAATAATACATAATTATTTGCATTTGGATGTCAACCCTGATCGAAATGAAAAATCTTGCAAAATACCGTTAAGTACTGCAACCGGATGGAACACGACACTTTTGTTTTGACAAAACACAATAGGTATTGGTACTATTTGCACGCAAAATGTGTATTTTAATTTAAATTTAATTCGATTACTGAGTACAAGTTATAGGTATTTATAGTAATGGTAAAATCGATAGCAAAATTATTATAAGGTAATTATTATGTTAAATATTATATTCTATTATATTTCATTAAATTTTTGTTGTCATTAACAGTATTATTATAATAAGTTTGTTTTTTTATTTCAGATCATCACTTATTATGAACTGTGAGGCAGCAGAGGTGCTGGTTTGAAGCAAATATTTTATTTGTTGACTACATTTGCAGGTATAGAAATACCTACTTAACGAGGGAATGCTAATACTTTGGACATAATTAACAGAGACGACATTATTTTATTGTGAATATTGGGTATGTATTTAGTTGTTAATTCATATTACTATGATAATTTTCATTATTTTTATCTGATTGAGTATTTTCGCGGTTCCTAAAAGAAATAATCCATTCTATGATGAATGGCAAAGTGGCTTATAATATTATTATCTTATCGTCCTGCTCGAGGGCTAAGTATTAATTGTTGGTTCGATCTCCACATTAAAATAATATTAATGTTCTTAGATCTATTCTATTACAAAATCAATTGTAGATGTGTCTTAGTGATTATTTTTGTATCTGTTGTTAAAATTTATTCCCGTAACAAAATAATTAAAAGTGTATTAAAATTATTATTTAATATGTGTTATTAAATTATGTTCGTATCTTATTCCAGAGCACGTCACTTTGATGAGAGATTGAGAGATGCAATTGAAGATGTGAAGTTTTGAAGACCTACAGCAGTAATTGGTAATAAAGTCTGATATACTTAGCAGCTAACTCAATAACTATACACCAGCCGACTATTCCAACACGCGAAAACAGTAGAAAACGTAAGGCAAACAGTAAACTTGTGTTGCTAACGGTTATTGTTAAATTTGAACACTAACTATTGTTAATTTGTTCACTAACCTACAAGGAACTTACTCTAGATATTTAAAGGCGCAACTTTGTATTCACCTTTAAGAATGAATTTTCTTAGGCAAGCCGCGGATACAGTTAGTCATGCAGGTATTACTCAGGATAATGTAGTTAACGCAGTTGCGGAAACGATCGCTCAGCGACAACACGGGCACAACCCCTCTTCTATCGTCAACCAGGAAGGTCACATACAACAAGACCATACATCTTCATCGCAAGAAAAAGCAACTCCCACTATCCCTCATTACGATTGTGAACCGTTCCTTTGTTTCCTGAAAAAAAGCAAACCGCGTTATTTAGCTCCTCCTTCAAAGAGTACCCTTCATCGTGTTTCGCAAGCAAGCACGAGCACGCAGGGAAACATAAATTTTTATCCCCTAACCTCTGCGACGCAAAGTAACGTAGCAGATGATAATTTACCATATTTGCCATATTTATACATAGAATATTTAGATGCCAACTTTTTATTGGACACGAGTAGGGAAAAGTCATTTGTAAGCCGTAAATTAGCTGATAAATATTTCGCCAGTCATAAAATTTACGAACCTTTTAATAATGAAAACACTCTACAGGCAATAATATTACCAATGCATAGACTATTCCAAAGGAACATGTGTTATAAGTTTTATATAAAAGACATTGATGATTTTTACGACGGATTGATAGGAACTGACCTGTTAAAAAAACTTAATGCCCAATTTGACTTGACCCTCCATAAACTATGGACACCACCTAGTAGTTTCCCAATTTACTATAACCCAGTTTATAATAGTAAATAGTTATAATAATTGATTCAGGGTTTTTCGAAAATTCTATTCTGTATGTATTATTTAATAGAGATGTTATCCATCGAAAAAATATCTTATTTAATTAAGCATGAAATATTTACACAAAGCGTGAATAAAATAGCACTATCAAGTAATGATGATAAACGTGCTATATCAAATTGCAATGTTGCAACCCGAGCGTGGGGGGGGGGGGGGGGCGCATTGTTCAATTTTAAAAGGATCTTTCAATTCTAAATATTGATATTCGTAATTGGTTTTAATGGGCATATAAATATCATTTATTTTATATTACTATAATAATATGTAGAGATTATGTAAATGTTCTTAGTAAAATATGTACCTACTTAGGTAAATATAAAAAATAATAAAGTTAATAAACATTTCTGTAATTGATTTTGTAATAACTATAAGTAACCTATGATTTGTATTCATTCAGTGTCCAAGTTTTATTACAACTTAAAAATGTACGTAAATAAGATTGTAAATTATAGAAGTTATTAGTAAGTTTTATGTAATATTATATACCTACTTATAAATAAACAACCTTTGTTAAAAATAATCTTTGTTTTATTGATCTATTTAAACTAATAATATTATAGTTTTTTTACCGAAGGTGGCTTCTAACTACCTACCTATGTCTTTAGAAGGATTTCCTTGATATTTTTTTGTATTTTCTTCTTAATACCTAAATATTTAGCTTTTACAATTCATGACAATAACTTATACTTGCGTAATAATAATAATAATGCTCCGGAATGGTAGGTATTATTGATACACGCAACATGTTATAACATGTTACAGTTCATCGCACTTTATGAGAAGGTATGATATATTTATGCAGACTTGCAGTTTACAATTCATACTAAATTATTTTAATATATTGAACTATAAAACTATATCTGAAAGAGTGATTTTCAAACAACTAATCTATATCCTTGATTGAATGCTAAGTTAACAATTTTGGATTGATTTGAATATATAAAGTTGATAGTTTATTTTTTATTATTTACGGAATATTAATAGAATTGAGAAGTTGTTTTTACAGTATTATACCTAGTACTTGTGTTATTATAATAATTATGTGCACGGTAAGTAAAGTACCTATTTGAATCTGATATAATATTAGTGATTTTTGTGTGTGCACATCAGATTTGAAAATGGATAATTATTTTTGTTTCAGGTATCTGATTCAGAGATTGTGTTTAGCCAGTATGCTCAGGATCCTTACGAAGGATTTTCCGAGCTGAATCGCTGTGAACCCGAGCAATACAAACTAACGAAAGAGAAAAAGTCCAAGCAACGTCGCCGAGAAACTTTGATAAAACATAACGCTACACAATCTTTTGTAATGAGCCGATTACAACGACGAGGCATTAGGTTAATAAAAATTTCTGTTATTGATCTCTGCAGCAACAATTCTCAAACAAGCTGCAGCGATAGTGAAAGTGAGAACGTTGTGATAAGTGCGCAGTACATTGTTAAGGATGCCATGGATAGTGTTATGGACGATACAGAATCGCTAGTTAAGAAAATATCGAAATCTTTAATAGACAATGATTTTTAATAAAGATACTATTGTTATTGTAAGTTATTATTTTATTATGTTTAAAAAATAAAAATGCATTTTTACTGAAGAAATTATTTTTATTTATAAAACCAAAACAAAACATTTTAGTGCCATCCTAAATGCTTTTTTATACATAACACATTTTTTAAAGCACAATGATTTGTGTGTACATTACAATTTAAATTGTTATCACAGAATTTTTTATGTAATTCAAACATGTTAGGACACTGGTCTTCACCAAGATCTGACACTTCACAATTTTCGCAAATGTTTTTTATCCACGTAACCTTCTCCAAACCTTTCACTAAGATATTTTTGTTTTCTAGATAGGGAACGATTATACGATGAAATTCTCTATAGTCAATATGTCCTTCGTTCCAATGAATACCTCTATTGTTTTCCAGCCACTTTACTTGTCTTTTTTCATCAGTTGTTAAATATTTGAATAAATATGGGGGTTTTATTAAGAATAATTGCGTATAATCACGTGTTGCGAACGCTAATTCTTTTACTATAAAATTATTGTACTGATCTTTAAATCCTTGAATATCCACTATGATGGTATCCTGCTTCATGATAATTTTTTTACAGTATTACTCAGTGGCTTATATTCAATTATACAGTCGTTTAATATAAGACAGTACGCGCCGGTTTGATCTGGTATATCAGAATCACTTTCAATTTCCACTCTAACGTCCACAACCGGACCTGTCTTCAAATTGTCTACTTGTCTAGAGCAGTCGACAACAAATAACGGCGCTAAATCTTTAAATTGTTTCTCACTCAACAAGGGCTCTGGACGACGACCATAATATGACTGTTGAAATCTAACATATTGTTCGTATAATAAGGCAATGTTGTTGTTTGCGAAGTTAACGTTTAGGTTCTCATAAGGGAAGTATGTTGAATTGAGATAGACTCTAACGCTGCGAAGAAGACAGTGATCGAACTGAGACATGTCAGAACTTGCATTATTTTTTCTATTTGTTTGTAGACCAATAATAATATATCTTGGTTTTTCTATTTGTGACGAAGTTTTAATTGCCCAAGTATGTTTTGTAGTTTTAGGTAAAGCTGGATATTCATACAGATCCCAATTTCTAAATATCATTTGAAGCGGTTTATCTCTTTCTAACAGTTTCAAAAAATTAAGCTTTTCTTTGTCAGATATTTTAATGTGTGGTACACGCCAAATAATTTTATTTATTTGAACGTCTTCTACAAATTCACCGGTATTGAGTTTCACAGCATTCAAGTTTGTGTTACTTCTTAGTAATATTAGTTCGTGTCTACTATTTATCACAACTTTTTTAAAATCTTCTGCAAAGCCCATTATGTTACAGAGTGGTATAGAAGCAGAAAATTTACCTCCATTTTTTATACCATCAATATCCCACCCCCAAGAATAAGCTATCTTAGATTCACTTTCGTTCATTGATATTAAAGATTTCATGGTGGTCGTAACGCCTGCATTCTTTATTTTATCAATCTCCACTCCGTTTAGCTCATACCTTATATCTTGAAATAAGTACA
This sequence comes from Thymelicus sylvestris, assembly GCA_911387775.1. NCBI lineage: Eukaryota > Metazoa > Arthropoda > Insecta > Lepidoptera > Hesperiidae > Thymelicus > Thymelicus sylvestris. The sequence continues at coordinate 7,934,482 of OU426905.1, read as the reverse complement.
ATAAAGCGTTATTTGTAAATTGAACACTGGTGACAGGATCCTTAGAATCTCGTTTTTTAACGATAACATTCCCTTCCAAATACAAGGTGCTTGCTGATGGTAGTACATATAAATCCTGTTGATTGATTGGTATGCGGATTTCATCATTTCTATTAAAACTAGTAATGTAGGGTTTGTAAGAATGATATTCAATTCCTTCCACACTATTGTCGTAAGACGGAGTCGATAAAACGTCTAAAATATTCATTTTAATAAGCCGATCGCTTTTAAGAATGCCTTATTGCTTTTCGTTAATTTTATTTTCTTTTTATTACGACTTCTTGTATGATTGATTTCTTGAGTCAAACTGATACGTGTAGTTGGTTGTTGCGTATATTTATTATAGTCAATCATTTCTTCTTCTAAGATGTAAATACAGCTGTACCTCTTCACCACGTAAATTTATTAAATGATTATTTATATCTAAAAGTCTAATATTAATGCAGCTTATGTTGCTCTGGTTAATGGGGAAGTAAATTGCGTTTTTAGGTATTTCTATAATCCTATATCCAGGTGGTACGTTTAGTGCAAATTCATGAATAATATGACTTGATTCGCCGTTTATGTATGAGCCGCTTACGATATCACATTCAACCCTGATCACGGTTGTTGGTAAAATGTTTACTGGAAACTGTGACACATGCCATTTATTTGCTTTCAATATTTGTTTTTTAAACCCTAACAAGTTTCTAAAGGTATTTTCCTCAGAAAAATTAATATCTTTTGTACAGTACAAAGTTGCTTTCAATGTGTTGTTATTACACTGTAGATTGATTGATGCATCCTTTATTTCAGATTTTAAATAATCATTGATATCTTGTAATTCATAAGTCCCTTCAGGGATTTCAATAACTTCATTAGATCCATAGAATAACTTATTATTAGTTTTATCAATATTTGGAATGGAATTAAATGTTGAGATATGCAATAAAGCACATTCATACTGTCCATCTAATTGCAGAGTGTTTGGATAGTACGTGGATAAACTTGACGAATTTCCTGTTATCGACAAAGTGAGTGACATATTGCAAATGGTGAAAATAAAAGAATGATACATATTTTATACATTTTTATTCCAAAATTGCCATAGATATTTTAAGCATAAATGACCACAATTCACTGTATTAAATGACTGATATCTTGTGTAGTTATAACAAACATTACAATTCTTAAAATACCGAATTATTTCTTTAGGCGGTTTCAGATCGCCAAAACTATCAAAATATTCACAATAGTCATATATTTTAACATAAGCCACCCAATGCGTCCCCTTGTTCTTAGACTCATCCAAATTAACAATACCACATTCGATCTCCTTTGGTGTTCTTGGTAATTGATCTCGCATAAAAACTCCTCTGAAGTGGGGGATGTCACATGCGTACTTTATTATATCTATATTACTTAGAGGACGATTAGGTAGCTTACAATTCAGTTTTTTGAGGGCTTTATAAATAATCCGTGACCATTTCTGTGCGGTTTAATGTATAGACCCTTGCCTAATACTACACCTTCCATAGCTTTGTTATGTCGTTGTGTTTCTTGCAAATTTTTCTGAGCGGATTTGTAATCATTAATGGTTTTCGCAATGCCAGCTGCACCGCCAGCTAAGGTCCCTAATGCCGATAAACCAGCAAATATTGGAATCAAAGGTAGAATACCTCCAGTTTTTGGTATGGGTATTACACGTGGTATTCGAATTTTCTTTTTATTTGGAAATACTTTTTTAGCTGCTAAATAAGCAGCGTCGATTAAAGATTTACTATCATTGTGTTTAAATTTCTTGATTTTTGATCTTATTTTAGATACAAAATTTTTAAACGTTTTGACGCCAGCACCGGTTTTAAGTTTGGCTTTCATAACTTTACTCACTAACCATGAACTTAGTTTTTCGCCTTTGCAAGCATCTTTTGACTTAATGCGTTGTTTTGCCATATTTAGAAGTTGTAAATCTGCTTTATGACGATTAGGTAGGTCTGTATGTTTTGCATATGCTATGTCGTGTTGCATACAAGCGTCGTCTAGCTTATTCACCCCTCTATCACCCCGTAGTAAACGTTTCTGAAGTTTTGTGCCAGGTCCACAGTAATTATAACCAGGCAAATGAAGTTCAAACGGTAAATTATTAATGATACTATTAACTAGCCCACCTCCTTGCATCGTCAAAGTTGCAATGAAACAAATACGACTAAACTTCTTATTTAATAACAATTTTAGCCTTGAATTGCAGTTTTCTCAATCCAACTATTTTCATCATTGCTTAAACCTAACCATTTCACAAACAGCTTATTTCCTTTCTTTTTTATAACTTTTTCAATCAAATAAGCATCAGGATATTTAGTCTTTTGCAACTCGTGTTCGTAAAATGTTCCCAATATAGTTTGCTTACGTTGATCTTCTAAGTGATACGTAACTGGAACTGTGTTATTAATATTTTTTATCGTAAATAGTTCAGTTGACCAATTTGGAGTATACCCTTTCTCAAAATGCTGTTTGTATTTACTTATTCGAACATAGTCACCGACTTTAAACTTTGGTCCTGTCCTTGATGATATATATTTGTGGGTTTTTTTAATATTTTGTTTAATTAGAGGTTCCTTAGATTTATCTACATCGATTGGTTTACAATTGATAGTACGATGTTTCGTATTATTGTATTTTTTTAAGACAACTTCTAGTAATCCTAACCACCGATAACTTCCATTTAAACTAAAATATTTATATAATTTATTTTTGATAGTTTTAATTAATCGTTCGACAATCGAAGCCTTTTTGGTAGAAAAAGTTGAATAATGGTTTATATTGTGTGTCTTCATGAGATTCCGAAATACGTTATTATAAAATTCTGTCCCTAGATCAATTTGCAAATTAATCGGTTTTCGATGACTATTGTATAATATAGATTCGAATGCATTGGTAACACAAATTTTATTTTTTGATTTGATTGACACCGCCCAAGCGTATTTAGAAAAGCAGTCAATCACAATTAAAATGTAGTTGAAACCTTTATTAAACTTTGTTAAATTTTGCATGTCTATCAGATCGGCTTGCCATAAGTCATCTATTCCCTTTAGAATAACAGATCTTCGAAGAAAATTTCTTCGTGCTTGTTTGTGTATTTCGTTAACTATTTGTTGTTTCATCATTACGAAGATTTCTTAAGTAATTTATCAATTTCTGATTTGGTATAAAACTTATCTTCCAAATGAGCCAAAACGTCTGATATCTTTGTTTTTATAGTAGCTTGAACAAAATTTTGAATATGTGTCATGGTTTGTAAACGCAATGTCTCATTCAGTTTATGTAATTCTTTTATCAAATTATCCTGAAAATTATCAACATAATCCTTATTCACAGCATCGTCTGCTTCTATGGGTAATTTAATTCCTCTAAGTCTTGACGATTTTAAATCAAACTCTCCGTTTTCTGTTTTTGTTAAAGCGTTATCATAAACGTCAAATAGTTCTGACAGACGCATTCTTTTATGAATATAGTGCCCGAATTTATCCACATTCATGTTGAAAGTGTACTTTATTCGAAGGTTAGTAGTGTAATGAAAAAACATCCATCATCAGCAAACATTTATTTACTTATTTATAATTTTACTTTCACGCAATTCTTCAATAATTGATATAATTTCATTGTCTAATCCAGTATTGCCAGCATCTCGAGACGCAATTAATAATTTCAACCTCTCCACCAATTCATTTGGATCATCCCAATACACATAATCTATGTTTGTTTTCCATGTTTTCATTAAAGGTAGACCTTTTCCTTTGTGTTGTGTTTGAAATTTAAATAGGGGTTTTACAATTTGTAAATATTTTTGTCCTTTATTACTCTTTATTGGTTTACTTGGATCACAGTCCCGTCGATGTGCATTGGTGTCAAGTAACATTGATTTATAATTTTGCATATCATTGTCTGTGACTAAACTTAAATCAACGTCTTTTTTTAGCAGCAACTGTTTTATACCTGGTGTACTATGATATTTGCGTCCAGCTACTGTGATATAATCATCACCAATTGCTACGCTAGCTGAACCTAACATTAATTTTCCGTTTTCTAATCTGACGCCAAATGGAATATCTTCTAATGCTTCTGATGATACTGACCAGGATGATGTATCGCGGTCTGATTTGCTTTCTTCTATTGATTGATATGAATAATCACTTTCGGTGTCAGATTGAGATTCGTCTGGATCGATGACTTTTCCAGTGTTAATTTTAGGGGTAACATTTTCTTGAATAATGCTTTTTATGGATGGTGTTTTAGTTTCTTCGTCGTCTATAGTAGGAAGGAGAGAATGATTATTTGCGTTTGCAATTAAGTTGAGAGGTTTAGTCACAGGCTTGAAAACTGTCTCCAATGCTTGCTTATTATCGATGTCAATATTCCTCATAATTTTTACTTTTTTCTTTACAGCTGCTGCAGCCTTCACAATTTTTCTTTTCATTGATTGTTCCATAATGACAGCAAGATAGTGATCGATTGAGCGTCGTATAAAGAATAACGATTTCATAAAAGTAATTTATTTAAATATTTTTTTGTTTCAATCAAACACCACAAAAGTGTCAAATTTATTTCTGTAACATCCTTTATTTTTAGAACAATCTTTATTAATTACAACATAATTAAAGGGTTCTTTCCAAATTTCTGAACACATTTCGCGGAATTCAGTCCATGTCATATCTGTGTTAACATGCTCCTCATAAACGTGTTTTAAATTTATTTCGTCTTGCTTAAAAAGGATAATCAAGTTCGCATTGTCTCTAACTAACTGTTTAGGAATTTTACTATACGTTTGGTTCAGATAAAAAGCATCAATATTTTTGTGTCTTCCCATCGCAAAGTAATCACGCATATTATTTTGATTTTCACAAGCAACATCATCAAAAATAATAATTGAATTTGGTTTTGCGTCCTGAACCCTTAATACTTCCTCATTTCCCTGATATTTATGAAGCGAAATAACAGGTATAAGATTTAAAACATTTTCTAAAAATATGTACTTCGGTTGTTGTAAAGTTTTCGAATAAATATAAACATTTTGAAATCTCAAGCCATTTTCATGTAAAAGGAGACCAATTAACAAATTTGTTTTTCCACAGTTGGAGGGCCCGCATATGATGCATCGTATTGAATTAGGCAATAATTCGCCATGACGAGAATCAGCTTTACAAACTTCCTCACAGATTGTGTTAAAACTCAGCGATTGTGGTTGTTTTACAAATTTCATGATTTGAGTGGACGGTAGTTTGATTGATAATGAGTAATTATACTCATCACATTAACATTTATTAGCGTATGTAGTAAGTAGACTGAATATCTCATCCATCGACAACGCGGTATAACGCTTTACTACCAGAAACAGTGTCAGGCATTCTGTTCCACGTGGAGGAGGCGTATAGAAGAGTGAAACAGTGGAAAAAATGTACCTATAAGCCCTAATTACCAGAAATCTTATTGGGCATTCTGCCCCACGACGCGAAGGCAAACGCCTGAGCGAACAAGTGGGGCAGAATGCCCAATACTATACTACTCAAATTGGCTGACATGTTGCTGCATAAAATGTTTATTTTCATGCAATAAGTGGGTCAATGCAAGTACGCGTGACTCTATACATGTGTAACCACTGCATTCGAAGGGCCACGTGTGAATATTATTAGATTTAAATCGTGTCTTGGTCGGTGCTAAGGATATCTATATCTAATTCACGAATTTTATGTAATAAATCATGTTCAATATTAACAAAACGATCACAAGACATAAAGCAAGTATAAAGCATAAAGCAGGTAAAGCAAGTATGCTTGTTGTAATACTCGTAGAGTAATTATTATGTCCTTTTCCTAATAATCTTAAATTATAAATGATCATTGCTTTTTCTTTCCGTTAGTTTTTTTAGGGTTCCGTACAAAAAAAAACGAAAATAGGAACCCTTGTATGATCACTCGTGCGTCTGGGCGACCGCCATTCACAGCTAACAAGTACTGAAATAAATGACTTGAAATTTGGTACTCATGTGCTTTTTGTGACCCAAAGACGAAGGTATAAAGTAAACAACAGAATTTGGAAAAAATAATTACGAAGTCAAAATTGAACAAAAACCATCTATGACAAAAACTTATTTGTGAACCGTATCGTGTGGCATGTCAAATGAAAGGGCTTGTTGGGATCTCAAATATATTTTTGTTATAGTTTTAAATTATTCAAGAATGAACGAAAATTAAAGACGAATATTGATCATTGACACCCTCAATTATGTCCGAAACTACTGGGGTTAGAATTTCGAAAAAAATACACAGAATAGTTCTTTACTTAAATATTGCAGGAAAACCTACAAGAAGTTTGTCGTCAAAAGCGGCAAATAAATAAAAAATAACGGTAAATAGATACTCAACTTCGGAACCCTCTCCACGCGAGTTTATCTCGCACTTGTGCAGTTTATAAGGCTATGTTCCCAGTAGGCAAACTGTTAGCGGCCGACTGAGTGAGCCGCAAATTTGTGGCGAACTGAAATTTTAGTTAGCTGCAAACTCAGATCAATTTGCGTGCGTCGCAAGCAAACTGTTATGAGTTAGCCGCTTATTTAGGTCGACCGACTGAATTTTCACTTTACTATTGTTGTACGAAGGGAGTGGTTGTGTTGGTCACGATGGATATTTTTGAAGTAATTGGTATCTTAGAAGCGCTGAAAGAGGATAAAAACTGTCCAGCTGTCCGCATGAACAGTTTGCGGCAAACGAACTCACTACGCCCGGCGAACAACCATATTGCCGCCGCCGACTGGAACCGGGTTTGCTGTGAGTTAGCCTGACTACTGAGACAGTCGGCGCACGTAACGCTGCAAACTGCGTATAGTGAGCGCAAAACTAGCAAACTGTGGACACTCCATTTCAAATATATGGAAGGGCGTACTAAACCGATACGCCGCAAACTCAGTCGGCCGCTAACAGTTTGCCTACTGGGAACACAGCCTTATTATACTCTCATCCTGAGAATTACAGCGAACTCTAAATATTAATTTGTAGTGCTTTTCATGCTATGCATAATTATCGACATTTCCTCCTTCCATCCTTAGTAACTCACCCCTAGTATTCATAATTATTTAAAATTGACGAGGTATTTAATGTTATGATTTAGAATTAGATGCAAATGACTATCCTACAAATTTCTTCGTTATTACATCGTTCGTTTAAACAATCGATATTCGTTATTGGAATCATCTTTGCATGTGCTCCAGTTACTTAGCCATAATGGGGAGGTTTTATATTAAGTTATTTTGCTCTTAAATTTATTATGTCGGTATCCACGTAAACAGGTTATTGAACCTTAAAATTTATCGGGGAATAAACCATTCATTATTTATGTATTCAATGTTTATTTATACATTGGAATACACATTATCTATTCAAATGTCTAAGCAATTTGCTTATTAAAAAAGTACTCAAATTTACCACCTTTAATATTCTCTTTATATTTTGTAGTTCGTAAATTTTTTATTTAACTGGATCGAGATGGTAGAACTTGGGGTAATATTTATTTTAATTATATAACATAAATGGACAAAATGGGCAGGATGATGATGATGATAATACAATCATGAAATAACAAAATAAATGGAGCTCAGCCCCTCCTGGATATTAAACCTTAGCTCGGTCGTCGTTCCGTTTATGCAACGTCGGGCGAATGCACTGCAACCTCCCTCCCTAGGTTATTCACCCGTCCTTCCTTCTACCTATTCCAACTAGAACATTGTAGTTTTCGTGTCTAGTTGAATGGGGAGCGTTGGTGTTCTCCGGTTATCGTCCCGATTGCTACGTGCTTAGTTCGCGTTGGCTCTTCCCAGAAAATGGTCATAGAAATCAATTTTTCTCTATTGTAATCCTTTTCTTTTCCCTGCTATAATATGGATTGCCATAAGAATCCTGTTTTGTGATATATTCATCTTTATAAATGAAAATATTATTTTAGCTGAACTGATTTAATGGAATGATCTGTTCGTGGTCCGAATCCCATTAGCAGATGCACTGGATTATTTGTTAAATGAGAAGATTGCGACACGAATGAAACAGGAAAAGGGTCAATAGTTGTGACGTACGAAATTCCGTCGTGATACATACTACATAGTATGCCTACATTAGTTTGAATCTTTATTATGGATGTTTTGATCTTGTATTTTGCTTTCAAACTATATATTTTTGTTATTTTGTTTTCAAATTCGCTTGATAATTCCTGTTTCCGCGCTACAGTACTTTGTATTGTATCCCTTATAAAAAAAAAACTTGGACTCCGTCTTACAGTTTAGACTATAGCTATTAAATATCTTTATATTATCACAAGTCATTGACCTCCTTATCTTAGCTATATGGCCATGGCCATGTTCCTCATCACTTGGCTTTGTATTAGGTACAGTAATTTAAATAACTTTGCTCACTACAAACTATAAGACATGTTTATTTTTTATTTGTCCTTGTCTATTCATCGTCTGCGATACTTTTTATAAATGTACTTATTGTACCTACCTTTTGCTTGATTCCGTCGATTACAGATTATGAAACTAATAAATAAATCGATTAAATTGCAAAAGACCCGTAATAGATGATTCTCTGTTCAAATGTTCTGTCCTGTCATAATATTTGCGAAATTCACAGGCCTAATCCTTATGAGCTATGTACGCCGAACTATGAATCAATTTTAAACTTTTAAACTATCCTACGAGCAGCGGAGAGTATTAGTCAAATAAAATCTTCCATATGATCAATAATGATCATACACCACTTTGTGCACATGTCAGACGCTAGAGGAGTGTTCGACTTCTATAGATATTTTATGCAGACCACGAGCGCAGCAACGCCAGCAACCATTTTCTTCGTGTGGTTGGTCACGTAAGCTGAATATATCTAGTTTGTGTAGTCTTTTCCTTGTTGACGTGGCAGGTTGGACGAACATGACTGAAAATAGAATGTGTATTAGATCTACAATGTGTACCAGTTCTAATATTTGAATGTAGATGTACATAAATCCGCTCGTGTTAAAATTTAAATATTCCAGCTGATTGTAATTTCACCGGCCTTGACATTTAGTATAAGTACCCTAAAATAGCTGCAGTATCTATCTCCCACCACATTTTATATGTTTGAATTTTTTGTCGCTAATATTATCAATTTTGTTGATAAGAACCTTGTTATATCTTTTCAGTCTCAAAAAATACCCGATAACGACGATGACTAGTCTGCGCGTACATCATAATGAAATTAAACCCAGTTACACGAATTCTCCAAAAAGTGACGCATAAGGTGTAGTAGTGTAGTAGTAGTGTAAATCTAGACAACCAAACTTGTAATTGTGATGCAATTCAAGATTGTATGTACGGCGCTTAAGTCACGTAGCCGGGCAAGTCCAAATTGGGGGTGGGGCTTACTAGAGTTCAATAACCGCTGCAAGTCTCCCACCCGTCCTAATTGTTTGACGATATGCAGTCCTGTAAGTGGATTTCGTAATTCGCAAGTTGGAACTACCGCAGCAGGTACTGTTGGGTAATGTTTAAACAACAAAGTTATAATACCAAACAATTAGTATTTAAACGAAAAGAAAGCAGAGGATTACATTACAATTAAGGCTTTCAAAAGGCCTTCGTCCATGACTGGATTGGTCGTTGTTTATTTTGTTTCGTAAACAGTTTATTTGTGTTATTTAGCAGATTAACCAGAGTAATAGCAGAAATCCGCAGAGCTTACTTGAATCTTACCGATTACGAATTTTCATCCCTAGAATAGGTAGGTACTTCCTTTTTACAATTTTCCTCGGATTGAGTGGGATTTCAAGTCCGTCAGTATTTCCTTCTGATGATCTTTATCTTCTAAGATTTTCATTAAAAGATAGTATTTATTACCCCATATTTCCTCCATTTAAGCATAAAATTTTCATCATTGTCTTTACGTTATAAAAGACAAGTATTAAGAGGATAATTATGAAACCTCAAACATTTGGGAATATATTAAAATTCTCGTGAAAGTAGTCTAGTAGACCAACAGAGACACATTTATTAGGTAAAACAAGTTTTTTTTTCTATTCGAGGTATTAAATTTCTCAAATTCATTCGCTTCGTCATCGAAAAATTGTTACATTATGTTACATCATTATCAGGATCGCAACATCTTAATAATTATATCAAATTAAACTTCATTTAACATATATTGTAGTAGTAATTACAATGTTAAAATAATACATATTGTGTTTATTAACTGTTACATAAAGATTTGTGTAAATTGCTCACGGTTAACATTTTCAAAATTTTGTGCAATAAGTATGATTCGTGAGCAGGCTTCATTCAGTAACGACATTCGAAGCAGACTAGCTACACCACTTGTAGATTTCCGACAACACTCAAAGTTCAACATTTATTTCCGTGCGTGATAAAAGCTAATGAATTTAAAAACAAACTAGAAAGAGACCAAGATAGTTCAGAAAATTTATTGGACGATTCTTCTTTCTACGATTCTGTATGTATAATACTTATACTTTCATAAACTGCAGGCGTAATAGAATCAGTTGTATCTCTAGACTAAATCATCCGTTTGCATGTGAGTGATTTTTAATTTTGAGGCAATCCTCGTTTATTTTATCGTTTATATTTGCAATGTTGACATTGATTTGACAAGCCTAGATGCTTTTAGAGGCTCAATGGTTTTGCACTGTAGAGTCCATTAGAGCTCAGTGTCATATTACACGGCTAAATTGTAGAACAACGCGGCTTCATACTTCGTATCGGATGTCGGGCTTCGTGTCGCATACCGTGATGGATCAGTAGAGGTATTTCATAATCATGTTTTATTTTATCATCTTTATGGAATATTTTTGAAATCTTTATGCTTTACGTACCTACTTATAATCGCGATATTTAAATTTTGCTGCGCTTCTAATCTGAATACCGAAGATAATTATGGAATTTTTCGTACTAACATTTCTCAGTCAAACTGGTCAATCTCAAACATCTTAGACAATCATGTATTGTCTGCATATTCCAAGGTCGTTTAGACGCATGTTACTTCTATATAAAAAATATTTATAGCCATTTCACAATGGCGAAGTACAGTTACGTCATGGGGTATTGTAAAGTTGAAATCACTGTATTTGAGACCTCTAAGCTTCATTTTGCAGTAGAATTTGAACTGCAGCTATGACTAATAGCGTGTCTATTTATATTTCACATGGTATTAATTTTCGTGGTTAAATACTACACTGTTGTACTGTTGTCCCGCAATCTGCCTTGAAATTTGATTTCATGATATCTTTATTGCTAGGTGTTGTTATTACTCAATAGATTGTAGGTACAAATTTTTGAATGTTTTAGGCCTTAGTTAATTTTTAACTTTTTTTTATTTTTTGAATGATAAGAAAAGTAAGATACATATTGCAAATATAATTTACTCCAAATTTTCTAACATCTTGAAAAATTATAGGGAAAAAATTTGTTTGATTTGACAAAAATCTAAAACTTGATTTTTATATTTTATTTTTCAATTTCAAATTGAATTCCTCATTTCTTAATATTGGGTACAAAGTAATTGTTACAAGCACATTAAAGGAATGCGTATTACAGTATTAATATTTCTCCTCAATTATGTACGATGTAACTTAAAATCCACTAACATATAAGATAAATAGTATCATTAAAATGGGACAATATTTTTTCATAAAAAATACTAACTTAATAACTTTTCTTCTCACTGATCAAAATTCAACAACCAAAAATTTTACTTATTGTTGTATAATTATAATTCTGTATGTCAAGTTTATATTTTATGGTATAAAAAATGTTTTAATAATGTTACATACTCGATTATGCAAAACTATTTGAAGAACAGTCATTTGCAGCTGTTTCGTGTTAATTTTATTATTGTCGCAGTTTATCGACCTTTTCAGGATTCTGCAATACCAAAATAGCACTTATACCGCGCGAGTTTGCGTTGTCGCCATACTCAACTTGCAACTCAATACTGTTGCAATTTTGTAATATCGTCTTATCGGCGTTGTTTAAGTGGTAATATATTCTTATCTTAACTTCATAATAGACCTTGTAAAAACGTGTGATTATCACATCGTTACCAGATGATGTAGTGTTAACTTGACCGTGATCGGAGCAGATCACCGGTGGATCGCGAGTGTCGCGAACCTCATTATCTTCCTGCGTGGCCGTCGAGTGAACGGTGCGGCAACCCTCAAAAATTTATCATCAGGTTACGTCGCCGGTTGTGCAGTGTGCGTGTGTTTAGGTGGGTCGCGTCACAAGAGTCACGAGTGCGCCGTCGCCACCAATCGCTGAGCGTATCATTCGCGCCACGGACTTCATCGCAAGCGTACGACCCATGCGTACGACTCCAACGGCACAACTCGCGATCCCGATCAGCCGCTCGCTTTTAATTTCCGCACTCGCCGGCCAACTCGAATACTAACTGTATCTCATTCGAATATAGTTCTACACTACATTCAATATGGTAAGAATCAGTGATTTACAACAATGTGACAGTGCATAGTGGAAAGTGCTTGTGTCTGAATGAGTGCTTGATAAAATTCTGCGTCTCAAAGTTTTAAATTAAACAACTACTCGACATGGAAGGTAGTTAGTAATATAGGTTACTGCATATTGAGTTTCGTATAATTGGAATCGCGGAAATTGTTGCCTTTCTGAACGTTGTTATTCGCAGAAAATGAATCTAAACTAGCGTTTCTCATCAAACTATCGTTAGTCATAATAATAACGCTAGGTTGACTAACTTTTTGCATCGTATCTATAGTTGCAGTTATTATAAAACGTGAAGTTGTTACTTCAATAATATCAGATTGAAGTATTTAGGATTGTTTACGCCGTGGAATGCAATCGTTCGCAAGCTGTTAAATAGTTTTGTCTGCAATGTGTTTAGATTATTTTTGTCATCGTCTGAATCGAGATGCACGCGTGAAGCTTCTCCGGGCGCTGCGTTTTCTCTCTCTCTTGCTTGGTTGCGTCTTGTTTTCGAGATCCGCTAAAATTAGCGAACGCGTCCCCCGCTGTCCTCAGCCAGTTACATTACATAACCGCGCCACCGGCTTGGCCTTGACTCCCGCGCCGGTCTTCGAGCCGTGCCATTGGCAGACCTGTATTCAATATTCAGCACTATTAATTTGTAATTAAAGAGATATTGTTAGCAGCAAAACATTGTTCAATATTATGAATGAAGAAGCAGTATGTTCTGGCTTACTTGGAAAAATCATCTTGTTTGTCTATCTATGTCCTAAGCAAGTTTATATTTTTTTGCTTCTATTACGGAGATAAACTAGGGCCAAGATATTTGTGATTTATTTATTTTTAATACAACAAGTAACTATTAACCAAAACAAAATACATCTTTTGTTTCTTAATTTTTTTTATTAAATTACAACCTATCTATCAAATACAAATATTGCCAACAATTAATTGGCAATTTTCATGATTGACAGTAGTTCCGTCTTTAATGTAATCACGTTATCTTATCTCATCACAGCGACTTTCATAATGATAAATAAATATTTAATTATCATGGTGATATTTTGCCATAATTCATTTGAATATATTTTTAACTACAGTTGCGATATCAATCATTGTATTGGACCTTCCCTGTATTGTAAATCACAGCTGTAAGGATTTCAAATATTATTTTTAAAATTTACTTTACAGTAAGGAGAAAGGGTTTACTTAATAGCATTAAAGAATCATCTTTCATTAATTTCTCAGCAATTTATCAATGTAGGATCATTTCTTTTCATGTGAGGTAAACAAAAATCAGAATGCTAGAATTTTATCTGCTATAGAGTGAATAGTTTAAATCCAAAAATATTAATTAAAAATAAACTTAAATAAATTAAGCATTGTAAATGTTTTTAAAGTCTATGTGTGAAGTTTCTTCAGTTACAGAGACAATTAGATGTGCGTTATTGCCAACTTAGCATTTTGAACCGCACTTCGCTATGTCTTTTGGAGCTTGGGCTGTAATTCAAGCTACAATCAGTAATTTATCCACATTTTAGAAAATATTAACTACGTATCTCTCAGCTGAGATTTAGATATTATTATTTTGTATAACTTAAGATTGATGACGTAATTTGAAATGCCCTCGACCGTCTAGATGTAATTGTTGAATTGTCTGCCCGTTGAACGGTATCACGGCCAAGGTCGACATCAGTAAACAGCTGCTGCGCTCTCATCTTAAAATGTTTACCTTATTACAGCATAAAATATTGGAATATTTTTACGATGCGTTCCCTTGTAAAACATTTTCTTATTCTTCACTATGTAGAACGAAAATGTGTGAAAGTAAAAATAATACCGATATATGACATAAAGCTGAGGTTGTATCACCTAATCCAATTAGTTCTATTTTTAAATAACAATCGCATAAAAGTATATCTAGCAGACGAGGCAGACAGCTAGCTAGGCATTTCGGTATAGGCTGACCTGAGACGGAATAATGTCCCTCGGTTAGGAATCTTTCTCCAACAATCGATAAGGGTTGGTTGTGTGCTCTCGTTGCGCGCGCATTTCAGTTTCACTTCCACTGGTGAATGGCCGGCTCAAAGAAAACATGGGGGTTCCTACAGGGGGATGGGGTATCTCAGGCAAGGTCGATTGCAAGGCCGCACTTACTACTACTAGTTCATCTCTTTCTAGCCTCACATCGTCTGTTTAATCATCTCGCTCGGCTAAATTCACTTTCGAAAACAGCGAATTGTAACAAATCCCACTTACGATTTATGTGTAGAGTGGGATGAATAGCTTGTTTTCGGAGTTAGAGCTTGTCGTCTTAGCGATAATTTAAATTATGTTACAGGTTTCCGTTTTCTTGTGCGATGGTTCAAGTTATTTACTTTCTCATCTACAATTTTATTAATTGTATTGTTAACAAATTGAACAAAGTCCGTACTTAAGTTTTCCAGTTTCCTATCTTTTGAACTTTCGGAATTGAATCTATTTTATTTGAAACTGCCCTGATAACGTAGTAAATGTTGCTTTTATTTACGCATTATCTCATTATCTACGGGGTTAATAGAAACTTGAACCTTCATATAGTCAATAACGCTGTTATCACATAGGTCTTCTTCATCAACATGGTTGACTTGAAAGTCTTATAATCCATTGACGCATATCCTAGCTAGGGGATCAGTTGTTAGGTTATCATTCTCTTGCTAGTAATTAATACCGTAGGTAAAGCTCGAACTACATTGAAGATAGTAAATTACTGACCTTATTATCGATGGCTACTTTGATTCTATCAAAGCGGCAGTAGCTTTATCACAGTACACTGGTGTTCAAGTTGAAATAACTTTAAAACTTTTAAAATTTAGTTTGACTGTGGAACGTAGCAAATAATTATTTTTAATTTATGGGTCGTCGTAAATAAATTAGTCTTCTATAAATCCAGTTATCCAGTCCTTAAATACGAAATTAAATTTTTGATTGTAGTCAAGCATTAACTTATAAGGTATAAAAAAAAGAAATATTTATATTTTTAAACTTTTTTCCTTAACATTGTGTTGATGATATTTCAAGTTCTTTCTTAGAGACGTTCCGTATTATACATAATCTGTCCCTGTTATCCCATTATATTTGCAAAATTCTTATATTCAACGCTGTTCGTTTTACCCGCCTTGTCTTTTTGGATGAAATATCTATGTAGAATTTGTGTCAAAATTACTAGCGCGTATCTGTTGATCGTTTATCAGTTCCACGCCTCACTCTGGTTGTATTGTACGTTTAATGATTGACCTTGACTATTGTTGGCTGATTACTCGCCGGTAAAACGAACACATCACTGTAGGTATATCTCGCACCACCGAACGTTCTTAAGATTGCGCTTAGGTAATAACTATTCACACTTGCAGCTCTTTGCACATACTCGTTTACAAAGTAAATTAACATGGACAACTTCATGTTTGTTCATCATTCACTGCTTTGTAGCGGATGGTGTCTAATATGACTAAATTATCACTTAAATGACAAATTATATAAGATCGAATTGAAAGCGGCAGACCTTTTTTCGTTTGATTGTTACATTTCCAACATTTCTATTGAGGCTTTATGTTTACAGCGGTATCGAGTGCAAAGATGAGGTCTTCGCTGCGCACCAAGTGCAGCACGCAGACCTGAAGCCGGTCGTGGAACCGACCGCGATCGCTCCGGTGCCACCACCGATCTGTGAGGCCCCCACCGACGTGCCCAACGGTGCTATAGTCGCCACCATCCTACCCGAGGAGGAACGCCCCATACCCGTTACCGAACAGATCTTTGCGCCGAGAAAGAAAGAAATGAACAAAGGCTTTCTCATGTTCTCCCCAGACGAGGGACTTACAAGTGAGTCACACTCGAACTGCATCAGCTTAGGTATACGTAGCTCGCCTTATTGAATTCGTTTTCATCAACAAGAATTACCTTACAATTTTATTTATAATTTTCAGTGCTTAAAGACGAGCCGGAAGATCTCACACATTTGGCACCGACAGCCGGTGACGCTTGCATTACCTTTGATAATATGTTCGATGATTTTATGCTGAACGACAACTACTGCAGTTTGTTGAGCGACGATTTGGCCAACGGATCACCAGTTGATTCTTTAATTGGCGATTCTTTGCTATCCTCCCCTGAACCCCAGGTACGTCATAAGCTTACATTATACATTTTATTTATGTGAGTTTGCACGAGTAGTTTCTATATATATGATATACATTTATATGATGTTAATGAGTTGTATACTATTTCAGGAGACTGAGTCGTCATGTGAACAATCGTCGCTACTGACAGAATTATCTCTAGATGCTTTCGATAGTGCAAGGTCGGATAATGACATCGATGATGGACATTCTCCATTTATACCGGCTACCGATGAGCTTCCGGTGCTGGAACCGGCAGTTATGTGGGGGGCGTTACCCGATAACGTAAGCCAAGCTAGACCGCAGCCCTCTGAGCCCCAAACAACTTTAGCGCCGGCTCTTCAACGCTTATTAGCAGCACCACCTACTGGTCCCCCACCACAGGATCTCATTACCAATATTTACTCAGACCCAGGTATGCCTTTACTACCAGACCTTTGCTTTTGTCAAACAGATCAGTTAATTAAAAAACAAAATAATATTCAAGAATCTGTTCTTTCAGGTCTCATTCCAAGCAGAAGTATATCAACATGGGACACAGGTGTGAAAAGAGTCTTAAAACAGGAGGAGGAACCTAGGGCGAAACGCGCCAAGCGCAGTCCTTCGCCAGTATCCACGCCGAGTTCCACTTCTCCGTCCTCAAGCGTCCTCATGAACCTCCTGGTGAGCGGCTGTGACGTCGATGCCGGTTACATTTGCATGGTACAGTGCCGGCCGCGTCAAAAGGCAAAAGCATGAGGCATCCGCCTCTGTGAAGCATAAACTGTGATAAAGCGTCCAGTGACCAGTTGGTTTAGATAAGAGTTTCACACAAACGTTCGGTTCTGATCAGATCAAATGCGAACTGTTACGCTGAAAATAGATGCAGTGCCGTCAAAATTTGTGATATCCCGTATATATACAGACGTTTTCTGTGTTTATATTAATTTCATGAACTGTATCGTTAAACGAATAACCGACAATAATATGGCGTCGCTGGCCGGACGAGTCTTAGTTAGCAGTTAGTTCGATTTGTGGGTTTGGATTCACTGAGACATTACCGTAGTTAATGTTCCGCTGACTGGTAATCTCGTATTTTCGCTGTTCTCTTAGGCGTTGTCGCCTTCGTCGTGCGGTGTGAAATAATGCAATCTTTTTTAGTCTTATAGTAGTTGTTAAGTTTAACGTGCGCATATCGTTGTGGTTATGATGAACAGTTAATTACTCGTAGGTTTATAAGTTACCGTCGCTTCAGTGACCACGGTGTCTAGCCGTGCTCGTCTTATGTTAGAATGATTAGGTTTCATTCAGTACCTATTGTTGAACTTGTCGCTATTTATTCGTTTTTAGGATGTTACGCTTAGTTGTCGTTATAGTCTATTGTTAATTTTGTATCAAAGTTTCGTGAGTCTACTTGTTACAGTTTCGATAACTATACATTGTTGCACCGTGTCGTTCGATGATTAGATTTAATCGATTTATAGGTACCAGTTTCTGTAGATATTAAGGCGAATTATGACACTTTGCTAGTGGTGAAAGTGTAATGTCACTGCCAAAACCATACAAAGTACAAGGTAGATGAAAGTATAGTGGTGTTGTTTCATTAATATTTTTATTGTTTTAGAACATTTTAATATCTACGTTAAATTATAGTATGTCTAGTATTTTTACATCTATTGCACTTCATTATATATTCTATGAAAGGTATAAAAACTGAAATTTTAGCAGCTACGAGATACCTATTCGAAGGTTTTAGGGATAATCGAATTTAGGATACCTTGTTCTTGGCCATTGTCATCGCAATACGAAATTATTAAATTGTGGAATATAAATGTTTAAAAGACGTAAAATTGTATGTTTGTAGACATTTTAAACTTGTCATCAACATGTGTTGTTATTAACTTAAGGTCTAAATGGAAGTATGTAAAATTTAGAAAAATATTATTTTTCTTGAACGAAATATGATAGAAATCAATTTAAATCGAAGATTTCCAATATTAAAAGAGATTAAGAAAATATTTAAAAAGATGCAAGTTGATTTTATTACCCTTATCTTCCTCTCCCAAACATCCCTGTGAAGTATTAGCTTTAAACAGAAATTAAGTTTTCGTCACCAGGAATAATATTAAATGTATGTTCAATTCAAACTATTAATTAGCCCAGAATACATAATGGCTATTAGTATTATAAGGAACAGCTTAAGCGCTAAGAACATTCAATTAACTCAGAAATAACACAACAACAAAGAATAAAACATATAATTCTAAGCGTAATATCATATTAACATTTTATTGAATGAAAACAATAATGATACTCAATATTATTATGATCTTGAATCTTCTCTGCATTTAATTTTGTTTACTGAAACATTTAATTATTAAACAGTGAATTAAAACCACTGAGATACAGTCCACTTGGCTCAAAGATAACCTTTCTTGATATCTTAACATTTGGTGAATGGAAAAATGAATTAATTAAAGGGTAGATTTATTGCTTTACTGAATTTTAAAAGATGAAAATATTGATAATAATTATTAGTGATGGGCCGACTATGGGTTTTACCGATCAGCCGACTAGCCGACTATATCAAATATTTCTGAAAATAGAGGGAACCGATTCCTTCCTGATTGAGCTCAAAGTTTGACGTTTTTTCCCCATAATTTACCTTTCTTGATCCAATAAAATAAAAATACTGTTCAATCTGTCCAGCTAAGCGCGTGATAGTTTTACAAACAAGTTTACTTTACGTTGAGATAATACGAACTTCCTGGTAAGATATCAAACTTAGACATGGATATATGTCATACCACAGTAAATTACACAAGACCCTAACTGCCTAACTCACTGAGCCCAAAAGTTTTTTCATCTTTTGCGAACAAACGTTGCTTCAACGATATATAAAGATACAACAGAAATAACATTTAATAGGTCCATAGGTCAAAGAACAATTTTGACCAAAGCTTGAAAACAAAATTCTATAAGCCTCTGAATACAGAAATATATAGATTGGTCGGTATGAGACTTGCAAATGAAAGGTTGTAATCAAAATAAGACAATTAGTGGATGTTTAGAATTCGTGAGAAAAATGAAAATAATTATTTTAATACGAAGAAAATATTGCTCTAATAATAACCTCATAGTAGTACCTACTTTGCAACTGATCCAGTAAAGTAATTAAAAACAACAATAAACAGTATGTAAATTAGAAACTTGAATGTCATTTAGATAAAGCAGTTGTAATAAAAAAAAATCTAAGATAAAAATGAGATTATTCTATTCTATAATCCTAAATTAAAATTTTAAAAACCCCCGACAGTTTTATTCGCACTAAATATAGCTAAAAACACTCGATTAAGTCACCTTTCAGTCAAAATATAGTATTAGTATTAGATCAAAATCGGTTCATCCCTTTGGGAGTTACGATGCCACAGAAAGACATAATATATCCACAGACATACAGACACACAGGTACAAAGACACACAGGTACAGCCACCTGCAGAGAAAAGTAACCCATCTGTTTACAACGCAACAGGCAAGGGAGACGTTGCTGTTCGTAACAGATGGGTTACTTTTCTCTGCAGGTGACTGTACAAAGACACGTCAAACTTATAACACCCCTCTTTTTTCGTCGGGGTTAAAAAATAGATATATAGCTAGATTAATGAATATGATATCAAGGTAAAATTACCTCATATTAAACAAAAATCCTACATTTATTTCAAAATAGGTTCTTATTAGTCCAGTAACCATTCACGGCAATGGAATTTCATTACTTGCGGCTTTTATTAACCAGAGCACGATGAAATCACTCAAATCACTTGGTAGCCATTAAAATCCAAAAATAAAACTGCTGTTACATTTAAAACTGCTTAGTGAAATTATATAGGTTAAGGTTAAACCACTTCAAAATGTTACTTTATTAACCGACTTCAAAAAAGGAGGAGGTTCTCAATTCGACTGTATTTTTTTTTATGTTTGTTACCTCAGAACTTTGGACTGGGCGAACCGATTTTGATGATTCTTTTTTTAATCGAAAGCTGGTGGCTGTCATGTGGTCCCACATAAATTTTATTGAGATCTGACAACGGCATCCATGAGAAAACTACATAAGTCGTAAATTTGTGTTAAGATGTGCGCGACAAATTGACGAATAACTCAATATCACGCCAACCGATTTCGATGATTCTTTTTTTAATCGAAAGCAGGCGCTTGTCATGTGTGTCATCAACTATGTAGTTTTTGAGACTTTGAAGTCGGTTATTTTTTTGTTAGTAAAATTTAGATTATTTTAGTAACTTTAAAACTTAAATTACACCACATGCTTAAACAACAACCGTAGTGTAGACCAAATTACTTATTGTTAGTATATAGACAAATTAGGATAAATCTATTTACGTGCCGTATTACATTACACGTTACAAGTTAACAATTTTACGTCTCTAGGGATAAGCATTTCGCAACTTTATAATTTTAAAAAGACTATGAATAACGAAACCGGATAGAAAGATACTAATTATTATTTTAGCTTCATTTTTTTTTTTGGACTGCGTTCTTATACAGGTACAACTTATTCTGTTTTAGCATAGTCACGTAGTGGCTTTTTGATATGATATATAAAACTAAATGTACATCAGTCTAGCCATTTTGGTGATAAATGGGAATATTTGTTAGCAAAAAATCTGTCATCGTAAACGCATAAATCTACCTTCTTTAAGAAAAATAATACAGTAGTAGCAGCACCTATAATTAATGTAATTCGTTTAATGCACCGAACATCACTCATAAAACTGAGCTCGATTGATCGAGTGACAGATAAATATTTGAGTAGGTCACAAGTCACAAACTAACATTACCTATACCTTTATAAGTACTATTATTTCTTCTGTGCCTATACTAGTTTAGTGCCATTTTAACATTATTTTTGCAAGGATTAAGAATAAAGGTGATACCTTTTATTTAAATATAAATCTCTACTTAAATATATCTACTGCAGCTGGTATCGACAACTCCTGCATAATGAATTTCAGTAAATAAATTGAGACTGAATTCACTCATATTCAGAAAATTTACTTTATCCCAAAGGCGAGCAACAATATAAACACATTTACTTTAGTATCGTTCTTATTGTTGTACACTTATATAAACAGGGTATTGGCTGGGATAATTGGCAAAGACGAGAACCTTACTATGAGAATATCAGCTTAACTAGCTAAATGATCTAAACGGTGCAATAAATCATTTAATGTGACCCCAGTTCGATAGATCATGTGACTGGAAAGAAATAGGGAGATTACGGCGGATAAAGATACTTAGTATCTCGTTGTA
Organism: Thymelicus sylvestris; assembly: GCA_911387775.1. Taxonomy (NCBI): domain Eukaryota; kingdom Metazoa; phylum Arthropoda; class Insecta; order Lepidoptera; family Hesperiidae; genus Thymelicus; species Thymelicus sylvestris. Next base: position 7,912,476 of record OU426905.1, on the reverse strand, counting down.
CTCGCATATAAACTACTTGTAATAAGTTGTGTTGTAAATAGACCACTTTTTAATTTTAAAAAACGTAAGCCATCATTTATGTATAAGACAGGAAATCTTTAAGAGCTTCTTTATTGAATGTTCCGATTATGCGGGATTCTTACACTTAAACCCTCCTTAGCCGCTATCTATCGCATCTGAAGATGTTCTGCAAAATCTAGCACGCACCTGGGGTTACCTACATCTGAATTGGTCAAATTCTACTCATCAAATCACGACCACAATGAAATTAATGCTAAGAAAAATGTAACCATCAGGTCGTAGCATTAGACAAACTATGACCTGTAGCTCGAGCACGAATATTTGCGAGAAAGTATTCGTGTGCATCTGAACTGAGGGCCCACTTTTTTTTTCTCGGCGTAGCGAATTGAAATTTATAGAGGATTTAGTTAAAAATAGTTAAAACTTAAAGCAAACACTCATAAATTTCTTAAACGTGAATTAAAGATGTTATGGGCAAATGTTTTGGGCCCTCAGTTCAGATGCCTACAGAAAGTGGCATGGTAGGTATATATCTCAGAAAGTACTACCTCTGTGTCAATAATTATTATTTTAGAATTTAGTTAAGAATTTCTTAAAACGATTGATATCATTCTCAACTGGCTAGAGAATAACATTACAGACTTATCGCAGTTTTACTTGGGCCCTCAATCCAGACGTTTATGAACTGAGAGCCCAGGCGAAACATAGGTTTAAAGGAAGAAAAGCATAAATGTACATTGGAAACCTCTTAGATAACATCCCTATGAATTAGTTAAAAAAAGAAATAGTGATAAAAAAGTAACGGCTGAATGGTAAAACGGCTTCGAATTTTCGGATAACCTCTAATCTGAGGGCCCAATACTTTCGGCTTTATCGACTAGGTGCAACCTCTTAGTTTGAAATAAATTAGCTGAAAAGTTTTTACTAATTTTTAACTAAAATTTTACATTCGGTTTTTTGTTCAAAATGCCATACTTTACGAGAAAATGAACTTTTCATTTTTAGTATGAACAAATTTTGTAGGGTAACCATGATTGCAGAATAGGAAAATAATTAACTCAGTTTTGTAAATTGAAAAATTATTAGGTGGTATTGAATATGTACCTGCAACTCAACCGGGTGATATCGGTCATTACAAAGGACATGGGTTTGTAAATGGTCGCATGGTCTGCTATGACAATATGATGGTAGAATTTAGTGACAGCAGAGAAGAAGAACCTATTTATCTACATACTCTGTCGTACGGAATTGCTAATGCTGATTCTGAAGATGTAGTTAAAAACAATTCCAAACAATGCTACAATAATCTAGGATACTTCGCACATACGAGTAGTATAAAATCTTAAAACAACCTACATCAGTGAAGGGGCGGCTAACCCATAACACAGATCCAAGATTTTTGTACGCTTTATTGGCAATTGAATCTACATGGTCTGAAAATGTTAATTTGGAATCCATAAGAATGCCAAGATCTCTAATATTACTTACTTTGTTTAATTTTGTTTTGTTAATTGAATACACATAGTTTATTGTATTTTCCTAGTGAAGGAAATAAATGAAAATTTATGTATATTAACAGAACCCTGTATTAATAGTACAGAAGTGTAATAAATAAGACTTTCTCAATTTACAAAACTGAGTTAATTATTTTCCTATTCTGCAATCATGGTTACCCTACAAAATTTGTTCCTACTAAAAATGAAAAGTTAATTTTCTCGTAAAGTATGGCATTTTGAACAAAAAACCGAATGTAAAATTTTAGTTAAAAATTAGTAAAAACTTTTCAGCTAATTTATTTCAAACTAAGAGGTTGCACCTAGTCGATAAAGCCGAAAGTATTGGGCCCTCAGATTAGAGGTTATCCGAAAATTCGAAGCCGTTTTACCATTCAGCCGTTACTTTTTTATCACTATTTCTTTTTTTAACTAATTCATAGGGATGTTATCTAAGAGGTTTCCAATGTACATTTATGCTTTTCTTCCTTTAAACCTATGTTTCGCCTGGGCTCTCAGTTCATAAACGTCTGGATTGAGGGCCCAAGTAAAACTGCGATAAGTCTGTAATGTTATTCTCTAGCCAGTTGAGAATGATATCAATCGTTTTAAGAAATTCTTAACTAAATTCTAAAATAATAATTATTGACACAGAGGTAGTACTTTCTGAGATATATACCATGCCACTTTCTGTAGGCATCTGAACTGAGGGCCCAAAACATTTGCCCATAACATCTTTAATTCACGTTTAAGAAATTTATGAGTGTTTGCTTTAAGTTTTAACTATTTTTAACTAAATCCTCTATAAATTTCAATTCGCTACGCCGAGAAAAAAAAAGTGGGCCCTCAGTTCAGATGCACACAAGTATTCGTATGGTTAACGTAAGCAATTTGTCAAATTTGTATGGCATTTTAGTACCATTAAAGCACGATAGGGGCGCTTTTGAAAAAATGCCATACAAATTGCTTACGTTAACCATACGAATACTTTCTCGCAAATATTAGTGCTCGAGCTACTGGTTAATACCGGATCAAACTATACCTACTATGTTTAATATATTCCTAATTCTAAAAATGTAATTCTCTTTGATTTTATTATATCCTTGGAATCTGATTTATTTTGGCAGTTTATACAAGATAGTCTATAAAGTTGGGTCAGGAACGGAAAACATAAAAGTAACCGGGCCGAGGAAAATATAACGAGAAACGCTGCTCAAGAGGATTGTACAAACTTAAAAATACTTACCAAGCTAATATCGAGAACATTTCAAATATACCTAATACAGGCAAAAAAGACAGAAATATTAGTTATTGTGAACATATTTCTCACTGATCATAAGATTTTATTGTTACACAAAATCATGCACGTGATAAAACATTCTTTGCATGCAATCTTGCAAAATATCGCCGTTTCTACCAATATGTTATTGATGTTGAAGCTTCTGGGATTTACTCCGACCAAGTTTAGAAGCTATGATTTAGTTATGACTGTAGCCAAATAAATTTTAATTCGGCTAATTTCTTAATTAAGCAGCTGAATGATTAATAGACGACATCGTCATTATACTTCTGGTTAAAGCTAATACTTTACATGAGTTATTAAATTCCATGTCTTAAATATCAACTTGCATCTCTTTAGCCTTACTATAAAGTTCCTGATAAACTATACTTTTCTATTCTAACATAACTACTTTTATGTTTTCAGAATCCAATAAAGCCAGTGACGCAGCAGATTCATCCGAAAATGCTCCCAAATTATGAACTTGTCCTGAACTCACGCCAGCAAGCACCGCCAAGAAGTTCCCCGACCTTGAAGACTATGCAGATACCCGTCATAAATATAATCCACGCTCCCATCAAACAAATGATACGCGCGAACACTCCTATAGGTAACAGTCCTCCGATGCGGACAAACGTCTCGAGCAATCCTATGTCGCCTCTTACTCTCAATGTCGGCAGTCCCACGTACTCTTTGCCGTCTAGCCCAAACACGCCAAGCTACAGCCCGGCAATGAGTCCTGCCAAGCGAGAACGGATGATAAGCCCTTATTCCACACCACAATCTTTGTCGCCGGTTGGAACCTACAGTCAAATGAGTAGTCCATCCAATAGACTCCTCTCACCGACTGGCGGGTTGCTCCAAGGTTACGACCCATACTTGACCAACAAAATGCAGACCAGCCCCGGATTCCCTCTACAGTCCAACGACATCCTGATAGACTCCAATATGCCGATGTCTGCGTCAGATTACTGGAACGAATCGGAGATGTTACAAGGCACTAGCGATCTGCTCATTGCCTTCGACGATGTTAAATTAGTTTAGATGAATCTATGAATGAACGAAGGGTGATTTCTAACATTTATTGGAAGCCTTGTGGAAGTATGTGAATACTGGTCTCTGAAGCATTTTTGACTTTAACGAGAATTTATTAATTTCATACCCGACCAACTGATATTTATTATGGTCTTGCATATCGGTATCCTTACACACATTCCAATAGAAATGGTGCTAGGAATATTGTGCCTCGATGGAATATATCTTCCCGATAGAAATCACTCGGAATGAATGCAGGGTCGAAAAGGGTAGGAGGAATTATATATACAAAGGGATTCCAAAGTGTTATTGTGACATACTTTATACGTTTCTTGGGCACAATTGAACTAGATCTTCTGATTTGTGATTTTGTATTATCTTTGTAATGATCTTGTATTTGTATTCTTTGTATTTAATAAAAGATAACACTTTATATAGCGATGTTTGACGAAGTGAATGGAAATGATATTTCTAACATTTAATATGTTTGGAATCCCTTTAACAACGAGATGAAACGAGTGTGAATGGAAATATAATTATATGTTATACAATTTATTTTATTGTAGTCATAAGTGTATTTGTAAGTGTAATAAAGTCTAATAGGGACAAATAAGGCTAATAATATGTGCTAAAGCCCTGCCACATCTGAATAATACCTCTTTGCGTTGAGTCTAATGAGGAAACTGGTAAATATGGATCTAAATTGTCATTAAAGCTTTCAGCAATTAATGTTCAACCAGTTTATTTATTGCAGTGTTTTGTTGAACACCAACTGATATAATCAATTTATCCCCCCATCTGTGAATATCGTATTTTGTTCATTAACTATCATTTTAATGTGTTTTCTGCATCTGTACAGGCAATATATTTTATCGTTGTTTGTTTAATTTTTAAAGATCAAAATTTATATACTCAACTAGAAAGTAGGAAAATATTAAAATATCAAATATATAAATAAAATAAGTAATAGGCATAAAATATACCATTTCATTAGCACTTTGTCTCTGGAAAATATGTGTTATATATTATTAAATCATGAAATGACAATATTAAATACTTTAAAATATTCAACATCTTAAAATTCATTGAGTAGTTTTAATATTCTAAAGGACCCACAAAACATGCTCTCGAATAAATATTGTTATATTTATTTTATTGCTATATTTACCAACAGTAAATATTTATATACTTAGGTATGGCAAAAGTTATTTTATACATAATTATGCCCACATATTTACTTTACTCTCCCAATAATGTACACTTTAAGTACAATTTTCAATACATGCAAGCAGTTTTAAAATTATATTTTTTAGTTTTAATTAAAATCTCGATAGCTGTATCTAATAGAAAATATATAAGTTAGATAATTATAAGATAAAAATGTTAAATTTATTATGTGGTGATGTGAAAGATTATTTTCGTATAATATTGCAATGTTAACTGATATGTACCATGTAATTTTGTTATATGAATGGAAATAACATTTTATAAATTTTCGTTTTAATTTACTTTCTTTCATGATGTCATGGTGTTAAGATATTTTTAATGAGCACACCTTGTTGTTTTGTTAAAAGGGTATAAAATAAGATTACTTACCTGCTGCCAATTTTCATTATTCACATATCACGTCACACTCTGGATATTTTAATTATATTATCATAAACTTCTACTCTTAAAGTAAAAATTACACTGTGCCATAGAAAAAAAATAATCTATGTCAAATATTAAGTTTCGTTCATAAATACAATTATTATATTGTAGTCCTATTTTAATATGTACCTATAATTATATTTTAAAATGATCTTCTGATATAATGCGAAAAATTAGATGAAAAATGAGAATGTTATAAATCACTTTCTATTAAGTATATATATTTTGAGATTAAATTACATACTGTCATTTGTTTATTATTTCTTTTTCCTAAGACTTTCCAATAATGTTATTGTGATCAAAATTTTTGACGTGATAACGTCTATTTAAACGATGAGCGCTGGGCGCATCTATGAAAAAATGTAGCGTTCCGCGAGTGAGAGAGCGGCAAAAGCGAGAGAGAGGCACTATCGGCTACGATCGGCGTATCGTAGCCGATGCCGTAGGCGATCGTAGTTTAGTGGAGCGGAGCGGAGCTTTGTCATGACGTTGTCACGTTAAACTACCGTCCGTAAACCGACTTTACAGACAACCATTTTTGTAATAACAAACTATAGTTCTGAAAAAAATATTAAGTACGACTTTTAGATTTTACAGTAAACAATCACATATTTTAAAGATAAAATGGGACACGCTTATGTGGTCACTAGGCTTTGCTTGCCCATGGTCAATCCATTGCTTGCAAATAATTTTCTTGGTATCTACTGGATTACAATTTGAGATCTGGTTACCTACCCTTAAAAAGCTTACAATTTCTGGGTGTTTCTACGACGACAACAGAAGCAAGAATTTTACAGTTAATTGTTGGATATTAAAAACAACTCGAACATGGAGAAAATTATACTGTCCAAACAATGATTTCAAAAGTAAGGATTGGCGCGGCGAAACATTTCACAAATGTTCTACATAAAGCACAAAATGGCACCATGTCTCTCTTTCTCTCTCTTCCGAAAGTCGCGAACCACATGAGACAGCGTAGTTAGTACAGAAGACATAATAGTACATAAGCGTGCTTCTTTTTCTGCGGGCCTTAGTCCTTACGCACATAAGTCCTTGCCCTTAGCAGTGCCGGCGGTAGGATATAAGATAAAATATGATCTATAAATGGATATTGACAAAGTCAAGGAACAGCGAGCGCAGTCATTAGTTGGATGGCTGAGCGCTAGCGGCAAACATTCAGCGTTTCCTTGCTTCGGAGGGCACGTAAAGCCGTTGGTCCCGATTGTTACCGTAAGATAACAGTCGTTAAGCCATGTTGGAGGCCCTCGGGCGGCATGTAAAACTTCCAACACTTTGGTTGGCCACTCACCCTTAACCAATCCTCACTGGAGTAGCGTGGAAGAGTATGCTTTAGGCCTCATCAAGAGGAGACCGAGAGACTCAAGTTTAGTTGTGGGTCATTAATAGGTTGAAGCCAGATTGAATATTGAGGAAGGATTGCTAGAGCGCCTTACGCCCCTGCTTGCTTACACAATCCTAGTTTTGGAAGGCAATTAGTAATTATTGTCATCTCCAATCATTCAGATCAGTTTATTTCGCTAGGATTCCAGGGCGACTAAGAGACTGCTGTGCACTGTGTGATTCCGGCTTCGTGTAGCTTCGTTTGCGCTTGTAGAAATTGAGTGAGAAGTGTTATTAATTTAATTTATATATTGGTCCAGCAGTTTGGAAGATATGAGGTAATAAAGAATATTACACGCGAAACACATAACCCTTCCTTGGCAGTGCCAGTCGGGTTACGGGTACCTACCTACCTAAATATTGTACCTTTACTTTATTTTGTGGGGAGAAAAGAGAACCAATCCAAAAAAAAAATGGAATGCCTTCTCAAACATGTCTGAAATGAATTTCTTTTTTTATGTCCATGGAGGTAGGTAATTAATTAATTATCTTTGCGTCGTTGCATGCATAGGCTACTTGGAATTAAAACCTCTGAATAAGGAAACTGATGGAACTGCCATTGTATAAAAAAACGTGTAGACCAGTAGCTCGAGCACGAATATTTGCGAGAAAGTATTCATATGGTTAACGTAAGCAATTTGTCAAATTTTTATGGCATTTTAGTACCATTTACGCACGATAGGGGCGCTTTTGAAAAAATGCCATACAAATTGCTTACGTTAACCATACGAATACTTTCTCGCAAATATTCGTGCTCGAGCTACTGGTATACCTACGCAACTAAAAATGGCGGTTTAGTTCCTGCCTTGGATGTAGTACCTATAGATTCAGCCACGGCGTGGCCGCACATGAGACTGAAAATTTACGTTTCTTTGAGGTTATTTTAAAAGAAAATGTAACAAAATTTAACAAGCAGCCCAGAAGCGTAATTAAACTTTTATATACTTAAACTTACTAAGATTTACTGCAAAATAAACTGAAACACAAAATCTCCAACTCACTCTTCATTGTTTGTCACAACTCGCTAATTGTTTTCACTTGTGGCAAACACCATATTTGTATATAATTATGGATTCTACTACAGAGTATAGACTGATACGGCTACTAGAATACGGCATCATTCTTATTTATCTGAAGACGTAGAGTATGGCAGAAAAAAATATTAGCTGTCAATATCACAATGACGTTTGAATGACATCAATATGTCATTTAGTCGTTCATCCAAAAGAAGAAAAGCAAAAAGCAATACAAAACGTATCGGTTACTTTGCTTGCTTGCTCGTTCATTTCATTGTCGATCAAATATATTTTGTGCGTATTTGGTTACGGGCATTTGTCATATTATTTGATTTAAAAATGAGTTAAATATTGTATCATAATCAGTTGATCTTGGTGATAGTGCGTGCAAACTGTAATAATTGTTTGTAATTTTCGTTTCAATGGCTTCAACACCGAAACAGGTGAACGGCAATGTCGGCAATGCATCGATGAACAACAACGGTCCCTCGGGAAAGCGGAAAAAATCGCGCAGCAGCCGAAGTTCTTACCTGACGAAATGGTTGGATAAAACGATGCACCAGATTCAAGATTCGACACCGAGTATGGATACCTTCGATCTCTTCGAAAACTCAAACATGAACTGGATGATGAGCGGTGCTCAGTTCGCGCCGGGTTACGATCCGTGTAGGTACAATATGTATGGATGCACACCCGAGGCAATGTCCCTGCCTACACTGCCGACGTACTATAATCCTTTAATGCCGGCCCACTATAACCCTGAGTGCCGTTACGTTCAAAGTGAAAACAAAAGTGTTCAGGTGCAGAGAGCCCGCCGGCGACGCGTCGACAACAAAGTGGAGGAGGTGTCCAGTACGCCCGCAAATAACATTCCTTGCACATTAAACCATAGCAGCTACTTGCAGCCAAAGAATTTTACCGACAGCCAGGATTACACCAGCCTGCCACCGATAGTAACTTCGATGGGCGACACCAACTCGACTAGTGATATTCAGACTCCTATTAAAGACGACGACAGCAATGCCAGGAGATACAGCGATCCCTGTGTTAGAGCCCTTCCAGATGTCGCTAGACCGGCCAATAAGGATGTGGATTCAGAGTCGGAAACAAGCTCGGACATGTCTGGTAGTCAAGTGGGTAGTCGACTGTTGTCTTGCCTTTTGGATCAAATATCCTCGTTGAAAATGGTTAATGAAAGATTGAATAAGGATCTGCAAGAAACTAGAGGTTAGTAGTGCAATATCATGGATTACATTCAGTGTTTTTTTACACTAATAAGTTAATGCTTGACCACAGTCCCACCTGATGGTAAGTGGAGATGTGGTCCAAGGTGGTGAGCACATTAACTTAATAAAAGCCTATTCACACTTATGATTGCATCTCATATTTTCTGTGTGTGATGGTAAAAGGTGTGATTGACAACTTTATTAAAAAATTGTTATTAAAAATTTGTTGTTCATCAGAAATGAAACTAAATCCGCTCAATTATGAGGTGAACCGTGAGGCCCACACTTTGCAGTTGATTTTTAAAAGGTTGAGGTTAATATATTGAGTAGTTATAATTTAATATAAAATTCTACAAGCCAGCCCTTACTACAGAATAATGTTTGATAAATGTTACCAATTAAAAATCCTATTTAACATAGGTTTATCTTAACTAATACAAACTCTGAAGCATTAATTAAGCATTAACTCATAATATTCATGATATGCAGTGGCTACTTTAATGGGTTTTAAACATTGCATGAATATGCAAAGGCATTATCTATTGTTAGCTTACATAATGTGAGTTTAGTGGCCTTGTTATTCTGGTGATACAGACATTAATTATGTTACCTATACACATAGTTATTTATGGAATTTTATCACAGCTCTGTTGACAGAGTCAGTTTGATGAGTATATTTGATATGGATTTATTATATGGTAAATTAAAAAGCGTCCTAATAATGAACAAAACAAACTAAATGAATGAAAACATAATGTTTCAAAAAGTAATGATAATTTTAATTTCATACATTGTGTGAAGAATGAAATTGTTGAAATCACTTGAGTTGGTAACTGTCATTACGTTAAAAATATAGGTAATTGACCAGAGAGATGGACGTTAAGTTGATGATGATTAGATACTTCCTTTTAAAAGTTTAGAATTACAGTGAGACATTGACTAAAGATAAGCTATTGAATAGGAACTCAAATATATTATTATGTACACATCGTCATATATGTAACAGTACAGTCGACAAAAGAATTAAGAATGCAGGGCATGATTCTAAAACCCTCTGTAATGTTTAATATTACATATTGTTTACGTTATTATCAATGTTAAATCATGCCTTACTATACAGGTATTATTTAACATTGATAATAATGCAAATAATCTGAAATATCAATTATTACAGAAGTTTTTAGAATCATGCCCTGCATAACTAATTTCTTTGCCCACTGTACATAATAATAGTGACATCACCAGTACTTTTTTTAACTTTAAAGCGCCTACACTTTCAAATATGGCTGATATAACAGGTGCATATGACACAGCCTTGCTTCCCACATGAAACATAAAGCAAGATCATACATCAAATAACACCTACACTTAGAAACAAAGAACCTTCAATTTTCAAATGAATCTAAGATGTACAAAACAGGAAATATTGTAAGACCCAGATGATTTTTACGTACATATTTAATAATTGCCATCATTATCACAAAGCAAGGTCTCCCTCAAAATGTCTAGGCATATTCATGACACTGGAGGAAGGGTTAGTGGCAAAGGCAAGTGTTGGAAGTTTTTATGCTATCCAAAATCCTCCGATAGCTAGACGTCTGTTATCGATCTAAATAACTGTGAACACACGTCTTTACTTACTTTTAAGAAAGCCACCGGACTATGAGCGCCTCATATAACTAATTACATATTAATGATTACATAATTGACAATAAAACCCATAAAAAATGTTACATTACAGAACCGTAAATGATTATTACACCTGTCGTGCACCTGTCTGAAGTATTTTTACAATTATTGTGTTGCTACTTGTTACAGGTTTTAGAGTTGTTTCATTTTATAGGAACTTTTATATAATTAATACAAATTTTTAACCAATTCTAAGGAGGAAATTTCCAATTTGGTTGCATTTTTTTAGTTTTTTTTTTTTTTTGTATGTTGCCCCTTAGAACTTCTTCATTTATCAACCGTTTTCTATTTGAACGGATACTTCCAGAAGAAGAAGAAATAGTTGGATAACGAATTTAAATCCGTCAGTCCCATCGGACATCCCTCGGACTATAATTTTGCATTTCTCTGATTATGTCTCATTACTCTTACAGCGGAGCTTGAAAATGTAAGGCAGCAAAACATCTTTTTACAAAAAAGTTCATCGGGTTTGGGTGCTACACCAACTCATTCTCCTCTAAATGGCAATGGTAAGTGTTTTATGCGTATGATATTTTTATTTACCTCCCAGATCTGACTCTACTACTCCTATAAGTTTTGATGTTAAATTATAGCAGCTTTTATGTAAATGAATAGGGTTTCAGAATATTAAAAATTGTTAAGTGGTTTTTGTACCTATTACATTCAAATAGGAAAAGAAATAAATATCTTAAAAGCGTTAGTGCAGTTGTATCATATCACACTCAAGTACCTACTTTTTACTATCTAAGTGATCTAAAACGTATAAACTGAGTTATTACATGACAATAGTATAGATTCGTATATAATTTTAAAGAATTGAATCAAATTAATTTAAAAGAAATTGCAATTTGATATGCACTTTCTCCGTAGTGTGATACAATGTGATCAGTGATCACTATAAGGGCGTTTTTGCTCATCTAACTTTTTGCTACAGAAAGTTATTAAAGATAGCATTCCAATCATAATATGATGCTGCAGTTTTTATTGTGTCTCAGCACTAGGGTTGCCAACTTTTACGAGAAATAAAATAATCAGTATTGTAGAAAAATAAACAGTGTTTAATTTTTTAACAGAGTTTAAGTTCTAAACACATTTTTGGAGCATAATACTTACATAAATTAACCATTAACTATAATTTTTTTCAAGTATTCGTAAATGTCATAATTGAAATGAATACTTTGATAATTAAAATTAAATAAATGAGAATCCCATAAAAATGAGTTCATAAGTTTAAATTGAAATGAAGTTTATATGTTTGGATACCTTTAATTTAGCGCCGATGTAAGCAGTATTTTCAATATTATGTACTTCTTTTGTAAAAAAGTAAGCCATGTTGAAGAGCAAAATAAATTAACTATTCTGTTTTTAACGAAAAGGTTGGCAACCCTTACCACTTCACCATTGAGCACAATACATCTGCTGTGATAAGGATCAACATTGGCCTACTTTCTCAGTTGATATCATTTTTATTTCAAATTAGCTAGTAAATTTTTAATTCTTTACTTTTTTATTACTGTATTGTGCTCCGTCTGGTAGCTACTTATGTAATATTAGCCAACTTCCTGTTTTAAAAAATATTAAGATTGAAAACTGCTACCAACCAAATGAATCTCGTAGATTAAATAAATATAAAAAACAGTTTCAAAATTAACGTATAATAAAAAATAATGGAACATACAGTTAGTAGCAACAGTCTTTGTATTAATATATAATAATATGTATACCTATATATTCAACGTGTAACCCCGTAAAAATATAATGAGCCAAATTTGACAGGTTTATGTTGAATAGTTTTTGAGTTATGAGGTGGTCAAAAGTGGCTCCAAATGGTTCGTGTAATATTACACACGGTGCTGCTCGTCAATTCTGTTAGCTAAGAAATTGACTTGACACGCTCCGCGTGTCTAGATTTATCAAAGCCAAAAATGTATAATGTATAACAATCGCAAATTAACATATTTGAATTTTATATTAATACTTAATAGTAAGTTTAACTTTGTATCAAGTGAGAATATTAACGATCTTACGTAGTAGATACGAACATCTTCAAGGTTATCTTGCTAGGTCACAATATCACGCAAGTCTGTAATTGGACCTTAGCTTTGAAACGATTGATTTTCAATAATATTCGCCAAAGAATTTTATTTTACATTATTTAACTTGTATCTATACTGTATGTTAATTGTATTTGTATAGATCCTTTACGGTCAATTTTGGAAATAGAAATAGGTGGAATTAATTTCTTTCCGATTCCTTATTCCCTGACTCCTATTTTATTTATTTATTTATTTATTTATTTACCATCAGGTGGATAGTAGTCAAGCGTTACCATATATTAAGTAATTTATGAATAAAATACTATCCATGTACGTAATATTACTAAGTAATAGTACTAGCGCCTCCGTACTTCAATAGGGACGTTCGTCGTTATCATTCGGAATACGTTAACCCTTATTGATCTTCAAGCGGCTTACAACTCACTCGATTGGATTATCCTCAAACGCATCCGCACTGAAGCAACCTGGTGGAATATGTATGAATCAGGTCATGTAATTAAATTAAAAATATAATTGCGTTTAACTTATAGATACCGTGTATTATGACAATAATGGGCTGAAGCCAAGATAATAATTGGCAAAAACATTTTTTGTTTGGCATTATGTCAAACGACAGATTTACCGTTATGAATGACTTGGTAGCCAGTGCTGTTGCAACGTGTGTATAATTGTATATTTTACATTAGGTACTAATTTGCTTTTTTTACACGTTGTGGATAAGTAGGTAACAAAGAAACCTAGGTTTTGTTTTACATAATCCTACTAATATTTTCAAAGTTATGAAAGTTTGTAAGTAAACATGTATGGATTTTTGTTTCTCTTTCATCATCATAATATATTCTGGGATACTTATTATCCCAGTAAACGCGGCCAAAGCCGTTTTATTATAGACGGAATTACAAATTGAAATAATAGATTACATCGATCACTTCATATAGGAGTAAGTAGGAATATTTCTTAATTTGTGTCTTGTGTGTTGTGTATCTATAGTAGCAAAAGGCACAATTGCTGTCCACAATATGTCCAAGTAGAAAAGTCAATCGGAGATATAAAAGGAATTTAATATTATGAATCTTGCGGGATTCAATTTTTACAAAATTTCACTTGCAAGAGTTTGCAAACGATGATATACCTATTTACAAGCAGGCTTGAGAACGATTATTTATGTTTGACACAATATCTTACTATCCTACTGTTGAATTCGAGATTATTCTACAATGTAGGATTTAATTACGACGAAGGGGACGAGGACGATCAAAGAAAAGATGGCTGATTGTGTGAGAGATGATATGAAAGATAACGAGTTTTAGTGTAGAGATGACGACTGTTGTACGTGACGAGATGACGGAAGTATGGCAGAGAAAAACATATTCCACCGACCGCCGACCCCAAATAAAATTGGGAAATGGGCAGGATATGATGACCCCCTCTTAGTTATTAAAATACGGGAAAATATGCCAACGGAAAAAATAACTAAGACAAAGCAAAACCAAATAGAAAATTTTTAATAAATAATTGATAGATCTAAATTTTAAAATATAGTAAGAAATATATTTTCTCTTTTTAAAAAAAAAGTAAGTAGTAAGTTTTAACGTTCCTTCTGAACGTCTGGTTCTCATTGGGGGGCTTTCGGCTTGTTGGCTTACTTTGAGAAAGACTGGTCTAGAAGTTAGTGAGTGGAGTCGGTAAGTGGAGTGCTTGCCATTTATAGCGAATGGTTCCATTCCGTACATTGTTGTATAATTATTCATAATAAGCTCTTGTGTATACAGTTATTATTCGCATGCCATGTGAATAAGAATGGGGCAAAAAGCCGTTTTGTTTCATTAAGCAAACGCGACGTTTGGTTACATCACATGAGATATTTTGCATGTAATACGTATATGGTTCATGTAAATAAGTGCCTCTTAGTTTTGTTTTACAATAATACTGTGGTAGGAAAAGTTAATTCTGGTGCCAATAATATTAATTTCAATATTTAGTTTTAAGTTTTTGTGTAAAGTATTAAAAAAGTGTATGAACAAACATTATTCACATACATTATTAGGTATATAGGTATGACTTACATAAATGTTATCGTTGCTTATTAAATCATTGTTTATAAAACAGGCGCTTTATTAATAAAACCAATTATTGCAATAATGTATTCCTTTCTTTATTCTTAAGTATTTATGCGTTCAGTTAGCATGCCATATTGCCATATATGATGAAATGTAGGTATCGATTTCGATATTTCATGACATTTAGAACTGATGTGAGTAACTAACTAAAAAAATATTTGTGACGATATTTCAGTTAAAATTTGTGCTGAGTTTCCCGTTTCTTCTTTTCTTTAATAAGGCACCTCCGAAACGCTAATATTATTATAATATTTGACGATTATAAGTGTATTGTTGAATGTAATACATTGTACGTAAAATAAATGATTGAGTTTGTTTTTGTTATATCGATACAAATATTTCTTTGGCTCCCCTACTATGCAGCCGGACGCCAATCAAATCAATTGACCTATTTATTTCAATTGGCCGTAAACTTTTCTATAACGTATAAAATAAAAGATGCACTAATGTCATCGGTACCTTCCGTATGAATGTATCTAACCCTATCTTGACTCACTATTGTACAAGTATTCAACGCTTATGTACAGGTGTAAATGTTTACGCCATTACCATTTGTGAATTAGGTATAAGCTGACCCGTTAGACGTTGTTCTGTTACATGTTTTGTATTTATACAACATAAAAAATATACCTACTAATCATCATATTAGTGAAAAATAATTTGAAATCGATCCATTAATTTTTGACTTTATCCATTACAAACAAATAAACAAAAATGTAAACTTTCAATTCTTTAAATAAAAAAATAATTCATTAACTAGGTATGTACGCAGCTTTAGGTTCTGTGGTGACAAATTATGTTGTGAGTCTGAGTCCAAGAGTTTTATGTATTATGCTTCGTTTACATTCAGCCCCTACCGCTGCTCCTCGCGCTGTCGGCAATAATTCCCTTAATATTGCCGTGGCAGGATCGAGAGAAGTGTAGTGTTTACATACTGCCCTACCACTCACTTCGCTTTCGACTTTCGGCAATGCCAGACGTCGAAATAATTACTGCGTCCGCGCTGTTTAAAAAGATTTCAAGTAAAAAAAAAAGAAAATATGTCGCCGTAGAAGATGGTTTCAGCTGTATTGGGGCGGCTTAGAATACTAACCCCAATCCCACGCCGGATTGGTGTCGTAAAAGGCAATTAAATTTGGCCCGCTGGCGATGGCGGTAGGGCCCTTCGAGAGATTGTATTGGTAGTATTGATTTTGATTGTTAATTAATACCATTATACTATTATTATTTCTCCATGGGGTTCGCCTGGATAGCTACGACCCTTGAGCATGAGTCAGCCGATCTTCTCTCTTTCTTGGCCGGCAACGCATCAGTGATGCCTTTGGTGTTGCTGATGTCCATGGGTGACGATAGCCACTTACCATCAGGTGGATCATCAGCTCGTTTGCGAGCTATTTCCATAAAAAAAAGGTGAATGATATCTGTCCATCGTAATAAAACTCTGTAATTATCTACCTACCTAGATAACTGACTTTTATGTGCATTTATATACTTACTTTTTATACACTTACGTTTTTTTTTTTCGCTTCTAGCAATTCTAGAAAATTAATTATTTGTTCATTGCTCTAACAAGAGGCATATTTGCGGCTCTCGTAAAAAAAAAAACAAGACGACACGCACATTCACTTCGTTCAAGAGCTCGGCGAAAATTGAGCGACGTAGCTGAATGTGAACACGCACTGTCGCTCGCGCTGCCCGTCCTTTGACTTCCGCACAAAAAACCGCTCTTTTGGGCAGCGCCGGGCAGCGCGAGTAGCAGTGGTAGGAGCATGAGAAGTATCGTGTTCACATACTCGTCCTGCCCACTTCCCTACCTACTTTACTGCTCAAATGAGCTGAATGTAAACGAGGTGTTAAAATTTAATAATGTGTTTATTTCTGTGCGAACCGACTTCGAGAATGGAAACCAATTTGTTAGCAGCGCTCCGTCAATGGGTGACTCAAAATTTGAATTTGATCCTATTTTCTTCATTAAAAAAGAAACATTGAATCCAATCAAAATATCAAATCAAGTTGGATTCGTTTTCCACAGTTTTTTATTGAAATCTTTCGAACTGTCAACATTGCTTTTGTAATTTTCTCGTGGTGCTCGATAAAACACCCAGTAAGATAGTTAAACTGACAGGGATGTCCAAAATAATAGAGATAAGACACTATAGCTCATATCATAAAGTAAAAATGGTTGGCCCCCTCCCCCTTGGTTCTGCCCACCTTGGGCCAGAGGCTGAGTACTCCCTTGGCCTCAAGTTTTGTATTATTTTAATTATATAGTCCAACTTTTTTATAAAATAGTACCTACTAATGTAAATAATAGTGTAATAAAAAACAGTTAATAGTAAAAAAGTTCATGGGTCTCTTGAGGATGTTGCAAAATATTGTCGCGTACAAAGTTCATCAACACCAGAGGTGACATGTGTAAACCGGATTTCTTTTTGCTATGAGAAAGTGTAATTAACTAAGATCTGTTAGACTAACTAACTATGATGTCAGAGTTTCCACATGAATCAACATTTAGTTACAGCTCTAATCTGTTCCGATAAATCAGTTTTCTAGTCGATGTAAATTCGATCATCTCGGCTGTTTGATATGTTTTTTACTGTCATTCAAATGCTTCATTAACCACAAATGAAGACTGTTTTCGTATTTTTTGTCTGCAAATTCTTTGAAAAATTGGCCTTCGAAAACTAATTAAGCCTATTATAAGAACAGTTATAATAGATTCGCTTAATTTATAACGGCAAAGTATCCGTGATGCTTTTCAGGATTATCCGCTTAAGTTTTAACGGCGAAGTATCCGTGATGCTTTTCAGGATTTCCATGGGCTTCGGTGACTATTTAGCATCAAGAGACTTGATCATCTGCTCATGGATTACAAAAATCTATTATTTCGTAATCATAATATGTAATGTATTTCTTTTTCGTTTCGATTTATCTATTCGCTTATAAAACTATTTAATAAAAATACTAGCTATTAACCTGACGAATAGTTTTTCGTCCTACTTCGTAATCCCTTGCGTATCAATGAATTGTGTTCTAATTACATAATATTGCATTACATACCGTTGCATTGAAATTTTTGCAACTGCTGTTCTCTAGACGTGCTAGAACTCAGAATAGGTAATGATTGTATATACAAATTAAAAAAAAACATGATAAACAAATTTTGAGAAAGTTTATGAGTATAAAAAATAAAAAAAATAACAATTTATCTCTATTTGTATTTTTGTTTCTTTGTTCGTGCATCATGTAAGAGAGCAAAGGAAGCAAACAAAATAATAGCGATCGATAGTTTCAATGACGTAGACACAATATAGGTACACAAATACACATACCTAAATCAAATGTGGGTGATACACAAAAAAAAATTAGTTTTCTTTGCCTTCAACTTTATTTCCTATAATTTCCCCAATGGCTCTTCTTTCGGACAATGAAAGTTCTCGGCGATTAAATCGCTCTTTAGGTGCATTAATCTTACTTGTAATGTATTCTGCACATACATATTGGTTATTATTTAAGGTGAATGACCTTACATTAATTAAAGAACTAAAATGTGTAATTTGGACTAGATAGGTTATACCTTTATTTTCCGTGTGTGCGCTACATTACAATCTGATCCTTAATCAATCAGTCTTTATATGCTTAAATGACACCTGAAGGGTTTAAAATTTTAAAATATAAACATTTCGTATGTTTGTGGCCGTAAATCTCCAAAATTATTTCATGGATTGACTTAGAATATTCAAACAAGACTTTTTTTAGCAAACGAGTGTTTTTATTATGCTTTTTATTACGAAGTTCCCATAGTAATCGAAATTTCAAGCGTTGGATTGACTTATAATTTGGCGCAGTTGCTACTTTCGTCGCTATGCTAACGTTGCTACGGTAATACCATAGCCATAGAGGTATTATTATTAGTATAGAGGGAGTGTAACGAAGTGGGAACAGTAGGCACGGGTGAGAACAACACGACGTTCCCGTCGCGAGCGCTTGTAGTCGTGGTTGATTGCTAGCGGTGTGCGGTTCTAGAGAGATTTTTAAATATTTACGTATCAAAATGGTCAAATGTGCAGTTCCATCTTGCAAAAACGATAGTAGGAAACACACAAAACTGAAATCCAGTATCACATTTCATCGGTAAGTTGATTTTTATATTTATTTTTAAGAAAACAAATCACGCATCGCGGGTGTGAAGGAGACGTGAGGGGCGGGCACGGAAAGACCGCCCGCGCACCGCGCTCTCCTCGCGAGACTGTTGTGATGTGATGCGACCAACGCTGTAGTCGATATTTAAAATATGTTTTGAAATGTTTGCTATGAGAACAACGTATTATATTTATGTAACTTTAATAAAAAAATCAAAATCTTATAAATATTTATTATAAATCATTGTAGTGTGTGTTTTGTATGATATACTTTGTAATATTTATAATGCGAAAGTATTTTAACGTTAGCTAGGAATGTAAATATAAGGGCGTATTCACGTAGAAAGCTGGCTACCGGCGCCGATCTGCCAGCGCTTATCGGGACCGGTTCGCCCAGGTAGTCGGCGCAGGTAGTCTATAGTCCATTTTTTTGGTCGAGTCTAAAGTCGTAAACAAATATGGCCGACTTCTAATGTCAATTTGCCATAGACAGTATATATAATGAAACTTGGAGTCGGTTCATATGATACAGCGACTAAATTTCATTATCTGTTATAGAAAATGACTATGGGAATTGATAAGTACCTACTTAAATATTTCTGTTTAAAATTATTTGCCATGATGCGAACGAAAAATCATTGTCATTGTAACCTTGAGTAATAGAAAAAGACAAAAATAACAATTCACAGTTTTAAAAATATGTCTCTAATTTTCAAGCGTAAAGTTAAAATATTATTATATCGATCAAGAAATCATTCAAACGATTTAGAATATCGATTTGTCTTTCAATACTTATGAATCAACGACAATCTTAAGTTCCTAGCTGTCAAATTGTCATCGATATATTGTTGCTGTGCAAAGAAGTTTTGACAATGTTTCGTGATAAATAGAAGTTTAAGTGAAATTAAATTAAATTAAAACAAGATTAATATTAAAATGGATGATTTATTTAATTGAGTCTATGTCTATATTTTCTTCGGTTGTTTTGTACCATAAACATTTACTATCTAAATAACAAGAATACTCGTGTAAAACTAAAAAACTGAGTGACTTTCGTATTTTAAATAACCAACAATATAGATCACACTAACAGCTCCATCACTAGGAGAATCTGGTATTATGGGTGCCATAGGTACAATTAATGTACTGTAGTACAACAAATGGTGTAATAAGTACCTGGGCAAATGAGCTTGCTCAAGTGAAAATAGAGAAAACAAATTTTCCCAGATATGAGAACTAGCTAGATCGATTAGTCGCCCTCGTAAACCATAACATTCTAAATTTCATCGAAATCGTTAGTGCTGTTATCGAGAACGTGGTAACAAACAAATATATAAATAAATATACATACCTATTTATATAAAAAAATTCTCGTTTAGTAGTAGGAAATAAGATAAGTTATCGAAATAACTTATCGATACCTCGTTGCCGATCGGCACGTAATTGATACATCCCTATCCGTCATACACGTATCGATATACGTATCTATAGATCATCTGCCTACGATGCGTACCGTTCCATTTGTGTGATACCCGCACTCTATACTACTCTATGACCATAGCGAACTGTGCCCGGTAGTGATCAAATAAATCAGAAGGACTTTCCAATGAAATAGAGACATTTAACTTTATAATCAGATAGAGACTACAATAGACAGGTGCTTAAGCACAGTTTTTTCTTTAGGGGATGAATTTCAAAAAATCCCTTGTCAGTTATCTTCTCAGTTATCTATTTCTCCAACACTTATAAATAAGCTCTTCAAAGTTTCATGAATCTGGAATCTAGAGCCACTATAGGTTTATGCTGTAAGCTGTCTGTCAGTCAGATACAGTAAGCGTTTTATTAAGGACTAGTGGATACCCAGGGTGTGCTAAAACGTTAAAAAAAAAACATAAATTCCGGATTTTTGTATTGGAAAAGTCGAAAATCGACTTCAGCCTTCATGAACAGACCGGATGTGCCTACTGCATTTTTTTAATTTTTAGTGGTTGAAACCGGTTTCAAGTCTGTAACGTACATTTATGCGGAAATATTTTTTTGTTTTATATAAGTAGATTTTAAGTATAATAATGATGATGTGTCTGTTTGTTTATTCCAGGTCTCATAGGCGGGCAATATTCCCCGGGTTTCCTAACGGATTTGGTGCGAGAGATTCGCGACGCAGCGCGCATGCGCGAAGAAGCCATGTACTCAAGGATACGCGCTATGGTCATCGAAAGGACTGACGTATGTTGATGTTTTATTTGTATATTGAAATAGGAAATTATTGGTGGTAGAAACGGTGTAATTATAATATATTACTTGTATTAATTAATCACTAATTCTCATCATATTGGATTTTATTGCCGCTTAACATCAAGAGGAATTATAAAACATTACCTAGAAGTTTTTGTGATGGTAACCTTGGAAGCTGGTGCGAAATAATTGAAGGAGCATTCTTCTGCATTTTCACTCATGGTGTAGGTAACCTTAAAAATGATTATGGCAATTTCTTCCGCTCCCTTCTATTACAACTACAACTCATTACTCGTTAATCCCGAGTCCTGATGGGTCTGCTATGAAGCTGTAGTAAAATATAAATATTTATTTTACGTTATCATTGTTTTATAGTAAGTACCAAAATACCAACGCCCCAGACGACCTCAATAATTTCGTACAGTTTAATTTACGCAAGTAATAACACCCGTAAAAATAATGTTGGCGCCAGACTTGAATTCTGTAACGAATTCTCGGAATATTTTTGACCGTGAAAGTTTTACTAAGGCGGAGGGATTTAGTCGGAGAGCTGTTGTCATTTTACAATTTAAAATCCCAGCACTATTACATGCGATTTCGAAACATATTTTTCTGAATAAAAGGAACTACCTTCACCCATCCTGTATGAACTTTGAACCCCTTTTTCACACCCTTAGAGGATGAATTTTTCCCATTTTTTTCCCCATTGCTTACGTAGGTCATAATGTGAGCTTTTATATAAACAAAAGTTTCTTCTCGTCACGTCATATCCAATAATCCATCAAATTAAATTAAGTACATATAAAAAAAATAAAGCAACGCTAACCATGTATGTAGTGGTTTGAACGTCATACATTGAGTATCACAAAATTTTTCAAAAAGGATAAAAACATCGTGAGGAATACAATAGGCTTGTAACGACATGAATGTAACATTACATAATATGGAATCTAAAAATAGTTTGGAAGTAGATCTTATGTCAGCGTTTCGTAGTTTCATTACTCTCTTCGTTCCAGTGACAATGTAGGGCAGGCTTTATCTGTCTGGAAGTATTACGGAGTAACGTGCGTCCTTTTCAAAATAACTTGGCCGTACTCCAAATTGCATTGCTGTCTCGCGTTTGGCAGTTCAACGACACGGTGCGATTTGAGGAATGGCCTTGAGGACGCATGCAAATTCTAAAAAACGGGATTCTGACTTGACATTTGATGATGATTTGCATATGTTAGCTGTTTTGTTGAAAGAATAATTTATAGCACAGAAGAATTTCCTGTTTTATAAGACAGAAGAATTTCCTGTCTATTTAAAAATGATTTCGGCGTGGTAAAGACGTCGGTAAAATAACTTTGATCATATTCTAACTTTCTCTTCACTGAAACTCAATACATTTACAGAAATGTAACATAATTATTGGGAGGACAAACTTCGTAAGGTATTAGTCAGATAAGTCTGTCATAAAATCATTTATGACTATTAGTATTAATACAAATCTTTTATAATCAATTCATCATTCACTTCAATAGTAATCTTATGATTTAAAGTGATAGTCAATGGATATGAGACAAATGCATGACCAGTGTTACCAACCTTTTTATGATGGACTAGTAACCGCCATCGCTTTGCTTTGGTTTTTGTATAGATTTCTATTTTTTTTAATAAAATAAAGCCCATGTTACTCAGAAACAATAATTGAACATCCTATTGGTGTAAGAATTTTTGAAATCGGTCCAGTTTCCTCTTTATAATATTAATTTAGATTTTATCCTCTTGATTAAAAGCATTTTCTTTTCAGAATGGTTTGGCTTCAACGGAGGCGAAACTAGCTGAAAGAACTCTTGAAGAGATCAAGGTAAGTTAAATTGAAAATTGATCAATAAAGACGTTTAAAATTTGATAAGATTAAGATGGTGAGAATCGTTCGTACCGAAAATACTACTATTAATATAAAGGAAGCGACTTTCGTGTCCGAGTAGCGGCGTTCTCAATATTGTCTATTCATTATGAAGTCAGTTGCCTAGCAATTTGAAAAAATCACAACTTTGTAGCGTTAGATATATATATCTATATATATCTATTTGAAAAAATCACAACTTTGTAGCGTTAGATATATATATCTAACGCTACAAAGTTGTGATTTTTTCAAATTGCTAGGCAACTGACATATACACTACCTATTATCCAAATATTTATGGATACATAAGATTATGGGTCGTGCTTGCTGAGGTTTATGGTAAGTAACGCCATCTATGAAGCGTGACTAAAACTGTTTCAAGTAACTTTTATTTCAAATTGAAACGATAGATGTCGCTACTATATATTCATGTTATGTTAGTTTCACCATTTGACACTAGATGGTGTATTCAAAATTATAACCAGTGTTGTTTTGACGTATTGAATTACTTTTTCGACTGCGGTTTTAAGACCCTATGAAGCTAGCTAATTGCATAGGATCACTCGTGCGTCTGGGCGACCGCAGTTCACAGCCAATTTACTCCGAAACTACTGGACCAAATGAGTTGAAATTTGGTACTCATGTAAGTACTTTTTTGTGACCTAAAGACGAAGGTATAAAGTAAACAACTGAATTTTGAAAAAAAAAATGAAATCAAAATTAACAAAAACTGTTTTGCAAACCGTATCGTGTGGTATGTCAAATGAAAGGGCTTGTTGTAGGGATCTCAAATATATTTTTGTTATAGCTGACGCCAGAACTTTGAAAAAAATACAGAGAATAGTTCTTTACTTAAATATTACAGGAAAATCTATAAGAAGTCTATGGTCTTGAAAAAACTGCAAAAATAATTAAAATATAAAAATAACGGTAAATACGTAATTAGTGTACGGAGCCCTCTCTAGGTGAGTTTAACTCGCACTTGTCAAGTTTCGTTATCTAAAGCTAGTATATAGGTAGCTGTTATACATACCTGAAGAAAAATAACAAGGGAAACACTCGTATCTCACATAACATGACAATTTTTTTCTCAACGTGTCGTCTGTCTCCGCTGTGGGTGGTCGGTTCACGCCTCGAGTGTTTGTGTAGTAGACGCGCCACTTCAGCGATTCGCGTCTGCGAGGTGATCATGCGAAATGTTCAATGTAAATTTGTTTTTTTTTATTGCCTTAGATTCCGGCTTTTATGCACAGGTTATTTATTTAACTAGCCGTTTCGCATGCTTCGGTGATAAAGGTTTGTTTTTATGTTTCATTTGGAATGTGCGTAACACCAAAGATTAAAAAACCAGGAGTTTAAAGTAAAGCTAAAAAATAATAATTTCTGTCAGTTTATTCTAATTTTCATATCGACTTGCCATCAAGTGGTCCTTCTGCTTGTTTCTCGACTATTTACCCATAAAAAAGCATAACTCAGGTCTGATATGGAGAAAAATGGGAGCATAAACGGTAACCTGAGGCGTTTGCAAACGCGAAAGCTTTAACGTGTGATGTGTGATAAACCGACTGCTCTCACATGCCTAACCTACGTGATTGGTTCGATTTATACACGCCACGAAGCTACTAGGGCGGCACTGCGGCAGTGTTTACAAAGGGAATGCTGGCACGCACGCCGCATGCCGGTTTATGAAATCACCGTGAGTCGGAGTTGGATGAGCGGAACGCATCGATTCATCCTAACACGGGGGCATTCGTATGTGTTTTTGCTTCGGGGTCACGCTGTTACACCGTAGCTTTACATTTTTTGAAACCTATATCAAAGTAATAAAGAAATATTTAATTCTTGCGTTATTTTATAACATGTAAAATTTCGGGAAGATGATAGATAATTGTAGGTTTTACTACTCCACTCAACTCAACTCAACTCAAGTCAGTCTCCACTCATTTCTAGTCTCCACTGGACAGTTTCGTTTCATAAAATTTCAAGTCACCCCGTACTAAAGAAGTTTTCACTTCAAAATAGAAGTTTTAGGTTTCGCATGACGCTGTTTAAGCATCATTTATACAAGATTTAATAAATAAGTTTTCGTAGTATCGTTGGAGAACAAATGTCAATTTATACGAAAATTATTAACAATTGGCAAATTCAGTACGGTGTGACGCGTAGCCAATATAACCTGGTATTTTGTAGTGTACCAACCCCCGTGATGGCAGTTGAAATATGAACGGGTGCGTGAGGGAGGGGCGCTGGGCAAATATTGGCAGATGTAAGTGGATGGCTGCAGTGGCGCCACCCCTGCCGCGCGTGACGTCAGCGGTGACGTAGGGTTCGATTCCTGCTTAGCCAAGTGCTTTACTTTATTTAGAATCGAATGATGATGTTTTTGAAAAAAGAGTTTGGTTTTTGTAGTTATTTCTTTCTTTCTTTTTTTGCTGGCAACGCATCAGTAATGCCTTTGGTGTCGCTTATGTCCATGGCGACGGTAGCACTTACCATCGGGATGGTCAGCCTGTTTGTCGGCTATTGCCATAATAAATGCTATAATGTTTGTTCGTATTAAACAATCATGATTTATTTTATTTTATTTTCGGGAACGTAAATAAAACGAAACACTGATAAATAGGTTCGAAAGTTATTCTCTCTTTTGGTTATCTGGGTTTAAAATATTTTTACCCTTGAATTTTTAAAATTTTCGAAACTTTTATGAACAAAACATCGTACAGGTTCCTCATATTGTCCGACACAACTATTTTATGGACAGTAGGTATATATTATGAGTATTGCTTTGCTCTTCAATACCGGTATAGAACCAAAAGGGCAGTGTTCTCGGATGTCAATCAAATTGAAATCGAATCGATTGGGTTGAAGTAGTATGTATGTAAGGACGTAACATAGATACGTTAGTCGACTAGATATAACAATTTAATTGTTCTAATATATAAATTAAGTACGTTTTCTTACCTCGTGTTGTCATAATACGGGTTGTGATTGCTTACGTACCAATACCTTGCCAATTTGCCCGTAGATAGAGTATGAGGATCTTTACCTTACCTGTACCTAGTACTTCATAAATATATGGCGTTCTGGCGGAATTCGTTCCGGTCTTATGGAATAGCAATGTTAGCAGCAATTTTTTTCCGATGGTGACTCGCATAGGTGCCTTGCGTTTGTCAACAATAAGTGTTTATATAAACCAAACTAGCTGTTACCCGCGACTTCGTCCGCGTGGTATTCAACAAAAAAAAAATTGTTCTTTTCTCTAAAATAAAAGTAGCCTAAGTTACTCCTCGTTACATCAGCTATGTGCCAGTGAAAGTCCTGTCAAAATCTGTCCAGCCATTTCAGAGATCAGCTGGAGCAAACAGACACACAAAAATTAAAAAAAAATGATGTTTTGGTAATGTACCGTGTATACATTCAAATGTACTTGGTTATTACAAAAGACACTCCAATTTTATTTATTTGTATTGAGAATTCGTTTCACTTATTAGGTATTATTGCATTTCCACAGACAGACGGAAACAACATGAAGCGATATACATACCTGAATAGTAAATACCATCTAAATAGAATGCACACACTACAGAAATGCGCGTGGGTACAACATGCGTCAAGTTTGCGCGTATAATTACCGCTCACAGTGCGCGCTCGGCTCATAATAAGTTAATTGTGGTGCGAAAATGCGCAAACTTCGCACTCACACCTTAATGCATTGCGATGCGCTTAAGTGACGGACAGATGAAGTCGCTATTTTTACCACGTTATGAATATGAAATGACGGATCTGGATTTATATACGGACTAGCTGTTGCCCGCAGCTTCGCACGCGGAAATTATGCGTATCATATTATTTATTATCCCTTACAAAAGAAAATTTAAAAACAGATTCATTTATATTGAAGTACTTATATTTAGGAATTTACATACTGAAACTTACGATACAATCACAGATTATTCCTCCGAGAGCGGGTTTGGAATAGTAAACAACATTAACTTTTTTTCTTTTCCCTCTCCCTCTCCCTCTCTCCCCTTGCCCTCTTCCTCTTTTACTCTCCCGCTCCCTGTCTCACTCCCCTCGCTCTCCCTCTTACTTTCCCACTCCCTGTCCCTTTCCCGCTCGAGGACCTTCTCCTACCACATATCCCTCTCCCTTTCCCGCTCGAGGTCTTTCTCCCACTTCATATCCCTCTCCCTCTTCCTCTATCGCTCCCAGTCCCTCTCCCGCCCACACCCGCGCCCTCTCCCGATTTCTGTCACGCTCCCACTCCCTCTCCCGCTCCCTGTCCCTCTCTATCTCCCTCTTCCGCTCCTTCTCCCTCTCCTGCTCCCTGTCCATTCTTAACTTAAAAATTTACGAAGTTGCTTACTAAGTTCATTCCCCTAAATTAACTCTTTAAGGGATGATTTTCCGAAAAAAATAAAATCTAAGTTAACTTTTGTTTATTACTATAAACTTACATAAAAAAATTCATATATTTTATAACTCTAAAACTGGCGAAGTTGATTTGTATGTAGTTGACTACCAACCCCTATTTTTAAGGGATGAATTTCGAGAAATCAGTGATACAGTTATTTTTTGTGTCTAACTATAAGCTTATATACAAATTTTCGCCCTGCGTACTTCAAAACTGACGAAGTGTCCATACTAACTTTCGCACTCTTATTTAACCCTTTAGGGGATGACTTTCCAAAAAAAAACGTAATATGTACTTCCAAATTTTGTTTCTAATCTGGAGCTAATATATAAATTTTCATGTTTTTAACTTTAAAAATGACGAAGTTGCGTACTAAATGAAATCCTCTAAATTTACCCTTTAAGGGATGATTTTCCAAAAAAACGTGTTAAAATTAACTTTTGTTCACAACTATAAACTTACATAAAAAAATTCATATTTATAAGTCTAAAACTGACGAAGTTGATTTATACCTAAATGGCTTCCTACCCCTATTTTTAGGGGATGAATTTCGAGAAAACAGTGATACAGTTATTTTTTGTGTCTAACTATAAGCTTATGTACAAAATTTCACCCTTCTTACTTTAAAAATGACGAAGTTGCATACTAAATAAAATTCACTAAATTAACCCTTTAAGGGATGATTTTCCGAAAAAAATTGTTAAAGTTAACTTTTGTTTATTACTATAAACTTACATAAAAAATTTCATATTTATAACTCTAAAATTGGCGAAGTTGATTTGTATGTAGTTGACTACCAACCCCTATTTTTAGGGGATGAATTTCGAGAAAACAATGATACAGTTATTTTTTGTGTCTAACTATGTATAAGCTTATATACAAATTTTCGCCCTTCGTACTTCAAAACTGACGAAGTGTCCATACTAACTTTCGCACTCTTAATTAACCCTTTAGGGGATGATTTTCCAAAAAAACATAATACTTACAAATTTTGTTTCTAGTCTGGAGCTAATATGTAAATTTTCATGTTTTTAACTTTAAAAATGACGAAGTTGCCTACTAAGTTCAATTCAGTAAATTAACCCTTTAAGGGATGATTTTCCAAAAAAATATATTAAAGTTAACTTTTGTTTATTACTATAAACCTACATAAAAATTTTCAAATTTATAAATCTAAAACTAAGAAAGTTGGTTTGTATGAAAGTGTCTTCTAACCCTTATTTGTACCCTTTAGGGGATGAATTTCCAAAAATCCGTTCTTAGTGGACGTCTCCTTAGCATAAACTATCTCCCTGCCAAATTTCATCTTAATCGGTTCGGCAGTTTCTGAGATTTTTTGTTTAATCAGCGGTGTGTCGCTTTTCAATTTTATATATATAGAAATATGAATATTTTACCGGTTTTAGTAACGGATACGAAATTATTTTGGATTTTCTTATTGTTGACGGAACACAAAGCGTTTACCGCTCTTGAGATAAGAGCTTCCAATTTTTTACTTTCGTCGTAAAGTTAGTCAGGTTTGAATCCGTACCGCTATGGAAGGATACCATCGGATATGCGGTGTAAGTCCAGAAACCAACTGATAATTTAGTTAGTAACTATCACAATTATCTAAGTCGCATTACCTCCAAAATCATCAAATTAGATGATTCCAACATATCTAAGATAAGAAAAGAGGATTATTACGGATAAGTACATAACGATATTATATGCGTTGGAAAACATAAACGTGTGAATTTCTTTTGACCACACCGACTACATTAGGTATAGGTTCTCTACAATCTTCGGTTTTCTAAAAGCTTTACGTGAAATTCACTTTTCCGTACGTGACCATCTCCCAGAATGTAACAGCGATGGTCAATGGCGGCAATACATCAACACTAATGACACGAAACTGGCGGAACAAATAAAATTAGCCGGGTCCGGCTGTCCGTCTGTTTGTCCGCGCATCGGTGTACCTACACGTTCGTGTAATCTTACTTAACGCCTTAGCGGGTTTCATGTTAGGAGCTTTAAGCGGACTAATATCCGTAGGCGTAATGGTCCTGGGTTCGATTCCCAGCGAGGCATAAAGAATGATGAGTTTGAATTTCTGTTCTCGGCCTGGGTGTATTCTTGTCTTTGTGTGTTGTCCATGGCACTCACGACTAGGGCATGCAATTATCCGCTTATTTTAGTATCCGGATATTTCGGATAATTTCTGAATACTATCCGGATATATCCGAATATATCCGGATAATACAAATAATTATGATAACACTTTAAGAAAGCTAAATTCAAATAATTTATGAATTAAATCAATGTTTTTATTTCAAAGACTCATTCAAAATTAAATTCAAAACTTCGTTAGATGTATCAGCGCGCTGCTAAGCTTGATGAGTTTCAGTGAAACTCAGGGTGAAACTGTTTCACCCTGATATCGCATTTGGTCATGAACTCATGAGAGTCATGAGCAATGTTATTAGAGTACTTCATACTTTTTCACCACGTCGAGCTGGTACTGTATTTATCTGAAACCTTACGCATACGAATATTTCTGATCTTGTATCTCTTCTAGCATCACTGTTTTTTTTTCGGCCGATGAAAAAGCAGACGGGCCAACTGATAGTAAGTGGTCAGCGTCGCTTATGGACATGACCAGTACCAGAGGAACCACCAATGCATCGCCGGCCCTGAAGGAGAACTCTTTTTGCATCTTTTTTGAAGAACCCCGATGTTTCTCTTAATTTCCGAAGGTTGAATGGTAGAGAATGCTTTTAGCATTAAGTCAGCCTTTGTACCTTTTACATAGTTGTAAGTTTCAAAAGTTGTATAAATAAATAAATAAACCCCATGTCATAGCGCTCCGGGAATACCTCAGAAGGAAGCTCGTTCCACAGTTTGCACGTGCATGGAAAATAAGATCGTGAGAATCGGACAATAGAGGTTCTCCACGAGTCCAATCGGTGTGGATGAAACTTCGGCGAGTGGTGCAATGATGAAAAGTTGAAGTAGGCATCAAGTCAAACTATTCCTCGGAGCACTCACCGTTGTAAAGTCGGTAGAACACCCAGAGAGAACCGATATTTATTCTGAAACTCGGGTGTTTTAACCTGTGAGTGACTCGTGCTTCGTTGACAACTCGGACCGCGCGTTTCTGTATAGCATCGAATGGATTAAGCTGATATTGTAGTGCCCTTGCCCAGAGGTGAGAACAATACTACATGTGAGGCCTGATCTAAGCTTGTGTAGGTGCTTCGCAGTGAAGTACTGCTTAGCCCGGTTCAGGACCGAAAGTTTCTTGGGAGATTAGCTTGGCTTGCCTTCTGAATGACGCCGATAATGCACATCACTCGAGACGTCAACTCCCAGAATCCCAAAACGTTTACTCACGATGAGCGCGGTACCCTGGAATTGAGGCGTTATGACAAATGGGGTTTTCTTAGCGGTAAACGTGCAAACTTGTGTCTTCACAGTCCACTGGGAACGCCGGTATTTATAGGTTTCATAAATTATCTGAGCAACAACCGTCTACAATTACCTTGATGTGTCGCTCAGATAGAAAAATGGCTACCCAACTGCATAACTTCTCAGAGATCGTAACTTCGTGAGAAGGCCCCTGTGCCAGACCCGGTCTTCATGCCTTAGCGATATCTAGGTTGACTGTTAGAGCTTCCCCATTGCGATCAAGAGCCTGAGCCCATCAGCACTTAAGATAAACTAGAAGATCACCAGCTAAACGACCGTGGCCAAAACCGTATTGTCGATCATTGATCACCTTATGATCTTCCACATATCTTGAGATCTGCGTGTTATTTCTGAAGCAGGGAAGTTATCGCTATAGGCCTATAGTTAGCCTTGTCAATAAGATCGCCATTTTTGGTCGTCTGGTCAACTCGACTTCTAGGTAAACTGTATACTGTCACGTTTATACTGTCAAGGCGAACCCTCAATAAGGAATCCTTGTTCCGGGAACACAACTATGCACGGATGTGTCCTTAAAAAATCCAGTTGTCAGTAATGTTGTCAACTAGAACAGAATTTTTTACTTCGTACTCTGTCACTCATTCCTTTCAATATTTATGGGGAGTATACCATGCTAAAAGCCTTTGTCGTAGCTTAAAGATCAATAACCTGACTCACAGATGATACCAATGTTTTTGCGTCAAAGGAGACGGACCTTGCTCACCTTTTCCGCAGAGCAGAGCGAAAGAGTGAAATTATCGGACTCACTCTCGACAAGAAGAAAACCGAAATAATGCTTATCGATCTCATCAACTCTCTAGGAGTAGAGAACTTGCGTACGTTGAATTCGTCAACGAGTTATTATACCTCGAAGGTGTACTTAATATCCAATCAAAGAGGATGTGGGAAGGAAATCGAGTCAAAAGCGAGAAACATGGCTAAAAATGCTATAAGCAAGTTAATGAAATATGGCAAGATCTAAAGATCTCTAATGTCACCAATACCAGCTCAAGACATTCGTTTTCTCGATATTTTATATGCCAGGGACTCATGGACGCATAGAGCAAAAGAGTGAAAGAAAATAGATGCTTTTGAGATTTTATGTTCGATCAGGAAGCGTTGCATACCACAGACTGTCAAGATTACCAATATTGGCTCAACGCGGCAACGTAGCTTCAATAGACTAGACTTACGAAGATGTTATCAGGAAATCCTTGTGTGTTTTGGTGGCATTTACTGTTGCAATGCAATCCTCCTGAGAAGGTTGGTCACCAGGAAAAGTGAAGGGAGTTGATAAGAGCAGTGAAGGACCTTCATCAAGCGCACGACCCTCAGTAATAAGGATGCAACACAGAAGTAAAGTATCAATTGTAAAGTGATAGTGGCTTTGCCTTTTATTTCTTCCTCCAGCAGTTCCCAACGCTGTTCGATTTCTGTAGTCAATTGCTATACAACTGCTCGACTTCTGTTCAGTTTTTGAGCTGTGCTTTATAGAAAGCTTGGCATGGCATGTAGATTAGCCAGAACCAGGTTTCTCCTCGATGGAGCACCGTGAGCGAGTGCTCAACCGCCCAGACCAGACGTTGCCTTTGTTACCTACCTACATATTATCCTTTTCTGTGTTACTAGTATTGAAATTGCAAACATGATTAGGACATGGCTTGTACACTTGCATTTATTGTGAAGAAATATCGGGTTGGCATTTTTTATTTGACATTAAGTCGTATTTTATGCGAATATTGTATCTATACTACAGTAATATAGTTTAAAATGTTATATTTCGGTGCTTTTTACATATTTCAATTGAAGAAACGTATAAAATAATAAAATTAATTACTATCCGGATTATCCGGATAGTAAGAAGCCCAATATCCGGATATTAAATTCGGCGGATATCCGGATAATTCGAATATCCGAATATCCGGATAGTAAGCCCTACTCACGACACAGGGAATCCTAGTGTGGGGCTATGAGTGTGTAGTGTTTATTTATTTACCTAATACACGTCGACACTTTTCTTTTATAGTTCCTCCTATTTAAGGTCAAGTCCCACTCGTACTTGGCCGGTTTTTTTTCTATAATTCCGCTTCAGTTTGTAAATCGTAAATACCTTTACCTATTCAGGCAATCACATTATCTAAATTTACCACGCCGCCGCAGCATTTTCTTCGATATCTTATTGGTATCCTATTTCAAGTATGTTTTTGGTATTTGCACTTATTACCTTAGGTATAGGTGTTATAAACTGGTCTCATGCCATAGGTGGCCAATTACTTTGTTTTCCGATAGATTTTGAAGTAACTTGTATACTTTTTTAGTTGAAATAGTTTAAACTACTATCAATGAATTATTTCTTCACATAAAATGTAATCTGAATTTTACCTAGAAAAAAATAACCGACTTCAAAATAACTCAAAAACTACTCGTCAGATCTAGCTCTTTGAGTGTCCCACATGACAAGCACTAGCTTTCCATTAAAAAAAGAATCATCAAAAATTGGTTCACCGAGTCGAAAGTTCTGAGGTAACGAACATAAAAAAAATGCAGTCGAATTTTTGAAGTCGGTTAACAAAGTTGAAAACTTTACAACATTTTGACTTTAAAAATTTTGTGCTTGATAAAACATGTAAGTAGTCGATACCATAGTAAAGAAATCATACTGCACAAATCTGTTAAATATACGATGATGCATTTTCTTTAGCCGGTCGGCCAGCAGTAAGCGATAGATAAACGGCTAACTAATTATGCGCGCGCATGAATAGCTGACCGCGCTTCTATTTAGAGGACCTAAGAGGATGTATTTACACGACGATTTCGAAGAATTTTGAAGTAGTTTTTTTAAAAATTACTTAGAAAGCAAGTACTTAGAAATAGACAAAAAAAATTAATATGATATTATAAATCAATTTTGTTTTATCCTTAAATTATTTTTGAACAATACAATTTTTACCTACTACTTCAAACTACTAGTAGTACCCATGTATAATAAAACTGAAGTGTTCCTTTGATTGTTTATTTCTTTATTTGTTTGAACGCACCAATCTCTGGATCTGACAGTCGGACTTGACTAATACATTAGGAAAGCTATAGGGTTAATATATAAGGCAAAAAGGAGTTGGTTCATGGCTACGAAGTATCCGAAGCGAACCGAGGCCGCGAGGGCGGGTTACAAGTTTTACGACACTTTTAGACACACAAAAAGATATACCTAAAAAAATATAAATGTAGTCTGAAGCATATTTTTGGAGTATTCAAATGTCAGCAGGGTCAAGTTCGGATAGTCCTAAATTAGCTGGTGTGCAGTGTGTAGTGTGTCGTGTTCACAGGATACTTCTGTTACAGAGCTCTCTGCGTGCTTCGGAGGCTGATAAGCATCGTATGATGGATCGGATCGTTAAACTGGAAGACGAGCTCAGAACGCTCAGGTTGACCAATGGGTGAGTTGGTTAAAATCATATTCGTATCGTCTAACAAACTTCTTTTTTCGAAAATAAAAGTAGCCTAAGTTACTCCTTGTTACATCAGCTATCTGCCAGTGAAAGTCCCCTCAAAATCGGTCCTGCCATTTCACAGATTAGCCGGAACAAACTGACAGACAGACAGACAAAAATTTGGAAAAATGTTATTTTGGTATATGTACCGTGTATACATCCAAATGCACTTAGCAAAATGCGTTTATTACAATATTACAAACATATACTCCAATTTTATTTATTTGTATAAATTTTTAATGTTTATCAAAATTTGATGTATAGTCACATTTTTAACCGATGCACTATAAATTAAACATGACTGTTTTGGTAATAGTAAAAACCATTGTAACCAGAATCGATTCGTCGGAGAATCGAATGACGAATGGCAACGTGGAGGACCCCGAGAGTGAGAGGCTGCGGCTGCGGAAAGAGTTAGCTGAGGTGCGGAAGGCCAAGCAGAACGCTGACGAACATGCTCTCAAGTGAGTCATACACGTTACATTATCTATATCCTACCTGTCAGTGGCTTTAACCTATTAATGGCCAACTACTTAACAAGGATCTCTTCGCACATGATGAGGCCTAGAGCATTTTCAACCACGCTGCTCCTGTGCGAATTGGTGAAGGGGTTAGTATTTAAGGATCACAATATTTAAACCTCAACAAAAGAATGACTTGCAGGCTCTCGTATCATTTAAGTTCAGCTCACATGTCGCCATTGCGATATGGCCGGACTTCGTAACCAAATATTTAATACTTCAATTTAAATTTCAAAATTTTAATACGCTGATCAAAATCAACTAACATGTATGTAACACGCTGTTAACTTAATACGTATAATAAGTTAACAACTCGATAGCCACGACTTGACTTGAGACATGTTCCTTACAAGGCACATTAAAACAGTCTATAACCTTCCAGACTCGAGCGTCTAGTGACGCAGCTCCGTTCGAAGTTCAATGGTATGCAGCTATCGACCAACGGTCCGGACTCGCTGCCGAGCGACGCCGAACACGACGCGAGCAGAACCGAGCGTGCTCGCCGAACAAGCGCGAATTCGAGCAATAACTCGACGGTTGTGTTCGGGCCCGTGACTGACTTGTAGCGACCGGACCTCGGAGAAATCGCCTGGTACGTAGCCACGGATTTACTCCGGTCTATCTTGGATAGGGTTCTCTGAAAAGCAGCTGTTTTGGGATGCGCCGAAATGGACTTTCGTAGTGATTAGTCGAAAAAAGTGTTTATCGATTGAATTCTAATGACGTGTGAAATAATTGTATGCTGTTAATAATTGTGAAAATTGTATCCGAAGGATAAATATAAAAATTGAAGTTTACGCATAGTGTACAATAGAAGCAATAATAGATGATAAATGTTACAATTTTTCCTATTCAAATGCAAATTTTTCGAGCTTTTTGGTAGTATTTTAGTGTAAGTACCAATTGTAGAGTTGTATCATAATTGAAGGAAAAATAGATACAGATATAATTATGTAGTTATAATAAAATTGTAACATTCAAGATATTATACTATATAGTTGTGGTGTCTTCTATATAATTGGCTAATTGTTTATTTAATTTGTAGCCCTTTCAGATTTAAATTTCATCGGGAATTATCTTCATTCGATTCAAAAATAAAATATATATCTTTCGCTATGTTACTCATACGTGCAGGCTTCGAAACATAATAAGTAATATATTATTACGCGTCGTTTGCATATAATATATGTATGTCTACAGCTATTTGTCAACACACTTATGTCAGACGATACGTATACAAACTTGTGGAATAAAGATGTTGGCTTTTGCAATTTTCAACTAATTTGCTTTTGACACCTCCATTGGATGTTTGTAAAAATCTTAATGTTTCGCCACAGAGTAGCTACACATCACAATTTTATTTGTCATAGATCACAGACTATAAAAGCGTTATGCTTGAAAAAGGTTAACTGACATCTATTGTTCGGAATAAGTTATTGATAGGTTGAATTAATGACGAATTGTATCTTATATTCTTTGCTATTCTATTTGTAATTTAATGAATTCAACGTGTCAGCGATTCATTGTATAAGAGGGATACTAAATAATTATTATTCATTGAATTTTTAATAGAATAGCATGAATTTATTCGCAATGTGATTAATTAAATGAAGTTTAATTAAGACTGCTGATTTACTTTTAAACTAAAAGGTACACTACAATTTTATTAATCGTCCCAAATGCTCATTTTACAAATATACAAATACGAGAACTTTTATCTTAGTTAGATCGCTTAAATATGTGGCGAGGAATGCTATTTTACTTAGATGACCTAAGATTGTATTTTATGTGATATATTTTATTTTATTGGATGTGTTTTAAGTCAAAGTGTGTTCGAAGGCTACCATTTGAATTTTACGGCAACTTTTTATCGAAGACAAGACAAAGCACTGGTGATGTCTTTTAGGGTTATAACTGATAGGATGGGATGTCTAGGAATTATAGAACATAGTTTTTTTTTTATGGCAATATCTGACGTGGATTACCAACCAATAGATGGCTCATCTGCCATCATTGATGATTTAACTATAAATTGTGACTATTTGGATACTGAGAAGATTCTTTGGTTTTATCCATGTTACAAATTGTAGGTTTGACTTTGTTGTAGGTACTGCAAAGATATTTCAATAATTTTATTGTATTTTTTTTTCATTTGATTCGTGCTTTTATACAATGACATCTAGTGTTTGACAAAATAAAAAATGGTAGCCCTAATTTTTTATTACAATGTCTTTGTTGCGGTGTCATTTCTTGTCTCGAAAGTCTTGCTAATTAGCTTAGCGATCACTTTACTCGCTTAGCGGTGCTTTAAATCAGCTAGACGTTTTTGAATTCATATTATTTTCCATACTATCATTTATAATGATATAAGTAAAATTTTCTTTATAATAATTTTGGTTATTTCTAAAAAAACTGATCAACTCTTTACATTTATCTGCCAACCTATAAAAGTATATTTTTAACCGACTTCAAAAAAAGGAGGAGGTATTCAATTCGACTGTATTTTTTATGTTTATTACCTCAGAACTTTCCTCAGAACCGATTTTGATGATCCTTTTATTAATCGAAAGCTGGTGCTTGTCATGTGGTCCCACTTAAATTTGAGCTAGAGTAGTTTTTGAGTTATTTTGAAGTCGGTTATATTTTTCTTGGTACAATTCAGGTTAGATAAGGTTAACTATCATCTAAAGTCTAAACGTTTAGCTGAAAACCATGTTGGTACTTTTGACGACCCGTGTGGTGCAATGGTTACCATGCCGGATCGCCACACCGAGGGTCCTGGGTTCGATTCCCAGCGAGGCGGAAATTCGAATGATGAGTTTGAATTACTGTTCTCGGTCTGGGTGTGAATGTCCTTGTCTATATTGTGTGTTGTCCATGGCACCCACGACACAGGGAATCCT
This sequence comes from Thymelicus sylvestris, assembly GCA_911387775.1. Taxonomy (NCBI): domain Eukaryota; kingdom Metazoa; phylum Arthropoda; class Insecta; order Lepidoptera; family Hesperiidae; genus Thymelicus; species Thymelicus sylvestris. The sequence continues at coordinate 7,874,448 of OU426905.1, read as the reverse complement.
AGTGTGGGGCTATGAGTGTGAAGCGTTATTTATTTATTTATTAATACACAGTCACTCGTGAAGTACATTTTTGTGTGAAAATCGAATTTATGTTATGATTAAATTGTGCTCTCTATTGTGTTCTTTGAAGTTTGTTTTGATTCACTTGTTTTTGACGGATTATGATTGGGTTTTCGTGTGTTTTTAATTTATTATAACACAAAAGGGTGTTAATGTGTGTTTGTCAAAGGAAAAAGAATTGTGGTCTTGTCTTGTTTTTATTTATTTTATCACGGTAACTTGTTCATGTGTGTGCTTTTATAATGCAAAATTAAAAACTCACGTTTGATTTTAGTTCGTAAGTAGATAATGTTGCTTTATGCGTATGCCTATCAAAAGATACTTAAATCATAATAAATTACTCATTGATTGTATTTTCGACGCTTGTAACTTTTCATGATTCATGATTTAAACTACTGCGCTATTACATAACAGGAGGTGAATTATTTTAAAATTATCATAATTATACAGTTACAATACGATTAAATAAGATAAGATAAGAAGGAGAACAATTAGAAGTTTGTCATCAAATTTTGTATTTAGAATAAGAACAATATATTCGCTAAAAGTAATTAAAATGCTCTATGTCTGAAAATACATAACGTTAATTCACATTTTAAAATGTTTATTTTTTCACTAACCACCGACGTCACACTAGTATAGACTGATTTAACTAATTTATACTTATGTAAGTAACATACCAAATTCGAGATTAGCACTTATTGTAGTAATTATTCCTAACACTAGCGAGTAATGTAGAATTGTTTAATTTATTATGTGACTGCCGCTTTACTATTGTAATAAAAGCAAATTGTTGAAGTATTCGAGAATTCAGAATTTTGTATTTTTTTCAAGTTTGTTAATATTAGTAAAGAAAAGTCAGTAAATAAATTATCTGCTACACCTCTTTTAATGTAATCCAATTCCTTACCTCAACTAAAAATATAATTTACATTTTCACTTAAATAAGCTCAAAATTAGTAAGATCTTCAACAATTTGCTTTAAAATTACATTAACTTATTAAACAATATTAAGATATAATACCTATTGTTCAAATTAGTACACCTACCTATAGGATTGAAATCGAATAATTGGTGCCTTATTATGTAACTCATATCCGCCCAAAAGGAGAATTTTATTTTAAACTTGTTGTATTTTAAAGTGGATTATTTTATTACTCATTTTTTTCACTTAATCCACTTTGTGTGTTTAATGTCACTAAGGTATTTTTGTTTATTATTATGTCACATGAAGGTGTTAGTATATGACTATACTTTATTGCTATTAATTTTGTAATACTCATTTAGTTTTTGTTGATCGCAATAATCCCAATTGAAATAGTTATTATAATGGTGGTATGAAAACTATTTTAATAAATCATTTTAAAGTATTCATGTTTTTTGTTATTAACGTCCCCAGCCTAAAACATGGCATTTACGGTTTATAGTATGACTAGCTGTTACCCGCAGCTTCGCATGCGAAAATAATGTTTTATCATATATTATGTACCTCTAAAAAACGGTGAATTTATGTTGAACTACTTTTATTTAGCTATTTATATACTGAAACTCACAATACAAATTCAAAGTATTCCTTCGGGAGCGGGTTTTGAAAAATAATCAATCACATTTTCTTTTTACTTTTTCATGCAAAATTAAGAAAAAAAAACATGAAAAATATATTCCATCAATTTAGGTAAGGAGTAAGTTGCAAAAAAATATGTGTTGCAAATGAGAAACAAATAGATTTGTTTAAAAAAAAACCTTACACATTTACATTCTTTCCTGGGGAAACATTTGAATTTTCCGTAATGAAATGTGGTGTAGGTACAATACAACCCAGAGTATAGGTAAGTACCAAATTAATAATTTTACATCAAAATCCGATCAGCGTTTTCATAAGATGCCTATATACAGACAGACAGACAGACATACAAACAATAATTTAAAAAAAATATTTTTGTGCTCTAACACGTTATTGTAGTGCCCCCTAATGGAAATAAAAAAAAAAAATATGCAGAAAAAAACCCTTAAAGTTTTATTATAGTATAGTTAGATCAATTATACGGGGCTCCCAGCCTACAGGGACAACGAACAACAGCTTAATGGCGCCCACGGTAGTGACAAACCAAGCGCCCTGCTATCGACTTACTTCGCTAAATTTCAAAACACCCACCCCTATAGTTAGCGCCCTTTTTTCTCTCGAAATTTGACAGATAGGGCTTGTGCGGGGCCCTTCAAAAAAATTTAATACTGATACTCGGGTCATGGGTGTTATAGTGATGTGTTATAATTGTTGTCCATGTCACCCGCGACAGAGGGAATCCTACTGTGGAGGTATAAGTGTTCAAGCGTTTTTATTTATTATATCAAAATGGTGCCCATGATAGTTATAAATCAAGCGCCGTATTCAAATTACTGCGCTTCATTTCAAAACGTGGCGCCCCCCTGAAAAAAAACTTGCCAGCCGCCTTAAGGCTGCTGTAGTTGGCAGCCATTTTATCTCCCGAAATTTGACAGATGAGGTTGACGCGGTTTCACTCAACAAAATTAAATACTCGGGTCATGGGTGTTATAGTGATGTGTTATTAGTGTTGTCCAACTCCATGCCACCCGCGACAGAGGGAATCCTACAGCGGAGGTATCAGTGACCAAGCGTTTTTATTTATTATATTAGGTTTTACCTTATCTGTACCTCTTTTTAAAAAAAAAACGGCGAATTTATATTGAATGACTCATATTAAGCAATGTACCTATATACTGAAAGCCACGGTATAATCACAAAGAATTTCTCCAGGAGAGGGTTTTGAAAAATAAAAAAAACATTCACATTAATTTGTATTTTTTTTTCTTTTTTTAAATGCAAAATTAAGAAAAACTGAAAAATATGTATTCCATCAATTAAAGCAAGAAACGTTTGTTGCAAATGTGAAGCAAATCGGTTGATGTTTTAATTTTTCTCATACAAATTTTCATTTTGTTTTCCAGGGAAACCTTTACATTTTCCGGGATGAAAAGTTTTCTAAAATATGACCCAGAGTTTAAGTAACAAATTTACAATTTTCATGGAAATTCGTCCAAGTTGATGTGATGGCCGGACTGACAAACAGACAGACAGACAAACAAACAATTATTCTAAAAAAAATATTTTTGTGCTCTAACATGTTATTACAGTGCCACCTAATTGATATTTTGAAAAAATATTCAATGTACAGAAAATGATCCTTTTTTTTCAAAATTTTTTTTTCTAAATTAAAAGTAGCCTAAGTTACTCCCTGTTACATCAGCTATCTGCCAGTGAAAGTCCCGTCAAAATCGGCCCAGCCGTTTCAGAGATTAGCCGGAACAAACAGACAGACAGACAGACAGACAAAAATTGTAAAAAATGTTGTTTTGGTATATGTAGCCTATATACATCCAAATGCACTTCGTAAAAAGCGGTTATTTTAATATTACAAACAGACACTCCAATTTTATTTATTTGTATAGATATAGATGTTATAGATGACTCATATTAACCAATGTACCTATATACTGAAAGCCACGGTATAATCACAAAGAATTTCTCCAGGAGAGGGTTTTGAAAAATAAAAAAAAACATTCACATTAATTTGTATTTTTTTTTTCTTTTTTTAAATGCAAAATTAAGAAAAACTCAAAAATATGTATTCCATCAATTAAAGCAAGAAACGCTTGTTGCCAATGTGAAGCAAATCGGTTGATGTTTTAATTTTTCTCATACAAATTTTCATTTTGTTTTCCAGGGAAACCTTTACATTTTCCGGGATGAAAAGTTTTCTAAAATATGACCCAGAGTTTAAGTAACAAATCTACAATTTTCATGGAAATTCGTCCAAGTTGATGTGATGCCCGGACTGACAAACAGACAGACAGACAAACAAACAATTATTCTAAAAAAAATATTTTTGTGCTCTAACATGTTATTACAGTGCCACCTAATTGATATTTTGAAAAAATATTCAATGTAAAGAAAATGATCCTTTTTTTTTTCAAAATTTTTTTTTCTAAAAAATTAAAAGTAGCCTAAGTTACTCCCTGTTACATCAGCTATCTGCCAGTGAAAGTCCCGTCAAAATCGGCCCAGCCGTTTCAGAGATTAGCCGGAACAAACAGACAGACAAAAATTGTAAAAAATGTTGTTTTGGTATATGTAGCCTATATACATCCAAATGCACTTCGTAAAAAGCGGTTATTTTAATATTACAAACAGACACTCCAATTTTATTTATTTGTATAGAGTATAGATGTATAGATGACTCATATTAAGCAATGTACCTATATACTGAAAGCCACGGTATAATCACAAAGAATTTCTCCAGGAGAGGGTTTTGAAAAATAAAAAAAACATTCACATTAATTTGTATTTTTTTTTCTTTTTTTAAATGCAAAATTAAGAAAAACTCAAAAATATGTATTCCATCAATTAAAGCAAGAAACGCTTGTTGCAAATGTGAAGCAAATCGGTTGATGTTTTAATTTTTCTCATACAAATTTTCATTTTGTTTTCCAGGGAAACCTTTACATTTTCCGGGATGAAAAGTTTTCTAAAATATGACCCAGAGTTTAAGTAACAAATCTACAATTTTCATGGAAATTCGTCCAAGTTGATGTGATGGCCGGACTGACAAACAGACAGACAGACAAACAAACAATTATTCTAAAAAAAGTATTTTTGTGCTCTAACATGTTATTACAGTGCCACCTAACTGATATTTTGAAAAAATATTCAATGTACAGAAAATGATCCTTTTTTTTCAAAATTTTTTTTTCTAAATTAAAAGTAGCCTAAGTTACTCCCTGTTACATCAGCTATCTGCCAGTGAAAGTCCCGTCAAAATCGGCCCAGCTGTTTCAGAGATTAGCCGGAACAAACAGACAGACAGACAGACAAAAATTGTAAAAAATGTTGTTTTGGTATATGTAGCCTATATACATCCAAATGCACTTCGTAAAAAGCGGTTATTTTAATATTCCAAACAGACACTCCAATTTTATTTATTTGTATAGAGTATAGATATAGATATCAAAATGGTGCCCATGATAGTTATAAATCAAGCGCCGTATTCAAATTACTGCGCTTCATTTCAAAACGTGGCGCCCCCCTGAAAAAAAACTTGCCAGCCGCCTTAAGGCTGCTGTAGTTGGCAGCCATTTTATCTCCCGAAATTTGACAGATGAGGTTGACGCGGTTTCACTCAACAAAATTAAATACTCGGGTCATGGGTGTTATAGTGATGTGTTATTAGTGTTGTCCAACTCCATGCCACCCGCGACAGAGGGAATCCTACTGCGGAGGTATCAGTGACCAAGCGTTTTTATTTATTATATTAGGTTTTACCTTATCTGTACCTCTTTTAAAAAAAAAAAAAAACGGCGAATTTATATTGAATGACTCATATTAAGCAATGTACCTATACAGGGTGGATTTTTGAGACGGGTCAGTAAGGGCAGGTACCTTAACCGTTATAGTTACAGGAAAACGTTCCAAGGAGACTATCCATAACTTTTTTAGATATTTTGAACTGCATTCACAGATTTTTGAAAAAATGTACGGTCAGCGAAAAAAGTGCTAAAATCCAAAAAAAAAATATTTTTATGCCTATCGATCCTATTTCGTATGGGGATCAAAATACTCTATGGGACCATTTAAGGTATGAGTACTAAAAATGTCAGAAAACGCTAAAATCATTTTCCATACATTTTGTACTGAAAAACGATAAATCAACTCGAAATATTCTTTATCGCCAAACAATCCTATTTCTTATTGCGATTAAAAGATTCTTTAAGGCCTATTGAAATTTAAATACAAAAACTACGGTAAGACACAACATATCACACAAACTTAAAAATAGGATATCTATTATTCAAAATGACCGCCGTTTTCACGAAGACACGCTGCAAGAGGTGCTGTTAGGGGAACACATGGTCCAATTAAGTGGCCACCTCACAGCCCCGATCTAACGGCTCTCGAGTTTTTTTTTGTGGGGCCACCTAAAAAATGAAGTCTACATAAGAAAGTACGAAAGTGTTCAGGAGCTGAAAGAGGCATTAACGAGGATTTTAAATAATATCCATCAAAGAAAACTTTCCGCTGCTACTTGCTCAGTACAAAAACGAGTGAACTTATGTATTCGTGAAAAAGGCGGTCATTTTGAATAATAGATAACCTATTTTTGAGTTTGTGTGATATGTTGTGTCTTACCATAGTTTTTGTATTTAAATTTCAATAGGCCTTAAAGAATCTTTTAATCGCAGTAAGAAATAGGATTGTTTGGCGATTAAGAATATTTCGAGTTGATTTATCGTTTTTCAGTACAAAATGTATGGAAAATGTTTTTAGCATTTTCTGACATTTCTAGTACTCATACCTTAAATGGTCCCATAGAGTATTTTGATCCCCATACGAAGTAGGGTCGATAGGCATAAAAATATTTTTTTTTGGATTTTAGCACTTTTTTCACTGACCGTACATTTTTTCAAAAATCTGTGAATGCAGTTCAGAATATCTTAAAAAGTTATGGATAGTCTCCTAGGAAAGTTTTCCTGTAACTATAACGGTTAAGGTACCTGCCCTTACTGACCCGTCTCAAAAATCCACCCTGTATACTGAAAGCCACGGTATAATCACAAAGAATTTCTCCAGGAGGGGGTTTTGAAAAATAAAAAAAACATTCACATTAATTTGTATTTTTTTTTCTTTTTTTAAATGCAAAATTAAGAAAAACTGAAAAATATGTATTCCATCAATTAAAGCAAGAAACACTTGTTGCAAATGTGAAGCAAATCGGTTGATGTTTTAATTTTTCTCATACAAATTTTCATTTTGTTTTCCAGGGAAACCTTTACATTTTCCGGGATGAAAAGTTTTCTAAAATATGACCCAGAGTTTAAGTAACAAATCTACAATTTTCATGGAAATTCGTCCAAGTTGATGTGATGGCCGGACTGACAAACAGACAGACAGACAAACAAACAATTATTCTAAAAAAAATATTTTTGTGCTCTAACATGTTATTACAGTGCCACCTAATTGATATTTTGAAAAAATATTCAATGTACAGAAAATGATCCTTTTTTTTCAAAATTTTTTTTTCTAAATTAAAAGTAGCCTAAGTTACTCCCTGTTACATCAGCTATCTGCCAGTGAAAGTCCCGTCTAAATCGGCCCAGCCGTTTCAGAGATTAGCCGGAACAAACAGACAGACAAAAATTGTAAAAAATGTTGTTTTGGTATATGTAGCCTATATACATCCAAATGCACTTCGTAAAAAGCGGTTATTTTAATATTACAAACAGACACTCCAATTTTATTTATTTGTATGTATAGATTTCTAGAACCAATCCACTATAACTAATTTCATTAACTAACTCCAATATCAAGGAGATTTTAATTAGCGGGTGTTTAATGGCTGGCAACGCATCAGTGATCGGTTTGGTTAGGGGGCGTCCATAAATTACGTGAGGTGTTTTTTTTAATTTTTTGTCCCTCCCTCCCCCCTGGTGAGATGTCGTGAGATTTTATTCAACCAATTCAATGGGGGAGGGCCATCACCCAATCTCACGTGAGATTTTTCAAAATGTGGGTTTCTTACGTAAACGCGTTGGATTGTTATTGTAAAAAGAAAAAAAAATTGCTTCGTGTTTTCATTTAGTGAATGATTCGATTAACATGTACAATCTGGATTAAATGGACCAAAATAGTATAATTTTTTTTTTGAAAAAAAATTGCGTGATATTTGCCGAGACCCCCCCCCCCCCCCTCTCTCCAACGTAAGATTAGATGAGATTTGACTCGACCCCCTCCCCCCCTTAAACACCTCACGTAATTTATGGACGCCCCCTTAGCCAAAACCGATGTTTACGTACATACATCAAAGTGCGATGGTGATAAATTATTTACCATTAAGATACTTGTCCATTGGTTTATCAGCCATTTAAATGACCTTTCCTGGTAAACTCCCTGGTCTATATTTTTAATACATTGAGTTCTCACAGATTGGTTCTACTTCCGTCTAATACATCGCGGTTGAGTTAACCAGACTGGTTAATGTTTTAATAATGATCAGTTCAATTGCATTTTAACCCTCGCCTTGCGGGTGTAATTTATTCGAGAGTGAGACAACAGGGGCATTGTTTCCATTATTTTTGAGCGTTTTCAATAAAAACAGTAAAAGCGCAAAGGGCGGACGCGCGCGTGCCGGTCGCGTGCTGCCATCTTGCGGGATGGGTGGGAACTTCCGTACGCGTTATCGGACGCGTTGTGGGAAAATATTGACAAGGTGAAATTTTAATTGCATACTTATGTGGCACTTAACTAGATAATCATTATCATTATTATTCATTGACTATGGTAGGGAGTCTGTCGTTATTGAAATACTACATTGATGAACCGAGAAGAATAAATTTTGGATATTAAGTGGGGGGAGTCTAGAAAAGTTTCGACCAAGATTTCCTAATGTGCATTTTCTGCCATCTTGAAAAAAGGGTTAAATTCAGTTATTTTACAATAATTCGGTTCTCCATCGAGATACGAAAATTTTGATGCATAATTTTTTGCTGTTTTTTACGATCTACAAGAAAATTAAGGTCCCTCTATTCAAGATGGCGGAAAATGCACATAGGAAATCTTGGTAGACTATTTAAAATAAAGCTTAACTTCAAATTCTAGCCCCCCGCCCCGGCGTAATATCCAAAATTCACCTTTCTCGGTTCACATATAGGTACCTATTTCCAAATGTGCCTAATGACTAGAGTATAAATGTCTCTGTTATTAGCAAGTAAAAACAGTAAACTGGACTAGAAGAGAGTTCGTATTAGATCTTCTTATACCTACTCTGTAACTTTAAAACTTGAACACCATAGTTAAAAACTGTAACTTCCTCCCCACTCTTTTTTCAGGTGAAACATAACACCACATAGATCGAGATCTCAGTTCTTAGACCACATTGTACCTACGTATCTAGAACTTAATTTCATACCATTATGGTATAGAGCTTACCTACATTGTAAAGTCGGACATGGCATCGCATTATAGAGTTAAGAGCTCGGCTCTTAATGAGATCTGATAACATTATAAGAAAGCCATAAGAACTTGTCAGTTTTGGAAACCTATTTTTTGGTGAATTATTAGGTACCTACTACTAACAAGAGTTAGAAGCATCAAATATTAATGAAGTTTACGCCTCTCCAGCCGTCCCAATAACAATGAGCTTATTGGGAAGTAGATCGCGCGTCATTTCCCAGGTTTATTTTTTAATATTTCAGCGTGGGTACCTACGAGTAGACACGCAGACAGTGATCAAATATTCAGTCGACCGCAGCGGACAAATTGGGCACAAATCAATGGCGGTCGGCTCACGTCGCTAAAAAGCTCCGACCTCATTAATGAACATGAATTAATCACACTTGTCGATTGTTTGCTAGTGTTGACTCGATTTTGGACGATATATCGACAAAATATTAAATTACACTGTTTACTTTTTTATGTCATCCAAATAATAAAAGGGCAATAATAATGATATTAAAATTGTAAGAAGGTAAGATTTTTCTTCTAATAAAGACCTTAGAAAAGTGTCAAGGTGTAGGTACTTATACCTATGTTTAGGAAACATTTATAAATCTTTAGTTACTACCTTAATAGGTAGCAAAAATAGGTTGCCAAGACTGACAAGTTTTTAAGGCTTTCTTATAATGTTATCAGATCTCATTAAGAGCCGAACTCTTAACTCTACAATGCGATGCCATTTCCGACTTTACAATGTAAGCTCTACACCATAATGGTATAAAATGAAATTCTAGATACGTAGGTACAATGTGGTCTAAGAACTAAGATATTATCTATCTACGTGGTGTTGTTTCGCCTGAAAAAAGAGTGGGTGGGGGGAGGAAGTTACATTTTTTGACTAACGTTTAATACGAACTCTCTTCTAGTACTACAGTTTGCATTGGAATAATTCCATCTTCCTTCCACCCTACAAAAAAAAATTAGGGAATACCTGGAGAGCATTGACAGACGTTGAAACGTGCCTACTACGAGTAATATTAGGTCAGTACCTACTGCTAACATGTGACGAACAGCGTCCCTATTCCGATGAATATTGTATGTTGCAATTTGTATAATTTGATTAAACCCCACCTGCCGCGGCTATACCGATAGCTACCTACCGACAGACGGCGTCTACAACACCGACCGATTATACAATAGCTTCGATGTGATCGTTAAGCGGTGATTGAATGTGTTAATCATTTTAGTATGACCTCATTAAATTATGAAATCTTGTGAAAAATTAAAAAACAACCGACATATTTTTTCATTGAGACATGATTCTAAAAAGTAAAATCACGAGACATAACAATTTGTACAAATTAAGTTATCTATTTTTCCAAATAGGTAGGTATACATTAAGCTACTCGCCGGGTAGTTTTATTACACTTCTTCGTCTCTTCTCTTTTCTCCTCGCCTTAACTCAAAACGCCTCACCTGGCTTGCCGACTATTTTCTGCTCCTCTCTGTTTATTATATCTACTTATATTTATATAAAACACAATCATTAAAAAACACATAAAGGCATTCCGGGAATGCCGACTGAAGTGAAAACTTCAAAAATTACGTGTGTATTTTTTGAACCGACAGGAGATATTTTATTGTGCAGGAAATACTTTTAAATTAGGTAAGTGTTTTTTGTTATATTATGGTGTTGGTCATTACGTAGCTTAGGTATCTATCTATTTCTGGAAATATTTCTGTAATTAAAAATTTGTGCATTCAAAGATAAATGATACATGCTTAGGTACAAGCAATAAAGATACATGCTTACCAGTCAAGCCAAATGTAAAATTAGAGATGAGTTGGTATAATGACACCAACGGAATCACGAAAATATTCAATTCAAAACCCTCTCCATAAAACCAATACACTACTCGCAATATCGTCTAAAACGATATCGCACGTCATTATTATTATAATGCATTTAACCACTACCTATCTGCTTGTGCACGCTTATTTAATCAATCAAACACCCCTCGAACGCGCTTATCACAGAACCCATCCCGACAAATTACATATTAATACTGGCAACACTAAAAAACGGCTGTCAAACTGACAGTTATCAGTCTGCGTTCGAAAAAGCGGTTATCATTGAGCGGAAATTCTGGCGCGCGTTCGTAATTATAATTATATTTTTACAAGTATTATTTTAATGTGTTAGGGTCGCGTGGGAGCATCGGAGGGTAGACGGAATACAGGTAACGCAAGGGTGGCAGTAAAGGGATGAGGCTATAATGAGCTTAGTGATGTTACGCATAGTACCAGGTGTCTAGTTATTTTTAGGAATTCGCATTTTTAATCGATCATAAAGATTACGGGCGCGGGGCCCCCGATTTTTCATTTGCTACCTTTAGTAAGTTGCAAAAGTCAATCGATGACGATGAACACTTACCATAAGGTTGTCCGACTGCTCGTTGGTTAGTTAGTCAGTAGTCCCTTATGAAAGACTTGTGTCCTGATAGTAGCGACCAACGCCGATCATGAAGGATGCCATGCGATATCGGCAAGTATGGAAAAGGGGTGCCCATAAAGCCCAATTGGCAATTAGGTGCTTTACATAGCTAGGTATTACTTGCTCTTCGAAATCTCCGTAACTGTAAATAGGTAGTTAATTATACAATATTTCCGCTTGTTTAAGCACAATAAAAACCCAATACGTAATATTCTACTGAACTTATGTTCTAAGTTACTTAGTTGCATGTACTTATGTAAAGTTGCTTGATTGCTTTTCGTGGGAAATAAATATAAATTGAATGCGTAGCCTCTTCAATTTTAATTAAGTATTTTTTTTCAGATAATATCTTCTAAATCTCTAGTATAAACAAATCGGTTTAGTTACGTACTTAACCCTCCTGCCTGAGGTTATTTTAGTTCGCATTCTCATTGCTCGGACAATAAAAATACATTGCGGGTAGTTACATTTTAAACGATAAAAGACTTTATTTCACGGTGATAGGGTTCGGTGATTTGAATAAATCTGAGTAGCGGATGGTTTATAGAATAATATTGCGTTTGCAACTCAAACGCGTGCGATTCGTTCGGAAATCGGTCACCCGTGACAGTTGAAGTGGGCGCGGTCGGGCCACGCGCGTTTTATTTGCCTTTAATATAATTAATTAAGTCTGTTACGAATCGCGATTTGAGAACTTAATCACGACATGTTTTGATTTGAACGTTCTAAAATAATCGTAAAATAATGTACCCTGTTTTATTCAAATTCAAATTCAAAATCATTTATTCATGTAGGTATCATTGATACACTTATGCACGTCATTTTTTTAATTTACCAGCTTTTCGGAAAGGTGCTTTGTCATGGAGGAGAAGAAAAGCCGAAAGAAACTCCTCAGCACATCTTTTAAAAATAAAATACATTGGTATATTTCTTACAAAGAAGTATCACTATCCTGTACGGAACTGGTTGCAGATCTGGTCATTTCCATGCGTCTTTGTCATTTATGTACTCATCTACAGTATAGTAGCCTTTGCCTAAAAGTTGAGATTTTACATGTTTCTTAAATAATTCCACTGGCAAATCACGTATTAACTTTGGGATTTTATTATAGAACTGTACACCACGGCCCATAAAAGATCGCTTCACTTTAGAAAGACGGTAAGATGGTGTTACTAACTGGTGCATTTTTCTTGTTTGGCGATTAGTGATATCAAAATTTTGTTTATACGCGCTTATATTATTCCGTATAAAAACCACGTTACTATAGATATATTGTGAGGCTACTGTAAGTATACCTATTTCTTTGAACTTGTCACGCAAAGTTTCACGAGATCTAAGTTTATAAATAGCCCTAATAGCTCTTTTTTGTACTATGAAAATTTGTTCTATACTGGCTGCTTTGCCCCACAGCAAGATGGCATATGACATAATACTGTGAAAATATGCAAAATAAACCATCCTAGCAGTTTCGACGTCAGTAAACTGCCTGTAGTGTTTGTACTGCTATTATGGTTATAGCAGTAATCATGTTATCTCGAGAGCACGGGTAGTGGGGCAACACTGAGTCAGTCACGAGACAGCCGTAGACGCAGGCAGACGTGTTCCCCTACCACTGGTGACGTAACGAGCTAATGCAAGTCAACCATATCACTATATCCAAATATTACGGAGCACGTAAGTACAACAACTACTACATAATGGCGACGAGGTCAAAAGGTCAGTGCAATAAATATTTTATTTTGTGTTGATAAAGGAAGAGTTGAAGGGAAAATAACACGTCGGTGCAAGAAATAATCAACAGACGAATGTTAATATTAGTGCCGAATAGTTAACTCGAGAATTTGTTTAGGTGTGCTGTAACTTTAAATAACGTATTGAGCAAAATCATCATAATTATCGAAGTTCTCTCTCTAATTAGGTATAAAAATTGCCGCCATTACCGCTACCTACACAATTCCCTTTGTTTTCTGAAAAATGGCATTGATTGACATTGTAAAAACAACTGTGCGGTGAGTAAAAAGTGGCATTTTGTGTTATAAGCGTAATTCACGCTACTGAAGTAATAATAACATAAATGACATTTTGGATATAGTGTCACTTATTTAGCTGAAAGTGATAGCGAGGCAGGTTTTGTTTTTAAATAAGAAGTGATATTTAGTGTTTAGCTGTGTCGTTTTAAATATAATACACGGTATCATTGAAGTATTATTACTAGCGTATAGAACGGACACCGCGAGCACAATGTGTGTTCCAATGAATTGACGCCGCGCGGCTTCAATGTCCAATGGATTCGTTCGATTTTGGAAGGAGAACAGGGGCTCAATTTTGAAAATAGAACCTCCCGGCGGGGACACACATTTTGTTCGAGATGTCTTCTCTATGTATACTTATACCTCAATGCACAGTATCGATCTGTTGGAGGGATTGCTACATAAATGGAGTATTGCGTGTGGTGCCGCGTGTTTGGTTAAGGTTGCGTATGTGTGCCAATGAGAAAAAGTGGCATCATGCGGAACTTTTTCTGAATATATTTTTTGAATAACTACTTATTTACTAGCATGTTTTTAGTGCCTAACTAAAAGTAGGTTGGGCGAACTGACGAGAGAGGCTAATTGCAACGATATATTTCAGTTTTCTTCATAGATAGTGATCGCAATGTTGAGTTGAAAACTTTGAATGGCTATACTGAAAAACTACTATTTTGTAAAGCGCCATTTTTTGTTTTAAATGAGCGAATGGTGTCCGGCATCCACTCTTGCGTGTGTGTGTTGCACAGCAACACTTAGTACTAAAAAGGAGATAACATTATACAAATTATGAACTTAAATAAAGGAGTAGGGACTTTAAAATATTCAAGAATAAAAGGGTTCCCTAAATTAGTGAAATTTATTTAGGATTAGCTGTTTATTTAGCACTCTTCGGCTTTATAAAGTATAGATTTTACTACCATTATAGATGGCCGCACATGCAAGTTAAGTTTAATTGTTGAGAGTGAGTTTGCTTCTTCACGGCCATAAAACTATAACAGTAAGGGTAATTGTCAATAAAATTAGCTGTTTTTATGACTATTAGTTATATTCTACGCAGGTCCTGGGTTTCATTCAAACGTAGTTTTGCTTTAGTTACAAAGTACATGTGTAGGTATGATAAACTGAAATAATTGCAGTCGTTTTGATATGAATTCTGATAAAAAACGGAACTGAAGTTGTTTGATAAAAATTATGTTCTGTTATGAAAGTATTGCATTGGCAGTATCAAACATACATACATGCCTAGCCGCCTTGGTATACATGCAGCCACGCACTTGTATTTCTTTTGAAAATAATATACATAAACTATCACAAGCTGTTGTAATACGGTTAACGTAATTTAACGTTGCGGCGCCGGGTCCCTATTTCAGCTTGTAAGTTCTTTGTGATTCTTTAGCAGTCTTTCCTTTTGGTATTTGACTATCACGGCTGCACTACACGGCTGAAAATATAATAACATAATGTGGGTAATCATAAATAAAGTCGGTTTGATGGGCGGTAGCGTAAGAAGGAAAGAAACATTTATTCCGTCATAAGAATAGCAACATCGTTAGGGTTCTATGGTGGATGTGTCACTGGCGCGCCGACGATGAGGAGCGCGGGAGCGGGTAATTGACCGTTATGGTCGTGGTCGCTCTGTTAACACATGACGCTTTTGTTGTGGTCAGAAGTGCTTGACATTTGACATACAGCGTTAGAATGCCCTCGTGTATTGTACCAATGTGATTGGTGTAGTGGAGCAAAGGATGGGCGTGTGTGTGTGTTGTGGCTCTTTTCAGAACGGAGTTCTTGGTTGGTTTATAAGGGCATAACGTATCTATATTTTGAATATCACTGCGTATTGGGAGATGATAGGAAGTTCCTATCATCGTTCCTATTAGGAACCATTATACAAGCCACGACACCGAAATTCAAATCTTCGCGATGAGACAAGTTTATTTTTCTAATTTAGTTTTTGTGTTGAATTTTATAGAATCTATTGAGGCAGTGAGGGTCAAAAGCGCTTGCGAGCTAGACGCGTTCTTGTGTTGTTACTGTGATTAAACTAAGTTTTGTCACGGAAATCATATTATATATTTATCATTGAGTTATTCGTGCACAAAAGGAGTAAGTTTTTATTTTAAATTGAGAACAATAATTGTATTTGTTCGAATGGGTGCAGCAATGTTTAAAATGTTGCTATTTATTATTGTAGCCTGAGGAAAGCGCCCTTTTGAAGACGCACGATTTGATATGCTGTAGTAAATTCATAGCCCTGGAGAAGCCGAGCCTTGGTTTTGACAGAATTCCACAAAAATCGTGAAGGAGAAACTCTCCTGACGTCCAAAAAATATTTATTAAGCTGGATGTATTTAGTTATAAATCGAGAAGTCCTCTTTAAACAGATTTGCAGATTATACCAATGCTATGACCTTAGTAATTAATAATTTTAATAGATTACAATTAAAGTTTGGTAATCTAATCTAATTAGCTATAATGGCGCTACCAATTATTGATCTACTTAGGTTGATTTCGGGGTCATAAACTCATAATTAAGTACTTACCTGCCTGAAGGATTGTTGACGTGAGTAATTTGATGGACTTGATAGGTCATAAATTTTGGTGCATAATGTACTTATTGCAATAACTATAATGTGTGTGTTAGGTAGTACGAACCTACATGAAATTGTAAATCGTGCGTGAGTGTGTGTGTCAGGTAGTACGAACCTACATGAAATTGTAAATCGTGCATAATTGTGTGTGTCAGGTAGTACGAACCTACATGAAATTGTAAATCGTGCATAATTGTGTGTGTCAGGTAGTACGAACCTACATGAAATTGTAAATCGTGCATAATTGTGTGTGTCAGGTAGTACGAACCTACATGAAATTGTAAATCGTGCATAATTGTGTGTGTCAGGTAGTACGAACCTACATGAAATTGTAAATCGTGCATAATTGTGTGTGTCAGGTAGTACGAACCTACATGAAATTGTAAATCGTGCATAATTGTGTGTGTCAGGTAGTACGAACCTACATGAAATTGTAAATCGTGCATAATTGTGTGTGTCAGGTAGTACGAACCTACATGAAATCGTAAATCGTAAATGATTGTGTATTAGGCAGCAAATGCCTTACGATACCAATTAACGTACATACCTTTTGTGACACGGAGTACTACATGTGTGTGTATTATTATTGATGCGTGTTTTTCGGTAAGATGTTAAATAATCAAGTCCGAACTGATATATATTTAATTATCGTTTACACATATATAATAATACATGTGTAACACATAAAGATAAACTTTCAGATTAATTTTATTCTTTCACAAAAGGCAACCCTGACATTGCCAGAGAGGATAAGCGACAGTGTTAGAAAGGAAGGCAACTCATTACGCGTTTTGATTAGCACTGTGCGATCAGAATTACACTTTATTGCGTTGGAGCCAGAGTCACTATTTATTTAAATGATTTTTCGGAATTTTTCTTAGTGCACCTTCTATAATTATTTATAAATACTATTATTTATTCTGTGTTTTAGTTAAATTCAGAGTTAAAGAAAAAATTGTATTCAAGCTAAAGTTACAATGAAAGTAAAATTTAAAAGGCACTCTATCTCGAAGAGTCATAGAAATCAGAGTAAAATCAACCAATAATAATGAAGTTTAGTTTTGCTTAACATAAACATACGTTACTGTGTTGTGGGCAGTATGAGCCCTCATGAAATTGAAAATCATACGTTACTGTGTTGTGGGCAGTATGAGCCCTCATGAAATTGAAAATCATACGTTACTGTGTTGTGGGCAGTATGAGCCCTCATGAAATTGAAAATCATACGCAACTCAGATGTCGGCAGTATGAGCCCTCATGAAATTGAAAATCATACTTTACTGAATTGAAGTGAGCTGTCGGCAATATGAGCCCTCATGAAATTGAAATCATACATTACTGAGTTGTCGGCAGTATGAGCCCTCATGAAATTGAGATTGATACATTGACTTGATGGAAGTAGTAACCTCATGAAATTTAGAATCATACATACATTACTTGACTAGACGGCAGTATAGGTCCCATGATTTGAAATCATAGTAACTAAAGTGTGTATGGACCTCTTGAAATTGAAATCATTACTGACTAGACAGCAGTATGGGCCCTCATAACTTTGAAAACCATACAAAATGTAGTTATTTTGTGAACATATTAGTTATTTGGCGTGATGGAGTTGAGATGTAGAATAAAGATAATGAATAGACGAGGTATTTCAATGAATGACTGGTGTGTGAATGATTGGTATCGGCAGTGTCTGATTCATATGTGACACCGTTGGGTCCGTTGGGATCCGTTGGATCCGTCCATTCAGGAAGGACGCCTAAAGGAAGTTCCTGTTGCGAGTCTAGCCATGGTTGGCGTGTTATGGTCGTCGGTGGGACCTAGTTTATATTACGTATATAAGAGGATTGTCTCGCAAGTAAAACTTTAGTCTTTAAAAAACGAAAGCAGGTTGTAATCTGTACGTAATCTGTTGTTGACAGTAAACCACTTTTAGTAATAATATAAATTTTCATCGAGTTTCTCATATTTCCTGTGTTTGTTTTACCAGTAAGTTGTCTATTTAAAGACAGAAATGACGAGGTTTGTTTGAATGTTGGTATGAAACCTAATAACTTGGCGATCTTGATCAAAGAGAGAAGAAAGAGGGAAGTATGAAAAGCTAAGAGGTGATGTAAATAATTATTATTTAATAAAGATAGAAGGAGAACGGGTGTGAATGGGAAAGGTGTAAGACGAAAAAAGTCTCAGGTGTTGTTTCAATGTTTAAAATAATTGCAGTGAAAGTATAATCTACATAAGTAATTCTATACGAAGCATGCATATGACAGTTTGAGTTTGTTGAGGCTAGTGAAGGCACCCAGAAGGCTCAAGTTTACAAACCGTAGCCTGCTTCATACATATAGTGCGTGTTACAAATGTGTTTGTCTAAGTAACTGGAATATTGAATGGTATAGACGTGGAGTGGCCTTTGAAGGCTTGAGTTGCGATCAACTGCAGAGTCGACTGTGGATCGGGCTCCATATTAAATAAAGATTTTAATAAGGAAGGGATGTAGTGTTTGTACTGCTATTATGGTTATAGCAGTAATCATGTTATCTCGAGAGCACGGGTAGTGGGGCAACACTGAGTCAGTCACGAGACAGCCGTAGACGCAGGCAGACGTGTTCCCCTACCACTGGTGACGTAACGAGCTAATGCAAGTCAACCATATCACTATATCCAAATATTACGGAGCACGTAAGTACAACAACTACTACACTGCCTTATTTTCCTAACAGCATAAGCAGCCCTACCGAGTTTAGTCGCGAGATTTGTTATATGTGGGCCCCACTGAAGTTTACTATCTAAGGTCACCCCTAAAAAGACCGTGGATTCCTCCATATGCAATATTTTATTATTCAGTCTGAGAGATTTGTTAACTTTTTTAACATTAGGTAGTACAAACTCTATACATTTAGTTTTTTTTGCATTTAAAAGCAAATTATTGATAGTGAACCAACGCGACACATGCGAAAGAGCACTATTTACGTCGTCAAAATTTACATTTACATTTAAAAAATATTTTGGCATTGTGCTTCGATTCTACGAAGCGATGAATAAACAGAGTTTACCTATCAAATAAATAACTTCCTCAAAGTGCTGCCTATAAAATATACTATGGTTTCTACGCCAATTTTTCCTTCACCAAATCAATCATTCCTATTTTGTTATGCAGGTCAGGATTATGTTCCCAAAATGTACCTACTTACCTAATGGTACTAACCTTAGTAATAAACCAACGTAGGGAAGACACCTTGAATTTCGACAAAGCAAAACGTAAAAATATTTTAAGTAATATATTGCCAATACGAATAGTATCACTTTAAACATTTCTTTCAAATCCCAACCCTAAAATGTAGACATTGGGTGTTCGTTGGTTTCAATCTTCACACCCCTTTTAGCGACGCTATTCAAAAACAACCGTAGGTATAAACCTCACTAATTAGAGATACATAAAAATATGATCGCAGTGCAGCGTGGGCTTGTGATTTTTAACAAAATGGTTGTTGCGGCGGACCACCCAGGCGTTGTTTGCTTTGCACCTGTTTAATTGCTTAGACAAACATTTAATAAGATGCTTTTCTCGACCAAGACCCTTTTTGTTGAGGCAGGTTACGTGAGTAGGTCTTTTTATCCGTCTACGGACTACGGACACAAGGAGGGTTATGATTTCTGCTGCTTTTCTTGTACTTTTCTTATATAATAATAATGTATGTTCACTATCTTCATATGTTTCAGATATGTACTTGAATGTCGCGTGGTCCACTTTTTGTCATGGGTAAAAACTAGAGTCCGACCGAAACTGGTTTTTCAGCCGAAACCGAAACCGAAACCGAACCTTCGGCCTTAGGTCCAGTTTCGGCCGAAACCGAAATCGAAACTTAGGGTGAGGCCAAACGAACGTATTTTTGGTGCTGTGTGTCACGTGAAATGAGCCGGTTTCATACAAAAGCTCTAATTCAATTCTTTGTAATTTGTGTTTTACGCGATTTTACGATTTACGCTATTTTATGCGACGCGCAGCTCAAAAAATACGCTCGTTTGGCTACACCATTAGGGTATTTTTTTGAGCTGCTCATTTGTGAACTCAACAGAAAAAATAAGGTTAAAAGAGCCGAATTTTTTAAATTTTACAGAGGTCATTTTTAGGGTTCCGTAACCAAATGGCAAAAAACGGAACCCTTATGGATTCGTCATGTCTGTCTGTCTGTCCGTCCATATGTCACAGCCACTTTTTTCCGAAACTATAAGAACTATACTGTTGAAACTTGGTGACTAGATGTATTCTGTGAACCGCATTAAGGGTATTAAGGGTATGGATTAAGGTTTTTTCTACCTGTAGCCGTTATTAATATCGAGCAAAAAACGGCTAAAAGCAAGCGCCAAAGCATCCTGTCAGATGTCTTCAGATTAATGAACAAATATAATAAACATGTTAAATCAATGACTTCACTTGAAATATCAGCGCCCACGGGTTAGCCACGAACTTAACCGAACGATGCACGACAATTCACGAACACAGAGTTTCGGGTTGGCCGAAAGTTTCGGCCAAATTTTTCCGAAACCGAAACTAGATTTTTTGGCCGAAACTGGCCGAAACCGAAACCGAAACCGAACCTTCGGTCGGTCTCTAGTAAAAACATTAAAGTATGCAAGTCTTGCACAGATAAATAAAGTTATTTGTACAATTTAAAGTTTTGTATCGTTACTTAGGCAAATAGGTTGGTAGAATGTGTTTCTGTGTTTCATGAATACGGGGGTTAATGCTTAGAATTACTAAGTAGGTAAGCCTTTTGGAATATCATGAGGGTATTTTTTAAAATCAGTTACAATAAATATAGTATCATTAAACATAATTATGTAGAGTTCTTTACTACGACTACTTTAAAAATGGATGTGCCCCCACAAAATATTATTTTTACAACCAGAAAGTGGAAATATTTATTTACACGTATTTAATACACCACTGAAAAGGAAATATTCATTTATACCTACATAAATTTATTTGATATAACACGCCCTAAATTTGATATAACATATTTTTTAAGTAGTCGATTTAAAGAAACGTATCTAACTTCAGGTTATCTAAAAAAAAATCTATCAAATTTTCATCAACGGCGATCACTTGTGACATATCCTCTGTACTTCTGTAACTCATCTATCACATATAGGTACCTACAGACTTTCCTATAAGATCTCTAAATATCGTGCGAATTTCCAATTACCTTCTTAAAGTATTAAAATAGTGTATTAAAAGCAACAGTACCGGTGAGAAGAAGTAGTCAATAGTTCAAGCGTACTTGAGCTCGGGTGGTCCCGTACAGACGCTGGTATAGCTGGTTCCACGACAAAGTAATATTATACAATAATACATATATTTTTTCCTTTATAAAGTGTTAATTATTAAGTGTAGTATTTTTAACATGGATGCTGATATAGTCGGTTCTGTCAGAAATTTAAATGTAGTACGTGGTCTATAGTTGTACCAGAATCTCATGGCATTTTTGATAATCTGAAAAATAGGGTTTTATTATGGCAATGAAAATTTAAAAAATACAATAATTGTCATGTCAAAAATAGAGTTATCGTCGAATCACTGACGCGCTGGACCAATTTGACATTTACACGTAGCCTTAACTGGCACCACATTGATCACTAATTCCCTATGTTATCCACATTCATATTAGAAGGTGAATTTCAAGATGTTTTAAAATGGAAATAAGTAGTCTACAAAGGAGCTGACGATCCAACTGATGGTCAATACGTCAGCGTCGGCACGTTAGGATACTTGGCATGCTTTTCTCTATCTTATTTGATAAATTCGCCCCAGATTACTTAAAATGTAAATTTATATTTCAATGCGACACTCATGATCGGCAGCTTCGATCTTCTGAGACTCTTGCTCTTTCAATCCCCCCTCATCGTACTGGTTTCTTTCACTTCTCTTTTGTTGCTCAGGCCATCCGACTTTGGAACGCTCTCCCCCCTAATCTTAGGAAGCCATCCAGTAAGTACACGTTTAAAAAACAGGTTCTTGCTCATTAGGTACCTATCTTTAGTTTACGGTCACACATAGGTGTCAATGTGTTCATCATCATCATCATCACAATATTTACATATCTATTACTAACGTTACCACAGCCTTATAATTTATTTATATATTATTTATATATATATATATATATATATATATATATATATATATATATACATATTTATATATCTTTATTTATATATATATATTATTATACATATTAAATTGTACATTTTAGTATATTATTTCTTGATAGTTTAAACTTTGCATCGTATATATCGTATATGGATTTTTATATAACTTATTCTGTTAATTAAATTCAATTACATAGTTTCTTTTTCTCTATTTGCTACCGCCTTCTTTCGTTCTCCCACTGCCCTAAGGTTGACTGGCAGAGAATGCTTTTAGCATTAAGTCCGCCTTTTGTATCCTTTATGTTTTAAGGTGCAATAAAGAATAAATAAATAAATAAGTGGCTATCGTCACCCATGAACATCAGCGTCACCAGAGGCATCATGATGCGTTGCCGGCCATGAAAGATAGAAGAAAAAGAAAGAAAGATAAAATTCCAGTACATCATTCCCCCGAAAAAAAGAAAGATAAAATTCCAGTACATCATTCCCCCGTACCAGTCATAGCGAGACACAAGTTTATGATGGTTTTACTGCGGGAGCCACTTAACGCCTCTTGGCTACCGTGTAGCCTCCCTCCCCCCACGAATCTTACCCCTCCCTTTAATTAGATGCAACCCCCGCACGGTTCATGTATTTATTCCAGAGTTAACGAGGCGCTGTAACTTGTGTGGGATGCGCTAAACGATCTTACTAGAATATATTGGAGCTGTACTTAACTAAGTGACGTGTTTAATAAACATGAAATGCGCTCTCAGTGTCTGGATTTTAATTGACTACTCTGTGCTGTGAGTTTCTGAGCGCGCAGAAATAGAGTTTGAATGGTTTGGACTGAATTTCTTGGGATCTGAGGTCACAATTCTGTATATAGTTTTATAGACGCGTATTTCTGACCATTGACCATCGTTTTTATTGTAAAAAGGTAACTGACTGTCGAACTGTTGAGCCACCTAATGAACAGTTGTGTCAACAGAACAGTACGCATCACCGATGCGTTGCCGACTAGGAAATGAGACAGAATAAAGAAGAATAAAACTGGCTCTCAAGCCCCGAGCCGGAACACGACAAGTCGTTCGGCGGCTGACCGGCTGAAACAAGCAAGGTAGTAGTTTTCCAGGCAAGCTTCATTTAATTCCATTACAATAAATATTGGTCTGTTCCCTTTGAATTTATGTAGGTATCTATCTATTAAATTAACGTAATTTTGACATGCTGGTGATAAATTGTTCGTTATTATTTTGGTCACTCTATAGCCACAGAATAAATAATATTTGATTTGGTATAGCCAACAGTCAACACCACTGCAGTTTGCTCTATGCTACATTTTACACGAGATAATTAAATAATTATGATAACATGAATTTGTCTTTGTGTGTTATCGGTGGCACCCACGACACAGGAAAACCTAAAGCGAGGCTATGAGATGAGAATGTAGTGTTATTAATTATTATTTGTTTTTGAAGGTTCCTATTATTGTCAGCTGGTATCCCTAGCACCTTTCCACTGTAAACTGGTAATGGTATCAATGAGTACTTATATTATGTACAAATCCGTTAAATCCGGTTCACAGTTCACACGTATAAAGTAGTTAAGAAGATAACTAAATAAGTAAATTAATACTTTTTAGTTAAAATTTAGTTATCTAGTTTACTACTTAATACGTGTAAACCGAACATTACACATAGCAAAATTCATAGGTACGATTATGTCATTAATTTATACATTACAAAATGTAAGAATTCAGAGTTTAAGAACATTTTATTATAATTAATTAACATTATTAGATGAAGCAGTATAAAATTATGTTCACATGGCTACTTAATAGTTATTATTCCTGAGGTTGAATAAAACTCGCATAAAACAATATCTCCCCTCGCAAAACCCATTCAATTACGCAGTCATAGCCGCAAAACATTGGAGATTAGTTCCCGCGGGCTACGATTGTCCCGAATAAAGTCCGCATTACAAGTGCTAAGCATCGTATCTGGTACCCACAGTTCCCTTAACCCACGATATTAAGCAGGTTCCCAGAGATCCCTCGAGGCGCCCACTTGTGAGGGATTATGCGTGGGTATGCACGGCTTTCGCGAATCACGGGTTCATAATATCTGGGTGGTTTATATGACTTTTTGAACTGTTTTTAAATTTAGTAACTTAAGTGATTTGCTCGTTAAATCACAAAAAGGAACAATATGAGTGTGAGGAAACACTTGTAGGTACGTTCATTGTAATGTTTTACATTTACAAAATTTTGAATGAAACTTGTTATCAACAAGGTTAAGTTACCAAAGTTATCGCATTAAACTGCAGGTTTGTAACAAGTCAATAATGTAACAGATATGTAATTCAAACAATAATTTAAAATTCCGTTTATTAATAACGGAAAAAAATTAACAAACATTTTAAATTAATCTGATGGTTTTCCATAGCTGCGTTCTGGCGCATGTAATGCAACCCTTATTCGCAATGGTTCTATGACATAACTTTAATTGTTTTAAAGTGCACACACGCGGTAAAACCCATTCATCTTTGTACAAAAGAGGGCGCGATTTGTTGAGAGGACACCATGAGAATGTCCCAAAGTAATTTCAATAGCCCCTCGATGTAATGGTTTGTAGGTACTTAGCAAAAATAAGGCTATTGCCACCCTCGGTATGTCCCGATATAATTGTGGTAATCCTGGCATCCTTAATAAGGAATCTAAATTTATTTATTTATTTATTCTTTATTGAACCTTACATATGTAATGGAACAAAAGAAAAATAGAATCCACAGCGATGTAGCTTTTTAGGATTAGGTAGGGGAGGATCGGGTAGCCCCGGACGGTGGGTAGCCGCGGACATTTCAATTTCTAAGAAACTAAACGCGTTGACTAGATAAGCGTACCTATTATTTATTAAGCTTTTGCCCGCGGCTTCGGCCGCGGTAGAGTGGTTTCGAAACTAAATTAATTAATTAATTTAGGTTTATAGAAGCACATAAAAATAAAGTGCACCTTTAAATATAATGATGGATTAGGATACATAATATTAGATATCAGATGATGCCCGTGGCTTCGCACGCGTGGATATCGATTTTTTACAAGTCTCGCGGGAACCCTGAACTTTTCCGGGACAAAAAGTAGCCTATGTGTTGTGGACTAATTGAGGAACAAACATCCAAACATCTTCAAAAACTTTCATATTTATGATATTAATAGGATTAATCAAATTAAATCAAATAAAAAAGAATAGGAAGCTGTTATAATCTAATATGTACCTAATTACTTAAATTACTTCATGTTCATTGTATTAACTCTGTTTGTTATTTGCTCCATTACAATTTGTTCACCAGCGCCTCTATCGGCAACTGAATAGATTACCTACTCTCTCGACTTACGTTTTCGTCATACTTACGCCATACAATTCATTATAATAGTTGTGAAATACGTAAATAAAACTACAATTGATTACAGTTCGTTATTCTTTAATATATTTATCGCCTACGTACACAACAGAAGCTATAAGATAAACATCAGAAAAATAAAATGAATAGCATTAATTACTTTTGGTAATAAATAACTTCTTCAATTTCCAATTTTGAACAGCTATTTTATTTCTGCGTTAGATCCAATAAGACATTGTCTCACCCACAGCAAAATTAGCAAGTGTGAAACAGATAGCAAGGATTCATGATTTATGAGTTATGATGTTTGTTAACAATTTTTGTTCTTTTCACTAGACCCCTATAAGCCTAATCGTCTGGAAAATGTCGCTGTCTTCTATTTCAATATTTTTTTTTTGTAGTTCAACATTGTGTTATGTTACGATCATAATTGCAGAAACATTTCATAGTAAAAATAAACATAGTCACAGCCTCTCGGACACGTTTTACAGTGATTTGGTCAAAATGTTATTTCGTTATCGTGTGAAAAGGAAAAAGAAACAAGCTCTCCAACCGAAGGGAGCTTTCGACCGGAGATACCTGTGAGCTTGCATCGTACCTGACCTAGGAAAACAAAGAGAGATAGATGCTCGACTTAACATGGATAAGACTTTGAGAACTGAAATGAGCTTTGGTGGGAACTGAATTCAAGAACTGGTTGGTCGTAGACTGATAAAACTTTTTTATCACAAGGTCCTCAATTTGTAAACTATAAGAGCATTTCAGGTTTTCATCGCATTTTTTTGTTTTATAATTACTACAGAATTTCATTTTTACACTCGACTCTATCAACAGGGTAAATTGAAAAACTTGAGAAATTAAATTATTCAAAAATACAGAAAGTGCATGTTTGGAATAAAAATCTTAGAAGTATTTTACTGAACTTCTAGTTGTGCTACACTATTGAATCCAGCCGATCCGCTATTTTTGCAGGACAAAACATTACACCACACTGCATTTGGTCATTATTTCTACCTGTGTTCATTATTATTTCTGCAAAATTGGAATGTCCATACACACCTTTACCTGTTATGAGTGTGATATTTTCATATTATTTCGGTAGATTTTTTTGTGTGACATGCTAAGTGGCATGGTGCGGGACCACCCATGGCGCCTCTGATAGGAAAACCCGAAAACGTTTTATCGAACATTGAGCTTCAATGTTATAACTAAGAAAATAATTTACACCTCGCCATCTATAGTTGAAACCTTGAATTAGTATTTTGGTTAATAAGCCTGTTACGTAATATCTGCGAAATATTGTCATTTGTTTAATTATGTTGGAATAGAATAACCTAACCTAACTTTGCTCTTATAGGGGCCATTCATCAATAACGTAAGGACAATTTTGGACATTTTTGACGCCTCCTACCCCCATGTAAGAGCACATAAGATTTCTCTAACTCTTTCCTCTTCTTACATACTAAGATTTAATCTGGTTTTAGTATAGGATCACTGCAGTAAATCTCATAACTTGACATAAATCAAAGATTTTTACTTTTTTTAGTCTTTATTATTAGTATTTTGGCTTGTAAAATATTATGTACGAATGCCTTTAACCTCTCCCCTCTCCAAGATACGTACCTACGTAATTAATAAATAGCCCCATAAACTGTGGTTATGATAATCTAAAAAGGTCTGCCAGAACTGACATAGTAGGAAAAAAGGCGCAAATGTTAATGTGGCTTTGGATAGGTGTCCCATGAAAATCCATACTGATTAAGCTCATTTCTAAATATTAATTGTCTTTTAATATACTATATATTTTCATATTATAAAAAAGAAAAATACGAAGTTAAAATTTTGAGTGTAGTAGGCATCGTAGCAAGTTTCTTGCACCACTTCTATCTACAGCAACAACATTGTACCACATATTATTGATCAATTCGAGGTAATTTCCATTTTACTACCAAAAGCCGTGTTGATTTATTTATAAAGGCTGTTTTAACATACTGGATATTGCAAACCGACCGATTAAATTTACATAGCAATAGTTATTTACTTCATATTTCGCTGCAGGTCTTCTATGAGCTTCAAATTAAAACATTGGCGCTGTGTATAGAGTGGTACTTGTTTTGAGTATGTACATAATGTGGACGAGTGCCACTGCGTACTGTCGATTATTTACATTCGTAAATACCAGCTTGGTATGACGTATGAAGCAGGGTTGTACTGCCCGAAATTAACGAATTATGAATGTATTTACTCTATTAAGAATCTAAATTAACGACCTTAAATAAAAGTGACTCAGCCTTTTCAGCTTTGTTTGTTTTAAGTCAATAAATCAACATTAATGATATATACCTAGGTTCCGATTTATGTTTCTACACTTGTTAAAATATTTAATTTATTGCGGTGCTTATTATTATTTATATGATTGCACAAAATAGTAATGAAGTTCTCCATAATGTTTCTAATGTGTTTGAACTCTACCAATCCGCACTTGGCCAGCATGTTTGACTGTTGTACCCCACGTATTTTGATGACACCGAGTCCATTAGTGGTACAGTGATAGACTGTGATGATAATAAAATCGTTTTCATAGATTTTTAATGACAGATCGGAAAATAGTATGCATAAATGAGGGCTTTTTGAAAATAAAACAACCAATTAATACTCGTAACTAGATCCTTTCATATCTCGAATCCGAGTCAACCTCCCTACTCACAGTGCGCCCTGGTGAACAATATCAGTTATGGTGCCAGGTCACACTTGTCAAGTTCGAGGAGAGAAAAAACCCCTGTTCAAGAATAACGCATGCATTTTAGCAAATTGGCGAAATAGGAAAATGTCAATCTTAAAGTTGACATGGAGAAGAAATGCAAAGCTGAGTTTTATTATGTAATGTTACATTTACAATTTTCAAGGAAAATAAAACATTTGTCAATGTGAAGTAACACTTTGTTATAATATATTACGGTCGAATTTTGATCACAAAGTACATCGAAATAAAATCACGTAGCAATCATTCAACCCCGTCACTCGCGTAGGTGGTTGTTTCAAGACCTTAAATTCTCACGTCATATTCTGCTCAATCTTTTAACAACAAAGCGATGTGACTTTCAAAGGATCTTGTAATGAATGGACGGAGATAGCACCTTGGGGTGTCCACATGATGGCGCAGAGATTAGGACAATCGTGCTATTCAATGAAGAACTATGTATTTGATTTCATGTTTGTGCGTCTGTATAACGCAAAATTGTTCTTTTATAATATAATGAAGTGTATTGTGTTAATGTATTGAAATATTTCTGTCAATTTAAAAAAAAAATCAACCATACTATTACATATTAATAAGACAAAAAGTCACAGAAAAAAAGAACAAAATGTGACGCGAACGTTCTGTGTAAGCTGAAAATGTTGAAGTTTACATATTAGTATAGACACCATTAATAAATTCAGGCAAATGAAAGAAAAATTGTTGTGTAAGAAAACACTTAAATGAGTATTTATTTAATTGTTACCTAGCATTGTTACAGAAAACGAAAAAGATTATAAAACACCATACAAAATCGAATAATGCTATCCCAAGGGAGGTGTCATCAGGTGTCTGTTGGACTTGTCCCATTTTATGTTTTAGTGTTTACACGACGTGGACACCCTACACCACAGTCCAAGTAACGTGCCGTTATTGTGTTATTTGAGCTTATTTCAGCTTACCTGTCCATTATCCTCGCTAATGCAATCTTGTTGTGACGGACATCTTATCTTCATCCTTACCTTTGTTATTGTTGAATTTTGACAATTCTTTTGTCTTCTGCAAGTAATCTTGGTATTGAAGAAGTCGGAAACAGGTGACTAAAGTCGTTTTTATTTCCGTATTCGTAATCGGGAATTAAGAGAAGCAAGTGATGTCCAAAAGAGCAGCGGTCATTCACCATCTAGCTACTCTTAGCCCTATCTGTATATCGCTCACCCAGTAATACAACGGCACATCTACGTTTGTCAAATTTTACAGAAACGAATTTCAAAAATTGTATAAAAATGTTAAAAATTAATTTATGGTTTCTTTTTACGTTTTTTACAGATTGTATGGGTTTGGTTACTAGTATAGAACATTAATACATATTTACCACTATGTAGATTATGCACTTTTAAACACGAATACCATATATGTAAACTCAATTTCGCATTTTTTGCAGATGTGCCATTATATTACTAAAATCGAATAGGACACCAACAACCAAGATTTGTAGAAATTCAACAAAATTGGCCGCATTAGAACGGCCTAGCATACCTACTGACGCTAATCCCATGCCGGTAGAAAATAATGTTTTAAGTGGCCACAGAAGCCGGTCCTCTGCTTGGTAATAACATTATTTCTGCTACCTACCACCGTATCACCTACCTACTTGAGTCACCCGTCAAACGACACATTATGTTCTTTTTTGGAGCTTGAGTGTCGGTTCTTTCTATAATCTCCCTTCTTTCTTGGCCGTCAATGTATCGGTGATATCTATGGTGTAACTGATGTCCATGTCCACGAAAAAAGTGTGGGCGAGTAATCATTACGCGCGATTGAAGTAGTTAAAACTTCTTTGACTTTGGTGACACGTATTACCAAAAAAAAGAATAGTGAATGTAAAGCCATAATTACCGTTATTAGAGTTTTATTTATTCGTTGCCCCGTGATACTTATTTAATCTATAGACTTGTCACAGATACAATGTAATCTTAATAGAATTATGTATAGCTGTAGGTACTTTAATTTTGTTCATAGTTTTGTTTTTATTTCACATTCAATAGACTTTATACTATAGAGCCTTATTTCCGTCCGAATACTTCCGTTCGAAAAGTGAAATTAGCCTTTTTGTGACGCATTGTATTTCTCTAATGTATTTTTATACTAACACCACAGAAAAAATAATACCTAGTACTTAACACTAAGAATTAGTGGTATAGGTAAATTAGCTTTGGAGTCTCAGTTAATTCATAACACAAATAAAAACTGATCGCGTGTTTTTATATCTAAGGCCAAGGTAATTTGAGACACTAGAATAAATAAGTACTAATATTATGACAATAATAAATTAGGTCGCAATTTAAGTAAGAAATGTTAGCAAGATGTATCTAATTATGGAACTTGGCCGTCTGTTAGCGATTATGGAGCGAACTAATTAGAATTGTTTGTGGACTGAAGACATTCGGCTGACTCTGTGTTTGCCTAATTAACTGTTTTGTTTATTTCTGATAAATAATTGGTAGGCACGTAGATAAGAAGAAGCGCTACTAGGTTTAATGTAGGACAATACAATGTTATTCTTTGTTAAACTACGAGTACTTATTAGTTATTAATGATTGTGACACAATAGCGAAAACTATTTAAAAATATTATTTATGTCGAATGTTTGAAAACACTGTATAGACCTGCTGATATACCGAATTGTGACTCACCAATTTTTCGAATCCCTGAAAAAGGAAAACAAAAGTTTTTTTCCACCCATCTAATAAAATATTCAACCCCAATTTGCACTTTAAAGGACGAATTTCCCAAAACACTTGCATAAAGATTTCCACAGCAAAAAGAGCCTTAATTGTCATCGTCAGTAGTTTCTGAAAAAGGCTTTCCTCTATAATATTAGAAGTGAAATATTCACTTCATATGAATCTTTATTCATACCATACTTATAGCACACTCCTTTGAGTGTGCTATAAGTATGGACGAAGCATCACGTTACCCGCTGACAGGAACAAGCGACCGCCATTAACTGTCGTCCGGTCACCCGGTGTCGGGTGTGAGGCCTGCTTACTGCTTGGTTTTGACAGTTTAAAAAATACTTTCTTTAAAAAAATATATAATTTTCTTTTTTAATCTTTTAATTTTTAACTGCGATTAACTGATTCACTAATCTGGGTGAAAATAAACGAATTTTACAATATATTTTATTTTATTTATTTTTCTTTATTTGGGAAACATACAGTGTCTTATGTCTACAATAGTATCTCGTAATATTATCTTTTACCACATTTATAAGTTTCCGCATATTATTATATTACCTATATGGGATGATATGAGACGATATGAGACCTGAATCGATGTTTCGTTTCCATAAATCCCAATATTGCTTTTAGTTTATTATGCACAGGAGCACAAGTAATCTAGCGGCGGTGTAACTCAGAATATATTGTAGAAAGTGGATACATTTACTTTTATCGACTGTTCTTTAGTGAGTGAAAAATGGCGTGTTTATCTTGGCTCTTAACCTCAGTGCATAGAACCGAGTAAAATAATTTGAATTTTTTGTCTCAACAAATGTCGACAAAATTTTCCAATAAATAATAAATAGGTACCTAAATAAATGCTTAGGTACACACTCATAGACTCATACCCCCAGTAGGTTTTTATCTGTGTCGCGGGTGGCATGGACGACACATAATATAACCTAGTTGGTGACATGACCTAGTTCGTAGCGACCCTGCCTGAGAAGCGAGGGGTCCCGGGTTCGATTTCCGGCCGGGGTCATTTATGTGACAGATAAATATTTGTACTCGGGTCTTGAGTATTATTGTTAGGTTTTATATGTGTCGTCCATGCCACCCACGACACAGGTAAAAACCTACTGCGGGGGTATGAGTGTGTAAGCGTTTATTTACCTATAGAGTAAGTAGTAGTCTCATCAGTGTTGGCAGGTCACTTTAATTACTTCATCAAATCTTTCTTTATAGCGTAATGTTGCCGAAACTTGAAAGGAGGTCAGCCAGAATGTGAAAAGCAGTGTCATAAAACGACTAGTTTTACGATGCAAACAAAGTCATCGTAAAATTAGAATTAAAGATCATTAAACAGATTGGCAAACCCCCTAACTCAAAGTCACTAACAGTTACTATAATCGCTCCTTAGTAAAGAATCACCATGCAAATTCTGTACTAAGGAGCGATTTAAGTAACCGTCAGTGACTCTGAGTTGGGGCGTAAGCCTATTAGAGATTCACCGCAGAGACCCAACGAGTAGGTACCTATAGCTCTTAGGAGTGAGAACGGTAACACAAAATCCTGTGACTTCAGTTACGAATTAAAAATTAATGAAAAAATAATTACCGCTGATAAAGACGTGGCAAGCGCATTTGAAAATCACTTCCGTAATATTCCAGTAACATTAACCAGTGCACTAGCTTCTTCACCGACCGAAGCACTTTCTATATTAAAAGATAATGTAAACGAATGTAATATTTTATTTCAGTTTGAACATATTACTACCAGAGACATAATTAAAGCGTTTCAATCTCTGAAGGTAAAGAATACGGGTGATTTGTGGGGGATCTCAGTAAAAATAATACAACATATTATTGATATTATAGCTCCATCTTTAGCCGTAGTGTTTAATAAATGTATAGATCTAGGTATTTTTCCAGATCTTATGAAATGTAGTAAAATTATACCACTTTTTAAAACAGGTGAAAAAACTGATCTTAATAACTATAGACCAGTTTCCGTATTACCAACACTTAGTAAGATTTTCGAGAAAATAATATTGAATCAAATGCTAAACCATTTCAGCAATAACAAATTATTACACCCTGAGCAATACGGTTTTACTAAAGGCCGTAATACAACAGATGCAGGGGCTAGGCTCTTAAAGCATATATTCGAAGCATGGGAGGCGTCACAAAATGCAATAGGTGTATTTTGTGACTTATCTAAAGCATTTGACTATGTTGAACATAAAACATTACTGTTAAAACTTGGTCATTACGGAATAAAAAATAAGGCTCTTAGCTTGATCGCGTCTTATTTGAGTGATAGAATACAAAAAGTCAGCATAAATGATATTAAGTCATCGGGGTCACCGGCGGTGATGGGTGTACCACAGGGCTCGATCTTAGGTCCTTTTCTTTTCCTGGTATACATAAATGATTTACCTCATTATGTAAAAAACCAAGCGGATATTGTACTATTTGCTGATGATACATCATTAATATTTAAGTGTGATAGGAATAAAGAAAATTTCGACGACGTAAATAGTACTCTTTCGTATGTCTCGCGTTGGTTCACTATTAACAATTTACTGTTAAATGCAAAAAAAACTAAATGTATAGAGTTTGTGCTACCTAATGTTAAAAAAGTCAATAAACTTATTAAACTTAATAATGAAACATTGAATTTGGAGGAATCCACCGTATTTTTAGGGGTGACCTTAGATAATAAACTTCAATGGGACCCACATATAACAAATCTCGCGACTAAACTCGGTAGGGCTGCTTACGCTGTTAGAAAAATAAGGCAGTATACCTACTGACGTCGAAACTGCTAGGATGGTTTATTTTGCATATTTTCACAGTATTATGTCATATGCCATCTTGCTGTGGGGCAAAGCAGCCAGTATAGAACAAATTTTCATACTACAAAAAAGAGCTATTAGGGCTATTTATAAACTTAGGTCTCGTGAAACTTTGCGTGACAAGTTCAAAGAAATAGGTATACTTACAGTAGCCTCACAATATATCTATAGTAACGTGGTTTTTATACGGAATAATATAAGCGCGTATAAACAAAATTTTGATATCACTAATCGCCAAACAAGAAAAATGCACCAGTTAGTAACGCCATCTTACCGTCTTTCTAAAGTGAAGCGATCTTTTATGGGCCGTGGTGTACAGTTCTATAATAAAATCCCAAAGTTAATACGTGATTTGCCAGTGGAATTATTTAAGAAACATGTAAAATCTCAACTTTTAGGCAAAGGCTACTACTATACTGTAGATGAGTACATAAATGACAAAGACGCATGGAAATGACCAGATCTGCAACCAGTTCCGTACAGGCTAGTGATACTTCTTTGTAAGAAATATACCAATGTATTTTATTTTTAAAAGATGTGCTGAGGAGTTTCTTTCGGCTTTTCTTCTCCTCCATGACAAAGCACCTTTCCGAAAAGCTGGTAAATTAAAAAAATGACGTGCATAAGTGTATCAATGATACCTACATGAATAAATGATTTTGAATTTGAATTTGAATTAGGAATTCGATATAGCACATAGGTAACGATTGGTATCTAACGATAGAAAAACCTGTCATAAATTTAATTTGCATTTCAAAGTTTAAATATTTGAGATAATTCACACAGAGAGTAAAATAAAAAGATAGAGACGTTCTGCACGCATTGAATTTTCACTTAGAATTTACATACTTACTAGCTGCCCGGAAAGAATTCGTTCTGTCAAAAGTTTTATTTTGAGATGTAAGTTAACCTATCTTTCAAGTTGAATCAAACTGCACACGGTGTGCAAATTTGATTAACATCGGTTCAGTAGTTTAGGAGTCCATCGCGGACAAACAACGTGACACGTAATTTATACATATTAAGATAATACTTTGAATGTAAATTATATTTGTTCGATAGCTATTAACGAGTTTATGTGTTGGGTATCAATAATTAAAAAATAGAATAAATAACCAGTGAGACAAGCAATAAAACAATAAAAAATGATAGTGCTCGAATTTCGAGAATTAGCCGAACTTTATTAGAATAAATAGAATACCGACCCTCGCCTCCCCAGCTAAATAATAAATTTTACCTATTTAGGCATTTGAAAACATTCAAAATAGTACATCTATATAACGAATGTAAAAGGTGCACTAGCACATCTTGGAAGAAATCAATCACCTTAAAACTATAGAACCTTAACTTGACCGAATTGGTTATTTTGAACCTATAAAATTCAGTCTTTTTAACCAACTTCAAAAAAGGAGAAGGTATTCAATTCGACTGTATTTTTTATGTTTGTTACCTCAACTTTCGACTGGGTGAACCGATTTAGATGATTCTTTTTTTATCGAAAGCTGGTGCTTGTCATGTGGTCCCACTTAAAGATCTGACGCGTAGTTTTTGATTATTTTGAAGTCGGTTATTTTTTTCTTATTGTTACTAAATAAAGGATTAATTTGTGAGATTCATAACAGAATTATGGTAATTTTCGGTATCTAATGCAGTAAACTTATTTATCTGAAAGGTAACGGTTTAAAATAACAAATTAAATAAAGACATTAAGATAATGACTTATTGTAATAAGTATCAATTTCAAAGTTAATGTGTTTACAGTCTCTTAATATATTTGTTTACCAACAAATGAGACGTTTGGTTCATTAATCGCTCTCGGATGTCGTTAATGACTTAATGTTGTTATTCTTTACTTAAATTATTTTGTTTAGGATATTAAGGATTTCTAACAATATTAAACCGTTACTTAAGTTACGTCCATGGAACTGGAAAACTGCTATGTACCTATTAGGTATTCCCTACTCATAGTAAGTACTTACTTACCCGGATCATGGTAAAATGTACGATAGTAAGTGCCCAAACATTAGGTAATCTAAAAGTATAAGTACTTACTACTTACCTATTATCTCTAATCTCCATTTTTTACGTCGAGTCCTATTAAGCAAACAAACTTACTCGTACATTGTCTTTTTAACGTTATTTTTAATTTAATAAGGCAGACATAAATTAATAATAATTTAAAGATAAAGCGGTAATCAAAGCGAATATTAATTAGGTTCTAAAATTTGAATAAAAAGTAGTTACCAATTAAGAATTGTCTAAACACCAGATTATAAGTGTTTATAATCTTATGAAATGAAATGAAATGAAATGAAATCGTACGTACAGAACCTACATCTTTAGGTATATCACATCTATACCTGTAAGATATCCTAACATTGTAACGATTTTAGAATCTAATAAATTAGATTTAACAATTACTTATTATCTTCAAATATTCATCAAATATTTTTCTTTTCAAAGTAATCTGTATTTTATAAGAAGCTAGTTTAGGTACTAGTTTAGAATAAGAAATGTTTATCGAAACATCCTACAATGCAAAACAGAAAATTTTAGGCTCCATACGCCCTATCTAGGCCCTATACGTGTAAATAAAGTAGATAAATGTAATAGTAATGTAATGTATAGGTAATAAGTATTTCTTAATTAGTTGTTATTCGGAAAACTTTATTCAATTATTGGTGAAATTCCATAGCTTTTTGTAGTGATGCGCTAAACCATTTGAGTAGTTACATATTATAGGTAATAAGTATTCCAACCAATGAAAATTTTGAAAATCGATCTAGTTAGACTACTGCATGACTAATACCTACAAATTAATGATTAAAAAAGACATCGAGGTTATTTTGTAGGAATTTTTTTTCTCAATTTCCTACCATAGTATACCTAAATGTGCCTAATTAAACAGGTAATTGATCCTACGAGCAAGTATCTACTTACTGCCATACCTAGTTAAACTAATTTATCTTTTGAATCCTTGAAGTGGCCGTCTCTTACGCAGACTCTACTCACTCAAAGTAGGCACAAAGACCGTATCATTGTAAGAAAATAACTATAGAGAGATCGATACGAAGTTATAGTTTTATCAAACTTTATCATACCTGAAAATGAGATATAGGCCTCAGCTTACTAACTAATATGCTTTGTGTTGCAAACTCATTCGAAACACTGCAAGATCTGAAAATTGTAAGCTTTTAACCTCACAAATTAACCGAAATGGAAGACAATAGCCACACAAATTACATGAACGTTTACACACGTTTATCTATCTCCGATCGGTTGCTCCACCCTGCCAGTCGGTACGGCTATACTGCTGCTGAATACAATCAGCGACGCGACATTCAAAGCTCCACACAAGTACATATTCCGCCTAACGCACTTATGATTCCCATGTTTTTATCTTTGCGAGCTGCGGTATCGGTAGTGGCGGTGCGCGAGGCTCTGCGGGCGAGCGGGGGGCGAGCGGCGGCGGGCGGGGGAGGGGGACACGCAGGGGGGAGCGAAGTGCGCGCGCACAGTGGGCGGAGCCTCACCGACCCCGCCCCTCGGCCCCATGGCCGGCGGTGGAGGGGCGCGCGGGCCCCCGTCCTCTATTTACTCTTTCAATCAGTGCGAGTGTTTGCCCCTGGCCGGCGTGCACGCGCGGGTGATGCGCTAGCCATGATCTCGCAGAAGCTGTCGTACGGCGACGTGCCGACGTCCGCGACGCTGTCCTCGCTCTCGCCGGGCCTGGCGCCGCCCTACGTGAATGGCATGGGCTGCATGCCCTCGCAGCCCTACCCGAACCTGTACTCCAACAACATGGTGGCGGGCAGCTCGTGCATGGGCTCCCCGGGCGTGGGCTACTCGCCGCCCAGCACCATGGCGTCGTGCATGGGCGGCGGCGGCGCGGTGCCCTACGGCGCCCTGCCGCGCGAGCAGGAGGCCGCCTCGCCCACCTCGGCGCTGCAGCGCGCGCGCAACGACAAGACCTACCGCCGCTCCTACACGCACGCCAAGCCGCCCTACTCCTACATCTCGCTCATCACCATGGCCATCCAAAACAACCCGTCGCGGATGCTCACGCTCTCCGAGATCTACCAGTTCATCATGGACCTGTTCCCGTTCTACCGGCAGAACCAGCAGCGGTGGCAGAACTCGATCCGGCACTCGCTGTCGTTCAACGACTGCTTCGTGAAGGTGCCGCGCACGCCTGACAAGCCGGGCAAGGGCTCGTTCTGGACGCTGCACCCGGACAGCGGGAACATGTTCGAGAACGGCTGCTTCCTGCGGCGGCAGAAGCGGTTCAAGGACGAGAAGAAGGAGTCGATCCGGCAGGCGCAGAAGGCGTCGCACCCGCACGGCCACCACGGCGGCTCGCACGACAAGCGCGAGCACTCGCACGAGAAGGGTGTGGGCGGGGGTGGCGGGGGCGGCGGGGAGGAGAAGGAGATGCGCGACGAGCTGCTGGCGCAGCTGCACGCGGCGCCCGAGCTGTGCCTGCCGGAGCACACGCCGCTGGCGCTGGAGCACTACGCGCAGCTCAAGCAGGAGCCGACGGGCTACGCGCCCGCGCCGCACCCGTTTAGCATCACGCGGCTGCTGCCCGGCGCCGACACCAAGTCCGACCTCAAGATGTACGACGTCAACTACGGCTACGGCCACGCGCCCGACAACTACTACCAGTCGCCGCTGTACCACCACCACCACGCGCACCCGCAGCCGCCCTTGTGACAGTACCCCCTGGCGTAGGCGCGCCCCGGCGTGTCCTGGCCGCACCCCAGCGCCCCCTGGCCGCGCCGGTAAGTGCCGCCGTGCCCAACGCCCGTTCCATAGACTTGTTGATGAGACTCCTCGTGAGCGTGATTTGTGTTCTTGTGATATAGGCGGCGTCGTCCCTCTGTAAATCGTTGGTGTAAATATTTGCTAGGAGTACTATGTGCGAGTTCTGGTAGGATGTCGGCGGGCGCCCGGGCGCCGCGCGGATAGGCCTAACCGAGCGCGGGACTCCCGACGAGTCCTTCCACTCCCTTACTGGTTCCTATACCAACTCTTATTGGAATATTCACGCTTAATTCGTAATACCTTTGACTACGCATAATATCTATGTTTACGAAAAACAAAACGAAAATATTTGAATTTTGAATTGTAATGAATTCGTAAACTTTATCGAAGACATAAAAATACTTTATCTCATTAATGATAGCTTTCTCTACATTGCACCCGTTGAAAGCGACGCATAGTGATACAACGGACGCAGTAATCGCAGTAAACCGATCGATATGATACGGTTATCGCTATCACAGCCATTGATAAACAAACGGTCAAATGTTTATTTGTTTGTTTGAGGGAGCGCGTTGAAATCTTTTGTTTAGCGCTAAGTAAACAAACTATTTTCTTCATTGATGTTAATGACTTCTCCACGGCGTAGGATAATGTTTCTCCATGATACCCAATTGTGAAGAATTCTCGCATGTGTCCATTTGTTACATCAAATACGTTAAAGTTACAGAGAAGCAAATTGACCTACCTAAATTTTCTAAAATGTAGTAAATATCTATTGTTACATAACTCATATTAAGAAGCTTCTCTTTACTATTCAATAAATAAGTCTAAAATTAGTGCTTTGAAGAATTGGCAGCGAATTCATTACTGTGTAAATTTTCATTTTCTTGAAGTTCTTTGATATAGAAGTTCTAACTTTCTTTCGTGTTAATTAGCAGCTCCTATTCGTCGTTTCGTCGTTTTGATCACAATAGGCATGATGACCATAAGTAAAAATCACTAAAACTATGTATTCATTCAATGAAACCCTATTAATGGATTACAAAACACGCATTTATCATATTATTATTAGCGATTTTCACAATATTTTTGATAAAATAAAACTACAAAATACGGCAAGCCGCCATCTTCGCTAAAACGCCAGTCAGTCTCAATTAGCGCGAATTACGTCACATGCCTTAAAACAAATGAATATCACCATACAAATAATGACGGATTTTCTTTTGTTTTCCTGAGGACTGACGTCACTACCACGCCCTGCCAATTTGAAGCGTTTTGGTGCGAATTTTAAACTTATAATTTGAAATGTATTTATTTTATACTAAACCTTATTTTTTTGCGGAAATATGATATACGTTGTAATTATAATATATTTCCCAACAATATAGAACAGTATTTCAAAATCTGTCATCATGCCTATTTGATTCGAGATTGTAGTATTTAGAGAAGATTGTTGTATATTTAAAGAACTACAGTCGTAAAACTCTTTAGAATAACCCTGAGTGTGTTCTTTAATTAATAATTAATTAATTAATATTGATGATTTGGATTATTATAAGATATTGTGAGTATAATTATCTTTACTATGATCCCTAATCGAATTTTGATCAACATACGAACTAAAACAATAACATGAGCTGCTAAACGCAAAATTTCTAGAAGGTTACAAAGAAGGCGAAAAAAATCACCTCAAATATATAGTATATATAGTGTATAGTATAACTTCTTATTGAATGAAATTATAATATGTTTCATCAATCGTATTTAGTTATTAATTTTTGTTCAAAAACAAAAGAGTTGGTACAGGAATTTTCGTAAGCGGTGACGTCATATCGTGGACCGATCAGTGCAATGTCGTTTGTGAAACAAATGTGTATAAAATAATTATAAATTAATTAAATAGATAGGTGAAATGGAATTACAGTCCTCTCGACCATCGCATTTAGGAGTGTAGATAAGTTTTGTAAATATAGACGTTAAGATAAATATATAATGACTTCTACAGATA
The DNA here is from genome assembly GCA_911387775.1 of Thymelicus sylvestris. Classification (NCBI taxonomy): domain Eukaryota; kingdom Metazoa; phylum Arthropoda; class Insecta; order Lepidoptera; family Hesperiidae; genus Thymelicus; species Thymelicus sylvestris. The sequence goes on along the minus strand of OU426905.1, from coordinate 7,833,649 downwards.
AATAATGGTGTTTGGTGTAAGATAGGTTCCTATCTACGCTTCTCAACATTTCATTTAAATATATATTTATGTGCAAGTTTCAATTTAGCATTTAATATTATTTATGAATGATTATGTTTGGCAAACGTATAATAAAAATTTATTAAAACGAACTTAAACAAAGCTTTTTTTCATAATAATATAACGTTATGTAACTCTGCGTAAATTGAATGTTACTTGTGATTAAAAGTTAAATTTAACTATCGACTTTAGAAATATCTAATAGGAACACATATTTATTTATTTAAAACTTTATTATACCTTTTAAAAAATGGTACAACAGGTGGGCTTAATGCTAGAAGTACGATGCACGTTGCACACACCAAGTATATATTTTTTTAACTGTAGGTAAATTTGTTGGCCACAAAATATTAATGTCACTTGAAATTCTTGATTTTATTACACATTTTGCAAAATGAAGGAAATGAAAAATTCCACAGTATTAAAATATTGATATCAACATTTTGTGTACACAAACATTTTAAAAGAGAGTTCGTGAAAGAAATTAGTAAAATAATCTAAATTTTACTAACAAAAAATAACCGACTTCAAAGTCTCAAAAACTACATAGTTGTCAGATCTCGTTCGAATTTATGTGAGACCACATGACAAGCGGCTGCTTTCGATTAAAAAAAGAATCATCGAAATCGGTTGGCGTGATATTGAGTTATTCGTCAATTTGTCGCGCACATCTTAACACAAATTTAAGACTTATGTGGTTTTCTCATGGATGCCATTGTCAGATCTCAATAAAATTTATGTGGGACCACATGACAGCCACCAGCTTTCGATTAAAAAAAGAATCATCGAAATCGGTTCGCCCAGTCCAAAGTTCTAAGGTAACAAACATAAAAAAAAACAGTCGATTTGAGAACTTCCTCCTTTTTTGAAGTCGGTTAATAATCATTTTGATAATGATCTACTATTTTTAATTTCTCTTTTTATATCTACTGAATGTATAAAAATCTCGTGTCACGGAATTTGTGGTCGACTCCTCCGTAAGGACTCGGCCAATTTTTATGATTTTTTTTGTTTATATTTGGTAGATATGAGAACAGGTCAGAAAGTATATTTCATACCGCTAGGTGATTAGGGTGTCCCTATCCAGAAAGTTTTTGGCAAACCAACGTTTGGCGAGTCAGCCAGTTTATAATAAAAATCATTATGAATAATGGCTGCTGTCTTAACAGATCTAATCTTCACATTATTACACTTTGTTTTGTAACTGGATTTTTAGTCATTTACTAGTGATTATTAGCTTTCGTTTGAACGTCTAACTAAAGCATAATGATCGAAAGGTCTAAACAAATAAAGTCTTTAATTTTAAGGAGAAAAAAATCATTTCACAATTCGTTTCTTATTGTTATACCTAGCTTCTGCTCTACTCGTATGACGTAATCCTTGAATTATGCATAATTTAGCTCAGAAACCTTGTCGACACCGACCTTTAAACTTGTCAAGACAGCTACTTAACGCTACGACAAGTATAAATTCATTTATTCACATATCTAATGCACTTGTCATACGATAGACTAAAGGCTACTAACGATGTTTAAGACTATCGATGCTAATTTTGGTCAGATTATATCAAATCATATACCTATGTTGACCGTCAGTAACTCTATTACCGTTAATATTTTGTGACCTATTAATTCTGTAGCTCATCTAATTTTGTTGTACTCCTACAATAAGATTATAGTAACAAGGCATAGGAAGTACCTAATACAAATTTCAGTAAGTGCTATACAAACCATGATAATACTCGTTAGAATACTTCTACACCTAGTGGCTATTTTTCATTCATCGCTCATTCAAATACGTTACGTACTTACATATTTTGTGACTTTCATTTAATGTATTAGAAAGTTTGAATTCATTGAGATAATAAAGAGAAAAAGCTTGAAGTTACTTTTGTAGGCCAATTCATAAATAGTTGAAAATACAGTCACAGTGTAGTTTTGTATTTAGGAACTCGTTTTTCATTCGTAATTTTCGTCGTTACCCGTTTGACGCTTTAGTTGTTTAAGTAACATGTTTAAGACGTATCTATCGCAGTTCCTTGTTAAGCTTATCGCTGCTCGCCAATGGTCAGACAAGATTTTTAAGCTGTTTTACTGATATTTGTGCGAGAACAGAAAAATAAGAAAAAAATTGTTATATTTAGTAAAGTTTTATTTAAAGACTTGAACATAGGAAGTGACATAAGAAAAAAATTCGTATTACGTATGTATGTGAATTGTACGAAATACGTATCGTTTTTTATTAGTAGTTCTAAGTAATGTCAAGATTGTGCTTGCAGTTAATCAACTATAAATTCTGTTTATTTACTGAAATAAATTTTAAATGTAATTCTACATGGATTACGCACAATAACCTACGGTAGGTATTTATAGATTCTCTACATATGTAGGTATATCATATACTTTACGTAATACATACATATTATATATGATCGTGGTCACTGCTAATAATCTGTTTTATGCATATCAATGTAGATATAACTAATATATTTTACATAATTATTGTGAGAACCCACATAGATGTATATTGTTGATTTCATTGCCGATACAAAGACAATTACCTATAGTTATACCTACATATATTTTATATTATGCACAGAAAACAAGTCTTTAGTTAAGTAGGTATATACCTACCAACAATTTATTCTACTATACGTTTGCCAAATATAAAGTAAATAAGCAACTTATATCACGAACGAAAATTTTACTGCTAAATTTATTCTTGTAGCTATAAATACATATTAATGTCATATTACTCGAATCTAGATAGGATACTTATAATATCATCTGTTAGTTTCAGAGTTAATAAAATAAGTTTACAAAATTTGCAGTGTTTTATTGATATCTTAATATTATAGAAATAATTATATTATATTTATTTATATTTGGCCACATTTATGTTGTTCGTAGACATTTAAAGTATTAGTTATCTAATGATGTGAACATTAATGACTTTATATTTAATGACAGATGTTTTAACGGAGTTTACTCTTCATTAGTACAATACTTTTAATTATTATTTTGTCTGTTTTCGTAATTTATAATTTCTTGTTATCCTATTTCGTTACATGTAGTCGTAGGTATCTATTAATATTGGACACAATACAATTCGTTTAATTTATTTTTATTTTCGTAAATAACAGATAGGTGTTAACATTTGATACTTCATAAATGAAATTAGTATTTTTTTATTTATACTGGCAATAGTTTTAAGTCAGCCGGTTGATTGAAAAAGAACATAATCAATTAAACTCGTCCTAAATTAGAAAAACATTTTAAACATAATTAAGTCAAACACCAAGAATCATACCTATGTAAAAATAACCTCATTTTTTTATGTGTACTATCTACTTAAAAGTGAAATAAATAGCATAGATAGGGTTAGGAAGTAATTTAGGCGCTATTCGTAACCCTTTTTCAAACAAAGCCCGTCATACCTGCGGCGGAAGGCACAATGTTGTAATGACTAAAATGACATAAAAGACTCATAGAGCCACTTTTACTGCCGGATAATTTCACTTTTGTCGGCATTGCGCAACCGCCGACGGGTTATCTATAATAACCTCTATAAAACCATAAAATAACACAAAAGGGTTAACACAGAGATGGTGTTAATTTGTTTTAAGAAATCAGCGAAACTGCACACGAATAAAAATGCAAACGTACAGCGGTGGCCATTCACAGGGCGATGTTAATATCTATAAATGGAATGTTACTCATCTTTACATAATTATATTTAATTTTACTAACTTCTGTTTAAGATAAAGCGATGATGGTATCATATTCGTTAATGATGTTTATTTTATCTATATTTATTGGCCATACTGTTTTCTATTGATAAAGCCAATAGGCCCAATCAATTAATGTGGTTTAAACTGACTATTTTACAGTTTCGATTTTGATTATCATTTCAAAATCACGATTACAACATAACTTTTAGCCTCAGTAATGTTGTGTGATCAAAATGTAAACTTATAAATATTGTTCAAATAGGATATTTAGCCGTTTATGTTCTTCTACTCTGAAATATTTACAAGATTTAAACGTTTTTCCTTGAAGTTCTTTTAATAACTAACAAATCCTTATCATTTAACTTTTTACCTCTCCATAAACTAAATTTTACAGATTTTATTATTCTATAAACACACACATACGCAGAGGTCCAAGAGCTTTACAACTACATAATCTAATTTAACTACACTTCTCTTGCTTTACTTTCCAGGAAAACAAAAACGCTATTTAACTATAGATATCATAGAATATTATCCATCACAGGATAACTGCGAAGTTAATTAATTTAGAGTTATTTAAATGTGGACATTGACCACCATAATACGACAGTACTTGCATGTGAAAAAAATTCTCAATGGCTCAATGAAGAAGTTTTTTCTTATGGTGTATCTCCCGTGGCTTCGCGGGTGGTTTACAGCCGCCATAAAACTAACCACTACAGCTGACCCACCGTTCATTTCAACATTCAGACGGACGCAGCTCCATTGATACTTTTGTTTAAGTTTGTGACACATCTTAGTGACACGGAAAGAGTTAATTATTAAATATAAAATAGAATATTTCAGATACTATGTATGTATATCATGTACAAAATTTCAGTTGCTTCAGTAGGTATAATACCAAATAGTTTAGATAACGTTATGATTATTATTAAAAATCATAACTCATTTTCGCCCCAACTCAGAGTCACTAACGGTTACTTAAATCGCTCCCTAATACAGAATTTGTATACTGATTATTTTATTGATTTTTCTTTTAATAGGTAATTTGTTAGTGTTGTAAGTAAGTAAATATTAATGAAAGTATGATTAAAGGTAGGCTGATTTAAAGCATACCTATTAGTGTATTTTGTTCTTAAATCTGATTGAACATAACAAACCAGTTCTGTTAGTTGTAATGAAATTTAAATTAAATTGATACCAAATTATATCATCATTATTACCTATATTTTAATTGAATTCATATCAAACATTTTGGAAGAATTTTTTGTGAAAAAGTTGTGTTGCTGAAATAATATTTTTTTCATGTAAAATCTCATCAATATTAGTTTCATTTACTATGATTTTTTTCAATTCTATGTTGAATATAGGTATTATAATAATGTTTTAGATTACATGAACAGTATTGGACGTCTCGTGCAAGCAATGGAAACGTGTCACAGTGTGTGGGCGAATCGTTTTATTATTCCTTTATTTATTTCATATGTCACTCCATTCAGCTTGTTACCGGGAGGCTACCGGGCTTCGGCCACCTCCTCAAAACACTGATAACGACCATTCAAAAACTTTACAAGTCATCAAATTCAATCACCAACCTACAAGAACCATTATAATAAATTAACGTTAAATTAAATCGACTCTATTACAACGCATTAAGTGATACGAAAGGACGATTCGTTTTTCTTGACCCGCAAATATAAATTGGTTTTACCACGAGTTTTATAGTGAATCACTTGAGATTTTTTACTTTTTCGGTCCGTGGCCAGTGTTGTGTTTTCGTTTTGTAAAGCTTTTTGTGTGTGCGTGTGATATTATGTCAGCAAGGCCTCGTGTTGATCTTTTGTATGTTTTGTACCATGATAATAAAAATAAAACACTTTCTTTGTTACACGTAACGGTTGTGAGAACATTCCCCGGTTAGCCTCTGTATGCAATTATTATTTTATTTAAATTGTGTTTATATTTAACAGGAATTATCCTATTATCAGATACTTGTAATACCTCCTGAGTGTATTGATGTCTATGATACATAATTAGGAAGTTATCATAGCCCAAAGTCGGAGAACTATCATTATAAAAGATGTGGGCTATAACAGTTAGTGTTTACTACAGACATATTAAGTATAGTGAAAAATAGTAAGTTGTATATTAAAATTTAAGCATATATAACTACTAAGCATATAAGAACTATATAACAATAACAATAGCAACTATATAACTTCATGTACTACTTAACCTGTATACGTAGCGACTTAAAAACAGAAAAATGTAAATACCTACCACATGAGATTAGAAAAAGCACGTTATCAAAAAATTTAAACTAACTCAAAAGTATAAAGCAGACAGTACTGAGGTATGCAATCGGTGCCGTTACCTTGCAAGCCTGTCAAATGTCAACACGACGAGTGTTATTGAGCAAATCAATTATTAAGATGATATGTCGCCAACGCAATACGAATGGTAACATACTCGTTTGAATAGTTAATCGTTGGTGTGAAATGTTTGGTGGACACGGTGACCACACAGAACAGGGGGTGAATAGCAGTTTTAATATTATTATAATAAAGCTGTTTAATATATTAATGCACTATTTTATTATTCTTTTTTATGGAAATAGCCGGCAAAAGAGCGGACGATCCACCTGATGGTAATTAAGTGGCTATCCTCGGCGTCGTCCATGGACATCAGCAACACCAAAGGCATCATTGATGCGTTGCCGGCCAAGAAAGAGAGAAGAAAAAAAAGAAAGAAAGAACTGTCTCTCAAGCCAATTACATATACATTATTACCTTATTATAGTACTATTGATCTAGCCGCGGCTTTGCCTGCGTTTTCCGGGATAATAAGTATCCCATATCCAGATTCAGATCATGGTTTACCTCTTTGCTAAATTTCATAAAAATCCACTCAATAGTTTGTGCGTGAAAGAGTAGCAAACATTCTCGCAAACTTTCACATTTATAATATTAATCTATATCTATACCAATATTATAAAGAGGAAAGATTTGATTGTTTGCATTGAATAGGCTCTGAAACTACTGAACCGATTTGAAAAATTCTTTCACTGTTGGGAAGCTACACTATCCCCGGGTGACATAGGCTATATTATATTTTCAAAAAAATTAAGGATCCTTAATAACCGAAGCAAAGCGAGGGCAGTTACTTTACTCGTAGGATATGTAGGTAATCATTTTAATCACAAAACACATCACACATCTCCATATTTGTAACTATTCAAGCATTCCTATTATATAATCATGGTTTTTTATGACCAACATTGTTGTAAGATATCACATCAATTCTGAAGTGTATATGACCTGGGTTGCAAACAGCAACGCAAAACACGTTAATTTGTTTCTTTACAAATACATTTCGTAGGGAAATGATAAGATTTCAAATTAATCGACTGTTTCATATTTATGTTCTCTTCTACATATCCAAAACGGTTTAAGATACTTACTGTCCGGTTATCGGATGCTACGCCGGGTCTACTGAGCAAACATTTCGAACTTCAATACGGAGAAAAAATCGGTTCGCTTGCACTCAACCTATCTGAACTTATAGTTTATCAGGAAAAATCTGACGCTTGCTCCCTGAAAATGATGTGGCAAATTGACTGCAATATATTATCAGTAGCTGCTAACGCTATCTAGCAGACGGTATTGCTTCGCGAAGAAAAAAGTCCTTTCAGTCCTTTGATATTTAGGTTAGCATAATCGTCAAGGGGTATTTATTATTAATGGGGTATTTATCCGTACACTAAAATACTGATACTGAGTGGAGAAAGACAAAAACTCTTAAAAATAGATTATTTTTCATTGAATATAATGAAATTGAAATAATTTCTTGAAATTCATGATACCAATTGAAAATCAATATGCAATCAAATTTTATGAATTTCTTGCTTTCTCATAGCATAGTGTTCTTAACCATAAAGCTCTACGAGATTTTCGTAGAGTAAGTGATAGATTGATAAATAAAAGTTGCTTAACTTCGATCACTTACGTTCCAAAAGCCGTCGGGTTCTGAGCGCATGTAGTAGCGACGGATAATTACATCGGCCTAGGAAAATGTATAAAGCTTGGAATGTACCTCAAACAAAAAAAATAGAATATTTATCAGTTAAAATGATATATTTATGAGTAAAAAACATTTAATATCTCTACATTGAACACTGATTACAACTAATATACCCTTATAAACTTTTCTCTTAAACTCAAACTTAATGAAAGTATGAGCAACGTATCGGTTTCAGCATCTTAAATATTACGTATTTCATAACTTAACCTGAAGATTTAAAAGGCCAAAACGATTTTTGGTTTTACACAAGGTTTTAAAAAAAAATGTTTTTACAAAAAAATATGATAATATACTTCCGTTGGTATTTCAAGATCACCCCTAGAACCAATTGGGAGAGTGAAATCTTCTATCGCGTCAGCAGGCGGCGACATGCTATTGAAAACTATTTGGTGAGCAAACACCATCCATCAGAGAACGGCACTTAGCCGTATTGCCGGTACCCCGCATCTGTTATCATTATATTTTACATAATTCGTCAAATGGACAGATTTTAGGCATGTTTACTAAGTTAATAACCTACTAAAATTTGTTTAGATATAAGTACATATTTTAAATTTTACTTGAGTTTTTTTTCTAAATTCGTCATAGTATGCTGTATTAACCAGAGAACAGTCGTCCGAACAAGAAAATATACGGAGATAAAGATACGGAAATAAACCTCCTTACTTTTTATTAGTGAGAAAAATAGAACAGCCACTAAATTTGACCATTGTTACAAACAACGAACCAGTAATGCAAAATCGGATTAAAATTTAAGTAGACGTGGACGTTAAAATTACATCTTTTACTTTGACTTTAAGCATTTATTTAAGTAAAGTAGATATAGATATTTAATAACATTATGTTGATAATAAGTTTCCACGCCCATTGCACATCACCTGCGTCTTTATTATGAGCTTCTATTTGTATTGCACTTAACCTTCACAATATCAAATGATTAGCATTCCTTTCGTTTTGGATATATAAAATTTATCAATAGTTGTGAACAAACAACCTATTTTTTGATTTTGTACCCTCAAATAGTCCTTTCAGTTCATGACACTCCGACAGAAACAAGAAGAATACCGAACGCTCAGCGATTCTTCTAGCAGGTTGGGTCTCGCTATTTTGTACTACTCGTAGGTAAGTAATAATGCTTAGATTAATCCAATGTAACTTAAGTAATTAGTTGATTTTTCACTACTTGCAGTTCTGATTTTTTACGTCTAACTATCGGTTAAAATTTACGTTGGAGATAGTGAAATAAACAATGTGAAATATTTTAGAGAAACAATAATTTAAATACGTTTTTCAAAGTTATAAAAAGGATATCAACATAATACAGCCAGTCTTTTACTATAAGAATAGAGAAGGTAGGTCATATCTCTATCCAATTTATTAGTAGACCTTTTTCATGTCGTCCACTCATGATTTATGAGAGGTCGGTGAAATTGATCCATGGAAAACTTTCCATGACGTCACGTTTTCTTACAATAGCTTCTTCTGATCACGAGTAAAATGTGGAACGAATTAAAGAACGGAAGTTGTTCTATTGTATTGTCCTGAACGACTGAATTTATTACAATAATTAATTAATTTACTCCTAAGTTAATGAAATTTCTTTAAATTTCCGCTCTTTAGCGGATGTAAATCCATAGATAGATACATTAATTTTTCTTAGAAAGAAAAGTATCATTATTCTAAATTGGTGAGGTATATTGTTCTTCAATGACTCTTTTAGCTCTGCTACGAAAAATATTGTAGTAAAACTAAAAATAATCTTAGTTATAGATGCTAATTCAAAGCGTGTTTCTTAATTTGTTCTTATGAAGTATCTATTTAATATTGTTTTTCAATCTATCACTAGTTATCAAATCTAACATTTGTGTGAGGGCTGGTAGCACGTACCTTATAAATATAATAATATTATTAGTCTCGTAATTAAGTTACTGCAAAAGTCAGCGAATTTTCAAAAAAAAACTTTCAATCCCTGTTTAACCTGTGGTGGATAATTTGTAATTCCATTCTTAACAGTGTCCTACTTATAAACAACAACCTTGCATAAACATAGTCTGGCAACAAAACAGAAAGATTGAGAATTCTAATTAAGGTTCATTTTATCCAGTTTACAGCATAGATGTTGGCTTCAACCCATTAATAGCCCACTAATGGGCACGGCACCTCTTCAATAGGCCTAGAGCATACTCTATGCATAGATGTAGAGATTCAACCACGGCGCGGCCGCACATGAGACAGAGAATTTACGTTTCTTAGAGGTTATTTTAAAAGAAAACTTAATAAAATTTTACAAGCAGCCCAAAATACCATTCTCATCACTCACCATCGTAGTTTAATTTATATAATATACTTACTACGATTTTCTGCTTAAATAACAAACTGAAACTTTAAATCTCCAAATAACAAACTCTTCATTGTTTGTCACAACTCACACATTTTTTGCACTTGTGACAAACAATATACATACACAGCACCGTGTAGCAATACTCGCCAGTTCTGTTAGCTTGAACTTGGCTTGACAAGCTACCGCGTGTCTAGATCGGCCACGGTCACGGGGGCAAAAAATAATATTTTTGTCTCTGTCTTCCACGTAGATTTTATAACTGGTGGTCTCGCTCTATCAAATGTATGGGATAATCTACTGGTTCTAAATCCATAGTTTACAGTATCAAGTATTTTTTTTATCATTACTTCGAAACTTACCTGCTTTTAAGTTGTCTATGTTTGGAAAAAATAAATTACCTTTTTTTATGCTTTTAGCAGGCAAACGAGCAGACGGGACACCTGATGGTAAGTGATCACCGCCGCCCATGTACATTAGCAACACTGGGGGCACCAACGCGTTGCCGGCCCTACCTACCCTAGATTTTATAACTATCGCCCTAATTTTTCCTTCGCTAGGTTGTGTACCAAGTGTTCTTATATTAGACGATATAATTGATCGCTTTATTTACTCTGCAAAGGTTTCACAGTAATTGGCAAGATAGTGTATACCTACGCTGTATCGTGTATGTCTGTTTACGAACTGTCTAATTGTCCACTCAATCATACCACTTAAGCTTCGGACGATCGCTGCAGCGAAGTGCATTGACCTTAACGGCCGCCATTTTGTGTTATTCAAAAATATATTGTGTCACACGTTCGGAAATCGGATTTGGTGAATTTTCTTAACATAAATATTTTTAAGAAATGCTTTTAATACTTGACTTTATCGAAATTTTAAATCATAGGTTAAAAAGGAGAAATAATTAGAAAATCTAAAATAATATTAGCGGTAGGTAATTTTCTGCCTATTATATTTCATGAAGCAAATTATTATTTTCTTCTTAGGGTATTTTCATATCAGTATCTTAGGGTATTTTCACCTTAGGGTAGGTATGTCATATTCACACGGTCAGGCATAGTAAACAGTGGCCAGGCAAGCAATATTCCAAGCATTAATAAATAAACAAACGCTGATACCCTGCCATACAAACAATTGTTTGATCATTGTATGCGCTGGATCATGGTTAATTGATTGAGTACCTACGACTTATCATAGTTTGATGTCTCGAATGACTTAAGACACCATTCGGTTGCTTTTTCAACAAACAGTACAACAACTAAACTCAATATTTGAACTATTTATTAGTGTTGATCGAACACCTACTCGAAATGTAGCAAATCATCAAAACAAAGCCTATATGTATTATTGACAGTCAAACATTAAAATTTGAATCGATAACGTTGTCAAACAAAACTGTTGATAACGATGGCTTTGATATCGCATATTTCCGTTCAGAGTCATAACTGATATTGTGAAGGTGTATGGTTGAGTAATACAGTCGTGTGTTGAGGAAATGTTAAAAGCTTAAGTAAGAACGATACGTGAAGTTATGGGTGCTAAAAACGTTACATGCCTTTACTAAGAAATCGTCAACAAAAAACTGGCGTCCATTTACGTCGGCCAGAGACGGTAATGTCATCACATTGATCGCTTAGGTAATCTGTTGCACGTAGAACACTAATTTTCAAATGAACGGAACTGTAGTTTAAAGTGTACAAAGTGACATCAGACGCTCTCTCTCTGACTCTGACATTAAAACAGACGTTTTTTGACAAAATACGGTCATTCATTTCATGTTTGCCTTTACTGACTTCTGAGACTGACCTCTATACAATATTAATGAGTATCTAACTCATTATGTCATCTAAAGCTACTTCTCGCATATTAAAAAATGTTTATTTCAGGTACCCTACAACGCGTTCACTTTTTATTATTATCATCTCGTTTGTGTCGTATTTGCTCATTGTCGCGATATCAGCGCGGGGTCAGTATCGATTCTCGGCGCGGCCGTTATCGAATAGTCGATATTTTTGTTTGCACAGCCCCATCAATGAGAGAGGCTCGAGTGTATCTTGCGTATTTGAGCAATAACTTGTTTGATAATGCTTTACAGTGCTTGCACTGTGATTAGTCCCGCCTCTCTAGATTGCGCTTGTGATTTTTTGTTTTATCTATTAGAACTCAATTGCGGCTGATTTTCAACGATAACTACAGTAAACGTTTGTTTTGACGATGATGAGTGACGTGTACATAACATGTTAATATCGTTTTTTAGCTAATTTCAATACAATCATACACTAGATTAAATTTGGATGCTTCATAAAGTACTGTACGGTAAAGTATGTCTTTTCCGTGTAAAACATTCAGATATGTGTCCTTATACTTAATCAGTTGTTCCTCAGTATTAAACAGCAATAAACTAATTGAAATATTATCCCTAGAAATTATCCCGCATCCCTTCCCTAATTCATCCGGCATAATCCGACCGAATCGGACCGCAATGAGAATTTCCGAACAAGGCGTATCTTCTTACCGTAGCACTTACCGCATTTGGGTCCCATGTAATAAAATACTAACCGACGATGTAATATAAAAGCCGATCGCATTAGCTAAAGGAGCCATTATTAAAAAGTATCGAGTTTCCGAACGCAGTCGCTCCATCGGCCAATCAGGGACGACAGTTAGCGCGGCGGCCAATCGCAGACCGCCCTGTTTTCTTTTTTATTGTAGATCCAGTTAATGGATTGTTCTTCATTTTGATTTATGTGTTGTTTCATTTTTTGTAGCTCTGTTGTTTTTGACTACTGTTGCATCTGGGTAAATAATTATTAGAAACATCACGTTTCTACCATTCTGTGTATTTTACAACAGCGAACGAAATTTGAATAGCCTCGGAATTATTGCTGTAGCTATGTCCTAGTCCTAGGTCATAGATAAATTGTGGAGTTATAGGTGTCTGTTACTAGCTCTCAAGGATATTTCCTGAGCAATACGTGACATTTGTTTAAATGTTTCACATGTAGGGGAATGTGGGGGGACACCGGATAGTTAAGAAAGAAACACCATAAATTCGTTAAAATGTTATATATTTCAAAAATCAACAACATTTCTCCAAGAACATAAGTATGACATTACTTTACCAAAAAATATCCGAAATCAATAAAGATAAAACGAAGTAGAAATTTATTTTAATAAAAAAACATAAATCCGGATTCACCCCATATGTATGGGTAAAACCGGATACCCATAGTTACGTAGTAATTTTAGTCAACGGGGTGAATAAGGATTTTTTTATGCCTTAGTAAACAGGCAAACAAGCAGACGGGTCACCTGATGTTAAGTGATCACCGCCGTCCATGGACATTAGCAGCACTAAGGGCGTTACTAATGCGTTGCCGGCCTCGAAGAAAACAATAGACCCGCTTCTTGAAGGACTCCATGTCAAAGCTTAGTAGGAACACCGATGCAGGAAAGGTTTAAGATTTTAGGTAAATAAACAGACATAACCTATTCAATAACTGGGGGATGACACCGGATATCCGATATCACCCCGTCCGGTCGTACCCCACAGGTGCCACTTTTAAAATACTACTTGCAAAAATTGTATTCTTAGACTCACAGCAACAATTAATGCAGTTTTTTTAGCATAAATAACCAAGATATTATAAAAAGAATGTTACATTATGATTGTACATGGCCAAAACAAATGAGTTCACGTCAAAAATTACAAAATATTAGATAACTTACCAATTTTTTATATTTTGTAGAGTACAAGCACGCGATGAAATTCTATCGTGTCCGCCATTTGCAAGCAAACTGTGCGAGTGTTCCCAAATAACTGTTGACTATTTAGAGCTAGATAGCTATATGCCTACTAGTAAAATAGCAACTATCTGTTTTTACCCCCTGTCCGGTTTCCCCCCACATTCCCCTACTTGTTTATGAGTATTATGGTCATTAATTTGTCGTCATACTAATTTCAACGACTAAGTATTATTTGTATAAGATACTCTCCGAATTGTGAGGTATTTTATTAGATGATATCTACTGTATTCTTAGACGTGTATGAACTTAAAGATACTAGAAGAATCGCTTGCAATACTTAATATGAGTGACACTAGGTACTTACCTAGTTAGAATATTCGTCTACAGTAGGTATGTATGAATTGCCTATAGATAGTTGTTCGGTAGAAGATATCGTATTTTTAAAGTTTCATGACTTGAAAAATGAATCTAAAGAATAAAAAGTATTTTATTGTAGGTGTACCTATCTTATTTATTGTGAACTCGTCATAAAAGGTTGAAACAAAAATAAAACTAAAAATGATGCATGCCTGAAAAAATACTAAGCAGGAGAGAGAAGTGGAAAGTATGGTATGGATAGGAAATACTGATCTTTGTTATTTTTATACAGGATGAATTTTTCAAGAGGGCGTGGATAACCAATTTTGAAACTATGAGGAATAGCGAAAGGTGCTTTAAGGAGTCTCGGAACCGATTTTAATGAAAACTAAAACCACATCATAAATTTTTTGTCTAATCAATATCACGAATATTGATACAACCCGTCGATTTTAATAAACAAACACACCCCATATTATTACACTACTCGATAGCGTGGATGGAACGGACGATGGAATGGACGATAACAAGGATGGAATTCAAGTATTTTTATTCGTATACTTTATAGCAATCCAACGACATAATACTAACCCTACTACACAACTATATTTTTTCAAATAGCCTAGTGCGTCGGTCGGTAGCATGTCGCATCCAGTGACTCTACATTGGTGGCAGCAGACATGCGCAGTGGACTCAGTCAATACTACCGCCTGCAACGGATACAAGGGCTGGATGGTAATGCTGTGAATTTGTTGACGAACACACTTCTATATTTTTATTTTTTTACTATATTATTACTATTACTACATATAAATTTAGGTTATTTATGACTATTTATGAAAGATATTTATGAAAAACAGTGATTGGGGTATTTTATCGTGATAGATTTTATTGTGATGTTTTTTAATTCTCTTTCTGCCTCTGTGTTTGTTCGGACTGCTAATCTTTTAAACGGTTAAACCAAATTGGATGTGGTTTTCACTGATGGACTGCTAAAATCCAAGGAAGGAACGGAGTTACATCTATGTAACTTCCTTATTTTATTTATTGGGTTCACAAATGACTAATTCAACGTAAAGAATCTTGTTATTAAGAAATAGGTTTTACTGAAGTGTAGCAAGGATAAGTTACAGTTGTACTTCATTAAAAGCGACACTTATAAAATGCTACCGTAACTTTTGATCGAGATACTTTACTATCTATCCGAAAAATGAGCTAACGATCCACCTGATGGTAAATTATTATTATGGTAAATTACACACAGTCGCTCATGTAGATCAACAATACCAAAGGCACCACCGATAATGAAGCTACGCTTTAACAGGACAATCCCAACCGTACTACGGGCAAGAAGTGAACGCTACACACTTATACATATACCAACACTTGGAACTTTCGAACACTAGGAAATTCGTGTATAGCTATTTGGTAGACATGAGAATAGGTCGTGATGTATACTTCATAACCTAATCAAGGTTGTCTCTATCCAGAATTTTTTGGACAGAACAACGTTTGCCGATTCAACTAGTCTATTATATAAAACACAAACCATTACTACTTACTATCAAACAGCGAAACCAAAGCCATCACGTCAGGGGTTTGAGTTTCTGTCCATAAGAACCCCAATGGCTCGGAGCAAGAATCAAACCCAAGTCACTTCGGCAACACAACAACTTGGCCGTTTACCTACAGCAATTTAAGCTTATCTAAGCATTGGCTGTATGGTCATTTACAGCAATATAACTATATAAAAATGACTACATCGAGCGATGTTAATTCTACTTAAGGCGCGGTGTGATCTCAATATTCACAAAACTGGGTTTCTTTGATGCTCGAGTACGAGGAAACCCAATGAAAATATCGCACGAAAAAATACAGAGCATAGAAAAAGGTCTAAAGAAAAATGTTAACCATATAGAATATTAAATAGTTGTTTAATATTGCCAATAAAAAATCGTAATTTGCTTTGCTACACAAAAAAGAGCGTCGAAATTCGTTGTATTTTCAGCGGTAACAACGTATTTTTTTTGAGAATATAATAGGTGTATGGATTTCTTAAAACTTTAACCGGACAGATATTGTATTTAATGTGTATATTCTGAATTATCTAAGGAAAACCCTCAAATTTATTTGTTTATTCGCAGTCTAGTTACATTGTTAGTAAAAATATGCTTTGCAATTTTGAACCCTATTCAGCGTCACGTAAATGTAACATTAGATTAGCGCAGATATGCGGTTGTGTGAGTGAAATAAACGTTTTTAAATCGTAGTCATACCGCGCCTTAAGGAAGACTTTGAAAAGCTAACAGCGAATTGTTAGCTCATTATTGTTTAAGCCGTCGGACTGTTACTCGGATTTAATATTAGCTGACTCTCTTTGACATAACTTTTTCTACGAAACAGGGTAATTTACATGTCCGTATTTACAGAGCGAAATTAAATCAAGAATTGTTCAGCTTCTTATTTAGATAAGTTAATTAATGTAGAGTTCGCGGATGACGTCAGCTTTTAAAAACAAATGAAATAAGCTTTGTGCTCGTAACTGGGACAGTTTAAAGAATATTATTTGTATAAAATAAACGCTTACCTACTCACTCATTCTTATTAACTTAACTTATATTTTTTTATTACATCTCCCAGGGAATCGAACCTTTGACTCCTCGTAGATTTAAGTCCCTACGAGATTGTTCATAATATAAACTTAACGATTGTTTAATGAGATGAAGAAATGAGGCCGACGAAATCTTTATAAGTTCAATTGAGTAGAAACATCGATTCAGACTAATCACAGCGCGCACACCGCATTATGTCAAATAGAACCAAGAATATTGTGACATTATTAATTGTTACTTTCTATTTTTCAGTGATCTTTTAGTAACATGAAAACAATCTTGAAGAAAAATATGTTACCCGAAAAGGAGTTATTTTTAATTATAATTAAATACAATTGCGTTCAGGAGGTTTGGTGTAACTAAATTTTTCATAGATAAGTAATACGGGTAAAGCTTTGTATCTGTAAGACTACAAATAGGTATTTTATTATCTGAAAAAATATGGAGTACATTGTTGACATTAATGTTACATCTGTCAATATCTGTGAACATGGGTTAGACAGTCCCACAATATAGATTATTCACATTCTCGCAATTAAAACAGAAACTTTCAGATTAAATTAATGAATTCCAATGTGTAAATAAATGTAGGAACATTTTATTTATGCATTTGTGGTAAACAAATGCATGTCAGAGGTTTTGTTTTGAATAATTGTCATGTTACTCCCTTGACAACTTACATTACTCATTATCGAAGAATGTTACATATTTATTGCATGACTAATATTAAATTTTATAGTAAAATGTTATTTGTTTATGTCATTGCTGGGTGTATGCATAAATCATACACTGTGTTATTATTACACATATTTATTATTTACGCAGTTATAGAGAAATATTAATTTACCTGCGCCTTGTTCTATGGTCTGTTTTATGTACCTATTTAAAAGACTTTGGTTTTTAATAATACTGTTGCAGATGTTTTATAAAATGATTATGTTAACTTAATTTTAATTAACGGGTATTAGCAAACTTAACACTGTTTAATATTTATTTATTAATCGTTTATGTAAATGTTAAATATTTGTGGTGTAAATATAAGTTTTGCCTATAATTCCTAATGTTTATATGTCGTTACATTAACCATTTTCCTTTCTGTTTTTTTACCAGTAAAATCTAGAGCGTAGTTTTATATCAAGTTAATTTTTAAAATCCTGGTTCACTCTCGATTACTTTGTTTCGGCCAACAATTAAGGTGCAATTTAAAAAAAAATCTTTATTCAGCAAAGGACCTCGCAGCCTCGCACCGCTCCTTCAGAGATCGGCGATTTGTTCAAATTTTCTTTTAAAATTTTCCTCCGATGTCCGTTTAATGGAGTACCTGACTTATGTTTATTCTGAATTCGTAATTCGATTGAATTGTCGACTTTTAATCGGATTTGGTTAAATTTTGTTCCTTAATTACTTTGAGGACTGGCTAGGGATTTGCTGCTTAAAATTTCAATAAAAAAGTCATGAACTTAACATAATACAGGCAACTTTTGCTAGCTAAATCTGAGTAGATCCCATACTTAGATGTCGACTGAACTGACTGGGGTTATTTCCGCATAAATAAAATCTGGAAACCCTAACGCCCCAACTCAGAGTCATTAAGGCTTACTTTAATTGGCTTAATTTGCTCTTTAGTAAAGAATCACCATACAAATTCTGTACTAAGGAGCGATTTAAGTAACCGTTACTGACTCTGAGTTGGGGCGTTAGCCACCTAAATTAAGTTTAACTTTCGTTCCAAAAGGAACTCAAAAGAGTCGAGAGAAATAAATCCAACCCGTTTTCTAAGGGCTTGTACACAAAACTGCGATGTGTGCGCGTCGCAAGAACTTGCGAATTGATTCGCATCGTGCATTTCTGCGATGTTACGTCATACTTGTTGACAACACTTTTAAGTCGGCTCTGAGACAGCGTGTTGGCAAGACGTACACACATCAAATAAAGTTTGAGATCACTTTGAAAATACGAAATCTTTTTTGTTACGTTAAAATGAAACGTTTTTTCTTTTTCTTCTAAGATTCTTCATTTAAAAATCAAATCTTTTAATAACAAATTCATATTTTCGATGAAAATAGTTCCCTTCGGCGTTCATAATAGTAATAAATGGATGAACCCAAAATCTTCTTTGTATCTTTTGCCTGTATCTCCTAAGCAATAACAAAAGTGCACACTTCTTTTTACGATCCATGTCACGACCTAGTTTTTAACGGTCGTCAAAGGAATGGTCACCTTATCGTCGAAGGGACACGCCTTGCCGCACGAAATCGCATCGCAGCAATTCGTGTCGCAACTTTTTGCGTTGCGAATTCGCATCGCGTCGAATCGCAGTTTTGTGTACGGGCTCTAAGGGCTTGTACACAAAACTGCGATGCGACGTCGCATCGCAAAAACCTGCGAGCTCGCACGTCGCGTCGCAAGAACTTGCGAATTGATTCGCATCGCGCATTCCTGCGATGTTACGTCATACTTGTTGACAACACTTTTAAGTCGGCTCTGAGACAGCGTGTTGGCAAGACGTACACACATCAAATAAAGTTTGAGATCACTTTGAAAATACGAAATCTTTTTTGTTACGTTAAAATGAAACGTTTTTTCTTTTTCTTCTAAGATTCTTCATTTAAAAATCTAATCTTTTAATAACAAATTCATATTTTCGATGAAAATAGTTCCCTTCGGCGTTCATAATAGTAATAAATGGATGAACCCAAAATCTTCTTTGTATCTTTTGCCTGTATCTCCTAAGCAATAACAAAAGTGCACACTTCTTTTTACGATCCATGTCACGACCTAGTTTTCAACGGTCGTCAAAGGAATGGTCACCTTATCGTGGAAGGGACACGCCTTGCCGCACGAAATCGCATCGCAGCAATTCGTGTCGCAACTTTTTGCGTTGCGAATTCGCATCGCGTCGAATCGCAGTTTTGTGTACGGGCTCTAATTCTGGATAAGGTCCGCATCCGTCTATGTGCCAAGTTTAATTTTAATACAATTGCAAATGCGCGTGATGGAATGAAAATTTCGAAGCTCTTCACAAACTCACATTTAAAATAGTAGGATACCGATAGAAAGATAGTAATTATAGGATTAGTACTGAAGAGTAGAGCTAAGGATTTTCTTTACGGCTTTTCTTCTCCTTGACAAAGCACCTTTCCGAAAAGCTGGTACATAGTTAAAAATGAAGTGCATAAGTGTATCAGTGATACCTACATGAATAAAGAAGTTTGAATTTTGAATTTTTGAGTAAGACGTGCCATTCGCAACACAGGATCCAAGTGACGAATAGGTGTGAACAAACCGACTCTATATTATTTGAATCATTAACTACGTATACGTTGGGCCCGTCCTAATTTACAACACGCAGGTACCCGAGGCGAGAACCATAACACGGTATTATCACCTGGCAAGCGTCCCGTGTTATCAGTTCTCATTAGATAAGCCGAGCGACATCCCGGAACCGACGGGCAAACACACTTATCTGGGAAGACGAGAATAACTCAAGGAATAGAGACTTTGAGAACATGAGAGAATTTGTTGTTCATTTAATAATTGTTGTTCAGGAAAAAGTATGAATATAAGTTTAGCTGTATTAGAATACTAACCTCAATCCCACGCTGGATGGGTGTCGTAAGAGGCAACTAAATCCGGCCCGCTGGTGATAGAGCCCCTTAGTGAGATTATATTGGTAATATTGATTTTAATTGTTAATTAATACCATTATTGCTATTATTATTTCTCTATGGGGTTCGCCTGGATAACTACTACACTTGAGCATGAGTCAGCCGCCAAACGACTCGTCGTGTTCCGGCTGGGGTTTGAGAGCCAGTTCTTTCTTTCTTCTTCTTCTCTCTTTCTTGGCCTGCAACGCATCAGTGATGCCTTCGGTGTTGCTAATATCCATGACGATAGCCATTTACCATCAGGTGGATCGTCAGCGCGTTTGCCGTCAATTTCCATACAAAGATAGCCTAGTTGTAGTCTAACCTACGATGAAAATAATGTTTCAGCTCGCCTGTGATGAGGGAGTATGCAAGAAAAGTATTTAATGATTCCTTCAGGCTATACCAGAACAGGCAAAAAATCGGACTTTTACGGACAATTTTAATAGGTGATGGTAATATTTATTTATGCCGCAATAGATAATAGGATACACATACTTGTAGAAAATATTAGGCATTGCATGAGTAATTAATAAAAAAACAGAATGTAAAAAAAAACAATCTTCATTATCAAATTAAGTTTATAGATTATGTTTTGAGTGATAGTAATGCTAAAATATTTTTTTTGCGCATTAAATGTACTGATACCTATAAAATTATTATTTTCATTTTGTTTTAATTCTGTATAGTAACAGCACCTAGTAAGTAAACTGTGGACAGATGCAAACATAATTTTGTTAAATTATGGAAAGGTGTTCAACATTGAGGCGACCTCACGGGCACATAGTCACGTAATATCTATATAGATAATATTTCTGTATGTAGGTACAAAACAAGTCGCAATGCTGGACGGGCCTCATCGTGAGGCGTTCCGCGCCATTGCTCGCCGCCATCTTGCCTGTAAAGTACCGACAGCAAAACAAGGATGAAAAATACGAACAAAGATCATCAATTATTTTTTACAGGAGGCTATAGACAGGTATTTTAAATTATAAATAACGAATGGTAATTTTGAAAAGAATTATATTATTTTCAGTCGCTGTGTAATATCGGAGTATAGGTACAGCTACTTATTTTGAACGTTATCTAATGATCTTTAAAGTCCATAAAATTAAATGACTAAATAAATAAATTTTCAAATCGACGTCGTCAAATAGCGATAGTTACATTTTGTGCAGATATTAAACGTGAAAGGGATGGAGGTGATTTCACCTGATTAAGTACATTTTAGTTACATCATAGGTAACGCTTACAGTAGGTACAGTTCGCCATAACGTTAAGCTATATGAAAGCAGCTAACCTTTATTTGCTCAGACCATAACTCCTTAACCATTAACCTATTTAAAGCTGAAACCAGCCAAGTGCGAGTCAGGACATGCGCATTGTAGCCTACAATTTGTTGGGTTCTTTAGGTAAAATTTCATCGACAGATATTCGTAACTAGTTAACCCAACCAAGCCTTTAAAATTATATATGCTAAAGTCCTGATCTTTTTTACTGTAAAAAACTTTAAGTGCAGGGGAAAACCCTAAAGAAATTTCAATTTCAATTCAAGATTTTTTCCACCATCTTATCGTCGTGATAAACAGCTCAAGAGAAGGTACCCATGCCAAATCACAACTCTCTAGCACTAACGGTCTTAGCGCTATGCTTCGCACGAACGGACGGACGGACATGACGAATCTATAAGGACTCAGTTTCGACCAAGGAACTCCAAAAAGAGAATCGAGCCTAAAAGTAGGACCTTTGTGTGATTAAAATGACTTTTTCTGCAGACCGTCTTCGTTTATAAGACCAAATATTTTCGAAATTGGACGAGCCGGTTTTGGAGTTTTTTCGTCTCTTCGCCATCTCAGTTGAACAAACAAAGACAAGTGTGCGCTTCAAGGAAACACCTTCAGAAAATGGCGGTTTTCCATATTTGCACCGTGTCTTCTCTACACGTACTCATATGAATCGATATGAAATTATTTTAAGCAATTAAGGTTCAAAATAGCTTGAAGCGGTGGTGTTGGGCAATTCATAGCTAGTAATTATTGAGCACAAGGCAGGATAGACTTAATACGAAATAATTTCTCAATACGAGTCATTTGAGTCATTATTATGTATGTACTTAACCAAAGTTCAAACTGAATTTTTTTAAAAGCTACCCTATTCCTAATCTTGAGCATCTCCTAATTTTGACCACGTGTAAGTTACTAACTTTATGTACGCACTAAAGGTCATCCACAATCTAGAAGGTGCGTAAGGACTAGCAAAAAGCTAAAGCATCAAAGCTAAAGTTTTTCGAAACTGCAACGGAAATACGAAAAAAATGTTTGATTGTAGGAGAAGGAAAAAAAACATAAAAAACCAAAGCCGGTGCGTTGTTGGCCAAGAAAGAAGAAAGAAGAAGAAAAGATTGATCCACATGCAGTCCAAGCCAACCACCTCTGACTCTGTGGTGCAAAACGGTGAAAAATGGACATTATGGTGAAGATTATGTTACAATGTCTCTCTGTTTAAGGTCATTAGGCTTTGTATCACCCAATTTACCACCTAGCTAGCTAGGTGCATGCATCATTCATCGACTTTTTTTAGTTTTTTCAGGCAACGCTTGACTTCCATCCTACCTGATGGTAAGTGGCTATGAAGTTCAATGGTACGCGCACTAACTTGGAAAAAGCCTATTCACTATTTTCTTAAAGACTTTACAATATAGATGGGTATATGGGATATTTTAAATGTGAAAGTTTGCGAGAATGTTTGATACCTTTCACGCAAAAACTACTGAGAGAATTCTCATGAAAAGCATACAGGTAGACTTATTTTATTTCTTTCTTTTTCCTCTCTCTTTCTTGGCCGGCAACGCATCAGTGACACCTTTGGTGTTACTGATATCCATGGAAGACGATAGCCACTTACCATCAGGTGGATCGTCAGCTCGTTAAAAAAACTAGAATAGTACATTACTTATCAACCCTGAAAATGCAAGCAAAGCCCGCGGGCAGAGCGTTTTATAGTCGGCTATATAAATTACAAAATAATGCGGATAATTGCTATCAGCTATCAGCTCCAGTCGACTTGACTCTTACGAAACTGCTTTATTTTCGCAAGAATAACGGACAGACCACAATCTAGAGTGGCATGGAAATGGCGAATCGATAGAGCGCGGTCAGATAAATTTCAAGTGGGATATCCGTTACATAGGGTTGCTACTAGGAGATTTTATTTTTATTGTATAGAGCATAGAGGCAGACAGGGGTTTCGTTTCATTGCAACTTAACTTTATTAAAGGTTATGAGTTTCTGAAAGTAGAAGATCGGAAGTGATTGTGTTTTTGATTTTTGGAGTTCAATGTCAGCAGATAGTATTTCAGAAAAACCCCTCATTACCACTTGTAAGGGCCACTAACTCCTCCACCAATCCTCTCTTAAGCAGCGGGGTGGAGTAAGCTCTAGGTCACATAAAAAGGAGAGAGCCGTGCTCAGTACTGGTCTATGAAGCCATCTTAATAATCCACTGGTTGAATTAAAGTAAAACCACTTGTTTACTGAATAGTTAAGTACTTGTAATAAACTTAGATGACAATTTACAAATTCTTGAAAATAATAAGTAAGAGGCGCTGGTGAATAAAGCCGCGATATGAGCGCGCGCATTAAGGGTGGCGTCGGTAGCCCGTCTGTCCGCTGGTCGTGCCGCGGCCAGCGCGCCACGCGCAGCCTCGGCGCGCCCCCCTTCCTCCTCGTACGCCGCACCCCGCTGTAGACGCGACCACCACTGTTATACCTAGTTTAACAAAATTTCAATATCACTAATTAAGGAAAACGTCCGAAAATTCTCCATAATGTATGTATAGGGTTTCTAAAAATATCTCCAATATTTCATTTGGAGTCAGCGAGTCAGTGGTAATAAGACTAGTGACTAGTGAGCAACCTATGAGATCGTTATCAACCCTACTCGGGTGCAGCGACCACCTTGATAGTAAACTTGTCGATAGAGTTCGACGACCGATACCACTGCACTTCTACTGACACTGAAAGCTTATTCAGTGAATTATTATGGTGGTCACTCACGGTCATTCCATCGCGTCATTTTTGGAGCCACGCCAAACGACATATGTCAAAATGGTTGGATGCCAAACATGATGCACACTCACGATCATTCCAATTCTCTTTCATTTGCGCGTTTGACCTCATCGAAAGACGTTGACATGACGTTGCGTTCGGAAGCCATTTTGTTACAAAAAAATATACAATGACATTTGGAAGTGTCTCCTTCGTTCGACGTCTCGGCGCGAAACAGGGTTGGATTTTCTACTATAATAATTATAGTATCTAAACACGCGGTAGCGTGTTAGCCAATTTTCTAGCTAACAGAATTGGCGAGCAGCACCGTGTGTAATATTACACGAACCATTTGGAGCCACTTTTGACCACCTCATAACTCAAAAACTATTTAACATAAACCTGTCAAATTTGGCTCATTTATTAAGACTTGCGAAATACATACGTCTTCCAAATTTCATAAACACATCTCAAACGGTTATTTAGATATTAACGTCCAAAAATCGAGAAATTTAACACTGACTGACCTATAGATCAAAACTATATCCAACTTCCAGGTGACCTAGAAAGTTAAAATTTGGCATGCAAATAGGTAGTCGGGTGAATACAAAGGAATAAATCTGAAAGTAGTAAATTTTTATCATTTTATGATAATTTTTCAAAAAATTGATTCTATTAGGAACACTTACTTATAACGCCTAAAATTTATGAACAGCAATCAAAATTGATGACAGGTGGTCATTATGTGGAATATATAACGAGTGGAATACCACCCTTAATTTTTTTTAATCGAAACATATCAGTTTTAGTATAATTTTTTAATTATTTTTATTAGTTTAGAATTTAGTTGAAGGGCACTATTACAGTTCATGTACCTATAAGGTAACAAAATTAATCAGTAACGTTATGAATAAGTACCTACTAATAATTTCTGTACAAAAAGTAATGATATCCCATCAAAAACATGAATGTAAAGTAAAAGCCAATTTAAAAAAAAAGAATTGAGATCTAAATGGGTGCCAAGTTCTGTGTAGAAAAGCCTAAAATTTTAGTCACAAGAACATGTAATTCAAGCTTTACATTTGAATTGGCTAGTTTTCATTAGTTAGCAACCAACAAACCAAATTTTAGAAAAGTAACATAGGTCATCAACCTAACAGACTTAACAAAGATACTTATACAAATATAATATTATAGCCTAGATAGGTACGTGAAAACTAACCAAGTCAAATGTTGAGCTTGAATTACATGTTCTTGTGACTGAAATTTTAGGCTTTTCTACACAGAACTTGGCACCCATTTAGATCTCAATTCTTTTTTTTAAAATTGGCTTTTACTTTACATTCATGTTTTTGATGGGATTTACACTATAATTTCACCCTTTGTACTAGGGTAAAACCGGGATAGATGCCGCAGCGGGATAGATGCCTTATATTCTAAAAACCTAAGTTCCCGAACTCGCGACTAAGAATTAATTATATAAGTAGGAGCCGCAGTCACCCCGCACCTTAGTTACCGACGGACAATCGTGCAGTAAGGACGCGTTTCGCTTGTACGAACAATTATCTCCGCGGCGAAATTCACGAACACGTCAAAGATTTAGAGGTTTGTATTTTGCGTTGCATAACTTTATAATTAGTAATAAATTACGTTATATTTTTTATAAAGTCAATAAACTGGTTCATTGAGTCTGCATGTAAGTGTAAGTAGATGCTATTTTGTTTACAATTTATTTAAAAAATACTTGGGCACCTATCCCTAACAAAAAGGATAGCTGCCCTGATTTTTTAGAGGTATAGGTGCCTTAGGGGCATCTATCCCTCCATAAACCATATATGAAGTATATGAACCGAGATTTTAGAGGATATTAGTATTCTTAACATTGGTGATTCTACAATTGCAGAGATTTTAGGAAACGATATAGAACAAGAAACACCTTCAAAATTCTAATAAAAGCATCACCTATTCCAAAAATTCCACTGACAATAGCTAAGAGGGCGAAACAATCAGCAGATATTGTGAATTCAAAAGAAAATATAAAATATAAGCAGGATGTGGCTCAAAGAAAGTATAAATAAATAAAAACTATTGTTATTGTTAACATAGACAAGAAAAACAAGACTAAAACTACCAAAGAACTTAAGAAAACAAAGAAAGGAACCACCAATAAAGAACAGGACAACAAAAATAAAAAAATAAAACAAAAGAAAACAAATTCTCTTAGTGAAAATAAAAATGACAACCTAGTTGATTTGTGTGATAAAGAAAATTATAATTATTTAAAACTATGCCAAAACTGGGTATCACTAAAAAGACAATTTCAGTTTTTCAATTCAACAATTTAGTTTCAACAATTCAGACAAATCGACAATTCCAGTTTCGACAATTTCAGTTTTCAATTTTATTTACAGTTAAAGCAGCGAAGATGAAGACAATCTACCTAACTATAAAATCAAAGGAAAGAAAACTAAAGGTTTGCCTGTAAATAATACTAAGAAAGATGTACAGGATAACCCTAAAGAAACAAGTAAAGATAACTGCATTGAATGTTTTGAAAACTATAAAAATACGAAGTCGCGATCCGATTGTATTTCATGTGTAATGTGTTAGAACTGGCTACATGAAACCTGTACACTTTTCAAAAATTATTGCTCTAGATGTGGAAAATTAAAAGCACTATCCGGCTAAACTTCAATTAACTAGATTGGATAAAATAATGAAGATGTCTTTATTGTGTTATTTTAATATAAAAAAGTGTGATTGTGCAATGTGTATGTTGATATTTAATATGAATATTTTATCAAAAGAATTTAGAATTTACATTTCTGTTGAATAAATGTTTGTAAACATATAACAACTGTTTTAGGAGTAGAACTAGCTAACATTTTGTTTGGGTTTTTCGTTTACATGGTGTAAAGGGCATCTATCCTGCACTGCAGGCATCTATCCTGCTCAGTATTTTCATGGTGAGGCAACTATCCATATAGGTAGGCATCTATCCTCAAAATAAATGTTTCACGAAAAGCTAATTTCTGCAAAATCTGTATTTGATAGGTTAAAAAATAATAATAATAATTCAACGTAAAGGATTGAGCTAGCTATATTAATAGAAATTATTCGTATAAAATTAATATTATTAAAATTACGTGGCTATTTCAAAAAGTGGGGCATCTATCCCGGTTTTACCCTATATACTATCCACATCTAAGTATAGTACGCTAAAATACTATAATTTTATTTGGTCCCGAATGTTTAGTTTTAAGACATATTATGAATATTTCGACAGTGCGTGTATCCGACCGAATTCTGATCTTGCGTTTCCTGTCTCAATGTCCTCAGCAGTAGGCTTCTTTTTTTTTACACGAATAAGTTAATGCTTGACCACAATCCCACCTGATGGTAAGTGTAGATGTGGTCCAAGGTGTCTTTAGCAAGTAACTAATCTCGTTCCTTATGATTCCTTCCATTCCATACGAAATTCAATCAAAGCGATAACAATCGCTTGCGAATTTGTGTGTAATAATACGTTTATTTACGAAGTTCTTCCAACTACTTGACTTAAAAGTAAAAGTATTTTTTTTTCATTTCAACAAAGGGGGGGCGGGGTGCAAAAGCAGTTGATGTACCGATTTTGTGCTTGCAACACTCAGTGTACTATAATTTTTTTATAAATACTATACTTTTCATTGTTTTGTACCTACTATATTTTTCAATGTACCTAAATCCAACCCTGGCGCGAAATGAACAAAAAATGGATGTGGGTTTGCGCATTCACGATCAGTCGGCGCGATGTTGCGGCGTGACGACATGGCGCGATTGGAAATCCAGAGTTTTATATCACGCCATCAGTTTTTCACATTCACGATCAAATTTTGGCTGTATATCACGCCATTTGACGCGATGGACTGACCGTCAGTGGCCACCTTTACAGTGAGACTTCTATATTGGTGTTGTGGAGACGGGTTAACACGTTCGGTGCGTTAGGGATCTCTACGAGATCCCGTGCAGAACTTTCATACTGTGCGGCGTCAAAAATCGTGTTCTTTCACTCTGTGCGGGAGGCTATAACATCTAAAGTTCTATGTGTATGATAAAGACAAATATACATATTTGCTTCCCGCTTAAATTTTGAATCAATGGTGTAATAAAATATTTTAGGGGTCGACGAGGTCCCTACCGCACAGAAGTGAAAATATATTCACTCCTTGCGTTGGGGGTTTCCTTTGATACCCGTGAATCGTGAGCCCCGTAGCCGCAAGGACGGGAGAGTTGGAGGCACGAGCACCACAAGTTTTGTTTTAGGGATGTTCATGTATCGATCGTTAAGTTCGCGCTTCGATATCAAATTATTACGCTCGTAAATACGAACAATGAGTTATTTTAAAATGAAAAAACTTGACAAGTGCGAGTTAAACTCGCTTGGAGAGAATTCCGTACGTTGATTTTATGTATTTACCGTTATTTTTCTATTATATTAATTTTTGTCATTTTTTAAGACTTCTTATAGGTTTTCCTGTAATATTTAAGAATATATTATATGTATAAGTATATATAATATTTAAGTAATTTTCGTTCTTTCTTTAATAACTTTTACGTTTTTTACGTTTTTCGTTTTTTCGTACGGAACCCTAAAAAGTGCGGGAAGTATGTAAATAAGTCAACGTCGGATTATACAGGAACGTATACATCGGATGTTAAAATAAAAATTTTGCAAAACATCAAATATCCCGCCAGTGGCCAGTGATAGTGATTCGGATTATGAGATGTTTAATCGTCCTGGTAAGAAAAAAATAACATAAACGTGTACTTACGTACGCGCGTGCAAAGTTATACTTCTATGGTGTCAAAAAACCAATATAAAAAAACCAATATTAAAAAATAATATTTTAACAATATTAAAAAAACAATATAATAATAATAATTTTTCAAAACGAGCGTTTTTAAAAACGCACGTGACGTTTTTTGTGACCGTCGTTTTTGTGTCACCGTCCGTGTTACAAATCTTAAAATTTCACTCTCATTATTTTTTCCATTTATTTCACAACGCGCCTAAAGCAGTATAACTTCAAAAACCTTTTCTTTATAACACTTTTTTTAAATATTAAATTATTCATAATATGTACCAATTTTTTTGACGTGACGGGCGATCGGACGATCGGCGTATCGTAGCCGATGCCATAGGCGATCGTAGTTGAGTGGAGCGGAGCAGGGCGGAGCGGAGCGGGGCGGAGCGGAGCGGAGCTTTGTCATGACGTTGTCACGTTAAACTACCGTCCGTAAACTGACTTTACAGACAACCATTTTTTGTAATAAAACTTTTTTACCTATCGACAACTGGGATTTTATTTTATTCCCATCACTAGTAGCTACACATATTGAACTATCATCTGTTGCGGAACGGGATACAACAGATCCCTAATTTTCTTTTTGTAATAGCGATTTACCCTAATGTCAGAACTGCGTGCGAACCTACCAAAAGATAAAGTCATAGCCTATGTTTAAGCCACAAAAAATTCATAAATATATCATTGGTTTTGACGAAGATATTAATTATTTTCAAAACAGCTATTTTAGGGGGCTGAAGAGGTCCCTAACGCACCACAGGAAAGTTTAGTTAAGGGGTTTTTGAGGTCCCCATAGCACAGGCTGAAAGTTTTTTGAAAGTGTTGACGCAGTGAACGTGTTAACTAACCATCACGCTCACGAGTAAACAACAAAGAAAGAAAAGATAAAATACTTTTAAGAATAATTTCCTAATATCTAACTTATCTTATACCTACTTATGATCTGCTATTGTTGTTCCCGCGATTACAGGTAAACACAGCATAATACTTACATTAAATTATCCCTCAATACTCAATACTTTTATTGCAATTCCCTTTTTATATCTAATCGGAAAATTATAGTTTTTACATGACTTTATTTCGCTCAATCTCATAAATTTCCTTTCCTGTAGGAAAGGAATGAGTTTTAATTTTTAATAGATAATATACCTACCCGGCAGCTACCAAACGTAACTGCTCGTGTTACCAAACAAAATCAAACAAAAATAGGTTGACTAACAACAAGAAAAAGTACTACTGTAAGTATTCAATCAATCAATCAATCAATCAATCAATCAATCATTTTATTGTGGACTATAGGTGATACAAGTAGTTGTTACAATAAATATTTTAGCCTCTATGTCCTGCCTCGCTGAGGCGTACAATAATATTAAAATTAAATTACGAGTATAATTATATTAAATTAAATAACATTAAAATTAGTATTATGTATGAAGAATAGGCATACCAGCCTATTCTTCATACATAGATGCCGAATAAAGACATATTTCATGCATAATTACATCTACATTATTGCCTAATATCGATACGATTTTCCCCGTGTGGTGTCCGGGTTCACTTTGTAGAATAGCACCACTCCCGTTCTTCCTGGGATGTCGTAAAAGGCGACTAATAGGACAAATCCAGAAGATGGGCAGCAGCATCTTTCTGTGTATGACGAATACCAGTCAGGTCTCCTGCGGTCACCAACACGCACTAGCCAAGCGTGGTGACTATCGGCTAAAACCCCCGCATGTCAGACACGAATGAGCCTCGGCCCCCAGTCCCCGGCAGCCCCGCTATTCCTAGTTACGGTAGCGGCTATGGTAACGGCGGGGCAGGGGGTGCTAAGAATCGCCGGCAGAGATCGGGCTACCAATCCAAACGACGACTTCTGCACCTGGCAACATATAACACCAGGACACTGAGGACCGACGACAAGGTAAAAGAGCTGGAAGAAGAAATAGACAAGTTAAACTGGAGTATTGTGGGTTTATCTGAAGTCCGAAGACAGGGGGAGGACACGATAATACTCAAATCCGGAAACTTGTTCTATCACCGGGAGGGCGAACACCTGTCCCAAGGTGGTGTCGGGTTTCTCGTTCACAGGTCCCTCGTCAACAACATTGTGCAAGTTGGGAGCGTGTCGGCTAGGGTAGCGTACCTTACACTCAGAATATCCAAACGGTATTCGTTGAAGGTTGTACAGGTATATGCGCCGACTTCGACACATCCCGACGATGAGGTTGAGGTTATGTATGAGGACATAAATAGAGCCATACATACCTCTAAAGCTCACTTCAATGTTGTGATGGGTGACTTCAACGCGAGACTGGGCACGCAGAGCGGCGCCAAGACGAAAGTGGGTCCCTACGGAATTGGACGACGGAAACACCGAGGACACTTGCTGGCCAACTTTTTGGAGAAGGAAGATCTCTTCATGATGAACTCCTTCTTCAGAAAGAAGCCACAACGCAAGTGGACTTGGATAAGTCCTGATGGTTCCACGAAAAGCGAGATAGACTTCATTCTGGCAGACAAACGGCACATATTTAATGATGTCTCTGTGATCAGCAGGTTCAAAACCGGGAGCGATCACCGACTTGTAAGAGGCACATTAAATATCGACCTGAAGCTGGAACGGTCACGCCTGATGAAGTCTACGCTTCGCCCAACATCCGTCCAAATCCAGGGATCTGAAAACTTTCAACTTGAGCTGCAAAATCGTTTTGCGTGCCTAGAATCGTGCACGTCAGTGGACGAGTTTAACACCAGGATGGTAACAACTGTCCACGAGGTAGGGTCGAAGTATTTCAAGACCCACCCTAGTGGTAGATCTCAGGTTCTCTCAGAACAAACTCTCGGTCTTATGAGGGATCGACGAGAACTATGTGTGCAGTCTCCAACCTCTATGAGGGAATACCGACGGCTAAATGAACAGATCTCCAAGTGCAGGCGACGCGATTTGCGAAAACACAACGCAAATCGTGTAAAAAACACATTTGAGCGAAACCAGGGCTCCAAAGTGTTCGCCAGGGATCTGTCTATTGGGCAAAGTCGGCTTACGAGGTTGAAGACCGAGTCCGGCACCGTGGTTTCGTCGAAACCGGAAGTTCTGAGAGAAACTGAGATATACTACGGACGGTTGTATACCTCCTCTCAAGCTCCACCTCCTCGCGAGGAGAGCGACAAGCGAGCTAAACTGACCCGACACTACACAGAGGATATCCCGGACGTCAGCCTGTATGAGATTAGAGAGGCTCTCAAACAGCTTAAAAACAACAAGGCACCGGGAGATGACGGAATCACAAGCGAGCTACTAAGAGCTGGAGGTAAACCCCTTCTAGTGGCGCTCCAGAAACTGTTCGATTCCGTCATTAATACTGGAACTACCCCGGAAGCGTGGAGCAGAAGTGTGGTGACGCTGTTCTTCAAGAAGGGGGATAAAGCCCTTTTGAAGAACTACAGGCCCATTGCACTTCTGAGCCACGTTTATAAGCTGTTTTCGAGGGTGCTCACAAATCGCATTGCACGCAGGCTTGACGACTTCCAGCCTCCCGAACAAGCAGGATTCCGAAAAGGCTACAGCACCATAGACCATATACACACACTGCGGCAGATTATACAAAAGACCGAGGAGTATAATCTGCCGTTATGTGTTGCCTATGTGGACTATGAGAAAGCCTTTGATTCTATCGCGACCTGGGCGGTACTAAATTCTCTCCAACGGTGCCGGATCGACTACCAGTATATCGAGGTGTTGAAATGTTTATACTCATCTGCCACCATGTCCGTCAGAGTACAAGACACAGCAACGAACCCCATCCAACTGCAGAGAGGTGTCAGACAAGGGGATGTCATATCCCCAAAACTGTTCACCGCTGCGTTGGAAGACGTGTTCAAGCTGATGGAGTGGAAACGACGTGGCATCAACATCAATGGCAAATACATCACACACCTGCGATATGCCGATGATATAGTCATCCTGGCGGGATCCCTGGAGGAACTTAGCACAATGCTCGGGGACTTGAACAGCGCCTCACAACGGGTGGGTCTTAAGATGAACATGGACAAGACGAAAATCATGTCGAATGTCCATGTCACACCCGTACCGGTTGTTGTTGACGGCGCTGCTCTCGAAGTTGTAGACGAGTACATTTACCTGGGACAAGTGATCCAAATGGGTAAGTCCAACTTCGAGAAAGAAGTCACTCGTAGAATCCAACTCGGATGGGCTGCGTTCGGGAAACTACGTCATATCTTGTCGTCCAAAAAGTTACCTCAGTGCCTGAAGTCGAAGGTGTTCGAGCAGTGTGTGTTGCCAGTGATGACATACGGATCCGAGACGTGGTGCTTCACTATTAGCCTTATGCATAAGCTTAGAGTCGCCCAGCGGGCTATGGAACGAGCTATGCTCGGTATTTCTCTACGCGATCGAATCAGAAATGATGAAATCCGTAGACGAACGAGGGTGACCGACATAGCTCAGATAATTAGCAGGCTGAAGTGGCAATGGGCTGGCCACATAGTTCGAAGGACCGATAACCGTTGAGGAAGAAAGGTCCTCGAATGGAGACCACGCCTCGGTAAAAGGAGCACAGGACGCCCCCCGACCAGGTGGACCGACGACCTGAAGAAGACAGCGGGTATCCGCTGGATTCAGAAGGCTCAGGACCGGTCAGAGTGGCGGAAGTTAGGGGAGGCCTATGTCCAGCAGTGGACCTACAAAGGCTGATGGATGGATGGATGGATCGATACTGTGGACATTCACAATGTGTTCGCTACATCGTCAATCTTAATCTTAATATATGACGGCGCGACAGTGACGTTGTCATTTTTGAAGCAAGATTGAAAGAGTGACACGTCTTTGTCACTCTGGCGGAACGTCAAAAAGAGCAGCCATCTTGTGGCGACTATCTTTTAGACACCACGGGAGTTGCTCGTAAGCGACGGATCGCCGAAAATTCATAAATCAATCTTAATCGCCGTTATCCTTAAAAGTGTTGATATGTAATTGATTCCAATTAATTAGAGAACCATCACGGAAGTACAGTGAGGTGCTATTTTGCTATTTACGATTGTAATAAAACAATAGTGATTTGACATTGTCCTTTGAAAAGTAACTGCCCTCATACCCACGCAGCAAGTACATACTGATGTCGATCTAGATTTGCCGATATATATATAAATTACGTGTCACGTTGTTTGTCCGCGATGGACTTCTAAACTACTGAACCGATTTTTATCAAATTTGCACACCATTTGCAGTTTGATCCAACTTGAAAGATAGGATAGGTTACATCTCAAAATTAAAAAAACTTTTGACAGAACGAAGTCTGTCCAGGCAGCTAGTATATATTTTAAATTACGTGTCACGGTGTTTGTCCGCGATGGACTCCTAAACTACTTAACCGATTTTAATCAAATTTGCACACCGTACATCTCAAAATAAATAAAAAAAACTTTTGACAGAACGGAGTCTGTCCGGGCAGCTAGTATTATGATATTAAGTTCAGTACGAAATTGCAATAATTAGGAACGTTGTATGGATTCAGTGCTGGCGTTAGAGCTACTGACGCCCTAGGCAAGAATATTGTGGCGCCCACATAAGGAAATAAAAATCAAGCTTTTTTTGCTCGAAAATTTTTCCGTCACCCCACCTCGCCCCCCCTAACGCTGGCTCTGTATGGATTATATAGTTATATAACTTCAAAGCATATCCAAGTAATACGTTCATACGTTGCTATCCATTTAAGTC
Organism: Thymelicus sylvestris; assembly: GCA_911387775.1. NCBI lineage: Eukaryota > Metazoa > Arthropoda > Insecta > Lepidoptera > Hesperiidae > Thymelicus > Thymelicus sylvestris. The sequence goes on along the minus strand of OU426905.1, from coordinate 7,798,448 downwards.
AATGTTTGTATGCTTGTAACTCAAAGGACTAGTCTCATTCAGCGCTCATGTTATTTTAATTCTCTTTAAGTGGGCGTTTGCGGCGTTCAGAATAAAGGCTGAGTCCCACTGAATGCTATGCAACTGTTAACCGAACTAACATCAAAACTATACGAATAAACGATTTAAGTATATCATTACATTCATAGGAAAATTATTTATTGTACTAGGTAGAACTTTCGCATTACAAAATAGATTGTAACTGACGAAAGGAACTTTTTCTAATCGGGTGTTCGAAAACATCTCAACTTTGCTGATTTCACCTTTGCATTTCGCCATGCTATGTGTCCATCATTGAAGAAGTTAATCACGTACTTTGGCTGTAAACTATACTATGCTTGCCATGCACAGAGCGGAATAAAGCCCTAACTCCGAACGTCAGAGTGGCTGCAGAGGGGCGTATCAAAGACGCCGCTGTCCGGCCGCTACATGTTTAATGTAATGTGATATGAGCCGCCATTGCTGTACGACCTAACTTCTGGGTAAACTCCATCATCTAATGCCATCTTGTTGACCTCGCCGGTAATCACATTTTTTTTAAATGCAAATAACTAAAAAGCCTGGAGAATGGCCCGGCAGTCGGTGAATAGTGGTCGTCCATAAGCATCAGTAACTACAAAGCTATCGACCAGTTCATTGGCAATTGATGTCCATCACTAGTAGGTACCCACGATTGAATGACTATCAGAGTTCATAACGTATGAAATTTTCATGACGTTTATCTAAATAGTAACCATAGTTAGGAATAATCTTATAACTATTTATGAACCAATATTGGGTGGACGTTGTTGACCCATAAACCACTTATAATGATCATATTCAATTGGCAGTATCTAGTCTCCACCCCAGGAACTAATCACAATACGTGAACATCAAAATGTTATTTGGATCCTTTGCTCATTTGTCTTTGATATGAAAATTTAAAAATGTTTAAATCAAACGCGCGCAGAACATCCCCTCTGAAGTATGCTGAGCGAGACTGACGGAATATTAGATGGCTCGATTCTACATAATCTGTGGAGCGAAAGACTTGTGTAGCGGAGAATTAGGCCTCGCCAAGCTTTTTGCCCTCGTATCGAAATTGTAAAATAATTATTTATTTCTTTATTTTTACACATTTTTGCTAATTTATGTAGATATACAATGGGCGGACTTAATGCCAAGTGACATTCTCTATCAGTCAACCCTTAGTTATGATGAGAATGTGCGGTAGGCTTTAGCATTAAAAATAAACCTTTATAATTAAACTTAAGTAATAATAGAAGACATAATAGTACTTATAATAGGTAATACACAAATCATAAATATAAAATCATAATCATAATGATAATATTAATATTAAAAAAATATGAAAATATATATTTTAATATTTTGAGTACCTATTTAATTTATTTTAAACTCACTATTATATTTTATTTTTATAAAATACTCATCACGATATGCCTATATGTAGGTATGTTGTGAAGTTTCATCATAATTATTGTAAATATTTGAGTCTCGTGTTCTTCGACTATTATTTACTTAGTAAGACTGTGTTACAAAGATGTACAACATAACTGGACACCATACTAAAATCATACTAAAATCCTCATCCTTATACTGAAATCCTTACGGTATTTGAAATTATTAGGCTACTTATTAGCTTCAATTTTTTTTCTATAACAGATTGGTGTTATAGATTGGTATTGATATATTGGTAAAATTTACAATTTCTAGATAAAAATCAAAATAAATATCGTCAAAAAAATAACAAACCGCACTAGTATTCATACATATAAAATACTTCTTTAAAATATTAATGTAATGATGTAAAGATTTGAGATTTAAATATTTTTATATTCTTGACGAACCTGTAGCCTAGTTGGCAGCGACCCAGCCAGCGAAGCGAGGGGTCTCGGGCTCGATTCCCGGCCGGGGCAGATATTTATGTGACAGATAAATATTTGGGTGTCATGGGTGTGATTGTGATGTTATATGTGTCGTCCATGGCAACCGCGACACAGGTAATAACCTAATTATTATGTTTCGTCATTTTTGAAGATAAGAAAGACTAGAAACACTACTTGATGAGAAAAACTAAAAACAACAAAACTTTAAATCAATTAAGCACCCATCAACTTCATTCTTTCTCGTCTTCGCTCGCTTTGAAAAACCATTCGACTGCAGCCATTTCTGGAAACTCTAATTCCGTGTAAGCCGGGTGAATTTTAGTAAAACACCATTGCACACTCTCAACAAGATCGCTTCGCATGTAGGTGCTAACGTTTCGGGGAACGTACGTGTTGGCGTTACGAGAAATATGTGAGGTGTCTAGGAAATAACTACGTAGGTACCATACATTATATACGAATACGTAACTACATGTTTCGTTAAAAACTATTGTAGAGCGTTCAGCAGGTATTTTTGAAGCAGCTTGTGAGAAAAGTTTGTATAAAAAGTATGTGGAATAACGACTATTATACATTATATTATTATCTTACCGACAAACGAAAAAAATGGACTCACCTGATGATAAAGTTATCATTGATCCAAACAGATTTTGGCGGAAACCAGATAGTTGGATCATTACTGAACCATGGTGTATTGTTAACTGTATTAACAACACAAAAGGTGGATGACATTTTCATGACTTTCAGGAATTTCAATGTATTCTAAATCTGATTTCCTTGATATATTAATATGAAGAAAACAGCAGGTATCTTCTGCATTCAAAAGGCACAGAACCGGTCAAAGTGGCACAAAGGAGATACTACGAACTATAAGGAGATACTGGATATTAGGAACGCTGAGGCGTAACAAACGATTTGACCAAAGATGCTTTGTCAGTTGGTTCGATGTCATTAACACCCCTTGTTATCATTATCGCATCCGTGTGTCTCAATATTGCCAGGAGTCTCTTCTCATAATTTTAGGTGTACAGGATGGCAAAATTAACAGACGCAAAGGTGTGTAAATCTTAAAACATAATAATATGAGAACTCACACCAATGCAGACTTCCTCACGATGTTTTCACAATGAACATGTACTATTAGAAAAAAAATATTATCTCAAAATGATGATGATGAAATCTTAGGCTCCAGTGCGGGAAACCAACATTCAAACTATTACACTATACCTACCTCGGACCCTTCAACCAACTACATTTCCAGAATTGGTAATACTAAAGTATTAATCAACACGTTACTTGGATAGCACCACGTACAATCAATTCCAACCCTAGAACAAAGCACAACAGACATAGGAAAAGCGCCGAGTAAGTATCATCGCGTGATAAAGTGTTAGTGTGTATGAAATGAGAAGCATCGTGTTGTGAATAAACACGTCGTGAATAGTCTTCTTTTGTCTGAACATACAGTCATATGACTGTCCGCCAGTCTATTACAAAGTGAAAAAGATCTGGAGATGTATAATCGTCAACAGATGTGTTGAAATTGTTTTCAAAAAGTTTTATGTATCGTGTTACTCTGGGATTTGTATCTCTAAGACCGAAGTTTTGTATAGTTAGTTCTTGTTATTGAACTGGGCCAGTGGTGCACAAAGCATTAACTCCCATGTTATTGTAAAGCCATGGTTTCCAGCTGATATTGTCTATTAATTAAGAAGCAAGCATTGAGTAATGGTAGGTTTCATGTTTTGGTTTAAAATGTGTTAGCGTCTGGTTCTTTGTTTTCTTTGGTTGTTGTTCTGTTTTGGCCGGCACCGCATGAAACATTGAAGAAGGAAAAGAGAAGAAAATAGCTGGCACTCAAATCCCCCACCGGAACACGACGAATCATTTGGCGGCTGACTCAAGCATCTAGCCAGGAAAAGAAAGACAATAATATGCATCACAGTTCTCCATTAGACCAAAAAGTTTCAATAAACACAGCTTGTCCTCCCGGCAGTACTCGCCAATAACTGGCCAGAGCAAATATTGATGTAAGCGAGACAACGCTACGTCGGTTTTTGAGAATTCCGTATGAAGGTTGTTTGTGTGTTCCCGACCGCCGCGGCGCCGCTCCGTCTCTGTTTGTATGGCCGTGTTCCGATCTGCCTGATACCCTCAAATATCCGACGAGGAACAGGTTATTGAGGTTTTTCTATTTACTTCGTGTACCATCGGTCTCTTTCTCTGTCAACGAGGTTCGTCGAAACTGTCGATAGGTTTTGAATTTTGAAGGGTTTTGAATTTTTACACCAATCACTTATCACGTGACGTGTCTTTTGTTACATATTTTCTTCTAGATATCTTCTAATAAAATCAAATCGCTACTCTATACAGCTTTACTTTTTAATTAGTTACATTAATATTTTTTTTTAATGGACGTAACTTTGTTAAATTTCAATCAGTACTGGAACAGAGTCATTGATATGCTGCATACTTCTCTATATTAGAGGTACGTGCCTCAAATTCTCCTACCAAGTCGAACTCGCAGACGTAAAATGTCTCAAAATGCAACGGATTATAAATGCAAGCGTCGACACTTGACACCGTTCTCGAGTTTTATCACACACTCACGCTCTTCCAATAAGAGTGCAACAAGCGAACGAGCGAACAAGGTGCTAATCCACTTGCCAGCTCTAATGAGACCCGCTAATCACCCACAAAGGAAGTGGCTGAAGTGAGCCACTTGCAAGATGGCCGATGCTCTGCCCAAGAGCGGGTGATGGGCTTCGATGATGCTAGTTATATTTTTTACATGTTGCAAGTGTTGCAACCGATCTAATTATAGTTAGATGATGTTGACAAAATTTGCTCCTCTAATTTTTTCTCAGTGATTTGTTCGATAAGTATGAAAATATGTGGATGACTGTATGCATGTGCAATCAACATTTTAATAAATTGTGTAATATACGCCTTAACCTATTTAGTCATTGATGGATAGTACCATTATGGAAGTTATTTGAGAAAATCTTTTACTAGGGTATTTATGAAAGAAATCAATCGAATAACCTTGATTTTTACCATGATTTAATTATATTTTTTCCGTGTGTTTATTCCCGCTAACGTCATGTTTTCACCGATATAATATTTCAGTAACGTTAGGGTAAAATGTAGTGTGTTGGCTAACTACCTATTGCTAACCACCCTATTGCTTGAGTCACTCGCCAAATGACTCGTCATGTTCCGGCTGAGAGCCAGTTCTTCCTTTCTGTCTTCTTCTCTTTCTTGTCCGGCAGGTTGGGAGAACGGGATGATAGATCCTACAATCTCAAATAGGAGGGCCTGCAACACTTGCATTATTATATTGGTTCCACTTGTCCCATGGGATTACTAAAACTACTGGTAATAAGATAGTGCCAGTTGCCAGTGCCATCATAGGAAAACTCCAATTGGCTAGTGGGAAAAACCCATTAATTACCATCATACGTAGTTGTCCACTAAGTGCATGGAAGGTCGGCTTGGACTCAAAGATGGAATAGCTCACCACGGTAACACCCATAATAACATACACCATACCATATTAACCTAAAATAATTTTAATATTTCTTTACTAAATATTTTGCTTCATCCATCCATCCAGCCATCGGACTTTTGAGGTCCACTGCTGGACATAGGCCTCCCCTAATGTACGCCACTCAGACCATAAATATTTTGCTTAATACATGCAATGCGTTGACTTTGTCAAAATTTTTGCTAAAATGTTCTCCGAAAAATAGAGAATGTTAAAAATTGCTCATAACTCCGTATTAAACGCCACATAGTTATTTGCTAGTTTAGTTTCCTTTGTTAATATTTTGAGTTACCTAGTTTGTAGATAGCTGCAATCGCAGTTTTAATCAATATTCCCTTAGCGCTTTGTTACCTGAAGAGGCAAGAGGCAGAGCTATGAGAGGCACAAACAGGGCGGCCTTTGACGCGTTGTCAAAGAGAACTCAGGCACAGCAGAGCTTTGACGGAATTGTCTACAGATTCACCGACAAGGGTAGTCACATGTTTTATGCATGCGCTTGTGTGCGGGAAAATAAACGAAATATGTAAGCGTGCTTGCGGTAACTTTATACAGTATGGTGCTTAAGGTCTTATCACGTATCCTTTGTATCATATTTGCATCTTAAAGTCTCTGGATTCGACCTCCTTGTCAGGTTTTTTGCCTATGTTTGTGTTCATGAATCATGCTGAAGTGGTCATATCTTGAAGGGTTAGGCATATCGTTTCCTGTCTATCGAGTTAGGAAACTTCTATCTGATTAATCTGATAGATAGTTGGTTGACAGAGAATGCCAGTTACACTTTTTGATTTTTTTCGTACTCCAAAGGGCACGTTGAATCGTTGCGTGGTCGTTATTGTTAGTTCACAAAAATCCGCTTACTCTTTCACCAATCTGAACTAGAGCAGCTTCATGTAGTAAGCTCCCATTCTTTAGAGTGGGTATTAGTGGGTCGAAGTTCTAAGGGTTTACTCCAGAAATTCCCATCAAGATGTCCCCACTAAGTTGTAATAAGTATATTCCTTACCTTTACGTAAGTATATGAAAATAAAATTTAAGGTAAAGGAGAGTTAACCGAGGAAAAGAAATATGAGGGAACTTGCGTCCGTACCTGCTTAATTCTTAAAACCGTGTGAAGTTAGTTTGACATACCTAAGGTTAACCAACTTACGTATACTAACGCGGTAAACTATGACTTTACTTCAGCATGATTCCTTCCTTCTACCATGATGATTCCTATTGAAACTAAAAACTACAAAAGATTAGCGTGTAAGTAGAGTGTGTAAGTAGAACTTTTGACCAACCTGTTCTATAGCGTTCCACAAAGTAATAAGTACATACTGCAATAACCATAGACTTAATATCTTCGCAAAAGCCGGTACTCGTAGCGATTTGGGCGTTTAATAAAAAGCATACAATACGCGAGCCACTACACTGAGATCGTTTCTCTTCTATTTTATTTTTAATATTAAACCCCCCAGCGACCGTTGTTCGGTACAGAGCAGAAACATACAGATAGAACACAGTTTATTTATTCAGTGTAGACTAGCAAATAAAATTACCAGACTTTCAAGATAGGATTTTGTTCTTGTTAATATATTTCTTCTCTGTGTGCCTATATCATTGTTACATAAATTTATTTTAGTAGCTACTGAGGGTTCGTGCGATTTTTTACTGGTACTTATAAACAACGTTTTTGAGAGTTCAGATTAGTTAACATAATAATAAATCTACAATTCTTTCAGTTTTTCCTAAATTTGAGAGATTGATTAAAGAAAGACTAATGTTTTGGCTTTTTTTTTTACTTTTATATCTGTTGAACATAAAAATTTTCATATTACTCTTTACTTATATTATACTCTATTCCCACGTAAAATTTTAACTATTGAGTAAATGTTTAAACAAACAATTTTTTTTCACAGTTGTGTTCCCTATTACTGACACACAGGATGTGTGTCAACAGTTACGTCTGTCGGCAGCTGACCTGTGCAATGCGGCGCATTTCCGCGGAGGCAAGTGAAGGGCCCTCCACCGCTATTATTGGGATTCAAATGGCTTGCCTCTTCATCAGCAGCATCTCTAGATAAATCTGGTACAGCGGACGACTACCAAGTATGGATATGAAGTAAGAGGAGAAAAATACTATAAGTACTTCAGGAGTAGTCTATGAGTCTAACTTGTAGGTACTTACTATATTATAGAGGTACAGTGTAGTGATAAATAATGTATTTGTTGATGAATAATTTACTTCCAACGAGTGGACATGTCATGTAATGGTAGGTGGTCATCCCTTACAAAGCCAATTTTTTTTATATAAATTTGATAGGTAAGTTAAAGCTTACGGCGTTTAATGGTTACTTAGCCCTGGACTTAGCCTTGGAAGGCAAACGCACTAACTTATTAAAAGTCCATTAACTCTTCAAGATCCTCTTTCACCACGTTATATAATGCTCATTTCCCGTTATAATCTAACGGAAACACCGATACAGGCAATTTATTCCAGTCCATCACATTACGCATAATAAAGGACGAAGCAATGGGCGTCGATCTTACGTGAGGGATGTTAACGCAAAAAGGGATACTCATATGCCGTGCGTTGGGATGTACGATTTATTTAATGGTTATTTTTAGAAGGAAGTGAAGGACCCTAAATGTTAGCAGAGGGGACTCCTTGCCGCCGTGCCTTAATACAATACAATAATAATAAATTCACCTGTTTTTGTTTCATTTTAGTTCAGCTATTTTTGCAGTTACGATCGTTTTAATTACGAATGGGCCACCATTCACGCGTGATGTCATATTGCAAAGCGATCTTAACTTTGACTACGGAACCGTGCAACAACTTTTCAGGTGCATTGTTTTAAACATTTTGGCACAACACACGATTTTCTAATCTGTGGACTTAACATTTTTAGCAATTTTTACAGAAACTTCTCACATACTGTCTCATAAATTGTTTATCCAGTAAATGTTTTTGTGTGTACAAAATAAATAAATAAAAATAAATAAAATAAATACTGGATAGAGGTCATGATGCAAAGATAATTGCAAAGTGACGTCACAACAGCTTCGAAAACGAAACCAAACTCTTCAATATCTCGGAAACTATTTGACGTACCAAAAAAAAATAGTTTGAAATTATTACTGTATTTTTTTAATTATATTAGAGATTACCATCGGTTAAAAATAATAAATGCTTGTATTCTCTATTGAATAGAGTAAGAGCAGGATAGGTTAAGTGGGACCTAAAGTTGAAATGAAGACGGACTTTTTCACTTCTTCCTCATCGTACCAACACGTCCCATCTGTGGTACAAGAATTATCATTTGGTTTTAGTAAACCCAAAAAATGCCACGGAAATCCTAGTATTCGATGAAATAATACGATGAAAAAACGACTATAATATTTTCTACAATAATTACAATTTTTAACGATAATCTGTATTTATGAAGGTTTATTTAAGCCTTCCATATGTCCAGATCCTTATCGAGTTGTACGCGGGCAATTTCAACGATCGCGTGCGCCCTTCCGTGTAAAGAGGAGGTTTAAGATACAAGAGAAAGCGATTTTTGTTATGTAATAAACATTCTAATAATGTACGATTAAATACTCTTCAAAAATGCTGCACATTTAGCATCGCAGTTTTTCTTTTTTTTAAGATATTTGTTACTCTTTTACACAAAAAGTACTGAACAGATTTTCATGAAATTTCGCAACAAGTAGACCATGATCTGGAAAACCATATAGGGTACTTATTTTCCCAGAAGACAAATAGATAGACAAATACTAGGTAATTTTTCGAGATATTATGAGCCCTACATCACGAAGCTTGTCTTTTATAACTTGTAGAACACATTAAATGTTATCTAATGGGCAGTGGATGGCGCAGGCAATTATAAAGGCTCTGTAAAGTTTAATAGGGGCTAATGTCGAGTTCTAAGTTGATTTATACACTGCCCAACTTTAATTGTTAACCGGTGAACTGAATAATTTGGGTCGGCCAAGGTAATCCTCACCATGGTTCCAGGGTTTATCGATTTAACCTGTTTATTAAGTGTTTTTATTAACTAAGGAAACCGGTAATAATTACAATAGGTGTTAATGAATTTTATTGACAAAATAATATTGAATGATATTATATAAACTCATTCACTCCGAGAAAAGAGTTTCTTTCATATTATGAAACAATACTTAAAAATATTTATAATAAATAACAAACAATAATAATAATCGTTTGAATTATGATAATTAAATATGATGTAAGACTATATAATGGACGGTATATAATCTTAATATATATAAATTACGTGTCACGTTGTTTGTCCCCGATGGACTCCTAAACTACTTAACCGATTTTAATCAAATTTGCACACTGTGTGCAGTTTAATCCAACTTGAAAGATAGGATAGCTTACATCTCAAAATAAAATAAAACTTTTGACAGAACGAAGTCTGTCCGGGCAGCTAATATTATATAAATAAAACGTGTCATCATAAACAGTGAATTATTTTGCCAATATCTAACTAAACTTTAGTAGAAAATATAATTAATGTAGGAGTTTGTGTTTCTCAAAATAACCTCCATTGGGGCCCAGAGTAAACATAGACAGGTGTCAGGGAATGGCGTATGGCTAATAGTTGAAAATTCAAAGTTCTACTTAAACAGGTCGAGCAAACACTACGCCATCTGGCGACGTTTGTGCGATACTGGCGCTACGCTTTCCCTCGTGTATAACGTGACTGAGTCGACTTGATCACTTGTGTTGTGTGTTCAGTTTGACCTACGAAGCACTGAATCTTTTTTATAAACCGATAAATCAGTTTTTTAAATGTAATTAATACATTTACATTTGAATGTAATTTGATAGATTTTTTTACAAAAAGTTCTTCGATAATGCAACGGTAAAGATTGAATTGTCAAGTATAAATTGTGGGTAATTAAAAAATATTACATTTTATTTGGGTAATCTATAATTCAAATTATAAATGGAGTTTGAAACTGCAAAGCCAACTTAACATAAATTATTTACATCAGATTAAGTTGAACTGGTCAACTTAAAAAAATTGTGTGTGTCAGCTCCGACGCACGACTGGAGTTTACTCAGAGCATAACGCATAACGTAACGTAACGGAGAAAGTTTAATTTTACTCCCCATAAATTTTCATAACCCGAGCTTATTAGGTATATGAAAATCGATTCTTAAGGAGTAGTAGGTAAACTCCAATAATCAAAAAGGTAATAATTTATTTATTTATTTAACACTTTATTGTTTGTACACTAAAACATAATATACATACATAAAGAGCACAAGGAAGGAACACAAAACAATGGGCGACCTCGTCGCTTTATAGCAAATAATTTAGTTGAATTTATTACTTTATGAGTAAAACCAAGTAGAGTACGAATGCTTTATTTAAGTTTTACTAGTCGAGTTATACCACCATGTGCGTGTGCTCGTCTTACGAGGGGGCTATAATTGACAGGTTCAAGGAGCGCGCCAGGGCCGCCATGCGAAAACATGGCGAAAATTTGCTGTCAAACCACGTCAAGTGCTATCGACCGGCGATTATATCGTGCCGTGTTGATAGTGTGACAAGGGCTTTAAGAATAATTATGAACTTACAGCAAGATCTTTCTTCACCGAGCAGACCACCTGATATTGAGTTGTCAGCGTAGGACATCCGTACCCAAAGGCATCACCGCGCTTTCGGCTAGGAGAGAAGAGAGGAGAAAGAATAAACTGACTTTGAAGCTTCCGCAATACGATTGGCGGCTGTCTAAAGCAGAAGGGAAGATGTTATGTAGTTACTTGGATTAGTGCAGACAGCAGTGACGGATTAAGACTAATTGATGCCCTAAGCAATCCACGCCTGTGGGCCCCCCCTATCCGTATGTCAACGTGGTTTTTTGTGCTTTTTGTGCTTCTTCTGGTGCCCCCCCAGATGTGATGCCCTAGGCAATTGCTTAATTTGATTAAGGGTTAATCCGTCACTGTGCAGTATTGCATGGTAGGGTGTTTACTTTTTATTCATCTTGCTAACAAGCCAGTTGTGGTTACCACATTCCCTTCAATGGTCCGATTGAAACCTTTGGTCTATCCCACTAATAGTTTCTATTTCTCTTGCAAAGACATAGTTATTTTGAGCCACATTCAAACTGGTTTCCAGGTTTGATTACAAAAAAAAGTTGATCGAGAAACAAAGATTTAACGATAAAGGTCTGTGAAGGTTTCCGATTTTTTTTTAACTCTATTATTCCAAGTGAGTAAATTGATAATTGCAACGAATAAAAATATTAGAAAATTAAAATAAGTGAAGGGACCATTGCAGTGAGTTTGAGTGGTCCCAACGGGTTCTAGCCCTTGTACGGTCGGCCGCAGAAGTAGCTTAACATTATAGCACTTTGTAATAGTAATTGTTTCGACGGTTTCCTAGCAACATCTATGACAAATTCAAGAAATGTAATGTGACAAGGTACTAAAATGTTAAGCTACTTCTGCGGCCGACTGTACCGCTTTGTCTTTAAAACCCACAGCGGTGCTCCCCAAAGCAGTTGTAAGTACTTATTGTTTTATCGAATTGTACATGATGTCGAATGTTAATATCGTAAAAATGGAGATTATCAGAAATAATTAAAACAAAAAGGTTACAATAAATGTCTTCTAGTGTAGTAATCTAATTTTTTCAACTGCTACCTGGAAAGGCTGGGTAGTTATTCATTATAATTTAATCATTATCATAATATCTATATTTTAAAACTAAATGAAAATTGTAATTATTATCCAATATAACCTCAATTTATCCTTTACAGTAGGTACTAGTTGACTTTGCCTTTAAATATAAGAAATTCATAAAAAGTAATAATTACAAAAATAATATTAAAGACGCATTTCCGAAGAGTGTTAATATTAACAGTTTACTTGAAAATTTTTTTTGCAAATATCTTCAATGTCCCATGCTTTAATAAAAATAATTTGAGCAACATATTTTTGTTGGCAGTGATAAAAATGGAACCAAATCTCGCCAGTCTCCTTTATATAATTCCGAAGTAAAATCGGAACCCTTATAGTTTCGTCATGTACGTCCGTCCGTCCGTGCGTCCGTCCGTCCTTCCATCCTTCCATCCATCCGTCCATCCGTCCGTCTGTCCGTCCGTCTGTTAGAAGCAAAGCGCCTAGACCCTTAGTGCTAAAAAGCTGTAATTTGGATGCATAATTATACATATTTATTAAAACTCCAGCCAGAATCGCTGAATAAAATATTGAATTTTTTTTCACACAGAGGTGAATTTGCAAAGGAAATAGATGTAGTATGGTTATTTTGGTAGAAAGTTTAACTAAAGTTAAATAAATCGTTCATTTATCGAATAACTAATAAGCGGTATTAATATAGCACGAGGGCGCACATATGGCTAACATTACAGCTTTTATTAACTCTGGCTGTCAGTCAATTTGGAGTATTAGCGTTCGGCCGGGCCGTGGCAGCCCTGGCTCCGGGCCTGGAGCTTATACCTATAGGGTGATTTTAATTATTCAAATCATTATTTTTTTGTTTTCCGACAACGTCGAGTTGTGCATTGTGTAGAGCTTATAAATATTAATTGAGTTATTATTTTATTTATTTACTTTGCTACTGGTTCATGAAAAAATAGAAAAATTGCTTAAAATGCTTACCTACTTTTTATAATATTAAATGATAAAAAAAAACAATTATTGCTGAAACAAATGTGTACATTATTACCTAAATATATTCTTAAATTAATATTTAGTCCGAGGAGATATTACACATCTGGGCTATGAAGTTAAAAATCACCCTCTACATAATAAACCGGGACCGCAGGCGTTTAGCCGACAAGCATTGTTCCGTCCCTCTATTATCCGACTCCCGCGCACCCTGTATTTTGAAACACGTCATAATTGATTTAGTTGCGCGTGAAATTTCGTGGTGAACACGCGCTTATTTTGATTTTCGCGCTCCGATTCATTATAATAATGATTCGGTGAGTAAAATGAAATATCAATGTCAAATAAAGGATGAGGACGGTTTGTTTAATGCTATGACAGTCAAAGGTAATTTAGGTTAGTATAAATAAAATAAAATAATTAAATGTATCTATAAATTTCACTGATACACAGTAAATTAATCCCGATATTATCCATCGTAATAATATTCAACTACAATGATATAGCAAGCGTATATCTGCGTAGAATACATCATAAAGATACAAATCGTTGGTATTTTTAAATTCTGTTCTATGTTTTAAACAACACTGTAGCCTAGTTGGTAGCGACCCAGCCTGCGAAGCGAGGGGTCGCGGGTTCGATTTCCCGGCCGGGGCAGATATTTATGTGACAGATAAATATTTGTACTCAGGTCATGGGTGTGATTGTGATATGTTATATGTGTCGTCCATGCCACCCGCGACACAGATAAAAACCTACTTGGGTTATAGTACTAATGTGTTAGCGTTTATTTATTTATTTTAAAAATATGTTAATTAATACATTATATTGTAAATAACACATCACCCTAGTAACTAATATACATCATGTTTCAAGTCTGAAAAGCCCTCGAAGATTTAAATAAATTGTAGGTCAAAATAAAATAAAATTAAATATTTCATTTGTATTTCTTAGAAATATAAGTATTTTTACATATAATTAAAACAGTAGGTCTGTCTCACAAATTCACACATCATCAATATTGACGCGACTTTTATTTTACATTTCCTTTCAATATTTAACAATGTAAGTTGTTTCATTGTTTTTTCATCAACTCATTATTATTTTAACACAATACACATCGACACCCACGCACAAAGAAATCAAATAAAATGTAGCAAACAACGCAGATGCTATTTGTCAGCCGAATAGTTCGATTGCCCCAAAACAATAGCTCCATATCCCCAAGTGGGGTTGCTCTATGCCCCAAGTGGGGTTGCCCTAAATAAAACAACGATAATTTATTCGGACGCGTCGCAATAATCCGGCCCACATCGTGTGATCCGCGATCAAATACGAACAATAAAAATCTCAGCACTCCCTCCAGGGAGCGCTGTGAGGTTGCACATGTGATGTATCGTACGCTACGACAAAAGGTTGATTGAAACTAAAGGGCCATCCAAAAATTACGTCACACATTAGGGGGGGGGGGGGGTCGATGTTGTATGACATTGTGTGACAAAGGGTGGGAGGGGGTCCTAAATTTCGTGACGTCCCATTTCAAAATCGAATAATTGTTATGTATAGGTAAATATTAAAAAAAAATTAATGGAAATAAAAGTTATTTCGGAATTTCTGTTTTAATTTATAATTTCGAGGTGTAAAATTTCATAATATGTGACGTCACACTAGGAGGGGAGGTTTCACAAATGTGACCAGCTGTGACAAGGACGTAATTTATGGATGGCTTAAGTAATGAAATAAGATAAAATTTAGAAAATTTGCTCGCAGCTTTTTCCGCGTTTAAATAACAAGTCCGTGTTTTCCGAGATAATAAGTTGGTATCCTATTTCTCGTCTGAGTCTCTTCAGGCTCGACCACCTGTCCTCATGAAGCTGTAAAGGCTGTTAGAGACAACAGCAACTATCCATTCGAACAAACGTGACATTCGAGAAGAACGTGGTTTGCCAGTGTGCTGAATTTTACTAAGATCCGTTCAGTAGTTTTTGCGTGAAAGAATAATGAAGATACGAGTACATCCTCACAAATAAACGTACACATTCAAATATTTGTAGAAATTACGAGTAGAACTATGCGCAAACATACGTCCATATGTCCATTATTCACCTAAAGTAAGTGAAGGAAGTTTTAATCAAATGATACATAATAATTATGTAATGTAATAGAATAAACTACTGTATAGCGATAAGATGCAGAATCGAGTAACAGTAATACCAGTTAACAGACATCTCATTAAGATAGTGAACGGTCACTGGTCCGATGAGGTTTTCATTAAAAGATTCGTTATTTCTTACAATATTTTTATATTTTCCCTTTTGCATTCATACCAGACGAAACTATGTGACTTACACTTCGACAGCACTTTAAATACCAAAAACTAGTTATCTATCATAAGCTCAAAATAATTATCTCCTCTGTGACTTGACTAAGCCAGTCTCTAAACTTAAAGTAAAAATGAACGTAACAATAGTATTTCGCGACAAATCTCAGTTACATCCATCTTGCATTGCGCAGTCCATCTCCCTGCAACGCGGGGTGCTGACCGAAAACAACACGATTTGTATTTATATCTAAACCATTCTTTTGTCGTGCGATTAGCAGCGTATTGTAGTGAACGGGGCGCTAAACGTAGGGCTCTTACGCGGCTTAGTGTGTAGACACCCTTTTATTGCAAGGTTGATAGAAATTGATTTGAGGAGGGACGCGGTAATTGCAGCCGTTGTAACGTTTAGCAATAAATGTTTTCGTGCTGAAATTAAATTGACGCTTTGGTTTAAATTTTAATTAATTTCAAATTCCTAAAGGTTCTGGCTGATTTTTATTGCGTCACATTTTAAATACTAATTTGGGCGTTCCAAAAATTATTTCTTCATAGGTTTAACATTTATACATATTAATTTTATTTTTATTTATTTATTTAATGCACCATCAAAATGAACACCGGTAATACAATAGAAATATAGGCAAACATCTTAATGGTTAATGTCACTTCAATTATAGGTACAATACAACAATGCATGATAAAACGTATTACTTAATTACAAAATTATTTAATAAAAGAAATTATAAAGATTGAAAAATGAAATATTGAAAATACAAAAATATTTATTTACCACTAAAGCTTTACATTATTATGTCAAGTTTGTTTATTAAGAAAACATTAGATGTCCTATAGTTAAAATCTACCTACTGCCATTATGTACTATTATTCTGTGCTACTGTTTAAAAAATATTTATTATCTAACTAGTTTTACTCTGTACAAGTGTACACTCTACAGCAATAAACTCAGCGTTATTTAATAAAACCTCTTTAATCTAGAAAACTGGACTCATCCAACTAACAAAGATAGGTAGCAGTTTTTCATAAAGTAGCTTCTTTATAATGTATACTGTATAGTAGATACTTTGTAGGAACCATCGTCTCATCTTGCGAAATTAAGTTTCAAATATTAAATTCGCTTTATGAAAGACACCCTTCCGCTAGCAGACTTGCGCGCTTAAAGAACTTTGAAGAGGAACGAACGAGACTACATAGGTTATAAGTAGAAGCTTATGACTTACAGAAATGACACTCCCTTTTTAATAAGCCCATTGTTATTCACTGCATCTTTAAACGATCTTTCTAAAATCTAGAGTCTGGATTTCGGTATAGCATACTCAAAAATCAAAGTTTTCAAATAAAATACATAGACTGAAAGCTTAAAACATACCTCGGTCGATAATTATGGTCGAAGATGGTAGCTTGTTCGGCAGTTGAAAGAAAGGAACAATTTCTACATCTCAACAAGATAACAATAGAGTAAACTTTCTTCTTTCTTTCTTTCTTTTTCTTCTCTCTTTCTTGGCCGGCAACGCATCAGTGATGCCTTTGGTTTTGCTGATAGCCATGAGCAACAATAACCACTTACCATAAAGTGGATCATCAGCTCATTCACCGGCTATTTCATGAAAAAAAACGACAGCTTAACACCTCAACTTCACACACATGGTTTCAGCAGTCATTAAATAAATGAACAACGATTGCACGCGACATTCGCAAGCAAACAATCGCGCGAGTTGTCGAGTGTGTCGCGAGCGTGTAGCCAGCTAGCCAGCCGCTATGTCGCGAATACACACGACACGCCTACGAACTACCAACGCAGAATAGAAGGAATGAATAAATTAATAAATTTACAGTCAAACAAATTAAAACACCGTTCGTCTTATGAATGTTTCATGTTGTGGGTTGGTTGTTTACCTAGAAATCTTTCGGAGATCGCCTACTTTAAAAATGAACGTAAGTAATACAATAAGTAAGTGCGTGCGTTATAGTATTTTTTGTATTACTTACGTTCATTTTTAAAGTAGACAAATACTAATTTGTTTCCGATAATTTCCCCCTGGGAAAAAGGTATCGCTAAAAAAATTGGCCCCGGAGTTCTTAACACTGATATTAGGCTAAAATGATCTACTGATCGGATTCAAAATCTTATTACCTATAAAAGCAAAAAGCAAAGCAACAACCCATAATTGTCCCACTGCTGGGCTCGGGGTCTCCTCTCACAATGTGAGGGGTATTAGGCCATAGTCTACCACGCTGGCCAAATGCGGATTGGTAGACTTCACACACCTTCGAGAACTTTATGGAGAACTCTCCGGTGTGCAGGTTTCCTCACGATGTTTTCCTTCACCGAAGCAAGTGATAATTAACTTGTAATACGCACATAATATTTGAAAAATCAGAGGTGCGTGCCAGGGTTTGAACTCGGGCCCCTTCGTTCGGGAGACCAACGTTCTACCGCTAGGCTATCACTGCTTTTACCTATACAACATTATAATATATATTTTTTATTAAACCAGTCAATCCAATAAATTATTTATATTACAAAAGTATGGGCTATGATGATTTCACCAGTTGAAGAGAACACAATAATATCTCCGCAATTCAACCGTAGCGTAAGTGATAAAAATACTGCAATTAAAGCCACTTTTCGACCATTGTCAGGCTTAAGGCATACCACGGTATTTAGGGCGTCGCCACACCTGCGCAAACACTTCTCTGTGAATAATTAAAAACCCAAGTGATATATCAGACGCGGGTAACACGCGTACCATATGAGCATGCCGTTATTGTAAGTAATCGTCACGAAAATCGTGCTTGCAGTCTCTTGGGACATAATTAAAGAATATTTGGTAATTTTTGGGATATATTTTTTATTAGGCAACCTATATCAACCTTGGTTACTTACAGTAAGGACACGTAATCGCTAGTGACGTCATATGCAATGCTGAAAAATTTCTGAGGCTACCTATTCTTAGTGACATAGTTTCTCCGAAAATGTGTTTATATTTTACATTTTTTGTTTCGTTATTCATAGTTTCGTATCGTTAGACGTAGCGAGTGTGCAGCAATGATGTAAGTGACGTTCCTTTATATTTTTCCTTTGCATTCTAAGATAGGTAGATATACGTAAAATATGGAATTTACTGCTGCATGAATTTGAAACTGTTAACTTAACTGTGACTGTGAACTTTAACTATTTCGGATGGGCATTGTTGATAAACGTCAATACGGAAAAAGAGTTGGATAGTAACCTAATACTCAGACTCAGGCATTGACTTCACTAGGAAAGCATTCAATTGTCGATAATAGAAATCTCTAAACTCTGAATAATCCGAACATCACACAGAATAGCGCAGAGAGCAAATAACAGTCACCATGAAATTCCCGCGTCAAATCAAAAAACGTACCAAATTTAGGGGAGGGTTGTCTCCAAGGAATTCCGTGTTTACACCGCATCTCATTAAGGCTACCCTATGTCGATCTCCGTGAATTTGTTGGACCATAAAAAATAAATAAACCACCCCCAACTATGCTTGATTGTTATACTGTTGTGGCGCTTTAAGACGTAAGGGTCAATTGATTATACAGAGTTGGAATTATTTAAGTCTTACCGTTTTAGCAACACTTCTAGCTTGTGTCGCCTCGAGTGCCTTTTAAGTTCACTAGAGTTTTATGAGTAAGATTTAATAGTCATAACGTAAATTATTGTAAAGACAGATAATATAAATTTTTGGAGTAATAATAGGTATAATTTCTTTTTGTAATTTGTGGTCTACAAACCATAGTTTATCTTCCTAATAGTAATAATAACTTTATCCCAAACAAAGAACGTAAGTATTTGTAATTGGAATCCCTATCTTTAAAGTTAATTTATCCTGTATTGCAACAGGCAGGATGTCAGGGAAGTGAAAGAGGCTCCATCCATCATCCATCCTTGTCTTCCAAATGAATCTGCTACTTGTGATGCACCCTGTTGATAAAGCAATAACGCTTATGCTCTCTAAGCCTCTCTGTCACTGGGTTCTGTATTATTCACTTTATTCCTGCCATACTTGTTCATGGTTCTTTAACGACCTTGAAAACTACATAATCTACCTTCCTTGTAAAACCAACTGTGTTGTATTTTTAACATGGTTTATTTTGCTACATCAGAAGCCGGTAAAAGCGGATTCTCTTTCTTAACAGTCAAAGTTTCGGTGGTCCTTTTGGTCTTACGAATTTCTGGCGGTGATGACTTTCCTTCAAATGGTATGTCTGCTTGTTCGTCATTCATCTTCAGTTACAATGACAAAATATTTCAATAAATCATAATAAATTCATTCCCATCCTTAAAAAACGCTGCATTAGGATTATTTTAGTAGTCCTTGCGCTAAGGTATGTCACAATCAACGTCTTATGTCGTCTATATAACGTCTGTATAGTGCCATCAAACATAGAATCATATTATCATTACCATACACCAAAATCTTTGACAGTTTCAGTAAAAGACACGTTACACAACCCGGGAACGTAACAATAAATCCATACGCGATAAACGTGACCTTTGCCGATTCAAACATAAATCTCGGATCAAATCCCGCGTGACGAATCTTTCTGAACCAACGAGTATAATGCCCCTTAATAAAGATTAACATTAGGGTGTGTCTCGCTTACGAGCCTGTTATCTTAAAAACAAAACGGCGTAAGTTCCAAAGCCATCTCATCCCATCCCGACATTTCATTTCACCCAGACGCAATTTTAACAGTTTAATGTGTAATTGTAATAATTTGTAGGTGGATATAATAGGGCCGGCATGTGCCCTGGCCAAATGACAAGCTTATTTAAGTTAATGCACCGGTTTTAAATGTCGCCAATTTAAATCACACGTCAACATTTTGGGGTGGTAATGAGCCGAATGCGTTTCAATTTACGCTATTGCTGAACCTTATTGATTAATTTATTGACATTTATGTAACTAGCTGAACTTTGATTAACGATGGCTTTTTGTGTAATTGAAAATATTTCGGTTAAATTTTGTTGTGATAAAATTTTAACAATTTTTTGTTATGCCTATTCTTCGATCCTTTTTAGCACTTACACCACGTTCATCACAGAGCGTTCAGCTGACTTTAAAAAAGGAAGATTTAAGGGCGCCTTTAAAGTGAAAAAACGAACAAATACTTATGATTAAATTCTTAAAGGTGCCCAAATCGCAGAATTTAACTTCGATAAAAATATCACAACGCTGCTAAAGATCTTTGTCTTAATTTACATAGTTATAATATTTTTTTCATACTTACTGTAATTAATCTCAGTTCATATTAGGTATCTATAATTCAATTAAGTAATGACACAAAGCAACGGTGATAATATATAATTAGTACGAACTGGAGCGAGCTGCGGGTGTTTCCACCCATTTCCAATTAATTACAACCACATCATGTCGCTGTGGTCAGCAACAATATCTACTGTAGCTACTATAACTTCATATTATCTACGCTTAATAATATTGGAAGTAGCTTTATTTTTCAAATACATTTTATATTTTAAAATGGGCTTATGTCGATCCAGATTCCAGACTAGATCTAGAGTTAATCAACTGTACGCGAGGTCGAAAGGTGCATGAACGTTCCTATCAGAAAAAATCTTGAGCGCTTCGATGCTTTGGAAGAAACAAGCCGTCTATCCTAGTTATTATGGCATTTATCAAACCATGTTTAAGGCCTGAGTGTTTTGAAATATATTGAAATTTCGACTAAATCTGAGAAAATATTTAACTATTAAGTACATAAACAGTACATTGCATAAAGCAGCAATAATACCCCAGAAACGGCTGCGGCGATTACAAGTTTCACCATAAATTTCCAACTCCAAACTTGTAGCCGTTATAAATCGGGCGAGTTGGAGTTTCTTGGTAAGTTTGGGGTCCTTGGGCTCGGTTCTAATCCCGGGGAGGCAGGGGCAGGCACGGGCCTGCTATCGCGTTGCCGCAGACGTGACTCTTGCCCCTTGCTTCGCAATTATGTTCTAAGAAAGAC
The DNA here is from genome assembly GCA_911387775.1 of Thymelicus sylvestris. Lineage (NCBI taxonomy): Eukaryota > Metazoa > Arthropoda > Insecta > Lepidoptera > Hesperiidae > Thymelicus > Thymelicus sylvestris. The sequence continues at coordinate 7,776,975 of OU426905.1, read as the reverse complement.
GTACATACGTGTCTCTAAGTATATACGGTTAATGTGCCAATGATGGACGCTTTTAGAGGACGTTTATAGAATACGAGTAACCGCCCTCGCTTTTCTTCGGTTTTTTTATTTTTTTACACTTTGGGTTACATTATTGTAGTTTTATTAAGGATCCCTAATTTTTTTGAAAATATTATTTTGCCTACGAGTATGTCACCCGGGGATATTGTAGCTTCGCAACAGTGAAAGATTTTTTCAAATCGGTTCAGTAGTTTCGGAGCCTACTCAATGCAAACAATCAAATCTTTCCTCTTTATAATATTACGAGTAACCGCCCTCGCTTTGCTTCGGTTTTCCTATTTTTTACACCTTGGGTTACATTATTGGAGTTTTATTAAGGATCCCTATTTTTTTTTAAATACAATATAGCCTACGTTCACCGGGGATAGTGTAGCTTTTAACAATGAAAGAATTTTTCAAATCGGTTCAGTAGTTTCGCAGCCTATACAATGCAAACAAAAAATCAAATCTTTCCTCTTTATATATTAGTATAGATTTTAGTATTGATAAGACGATGAACTTTAGTAATCAAAATAATTAAATAATTGATACTTACGGAACTGTTGCAATAGCGTTAAGAAATTGGTTTATTGTTGTTAAAATTATTAGGACAGAATTTCTTTTAAGCTCTTAATTTTTTATATTTTATTCAAAGTTATCTCGTTTAAAGTATGGTGTTAATTCTTAATAGATTCCTAAACGAAAATTTTAAATAATCAATTTTGTGTTAAAAAGTCAATAAAGGAAAAAAAACGTTTAATTCTTACTTAGATATTTTATGGACAAAAAGTAAACAAAGACAGGCAATTAGAAGGGACCAGTGTTGCCATACTATGCTATCAAGATAGCTTTTAATTTGGGGTTGTTTTGTTGTGATAAAATTTTATATGTACAAACTTATATTTGGCTGTATGCATGAAGGCTATGTGCTGTTTGATAGTAAAAAAAAAAAGAGTTGTTTTTCAATTGTCTATGCGTTGTTCTAGCTAGGTCATTCTCTCTCTATGGTTTACTTACTGTGCGAAGTTAGCTTGTTAAAAGAAATAAATATTTTTGAAGAGAAATCTTGTTTTCACTGCAAATATAACCATAACAGGTTATGGGCCCAGGCTTACGTTTGCAGAAGAAGTGAAAAACAAAGAGCATAACAGTAAAGTATAAAAAACAAGAACCGCGTGATACACATTTTTTCATAACCTACAATAATGGATTTCGGAAAGATGACTGTTGAAAAGTTCGACGGATCGAACTTCAAACAATGGAAGTTTCAAATAAAATGTGCCCTACGAGCGAAAGGGTTGGATATCAACGCGACAAGAACTGAGGCAAACTCAAAACAATGGGACAAAGATGATGGCTTAGCAATGTTCATTATGACATCGGCTATGGACTTAAAACAAGTAGCAATAGTTGAGAATTGTGAAACAGCACTTGAAGTAATGACTAAGCTCGAGTCCATTTACGAACAAAAGTCTGAACTAACGAAAATGATGATACACGAACGATTTTATCAATACAAAATGTCAACTGGTGATAGTATCGCTCAACATATTTCAAAAGTTGAAAGCTTGGCGAAACAATTAAAGGAAAGTGGAGAGAACATCAGTGATACTGCTATAATAACAAAAATGTTGAGTACACTGCCTCCAAAATACAGATCTCTTAGGCAAGCTTGGATGTCACTTGATCCGAAGAGCCAGACGGTAGCGAACCTGACAGCTCGGTTGCTAGACGAGGAGGCCAGCTTGAGTGTGGAAGATGAAAATGAAACGGCATTATTAGTGGCAAAAGGTAGCAATAAAAAAAATGAGAAAACAAAGGATAATAAGGGAAAGCCACAAAAGCACCGTTTTATATGTTACAACTGTGGAAAGCGAGGCCACTTTGCTAAAGAGTGTCGTGCTCCAAAACAGAAACAGATACATGGGGAGAAAAACATGTTGGCCTTTAACATATCCCACAATGATTGGAGTTATGATGAGAGTAGTAAGTGGATCTTGGATAGTGGCGCCTCAGCCCATATGTGTTTTGAACGGAATCATTTTGTGGAGCTGTTCAAGTATGAAGGAAGTTCATTAAAATTGGGGAACCAAGAGGCCATTGAAGTGCTTGGTCAAGGAAATATTCTCATCAGTAAGTGTGTCAATGGACAGTGGGAGACAAGCATATTGAAAAATGTCCTCTATGTTCCAAAACTGCGAAGAAACCTATTTTCCGAAGGAGCAGTAACAAGACAAGGATATACAGTCGTTAAAAAGGAGAATGAAGCACTAATATTCAAAGGAAACAAAATAGTTATGTGTGCATCTTTATTAAGTAACAATTTATATGAACTTAAAATAAAATCTCTACAGAATCCTGTGTGTAATGTCGTGCAGAAGGCCGATCTTAGAACATGGCATGAACGTCTAGGACATCTGAATGTGAGAGAGATCCAGAATCTGTGTAAGAACAACGTCATAACTGGTGTGGATTTGTCCAAAAGTGAAAAGTTTGTGTGTGAAGGCTGTGCTTATGGTAAGCATGCCCGGCAACCATTCAAGAAGTCTAACAGAGGACCACAGCAGCCAGGTGATGTGGTTTATAGTGATGTATGCGGACCGTTCAGCGTGCCATCTGTACAAGGTATGAGATACTTTGTTATTTTTAAAGATGCAGCAACGTCTTATAGATATGTGTATTTTATCAAACACAAGAGTGATGTTTTAGGATGTTTCAAAAGGTACAATACAAGGGTCAAAAATTTATTTATGCATAGCGTGCATACGTTGCACACAGATAATGGTGGGGAATACGTAAGCAAGGACTTCAAAGAGTACTTGGAAAGTGAGGGTATTTCTCATGAGCTTACTGCACCATACACGCCAGAACAAAATGGCAGGGCAGAGCGGGAAATCCGGACAATTGTGGAAAGTGCCCGCTCCATGATGTATGCCCGTAATGTACCTCTTAATCTATGGGCAGAAGCAGTTAATTGTGCTGTTTATCTGTTAAATCGCACATCTTCCAGTCAAACACCAAATATCACACCATTGGAGTTGTGGACTGGTGATAAACCTTCATTGAATCATGTCAGAGTGTTTGGATGTGAAGGTTATGTACATGTTCCCGATCAGCTAAGACATAAACTAGAAAGCAAAAGCTGCAAGATGATGTTGATTGGCTATGAGAACACAAATTATAGAATGTATAATCCGGAAACTAAGAAGGTTACAGTGTCAAGGAATGTTATTTTTGATGAACACAAGAGTCCTGATATAATAAAGAATCAAGTTCAAATATTCATAGGTGATGAAAAAATGAGTGAAGGTGTTGATGATACCACAGGAGTTGAACAAGAAGTTGTGGAGGCTGTGGGCAGTGAAGATTCCCAAAGCGAGGACAGTATACACACAGCTGTAGATGACAATGATGAGACGTATGAACCCTCACAAGAAATCGACTTTGATGACATAGATAGGTCAAACATCACACTTCGCCCACGAAGAAATCAATTCTTTGAAGCTAACATACTGGAATTGAACATCCCTATGACTTATGACGATGCTATAAATAGTGAGAATAGTGAGTTATGGTTGGAGGCCATAAATGAAGAACTTGAAGCTCATCAGAATAATAATACCTGGAGTTTTGTTGACAGATGTAATCAGAGAACTATCACTTCAAAATGGGTCTTTGACATTAAAAGAAACCAAGACGGAGAAGTACAGAAATATAAAGCTAGACTCTGTGCCCGTGGCTTTACACAAATTCAAGGAGTGGACTATAGTGAAATCTTTTCACCTACTACAAGATATGAGTCTATAAGAATACTGTTGTCTATTGCTGCAGAAAATAATTTGTTAATCAGGCAACTAGATGTTAAAACAGCTTTTTTGTATGGAGAACTCGAAGAGAGTATATTTATGGAAGTGCCAGATGGTGTCAAAGCACCTGCAAATAAAATATGCAAACTGAATAAGTCTCTTTATGGCTTAAAACAAGCAGCTCGATGTTGGAATCAAAAATTTACAGCATTTTTATTAAAATTTGGTTTTGTTCAGTCACAAGCAGATTATTGTGTGTTTGTAGGTAATTTCAATGAGACTAAAGCTTGGTTAATTTTGTATGTGGACGATGCTTTGATCATGTCTGAGTCAAACATGGTCTTGAATCAAATAATATGTTATTTAAAACAAGGTTTTAATATCAAAGAATTGAATTTATGTTGTTTTGTAGGTTTAGAAATTTTAAAGTCTGATAATTCTATATGTATTAGTCAAAAACAATATATAGATCAAGTAATAAGCAGATTTAATATGAGTACAGCACAACCTTGTAATACACCTGTAGATGTAAATGTTCAAATTTGTAAAGGCAGCGATGATAAGCAATTCAATTTTCCTTACAGGGAAGCCATAGGGTCATTGTTATTCTTATCAACAGCAACTAGGCCAGATATTTCCTATGGTGTTAATTTGTTGAGTAGATATGTTAATAATCCTAGTTCAATTCATGTGACTCAACTTAAGAGAATAATTAGATATCTCATTAAAACTAAAAATTTGTGTATAAAATATCAAGGTCATGAAAATTTAATTGGGTATTCAGACTCAGATTATGCTGGGGACTTGGACACGCGGAGGTCAACCTCAGGTTATATTTTTATGTTGAATGGGGGACCCATTTCATGGGCCAGCCAAAAGCAATCATGTGTAGCATTATCCACCACTGAAGCAGAGTTCATGGCTGCATGTGAAGCTGCCAGGAACCTGTTGTGGCTCAAACAGTTTTTCAAAGAAATTGATATCAGTCAGGATTGTACAACTTTATGTATTGATAATCAAAGTACAATTAAATTAATAAATAATCCAGTTTATCATAAAAAGACCAAACACATTGATATTAAGTTTAATTTCATTAGAGAAAAAGTCAAGCAAAAATTAATTAATATAAAATATGTACAGAGTTCCGATCAACTGGCTGATATTTTTACAAAGGCTCTACCTCTTGCTAAATTTGAACATTTGAGAGATGAAATAATGTATGTAGGTTGATCTTTTATTACATAATAAGTAATGTTTAAATACTATGAATGTTTGTATATTAGTTTGTTCAAGGATTTCAACTTTAGTTTTTTTTTTGCAAATGTACTAGGGAAGTTTGTTAAACTAATAAAGACTTGTTGAAACTGTAAGTATATATAAAATTTAGTGGGAGTGTTGTGATAAAATTTTATATGTACAAACTTATATTTGGCTGTATGCATGAAGGCTATGTGCTGTTTGATAGTAAAAAAAAAAAGAGTTGTTTTTCAATTGTCTATGCGTTGTTCTAGCTAGGTCATTCTCTCTCTATGGTTTACTTACTGTGCGAAGTTAGCTTGTTAAAAGAAATAAATATTTTTGAAGAGAAATCTTGTTTTCACTGCAAATATAACCATAACATGTTTTATCACAAGACATTAAGGTTTTCGCTGTAGGGGTGATACATAAATAATTAAAAGAGACGGCTCTTGTGATTGCTGTGTATTTGGAGTTAGTACTAGGTTTACATTTTCGCAGCTTAGCACATCTTTGGTGAAAAGGCACCCTAAAGCTCTAAAATACATGAAAATTACGTTTTTCTATGCTCTGTATTTTTTGCGTGCGATATTTTCATTGGGTTTCCTCGTACTCGAGCATCAAAGAAACCCAGTTCTGTGAATATTGAGATCACACCGCGCCTTAACTTGTACAATATTGGTACGATTGCTGCCCGTTATGTCTTAGTATATACCTAATGGCCTGTAGCCTAGTTGGTAGGGACCTTGCAATACACATTTTTGACGTCATTTTGGAAACTTATTTAACCGCAACCAATTAATATCAAGAGTTAATGTTAACCACTCCATAATCAGCTTGCATTCCTGTAACTAACATTATTTATCATTACCCCATTTCAAGACCTACAACGCGTTCATGTCAAATTTAAACCATGACCGTACCCCAAAAGTTTCCGAAACCATCCTCGTATCACTGACATTAAGTGTTTCAATCTCGCACTAGCTACAATGTGGCACGTATCAGCCACAGTGACGCCACGCGATATTGTATTAACGTATTCCTTTTAATATCGTGCCGAGTTGCGCACACACGTGCATGTGTTTGTGGCACGTGTCCGCCACACGCGAGCCACGCGTCGCTTCGAGGACCCACACCTACTAGCACTAATTTCATACGGAAATATAATGAGGGTGGATGAAGTTTGACATCCGAATCGTTTGCTCATTTTGATGCTTTTTTGTACATTGGTAATCATAGATGATTAGTAGATATAACCTACCAGCAGTCTGTGCGCCTTTGCCCCACGTTTTCCGGGATAATAATAACCCTATATTTTATTACACATCATGGTGTAACTGTGTGCTTTTCATGAAAATTCGTTTAGTAATTTTTTCGTGAAAGAGTAACGAGTAAGAGTACCTATATACATCCTTACAAACCTTCACATTTAGGTATATTATTAGTAGAATAAATCAGGCATATATCTTGATCAAAATGATTATCCAGGCATCCAGTGGAACAAAGCAAATAAAACATTTTGATTATTTCTTGGATATTTGTTTCTTATTTAAAATTACCATAAACATGGTTTTATCCTAGACAGACACCCTTCGGCTTAATCATCAGACTTTGGATGAAATCCAAAGATACTTCATAAGACCAGCTACAAAGCAACGAGCCCAAACTTGAATCATTTCATATTCGAATTCACTTACGATATTTAGTGTCTTCACTACTCACAAGTCTCACAACTCAGGTCATCCTCGTACGGATATGAGGAAAAGATTCATTGTTTGCGTCCATTTATTATTGTTCTGATTATACCCACGCCCAGCGATGGGAGAACTGTGGGTTAAGACTTTGTTCTTTCTTCCCTTTTTCCTTTGTTTAGCTACAAATAGCCCCGGACGCAAACAATATCCCCGTCAATCCCCATCAATGAGACATACAGCGAGCGCCGTGTAATTGAAAACAAACATGCGTTGTTTTGGCCCCTATCAATCAGGGACAATGTTGCGCTGATAACATTCTACTTTATTCTTAGTTCTGCTGACTCTACCCTGGAAAAGTGATAATAATTTTTGTGCTATGTAACTATTGCAATAAGTCAAAATCAGACTCCTGTGAAAACCATATTATAAATTGCATATTCCATGTATAGAAATAATTTCTTTTTTTATTTACGAAACCTGCTCAGAATGACCACGAACATCCTGTTCGTCATTAATAGGAAAGTACCAACCAAAATGTTATAGAGACTCGTAAAAAATCTGACAGTAATAACCAGTATTTTCTATGGACATTGGACATCCACAATGACAATAACAAGGCTTTTCTGCTTAGGCGAAGGAAGTCTCGCCAAGCATTCAAATCCTATCGCTACGAAGGAGTACTGTTAGGATTTGGCACAAAGTAAATTGTTTGTTGAACATTTCTTATATCTGCTACTATGTATATATTCGTATACATACTTAAATATTAACACCGATTTCAAAGCCCAAAAAGCTGGTATGTCTCAATAAATTTAACATGATGTTATCTTTCGTAATCACAAAACTTGTAATAATAAAATAGAACCTTAATTCGGCAATTTAAGATACAATATTCTGCAACCGCTTCACATATAAATATCTATAACCGAATTAAAGTGCCCCTAACCCTAGAGGAAGTCTGCTAATGCGTGGGCGGGACTTAGGGGCGGATTTAAATGTACAAGGATAAGAATATAAGATCTTATTTCCATATCTTTATGTACCTCCATAACTATTTTATACAACTAAGGAATACTTTCTATAATAAGTATGTATTTTAATTTAATGTCTATAATAGTGAAAATTTAGCAAGTGATTAATTAAAATTAATAATAAGTGTTTAATTAAAGTGAAATATAGTTTGGAAAAAGGAGCATAGGACGCCCTCCGACCAGGTGGACTGACGACCTGAAGAAGAGAGCGGGTATCCGCTGAATTCAGGAGGCTCAGGACCGGTCAGAGTGGCGCAAGTGAGGGGAGGCCTTTGTAGACATCCAAGGGCTGATGGATGGATGGATGGATAGGGCAGTCTTTTTACTGTATGATGTTTTATATTGTTATACTCTGTTCTCTTTCGTTCTGAGTGTTATGAACTAAACAGCACTGGATGTAATTTTGCTTAAATTAAGCTAATCAAATTGGCTTCAGTCATTAAATTACATTTCTACTGAAAATCTCATAAACCACCTGTAGGTATCCACACACACACACACACACACACACACACACACACAGATACACACACAGAGAGAGAGAGATTGGCGCATTCTAAGTACTAAGTTTTAGTTTTACTTACTGTCAATAGTACATTGTTTCATTAGAAAATTTTATGTTCTGTCTAATATAATTATGTAACGCTTGTGTTAAGGAGGAGCGGGGCATCCTGCCACAAGCATAAAATATTTTATGCTTACTAGGATGCTTCAAAAACTGATTTACGCAAATGTAACTCTTAGACTGAATAAAGATTTTTTTTTTTATCTAATGCTAAATCTACAGTTTACAACTTTCCACACATGAACCCACGAATGAACGAATGATATTCTAAGGAATGATATTTAAAACGTTCGTTCTCACAATCAACTCGGAGAGCGTAGAGAGGGAATTTTAACAACTTGCTTTTAGTTCTGTTTGATTTATTTTGTACGGCACGAGTCTAGAACAATTTTTATATTACATTAAAACTAGGCACTCGGATTTAATAGCTCTCAATGTAACGTTTTTATTGCAGTTACTACGACTCGCACTAGCTCGCGTTTGAGTTTGATACAATGTATTTTGTTGAGTTCTCTTGGTATTTGGTCTTTTAACGTGCACAGTGATTCTTTGATTACAGATCAATATTGTTAGGTACTGACTGAAGAAATTAAACCTGTTTAAAGTTACCGGGTTAACGATAGGAAAGTGTCTTTTGTTACAATAAATAAAAATCAATTACTACGAATATTAAGTAGTTTAAAGTCAACATTAATGAACTAAATCTAACCATTATGCTTTATTAAAACATAATTAGAATTGTTATCTAATTAAAAACCAAACTAAATATAAAGATACCTGTCTACTTACACTTAGGTACTGTGAAAAGGGTTGTAAGTAACAAAGTAAGGTTATAATTTGGTTGGAGTTTACGCTGCGATAATTAAAGTAATTAATACGGGAGTAGCGGGTAGTCGGTTCGAGTCGAGTAACCCCATCATATCGCGAGCGCGCCTTATTTGAAACACAAATATTTGCCCCTAATGAAACTTTTCCACCGTCTCCGGGCTTTATTAATATTTTATTATTTTGTCTTGTACCTCCATTTCAGAAATTCCCAACTTCCCTTGTTACAAACTCTCGCTTCTAAAGCGATTATACCTATTTTAAATTAAAATACTGTGTAAACTTCTAAGCATGCGCCGTTCAGATGGTTTCTGGGAATCAAAATTAATCTGTGAATAACTCTCAATAAGCATTATGTAATTCTACAAAAATAAATACATAATAGCCATATTAGCTTATGATAGATGCACAAATATCTCTCCATTTTTTGTTGCTTGAAAATATTTCGTATATTTAATACTTACAATGAAATAAGATAGGTATAGGCACCTACTTATAATCCCGGTAACGCGAGATAAGCTCCGGGCTGAGCGGTAGTGTGAGATATGTATTTGCAAAGTCAAGAATTATAATTCCATTATTATTAAAATAGTTTAACAGAAATAGTACAAGACCAATAAAGAACGACAACTTATATCCTTCTGGCTTTAAGTTTTATATTTTTACACCGCAGGCACTTTGAGAAATTGTTAGTCGTCGTTGAAATTTTTGTAAGTTGCCGTTTACCGGTTCCATTCGGTAAACGACACGGCAACCGGCAACGTTAGCGGTCGATTAAAAACTGTTTGCATTCGAGTTGCCACAGCCACGGGGTTGCTACAAGATTTGTAAATATTGAACCCACTTCGTAAACTCTGACAACAGCTAATTCTTATACACACTTAAAAACACAGCTAGTGTGTTTCGCGAGAAATTTCAAGAAAATAAATAAATTTTAAAATGAAAAGTATTAATTGATCGAATAAGTAATATAGAAAATGAGTTAATTTTTTTATTTTGATTTAATGTATGTGAAGTTTTTGCTAGATAACAATTTTACTTTCTGTATTTCATAAAATTTGTAACTTTCCCCAAAATCACCAATTCGTGTTCTTAAGAACGAGTTGAATTTAACCTAAAATTACAAAGTACAAATTAAAATATTCACAGCATAAACCTATTACAAGTTCGCTGAGCAAACTACTAGTCGATTCTGTGAAGCTTAAAGTTTTTGTGAATTTTACACAACTTTAGATTAAAGGAAGGTTTTCCGGAGCATAAGAAAGTTTCCTTGTTAATTAATTACAACTTTGTGAGGAATATTAAGAAGAAATTGTTCTAAAATTGCTCGCTAAAATCTTTGTTGAACGGTTCATGTTTGGCGTCGATAACTTATTTCATTAATAGCTGGCAGAATAAAAATATGCAGGTAGCAATAAAAATTCTAATCACATGTTTTTACGGATGTCATTTTATTTTACTAGTTACTTATCTTAAATAATTTCGTGACCCAACATAGGTACTGATGCTAAATCTTATTTACAATTTAAATCTTGGATTAATAAGCTGGCAAATAACGTATCTATACCACTTAGGATAAAACAAGTAATTTATCAAACTTTACTAAATAACAAAAATCTTTGGTTATAAAAATACACTTTGCTGTTACTACTAAAATAATCGGTCGATCCCATTATTACTCGCAGTAAATGGGATTATTCAAAGCAGGCAGTAAATAAATAAACAACAATTGCAACAAGATTAACGTCACATGGGCTTACCATTGCAAAAAACTATCGTTCCATAGACGAACTATATTACTTGATTGCTCTAGTGAAATGCTATTGCAGTTAAATGAAATTGAACTCTTTATATTTCTGCAATAAGGTTGAATATCTAATAGTATTAAATCAGGCAATGCCTATCTGACGGCGACCACTAACTTAGCTTTATGATTTAAGCGTTAAGAGCTAAAATCGCTTGAATTTGCCTCAATACCATAAACAACGATTGTGATTTTTGTATAAGTTTTACGCAGTTCTCAGGGGCCCTTGATGTTGCCAGCATATGACATGCGAAAGACTTCAAGTGATCAAGACGTGGTCCCTCGAATGCATAGTTCTGTTATTGTATTCGGAACTTGGTTTTGACATATTTTATTTTGCGAATAGGATACTTTTTATGTGCATCTACATTATTTTCAAAAATAACAGACGATGATTGTAGTAAAAATTAACTTGTTATTTTTTCGATAAAACAACCTAGCCTTCGCTAAAGAGAATCACTTCGTCAAGTCTCCCGTTTATCCCTGAGAGTCCACCTGGACCACTTTGGGAACTAAAGCTCTACATGACGTTAGAAATTACAGTGCAAAAATAATTAATATAAATAAAGAAAATAAAATAAACGGTTACACACTCATACCCCCACAGTAGGTTTCCCTTTGTCGCGGGTGACATGGACGAGACATAATATAACACATCACACTAACACGTTTGACTTGAGTACAAATATTTATCTGTCACATAAATATCTGCCCGACCGGGAATCGAACCCTGGACCCCTCGCTTTGCAGGCAGGTTCGCTACCAACTAGGCTACAGAGTCGTCTATAAAATATTATAAAAATCTCGTTTTTTTAATTCATTCCAATAGTTTATTGATAACAAGATTCAGTTATGTAACACTTTATTTAACACAATTTGTAAACATGGAAGAAAAATTGACTCTTATCTTCGTAAATTAAAATTAAACGAAACAATCCTAAATTAAGTACAATCATTTAGCTGAATAAAAGTCGACATTAAGAAAAAACTTAACAAAGGAATTCTGAACACAGACAGTCTATTGTGCCGCCAACACGTGGCGGTGTTGTCATATCACTAAACATTTTTTCTTTTTAATATTCTCGATTCTACTACAGCGACAAATTATTATTCCGTGTTCCATTCACCTTTCTTCGTGGACAAAAGCCATCGGAATTACGGAATGAAAGACGAAGGAACGAAAGATGCGAGAAGAAAAATGTTACGCGCATTCAAAGTGTATTTCGGATGTAAAACAAACTGACATCGAATGTAAATACTATTGTTGGTCGTTGTCATCTGAGATGTGACATGAGACATCTAAAATGGATATTTAATGAAGCTTTTTGATGAATAAGTTTACAAATACGACGCTTAACTGTTTGATCGTGTACGTTAATGTAGAATTAAGGAATCTTATTTTAGAAATTAATTAACAGACTTCAAAAAAAGGAGGAGGTTCTCAATTCGACTGTATTTTTTTTTATGTTCGTTACCTCAGAACTTTGAACTGGGCGAACCGATTTTGATGATTTTTTTTTTAATCGAAAGCTGATGGCTGTCATGTGGTCCGTTATAAATTTTATTGAGATCTGACAATGGCATCCATGATAAAACCATATAAGTCTTTTTGTATTAAGTATGTGCGCGACAAATGGACGAATAACTCAATATCACGCCAACCGATTTCGATGATTCCTTTTTTAATCGAAAGCAGGTGCTTGTCATGTGGTCACTTTGAAGTCGGTTATTTTTTGTTAGTAAAATTTAGATTATGTTATTTAATGTTTAACGTAAAATATATTTTATTTTATTTTCATTATTATGAATAGTATTAATATTAGCAAAGTAAACTTACACTTATTTATTCTACGCTTAAACTACTTTAATCACCTTGAAAAAATAGTAATTTTTGTAACTGTTTGTTTTTAATAAATGGTTAAGTGATTTAATATATTAATACTTTAGTTTTATTTCATATTATATAGAGCTATAATACTACTAATAGTAATTACTAGTACTAGTACTAGACGAAACTCGAACGCGAAAAGCAAAAAGTGATTCTACTACCTTGACGTCACGAGACTCACAGGTGATTTGTTGGTGATATAAAATGGATGATAGATGAACACAGATTTTCAGCTCATATCTTATAGAACTGTCGTATAAAGAATATCCAAAATCAGTCCTATCCAAGATCGGGCAAAAAAGGCTTGAAGACCCAGTATCTACTGAAGGTAGAGTTTACGAGTATTTCTCAGAAGTGTTGTACCGTTGTATTTTCCTATCAAATTAACATAAAACCCGAAGTAACCTCTAATATTCTTCAAAATTTCATAGGTTTTAACACATTTAACCATAAAAGTGGATAGTGGTTTTGCAGCAGAACCCTAGAAGATTCCTTTATATCTATGCTAATTCATCGTTTGTTTCCTTGAAAGATTTTATGCAGTCAAAACGCATCGCGTACCGTATTGGTATTGTACAGAAGTATGTCTAATTATGGTTTTTAAAAGAATCGAATATTCTTCTTTCATTAACTATATGCATGCAACGACCACAGTGTATGTCCGTTTATTCACGGTGACACAAACATGTCACGGTCCTTTGACCGACAATTTTATGTGCGTATTTTGTAAAGTACTTATTGATTTAAAACATACACCTTTTTATTTAAGGAATAAGTGTTATATTTCCTTGTTTTTATCAAAGTGATGGGGAACTGAACTTGTATTGAAAACGGATCTCGGCTTTTGGTTACGTAAGATGCCCTGCGCGCCAGTGGAAACCGCTGCTGTTATTCCACGAACGCATATGTTAATATTGTCTTCGTAAATAAAAATGGTGGATCTGAATACTAATTGCAGATGAGCATTTAACATGATAAATGCGAAAGTCGCTAAGAGAAAAAGTCAATTATTATTTTATTTTAACTTTATATCCTACTTGGACTTCTAGGTGACAGATTTGATCCCGCTTGTCAAGTAAAGGATTCGGGTTTGAAATCCAGGCAAGGTAAGTATAGTTGTATTGTACTTACAAGCCTATCTATACTCAAAAACCGTAACCATCCTAGCTTAACTATGAAACGTGTTCTTTATTTTCGGAAATAATAAACGAAATGCAATGTAAAAAGTTGTTATCCGTCTCTACTCTCTACCAATCGTATTAACGAATCATTTGTATAAATTACTAAAAATCGTATACAAAATACATTCTGTACCTAATACTTGAGGTTATCGCACACAGACCAATGATATCAGAAGGATTATGTGAATAGCTCAGACAAGCCAAATCTTTTTCTTATACCATATAGTAATTAAGCAAAAAATTGCGAGACTGAAAACTTTTTAAAATGAGAAAAAAATTAAATATGATTGTTAGGTAGAGTTAGCTTTGGCTGAAAATTGATTTTAGCGGTAACACAAAAGACGGCCTTAAGTATTTATATTTCAATTTGCTGAAAAACCGCAATGAGTCACCGGTACATAAATATGGAACAAGGTGAGTCCAACGAGACGGATGTCGGATTATGAAAAATTTAAGCAAATTTTTTAAGTAGGTATGTACATCACAACTACCTATAATATTTTTAACGATAATATTGACTGGATGTAATACCCCGCGGCTTGTTAATCATAAAAATAAAAGGTGTAAAGAGCGTTGTCGGCGCTGCATTGGCGATTCCTCTGGTACTGCTCATGTCCATAGGCGACGGTGAGTCGGTGTCTCGGTGACCCTTACCATCAGACGGTCAGCCGCCAAACGACTCGTTATGTTCCGGCTGGGGGCTTGATAACCAGTTCTTTCTTTCTTTTTCTTCTCTCTTTCTTGGCCTGCAACGCATCAGTGATGCCATTGGTGTTGCTAATGTCCATAGGCGACGATAGCCACTTAGTATCAGGTGGATCGCCAGCTCGTTTGCCGGCTATTTCTATAAAAAAATCATGTATGATCGATTTAATTAAGCAATTTCGAGTGAGGAAAGTTGATTCGAGGCTTAAGAAAGTGGAAGTAGGTCTAATTAGGCTTGCAAGATTTGACGCACAAAACAGGGTAAGCTAAATAAAAGCTGGTAAAAAAGAACTGTACCGTTTCTCCTTATTGTTAGGCAAAATGCAACAACTTACAACCTTACAACACACCATCACGAAACGCAAAGTCCACATCGATATAAACATACATCACATTACCCATTTCACGGATTGTCATTCAACGCCCGTATTTACTGGCTTAAATATCTTAGTAGCAGCGGTACAGGAAGGCTGGAAGCTTTGAATGCTCTCGTAAATAGCGTGACGCAAACACAAGTGCTCCGGAATAGTTCCTTCGCTCCCGAAATGATGCCAAAACTTAGCTTGTTCAAATAGTTTTTGGAAGTCCGTATTGAAAGCGATAAAACTGGTACGCTTCGGAAGACCTGTATATCCAACTCTGCATTAACGTACATTAGCAGGTTAAACGAAGGATAGAGATATGATAGAGAAGGATTTCCGGTTCGAGGCAGACGTTAAGTGATAGTATTTCTCGGTCAGATGTTCGCGATTAGGTGTAAGATGTTTAAACTTCAGAGGACTTGGCCAGATAATAATTGTTAAATTGCTAAGCTTTGGTGTTATTGATAGCCCTGGGCGACGGTTCCCACTTGCCATGAGAGCTGGTGTGCTAGTCCTTCGGCTATTTACATAAAACTATAACAGCGTACATGCTACGGAACACATCTCAAACCAAAATACTGCATGAGTTTCACACTACCTGTTTTTACCATATTTTTCTTGTGACCTGTGCTTCTATTACGTTGTGTAAAACTTCCGGAACAGAATTCGCCACGCCCAAATCAGATATATTATCGTTCCACAGTTAACACACAATGCGTTGCGAGTATTGAAGAATATGTATTTAAAAATTTGATGGAGAAATATTCATATGCATCGATTCACACGATCAATTATGCGTTGTGTACAAAAGGTACGTTGAAAGATTAAAAAAAAACCAGCAAGTATAAGCAGCAAATAGCAAATAAATGGACTATTAGAAATTATAAATTACAAATTTTGTTCATTTTATAATCCTAGATTTTTATACTTATAAATATTTAAAGTTATAAAATATTATTGTCTTTTAATTTTTCATTTTATTTTTAAAACATTAATCTAATATGTTTTGGGATATTAAAATCTTTGGCTATTTAATAGCTAGTTAAGAGTAAGTATCAGACGTTACTTTGTTGCGTGAAAGAGTTACAAACATGTATGTTTGTGGATGTATGTTTGTTACTCGACTTTAACGCAACAACAGACAAACAAACAAACTTTCACATTTATAATATGAGTAGGAAACAGGATTCTGAACTCTGGTACAATCTCAATCATATCACCAACCTCGCTTCTTGTATTACTTCAATACGAAATAAAAAAAAGTTTAAAAGGAACCATAATATTGTACCTACTGTGCGAGACTAATTGCACAAGTGTACAGTAATATCACCTGAAGTAAGCTACCTGTTATATTTCCGGTACCATGTCAATTTGACACGCCCAAATCAAAATACATTGTCGACCTCTGAATGGCAGTATTGAAAGAAACTTGACAAAATATGGATAGTTGAAATTACCCCGATTCACCTCGATTCACACAATTAATCATGTTTGTACTATTCATGGCAATAAACTCTGAAATATGTAGTGGAAGTTACACTCAAGGTATTTTGCTCGGAAATTAATTATTTCCGCACTTGCCGTTTTTACAGCGTATTAACAAAAAAGTCTACCTACTCTTTGTCATTTCTGTCGTTTGAGATATTTAGGTAATGTTATTTTTTATATAATAATATAAAACAGAAAAATGTTTGTACGGATGTCCTATAAAGACTCTGAAACCATCCAACCGATATGCCTCAAAGTGCATTTAAAAGTCCATAATCCGAAGGCAGTTTGAGACCACTAAAACAATGCAATAGGCACATTCGGTCCATTGATAAAGTCGATTTTCCACTTTTCCCACACAACAATTTGAAGATCATAAGTATGTGAAGATTGCGCATACTGTCAACACAAAAACACTGATTTGTCATTATCATTCGATTTTTTTTAGCATAGTGAAACACGCTGGGGATCTACTAGTTTTCCGATAATTGATATATCCTTAAATTTTTATACTGTAACCATAAATAGTAAATGTAAAACATAAAGCTTTAATAAAAAAATTATACAGCAGGATTTTTTAAAAGATGTGTCTTTGGCGTTCAAATTGTGGGGTACAGCCCCTAGACTAATGTAAGATTAGACTAAACTAAAACCTAAACTCATTTGAAAGCGGTTAAGCGCTATTTGGATTGGAAGACTGTAGACTGCCTATATCAATACCAGAAAAACACCCGGAAACGCCAAAGGATCTTGCGATTCGCCACGCCCAAATCAAAATATATTATCGGGTTGCAAAAAGCGGCTTAAGAATTTTATTGTAGCGACAAAAAAATCGCATCAATCGTACAATCAATCAAGCGCTGATCCAATAAACCTCAACGATGCGCTTTTGAATGGGATTGGATCTGGTCCATTGTCGCGGCCGGTGGTTGTCGACCGTTGTACAATGGAGCGAATGGAACGAACAAGCGGAAGTGAAGGAACGGTGTCCCGGCAATGCGGTGTGTTCTGGCTACAGAGGTCGCCGCCGCGTGGAAATTGTACCGTCAGCAGGTTAGTCATTGATGGAATTAAAAATTTTGATCTGGTTCTGTAACTAACTGTTGTATGATCCACTCTGAATGATTTTTTTTCAGTGTTTGTCTTAGGTCCGAGATCCGATGGACAACTTTGTAATTCATTTGTTATACAAAGCAAGTTGTAATTATAATACAATTTATTACATTATTTGAACATGTTGGAGATTTTTCTTCAACTCATATTTTTTATTTTATTTATTTTACACACATTTTACATTTTTTTTCATAAAAGAATCAGACCTTGCAAACCACGCAGGGTTTATGTCCAACGAGTCGATCGAAATTATAAATGTAAAACGATTTAAAAGCTAAGGGTTAAAAAGTGGTAAACGCAAAAATTCAATTCCTTAATTACGCTTTTAACAATAATAAAAACAATTTAAAGTAACAAGCAAAAACTAACTTTAAAATGTCTTAAAATTCACAACTAACGACTTATTTTGTGACCCTACTTCTAATGTCTACAGAGTATAACAGTTTAAAATGCTCAGAGAAAAATATTTTACAACAATACAACGCCCCTCATTCAACACTCCTCGCTTTGTTGGGTTCCCTGTGAAAAAAAAATGCGCCAAAAGTTGCCAGCCTATAAAATTAAACATTCCATAAAAGGCCCAAGTAATAATGAAATATGTATTACACGGGTATAATGTTGTTAGCTGCCGTTTAGATGTGAATAGGCCCTTTGGATGTTGCGTTTGACTCGATCCTTTGTACGGAATTGTGCGTGAAATCGGGAGAATCACGATTGATTTATTGAATAGGAAGATATTGTTCAGTCACTAAACGATTGATGGTTTTACTAATTACTAGGGTTGGTTTAACAGGTCAGTTGTATAAAGGGAGACATGCAGTTATACGTTTAAGACAACGCAGTGTCACTGGTGTTGAAAAATGCTCTTGACAAAATTACCTCATTACAACTTTAAAAAGGTCCCTGCAAAATGCAGCTATGGTAAGTTATGTGATGAAGTATAGTGGTTATAATTTGTGAAATAGTTTTAGGTTGCAGTGTCACTCAACTAATTTTATTTGCAGATCCCCCGCTGAAGCAGAGTTCATGAAAGTGAAACTCATAAAAGGCGTCCTCAGCAAAGATAATGTTAATAATGATAATGATAATGATAATGTTATTAACCGTTATGATCCCGAAATTTTCAGTCTCACTTTTGTGGCCATTTACCATCAGGTGATCGTTAGCTCATTATTCTGTTGACAATAATAATTGACGGTACTAAAAGAAAGTGCTAGTTTTATTTTAGGTTTATGTATTATGTTGTTGTTTTGGCATCGAGATGATAAATAAAATTAAATTAAAATGTCATAAAATTGCTATGAAAACCGGTATTGGCAAATCTTAGTAACTAACTACATAACTAGTTAAGTTGATACCTACTATAAATGCGTCGTTAATTAGTGGAATTCATTAATTTATACTTACACGTTGGTTACATACATTTCGCATGTATAATTTGTAAAATTGTAATTTTAGACACAAAACCGTACGTAGAAAGCTTTGCTTTCTAAAACCCGAATTGGGTTTACGCAACCGGGATCTTTCGGAGATCAATTAAAATTAAACTTTATGTACTTCGTGTTAAGGGTGTTAAACTGAAACTTGGTTATCCAGTACAGTCTTAAGGCACTTTCGTTGGATCGCTAAGAAGTAAAGCCGGTTTACACTAATTAGTGTTAATCAAATAATGTCCTCTTTGACTTCATAACAAGCCGTTTCCGGCGCGCAATGGGAAATATGGGTGTGATTCCCCATACAGTGTTCACAATGCAAAAATTTGAAACTTAAGCAAAAAAAAATTTTATAATTAGCCGACAGACGAGCCCACAAATGTAAAATGGTTGAGGTCCATGAGTGAAGATGAGCAGCACCTAAAACATGGGCATCACATCTTACCGGCCTAAAGCCAAACAGGAGGTCCTCATTTTTATCTGTTTTACGAGTTTTAACTTTTTTCCATTAACTTAATTCAATTTTTCATTGATATCTAACAAAATACAAAGTCCTAATATTGTAAAAAATTAATCAACGAGGCATTTCTTACAAGTGACGATTTAAAATAAAATATTTGAAATCCAATAATTTTTCACCACAATAAGCCAGGCAATTCAAAGCCGTGAAAGTCACTCACTGCAGCCTCTGCTTAACCCTAGATAGCTAACCTCCGTCGAATCGACGGATAGCCCAAAGTAAAATCACTGTCTCTTTTTAACGCCGCGTCCGAACGTCTTGGTTCGGCTTACCAACTCAGTCGCCGGTGAGCTCGTTGCAGTGGCGCAGGTACCAAACAGGTAAGTGTCTCATTTTTTGAATTATGTAGCCGTTGCCCGTCGTTTCGACGGATGGTTAGCTTTATCGGTATTTTTAAAATTTCAGTGCGCGTGTCTATTTATGACTAAAATTGTTTTTTTTTAGATTTTTATCATGTCTTCGTTAAATTAAGATGCGATAATTGCGCTGCTTCACCATGAGCTTAGTGACGATGACCTGGATCCTGGTTCTGTCAGTGAGACCGAAGACTTAGTGGTCGAAGATGATGTCCAAAGTGACGCAAATTATGAACCATCAGATTCGGAAGACAGACACGTAAGTCCACCGCCTGATCTATCTCAAGACGTGCAAAGTGCATGTAGCTCGGGTTCTGATCCCTCAGTAACCTCACAGAACAGTATCATTCCACTGCTTCAAAGGAACGTGCGAGGTAAAAATCGATACGTTTGGGCTACGACTAAAGGGAATACTTCCACAAGAACCTCCGCGATGAATATCGTGCGTACTGCTAGGGTTCCCAGCCGTTCATGTAGAGGATTAACAGGTGAATTATCTTGCTTTGAAATGTTTTTTACAAATGAAATTTACGAGAGAAAAGATCAGGAGCGTTCTTTCAGGGCAACCATCCACCAGTCAAGAGCAGCAGTCATCAGGCCAAGCTTCTCTTCAAGCATAAGAAAATGAACCAGAATCATCAATTCCCTCATAGTCAGAAAATCGCAAAAGAGAGACGTGTGGGAAATGCCACTACAAGAAAAAACGTATGACCAAAAGTGTTTGCGCTAATTGTAAGGTAGCGATATGTGGTGGATAAATAGTCGACTTTTGTGTCACATGTGCTACAAAAAAGTAATATTTAATTTATATTGTTATCTCGTTTTATATTCTTAAGTGTCATGTAACGCCTAAAGACTGATTTTTTTTATTGATTTTGCATGCCAAACTGTTTAATGAGAAAATGTTCCTTTTATATGGAGGTGTAAGAAAAGTTACTTTATTTTTAAAAATAAATACATAATATTAATGTACAAGACGTTTTTTTAAAGTAAACCTATTAAATAACTGTAATAAACAACAACAGATCCATTACATTTGCATTTCATGAAAAAAAATACGTATTTCTAATACCCGTCGTTTCGACGGATGGTTAGCTTTAATAGGGTACATCGGAAGGTTAGCTATCTAGGGTTAAATTACTAAAACATTTCCCTTCGTCACTAATTTCAAGAAGTTCGTTAGTGCCGTCTTCGCTAAATATTAAGATGTCGTGTGCACATCTTATGCTTATGATACACTGTTTCATAGTTTAATTTATGTATGACTAATAAGCTGGTTTCGCTTTGCTTCGGAAGCAAAACATACCTCTACAGGCACAAAGGTACATCTATACTAATATTATAAAGAGGAAAGCTTTGTATTTTTGTATTTTTGTATGTTTGCAACGAATAAACTCAAAAACTACTGAACCGATTTTAAAAAGTCTTTCACCATTAGAATGCTACATTATTCAGAAGTAACATAGGCTATATTTATTACTAGAAAAAATTAGGGATCCTTGCTAAAACATCAGTAACGTGAACCAAGGTGTGAAAAAATTTGCTTAAAAATTTCTTTCATCGCATACGCTGCAAAAACTATTGACGATAGAACAAAAAAATGTTCTACAATATTAGAGAAAATATCAATATCTACAAAAAACCTCGCGATACTATATGTCCAACTATTGTCGTTATGCCACTATAACCACTTTTTACATTTTAAAAGTTAATAACAAAGATGACCAAAATCAGAGCATGAAAACCATACCTTCGTATTAATCCTTATCCAAATAAATCATTTCATATTCAAAACTGTTTCAGTACCTATAGATAACTTTTTGAATTACTCAAATCGGACATTCCATTCAGAAGATAATACGAATTAAGGAAAATAAACACCGCCGCCGCGGCCGCGCAATGACCAGTGCGCAATGGCCCCACGCAAAGCAGCTTAGCGTAGGCCTTTATATACTAAAGCAATAAAATTTAAATAGAGGAATGTAAAAAAAATTGTTCAAGTAAAAAAATAAACACATTATGAATAAATTACTTGAGTACATAAAACTTAAAAAACAGTTTTGATAAAAATGTATGGTATGTTATAAAAAAATAAAAATGGGTTGGCAAGTAGGTACAAATTTAAAATTTAAAGAAAAAAACACTTATGTAAGTATGTCCTATAAAAAGATAATAAAAAAACCAACAATAAATAATAACGTTTCACACTCATAGGATCACCCCCACACTAGGATTCCCTGTGTCGTGGGTGCCATGGACAACACACTAGACAAGGAAATTCACGCCCAGACAGAGAACAGAAATTCAAACTCATCATTCAAATTTCTGCTTCGCTGGGAATCGAACCCAGGCCCCTTGGCGCGGCGATCCGGCATGGTAGCCATTGCGCCACACGGGTCGTCAAAACATAAAATCTATATATAAATTACGTGTCACGTTGTTTGTCCGCGATGGACTCCTAAACTACTTAACCGATTTTAATTAAGTGCAGTTTGATCCAACTTGAAAGATAGGATAGCTTACATCTCAAAATAAATAAAAAACTTTTGACAGAACGAAGTCTGTCCGGGCAGCTAGTACAATATAACTACCACATGAATGAAAGATCAAGTTCGAACTCAGAATATTATGAGAGTCCGAATTAACAGACTTTCATAATATTTGATTACAATATTATTTGATAAGTGAACATTGAAATAGTGGTTGCAAACATAAGATCTTTTTTATGTGATAAGGTGTCTATGTTGGGCTGCAAATTAGTTCTGGTAATATTAATTTTATGTACCTAAATGCTATTCTTATCAACTCGTACCACTATTACGTAGGTACTGTGGTTATTAGTAAATATTTACGTGACAAATGAACTCATGTGACCGAAATTAAACATAAATAGCTTAGTACCAAGTCAAATGACAACATAATTGGGGGTAATTAAAAACATTAGGTATTTCAGACTGTTCAAACACAGGAAATCACATGGCTCAGAGTATGACGCTAATTTATGAGTGATAGACTTCAAGATGAGCCTTCGTTGAAGTCTTGGCAAGATAGAATGTTGTGCCGACTACAGCATGTTTACAAAATAAAGGGAAGAAAAATTAGGAGGAAAAGAATATAGGAAAAAATTTTTTGTTGCTATTACTCAAACATTTGGGAGGTTATTTATAGGAGGAAGAGCGGTAGTTATTTTATTTTTTGGGACTGATACGAGTATGACCGTTAAACGTGAATAGCAATAAGTCGAAAACCGTTTCATTACTTCCTGTGATGCCAGGGCAAAATAATATTAAAAGAGTAAAGTAAATAAATGGGCAGTACATTTTTTTAAATGTGCAGTAAGTAAACTATTCCTCAGTTCACAGTGAGCAGTTAAATCTGAAGTACTTAATGTACAGTTTGTACTTTGAACTAACTACGTATTATATTAAATCTTAATTGAAAGAGCGGGGGGGTTTGCAGGCAACTAAGATATGAACCTGAAAAGATAACATAATAGTAAGTATAACACAACATTTTCATTACGTATAATGTTATAAGTGAGGTCTATCTAGTACAACTAGGTATGATGTAGGTTTATTTTGCAACACGCTGTATAACGTCAAGATAAAGCAAGACGCTGTTATCGTCAGATAACTGTACGGACGTGTGACGAGTCCATGGAATATTCCTACTAATTAACAGCGGGATAGTTAGTTCGCGAAAGACACGTTGTTAGTTAGTTCGAAGTTAGATGAAGACATGTTGCACACAGGATGCCAATTTTATTTATTAATTTTTGCAACACCTTGCTGTAGTGGGACGAATAGTTCATAAATACTGCCACTGCTGATAGCTGCCACCCCAAGAGGTGTCTTGAGTCAGCCGCCAAACGACTCGTGTTCGCTGAGAGCTGGAGAACCAGTTATTTCTTTCTTTTTCTTCTCTCTTGGCCGGCTACGTATCAGTGATGCCTTTGGTAATTTTGGTATAGGTAACTGATGTCAATAGACGACGATAGAGCCACGCCAGTTACGCCACGTAATCTATACCTAGTCAAATCTTGCAAGATCTGAATTAAAAATACTTCGTATCAGACGACGAAGTAAAAATTTCACAAATTGGTTTGGTTTCAGTGAATATTTATGATAATGGTGACCAAATATTATGCTCAGGATTGGCTCCAGACGAGAGAACTCATTCTACGGATGACAACACAAACATTTAGAAGTATTTTTATGGTATCAATTTTATACATTTTCGTAATGTACCTCTACATGTCAAATTAATAAGAGCGAAGCTGCGGGCAAAAGCTAGTAGCACGATAAACTTAAAGACGATTTATGTAAATTAGACAAGTCGTTGAACTTTGTCGATAATCTTCGGAAGGGGTAAAAACACCACTCAACTATATTTAAACAACAATCATATATT
This sequence comes from Thymelicus sylvestris, assembly GCA_911387775.1. Classification (NCBI taxonomy): domain Eukaryota; kingdom Metazoa; phylum Arthropoda; class Insecta; order Lepidoptera; family Hesperiidae; genus Thymelicus; species Thymelicus sylvestris. The sequence continues at coordinate 7,752,519 of OU426905.1, read as the reverse complement.
ATTGTACATCCACAACTCATATATTTACAGACATTTTAAACGTCAAAAATAATTTTCAACTTCCATTCCAATCCATTTCAAAATCTTACAAGAGCACATTAAACCAAACTACAATGTATGCGAAAATATTTGCAAATAATATTAATACTTGTCTTAGCATGTATCTTTTGATTCAACAGTAGTCGAACTACAAATACGTTGCAATCATGTACCACTTATTATAATCAAATATTAAATATTTGCCTCAATAAACGTTCAACAGTCAATGTTTACAAGTAAAATAATATCTAAGACTCGACAAATTAATTCTGTATATTGCCCGAATACTGATAAACAGCGTCAATACGAAAACAGTTATTAGATCACTTTAACTATTAATACGGAAAGGCGACATTACATAAATTATTGAACGGTTTTATTTAGCTTACGCCCCAACTCAGAGTCACTGACGGTTACTTATATCGCTCCTTAGCACAGAATTTGTATGGTGATTCTTTACTAAGGAGCGATTTTAGTAAGCGTTAGTGACTCTTAGTTGGGGCGTTACTCTGTTTGTGTGAGAAATACTTCCTCTTATTTTAGGGAGTTAAAATTTTAGAAATTGCTTTAGCTCTCATGACATTTTTGTGATAAGCATAGTCTGATACTGAAATACAGGTTTAGATTCAGATAAGGAAACACCTTAACGGTTATATAGTCACTACTTTTTTATATTTAGTAAGTACCACCTCCATTGACACTATAAAACAGTGTATTTAGTTTTTAACTACCTATTAGGTAACTAGACTTGTTTTGTACTTATGAATTCCCTTTCTTTATATAAATAGCAGACAAAAAACAGACCACCTGATGATAAGTGATCACTGTCGCCAATGATCAGAAACACCAAAGACATCACCACCACCGCTATTTCCACATCCACCCAGGGTTGACTGGTGGACAATGCAATTAGGCATTAAGTTTGCCCTTTGTTTCTTCTTTTTAAGAGGTGACATAAATATGTAAATAAATAAATAAATCACCGATAAATTGCCAGCCAAGAAAGAATAGAGGAAAGAAAGAAAGTACTGGCTCCTAACCCCTTAGCCCGAAGGCCGGAACACGATGAGCCGTTGACAAAATATTAGAATGCTATGTACTTTGCAATTCATTAGGGACATGATGCGAAAAATATAAAAAAAATATGTATTAGAAAAACAAAAAGTTTATAATAAATAATCAATGTTATTAATTTTTTTTCACGACCCTATAGCCTAGTTGGTAGCGACCCTGCCTGTGAAGCGAGAGGTCTCGGATTCGATTCCCGGCTGGGGCAGATATTTATGTGACAGATAAATATTTGTACTCGGGTCAAATTGTGATAGTGATGTGTTATATTATATGTGTCGTCCATGGCACCCGCGACACAGGTAAAACCTACTGCGTTGGAATGAGGGTGTACGTTAGGTATTAAGAACAAGACAAACGGTCTAAATTTACAAGATCTAAGAATCCACAGTGTGTTTTTACGGTTTTAAAACGTTGTTATATTCTACTCAGCTTATATAGTTATAGACAGAGACACTATCTATAGACCTACTATAGGTAGATGCTCTACATTGCTACACACAAATACTAATTTTCACATGTGTCCAGAACGTTCGAGTTTAATTAAATCGTTAATAGAGTTTACATGTACATCAAATTCTCTATGTAGTAATAACATTGAATCTGAACACCACTAAACTCGTCGAACTAATTGTCTCGCCCATACGCCCGCGCCTAAACGGCTAGACGTCAATTTTTACCTAATCCACCTTTGGTAAAACGGTGAACCTACTTCCCATTACTTTAATGTGGTGTGGCCTTAAGACGACGTAACATTCCACACTTCGTATGATGTGGGCCGGCGGTAAACCTCACTGAGGTCTTCGTGTGTAATTCATTAACACCTTCCAACATGATCCGGCAACCGAACTCAGGTTAAAAAGTTGACCTTTCTTCTTTACGAAGCACAAAATCTGTGGTTAGATACGAATACTTCGACTTTGTTTTTAAAACTAATTATAATATGACAAACTCGTCCGTGTCTAATTGGTGTGAAGAAAATGTAATGAAGTCAGGTCCATGGAGCCCCTTTTCGCAGGCTTCCTCACGCGCCTTCTCCACTAAGCAAGGACAACGTTTATAATAAGGCGTATCGTCTTCTATCCTTATTACATCCCTGTCGGCAAAGCAGACCAGACAGACAAGTGTTTTATAAATATAATTAACTGAAAATTACATAATTAAGCTTCTTTAAATGTTACTAAAACAGACATACTTCTTACTGTCCAAAGAAGTATATTTCCATATTGTAATTTTCCACATCATTTGTCCGTGAGTCGTGCAAGATGGCGGCAGTGCTAACGTTTCTGGCAAACATAATTATTGCAAGTCGCACGTCCACACACTATTTGATCTGGCTTATGAGACAACTGTAGATTATGGCCGCTGCGAAATGACATAAAAATACACTATTTAGTTATCTTTGCTCACTGCATTCCGATGGAAATAGAACCTGTGAACCATTCGGTTTGCATCTCTAATATTTTTATTGGTTACTTTTTCGTGAATTTCATCATACTTAAAATAATGTTCCACCGTGGCTTAAGAACTCGGAAATGAAGGTAACGCAAATCAAATCACGGCAAATTGCCTCTCACTAGTTAGTTCCATAATGTTCCATATCCATAATGTAGATTTGTTCTACCACACTTTTTAATTCTGTCGCGTAGAAGTTAACTAAATTATTCTGTGTTTGTAAAATTACGAATCTATATGAAAATTTTCGAAATGTAAGAGACTCCAACGAGTACAAGCACCCCTCGTGGTAGACCCTTCTGAACTACGGACGAGGTTTTAGGCACCAAGGCCCTTTGAAGGTTGCTGGGTTCTGAACAACTGAGTTTAATCCCGATTACACTAAACACTAATCTTTCCTCGTCTAATCGAGGAGTATTTTTCAAGAATGTTTAAATTATCATTACAGCGATGTAAATTTTAAGCTTAATAATACAACACAGAGTTACCCTTTCAGGGCGATATCTCAAACGTGACTTACATATTCATACAGTGTTAGACTATCAAGAGAGAGGTTCTAATTTTTAAGGCAACCCTTATGAATACTTTTCTCCAAAAACTTAACTGATAAAATTATTAAAACATTAATAATTCTGAAAAACGTAGTTTTCGAGATGGCAGGTGGTATTTCTTTATAATATGTCCAACTCCAAAGTTATATTCTAGTAAAATTCCTGTCATCCTTTTTCTTCTTCTACGTTTCGTTTTATTAATCTAAATACGCAATGAAGTCATGGATGGCAAAGCGCATTTATTAGCAAAAGCCTTTTCACTCTTATCGTCTCGTCTTCCCTTCCGTTACCTATTCTAAAACACTATTAATAAATATTTTCATCAATACTTAAGTGAAACACGGTCCAGCAACATCAATTACATGTGGCTCGCTAAACAAATATGTATTAGACGTGAAGTGATATATCTATCTTTGTAGCCATGAATTGAAAAGTCAAACATTGACCGGACTTGCGCTTTTGGCTAGAATCGCGTTTACTCTGCTAGATTGAGAATCATTTTTTATTGATATGGAACGGGAGTTAAGTGGCAACTTAAATAAGACTTAAGTTAAATAAGGCTTAAGTTAAGCAAGGTAGTCCTAATTCAATTGGTCATATATACATTGTCAACAGGTTTTATACATCATACACTTGCATTGTAGAAATGTATTTTTTATGTGACATGTCAGCGCAGAAATAAAGGTGACACTAGTAGGGATCGTCTATTTTAAAAATGAACGTGTGGTATGTTAAATTATATTATTTGGTGTAAGTTGCAATATTTACGACACATTTTATATTACTTAAACATAAGTAAACATCTCTACTTTAACATGATGTTCCTACCTAATACCTTAATAATCAGTAATGTACCTGAATTACTTTGAATAAAAGTACATGTAGGATTCGAACATAAAGTCTCTTCTAAATAGATGGTAAAATGACTAAGCATCTCCCCAAAGCTAATGAGTTGCTTTAAATAAAAGCGAATCATCACGACTCTACAAAAATTGCATCGCAAAGAACTCGCTCGTAAATGAATAATTTCATGAACTCCCCAAAACGTTTAAAACAACAAAACAAACAATCGCACACGTTCCCATACGTATGTACATAGGCCAGATTATCAGTTTCAGCGACAAATTACACAAGTGGTGGCGTTGTTACGGGCCGAAAGCGCTTCAAATATAAATATTATGTTTATATATTGATAGAGTTGAGCGTTCATCAAACAGTGTCGTGTACGGTGCCAATATTAACTCTAGTTATCAGGTCTGAAGCTGGCTCCCAAGGTCACTGTCAGGGGTAACAGCACACAGCCACACATTTGTCGAACAAATATTGAAAATGTTTTCGAAAAGTCGCCACCTGTGGTGCTCGTTTATTTCACAAATATTGCGTAATCGACTGCAGGTTTATATGTAGGTTAAGAATACGTGATAGTTTATCGACTGCAGTAATGATCGGAGACACGTCTGTCGTTGTTGATTTGGAGGGTGGAGCATTTTATTGACTTTTCTATAATAGTATCCGATAAAAAGGGGACCTGTCTTCGCCCATGTATTTTGCAATAAAAGAGGATTGTAGAAGCGCTGCACTCCTTCTATTCCTTAGCATTTTAAAGATCTGTTAGCTAACTTAGTTTAATTCCTCCTACGCTCTTGAATCTTGGAGCTGGCTATCGCTATCTCCTGTTTTCCTCGGGTTATCTGAATGTATGAATACCTAAGTGTTAGTTGTAACCCATGAAGGCACAAGACAAGTCTCTCGTCATAATTTTGTTTTGTCCTCATCTAAAGGCCGGCAAGGAGCTGACGATCCACCTGATGGTAAGTGGCTATCGTCACCCATGGAAATCAGCAACACCAAAGACATCCTTGACGCGTTGCCAGCCAAGAAAGAGAGAAGAAAAAGAAAGAAAGAACTGGCTCTCAAGCCCCCAGCCGGAACACGACGAGCCGTTTGGCGGCTGTCTCAAGCTCAAGGGTGGGAACTATCCAGGCGAACCCCATGGAGAAATAATAAACCAGCTTTTCATTAAGGCTTAGGTACATTACGTTGACCTGACGTTGAATATTTTGGCCGTATTGGGATGGTTACATGAACAGATATTTTATTTTCAACGTCTAGATTGGAAGAAAATGTTTAAGAATTCTTCAAATACCCTATATTTCCACTTTTCCAGTGTGCATGTCCTATAAAATCGGTGACGCCAAAATAGGCGTTTAATTTAAGGATGTATAAGGGACTGTACACAGAGGTAAGTGATTGGCTTGTCATAGATCGTGTTTCGACTGGGCGTGCTGATCAACGCTTGACCAACATTTACACACTTTGATGAATTAAGGTTTGGGTCTACCCTTTGCCGTAAGATACTGCAATCGCTGACTGGTATAGACTCAGAAATTTATGACCTAGGAGTTTATAGACCTTAGGTAGATATACCTAGTAACAAGATGTGTTGTTCAGTATCCTACTAATATTATGAATTTCACATAACTGAAAGTTTGTATGTCTTACTCTTTCACGCAAATACTACTGGACGAATTTTCATGAACTTTAACACCCACATAGACCATGATTTGGTGATCATGATGGTATAAGACAGGATACTTATTATCCCGGAAGAGCACGTAACACATAAGAACGAAGCGTTGTAATTGATCGGGTTTAAAAATTAAATAAACCACCAAGAAGGGTTAAAATACAAATTTCAAAATCAAGAGAGACCCAAGTTTAAAAAGTGACCGAGAAAATTGGCATTATTTAATATCCTCTGACATGGGTGACTGCTAGTTGCAAAAATTCCTTGAGCGTTTCCGTGCTTCGGAGGGCACGTAAAGCCGTCGGTCCCGCTTGTTATCATAAGATAATAGTCGTTAAGAGGCCCTCGGGCGGTTTGAAAACATCCGACAGTCGGGTTGGCCACTAACCCCTCCACCAATCCGCACTGGAGCAGCGTCGTGGAGCTCTAGGCCTCCTCAGAGGAGAGTGCCCAATTACGGGCCATTAATGGGTTGAAGCCAATATCCTCTTATCTTTCCAATCTATATCCCAGACTAACCATAAAATCTGTCTATATTTTCAATAAAAGCCTGAAGCATATTGAAACACACTTATTTGAGCGGAGTAAACATATGAAATACTAAATAACTACAAAGTAATTCTAGTGACGTATTTCTGTTCCAGCGATTGCAGGCTCCATTGTTTGTGCGCTGTGTTTGATCACGTGCATGTAATGATACTGTTTACTGTTTCGCTCCAAATTAATTTTGTCTTCTAAATTCTTAAAGCAGTCTAGTCGGAGAAAGCGGAAAATACGGACGGGGACGGCAGAATAGGTTTTAATGTGATATTTTTATCTAGTTACGAAAAACATGATATTTCATAATGATCTTCGATTTTTTTTATTTAAATTCAGGCATATTATAATGACTTCATTCTATTTCATTACCGTTCGATTAGCGTTTGGGAAGCTAAAAGTCAAGCTGTTTGGAAGTAAGGAAATTCAAAGCCTATGCAAGCCAAAAGTTAATCGTTAAAAGTCATACAATCGAAGAATTTTCCTTTCTTTTTTGGCGAAATTTGGACAAGCAAAGAAACTTCCTCACCTCACTACCATGTTTATCACTAAGTGTACGTACAATAATAATATGTGTAAATTACGTAAACAATATGATATAGGTACCTTCGTATACATCGTATAATTCCTGCTAAGATACGCTTAACCTGTCCCACATAATTTACCGATTACGCCCGCTCTCGCGCAAACTGCTTTAATTCGCTTTAATTCTGTCGACACAACGATCGACACATGTGTGTTTAATATATCAGGGCAAACTCCTTGGATTACATCGGCGGTGTTACCAAATATTTTCTGTGCAAGCGCGGAGTGTATACCGAGTACACAATATGTTTGTGTGTCGTTCTGTGTGTCGAGCATATATTTGGACGGGCCCAATACGAATTGGCCTCTAGTAAAGAAATCTCACCTACATTTAGCAACCCTTAGTTAAAAGGGATAATGACATGGCAATGGGCTTCATTTCAATAGACTTTGTATCTGTAAACTCGTAAGAGTATTTAATGTTTCATTTAATGTTTATTTTACTTACCTACTTTATTTAATAGGGCAAGTGCTTGTCAGGACACGCGCAATGTAGGGTTCCGAAGTAGTGAGTTTATCGACTATTACTCATTAACTACTTATGCTAACATAGCCGTGATAGTTTTCCTTGTAAATTCATTATATCACCTATTTTTGAGAATTTTTTCACTTGTCCAACTCCAACTGTTTAGCCAGCAAGGGGGGGGGGACACTTGACTCTAACCAAAATTAGCACTTTAAAGCGAAATATTCCACAAACAGACCTCTAATTCCACAAATATGATTAAATAAATAAATAGATGGTCTTAAAAAATCCTTTTGGAAGAAATTTTCAACGATACCCCACACTATAGGGTACACGACTAATAAAAAATTCATCCTCACATCACCTGTAGGGGAGGTACCTACCCTGAAATAAAATGTTTTTCAATATTTTATTCTATAGGATCCATGCCAAATTACAGCTTTCTAGCACTTAGAGTCTCGGCGCTTTGCTTCGGACAGACAGACAGATAGACAGACGGACAGACGGACGGACGGACATGACGAAACTATAAGGGTTCCGATTTTACTTCGGAAGTTCGGAACCCTAAAAAATGGGTGTTGAAAGACATTTTGTAATTTAGTATTCTTGAGATCAGCAACCATCTACCAATCTTGTAATTATGTATTAAAGTTATACCTAAATGTAAATGACAGAGGGTAAGTACCTAATTTTCACCTTCCCTGAAGAAGTTAGGTTTACCTTTATCTCCTTTGTGCGACTGGGAATGGCAACAGCTTCTAGAACTAAAGAAAAACACAAATAGATCGTTAAATTACGTAAACAGCATAATCCTTAAGTCTTCATAGTTCAGTACATTGTTAAGACCTCTATAAAACAGGTCTCAGAGCAAACTCTTGCGCAGCGCAGACCGCAAACATGGCGGCGATAAGGCGGCCATTTTGAACAGATCGAGGTTACGACGCGACGCGACGCTCGAAATTTAAATTACGAATTCTGGTAAACGCCTTCGTCATACGAAAAGTATTTATGGGTGGGCCATAATTTTGTAATTATGACTGCCATCTGAAATACCTAACTTACATTATTCAATTCAGCATATCTGTAAAATTTATAGTGATTCTTATTCGGATTAAGTTATTGTGATTAGCTTTAGCAAAATCGGATGTCAAATAAATAATATTTTTAGAAGAAGATTTTCCATTTCCGTTCTAACCAGCATCGCATCTGTGCCTATCTAAAGTACCTACTGACACAGAAGGAAGGTATAGGAGCGTTAGTAACCTCAAAAATCAATAGACAATAAATTTGTCGGCGATTATTTAATAAATAAATAAACTTAATAATAATATAGGTTCCAATATTCCTGAACATAATGAAGATGTCAGAATTAAGAACCTACATATATGTTAAGTACCTTTATCTTAAACTCAGGCTGCAGACCGTAGAGTGCACATAAAGGTTTTTTTAAGGCAATATAGTTCTAAACCAAAAAATTATAACATTTTAATATCTATTTAACTTAAAAATAATTTCTACTTTCTTACAATTCTTTCAAATTCTGACTAAAACTAGATACGCATTTCTTTCAAAACATCTAAAAACATATTGTAATGATTCATCGCACAGTGCACTCGTCACTTAGGGCTTAAGATTTCGCAACGTACACACAACAATTAATATTCAACAAGATAAAACTGTTATCTCTACTAGAAAAACAGGCTAATCCAGCCGTCGAGTGAGACGGAGAACAAATTTGCTGTATCAACAATCAACCAGCACCTAACATTGGTACGTATGCGTAAAGGTCCCGCCAGATATCTCGGGTCTGAGTTGTATCGGCTGTAGGTTGAATGCCTAACAAAATTATATGCTTGATTTGTTTCGACGGACACTATACAACATTTATGCTGCCCTGGTATGTTTTTTATGGAAATAAGTGGCTATCGTCGTCGCCCATGGACTGTAGCAACACCAAAGGCATCAATGACATATTTCTGCAAGACAGAGAGAAGAAAAAGAAAGAAAATTTAATTACGAAATCCAGTTCGTTCTTTGGTTTTTTTTTTCACGTTTCTTTTTTGGACAAATGTAGCATACATTTCTAGGATTATTATTACTGTAAATAAGTATAAGAAAGATTTTAAAAAGAACGAATTCTTCGTATTGAGATCCCAGATACATTTTGCAAGAAATTTTGCATGTCTCCATGGTAGATGTGACCGCGCCCTAACGGATAGTCACCGCCGCTTACACTGCAAATATTTCAACAAAGATACAGGGGCGCTCAACTCTAACTTTAACTACCCCAGTGTACATAGGACTTTATGAGAGAAAGCGAAGAACTGCTAATATGTATTTTAATTGCATTGATATGACTAATAGGTTAGCTATGGTGAGATAAACTTGGTTGGTTGTAAGTACTGTATTTCTTAAACATGTGGTAAGTAGTCCTATCCTACTATATCCTGTTAGGTTTAAGCCCCGTTATCCAATTACCTACTTTGTATTAAGAAGAAAATTCTGTTTAGGTATAATACATTGACAGTAATTTATATGCTAACGGGACTCTAGTAGGCACCTATATATTTTATATTAGATCTAAGATAAATTCAAGCTTGAAAGAAAATCTTCCTCTTGAAAGTTCTATACATGCTAGTAGCTAGATAATAAATATACATATCTTGAATAAATATTGATTATTACGACAGGACCATGTGTTTACTATAACTCATAACTTGGTATTGATTATCTCATTTTCCTCAATATATTTTGCAATATCGATGTGTTGTCATCTACGTGGATACCGGTGGATATCGTGGATAAGTGTCTTAAGTATTCGATTGAAATTATTATGTACAGATTTTGGTTGTTATTGTGTGGTGCATATTGAACTCTTTTGTTTCGTGTACCTATTCTGTATCATCTAATATCTCTATCCATTATCCTGTACAGTCTCCTGCAGAGAAAAGTAACCCATCTGTTTACAACGCTACAGGCAACGGAAACATTGCTATTCGTATATTTATAAACAGATGGGTTACTTTTCTCTGCAGGTGACTGTACAAGAAGCATATTAATAAATTGGTATTCTACTCGGTTATTCTAGTCGCTGTCGACCGTGTTGCAAAACAGAGGGCGCGGTCGGCTGTTGGATGACCGCTAGTGGCAAAAAATTTTTATGCGGATTCGTGCACGCACGAAGATCATATTTAATATAACATCCATAAGAGAACAATTTTATTATTTACATAATAATTGTCACATTAATGCTTGCTCCAGTCGTACATACTCTTCCGAACAATAAAGAATCTTAAACAATAAATCGAACACAAGCTAATTCATTAAACCCTTGTCTAATAAAAAATAAACAGACATTAACCCTTACAAAAATCTGAATGACCGAGCATACATTGCAAAAGGAAGAACTGAGTCTAATCGCGTGAACGTAGCCGCGTGGTCCCCAAATATTAGTGTTTGGCAAAGAAATGGAACCGAGCGTTGCGGCGGGATGTTTGTCCGTTTGTACGACTCGCTCCAATCAATGGCCTTTTAACTGTGACGACTGGCGTTTTGTTCCTTGTTCTTTATTCAAATAGGTCCGCAGTTTTATAAGAATGGTTGAATACTTTTAGTTCGTTTCGAGTGTGGCTTTTCAACTCAAACGTCTTATGCACATGTCAGATTATATGAGTTATAGTGTTATTGACTTTATATAATTCTGAAAACTTCAAAGTTAAGCAGCCTACGATTGGTGGTGCTCATATCACATGTTGGTGAATAATCTTCGCTTAGCTCAGATGATAGTGTAAAATACCCTAAATCGTTGTATCCACGCTAATTCAAAGCCATTATAAACGGACTGAATTCTTAATCCAGCCAATATCCATTCATAATCGTTTGGGCATCCACAGCCATAGATATGAATATGTCTATGACCTCCCCTAACTTCCGTCTCTCTGAAAGATTCCAGCGGATGTCCATGGTCTTTGTCAGTTCTTCTCGTCTGGAAGCATGAATAGGCAGTAGCCGGAAAGAAAGAAGAATTATAGATGACAGGGAATCCTAGAGCAACATTGCAGAAAGGGAGTTAGGAACTAAACTATCATTCATTAAAAAGCACCCAAATCCTTGTTGATGTTTTCCCATTTAAATAAACCATAAGTAGAAGTATGTTTCAAAACACATGCGCAAGCATTATGACGTAAACTGAATTGATTCAATGCATAGAGCTACTCCAAACCAGTGCGAACCGGATTGGTCCAGATTTTTTTAATCAAATCAAACTCGTATGTTGCCAAGTAAAAATCACAGATAGAGAAAGATTTAATGCGTTTGACGGCAAGTTAAAAATCGTTTAAACGCTACCTGAGCGGCGGCCAATTGAATTATTAATGCAGCCTCCACAAACGGCGCGAGTACATATTTACTTGTCGCGTAAATAGATGCGCACACAGCCAACACGCGTATTTCACATAGTAGTTGGTCGAACGACAGATAAACTGTTATCGTAATATGTGTTTATATCCTACGCTGGTTCCAAAAGTAATTAAGAAAGATTAGCATAAGCTAATCTGAAACAATTACCAAAATTAAACAAATAAGTTGTTTTTCGCGTTTGTTTGTCATCTTTCAGATAGTCTAAAACCTGTAAGCAACGGGTTATTTTCATAGTTTTCATGAAGATCGGTGTTCCCCTTTGCATATTAAGTGGGTATTTCCGAAGACTTCAGACCAGTGAATAGGATTTAAGTTATTTCAATAATTACGGTTATCGTTAAGTTGAATTGAAATAAATAATGTTAGTCGTTTGGTTTGGACAGCCTTTCATTGGTACAAAACGAAAGTATTCTCCACTTATGTAAGACCATAATTATGATCTTTAATCTTCGTTTACTAAACGTTCGCTAAACCATCGTTTCATCGTCTGTTCAACATTTATTTATTTTTATTTGTTAGATTTTTGTACTCATATTGAAACGATGATTTATGTAACATATTTCCGTATACTACATTTGCGTTCTCATACACAATACGTACGTAAAAGGCCGTAGTTTTCCCGGTTGCGCGCGCTTCTTGTCTCCGTGTGTGTGAGGCTGTGTGTGTGAGGGTTGGCCTTTTACGACGGGCCCCTTGGCGAGAGGGGGGGGGGGGGGGGGGCAGGGACCGTGGAGTCGCTCTCTCCTACGTATTTGCCGACTTGTGCAATTAACAGCTCTTTATGAATATTCAACACAAGCCGAGACGCGAGTTTTTATATTAATTGACGTGTGAGTCGCAAGAAATGTGTTATTTAGTTTAATTAGCTATGTCAGTAGGATGGTCACACTATGAACACAAAGAAAACTTAAGACAATGACTTCACAAAGATCTTGGCGTCATTAGCATAGACCTATATGTATATCATTAATATGTTACATTTTTAAAACAATTTTTATACTGTACACTTTTCTACAAATAGTAGACAATTCAGTTGTCGTTCTTTAATCTCCACCATCTTAATCCAGTCTTAAGAAATTATAACCTCGATTTTCACACAGTTTTTGTCCACGCAGCGTTTAAATACGAACAAATGAGGATAACGGCGCTTGTATAATATTCTGTTGTACATGCGATCTATATTTAAATCTAAGCGAGTTGCATGGTCCGATACTGTATAGATATCCCGCGGAAAACCGTTAAAACGAGACGACATTGCGTTTAAAGAGATAGCAATAGCGGGGATGAGTCTTCCGAGCTCTACTTGTGAAGCGACGTAAGAGCCGCGAAACTGTCATTAGAAAGGGGACCCTGTTGGATTATAATTACGGATTAGTTTAGATCAATGTTGAATGTACGTGGGTATTGTGCGTGTTGTATTAAGGCAGAAGAGTGCGGACAACAAATATTGATTCGGAGCGGGGCGAGAGGCGGAGGGGCATAATTTGGACTAATTCCTGCGATGTTTGCACAGGCTTGTCTGGCAGTACCGACGATCGACTTACCTTTCTTCTGCAACTTTATAATGGAAACTAAGATTTTGTGTAGGCTTTGCTTGTTGGGTTAGCTTATTGTTCTAGGGGTTCATAGTTGCGTACTGCTGGTTTTCGAGAAAGTAATTTTAATGTAATAATATCTTATAAAATCTCTTAATAATATCTCTCGCTCACTCTCTCTCAATTTTGTATTAGGTATCTTTCTATCATTGAGTTGTCTGGTATCCCACCTTCGTTTCTTTTCAAGCAACTTATCACTTTTCGTTACACCCCAAAACCGTTGATAGGTATGGTAGATATTTTAGCTAGCATTTCACAAATTTTATGGTATCCATTTGGAATCATAAGATTCATTTTTCTTCATAACATGGCCATCCTAGCTGCTTGGTGAAAAAAAACTGTGTGCGTGTAATCTTTACGCGCTATTGAAGTAAAACTTTAGATATACCTCAAAAACCATTTTGTTGACATAATAATAGCGTTGTACATTCAACAGACTATACTTAGAGCCTTATTTCCGTCCGAATACCTACTACCGTCCGAAAAATAATCTGAGTTACTCTCAAGTCGCGCCTAAAGAAGTTTTACTTCAAAAATCCAGTTCCTAAAATTTAATTTCCCATGAAATACTTAATTGATACAAATTCATGGATGAACAGTCCAACAACTTACTACGATCTAGTTAGGTCAAAATCATAATAATAAACGCTACATACTAGGATTCCTTATTTCGTGGGTGTCATGGACAACACACAAAAACAAGAACACATTCACCCAGATCGAAAACTGAAATTCAAACTCATAATCTTCAAACGGCAGTCTGGCTGTCTTGTCAACCGTTAGGCCACGCGGATCGTCAAGAAAAGTTTTTAACACAAATATCGTAAGGATGTTGCATTTAAAATATTTGTTAATGTTTTGAGCACAACCCGACCACACTCAAACTTTCCCAGCCGCAACCACGATGTATGTATGTGACTATGTGTACACGAAGACATAAAATCAACCAACGACGGTAGCATTTAGTGTGTACTCACGAACACCGAATCTAGACACGCGGAGCGTGTCAAGTCAATTTCTTAGCTAACAGAATTGACGAGCAGCACCGTGTGTAATATTACACGAACCATTTGGAGCCACTTTTGACCACCTCATAATTCAAAAACTATTCAACATAAACCTGTCAAATTTGGCTCATTTATTAAGACTTGCGAAATACATACGTCTTCCAAATTTCATAAACACATCTCAAACGGTTATTAAGATATTAACGTCCAAAAATCGAGAAATTTAACACTGACTGACCTATAGATCAAAACTATATCCAACTTCCAGGTGACCTAGAAAGTTAAAATTTGGCGTGCAGATAGGTAGTCGGGTGAATACAAAGGAATAAATCTGAAAGTAGCAAATTTTTATCAATTTATGATAATTTTTCAAAAAATTGATTCTATTAGGAACACTTACTTAAAATGCCTGAAATTTAAGAGTAGCAATCAAAATTGATGACATCTGGTCATTATGTGGATTCCAAGGTTAATATATAACGAAACATATCAGTTTTAGTACTTTCTGAAGCTTTCAATGGGAGGAAGATGTTTAGTGTCCCAAGTGCCTGTGAGAAGTGCACAGCACATATACATTTACGTGAAGATTAGTGGTTCGTCAGGAGACGTTATTTCCAGTGTATTACGTCGTTTTATTTTTAATGCGTGGAAAATTATTTTTCTCTAATCTACAAGATTACAGTTTACACCACAAAATTTTGTATTATTTCCGTAATTATACCAGTTTAAAAGTAATTCGAAGTATTGTTTCAAAATTTATTGTTGCACGATGTCATCGAACATAAACAACTTATCTGTACTAATAGTATAAAGAGGAAAGATTTGATTGTTTGTTTGCATTGAATAGGCTCCGAAACTACTAAACCGATTTGAAAAATTCCTTCACTGTTGGAAAGCTACACTATCCCCGGGTGAGATAGGCTATATTATATTTTCAATAAATTAGGGATCCTTAATAAAACTCCAATAACGTAACCCAAGGTGTAAAAAAATAAGAAAACCAAAGCAAAGCGAGGGCGGTCACTCGTAAGTCGTAACTAATAAGAGTATAGTCGACTTTCGTATTTATTACGATATTATAATTGGGATTTAGTATTAATTATTATCTCAATATTTAGCGGACATCAATAGTGGAAGATCATTACTTATAAATAATGAAATAATAGGTACCGTATTTCGGACCACGGCGCACTAACTACAGATTTAGTTGAAGAGCACTATAACAGTTCATGTATTAAAATTAATCAGTAACGTTATGAATAAGTACTTACTAATAATTTCTATACAAAAAGTAATGATATCCCATCAAAAACATAAATGTAAAGTGAGAGTCAATTTCAAAAAAAAAAAAGAATTGAGATCTAAATGGGTGCCAATTTCTGTGTAGAAAAGCCTAAAATTTTAGTCACAAGAACATGTAATTCAAGCTTTACATTTGACTTGGCTAGTTTTCTTTAGTTAGCAACCAACAAACCAAATTAGAGAAGAGTGTCATAAGCCATCAACCTAACAGATTTGACGAAGCTAATTACATAGATATAATATAGCCTAGGTAGGTACGTGAAAACTAACCAAGTCAAATGTGGAGCTTGAATTACATGTTCTTGTGACTAAAATTTTAGGCTTTTCTACACAGAAATTGGCACCCATTTAGATCTCAATTCTTTTTTTTTTTTGAAATTGACTCTCACTTTACATTTATGTTTTTGATGGGATACATAATTCATTTACCTACATACTCTTGAAGGTTTACTGTCGAAAAATAAGGCTAGCCTTGATGCGCATAATATGTTAGGGAGAAGGGGCAACTGAAACAGCGCTTCACGTGACCATGGTCTCATGTCAGCAATCGCTGAATCAATCCCTGTTGCCCCATTTAGTAAGTTTTTACCCGACAGTCAACTCTGTCAAGGAAGGGTTATGTTTTTCGTGCGTATCTTGTATGTATGTATGTTGTTTGTATGTGTGCAAAATTAACAGATTTTTTGTCATTATTATTAGTGTAGTGTAGGTACAGTAGTAGATACAATATTGTTTAGTTAGCATTATTAGTGCACTGACTTACTAAAAGCTAAAAGCCTATTTACATTTTTCACGATGACTTCCAAATCATTAGTCTTTCCGTGACTCTCCTGAAACGACCATAGCATGTAATCAATGTAGGAGAAAGATTTACTCAACAAGTAAATTGAATTCAAAGCATGCTTTTATCGTAGCTACCTTCTGGCTTCATAATCCGACCCTGGATATCATCACCTCTGAGTACATCTCAGGAAAATTTAAACAAGATCGAAGTTCAGGGCGTTATCTAATTTCAGAGTTGTTGTTTTCATTCTGGATTCATGATCAAAGTAGCTTGCATGGTCTTCCAATTAACGATTCCATATTTTACTAATTGTAAATCAAACACGGGCAAGAACATTGATTCTTTAATTTGGTAGATTTGATTACCTACATAAGCTACCAGGGGCAGGTGAAACTAATACCTAATCTGAATTTTACCAAGAAAAAATAACCGACTTCAAAATAAATCAAAAACTACTCATCAGATTCAGCTCAAATTCAAGTGGGACCACATTACAAGCACCAGCATTCGATAAAAAAGTATCATCAAAATCGGTTCACCCAGTCGAAAGTTCTGATTCCTCAGAACTTTAACAAACATAAAAAAATACATTCGAATTGGATATGGTCTCCTCTTTTTTTGAAGTCGATTAAAAAAGCTTATAAGCTTATTTTTTATGAACTTTAATATCATGTTAAACTGTTCTACAGTAGGTATACCTACACACACAACATACTTAAAATTCAAAGGCATAAACAGCGGGCATCCGTTACTTCGCTTATCTGGCTAAGTAAACTTGGTCGTTCCTATCTCAAAATATTTCCATGCGGCAGAATCGAGAAATTCTTAGAAAATGATAAATAAAACTCGAAACTGCATGATACCAGGGCGCAGATGAGTGTGACCCTGCCTACCGAGCTAGGGGTCCAGGGATCAGGGATCAGTTATCGAGTCTTTAGTGACAGATCAATGTTTGACCTCGTTGTTATGTTAATGCTGTGATTTTGGCGAAATTTTAAGAATGTAAGCTTCATAGTCATTGGTTGAAGGTAGACTGGTCAATCAGCCACTAGGTAGACAGGTAGATTTATGGTCAAAGACTTGCTAGCGGGACTTGCATTATATTACAACTCCGATCATAGAGAAAAAAGGCCTCATGAATAACATTGACATTAGATTAATGTCAAGATATTCTTTTGTAAAGTTATTTCTTTCTTTCTTTTTCTCTCTTTCTTGGCCGGGAACGCATCAGTGATGCCTTTGGTGTTGCTGATGTCCATGGACGGCGATAGCCACTTACCATCAGGTGGATCGGCAGCTCATTTGCACCATTAAAAAAATGATAGTAGGTATGATGTATACATAGTACCTATAAACATTAAAATTGTTTATTATCGTTATATATCGTCCTTAAGTGTCCATTACCCTCAAGCAACAAGCGACATATGTATGACACTTTGACAGTCAGATCCACAAAGTCACATGAAGCATGTAGAGGACATCAGGTTACTTGAATGATACATGTCTGTCTGTTTGTTTTCAGATTAAGTCGTGTATGTGACCGGATGGCGACACTCAGTGTCGTAGAATCGCATTGCTGTTCTGTATAATATTCCTTATGTTGGGTTCTGTACATGCAATAATCTAAATTTTACTAACAAAAAAAATAACCGACTTCAAAGTTACTCAAAAACTACTTGTCAGATCTCAATAAAATTTATGTGGGACATGACAGGCTTTTGATTAAAAAAAGAATCATCAAAATCGGTTCGCCCAGTCGAAAGTTCTGAGGTAACAAACATAAAAAAATGGTTGTCTGTAACGTCGGTTTACGGACGGTAGTTTAACGTGACAACGCCATGACAAAGCTCCGCTCCGCCCCGCCCCGCTCCGCTCCGCTCCGCTCCGCTCCGCCCCGCCCCGCTCCGCCCCGCCCCGCTCCGCTCCGCTCCGCCCCGCTCCACTCCACTCAACTACGATCGCCTACGGCATCTGCTGCAACACGCCGATCGTAGCCGATAGTGCCTCTCTCTCGCTTTTGCCGCTCTCTCACTCGCGGAAAGCTACATTTTTTATATTTTATGACGTTATCACGTCAAAAAATACAGTTGAATTGAGAACCTCCTCCTTTTTTTGAAGTCGGTTAAAAAGGAATTTGGATCACATCAGATTAGTTGCATGTACCTATACCTACATCTTGATGTAAACAAATGTTCTCTTACGCCCCAACTCAGAGTCACTAAGGAATACTTAAATCGCTCCATAATAAAGAATCACCTTACAAATTCTGTATTAAGGAGCCATTTACAGAATACAGGAAGAAGCGAGTACAGAATTTGTAAAGTGATTCTTTACTAAAGAGCGATTAAAGTAACCGTTAGTGACTTTGAGTTGGGGTGTTAGTGGTTGAAATTCTACTATAAATTATTAATGAAAATTTGAGTGAAAGTACTACTTACCATCATGGGCGTAGCCAGGTTTTAGTGTTCAAGTTTCGGGCGGGGGGGGGGGGGGGGGGGTTCAAGAAAATACAAGGAGTAAAATAACCCCAAAGATAATTGAGACTTTAATTTTTCTCACGACGTATTTAAGTGCCATCTATTATTATTAGTTTAGTCAAAAAGTTCAAAAACGTGTTTAATAGAAATAAAGCTCCTAAAAATATGTGCGATAGCTCATTCGATTCGGAATGACGTCTAGAAAAATGTTTTTTAAGGGTTTATTAGCACATAAAAATGTCAGTTCTTAACTTTTCGGGGGGGGGGGGGTTCGGGGGTTTGAACCCCCGAACCCCCCCCCCCCCCCCCTGGCTACGCCCATGCTTACCATACATTTTCATAATATACTTAGTACCTTACCTACTAGTACTGCCATACAAAACACGAACATACCTAATACAGACGGACGGACAACATGAAACTCAAGGGTTCTGTAGTAAAAAAGGCATTTTCTACGAGTTGCCGAGCAGCCGTATATTTTTATCACGTTATGGGACTGTAGAGTTAATGCTTGTAGAGTCAGGCATTGTAAAGCAGGCTTGGCTATTAATGAGATCTGATAACTTTTTAACCGTGAAAACATGAGCCCATTCACTGTTTTCTTGAAGACATCCACGTCATGCCAAGCTATTCTAGTTCTTCACGGTGCGCATAACGAATGAAGAGACAAACCGCGCCATCCGTGCCGGCGGGGTGTTCACGACAAAAGGATGGATACCCGTCGTGCGTCGTGTCGTTCGATGGAGAAATGGGTCCAATGTTCATATCAGTAGCTTCGAAGGCTATGTGAGAGGGCGTACATGACATAGGTAGGTACATATTACATACATTCCAGTAAAGTATGAGTGCTTTTTTTATCTATCTATTTGAAGTTCCTACGCCCCAACTCAGAGTCAGGGTTACTTTAATCTTAATCACTCCTTAGTATAGAATCACTATACAAATTCTGTACTAAGTAACGATTTAAGAAACCATTAGTAAGTCTGAGTTGGGGCGTTAGTCTATTTTCAATGATTGCTTTCGTTTGTAGATAACGAAAATAATTTCTCAAACTCAAACATTCCAAAGTAAAAATAAAACCTCCGAAATTACTTCAAAAACATTCTTGCTTGAAAGAAATATTTAATTGTAAGTAAAATAAACTTTATCTTTAAAAATATTTAGATGCTACTAATAAAGCGCCGAAATCTTTGGTAAGATATACAAACGAAATGAAATAGAAATACATTTGATTGCCCTGTTTCATCTCTTGTAAGGGATGATTTCTGCTTGGGCAACATTTGACAATGCATCGCAAATCAGTACCCGCCCGCAAACAATTCTCTTCTCTTAATAAACGTCAAATGTAAGAACCGGTGCATAAAATCACAACTGTTAGGCCTCAGGCGTGTTCTAGGGTTGTCGACTTGAACATAATTAGCAAAATTATTTAAATCTTAGAGATGTTTAGAAAAACTAAGATAATTAATTTTAATATTAAATGTTATAGGAAGGTTATGTAGGCGTAAAGAAAACGTCAAGAGTTTTAAAGGATTTTAAAATAATACTGTTATATTTAATCCTTTTTAAATTGGAAAGTAATACATCTGTGTCCTACCACGAAGATATCGAGAAGAAGAGCATGAGACTAAATGAGTGGCCTTTTATAAAGTCGGATTGAACAGGAAGTGTAAAGTAAATTACAAGTTCAAAACACATAGGTGGCGTTTTCGCCGGAAACTAATAAAGCCAACTACAGATAAATTTTAGCAAATTAATTTTAAATATACCTACCATATTATAAAACAACAAATGTAATTTCTGTTTTAGGAACTACATAAGTTAATTCTTCAAAGATGCCTATTAATTTCTGAGATTTATATACCAAGTTTCTATAACTTGGTATATAAATTTAGATTTAAAATAAACTTAAAAAGACGGAAGTAAATACAAATATAATCCTTAATAGATGTTTAGTAGATTATTAATAGACACTTACTTGAAATGATGTGTCTAGAAGATTTAATTCCCTATTAAATTTATTTAAATTCTATGCGAGTGACAGCCCTAGAGCCAGCCCTTACGCACATCCCATTGCAGCCCTCGCGGCCTTTGCAAGGGATCATCCACGATCTTCCGATATTAGCACCCCGGGCGATTCAGCCCCATAAATAAAAAATACTTATAAAAATCTAAGCCGAGTTATAAATATGTAATGGGTCTTTTGAAAACTGTTTAATCGCTCGGGAACTTATTTGACAATGTTATGTAAAAAAGGTACAACTTATATGTATAAAAATATTTCGTTTTATTGGCGACGACTGTAGCTCCATCTAGATGTGTCTTGACAAAGTTACGGGAAACCGAAAATAGAAGAACTTCCGATACTTTGCCATTCCCCGAGTTTTGTATGGAAATAGCCGGCAAATTAGCTAACGATGCCCCTAATGGTAAGTGGCTATCGTCGCCTATGGACATCAGCAAAAGGCATCCCTGATGCGTTGCCGGCCAAGAAAGAAAAAAGAAAAGGAAAGAAAGAATTGGCTCTCAAGCCAATAGCCGGAACACGACGAGTTGTTTGGCGGGTGGCTCAAGCTAAAGGATGCTAGAGTCCAGGGATTGAGGCGGACCTAATGGAGAAATAATAATAGTACTAATAATGGTATTGGTGAACTATTAAAGTCAAATATCTATACTATAATAAAACTCAAAGGGCAAATTTACTGTACATTGAATATTTTTTAAAAATTTTGATTAGGGGGCACTTCAATAACGTGTTAGAGCACAAAAATATTTTTTTTAGAATTATTGTCTGTCTGTCTGTCTGTCTGTCCGGGCATCACATGAAAACCCTTGAACGGATTTCGATGAAAATTGGTAGAGTTGTTACTAATACTCCGGGTCATATTTTAGGATACTTTTTATCCCGGAAAATTAAAAGGTTTCTCCGGGAAACGGGATGAAAGTTTGTATGGAATATTTTTAAAACATCAACCGATTTGCTTCTTTGCATCAAATGTTCCTTGCTTAAATTTATGGAACACATATTTTTCAGTTTTTCAAAATTTTGCAAAGAAAAAGAAAAAAATACGAATTAATGTGAATATTGCTTATTTTTCAAAACCCGCTCCTGAAGGAATCCTTGTGATTTTATCGTGGGTTTCAGTATATAAATTACTAAATGTAAGTACTTCAATATGAATTCACCGTTTTTTAAATTTCCTTCTGCAAGAGGTACAAATAAGGTAAAACATAATTTCCGTATGCGAAGCTGCGGGCAACAGCTAGTCACCAATATAATCCCTCCGAGAAACCTTACCACCAGCAGTGGGTCGGATTTAGTCGCCTCTTACAACACCCATCCGGCGTGGGATTCGGGTTAGTATTCTAAGCTGCCCCTATACAGCGTAAAACTTATATGTAGGTATGTATAATACGTATATACTATATGTAGGTATAGATGTAGTCCAATAAATAACCTTTTTGTGCTCAAAACATTTTCCAGCAACTCATTCATTATTAAGTTGGGAAACATCAAGCATTAGTGATACAAAATGGCCGCGGCACGTGACACGATGCGTTTTTAATTGCAATCATTCGTGTTTTATGTTGTTTGCACGGTCCGTGTGTTTGCCGAGCCTTATTTATGGCCGGTGGGAACGGCTGGGAATTACACCTAGCTGTTACGTTACTGTGGTTTTTACTTGCTAGCTAAGGTCACGTTAGGTTGTTTATGATAGGTAAAAATTCGAATAAATTTCCGGCTGGCGGAAATGTACAAAAATCATCTGGCAAGCTCTTGGCAAAAAATTGCTTGACTTAAACTGAAATATAGGAAAATGAATTTTTAATAGGAGCTTGATGCTTAGTAATGAGCAGAAAGTGGGTACCTACCTGTTTTCTTTAGAAGAACTATAATTCTTGGATGTTCCATACGATTCATTTTTCTGGACGATTCATTGTAGAGACTTTCTGAAGAGATGTTTGACCAAGTTTGACCAAGAATAAATTTTACTAACAAAAAATAACCGACTTCAAAGTTACACAAAAACTACTTGTCAGATCTCGTTCAAATTTATGTGGGACCACATGACAAGCACCTGCTTTCGATTAAAAAAGAGTCATCGAAATCGGTTGGTGTGATATTGAGTTATTCGTCAATTTGTCGCGCACAATCTTAATACAAAACGACTTATGTGGTTTTCTCATGGATGCCATTGTCAGATCTCAATAAAATTTATGTGGGACCACATGACAGCCACCAGCTTTCGATTAAAAAAAGAATCATCAAAATCAGTTCGCCCAGTCCAAAGTTCTGAGGTAACAAACATAAAAAAATAAAAAAAAAATAGAGCCGAATTGAGAACCTCCTCCTTTTTTTGAAGTCGGTTAAAAAATAAATGCCTAATATTAAAAATACTCACAACAGTAAGGAGTTGTAAAGCATCAAAACATAGGAATATACAGTAAAACAGTTTTATCCATATGGACTAAATACAGCAGACATCAGTTGTGGGGAGGATATTGCCCGCATTGCATTAAATGTGGGTATTTTCCATAGAATTAATATTACTAGCGTATAGAAGGGACACCGCGAACATCGGGTACGGGGGTGTGCATTGCAGCCGGCCGGCTGCATTTCATTCTGTCACTCAGCTGTCACTCGGCTGCGCTCATTGCGGCCGCATGTCAAAATTGTTTACGAAAAAACTGAAAAAATGCCGTCGTGCATAATAAGAATGTGTCACAATTGCACGACAAAAAACAAAAAAAATAATGTTATCACTTTATCATCAGTAAGAAAACAAAATCTTAACTTAAATCAACTAAAACGAATTTAATTAAATTATTGAGCAATGTTCCCGCCATTTTGAATGAAAAAATCATAAGGAGCGTTTGAACATGGCAAGCCACTAGCGTGTTAATGGACTAAATAAGCTTGCCGACGCGACGCTTGTGACCAATTTAAAGTGTTGGATTTTTTGACACGAATCAATGGTAATTACGTTTGAAATCGTTTAAACGCTTTTGCACGTAAATAAAGTTGGAGTAAGAGCTTGTAAAGATTTGGAGTCAGTGACTGCTTGTCTTGGTTCGACAAGTGTCATATACAAAGTTAGGTACTCTATGGCAAGTGTGCAAACGAGGCTTCTAGTTTGAAAAGAGAACGGAGGGCAAGCCGGCGGTGGAACACACATTTTGTTTGAGATAGCCTCTCTATGTATACTACCTCAATGGTATTTTCTCCAATTTTCTGCCTAGTGTGAAAATCATAAAGCGATTACTATTATTAATAACTGTACTGGCACTTAACTCGTTCTCCAAATCCATCAGGGAAACAAAATATATAGAACCTACAATCCTCTTTTTGTTTAATTTTAGGATTTACTTCCCAGTTTCCACAAGCGAAAGTATTAGACTAAATACATATTTGAAGCATGCAAATTAAAAGCAAAACATCCTCAAATTTTCAAAGATGGTCATAAACTCCTATAAAACGTAGATAACCAAGGTGAGGTGTAGAAGATATTCAATTATTAGAAGAGGTCGCTCCCCCAGACATGCAACGCCCCGATAAAACGTACCCGGCCTAAGTAAATACAGCACTGCACGCATCTGCCACTCTTACGGACGTGGCGGCGACTGATAACAATGTACCTATGTGGTAAAACGTTTTCTGAGCATGAAAAAACTACGCTCGCACGTGAAATGAATGAAGAATATTTTGGGACCAGGCCTTGGCTTATTAATATGGAGCTGGAGGTCCTTTCATCTCTTCTTGGTTAGATAAACTCACCTTATTTCGGAGGTTCACCAGAAAGCTACCTTTTTAAAAGAAATACTTACTCTCCTCCTCTTAATCGTAAGTTACTCTTCTCGTAAATAAGGACTAGCAGTCACCCATCCAACTATTGCCCGCTCTCAAGCCCTCGGACCTTAGGCTGATAATTACAGGGTGACTTATGGATTAATGGCCATGATTAGGTTTTTGTAGAACGTAGGCTCTACGAGGTAGGTATACGCGTCAATTTTATTCATAAACTAGTTGATACCCGGCGTGTTCCACTGCGATTAAAACTTTTTCTTATTTAGAATGTTAGATCAGTGTTTTGTGTTGACGTTGGCGTTGATGCGCCATCTTTACAAATTATCGTCAAATTGTTGTATGGGAAAAGTGGATAATCGACTATATCAATGGATCGAATGTGCCTAGTTAATGCATTGTTTTAGTGGTCTTAAACCACCTTCGGATTATTGCCTCTCAAATGAAACCATATTGTGGCATATCGGTTGGATGGTATCAGAGTCTTTAAAGGACATCCGTACAAACATTTTTTTATAGATAATGACAAAGATATTTCTATTGTAATATTTGTAGTAACGTATGTGAGGTTAGCTTAATTTATTGTAGGTTTATTATTATTTTTTATATGATTATTTTCCAATGCCGCAATGTGGACAATAGTGGACAATATCTCTACATTCTCTACCAGTGTACTTATAATTAGTACTTTACTCCTCTAATTGAAAGAGAAAACCCAAACCCAGATATGAGACAGTTAAGAGTTGTTAAATTCAAACGTTTATAAAGAGGACTTACTAACCGAATACGGTTTTGAAAAGTTAAACTGCAATCGCGAAACAGATTCATTACTTGAATTACGTTCGGTTTGTGTGCAAAGACCCGAAGCTCATGAACGGACAACGGGCAGAAAAAGTTCGTCACACATTCACGCGCACTCTTGTCCACAATTCTATTTGCTGAAGCAATTTTGCGAAATGCCACAATTTATTTAAAAATTACGCCCTTGTTTGTGTGGGTAAATATTGAAATGTTTGGTTTATGATAATGGCAACACCGAACGGCAGGTACATTCCAGACCGGCTAGCGACAGTATAATTTACCTGTACACATATTATTTAATATTTACCGTCGCAATGTAAAGTTTATAATATAATATTTGTTATGTATGCTTCTTTTAAATTTTATATCGGGTAATAGGTAGGTAAATAGGTAAAACCGATAATATAGATATTATTACTTAGATTAAATTACCCAACCATTTTTTATGTAAATTGCAAACAAATTAACAGATGAGCTATTACTGGTATCACGACTATGGCTATCACGCTGAAATATATCACAGCCTACACATGGTGAATTGAGAAGAAGGGTAACAAACAGCTAGGTCAGTCAGGTTAGGGATGCTACCACGAATACCGTCGGGGTGAATTTGACGATAAAGAGCATTCAAGGATGTCTGGGTAATCCTAGGTGTTTATGTAGAACTGATGCTTTACATTCGTTCCATCGTTACTCAGCACTTGCTGCCAAACAAACTCCTCGATCGAAAGACAAACTGCAAACAATATCATCATAGACATCATAGTATTTGTACTGAAACAACAAATTTGTAGCTAGCTTTAAATGCAAGCCAACATGCTAGCACACACTCACCGTGTGTACAGAGACAATATGTAGGAGACTACTACGATCTTAAGCAAGGCGACAAAATGAATCTCCGCTTGCGACTGATACGGCCCAATTCAAACACAGTCAGCGCCATTTTGTTTTGACAAGCGGCTATCTCGCCGCTCCTTAAACAAACTAACTTCGTCTCAATTGTAAGAACACAAGATCTAAACTCGAACGAAGCGAGGACGGTGTAGAAACATCGGAAATTAAGGGAGGACCAGACACGATTCTGTTTGCCGTCTAACGTGGTCCCAGGACGAAGTTACAAATATTTGACGTGTCAATTTTGCGAATGTTGACAGAGAATTGCGGTTAATATTCCCGTCCCGGCCAACCTGCTCGCGCGGTCACCCTTTCATTAAATGACTAAAATAGTACAATTGTTAATTGATTAAGTCGGGAGTTCGAGTTGATGTACCTACCTAGATATTCAACCAGAGAACGAGCGATCAGAACAGTCTGGGATAGATCATTTATAAGAATTCTCTCAAAAATAGATGTGGGTAGCAGGGTAGATTCTCAAAATTTATAAGACTCAAAATTTTCCTTTATTGGTCGAAGATGAAGTCGTACTTACAATTAGTGGCCTAAGTTTGTATCACAATGTTTGAAGTTCTGACATAAAAAACCAAAACCTAGTCTAAAATTATCATATTTTAGAGTATTCCAGAATACATAATATTCAGAATTTCAGAATACATACATAATACAACAATTATTAATTGCGTTCGAAGTGTCAGCTAACAACATGCCGGAAAAGGGTCGCACTCAGAAAATGGCGCAGCAAGTACCTAGCAGATATTTTCTAGTTTCTACGTCCTCTGATTTTCTTTAGAATGCTTCTAACGTAATAAATACCTACATTATGTATGCGGTATCTCGCCAAATGGCAAAAATAAAAGCAAGGCTTGGTAACAAGATGCCTTTACTGCATTCCTGAAAGAAGACTTCGCAGTCCGAAGAACAGAAAGATTTGTGGATCTTATAAAGGTCCACTCACATACGGGCTAAGAGCTAGTAAACTCTTTTATGAAGTTGCTTCGATGATCACTAATGGAATAAAAGATAGGCTTAACTATCAATCAACAAAAGTTAGACTGCCCACTTTAGCGTAGCTAGTAGGTGAACAGCGAATGCGTTTACAAACAAGAGAAAAAATAATTGATATTGTGATCTGTTGAAGTGAATTGAAAAAAAAAAACTATCATTATTCCGCATAATTGCAAAACAAAAGCGAATCGATATAATATAAAAGCGTTGTAACAGCTTGTTAGAGCTGCGCTCGTTACCGCGGAGCTATTTATTTTCGAGTGGCAACATCGAAGAGTTCATAAACAAAAAAACACTTCGGCGACTGTTTTCATTGACAACAATGCGCCGAACCACTTTACCCTAGTGTTAAGAGTGAGGTTTAGAGTAGGCACTCACTTTTCGCGACAAGGTATCTGAGTAGGGGTACTCGGTTCAGTATTTTCATTGTGTGCTTTTAATTTTGAGTGCGCGAACTAGCTCGCTCTCCCGGGACGTGTGTTTGCGAGGGTAATATTTGCTTCCGCTGTATAATTCAACCGGCCGCCATATTTGCCAAAGAGCAATCATTTTAATATCGTCAGCCATCACATTAGGGCAGAGCGGGATACTTACTTTGTTGGATGGATTAATTTTTCAGTTTTAATTAGATAGATGCCCTGCGTTTCGGGACTTTCCGCTGCCAACCGTCGGCAAACTTTTGAGGAATCCATTTTTGAATTGAGTTCAATGTTTGAACATTACGTTTATCGAGAAAATGAATGGTTTGCTTTTTTTAGGTACTTCATAAAAAAATTGACTCGTTATTTGGTTCTGCACTGCGGTAGGTTATAAAACAAAATCTTGGGGTTGTTTCGAAAATAAGAATGCAGAATGCTTTGAATTTTTAATTCGTTTGAAATTACCTACTTTCTTGATTTTTAGAGAATTAGGCGAAAAATGATTAGAAGGAAATACCTACTCAAGTGTTGAGTACTTTAAAATAAAAATTTTACTTGCATTGCAATGTTACTATACTCCACTCAGGATTGGCTCCAGGCGAGGAAACACCTTGAAGGTGTTCAAAAATGAAATTCATAAAAAAAAGTAAAAGATACTAAAGCCGAGTCCCACCTGCCTACCTATTCTTTCAAAATGAGGTAGGTATCTATCTAGTATCACATATACCTACTTAGGTACATCTGACTTTTGTAACTTGCTATGTAAGGAAAAAATATACAATAATTTTGCTAATATAACGATTAAGACCTATACCTACACCCTAGACTTATTCATTTCCAAACGTGCATATATTCTGCATAAGAACTACTATTTTCATGTGGCCCATCGTGCCATTGTGTGACACTTTTAACAAATTTCGATCAATAAACGGCGAGAATGTGTACGCTTCCTAATAATATTATGTAGTTAGTGTTAAATGATATAATTTAATTATTTGAATTAGGTAAATAGATAAAACTACGGGTTGATAATAATATTTCTTACATCAAATTTATTTTATTAAAAACGGTTTTATTTAGCTTTAGCCCTGTTTGGCCATTGGGTCAAATCTTGGAAGCTGAATTAAGTAGAACTACTGCCTTTCATCCTACGAAGTTGAAATTTTGCATATTGCTATGGTTCCAATGACAATACATTTTTATGTTATGCATGACCTGATAATATTTTATGGTTGGCTCCAGACGAGGGAACTCGTTAAAGGTTAACAGCACGGTCACAATTATTTTTTCTTTAGTTCCTATTTTTCTTAATTCCTCCAGTGGCACTATAAAACCGTTTATTCAGTATTTAAACTATTAACTTATTTTATAAAAATAAACAAACAGAGAATTCCTACACTCACATGCATGCCAAACGCCATCTCTTATTTAATGAAGATACTTTTTAGTTATACGACAATTTAATTTATTACAGGCCCGACAGATGACACTAGTGGCGAGACTGTAAAATTCCATATCATAAAAGCGACATCTAACAATACATTATGTAAACTGTATAATCACTGTCCGCGTAGCAAGATAACAAAAGGAAAAATAATTATAATTATTCCCTTCGCTATAAATTATGACAAAAATTTGTCTTTCATCACGTACAGTCTACTCTACATGAAAAAACGCATAAAACCACATTAAAACTTACTAAATACAATGTAGTAGGTAGTTAACATAGTTTTCGCTAGATGGCATTATTTTTCACCATGCAACTTCTTTCTTTTACCATTACGCATTTCTCAGGTTTTTGTTAAAAAGTATGCTACCAATATTTTAATGTTATTATTAAAACCAAAGTTTCTATCATGTATCTCAGTTTGGGCGTTTCTCGGTGGTCATTACGTTAGTTTTGTTGCCAACTTCCATACCGCGTGAACACACCGCGCGGTTCTCGTCCGATCACCGAAGTTAAGCAACGCGTTGCCGTCGCACCGAAGAAGCCACAGAGTACTTAATCACTACGTTTTAAGCCAAAGCGAAGTTAAGCAACGTCGGGCGCGGTCAGGTTGGATATGGGACTGCCTGGGAACACCGCGTGATGTTGGCTTTTTGATATTGTGTTTTTATATACCTATCAATGCATATTTTACGGTCTATCTATTCCTAATATTTTTAAAGGACGTAATTAAGTATACTGTAATTGTAAACGAGTGATTCGTTTGATGCCCGTGGACCAACTGCGTAGACCAACTAACCATTATTTCTTTCTTTTTTTCAATAACTTTTACATATTTCATACTTTCCCTTTATATAGTTTTGTTCAGAAAAGTTTTTAATTATGTTGAACGGTTATAAACGGAATCATGAACCGTACATGGCCTGACTCGCACTTGTCCCATTTTTTTATTTCACCATTTTAATATTTTAAATAAATCATTTTAAATAATTCAATCAACCAACAACTTTTTGCACCTTCTGCGATAAATAAAACAGCTTATATTTTTTTATAAAATTTAACCAAATAAATCGACAGACCCTTACATACGACTTGCTATACTAATGCAAACATGGCCAGCGTCGAAAATAAATTACCATTTAAGTCACACTTAAAACGTAATTTGAGTAATTCTGTTAAAATTAATTGGGAAATAATGTCAATATTATTTACAAATTATTAATGATATTAACAATATTACAAATTATTATTATTTCAAATTGAAATACACAATTAAAAATAATTTCACCCTAATTGAAAATATTGTAAAAATACATCTCAATACGACGTTAAATCCTGCGACGTATTTAAAGTAACACAATTTTAACCTTAATCATAAACAACCAATACTAACGACGATCTTAACTTATTTGTTCATAACAGAAATGACCCCTTACCATTAATTAATTAGGTACGTCAGAATCTCTACGTGCCCTTTTTTTTTTTTAGACGAGAGGAGGTAAAGCCATTCTTACGTAATATTTTACAACTCGAAATACTAATAATAAAGACAAAAAATCTTTGATTTGCTTCAAATTATGAGTTTTGGTGCAATTGTTTTTTTTTTTCTAAAACCACTTAATAAAATCTTACGTACCTAAGGAGTCACAAAAATCTTACGTGCTCTTAACATTAGGGTAGGGGGGTCAAAAATGGCTAAAATTGTCCTTAAGTAATTAATGAATGACCCCTAAGACGTAAATCATTTCGTAGTGCAACCAGTTATAAAAGTTAGTAAATAATGTGTCAGACCTGATTTTTTTTTAAATTAAATGGCAAACTTACAATGGCAAAATAAAATCTCGTGATTAAAAGTAAACTTAATAAGTGAAGATTTGTGATTAAGAAAAACATGACTTATCTTACTTATCTTGTACCTTACAACCTATAGTGCTTTTGCACTTGAGTTCATAACTGAATAATTTAAAAACTTATATGATAATATATTCCTACTCAACAACTAAATCAAATTCTTCGATATCCTCACACATAGAGTTGAAGCCGGCAGCCCAAGCCTCTACTTCTTGTTCCTGTAAAAAATAAGCATAAATTATAACAGAGTAAATCAAGCAATTTGTTAAATATGACATGGGCTGCGTTCGGGAAACTACGTCATATCTTGTCGTCCAAAACGTTACCTCAGTGCCTGAAGTCGAAGGTGTTCGAGCAGTGTGTGTTGCCAGTGATGACATACGGATCCGAGACGTGGTGCTTCACTATTGGCCTTATGCATAAGCTTAGAGTCGTCCAGCGGGCTATGGAACGAGCTATGCTCGGTATTTTTCTACGCGATCGAATCAGAAATGATGAAATCCGTAGACGAACGAGGGTGACCGACATAGCTCAGAGAATTAACAGGCTGAAGTGGCAATGGGCTGGCCACATAGTTCGAAGGACCGATAACCGTTGGGGAAGAAAGGTCCTCGAATGGAGACCACGCCTCGGTAAAAGGAGCACAGGACGCCTCCCGACCAGGTGGACCGACGACCTGAAGAAGACAGCGGGTATCCGCTGGATTCAGAAGGCGCAGGACCGGTCAGAGTGGCGGAAGTTAGGGGAGGCCTATGTCCAGCAGTGGACCTACAAAGGCTGATGGATGGATGGATGAACATTTTTCTTTGAACTTAGCACAACAACTCATACCTCTTTCTTGGATTTCTTTATCTGTTTGGGCTTCTTTTTCCTTGTCGTCTTTTTGGGCTGGATTTCTGGGACCTTGAATGTCAAGTCAAGCGAATCATCGTCATCACTGGAGGCACTTTGCTCAGCTACATCGCTGGGCTGAACATCACTGTCGGAGATGGAATTCTGACGGAATGTTACTGCTTTCTTTGCTTTGCCATAACTTTTTCTGTGAGCCTGTAAATTTGATAGAAAAAAATATTATTAAACATAACATTACAATTATGTTACCTTGCTATCAATGAAGAAATAACAACTTGAAAAGTATGCGCTATGAGCTCTATACAAGAAAGAACTAACTAGTACAATGTGAAATCAATTCTGCCTTATTTTAAACAAAGGTATGTAATTATTAAACTTGTTGTGATATTATGCAAACAAGACAGAGCCAGCCAGCCAGCAATGCATAGATGAGGAATAAAAATTTTGCAAAATATTTAGTTGATGATGCCTGCAGAATAATTTAAAAAAAAGTTAATTATGGTTGTAAGTAAGAAAAGTTGTATAATAACAAAAATCAAATTAATAATAAATACCTTTAAATGATGTACCAGTTCCAGATCTTCAAATAAATGGACAGACTGATCATCATTCAAATCCACATTATTTTGTGCTTCTGTGATATTGGTAGCCTCAGTATTTTGTACAGGATTCTTATCAGGGAAGACCGGAGGTTCGGTGGCAGATATCATTTGATCAAAAAGACTATTTGCAACTTCAGAACTTTGAATTGGTTTAGATTTAACAGCAACAGGTAACACGGCACGAGTTGGTCCTTTTTGTTCATTAATCTCCTGGAGGACCGCTCTAGAACGAGGCTTTAATGCACGTAATTTCCGCTTATCTATCTGCTTAACTGGAGAAATATTCTCTTGATCAACATTTTCAGTATCATCAAAACCAAAGTATGTTACATTTTTATTCCTTTTCTTCTTACTTGAGCTCTTGGTACTTTCTTTACTGCATTCTTTCTCATTTTCTTTAGAATTATCTGAGACCTCATTTACATTGGATATATTACTGACACTCGATGGAGTCCTTTGATCATTTGACTCGACATTTATTTGAGAATTTTTCTTAGGAGTTACATGATCATTCTGTGCTAAAGGTGCTTCTTTAATTGGAGTATTATTTAAGTCTTCAAACAGGGAATTCGCTTTAATTGGCGTCGTTTTATCTTTATTTTTCTTTGCTTTATTTTCTACAACTTCTTTTATAAATGATATGATGCTTGTTTGTTTTAACTTTGATGCATAGTCTTCAAAAATATGTGGGGCATTATTATCCTCATTTGTGTCAGCTACTATATTGGTGTAAACATGTTTCTTATTATTTTCATTGAAGTTCATGAATGAACTGTCAAAAGCTGGTGTCATGTTTGGTTTTACATAAGTATTAACTTGCCACCTTATTGGTAAACTTCCAAACTCCACTCTCCAAGGACTTGCAGCAGGGTTTCTTGTGGAAACATTCATGCTACTACTAGCCACTGGTTGATCATCAAAGAAGCTCAATTCCTCTCTGAGATTTAATGGATCATTAGAGACAGTTGTTGGGAGATTTGAAATATTGTTTTGATGACTTGGAGTAATAATTGCATCATTATTAGGGGCATGCATCTCTGAGTCTGGTATATCATTATGGATCGCTGGAGTAGTTGGCCGACAAAATGAATGAGCTGGTGAATAATTGACATCATCCACAAAACTGTCTTGTTCGAAATCCAATGCAATATCCTCAACTCTAACAGAATTATAGTTTTTTAATGAGGTGTGGCTATTGTCTGTATTGCATGGTTGACTTGGAATAGGTTTTGTAGTGAGTGTTGATACTACGGTGTCAGTGGCTGGATGTGCTGTCAATATTTTTGTTTTTTCTGGCGCAAGCTTCTCATTACTTTGTTTAACAGGTTTATTAACTTTTTCTGAAATTGTGTTCTTCAAGTTTCTTAGAGCTTTAGCCATGTTTCTGTCATAATTATCCTTAAAAAACACTGTTTTAGGTTTCGGTTCACGCTTCTTTGCTGGCTTTTTCCTTTTCTTTTTTTGAGGTGGCGGCTCCTCATTTGGATCATATGTAAATTCGTAAACATCAAAGTTACTGGCATCCCTTTTTAATGACTTCTTTCTGTCCTCCAGAATTCTTATTGAATCATTTTTATTAACAGGCTTTTTAGTCACTATTATTTTAGGATTAGATGCTGATACTTTTGGTGGAGTATCTTGTTTGTTTTTGGTTTTATTGAGAGGTAGGCGGTCTGTCTTAGCATTATTGTTGGTATCTGCACTACTATTTGGACTGTTCGTTTCAGAGGTATTACTGAGTTTTTTATTTACAGGTTTCTTAGTTTTTGCTTTACTTGATATTACTTTACCAGATGTAAGAGCTGTCTTGGGTGTCAGTTTCTTTTTTGAGGTTTTTTTCTCAACTTCTTTAGGTTTATTTGTAATTTTGGGTGTACTGGCGTACGCTGGTTGCACTGGTACAAATTTGCTGGGGCTTATTGAATGATCATCAAACTTTGATGGTAGCCGACATATTCTTTTAGGACGTGGAGCGGTTAAACTACTATCCAAGCATGTTTTAGGAGTTTTCAGAGGAGACAGTGCTACTACTTGAATCTGTTTGACGGGTGTGGATTTTGATTTTCTTACATTTTCAACTGAAACATTCTTACTGTTTGACAGATTTTCTACCCCATTATTCTCTACATATCTACTTGGAAGACGTCTCTCTCGACGCGGTCTATGTTTAATAAGTAAATTAGTTTCATTACCAACATTTTTAGTGGGTTTCGTTTTTAAAATTGTTGCATCGTCATCCGAAGCAGAGTTAGTTTTGTCCGCTAACGCCTTCCTCGGCAATTTTGAGACTTTACTTGTTGCTTTTATTTTAGTTTTACAGCTGATTCCAATGTTTTCTTTTGAAGCTTTGGCATTCTGGCTTGCTCTTGTTTTCGGCGGCATGACGCACGCACAACCCAGTTAGCAATATCAGTAAACAAATTTAAAAACACAACTTTCCACCATAAACTTGTCACTTAATACACAAAACACGAAATAACACAATAAAAATAACTAATTGTTTTTGATTTTTTTAAACATTTACAAAATACAAATACGATTCACAATTTTCGCTCGCTTTTAGTTTGACTTTTGTTTGATTGAATTCGTTCTTTGTACTTTGTTGTCAGTGTCTAGTGACTGCCAGTGACTTGTCAGTGACATACTTCTCATTCTCAGGCTGCGTTCCAGTAGACGCTCACATCGCTCACAACGATCAAAACGCGTTCCACATGGCGACCACGGTCGTCATGGTCGCGGTGAAAACGTCATTGATGACGTCATTAATTTCGCTCACGGCAGTTCACGGCACGCTCAAAACAACCCACCTCACGGAGTGGGTCGAAGTGCCCGTTCCACTTGGGTGTATGATTGTAACGCTCACAAGCTAGTGGAACAGGAAAAACCGCGGTCGTGAGTGTGATCGTTGTGATCGTCTAGTGGAACGTAGGGTCAGTCTTCTGTCTTCTCAAAAAATAATGACATTTTGATTTGAAACCATAAACATGTAAAGACAAACAACCATAGATCTTATTATATACTGCATGGATGTTGTACTGTAACTGATATACAACTACGTAGAAGTACTTGAAGACGGACGTCACAACGGAATGACTATTCGACCAATCATAGGCCGGATTGCGGTTGTTCTTCATCATTGTAGGGTGCTCACACTTACTTAAAAAAATTATGTCTTATGGTTCTTCAAAATGTTTTCTGGTGGTAAAAAATTATAATATTGAATAAAAAAAACATATAGTTTAATAATTTATATTTAACTAGCTGCCCGGACAGACTTCGTTCTGTGAAAAGTTTTTTTGAGATGTATTGTAAGCTATCCTATCTTTCAAGTTGGATCAAACTGTGTGCAAATTTGATTAATATCGGTTTAGGAGTCCATCGCGGACAAACAACGTGACACGTAATTCATATAATATAGTTATGATAACCACATTTTAATATAATCACTTCAAAATTATCCTTCTGTCATAAAAACTGATGTTTTTTCATTGAAGGATTATTACTAGCGTATAGAATGGACACCGCGAACACAATGTATGTTCCAATGAATTGACGCCGCGCGGCTTCAATGTCCAATGGATTCGTTCGATTTTGAAAGGAGAACAGGGGCTCAATTTTGAAAATAGAACCTCCCGGCGGGGACACACATTTTGTTTGAGATGTCTTCTCTATGTATACTTATACCTCGATGTGTTTTTTTTATATTTTAAAGGTTTTCTCCCTTTTCCGGTGGTAAGTTTAGTGGGATTGTTAAAATAAAATGTCTCACAGTATCTATTATAAATTAGTCTGTGGTTTTTCTCTATTGTCTATGTATAGCTGCCGGCCATTGATATCATCTGTTCACGTCCGTTGTAATTTGTTTAAAATTTGAAAATATCGTTCGTTTGGTTTCACTACATTTTCATGATCTCGTTCAATTTGTTATTTTTAAAGTGATCAAAGGTACTTTTTACGTAAGCAAATTGCATTTTGGGTTTCCCTTTCCTTGTTGTTATCAGTTAATTCTGTAAAGCAAGCCCGGGACAAAATAAAAGTAAGTTTGCAAAATACTTACAATCGACTCAATAAATTAAGATGTTTCTTTTTCTTGCTTGAAATACATCTTGATCTTTAAATTTGTGTTAATTTCAGCGTAAAGTTAGAGCTTGCATCTACTGGCCGAAATGAAACAATGATAGCCGTTTGCATTTATGAAAAATATTGACAGTGTCCCATTCCGTATTCGACCATGATTTGTTTATGAAAAAGTTATTTATTCCCACCGATTATTTAGTGAACGGTATATTTTTTGTAAAAGTCTGCGGGATAATCAGTGAACAGTCAAAATGGTGGATGGGGAAAATAAAATGATAGACACAGTGCAGGTGGCTCTTCGCATCCGGCCCTTGATGCGTCAGGAAACCGAGAGAGGGTGTGATGAGTGCATTGAGGTGATCAGAGGGGAGCCTCAAGTGACTATCAAAGATTTAGCATTTACATACAACTATGTGTTCCCGCAACATATTACTCAACAGGAATTCTATGACACTGCTGTTAAGGGACTAATTGGGAAACTTTTTCAAGGTATGATGATCCTTCTATTCTTGATAAATTTAAATTTATCTGTTCAGTATGCTTTTGTTGTCTTACTTTTAGATATTAAACCGTTTCCTTATCAATGTAATGTTTTAAATTGTTCTTCCTTGTATGTTGCAGAGAATTAATGAAAACCTTTTCTATTTTTAGATGTTTTCAATTTAAGATTTGATGTTCAATAAAAAAAAAACTATGTGTCTCCAACAACTTTTGATTGCAATGGGGCAATTAAGACCTCATCCCATCCAATCTCTGGTTGAGATGATTCAATAAAAAAATGTGTGTAGCTAAAGATTTCATCTCATATGCCACAACTCTTTGTACAAGGAATCACTTGTCAGCTAACTTCATCATGTTGCTTTCCAGCTGTTGGTGTGCACACACATTGTAAAATTTTTACTCTCATAGGTTTTTCCAAATGCTCCAAAAGAAGTAGAACTTTAAAAATTGCAGTGGCAGTTTTACAAGTGATTAATTAATTAAATTAATTAATCTTTTGGGTTGATGACTTCAGTGACATGTCCATGAGAGGCAGTTAATACTTGCTGACTTGTTTATAATTATTAAAATGACCCACTCTTCATACATCTATGTTTTTTCAGGTTACAATGTAACTATATTGGCATATGGTCAAACCGGCTCTGGTAAAACATATACCATGGGCACCAATTACTCTGGATCTGATGGAGACTCAACCAAGTTAGGTGAGATGATAGCTTTGCTAATGATTATTTTTTTCATGTAAGTGACTGAACAAAGCAACTATGGGTGGTAAGGTCTTCATACAATTACTGGTCAACTACACTGCTACTCAATTCATATGAAAAGCAGTGAAATATCAGCACAATAATGGTATTCTGAGCTGTTGCAAGATTGATCAGAATCATGAAATTTGGCTGTGTTATACAGTATGCACAAAGTAAAGGAAGTAACAATAAATTTTAAAACTTAAGAAACCCCTAAGGCTGAGTTTCTACCAGTGATGCATAGCGAGCATGTGTTTATGAGAACCTATTTCATTTACCTAAGGCTAGGTAATGAACCCTCGTTGCGTGAGTGTGACCCCTTGGCCGGTTTTTGGGGTTCTGAAGTAAAATCGGAACCCTTATAGTACCGTAACGTGAGGATACATTTTTTAATCGTCGCGGACCCTATAATGTGGTGTATGGTTGAAAAGCTCTTTAAAAAATATTATGGGTCTTCTAAGACCATTTTTGGAATTAGGGGTCCGTTTGCGAAATATTTCGCTTTAAATTGCTTGGCTAGAGTCAAGTGTCCCTCTCCCCTGCCGGCTAAACGGTTGGAGTTGGACAAGTAAAAAATTTCTCAAAAATAGGTTATATGATGAATTTACAAGGAAATCTATCACGGTTATGTTAGCATAAGTAGTTAATGAGTAATAGTCGATAAACTTACTACTTCGGAACCCTACATTGTGCATGGCCTGACAGGTACTTCCCCGGTTTTTTTAATTACTATTAATTACGACAGGTGAAGCAACCAATAAAATTAAACAAATTTAAATTCTGTTGCAGGTGTAATTCCCCTAGCAGTTGCAGATATATTTGATTTTATAGAAACTCATGAGGATAAGTATACCTTTAAAGTAACTGTATCATTTATGGAGTTATATCAAGAGCAATGCTTTGATTTACTCTCGGGGAAGGAGAGGGGGCACAGCATTATTGAGATAAGGGAGGACATCAATAAGGGGGTCATTTTACCAGGTAACATACATGTTCTATTCTATATGACCAATTGTAAAACATTGAACAACTTTTTTATATTGGTATGTGTATTTATATATTTGCTAGTTTCATAGATGAAAATAAGTCTTCAAAACAAAACAAGATAAAATGTGTTATCTTGTCTTATATGATAAGTTACTAGGATACCAGTATAAATTATTATTATTATTATTATTATTTATTTATAGACGAGCAGCTAAGCTGATGTGTCTATATCAGTTGTGCTGAAAAATCATTTTTTCTTTAGTGAGAGCTTACATATACAAAATTACATATACAAAAGCTATCAGCAAACTTACTCCCTTATAATAAGATATATTTATTCTTATGTCATGAAAAGAAGTAAAGCTTCAGTTTAAGAGCTAAATTGATTTCCACAGGTATAACAGAGTTACCTGTAAGCTCAACCATGGAGACAATGACGGCGTTAGAGAGGGGTTCCTCTGGCCGTGTGACGGGATCCACTGCCATGAACCAAGCCTCCAGTCGGAGTCATGCTGTCTTCACTATCGTCATTGCTAAAGAGAGTCGCACTGATAAGTATGTGTAGATTTGATTATTATAAGTTAACCGATTCGTTGCTGATGCCACAGGTTTTCATACATTTATGACACGCCTGTAGTGCCATCAGCAACGAATCGGTTACTGATATTTTAGCTTCTGAAGGGATACAATTGTTTTTTAACTGTTATATTTGCTAAGTTCGGTAACTAATTTTATTAAAGATATTTTTTGGGGTACAATAAAATATCTTGATGTTATAATCAATCACACCTTAAATTGTAGTTTTTTGAAAACTGTTTATACTGAGGAATAGAATTTGCTTAAACATTCGAAAGTAACCTTTTCCTATTAAGTTGCCAATCCAAACTTAAACTTCTATCTACTTTACAGAAACATAGCAACAACATCCAAGTTCCATCTAGTTGATTTGGCGGGATCGGAGCGAATTAAAAAGACAAAAGCCGTGGGCGAACGTATGAGGGAAGGAGTGAAGATCAACCAGGGTTTGCTCGCACTAGGCAACGTGATATCGGCGTTGGGAGACGGGACTAATCGGAGCTTTATTAGTTATAGAGATAGCAAACTGACAAGGCTATTGCAAGGTACTTGATTCTTTTTCTGTAGTGTAATGGAGACCATACACAATCAAGTGTACTGACATACTTGATGAAGCGTCAAGCGGACTTGACGCGGCATCCAATATACTTGATCGTGTATGGCCACGGTATAGCTATCTCATGCACATTGGATGGCGCGTCAAATTAAACTGTAAATTTGACAAGTCAAACTGCAGACTTGATCAAGTACACTTGACCGTGTATGGCCTCCCTAAGTTTGAAATAATGCAGGATAATGGATGGTTTACTCAAGTCTTGAGTTGTTAATAATTTTATGTTACCCTCATGTGCACAAGAATATTGAAACAATGTTCTTATGATTAAACAGTTTTGAATTGCTTATAAACGCTCAATGGTAGACAAGAACAGAAAATCAAGATTTTGTACATTTTTATCTACCTCTTGAGTCAGAGGCTACTTGTTATTTTACTTAAGATGAATTAATTCCTAATAATCATATTTACAGACAGTCTTGGCGGCAATTCCCTCACGTTAATGGTAGCTTGTGTGAGCCCAGCGGACTACAACTTAGACGAAACAGTCTCAACTTTGAGATATGCTGACCGCGCTAGGCGCATCAGAAATAAGCCAGTTGTTAACCAAGATGCTAAAGCAGCTGAAATTGTCAGGTAAAACATTATTAGTAAGATATAGATAGAGCGAAATCTCTATCAATCAGTCTATATGTTTTTTTATCAAGTAAATGAAAGTGTTTTAAGTTGTGGGTGCTTTGTTTATTCAAAAATACTTTACCACCTACCCTCAGGTGGGACTCTATTATTGCTTTCATGTAAATTCTGATTTGGTAAAAAAAACCTGTTGCCACATGAAAAGTTTTTTCTGTTTTTAATTAGATTGTAACATTTTTTTTGTGTCATGTTATTTCAAATTTCACAGATTGAATAATTTAGTTAACGAACTCCGACTACAATTACTTGGTAAATTACCAACAATCAGCGAGCAAAACAATGAACAGTTGCAAGAAGAATTAGACAGAGAGAAAGCTAAGTATGCTGAATTGTTGAAGAAACATAAACAAGTCACCGAACATCTTGGTAATATGTTAATAGAGAATACCAATTTATGTGAAAAGGCCCTCTTAGCCGAAGCAGCAAAGGACAAAATCGAACGTAAACTGAATGAATTAACGGAGCAATGTAATCAGACTATAGACAATTTGAACACAACTGACGATGAAGCTCAAAAGACCAGTGTGGTTGATTACCTGAAAGAAATCAAGACAAGGTTAGAAGACTTGCAGTCGGTGAACTTAAAGACGAATGAAGAGTTAATAGATCATGAGATTAAGTTGTCTTTTGTTAAAGACGACAATGACAATGAGAAAGTGGATGATGACGTTCTGTTGAATGAAGACCAGGCTGTTATGGAAGAGGAGAAGAGGGCGATGGGACAGGTAAATGATCAGATTTTTATTGTATTCTCTACCAAATACAATACAAGTATGCACAGTGCCACTTATGACTGGATAGTTGCAAGTGTATATGTGGAAAAATTGTTTTGGAAGACAAGTTGATGTAATCATATAAGTATTCATTTAAGATCTCATTTACGCGTATAAAACATTATCTATACACTATTATCAGTTATTCACTTATAATTTTTTTTATTGAATTTACAGCACAGAGATTAATGTATCAAATTGTGCATTCACCCCTTATTTTTCAAATTAATATGTGTGTACTATATACCGAATTATTATTGCCTGATTAATTAGCGTTGTTCATATTACTATGTTCTTTTCCTTTTTCTTACTTTAACTGTTATCTGATTATCTCATATAGCAATAGACAGTGCTTTAATAGTACACCAACAATTTTTTCCCAGGTGGCATTAAACCAAGAGTTGCAGGAGTTAAACCGCGCGATGGCAATCAAAGCGTCTGTGGTCCAAGCTATACTGGCCAATAACAAGGAAATGTTGGACAGCCACAACAATCTGCGAGAGAATGAGGAGAAGATAGCTCATCTGGAGAAGGAGAGAGATGAGCTCATGCAACAGTTGAAGACAAAGGTAAGATTAAAATGTTTTTATCTGATTATCAACTTGAACATGCCGAGATTTTATAGATATTATTATCATCTTTAAAATTATTATAATACTTTACAGTTAAACAAAGTTAAGGTACAAAATAATAGTCAGTTTTATTTTTGGAACAATAGTTTACAAACTTATCTACTTGTAGAAGTAATATTGTAAGGTGTAAGTAAGGAAGTTTGATTGGATAATTTTGCAAAAAACACCATTATTAAAGAACTTATGACTAATTACTAGCTTTGAATCGGCTTAGAGACATTAAACTTTTGGCATTCAAAATTTTACCAAATTTTGAAAATAAGTGAGTCAAACATTATGAAAGATATTGTTCTTTAATATTTAGGGTTCCGAAGTAAAATTGGAACCCTTATAGTTTCGTCATGACTCATGTCCGTCCGTCTGTCTGAAGCAAAGCGCTGAGACCCTTAGTGCTAGAAAGCTGTAATTTGGTATGGATATACAAATATCCTATCCTTGCGCGTGGCCTGACACGCACTTGCTCGGTTTTTTTTACTACGTTTGAATTATCGTTACAGAGTAAAGACCCGTCACACGAGGAGCGTCGCACCAAGGTTTCCGCCCTGGAGGCAGAGATAACAGAACTGAAGAAGAGGTGTCAGCAACAGGCCAATATCATTAAAACTAAAGAGAAGAATGAAGCCAAGATCGCCGCTCTCAATGCAGAGTTGCAGGCTATGAAGGCTACTAAGGTTAGTTGATGTTTCTTCTTTAAACAAATTTTGGGGTAACTCATTCTTGGTGCTACAGGTGCCGGTTAGTACCACATATTTTCAGGGTTTCATAATCAAAGTGGAACCCTTATAATTTCCTAGTGTCCATCCGTCCACAGCATACTGCAGAGAAACCTAGTGCTAAAAAGCTGTAATTTGACTGGCAAGTGGGGTTTTCTCGTTTACGTCTTTCAAAAATATTGTGTCCGCGAAAAACATCTTTCGATTCAATGATCACTTAGTACGACGCAGGGCGTTGTATTGAACTAACGTGTGACATGTTGGATGACGTCATGTGTGATAGATTACGAACGAGTGACAGCCCTTATGAATTTTCTGAATTAGCCCGACACGTCGAACGCGGCATGTACTTGTAACTTCATACCTAAAGTGCGGAGTGCACCAGGCCTAACTCAGGACCATAATCTGGAATAGGACATACTACAAAGCCGCTGGCAGAGCTCTAAAATTGCATACTGCTTTCCTTTACCAATCCACCGCTCTCCCCCAGGTGAAGATAATTAAGCAGATGCGCGAAGAGAGTGAGAAGTTCCGCAAGTGGAAGGCGGACAACGAGCGCGCGATGCTGCGCCTGCGCAACGAGGAGCGCAAGCGCGCGACCGCCATGGCGCGCATGGAGTCACTACACGCGAAGCAACAGAACGTGCTCAAACGGAAGATGGAGGAGGCGGTCGCTGTTAATAAACGACTCAAGGTACGCGCGTACACATACATACATACATACATCGGATCTTGAAGATCTTTAAGACTCTGTTCGCACTTGACGGGCGTGCCATTTATGAAGATTTACATGATATCGACAACGTTTTTGCCGGCTCCAACGGTTTACTCGGAAAACAACCCATTCGCAACGCAACACATTCCCACAGCCGCCAATCGTCCTATTCGCAAAAGATCTCTTTGAAAATAGGTCCTATCCGCAAAACAATACATTTGTAAAACACATCACATCTCACTTACCAATTTGCCTGCCCAGGTACGCACATGAACATGAGCAATACTAGACATGACAAAGTTTGTCAGACAAACAGCTATT
This sequence comes from Thymelicus sylvestris, assembly GCA_911387775.1. Lineage (NCBI taxonomy): Eukaryota > Metazoa > Arthropoda > Insecta > Lepidoptera > Hesperiidae > Thymelicus > Thymelicus sylvestris. The sequence goes on along the minus strand of OU426905.1, from coordinate 7,708,740 downwards.
AATATACTACTCACGTCACGTCACACACTATGTTAGTTTTTTCATAATAATTAATATATCGACAGGAGGCATTGGACAGACAGAAGCATACGGCAATGAAACGCAACGCCAAGGGCAGTGTGAAGGCGGGCGCGGTGCAGCAGTACATAGAGCAGGAGCTCGAGGTGCACCTCAGCATCGTGGAGGCTGAGAAGTCGCTCGAGGAACTCATGGAGTACAGGTGATGGCCGTTTCTTCATTGGACGTCATGATGACGACGTCTTATGTATGTATTGTGTACATACACAAATGGAAGCTTTCGTATGTATACCATACACATACATAATACTATCGTCACAACGCTTTCGTTGCCGGTATAAAAAGATTTAATAACTGTAGTGTGGCAGCACCGCTAGAATTACAAAATTTTGTCGTCCAATGTTTGTGTTAAAAGCAGAAAGAGAATTGAAGTTTGAAGAACTGAAAACACTTAAATGATGTACCCAAGTCCTAAATGTATATTACTCGCTAAAATAATACATAGGTACTGCACATGTTTTAGGCTTCTCCAGTTAAGTGCAGAGAGCCATTAATAGGTTGAGGCCATTTTTTTGATTTAATATCTTGAGATATTTATATGTCTTTGCTACAATTTTATATACATAGTTTTTTTTTTGCCAAATTCACTATACTTTTACCTGCATATTTATATTGTAATATTGATGGACCCTGAACTCTGAAAACACTAATAATCAACACTGAAATAACATATTATAATAAATAGCAAGTAATTCACTGATCTTGCACAGAGCTTGGATAACAGAAGAGATAGAGAACCTTCGCAACAGCACCGACGACGAAGCGAACAGGAAGAAGATGACAGAGTTAGAAGATGATCTGGCGTTGCGGAAGGCGCAGATATCAGATCTACAGCAGAAGATCGTTACCGCTGATCAGGGTCAGTAGCTATTAGTAAATAAATTGATGTTTTAAAACTAATTAAACTTAAGCTAAATAAAAGCGTTTGAAACTGTAGTCAATTTTTCGGTACATACATGAGTAGGTATAATTACGAACCACTTTGATTTTGTTGATTTAAACTTACTTTTTTATCCTTTAAGTGGTTCTTAACATCCCAATGTCAATAATAATTTTTGATGTTATCCACCAGAAAACAAATCCCGCACCCAATGGGACAACATCCAATCGATGCTGGAAGCGAAGGTGGCTCTCAAGTGTCTGTTCGAGTTGCTGGTGGACGCGAAGAGAGAGCTACAGAACCAGAGTGAGAAGGGCTACCAGGCGCGCTACGAGGAGATCAAAGAGGCTCACGAAAGATTGGCGATCGAGTTCGATAACAGCAAGGCGGAGTTTGAGAGGCAGCTGGCTATGGTGAAGCTGCAAAGTGAACAGAAGGTGAGTTTGTTTGGTTGGTGATGCAAACACGTGCTTGTTACTCGACTAGGGCATTGATCCGCATTTCACATCGACAAACGAGCATATTTTTTGAGCTGTGTATCGCGAAAAATGAGTATGAGTAACGGGCATTTGGTTTCATACTAAAGTCCTGTTTGTACCACACGCTGACTTATTTCACGCGACTCGGCTCAAAAAAAACGCTCGTTTGGCCTCAGCGTTACGCGCATTAGGCCGCAGGTCGTCAACAAAATAAAAATCCTTTGACGAGACAAAAAAATTGCAACCCAAGTTATCGCTTAACGTGCAGTAATCGCATTAACAAGGCCACGCCCCTAGCGTGCTAAATTTATATAAAAAATAAAATGTGTGCAATTCACACGTGTTAGAAGTGAAACCTTCAAAAATTTTGTTTTCAAGATAATGAGACGAATGTAAAATTTCGGGAAGATGATAATGATAATCTACTCCACTCCACCCCACCCCACCCCAACCCACTCCACCCCACTCCACTCCACTCAACTCAACTCGACTCAACTCAAGTCAGTCTCCACTCATTTCTAGTCTCCACTGGACAGTTTCGTTTCATAAAATTTCAAGTCACCCCCGTACTAAAGAAGTTTTCACTTCAAAAAAGGTATTAATGATAGTATTCCATGTTCTCCAGCTAAGTGCCCTAGTGGCGCTCCAACGCGGCGTGGTGGGCCGCGGGGACAACAGCACGGCGTGCCAGCACCTGCAGAACGTGATACAGTACCAGCAGGAGCGGCTGGAGCAAGTCGAACAGGAGAATGTATGTTGATGGTTTGACAGTTTGATTTGGTGATGGCGATGGTATGGAACTTGGCTGTAGTTAAACTTAAACAAAAATGGCTTCAGTTATTTACTATAAAAATATTTAATAACTTAAAATATTTTTTAATTTTAAAATTAATAACAAAAATTTTGTTATTTTTAGTTTCATGGCATGTGAACTACAAAAAATGTTTTAAAAGTTCTCCCAAAGATACCTGTTAGTTTTTCTTGTTACAAACTTATAGCCTGAAAAATACATATCTAAAAATTACATCCTTTCAATTTTTCATTTATACTAATATTTATTTAAATAGCTTACGTTTGAATACTTTATGTAAAGATACAATACATTTTTATATTCAATGTCCATGTTTTATGTCTTTCCACTTTTTGTAAACTAAATCAGAATTTGTAATCACTTTTCTAAATTATTGCCTGTAAGCTAAAGTGATTAAAGACTGATTTAAATGTGATTTGTTGTTTGCATGGTAGTCAATAGTTTCTTGTCGATATTAATGTTTGATATTTTATTGGAAAGTACGAACATTGAGCAATTTAACGAATGGGAAAAATTTAAAAATCACAAGGTTTAAATAGATGGTAAAAATCTATTATTTGAAAATTATTAAAAATTTTCTATTTTAGAACTTTGGTCTGGCTATTATTGATTTGGGAACTTAAGTTACATTTTTAACAATTAGACAGCCTGGATAAGTACTTCATGAGCAGCCATCCATCCTGCTTAAGATAATTACAGTACAAAGTGGTTTTATTGAGAGTTCCATATTTAGGATTATTTTGTTATATGTATCAAACTGTAAGAATTACAGTTTTCAATAGTCTGTGTCTTATAATTATATTGAAAATAGACACATTGCTATGCATTTATAACCAGTTTAATTCTATTTGAGTTAAGATTGGTAAAACCGTTTGTTTCAGCATTCACATTGTGCTATTTTTAAATGCTTTCATTTAGTTTGACTCTATGTATTGCTTTGTTTCAAACCTTGTGAGTTTTCTAAACAGTTTCTTATGATAGTTTTAACTTTATTATGAAGGTCTGATAATGGACTCATGAGTTGGTTATGAAACTGTTTAACTTTTATTACACACAAGACTCATTGATTGAAGAGATTGGGCTCATTTGCTAGAATTTGCAAATTGAAAATCTTTGATTTTGATTTTAATGTAATGTATTTGACATCGTTTTAGAGCTCCATTTTAAATACAATGCTCAATTTCACAGAAAAAGCTGGTTGATGAATTGGAGGAATTGAGGGTGGCCGGCAAGAAGGGTAAGAAACGTAGCAAGAAGGACCCGGTTGAAGCGGCTAAGAAAGTAGAGTACGTGGAACCGACGGATGAGGAGGATGACGAGTTTGAAGACCCTGATAAGGACCCCGACTGGAGAGCTACACCAATGTTCAAGCGGATACAGGTGAGTTTTTTTATTATTTAATGATAACTCCTTAGCCTAGTTTGTAGTTAACCCAAGTGTGCGAAGCCCCAGCCTGTGAAGCGAAGGGTCCAGGATTCAGATTGATAAATGTAATAATCTAATTCTAATAACATTTGACATTTGCATGCCGTAATGTAAATGGCTAATTGTGAGAAATAATATATTTTAATTAAGATCCTTAAGTAACCACAATTATTGCAAATAAACTTTAATTTCATTTGTGTGGTTGTTGGTAAGATGTCATTTGTGTACAGTACGGCCGACGTATCTTGGAGCGTGTGAACATAGGATCTGCGAACTTTAGCGCATGTAAGACAGAGATAGCGACACGAACATGCTAACGCGTGACTGAGAGATAATACGCTGCGTACCGAGCATTGCCGAATTGTGTTACTGCGCAGCCTTCCGCGCGAAGTTCAGACGCGCCAAGACTCGTCGGCCGTACTGTATGTCGATGTTGCCAGCGACACCGGGAATCCTATTGCAGTGTGTGTCCATATATTTATTACCAGCGTTCTGCCCGCAGCATTTCCCGGGTTTTCCGGGATAATAAGTATCCTAGTCTTATTCCATATCATGGTCTGTGTGCTATATTTCACAAAAATCCGTTCAGTAGTTTTTGCGTATAAAAATAACAAACATCCATACGTCTTTCATATTTATAATAAGTTTAGGATTTATTTTCGTTTTATTAGTATTGTACTGTGTTCTCTATGTGGGATCCAAATGTACAGTTTTGACTGTTCAGTGTTAAGTCTTTATGGCAGAACTGAAATTTCATTAAAAATCGTGTAGCAAAAACAGTGTGCAGTCGGTCACTTGACGCAGCATAAACAAAGTTTTTCTATTGATGGTATGTTCAACATAAATAACAAAAGACCAAAAATAACAAAACAGCGTTTCATAATTTAACTCCCTTTTCTACCCATTACAGGCGCAACGCTCACGTCTAACAATGAACTTCACGGTAGACGCGTCCGACACATCAACAGCCGGCAGTAAAGCGGTGAAGCGGCGCAGCGACGGCTCGCAGTGCACGTGCCGCGGGAGTTGCTCCACCAAGATGTGCGGCTGCGTGAAGTCGGAGAGGGGGTGCGGCAGCGGGTGCAGGTGTCAGCCCGAGCTGTGCAAGAACAGGAGGGTGTCGTCCGATAGCGATAATAAGGAGAATAATGTGAGTGTTCGTTGCTGGCTTGTGTTGTCTTCACAGGGGTAAAGTGAGCGCATGGTGCTTTTAAGAGACATCACAATAACTTCAATTAATTGTTAATTAATGAAAGTTATTTTTAATTGTTAATTAATGAAAGTTATTGTAAACCTATCAGATAGCGTTATTTTTTATCATTTGTGTTATTTTCTTTCAGCCGTCGAGTACAGAATATTCCCTGGAAACCACCCCACCTTCATATTTTGACAAGAGGTGAGTGTACAGATTTTTTTCCACTGAATCAATTATAATTTTATTCTTAAATAAAACGTAACTCAAGTTATTTAGATTCGAATCATCTCAAGAACTGAATGCGATGTCAAAAAAGTCTGAGGAAAATGTTTTGAATAAGCCAACAATGAATGAGAAAATTCAAAGTGGTTCCTTGAAAAGGCCAATGAGTGAGAGAAGGCTACAGGCGAATAAAAGTACACAGAAATGGATGTATGCTCTTTTATTGTATAACATATGCCTCGCACCCATGTCTTCGTACTGCGCTAATAGTATATTTCAGTATGGAATGGACGCAGCACAATATAATGTGATTTCATTAATCGTTAAATTCCTTATGAGACAGGTTAATATCCACTTCCCCTTGCGGACTATGCTCTTAAAGATTTATCCATGAGGCTATAAAATTATATATTATTTCAATTAACACTTAATGTTTTCTAAAGGGACACAAAGAAGTATTCATTCTATAAAAACATATCCGGAATTTGGCACATTTTTAAGCGGAGGGATATACTTAAAGAAATCTGTAAGTGCATAGTTCTGCAAAGTATAAACTTAAAATATGACAATATCTGCTAGTGTAGAATTGTAATTGTAAAAAATGGTATGTTAGTGTTAAATGATTTTGATTAGAAAATTTTATTTGTTTTAAATTTTTAGTTATTCATTAGATTTAATTAGTAATAATTGCTTTGCAGAATTATGTTCTAGTTGAAGGCATTTATATAGTTTGTAGTCTATAATTATTGTTTGTTTGTCAAATAATACGAAATTTGTTTTGCAGAGATCACCATGACGCGACATTTATAAAAAAGAAGAAAAGTTATTTTTTCCCGCATGAACAGAACAATTGATACACAACAAATAAAGGTAATTAAATAAATAATTAACTGTAAATACAAGTGTTCCAAGTCAAAGATTGTTTTATTGATGTGTATTGTTTGATTGTGGGTGGATAGATTATTATTATTATTATGCCATATGAGTTGTATGATAATAGGTAGGTACCAGTGGCGTAGCTAGCCGTAGAGAGGCCCTATATCAATATCTCTTGAGGGGCCCTGGCACCATCTTTTGCTGTCAAATTTTGGAATAAAAAGGGGCGCCAACTGTAACTGTCCTAATGCGGCAGGCGAGCTTTTTTGGAGAGCGCCACGTTTTGAAATGTAGCAAAGTAAGTCGATAAGATAACAGGGCGCTTAGTTTTTTACTGGAGGGGGCGTAATTAAGGTGTTCGGGGCCCCTGTAAGCTGGGGGCCCCGTATAATTGATACGGCGGTAGCTACGCCCCTGGTAGGTACATTATATTATTATTCCTGTCTGATGTATTACGCCTGTTATATTATCTACTCGGAAAGTCTTCATTATTTCAAAGACTTCGGATATTTTAAATTCAATGGCTACTCACGATTCGTATTTTATAATACCGATATTTCGGCCTAGTTACAACCATCGTGGTCACGGTTAGACTCACGAACGTCCGCGATGATATGAATTCAAAAAACATTTGACTTTCAGTTGTATCTGTAATTGACACGCCAGTTAATATTAATTCTCATTCAAAAATATTGTTTGTTTTCAGACTGATTGGTAAAGCTGTGCCTTCTGATAAGAAACCACAAGTGTCTTACATTATATTATTTACTTGAAAGAATTATTTTATAGTTTTGCTTTTTTATTCATTAGATTATAATAGTTCAGGTAATCTAAATTAGGTGTTGAATGTATTGACTAATGATGAATTTTATTCAGTATTTGATGTGAAATTGAACATGTGGCGACATTTTTATAAATTTATGGAGTGGATCTCCGAATAAAACGATATTTATTAATGCTGTTTTTTATTTGCTTTCTAATTATATGATACCCTCTGAGGGCACATCCTACCTTTTCTCGAAGCGCTTCGTCGTTTTTTGAACACTTGGATTTGGATTATATAAACAACATTCGCGGGATATGGTGTCAATAGTAGACATATCTATACTAATATTATAAAGCTGAAGAGTTTGTTTGGTTGAACGCGCTAATCTCAGGAACTACTGGTTCGAATTGGAAAATTATTTTTGTGTTTAATAGTCCATTTATCAAGGAAGGCTGTTTTTCTTCTCAACTGTATTCTGACGAAATGCGAATCCGACGAAGTGCGAACAATTCCTATAGTCTATTATAACATCATATATTTTAGTAGTTAGTTTTTCCACAAATTAACGCGGGTGAAACCGCGGGGTACAGCTAGTTAAACATAAAAGTTTCAAGTGCATAGCTCTTATACTAACGCGGGTGAAACCGCGGGGTACAGCTAGTTAAACATAAAAGTTTCAAGTGCATAGCTCTTATACTTTCGATTTTATTGATAATATCTAAAAAAGCCGATTTCGTTACGTTCATCAAAATTCATTCGTTCTTCCTGAAATCCTAGAAAGCTGAAATTTGGTATGTAAGCTACAATGATGTTGTATGTATAGGGAGGGTAAGCTAGTATTAGTACACAAACAAAAACAAACGTGTACTTATGTACCTACGCGCGTGAGAAGATATACTTCTTTGGCATCATTACATAAATATTTGACACTAGCTATCTTGGCGAACTTCGTATCGCCTAATAATCAGTAAATGTACTTTGTTGTTACTTTTAACTTATTAAGTTTTGGTAGGTTTAACAAATTAGGGACCTTATGGGTGGCCACTCACGGTCGCGCCATTTGGCGTGGCTCCAAATGACATGTCAAAATGGCGCGATTGGACATACAGATTTTTTTTATCACGCCACCAGTTTTTTCATATTCACGATCAAATTTTGGCTGTATATCACGCCATTTGACGCGATGGACTGGCCGTGAGTGACCACCATAAAACTTGCACACGCAAGGCGCGTCCGCCGCAGTACTATGACAAACACGCAAAGCGTGAGTGCCGCATGCTCGTAGAGGCTGTCGGCACAAGTCCTGTTTTGTGTGCGGTAAACACACGCGGTGTGAAAAAATCCGTAAAAGCGTACCTTCTTTAGTTTAGTATGGCCGTTGCGAAAGTATAAAATTCCCTCCCTCCCCCTCCCTTCCCCTACCCTCTCCCCTCCCCCTCCCCTCGGCTATAATCTTATCTTTTACTGCAGTTCTATATTTAATTTTTTTTTCACGATTAGGTAATGGCAGTCTTGATATTTTCATTTAGTTTAATCTAATCTTATCAAAAATATTAATTCGAAAGTAATCCTGAACTTTGATGCAGTTTATGAGTCCGTCGGTGTACATACATATATGCCCACACTTTATTTTGTACTGATTTAATTGTATTGTTCAAGAAAGTGTTCCTCAAGGTAGTGTACTTGGGCCTATTCTATTCCTCATTTATGTTAATAACCTTTGCAACTTGGAGTTAAATAATTGCAAAATCTTAACATACGCTGATATCTGTTCTTATTGCTCATGGCACTGCATGGGCGGAAGCTCGTGTAAATGCAGAAGTAGCAATGCGAACAGTAATGAGATTGTTGGACATTAACTTATTAACACTGAATTTAAATGAAACCGTTTTTCTTCCATTAGCACAAAGTACAGGAAGGCTAACAAAAACGCGAAGTGTTAAGTATCTTGGACTTCAATTAGATGGGTTGATGACTTGGAAAGAACAGATAGAGATAACTGTATCTAGAGTGCGAAAATTAGTTTATATATTTAAAACTGCGGGGCATTACAGATCAACAAACTCTTAAAACAGTTTATTTCTCTCTGACGCAATCAATATTATCTTACTGTGCATCCGCTTGGGATGGATCTGGAAAAACCAGCATCCTTCGATTGGAGAGAGCACAGCCAGCTATCCTTAAAGTGATGTATTCGAAACCAATTCGTTTTCCAATAATTGATATTTATTCCATGGCCAAAGTTTTAACAGTTATTTATTCGTCAAATTATTCTCCGTAAACACTTAACCATGCCCTTTGTTAATGTTTTATCTTATACTCGCTGAATCTCTCGAATTTGTCTAGTGCCCAGATGTAGTACTACGCTTGCAAGGCGTCACTATGAATATCTAGTAAGTGTCGTCTGCAATAAAGTAAATAAATTGTTAAATATCTATCCACTGTCATACTTTGAATGCAAAAACAAATTGAATAAATTCTTGCAGAATCTATTAGACGAAGAGACTGACTCACATATATAAGCTTTATCGTGAGGCTTTAACACACACTCACGCACACACACACACAAACAACTAAGTTCCCTCTATGGTATGTAGATCAGTTAACTAAATTCAGTATTATGGAAAGAAGAAAATATTTTACACATTGTAGCGTTCGCACTTCGCATCCTGCGATTGTTTCAGAAGTAATGGCGTGTGGCATGTAAATCTAAACAGGCACGGTATTTGTATTGTTTGTAAAGATGCCTTTGAAAAATTGTATGCTATGCGGCCTACGTTAACCATTTCATATTTTCTTATTCAAATTGACATTTACAACCCACTGTTTCACTTTCTTATAGGTACTTTTTTATTTAACTTGACCCAGTAAAGTTTCACGTCTTGAGAATATAAGTGGAGAGAATTTTCATTATGTTTTTCAAATTCTTCTGCTGAACTAATTTTTATAAACTTTTGCACATATCTGCATTGAAGTATCTCTAATACAGCATTATACATATTTTCCTTGTTCATTAGAAGAGACAATAACATCTAACCAACACATTATTTCATATAAACGAAACTTTCTAAATTATAATTTCTATCGAACTTCGAATGGTCTCATCATGTCATGTGTTAACCTCCCAGCTAGCCTTGGGTTGAATGATTGAATAATGTCTTGCATCATGATCACCACAATATCCTTTTGAACACCTTGACCGATTTCGTAAGCAGATCCTGACTGTGGAGACGTCATCGAACGCTATGTGAGTCAAAGAAAGCCTCTACATTTCCCCTACCATGGTAATGAGCTAAAATTTATTGAGGTAAGTATAATCTTGCCTCTTTAAAGTACAAAATTGAAGTGTCTTGATTAGAATTGCTATTTTATACAGTAGGTACTTATAAAATAATATTATTTTTGTCACGATAACGAATTTCAAATCGTAGCTACTAAACTAAATCTGAGTAGGTTTGGTCCTTCGAGGATTGGGCAGTTGTTCTATTAAGTTTTTGAAGTGTCTCCTTGAGGTGGCTCACACCAGGCTCCATAAGGTGACTAGACCCACGTTACTAGACTTTGGCACCAAATCTTTTGAAGTTGGTTAAGCTCAGTTTAAGTTGTTTAATATACAATTCAACCCCGACTTCTAGGAGATAAGAGTTCTCCAACTGGCCTGGCTCCCTCCCTCCCTCTCTCTCTTTTCCCCCCCACTCTTTACTTATTTCTATATGATGCTTGACTTCTATATTTACTATGTGTTGTCTTTATATCTGCAATCTTTTGATGACAATTTTTGCTAATAAACTGATGCTTTTGGCACTAGCCATTTACCACAGAATTGTAAATTAATTCAGGCATTGAAACTGCTTTAGGTCGGTGTTTATACTTAAATTAAAAGGAATAGTATAAAATTAGAAATTAGCTATTATCTACGATCAAAGTTTGTACGATATAACTTTCTACAAGTGTGAATGCCAGGAGAGGAATTTTTAGGTCAGCTAAAAGGCATTTATTTATAAGCGACTTGTTAAAATCTTTATCGTGTTGCGTTCGAGAATGAATAGTAGTTACCTGATGCGTTTCGCCACCAGTCGAAGAAAGGCTCGGAGGTTCGCTTTCGTTGTTTACGGGGAGAAATCTTGAACCGGTCTCGACGGCCTCAGTACCGCGCGCCGCGTCGTTTTAACCACGCGTGTTTCATCAAACGTGTTAACAAACTACTTCCGTGAAACTAAACTAAATTCTAAGTGCAAACTCGTGTTACAAGTGGTGTGTTTAAACTGTGTTTCGGCGGTCGAAAGATTCCCGAGTTTAGCGATAGTCTCGCTACCTGACGTTTTTCTACAGCCACCGGTATGTGAAGCTTTCGGCTTTTAATGTTTTATGTTATTATGAACCTGGAAGTAGTTGTTGGCGGATACATTTTGATTAAATTTTTACTTATTTTAGTTATATGTTATTCATTGATTTTTAGTCTAAATTTACAATTCAGATGGCAATTGTAACATAACATATTCGTTTACCTTCTCAAAGCGTAGAAATTAGTTGGGCAGTGCTTTTTGCTTATGACGCTCTACCATTCATTGCTGGCTTAAAAAGAAAGCCTCTCACTCGTCTAGCTTTTCTACATCTGATGCGTGTGTGTGTATCACGTGTTTTTATACAAATACATATCACTAATGAGTTCTAACGGTTTGACCAATAATCTGATTGGGGATCAAACGAGATCGCAGCAAGCGTAATTAACTTTGTAATTGACTGGTCACGTATTGAATAAACTGTTTTATAAAAAATTGCTTGTGGTCAAATCGGACTGCCGCCGGCCGTTAGGGTTGTCTGCCGTAGATAGGTTAGGAAAGCATTACGTAATTTTTTTAGAAGTTTAATGCTTTAATTATACACTTTTTTTAAGGCTATAATTTTTTTTCAAATAGTTGAAATCTTTTAATTCCAATGAAACTTTAACTAAATTTAAACTTTTTTTAATTATAACTTTCTACTTTTTAATTTTAATATAAGTGCCTTTAAATACAAAATAAAAAAATATATTGTTTTTCACAACTAGCCCTTCTATTCCATGACACACTGTCGTTGTATAGAATGTAGAGCGCAAGGTGAAATTTTCTCCATACAATAGAGTTCAACGAATCATAGATCTTTGTAAACAATATTTAGTGGTCTTGACGTTTTAGATATTTTATTATTTGTATTTATACCTGTGTTTTTATAAAAATTGTTATGTTAATACAATGATTGAAAACATAATTCCGTGTAGGTATAAAAATAAACTTTTTAACTTATTTATTACTAGCTGACCCGGCAAACTTTGTACAGCCTAACAACTCCCCCCCTCTCTCTCTCTACCTACCTCCCTCTCCCTCGACTATCAGTTATAAAATAAAAAAGTTAGATACAAGAGATCGGACCTCATACTACAGCTATGAAACACAGTACCTACCTATAATAATTGATTTTTATATTATATGTATAGAAGATTTATGTAGTCATCAGTTCATTACTAACGGAATTTCTGTTTACGGATTTATAACGTACCTACTACCTACAGGGGGCTTACCATGAACTCTTAAAACAGGTCAATATTAGCCGATAATTGGCCTGTCCTGCTATATCCTACCATGATCTGGCTAAAACACAGGGCAGCCAGCGACCACGTCACAGTAACAGGACAGCGGTCACGTGACTTCATAAATGATCTTCTGCCCTGCAATTCGTGTACCATGACGCGATTGTTGACGTATTGACATCAGAAAGTGGCATATGTTAACGTCAAAATATTACAGCTCACCGAAAGTAACATTTATTGTCCTGTTTCGGCTATTTCGTTGATGATGATGAAACACGACGGGATGCAGCCATGGCGAATTTCAAATACACCATCATCACAAAATAAATACATTTCATTTGTTTGGAAAATTTTAAAAACATTAATTGTATTTATGCTTTTTAAATTATCGCTCCTAACCCCGGTCACTCACATGCGCGCAAATGTTTGACATTTTTACGAATGTTTGCACATATGTGAAGGGTGGTCAGGCAAATGGGTTCGCATATGAGTATACAATACAAGCCCATTTCCGCTTCCTCCTACACTTTGTTCACGAATGTTCAATCTTGCTGTTGTTATTATGTTGTTGTCATTAAAATCCATTTTCAATACAGAAAATAAATGGTAGTACGATTAGATGCCACGAACCACGAAAAATTAAGAGATACATCACCTTTTTAGTCGTGTGCGCAACTGGTCGCACGAATGTGTGGGAGACTACACGAAGGTTCGAGGTTCGCGCGCTTTGATGTGCGACAAAAAACCGACACAGCTTGGAAAACCCCGAATGCCTCGAAAACTTCGCATAATCATTCGCGAATGTCATCCCACACTTGTGGGTTCGCGTATTCGCGCGAATGTGAGTGACCGGCATTATAAATCACACATTTTAATAGACATTTAGACATGTCACTGTGTCAAGTGTCAAGTGGTGTAAGATTACGTTCAAAAATGTAAGCATCACTTAGCGATAATTTTTTTGGTAATTTTAGAGAACGAAAGGTTAACAAATCACTACACTTAAGTATTTATAACAAATCTCAAAATCTTCAATTGAGATTGTTATTTTAAACTTTTAAAAACATCAATGTTACGCATTCATTTGAAAACCGGTAAACCGATAAAACGCTCTATTTCAGAACATAATTAGTACAAATCAAGTGTCATAGACTAAGATGCAGGACAGAAGTAGAGGCATTGCAGGTCATCGGTAAACGTTCATGGTACAAAATACACTCCTGTCAGGTTTTAGCTACAAGCTGACCTGTCCTGAACATGACACATTTTATTAGAGTTCATGGTAAGGCACCAGAATATTTCCAATAAAAATTCAAGGTTACCTAAACAGCGTCCACTTTTAAACAATTCAAATGTCAAAACAAGATTTTTTGTAACTCAAATATTTTGTTGTTGTTTTCGATTAAATAATATTATTGTTTGCCAGGCAGCCTGTATCCTGTATCTATTATATTTAATTCCATGTACGTAATCCTAATGAAACAACATCGGGCGCGGTTGGTAGTTGGATGGGTGACCGCTAGTAGCAAATAATTCTTGACAAAAAATAACCGACTTCAAAATTAGGGATAACTCAAAAACTACTCTTCAAAAAGTGGCCACATGGCAGCTTTCCATTACAAAAAGAATCATCAAAATCGGTTCACCCAGTCGAAAGTTCTGATGTAACAAACATAAAAACAGTCGAATTGAATACCTCCTCCTTAAAGTGCCGCAAGACAAAAGATAGCTCACATAAGTGCTCGTACCTACTTACGTATTCTACACCGACCGGTCGAACATGCAATCCGTATTACATCGACCATTGTTTACATTTGAAACTGTACATCAAACCGGCATACATACATCATACTGGCATACGCAATGATAGAGCAGAACGATGTGGCATACGAGGCGGATCTAATATGGATCTGGATGTCAGATGTCAATAGATGTGTGCATAAGATAGTGAAGCTATAGCGGATTTTTTTGCACCTGACATTTTCCAATTTAGATGATAAGTGTGAAGATCCAATATAGTTGTGGTGGATGCCACTCGGTAAACGCTCGAGATATAATTTTGTGGAATTTTGGATGCCAATAGACTTACATACGAGATTTTCTTATGCGGATATCAACTTAACTTAGGTATGTCTTCTATTTTTTTTATATGGATTTGGATATCAATACATATTACGGTATAATATCGTAAATTATTTAGTTTACATTTTATCGAAATTTTAATTCATTTTGAAAGCAGTCTTATCATCTTGTGCGTTTAAATTAAAATCCACGTTTTAAATGATCGCGCGTTTAAAATTATTTTTCGTTTCGCTTCTTTTCAATCCAACAGGGAATGAAGAATATCAAATTCCTATTATGTATCATTTCGCAAAAAGACATGCTTATGTCATTGCCCTTAAAAGCAGTTAGTCCGGATCCATACTATGGTATGTCGAATTCATACGATATTCTTCATGCGTATTCCATAGCGTCTTGCTGTATCGATTTAAACGTAGCGGTGTTTTATAGTCGCTACATTAGGGTTGCCAAAATGTGGATTGGGATATCTTTTTATTTAAGAAGTTACAATTTACACTGGAAAATTCAGTGATATACTAGATACAGACTAGGTTCAAATTATAATAATAATTTAAAATAATATAAATTACTATAATAATTATGGCTTTTATTAATATAAATTAATTACTATTATTTACTGAATATTCCGTACTATTGACGTATACTATTGACATATTCCGTAAAACAAATAGCATCCCAGGGATTGTTTAGCAGGCGTTTTACTTATATCTTTCAACCTTGCTTTTGCCCAATAATCAGGTATTTTAAATTTCACTTGGAACACTAAAATTGGCGCGGTTTTTCAAATGCGTTAAAGCGTCCAATCAGTACCAACTATCAGTACAGTGAAATATACGTATTTATATATTAGCATAAATGCATCGTAATGACTAACGATGCGAAATCTATTACGGTCAAACTTTCGTGCAACTGTACCACATCCTAACCAACTCCACATTACCGGCGAGGTTTAATGACTTGTACGAGTAGACTGGAGTATTTGTGCCGAGAGAATGTAAGTCTTATTGAACTTTCATCTCAGCCAAAACTATCGTTTTATTACAATAATTATTTTCTCGATGTAATATTATTATACTACGATAGACGAACGGACCAAAGCGATATTCTTTTTTCACACGAATTTTGCACACGCATTGCTGCGCTTCGTTAGTATAAATCGACCCAATTGATATATGCCAATATTGTGCAGCATTTCAGATTTTAATTAAGATAGGTGTATTTAAGGAAATGATTGTAGTTGTCCCGTAACTTACCTACAAAGGAAATGATTGCAGGTTACCCTTAACTTACATCAAAATCAAAGACATATTTTTATAGTTGCATATTTACTTGTTTTATAATACACGATGTACCTATATGATATTTCACTGCATTTCAATTGAATTTTGATCTATCTTATAAGGCCTCGTATCCACTTAAGGCAGCCGCAGGTTGAGGCTTGCCGCGACTTGAAGTACCAAACTATGCGGCCGCGCAGCGAGCTAAATCATGTCATGTCGGTAAACGTCCATGCTCAAAGGCGCCTTACCTCAGTGCGAGCCCTATGTTCAGTGGAGACGGTTTTACAAAACTAAAGAAGTGAGAACTGTGGCTCGGGTTGAGGCTTGTTCCCTCGATGCTCTTGTATGTAGCTCAAGTGGAGACGCATGAACTTTCCGCAGCCCGCGGCACGCTCACGATGAGGCAGCTCGTCACGAGGCTGTTCAAGTGGATACGCAGCTTTTGGAATGACAAGTTTTGTAAAAATAGCGTAAACGTCATTCCTAAACAGTTTTTGGCTTCGATAAAACTCGATGTTGACCGTTTACGGAGATCGCCATTTTTAGTTACGTATAATTATTAGCACTTTTTAGAGAGAAGTGGGCGCACCTTATAGAGAACTCCTAAAATTTTTTAACGTTAAAGGAGTCTGCCCACTATAGCGTACCATAGACCGTGCTATGAACGTATCAGGCACGGAAAAATATAGATACGCTCTACTATGTCTACTGAAACGGATCGATGGCGTCTTCATCGACAACTTTTGACGCTCCGTGCATGTGCGTACGCGACGGTGCAGCGGTGTTGGTCGGTGAACCACCGGTCTTTTTATGATACGGCAAACGATTTGGCCGTTGCACCAGTCTTTTATTAGTATCGTTATAATAATAAATAAATAACGGTAGGTATATACGAGTAGTCCCACACAAAGATTCCTCGTGTTGTCATTACTACAAACACATCGACGAAAAAGGCTTCCTAACTTGAGGTCTGATTATGTTTTGGTTGTATAAAAAGTATTATTTCGTAATAGCTACATTACAGGTTACATGATAATATAAACGTAGGTACGTACCTATGTAGGTAGGTTTGTCTCTTGAAATTTCCCATAAAATAAAAATTCCTAACATCATTATTAATTAATTCTACTCGTCTTCGGTAGAGATACCTACGTACATAGATACTTGGTAAATTTAATTTTATAAACTAAGTAGGTGCGTAGGTAGGTACATATTTACATATTATCACAACCTAAAAGATGGATGCTTCGTTATAAAACACCTCAACGTGTAAGCTCCCTCGACCTTACGGGCCTGACCTCTTTGAATCCAACTTTCAAGGACAGTCACATGAGAATTTTATAATTTGAATAGACGCTTTAAACAGATTCTTATCGATTTTATGCCTATGTTAAAATGTTTTCGTAGTTATGTGACACAAGATTTCTTTAATGGACTACCAGATAAGAAAGAATTTACAAAGGTAAAGAAAGGAAGGGCTTGATTAAAATTTATTAATTTAATACCTTTACCCAATCATATTATTACTTAATGACGTGTGATTTTGTAGATCAGCTATAATTACTAATTATCACCTACTTAAATTATGAGTGAATAAGATGGATAAGCAACTTTTTCACTGTTTGATCCTATTTAGGCTTTACTTCATTCAAATAAAGACATTAAAAATATTTTTTATTTGTACAAGATAATCTTCATTTTACCAAGAAAAAAATAACTATCTAGCTAAAATTTAAGTGGGACCACATGACAAGCACCAACTTTCGATTAAAAAAAGAATCATCAAAATCGGTTTACCTAGTCGAAAGTTCTGAGGTAACAAACATAAAAAAATACAGTCGAATTGAATACCTCCTCCTTTTTTGAAGTCTGTTAAAAAGGGCGAGGTAACGCTAGCAAACTCTACCTTTGAGTAGAGTTTATAAAGCTTAAAATTAGGTAACAGTGTGCAAAATTGTATTATTAAAGTCATAGGTAACGTAAGTCTCTCAATTTTGGCAGATAATAGAGGTATTACTTATAATAAATGCGACCAAAATTAATGATGAAATTGACCAAAATCATTTTATTTAACGATTTTCCACGGAATTTGTTGTCTTTTAAAACAAATATTCTGATCAGTGATCAAATTCCCTACAATCATAACAATTTTTTTACCATTTTTTTTTTCAAATTAACAATTGAAATTAATTTATACGTAGTATAGAAATCCATTCAGTGATTCTAGCCACTTCAAGCCTCTTGACACAAACTGAACTCATTCGAACATCTCACGAACGAATCCCTTAACACCACTTTGTGTTCATTGACTGCAGTCTGCAAACGTGAAGACGTTCGTCTCATATCGACACGTTTGCCTTTCTAAATGGAACCTTGCACAAGACAAGTGTGTTGCGCCCGCATTCAGCCCATGTGTACATTGTGTACCTACCAGTTGTGAACCATAGAGTTATACACGTTACAGAGGTTCTTTTAAACCTTAAAAATATGAAATACCTAGAATGTATTATGTAATACATTACTTATAAAAATTAATGTGACATTCTTGTTCATTAAGTTCTACCAATTCCAAGAGGTACAGATAGAAGTGATTAACGATAAATAAACTGTTAGCATAAGAAGGTTTAAAATTAAACAAACTAATAAATAAATGATTAGTTTACAAAACATATGAAAAAAACGTCAAAAACTTAGTTTGTAGACGAGTAATTTTTTCATGAATTAAATGTAATTGATAAAACATTTTCGGAAAAATTTCAATCTTTAGTGACCATTCTTTTACTTTAACTTCGTCGTATATTCTGGTAATTTCTGTACCATGTTGATTACAATATTAATCCCGCATATTCGTATCATGAAGTAACTTGAGATTTACTGTGCGCTATTATGCTACTTACGATACAGTAGTGGGGCTAAAACCACAGTCTGTGGTTAAAACTGAATAGAAACGCTAACAGGGTTACATCGTCGCAATAAGGCTTAGGTACTTAACATCTAATATCTTAATGTATATAAATTACGTGTCACGTTGTTTGTGCGCGATGGACTCCTAAATTACATAGCCGATTTTAATCAAATTTGCACACCGTGTGCAGTTTAATCCAACTTGAAAGATAGGATAGCTTACATCTCAAAATAAATAAAAAAAACTTTTGACAGAACGAAGTCTGTTCGGGCAGCTAGTATATGTATAAAATTCTCGTGTCACGCTTTTTTGAAGTTGAACTCGTCCGTAATGGCTCGACCGATTTTCGTGAATCTTTGCGTGCATATCGGCTAGGGTGGATAATCGGACAACATCTATTTTTCATCCCCCTACACCTAAATTTTTTGCAGAACAACGTATGCCCGGTCAGCTCGTAATATAATAAAACTCAAAACTAGCGCTCTGCAGCGGTTTTTTCCGCGGTTTCTGGGATAATAAGTACCCTATATGTTATTCCAGATCATGGTCTGCTCGTGTGCTAAATTTCATGAAAATCTGTTCAGTAGTTTTCCCGTGAAGAGTAATAACATCCTTACATCCTTATAAACGAAATTTCACATTTAGTTATAATATTATAGTAGGAGGTATGGACCTACCTAGTCTTAACTTGAATCGATAGCTGTCGAGTATGGATTTATGTTTTTCGGCTGCCCGGCTGTCACAAAACTTGCAAAGAAAATTGTTATAGGTATTCATTAAGAAATAAATGTTCTACGAAACGGCTAAATATTTGAAGTTAAACCTTGTAGAGACAGACCTTGTAGAGCTCTTCTTGAGATCTGATAACTGTTAATCAGTGAACGCATTATGGGCTTGCAAGTCTTGGCAACCTATTTTACATGAAATGTTTTAGCTAGAATCGTAAGGAATAAGTTCTTTCAATTAAATGTCTTACTAAAGCTTCCCTTAAACTCCAATTTACTTTTGTTAAATAGTTACTGAATGTCAATTTCGAATATATTTTTTTATAGCTTACAGAATTGAAAGGGTTACATTTTCACGTTGCCAGTAATGATTATAATGATAAACGTCCACACACTAACACCCCCACCTAAGGATTTTTTGTCGCGAGTGGCATGGACATACATACAACCACAAACATACAAAAACACCACAAATACATACGACCACAAATAGTTGTTAATTCGAATCCGTGACTGTTCACTATGTAGTCACTACCGACTGATCTACAAGAAATGGGTAATTCTATAGGTAGGGAGGTAAATTTTTCAGTTTGCCAAAATAAATAATAATAAATAAATAAAATTAAAATATAAAGATGTAATATTATTCTCCTAACGGTAGCTACTGTTAACTAACTGTTAAAAGGGTTCAGATATTTATCAAATTCTTAACTGTTTACAGTTATGCATTTAATTTAAGTATATAAGGTAACGGCTCCAGTAATGGACGAGGCTCCAGTAATGGACGAAAAAAAAAGAAATCATCTAGAATATGTTTATGAACCAGTTTTTTTTATATTGGCAACACTGTGTCTTAAACTATAGTCATCGAACTGCCTAAGTTTGACATTTTATTCAATTCGGTCAGTTAGAATACAAGTTGGCGCGAACTAAAAATTGTTTGTCGTTGTAATTTTATATTAGCGGCTTTTCTTAAGGAAATCGTTAGTGCGGTAAGTAAAAAGTTTCTTCTGTAAATTTGTATTGCTTTATTTAAATCAAAATGTGTTTTGTTTCTTTGGTTAACCATGAAATTAAGTCTACAACACACAGTGTTGTTACTCCAGAGAAGTTATATTTGTTGATATTTTATTGGTGTTCATTACTGGTGCACTATAATTGTATAGCTCCAGTAATGGACATAATTTTATCGAAATTTATCTTTGCTATTGTGTATCCAGAATTTGAACTAACTTTACTCGTAGTATTATTTTTTACTATGAGCTAGCTGCAAATTATGAAAATGTTGCTATTATTGGGTATTTTACAGATATCCAGTAATGACACTGATATAAAATGATAGATATTGAATTATTATTACTAACGTATAGGACCGACACCGCGAACCCGAAATTTGCGCAATGAACTGTTTTCAGTGGATCCTGTCGATTTTGAAAAGAGAACGAGGGCTCAATTTTGAAAATAGAACCTCCCAGCGCGACACAAATTTTACAGTGTAAAAGAAATGAAAAAATACTCCTTTTTGGGTATTTAAATTGTTACCTAGTGTTTTAAACATATTTTTGATTTTTATTACTTTACAGAGACGAATAATACTGATAATCTGATATATTATAAGTGCATGCCAAAATTCTTTACTTACAGATATATCTCATTACAAAAATTGACAGCAGAAAATTATAATTGTTGTTGCATAGTTAATTTAATAGACTAGCCATCCCAGCGATCAAATTAATGCCATGTTACTAAATTTTAACTAAACTCGTGTACGTGTCTCCCTCTCCTGCTCCATCTCACTCTCCTCCCTCTCTCTTTCTCTATCAATTAATTAATTAATTCTTAATCAATTCACTCATACACCCATTCATTCATTCCTTCATTCATTCATTAATTTATCTATTAATTAATTCATCATTCAAATACATTCAAATTCATTCACTCGTTCATTATTTCACTCATTCATTCAGTATTCATTGATCAACATTCGATTTCGCAGTTTTTATTTCTTTATTTCCATTCATATTTATTAATATCTGTAAATTAATTTAATTTAGTTTAGGTAGTTAATAATGAATGCATACCTATATGAAATGCTGATAATGTTGACGTTCATAAATTACTAATCCATACTATACTAATATTATAAATGCGAAAGTGTGTTTGTTTGTTTGTTTGTCCGTCTTTCACGTCGTACTGGAGCGATGTTATGGTATGATTTTTTATGTGGAGATAGTTAGGAGGCTGGAGAGTAACTTAGGCTACTTTTTACTGCGATAAAACAACTCATTTCCATGGAAAGATCCATTATGATGCGTATTTGAATCACGCCATACTAAAAGTAACAAAGTGTTGGTCCTCTACTCCTCTATATGTATAAAAGTTCGTAAAGTATCTATGGACTGATATAAATTTATAGTTAGAAATATTAATATTTTTTTATATCTTAATATAAGTTAATGCTTGTATACAATCCCACCTGATGGTAAGTGGCGATGTAGTTATGGATGGTCATATAATATTGATATAATTTTATATTTATAGTTGGAAGGTCGAGGAGGGTCATAGGTTCTACAGTTGGTTCCTCTTAGTAACTTTTAAATTTTGGATTGGTTACTTATTTATTCATGCACTAGGAATGTGTCATGCATGTAAAACAACTCATTGTTACTTCCCTGTGAATACGCGGGTGAAGCCGCGGGTAATAGCTAGTTAATAAATAAAAAGTTTAATATGAGTACAATTTAAATTATTTTCTCCTCCTTAATGCTAACCTCATTGTCAATTTAGAAAACTTACAAGTAACCAAGTTTCTTAATGTGAAGGTTACATGTAAAATTGATTAAACAAGTGCTTGTCAGGCCAAGCGCAATGTAGGGTTCTGAAGTAGTAAGTTTATCGACTATTACTCATTGACTACATAAATTAACATAGCCGGAATAGTTTTTCTTGTAAATTCATCATATAACCTATTTTTCACAATTGTTTCACTTGTCCAACTCTAACCGTTTAGCCAGCAGGGCCCCCCTACTTGACTCTAACCAAAATTAGCTCTTTAAAGCCAAATATTTTGCAAACGAACCCCTAATTCCAAAAATGGTCTTTGAAGAATCATAATATTTTTGGAAGTCCTTTTCAACGATATCCCACACTATAGGGTACACGAAGAATAAAAAAATCATCCTCACGTTACCTGTAGGGGAGGTACCCTGAAAAAAAAGTTTTTCAGTATTTTATTCCACTGTTCTGGAGTTTTAATAAATAGGTAAATTCATGCCAAATTACAGCTTTCTAGCACTAAGGGTCTTGGCGTGTTGCTTCGGACAGACGGACGGACATGACGAAACTATAAGGGTTCCGATTTTACTTCGGAACCCTAAAAAGATATTAATAATTATTATTCTTTAGGATTTTCATCATAGATTAGTCGATAACTAGTCTAACTAGTTTTATATGATTCGTGTCCATTACTGGGTGTCCATGACTGGGGTATGTCCATTACTGGGTGTCCATGACTGGGTTTCTGCTGTCCATCACTGGGTAAAAAAATGATAATTTTTATTTGTTAATTAAATTTAAACCAATTTCAATATCTCACGCGTGACACAGCAGAAATGTTGAATAAGAACAGGACTTTACACTTTAAGTACTTTCAGGTTCTGAACTTTCACAATATAGGTAAAATTTCACAAATACCACAAATTTGCTGTTAAACCGTCCATAATTGGGGTGTTTACCTTAGATATCTCTTAAATATTTAGCAGTGTCACATCCCGTGACACTTCTCATCTTAACGAGATAAATCATTATGTTTAATTCATGTGTGTTAACTAAGTGACATAGCTGATCGCTTTGCCAGATTATATCTGTTCAGAGCAACAAGCATTCTAATTACTGTAGAGAGGCTGTTCGTATGAGCTGGGTTAAGGTTATTTCCGACCAATGACCATGTTGATGTTGATCAAACTTATTGAGGGATTTAATCTAACGGTAATTAAGGTATAACTGTAGCTCGAGCACGAATATTTGCGAGAAAGTATTCGTATGGTTAACGTAAGCAATTTGTCAAATTTGTATGGCATTTTAGTACCATTTACGCACGATAGGGGCGCTTTTGAAAAAATGTCATACAAATTGCTTACGTTAACCATACGAATACTTTCTCGCAAATATTCGTGCTCGAGCTACTGATCGATGTCTAAGTTTAGTGACTGTATGATCGATATTGAGAAATAGGTTCTAAAAGTTCGGGGTATCTGTTAGCACAATAGATTCTATATCAGTTTTTTTTAATTGTCTGTTTGTTTGATGTTTTTGTGTTATTTTTTTTTGCTAGAAATGGCTTTATTGATTTGGATGCGTTTCACTGATGTATTGTAGTAAGCTGCGGGTTAATGCCAGTATTTGCTCTATATTAATAAAAATATTTAATAAATAAACGCTTACATACCTATCTAATAGTGTCAGTAAATTTATGAATTCGTCTTTTACACCGTATTTTATTTTTAACCGACTTCAAAAAAAGGAGGAGGTTCTCAATTCGACTGTCTCAGAACTTTCGACTGGGACCGAACTGATTTTGATGATTCTTTTTTTAATCGAAAGCTGAAATTATGAAGTGATAATTTTTTAAATATCGTTTCCGACATTTTAAGTGTTATTTTTCAAAATCTGTAGCAATTTATGATAATAACATTTTTATTTGTACCGTTTGTTGTTATCTACAAATGAGCACCGTTTGCATATACCAAATGTCAACAATTTTATATTCAAGGAGAACTTCTCATATGATCTAACGTTCTTAGAAATGATTGCGTAGTGCATGCGTGTAGGTTAATTTATTCAAACAGGTATAACGTTATTTATATGTATATTATGAGTAGGTGTTCCGAATTGCAGTGCACTGCAGGGTATTCCACACGCTGTAAGTCTTAGATACTCGTCTAGAAAACCGAATATACGTACGTACAATAAATCGCAATCAAAATACATTAAGAAAACTATTATATTTTTAACAATAATTATTTAAATATATCACAAAAATAAAATAAAACACTTTCGCCATACTCAGAGCCACGGTTACTTATTCGCTTCTTAGTAAATAATCACCATATCAATTATGTTCTAAGGAGCGATTTAAGTAACCGTTAGTGACTCTGAGTTGAGGCGTTTGTAATCATCACTTGTGTATAATATGTCACTATTAGATAAATAGCTGTTCTGTATAACAACATAAATAAAAAAAAGTTTTTTACCCAATACAATACAGCTTCTGATTATACAGATACTGTGTCACAATATGGAAGATGATTTCGCAAATTCTTTTACAACCTGTCGCGCTCCGTTAACCCTTCTCAATGGGAGAGATACTATCTATCAACAGTTTCTGAGGTACTGTTACTTTGTCTGTCAAAATTATATAGGTGGGTAGGTACTTCTACCGAACGAAAATCTATATTCGCGTCTCCAATTATTTGGTAGGCGGTATCTGGTAAAGTTCGAAATTATACTATTTTAAGAGGAGGTAAGTTAAGTAATGGGTTATAAATAAAGACAACTTTATTATTTTATTACATCATATACCTACCTACCTACCTAACTAAATAACTATCAAGCGTTAAAAACAGATGTCGAAATTATACAGAGGAAATAACTGTTTAACTTAGTTCCATTTTATAAATAACGTACGCCGTTTAACTTATACCTAACTTAAAACGTTTTACCTTTAATAATCTCTTGATAGAGATAAGCAGGCTGGCTGATTGAAGGATGGATGCAGCCTTATATAACAACTGCGTAACCTTTACTAGGTCTGCGTTTAATAAGTGAGAACTCTACGTAGTACGTATTTCACTTCCCTTAGCAACCGACGTACCGAAAATGTTACCTATAGTTTCTTTTATAAGAGCTTATAATATTATCATCATTTATATTTATTAATATTTGATTGTTCCAAATAACTTCTGTCATTTATGAGTATAGTTATGACTGAAACAGTTATACAATCAAATGTTTCTTCGTTATGCAGCTCTCTGGCATATTATATGGTATTCAATACTTAATACTTTTCTTTCTCATAACTCCGGTTCATTGAACTGTAAGCAGTGCCGGCCCGAGAATTTCTGGCGCCCTAGGCGAAAAACAAAAACGGCGCCCTTTTAAGAATTTTTTTGACAAAACCATAATGTAAAAAAATTAAGTGTGTAAGTTTTAATAAAAAATATTACATTTAAACAAGATTAGTAGGTATACCTACAAACCCGTTTTTTTAACAAGAACGTGTTTTCTTATTTAAGACTAGTTTTAGTACGTGCCTTTGTTAGAACTAGAAATAATGTGAAATTGCCAATCTACAGAACGTACCGACTACTGGTAATTTCAAATAAAAATATATATTTTAGCAAAATTTCAGATGCAGTTGCATATTCGACGCATAAAATGAAATCAAAAAATTGTCTAGAATTTTTTTTGGAATTCTAATTTTGTTTCATAATAATTTCATCATAATAATGTTTCATTTGTTTAAACATAAACGTGACTAAGGATTTTAGATCATCGTGGTTTTTTTGTGTGGTACCAACTATAGGTAGCGAACCTACGTATTAGGCCCAGATCCTTCCCTACGTGCCACAACAAACATTTAATCTTTCGCCACTCTCTCTCACTTTGCCAAAGACAACAAGACTAATGGACAACGCATCGCACCAACGCATATGTACTAAAAGAACTCAAGTATGCGTAGGGTTCTCAAGTACTTTAGTCAAGTGGTAGGGCGCAAGACAGATAATTTGAAGAAACTAATAGTGGTCGGCCACGTGGAAGGAAAGAGAAGTAGAGGGAGACCACCAACCCACTAGCCCGATACTGTAAAACTGGCTTGTAAAGCCATCGTCCACGCATCCATACAACTTTGACAAGATAGAAAAGCCTGGAAGATCCTAATTGCAAAAATCACTACCACGACCACGACCCTCAGTCATGAGAAAACGATGAAGAAGAAGCTAAAGACAACTCTGTTGAGAAAGGACTGGCTATCGAATGAGGCCTTGGTCGTGATTGAAAATTGGAAGCTGCTCAAACAAGGCAAATGAGAAACTCGGAAAGCTCTAATCTAGAGTACTCGGAACTATGTCGAGAAATTGAAAGAATATGCAGACGGGTAAAAACCTTATGAAGAGATTCACAAGGATATGGGCGAATTTCCCAAGTGCATTTTTGAGACGGCGAGGTTGAAAATTAATGTGTGGAGGTAAACTACAATTATGTATAATTTTATATAGGTAGTTTAAATAGTAATCTACATGATAGCCAAGTATTCAGATGTATTTAATACATAGATTCTTAATAAAAAAATATCTAAGACCTAAAATCTAATTCCGGTGTACTGTCCGACCTCCATGTATTTACATATTTTATAAATTTAATTTTTTTTGGTAAATAAATTTTATTAAAAAGGAATAGTTTTTAGAAATACATTAAATAACACAACTAATATATATTTACGGAGTAATTTAAGATAGTGCAATAGCTCCTAAAACATCTTTTAAAAATGTCCTACAAAAAAAAGCAATACCGGTGGCGCATTTTGTACACTTCATATCTTGTTACGAAACTATTTGGAAGACACCTTACTGGCTCTCCCCGCACCGTTCAGTTGTGCTCTTGCAAATTGCGTATTAGGATGACCGACTGGCTGCGTAATTTTCCTGCCAAACACGTAAGTACTCACTGCGGTGGCGCAGGAATACAAAATCATGCAATTCCGATGTCATGTATATTAGTAAAACTACAAAGCAGATTATCAAGAAATTTTATGGAGGCTTCCATTAAAGGTTTTCAGCCATAATTGTGAAATAAAAGTTAACCTGAGAATAACGGTGTTCTTTAAAATTCAAGTTTTGACTAAAATTCTAAGTCCGGTGGCCTAATCTCGGTGGTTCCGGTGGCAAATCAAAGCGCATAGGGACGTGTATAGACCAGTACCGATAATTTTTGAAACGAAAAAAAAATCGTAGGATGAAACCCATTGCAAAAGGAAGAGAATATAACGAAAATTAACGGAAAAATAATTTACGGGCGATTTGAGCTCGGGAAGTGGGGGAGGGCGGGCTTTAAGGGTAAAAAATAGTTTATCTCAATTTCCGGCAAAACTTTCCTGTAGAAAAAAGTTAAATAGCAATGTTGTAAGTAATAAAAAGATCTACAACTTTTTTATTTACACTTTTTTACGTAACCTCAAAATTTATGTGAAAAATTCAAATAACCAAGTTTTTGGTTTTTTATTTTTATCTTTTAAACAAAAAAAAAAATTTTCCACGATATTTCGTGAAAATGAAACGACAACTATTTTTGCAAAAAAATTTCGGATTCGAGTTTTAAGTATTTTTTTGTCATTCATTGTGTACAATTCTGAGCTATTTATCAGAATTTACACTTTAATTAATCGAAAAACGTAAGATTTCATGTTACTTTGTTAGACAAAACAATTACAAAAACATAAAGATTGCAAAAAACATGCAAAAATAGTTGTCGTTTCATTGCATTTTCGGAGAACATTTACCATAGTAATTTATAGTTAGTAGTAGTAGTAGTCGTTAGTAGTTTATAGTTTTTTTTTGTATACCATTAGAAAGTAGAGATTCCAACGAACAATAATCTCACTGCTTTAAAAAAAATGATATTTTGACGTGAGAATTTTCGATTGAAAATTAGGTTGCTTTTTCGATGTTAAGTCAAAATAAGGTGAAAAAAGAAATATTTTAAATCAAAAATATCACAGTATGTTAAGGACATACAACGGTAAGTTTTCATTAAACTTCGTGAATTTTATTTTTTTGTAAAAGATAAAAATAAAAAACCAAAAACTTGGTTATTTGAATTTTTCACATAAATTTTGACTTGTAGTTTTGCTGGAAATCGAGATAAACCGTTTTTTACCCTTAAACCCCCCATCCCCCCTCCCGACCTTAGATCGCCCGTAAATTATTTTTCCTTTAATTTTTGTTATATCCTCTTCTTTTTGCAATGGGTTTCATCCTACTATATATATATTTTTTTTCACTTTTTACCGTTTTTGAAGCTATCGGTACTGGTCTAATAGGCCACAGAAACACAAGCGTGTCTAATCACCGCTAAAAAGAGTCCGTTCATCTAGACTCCTACTCTTCAAAATGTATTTTTAAAGTATTAGATGATCTTGCCTTTATTATTCCTCATTGGCATAATCAATTTCGGTGGATTAGATTCTAATTCCAGTGGTCCTAATTTTGGTGGCATTTGATAATGTAATTTGAAAATATCTCCGGAACTAATAATTTTTTTTTTCGATCTCTACTATGTGACTAATTATTAATACTATTTACATATTATTTATGCCAAATAAAATGTATTAGAAACAGCGGGTTTAAATTTAATCAATTTCGGTGGCTCAGATTTTTATTCCGGTGGTCCTTTAATAATTTCGGTGGCATTTGATAATTTCAAATCGAAATATCTCATGAACTAATAAATTTTTTTCGATCTCTAGTATATGATTAAGTAGTACTAATATTTACCTATTATTTAAGCCAAAAAAATTTATCAAAAACAGCAAATTTAAATTCGCCACTGGAATTAGGCAAAATCCGTGTTTGTTGAAATTGACCCATATAAAACATCATGTAGAGCAGTGGCAAGCTGTGGATCTCTTTCGCAAAATTAAGCAGATCACCTGAAATTTCAATTCGCACTCCTAGTTCTGAGCTATCGAGGACAAAGATGGCAATCCGATTTCATCAGTGGCGAATACATCACAATATTCACAATTCACACACCTGCGACGGCGCTGCCCTCGAAGTTGTAGACGAATACATTTATTTACCTGGGACAAGTGATCCAGATGGGTAAGTCCAACTTCTACAAAGAAGTCACTCGTAGAATCCAATTCGGATGGGCTGAATTCGGGAAACTGCGTCATATCTTGTCGTCCAAAACACTATCATTAGTCTAATCCACAAGCTCAAAATTGCACAGCGGGCTATGGAAAAGGCTATGTTCAGTATTTCTCTACTTGATCGAGTCAGAAATTATGAAATCCGTAGACGAACAAGGCTAACCGACATAGCTCATCGATTAAGCCGGCTGAAGTGGCAATGAGCTGGCCACACAGTTCGAAGGACCAATAACCGTTGGGGAAGAAAGGTCCTCGAATGGCGCCCCCGTCTCGGAAAAAGGAGCATAGTACGCCCTCCGACCACGTGGACTGACGACCTGAAGAAGACAGCAAGCATCCGCTAGATTCAGCCTTCTGAATCTCAAGACCGGTCAGAGTGGCGCAAGTTAGGGGAGGCCTAAGTCCAGCAGTGGACCTCCAAGGGCTGAAGCATGGATGGATGGATGGATGGACGTCACTCCACCAAGCTACTGATCGCCAAAAATTGAGACAATTCATTGCAAAAGCCCCGCGTCACAATCACGATCTTCAGTAATGAAGTAAGACTGAAGACAGATTTTCTTTCATGTGCACAAGATTTTGAACAAATTTTTAAGACTTACTCCGCACGCTTAGCTCGTATCAGGCAGGCATTAGTAAAATATCAGTAAATCCTGTAAAATTTCCTGTTAAACACGCGATAGATGGCTTATTATCTAAATGAACATTATTATGATTTATTTCAGTCGAAACAGTTGTAATTAAGCTATGTTATCAAACGCGTTTTGTCTGCTGAAAACGAATTTTAACTAGTTAATATTTATTTTTAATTGAAGGAAATTCTAGGTCTACAAAGGCTTATAATTTAAAAATATTTCCAACTTTTGAAAACGTGTTCTAGCTAGTTCTGTAGTTTGCGCTGTTGCTACAGAGTAAAACAAAAACATTCCTACTCGGTTGCATCTACATCCTTATAGTCTCTATGACTAAAATATTGTTTCAAATAAATACTGTTCTGGAATAGCTTTGGAAGTTATATTCGAAATGTTTAAAGACATGAAAATTACATTTATAATATAGTTATTATTAATTTTGTCTGTGTGAACCTTTCATTGATTTAAATAAAAAAAAATCTTCATTTCGATGCCGCCGATTTGCGCCCCCCCCAAATCCCAGCGCCCTAGGCGGTCGCCTAGTTCGCCTATATGGACGGGCCGGCCCTGACTGTAAGCCGACATCTCCAATCCATTTTATGAATAAGAAACTCGCACTCAGGATATAATAAATGGGTATACGGGAAAGTCAACGCTTGACTTGCGTTCATGCAGTTAACTTAAGACAAAAAGCTAACCATATAGGTACACGTCTTCTAAACACTTAATATGAATTAGTCACATTATATTGTTCAGTACATTGCTATTACTTCGTTATGTTTGCATCGCTCTCTCTCCTCTTTTTACCCAAAGGCCTACTTACGCTAAGGTTGTCTTTTACGTTGATAACAGTGTAAGATTTTCTGAAAGGTTGTCTGGAAGAAATCGTTATTTAGCGTTAAGATCGCCTTTTGTGCACAAATGACTTTTATAATTTAAGCTATTCTATCTTTGTTATGGTGTGCAATAAAGATATCTATACTAATATATAAAGAGGAAAGATTTGATTTTTTGTTTGCATTGAATAGGCTCCGAAACTACTGAACCGATTTGAAAAATTCTTTTACTGTTAAAGCTACACTATCCCCGGTGAACATAGGCTATATTTAAAAAAAAATAAGGAGCCTTAATAAAACTCCAATAATGTAACCCAAGGTATAAAAAAATAGGAAAACCGAAGCAAAGCGAGGGCGGATACTCGTAATAAATAAATAGACCGTTTCATACTTGTAATGTCGTTTTTGTTCTTTGTGTGTTATACGCAATTCACTGTTATTATAATAGGTGATTATACCCATTTTGTTTTTCATCGCCATTTATTAAATTATGTTACTATTTTTTTTTAAATAAACACTTACAATCGCAACTGTAAAATGGTATCTGATAAAATAATTTGATAAAATTCACCTCGAACAGTAGCTTTAAATCATCTGGGTGAAAAAAGTAGACTTAAGACCCGGGTGAATTAACTCAGGTGAATAAAGTCAACGACACCGAAATAAAAGCAAATAATTTGGGTGCGGGGCGGGTACATGGCGCATCGCATCAATCACAGAAGACCCATTTTTTACATCACTTTATTAGTGAAATTATGTATAAAACAATGCAGTCAAAACTCCGAATAACCTCGGTAACACTAACAATTCAATGAACATGTGAACAAATCCGTCGTTACTCGACGTTGCTTATTACCAATCTATTCTTACCCACGTTGATACACGAACAATGCTCTTTTCTTGTTCAACAATAAGTTACGAAATCTGTGACCGATTAGGAGCGAAAAACCTCTGTAGACCCGCGATTGTTTACGTGAGAAACCATGTGGATAATTACCAGTATGTAGCAGCTTGGTGTGATAACCGGGTATTTTCAATAATTTCTATGTTTTTTTTATTTAACTAGTCGCTAAACGAGCTGACAATCGATTGCAGGCCAAGAGAACTGACCCACAAGTCTGAAACACTATATTCGTTTTTTGACTGACTCAAACAAGAGGGTGGTAGCTAACATATAGCAGAAAAATAATATAAAACTTGGACACTTGATTTTTACTTTTTGGCCCAAGTTTTTTACTGAAAAACAGTGTATCCCTGTATATTTATATATATGTTTGATTTATGACTAATGACATTTATATGTAATTTTCTAATTTCGATACAGAAAGTATTTAACAATTTCTATGCCTGTAAAAAAATACTTAGTCATTCAGTATACAGTTCTTAAAAATGTGCGGAAAATGTTTTTCTTAGTGCAACTATAATAAAGAAAGTACAAAAAACTCATGTTTTGACTGATTGCATTATTGAGCTACAACATGCCGGCTTAAAGACAGTAATGCGCAATGTTGAAATTCAAATAATTTAGGTGCAATGCAATTACGTTGAACGTTGCATTTGTGCAAGCAGAGTTACTTGTAATTATGCGTTATTATTACATAGAATGTCCGCCCGGGCTAAGTAAACAATTAGCGTGGAATAAATGTAGGAATGAAGATAGAATAGATGTCAAACAAAATTTATCTTATCTCTCTATCGTCTGAGCGCAATGATTTCAAAACTACTTGAGTAATTGTTTTCAATTCACGCTTATATCACGAGTAAATAATACTGCTTAAAAAGACCCTCCTTCACTAGTATAATATACGCAACTGGTAACCAAATGAGCCCAAACTCGACAGACTTCTACTGCCTATTGCACGAATC
Source organism: Thymelicus sylvestris (assembly GCA_911387775.1). Lineage (NCBI taxonomy): Eukaryota > Metazoa > Arthropoda > Insecta > Lepidoptera > Hesperiidae > Thymelicus > Thymelicus sylvestris. The sequence continues at coordinate 7,676,185 of OU426905.1, read as the reverse complement.
CATCATCAGAAACATTAAAAAATCAGTTCAGAAGGAGAAATAGTCCGTACTCAGAGAACGATGTTCACTTTGCGACTAACTATATTGAGTCAACTTATGGTGCTCCGTTTTGGGGCGAAACACATACCTACTGGTTTGTATGTTGTTGTATCTAATAGCCACTTTTATTTATTGAAGTGCATGATTCCCTTGTGGGAGAGATGGACAGGCCAACTACCTATCTACATCATCATAGAACCCTGTTGTAGCGACCTAGCGACCCTATATGTATTTGTATACTAATACAAGTAAGCAACTGTATTTTTGTTACCATAGCATTTAATGTTAATCACGTAACGTTGAAAGTAGACTAATACAAACTTAAGGCGATATTATCCCAAGAAATGGTATTTTTGAAGGTGTTTTGTTCATAAATGGTACATAATACAATTCTAAAAAAAATATATGTTATTTTACAGTCTTTGTTCTTTCGTTCTCTCATACTTGATACACGATAGCAATTATTTCATTGGATAGAAATAAATCACAAAGTGGGGTCTAATCTGGCATAAAAATTGCGTTTTATTCGCGTTTTAATCGCTTCCAGATAATAAAAAATATACCACAGTATAGGTCCTATAGATACCAATATTTCTTTCTGATCATAATTTGAAATTTTGAAAAACTTCCCTTTCAATTTCTATTTTTTCCCTTTCCACTAGCAACGAAACGCCCGACGCGTTAATTTACTCAATTTTACTCTCGCGCCAGTCGCCTTCGAGGTAGGACCTGTGCTAATCGGCATCGCAGCCGCACGTTGTCGAATTTCCGACACTAATTTTAATTTCGAATTTGGCGCGCGCGCCTTCTGAACTTATATTACGTATTAGGTACTGTCCAAAGTATCCACACTGCTGTAATTTGAAATAATAAAAATTTTTCGTTTTTATACTTTAGTTACTATTATAGTATTTGGGTATTGGTATAAGTCAAGTGCTAATTACACAATTATTATCTAATACTATCCCAAGCCGGATGGGTGTCGTAAAAGGCGACTAAATCCGGCCCGCTGGTGGTAGGGCCCCTCGAGGGATTATATTGGTAATATTGATTTTAAATTTAATACCATTATTACTATTATTATTTCTCCATGGGGTTCGCATGGATAGCTACCACCCTTGAGCATGTGTCAGTCGCCAAACGACTCGTCGTGACGGCTGGGAGCTTGAGAGACAGTTTTCTTTTTTGAAAATTGTTTTGAAAAAATGATTATTGAAGTGAAAACTTCTTGAAGTCAAAAGTCAAAAAAGTCGAAAGTCAAAAATGTCAAAAAAGTCAAAAAAGTCAAAAGTCGAAATTCAAAAAAGTCAAAAAAGTCAAAAGTCAAAAGTCAAAAAAGTCAAAAAAGTCAAAAAAGTCAAGTCAAAAAAGTCAAAGTCAAAAAAGTCAAAAGTCAAAAAAGTCAAAATTCAAAAAAGTCAAAAGTCAAAAGTCAAAAGTCAAAAAAGTCAAAAAAGTCAAGTCAAAAAAGTCAAAAAAGTCAAAGTCAAAAAAGTCAAAAGTCAAAAAAGTCAAAAAAGTCAAAAGTCAAAAAAGTCAAAAGTCAAAAGTCAAAAGTCAAAAAAGTCAAAAGTCTAAAGTCAAAAAAGTCAAAAGTCAAAAAAGTCAAAAAAGTCAAAATTCAAAAAAGTCAAAAGTCAAAAGTCAAAAAAGTCAAAAGTCTAAAGTCAAAAAAGTCAAAATTCAAAAAAGTCAAAAGTCAAAAGTCAAAAAAGTCAAAAGTCAAAAGTCAAAAGTCAAAAAAGTCAAAAAAGTCAAGTCAAAAAAGTCAAAAAAGTCAAAGTCAAAAAAGTCAAGTCAAAAAAGTCAAAAAAGTCAAAAGTCAAAAAAGTCAAAAGTCAAAAAAGTCAAAAAAGTCAAAATTCAAAAAAGTCAAAAGTCAAAAGTCAAAAAAGTCTAAAGTCTAAAGTCAAAAAAGTCAAAAGTCAAAAAAGTCAAAATTCAAAAAAGTCAAAAGTCAAAAGTCAAAAAAGTCAAAAGTCAAAAGTCAAAAGTCAAAAAAGTCAAAAAAGTCAAGTCAAAAAAGTCAAAAAAGTCAAAGTCAAAAAAGTCAAGTCAAAAAAGTCAAAAAAGTCAAAATTCAAAAAAGTCAAAAGTCAAAAGTCAAAAGTCAAAAGTCAAAAAAGTCAAAAGTCTAAAGTCAAAAAAGTCAAAAGTCAAAAAAGTCAAAATTCAAAAAAGTCAAAAGTCAAAAGTCAAAAGTCAAAAAAGTCAAGTCAAAAAAGTCAAAGTAAAAAAAGTCAAAAGTCAAAAAAGTCAAAATTCAAAAAAGTCAAAAGTCAAAAGTCAAAAGTCAAAAAAGTCAAAAGTCAAAAAAGTCAGTCAAAAAAGTCAAAAGTCAAAAAAGTCAAAAAAGTCAAAATTCAAAAAAGTCTAAAGTCAAAAAAGTCAAAAGTCAAAAGTCAAAAAAGTCAAAAAAGTCAAGTCAAAAAAGTCAAAAAAGTCAAAAGTCAAAAAAGTCAAAAAGGTCAAAATTCAAAAAAGTCAAGTCAAAAGTCAAAAGTCAAAAAAGTCAAAAGTCAAAAAAGTCAAAAAAGCCAAAAGTCAACAGTCAAGTCAAAAACGTCAAAAAAAGTCAAAAAAGTCTAAAGTCTAAAGTCAAAAAAGGCAAAAAAGTCAAAAGTCAAAATTTGTGGAGTGGAGTGGAGTGGAGTGGAGTGGAATAGTAAAACCTACAATTATCATCTTCCCGAAATTTTACATTCGTCTCATTATCTTGAAAACAAAATTTTTGAAGGTTTCACTTCTAAGTTCTAACACGTGTGAATGGCACACATTTTAATTTTTTTGTTTTTATTATTTTTTACTTATCTTTAGGTATTTTATTTTAAATTATTCTTATACTTTTTATCATTCTCAACATACTTGTAAAATATCTTATCCAAAGGGTTTGAAGATTTTTGTACGGAACCTGGCATACCTACAAGTCCGCCATTTTGAAAAAAAAGCTCGTTTCGATTTTGAAGTTGGTTACTTTTTGTTAGTATTTAGATGATATTAGTCAATTTTGTATGTAAGTACCTACTTATTTGTAGGTGAACCGATTTTGATGATTCTTTTTTTGATAGAAAGCTGGTGCGTATCATGTGGTTCCACATAAATTTGAGGGAGATTTGACAAGTAGTTTTCGAGTTATTTTGAAGTTGGTTATTTTTTGTTAGTATTTAGATGATATTAGTCAATTTTGTATGTAAGTACCTACTTATTTGTTATCCACTCACCTTTAGTCTCCACTGGACAGTTTCGTTTCATAAAATTTCAAGTCAGTCTCCACTCAACTCTAGTCTCCACTGGACAGTTTCGTTTCATAAAATTTCAAGTCAGTCTCCACTCACCTCTAGTCTCCACTGGACAGTTTCGTTTCATAAAATTTCAAGTCAGTCTCCACTCACCTCTAGTCTCCACTGGACAGTTTCGTATCATAAAATTTCAAGTCAGTCTCCACTCACCTCTAGTCTCCACTGGACAGTTTCGTATCATAAAATTTCAAGTCAGTCTCCACTCACCTCTAGTCTCCACTGGCCAGTTTCGTATCATAAAATTTAGATATATCGTCGTTATGAGAAAGTGATAACTATTTATATAATAACAATAACGGCTTTACAAACAATAGCAGGAGTGTCAAATACCCGGTTACCCACCCACCCACCTCATGTTTTTGTCGTCTCATTACGTAATAAGCAAAAGTGATCGAGTTAAATTTGAATTCGATACGGTAACTTACTCATGTACTCTTACTCTCAAAGTTGAATTCAATATTAGCTTTTAGAGTAGAATTTTCCTAATATTAATTATTGTACTGTGTCGTATCATGTGTCTACTTATTTTGTAATACGTAAAATTTAAATTTTAGCAAATTGTAGCTTTGTTTGCTTTGTTAAAACGTGATTTACGCCTGTAATATGAATATTATATTTACTGAAATAATCATAAAGGGGTAGGTAAGTATAGAGTTTCATTTAAAAAAAGCACTAATGTTCTGACTAGTTTTGAGCAGTGAAAATCTAAATGGCTCTGTTCACTTCTCTACCGGGGCCGGGAGCTATAAAAAACTGGTTAAAGTTGCAAATACACTTACATCCATACATTGAAATTGCAGAAAACGTAAAGCTACAACGTGTAAACCGCGGAATGCACATTACTGAGTACATGTACCTACTAGTATTATCGTCTCATGTAATAATTACTGGATTTTGAATACACAAAGTCGTTCACAGATCAAATTGCTACGAGGTAAATACCGCAAAACTGATATAGTGTCACATATACATAGGTACATAAGTAGGCTATTCGCCTTAAGAAGGAAAGTATTGTACATAGGTAGGTATTTACAAGTGAAACAAATAAAGGTAATCGAAGTCTACATTATGCGAATAAAGATTATGTTTGGGTTGGTATGTGATAATTGAATTTATTTGTGTTTCTGTATACTCTATAGGTACCTACTAGGTAGATTTAGGTACTTACTAATTTTGATTAATTAACTAATTTGATTTTAAGGACTTAGAAATATCTTTAAAATTTTCTTGTGTTTTTTGAAAAGGTATGGATAAAAATATTCATCTCCTCTCTGACTTTATTGATGTTATTATTCTATGTAGTATCATAACATTAATAATAATAAATAATAATAGGTATGATATGATCGTGACTCTTGATCGTTATGGTGAACTACAGCGTGTTGGGTGTTGGTGTCACGGTCAACAGTACGTTATTAATTTAATAAGTGAACCATAAAGCGAGGTTGTTTTGAATGTTCAATTTGTATACCAATAAAATAGATTGGATCTAGTTTTTCAAACGCAGGGTGTCCTAAAAGTAGAACGATAAACTTAAAGAAGGTTGAGGTTGACCTACTAGATATCATAAAACCGGGCAATTGCGTGTCAGGCCACGCGCAATGTAGGGTTCCGAAGTAGTAAGTTTATTGACTATTACTCATTAACTACTTATGTTAAGGTGATAATTTTCCTTGTAAAGGAGGTGGCCAACATCTGTATGGGCATTTGCCCCATTTGTGAAGTATAATGTACACACATAATTTTTACCTTACATTAAAGCTTACAATATCTACTTTGATAATTTTATCAATAAAAATCTCTAGAACTCGGGATTCTCCTTTTACGGGCGGTTTTAGCTTTTGTAATTTGACATTCTGCAAAACATATGTAATCGTAAAAAAGTGTTTTAAAGAGCGATTTTCGTAATATATAAATACTATTTATCTTTTGGATAATTAATTAATATATGTCTTTTACTTTAATTATGACTTTATGACCTTATTCCTACAAAAAGAAGTACCAGCAGTACTAAATAAAATATATGTATTAACTTGTCACCTACCTATATGTAAATATTCACAAGCAAACGTAATAGAAATAAAACTGCATATTGATATTATTAAGTGTTTCATTATATATATTTAGGTACACATATGTAAAAATTAAGGAATGAAAATATAACAATAGTACCAAATAAGGCAATAATATTTTGCAGAAATGAAACTGAAAAATATTATTTTGGCAAATGACAATATAGTAGACATTCGCACTTCTGTCAGCCAATTGTCAACCTCCAGTGATGCCGGTCACTCACATTCGCGCGAATACGCGAACCCACAAGTGTGGGACGACCTTCGCGAATGATTATGCGAAGTTTTGGAGGCATTCGGGGTTTTCCAAGCTGCGTCGGTTTTTTGTCGCACATCAAAGCGCGCGAACCTCGAACCTTCGTGTAGTCTCCCACACATTCGTGCGACCAGTTGCGCACACGACTAAAAAGGTGATGTATCTCCTAATTTTTCGTGGTTCGTGGCGTCTAATCGTACTACCATTTATTTTCTGTATTGAAAATGGATTTGAATGACAACAACATAATAACAACAGCAAGATTGAACATTCGTGAACAAAGTGTAGGAGGAAGCGGAAATGAGCTTGTATACTCATACGCGAACCCATTTGCCTGACCGCCCTTCACATATGTGCAAACATTCGTAAAAATGTCAAACATTTGCGCGCATGTGAGTGACCGGGGTGATAGCAATGGAGGTAGTAAAAGTATATTTGTATACAATACAACTTATTATTATTGTTAATTTATTATAACTACTCACGGCGGAGTTCAGAAGAAAATTAAAATTCTAGTAATGTTTTAATAAATGGAAAATATGTCTTTTCAGAGGACTAAAACCTTGTACAAAAAAACGTATTTTAACCATTTCCGGGGTAAATATTGGCCACCTCCTTTATCATATAACGTATTTTTGAGAATTTTTCACTTGTCCAACTCCAACTGTTTAGCCGTTAGGGGGAGGGACACTTGACTTTAGCACTTTGAAGCCTGAGAGTGGCCTTACTCCGTCCATTAGGTATAGATTGATCAGAGACTACTAACACACAAACAGTTTACATAATGATGACATACACATCGTAAGTCAACATATTGAGGAAAAATATTACCAATCCAAGTATGTTTAAGACAGGTGCTAATATGACATACGTGTTGCGCGTTTCCGCTTTCACGAAACCGAAATTGAAACTGCCAAAGCGAGCTCAATCTTATGCCATATAATACTACTACTTGAAAATATGGAACACAGGTGTTTATTTCGAACAAAAAAACAAAACGCAGTATTATTACTCTATGTTTGAAAGCCTATAATTATTTTTATGTGTATTGATTTTTATACCGCCGTATTGGAAATGGGGTAACAAAAAATTAAGGTGTTCTTTCGCTTTGATAATTATTATACCTACTTACTAAAATTACTTAATTATTCAACCTAATTACTACAATCAACAATGATGTGACCCACATACCATAAACTTGATCTTGAATGAACTAATTCCATTTCTATATTATCTTTATCTTATCTCGTAATATCTTCATAATATTTTCCTTTCTTATTGTTTTGACGATATCAACTCAATTAAGTACTCTTCAAATATTCACTAAATTCTAGTTTACACAAGAGACACAGCGGGAGAGTACTTACAAATAAAGATTAATTAAGAACCGGTTTCACTCGGAAATCAAATTCAATATTATTAATTCATTTTAAATCTGTCTTCCGGTAACCCCTAATATCTACCTAGTACCTCTCTTTCCTCTCCAGATGGCGACACGGTGATGGCGTGGATGACGCGCGCTCTGGCGCTATGGTGCGCGTGCGCAGTGGTGGTGTGGACGCGCGCCGCCGCCTACACCGTCGACTGCAACCATGAGTACACCGACTGCGATAGTGAACTTAGTGAGTAATGAGTTGTACACGTATTTACTATTATTTACACCTTCGACGCTTATTTATGTGATTAGACGTTCGGTACATCTGCTAAAATACCTTTTTAGGCGTTTTGACGTCCGTTACACCTGGTAAGAGTATTTAATAACGCTCTGCCCGCGGATTTACCCGCGTTTTGTGGGATAATAACTACCCCATCCAGATTATGGTCTACTACCTGTATACTCATGAAAATCCATTCAGTAGTTTATGCGTGAAAGATTCCTAAAGAGTAAAGGTGGACACTCACGGTCATTCCATCGCGTCAAATGGCGTGATATACAGCCAAAATTTGATCGTGAATGTGAAAAACTGATGGCGTGATATAAAACTCTGGATTTCCAATCGCGCCATGGCGTCACGCCGTAACATCGCGCCGACTGATCGTGAATGCGCAAACCCACATCCATTTTTTGTTCATTTCGCGCCAGGGTTGGATTTAGGTACATTGAAAAATATAGTACAAAACAATGAAAAGTATAGTAAGGTAACGGCTCCAGTAATGGACGAGGCTCCAGTAATGGACGAAAAAAAAAGAAATCATCTAGAATATGTTTATGAACCAGTTTTTTTATATTGGCAACACTGTTTCATATACTATAGTCATCGGACTGCCTAAGTTTAACATTTTATTCAATTCGATCTGTTAGAACACAAGTTAGCGCGAACTTAAAATTGTTCGTCATTGTAAATTTATATTACCGGCTTTTCTTAAGGAAATTGTTAGTGCGGTAAGTAAAAAGTTTCATCTGTAAATTTGTATTGCTTTTTTTAAATCAAAATGTGTTTTGTTTGTTTGGTTAACCATGAAATTAAGTCTACAACACACAGTGTTGTTACTCCAGAGAAGTTATATTTGTTGATATTTTGTTGGTGTTCATTACTGGTGCACTATAATTGTGTAGCTCCAGTAATGGACATAATTTTATCGAAATTTATCTTTGCTACTGTGTATCCAGAATTTGAACTAATTTTACTCCTATTATTATTTTTTACCATGAGCTAGCTGCAAATTATGAAAATGTTGCTATTATTGGGTATTTTACAGATATCCAGTAATGACACGGATATAAAATGATAGATACTGAATTATTATTATTAGCGTATAGGACCGACACCGCGAACCCGAAAGCACAATGAACCAACGGGCAACTGTTTTCCTGTCAATTTTGAAAAGAGAACGAGGGCTCAATTTTGAAAATAGAACCTTCCTGCGTGACACAAATTTTACAGTGTAAAAGAAATGAAAAAATACTCCATTTTTGCTATTTAAATTGTTACCTAGTGTTTTAAACGTATTTTTGATTTTTATTACTTTACAGAGACGAATAATACTGATAATCTGATATATTATAAGTGCATGCCAAAATTCTTTACTTACAGATATATCTCATTACCACGTTGTTGGACAGTACCTATGTAATTTTTTTGATTCTGTCAGGAGACAGTATCCTTTTCCATACATTTATGAGCCGTCAATGGTCATAGCCGTAGTGCCTATGTAACAGTAAAAAAGTATGACAATACACATAAATAACTAAACAAGCACAAATTTGTGCCGTAGAATGACAGTAGGGCTTTGAAAAATTATTGTAATACGACAGTATAAATGTATTCCATCGTCATCCTGTACGTATCCGACTGTTATGCCCGTAAGCCAAATTTTTTTTTTAATTGTACGGCTATAGCAGGTACGTCATATTACGAAGTATGTTATGCACGGCTATGACAGTACTGTCCAGCAAAGGGTTACTAAAATTGACAGCAGAAAATTATAATTGTTGTTGCTTAATTAATTTAATAGACTAGCCATCCCGGCGATCTTTGTAAAGCCGGACAAATTAATGCCATGTTACTAAATTTAAACTTAACTCGTGTACGTGTCTCCCTCTCCTGCTCCATCTCACTCTCCTCCCTCTCTCTTTCTCTATCAATTAATTAATTAATTCTTAATCAATTCACTCATACACCCATTCATTCATTCCTTCATTTACTCATTAATTTATCCATTAATTATAGTTAATAGTATCAGGCGTTACTTTGCGGAAATCCATTGTTATTAAGTTAGTATTAGTCTACTTTGCAACAATCCGCGTTTAACATGTATGATGGTATATACTTTAAAACATGCGTGGCACCTCCCTCCCTCCCACAACGGAAACATGCACTACAATAATTAAACGTATATACCAACATACATACCAGCACCAACACGTGTTTCGCCCCGAAACGGAGCATCATCAGGGTAAGTTGACTCTACGATGGTTAGTCGGAAAGTGAGCATCGTTCACTGAGCGTGGCGTATTTATACCCAACTCGCCCACTGATTATCTAATGATGTTGTAATAATTAGTAATTAGTAATTAATTAATTATTCAATCAATTAATCAATCGATTAATTAATTAATCAATCAATTAGTGAATCACGCCGGCAGGAACCGGGTCTGACGTAATCTGGTGATGTGTACTGTTGAAAATCCTCAGTAAAGGCGAGTTGGATACATTTATTTGTTCATTCAGCAGTGTAAAACTTGGATTATTATTATGTTTTATTATTTCTAACTGCTCTAGTATACTTAATTTAAAACCCTTATCAGATTTATGTAATATATTATATGTATGGTTACTAGTTAAACTGTGACCTGATTCTATTAGATGTTTAGCGAAATTAGACTTATCCGCGTGACCATTCCTGTACGCGGCCATATGTTCCCGGTAACGTGTGTCAAAATTTCTACCAGTTTGACCCACGTACACGCCATTACAATCAGAACAAACAATTTTGTAGACACCAGATTGTTCATGTCTACCTCTTTTATCTTTACCGTTTGTTATAGATTGCAAGGAATTGTTTGTTCTGAATGCAACGAAGATGTTGTTACGACGGAGCGTTTTTGCGATTCGCTCTGAAATTGGACCAAGGTAGGTTAAACTTGAACGATATTTATTTGGTGTTATGTCGTTGGGAGCCGCGTACAAGAGATCACGCACCATTAAGCCTCTCCTCTTATGGATGAGAGTATCCACCATCTCCCTACCATACCCATTGGCAACAGCAATGTGATAGATGGTATTTAATTCTTTTTGATAGTTCTGAGGTGATAATGGAACACACATTAATCTGTTAACATAGCAGTGAAATGCTGCCATTTTATGTTGCCATGGGTGGCAGGAAGATGCCGGAATGACCGCATCCGTATATGTTGGTTTGCGGAAAATTCCAAAGTCATGTCTATTGTTTTGCCGAGTAATGGTAAGATCTAAAAAGTTCAATGAACAATTAACTTCAACTTCAAGTTTGAATTTAATTTTGGGATGGATTTTATTTAACTTATTTACGAAAACGTCCAGTTGTCTGTCTGTCCCCGTCCAGCACATAATTATGTCATCAACATACCTATAGTAATAAAATATATGTTTATGGCCTATAAAACGAGAATATTATAGGCCATAAACATATATTTTATTACTATAGGTATGTTGATGACATAATTATGTGCTGGACGGGGACAGACAGACAACTGGACGTTTTCGTAAATAAGTTAAATAAAATCCATCCCAAAATTAAATTCAAACTTGAAGTTGAAGTTAATTGTTCATTGAACTTTTTAGATCTTACCATTACTCGGCAAAACAATAGACATGACTTTGGAATTTTCCGCAAACCAACATATACGGATGCGGTCATTCCGGCATCTTCCTGCCACCCATGGCAACATAAAATGGCAGCATTTCACTGCTATGTTAACAGATTAATGTGTGTTCCATTATCACCTCAGAACTATCAAAAAGAATTAAATACCATCTATCACATTGCTGTTGCCAATGGGTATGGTAGGGAGATGGTGGATACTCTCATCCATAAGAGGAGAGGCTTAATGGTGCGTGATCTCTTGTACGCGGCTCCCAACGACATAACACCAAATAAATATCGTTCAAGTTTAACCTACCTTGGTCCAATTTCAGAGCGAATCGCAAAAACGCTCCGTCGTAACAACATCTTCGTTGCATTCAGAACAAACAATTCCTTGCAATCTATAACAAACGGTAAAGATAAAAGAGGTAGACATGAACAATCTGGTGTCTACAAAATTGTTTGTTCTGATTGTAATGGCGTGTACGTGGGTCAAACTGGTAGAAATTTTGACACACGTTACCGGGAACATATGGCCGCGTACAGGAATGGTCACGCGGATAAGTCTAATTTCGCTAAACATCTAATAGAATCAGGTCACAGTTTAACTAGTAACCATACATATAATATATTACATAAATCTGATAAGGGTTTTAAATTAAGTATACTAGAGCAGTTAGAAATAATAAAACATAATAATAATCCAAGTTTTACACTGCTGAATGAACAAATAAATGTATCCAACTCGCCTTTACTGAGGATTTTCAACAGTACACATCACCAGATTACGTCAGACCCGGTTCCTGCCGGCGTGATTCACTAATTGATTGATTAATTAATTAATCGATTGATTAATTGATTGAATAATTAATTAATTACTAATTACTAATTATTACAACATCATTAGATAATCAGTGGGCGAGTTGGGTATAAATACGCCACGCTCAGTGAACGATGCTCACTTTCCGACTAACCATCGTAGAGTCAACTTACCCTGATGATGCTCCGTTTCGGGGCGAAACACGTGTTGGTGCTGGTATGTATGTTGGTATATACGTTTAATTATTGTAGTGCATGTTTCCGTTGTGGGAGGGAGGGAGGTGCCACGCATGTTTTAAAGTATATACCATCATACATGTTAAACGCGGATTGTTGCAAAGTAGACTAATACTAACTTAATATCCATTAATTAATTCATCATTCAAATACATTCACTCGTTCATTCAAATTCATTCACTTGTTCATTCATTCATTCGTTCATTTTTTCATTCATTCATTTTATTTCATTCAATTACTCATTCATTCGTTCATTCATTCAATTAATCATTCAGTGTTTTTTTATCAACATTCGATTTCGCAGTTTTTATTTGTTTATTTCCATTCATATTTATTAATATTTGTAAATTAATCTAATTTAGTTTAGGTAGTTAATTATTAATGCATACCTATATAAGAAGCTGATAATGTTGATATTCATAAATTACTTATCCATACTAATAGTATAAATACGAAACTGTTTGTCCGTCTTTCACGTTGTAATGGAGCGATGTTATGGTATGATTTTTATGTGGAGATAGGAGGCTGGAGATTAAAGTAGGCTACTTTTTACCGCGGTAAAACAACTCATTCCCATGGAAAGATCCATTATGATGCGTATTTGTGCATACTTTTATACTTCCATATCCATACTAATATTATAAATACGAAAGTGTTTGTTTGTTTGTTTGTCCCTCTTTCTCGTCGTAACTAAGCGATCTAATGGTATGAATTTTTGTGTGGAGATAGTTAGGATGCTGGAGAATAACATAGGTTACTCTTTGCCGCGGTAAAACAATATGTCACTCCCATGGGAAGATCCATTATGATGCGTATTTGAATCACTCCATACTAAAAGTAACAAAGTGTTGGTCCTCTACTTCTCTATATGTATCAGTTCGTAAAGTATCTATGGATTGATATAAATTTATAGTTAGAAATATTTATATTTTTTTATATCTTATAAGTTAATGCTTGACTACAATCCCACCTGATGGTAAGTGGCGATGTAGTCATGGATGGTCATATATTAATATTGATATAACTTTATATTTATATTTGGAAGGTCGAGGAGGGTTAGGTTCATAGGTTCTACAGTTTGTTCCTCTTAGTAACTTTTAAATTTTGGATTTGTTACTTATTTATTCTTGCACTAGGAATATGTCATGCATGTAAAACCACTCATTGTTACTTCCCTGTGAACACGCGGGCGAAGCCGCGAGTAATAGCTAGTTAATAAATAAAAAGCTTAATATGAGTACAATTTTAATTATTTTCTCTTCCTTAATGCTAACCTCATTGTCAATTTAGAAAACTTACAAGTTCCTTAATGTGAATATTACATGTAAAGTTGATTAAACAAGTGCTTGTCAGGCCAAGCGCAATGTAGGGTTCTGAAGTAGTAAGTTTATCGACTATTACTTATTGACTACATAAAATAACATAGCCGGAATAGTTTTTCTTGCAAATTCATCATAAACTATTTTTCACAATTGTTTCACTTGTCCAACTCTAACCGTTTAGCCAGCAGGGCCCCCCTACTTGACTCTTACCAAAATTAGCTCTTTAAAGCCAAATATTTTGCAAACGAACCCCTTATTCCAAAAATGGTCTTTGAAGAACCATAATATTTTTGGAATTCCTTTTCAACGATACCCCACACTATAGGGTACACGAAGAATAAAAAAATCATCCTCACAATACCTGTAGGGAGGTACCCTGAAAAAAAAAAGTTTTTCAGTATTTTATTCCAGTGTTCTGGAGTTTTAATAAATAGGTATATTCATGTCAAATAACAGCTTTCTAGCACTAAGGGTCTCGGCGCTTTGCTTCGGACAGACGGACGGACATGACGAAACTATAAGGGTTCCGATTTTACTTCGGAACCCTAGAAAGATATTAATAATTATTATTCTTATGGATTTTCATCATAGATTAGTCGATAACTAGCCTAACTAGTTTTATATGATTCGTGTCCATTACTGGGTGTCCATGACTGGGGTATGTCCATTACTGGGTGTCCATGACTGGGTTTTTGCTGTCCATAACTGGGTAAAAAAATGATAATTTTTATTTGTTAATTAAATTTAAACCAATTGCAATATCTCACGCGTGATACAGCAAAAATGTTGAAAAAGAACAGGACTTTACACTTTAAGTACTTTCAGGTTCTTAACTTTAACAATATAGGTAAAATTTCACAAATACCACAAATTTGCTGTTAAACCGTCCATAATTGGGGTGTTTACCTTATTTATAAAAAAAATTATAGTACACTCAGTGTTGCAAGCACAAAATCGGTACATCAACTGCTTTTGCACCCCCCCCCCCCCCCCATTTGTTGAAATGGAAAAAATACTTTTACTTTCAAGTCAAGTAGTAGGAAGAACTTCATAAATAAACGTATTATTACACACAAATTCGCAAGCGATTGTTATCGCTTTGATTGAATTTCGTATGGAATGGAAGTGTGGCGTTTCTACAACGCACCATAGAATATATTATTGCATGGCAACACCACAGAGTACAAAAATGCTACGACGCTAAGAGGTAGGGCAACATTAACGCTGTTGTTTTGACAGGATTATTACGACGCAATAGAGGTGCAGATTGTTATCAAAGGCTAGAATTGATTTTGTATTTGCGACCACCCAAAAAACCCGCTGTATCGCTAATGTACTACCACGCTTAAGATACTGTGTATTTCGTACATTGTTCCAAAGGTGAACCCCAATAAACTCAGTGTAAACCCGTGAGTTGTGTTGTTTACTGGTGTGAGGACACCACATAAAGAACCTAAATTGGTGACCTGCCGAAGTGATCGCGGAGCTTCCCGGTTCACCTTACTCCAGCAGCTGCAGCCAGCAAAACTGACCCAGATAGCGAGCCGGTGACTTCATCCGGCCCGTACGAGTCTGCGGAACGTGTCGAGTTGAAGTACTTGAAGCCTTGAAGCTATCCTGCATGATTTTTGTTTCCAACGCATATGTGTTGAGTGTTTGTGTGTTTTCGCGTACCTACTTACTGGAAGCGGTAAAAAGAAAAACTCTCACAATTAACATTTAACAAAAAAATTGTAATTATACATTATAAATTTTCAACTGTGCCAAAAACTGTTCCTGTAAAGAATTTTTTTTTACAATCTTGGTGGAAATAATTGTAAATATTATTATTATTATTTAGTCTTAACAACTTTCTGTACTTTCTGTTTAATATTATTCTTATTTATATATATACACAACTGTCTACCCGAATCAACCATGGAGGATAAAGATTCCAAAACGGAAATCCAGCGGTTGAAGGAGGAAAACGCTGCCCTGGAGCTGCGGCTTGCTCAGGGTTCGAGTAATGTGTCAAGAGTAGCAATTAAAATTCCACCATTCTGGCCGAGCAAGCCTGCAATTTGGTTTGCTACAATTGAGGCTCAATTTGAAATAGCTAATATCACAACCGATAGCACTAAATATAGTTACCTAGTTGGCAACCTGGAGGCAAAATATGCCTTTGAAGTGGAAGACATAATTACCAAACCTCCTCCGGTTGGTCAACGTTACGAAAAATTAAAGGAGGAATTAATTAGAAGGCTATCGATGACAGAGCAAGAACGGGTCAGGCAACTCATATCAGATGAAGATATTGGTGATCGCCGCCCTTCTCAGTTTTTACGGCATCTGCGTTCACTGGCAGGTAATACATTAACGGACGAGAGTATAGTTCGCCAGCTTTGGACACGCCGACTGCCACAACAGGTTCAAGCAGTAGTAGCTTCACAGTTGGAACTGCCATTAGAAAAATTAGCTGACCTGGCTGATAAGGTGGCCGA
This sequence comes from Thymelicus sylvestris, assembly GCA_911387775.1. Classification (NCBI taxonomy): domain Eukaryota; kingdom Metazoa; phylum Arthropoda; class Insecta; order Lepidoptera; family Hesperiidae; genus Thymelicus; species Thymelicus sylvestris. The sequence goes on along the minus strand of OU426905.1, from coordinate 7,660,375 downwards.
CGTTGTTTCTCCAAAGCAGGTTTTTGCCTGCTCGCAGATGACACCATCTCATTCAGCCCCTGCCCATGACATGCTCAGTTTATCAGAAAAAGTTAATGAACTTACCATCCAAGTCGCCGCTCTTTCACGTTCATTAAAACAGCCACGCAGCAGGTCTTCGTCTCCCAGATCAAAACAGAGCAAGGTATGCTGGTACCACAGAAAATTTCAGTCCAAGGCCAGTAAATGCATCAAACCATGCAGCTTTGATATATCGGGAAACTTTCAGAACAGTCAGTAGAGGCGGCAGCTGATTGTTCCTCATCCAGCCGCCGTTTGTTCGTCATTGATCCGCTGTCAGGTCATCGGTTTTTGATCGATACCGGCTCAGACCTATGCTGCTTTCCGCGCAGTTTGGTCAAAGGTCAACCGCCGCCTTCCAACTATGACCTCACAGCTGCAAACGGCAGCACCATTAAGACGTATGGAAACCTCCATCTGAGACTAAATCTGGGACTACGCAGAGACCTTCGCTGGAACTTTGTCATCGCAGACGTGGGCAGTCCAATTATCGGCTCCGATTTTTTAGGCTATTATAATCTTCTGCCAGACTGTCGGCGTAAGCGCCTTATTGATGGCAGCACTAACTTGTCAGTCTGTGCCTCAATCGCACAAATTGCACAGGACAGCGTAAAGGCTGTTTGTATCAGTGAGTCCCCTTATGCAGAAATTCTTGCAGAATTCCCGGACATATCCCGTCCCCCTGGGTTACCCAGGATTGTCAAGCATAATACTGTGCATTATATCAAGACAACAGAAGGACCTCCTGTGTCATGCCGCCCTCGCCGACTTGCTCCCCAGAAACTCAGCGCTGCTAAGCGTGAATTCGAAGATATGATGCGATGCGGCACGGCACGTCCCTCGAAAAGCTCATGGTCTTCTCCTCTGCATATGACTACGAAGAAAGACAACTCCTGGCGTCCTTGTGGCGATTACCGCGCCCTGAACGCCAGGACCGTACCCGATCGGTACCCTGTACGTCACATACACGACGTGTCTAGCAGCCTCAACGGTGCCAAGGTTTTTAGCACTGTTGATCTCGTACGAGCCTACCATCAGATACCTGTTTTCGATGAGGATATACCAAAGACTGCTATTACCACCCCGTTTGGCCTCTTTGAATTCCCTTTCATGACCTTTGGTCTTCGTAATGCGGGACAAACGTTCCAACGGTTTATCGATGAGGTCACACGGGGTCTCGATTTTTGCTTCCCGTACATTGACGATGTCTTGATTTATTCTCCTGATGCAGCTAGCCACAAGGAACATCTTCGTGTACTATTTAAGCGTTTGCAGGATTATGGCGTCGTCATCAACCCCTCTAAATGTGTTCTGGGCGCTAGTGAGGTTCTGTTTTTGGGTTGCGTCATTAATCCTGAGGGCACTCGGCCTCCACAAGAGCGAGTCCAAAATCTCTTGGATTTTCCTCCGCCCGAAACTGCAAGGGATGCGCCGTTTTCTCGGAATGATAAATTTTTACCGGCGTTTCATTCCTCATGCTGCGCGTTTCCAGGCTCCATTGATTGATGCACTCGTAGCGACGAAGAGTAAAGGTACAAAGCCATTTCCATGGACACCTGAGCTGCTCGCCAAATTCGAGACCTGCAAGCGAAGCCTCAGTGATGCTACTTTGCTGCAACACCCTGTCGCTGGAGCGACACTCGGTCTTTTCACTGACGCCTCCAGCATACACATTGGCTCGTGTTTGCAACAGCAGTTTAAGGGTGAATGGGTTCCACTTGCATTCTTTAGTAAGAAACTCACTACCCAGCAAGCTGAGTGGCCGGCCTACTACAGAGAACTCTTGGCGGTGTACGAGAGTGTACAGCATTTCCGCCACATCTTAGAGGTAAATCATTGTACAGTTTTCACCGACCACAAGCCGCTGCTGTACGCTTTCGTGCAGCGCCGTGAAAAGCTTCCCCCTTCACAACTTAACCAGCTGTCGTTCATCAGTCAATTCACAACTGATTTTAAACATGTTAAGGGGGAAGACAACGTCGTGGCTGATGCTATGTCACGTATTGAAGCCATTTCTTTAGGAGAAGAGTACGAACGTCTCGCCAAAGCACAGGAATCGGACGTTGAACTCAAATTCCTTTTGCAATCCGGCACATCTAGCCTGAAACTGCTCAAATGTTCAATACCTGGCACAGACATGGCATTGGTATGCGACAACTCTACAGGCAAAACACGACCTTTTGTTCCATTTCCCCTGCGCCGGTCCATATTCAATCAACTACATGGCCTTAGCCATCCTGGTGCCAGGGCTACCACTCGGCTTGTTACCGACAGGTTTGTTTGGCCTTCTGTTAACAAAGACTGTAAGGAGTGGGCTCGCGCTTGCGAGGCATGTCAACGTGCCAAAGTGTCACGCCATAATTATGCTCCTCTCGGAATATTTGATCTTCCATCTGGTCGGTTCCGACACATTCACATTGACATCGTCGGCCCCTTGCCTGTTTGCGACGGGTTCCGTTACTGTCTCACAGCTGTTGACAGAGTCACTAGATGGCCTGAAGTCTGGCCTATGCGCACTATTACTGCGGAAGAGGTAGCTGAGACCTTCACTAGAGAATGGGTTTCACGCTTCGGTGTGCCATCAGTCATCACAACAGACCAAGGGACCCAATTCGAGTCCGACCTTTTCCGCAGACTAATGCAACATTTCGCTACCAAGAGGGTTAGGACAACGGCGTACCACCCCTGTGCTAACGGTATGGTAGAGCGACTACACCGACAATTAAAAGCCTCTCTCATGTGCCACAGCGACACATGGGTCCGCGCGCTACCCGTCGTTCTTCTCGGCATGCGCGCTGCATTTAAGGATGACGTAAAAGCCACAGCTGCCGAGTTACTCTACGGAGAACCTCTCCGTTTACCCGGAGAACTACTCGTGCCAGCTGTAGATGGCGAAAGTATAGCAGACACCGCAGATTTCGTTGTGCAACTACGGCACAAGATGTCTGGTTTGCGTCCCATTCCTACTAGTCGTCACGCTCGCCCATCGTGTTTTATTTTTAAAGATATGGCAAAAGCAACTCATGTGTTTCTACGAGATGATAGCGTCCGGCGCCCCCTACAACCGCCCTACACAGGACCATTTCAGGTTGTTGACCGAGCCAGCGATGGAAAGACGATCACCTTGGAAATCAAAGGAAAATGCGTCGTAGTCAGCGTTGATCGGGTAAAACCTGCCTACACTGACTCTGCTCCCCTTGAGTAATCACCGTCAGCCGCAGTACCTTCAACTTCGAAATCCAACTCCCAGCGTGTATCACTTCCACCGATTTCGGCTTCCCCTTCCTCTCCATCCACTCCGTCTTCGCCGCCGGCCTCATATCGCCTACCTTCCCAACGCCAACCTTACACCACACGATCGGGTAGACAGGTGAAATTCAAAATCTATTGATTAATTAATTAATGCTTTACATTGTCCTTATTATTATTTTATGTTTTTTGTTTAATTCTAATATGGGTTATCTTTCTCCGTGGGGGGGTGGTGTGGCGTTTCTACAACGCACCATAGAATATATTATTGCATGGCAACACCACAGAGTACAAAAATGCTACGACGCTAAGAGGTAGGGCAACATTAACGCTGTTGTTTTGACAGGATTATTACGACGCAATAGAGGTGCAGATTGTTATCAAAGGCTAGAATTGATTTTGTATTTGCGACCACCCAAAAAACCCGCTGTATCGCTAATGTACTACCACGCTTAAGATACTGTGTATTTCGTACATTGTTCCAAAGGTGAACCCCAATAAACTCAGTGTAAACCCGTGAGTTGTGTTGTTTACTGGTGTGAGGACACCACATAAAGAACCTAAAGAAGGAATCATAAGGAACGAGATTAGTTACTGTTAGTGGAAAGGAACAAAAGACACCACCTTGGACCACATCTACACTTACCATCAGATGGGATTGTGGTCAAGCATTAACTTATACGTGTAAAAAAAAGAAGCCTACTGCTGAGGACATTGAGACAGGAAACGCAAGATCGGAATTTGGTCGGATACACGCACTGTCGAAATATTCATAATATGTCTTAAAACTAAACATTCGGGACCAAATAAAATTATAGTATTTAAGCGTACTATACTTAGATGTGGATAGTACATAGTACAAAGGGTGAAATTATAGTGTAAATACTATACTTATTATAGTAGAAAATCCAACCCTGTTTCGCGCCGAGACGTCGAATGAAGGAGACACTTCCAAATGTCATTGTATAATTTTTTGTAACAAAATGGCTTCCGAACGCAACGTCATGTCAACGTCTTTCGATGAGGTCAAACGCGCAAATGAAAGAGAATTGGAATGATCGTGAGTGTGCATCATGTTTGGCATCCATCCATTTTGACATATGTCGTTTGGCGTGGCTCCAAAAATGACGCGATGGAATAACCGTGAGTGACCACCATAATAAACATCTATAGAAACTTTGACATTTATACTTAATACATATTAGTAGGATTTACATGTTCGACGCTTATATGCGTTTAGACGTTTGGTACCTACGTCTGCTAAAACTTTTTTATGCGTTTTCACGTCTGATGCACCTGCTAAAAACACTTGTTTACGAATTTGAGGTCCAGTGGCCTACACCTGCCAAAAGTAGTAAGCAGTTTATGGATTGACGTACTTACAGTACGCCGAGCAAAAACATTTTATTTATGCATTTTGACGTCCCGTATGTAGCTTAGGGTTGCGAGATGGTCGGGACTCGGGATTCGTCCCAAGTCTCGACAAAATACAAAATGTCCCGACAATTCCAATACAGAATTTTTTGTCTCGACAAATCCCGACTTTTTGAAGTTTTGTCCAGATATTTCAGTCTTGCCATCTGGCAACCCTAATGTAGCTACGTAACCGTAAAAGATATTCGTTTTTGCTTTCGACGTCATGGTAGAGAGAGGGACGTCTATGCCGAAATCATATTTATGAGTAGAAAAAAAATCAACTTCGATTTTTTCGTTTAATTTATGTAGTAAACACTTGACGTCTAAAGTTTGAGATTATTGAAAGTTATGACCTTGAGGATGCGATTGAAATAAACATTCAACCGGTTCTATTTGTTATTTCCTGTTTATTTCTATACAGCCGCTTATAAACGTTTAGCTTGGCTTGTGTTGTGTCGATCATAAATGATCGACAAGTCAATAGTAAATTTCTTGCTCTGCTGATAATATTAAGATGGGTGATACTGATTCTATCACCCAGATAGTCACAAAAAAATGAGCTTTCCCTATTTCGTAGAACACGTTAAAATGTTTTCTTCATAATGGACACGTTAAGTGGACTTCAACAAATATATTTGTTATTTGCATTGACCAGTATCCTTTTTAACTAATCCACAGATACCTAATTATTTATTGATTCATTATAATTATTTGTGGCTATGTTCTTTCGATCTACAGAATTACAGATGCATTACATTTGTATAAAATAATAGCTCATTATGCACAAAAGCAATAAGAATTAACAATGCAGAGTGGAGTAAATTAGTTATTTGTGCGGTACACGATGTCTTCACAGGTCATTGTAAGTTGGTCAACCCGGCAATGTCCGCAATGTCCGCAACGCCGGTGTTGAGACAGAAACTACTTTATTTAAGTTTCTACTTCATTTACCGTTTCCAGTCCAGTTACAGTTGTCGTTACGGTTTTTGTCTTTAGTTTTACCTTACGTCTTAATAAAGTGTTTTTTGTTGATTTACACTTTTTTTAATTAGGGTTATGGTTATAGTAGGGTGTTAAAGGGATCATTGGGATTGGAAATATGTTTTATCATACATACTTTGCAGTCTTATTTCAATCCAGTAAGTAATGATCGTCCAATGATCGCAAATGAATTTACTAAATCTGTATAAATTCCATTTCTTGCAATTGAGAATTTGAGAAGGTGTGAAATCTAGGGAATACTCCATGGCGGCTATAGTGCTGATTTATTATGACCAATACCCATTGTAGATATAATGTTATAATGTCACCGTGATTTTGCGATAGTCAAACTTACTTACGTACTGTGTACCTACTTTATTTTTATTATACTGAATTTATCTTGTTTACGGAATCGCTTCAAAATTCGCGATTGGTTCCGTAGTTTCTTGAAGCCACAATATGCCAAACCATCAGTGCTTCATTAACACAGCATGCGTGGTGAAGAATATTTAACCTACTTTATTGTCGTTCGTACTTTAAAAGAATTTACCAATTTCACAGAAGAAAGAAAGAAATTATCACTTTTGAATGCTTTCACCATAAATACATGACAATGTACTCATTCTTTTCGGCACTTAAGCAGAAACAATGACTTAATAAAATGTGTAGTAGATTTTATGGATCATGACTTGCTTTGATCTTGCTTGAGTCAACCGTCAAACTACTCGTCGTGTTCTGGCTGGGAAGTTGGGTTGGGAGTCACTTCCTTCTTTCTTTATCTATCTTCTTTCTTGGTAACATAAAATGCATACCCTACATAATAATTTAGTTTACAGCTCCAAAATAAACTTTCTTAATGACTGTCAAAACCGCACCAAAATCAATTGAATATTTTTAAAGAACGTAGTGCAGAAATAGATAGAAATAACGTTGTATTATAAAAGTATGTTATTATTGTAGAAACTCAATAATAGAAATAACAAAACATAATAAATCTAGTACATTACCTGCCTGCTAGCTAAGTATAATAATATAGTGGCATCTTTAAATTATCTGTAATTTAAGTTTGCGTTTTTTGAATGATGAATGTCGGTAATGTCGGCATTCAGTTTGGAACGGGCTTGGGTCATTAGTTTTTTCGACCTAACAACACCATAACCGCCTTCGACCGTTCTTTAGGCGTTGGCATTGTTAATTTGCGGTCAGAACCTCACCTCACTACAAATTTTGGATACGATGACGCATACCTAAGTTTATAATTTAAAAGTTCGTGTCTGGCTCCAAATGAGCTTCAAAGTAGGTGATCCAATTAGCCTGCAGATTGAAGGTTCGATTCCCATTAGTCTAATATCGATGACCTAGAATTTATAATAATAATCATGATCAGTATGTTAAGGAAAAGTGATGATAACTAACCTATAAGTATTTACGAGCAACATATAAAAATAACTTTAAGTTTAATAATTAAATTTTAAATTAAGTACCATTTACTATTATCGGCGATAACTTATCGCCATCATAATTATTATACAAATGTCTCATGAATTTGGAATTGGAAAAAGTAACTGTTATAGCCAACCATGCTATTGAACCTGTAAAATATAATTAAGTATATGGCGAGACATCTAACATACAGATAATATTATTATAATTAACTCTGGTAAACGTACATACGAATAATTGTACAGCATGGTGAAATACCCCATGTTACGCATTTTCCTGATTCAGGAGGAAATGACGAAGACCCGTGCATTGCGGCTTGCAGTTGCTCCCTAAAGCCAGCCATATTTGAATCTCAACAATTCGATCACCGCTGCGAGACCTATTATAAAACGTTTAAAAAACATACCTCTCATCTTCAAACGTCTGTTTTGCTATGACTAATGCAGTTACTAAATCGCCATATCTTTATCATTCGTTACGTCGGCGGCGGGTCTGTAGAGAAAAAAACTTTAAATTTGGTGGAACCGAATAGTGGAATCGTGATTCACTGATGCTTTGGCTAAGGTATTTGTCTTCTTGTTACTATGTAGTTCAATTTTCATTTTTTTATTTTTTATTTATTTATTTATAGTATAATCAGCTTATGTACTATTACAATGTTTTACAGTCTGCCAAACTGAGAGCCAGTTTGTCGGCAATTTTCATTTTTAACTGGTAACATCTTTTGTCTTATCGGATAATACTTTATCCATCGATACTTTATCGATCGATCGGGTGTATTAAAAAAATAATAATCGTATTATTTTTTTAATACACATTTAGATTTGAAACTCAACTAGTATCTAGTATTGATAAATATAAGTATTTTTTTTTTCTAATTGAAACTTCCATATTATCTTTAGCTTCCATTTTAGTGTTTATGTGTTAAGTTTGTAGAGAATAAGGGGTCGAAAATATATTAATGATTTACGACATATTTATGTTGTTATAGTATTATTCAAATATATTAATGATTTACGACATATTTATGTTGTTAGTATTATTCAACAGTGAATTTTGGAACGAAGTTCCTTATCGCGCGTTGCGAAAGGGGGCTAGGCGGAAAATTTGGTAACGACACTTTTAGCCGGTAACGACACTTTTTGCCGGTAACGACACTTTTTGCCGTCGTAGTTTTTTTACATAGAAAGCAAGCCAGAGTACTAGGATAGCAAAAACACACGAAATTTAATACCTTAGATTTGTTTTGGCACACTCGCTTGCATGTTTTTGCTATCCTAGTACTGACTGCAAGGAACTTCGTTCCATCCGGGTGTCCCTTGACACCTCTCAAGTTTTTTTTTATAATTTTTTAAGTTATTTTTTAAAAGATGCCGATATTTTTGTCAATTTGTGGTTACACGACACAGATACCACAAAGTACATAAACACTACGACAGATACTAAATTAATAACGGTTCTGTTGTTCTCTTGAGATTATACAGATTATACAGAATAAACAGAAGATCAGAAATCATGTTTTTTATTATTTAGTTATTAATTATCAATAATGTATTTGTAAATACTTTCTATAAAACTGTTTTTGAAAGTTTACACTTAAAATGCTTTCTCCGTCGAACATTGGGTACAACAAATTCGAATGTATTGATTAAGTTCAATTGTAACATAATTAAATGACACGAATACGTAACAGATGTAATAAGGGGAACTGAAAGGAGATAGTTACAATGGTCTCTTTCTAAACAATTACAACATTATAACAATAGTTTACTTCAACAGTCCGCGGTACTATTGCCTGAAATTATTACGATTGAATTGAACGTAAAATGAGCATGTAACTGATCTAACTGACGTTGACATAATATCCATATGATCCATCAACCATGACGCCTGCGTAGGCGCATCGCTGACTGGTGTGATGTAAAATCGTAAAAAGTAAGCCTTTTATCGGTTTTTTGCCTCGAACACGAGCGCAATACTTCTGATTAATCGCCAATCGGTTTGGTAAATTGGCAAAAAAAATATATTTTTTTGAGATTGCGTCGATGTGTCGAAGTTAAAATGTAAGAAGGTAGGTACTTACCTACTGGTTTTTTAGCAAAGGATTGGTATTGTTTGGTTAGCTTCAACCCATTAACCCACTACTGGGCACGGGTCTCTCCTTTTAAGGAGGCGTAGAGCTAACTCCACCACGCTGCTCCAGACTCCAGTGCGGTGGAGAATTGGTTGATTAAGGTAACATTATCACCTTCACTTAAGAATCTGTAGAAACTTCTTTAGGTCTAGAATTAGATACATATAGATTTCAGTTTCAGCATGGACAAAATCTTTCACACCCCTTTGCTTTTTTCTTTGGGATGTCCCTTGGTTATCCAGCAACTTTTATCCCTTGCTTCTAGGACTACATTTTAGGATGAAAAAATAATTTAAGTATTAATGAGAACGTTTCGGGAACAATAATTGCAGATTTAATTTCTGAAGACATGAGTTCATATTTTAAATGCTCAATTCTCTCCAACAAAAGCTAATCTACCATTGGCACTGAAAGCCTTGCCTTCCATTCATTCTTGAAGACACGTCGTGATTTATAATGCGAGTGTCATAAATCAAAGACACTAAGGTCCATTGTGTGATGACCTTGTGCTGCTTAGACATACGTGGCGAGTGAAAGTGGATTGCAGCCACTGATGACACTTAGATTGTAGGTACTTCGGCCTTGTTATTCTGATCTTCATCTCAACTAACGATTTAGAGGAAGTCTTGACAACTGTAGGTGAGATTTATAAGCGTGGTCTCACAGCTACGCGAAGTCGACTTTCGATTTTAGCGTAAATTTCCATCACAGCCTGAACCAGTTTCGATGTGTTTTTAGGAGCAGAAATTTTATGAATATTTGAATATTCATTTGGCCTTGCAATGTCATCATGAATATTATTATGCAGCTTCTAATACGGTCAAAGAAATTCTATGTTAATTGATGAACTTAGAAATCCTAAATACATATTGCCCAAATGCAACAAACTACGTATGAAGCAATAGACCACTCTACATTCTTACTAAGCTTTTAGTAACGAAGTAGTAGTGTACTAAATAGCGGAGATAAGGAGCCTAATTCCAGCGTTCGTTTCTCGTATGGATTCAAGATCGATTACTGCACGTAACTCAGATATTTCAAATAAATTGTGTATCCATTACGCATTAATTAGTCGCTTATGTGAAGCAAAACATCGCATCCTGTACAGTTTTTGTACATCTGAGAGTTATCCATAATATTCTCAAAAGTTAGTAAGGTTGGCTGAGCACAGCTGAATTATTATGGGTTACAATCACAGACATATATACCTAGAGGTGACATGTTGGTCTCTACCAATCTTCCGTCTCTACCGTTGTCGTCCCTATCGTCTCTCTGCTGTATGGCTTGTACGCAAAACAAAGGGTTCGATCCCCGGTCGAAGCAGATATTTAATAATTTCGGGGCATCCTGACACAGGTATATATTTACTTAAAAGGATGCCCCCACTGTTTATTAACTGCATGTAAAGAATGTGAGAAATAAAAGTATTTTTGTTTTTGTTTTGTTTAATAATGTTTATGCTCGGTTTATGGGCACTGTGATGTCTTATTTATACTGGAATAGCTTGAAATGTTATGCTACGTCCACGTTCTTACCCGCCTTTAAGGTGGGAGTCTTCAAGAAAAGTGTAAATAGGCTTTTATTTCGTGCACTCACCATCACTGTATCTCCACTTACCATCAGGTAGGACAAGCAAGGTCAACATGCATTGCAACGTGTATTAACGTTATTATCGTTACTAAAGGATATCTTCCCACATGGATATCTCACGGATCATTGAACTTCCCAAGTTAAGTGCGGTGAGCGTTACGTGTGAAACGGATGTGCCACCGATTCGCGATACACGCACCTGGCATGTTAGCATGTTACTCATTGAGTGCATTTGGGGTTTCACGCTGTCGAAATTATGTCGACAGTTGCTTGTAGAACAAGGTAGGTACGTCACTGTTTGATTAATACACATATTTTACGTTCTGTTGTGAAACTGGAACAGCGTCTGTGGTTTATTAAAATTTAAAAGGAAAGAGTATTATCAATTCGTTTGACAAATAGGTAGATTTTCACATATTTCAGCCCAATTATTATTTAATATGAATTGACCACGGACCTGAAAAAAAGACGGACCAAACCTCGTCTAATCGAGAGTGAAGCATAGCAATGGCCGCCCGCTTACCATGTGTGCGTAATTTTTGATTCGCGATTGAAGCAGTATGGTGTCAATGTGTGGGTGTGTGTACTTGTACGAATAGAGAGTTTGTATTACTATGGGTGCTTCACTGAATTTGTTCTTGGGATTACGTCCGTTTTTTTTAGGTCCGTGGAATAGATGGAACAGTTCATAATTTAGGTGTAGGTATTCGTTCATAATAATGCATACGTGCTTCATGTGCACTAAAAAAATAAAAACGAATCGTTTTAAGTCAGGATCCGAGCAGAATAACAAAAATAATAAATTATTTTATTTTCTAATAATCTTTTTAATTCATCCATCGCATCTTTCGACTTAAGACCAGGTTTTATGATAACAAATCTAGCAAATGAGTAATTACACTAATTACTTAATGTTACTTAACATTATAATACTTTCGCCGCAGAATTGGTTAAAAAAACCTTACTTATTCTTCTAATATAATTAAGAAATTAATCAAATACGATTTCAAACTCCATTATTTATAATTAGTTGGCAGTTTCGTCTCGTGCACACGTTAACATTGCCTTATCTTTTCGATTCATCACCCATGGCCATACTACAAGTCATGTTGCATCAAGTGAAATGCCTTAAAATTAAATACTGAAATATTAAGCTGTGTTCTCTTTTACACACTGCAGGCGATACCGGAAACCTCAGAATACAGAATCAGAATCATTAAACGGCGAAAAGCACATTTGTTATTTTTTATTTTTTATTTTAATGCAGTATAAAAACGTGTTTTTAGTTTTTTGCACCACGGTAAAGTATAGATATCATTATCATGTTCACAATAAAAGCGTGATTTATTATTTAAACAGTGGTAGATATGTAAAAATATACGCACCTATTGATGTGACGTCTTCGGGGTTTTTCCAACCATGTTGCAAAACTCGAATCCAAGTAGGTATGTAGGCTCATCGAACAAATTAATAGTTACAAAATTACTACTTATCTGCAATGTGTAAAGTAGATAGATGCAATTAATGAATTCTTGAGTTGTTTATGAGAAACCGGTTCCCCGGGCCTGGCCTTCGACGTCCTTTGCTAACCTACATTTTGTTAACCATGAAAGGTGTGTAAGGTCGTTGGTAAAGCCACCAGCCAATCATAAAATATTCAATAAACTTTGATTTATTTTATGGCTCTGTCGATGTAATTATATCACAAAGTTATCATTTTTTATGACGTAAATTGAAAATTCATTCTATGTACGATTATTATTTAATCCCTACGTTCAGTTAAGTAGATATTTATAAAAGCTAATTGATATTATTTCCCTAATACTATTTAAATTGTGTCATTAATATTGCTTACGTCATTTAATTGTTATATCACTTTTGTAAATAGCTATATTATCTGTAGTTTGATGACTAGCTAGTTTTAACCCATTTATGGCCCACTACTGAGCACTGGTCTCTCGACTTGATGAGGCCTACAGCATAATCCACTACGCTGTGGGTCCCAGTGTTATCGTAAGATAACTGTCGTTAATCAAAGTCGAGGCCCTAGGGCGGCATGAAAACTTCCGACTCTTGGGTTGGCCATTAATCTCTCCACCAATTCACACTGGGGCAGCGTGGTGGAGTATATTCTAAACCTCCTCAAGAGACTCATGCTCAGTAGTGGGCTGTTAATGGGTTGAAGCCATGAACGTAAACAGTCCTACAATCTTACTAATAATAAAAAAATTAGTTACTAGTAGGTTAGGTAGATAGATATGTCGTAGTTTCGGTAACACTTTCATTTTTAGACGACAAAGAATTCCGCGTGACATGGTTCATCGTTATGCAAAGAAAGTATCTACTTAAAAGAAATATATCACTGCTGCTAAGGGAGTAATCAACTTACGTATAACGATGAAACCCAAATTTTTTTTTACTCACAATAAGTTAATGCTTGACCACGATCCCACCTGATGGTAAGTGGAGATGTGTTAATTGCACGTGGCCTGACACGCATTTGGCCGGTTTTATATTGTGATTTAATGAAGTTTTCGAGGTTCCCACCTGTTGAAGTCATTTAATATACATAACATGGTTTTATAGAGCAGGAAGTTATTGAAGCCTTGTTTTAAAGGAAGTCCTTTTCCGTGATATCGCTTTTTTATATGTCTATAGCTGACAAAATTAAATGGGCGGACAAACTCAACTGCATTTTTATATCGGTGTAGACATCTGTCACATCGAAGTTATTACAGAGGGGTTGTATGCCATGATATAAAACAGTCAAGAGTCAACGGGAAATTGACCTTTGGCGCCTAAAATCTACCTCCGAGACTAAAACTGCGGTCTTGGTAGGGGAACAAAGCAGAGATAGATGATCAAACCATCAGGTGATCTTGTTTATATTATATGTATAACTTAAATTCCACGAACCTAAATACAATTGAAAAATAAATCTGTACTTGAGTAGTTACCCTATATGGGATGGATAATAGAGCTTAGACATAAATCATAAGCAGTGGATAAAGGTTGTACTCGTATAAAGAACTAAGAAATTAACTCACGTAAGTATATGGTTCATGTATGCTACATACTTAGTAAGAAAATCAATGATCAAGGATTTTCACATCACATTTCTGTGATATTTATGATATAATTAAAGTACCATGTTGGTAATGTTTGCGTATGCAATCAATTCATTTTAAATGTCATTGATGATCAGGATTTATGTAATTTGACCTTTGACTAGTCACGCAGCGATTGCTCTAACTAAATCTTATTTATTTATATAAGATGTCCATGGGAAAGTACTCTACGGTTCAATTCAGTGACATGTGTTAGCTTCACAATATCAATAACGATATATTTACGTAGGTACTTCTTTTGAGTTTTACTATTTTCACTTTAATTACTTGTTCAAATGAAAAGTAAAGGATGTCTTAGAATTTTAACAGCTTTTAGTATCTCTAGACAAAATACGAAACAAAGATTGAAATAATTAAATCTATTATAATTTGATAGAGTAAAAAAATTACAAATAACTTGTCATCTTTTAATTTTTTTATGAACTCAGTTAAAAGCGGAAAGATCATTATGGTAAATGTATTACATAGGCTATCATGCCTATGATTACAACGACGGAAGCTTAGTACTATTACACAAAGATGTGGTAAGCGTCTAGGTGTTTTGTGAATTGCGTAGATGCATCTAGATTCTAGACTTTGCACAAGTCTGTTTGGATTGCCAACCGCGGCTATTACCGTCTCAATGCATCCTCCATATGCAATCCCAGGATGTAACTGCAAGGATTGTGTGCAAGCTTTTGAAACGTGTTTACCCGCGATCCAATCTTAGACCCTCGGGTAAATCTATGAGTATTTTCTTGTCCTATTCGAATCGTATTTCAGCTTTCTTTTCGAAACAGGTTTTTGAATATTGCTATGGTTAAAAATATTTACTACTGACTAAAAAGAATATGTTTTTGGAGCAAGTTAGGAAACATGATTACAATAGTTTCCTTTTTTTAATTTAAATGGTTTTAATAGGTAGTTTAATAATGATTATAAGCCGCTATTTCCAAACCCCCTTGCCAAAAAAAATGTTCTAATTAGTAATCTAATAAGTACTTACTTGTTACAGGTAAACTAGCGAACGAAGAAGAAGATGTGCCATCATCAACAATTGCCTCAGCACCCATCACAGAGACTGAAATACCATCGACAACATCGACAACTCTGGCTCCTACGCGATCAACACAAAACATAAACAGTGCCACAGAAAAACATTTAGAAATTACAACGACTAAAGATGTACCAGACGCTACCGAGCAATCAGCTAAACCTAAGCCTAGATTACTGAATCTAAATGTAGATGAGCTTCAAAATTTTGCTAACGCATTGCATAATCAAACAAATCAAAAAGGACCAAAGAAAAGTTTAGTGGACCTCAGTGATGTTAACTTAGATGGTGACGATGACGACGAACCATCAAGACTTATAGATAATGATGCAAAACATAATCATATACCAGACAAGTTTTATACTAATTTACAAGCGCCATTTCATCCATTGCTAGGTACAGACAAAGGGTCTGAAGAAATTGGGGCGTGTATAGAAAATGGGATATCTTACAAGGTAAGATTTTTGGCTAGCTTTGTAAAGTACATTTGTTTAGTGTTGCTGTGTCGTTTTTTTAATGTAAATACATAATATAACGTGTTAGCTTGAAATTTCTATTAAAACAGAAAACTCTCTTTACACCAACTTCTACAGTAGACATAGGGGAAAATATAACTATAAATGGAATAGTTTGACTTAAAAATTAAACTAGTTGTCTGTATGTATCACTTACTTGGAAAACAATAACAAGATGAGCAATAAACACTGTCTCAATATAGCGGTACCTTTAGTTGTGTTTTTAACCATCGCAGATTGGTGAACACATCGATCGAGGTTGCGAGGAGATATGTGAGTGTTCTCCCGGAGGATCCTTTGACTGCTCCCCCAGATGCAAACGACCATACATACGGCGAGGACGACGCCTGAACGACCCGTTGTGTTTCGAGTCACCTGTTGATGAATGCTGCTCTATCATAGCTTGCGCTACGGGCAATGGAGGTAGGACTTGCTGATGTACTACTAATAATTGCTATTGTAAAACTGTAACGGTTATCTATAGAAATATTTAAAAAATAGTTTTGCAAATTTTTTAATTTTTAAAGTTAGGAATAGGTTTACAACGACATTTCAGACTACACCCCATCTCTTCGTTCTACAGAATTGAAAACGGAAAATCCTTAAAATTAAGAAACAAATTCACTACGTTCGTCGTAATAAAGCGTCTTATGCATATGTATACATGGTGATTACTATTAATCATGCGGCTCATTAGCTTTGCCCTACATATATACATAACAAAAACAACAGTAAAACTAGATTCGTTTTCAGATATGAAACCAACAATGATGGAAGTGTGTCGATATGGAAATGACACGCATCTAGTGGGCGACAAGTGGAACGTCGGCTGTGAACAGACATGTGTCTGTGAGAGGAATTCTATTGTCACCTGCAAACCTAGGTGAGCATACTAATGCATGAAACCAAATGAATCGTAGTAATACAATTGAGATTTGAGTAATAAAAAAAATAGTTTTGTTAAAGTAGACAAAATATTGTTGACATTATTATTGCGTTAATTATTTCCACAGCTTAAAGCTAATTTAAATAATTCAATATGTTAAGTCATAAAAAAATAAAAACACGAGAATCCAGCAACCTTGAAATTTTAAACTTTTTGTGATACGTTTTGAAGCAAAAAATCTAAGAGATTCGATTTAGGTGTCCAAAAATACGAATTGAAAAGTAACTCATTAACTTATTCCTTTTAGATGCAACCGTCTTCCACCATCAGACAAATGCATCAATGTACAGGATCCAAAGGACGAATGCTGCGAGATCCAAGTTTGTGACGTCTCACATGATGATCATGAAGAACCCATGGAAAATGTCACCAGTTCAACGTCCACCACAACTACCGAAGTAACTCATTTTGTCATTAATTATCGATTTTACAACCCATTCAATAAAAATTAAAGATTATCTTATCTAATCATAACCAATACCAACTTGCATAAAACTATAAATGACGAGTTAGTATTGAACTGTACCTATATCTTGAGTAGCCGCATCGTAGCAAAATACTCACTAATATAATGTTTTCAGCAATCCCCAACAGAACTTGACGAAGTCATTACTGCACATAAGTTTCCATCAAGGCCACTCGTCTTAGTTGAACCTATAGGTTCAATCAAAGTATTGCACAATAACAGTGTACAAGTTAATCTTATTCATATGAATAGCACCGAAGATCCTGTTCATCTACTTCTTAGCGACGATGGCGGACAAACTTACAAGGATATTGAATTGAAATATTCAAATCTTATCCTCAATCTTGATGGGGGTAGAGATTATATATTGAAAACCAGAGAAACTGGTACAAAGTTTAATTTTACGATAACAAGTTCTGATGCAGAAGTCAATGAAGTGCCTATTGAAGATTCTAGTAACACGACTAAAATAGGTTGCTACCAAGATGGACAATTTTATCCAGTTGGTAGGTAACATGAACTTTTTTATTTCTTTTATTGCAACGTATTCATACTTTCTATATTAATAATAGAGATGCAAATATATCTTATTATACGTTATACGACTTTTACGTTTGCGTGAAGGCCTTTTATTTATTATTTCAGGCATTTATAATTTTTATTTAATTTGTTCTTTAACCTTCGACCAATTTTAATCTAGTTTTTGTTTTAAGAAAAGTGACTCAATCAAGAGTGTTCTTAGCTATGTTTAGTGTAAATTAAACTGTCGGGTTTTTTAAATTTTAATATTAGATTATTATGAATTGTTAATGCATATAATTATTTACACTATTTTTTAATAATATTTTGAAAATATTTTATTTACAGGTAAAGAATTTCATATAGGTTGTACAGAACTTTGTGAATGCACTGGTCCAAATACCAAAGAATGTGCACCATTAGTGTGCCCGAACCACGTGGGTTTGGAGTTAGTGTCCAAGGGTTGTGTACGATGGGCACCAACTCCTCCATCACAGCCGCCCAACTGCTGCCCTCGGACTGCTAGATGTTTGAGCGATGGTACCTGTCATTACAAAGGAGTTCCGTAAGTTTCCCTTTGATCCATCTTTTCTATACTTCAAGTATTGAAAAGATTTTATCATTTTAAATAATGCACCTTTTGTAGATTATTTTGGAGTAATCAATAGTTTTTTTATTAATTACGTCACTATTGTTATTTATAAGTTAGCCAAATATTTTCAGAATCCCCAATTGGAGTGAAGTACCTCTAACTCTAACTGGTTGCGAAGAACATTGTTTCTGTGAGAACGGCGAATTGGATTGCCAAGAAGCTTGTTCTCCCCTGTCTCCTGTTCCACCACAAACCCTTCGCTGTCCTCCAATGCATCGACCAGCGCCTGTTAATATATCTGATGAGGACTGTTGTAAACAGTGGGGTTGTGTGCCTCATGGTAAGGTAGATGGTACATTGTACCGATTCATTTATATAAGCGTATTGCATTGTCGCATGCTACACAAAACTCATACAAATAAGTGTCTCAAGCTTAGTCTCAAAAATACATCAGTCGTAGACAGCATGCAGCATTATTTTCATAATCATTATATCATGTTCATATAACATTGCATGTTATCAAACCATTCATCTACACATTGTTATTGCTTACAGCTGCAGAAACAAAAGGATCATTTCAGAAATATAGCATGCCGACTCTTGGCGAAGAGCCAATGGTGAACTATGTGACTCCAGTCACACCCATAATACCACCCTTCACCAAATCTATATTACCTATTCCTCCAGTTGTCACTGAGAGCACCAATATTCACAAACATAATTCAGTTAAAACAAATTTTCCCAAAATTTTCAAAACTAAAATAGCCCCTAATAAAGCTACACAACAAGAACCACGAATGAAACCCGATAAAGTTGAAAATATAACAGTATTTACACCAGAAGACACTGGTTCGCCTTTCAAAACTATTTACCCTAGTGATGTTATGAAAAATAACCAAAACTGGGAACCAGATACCAATGTTCAATCACGAATGCAACTCCCAAATCAGTATCACAAGACACAAACCGGTGTAACATTATCATCAAGCTCGGACTCCCAAGGCAAAAAGTCTTTTGATATAATTTTATCTGATAGTAATTTGCACGACGCTTGGCAGCTTCCACAGTCAAATCAAGCTTTGCAATCAAACTCGTTAAGTCCTCACGACATGTTTATCAAGCAAATGCATGACAGTGTCAAAAAAATTCCTCTCTCTCAGGTGGATAATCTTTATCACTTCTTACCTGTTTATGACAAAAAAATTAATCAAATTCCGTTCAAATTACCAGACAAAGTTGCAGATTTGCCAATTATGGGTCAAAAATTTTTCGAACCGTTCCCTTATAACAATCTTTCCTTCGGTTACCAAGCACCAAAACCTGCCCTACCAATTCCCTTTAAACAAGAAAACCACGACGTAGCAAATGACTTTCCTAGAAAACAAGTGACTGTACTGAGACATAAGGATTTGAACACTTTGAGGCAAACTGAAAAACCTAATAATGATTTATGGGAACAACCAGATAGTAAAAAACATGTGCTGACTAAAGCTCCAAATCCATATGAGACGGTATTGTTCAGAGTTCTGCCACAAAAGCCTGAAAGTAAGGCTTCCAGAATACCTGGCAAAACATATTTGCCTTTAGAATTTGAGCACCTACTAAACAACATGGAGGTCGAATCAGAAGTAAATAGGAATCTTGGACGGTCAGCAGTAAAAAGCCACGGTTCTACCGCGGCAGGTCAGTGACCTAGCCTTGGTGTCGAAACTTCTTCGTAGTTTAGTAGACAATGTGACTGACATTAATCTACCTACTGTTATTTTTGACTGAGTTCCTTTCCTTTAGATAGAACCAAGTAGATTTGTTAACTAAAATACTGATGTTCTTATTAACAAAAATAACATTTTCGTAATATTTGTAAGCTTAAAAACATACTAAACATACCTACACCTCATTCTTACAAAAGTAATCATAAATATCATCACCTAAGCATGCGTCCATTTTAATACCCCTGTTCTTTGTTTTATGTTTTTTTTTATGTACGTAAATGTTTGTTTTTTGTAGAAATGAAAAATATATAGATAAATTCAATAAATTTCAATATTTTCAGGTCTTCCACCAAACGCGCCTCGACCTCCATCTTTCCTTCCAACTGTACCTCCAGGAAATCGCTATCCTCAAGAAGATATTCCAGATTATGATCAGAACAACATTCATCGTCCTAATAACCCCCTGGATGGACTTCCTCCAGGTTTACCCATACCTCAAAGCAACGGTGACGATAATAAGAAGTTGACGGTGATATCTTTACTATCTGATTCTCCTACAAGTGTGAAAATGCTGTTTGGTCTGCCATCTGTGTTGGTCGGACTTCGAGGAAGCGTAGACTTGAGATTTACTGATTCTGCGTAAGTATTTATAATTACTTGTAACTGTGATAGATTGCCGATACTTTAATATTTATTTGTATTGACATAATCGGCACGTGCTTTAAATGATACTTTTTCTCTTACAAAAAAAAATATTTTTCCTTCGATCTTGCCATAAAAAATCAATTGTACGCAATTTTCGTTGTTTCTCAGTATGTAGCCAGTTTTTGTGAATGCTTGGCTGTAATCGCTACTGATCGAAAGTGATGGTGTAATGTGCTATAGTGCGTTATGTTCAAGAATGAATCATGAAGCAAAGTGGTTCATAGCAAATCATATTGAATTTAAACCCGTACTTCCTGATCATTTGCTCGACTTGATAACTTTTAAAATAAAAAACACGACAGTTTCATTTTCATCAAACAAAGCTAAAAACCATTTTGGCAGACGAGGCATTCGATTTAAAAAAACGTTTAAAACTATTAAAACGTCAATTCGCTTAGGAGCCATAGGCATAGGCATTATTATTATTATTTGAAATTTCGGGCCTGGGTCAACCGTCCCAGAGGCCATTGCGACCAGATTTGATCTATTGTACCCGTTTCTGAGTTAGATCTGGTCTCCAAGTCCTATTGCTCGGACGAACAGTAGGATGTTCCTGGGTTCCAGATCTCTTACTTGACTGGGTGGGATTAAGTGGCCTCCTAAGGTACGACTTCTGAAGTGATTTATGGCAGAACAATCACAAAGTATGTGGGTGGGCGTTTCCTGTTCCTGTTTCCAGAGGCATAGACAGACTCATAGATACACAGCCACGTCAGAGGGTGTTAAAACAAATTTAAATACTTTTTTTCAGGGACGATGATGTTTCCCACTGGGTGTCACAGGTATTTGCTCCAGCTGACGAAATCCTCACAACTCCTCGGTTGGAGTTCCGACTAACTGGCTTGAAGCCATCTACGATCTATAGGATTCGTGGTAAATTGTACCTTCACAATCTTCCAATTGAACCAGAGAGTGATATCTATTCCATCCGAACTCAAGACTTACCAACGGTGAGAATTTTAGACTTGTGTATTTTATTAGGGTTCTGAAGTAAAATCGGAACCCTTATAGTTTCGTCATGTCCTGAGTGTCATTCACTCGATTATGTCTATCTTAATCACGATCTCGATTCATTCAATAAGTAATAGTTACTTCCTTTTCAAGATATGAAAAATAAATAAATTATTTACAGCTTCCGCCAGTCGAGGAAAAACGTATAGAAATCGACAGTAAATTGACGGTAGTGGACGTTAATGACACGGCCGCTCATGTAAGCTGGAGACACTTTACGGAAGAGGAACTGCAATTTATCGATGGCATACAAGTCAGGTTAGTTACTTGTTATTTGCTATGATATACAAGTGTGCACATCACTAGTGATTAGATACAGTACTAGTACCATATTACAGTCTATGAGATTAAGAATTTACTCCCATCAAATGAAACACTCAGCCTAACTAACTCAGACCTGTGTTAATCATAAAGTTGATAGAAAGTTAGGCAACTCTATTGCGGTCAGTAGTAGGTAAGATGAATGACTATGTATTGAGAAAATTTTCGACAGTTTCTTTGCTTTGAATGCCGTGGCTGAAAACCACCCGATGTTTCCCTTAATATCTTAATAGTATAAACATTTTAGAACTGGGTAGGTAATTGTTTAGGGCCACAATACAGTTCGGATACTTCCAAAACAATTTTGTATAGGTATATAGTGAACACGAACTTAAAAATCTTGTCCTTGTTTTAGATACCGTCCCATGGGAACGCCGATATACAGTATGACGGAATTGCTCCATCACAGTCGGTCCACGGCTGAGCTGCAGAATCTCCGGCCAGGGAGTCGGTATGAGGCGTCTCTCGTTCTGATTCCTCCGCTACGTACCACCACGGAACTTCTCGACCCAGCTAGGGTTGAGTTTACGACAGCACCTTATATTGGTTTGTTGGTTTATGTGCTCAATTTTACCATTATGTACCTGATTGAAAATACATTGGAATTTCTTCTTTAGTATTTATTTAATATCATTCGGTAAACTATGCTTTCGTAGGTATAACTTTTATTCTACAAGCTTGTTCATCTTCCACATTGTCTACCTGTAAGATCTTGCAAGTTTAGTTATAATAGGTAAAGATGGAATCACACGGTGAACTTTAAGTATGTATTTTTCACAGTATTATTCCGTGTCTTGCTACGCATTTCTTGTGGCTGGGGACTATAGTTTGCATCCTTATGTTCCGATAACAATTTTTCTTTCCGTTTTTTACTTTTAACTTCGGGCGATCATTGAACACTTATTAAGGGATAATTTTATCATTATTATATGCGTAACAAAAATCCTTGTTCTATGATTACAACACATTGATTTCAGATCCATACAACTGGTCAGCGATCGTGGAAGCGAAATCCGTGGGTTCTGGGGCAGTGGAGTTGACGTGGCGAGGCGTTCCCGCGCCAGCGGAGAGATGGGTGAGGGTGTACCGCGCCGCTCATGCCTGTGGGGAGTCCAGGAAGGAGCACGATTCGTTCCGACTGGCGGTCCGGGATACCCCACCGACCATCACTTTGACTGGACTGGAAGCTGATGCTAAGTTAGTAATTGATTTTTTTAATGCAAACGAGTCTTACGATTTTTGTGCGATAAATGGTACGTTTCAAATGGGTGGATTTAGGGGTTGATCTTGCCTGCCTTATTTACAAAACATGTAGCCAAGTATGTAGTTAGCCTGCCTAACACAGGGATGATCGTGGGTTCTGGAGTCCATTATTGGTACATAAAATCATTTTGTTTATATAGTCCTGATGTTATTCTACTTGAATTGAATGCCTCCAAAAGTGTCAATACTGGTACAAAGTGCGTTTATTCACAACTGTAGTTCGATGTTTGAGTTTATTTTCATAAATTACAGATGCCTGGTTTGGTTGGAGCTGTTCTTGACGAACGGTAAAATCAAGACAAGCAATGTGCTTGAGATCCACACCAAGTCGCACGACTCTGCAGAACCTATTGACAGTAAGTATTTGGGAACAATTCCGGTCCCGTTATACGAGTATGATTATTTCCATTTCTATCATTAATTCTTACCACAAGAAAACAAATTATGGTAACCTTTCGTTTGAAGGACACTCGCTGTTATTCTTAATTTTAAACAAATTTTCTAACTGGATAGTAACAGTATGTAAAACTCCCTCAGTATTACTCATTAACGACCCTAATTCCCCCACAGACGTGATACAAGCGTCCTCAGTATCGAGCAACTACATATCACTATGTAAAACTTCATTCTCAAGTAATTAATGATCCTTACTCTCTACAGACGTGATAGAAGCGTCCTCAGTATCGAGCAACTTCATTTGAGTATGTAAAATTTCCTCAGTCTCAAGTAATTAATGATCCGTATTCTCCACAGACGTGATAGAAGCGTCCTCAGTATCGAGCAACTACATTTGAGTATGTAAAATTTCCTCAGTCTCAAGTAATTAATGATCCGTACTCTCTACAGACGTGATAGAAGCGTCCTCAGTATCGAGCAACTACATTTGAGTATGTAAAATTTCCTCAGTCTCAAGTAATTAATGATCCGTACTCTCTACAGACGTGATAGAAGCGTCCTCAGTATCGAGCAACTACATTTGAGTATGTAAAATTTTCTCAGTCTCAAGTAATTAATGATCCGTAGTCTCCACAGACGTGATAGAAGCGTCCTCAGTATCGAGCAACTACATTTGAGTATGTAAAATTTCCTCAGTCTCAAGTAATTAATGATCCGTACTCTCTACAGACGTGATAGAAGCGTCCGCAGTATCGAGCAACTACATTTGAGTATGTAAAATTTCCTCAGTCTCAAGTAATTAATAATCCGTACTCTCCACAGACGTGATAGAAGCGTCCTCAGTGTCCGGCAGCCGCGGCGCGCCCCGCGGCGACTACTACGGCGCGCTGGTGGTAGTGGGAGTGGTGGCGGCGCTGGCGGCGCTCACCTCCGTGCTGCTGCTGCTGGTCGTCGTGCGGAGACATCGGCCGCGCTCCGTGCCTATCACACGTATGTACCAGATATATCTACCAAGTTATCAGATTGTTTACCCGTGCCTATCACACGTAGGTTGCATTGTTGACGGAGTTCGAAGGTTTTCAAAGTTAGCAAATCAATGACTGACTTCAAAATTAGGTTCAAACTGAGGTTCTCAATGTTACCAGATCATTGACAGACTTCGAAAGGATGTTCTCAATTCGGTTGAAATATGAAGTGGTTTTATTTAGCTGACCCTGGTGGTGAGACGACATCGACCACGCTCCGTGCTTATCGTATGTTATCAAATATATCATATAGGTTGTGTTTTGTTTATTTTTACTTCGTAATTTTTTCATGCTTCTAGATTGATTTATTTATGGAGTAAGAGTTAGGTCTTACACCTTTGAGCATGAGTCAGCCGCCAAACGACTCGTCGTGTTGAGAGCCAGTTCTTTCTTTCTTTTTCTTCTCTCTTTATTGGCCGGCAACGTATCGGTGATGCTTTTGGTGTTGCTGATGTCCATGGGCGATGATAGACACTTACCATCAGGTGGATTGTCAGCTCGTTTGCCGGCTATTTCCATAAAAAAAGGTTTTTAACCGACTTCAAAAAAGGAGGAGATATTCAATTCGACTGTATTTTTTTTATCTTTGTTACCTCAGAACTTTTGACAGGGTGAACAGATTTTGACGATGAATGGAAAGCTGGTGCTTGTCATGTGGTCCCACAGCGAGATTTGACGAGTAGTTTTTGAGTTGTCCCTTATTTTGTAGTCGAGTATTCTTTCTCAAGAATTATTCAGACTATTTTTAATTCGTTTTTTTTTTGTAAAATTTAGAATATCTTGATAGGGCCGTTAGGTCTGTATTATTTATCTTTTTAAATTTATTTTAGTGCCTGTAACGATAGCGCTAAGAGAATATTTAGCTTCTATGCATAGGTACTATACCTATCATATACAGGACCCTACATTTTAATATGATGTATTTCAGCTGTGCCATCCGCTCCGCGGGACTCTTCGCTGCCGCCGTATGACAATCCCGCGTATAAGCTGGAACTTCAGCAGGAAACCATGGGTATGTAATGACATTAATACTTATTAAAAACCATTTAGTCACTAGCTTATCCCCAGGCTAAGAGGTTCAAGCCCCCTTAAAATCATCTACGACTATGTCCACCCGTGACATCTAGTTAAGAAATTAATATTTCAATTCACTCCGCTACTATTCAAGTCTGAACTGACATAGATGAACGATAGGGACTCTTCAATTTTCGATCCATCCATTCCGTGTTTCGGAGGTGACGTAAAGCAGTTGGTCCCAATATGTCCCCTCCACCAATCCGCATTGGAGCAGCGTGGTGGAGTATACTCTAGGTCTCCTCAAGAAGACGTACCCCACTCCGTGCCACGTACCACAGTGGGCCGTCAATGTGTTGAAACCAAATTTTATTCCTTATTCATGTTTCTAAAGCCGTCTGTTTATATTTTTACAGACCTCTGACAATTAAGCTCCCGTGAGCACAGGAATGGGCTTAACGGGATATCGGAGCGAGGCATCGACGTTCCCAACCAGAACGGACGGACGTACAACGAAATGGGAGTTTAGTTTACATACTTCATCCCTAGAGACAATTAGAGTGTGTTTAGTGCTAGTAAATTCGAAAGGAATTTGCGTTCAAGTGTATAAATAGTTATTTATTTATAGATGAATTAAATTTAAGTGGACGGGAAGGTGTTTGATAATTTTAACGTTTGTTGGTATTTCTAACTTGTTAAGTAAGTACTTTATCACTTATTTCAGTTAAGAAACGGGTTTCAAAGAGAAATAATTGAATTAGTGTTTACATTGTTAAGTATACTTACACTTAATCTTTATGAATCAAAGACAGCTGACTATAAATATTGTATCAATTGAGACATACACGATACTAGAAGAGACACCCCTTTTTGTATCGTGACTGAGTCGCGAGGTCTAACAGGCCTCAGCTTCAGTGAGGGCACAAACTGCTCTTAGAAGTTAATGTGAGTGTTAGACCTCAAGGCTCACGTGCCACACATAATATAATTTATAAAATAGCTATATTAATGCAGTTACTTACTAAAATCTACTATACTATTTCAACACAGATCAGATAGATTTAGTAGTATTTAGGCCCGTAATATCAATAGCAATTTAAACTAAATTCTGAGTTGAAACTGTCGTTGTTGTTTGTTCAACAAAGGCAGTTAAACTCAGAATTTAGTTTAAACTGCTATTGATATTACGGGCCTTAGTCTATAGTAGAAAAAGTTACTGTTAATCATTAGCGATATTTTCTATTAAATATTTTAGCAAAAGCCTGATATCAAACTTTCTTTGTTTATACTTACATTGTAAATAATGTTAATATTTACATTATAAGCGTTTGTACAATAAACTCGATTTCATATGACTGTTTTACCGGTCATTATTCTTTTGATTTTATGTAAGTTATTTCTCATTTTAATTTTAATATTACGAACTGCCACATTGTTATAATTACATAAATTAAAATTAAACTCTTTATAAAAACTCTATATTTTTATTTCAAGTGCTAAGTTGGAGCGTTTACAGTCCACTGTACTTACTGTATATTTTACTGTATTTGTAAGACTTATAATAAGACTGGTCCAAATTTTTATTGCATTCTTATTAATTGTAGTAAATTTTAAACTATCTTTAGAGGAATAAACAAAATGTTATTTTTTTGTACATTCGAGAAAGAATATGTATGAATAATTGTCTACATCTGTCTTTTACGACTACGTTTTGATGCTGAGATTCATTTTAAAATGTACCTATTACCTATAGGAAAAGGTTTATTTTTTTACTATCGGTAGATAAACATAATTTAACTGACATAGTCAAAAAGCATAAGGGAAAGGATCAAAAATTATAAAAACTTCGTTTAATTCAAATACAACACCAAATCACATTATATTTCTATAATAGTAATACATTAATAGAATTCTCTTTATATGATCGTATGCGTTTAACAACTAACCTACTTGTGAACTCTACAGTACAGAACTAGTACAGAAAATTTTGAATCAAAATAAATCAAAATATATTAAGTAAAAGCAGTTGTAATAATCTTATGGCTCTCAGATTTTGTTGCGTATTTCAAAAAGTCTAGTACTAATCGGAAAAATATAATAAAAAAACATATGATGGAGTTATTTATGTATTTTTATACTTATTATTTCTTTTCCTTATGAAAATAGTTATAAAGAGCCTCTTAAACTACTGTCGCTGGGCCCAAAATTAAGTTCTTTAATCGCGTTTACATGTAAACATATTTATTTATTATATGTATCTTATGTTATATCGATAACTTTATATTTTTGTATATTCTCTAATACGAATTTTTTTCAGGGAGCATACTATTTGAATATAGTATGAACCATGAATTAGATTTATTTGAAAGGAGTGTATTTAGCTGGGTTAAATACACCCATTTCAAAATTTTGAAATTTATTTTAAATTAACTCAAAAAATTGGAAATCATACAATTTTTGTTCTAGCAATTACTACTCATAATGAATTATACTATATCTTTAATTTTATATATAAAGGTTTTTATATTGGTTAATATACGTTATAAATTTTTATAGGATGATTTTATTATAATGAATTTGTATTAAATCTTGCTCAACTTCTAATGTTGTACAAAATATAGATATTCACCAAATTGCTGCTTTCTGCATATTCCATATTAATTTGATATGTACCTTGATAAAATTATACATCTTTATTTATATCTCGTAAAGAAGATGAACAAAATTTAGTTTTCAATACCCATTCTAGGAAAGTAACAATCAAAACAACAAAAATATTGTATCAGTAGGTAGTAAGTACTATTACTAAAATTAATTATCTAGATCGCGTTAAATAGTTCTTTGAAGCTTAGAGATAAGAATATTTTTTAATTTGTCACGTTAAAGGCAAACATCCATTTAATAATAATTTAAACAATCAAAAAATTAACACAATCAACAAATACCAAAGTAATCAACAAAAAAATACGTTTATTAAAATAATTACTTTACGCTCAATTGTATACAAAATATTGACATATTAAATACTTTTAAAATAAGCTCTCCTTCTTTAAATAAGGAACAAAGCTGGATTAGATAATAACAAAATATTTAATTAGATACAATAACGGCCTTTCTCAATAATCTATTTCTTCACAATCCTCAGGTCAGATGTCTAGAATCAGTGTTACTTGTTATAATAAAACTGTAGATAAATCACCGATCCAAAAATTACGGATAGATTATTGCAAAAAGGCTGAAATAATGTTATTTACTGAATCTAAATTCTTTTAACAACATTTGGTTATTACACAAAATAAGAAGGATTACAAACGCTTAGTTTGTCTCATTCTGAGCTGGTTCTCAAGAAAGAGACAAAACATTGTAACAATAAAAAATGAAGGAAAACGTACGAATGAAAGAAGGAATGCTAAAATACTTAAAATGATACTCATACTGAATAAATAAAAAAATATCTCTTGAGAATAAATATATCATCTAAAAATATTCTTGATTTTACATTTTATTTTCGTAACGTTTATTGATGAAAAAAGTCAATAATTGCCTACTATTAAAGAGCGGAATTTTTGCCGTTTTTACATCCAGAAATGAGAGGATTTATAATGAAGTAAGACAAAGAAGTACCTAAACCTTTTAAGGCAGTCCTCGTTATAGGAGTATTTCCACTGTGCCTTGATCCTTGATCGCTTGATAGGAACGAATTGAATATCGCTTATTTACCGTTTCTTTTCACTAAAAGACATTAAATAGGAGTGTTGCAATAGAGCTAAAGGGAAACGATTTTAGGTTAGGTTAGGTTAAATTACGCTAGGAAAGGTTAACTTTAGAGACATGTTTCCATCAATTTTTGTTGACTGCACAATAAAAAAAAATCTGAAAATTCTATTTAGCAAACTAAAACTGTTTGGAATATTAAAAAGTATACTTAGTAGTATTATAACGTTCGTCTTGGCAGTGGCACTGCGATGCCTCTAGATATAGGGGGCGTTTCTTGGTGGTCATACTATCATGTCATACTGATATGACCAACAAGAATCTAGTACAATAACAGAACGAAATTGATATATTAAAAGTGTAGGTAACCCTTCTGAAACTGTACGTATACCGACTTCGACCACATTAGAACAAACGGCTTGCTTTACAGCATCTACAATGTCAGCATCAATGATACTATACGTAAAAGCATATCAATTGTACCTATTGCAGAACAGTGGCTCATCGATTAACTTTAGATATGTGGAGACGGGTTTTTTTAATGGAAATAGCCGACAAACGAGCTGACGATCCACCTGATGGCAAGTGCCGTCACCTATGAACATACGACATTAAAGACATGACTGATGCGTTAAACGGCTTGAGCGTTGTAGGCCAAGATGCATGATACCGTACCTACGAATCCTACGATGCTTGGCTTTTATCGTCACCCATGGATATCAGCGACACCAAAGGCTTGATTGATGCGTTTCACATACCGTTGTAAGTAGGTGCTTAGCTTTGCGATATTTACGACATGTCTTTAGTATCAAGTTAGCTGTTAGATATTACAAAGCTAAAGAGCAGAGTGTATAACTTTATTGTAGAAACTATCAGTATAAAATCCTCTCACTCCTAGATCATCGTGCGTTTAGTTGAGTGCGTTATCTTCGTGCGCCTTCTTGACGACGGCGAGCTTGGAGTGTGGGTCTTGGGGCTGGAGCTGGGCGTAGGGGGGCGCGCGCGTGCCGTGCAGGACGAGTGACCAGCCGCGCAGCCAGCCTGTGGTGGGCGCCCCCGATGACTGCGCGCCCTCAGCGCCGTTGTTGAAACGCGCCTGCGGATAGGAGCGACGTAAAATTTTGGTTATTTTATTTTGGTCTTTATTGGAATACCTACACTTAGGTACCTTTAGAATAGATGGAATTAATGCTTTATTAATGGCTCGACGAGTAGGTTTTCAGTAAAATTATTCATTGTAACATTAAAATTTAATGATTGCCCCTTTATTTAAGTATCTTTTTGTAGGGACATAATGTGATGTGTCGTAAAAATGCACTTACAGCTTTACTTTAATTAACGTCATATTGTTTTAACTAGCAGCAAGAGTTAATTGTCATTTAGCGAAGTAAACTTCAAACACTTGTGTTGTCCAGTAACCTTTCTACCTATCTTCAGAACAGCATGGTAGATTTGCAAGGATACTCAAAATATTCGTCATACAGAACACCCGATACAAAATACCTACCCGAATACAGAATACTATCTACCATTTGTACTATGATATTTTATTTTGGTCAATAAAGGTTCAAAAAATAAATACCTACCCCAAAATACAGAATCCCGGGAAGAATACCATGTTTTGTAATATTTACCTCTAAGGTCCAAACTCCTTGCGGGTACTCGCCCCAAGTGTGCGTCGTCATGAACGGCCATTTTGTGAAACCATCCCTGCTGTCGTCGTCGTTGGCTCGTCTGCTTAAAATCATTGATCTGGAAAATCAAGAACAAACCCATACGCATCAGATCATCATACAGTTTTGGCAGAAATCCGCTGTCATTGTAATGACGAAATAAATATTTGTATTTTTGTCCCAATATAAGATATTAAAGGCTTATAGCGGAAGGCTAATGTTGATCCTAGGAGATCGACCAAGTTGAGACACAACGGGCGTATCTATAAGTTTAGTTAGATTATTAGTTGAATAGGTGTCCGCTAGTTACTCTTGAGTGTTTTCGTGCCTTGGAAGACAAAGCCATTTGTCCCAGTTGTTATCATTGGGTATATTGGCGTTAAGCTCTATGGGAGGCCTTCATTCAGCATAAAAATTTCAGACTTGGTTAAGCCACAAACCCATTCACCAACACTGGAGCACCGCGGTGGTGTATGCTGTAGACCTCTTTATTGGCTGAACCCTGGCTTAAGGCTGCCTGTCTTCTCAATTGCCTGTAATCACTTAGTTCCATACCTGGTGCCCATGGGGCTGGTGAGGAAGAACTCCAGGTCCCCTCGCCGCGTGGAGTTGGCGCTGACGACCGCCTGCACGTGCTCCAGGTAGCGCACCTCACTGGGAGACCCAGCACACGCCGTCGTATCGATCTGCAGCGTTATACTGCCCTCTGATGGAATTTCGCTGGAAAAGAGAGAAAGAAAACATATTTATTATTTATTCAGTCAGATATTACATTAATTACAACTACAACTAGCGTTACAATTGGGATGAAAAAACCGGGCAAGTGCGTGTCAGGCCACGCGTAATGTAGGGTTCCGAAGTAGTAGGTAAGTTTATAGACTATTACTCATTAACTACTTATGCTAACATAGCCGTGATAGTTTTCCTTGTAAATTTATCATATAACCTATTTTAAAATTAGATTTCAATTTCCTATTTCAAAATTAGCAAGTTAAAGCCAAATATTTCGCAAACGAACCCTTAAATCCAAAAATGGTCTTAAAATATCCATAATATCTTGGAAACACATTTTCACACACTGTTGAAGACTTTTTGAGACAGACGAACGGACGGACATGATGAAACTATAAGGGTACCGAAGTAAATTGATGTCAGCTTTCTCAAACTATAACTGCCATTCAACCACGATGATTAAGTAAACATGAATTGACGGACATCATAGAAAACTCATGCATACCTATCTAAAGAAACTTGCATACGTTTCCTCACAGTTAATTCTGTGAATTTCTTGAAGAGTTATAGGAAATAAAATAGGAAAAAACTTGTTCTTTGGATAGTCCAGACATTCACAGTTCATAGCATAGTTCATTGTATTGCCCACACTTCATAGCATAGTTCATTGGAAAATTCATAGTTCGATGCACAGTTCATTGGATTGTTCATAGTTCGATACATACTTCATAGCTCATATTCATGGCAAAGACATTGCGTAGTTCATAGTTGCGACCACATGATCTAAAATTAACACAAACATCACATTAACATACAAGCAACGTACGTATGAGTGTTAACAGATCCAGCCTCGCAATGATACCGGGGCGGCACCGAGCGCCAGCTCGCAGCCAGAGCTGTCATCGCTCCAGCGTCCAGGACCCCGAACCCGAACAGATGGTTGAACTCCAGACCCACGCCGTTCATAGTCCAGTGGAAACGACCCTGGAACGTACGTATCAATACAATACAAATATTTACACTTTATTTGTAAGTACATCAAAATAACATACAAAGAGAATAATAATGTTGACTACGATGAAATCAAAGCAAACTCAAACTGAATGAAAATAAAATAAGATGGATATGCTGAATATGATTTTTATGAAAATGCTAACGAGATTTTGCTGTGACTCAAATTCATGTCTGTAATCTTTAACTCTGAATCTCATCATCAGTTTTTCACTATTTTTGTGAAAGAATTTTTTGCTGGCTAATATCCACTTTCAAACAAAGATGAACGAATTAAGTCTGATAACGAAAATCGTACTGCATAGGTAGGTACCTACATGGAAAATTGAAATGTGTGCTGGAACTCAGACATAGTAGAAGTGAAACTTCAACGAAGTGGAATTTCCAAAAAAAATAATTCAATATAATTTTGTTTTTCTATAAAACTGTGAAAAATAAAAAATATTTCAATATTTCAAGAAAACATATAACATAAACATATAAATACATTTTTTTCTCTCCCTCCGCCGCTACCACCTCACCAGTCACCACGCCATATTATATCGTCTACCTCCACGCGGCCGTAACGCTTTTTCGTGACAGAAAAATCCTAATACCCCGTACAAATAGCAGTTCACTCCAAAAACATTAATGTATAAACATAACTTCTGTTGTCAGTTTTAAAGATACCGTGTAACAAACGCAACAATTTTCATAATACATTTCACGTGGACAAGGTCCTTCAAAAATCTACTTTAAAATATACGAGGACAAGAGACTCGACAAGTAATAATGAATCATAGATGTCAAGTCAACCTCGGCGAACAATGACGCCAGTGAAATTATTTTGTGAACACTTTTCTTCTAAGGAATTAATGAAAATATATTTGTACAACTGTCTAGTTAGTTCTGGCCGTAATTAATAAAAACTTATTTCAGATTATTCGACTTTGCTCCTAACCAAACACTGTTGGTACATTTTAATATTTTTTGTGTATACCTACATTACCTACCTAGTACTCGTATTTTTAGTTACGATGATTATTTAAAAAATCATAAGGTAGAGGCATCGTTGGAAATCTCTATGGTGGCAGTTTGATAGAGTTTACCTATATTTAAACGATACTTTGCTTAGACCAATTGATAGTTTTTTTATAGAACAAGCTAAAGTGAAATGATAAAGATTATAAAAACAAAAAACTTCAGTAATGATAGTGTCGCTCGCCTTGATAGATAGACGTGACCAACACAAAAGAGGCTTAAGTATCTCAATGTATAATAGCTAACGTGTTACTGATTCGAATGTGCCATGAGCTAAGTAGCCTTAACACAATTTTTTTAAAATTTCAAGCTGTAAAAATGCGACTTTAGCCAGTTAAAACAAAACACGCGCCACATACAGAGAAAAACATAAATATCATAAAAAAATAATGAGCTCGGCATCACTAGTGGTGTCGCTGTGACGTGTGAAAAACGAGGCCATTAAACACAACCTCGTCACGGACAATATAAATATTAAAAATGTTTTTGCAGCGTTTCTTTTCAAAACACGCAATGCCTGTACCGTAGTGTTTATACTAGGTACTATAAGATAAATAGAAAGGGAAAAATAAAGCATGAACCCTAACAAAAAGTGTAATCAATTTTGAAAGTGTAAATGAAGCCTTCGCGTTGCAAAGTTTCAGTTAAATTAAATCCCACTAAAATGATACTAATACTTTAGTTTTAGATTTATTACTTTATTGACGTATGTTTGTGCGTAAGAGCGTATAGATACATGAAAGTGTTTTTGTGGTTCTTTATACGAGTACGAGGCGCTTCGGCACCAAAAACTAAACCGTTTTAAACATTTAATTTTAAAAGGACCCTAGAGCAGTGTGTCACGAATTTCACGATGAGGATGGTAAAAAAAACTCCAATGGGCTATTTTTTCGCTCATTGAGCGTTTACGTTCTTTAAGATTATCCTGCATAATCTTACCTTGGCATCATAAAGAGAATTCCTTTTCGAAGTGAGAACCGTGAGATGTTGAATATCCCGCCATGTTAAACTGGGGCTGAAACAAATTGTAATTATATTTCGCTTTTATATCTAAGCATATGTAAAGGGAAAAGGATCTTTGGACGCCCCCCAACCGGTGGACTGACGACCTTAGCAAGACAGCGGGTATCCGCTGGATTCAGAAGGCTCAGAATCGGTCACAGTGGCGCAAATTAGGAGAGCCGAGAGGCCTATGTTCAGCAGTGGGCTCGTAAAGGCTGATGGATGATTGGATGGATATAGTTAAATAGGTAAGAGAGGTCTAAAAAGTAAACATAATTATAGAGTTGTAGAGATAAAATTATGTATTTCGATAGTTAATGTCCTTTAAACTAGTCCTCCTTTCGCTTAGGGATAATTTTAATATGATTCTTACTTGCATATATTGTAACCGCATTTTAAATTCATTTTTAACAGGCATTTTGTAACTATTTCATGTTTACCCCATGATGTATCTATTGATAAGAACTCCTTGAGAATCCATTCAGTGGTCATATCATTATAGCAATTTGAAAAATATCAAATTTTTTTTTCGATAAAGTACATTGTATACTGATGTTTTTAACCAGAAAGAGCGTTCAATAATAGAGATAAAACTGCGTACCGACAAAGCACAAACTATATTGAAAAACTGGTATTATGTTACTAAAGCGAATGTATTCGTTTTACCGAATTGTTTATTGTATGAAGACGCGATAATATTGCCAATAATGGTTGCGGAGATAGAATATCCAATATTCTACCCTAAAATGTATTTATCTCTACGTCTGTTGAGCTGCTGAGCAAACAATTTTGTTTTTTTATAGCCCGAAGGGTTGACTGGAAATAAATTCCTTAAGTATCTATTCATGAGTAACTTGCCAAGTCTTTCTAACCTTTTAAGTAAGTAGGTATCTGAATAGCAGTATAAAGTCATACAAAGAAAACAATTTTGTGAAAAACGAGGTTCACTGCTAACGGTAAAATCTTATTTTCAAGGTTACCCTTATTGAGGGTAGGTAATTGAAGTATTCAAGAGCTAACTTTAACCACTTTACTCCACTGCGTACTGGTAGACCATCTCGAGACCTGAGTATCGTTTTTTTGTCTTTGGTACTTCTCTACGAAGTATGACTGTGGTCAAGAATTTTTTATCACTACATCATATCGAACTGTCGATTGCATCCACAGCTGCTTAATTCGATTCGATTTGATAATACAATTAGTCATGCTATAAGTGTTTAATATAGACCTTTTAAGTATCAGCAACTTTATTACGATTTTAACATTTTAAAACCTTCATTATATTTTTATGTCATGCAAACATGGCTACCTTTAACCGTTAAGTTAAAATTCAAACCTTTAATATCCATAACATTGAATACAGTAAATACAATGTAGTTTAGAGTCGTGTAGACCGCTTAGTGCAATAGCGATATAAAATAAAGTGCTCCTTAACTGCACTTAACTTTAAGAGCACTTTTGTACTTACCGGGGTTTAAGACTTATGTTAAAATACCAGAATGTAAACGCATGTAGGAACCCATTGAAGTTTAGCTAGAAGAGCCGGTACGGATGAACTAATTTGTTTCCAATTATTGAACTGACACAGAGAGACAAACATAATATGAAGACATTTCTATTTTCCCTCCTATTTCTCAAGAGTTCATTACATTTTCCGGGTCGAAAAGTTATGGTAATTTTCTAATATAAGTAAAGTAATCATAATGATATAAAAGTCCGTCTGCGGATTATTTTATACCTACACACAAAATAAACCATTATAACATAATCAACGTATGTGTCGATATCAATACGTCATATACATATAGAATTAAAGAAGAAAGTTTCTTCAAGAAACAGTTTCGTCTGATCAATAAATAGAAATAATATTATAATTATACCTATGTACTTAAATAGACGACACTTCGTGTCTCCCAGCGGGCACAGACATTTGTGTAACAGACATTGAAAATATCTTATTGTTAGTTTGGCTACAGCCCATTAATGGCCCATTACTGAGCACGGGTTGAAGCCCCGAAGTTGAGGCCTCTTGAAGAGGCCTAGAGCATATTTCACCAAGCTGCTCTAGTGCGAATTGGTGAAGGGGTTAGTGGCAATTCCAAGTGTCGGAAGTATTCATGTCGCTCGAGGGCCTCCGGCATGGCTTAACGACTGTTATCTTACGATAAAAACCGGGACGGACGGCTTTACGTGCCCTCCGAAGCACGGAAACGCTCAAGAAATTGCCACTAGCGGTCACCCATCTAACTACCGACCGCCCCGTTGTTGCTTAATTTTTTTAACCGACTTCAATAAAAGGAGCAGTTTCTCAATTCGACTGTATCTTTTTTTTATGTTTGTTACCTCAGAACTTTGGACTGGGCGAACCGATTTTGATGATTCTTTTTTGAATCGAAAGCTGGTGGCTGTCATGTGATCCCACATAAATTTTATTGAGATCTGACAATGGCATCCATTAGAAAACCACATAAGTCGTAAATTTGTGTAAAGATGTGCGCGACAAATTGACGAATAACTCAATATCACGCCAACCGATTTCGATGATTCTTTTTTTAATCGAAAGCAGGTACTTGTCATGTGGTCCCACATAGATTTGAACGAGATCTGACAAGTAGTTTTTGAGAATTTGAAGTCGGTTATTTTTTTAACCGACGAAAAAAAAAAGGAGGAGGTTCTCAATTCGACACGTATATTTTTTTTTTATGTATGATCACGCAGAAATCGGCACAGGGTGGTTCGATTTGGATGATTCTTTTTTTATTGGGTAGGGTATGTCCAGAAGTTGGTCCCATATTTTTTTGAAAATTTTATTCCCACCCTAAAGGTACGAAAATAGGGAATGATTGATTATTCACCCGTTTTTTACCCGGAATTTTTACATGTTAACCCCAATAACTTTGTACTGGATGATCCGATTTCGATGATTCTTTTTTTATTAAATAGTGTGTACCTTGAAGTTACTCTTGTTTAAATTTCGAAACAAAATTTTACCCCTATAGGTACGAAAATAGGGGATGATTGATATTTCATCTACTACATTTTTACCTGGTAACTGAATCTATAATTCATAAAATCAATAATTTATTATTAATTATAAGTATTATATCAACTAAAAATTAAAAAATAATTACTTTTTAACAAAAAATAAAACCAACGAAAAAAAAAACTGAAAAGCAAAAAATAAAATAAACCATTTAGTATTATAAATTAAGATCCGAAATTAACAGTAAATAAATAATTTTGAGGCGGTGCCAAACCAATGAAAAGACAAACAGCGAAAAGATGTGCGCCGCGCTGCTGCTGCCGTGTGCATCGCATGCCGCTGCCGCGCTGCCCTCATAATATTATGAATTTTATGTAATTAATTTTGGTTGTTTGTTTGGCACGGTCTCAAAATTATTTATTTACTGTTAATTTCGGATCTTAATTTATAATACTAAATGGTTTATTTTATTTTTTGCTTTTCAGTTTTTTTTTCGTTGGTTTTATTTTTTGTTAAAAAGTAATTATGTTAGTAAAATTTAGATTATCGATCACACAGGATAACACACACAGGACACAAGTTATTGACTGGGCCATAAGCTCTTCAATAATATCTTAGTTTATTTAAATTATTCTTAACGACTTACTTAGCATGCAGAGCGAGGGCAAAGACCCCAGCGGCTTCGGGCGCGGCAGCTGAAGTCCCGGAGTGCGTGGCGGTGCACTTCCCATACAAGTCGGTGGTGGCAACCCCGGTGCTCGGGTCCCTGGCTCCGTTGCTGAAGGTACTGGCCAGGGTCGAGGAACACGACTCGTCGTAGTGGGCATTCTGACCGTCGTTTATCGCGCTGAAATGTTGGAGAGGTTGAGTTGGTGTGTTCTACCTTGATTTTACCACACGCATACACTAAGATACCAAAGAAACTATCTTCACAGACTACGTTGACTAC
Source organism: Thymelicus sylvestris (assembly GCA_911387775.1). NCBI lineage: Eukaryota > Metazoa > Arthropoda > Insecta > Lepidoptera > Hesperiidae > Thymelicus > Thymelicus sylvestris. The sequence goes on along the minus strand of OU426905.1, from coordinate 7,621,772 downwards.
CCAGCCCATACGTCTTTCTCGTTTCGTCACTGTCCACCAAGAAGTTTATACATATAGATGGAGCCCAAGCTTCGAAAAGTTACCTGTTTTGAACAAGCTTCGAACACGGATCACGTGACGCGTAGAATGGCTACGAGTTTTAAGGTTAACGTTAATCAGACCAATGATTGGTCGAAATTGTTCATGCAGTATCCTGTATAGCGTGACCTCCATCTATACAGGGTGTCCCGTAAGTAGCGGATCAACCGAAGGTGGAAGATAGCTTGAAGGTTGACCTATCATATGTCAAAAAATTACCTCAGTAAAAGTGTCACCGTTTTCGAGATATTGACCATTTTTTTAAATTTAGAAAATTTGGCTCCTTCACCCTACTTTTTCCTGTTGAGTCCACAAATGAGCAGATATTTTGATAAATTTTTTTTCCTATAGCTCTCAGATAGTTACTTTATAATTATCAGTATGTAATATTGTTGAAATTATTAGGGAACGCTGAGAAAATAGCGTCTACTTTGGATATTTTTGTTTTTGATTTTCTTCGACACAACTTTGATGCGAGGTGGTTGAAAAAAAATGTACTGGGCAAGTATGTCCCGGTATTTTAAAAACTTGTCTGTTTAATGCAGATTTTAAAAAGGTACAATACAGGCTACTTTGATAGGGAAAATTTTCAAGTAAAAGCCATTTCAGTGTCAAAGGAGTGAATTTGAATCCAAAGTTGTTTTATTGTTTACTGTTATGGGATGAAGTTTTTCAATGGTTTTTGCTTAATATCACGTTAAGTTAAATTATTGCTATAATAAATATTTAAAATAATAATTATTTTGTGATATTTAAACCTTTAAAAGAAATTTCAAATTAGCTAAGAATTACTTGAAAAATATTGTTTCTTCAAAAAATAATGCTATTATTTATTGTTTTTAATACTAGATGATCAGCAAACCTTGCCAATTATTACTTTAAGATTATTTTTGTATGATAAAATAAATAAACATAAATATTTAACTTACATTTTTTCTCATTCATTTTTTTTTTGTTGAATATTCATACAAAAATAATCTTAAAGTAATAATTGACAAGGTTTGCTGATCATCTAGTATAGCAACAGTAAGTAATAGCATTATTTTTTGAAGAAACAATATTTTTCAAGTAATTCTTAGATAATTTGAAATTTCTTTTAAAGGGTTAAATATCGCAAAATAATTATTATTTTAAATATTTATTAGAGAAATAATTTAAGGTAACGTAATATTAGGCAAAAACCATTGAAAAACTTCATCCCATAACAGTAAACAATAAAATAACTTTTGATTCAAATTCACCCCTTTGACACTGAAATGGCTTTTACTTGAAAATTTTCCCTATCAAAGTAGCCTGTATTGTACCTTTTTAAAATCTGCATTAAACAGACAAGTTTTTAAAATACCGGGGCATACTTGCCCAGTACATTTTTTTTCAACCACCTCGCATCAAAGTTGTGTCGAAGAAAATCAAAAACAAAAATATCCAAAGTAGACGCTATTTTCTCAGCGTTCCCTAATAATTTCAACAATATTACATACTGATAATTATAAAGCAACTATCTGAGAGCTCTAGGAAAAAAAATTATCAAAATATCTGCTCATTTGCGGACTCAACAGGAAAAAGTAGGGTAAAGGAGCCGAATTTTCTAAAATTTTAAAAATGGTCAATATCTCGAAAACGGTGACACTTTTACTGAGGTAATTTTCTGACATATGATAGGTCAACCTTCAAGCTATCTACCACCTTCGGTTGATCCGCTACTTACGGGACACCCTGTATATAATACATAATCAATATTGAGCTGAAAAGTGTAAATTTTATACAAGTAGATTAGATAGGTTAGCAATTAAATTAAACAAAGATAGTTATAACTTTTCGGTCTCTCCCGTGCACCTTGTACTAGGTTTTATCCATTCGAATAAAGTCCATTAAATGATTAACGATACTCGTAACTGATTAAAGTTAATCTTATTACAAACATTGTTTATTTAAATTTACGTACATTTGCATAACAAATGGTCTCGGATGAGAGAGAAGTTAATTTAAATACCTATTTACTCATTGTAAACTCTTCGCCAGAGATAATTAACCGCAATTATTTACCTGTATAATGTATAAATAACTCAGGTACTGGTTTTGTTGTTGGTGAGCCCAGGGGATAATGAATTGACGATCATTGTGACGCAATGGTTAGGAACTAATGGTACTATGCTGAATCGCTGTTTCAAGGGTTCGGGAACTCCATTCGAGCTTTTGTAGAGGTGTGTAGTTCTGGTAGTTCTTAGACTCCAAGTCTGTCTCTCGTACCTACCTAAGGTATGGTAGGTACACCCAGCTTAATAATGGACGAAGCAATGGGGCACTCATCGAAGGTTGCTGGGGTTGCCATTGTTTAATCCCAACAGTGGTGCTAAGGCTTATTAGCTACGTGAATAATTAGTAGCATTTCCTTAAAATAAACCGTAAAATGTTCTCTTTCTTGCTAGGAAACGAGCTGCTTAAGCTCCCTTCTTAGCCAACAGCGTATAAGGGACCTCTTATGTGTGGTAGTGGTAAACAGACCTACATGTGTGCGTTTTGTTTGTCTATCATTATCATTAGTAACTTTGTGAACTTTGCTAAACAACTTGTAACTATTAGTGTTTAACTGGTAATACAAGAGGAGTTCTAGTGCTAAGTGCCTTGTTAGCGGGTGTTGCTGAGGGATAATTGAATAGAGGGAGATTAATTGACTTTCGTAGTACGTGCTCTTTTATTAAGAGATCAATTTATATCGTTTATTTGAAATCGGTTAGTTTGTTAGAGAATTAAAGACAAATAATAATATATTTATGTCACATAATATTGATAATATACCCCAGGTAGTTTTTCCACTTCGTATATATCATAAGTAGTCTTGGGTGGTAAGAATCACTAACATTATAAAAGTATAATATGAACTCTTGCCTTGAAAACACTCAAGTTAAATAATTTCCTCTCGATTATAATCGAAAGGAAACACGGAACACCGACGCGGGCAATTTATTCCATTCCTTAGCAGCATGCCTAATAAATGACGAAGAAACAGCATACCTGTTGATAGAAACAGTCCACATGGAAGCCGCGTATCCATCGCAGTTGCAGTCGTCATCCTCCCCTCCGTCACCACTCGCCCATACGTAGATGTTGCCCAGGCCGTTCCTGCCCTGTAAATACATGGTCATGATTCATGGGCTCTACAATATTACTAAGGATTGTGTCAAGCGTGACTTGTCTGCATTCAATATAAGTCGCGAGAACAGGATCAACTCGCGGTGAATAGAGACGACTGGCGAAGAAGGTCATAGACAGCAGAGATAGTCATGAGCAAAACTGGTTCAGACTACTATCGGACAGGAGAGTCTAGAAACAGAAAATCACTTCCAGACCAGCTCACTCTATACTCCTGTCGCCACTGCGGTAGAAACTGTAGCTTCCACATCTATCTACACAGACAAGAAAAGATGAAAAGAGGTTACATGCACAATACGCTGATTGAATTGTCTATTACAGACCTAAAGGCCGCAGGAATAGTATAATACGAGTATATATGGGGAGTAAAGGTCCTCGAATGGCGCTCACGTCTCGGAAAAAGGAGTATAGGAAGCCCCCTGACAAGGTGGACTGATGACCTGAAGAAGACAGCAGGCATCCGCTGGCTTCAGAAGGCTTAGGATCGGTCAGAGTGGCGCAAATTAGGGTAGGCCGTGACACTTTTACAAAGGTAATTTTTTGGCATCTGGTATGTCAAACCCCAAACTATCTTTCCCCTATGGGTGATCCCATACTCACGGGACACCCTAAATAAGGTTTCTTTTTACAAAGTTTAATGTTTCTTGGTTTACTGGATTAGGACGCACAACCTAATTCAGTAACGTATGTCAGCGAGCAACAATTTGCATATTATTAAGTTATGACGCCAGTTCGCATCTAAATAGGATTAATGCCCCCTCTAGTGGCAATAAAACTCAGCTTATACCAAAAAATATTTTACATAATTATTAAGTGTCTGTGGTTTTTATGCTGCCGGAAATCATTCGAACCTAATCATTTGAATGTGCCCTTTGAAACACCTATCTCAATCAAAATTTAAAACAATTTTTCAAAATAAAGCCGACGATAAACATAATAAATGTCTTGATAATCATTAATACGAAAGAGGGCACGAAAAGGATGATTCGAGCGAAAGAAGATTTAAGAGTAATTGCAATTTCCGCAACGTTACAATAACACGGATAATTTACGCTCAAAATCAACAAAATTAAAAATCAAAGTCATAAAAACAAAAGTAAAAAAGTGAGTGAATATTATGAGAGTAAAAGAAGAAATACTCAGAAAAAATAATTAAAAGTCAAATGCTAGTTCCTAAAAATAAACATAACTTAAAAGATCCTGACAGATTCGTGGATAGACGGGTTAGTTTGGTAGACCCGTGGGAAATTTGCAAGTTTCCTCGTATGATGAAAGACTTATTGCCCCTGAGACTTGGTCAAGGTTACACGCCGTGCCCTTTTATTTTCCTGGACGTCTTGGGAATGAGTTACGCAAACTATTTACCAAAATATCATAGCATGATCCTTTACATTATTGCGTGGGTTTTGGCAAACAGTGAGAAGGCTCACAATTTATCTTTGATAGTGAAGTAAATAGAGGGAAGGTTAATTATTGAAGTTGTCCCCTCTGTTACAATACAATGTGGACACAACTGTCCCATTGACCTGTTTACAGTTACAAGGCCCCTAACGCTCGGCTGTTTTTGACCTGGATATGTCATACAAATATCACAAAATATCATCAATGTGATTTATATTTCGGTTGATATTTCAATATTTTTTATTGAAATGATTAAGGATGTGTTAACTTTAATGTGAAGATAATATAAAAAAAACTTTGTTAAAGTTAAGATTTTCATTATTAAATATTGAAATATTTTTTTATAAAATTTTGAAATACTCAAAAAGTGCTACTCATTGACGTCGAGTTTAAGTAACATGCATATCTAATATATAAAATTCTCGTGTCACGGTGTTAGAAGTTGAACTCCTCCGACACGGTTCGACCGATTTTCGTGAATCTTAGCGTGCATATCGGCTAGGGTGGAGAATCGGACATCTATTTTTCATCCTCCTAAATGTTAAGGGTGGTCCCACCCCTAAATTTTTGGCAGAACAACGTTTGCCGAGTCAGCTAGTACATAATATATTAAGACTAGCTGACCCGGCGAACTTCGTATCGCCTAACAAACTATTTTTTTTCTGAAATAAAAGTAGCCTAAGTTACTTCAGCCTGCTAAGCCTTGTTACATCAGCTACCTGCCAGTGAAAGTCCCGTCAAAATCGGTCTAACCATTTCAAAGATTAGCCGGAACAAACAGACAGACAGACAGATAGACAGACAGACAGACAGACATAAATTGTAAAAAATGTTGTTTTGGTAGATATATGTACCGTGTATACATCCAAATGCAGTTAGTAAAAAACAGTTATTTTAATATCACAAACAGACACTCCAATTTTTAGGGTTCCGTAGCCAAATGGCAAAAAAACGGAACCCTTATAGATTCGTCATGTCTGTCTGTCTGTCTGTCCGTCCGTACGTCACAGCCACTTTTCTCCGAAACTATAAGAACTACACTGTTGAAACTTGGTAAGTAGATGTATTCTGTGAACCGCATTAAGATTTTCACACAAAAATAGAAAAAAAACAATAAATTTTGGGGGTTGCCCATACTTAGAACTGAAACTCAAAAATTTTTTTTTCATCAAACCCATACATGTGGGGTATCTATGAATAGGTCTTTAAAAATGATATTGAGGTTTCTAATATCATTTTTTTCTAAACTGAATAGTTTGCGCGAGAGACACTTCCAAAGTGGAAAAATGTGTGTCCCCCCCCCCCCCCCGTAACTTCTAAAATAAGAGAATGATAAAACTAAAAAAAATATATGATGTATATTACCATGCAAACTTCCAACGAAAATTGGTTTGAACGAGATCTAGTAAGTAGTTTTTTTTTAATACGTCATAAATCATAAACCGTAATTTACCTCGATCAAAGTTACAACGAACTTCAAGAACTTATATATTATGTTACTTGCTGCTACGGAACCCTTCATGGGCGAGTCCGACTCGCACTTGGCCGCTTTTATTTATTTGTATAGATTAATTTACGCAATCGTAGTCTAACAAAAAACATCGTACCTACATTATGTCTATTCATACCAATCAGTAAACCTATTTGTTAACATTTGAATTTGATATTCTGAAATTAAAAAATGTTTAAGTGACGACCCTGTAGCCTAGTTGGTACTGGGTAGCGACCCTACGGGGGTATAGTGTGAAAACTGTGAAAGCGTTTGTTTGTTGTTGTTGTTTATAAAATTTTAAACCAACAGAACACAAAACAATTTGCTACACAAATACACAAAACAACCATTAGGAATAAACACAGAATAAACATTCATTTCAAGAGTAAACACTCCCAGGCTAAAGTCTTGCCTTTTTACAATGGGAAATCAGAATAACACAGTTAGGTAATTGAAATCAAGTTAACGTTTGAACAAATGGCAGCGATTGTGGGGAAATAATTCTTTGCAAAATTTTTTCATTGTTTTGTTTCTAGAAGTTTTGGAGCTGCTATTGAATAGTCTATTCTCGGGTAACTCCTTTGAATTTCTTTTGTATAAAAAGAGGAGGTGTAATAAAAACTAGCCAAGTCAAATAGAACTTGAATTTCATGATCTTGTGTTGTGACTTTTTATTTCTACTCAGAACTTGACACCCTTTTAGATCTCAATTCATTTTTTTCGACTTGGCTCTCATTTCACAATTTATGTTTTTGATTAGATTATGGATTACGAGGGTCGAGAGGGAATGATCTGACTTTCATTAGCCTGATTCGAGTCTTGAACGTTAGTCTAATATTTATAATTGTATAGGTAGTACGTAGGTACATGTCCTATAAATTATTATTTCATTCGTTGAAGGAAACTATTGAGGTGAATTTTAGCCGTATATGTACCTGATAGTATTTTTTATACTAGGTACATGTGGTCCAATTAAATGCATGTATTATATACTTTTAAATTGAAGCACACACTTCTAAGTAAATAGATTTTAAACGTTAACGTTTAAAATAATAATGCTCGTTTATTATTCATCATGTTTTACGTACTCGTATATTTCCGTTTAACAATTTGTAACCCGCAGCTCAGATTTTCAAATAGAAATCCTTTCGAAGCTAACGTTTGCAGAGGTTGAACGCGGATGAAGAATGAAAGCGAGTGATTAATGGAGTTATTATATTAATATGAACGTGACTGCACGGGAAAAGGAAAAGCAGAGAAAAGATGGATGGATTATATGAAGAATGATGTAGTAAGGAAAGAAGTGACTCTTACGTTAACTAATGATAAAGTGAAGAAAAGACATGTTGCGTTGATTCCAGATGATGGGAATCAAAATGGTAATGATCATAAATAAATTCGACATAAATGAATCAGGTCAGAAAATAAATTGATAATACCAATCATAAATCTATTAGCAGTACAAAGCTACACAACCCGTTTTAGGATTATACGTAAAGATTACCAACCCTTTTTATAATAAGTTCGATGTCCATCCAATTTGTCCGTCCGTCCATCTGTCCGTCCGTCTGTCACAGAGTCTTTCAACCCGTGTATCGTATTTATTTCTGCGTTCTAATCACACAGAAAGACTACGAAACTGGGACCCGTATTATTTCCTACTAGCTAAACTCAAAAAAAATGTGGTGGTGAATTCAGGAAGTTGGTAGGTGATGGCCAGACGGGTGAAATACCCTACCACCAATGAGTACCATCGGGATTAAATTGGATTGTAGTAACGTCCCAGAATGAATAAACTTAAATGGAGCCCCTTAAATTATCCCTTTGATGGATGACGTCTCATGAATTCATGATGCCTGGATGATACAGATTTCTATTGGCAACCAATTACTATGACACTGCTTGTCTCTCATTTGACAGATATAGATTATATAAATAAATACTAGCTGCCCGGACAGACTTCGTTCTGTCAAAAGTTTTTTTGACTATAAATTGAGATGTAAGCTACCCTATCTTTCAAGTTGGATCAAACTGCACACGGTGTGCAAATTTGATTAAAATCGGTTAAGTAGTTTAGGAGTCCATCGCGAACAAACAACGTGACACGTAATTTATATATATTAAGACTAGCTGCCCGGACAGACTTCGTTCTGTCAAAAAAAATTGCAATAAAATAATATTGCGACTATAAATTGAGATGTAAGCTATCCTATCTTTCAAGTTGGATCAAACTGCACACGGTGTGCAAATTTGATTAAAATCGGTTTAGTAGTTTAGGAGTCCATCGCGGACAAACAACGTGACACGTAATTTATATATATTAAGATAGCATATTTTCTACATAATTAAAATAATAAATATTCAAATATAATGCGTCAAAGAACAAAAGGTGCGGAGTATAATTTTTTGCCTGAGCACTTTCCCGGTAAAAGTTAAGCGAGCAGAGTATTCCATTGTTTTCAAAGGTTGTTTTTCTAATTTACCTCACAGCGCTAAAACTTATTTTACGTATTATAGAGTATAACACAAAAGCGACCGGCTTTTGTATATAAAGGAGCAATTATTTGCGTTAGAGAAGTTTTATTATGTCATTAAGTTAATTTTGACTTCGTCTACTATAAATTCCTCACAGTTTAATTATTATATTTTACTAGTAAGTAGTAACTAAGACAACTTAGCTTACGTGAATTTGTAGATGACCCCAATTTCGTAACGGAAATAAGGCAACTTAAAGCGGAGACAAATTTTATAAAAAAAGTTGAACACATAATAAAAAATAATAACTGCAAAATTGTAATAAGGATGAAAAAAAGAAGAATTAGAATCTGTTGATATAATAATTGTAAGTCAGCAATAGATTATGTGGTTATAGTATAATTCAAGATTTATATCTCTATTGAATTGTAAGCCATTTTACGGTTACTTGGCGGCGAAATTATGAAATGTGATCATGTTATTTTGTATGGCCGAAGATGAAACGAATACACTTTAAATACAAGAGTTGCTCACGATTCGTATTTTATAATACCGATATTTCGACCCAGTTACATGGATCGTGGTCACGGCGAGACTGACATTGAATAGGTATACAAATTGTCAAAGAGATATAGTTAGTAAGAGATATAGTGTAGCTTCCCAACAGTGAAAGAATTTTTCAAATCGGTTCAGTAGTTTCGGAGCCTATTCAATGCAAAAAATAAAATCTCTTAAATAAAACTCTTTATAAGTAATATTAGTATCTATAGATTAGTGATCGATGAGAATCGTACACTTTCTGCCCAAAGCAATCACTTTCAGAAAGTGTTCACTGTGGCTCAATATAAATGCAAAGGACTTACTCATTCATAGGTACATGTTCGTTCATGTTTTTGTATTGTTCATTCATATACATAATACATAATGTATTTTAATTTAGGTATTTGCCCACACAATTTGGATGGCGAATGAATAAGAAAGGAAGGGATAAATAAAATACATGAAAATATTCTAAAATTATTATGGCTCACACGGATTTGCAATGAAATTTTTTTGGAATAATATCATACTGACCGTGATGTAACCTTCAAAATATGTATTTAAATTAATGTAAACTTTATTACATGGCAACGTCACATTTTTCACAAATGTGCCTAGTGAAAGGGTACGGGGTACGGGAATCTTGGATCACCTAAATTCTTTCTGATTTTAAAAAACCACTCAGTTCTCGTTGAAAATGAAATAATTGATTTGATGTTGAGACAACATTTTATTAGAATAAAAATAAACAAAAATCTGTTTTTGAAAAATACTTACGCTCAAATATACCTAAAAAATCCTTACCTGTTTTTAACATAAAATGTATCCTAAATATTTTCATTAGCACGTTGTAATAATTATATAATGCGCATTCATTTTTAAAGAAGACCATTTCTAAAGTGTAATTGGTTTTTATAGATTGTACAGTACAATTGTACAGTTAAAATGGATGGAATAAATTACCTCGTTAACTCCTCGGACTATAGCTCTCATGGTTGCATTACGAGGTCCATCCACGGTCCTTCCATCGTCAGTAGGGCCCCATGATGCGCTGTAGATGTGGATCTTATGGGGTTCGTGGCCCATAGAGTTGGCTTCGATCAGGTCCGTCATGTAGGGCTGGTCCAGCATTCTGATACCTGATAAATTAAAGAAGAAAATATAAATAAGATTGACTTACGCCTCAACTCAGAGTCACTAGCGGTTACTTAAATCGTTCCTTAGTAAAGAATTACCATACAAATTCTGTAATAAGGAGCAATTTAAGTAACCATTTGTGACTCTGAGTTGGGGCGTTAGAATGGGTATGTCCAGGATAGATGCCGCAGGCGCGTCATGTGGTAAATTTTATCAGAATCGATATGTTTTGTGTTGTGCTTAGTTTTGGTATAATGTAACATGTATAATGTAATTAACCTACCTGAAAAAATACTTATTATAATTAGTTAAAAATCACAGAAATGTAATGACTGAAATTTTATTATGAGGTGTTTGGTGTTGCAACCTATAAATTAAATATTAATAAATAACCAGTGGAAGAATAATCATTAATTGAAATAATTTGGAATCAGCATCTAATAACTTTATTGTACAACTCTGAACAACAGTGGAAATAGTTGAAGATCCACGAAAAAGTTGTAGACCGTACATACGGGTGATCGCAGCACTAGAAAGAACATTTTCACCAGCTGTTTGAAGAATAGGGTCGGTCGTTACTCGTTAGAAAACATCTTCAAACTTTTCAAGTGTCCTTCAGATGACCGAAGCACTTTCAAAGTTTTATTGTTTCCAACTTTTTCCAATAACCGTGATGCCAAAATACTAGAGCAGCATTTGATCACGGCGATTACTCACAATACGCGGGCGCGGTCGCGAAATATCAATATGACGTACTATGAAAGTGTTCACATCAAAACGCGCGCGCGGTGTATGTAGCGTTTACCGCGACCGCGCCCGCGCCCGTGCCCGCGAGTTCAGTGTGAACAAGCACTTAGAATTGAGAAAATTTGTGGGAACTTGTAGCAAAGAATACGGGGTGGATCCCAATGAGTTACGTAAAATTATAAACGAAAATATGCCAGGCGACAAGCCCCATAACCAATTCTTTTATTGTGTCTTCTTCTCTTCTGGATATGTGACAGAGGATGGACATTATAAGGTTAACGGAATGATGAAGCTCAACCCTATTAATGGAACCTTTGAACACATTAGAAAAATTTACGAGGGCTGCAATAAAATTACAAAGGGAAATTGCTTGGAAACTATCTACGAAATGGACGGGACACCACACACCACCACAGACATTTTATACCGACAGTCGAAACTAAGAAGACTTAAATTAAGTTTAAATAATGTATCACTGCAATAATAACAAATGTTAAACAAATATTTAAACGTGATCTACACTTACAAATACAGTGGAAAGTTTTGATTTTTTGTTTGTTTGTATTGGATAAACTTAAAAACTACTGGACGGATTTAAAAAAAAAATTCAACACTAGGATACTCTGGTTGTTTCTGAGTAAGATGAGCTATATTTTATTTTTAAAAAATAGGGATCTATACGAAAACCGATGTAAAACGAGAGCGATTATAAGTGTTTTATACAACTAAACGTTATAAATTCAGTTAATTTAACTTCCTCGAAACAACTAAAAAAGCAATAGAATTGCATACAATAATATATTTTTCGATGGAGTTGTACCTACTAAAATCTCATGCTTAATGGTTGACATTTATGAGATTTATTTATTTAAAATGTTAAAAATCTCATCATGTGCTAAATTAACAATAAGCTTGCAGATCAGGTACGAACTACGAACACAATTTGTACCTAAGTTTTTACAGAGACCCCGTAATTATAGTAGTTATAGCAATGAAGTTATATTTATCTTTTTTTTACCGACTTCAAAAAAGGAGGAGGTATTTAATTCGCAGGTATTGAAGCAGTCATAGCCTAGCGGTTAGAACGTTGGTCTCCCGAACGAAGGGGCCCGAGTTCAAATCCTGGCACGCACCTCTAATTTTCAAATATTATGTGCGTATTAGAAGTTAATTATCACTTGCTTTGGTGAAGGAAAACATCGTGAGGAAACCTGCACACCGGAGAGTTCTCCATAAAGTTCTCAAAGGTGTGTGAAGTCTACCAATCCGCACTTGGCCAGCGTGGTAGACTATGGCCTGTAGGCTGTACCCCTCACATTGTGAGAGGAGACCCCGAGCCCAGCAGTGGGACAATTATGGGTTGTTGCTTTGCCTCTGCTTTGCTTTTATTCAATTCGACAGTATTTTTTACATTTTTTTATGTTTGTTTCTTTCGTTCTGGGTTTCGACTGGGTGAACCGATTTTGATTATTTTTTATCGAAAGCTGGTGCTTGTTATGTGGTCCAATGATATTATATGTATTAAAAAAGAGGCTGAGTTCAGATTATACATATAGAGATCAATAGTTTTCGCAAAAAAGTGAGAATTGATTGGTTAATTAATTCATTGATTTTTTTGTCACGCCAACGTAGACCCACGTCGAGTCTCCCGTGGATCCCTGGGGTCCACTTTGACCAGTTTGGAAACTAAGGACTTAGACCTTTAGCGCCTAAGTGCTTTAAATGAGCTTATTCTATTTTACTAAATTTAGATCCCAATTCTTCATACAAAAAATTTAATATAAAAAAGAAAATAATTAGGTTTTTAATGATACAGCAACGTACTATAATGAATATGTATGATTTAGACGACAAAATTTAGCCAAACGTAATAACTTAATAAGCTCAATAATCACTTATGCGGTAAAGATCTAAGATCCCGATCTAAAATTAGCTCAACAAATTAGGTGCAAAAGACAAAGTTCTGGAATAAAACATTAAAAAATATTTTTTAATGTAAGGTACCTAGCCTTACTCGCAAAATGATTTATTTTTCGTTTATGTAACACACTTTGAGTAATTTGGAGTATTATTTACTTACAATTAATATTGAGACACGTAACACGTTATATCATCTAAGACACAAAGCTATAATTATATGTACCTAATTATATTTAGACGTAATATTGCTTCAGAAAAACAAAAACAAAAGCTGGTACGGTCGGTAGGTGGCGCTAGTGGCTCAATGTTTGATCACTGCCGTGCTTCGGATGACACATGCCATTGGTCCCGTTTGTTATCGTAAGATAACAGTCTTTGAGCCATGTGGGAGGCCCTCGAGTGGCATGAATATTTCCGAAAGTTAGGTTGACCACTAACCCTTGCACCAATCTGCATTTAAGCAGCGCATTGAAGTACCTAAGTATGCTCCAGACCTCCTCAAGAGGAGAGACCCGTGCCAACCACCGTAGATCGTAACCAAACATCATAGAGTTCAGTAAAGTAGATACCTTATAGCAGATATAAAGTAGGTAGTTTCTTCAAAACATTAACAGATTTTGCAAATTTTTTCTAGAATTATTTATATGATTACTTACTGCATTTTTTGTTAAAAATATACTAATTATACCATTAATTATTATACCTTAAATGCTTACACACATTTATAAGACTGTATTTAATTGTATGTTTGTCACGGGCGTAGCCAGGTTTTAGTTTCGGGAGGGGTTCAAGTTTCGGGGGGGGGGGGGGGTGTTCAAGAAAATACAACGACTAAAAGTACATAAAATAACCCTGAAGAAAATTGAGACTTTATTTTTTCTCACGACGTATGTAATGCCATCTATTACTTATTAGTTTAGTCAACAAGTTCAAAAACGTGTTTAATAGAAATAAAGCTCCTAAAAATATGTGCGATAGCTCATTTGATTCGGAATGACATATAGAAAAATGTTTTTTAAGGGTTTATTAGCACATAAAAATGCAGTCCTTAACTTTTCGGGGGGGGGGGGGGGGGGGGTTTGAACCCCCGAAACCCCCCCCCCCCTGGCTACGCCCATGATGTTTGTACTCGTATTTTGTTAAATTTATCACCCGGGCTACGTTATATGTATAATCTGTTCCGATTTATTAATTATTTATTTGTTTAAATTTTTATAAATGGTGCTTGCGACTTCATCTTCTTCATGAAATCATCAGCGGCATGAATCATTAGTGGTAAACCATCAATTATTAACCGCAACTATCACTCACGATCTATACGATCGCTTCAATAATTATAATGTTAACACAACATTTTTTTATGGAAATAGCCGGCAAACGAGCTGACGATCCACCTGATGGTAAGTGGCTATCGTCGCCCATGGACATCAGCAACACCAAAGGCGTCACCGATGCGTTGCCGGCCAAGAAAGAGAGAAGAAAAAGAAAGAATTTATTACAATTTTATTGAATTGCAACATTTATGACTCCGATAAACAGTTGTAATAGATGATCCGAGATTTACGCGGGCAAAATCGCGTGCACTTATCAGTCATGTTATTCATTTTCCTCCTCTATCCAACTGCAATTGGGTATAAAAAGCTGACCATATTTTAACGTGCTTATTCACTTTATTTGGAATAAATTCAGTAGACTTCTGATTTGTGTTAAATTATATTGTTTTAATATACATAAATCGTCCAAAATGTTTTCATTAATTTTAAAATATATAAGCATTCTACTTGGCATTTTCTGCGTAGCTTGGGGTCAGGAAAATAGGGTAAGAATAATTATATTTTTTAACATTATTTACCATTCAATAGATTATAAGTATACAAATTATTTTGGTTTGTAAGGGACACAATCCATATCGGTTTTTCTGACCCAATTACACCCTGGGCTATAATGGTGAGGCTATGGCGAAGGATTTCTTCTTGGAGATCGTTAGGTTCTGTACGATCCAATACCAAATTTTATCCGGCTTTTTTATCCGCCTGGCAAGCTAATATAATATCGCTTTCTAAAATTTACCACATTTTTAATTTTTTGATCTGTTATGGTCTGCCGTAACCTTTTGGCCAGTTTAAGAAGTGTTTAGATAGTGTAAACTACCGAGTAAGTAATTTCAAACGGGGTTAAAAGTTAACCTTGATGGATGATCGCTAGATAATGGTTTCATCACTTTTCGAAAATACGTTAATTTAGGATCATCCATCGTTAGGAAAGCATTGTTTGAAAGGCTACAAGCCGCAACGCTCAAAGCGAATTCGCCTTTGCGCTGCAAACATCATCGTTAAAAACCACAGAAGACATAATAGTACATAATACAGAGTAGTTAAACGTTAAGAACAAATGTATGTGTTCGGCCTGTGTTCAGCCATAATCTTATGAGGCAACGAAATTGCTCAACAAATTGCAGCGATATTAATTGAATTTGTACCTAAGTATACGAATTGAAATTGACAAGACGTGGTTGCTTGAATGTACGTATGCACGTATGTACGTAGTGGCTTGGCCTTAAGAACTTCGGGGACTAGACGTTATTAATTATATTATTGAATCAAGTTTGAAACTAAAACTGTGGTATGGGTAGTAATTTAGTAACAGCAGATCCTGTTTTATATAACGTACACATGCTCTTGCAATAAGCTCATGCTACTTGGGAAACTGATGCATACGGCTATGCAGGAACAGATTAAAAACACCTCAATTACGATAGATATCTATCGACTATGTAAAAACTTCAGTGTAAAAAAAGATGAAGGAAATAAATAATTAATCGAGTAAAAAATTAACTCCTCCCTCCTCCAAGGCGTCCGTGTTGCATATTTTTATTTTAGTAGTGATTATGACCATGACAAAAATTATAACAGGTCTTGAAAAACCAGTTCCTTCCTTTATAAAGAGACGACAAGCAATTTTCCAGATATTATTCCTTTATGACAAGCAATTCTTTTTTCAGATATTCGTCAGTGTATCCACTCCACAAGTATTGGAATTACGAAAATGTGCTGCGACTTGTGGCGAACAATACGAAGTAGATCCCAACGACTTACGTAAAATTTTGACTTGGACCATGCCTAAAGACGAACCCCACAAACATTTCCTCTATTGTATTTTCTTTACATCAAAATACATAGCAGAGGATGGACATTTTATAATTGACAGAGTACTGACGTTCAAGCCTATCAATGGAACGCTTGAAGAAACTAAGAAAATTTACGAGGACTGCAATAAGATTACAAAAGAAAATAACATGGAAACCATGCTACAAATGGACGGATGTTTCCACAGGCATTTTGTACCAGTCGTTGAAGCAGCTAAGAAGCCTTGAATAAGATTAAATAATATAGTAACAGTAACATACCTTAAAAAAAGTAAACATAACGCAATTATTTGAATAAATCTGTATATCAATACGTGAACAGAAAACTTTATTACCCCTTTAATAATGCACGCTCGTACTACTTTAAGACTTTCAAATACAATATGAAGAAAAGCCGTAGAAAGCTACTGGATAGCAGAATAGTAATAATGGATAGTAGAAGCTAGTTATGTTATGTATGTTAAACATGAAAAATTCGATTACGGTCAAAGGTGTCACTACGTCATATAAATCAAAAGTACGATCAAGTATTGAAAATTTATAATTTCCATTTTTATAAGCTTTTGAATTCATTTACAGGACCCTCGTTTGAAGACGCTGAATTTTCACTGATCCAATTAGTAGGACCAACAGCTGAATCCACCTTGAAATAAATTTTAACAAGGTCATTACATCACACATAATATTATCACTATAAAAATTTTAATAGACCTATTATGTACTTGTTTATTTATATATTTTTTGTTTAATTTACGTCAATATTCGTGTTATTAGTAGTAAAAATTTGGTATTTATAGCAATGGTATTGCGGAAATGTATCATTCAAATTTCAACTAATTCAAAGTGCAAGAAGTCAAGTAGGTAAAGTAACAATAGTTACTTGAATGATTTAATCTATATATATTATAAAACTGTAACTCGATAATGTCTGTACATTGAAGATATTTAAGAAAATTTGGTATCAGGGGACTATATAGGACCAATAGATTACAAATCTGTCATTTTTAAAAATCTTGTCTGTCTGTATGTTTGACACAGCATCACGCCAAAACCACTGAATGAAATTGAGTGCGGTTTTCACAATTGCATTACTGGTGGTCTAACTTAAAATCTGGTGTATGTTTTATCGTGATACGTCGCTTAGAAGCCGAGATATCAATAAATAGGACTTTTTGATACGCCACATAACTGCAGGAAATACTGAAAGTGCCCGATATAGGGATATAAAAGATTGTTTAGTATCGGAAATATGTGTTATTTCTTCAAAAAAATCAATGTGTACCAATTTTTTTTAATTTATAATTTTGCTGTGAATTAGTTCTGCTAATCAACAATAGATGTCAGTTTAGGTAACTAGAAGCCATAATTAAAAAATGTACGTAGGTCTGAGAACGAGTCAACAAATCTTTTATTGAAATTAATATATCTATACATATTTACAATATTTAAAACATTGGGTTTTTAAGAAATTAGTTACCATACTCAATCAATAACACATAAATATGTTAGATTGTGCTATCAGATTCCTATATTCAATTCGTTGTATGATGGTGTGGGTCAGAGTTAGTGATAATAATATTATTATGACACAATTTAGGAAAATTTTACTATCAAATATTTTTTTACCTGCAGATAAATAAAAATCTAAAAATTTTGACAAAGTATTACAATTTATATTTTCTTATTGTGATGTAGGAAAAGAAAATAGATATTAATAAAAATACAAATCACAATGAGTAAGAAATTAAAATATTTGCGAATAATCGTCTACTGCTGTCACCTACTGGTCAATGCGTACCAAGCCGGCGCCGCGGCGCGGCCCCGCATAGGCTAATTATGACCGGATGTAAGTGCAATACAAATACATAACTAAAATACTTTTGAATTTGCGAATAGCCACGTAAAAGCAGATGAGCCACCTGATGCTTAATTGTCATCATCCTCCATGGATGACTAAAAGCATCGTCCGTGATCAGATCAAACTAAAGGCATATCACCCATTGGTTGTTATCCAAGAAAGAAACAAGAATGAAAAAATAATAAATTATGAAGATGATTAAATTTCCATATCAAATTTAGAGTGAGTTATTTATGATTTAGCAGTGAGATATTTATTATTTAAATAGTAGTAAAAATAAACTAATGTTATGGTAATGCAGGCACGCTGTTTAATCCACAAATGGCGAATCAGTTTAAACAATGAGTTTCTTTTGAAACGTTTTATAGGTATAAAATATACGTCTGGTATTTGGGCCAGGTTCTTGGACGCTTAAAAATCCCAAAGTTATTCAGGAATAAACTCAGGAGAACTAGAATCTCCCGGTTGAGAGGCGGGCCCTGCTGTCGGGTAGGGGATCCTTTCATTACCGTAAACCTAGCGTAGTATCGCGGTTGCGAAACTCCCCAAATAGTCGGAGGGGGCTCTTTTGATTCTTCGCGCAGAAGCGTTTAGCTCTCAGGCAGTCAAATCCGGAGGGGCAAGACGTCCCTGAGCAACTCATCTAGCCCGTGGTCGGCGCGATCTAACATTGACCGATAAACCTGACATGGTACACCTCAGCTACCTGCTAAACCACCCGATCCGATCATGGAGACAGAGCGGCGCGGCGGCAGCGGCAGTTTGCGTGATCTGGTGAGCAGCATGGGGACCGTCTTACAGACATTACTTGGTCAGATGAAAACACATAATAAGTCGAAAAGAACGAAGAAGTAGTGCCAATAAAACACTCCCATCCATCCATCCATCCATCAGCCTTTCGAAGTCCACTGCTGGACATAGGCCTCTCCTAACAAGCGCCACTCTGACCGGTCCTGAGCCTTCTGAATCCAGCGGATTCCCGCTGTCTTCTTCAGGTCGTCAGTCCACCTTGTCGGGGGGCGTCCTGTGCTCCTTTTTCCGAGTCGTGGTCTCCATTCGAGGACCTTTCTTCCCCAACGGTTATCAGTCCTTCGAACTATATGGCCAGCCCATTGCCACTTCAGCCGGCTTATTCTCCGCGTTATGTCGGTCAGTTTCGTTCGTCTACGGATTTCCTCATTTCTAATTCTATCGCGTAGAGAGATACCGAGCATAGTACGTTCCATAGCCCGCTGGGTGACTTTGAGCTTATGCATTAGGCCAATAGTGAAGCTCCACGTCTCGGATCCGTATGTCATCACTGGCAACACACACTGCTCGAACACCTTCGACTTCAGGCACTGAGGTAGTGTTTTGGACGACAAGATATGACGCAGTTTAAGATATTTTTTACTCTCGCTAAAGCGGCTAAATGGATTTAGATGAAATTTGGCTCACAAATATTTCATATCCCGCATGCACAGGGTGCATGTCGTTCGAGGTCGTAGATGGATCTGCTTCTTCATCAGGTCAAGGGTATAATTTAGTTTGGAAGTTGGGTTTACAGGTTATTTATTGTTTTAGAGTTTTCCTCAAAAGAAAAACAGCCCTTATAGGATCACTTCGTTGTCCGTCGGTCTGTCTATCTATCGACCCTATTTTCTCAGGAATGCGTGAAGGTATCATTTCAAAAAAAACTTAAACTTATTTGTATTTGGTTAATTGATCGCTATGTCCATGCATAGGAACGACAGTTTTACAGCGGCAAAGTTAAGTTTGTTACTGAATCATTTAATATTGCTCTTATGTTCGGTTCTCTAAATTTGTACAAAACCCTCGGTGCCAAAAAAAACTCCCATTTCCCGGGATGTTTTTTATTACTTTCATTTAATTCTCAAGTCCACGCAGACGAAGTCGCGGGTATAAGCTAGTTTTATAATAAGTTACTCGTACCCGGCATTATCATGATAAAATTTGAAATGTTATTAATATCCATCGTTTGTGTCTTTTTGTGCACGACTTGGGGTCAAGAAAACAGGGTAAGTACATATGTAATCTAAATCAATCTAAAATTCACCAGTAAATAAAGTGATACAAAAAGTAGGAGTGACTGAGGATATGCAGTTGGAACAAAGTTTCTTTCATTAATATTGAGATCAAAATAAATTACACAAAATGACATAAAAATATTTTAAATAAAAACAAAAGAACATTAGCATAGAACTCAAAACTATTTATACATTGATTTTAGTTTTGTAATATAAAATTCATATTTCAGATAACGCTTTATGTGCCTTCAGCGATGGTGCTTATGTTTCATAAAAATGCTGAAATTTGTGGCAATGAATACGGAGTCGATCCAAAGGACGTACGTAAAATTACAACCTGGACCCTGCCTGATGATCTGCCTCATAAAAAGTTCCTATATTGTGTACTAGCTTATACCCGCGACTTCGTCTGCGTGGACTTGAGAATTAAATGAAAGTAATAAAAAACATCCCGGGAAATGGGAGTTTTTTTTGGCACCGAGGGTTTTGTACAAATTTAGAGAACCGAACATAAGAGCAATATTAAATGATTCAGTAACAAACTTAACTTTGCCGCTGTAAAACTGTCGTTCCTATGCATGGACATAGCGATCAATTAACCAAATACAAATAAGTTTAAGTTTTTTTTGAAATGATACCTTCACGCATTCCTGAGAAAATAGGGTCGATAGATAGACAGACCGACGGACAACGAAGTGATCCTATAAGGGCTGTTTTTCTTTTGAGGAAAACTCTAAAACAATAAATAACCTGTAAACCCAACTTCCAAACTAAATTATACCCTTGACCTGATGAAGAAGCAGATCCATCTACGACCTCGAACGACATGCACCCTGTGCATGCGGGATATGAAATATTTGTGAGCCAAATTTCATCTAAATCCATTTAGCCGCTTTAGCGAGAGTAAAAAATATCTTAAACTGCGTCATATCTTGTCGTCCAAAACACTACCTCAGTGCCTGAAGTCGAAGGTGTTCGAGCAGTGTGTGTTGCCAGTGATGACATACGGATCCGAGACGTGGAGCTTCACTATTGGCCTAATGCATAAGCTCAAAGTCACCCAGCGGGCTATGGAACGTACTATGCTCGGTATCTCTCTACGCGATAGAATTAGAAATGAGGAAATCCGTAGACGAACGAAACTGACCGACATAACGCGGAGAATAAGCCGGCTGAAGTGGCAATGGGCTGGCCATATAGTTCGAAGGACTGATAACCGTTGGGGAAGAAAGGTCCTCGAATGGAGACCACGACTCGGAAAAAGGAGCACAGGACGCCCCCCGACAAGGTGGACTGACGACCTGAAGAAGACAGCGGGAATCCGCTGGATTCAGAAGGCTCAGGACCGGTCAGAGTGGCGCTTGTTAGGAGAGGCCTATGTCCAGCAGTGGACTTCGAAAGGCTGATGGATGGATGGATGGATGGGAGTGTTTTATTGGCACTACTTCTTCGTTCTTTTCGACTTATTATGTGTTTTCATCTGACCAAGTAATGTCTGTAAGACGGTCCCCATGCTGCTCACCAGATCACGCAAACTGCCGCTGCCGCCGCGCCGCTCTGTCTCCATGATCGGATCGGGTGGTTTAGCAGGTAGCTGAGGTGTACCATGTCAGGTTTATCGGTCAATGTTAGATCGCGCCGACCACGGGCTAGATGAGTTGCTCAGGGACGTCTTGCCCCTCCGGATTTGACTGCCTGAGAGCTAAACGCTTCTGCGCGAAGAATCAAAAGAGCCCCCTCCGACTATTTGGGGAGTTTCGCAACCGCGATACTACGCTAGGTTTACGGTAATGAAAGGATCCCCTACCCGACAGCAGGGCCCGCCTCTCAACCGGGAGATTCTAGTTCTCCTGAGTTTATTCCTGAATAACTTTGGGATTTTTAAGCGTCCAAGAACCTGGCCCAAATACCAGACGTATATTTTATACCTATAAAACGTTTCAAAAGAAACTCATTGTTTAAACTGATTCGCCATTTGTGGATTAAACAGCGTGCCTGCATTACCATAACATTAGTTTATTTTTACTACTATTTAAATAATAAATATCTCACTGCTAAATCATAAATAACTCACTCTAAATTTGATATGGAAATTTAATCATCTTCATAATTTATTATTTTTTCATTCTTGTTTCTTTCTTGGATAACAACCAATGGGTGATATGCCTTTAGTTTGATCTGATCACGGACGATGCTTTTAGTCATCCATGGAGGATGATGACAATTAAGCATCAGGTGGCTCATCTGCTTTTACGTGGCTATTCGCAAATTCAAAAGTATTTTAGTTATGTATTTGTATTGCACTTACATCCGGTCATAATTAGCCTATGCGGGGCCGCGCCGCGGCGCCGGCTTGGTACGCATTGACCAGTAGGTGACAGCAGTAGACGATTATTCGCAAATATTTTAATTTCTTACTCATTGTGATTTGTATTTTTATTAATATCTATTTTCTTTTCCTACATCACAATAAGAAAATATAAATTGTAATACTTTGTCAAAATTTTTAGATTTTTATTTATCTGCAGGTAAAAAAATATTTGATAGTAAAATTTTCCTAAATTGTGTCATAATAATATTATTATCACTAACTCTGACCCACACCATCATACAACGAATTGAATATAGGAATCTGATAGCACAATCTAACATATTTATGTGTTATTGATTGAGTATGGTAACTAATTTCTTAAAAACCCAATGTTTTAAATATTGTAAATATGTATAGATATATTAATTTCAATAAAAGATTTGTTGACTCGTTCTCAGACCTACGTACATTTTTTAATTATGGCTTCTAGTTACCTAAACTGACATCTATTGTTGATTAGCAGAACTAATTCACAGCAAAATTATAAATTAAAAAAAATTGGTACACATTGATTTTTTTGAAGAAATAACACATATTTCCGATACTAAACAATCTTTTATATCCCTATATCGGGCACTTTCAGTATTTCCTGCAGTTATGTGGCGTATCAAAAAGTCCTATTTATTGATATCTCGGCTTCTAAGCGACGTATCACGATAAAACATACACCAGATTTTAAGTTAGACCACCAGTAATGCAATTGTGAAAACCGCACTCAATTTCATTCAGTGGTTTTGGCGTGATGCTGTGTCAAACATACAGACAGACAAGATTTTTAAAAATGACAGATTTGTAATCTATTGGTCCTATATAGTCCCCTGATACCAAATTTTCTTAAATATCTTCAATGTACAGACATTATCGAGTTACAGTTTTATAATATATATAGATTACTCAAATCTAGCTTTGTTGACGCAGAAGCACATTTTAAGATTGACGAAGCAATGAAATTTCAACCTATTAATGGGACACAAGAGGAAGCAAAACATATTTATGAGAAATGCGCTAAAATCAGGCTAGAAAATATCCTGGATACCACATTTGGATTGGTCGCCTGTTACCACGGACATTTTGTACTGACACTTCAAAAACCTGAAGCTTAACAAGCCTGACTTCAACATTATAATTAACCGACTTCAAATAAAGCAGGAGTTTTTCAATTCGGTTGTATTTGGGATGCATAAGGAATAGGGTACTTTCGGTAGTGAAAAATTTTAGTTTGATAAAAATTTAAATTACATACGTAAATATTCTGATTTTGAATCATAAAAGCACATAATTGTTTTATTATATTAAAATTAAAAGTCCTAATTTTCAATCTGTACATCACGTGAGTCGTGACCTAAAACACGACCCGGCATGGTGTGACGTCATATAGGCATTATTATAGACAAAAAACTGTTAGTTCAACCTACACTGTACTGTAAACCTACACTGAACTGACAGTTTTTTTATTTACAGTTTTTTTTCCTTACAGTTTTTGTTTACAGTTTACTGTAAACAGGTATTTATCTATCAACTTTAACTTCAAGGAGTAATAATTGTATTCTTTCGTCAGTGCATTTCATTTGTACTTATTTATTTAATAAAATGCAAACCGGTTTTGTAAAAGCTGATAGTACGAAACTGCCAAAATTGATTCAATGATGGTTGCAAACTTCTTTGCATGTAACCCAGACTTCTGTTCTGCGGAATTTCGGAATGTTAAAACATCTTTGTAAGTATTACTTGTTATCTTATACTGTTTTTCTATGTAAGTGCCAGTGCTAGGTATACCTAATTAGTAAAAAATATTGGAAAGTGTTAGGTTTGAGGTTAGGTTATGTTTTGATATACAACTTTGCTGGAGTTTTAATGCTAGTATTTGTACAACTGGACACTACACACCAACGATAGCGATTGTAATTCATTATTTTCCCAAAAAACACCAAATATTTATAGCTTTTAACGTTGAATGAGTGCCGGTCGTACATACACTACTGTTGCAATACCAATATTACGTCACCAAAATGGTTGACACCGTTTTTGCGGGATTAAAAAGGTTTAAAATTTAATTTAATTTTATGACAAGAAAGCGTGTTTATTGTGCCGTAATATATTTTTTCGGGATTGGCTATAATTTTTGACCTTTGTAATGTAACTATTTTGAAATATTCATCAGCATTGTTTTTATTTTTTGAGATTAAAATAGCATCGTATTGCTCGTATCCAATAATTTTTACCAAGTGAAGACCGTATAATCTTTGCTCGGTAATTATTATTTTTACAAGATCTCCAATAGGTATTCAAATTCAATTCAAGACATAACGATGTTCTTAAGAGAGCTAATATCCAAAATTATCCAGAGATAAGACTGCTGCTAGGAAGCTAAGCGTCTTAGCTAATGTGCGCCGATACTTCACACCACAACAACTTTTAACCATGTACAAAGCTCAGGTTCGGCCTTGTGTGGAGTACTGCTCTCATATTTGGGCTGGTGCAGCTTAATGTCATCTTTTAGCATTGGATTCAATGGAGAGGCGTGCTAAGATGCTTATTGGTTGGACCTAAAGCTGATAGAGTCTAATCTACAAAGCCTCGAGTACAGACGCAGAGTTGCCAGTCTCTCGGTATTCTATAGGATACATTTTGGAGAGTGTGCGCAGGAATTACATGACTTGATTCCCCCCTCTCCTTTCTTCCATTGAACATCCAGACGCACGGCGGGTATTCATCCCTTCGTTGTCAACATCCCCCCGGTGCGGGAATCGCGCTTTGCTTCGTCTTTTATGATGCGTACCGCAAAGGACAGAGATAAATTGCCCACGTGGGTGTTCCCCTCTCATTATAATGTGGGTATATTCAAGTCAAGAGTGAATAGGCTTCTACTAAGGATTCAGTATTCAATCAGTTGAATATAAATGTACCTATGTATTTTTTTAAATTTGAATGTATGTATTTTTAACATTCAAGTGTTATAATTGGCGTACCACACACACCCATACTAGCGTGAAATCAAAAATATTTCATATTCTTCAAAAACTTAAGTTAACTTAACAACTATTAGTCGGATAACGAATATGTTAATTAATTACATCAATGCCAACTAAAAAAACTAACCTTCCGCGTAAAATGGTTGGTATTTAAAGCGATTTTTAGGTTGAAAATTTCATTCAATTTTTCAAACTGTGCGATATGTACGCTTACTTAAATATTGCTTAATTTTGTAATAATTTATGCGCATGTATCATTGCCATGAATAAATCGGAAATGTTATTAATATCCATCCTTTGTGTCATTTTGTGTTCAGTTTGGGGTCAAGAAACCAGAGTAAGGATTCAATCTGCTATTTATTTCTTAAATTTATTTTTTTAGTAACCATAATATTAGGTAATAAAAAGGTGACGAGTAATGTATCAAAGACTAATATACGGCGTTCTTAATTTAGAATGGTCCGCGTGACCATAGGTTAAAAACTACTGAATACTAATATACTGATCAGTTTATTCCCGACGGTATTTGCATTATAAGTATTGTCAGCTACTGGTAACTAACCACAAAATAAAAACCCAGACTAATCAATATAATTTTTATTTCAGATCCTGCTTTATATGCCTCCTGAACAGGTTTTAGCATTTCGTAATAATGCTGAAATTTGCGGCAATGAATACGGAGTTGATCCAAAGGACGTCCGCAAAATTATGTACTGGACCCTGCCGGATGACCTGCCTCACAAAAAATTCCTATATTGTGTATTGCTAAAATCTAGATATATTGACGAAAAGGCTAATATAAAGGTCGATGAAGCAATGAAATTGGCTCCTGTTAATGCTACACAGGATGACGCGAAACGTAGTTATGAGGAATGCGCTAAAATCAGACTAGAAAACACCCTGGACACTACATTTGAATTGGCCACATGTTACCACGGACATTTTATACTGACAATTCAAAAACCTGAAGCTCCACAAGCCTGATTTCCGTTTATAGAACTATTTAACCAACAAGGTAAATTAAATAGAATTAGGACAATGTAAATTTTTGTTCTTTGCATTTAATAAAACAGATTGGAACAGTAAGATTATTATTTTAGTTGATCGTCTTTATTTAATATTTTTACTAAGTGCCTCCTTCTCTTATTATTATATACCTACCTACTTATACATATAATCATAACCATACTAATATTATAAATACTTAAATACTAATATTATAAATGTGAAAGTGTGACCATAGATTTGTCTCTTTGTTGAATTACAAAAAAGAAATCCATACTTGAAAAGATATGTATACTAAGTACTCATAATCTATACTATAATAAAACTCAAAGGGCAAATTTACTGTACATTGAATATTTTTTAAAAATTTAGATTAGGGGGCACTTCAATAACGTGTTAGAGCACAAAAATATATTTTTTTAAATTATTGTCTGTCTGTCTGTCTGTCCGGGCATCACATAAAAACCCTTGAACGGATTTCGATGAAAATTGGTAAAGTTGTTACTAATACTCCGGGTCATATTTTAGGATACTTTTTATCCCGGAAAATTAAAAGATTTCCCCGGGAAACAGGATGAAAGTTTGTATGGAATATTTTTAAAACATCAACCGATTTGCTTCAAATTTGCATCAAATATTCCTTGCTTAAATTTATGGAACATGTATTTTTCAGTTTTTCAAAATTTTGCAAAAAAAAAGAAAAAAATACTAATTAATGTGAATATTGCTTATTTTTCAAAACCCGCTCCTGGAGGAATCCTTTGTGATTTTATCGTGGGTTTCAGTGTATAAATTACTAAATATGTATAAGTACTTCAATATAAGTTCACCGTTTTTGAAATTTCCTTCTGCAAGAGGTACAAATAAGATAAAACATAGTTTCCGTATGCGAAGCTGCGGGCAACAGCTAGTATACTAATAAGTATCTTCAATTTTATTTCGTGCTTCGTAAAAAGATTCCATTTAAAATATTTGAAAGTATCCCTTTTATAGGATATTAAAAATCCACACATAATATGGATTATTCGGATGAATTCTGAAACTAGTAGTTTACAACTCATTCAATTAAGAGAAAATAGTGATATAAAAATTTAATTATCTAAATCAAGTTGTTTTTTTACAAACACTTTCAGAGAAGTTTCAAAAAAATATTCAATAAACAGATTTAACCCCGATTATTGGGTACCAATATGTTAGATTTACAACTACACATGAAAGAACCACCAATTTTACTGACTGATAATTTAATTTATGTTTAATTTAATTAATGTTTATAATGTTTGTATCTATATCTATCTACCCTTCTTACATTATTATCATTTATTAGCTTCTATTATCATTTATTATCTATTATCATTTATTAGCTCTTTTTATCCAAATTCCTCAGTGCCTGAAGTCGAAACTGTTCGAGCCACAGACATATATACCTAGAGTAGATGAGGCATGTACCTCGAATTGTATGAAAACCAAGCGTGTCACTTTTTTTGACACAATGTTATGTCACAAGAATATTTTAGTGATTGATATACCTCATCCTAGCAATACCAATACGAAACCGATTTCTTACCGATTCTCGATATCGATAACCGATTATAATCAGTCTGGTTGGTTGTTATTGTACGTATAGGTTATAGTGCTGAATAAAACCAAATAAATAATTTTCTTTTCTTAATATTTTGTTATTAAATATCATTGGGGTGAGTTTGATTTAACTTGATTATTTATTATAAACATAAATTATAAAATTTATTAATTTTTTATTAAAATTATAAACACGTTTCAAAAATATAAATAATTACTTTTTAACAAAAAATAAAACCAACGAAAAAAAAACTGAAAAGCAAAAAATAAAATAAACCATTTAGTATTATAAATTAAGATCCGAAATTAACAGTAAATAAATAATTTTGAGACCGTGCCAAACAAACAACCAAAATTAATTACATAAAATTCATAATATTATCAGGGCAGCGCGGCAGCGGCATGCGATACACACGGCAGCAGCAGCGCGGCGCACATCTTTTCGCCGTTTGTTTTTTCATTGGTTTGGCACCGCCTCAAAATTATTTATTTACTGTTAATTTCGGATCTTAATTTATAATACTAAATGGTTTATTTTATTTTTTGCTTTTCAGTTTTTTTTTTCGTTGGTTTTATTTTTTGTTAAAAAGTAATTATTTTTTAATTTTTAGTTGCTATAATACTAATAATTAATAATAAATTATTGATTTTATGAATTATATAGATTCAGTTACCAGGTAAAAATGTAGTAGATGAAATATCAATCATCCCCTATTTTCGTACCTTTAGGGGTAAAATTTTGTTTCAAAATTTAAACAAGAGTAACCTCAAGATACACACTATTCAATAAAAAAAGAATCATCGAAATCGGATCATCCAGTACAAAGTTATTGGGGTTAACATGTAAAAATTCCGGGTAAAAAACGGGTGAATAATCAATCATTCCCTATTTTCGTACCTTTAGGGTGGGAATAAAATTTTCAAAAAAATATGGGACCAACTTCAGGACATACCCTATCCAATAAAAAAAGAATCATCCAAATCTGACCACCCTGTGCAGATTTCTGCGTGATCATACATAAAAAAAAAAAAAAATATACGTGTCGAATTGAGAACCTCCTCCTTTTTTTTTCGTCGGTTAATAAACAGATCAATATCATATTAAATTCCTTACTTCAAAATTTTATGCGAAATAAAAAAAAAGAGAATTAAAACAAAATATAATCATTTATTTATTGAAATCAAAACCTTTGTAATTTAATAATCAAAATAACAAAAATGTACCACCATTAATATAGACCGATTTGAAAAATTCTTTCGATTGATGAAAAACAACTGGTCAAGAGCTTGTAAGGCCATGCGCAATGTAGGGTTCTATACTTGTAAGTTAATCGATTATTACTCGTTAACCTGCAAATATTTCGTAACCATGTGAATTTTTTCACATGTCGAACTCCACCTTTTTTGCTGGCAGGGGAGACGGAAACTTGAACCAAAATTATCACTTTTATTCGTTTTTTTTTTAAGAAAATTAGCATTTTATAATTTTAGCTCGTTTTCCTTATTAGAATTATTAGTGAAAATGAAATTATTTCACCTATTAGTGAAATTGTTGTATTCATATGACAATAATGTTCTTTAAACCGAACCCATAATATTTTTTTAAATATCTTTGCAACGATACCTTACACTATCTGTATTGGGTAGCCAAGGAAAAAAATCCATCCCCACTTGAACTGCGGTAAATAAATATTTTTAATATTTTATTCTACGACTTTGTAGTTTTAATAAATAATTATGTACATCCATGCCAAATTACACCTTTCTAGCTCTTAGGTTCTCAGCGCTAAGTTGCGAATGGACGGACGTACGGGCGAACAGATATGACGAAACTTAAAAAATACAGTTAGTTACCTTTGGAATAAAATTTGTGTTACAAAATATATATCTATGAGAATATTTATTTATTCGACGATTCTCAAAATAAATCGATTAGAATCGAGACAAGACAGGGTTAATGAAAAACACTATATACTATATTTGACCGAAAAACGACAATATTGACAGTACCACGAAGTAAAGCGTTACTTAGCAACGATTGATAGTAACGATTGTTGTATTTTCATTGCATGTTCCAACAAAGAAACCCTAAATTTTTTAAACCAAAATGAGCAATGTATTATGTAGTATGTAGTACATATACTCAGTAAGTGCTCGTCATTGTAAAACGTGGTAAAACCACAATAAACATTAAATTAATTTATTTTAAATAGATAGGAAGACAATTTTATAACGAAATTACTTAGCGATGAAAGAAAATGTTTTCTTTATCTTTCCTAACTATATTTGTAGATTTTTTACAGTTTATAACATTAAAATCAGGCATTTTTCGTTATTTCAGTTGACATCTGTTGCCAATAGCAATGAAAGTCCGACTAAATGACACGGCGCCTCATTAGGATTTCAAATCCTAATTGTTACACGTGAATTGTATGAACTTGCCGTGTCTACTCTGGGTATACATGTTTGTGGTTCGAGCAATGTGTGTTGCCAGTATTAACATATGGATCCGAAACGTGGTCTTTTACTATTGGCCTCATTCGAAGGCTCAAAGTCACACAGCGCGCTATGGAACGAGCTATGTTAGGTATTTCACTACGAAATAAGATTCGTAACGATGACGACATAGCTCGCAGAGTTAGCCGGCTGAAGTGGCAATGGACAGGCCACATCGTTCGAAGGACAGATAACCGATGGGGTTGCAAAGTCCTTGAACGGCGGCCACGTCTTGGTAAAAGGAACACTGGTCGCCCCCCTCCACCAGGTGGACTCATGACCTAAAGAAGACGGCGGGAAGCCGCTGGATTCAGAGGGCCCAGAGTAAGTCGAAGTGGCGCCAATTAGGGGAGGCCTATGTCCAGCAGTGGACTTTAAAAGGCTGTTAGATAGATAGATAGATAGATTAGCTACTAAGTATTATTATTGATTTAACTTTAGTGTCAAAATAAAATGAAATAATTTTGAGTAGAGTTAATTTGGTGTTCCTAATTCTAAAGACTTTTTACACAGAGCCGAGTAAAACTTTGTTGCCCTCCAATCAGTAAGACAGTGATGCTGTTAATATTTTTGTCAAGTTCCTATCACTCTAAGATAGGCAAAAACTTTAAAGATGTTTAAAGGAGAGTAAAACGGAGTGATCCATCTTTGAGTCCAAGCCATCTTCGCCTGCTCGTGGTTCACCGTCCTGAACAAGTCCCTCATTTTGGATGTCTCTGGGAACTGTTGCACGGTGGTAATTTCCTCGCCAGGCTTTGCGATCACTGTTAGTCAGATGAATCCAGAGATAAAATAAAATAATAATAACAAACCATTATATATTACATATTAATATTTCAGATAGCGCTTTATGTGGCTCCTGAACAGGTTTCAGCATTCCGTAATAATGCTGTTTGCGGCAATGAATACGGAGTTGATCCAAAGGACGTACGCAAAATTATGAACTGGACCCTGCCTGATGACCTGCCTCACAAAAAGTTCCTGTATTGCATATTACATAAATCTGGTTATACTGACGAACAGGCACATTTTATGATCCATGACGCATCGAAATTTCCACCTATTAATGGAACACTGGATGACGCAAATCGTTTTTATGGCGAATGCAGTGAAATCAGACTAGAAAATGCCTTAGAAACTGCATTCGGACTGACCTCATGCTACCACAGACATTTTATACTGCTGCTGGAAAGACCTAAAGCTTAAGAAATCTGACGTTAATTATCCTATTTTTTTCTAGAAAAAGATTGTATTAGACTCCGTTAAATTCAAAATAGCGTGGAACCAAAATTATTTCGTTTTGTTCAAAAACTTGGCACGTACAATTCCAGTTCCATTTGCCATTGTTTGGGCAATTGTTCTACGTAATTAACTAAATTACGTAGGGTGGCATTCAGCCCACGAACTCTAATGAGATTTAACTAACATTAAAAGTGGTATTTATCACTTTTGTAGTATTTATCTGTTCACATAAATAATACATAAAATACATAAATAATAGGTAATATTGAGAATCATACAACTGGAATACCGGAACCATACAAACATCTTCACAGACTCGCATTTATGATATTAGTAGGATTTTTTATTCGTACCTATCGCAAAAACAGCTTAAGTACCTAATAATAAATAATTTTAATTCTTTTAGTGTTAGTGCTTAATGTTGAATAATAATTTAATGACAAAAACGGCAGTTTTCATTGAATATACAATATTCAGTTAGTAAATCTTTTACAGTAGGTATATACCTTCTCCTTACCTATACTTATATAAAAGCTGAAGAGTTTTCATGTTTGTTGAGTTGAGTTTGAACGAGTTTACCTCTGAAACTGGCAGTCGGATTACATACATACATACCATAGCCAGGTATCCAAATCGAAGCGAGGGTACTAGTTACTGAATATATTTACTGAATTATAAAGCATTTCTTTGTTAGAAATAAAGAAGGAAAACACATTTATTTAAGGCACAACACAGAACACTTTATAAAAAGCGGCCAAGTGCGAGTTGGACTCGCCCATGAAGGGTTCCGTAGCAGCAAGTAACATAATATAAAAGTTCTTGAAGTTCGTTGTAACTTTGATCGAGGTAAATTGCGGTTTACGATTTATGACGTATTAAAAAAAAACTACTTACTAGATCTCGTTCAAACCAATTTTCGTTGGAAGTTTGCATGGTAATATACATCATATGTTTTTTTTAGTTTTATCATTCTCTTATTTTAGAAGTTACGGGGGGGGGGACACACATTTTTCCACTTTGGAAGTGTCTCTCGCGCAAACTATTCAGTTTAGAAAAAAATGATACTAGAAACCTCAATATCATTTTTAAAGACCTATTCATAGATACCCCACACGTATGGGTTTGATGAAAAAAAAAATTTTGAGTTTCAGTTCTAAGTATGGGGAACCCCCAAAATTTATTGTTTTTTTTCTATTTTTGTGTGAAAATCTTAATGCGGTTCACAGAATACATCTACTTACCAAGTTTCAACAGTGTAGTTCTTATAGTTTCGGAGAAAAGTGGCTGTGACATACGGACGGACAGACAGACAGACAGACAGACAGACAGACAGACAGACAGACAGACAGACATGACGAATCTATAAGGGTTCCGTTTTTTGCCATTTGGCTACGGAACCCTAAAAAGGGATAATAGCAAAAGAAAATGATAACAGTAATAAAAAAAAAACAGAAGTAAAGGCAATATTAATAGCTACTAAAATTTATTTAGGTACTCACGTCGAAGCGTAGCGTCGAATGTATAGGTTTTATAATTTGAAATGATTGTTATATTATCAAATTCACCGTTAATGTTTTGTCTTTAAAGAAATATTGCGATACTGAAATTCAATGTTATCTTTCGATTCAATGCAAACTATACATATAGCATACGGTTTTCATTTTTAGGGTTCCGTACGAAAAAACCAAAAACGGAACCCTTAAAGGATCACTCGTGCGTCTGGGCGACCACCGTTCACAGCCAATTTATTCCGAAACTACAACTGGACCAAATGAGTTGAAATATGGTACTCATGTAGCTACTTTTTGTGACCCAAAGACAACAACTGAATTTAAAAAAAATAGAATTTTGAAAAAATACAGAGAATAGTTCTTTACTTAAATATTACAGGAAAATCTATAAGAAGTGTATGGTCGTAAAAAAACGGAAAAAATAAATAAAATAGAAAAATAATGTTAAATACATAATATGTATATTATATATATTATTATATAATAATCGTACGGAAGCCTCTCCAAGCGACACTCGTCCAGTGTATTAATACAAGTTACGCTTCCCTGAGAGTAGCTACAACTGAATTAGCTTTCACAGCTCTACCCCTAAATGTGTTATTTAGTCGAAGCCAAATAAGAAATTCTACTTTGGTAACTGCGTATAAAATTCATCTTTCTAGTTACAGCATCATAAAGTTTATTTTCTCCTAGGTAATATATCCACGAGATATCCAATACCATTGCTGTTACGCTCGATTTGATAGGGCTTCGAAGGCACATTTATTTATATATCCTCTGATCCACGCTTGTTAAAGTTGCGAAGAGATTTATGGGATCGTAATACGAAGAGATTTTCCTACCCTGACGAGCGAAATTCTCGCAGCACATTCCTCAACCTATTTCGATGAATAATAGATTTGTTCAATATTGAAGATGAATGGTTTCACAACTGCCAACATAGAGTTATAGATTATTCGGTTCGTGAAAGATGTCTTTGAGAAACTGAACGTTTTCAACTTTTGAGACGGAGAATTAATTGCATATCGATTTCAAACTGGAGGCAATCATAAAGATAATAATTTAAGGCCTGATAATTTCAGAAATTTCTTCAAAAAATTTTTTGAAATACATTTCTCCGATTTAGTTAAGCATGCCGTTAACCTTACCTTAATGGCTTTTTAGTGAGGTAATTTATTTAAAATTTTATTTTTGTAATGTTCGTCAAATTCATTACGAAATATGTACTTAAAAGGTGTTAAGTTAGCTAACGACTTTAATACCATACCTACCTACCATAAACTACATTGACACACAATTACAGGGTATTTATTACCACGTAGGAAATTTTGCCAGGAAATTTTGGCATTTATGGATCGGAGAACCGTACTTGTATATGGCCATGTCAACCGCATTCAGCTGACCGCAACACGACCACCTGTTCAATCATGGTTCAATCGATGTTTCTATATCCATGTTATATAATCATGTACTATAGACGTAACTGTTTTCTCGTAGCCTATTTATGTATCAATTTAGGACGAAAATAAATTACTAGGTGCCGTTAGAATATTGATGAAGCCTAGTCGAAACACGAAGACGAGGAACGTTTTCAAAGTACATTAAAAATGTAGATCGCTAAAATAAATAGAATAGGTATAAAGGTAAATAGGTATAAAGGCTATAAAGCATAGGTTATAAATTAAAAGTACTATAATGTCTTCTGTCCTTATAGGTACTTACGCTTCTTCAGGCTCGAAATTATCCGAATAAAAGTAATAGTCCTAAATCAACTTTAAAATAAGCATTTTTAAAGACTTTTTAATTTTTTCGTATTTACAAAGTTACTATTGTGACTATTTGAATATTGCCTAAGAAAAGTCAAAGCTTAAGTCTCAGGCTTAAGTACGCTTTACAGAGAAGCCATCACTTCGCGAAGTAGGACCTTACAACATTACAGACTTGTTTTTACATTATTCTGTGTTTTGTTCCTCATTTCAACTTGTACGAACCTCTTTTTTAGCATTAGGTAATTAAGTATTCATAACCAACCATTTTATATTCGTCCTTGTTACAATGCAGTAATTTTTTTACGAGATTTTTAGTGATAAGACTCAGATTAAAGAACATGACTGATGCAACGTAGTCTAAATATTGTACTCTGATTGATGGATATTATAATTTACTAGCTGCCCGGACAGACTTCGTTCTGTCAAAAAATATTGCAATAAAATAATATTGCGACTATAAATTGAGATGTAAGCTATCCTATCTTTCAAGTTGGATCAAACTGCACACGGTGTGAAAATTTGATTAAAATCGGGAGTCCATCGCGGACAAACAACGTGACACGTAATTTATATATATTAAGATTTTTACCAAAAAAGTTGCCGGTAGCTATCGTTCATCAAAATAAGCATATGTGGCCTCACCCACTAATGCATTTTTAGTTGTTGTTTAGGTGTACTTTTTTGACAATATGTACAAGTTATAGAATTATATGGTTTATAGAATTTTCGAAATGTCGATTGGGTCATAAGTTCATAACCGAACACGTGGAAAGCGATCCGGTTCAATTACGAGAGCCGCCGAGCTGAAGCCATTTGTTTCAATAACACACGTCATTTACAAACAATAGATATACATAGGTACATGTTCAGTTGCAATGTCTATATTTGTTCCCAACTGTGCGTAATGTGTTTATCGAGGCCATCTACAGCTAGTTTTAATAATCTAGATAGATCGTTTTAGCTGATAATATACTACATTGATAAAGAGTATAGGTAGTTAACGTTCAGTTGTATGAGTGGTACTAACTAATAAAGTACCCTTTTGTCAATCATCATCAATCACTTAATCTGAGGATTGAACTTCCGAACTATCATCAACTACCCAAATCACGCTGAAAACTCGATAATTAAATCTGTGCGAAAGACAGTAAGGTCAAAAGTATTTATGGTAATGTTGTCAATTGTCATTACTAGGAGAACGTAACAAGCTGTGACGGGCATCGGCCGTAACAAATTACATTTACGTGAAACGTTCACGAACATCCCGAAAGGACAAACTTGCAAATTGACGGTTCCGACGAATAACCCTAACTGCAAATGTCAAATTTTATAGGAGAGCGCTTAAAAGTATTGAAACTTACTCGTATCTTATTAACGTTACTTATCGCCGTTGTTATTTATTTATATACTAGCTGCCCGGACAGACTTCGTTCTGTCAAAAGTTTTTTATTTATTTTGAGATGTAAGCTATCCTATCTTTCAAGTTGGATCAAACTGCACACGGTGTGCAAATTTGATTAAAATCGGTTCAGTAGTTTAGGAGTCCATCGCGGACAAACAACGTGACACGTAATTTATATATATTAAGATTTAAACTCTTTATTGATTTTACACAAAAAACATTTACAGAAGAGTACATTGTTAACAGGTACCTAAGTACCTACAATACAATGGGCGGTCTTTATCACTTACAAGCGATTTCTTCCAGACAACCCATAAAAACAAGACAAGAAATGTGTCTGGGAGAAATAAGTGTATTATGTTAATTAGATAACATAACTTTCAACTGGGTGTACCAATTTTGATGATTCATTTTATATTCGAAAGTTGATGCTTGTCATGTAGTCCCATTTAAATTTGAGCGAAATCTGACGAGTAGTTTTTGAGTTATCCCTAATAATGCGTATTTAATTGACTCGACTACCTTGGTGTGATGGATCGATGTTCTCATTTTATTACTTGTTCGAAGACTGTTTCTTTGAATTCGGTTATTTTTTGGTAGAATTTAGATGATTCTATTACTTGTTCGAGAACTGTAGAAGTCGGTTTTTTATACTTTTTGTAAAATTTGGAAACCGGATTTCATAGCATTTTTAACCCACTTCAAAAAGCGGCCAAGTGCGAGTCGGACTCGCCCATGAAGGGTTCCGTAGTAGCAAGTAACATAATATAAAAGTTCTTGAAGTTCGTTGTAACTTTGATCGAGGTAAATGTTATTTGTTTTGAATACAGGTTCTCATGTTTGTTGAAAATATATATCCATTATTCAGTCCATACTTACTTTGGCGTAGTATTAGTAGTTTAATAGGTCGCTGTTACTAGTATATTTTTGTAATGTTCTTATAATTATTTAATAGCGTTATACACCTTCCTTATTTAGTTCTGTTCTGTTTCTTTAATTTATTTAGTTTAGTTAGATATGTATTATGTCAAATTTCTTCCAATAAACCTACATTGTAAGTAGTGAGTGCTTGAGGTTCTAGCAAAATGTAGTTAAATTTTGAATTAAATTTGTTATTATAATTTACATATATATTAGCATACTTATAATTATGCTTGTATATATATATATATATATATTTTATTAATATTTTATATAACAATATGGAAGACATAGATGATATTAATAATAGTTTTTTTTCTTGTTCCTCATCACAAAGTAGTTATCTCAGTGCTGAAAGCGACTCCGATCATTGTCTACCTCTGCATGAACAGCTCTCCTCTCTCTACTCCGGCCTGACAAACAACCTCAATATTGCTCACATCAATGCGCAAAGTATACCTGCACATTACTCTGACCTTCTGGCATCTTTTAGTAATGCCCATCTTGATGCGATACTAATATCTGAATCTTTTTTAAAGCCTTCCCTTCTCTCCTCCCAGTTTGCGTTGCCAGGATACATCCTAATCCGTAATGATAGAATAGGTAAAGGCGGTGGAGGTGTGTCAATTTATCTCCGTGCTGACTTACCTTATAAAATACTCAGTGCCTCTTCCCCACAGTATACTGAATCAGCAGAGTATCTGTTTTTAGAGGTTTCTGTACACAGTAACAAAATTTTACTAGGTGTACTGTACAGTCCCAACGTCAGTATAGATTATTTTGATTCTTTGGACAGCCTGTTATCAGACTTTTGCCCAATCTTTGATCACTTTATTCTCATGGGTGATTTTAATACTTGCTTGATAAAGAATGATTCCCGCACCTCTAAGTTATTATCCATGTTAGCCTCCTATAATCTTTCTGTCTTACCTCTTTCCCCTACTCATCATTTTCCAAATTGCACCCCTTCCCTTCTGGACCTCATGATCGTATCGGCTCCTGGCAACGTTGTCACGCATGGGCAACTTACCTGTTGTTTCTCGTACCATGATATGGTCTATTTATCTTATCGCATTAACTGTCGTAAGCGTAAACCGCGTCATCTCTTACTTCGCAGCTATAAGGGTATTAATTTGGAGGCATTGCGGCGTGATGCCAGTGCCATAGATTGGTCGCCGCTTTTGAATAGTAACAACATTGATGTAAAAGTGAGTGTATTCAATGATAGTATAAGTAGTTTATACAATAGCCATGCTCCCATAAAACGAGTTAAGATTAAACATTTGCCTGCACCTTGGCTAACACCAGATATCAAGGCACTCATGGGACGCAGGGATAAAGCCAAGCGAAAATATAAACGTTGTCCTTCCGAAAGGAACTTGGAACTTTATAAACAGTTACGCAATCGGTGTAATCGAATGTGTAGAGATGCAAAGAGACGCCACTTCCACGAATCTCTAGTCAATCGGAGCTCCGCCGAGGTCTGGAGATTTCTAAGGTCAGTTGGAATAGGTAAAACTCACACAGCGGTTGGTAATGGCATCGATTTAAATAGTTTAAACAATCACTTTTCTTCTTCTCCGAATTGTTTAAATCGCATGACCAAAAACAACACACTACAAGTGCTACAAAATCTAGCGAAACCTTCTTGTTGTCCATTTGACCTGGCGGTAGTTACGACAGAAGACGTAAAAAAATCCATAATGTCCATCTCATCGACTGCGGTTGGAAATGACAATTTGTGCTCGAAAATGATCTTGTTAATCCTCCCTGTTATTCTTACTATTATTACGCATATTTTAAATTATTCATTATCAACCTGTACCTTTCCTTCAGCCTGGAAACGTGCACACATTATCCCGCTACCGAAAATTCCAAAACCTAGTCAAGTAACTGATTTCCGTCCTATCTCTATATTACCCTTTCTGTCTAAAGTTCTCGAGCACATTGTCCATAAGCAACTTTCTTTATATCTCCTTAACAATTCTCTTCTTAGCCCGTACCAGTCAGGTTTCCGACCTGGTCATAGCACAGTAACTGCACTGTTGAATGTCACAGAGGATATTCGATTTGCAATTGAAAATAAATGTCTAACTGTATTAGTGCTGTTAGATTTCAGCAGTGCATTTACTTCTGTAGATTTCGATATTCTTATTGGGATTCTTAAGTCTATTAACGTCTCACCTTCTGCCATTCCTTGGTTTGATTCCTATCTTCGAGGTCGCTCGCAGCGGATCAGCCATGACGACTCTTTTTCTGAATGGTGTGATCTGTTTACGGGCGTGCCTCAGGGTGGCGTTCTTTCTCCATTACTCTTCTCTGTTTTCATTAACTCCGTTACTAAAGTCATCAAATCCAGCTTCCATCTCTATGCAGACGATTTACAGGTATACCGTCACTTTTCTTTGACCGAAGCTACAGCTGCCATTAATATAATCAATAATGATGTAAATCGAATTAATGATTGGGCGAAATCTTTCGGAATCTTACTGAACCCTAATAAATCGCAAGCTCTAATCATCGGAAGTAAATACATTCGGAGCCGATTAGACCTTCAAAGCCTACCAGCACTACATGTGGACAATATACCGATTACCTATTCTGAGACGGCTAAAAACCTTGGCGTTATCTTTGACTCAAATTTCTCCTGGAGCACCCATATCAATGACGTAAGTCGCAAGGTTCATTTCACACTGCATTCGCTAAAATGTCTCCAAAATTTTTTACCCTTTAAGACTAAAATCTCCTTATCACACACGTTAATTCATCCTATTTTAGATTATGCCGATGCTTGCTATTTAGATGCCAATGAGGAGCTCTTAAATAAACTTGAGCGCTTGCAAAACCTCTGTATTAGATTTATCTTTGGTTTACGAAAATATGATCGTGTCTCCCACTTTCGCAAGCATCTCAAGTGGCTCCCGATCCGTTTTCGCAGGAATACTAGGGTTCTTTGTCTCCTTTATAAAATCCTACATGATCCAAAGTTACCCACTTACCTGCGGAATCGCTTTACCTACGCACGTCCCTCTTTTGTACCTTGTAGAACTCACCGCAAATCTCTCCTCAAGTTTCCACAACATAAAACCACTTCGTATTCCCATTCCTTCTCAGTTCATGCAGTAAGACTTTGGAACTCACTGCCGTTCCATATTCGAGAGAGTAAGACAATAACTACATTTAAGTCAAAAGTAAAGAAATATTACCTATCGCTTTCCTAAGTTGTTATCGATCCATTAATACTCCTTCTTTCTTTTCCCTATATTATACCAAATTATTATAATTCTATTAACGTCACATTCTTAACTATGTCTAACATATTTAGTACATTCAGTGCTATCAAACAATTTTTATGGTATGTCATTATGTATGTATGTATATGTATGTATATAGAATGTATATATAATAATCATTATTATTATTATATAGATATATATTTTATATATTATGTTATATATGTATTTGAATATATTTAAGTATATGTAGAATATGCCGTATTTTTATGTGCACGCTAAAGGAGGTGGCCAATATTTACCCCGGAAATGGTTAAAATACGTTTTTTTGTACAAGGTTTTAGTCCTCTGAAAAGACATATTTTCCATTTATTATAACATAACTAGAATTTTAATTTTCTTCTGAACTCCGCCGTGAGTAGTTATAATAAATTAACAATAATAATAAGTGGTATTGTATACAAATATACTTTTACTACCTCCATTGCTATCACCCCGGTCACTCACATGCGCGCAAATGTTTGACATTTTTACGAATGTTTGCACATATGTGAAGGGCGGTCAGGCATGGGTTCGCATATGAGTATACAAGCCCATTTCCGCTTTCTCCTACACTTTGTTCACGAATATTCAATCTTGCTGTTGTTATTATGTTGTGGTCATTCAAATCCATTTTCAATACAGAAAATAAATGGTAGTACGATTAGACGCCACGAACCACGAAAAATTAGGAGATACATCACCTTTTTAGTCGTGTGCGCAACTGGTCGCACGAATGTGTGGGAGACTGACTACACGAAGGTTCGAGGTTCGCGCGCTTTGATGTGCGACAAAAAACCGAAACAGCTTGGAAAACCCCGAATGCCTCCAAAACTTCGCATAATCATTCGCGAAGGTCGTCCCACACTTGTGGGTTCGCGTATTCGCGCGAATGTGAGTGACCGGCATCACTGGAGTTTGACAATTGGCTGACAGAAGTGCAAATGTCTACTATATTGTCATTTGCCAAAATAATATTTTTCAGTTTCATTTCTGCAAAATATTAATTGTATTTGATTTTTTGCCATGAGGTGCATTAATTGCGCGGTTGATATTGAGCGCATGGCACGTCACTCCATATCTTCCTTAGCAAGAAACCTGCAATCCATATTGGTAGAATGTATCACTGCAGTACAGGCAAAGATTTCTATACATACAACATCATTGAGTACAGGTACCTATAGCATTTTTCTTTACTATTAAGTAGTGCTTACTACGATTAGGTTCACGCGGCAATGTACAATATTCCTGTTTTTTTTGCAATAGGTACGTTTAGAAAATAAGTTCTATTTTATAATAGGCTCCTAACATTTTTTCTTTCAACTTTTAGGCAAAGGCTACTATACTGTAGATGAGTACATAAATGACAAAGACGCATGGAAATGACCAGCTCTGCAAACAGTTCTGTACAAGCTGTATATTTTTTTGTAATAAATATATCAATGTATTTTTATTTTTAAAAGATGTGTTGAGGAGATTTTTTACAGCTTTTCTTGTCCTCCATGACAAAGCACCTTTGCGAAAAGCTGGTTGATTAAAAAATTACGTGCATAAGTGTATCAATGATACCTAAACGAATAAATGATTTTGAATTTGAAAAAAAATTGAATGCATCACCTTATTTGCCTTATTTGGTACTATTGTTATATTTTATTCCTTAATTTTTACATAATTATGTGTACCTAAATGTATACATATAATGAAACACTTAATAATATCAATATGCAGTTTTATTTATATTACGTTTGCTTGTGAATATTTACAGATAGGTAGGTGAGACAAGTTAATACGTATATTTTATTTAGTACTGCTGGTACATCTTTTTGTAGGAATAAGGTCATAAAGTCATAATTAAAGTAAAAGACATATATTAATTAATTATCCAAAAGATAAATAGTATTTATTTAACACAAAAATCGCTCTTTAAAACACTTTTTCACGATTACATATGTTTTGCAGAATGTCAAACTACAAAAGCTAAAACTGCCCGTAAAAGGAGAATCCCGAGTTCTAGAGATTTTTATTGATAAAATTATCAAAGTAGATATTGTAAGCTTTAATTTAAGGTAAAAATAATATGTGTACATTATACTTCACAAATGGGGCAAATGCCCATACAGATGTTGGCCACCTCCTTTGCCTCTCGCATAAAATTTCAACTACCAGGTCTGCTGGAAGAAATTTCATTTTGAAATAAGCAGTTCCTATGTACTACTGATTTAAATAACGTTTTAATTTAAGTTTAATCGTGTACATGAAATTTTAAATAAATAAAAAAATAAAAAATAAATTGCGGTTTACGATTTATGACGTATTAAAAAACTACTTACTAGATCTCGTTCAAACCAATTTTCGTTGGAAGTTTGCATGGTAATGTACATCATATATTTTTTTTAGTTTTTTCATTCTCTTATTTTAGAAGTTACGGGGGGGGGGGGGACACACTTTTTACCACTTTGGAAGTGTCTCTCGCGCAAACTATTCAGTTTAGAAAAAAATGATACTAGAAACCTCAATATCATTTTTAAAGACCTATTCATAGATACCCCACACGTATGGGTTTGATGAAAAAAAAAATTTTGAGTTTCAGTTCTAAGTATGGGGAACCCCCAAAATTTATTGTTTTATTTCTATTTTTGTGTGAAAATCTTAATGCGGTTCACAGCATACATCTACTTACCAAGTTTCAACAATGTAGTTCCTATAGTTTCGGAAAAAAGTGGCTGTGACATACGGACGGACAGACAGACAGACAGACAGACAGACAGACAGACAGACAGACAGACAG
Organism: Thymelicus sylvestris; assembly: GCA_911387775.1. Lineage (NCBI taxonomy): Eukaryota > Metazoa > Arthropoda > Insecta > Lepidoptera > Hesperiidae > Thymelicus > Thymelicus sylvestris. Next base: position 7,578,469 of record OU426905.1, on the reverse strand, counting down.
ACAGACAGACAGACAGACAGACAGACAGACAGACAGACAGACATGACGAATCTATAAGGGTTCCGTTTTTTGCCATTTGGCTACGGAACCCTAAAAAGGAGGAGGTTCTCAATTGGACTGTTTTTTTTAATGTTTGTTACCTCAGAACTTTAGACTGGGCAAACAGATTTCGATGATTCTTTTTTTAATCGAAAGCAGGTCCATGTTATGTGGCCTCACATAAATTTGAACGAGATCTGACAAGTAGTTTTTGAGTAAATTTGGAGTCTGTTATTTTCTGTTACTAAAATTTAGATTATGTAAAATACTTTACATTGTTATTAAAATAACAGCAATTAAATAAAAATATTTAAATCAGAATAGAATATTAATGAGTAAATTTAAATAAATTAGCATTTTAACAAACCAGTGATAATGATTACACAACTTTTATTTGCAAAATTAACGAACAATAAGTTTGTAACTGCGTGCTAAACAACTCCATGAAACAACAAGTTTCACAATTTTAGTTGGAGTTTACTTTATAAGCTTAATTGAATTGTTGTTGTATTTAGATTCAATGAGTTTGAGCCCATAGTTTCAGCTATAGATTACCATACCGTTAAAATAACTATTTGTGTTTACTTGTTTTTGTTGTTGTAAGTTTTACCAATATAATAACTATTTGTGTTCTGTGATTACTCCTATTTTGAAATGTTTGTCTAGGATGTGTCAATGCTCATCAGAAGGAATAGCTTGTCGTGATCAACGCGCTTGAACACATGCCTGAACTTCTTCCATCCATACCTCACTTAGCTCACTGCATTGCGCATGCTTGTGTGCTAAAAACCAGGGCCGGATCTAGGGGGGTGGGGGGTTGACCGGGGCATTTGCCCCGGGCGGTTGTTTAAGGGTAGGGTAGTTCCAAAATCATATTATTGTATGATTAAAAATAAAAGAACTTGCTCCTAGCTCAAAGCGTCTAACGCTAAACCGATTTTGCTTTCTATACGTTTATGTACGGACAGACGCCCGATGGCCTTTTTTTATGAGCGCCGGAACCGATTTTGCAATTCATATTATACAAAACTGCGTAGGCGCCACTATCAAGTTTCTGCCCCGGTTCGAAAAAATCGTAGATCCGGGGCTGCTAAAAACTATATGGCATGTGCCTCACAGCCCTAAGCGCTCTTACACACGAACAACACTTTGCAGTGGAGAGAGCCAACTGCAAACGTAGACGCTTGCAGTCGACGCGCCGACGCCGACGGCAGTCCGACAGCAGGCCAATTGCACGCCGACGGCAGCCGTCGACCTATAGCAATTTGTCAGTCGACTGCAGCGAGACGAGTGCACATAAAGTTCTGTCTTGCTATTATTGACCTTCGTATATAACGCGGGAAACCCAAGGCTTATGATAAATCTAAACACGTAAGTAAGTATGTCTTAAAAATACTCACCAGCTACTTTGGAGTGGTACGCGACTCCGACGCCACAGACGCCATTATCCCTGGCTGCTGCCACCTCACCTGCGCATCTCGTGCCGTGGCTATAAAAAAATATTACTCCGTCATTTATCGCCCCCTGTTTTAAGTTTACATATTTTTTTTTAAGCTGATTTATTCTTTGAACGTATCTGATCTAAAAGCAATGTTATGTTAGGTAGGTAGAACTCCTCGCCCTAATACAGGCGTTGCTGTTGCTTAAAAGGTGGGTTTGGGATGTAATTAAAATATTTTGGACCAATAATAATTCTTTAAATTGTACAAAAAAATCTTGTATTTGAATATGGTTGATACTTTACTCTGGTGATCTTTACTTTGGTGATGATTTACTCTGAATTATCAATGACTTTGTGCTTAACCTACACGCTGTCATATAAACGACAGTTCTCCTTAGATTAGAATAAACGATCCTAAAATAAATTGCTAGCAATATGTCTGCTATATAATCAAGTAGCAAAGTAATTAAGAGCTAATTTTATTCTGTCATTAAAAGCAATTTATCGATGGGCCAGGGTTCGGAATATTAAAGAGAAATAAAATTACTTTCACCCACGAAGTAAATAAATCTTTGCGAAGTAATTTATCTAATTAATTTGGCTCCGATATAAACCGATTTACGTTAAGGGGTGTGTGCTGAATTTATTACCAAAAGTTTTACTTCGTAATATAATGTACAAAAAACCGTCCATTTTTTCATCATATTGTGACAAAAAAGTTACTTAAAAAGAAAGTCGATCATCTCCTGAAAACTTTAACTATACAAAAACCCAAAAACCTATGTGCTACCTATATACCAAAAAGAGGAAGATCTACAGATTACGTCTTATTTGTTAAAATAACGCGATTCGTTTGAACGGATATTAGAAAGTCTGTCTTCAGACAAGATTAATGGCTCTAAAAAATGGTTACGCGAAGTTTGTTCCAGTTATTTTATCCTATAAAAAGTTTAAAAAAGAGCCTAAAAGGACATTAATTAACAGTTTTCAAAGTCAATTAGTGAAGCCTAGTTGTCCATGAAACTTTTCTGATAAGAAAAAACATTAACACTAGAAAGACTGAAATTTCGGCTTACCACGAAAGACGGCTAGGGGTCTTTTGACCCCAATACTATTGGCCATGGTATCTGCTTTATTTTTTGACAAATATCAATAATTTTGAATAAAAGTAAAATACCTTTATTTATTTGTTATTACTTTATTTATTTTTCATTACTTACTTGCAATTACCACAAGTACAATTACAATAACTACAAAACAATGTTTTTGACTGAATACAAATTCCACCTAACGGTTTTTTATAAGTTTCAAATTATTTATTTGTTTTATTTTTGCAGTGTGGTCGGTTGAAATGTATTCTTTTTCTTGGTTCTGCTGTCATTGGAGATTGCAGCAAAATTTGCTGCTGTAAGGGTGTATCAGCGGTAGAATTTTCTGAATAATTACAAAGTTCAGGTGCCAACTGTAAAATAAAATCCCTTCTACGTACTTTTTATTCAATGTCTTGATACATCACGGATTGTAAAAAAAACCTGTACAAGCCATTTTCTAAAACTAGAACATTACTTGAACATTTGACATTGGACAAATTCAGATTTTTCACGTAGGGAGGAATGTCACTTCTACTTCTTCATTTATAGTTCCGACTGAAGTCGTTCGTTTTGAAACTAAGTTTTATGCTAGCGATACAGATGTAAAAAATAATCAGTAGTAACATTTATACCTTTATTCACATATGGTTGCATCAGTTTGTTCGTCAATTGTTATGGTTTCGTTTGGCCTATAGCAAGTTACGCAGTTGTCAATATAAATGTTCCATCAAATCAATCAATGTATATTTGTCTATTGCAAGTCCCGATAATCTTTCTGGTCGCAAATCAAAGCGTATATACTTTACAATACTTTTGAAACGATCTCTGGACATTGTTTTTGAATAGTAAGTTGTTCCCCAAATTTTTCTCCACAACTCTTTTACAGAAGTAGTTTTTGCTCCAAAAGCACCCCTGTTATTCAAAATATAACAAAATAGGCAAGGCAAATGCCAACTCAATACCACTTACTTATAATATAAACAAGATACGTCGATTTACCGACAATACAAACAATAACGCTGCTTATGGGTCATACGACCCCAGCCCGTCTTTATAGGTAAATGTTTGTTTATTTTCACTCCCATAACTCCTATTCTGTTTATAAGTTGCAATATGTGAACTAATACTATTTTATTAAAAGTCAAGAAATATCAAGTCAATATTTGAAAAAAACACCAGAATCGAACGGCAACGAAATTTTAAAATGGGTCATTTGACCCCGTCCGTCTTTCTAGTGTTAAGCAGAAAATAAAATTTGGTATTTTAGAGAATTTAGGATGTTTTTAGGGTACCGTATGAAAAAGATTCAAACGAAATTATATTTTTATCATGTTTTAATTTTCCTTAAAGTTAGTCAAATACTGGGTATTTGTTTTTTTAAACAGTCACTAGTTTTGCGACACGGTCTCCTGTGACACGGGTTTTTAACCTAATTTAGGGAACAGCTTTCAAAGATACTGTAGTTTTTATAGTTAACTAAACTTTTCGATTTTTTTTTAATTTTCGAAAAAATTTCGAATGAATGACAATAATAATAAATTTGTATATGTAAGTACAATGTATAATATGTAAGTATAAATATAAAACAGGTACAAAAGTGGGTCTTTCTTTTCGCTAAACAGCGATCTCTTCCAGACAACTTTAAGGTGTGGAGTGAAGAATAAATTAAATAACATGAGTAGGTTTAGGTACTAAACTAAATAAAAATATATATTTGACGTACCTAATAAGTAAGTATTTAGCATGTATCTATGTACTCATTTTTTGATAGCTAAAATTGCATGCAATTTTGAATGTGTGATTTCTTTATTGCCTTGCCTTTATTTGTTTTCTTAACTATGGGATTATTAATGTTTATTACAATGTACAAAAAATAAGTATATATATAACTTTACCTGTTGAACCAATCATCAGTATATCTTGGATACGGGAATGGATCGTTACTGCTAAAGTCGTAAGATGCTTCTGCGTTCTGAAACAAAACAAAATCACCTAAATATATTTTCAAATAAAAAATTACTGAAGACTGTCTGTAGGAACGACCTTTTAATTTTAAATAGATTTCTATAAGCTTTTATTTATTTATTCTTCATTGACCACAATATTTAATTGCGGTACAATTGGCGAACTTAATTATTAAGCTTAGCTTTCAGTCAAAAATACATATCCATACTAATATTATAAATGTGAAAGTGTGTTTGTTTGTTTGTTTGTTTGTTTGTTTGTCCGTCTTTCACGTCGTAACAGAGCGATGTTATGGTAAGATTTTTTGTGTGGAGATAGGTAGGAGGCTGGAGAGTAACGTAGGCTACTTTTTACCGCAGTTAAACAACTCATTCCCATGGAAAGATCCATTATGATGCGTATTTGTCCAGCCATACTTAATATTATAAATAAATGTGAAAGTGTGTTTGTTTGTTTGTTTGTTTGTCCGTCTTTCACGACGTAACGGAGCGATGTTATGGTAAGGTTTTTTGTGTGGAGATAGGTAGGAGGCTGGAGAGTAACGTAGGCTACTTTTTACCGCAGTAAAACAACTCATTCCCATGGAAAGATCCATTATGATGCGTATTTGTCCATACTTCTATACTTCCACTAGCTATTACCCGCGGCTTCGCCCGCGAGTTCAAAGGGAAGTAACAATGAGTTGTTTAACATGCATGACTCTTTCCTAGATATAATAACATAATCCATACAATATCCATACTTAATATTATAAATGCGAAAGTGTGTTTGTTTGTTTGTTTGTTTGTCCGTGATTCACGTCGTAACGGAGCGATGTTATGGTAAGATTTTTTGTGTGGAGATAGGTAGGAGGCTGGAGAGTAACGTAGGCTACTTTTTACCGCAGTAAAACAACTCTTTCCCATGGAAAAATCCATTATGATGCGTATTTGTCCATACTTCTATACTTCCATATCCATACATACTATTCATACTTCCAAACTTCCATACTTAATATTATAAACTAGCTATTACCCACGGCTTCGCCCGCGTGTTCAAAGGGAAGTAACAATGAGTTTTTTAACATGCATGATTTATTCATAGATATAACAACATACTAATAATCCATACTTCCATACTAATATTATAAATGCGAAAGTGTGTTTGTTTGTTTGTTTGTTTGTCCGTGATTCACATCGTAACGGAGCGATGTTATGGTAAGATTTTTTGTGTGGAGATAGGTAGGAGGCTGGAGAGTAACGTAGGCTACTTTTTACCGCAGTAAAACAACTCATTCCCATGGAAAGATCCATTATGATGCGTATTTGTCCATACTTCTATACTTCCATATCCATACATACTATCCATACTTCCAAACTTCCATACTTAATATTATAAACTAGCTATTACCCGCGGCTTCGCCCGCGTGTTCAAAGGGAAGTAACAATGAGTTTTTTAACATGCATGATTTATTCCTAGATATAACAACATACTAATAATAATTCATAAATAAGTGACAGATCCAAAATTTAAAAGATACTAAGAGGAACCAACTGTAAAACCTATGACCCTCCTCGACCTTCCAACTATATATTTACATTTACAGTTATTTATAGTTGGAAGTTATATATATTTATAGTTGGAAGGTCGAGGAGGGTCATAGGTTTTACAGTTGGTTCCTCTTAGTATCTTTTAAATTTTGGATCTGTTACTTATTTATGAATTATTATTATTATTAATTATTATGTTATGATATCTAGGAAAGAGTCATGCATGTTAAACAACTCATTGTTACTTCCCTTTGAACACGCGGGCGAAGCCGCGGGTAATAGCTAGTAATTTAAATATTTATGTAGCAAATCTACATAGGTACGAATGTTAAAAAAAATATGGCTATGTACGCTATAGACTTTGAAACCATCCAACTGCTGTGCCCCCAAACTGCTTTCATTTGAAAGGCAATAATGCGAAGATGGTTTTAGACCACTAAAATAATGCATCAGGCACATTCGGTCCATTGATAAAGTCGATTTCCCACACAAAACTTTGAAGATAATATGTGAAAATGGCGCCTAACACAGACTACCAACACTGATCTGTCATTGTCATCAAAAAAAAATTTTGCGTAGTGGAACACGCTGGGCATTCACTATCTATCTATCTATCTAACAGCCTTTTAAAGTCCACTGCTGGACATAGGCCTCCCCTAATTGGCGCCACTCCGACCGGTCCTGGGCCCTCTGAATCCAGCGGCTTTCAGCATTCACTATTACTGAATATTATTGAGTGAAACTTAAAATAAACCCGCGCTATATATTGATATTTCTCCAAGCCACTTTATCTGATGTGTCGTACAGTACATCAAGAGATTTTCCCCCATCAATCTACATCCGAAGATAGGCTATTTCCTTATCGCAAAGCTACGATTGATGATGTTCTTCCATGCCTCTATCTATCTACATCCGACGCTAATACTAATCTTTGTATATTCAACAGTTTATGAAGATTTTGTATCCTACATCATAAATCATTTTTGCAAGCTTTTATTTAATTTTCAATTCCACTTGGGTTGGCCACTAACCCCTGTATCAATCCGCACTGGAACCGCGTGGTGGAGTATGTTACATATTTGAGTAGCTTATATATTTCATCGAGGTAGATGCGAGTGGCAGGTGCGCTATGATTACGGATTAGATGAGCTCAGTGCTCAAACACTCAGAATCTAATTGGGAAACTCGCTAGGAACGCTCTTGGCACGTGACTAAAACGTAGTTAACGTAATTACCTATTACCTAAACCGGGTCACACGAAAATAATTCTACGTATACATATATCTATTTATCAAATTGTACTCCACTGCTGGACATAGGTCTCCCCTAATTGGCGCCTCCGACTGGTCTAGGGCACTTTAAATCCAGTGGTTTCCCGCTGTCTTTCTCATTTCATCAGTCCACCTGGTCGGGAAAGCTGTGCTCCTTTTACCGAAGGCGTCATTCGGGGAATTTTCGATAAATATAAGAATAAGTAACAATTAAATGAAGAAAAATCTATAAAATTTATACATACATAGTTATACTTCAAGTCTGGATGCATGTAGTCGACACCTGCAAACAATTTTAGACATTATTGACATGTTCTTTACTTTTGTTTTTCTACATTCTAAAATAATAGACTGTAGGGTAACAACCTGCCCTGTTCGATATTTCAAAAGAATAGCGAAAGTTAATAACATGAAAGTAGACGTCTAAATACGCTCTCAAAAGTTTCTTAAAAATAATTGGCTATTTAAAAATAATTGACTCGAGCGACAGTGAAGAAAAAAAGAGACAAAAAGAAAGAGTGAGACAAAGCTTACCGTCATCCATTATAGCAGTTGTCACATTGACCCCCGTATACCCTTGAGACCACGCGGCTTCCACGTTGAGATCTAGCTTGGGTTTCCCTCCGTTCTGGCCTGTGTTCTTCAAGTACCATTGTAGGGGGAAGTAGGGGTCGCGAGGCTCAGCAGCAGGTTCGGTCTCTGGAAGGCGCAGGGGACGGAAGCCACGCTTGACTCGCTTGAACCCTGTCTGTTGGATTGCTGTGTGGACCTGGGGATAAAAGACTCTTGGGTAACAATGATATTAGCAAAAAATATTGTAAACCTAAGAAAATTAAAATGGGTGGACTTAATACCTCATGGCATTCGCCACCAGTCAACCCCTCCACGTCACTAGAAAAAAGCGTGGGGAGCTTTTATAAGTCTACGAAGTTTGAAAGAAATCTGACCGTTTGTAGTGGGTCAAAATCAAGTCCAAAGGAGTCTGTTACAAGTTACAAACATACAAGTGAAGCTCATATGAAGCGTCTTCTAATACCATTTTTGGAATTTGGGGTCCATTTACAAAATATTTGGTTTTAAAGTGCTAATTTTGGTTATAGTCAAGTATCCCCCCCACCCCTGCTGGCTAAATGGTTGGAGTTGGGCAAGTGAAAAAAAAATTTAAATGTGTGCTGGGACATTGAAGAAGTGAAACCTCAACGGACAAGTGGAAAAACGAATTTCAACGGACAAGTGGAAAAACGAATCGCAACGACAAGTGCAAAAAATAAACGTGTTACTTTTATTTCCGAATAGAAATGTCTCGAAGAGTTAGGTCCTACCTTGTTAAAAGGTTCTGATCACGTTGGGCTTATTTCGTTAGTTTAGTTCGAGCGAAGAGAAATTCGTATTTTTCAACGTGAAAGTTAACAAGTAATGAAGTTTGTGACGTAAAATTAATTATGTTTTTTCAGCGAGCATTTTTTCTTTTATCCTTAAATAAAATCTTTGATAAAAGACATAGTTTTCGAGTAGAAAAGTATTGTTTTGTTCGAAAATTAATTAAAATCCTTTATAACTAAGTATAAGTGCTGTCAGTGAATACTTAGAAGGAAAGGTACAGTCACCTGCAGAGAAAAGTAACCCATCTTTTACTGTGTGTTTATTAAGAGATGGGTCACTTTTCTTTGCAGGGGACTGTACTTTGTCATGGAGGAGAAGAAATGGCGACATAATATTATTAGGTAGATCACGGAAACTGATTCTGATAAGTACTGGAAAATGTTTTTAAAGCATTAACAATGAAATACACAGATTGAACACATTAGAACCAAACTCTCGTCCCTATCCGAAACAGATTTCTTTTTTATGGAAATAGCTGGCAAACGAGCTCACGATCCACCTGATGGTAAGTGGCTATCGTCGCCCATGGACATCAGCAACACCAAAGGCATCACTGATGCGTTGCCGGCCAAGAAAAGGGAAGAAAAAGAAAGAAAGAAAGAGTAATAGTCGTTATGCTATTTCGAAGGCCTTCAAGTGGCATGAAAACTTTTTGGTTGAATTTACCTATTGCTGTTTCAATTTGTGAACATCGATCAGTTAAAATTAAAAGTTAAAGTCAAAGTTTTATTAATATTGTATTAAGTATGTAATGTATAATTAAGTATGTAAAAATTTAAAGTTAAATTTTCTTTTGGTTGAATGTATTGCCGTTTCACTTTCAATTTATAAGAGTAATCTGTGGTTGACGGTGTTGGTACACAACTTAATATTAAGTCAAAAACCAATTGTATAACGTAAGATCTGTTGTGACTGTTTGTTGACCTAAATAAATGAAAAAAAAAAAAAAAAAAAAAAAACTTCAGACACTTGGGGAGGCCAATAAACCCTCCACTAATAGGACTCCTCAAGAGGAGAGACCCATCTTCCGTAGTGGGCAATGGCCACTTCAACCCATTAATTAATGGGTTGAAGCTGTCCCACGCGACTCCATTTCGTAATTCAACAGTTTTTAAGTAAGCAAATGACAAATTTTAATATTTAAAAGCGTTGCCTATTTGCTATTAGGAATTCGTCCAAACCTCTCTTTTTCAATCCGTAAGTATCATATGTATATCATCGGCTATATGCATATCTGTGTTACTTGTTCTAACATAAAACGTAATAATATGGACTTCAAAATGAACATAGTATTCACGTCTCGTTAAAGTGCACCTTTTTGTGGAATAGGTTTGCTGGTTGCCTGCTTTATAGGTAAAATATTTGTAGCGATACATAAATATACAGAAAGCCCGAATCAAACATAAATGATAGCACGAAAAAGTTATGAGCTGACGCCGTTATTTCCAGACAGATATAGCTCTATCAAGACACCGTCAGTCGCAATACGCCATAAATCGGAATCAAACCAATGCCCCATTCCCACTTGGATTGTTTTTTTTTAAGATCGTCAATATAACGATTCTTTAATCATGATATTTTACTAAAGTAAAACTTTTATTCTATAGCCCCAAATTTTTTTAATCAGTGGCACAAAAATTCTTATGGCGAAATTCAAACATTCACGAATCCTAAAACACGAACACCTTATAAATCCGTTATAATTAACTGTCACGAAATAATTTGATTAATAAACCTTGCTTTGGCTCTAATAATCATGTTAAATCTATAAGATCTATCCGTAGGTAATGAATCGCTATTAATATTGAAATTATATGCGGAAGTGCGAACGAGTCGATAAATTAGTGATAGCTAATAAATTAATCACGAATTCGTCAGATCGACTATTTCTTTCTGGTGACGAGCTTTCAGCAAAACGTGCATTTCGTTTTTTGGTATACATATTCGAAATTTCCCTTTCACGATTTTCGAAGTTACCCTAAAATCCATGAAAGCCGTATAAATACATTGAAGCATGAAAAACGGAGATTTTCTCTTTTGTATTAAACGAAAATTTTAGTAGCTTATAAAATTCCTCCCACAATATTAATGAAATTGGTAGTAGTTACTTGAAATTTAAATAAGGGATCTTTCTTCAATGTAACGTATTTAAATTCACTGTAATCTTTTAGTGTATTAGAAATCTTGGATTGTAGCTTGATTGTAGAGACAATTTTAATGAAGGTAAATAAAAGCTTGTACAAATGGAGGCTTTCCACTATCATTAAACATATTCACAGATTTGAATTGCAGTGTCGTAGAGTCGTAAGGGTAAGCCAGGCCTCTGTCAAATAAGGCCCTGTGTGAGAATCGGGAATTATCAGGTATAATAATAAAAACTACACAAAGCTACCGTGGTCAACACCATGTAATAAATTGATGACAATTAAAATATAAAATAGCTTCCTCTTTTATATGCCTTGAACCAAATGAACCACTTTGGAGCACAGATTGTTCCTCTTGAGGAGACCAAGTACATACTTAATTAAGCTCAACGATGCTGGTTCAGTGCGGATTTGTGCAAAGGTGATTGGATATACCGAGTGTCAGAAATCATACTGCCCGAAGGCTTCCGACATGACGATAACAACCGGGATCAAAACTTTACGTGCCCTATGAAGCAAAAAAGCGCTCAAGAAAGCCGCCGCGCCGGGCTATTAGCGCTTCCTCTTTTAACAATCTATACATCGACGCTAAAAGGCAAACACGTAGTAAACCCGCAAAGATTAAATTGTTTACCGAGCCGATAAGCTTTTTGATTTCTTGAAAAAAATCATAACTTCTCTACTAAACAGAGAGAAATTCATAACTTCTCTACTAAACAGAGAAATTATGATTTTTTTCGATCAAAAAGTTTTTCGGCTCTGATATACAATTTGATCTTAAAAATGTTTACGTACAGATGTCCTTTATAGACTTTGAAACCATCCAACCGATCTGCCCCAAACTGGTTTCATTTGAAAGGCAATAATGCGAAGAAGGTTTGAGACCACTAAAAAAATGCATTAGGCATATTTTTAACGTAGTAGTACAAGCCGGGTATCCATAAGTTCACTAGTACATTCATAAAAATAAAATTTTACGACTTACAGTCCAATTATCTCAGACGTAGGTAAATCAGTAACAGAATACAATTTTCAGTAATGATTGAAAACGACATTTTTATTTATAAAAGCATCGAGCTAAAGTTGGCGGGAATTATCACCTGATGTAATTTTAATCAGCTTTTCCCGAGGCTTCTGTTATATTTAATACGGCCCCGCCTTAGTCATATAGCCGTAATTGGATATTTCAATTTCAAGTCTATATTATTTTTACTTTTATTTAGCTTGTTACTATATTTTTGTTTCAAATATTGCGAAAGCTTCTTCAATTTCTACTATAATCCGTATTCTATTAAAACTTTGGGCATCAATCTCCGAAAAATACAACATTATCAAGTTATACCGTTAATACCAGCCTTCATTTCTTTCGCGGGTCTATTGCTACGATGATTGTATTTATAAAGACATTATTAATCTTAACGATACCGGAAATTTCAATTGTCGTAAAGGACAAAACACGACTTTTTAGGAGAGCCAAAAAACAAAAAAAAATATTGTTTTTGTTATATAACTTTTTCAAACAAAGTATTTAATTAATGATGTCAAAAGAAACCCCTACTAATTTTTCTTATTCCATCCATATAAATTATCAAAATAAACCAAACTTAATTAATGACGAAAGTACGAGTCCTTTACAGCCCACAAAAATAAAACTGAAGTACTTTACACCCACAAAAAATTGGTTATGACAAAGTCGGATGTGTAGCAAAGGACTAATCTTGATCATCAACAAGTCAATCAAATCAGAGACTAGGGGGGTAAAAGTAACAAAAAAACTAACGGTTTAGTTAAGTAGCACCTAAAATAGGTAATAAAACTGTGTGAAATAAAAGGTTTTTTATTATTTTTTATTTAAATCGCAAGTAATTGTTGCGATGCTGGAAAAACAACTAAATTTTTAGAATAATCAGCTAATAAACTAAACTACAAATTTTTTTATAGCCTAAAAGGTTGACGAAAAAGCAGATGGGCCACCTGATGGTAAGTGGTCACCGTCGCCTATGGACATGAGCAATACCAGAGGAATCGCCAATGCATCGCCGGTCCTGAAAGAAAACTCTTTTTACACCTTTTTCGAAGAACCCCATGTCATAGCGCTCCGAGAATACCTCAGAAGGAAGCTCATTCCACAGCTTGCAAGTGTGTGGCACAAAAGATCGTGAGAAAGGTGCAGTAGGCATCAAGTCAAACAATTCCTCGGAGCACTCACCGTTGTAAAGTTGGTAGAACACACAAAGAGAACCGATATCTCTTCTGAAGCTCAGGTGTTCTAACTTGTGAGTGACTCGTGGGTCGTTGACAACTCAGACCGCGCGTTTCTGTATGGCGTCAAATGGGTTAAGCTGGTATTGCGGCGCCCCTGCCCAGAGTTGGGAGCAGTACTCCATGTAAGACCTGACTTGAGCTTTATGTAGCATAAGTAAGTGCCTCGCAGTGAAGTACTGCTTAGCCCGGTTCAGGACACCAAGCTTCTTGGAGGCCAGCTTAGCCTTGGCTTCTAAATGACGCCGATAGTCGATACTGCACATTACTCGAGATGTCAACTCCCAGAATTCCAACACTTTCACTCACGGTGAGCGCGGTACCCTGGAATTAAGGCGCTATGACAAATGGGGTTTTCTTAGCGGTAAACGCGCAAACTTGTGTCTTCGTGGGGTTTAACTCGACCAAATTAAGCCGACCCCAATCCGAGACTTGCTCCAGAGAGTTCTCGACTTCAGACACAAGTTTGATTCTGCTATCCGCCACTTGCAACTGAGCGGCATTGGCCGGGGCTGTGTAATAGGCATCCCCTGTACCTACTATCATCTGCATAGCAATGGATGCCACTCGTATGCTGCAGCATGTCATTGATATGCAGAATTAGCTTAGATAATAATAATAGCGATATAGAATGCAGCTTAGAGGATAAAACAGACCCTTGGGGAACGCCAGTATTTATAGGTTTCATATCTGAGCAACAACCGTCGACTACGACCTTGATATCTCGCTCAGATAGAAAACTGGCTATCCCAATTGCATAACCTCTCAGGGAGACCGTAAGATGGTAACTTCGTGAGACGACCCACGTGCCAGACCCGGTCGAAGGCCTTGCGATATCAAGGCTGACTGCCAGAGCTTCCCCGTTACGGTCAAGAGCCTGAGCCCACCGGTGCGTAAGATAAACTAGAAGATCACCAGCCGATCGACCATGGCGAAAACCATATTTTCGATCACTGATCAACTGATGATCTTCCAGATACCTTAGGAGCTGCGTGTTAATCACGCGCTCCATTACCTTCGCAAGCAGGGAAGTTATCGCTATGGGCATGTAGTTAGCCAGTGATAGATTTATTCTATCACTGTCGCTCTTCCGCATATTGGTTGGCGTGACAGGAGAAATAGCAATAATAACTTAATATGCATGATCTTGGTATGGGCATCGCTGTTGTGCCTTATGCATTATAAGCGGCGTATTTCCTTTCCTGGAGTAATATAACAACATACCTACTCTCTCCGTGAGGAGTATTAAGCACTTTTTGGAGATCGAAGCTAACTATGAGCGTATCATTGGATGTTAATTTCTGATGGATTTTAAATCTTTGGTAAGCCTTTTTTTCCTCGAGATGAACAGCCATGTCCTTAATTTCTTTTTATGATAATAATTCTGTATTTTCAGCTTTTGTACAGATTCAACATTGTATTTTTTTGGTGTCTGGAATCGAATATTGTAATCATAATTAAACATTTTTATATAAAAAGCGGCCAAGTGCGAGTCGGACTCGCCCATGAAGGGTTCCGTAGCAGCAAGTAATATAATATAAAAGTTCTTGAAGTTCGTTGTAACTTTGATCGAGGTAAATTGCGGTTTACGATTTATGACGTATTAAAAAAAACTACTTACTAGATCTCGTTAAAACCAATTTTCGGTGGAAGTTTGCATGGTAATGTACATCATATATTTTTTTTAGTTTTATCATTCTCTTATTTTAGAAGTTACAGGAGGGGGGGACACACATTTTACCACTTTGAAAGTGTCTCTCGCGCAAACTATTCAGCTTAGAAAAAAATGATATTATAAACCTCAATATCATTTTTGAAGACCTATTTATAGATACCCCACACGTATGGGTTTGATGAAAAAAAATTTTTTGAGTTTCAGTTCTAAGTATGGGGAACCCCCAAAATTTATTGTTTTTTTTTCTATTTTTGTGTGAAAATCTTAATGCGGTTCACAGAATACATCTACTTACCAAGTTTCAACAGTATAGTTCCTATAGTTTCGGAAAAAAGTGGCTGTGACATACGGACGGACAGACAGACAGACAGACAGACAGACAGACAGACATGACGAATCTATAAGGGTTCCGTTTTTTGCCATTTGGCTACGGAACCCTAAAAATGACCTTTACGCCCTAAATACGTAAGATAAATAAAGCATAGATTAGATCGTAAGGGTCTCGATTATCAAAATAACATGTTTACAACCTTCGGATTTTTTAAAATAATATTTTTTTTAATGTCGTATAAGAAGTTCAATGCAAAAATGAAATTACGACCTCATAAATAATTAAAACATCAACTTTACGCTCCCTATTGTAAATTATTTTTACGATACATCCAAAATAGTAAAAAAAAATCGAGCTAGACCTATTGAAAACCCCGGTCGTAAAGGGGTTTTTTTTTAAGATAGGACAATTTCAAATATGCCAATCGATAGAGCTCGCGACGCTGATTACGAATATATATATAACTCATTTTCGGCAAAATGTCCTTTACGACAATTGAAATTTCCGGTGTCGTTAATATATATAAATTACGTGTCACGTTGTTTGTCCGCGATGGACTCCTAAACTACTGAACCGATTTTAATCAAATTTGGATACCATGTGCAGTTTGATCCAACTTGAAAGATAGAATAGCTTACATCTCAAAATAAAAAACCTTTTGACAGAACGAAGTCTGTCAGGGCAGCTAGTATTTAATATGTTTTTATAAAATTGTATAGTTATACAATCTATGTGTAGTTACACATACGCATTGGGTTCTTCTGTTGTAAGATATTTGTAATTTTGTATGAATATTAATAAATAAATAAACTTTATACTTACAAGGGGGTGTTGTTTGAGTAACCGGGTGTGTGCAATGGACCTTCGTGGACGAGCGTGGGGCAGCCCGCGGTGTGTGAAGTGCCATTCGGTGTCAGAGCTCAAAACCTGTGGATATACACAATATGCTATAGAAAAATAAAGAAAAAAAAAATGCTTTAAAAAATGAATTTAAATTTTATGTTTGGGATGTTGGCCGCTGAGGAGATTTTTGGTATTTATAGTTAGTCTCTGGATAACCGACCTTTGCTCGGGTTTTTTTTTGGTAAATCGTGTTTTTTGAAATCATTGGCTTAGTGTTGCTTAAGAACGCTATGTACTGAAGTAGCTTTAGTGTTGCTACTCGCCAATAGATGTCAGGAAGACTCTATTGTAGCAGTTTTTCATTGTCTGAAAACACGGATAAAACGACATCTTCTAAAAATTAATCCCAGCTAGATCGATTTATCGCCCAGAAACCCCCTGCATACTTTACATGGAAATCGTTGGAGCCGTTTAATTTAATTCTAAATACTTTAGAAATATCGAAATATAAAAATTATTGCTGAATCATCAACGCTTAACTTTTTTGTAACCATAAATATGCATACAACAATAACATCATAATTATATAATACATTGGGATGCTGTTATTTTTTTCCAAATTGCTATTATGTAAATGTAATATGTATATAATAAGCCAGATATCATAAAATCCTAGTAACAAATGTCATAAATTAGTTCAGCCGAATAATATATGTACATCGTCTTTAGCCTATTACAGTCAAATAAAACCATAATAGAATATATTCCAATGAAAACTAAAGTTTGTTAATAATGTAGTTTTGTATGTAAAACGGCAAATGAATTAATTCGAATCGTAGCCATAAAACATTTTATTTATCCTCTTTATAGAGTTATAGACATTCCTGAACCCTTTTATACTATTATTTTACCCACAAACACTTAATCTGATGAAGAAGACTATACGAATGTTAAAGGGTATCAATTTATTCACCCAATAAATACTCTGATTCTCAATATACTAAGTAGAAAAGAACTGAAACGATAGAACTGAATCGTTTTACCGTTCGTAGAAATAATTTAATTAAAATTTTAAACATATTCTGTAAAATTCAAGCTTCTCAATAAAATGTAAATGGAATTTAAATATTTGAATCTTTAGTACAAACTTTGACTCAAGTAGAAAAGTCGACGGAGAAAATATTTACGTTTCGTTCAATAAAACTGAATGGTCTCAGGCGTACGATAAATACCAGTAGGTAGTTTACTTTATATACAAGTAGGTTTTATGTTCAATCGAAAATAACACAGAAAAAGGGCGAAGTAGTTATGTAGAGAAAATTTCAAAGATTACAAAAGATGTTACATTTTTTTCCTATTTTGGAAGTCTTTACATACTCGTAATATGTTAGCTTCATTTAAAGTTATAAGAAGTTGTTTTTAATACATAAATAATACCAGTAAGGAGAATAAGGAATTCTTTTAGTAGGTAATAATATAATTATGAGAATAAGGGAAAGATTTCATGTAGCTGACTTAGGACTTTAGGACAATAATAACGTTCGTGGAAAATAAGTACTTCTATAATAAATTCAGTAAACTTACAGTACAATTTACAGTAGGCAAGTGTTTGTAAAGTTTAGCTTTACCTGCGTTTATCAAATATCTAAAAAAAAAATAGTAGCTAAGATTAGGTACGTACATAGATATAGTATATAATATATATGGTATTTCATATGGCTGGTCAAAAATGGCCAAAACTGCGCCTAAATACGCGACGAAGACCACCATTATTTTAATCCGCTCGTTTGTTTTGGATTGATTATAAAACGAGCTAAAGAAGTAAGTTTGCTCCGTATAAGAATAAACAGCTTTAAGAATATCTTCATTTACCAATAACCCAATAAATAAACTTTTATGTTCGCTTGAGTAGATTAAATAAGATTATTACCACCCTGACTCAATTTAGATAGGCGCTCTTCCAATACAATGGCAGAAACCAATTGAGGATAAGGGGTGTGTGAATGTTGTTCATAAAATTTTGTGGTTGTAGCCTAAACAACTGTATAGTCTGCGAGAAATGTCCACACTTAGGATTACGAAACTCTTAGAGTTGTTCAGAAGAATGTTATACTTAGAACAAAACTGTGGTGCCATGACCAAAGTGGTTTTTGTTTGCGGTTAACAAAATTGCATCTTTTCGGGGTTAAATTTGACTATAGTTCGAAATCATTAAATTGTGATATTATTTTTATGACACTTTCTGTTTCTGAGATAAAATCTTGAAAATTTGTTATTTTTGCATACAGCGACTTTTTATTTATATGCCGTGCCAAGGCCGTCGCTTTTAGAAGAGTGGTACTTAGCTAGCAAGGTGGGTAAGATATTCTTATTCCTTACGCAGGGGTACCAGTGATCTCCAAAAGAAAGGACCTGACTAGTTCCAAATCCTCGTTTGTTATTCTTCGGGCTGTACGACAAACAAAGGAGGTTGGCTGGACTCAATGATTTTTGGAGCCTCTTGCAACCCAAATAAAATAATACTAAAGTTTAACAGAAGACCGTTTCTTTGATTTCATTTATTCCTATAAAGCCTGTAAAGGAATTTAAAAAATTGGCTTTAAACTATTATGTAAAATCATGTTATTATTTCCCTTCGCCGTCTATTCCTGAAAGTTAATGCGGTAATGATAATAAAGGTTCAGAGGGATATAATAAATATTCATTGAGTTGACAATGTTGACATCGAGTTAGCTAAGCAAAAACCAATGAAATTCATAGAAAACGTCTAAAAACTAGATCAAAATCGGTTCATCCGTTTGGGAACTACCATATGCCTACACTATTGCAATTTTGCAACACTAAACTTTTATGACACTTATCTTTACGCCTTCGTTAAATTTTAATAATTGCGCATTTAAATGCGTTAATTCTACTCGTTTATTGTCTGTGCACACTCTGTTATTACCTAACGCGAGCAAAATTTTAGTACCAGCAGTAAACTCTGAATGGCGATCACTTTCCAGCCAATGCTTGGCCAAATTGCCTTCATAGCGCTCAATATAAGAGTTGATATATAGCCATCCATTTCGATTGAGCTTTACAAAATACCTGAATTCATTTAACTTTTATAAATATAAATAGGCTATAAATGAGCAGCCTACCCACCTAATGATAGGAAGTGATCAGAAACACTTGCGAACACGGACAGAAAATTCACACATTCAAAAATGTCTAATACGCCAAAGGATATATTTTCAATGTAATTATCAAAATCTTTAATATATAAAGGGTTTCTCAATTGGCTATTTGACAGTTGTCACGGTAAAATATGAAATGTGTTAAATATGGTTGCATATTGGTTAACATTAATTAAACAATACATTTTTTGCATGAAAATAAATTGTAAATATTTTTATTTTTGAAAAATAGATTTGAGTTTTTTTACCTGTGGACACGAGAACCAAAACGCGGGCGGCCATGATTGAGCATGCTATGACGTCACACTTCCAAAAATATAGCGTTGTGTACTACTAACTACATCGATTATCGTGTGCAATTTACTGAGAAAATTAATAATATATATTTTGATTTGTGCTTTTGAGAGGTTTTGTAAAATGGAGACAGGCTATATAAAAGCTGACAGTGCAAATTTGCCTAAAGTTGATTCATTGATGGTCGCAAATTTCTTTGCGTGTAACCCTGACTTTTGCTCTACCGAGTTTCGGAATGCAAAAACCTCCTTGTAAGTACTGAAATTAATAAAGTAAAATTGGTCAGTCTTGCTAAGTGGTCACAGGGGGATTTTTTTGTAAGTTTTTCCTCAACGTCCCCTTATCGACACCATATTACTAATGATTTTAAATTACTTATACATAGGTTATGTTTATGAACAATATTAGGTTAGGTTTAATTTGTTTTTTTAGTAAATCAGAGGCTAAGTTGATTTCTTCTAAATACTTACATCAGAGTGGTCCTCACAAAAGAATATTGCTGATATAACAGATGTTAACTGTTGGTCTCGACGTGCTAATTGTAACCACTGTTTTCGACGTTGAAGGCATTTAGGAACGTGTATAAACAATTTGTTAGGAAATTTAATTGTAGTACTTCTACACATAGGCACTGCACATGTCTTGTAGCTTGTCATTTTCACAATTCCAGTGAAAAAGGTGTAAGTTTTTCACATAAAATATCTTCAGAGTTAGAGCATAAACTGTTGTTATTTGAAATGTGACGTCACAGCCAGCAAGTGACAGATGGCAGACTATTTTCGCGCGAATTTCAAATTAATGGATTAAAAGTTATTTTTATTCCTACTAAATAACACTTTTTTGAAAAAATAAATATTGTATGAGGTATAAAATAAACCTACGAAAATTTTAAAATATTTTTCCAAAAATTGTCTAATAGCCAAATCCTACAGATCCTTTCATCAGAACTGAATTTTACATGGGATCTTTCTGGAAGATATCATTTCAAATAGAAAAATCCAAATAGCTTCATAGCATTCAGAGATTGAACCTGGTTAAGGTATTTAAGGTATTTTCCTTTTTTTGAAGCCGTATAGAGTCTTTGCACACGGCGCGTTTTTGAAGCGAATCCTACGATAACGCACGTAATCTGCGCGTTTTCTGTGTTGCAAATGACGAGGCGTTTCCTCGTATTTTCGGCATAAAAATACGCCGTGTCCAGAAACACGAAGACTCTAAAACACGAAGTTCAAGTTCATTATAAACACGAGGCAACTTACATTTCGACGCAATATACAACCGCTCGCATCCTGAATACGAAATGATCTTGACAGTTTCAAAGACTGTGATTTATGATCGGTTGAACTTTAATGACATTGCATAATTAAAATAAATGGTGGTGTTGTTTTAGAAATATTATATTCCATTATAAAATAATAATATATTATGTAACTTGGAAGCTGTTGTTTTGCGTCAGGATAAGGAATTCTGATCCAGGGTATTTTTCCTGGCTTCTAGTGAAATATTTTTCAACTTCCCTACTTGCTCTCTTAGCTTAGCTGTTTTACCAAGGCTCACGGATACGCTACGGATACGGAATAAAATATTATGTTCATACGATTTTCTTCGATCCTCTCTATCTTTTGCTTCTTTCTTTCTTAATGTGATGCTGATGTGCATGGGCGACGATAGTCACTTACCATCAGGTAGATCATCAGGTCGTTTTTCAACTATTTCCATAAAAAAATATTACGCGAAATAATGGGAATAGTGTAAATTTTTCAATACAAATAATATTTTTTGTCTGACACATTCCTTGAATGGTTTGGTTTATCCACAGTTTTACGCAATAGTTTTAGATTTCGAACATTTTTCTTTTAATACAAAACTCGGCGATTTTGAAACTTGTGAGATAATTTCGTTTAAATCGTTTAAATTATTAAGAGACCATTATGAGGCAATAAACGATGCTAATTTTTCTACTTCAATAAGTGCGGCACTACGTGGTTAATAATATCCATACATATGAACCGAGTTTCAATAAAATAAAAATAAATGTCAAAAAAAATCAGATAGGGTAAAGCTTAGGTCGATGCATACGTAACGTGGACGGGACGGGGACTGGACGGGGACGGGACGGGGACGGGACGGGGACGGGACGTGGACGGGACATAAATATACGTGCGTGGCCCGTTCCCGTCCCGTCCGTGCCACAGTGGTGTATGCGCTATCGTTTACATTTTCTATGAAATGATGTTTCCAAAACTTCACATCCCGTCCCGTCCACGTTACGTATGCATCGACCTTAACACTCTTCTGGTTATGTTATAGGGTAAGATGGGGCAAATATAACATCTAAGATAAATATAAATACTACTGCAAATATCATATAACACAAGACCCGTTTTGCCCCGCCTTACTCTACTTCAGATAAGAGTGATGCCGTATCCAAATGGCATGTCTTCACATTTACCGACACACTATAAATTGCCTTCCGACAGTCAGCCATGAACTTGACAGTGCCATTACTAGTTACTACCCGTATCATGTGACAAATGAACGCTTTTCCAACAAAGTAGGCAACTATTGATTAACTATAGTTATAGGCCCTTACCTAACCATCCATGGTCGGTCGGATGTTACGCTAAAACAGAAGCGAAGGCACAACACATTGTGGTCACCGCAAAACATCCACATGTCAAAATCCATGCTACGGCTGTCACGACGCGTTGTGGCAATCACAGAAAGACCACATAGCGAAATTCGCGTCGCCGCGTCGTGGCTTAGACCAGTGCCGATAATTTTTGAAACGAAAAAAAATAGCAGTAGGATGAAACCCATTGTAAAAGGAAGAGAATATAACTAAAATTAAAGGAAAAATAATTTACGGGTGATCTGAGGTCGGAAAGGCGGGGGCCCCCTCCCCCCGGGTTTAAGGGTAAAAAACGGTTTATCTCAATTTCCGGCAAAACTGCAAGTCCTATGGAAAAAAGTAAAATAACAATGTTGTAGGTAATAAAAAGATCTACAATTTTTGTTTTTACACTTTTTTACATAACCTCAAAATTTATGTGAAAAATTCAAATAACCAAGTTTTTGGTT
This sequence comes from Thymelicus sylvestris, assembly GCA_911387775.1. Taxonomy (NCBI): domain Eukaryota; kingdom Metazoa; phylum Arthropoda; class Insecta; order Lepidoptera; family Hesperiidae; genus Thymelicus; species Thymelicus sylvestris. The sequence continues at coordinate 7,555,941 of OU426905.1, read as the reverse complement.
TTTTATTTTTATCTTTTACAAAAAAACTTTTTTTTTTTCACGAAATTTGGTGAAAACTTACCTTTGTATAATTTTCACCTTATTTTGACTTAATATCGAAAAAGCAATTTTCAATCGAAAATTCTCACGTCAAAATATCTATTTTTAAAAAAAAAAGTCGGTGGGATTTTTATTCGTTGAAATCTCTACTTTCTAATGGTATATAAAAAACTATACACTACTATGGTAAATGTTCTCAGAAAATGCATGTGCTTACTTCCCAGAATTCCATCCTTGTTAGCGACACTATCAAATGGTGTATTAATAGAGGGTGTGATTTTTTTCAAAATCAACGGGTTCGATTCCTAGCTAAGGATATTGTTTTTTCAAAAATGTAATGATGCAATTTTCATTGAAATCTACCCCGAAACTCCTTTTAGCATTTTTCGCTATTCTTCATAGTTTCGGATTTGGCCATTCACGCACACTTGTAAAATTCATCCTGTATAGATAATTATGTATGGTATATTTTCTTATAATTATATATTTAAATACTATTGGTATTTGTTATTGTATTTTTTATTGTTTTTTCTAAAAAAAATTTTTTCTTTGCCTATTTCACATTTGCACCATCACCCAGGGTCAACTGGCAAAGAATGCCATTAGGCATTAAGTTCGCCCTTGTAACTTGTACCCTTGTGTTTCAAAAGAATAAATAAATAAATAAAATAAACAAAGAACTAATGCTCCTTGAAATTCAACAGAAATCTAAACTTAATTTGATATTCAAGAACTAATCAAAAACAAGATTGAATCGAAAACGTAATCAAGTTTGTGTCGGTTTTGCCCGCCAGGCCCGGAATTTTTATTGAAATTATTTGTGCCAATTCCACACTTTTGTATAAGGGAGCTTGGGAGGCGTCATAATGTTAACAGAATAGTTATCGTAGTAACGAATAATCTGAAACCTTATGAAGGTCGCTAGAATTACCAATAAAGTGAGGTGGAGCAAATTAATTACTAACTCGTGGTCTTCACTAATTATCCCGGGAGAAAACAAGATTTTCTTCAACATTTTCCGACATAACAACGTTACGAAGACGCTGAGATTGTTTTATTACAAACAGCTTCTGTTTTAATTGTTTCTGCGACACCAAAGCTCTTTAATAATATAAATTTTACTAACAAAAAATAACCGACTTCAAAGTCTCAAAAACTACATAGTTGTCAGATCTCGTTCAAATTTATGTGAGACCACATGACAAGCGCCTGCTTTCGATTAAAAAAAGAATCATCGAAATCGGTTGGCGTGATATTGAGTTATTCGTCAATTTGTCGCGCACATCTTAACACAAATTTAAAACTTATGTAGTTTTCTCATGGATGCCATTGTCAGATCTCAATAAAATTTATGTGGGACCACATGACAGCCACCAGCTTTCGATTAAAAGAATCATCAAAATCGGTTCGCCCAGTCCAAAGTTCTGAGGTAACAAACATAAAAAAAAATACAGTCGAATTGAGAACCTCCTCCTTTTTTGAAGTCGGTTAAAAATTATTATTATTGCTTTGAAGTTGATGGGAAAGTTAAAATTTAGTTTGGGGTTTTATTTACTAAAAGTGTATTTGCTTGATATGAGTGATGAATTTAAATCAATATTTGTAAAGATTATTTCGTATATAATTGAATCATAATTAGGTATATTTTTATAGCAATCTGAATAATAATTATAATGAATCGATTTTAATGCGGTTTTTTGATGCGCGTACTACTGTAGAAACAGAACTACATACTGATTCCCTGACCAATCAAACCCAGAGTTTCTTTATATAGCTTTGTTATGTTCCAAGACTTGTTTATGTAAATAATTGACAACCAAGCGTCGCCCATGAACATCTGTAACACCTATGCATCACCGATGCGTTGCCGGCGTACATAGAAGAAAGAAAGAACAAGATATTATCAACACCGTTTAAAACGCCCGTATTATTTTCGGATGTTATTGAAGCATAAATATGGGTAGTGGACGCAATTCAGTGCTTTTGTGCGCGAGCAGCGTTGAAAGGTGTTGTTTTAATCAACGTAATTGCTTTGGCCGTGTTAATTTAAGTAAAACAATAAACATCGGAATGTGCAATTATCGGAATGAAAGACCTTTACATTTTTAGTTTTGTAATTTTTTGCTGTTATTCATTTTTTGACCTTTTAAATATCATACAAATATGCACGAAATAATTGAGTTGAAGGTATAATATCCTGGCCTCGTGACTTCTATGACTTGACGCTTTTGATGGTTACACTAATGTTACACAATACTGGCAACACTACCAAGTAGATAGCGACACATTATGATTAGATGATTTGATTATAATACTAGTATACTTATTTTCATATTTGATTATATATTAAAAGAATATTATTAACAAACATTTATTTATTTCGTAGATATCTATTAATTATTTTGATTATTAAATGAATGTAAGATAAGTCTTGACAAGACATTGTATTGAGTCTGATTTTTCTATATAAGCGCATGTACCTAACGTAGAGGCGAGGTCATTCTGTGAAAATAAGAGGTGTAATATAAGGTGTTACTCTGCCCAAATATAGTCCTACGGAAAGTAATTAATTACCTATGTTTATGGGCCATCCAACACACCTAATACTAATCTGTTAAAAAGAACAACATAGATACATAGGTATGCATGCACACAGGTAAAGGTAATAAATATAATTAACCTACCCACCTATTACATACAGGCACCTAGATAATAATGCTGCCGTGTTACGATAAAAAAAAAATATTGATACATTATTGATAGCGTAAAATTATGACATTTCATGGCATCAATAATGTACCCGTTGTGGAATGTTGCCAAAAGATAGAACACGAAAACCACCAGTTGCAGACCATGAAACAAAACAAATATACTGTGTGAATTGATCGTATCAAATCGTTGAGAAGTAACACGTTTACTTAATATAAATAATAATAATAATAATACTTTATTTGCTCTCACAACAGGATCTTATTTTACAGACTTAAATTAGTTACAAACAAAGAACTTATTTCCAAAGATCAACTTTGTGAGAACTTGGTGCCTGAAGTAGGTATCCGAAGAACCTGAGTTACAGGTCACCAATGTCCTCCCGCGGACAGATTTAGGGTAACAATTTCTTTTATTTCTATCTTATTCTTGTCTGAATGTGTGTGTGGGTGTGTCAAGTGAGTACTTGTATACGTAGGTGAGTGGTGTGTGTGTGTGTGTGTGTGTGTGTGTGAATGTGTGTGCATGTGTTTATATGTTTGTGTGAGTGTGTGTGTGCGTGTGTGTGTGTGTGTGTGTGTTTTACGGCTGAATGGAATATCAGGGAAAGACTTTTTTTTTTTTTACATATAGACGAGGTATTAAAGGTTTTGATGATAAAATACTAGATAACTAGGATAAATAAGTAAAAACGTTGTTTGGACAGAGAAAAATCTTTTTAATTACATTTGAATGACACAGTCATATCAAAAACCCATATTCGAATATCGAAGATTACTAAAGAGTTTTCACACTTCCCCTCAAACAACATCCATCTTCAGATATCCTCACATCACACCACTCTACACACACCCACACTCAGATCGCGCACACATTTGTTAAATGCCACACGACCTAATGGTTTTGTCAGCACATCTGCTGGGTTATCCTCCGTACACACATAGTCCAGATGTACAACATTCTTAGCAATACAGTCTCTCACATAATGTGCCCTTATGTCTATATGTTTCGTCCGTCTATGCGCTACAGGATTGTACGCAAGTTTAATAGCACTCTGATTGTCTACGAATATACAAATAGACCTAAGACATTCACCTCGTATAAATGCATTCAGCTGCCGCAAGTGAACTGCCTCCTTTGTTGCCTCTGAAAGTGCAATATACTCCGCTTCCGTTGACGACAATGCTACACAAGCTTGTTTCCGGCATTCCCAATTAATCAACGAGTTTCCGCATCTAAAAATAAATCCAGAGTAAGATTTCCTATCTTTGATGTTCCCTCCCCAGTCAGCATCTACAAATCCCGTGATGTCCTGCACCGGTGACTTGGAAAATATCAAACCAAGATCCCTTGTACCTTGAAGGTACCTCAAAATATGTTTAGCGGCTTTCCAGTGACGTTCCTCACAACAAGAGTTGTACTGCGTCAAGAAATTTACCGCAGCCGCAATATCCGGGCGTGTGTTACAAGCCAAATAGTTAAGCGACCCTATGAGCGCTTGATAACTACGAGAGTCTTGGCCGGACAAGAGCTTACCTCCTTCCCCTTCCGCCAAGGCTTTATGGAAATCCATTTCCATCGGAGTTTTCGCTGGTTTGCAGTCGGACATACCATATTCATTCAAGATCTTCGAAATAAACCTCTCTTGACTCAAATATATACCGGTATCCGTCCTAGACAAAAGCATACCCAAAACTTGTCTAGCTTCCCCTAAATCCTTTATCTTGAAATGTTTACGAAGATTGTCTAATAATACTTCTTTCTGCTGTTTGTCTTTGGAAAATAATAAAAAATCGTCGACATATAAAGCGATATAAAAATTATTATTTTTGTAAAGACAACTATCAAAGTCACAACGTTTGAAGTTTAATGACAATAGCACTTCGTTTACTTTTTCATTCCATGACCGAGAAGCTTGTTTAAGGCCATATATTGCTTTTTCTAGTAAGCAAACTTTTCCTTTTGAGTTTTCGTCTATGCAACCCTCCGGCTGTCGCATATAAACCCTTTCATGTAAATCACCGTTCAGAAAGGCGGTATTTACATCGAAATGACTGATGTACATGTCCTTTTCAACAGCCAACGATAGCAGCAGTCTAACTGTCGATCTTCTCACGACTGGTGAATAAGTTTCAAAGTAGTCAACACCGTAGGACTGAGTGAAACCCTTCGCCACAAGTCGAGCTTTGTAGGTCTTGTTCCCATATGCATCATACTTGTACTTGAAGATCCACTTATTTCCCACGATTTTAGCTCCAGGTGGCTTGTCGACGAGCTTCCAGACTTTATTCTCGCACATCGAATCCATCTCCTTCTTCATAGCTTCCTTCCAGTTATCCTTATCTTCCCGACTCAAGGCTTCTTTAACTGTCAAAGGCTCCTGCTCTACTGTACAGCATGTAAGTCCATGAGAATTTCCTTGACGAATTCTGTTGCGTAGAGGATAACGACATTCAACTTCGTTTGACTCTCCTCTATCAATAGTCTCTTGAACTTCAACATTTTCCACCATGACATTTTCTGCTCCGTTATCACCCGTTCCACCCATTTCCACTTCCGCATCCTCATAAACTTCAGCTTCATCTGTAGAACTTAACCCTTGAGAAGTATCTGCACAACCAGGTGACGAACCTGACTGGCCTTCTGCCCTTGCAAGTTCCCAAATTACTTCAGTACCTTTGTCATCACTGTCTACGAGTTGACTAGGATCCACTGAAATAGCTGTAGAGTCCTCCAAGAAAACTACATCCCTTGCTCTTACAATGACGCGTGGATTACTGGGATTTATGAAACGGTATCCTTTGGTTTCTTCACAGTAACCAACAAAGATATGTTCTACCGCTTTAGGGCTCCATTTCTTCCGAGTTTCCTTGGGCACGTGCACGAACGCTTTCGTTCCAAAAACTCTAAAATGATCAATAGGCTGAGCCTTCCCTGTCCACAACTCCTCAGGAATCTTACCATTGTTACCACTATGAGGCAGCCTGTTCTTTGTATAAACAGCAGTATTACATGCTTCTGCCCACAGTTTCACACTCAAGCCCTTTTCCGCCAACATAGCACGAGCCATCTCCACGATAGTGCGATTGGCTCGCTCCACTACGCCGTTTTGTTCAGGAGTGTAGGGAACAGTCAATTGATGTTTAATCCCCTTTTGCCGTAAAAACCTATCAAAATTTTTATTCACGAATTCTTTACCATTATCTGTGCGTATGCACTTCAATCTCAACCCGGTCTCTAATTCTACAGATGCTAGAAAAATTTTAAAATGATCTAAAACTTGATCTTTTGATTTAAGAAAATATACAAATGATTTACGTGTAAAATCATCTAAAATAACTAGCATATACCGAGATCCACCGTATGAGGGTTCAGACATAGGACCACAGATATCTGCGTGAACCAGTTGCAATCTTTCGATTGCCCTTTCAGCCTCACCAACTGGAAAAGGTAAACGGTGTGCCTTCCCCTTAATACAGGCTATACAAGGTTCCATTACACTTTTTCCAAAATCCATACCTGGAAGCTTACGTAAATCTCGCTCATTAACGTGTCCAAGCCGCCGATGCCACAACATCAAAGGATTACCTGCTTTTAATGACGCCAACGCAGCCCCATCTACAATCACCTGACAACCTTCAAGCTTGTAGATACCTGAGACTTCACTTGCAGTAGTCAAAAGCTTTCCCTTGAAATGACCTGGAATCAAATGGTGAATTAGCTTGCACCCATCCCTGTCAAAACTCACTTTCCATCCTTTCTCTACTAATTTTGAAACTGATAATAAATTAACACGCAAATTAGGTACATACATGACATCCCTCATAGCAAGCATTCGTCCATTTATACTCACCATGATGTCACCTTTACCTGCGCATTCCATCTTATCATTATTCGCACATTTCACGTCACTCATACCAACATTAGTAATTAAATCTTTAAATAAGTTTTTCTGAAAAGTCATATGTGAAGATGCCCCACTGTCGATGTACCACTCCGTCGGATTGAAGGTGTCCCCGGCGCTGAAGGAAGACAGGCTCACGACGTCCTTCGGTTTGGAAGTCGAATCTGCTTTCTTTCTTTCAGGACAGTTTGGTTTCTTATGTCCATATTTTCCACACTTAAAACATTTAATTTTCATGTTCTTGTCTTTGTTCCCATTCCGTTTCTTACTCACAGTTAACGCAGAGTCCACTGAAGACGATGTATTACAACCTTGACGTGAATCCTCCTGTAGTAACTTCTGCCGCACGTTCTCTGAAGTCAACTTCATCCCAGAGTGTTCCAGTGCCATTCTCATAGGCCTGTACTCTTCAGGTAGTCCTCTCAGTAACACGACAGCTACAAGATCATCGTCAAATCCGGTGGCAATATCCCTCAGTTTTTGAGAAAGTGACATAACCGCAGCAACATATTCATGCATGGATGAGTGTCTCTCCAGCTTCTCATCCAGCAACGCATTCATGAGGGTAATCCTGCGATTGACGCCTTTATCCTCAAATGCTTTAGCTAAGCTATCCCAAGCGTCTTTGGCATACTTTGAATTTTGTACGTACGCGTATAGTGTAGGTTCCACATGCAGACAAATCAAAGCCAATGCATCTTGGTCCTTCTCGATGGCGGTGGAGTCCTGGGAATCCGGGTACTTTGACGTATACGTGAACAATTTTTCTCGTATGAGAATCATTTTTATTGCGAATTTCCACGTAGAATAGTCATCTAGACCGCAGAGGTTCTTGATGGCGAATTTCGTGGATAGGGCCATAACCTTTTGATGATAAAATACTAGATAACTAGGATAAATAAGTAAAAACGTTGTTTGGACAGAGAAAAATCTTTTTAATTACATTTGAATGACACAGTCATATCAAAAACCCATATTCGAATATCGAAGATTACTAAAGAGTTTTCACAAAAGGCTAGATCGAAGGAGGTTTTCTGTTTCGTCATAATTTAATGTTTTGAGATAGTTTAAGACAGCTTGTTTGCAACTGTAAGTGGGTAAAGGATATATATTCAAGGCGCTGTTTAGTTTATTGTATAAGGCGTTACCTTGGTAGCAGAAGAAATGACGAGATGAGGCTGTGTTGTATACTGATGACGGGCAAACAGTTCTCTTTCTACGTTTATCTTTAAAAAGCTGTGGGTCGTAGTTCAGTTGTGCATGTTTTTTGAGAATTGTTTGTAGGATAAACGATTGTCGGACAGTTAACACTCCCCATAGGCTGTAGAGATCAGTGGTTGGATGGCGGAAAGGAAGACCAGCTCCCACTTTCAAGATACATTTTTGAGCTCGCTCAACTTCTATCATGAAGGATTTGGCTGCTCCACCCCACGATATGATGCAGTAGTCTATAAGCGACTTGCATAGGGCGAAGTAGACCGTTTTTATGATATTGAGGTCAGCTACCTGACGCAGGGACCTGAAGATATAGGTAAGTTTACGTAATCTTGTCACTAATGACTCGATGTGTTGTTTGAAGCTTAGTCTTTGGTCAATAACGACTCCGAGGTATTTAGTATTATCCACCCTCTCAAGCTTCTGGCAAAAACATGTTGTCTTACTAGAATCGCATGTATGTACCGTGATTGCTAGTGAGGTCGGTGGGAGAAGGTTACTTTTAAGGCCGAAAGGTATGTAATTAGTTTTTGTTATGTTTAAGGTTAATAAGTTATTTTGTAACCAATTTCTGACCTGCTGAAACCCCGATTGGGCTATCTGGTAACATTCTTCCCAGCTATTTCCAGCGAAGAAGAGAGCCGTATCGTCTGCAAATGTAAGGACCTTTCCACCACAGAGTTTGAGCTGACACAAGTCATTTATATACACCAGGAATAGTGTTGGCGAGATTATGCTACCTTGTGGAAGCCCGAACTCCATGGCTTGTTCATCACTCATCAGGTGTCCAATCTTCACTATTTGCTTTCTGTTTGTTAGGTAGTCATCTATGAGTTTTAGCGGTAGGCCTCTTACTCCTAGTCTTTCTAGTTTCTTTAACAGGTGTGGGATAGAGACTGTGTCAAAAGCTTTCGCGAGATCAAGGAAAATTGTTAAGCATTTGTTACCTTTGTCTAAATTTGTAATTATTGAGTTTACTAGTTCGTGTACTGCGTCATTCGTTGACCTACCTCGGCGGAATCCAAATTGTGAAGGTGAGAGTAGGTGATTAGATTAAACTTATATAGTAGGTTATGTGTATTATAACAAAATCTATATACACAAAATATGTTTGTACGGATGTCCCCTGTAGACTTTAAAACCATCCAACCGATATGCCCTAAACTGGTTTAATTTGAAAGGCAATAATGCGAAGATGGTTTGAGAGTTTTGAGACCACTAAAACATTTGCGATTTTCGACTTTTCCCTCACAATATTTTTTGCCGTAGTGGAACACGCCGGGTATCCACTAGTGTTCTTATAAACAACGATCGCTATAAAAAAAGCTAAATTACTGGAACAAAATCAAGTTGTCATCTGCATTGTCCACGAAAACAGTCTCCAGCCGCTGATAGAACGATACTATAACAATGGTATCATAAACCAACCGTTTTCAGCAGGTAGGCCTGAAAAATTACCTGTCAGGAACGTAACACAAAAAATAAAATTTTGTGGTTTATAAAAACGAGAATGGAACATAGCGCAATTAATCTTAAACGATAAAATTGTATACAGAAGCTCGGGTCGTTGCACTTATTCTCGGCTATTCGTACAATTCAATTTATTCATAATCCCAAGTCACCTTGCAACTTGTTGACCTAGCAAATGCCTAGCAAGATCTTGTTTGTAGCTTTGTAGCCACAGACATGTTAGCTAACTATCGAGCGAATCATTCGAATTTCGAATTCTGTTCATAGCTGTAATTTTTTGTGTCAAATTTAATTAAATCATTGACATAATACAATATTATAACATTTTAAGTAAATAATTATTAGTGCGCGTCCAAACACAATAATTTAGTAAAGCTCTTTATGTTCGGTTTACAGCAAGAGAGTGGTAGCTATCCAGGATTATGTTACCAGCGATACAGAAACGCATGTGTAGATACGATTAGGTATATGAGCGCCTATTAATTGTTGTTACTATTCATGTAATTATTAACATAACAAAGAGACCATTATGAAGTGAACAAAATGAAAAGAATAAAATGTGGGATATGTTAAGAACGTAATGGAAAACCCACAAGCATAAAGGTTTCTCGAGTTCTGTTATATGAAAAGGAAATTACCTACGTATGTTTGATGAATATTCATGCAGAAATTTTAATATTTACATTTTTATATCCACTACAACGATGCTTTCAAGCTGCGGAAATTATACAATAATTACTTAAGTATAAACTTTAATAGTGAAAAAACTTTGTTGTAATCTTTGGTAAATAAGAAGAAAAACTATTAACTAGAGAAATCCTAAAGAAACTCTACATACCTACCAGTGGCGTAGCGTGGGCTTCCGCGGCCCGGGGCCGACCGAAAATTTGCCGCAGGTGATCTTTGCCGCCCCCATATTATTTAAAATATTTTTTTGTTAATTAAAAATGCACTTTTCTTGTTTTTTTCATAGCACAATTTACATTAAAATTCAAATAAAATTAATTTAAATGTATATTTTTTTTCTTTAAAAATCGAGTGGCTTGCCGCCCCCTCTTCATGTGCCGCCCGAGACCAGGGCCCCCCCCGACCCCCCCCCCCAAGCTACGCTACTGATACCTACCAAATAAATAAACCAAGAAACAATTTATTAATGAAGTCAGTTTTAAGTAAAACCCTGGTAATAACATAGTTCACATGTTTTGACAGCATCGGGGCCTCTAAAAATTCCATGCCTGGTGACCAGTGTCCTCTGGTGAGTGACGTCCTTAAATTACACCAGCGTGTCCTTAGGACTGTATGATGCCGGTATTTTTTTTATGAATGGACAGATGTTTTTGACGGTCTGTACAGTTTCACGCGGACAGAAAGCTGTTTGACGGAGAGTTCCTTATGGACTAAATCTAAATACTTAATATAGGTACTACCTATAGGTAACGCTTTCATGACATTAAAAAGGGTCTCCGGGGCCTTGCTACTGAATTATTTAGGGTGAAGTGAGGGGGTTGAGGAGGGTCCGTCTGTTTCGGCACTAAAGAACCTTTTTAATGACGGGTAAAGGACAACTGTAGAACAGAATCGAGTCGTATTATAAAGTTCAAACGGAGGCTTGCTTAGTTCTCTGGGCCAGGCAAAGTTTTATAATCATACGTAGGTATCTAACCAATTAATGCAAGTGCCATAACTTCTGTACAGTTTTAGATTTAATTATTAGAGAAATCCTATTACTATAGGCTTTTTATTTATTTAAGCTGAAGAGAGGGGTAGAGGAGGGTCCATCTGTTTCGGCACTAAAGAGCATTTTTAATGACGGGTAAAGGAAAACTGGAGAACAGAATCGAGTCTTATTATAAAGTTTAAACTGAGGATCACTTGGGTTAGGTAAAGTTTTATTCAAAGAGTTTAATTAACTTTATTAAAGCAATTTAATTTTAAATAAGATTCATTTATAAGTTAACAAGCATTGAGGACTCTTAATTAGACTCAAATGTATGATAACAGTTCTATATAATCTAAATTTTACTAACAAAAAATAACCGACTTCAAAGTCTCAAAAACGACTTGTCAGTCAGATCTCGTTCAAATTTATGTGGGACCACATGACAAGCACCTGCTTTTGATTAAAAAAAGAATCATCGAAATCGGTTGGCGTGATATTGAGTTATTCGTCAATTTGTCGCGCACATCTTAACACAAATTTACGACTTATGTGGTTTTATCATGGATGCCATTGTCAGATCTCAATAAAATTTATATGGGACCACATGACAGCCACCAGCTTTCGATTAAAAAAAGAATCATCAAAATCGGTTCGCCCACTCCAAAGTTCTGAGGTAACAAACATAAAAAAAAAAAAAAAAAATACAGTCGAATTGAGAACCTCCTCCTTTTTTTGAAGTCGGTTAAAAAGCAGTACCTTATGTATAATATTTATAATAGTAACCTCAGCTTTATTTCATCCAACTGCCTTACACTTTTATAATCATACGTAGGTACCTACCTAACGTATTAATAAAATTGTCATGATGTCTCTAAATACATTTGAGATATTATTATCAGAGTAATCCTATTACTGGGAGGTTTTTTATTAACTCAATAGATTCCCATAGCAATGACATTAAGGTTTTTTGTCGGAGTTTATTCCGGCTAATCTTAGAAGGATTTTTATTTTTTACCTATGTAAAATGCATATGTAGGTATATTATATATATACATAGCTTGTGTTGACTTAATATATTTAATTTCATTCGGTTTATACATAAAACACTATTTATAAAGAAAATCCCACTACTGCATAAGTTTCTTGAAGCGCGGGCTGTTACTATACATACCTACTATTGTTAAGATCTATTCCTGTTCTAGTGAATACACAACTATTTTGAGAACAATGAAAACACTGCTTTTCATACGTAAATAATTTCACACTACACTATCATCCGGGGGAGCGTATGTAAATTGTGCAGCGGTAAATGTTTACCTGAGAGACGGACGGGGTACACAGGCAAAGTAAGCATTACCTTAGGAAATATGCTTGCTTTCATTTAAAAGCATCTCAACTTATTATTATTCATAACTTAATATTCATAGAGGTTCAGAGGATTCATAGTTGCTTTACAGAATACTAGCTGACCCGGCGAACTTCGTATCGTCTAACAATCAATGAATGTAGTGATACTTTTAACTAAGCTTTAATTGTTTGTGTGTGCGTATCTGTTCTCCTCCCTCTCCCTCTCCCTCTCCCTCTCCCTCTCTCTCTCTCTCCCTCTCTCTCTCCCTCTCCCTCTCCCTCTCCCTCTCCCTCTCCCTCTCCCTCGCCATAAGACTTAGGGGATGAATTTTCAAAAAACCTGTTAATAATATCTATAAAACTTTCTTCATTCCAACGTGTCATTCTGAAGTGATATTTACTTTTATGGAACACATCGGATGAAACTCTTCATTAGTTCAGCGGAAGTTTTAATAGAATAATTTTGATTAACCCGAGGGAGAATTAATCCGATGTGAGGTTTATCGAAATTGCGTAAAACTTTGTTATTAATAAGCATCTATAAATTTATGTACTATAAAGTCATGCTTCAATGTTTGAAATGAGGTTTAATGAAAAGTAGGATGCCTTCGCCTCATTGTGGAAAATAATTCTTACATTTATAAATAGTATCGATATCCAAATTAACTCTATTGTAGATAAAAACACAAACAATTTTAATCTAGAAAGCAAACACGTAGTAACCCACAAAGATCAAATTGTTCATCAGAGTCGAAAAACTTTTTGGTCTCTTTGTGTTTAGTAGAGAAGTTATGGATTTTTTTCGAGAAATCAAAAAAGTTTATCAGCTCTGATGAACAATTTGATCTTTGCGGGTTACTGCGTGTTTGCTTTCTAGCGTCAGACTGTCTTATTATAAATATTATACTTGATGATTTGATGTTGGACGTCTGCATTAACTTAAGCTTATGTATTGTATAATAATCCTTAGAGTCCAAAACATACCCGGTTGACGACCCGTCTGGCGCAATGGTTACCATGCCGGATCGCCGCACCAAGGGTCCTGGGTTCGATTCCCAGCGAGGCGGAAATTTGAATGATGAGTTTGAATTTCTGTTCTCGGTCTGGGTGTGAATGTCCTTGTCTAGTGTGTTGTCCATGGCACCCACGACACAGGGAATCCTAGTGTGGGGCTATGAGTGTGAAGCGTTAAAAATATTAAAGTATATTTTTCAAAAACTAGGATGAAACCAATGTCATATTATTATTTTTAATCCTACTTCTCTGCTTCCTAACTTATAGCACATATTTTTTATTAAGGTTTTTTCCGACTACCGCCCATTTCCATCTGAATGAAAGTAAACAAGCCTTCCTATTCAAGAATTTATACAACCCAGGAAAATATAAGTACTTACATAATATGAAAGTACAATATGAATGGATCATAATGCCAGAGCATACACATTTTCCTTTTACTCATGAAATCGCTGCAGAGATTGGTTGAGTGACGCATACAGATGAAAGCTTCAACCCTGAGAGGGATACTGCGAATCTTATGTGAAAGTATATACTTATGAATACGTTAGGTTATGTCGCAATTGTACACGCCTCGATATGTATTGCCTTTACCTTTTTTCTCAAGCTGGATATGTTTTATGCTAAGGAGTAATTCCTTAGCATAAAACAGAGCTTTCCTTTACGTAACTCTAACTGGTTAAATAATCTACCGCAAGGAGATTCATGTGGTTCGAACAAAGTACCTTTGAATATTTAAACGATGTTGACTTTTACTTTAACATAAGTACTATTACATATTTTTGCTGTGCTTTAACTTAATAGATGATGTGATAACGCTGAATTTTAGCAGTAACTCCCCATAGTTACATGTCGAATAAACAGAAAGTAACAGTTTTTTTTTGATGCAGCTAAGTACCATAACGTCTTTGACTTCTTGTATTTTAGTTGTATGTTGTAGGTACTTTCGTTGTATTTTAGTGTGTCGTCTATTTTAACCACAAACAATTTATATGTATCATTTTAAAAATTCCATGTAAACACTTACCAGTGTAGCTTCTGAGGCAGAAGTTTCCCAAAGTGAAGCAAGTTCGGGTACACTGTATCCTACTAATATTATAAATGCGAAAGTTTATTTGTAAGGCTGTATGTTACATATTTGTTCCTCTTTCACGCAAAATGTAACGGATTTTCATGAAAAGAACACAGGTGGTCGATGATCTGAAAAACATATAGTTAGGGTTATTATCCCGGAAAACGCGGACGTAGCTGCGGACACAGCACTAAGCGCTAATAATAATCTAAATATCACTTGTATAATAATCAGTGGTCTACGTCATCATGTTAAATCGATTTATCCGTAATCCAGATACGTGCTCCGCTGACCGACAAGGGTGTTCCTGCCGGTCGTACGCACATAATCATAATCCGCGGATTAAACTGTATTAAGCGATGAGTTCCTGAATACAGATTAGACACGTACTACTGGGGTAAAAGAGTATTTTACAGATACACCTGGGTGCCGTGGGGGAAGTGTGGGTCTTAAGTTTTATTCATATTTCCATGCAAAACAACAAATGAAATACGTAAAAAATAAATTAATACTTGACAACAATCCAACGTTGATGATAGTGATGATAGTCCATGATAGTGACCACACTACCTTTAACTATTAACCTTGATAGTACTATTTCGAGTTCCTGAATATACCTACCTGAAGCAAAAATGGTACAGTCGGCCGCAGAAGTAGCTTAACATTTTAGTACCTTGTCACATTACATTTCTTGAATTTGTCATAGATGTTGCTAGGAAACCGTTGAAACAGTTAGGTACTATTACAAAGTACTATAATGTTAAGCTACTTCTGCGGCCGACTGTATTAAAGATTTTCTAATGAACTAATTAATTACCTAACTATTAAATTATCTAGTGCAGTATTTATTATTGAAGTACTGAAATTAGGTTTATGATTTATCTGTTTTTCTATAATCATGATCACAACAAGAACAAAGAAAAAATGTGAAACAAAAACTAAATACTCCCTGAAATTCCAATTTGAAAGAGTTGAAGCCAAAGTTGTCTAATATCCATGCAAAACTGGGCCAAGTCAACACAGTAATACCTAGGAACACTAGTTCCTAGTTTAGGTCAGTATAACTAGGCAATAAGCACTCGACTACGGTCGGTTGCGCAATTTAAACCGAGGATTACAGTTGTCGACGGTTGCCGTCGTTGCCATGTCCGCGTCATTATCCGATGATTGTAATCATGGATCCCGGATAATCTATACTTACTAATATTATAAAGAGGAAAGATTTACCACCCATGACTACATCACCACTTACCATCAGGTGGGATAGTAGTCAAGCATTAACTTATAAGATATAAAAAAAAATTGATTGTGTGTTTGCATTTAATAGGCTCCGAAACTACTGAGCCTGAGAAAAAATCTTTCACTGTTGGAAAGCTTCACTATCCTCGGGTGACACAGGCTACATTATATTTTCAAAAAAATTTGGGATCCTTAATAAAACTCCAATAATGTAACCCAAGGTATAAAAAAATAAGAAAACCGAAGCAAAGCGAGGGCGGTTACTCGTAGGTAATATAAGCAATGATATTGTATTAGGGTATTAGTGATAATTTTTCTTTACAATAAGACAACATATTCGACAACGCAAGTAAATTTCTTGGTTATGTTAAATCTTAATCTTAATATATATAAATTACGTGTCACGTTGTTTGTCCGCGATGGACTCCTAAACTACTTAACCGATTTTAATTAAATTTGCACATCATGTGCAGTTTGATCCAACTTGAAAGATAGGATAGCTTACATCTCAAAAAAAAACTTTTGACAGAACGAAGTCTGTCTGGGCAGCTAGTATGTATATATAAATTACTTATCACGTTGTTTGTCCGCGATGGACTCCTAAACTACTGAACCGATTTTAATTAAATTTGCACACCGTGTGCAGTTTGATCCAACTTGAAAGATAGGGTATCTTAAATCTCAAAATAAAAAAAACTTTTGACAGAACGAAGTCTGTCCGGGCAGCTAGTAATACATAATTTTAGGTTTTGTAATAAAAAAAAATAATAATAATTAATAAATTATGATATATAACTTTTGACACTTCACGGAGAAAACAAAACAGCATTTACTAAAACTGGGAGCACAAAACGTCAAGACCAGGACAGACCTGCCCGGCTAGCAATCAACTAGAACGACAGTTTGACAAGTTTAATAGCACTTACATAATAAACAATTTATACGACGTAACTGCGAGTAAACATCACGATTATATTAAAATTAAGGGTATTAATACGCTCACAATTATTGAAGTGGCTTCAGGCTGAAAATGCCTGCTAATTTGATGAGGAAAATCATTGTTTTTTTATTGAATTTAAAGTTAAAACTGGTTCTAGAAATGATTAAAAAAATGCGTACACGACGCAGCAATACACCTTCATTTAGAAAATTAAGAAAGTAAGAAACAATACTAACACATTGTACTTATGTATTTGTTTGCGTGTACAAAATAAATAAAACATGTATTTTATTAGCAAATTTCAAACACAAAACTCACATAAGCGAAGTGATACTTTGTAACAACATGAGAGCTTGAGGCTCTTTACTCGATATGTTTAACTTGTTCCCCGGAGAGCGATATAAACTTCTACTGTCACTAGTTCGAAGAGAATACAACAAGAATACGCATGTACGGCTAGCGCGTAAAGTTGCAAGCAAGTTACTTTGTTGCATTTCGGTAAATTGGTTATAAAGTTTCGTTAGCGCCTGATTCATTATTGATAATAATTTTACTATCATTTCTGATATCGATTTGCAACTGTGACCTGCGTGTTTGGTGGCTTTAAACATGGAAAAAGCTTTAATAAAAATTGACGACCCTATAGCCTAGTTGGTAGACTTTGTAGTGACCCTGCCTGCCTGGCTTCGATTCCCGGCCGGGGTAGGTATTTATGTGAAAGATAAATATTTTTCCTCTGGTCATGGGTGGTATAGTGACTATGGTGATGGCATGGACGCGACACAGGACATACTGCGGGGGGATGAATGTGTTTTTAACTTTTATAAAAGTGATATCATTAGAATCTCTTTAAATCGTGTCATTGTTAATATGTACTTAACAAAGTGTTTTTAATACGTACTGAGATACGATCTAATATGTAGGTACTAGGTTTATCTATACCTACGAATCTCCCATATACCTGCCTCGCCTCAACATCGTTTTAGAAGCACAAAGGTGCGTTTAATATCCATTCGGTTTATGTATATTGCTTACTTTAAAGTCAGGTATGTGCCGGGGCCCGGGGGCGTATCAGCTTTAACGATAGCTATTATTCCGATATTCCATCTACGTATCGCTTGTCAATATTTAGGGCGCTGCCTTTATTAGCCATTAGGAGGATATAACACTCCTAGTTCTCTGAACAACTGCTAGATCAGATGATTAATTTTATGTGCACGTATGTAAACGCTTTTATAGTGTTAATTTATTTTTATTGTGTTGTTCTCAATAGCTCAAATGTAGGTTTGTACGGAGACTAAATAAATCACCCTTTCAATGGGTAAATTTGGGTTGTTGTTTCGAGAACCGTAGCTCATGTTCCGGTTGTCCGTTTAACCGGATATTACCTACGGTAACCGTTCAATCGGCCGTACGTTAACCGGTTTACGCTTTGTCCATTTCCATATGAATTTCTTTAAAATACTGATAAATAACCACGTTACTGCATCGTTGTTATTTTTTTGTATGGTCAAAAACAATTAGTCTTTTATAAAATGGGTAAGCCTTTTAATCGTCATTCGTCCCCTTGGGTAATTAACTATTTATATCTGGTAAACGCGCCTTTGTTAAAATTGTAATTGACAACCAAAGAAAAAATACTGCAAAAATACGCAAGTACTTTGAATTCTTTTAAAAATCAAGTAAAAGCCTACTATATCTCTAATTAATTAAGTTTTCATCCTTCCTTCCCTCTCTCTTCTTCTTATTCACCTATATTTATGTTATTATTATCTTAAATATCCTCTTTATTATTTGTGCACCTTTACCCCATTTATTCTTGCTTTATTCAGCTCGCCACATCTTAAGGTTTTCTGGAAGAGATCGCTGTGTAGCGATAAGACCGCCTTTTGTACCTCCTGTCTACTTTACTTGCCTACTACTTGATTGTGTTGTATTATTTTATCGGTGTACAATAAAGAGTTAAATAAATAAATAAAAGTTTGACACACAATACGCACACATACAAGACTCAAAACAAACATCTATCTGTTATAATCCGCGCGCAACGAAATTGGTATGGAACCTTGTCGAAGTAAATCAAAAACAAAAGTTCTTAAGTAGCGTTAGCAAAAAAAATGCTGAACAATTGGGATAATTATTTTTTAGTATTACCTAGTATTAATTATAAATTAATTATTTCTGCGATCTATCATAATGGTTATATATAAAAAATGTTCATGGTTGTAATTAATTCAATGAAATATTTAGATACATTATTTTACATTAATGCCTATTTGCTTCGTGGCAATCATCATCAGAGTTTTCGTCATCTGAAAATAGAATAAAAATGTAAACAGACTACCTAAGTACTGTAGATGATGGAGATCACTATTAGGGACGATCTATTTTAAATTATTTTGTTTCGTCTATAATATTAAAGCATATTATATTTTATATAAAATACTTACCGCCTGTGTTAATTACAAAATCTTCTATATAGCTGTTAAATGTCATAGTGAAATCGCTACACCTGACTAAATTCGACTGCCTCAATTTCAGCGCCCTCTTGGCACGTTTACCTTTTTTATACATACAATATGCATGCAAAAGCATTAAGCTCGCCATTTGTTCTTCAATATTTTATATTGTGGTCAATAAAGTGTACATAAATAAATAAATATCATTGTTGCCGACGCTACGGCTTGCCGATGACACGTAAGCGTCTCAGTTCCAAAAGGTCGCATCCCATTCTGATCGCGCGCGGATTATACCTACATGGTCACCTACAAATTGAAGAAATCGCTTGTAAGTGATACGGCCGCCCATTGTATTGTGCCTAAAATTAAGAATTAGCTGAATTAGTGTACCTTTCTTTGTAATTTTTTTCATTGGTGTGTGTGTGTACCATCAATAAAGAGTTTAGATAAATAAAATAATAAATAAATGTTTATCTCAATCATGAATAAAGTTATTTCCATTCGATTTCAAAAATTTTGCATTTATAGTTTCCTGCACTTGAAAAATACAAATAGGTACAACATAATACCAAACAGAAATTAAAATGAATGTAAAATTTTGTACATTTCAGAACTCGGCCATAACAGAACCTAAATGACTAATGAACGAAAATATACCGCAAGTCGCAACCCTTGTACGTCATCCTTAAATTTAACATACAGAAAATTTAACATTCCCTCGTCCCAAAATACTCTACAAAGCTTAGGCATTAACGTATAAGCTTGCCATATACCTACTTCATAATATGTATATGTTCGCATACTTCATTGTTACCTACATAAACAGTAGGTACAATACAACCACAGTCTATGAAACATGCAGTCTTTCTTACAGTCTGCGAATGGAAATAATTCGTAGGTAAATCGTGCGAGCCGCGCGCTGCGGTCGCGGTGCAGCTACAGCGTTTCATACATTCAGGTAAATGTGAATACATAATTTTAAAATGTTAATCCCATCAAAAGCATAAATGCGAAATGAGAGCCAAGTTCAATATTAATAATATGCGTTATATTCACCCACAAAATAACTAAAAACTCGTAGGTGCTCAGTTCTGTAGTAGTAAATCCTAAAATTTTAGTTACAAGAACATGTAATTCCAGCTCATGATTCGATTTGGCTAGTTTTAATCTTGTAATCCTTCTATATTAAGCTAAAGTTTGTGAAGATGTTTAAATGTTTAGATAACCATAACGAGCTAACCGTTGCACGCATTGAAATGAAACTTGGCACTCAGACAGACCATCTGCAGACTTAAAAATAGGGTTTAGATTTTATCCCGTTTATACGTTACCGTGCGATGATTTGGAGGTACATAGGTATATGTCTGTGAAACCACTCTTCTGCAGGTGAAGCCGCAGGAAGAATATATTTTTTGTTATAAATAATTATGTATATGAGCTATTGGACAGTATCTACTTTCTAATATTTCTGTACGATAGTAAAGTAGTTGGACTACTGAACTTACTTACACTGTGGATCGATTCACACCATACCCGAATATGTAAGTAATGAAGGTTTTATAACATAAATATTGCCACCTCGGTATTTCTATTTAGGAAAAATCAGTAAGTATTATTTCCACATTCAAAAGTGTTATTACAAAATGATTTATACCCTTGTGTTACTGAAGTCGGTTAAAAACCTGGGACAGGCATGGGCATACCAAGCTTCTGGCTCATCTGATTTGCATAAGAATTATCATCTCACGTTTCTTTTCGGCTAACTTCGCGGACGCTCTAACGTACCGTGAACATTGGGCTGATAATCTAAATTTTACTAACAAAAAATAACCGACTTCAAATTCTCAAAAACTACTTGTCAGATCTCGTTCAAATTTATGTGGGACCACATGACAAGCACCAGCTTTCTATTAAAAAAAGAATCATCGAAATCGGTTGACGTGATATTGAGTTATTCGTCAATTTGTCGCGCACATCTTAACACAAATTTACGACTTATGTAGTTTTCTCATGGATGCCATTGTCAGATCTCAATAAAATTTATGTGGGACCACATGACAGCCATCAGCTTTCGATTAAAAAAAGAATCATCAAAATCGGTTCGCCCAGTCCAAAGTTCTGAGGTAACAAACATAAAAAAAAAAAAAAAAAAAATACAGTCGAATTGAGAACCTCCTCCTTTTTTTGAAGTCGGTTAAAAACCAAAACCAAAATGACTCCGAGACCAATGTCTTCAGACCGGCATGGCATAATGGTAAGCCTACCTATTGGTACTGCATATTGTAACCCAATAGGTAGGCTATTGGGTATTCGGTCTTAGTCTGAGTTGGGGCGTTAATCTATCACAAAATTATGACTTATTTTTATTATTATTATAATAAGTCATGATTTTGTAATAGATTAACGCCCCAACACAGACTCACTATCGGTTACTTAAATCGATCCTTAGTATGGTGATTCTGTACTAAAGAGCGATTAAAGTAACCGTTAGCGATTCTGAGTTGGGGCATTAGTGTATCAGGTAAAAACGATGTTAATGTCCTGCCAAGTACAAAATATTAATAGTTTTATCCACTGCTACACATAATACCGACCTACGCTTGATAAAGAAAACGTGGGTAGAGACGTGGGAATTGATTCAGAGTGGTGACGTCGTTATGATGTCACCATGGTGTTTGAGACATGGTATTTATAATGTGACGGGATGTTTGCAGTAAAATCCTCACCGCCATGGTGACCTTTGAGTTTCTTATGAATATGGTATATTCTCCAATTTATTAATACATTATCGTTATTAATAGAATTTCCTTTAATTATTTTTTAATTTCTGGTAGGGACGTTAAGTATATTTTTGTAGTCTCGTAGATAGTTTGAAAGCGAACTCTGGATTTGATTCCCGACCAGGGTATACATTTTTGATGTTCTTGTGCCTGCGAAATGATTATAGATATATGTTGAGGATAGCATGCAAGCTGCATAATGAAACATAGGCAATAGGCAAACGCGATAATGCCGCTCCGTGGACAGATTTCATACTTTGTCTACGTAAGATGTAAGCAAGCTGCAAGCGTGTGACGAGCGTCTACGTGGATAGTAGGCCTTATATGGCCCGCCTTTTGCTGCGAACGGAACGGACTCCGTACGAACTTCGTTCAACTTGCAATAGTTTTAATAGAAGCGCTTCCACCGCCAACGACTGAGCGCAACTCACTTAACAAACGGTTTTTTTTTCTTAATTCTTAAGATGTCAACATCACGTCTCATCAAGTGAGCATTGGACAGGTAGGTACCAAGTCTCTGAAAGTATCGACAGAACATTGGCTGAGAGGAAAACTTTCGACAGCACGCCGTTACTGACATGTTTGCAATCTCGGGAAACTTTTCTATTCCAACTTTGCGTGGAATGGAATTCGATTTGCCATGGAAATGCTATGTTCGTAAATTGAAAATCTTACCTAATTTATTTAACCTACACATATTTTTACTCATTATGTCAATCTGGATCATTTTGACAGGCTTATTTCTTAATACAGTAGAGGAAGACGAATTTAGAAAATCCTTCACTCCACCAATCCGCACTGGAGCAGCGTGGTGGAGTATGCTCTAGGCCTCCTCAAGAGGAGAGACCTGTGCCCAGTAGTGGGCCATTAATGGGTTGAAGCCAACCAATTCTCCTGAGAGATTACTAGTGCTACGGCGCGTAGCCCGGCCCGTAGCTATTGTAAGGCTACGTTCTCAAGCAGTCCCGTTGAGTGAGAACAGCTTTTTACTGGGACCCCTTTTTAGTGTTCACATCTGCGTCCTATTCTAGAGCATCTTGTTGTGTACAAAAATCTAGATGACTCCTGTATTGTTTAGTACTAGAATCCGCCCACGGTTTCGCCCGTGAAAGAGCGGCTTCATAATATAAAAGTTTAAATCATTCCATGACCGGGATAAACGGGAAATACCCTATATATTGAGTGTATCTCTATGCCAAGTTTCTTCTTTATACGTGCATCGATTGACCCGTGACCACAAACATGGAAACATGTTCACATACATTCGTATGTATAATATTATGTAGTAGTATTGATTTTGGACAGTGACATACTATTTGTAGTGACAAAACGGAATTACAGTTACAGACCAGATCGGTTTTTTGTGAGATCTTGCAAACGTCTTTATTAAACGAATATGTTTCAAATAAAACTGCGCCTGCAAAAAACTTTTCCCGCACCATGCTACGACGCGTAGCTCCGTAGCTACATTATCGTATACAATACACCTAACTAGATTTACTGTAAGAACAACTCTATAGAAGGGTTATAACATTATGATATAAAAATAACACATCACTAACACTACGTCCGGAATGAAATAGCCCCCAATTTGTCCGTCTATCGCAAACGAGCTCGTAGCGACAACCTTCATTTGTCTATTTATATCGCTTGGAAATAGGAGCTGTTATCTTCTCTCCACTAACTAATAACAGTAATGAGGTTAACGTCAATATAGTGTAACGGAATTGACACCCTCTGTACTTTCTCTGTAATGTTTCAATAATGTTACTTTACCACTTCAGAATAACTTCAGAATTCTTAAGCAGTTAACTTAAAGAAGATTGAGTCCTGTAACTTTAGAAACTTATGTAACTTATGACTGTTTTTCCCAGTATAATATAACTCACTTTTGGAATATATCACAGGACAACAGAGTTCGATTTTTATTTTGTTTCGAATTTTATTTCGTAACATATACTAAATAACAAAAATTCATATTATATTTTAAAAAAACGTAAGCTATGTTATTTTACTTATAAAATTAATATAGAATACATAACGATTCCCGAAATATATCCCAGTAATAAGTAACATGAATCCTTCGTTTACACTTGGGCTCGATCAAATCCCTCATTACATACATACATATATACGATCGAAGTGCTTATGAAGGATATTCGTGGATTTGCAAACGAATTTGTTTTTCGGGTTCCGTAAATCGAATGAGTAAACGGAAATTACTAGTTTTTGCGCTCGTCCGTCTGTTTCATTTAATTTTCTCTGGAACTACATTTCTTCTTAATATTAGTATCATATGCAATAAATTAGAAAAGTTTGTGTGTACCATAGATGTTTTTTTACTCTTTCACACAAAAATTTCGACCATGATTTGGAATAACATATAGGGTAAGTATATGAAGAACTCAACAAGGGACACAAATAAAAGTAATTTATTACAATCGGTCATCAATGCTTTTCAAAACTATATGATACAAGAACTATATCCGTATCCATTACGAGTATACCTATGTAGGTAAAAAAAACAATAATAATAATACGGATACGTCGGTAAAGAACCATATTTCTTATTCACGAGTAGGCTTCAGGTTTGACTGCTTTTTCTATTACATGAATAAGAAGTCAAATAGAATTCTTTATGTTGGTTAAATTTGAAATAACTATGTAACATGTTAGTACAGTCGTCTTACAAACATATCCTCAAAGCACCTTCGTTACATTTGAAGATTAAATCGGATATTTATAAGTATTGCGTGTCGCATGACCTGCTTTAAATCATTATACAATTTCGAAACAAATGCAAAGTTACATTGTTTAATATAAAATTTATATTTACTGATGTACTTAATATTCCTTGATCAGTTCAAAATATTTCTAGTCATGATTCAATTTATGATTTATTTCACCGTTGGTTGGTTTGAAGAAAATAATAATAATAAACGCTAACTCATACCCCCGTAGTAGGTTATTACCTGTGTCGCGGGTGGCATGGACGACACAAGTAACACATCACAATCACACCCATGACCCGAGTACAAATATTTATCTGTCACACAAATATCTGCCCCGCCCGGTAATCCAACCCGGGAACCCTCGCGTCGCAGGCAGGGTCGCTACCAACTAGGCTACAGGGTCATCGAATGCTGTGTTAGTATGTTGTACCTGTTTACTAAGTGCATAAAGTGTTTTCATTTAATTTAATTCTAATCGCTGCTACTGTCGTGTTCAACGAAGGTGACATGTAGGGAGCTTCAACCCATTGGTGGTCCACTACTGAGCACGGGACTTTTCTCTGGAGAAGGCTTAGAATACACTTCACCACGCTGTTTCATTGCGGATTGGTGGAGCGCTTAGTGGCAAACCCAAGTGTCGGAAGTTTTCATGCCGCCCTATGTCTCCCGACTTGGCTTAACGGCTGTTATTTTATGATAACTATCGGGACCGACAGCTTTATGTGGCTTCAAAAATACGAAAGTGCTCAAAAATTGTTGGCCATTGACGTTCTCCCATCCAACTACCGACTGCGCCCGCTGTTGCTTAACTCTGTCAATAATTTAGGATTGGCACAAGCTGCCGGGCCATACGAAATTTATACATACACTAGCTGTGCCCCGAAGTTTCACCCGCATTTATTTGTGGAAAAAAACTAACTACTAAAATATATAGTTATATATATAGTTATACCTAATAGCCTATAGTCTTCCTCGATAAATGGACTACCAAACAAACAAACTCTTCAGCTAGGTATTCTTGTATTACTACTTAAAAATGTATAAAACGAGTCTGTTTTCCCTAGCAGATGCCGTAGCCAAAAGCTTTGTCTCTGTGAAGTAGAAGGTTGAAAAGAATTGTTGATGCGATGCTTTTGTCGATGATCGCACAACTTCCTTTCAAACGCTGTAAAACAATGACTACACTACATCCTGCGTGTAAACGTAGGAAGGTACTAAGTTATACACAATGATTGTACTACATCGTGTATGCAAACGTAGGGATTACAATATTTACAATGGTACGATATGGATTGATAACGCGCAGAAATGAAGCTTCGAACAAACGAATTGATTCGATTGCGCTCACGCATAGAACGGCGATGTGTGCTTAACCTTTCACCGACAGTGGTAGTGAGTGATCATGATGACGATGATAATCGTATTATAACAAAAAAGCTTTATTTTACAGGCGTAGCCAATTTATAAGTTTTATTTTCATCCTATCCAAATGGATCTAAATTATATTTTACTTAGAAAAATTGTCTTTCAACTTCGCCTTTGTTTTATCAAGCCCACTCAAATTCTTAAGTTATTTTTGTTATTTCAAAATAAATAAAAAAGAAGTGGGCTGAAAATAATAGAACCGCTTTATCGTAAATTAATGCTCTTCTCTGCGGACAAATGGAAGTCAAAACTGACGGCCGTATTACAAAAGCCGAATTTTCGGGCTGTAATATGATAATAAGTGACGTAAAAAATATTTCACGGTTAATTTTAGAAAGAGGGTGATAGCTAAACTGGCTCTGTCCCTAATTCTAATAATATCAGTAATTTATGCAAACGTTTTTTGTATGGAAATAGCCGACAAACAGCTGACGATCGATTAGTAGCTATCGTCGCCCATGGACATCAGCAACACCAAAGGCGTCACTGATGCGTTGCCGGCCAAGAAAGAGAAAAGAAAAAGAAAGAAACAAGTTAATAGTTTAAAAAACTACTCGTAAGTACACCGTTTTATAGTGTCAATACAGTGGCGTAGCTAGTTCTAAGGAGGCACCATATCAATATTTATTGTGGGGCCCCCTCGACGTTAGCTGTCAAAAGGAGTACCAACTGTAGCGGTCGTAGTCCGCTGGTGAGCTTTTTTTTGGGAGTGTTATTGGGGGCCCCTATACGCTGGGGGCCCCGTATATTTGATACGGCTGATACGGCGGTAGCTACGCCCCTGGTCAATACTCAATGTTGCTACGAAAGAAAAAAATTGGGACTGTGCTGAACCATTAAGGAGTTCTCTCGGCTGCAGCCAAACCTGTGTGTAGTAATCATGCTTATCATAAGAATACATTGTTATCTTAACTAAAGCAATATGTCATTATTTATCATTGAAGTATTATTACTAGCGTATAGAATGGACACCGCGAACACAACGTATGTTCCAATGAATTAACGCCGCGCGGCTTCAATTGCCAATGGATTCGTTCGATTTTGAAAGGAGAACGGGGGCCCAATTTTGAAAATAGAACCTCTTGGCGGGGACACACATTTTGTTCGAGATGTCTATTCTATGACATTATACTTCAATGTTATTTATTTATTTATTTAACCTTTATTGACCACAAAAACACGGTACAATTGGCGAGCTTAATGCTTAAATGCATTCTCTACCAGCTAACCATCAGGCCAAACAGATATGAACGAAGAGCGGTATTAACTATTGTTGGTAAATTAAAGCATAGAGCAACAAAAAAAATTTGTATAGATAGTGTTCAAATACATTAGATGCTTACACATAAAAAAATATCTACTTATAAACAAATATATATACTCGTACAACAACATTTATGTAACATTACAACTTCTTAGGATAAGTGGAAGTAGACTAATGAGGCTTGCAAGATCTGACCCAAACCATGGGCGTAGCCAGGGGGGGGGTTTCGGGGGTTCAAACCCCCCCCGAAATGTTAAGGACTGACATTTTTATGTGCTAATAATCTAAATTTTACTAACAAAAAATAACCGACTTCAAATTCTCAAAAACTACTTGTCAGATCTCGTTCAAATTTATGTGGGACCACATGACAAGCACCAGCTTTCTATAAAAAAAGAATCATCGAAATCGGTTGACGTGATATTGAGTTATTCGTCAATTTGTCACGCACATCTTAACACAAATTTACGACTTATGTAGTTTTCTCATGGATACCATTGTCAGATCTCAATAAAATTTATGTGGGACCACATGACAGCCATCAGCTTTCGATTAAAAAAAGAATCATCAAAATCGGTTCGCCCAGTCCAAAGTTCTGAGGTAACAAACATAAAAAAAAAATACAGTCGAATTGAGAACCTCCTCCTTTTTTTGAAGTCGGTTAATAAACCCTTAAAAAACATTTTTCTAGACGTCATTCCGAATCGAATGAGCTATCGCATATATTTTTGGGTGCTTTATTTCTATTAAACACGTTTTTGAACTTTTTGACTACATAAGACTAATAATAGATGGCACTACATACGTCGTGAGAAAAAATAAAGTCTCAATTTTCTTTAGGGTTATTGTATGTACTTTTAGTCGTTGTATTTTGTTGACCCCCCCCCCCCCCCCCCCCGAAACTTAAACCCCCCCCCAAACTAAAACCTGGCTACGCCCATGACCCAAACAAACAGGGCAAGCTATATAAAACCGTTTAAAAACTAGCTCGCAATCCCCCTAGGGCCTAGGCAAAACACGACGAGTCGTTTGGCGACTAACTCAACCAAGAGGGTTGTAGCAATCCAGGCGGACCCCACGGAGAAATAATAATAGTAATAATGTTAACCGCCACAATACGGCTAATGTGTCTTAGAATGTACCTATGGGTTTGTTACGTTTGCTGCGCGGTACAATCCGGTACATAAGGTTGACTTGCAGAGAATGTTTTAGCAGTAAGCCACGTTTTGTATCCTGCACGTTTGGTACAATAATATGGTACAAGAATAAATAGTTAAATAAACATATATTTGGTTTAAGGAAACAGGGAACCGATATGATTTAACAAAATGTCTTCGATTTCTTAACTTGTTTTTGCTACTATCTTATATTACTAAACGCTCAATATTAGTATAAAATCACATTCTCGAAAAGGGCTCAAACAGTGTCAATGAAATTTTAATTATAATAATGGTCTTTTAACTAGGAAAATTATTTTTCTTCGTATTTTGACGCAAAAATAACTCGCACCCATGTTTACTTTGTTATTTCGATAAGACAAAAAAAAATATCAGGATTATGATCAAGGCTGATTACATCCACACCCTTCAAGCTTAACGCAAAGATTTCACGTTAGAATACGGCGTGGCGTCGAAAAGACGCGTTGGTGATACCAATATTTGTACCAATTTGTTAATAACCAAAAACTACGAAAAGACAATTATGATGCCTTTAGTGTAGAAACATTGTATTTTTCTATAAAGGCATCATTCAGCATTTACCGGAAAGCATCATAAATAAATAATAAATAAACGCTACACACTCATAGCCCCACACTAGGATGCCATGTATCGCAGGTGGCATGGACAACACAAATTAGACATCACTATAACACCCATAACCCGAGTGACCCGAGTACAAATATTCATCTGTCACATAAATATCTGCCCAAGCCGGGAATCAAACCCGAGACCCCTCGCTTCGCAGGCAGGATCGCTACCAACTAGACTAGAGGGTCGTCAATATTAGGAAATATTTAAAAATATTGCTGAGAAGATCTTAATGAACGGGAATCTCTCATAATTACTCCAAACAAATAGAGTATTTTTCGAATATATTCTCACAAAACTACAACAATAACAAATATTCGTACGTATTAGCCCCTTTTCACATGATACGGTCACAGCACGGTCGCCGTGCCGTGTAACCGTGCTAACTCTTTCACATGGACACGATTTCCGCACAGCCGCTAGCCGCCGGCGGAGCCGGCGGCGGCAACGACGGTCAGTAGTATTATCAGTGGCTGAAGCCGTTATTTTTTACTATTAAATGGAACAAAAAATATTTTCGGAGAGTTTTCGGATGTCAAAGAGCTCATTTGATGAGTTATAAGCGGTCCAATGACATTTCCCGAGCTCACCGTCCCGTGTCGCGGCCGTGTTCATGTGAACGCATCTATACAAGTCCATACATGACTGAGAAGAAGGTTGTTGCATCATACCGTGTTTATAGTAGTACAAGACGGGCGACACGCAGTCACGGTACGGTCGCCGTGCCATGTGAAAGCTCTCATTGTAGCTCATACATCTCTACTTTGCACGGCACGGCAACCGTGCCGTTACCGTATGAATGAAAAGGGGCTTACTATATTAATAAGTGAACTGAATGAATGAGATTGGAAAACATGGGTGTTACCTGTCGGTGTTGCGAAACCTTTATCAAGAGATGGATGAGGATGATAAATAATTATAATATACAGAATGAATCATCTAAACTTGATCTATAATACATATAGTGGACATGACGAAATTATTATTTTTTGACATAATTGCCTTAATTAGAGTTTTTGGCTCCCCATCAAAATAACTTTTACCACAATTGGGTGTAATGTGTCCTACCTACTTACTTGGCAGTCAAAAACTCGTGGGTACATTGAACTAACCCGCATTTCAGTAGCTATTTAATGTCATGGAAGTGTTTCTTATCTCCCGCCATCATTGCGTATCGCTCATATTCACTTATCGATAACCAAAACGCCATAGTACGCCTACTTAACTCTCTCTACTATCAAGCCCTTGAACGTCATACATAAATCAAGATGGCCAATCTATCACTTACATGTTTTTAATATGTTATAATTGTAGATACTTGGTCACCGACACACCTGAAATTGCTAATGAAAGATAAAAAGGGCGCTAAACCGCTTCTTAGCTCTCCAACTTTCCTTTCATTCATAACAAGAAAACACGATCAATTTTGGTTTGTTAGGATCTTCGTAGATAAACATGTATAAACCCTGTCCAACAAGAGCAGGTACAAAGATTAAATTGGTCACAGACTAATAACCGAGAAGTTCACCTTCGGTGAAAGAGGAACTTGACAACAAATCATTAGATAATTTCATGGTGTTCTATGAGTTAGAACTTAGATTTGTTAGTAAAATCAACCAAATATTTCCTACATGTACGTGAGAAGCAACCAGATAATATTACGTGATCTGATCACTAAAGAGACAAGGTGGCTCTCAAAAAGGCTCCAAAAAAACGTATGAAAGCATCGATTCTTCATGCTGTAGCATGTTGCTGAATGTTAAAAACCTGAGTGGTGTTATGGCTCAAACCAGCTAACCTGA
Source organism: Thymelicus sylvestris (assembly GCA_911387775.1). Taxonomy (NCBI): domain Eukaryota; kingdom Metazoa; phylum Arthropoda; class Insecta; order Lepidoptera; family Hesperiidae; genus Thymelicus; species Thymelicus sylvestris. The sequence goes on along the minus strand of OU426905.1, from coordinate 7,525,062 downwards.
AAGTTTATAACTTGATTTTTGATAAAAGTAATTAAGAGAATGTGATGGGCAACGGGACTTAATCATACCCACCTGATGTATAAAGTTGATTCAAGTCAATATAACTTTTCGTATGTCATATAAAGTTGCCAAATATAAAAGCTAAAACTGCTATTAAAGTTTTATTACTAGTTGATAACTCTACTTAAAATCACTTGGCAACTTGGTCCTACAAACATGTCATTACTAATACTAAACGACCATCGGCTGTGAACATGTCGATCTTAAATCTTAATGACCCTATCATCAGATTAGAAGCCTTACTCAGTCTTTACGCTACATTAAACGTAACAGTTTTATGTTTACTGCAAATTTTATTACCAACGTCCTTTGTATTGACGTTACCTAAATGGAAAAATTGGGCAACTTAAAGACTATATGAGGCCAATCATATTTCTAAAGATTTGGCAGCGCGGGTGTATGCTTATGTTTACGTATAATCACGTGGCGTCTCACCGGGCCGAGGTTGTCGAAGCCGTGGTGTCGCGCGACGAGCTGGGCCTCCTCGTGGCGTAGCGATCTCTTGAACCGCACTAGGAAAGAGTTCGTAAAGACCTCGCGAGACGCGGTCGCGGTTATCAGCACCGTCGCAGCCAAACATTGCAACCACATGTTCGCGCTGTGGCCGGCGGCGGGTGACTGAGGCCCTACTCCTCTTGACGTCACTGTATATCGACCCGGGGACCGCGCATGCGCCGACAGCTGACCAAGCACGAGCGGTCCCAAGCCTCACCGGTTTCACAGATCATGAAAGAACTGCAGCTTACACGATGTTTTGAATCGCACCAACCTACATTCACACAAAGTACGCGACGACTTGACCTTATTCTGGGCCAGTGCATCGCAATCCTCCGGGTATTCGTGTGACATGTCTGACTTAACATTATCTTACGCGTGCACTCTTGTTGTTGTTGGCAAGAATCTACTCTGAAAATGAAACTGTCATCGAAACCATAATCTATGGACTATCGTAACATAAAATTAATTCAGGATCCAGGTGATTCTGCTGGACGTTTTTTTGGAAGATCTGTTCAAAGAAAACCACAGTAGTAGAGACTACATTCTGTAAACAAATATCGTTCGTTACTTCAAATAGCTTATCACAATTCACGATCTACACGAGTATCGCCAAAACTCGTAAAAGGCAATGGAATCATGTTCAATTAGGCTTTATGGCAATTACTTATCTTAATGGCTATAAAAGACGCAAAATGTTCTTCATATGTGTCACGTCACAATATGTTTCGACGAATTTTTAGATTGTTATCCGTAACTATTTTTCAAATTGTAACTTTATGTTCTCTCACAATGGCAGAAGACCGCCCCATGTCACTGGAAGGGAAGATAATAGGGGGAAGCAGGGCAAATATTTCAAACTTTCCTCATGCTGTGTTTTTGCATATAAATTGCGGCAATAAGGTAACGGGAAGTTTATGTGGCTCTTCAGTGCTCAACCAGCTCATATTACTGACGGCAGCACATTGCTTAAAATGTACAGGAAAACTCACAGTAACCGCGCACGCAGGATCCGAAGATCGCTCAAAGGTGTGTTTATTTTCTGTGTGTACAAAGTGGTTCCTAGTATTATACAGCGTGACAAGACTTTCTTTCTTTTTCTTGGCCGGCAACGCATCGGTAATGCCTTTGGTGTTGCTGATGTCCATGGGCGACGATAGCCACTTACCATCAGGTGGATCGTCAGATCGTTTGCCGGCTATTTCCATAAAAAAAATGTTATTACGTACAGAGTAGAGTACCAATACCTATTTAATGTACAATTGCTATAATGTGCTAAAATGTTTGATGTCTTGCATAACGGTTCATCGTTCAACATGGTCATGCATCAACGACCTGTTGCCTAGTTGGTAGCGACCCTGCTTGCAATGCGAGGGGTCCCGGGTTCGATTCCCGGCCGGGGCAGATATTTATGTGACAGATAAATATTTGTACTCGGGTCAAGGGTGTTATTGTGATGTGTTATACTTATGTGTCGTCCATGCATCCCGTAACATAGGTAAAAAACTACTAAAATAATAATATTTTTTATTATTTATTTTATGCACGCTTACACCCCTAGAAGATCCCAGGCATTTTCGTATCTGATCATACTGCATGATCGTCTAGGTACCGCTTTAGATTTAAAACGGATGTTATGACCGGTTCACACTTGATCTGAGGTTTCACACAATATGAGTTTACGACTATGCCTAGTATACCCATAGCACTCATACACACATAGTATTCCGCAAGATTTGAATAGCTGCCCAGACTCACGTGAGCTGTCGCGATGTCGATTCCAGGACAAGTCCCGCGTTTTGTTTGTTCGACGGAAAGTGATAAATTAAAAAAACTGCTTTTCTGCTTTTCATGAAAAAAGAAAAGTAGAAATAAGTAGGTTTGGCTCTAGGAGAGGGAATTCCTTAAAGTTTAACAGCTAACGTTTAACGTTATATTTTACTAGCTGTTGCCCGCGGCTTCGCACGCGGAAATTATGCTTATCATAAATATTTCTACCCCTTACAGAAGAAAATTTAAAAACAGGTTCATTTATGTATGTACATTCATGTTCATTGAAGTACTTATATTTAGGAATTTATTCTCTCTCTTTCTCCCGCTCCCTGTCTCTCTCCCTCTGCCTTCTTCCTATCCCACTCTGAAGGAGAGATCCTTCTCCCGCTTCATGTCCCTTTCTCACTCCCTCTCCCGCTCCCTCTTCCTCTTCCGCTCCCTCTCCTGCTTCCTCTACCGATCCCAGTCCCTCTTTCGCTTCCTGTCCCCCTCCCCTCCCCCTCCCGTCCGTAAAGTCTGCACTAAATTTTTGTTTCTCACTATAAGCTTCCATATTAATTATCACATTACTAAGTTTAAAAATGACGTAGTTTCTTAAATATTTACAACCCCTTAGTATAGTATAGTATGGGGATAAATTTTGAGAAAACCGTTATACACTTATTTTTTGTGTATAAGCTAATATACATATTTTCACCCTTCTTACTTCGAAACTGACGAAGTTGCCATACTAACTTGCATACCCTCATTTAACCGTTTAGGGGTTGATTTTCCAAAAAAAAACAACTTTTAAATTTTAATCTGGAGCTATTATGTGAATTTTCATGTTTTTAACTTCAAAAATGATGACGTTGCGTATTAAGTTCCATGCTTCAAATTAACCAGTTAAGGGATGATTTTCCAAAAAAAAAACGTGTTAAAATTAACTTTTGTTCACAACTATAAACTTACATAAAAATTTTCATATTTATAACTCTAAAACTGACGAAGCTGATTTATACGTAAACGACTTCCAACCCCTGTTTTTAGGGGATGAATTCCGCGAAAACAGTGATAGATACAGTTATTTTTTGTGTCTAACTGTAACCTTATATATAAAATTTCACCCTTCTTACCTCAAAACTGACGAAGTTGCCATACTAACTTGCACACTCTTATTTAACTTTTTAGTTAGGGGATGACTTTCCAAAAAAACATAATAATTCCAAATTTTGTTTCTACTCTGGAGATAATATATAAATTCTCATGTTTTTAACTTTAAAAATGACGAAGTTGCGTACTAAATTAAATCCGTTAAATTAACCCTTTAAGGGATGATTTTCCAAAAAATGTGGTAACATTAAATTTTGTTCATAACTGTAAACTTACATAAAAAATTTCATATTTATAACTCTAAAACTGACAAAGCTGATGTATACGTAAATGTCGTCCAACCCCTATTTATAGGGGATGAATTTCGAGAAAACAGTGATACAGTTATTTTTTTGTGTCTAACTATAAGCTTAAATACAAAATTTCACCCTTCTTACTTTAAAACGGACGAAGTTGCCATACTAATTTGCACAGTCTTATTAAACCCTTTAGGGGATGACTTTCCAAAAAAACGTAATATGTACTTCCAAATTTCGTTTCTAATCTGAAGCTAATATATAAAATTTCATGTTTTTAACTTTAAAATGACGAAGTTGCATACTAAATAAAATCCACTAAATTAACCCTTTAAGGGATGATTTTCCGAAAAAAATTGTTAAAGTTAACTTTTGTTTATTACTACAAACTTACATAAAAAAATTCATATTTATAACTCTAAAACTGGCGAAGTTGATTTGTATGTAGTTGGCTACCAACCCCTATTTTTAGGCGATGAATTTCGAGAAAACAGTGATACAGTTATTTTTCGTGTCTAATTATAAGCTTATAAACAAATTTTCACCCTTCTTACTTCAAAACTCACGAAGTTGCCATACTAACTTTCGCCATCTTAATTAACCCTTTAGGGGATGATTTTCCAAAAAAACATAATACTCACAAATTTTGTTTCTAATCTTGAACTAATACATAAATTTTCATGTTTTTAACTTCAAAAATGACGAAGTTGCCTACTAAGGTACATCCAAGAAATTAACCCTTTAAGGGATGATTTTCCAAAAAAAAATATGTTAAAGTTAACTTTTGTTTATTACTATTAACTTACATAAAAAAATCATATTTATAACTCTAAAACTGACGAAGTTGGTTTGTATGAAAATGACCTTCAATCCGTATTTTTACCCCTTAGGGGATGAATTTCCAAAAATCCGTTTTTAGCTGACGTCTCCATAGCATAAACTATCTCTCTGCCAAATTTCATCGTAATCGGTTCGGTAGTTTCTGAGATTTTTTGTTTAATCAGTGTATCTCTTTTCAATTTTATATATATAGATTAACTATTTAATTTTAGTGTAAAACGGTGAAACTGTTCAGTTTTTAAACTATTAACTTGTTTCACTAGCCAATTAAATCATGTTACATCACTATTTTAATATGTCAAAACGGCCTTTTTAGCGCGCCGCCAGTATTGTAACATTTGGTTAGCAAGTGTTCATCAAACTATGTATTTAGTGATTGCTATCTCTGTTTATTTATTGCTTCCAGGCACAATACACAGGAGCAGTAAGAAAATCTTTAAGGATAATGATTCATCCATTTTATGCATCGCTACGTACTATTAACGATATTGCTCTCATACTTTTGAACAAAGAACTCCCATTAAATAATCATATCAAACGAGTGTTAATTAACATCAGCTATCCTAAAGTTACTAAAAAAACTAAGGCTTATGTGGCTGGATGGGGAGACATTCAGGTATGTTGAATTTCATGCTAATCGCTTTAAATAATCTGTCTATCTTATGTAATGTAGGTACTTGAAATCGGATCTCTTCAAGCGATTATGTATTAGGTTACAGAAAGGATCGGTTACTTTTAGTCAGTACATAAAAACAAAATGTATATTCGAAGGTAGGTACGGTCACCTACAGAGAATACTGCCCTCCTAACGATAAACAACGTATCTGACATTTTTGACGAAAACGAGTTATTAGCATATTCGTAATCAGTGAAATTTCACTGATTACGAATATGCTAATAACTCGTTTTCATTGTTTGTTGTTTGAGTTATTAGCATATTCGTAATCAGTGAAATTTCACTGATTACGAATATGCTAATAACTCGTTTTCGTCAAAAATGTCAGATACGTTGTTTATCATTAGGAGGGCAGACAGAATAGTAACCCATCTGTTTATAAACACACAGTAAGATGGGTTACTTTTCTCTGCAGGTGACTGCAGGTACCTGTTATAGCTTATCATTAGTTACAGCGACCATCTTTTCCTTACGATTGACGCACATATTCATTGCATAAACGTTAAATCAAGATATTTTTATCTTATAGCTATATAGCGATTTTGCGTTTTACGTTTTGAAGTGAAAACTTCTTTAGTACGGGGGTGACTTGAAATTTTATGAAACGAAACTGTCCAGTGGAGACTAGAAATGAGTGGAGACTGACTTGAGTTGAGTTGAGTTGAGTTGAGTGGAGTGGAGTGGAGTGGAGTGGAGTGGAGTGGAGGTGGAGGTGGAGGTGGAGTGGAGTGGAGATGGAAGTGGAGTGGAGTGGAGTGGAGGTGGGAGTGGAGTGGAGTGAAGTGGAGTGAGTGGAGTGGAGTGGAGTAGTAAAACCTACAATTATCATCTTCCCGAAATTTTACATTCGTCTCATTATCTTGAAAACAAAATTTTTGAAGGTTTCACTTCTAACACGTGTGAATTGCACACATTTAATTTTTTTATTTATTGCCTATAGGGCTGACCACCGAGACACCTGATGGTAAGTGGTCAGCGTTGCCTATGGACATGAGCAATACCAGAGGAATCGCCAATGCATCGCCGGCCCTGAAGGAGAACTCTTTTTACACCTTTTCAAAGAACCCCATGTCATAACGCTCCAAGAATACCTCAGAAGGAAGCTCATTCCACATTTTGCACGTGCGTGGCAAAACAGATCGTGAATTTCGGACCGTAGAGGTTCTCCACCAGTCCAATGTGTCCGTGTGGATGAAACTTCAATCTTTGGCGAGTGGTGCAATGATGAAAAGGTGAAGGAGGCATTAAGTCGAACAATTCCTCGGAGCACTGACCATTGTAAAGTCGGTAGTATCGTCGAAGTCGTATGACAGCGAAGGGAACTAAGCTTTGTCTTTCTGCTTCTTATGTAAAGAACTAATTTTATTAAAATGAGGTTTTGTGAACTTTTTGTTGTGCAGTTAGGACGCGAACGCGATGTGGGTATAAAAGTCAGTGATGACTTCAACACGTTGGTGGTCAGCCATAGAAAATTCCGATATGCATTGTTTAGTACCGATAAAAACCGGAACCGAAAGCTTTAGGGCACTCCGTAGCACGAAAGAGCTTGAAAAATGGTTACCAATAGTGGACACCCATGATAAAACTTTCTAAGTATTTTTCAACTACTGCTACGGCATAACTAACGCCATTATATAATTAAACCATAGAGACCAAACAGACCGCCCTAGCGGTGTAAGCTACAAATACCTTCAAAATTATTTAGAAGTACTGGTTTCAATTTTTGAAGTGAAAACTTCTTTAGTACGGGGGTGACTTGAAATTTTATGAAACGAAACTGTCCAGTAAAAAGAGACAAACACATAAATTCTAAAGTGAGATAGGAAGCACAGGGGTAGGATAGGGGAGTGAGGGGTAGGGGAGCGGAGCGGAGCGGGGCGGGGCGGAGAGGGGCGGGACGGAGCGGAGCGGAGTGAAGTAGATTAGTGAAACCTACATTTATCATCTTCCCGAAATTTTAAATTCGTCTCATTATCTTGAAAACAAAAATTTTGAAGGTTTCACTTCTACCACGTGTGAATTGCACACATTTTAATTTTTTAGGAAGAACCAAAAATAAAACAAGTGAAGTACCTAAAGAAGGTCAGAGTAGATTTGGTATCAATGAATAAGTGCCGAGACACGCTGGGTCCATTACATCCGGGACAGATGTGTGCAGGAACAACACAGAGTATTGCAAACAGACCCGCGAGGTAAGCAGTTTTTTTAGTTGATTTCAGAGTAAATAGTAATAAGTAGTAGGTAATAGTAGTCCATCCATCTATCTAGCAGAAAAGATCCGCTTTGCAATCCAAATTCGTAATTCAATTTATAAAATGTTTACATAACAATCTTCACATCGACAGCATGTATCTACTATTATTGTAAGAAACATAATATCTAGACACCAGGCCCGGATCTAGGGGGGGACGAACCGGGGCATTTGCCCCGGGCGCCAGTTTAAGGGGAGCGCCAAAATCATAATATAGTATGATTAAAAATAAAAGAACTTCCTCCACAAAACGCCTAGCATATTAGCCTGAACGCTGAATCGATTTTGCTTTCTATACGTATGTACGGACAGACGCCCGATGACCGATGAACTCATAAAAATAGAAATCACACAATTTAATTAAGTGTAAAATATCATTACAAAATGCTTCATTCTTACGAATTTCAAGCAAGAGTGGACCTTTAGTGGCTAGTTAAATAGTAATAGGTACTAGTACAATAATTAGCGTTACGAACCGACCGGATTTGTCCGGATATGTCCGGACTTTTGGCCTTTTGTTCTGCTTTTTTCCGGAATTCGAATATGTTCGGCGTTTTTAGTTGTCCCAAGATTGAAATAAATCTAAATAAAAAAGACTTTAAAATGAGCAAAATATATTAATTTTTAACCGACTTCAAAAAAGGAGGAGGTTCTCAATTCGACTGTATTTTTTTTTTATGTTTGTTACCTCAGAACTTTGGACTGGGCGAACCGATTTTGATGATTCTTTTTTTAATCGAAAGCTGGTGGCTGTCATGTGGTCCCACATAAATTTTATTGAGATCTTACAATGGCATCCATGAGAAAACCACATAAGTCGTAAATTTGTGTTAAGATGTGCGCGACAAATTGACGAATAACTCAATATCACGCCAACCGATTTCGATGATTCTTTTTTTAATCGAAAGCAGGCACTTGTCATGTGGTCTCACATAAATTTGAACGAGATCTGACAACTATGTAGTTTTTGAGACTTTGAAGTCGGTTATTTTTTGTTAGTAAAATTTAGATTATACTACTTCAAACAACATTACTTTCTATATTTGAGGCACAAAAATTATATGTTACAGGGGTGACTCTGGAAGTGCTCTTATCACCAGTGACTATCGACAATTAGGAATTGTTTCCTGGAGAATTAACGGCCACTTAGCTTTGGTGATATACACCAATGTCACTTATTTCTACTCATGGATCAAAGACGCAGCCAAACGATTGTATTGTGAAAAAATTAGGTATTAATATTAAAGGTGTACCTAATTTGATTCTTTTATACAGTGACAAAGTGAAGAAAGAAAGAATCATTGAGGTCCAAGCAATAGATTCTATAGTGCTCTCAGAACTCCTTTTTATACAAAGAAGTTTCTTTTATTTCTTCAAACACATTTCTATATTAAAAAGATTAATATTAAGTGGTTATTTTACTCAATTTGGAATTTTGTTACTTAAATGATGTCGAAATTTGTGAAGTTTTAGTGAAAATTCTTGAAATTCTTTGAAAAGTCTTATGTTATTGTATTTTATAAAACTTAAGCACCATTTAGTATTGTGATTTAATTATAAAGCATGCAGTCAACCCTCAACTGCCCTCAAGTGATTGTGCATTAAGCTACATACCTACCTATATTACAGATTGTATTCATGTTGTATGTTAAAACTTAAAATGTAACAATCGTTGGTAAGCATAATAAAGAACATAAAAATAAAATTAAAATGTGTGTAATTCACATTTGGTAGAATTGAAACCTTCAAAAATAAAGGTAGGTATTAATTTAATAACGTGTAGGTATCAGTTTTAATTTTATTATCTTTCAAAAACTATTTTGTACTAAATATAAACGTGTATCTTCTACTTATGTACGCGCGTGAGAAGTTATACTTCTTGGCATCATTAAATAAATATTTAACACTAGCTGTCTTGGCGAACTTCGTATCGCCTAATAATCAGTGATTCATGTACCTACTTTATTGTTACTTTTAACTTTTATACTTTTGGTAGGTTTAACAAATCAGAGAGACCATTAAATTCCCTCTCCCTCTCTCTCATCCCCCTCCCCCTGCCCCTCCCCTCCCCTTAAAACAAATGCAGCAACTGTCAAAATCCGGTTATAGGTATACCTAGTTTATCACGCTAGTTGATCTACGCGATCGAATCAGAAATGATGAAATCCGTAGACAAACGAGGGTGACCGACATAGCTCAGAGAATTAGCCGGCTGAAGTGGCAATGGGCTGGCCACATAGTTCGAAGGACCGATAACCGTTGGGGAAGAAAGGTCCTCGAATGGAGACCACGCCTCGGCAAAAGGAGTACAGGACGCCCCCCGACCAGGTGGACCGACAACCTGAAGAAGACATCGGGTATCCGCTAGATTCAGAAGCCTCAGGACCGGTCTGAGTGGCGTAGATTAGGGGAGACCTATGACTAGCAGTGAACCTCAAAAGGCTGATGGATGGATGGAGTTGATCACATGGTATAGTAGTCGCCCATTCAGTATTATTTTTACCTGCTTTGGATTTAATTCGTTTTAGCCAGTATCAACCTCTGGTACTAAAATTCGCAAAAAAATGCAGATTACATAAGTAGGTATTTCTTCAGGAATCTGCCGATTTTATGTACGGGTCATTTTCATTAAAAGCATAGTCGTCTAATGGCTTGATTAATCTTACGATACTAATTATGAATTTTCATGCATAATTCCATATCCGTTTATTTATCAAATACTACAAACTAACGCTTAAGAATAAGCTATTATTTCGTCAATGCCGGGAAGAAGCAAAGAAGCAAGATTATAAGTACGTCTGGGTCAAACATGGAACAATCCTGGTACGGAAGTCTGAAACAACACCCGTCCTTGCTATTAGATCAACTCATGATGTTTCGAAAATTAAGTGAATGCGGAATCCGCCGTATAAGTATTTACATTGGCAATCTAAGATGGTATAAATACGTATTCAACCGAATGTATACATGTATATTTCTATATTATAATGTTTGTTACGGGTACATAGTAAGTAAGTTACCTATTATCTTTATGTTTTTGATCTCGTGCCAGGGTACATATGTACTTCGTTACTCACATATAATTGCTAAGATTATACTTCTAGTTATTATCAATTTTTCAACTAAATCGTGTGGTAACTATAATACGTCTTACTACTCTGAAGTTTTTATGCTTTATTGTATAATTTTTGTGTATGTAACAAGTTTGGTTATTGGGAGTTGTTTTCTATCCATTTACTGTATTACACTGTTTTATAATAGCGATTATATTAACTTTCTAACGATAAATAGGGTTTCAATATGGACACAGCGATTCATAATAAATATGAGTACATTACCTGAATACTTTACACCTGCTAAAAAACCAATATTCAAATATGATGATATCCAATTAGTTCACTATGTTATAGTAAGCTATATATATTTTAAATCATTTAATAATAGATAAGAGTATACTTTCCTTTTACTATCAAAACTGCCGAGGTCTAAGGACCAAATTACATACTGTTTATATGAACATACTATCACATAACTATGACGTCATAATCTTAACTGAGACCTGGCTACATGAGAATATATGTGATAATGCATAATGAGTATATAGATGAACGTTATCAAGTATTTCGATGTGACAGGGACCGCGAGGGCAGCGGGCGCGGCGACGGCGGCGGCGTGCTGGTGGCGGCGCGGCGCGAGCTCCGCGCGGCGCCGCTGCGCTCGGCCGCCGCTGGCGCCGGCGCCGTCCGCCCGCTGCCGCTCGTGGACCACGTCATGATTGAGTTACGAATGCGCAACTATAGTTTTGTGATCAGCGCTGCGTACATTCAGCCCCGGATCTACGATATTTTCGAACCGGGGCAAAACCTTGATCGTGGCGCCCCCTCCAGTATTTGAGAAAACTGTAAAAATGCCAATGAGTAGCATTTGAAATTTCTTTTAAAGGTTGAAATATCGGAAAATAATCATTATTTTAAATATTTATTAGAGCAATAATTTAACGTAACGTCATATTAAGCAAAAATCATTGAAAAACTTCATCCCATAACAGTAAATAATAAAATAACTTTTGATTTAAATTCACCCCTTTGACACTGAAATGGCTTTTACATCAAAGTAGCCTGTATTGTACCTTTTTAAAATCCGCATTAAACAGACAAGTTTTTAAAATACCGGGGCATACTTGCCCAGTACATTTTTTTTCCACCACCTCGCATCAATGTTGTGTCAAAGAAAATCAAAAACAAAAATATCCCAAGTAGACGCTATTTTCTCAGCGTTCCCTAATAATTTCAACAATATTACATACTGATAATTATAAAGCAACTATCTGAGAGCTCTAGGAAAAAAAATAGGTACCAAAATATAATATGCTCATTTGTGGACTCAACAGGAAAAAGAGGGGTAAAGGAGCCGAATTTTCTAAATTTAAAAAAATGGTCAATATCTTGAAAACGGTGACACTTTTACTAGGGTAATTTTTTGACATATGATAGGTCAACCTTCAAGCTATCTGCCACCTTCGGTCGATCCACTACTTACGGGACACCCTGTATATTAAGATTCGATTACTTGATAAAAACCACAAATATATGTCTGTGATAAAAACCTATGAGATTGTAGGAAAAGAGGTTTTATTTGTTCGATATTTCGAATTCTTGTCTCAAGGATTTGGCGCCCCCATGAAACTGCCGCCCGGGGCAAGTGCCCCCATTTGCCCCCCCTTAGATCCGGGGCTGCGTACATTCCACCGAACTTAGACGCAGAGACTTATACATTGCACTTTAACTTGCTATGTTCAATATTGCAATCATCGGACGTTAATGAATTTGTAGTGGTTGGGGATTATAATTTACCGACGTTGGAGTGGCGAGATCGTGGCACTTATTTTGAACCAGTAAGTATAAGTAACTATTGTATGCCAAACAAATTATTATTAAATTTAATTAATTCGTTAAATTGTGTACAAGTTAATACACATAAAAACACAAGGAATCGCTTATTGGACTTATTTTTGACAAATATTACAGATACTACGACCTCTCTTGCTCCAATGCCACTAGTACAACCCGATGATTACCACCCCCCCTTTTACGCCTTAGTACCATTGAATAATATGCATCTTCCACCTATTGCACCCCAACCCAGAGTTCAAATTAACTTCAAAAAAGGTAATTATGACTCAATAAATAATTATATTCTATGTACCGATTGGGACAAATTATTCCTTAACAAAAGTGCTGAGGATGCTGTTGCTCTATTTTATGAAAACATTTATAGTTTAATAAAAACACATATTCCCACTAAAATTATACGATCCATCTCCTATCCTGACTGGTTTTCTCCGGCTTTAATACATATTTTTAAAAATAAAAATAAAGCGTGGATTAAATGGAAAAAATATAAAAATAACTCTGATTATGAAATATTCTCCATGTATAGAAGCCGTTTTAAAGTTGAATCTGATATATGTTATAAAAATTATGTAAAGTCTTTAGAAACAAAAATTACTAATAACATAAAATATTTTTGGACACACATAAATAGAAATGTAAAATCGAAGTCAGACATACCTATCACAATGTCCTATAACAATTTAGTCGCTGAAAATCCTACTGACGTTTGCAATCTTTTCTCTTCTTTTTTTAAATCGGTATATAAACCCAGCAGCGTAACAGAAGACTATGATATTGATAAAATCCCTGATTGTAACCATTACTCTGATCTTAATCTTAATCACATACAAATCTCTGAAGAATCCGTATTGAATGAACTCAAACGTATAGACGTCTCTAAAGGTCCTGGACTGGATAATATACATCCATATTTTCTTAAATCTACTGCTTTAACCATTTATAAACCTATACATAGAATATTTAATATATGTCTTTTGCAAGGTGTCTTTCCTACAATTTGGAAATCAGCGCGTATTGTTCCAGTTCATAAGGGTGGAAGTAAAACCAATGTGGAGAACTATCGCCCAATTTCAATATTATCTACGATATCAAAACTATTCGAAAGACTTATTCATAATAATATCTACCCATCTATTCATAACATTATTATAACGCAACAACATGGCTTTGTAAATCGTCGTTCAACAGTTACAAATTTATTAACATATACTTCCTATCTGTTTGAGGGCTTAGATGCCAACAAACGGATAGATAGTATATATACAGATTTTCGTAAGGCATTTGATAGTGTTGACCATAAAATGTTATTAGATAAGCTAGCATTTAATGGAATCCGTGGTAATTTGTGGCGCTGGTTTAAGTCCTACGTTAGTAATCGTACTCAGAGGGTTGTTATTAAGGGATACGAGTCGGAATTTGTCTCAGTAACATCGGGAGTCCCGCAAGGCTCAATACTAGGACCATTACTGTTTATAATATTTATTAACGATATAAATCACTGTTTCAAATATGCTAATATATTACTGTATGCTGATGATCTCAAAATTTATCATGTAATTGAAAACTCTGATGACCATGCAAAACTCCAAGCTGACCTGGATCGCTTTACAACCTACTGTATTGATTGTAAACTTGATTTAAATATTAACAAATGTAAGACTATCACATTTACTAGGAAAAAGAATATTAGTAGCTTTCCGTACAAGTTAAATAATATAAATCTAGAAGTGGTTAATTCCATTAGAGACTTAGGAGTAACACTAGATAGTAAATTACATCTTAACTTACACGTGGATAATATAATAAATAAATCCCTTAAATTATATGGATTTGTATTACGCACAAGTATTAAATTTACACAACCCTCCACTTATCTGTACCTTTACAAAACATTAATACGTTCTCAACTTGAATATGCTGTGTCCATCTGGAATCCATTTTACACAAAATACATAGAATCGCTTGAAAATGTCCAAAAAAAGTTTCTTAAGAGTATGCAATATAGATGCTTCCATAACCGTTTATCATATATTCAACTTATGGACAAATACAAACTCATAACCCTGAAAAATAGACGTACTCAATTAGAAGGTATGCTTTTATACGATTTATGTCATAACAGATACGACTGCACTCCTGTAATAAATAAAATATCTTATATCGTGCCTACTAGGACACATTGCCGCAACTTTACTAAATTATTTGCTACTGCAAGATGCCGCACTAATGCTGGCAAACGTTCACCTTTGTATCGCTTAGTGGAATCTTATAATAAAAATTTCAACAATATAGATATTTTCGCAGTATGTCCTGGCAGGTTTAAAAGACTTTTGTTGGATAATTTAAAAGTTAAAATGTAATTAGAATCACTTCATCTTGAATCTTACTGACTTATTTGATAACTTAAAAGTCAAAATGTAATTAGACTCACTTCATTTTAGATCTTACTATAATTACCTACCTTGTTGTGACCACCTTTATTTAATTATGTATTATGTAAGCTGTGGTTAACGATGCTGGTTAGCGATATGTTAAAATTATGTACTTTATATGTGAATTATTATATTATCGTGTACTGTTGGTTGACCCAAATAAAGTGAAAAAAAAAAAAAAAAAACTACAAAATACATATAGGTACCTACCTACTCACACATACATATAGCTTCATGTTAACACTCTTTATGTGCGAAGGACATTGACATAAATATATTATGTCAATGGCGAAGGAATATTAATTCTGAGGGATGTCGAGTCACGGTTTCATAGGAGTAAAACAAAAAGGCCAACGAGTCGCTTCGTTTATCACCATAAACCTATCAATCTTGGTTTAACGACCATCATTTGAGGGAGTATTTCTGAGGATGACGTAGTGAGCTTAAATAAACAATACAACAAAAGATTTCCACTAAAGCTCTATAAAGTTTACTGTTTACCCGAGCCTATCAGTTAGCCAGTCATAATTAAAAAAAGCTTGACAACTGAATTACCGATGAAAATATAGTATTATTCGTAGTATATTATTTTTGTATAACATATAGTACAATTGGCTGAAATATAGCACGATACTATATTATTATAATATAGTACGGGTGGCAACCCTAGGTAGGAGCCACCATTCATAGATAAGGGGTCATCATTCGACGAACCGTGTGGCGCAATGGTTACCATGCCGGATCGCCGCACCAAGTGTCCTGGGTTCGATTCTGGGTTTGAATTTCCGCTCTCGGTCTGGGTGTGAATGTCCTTGTCTAGCGTGTTTGTCCATGGCGCCCACGACACAGGGAATCCTAGTGTGGGGCTATAAGTGTCAAGCGTTATTATCCTTCATGAACATCAATAACACCAGACATCACCGATGAATTACCGGCTAAGTAACAAAAAGTACCAAAGTACCCAAAAGAAAAGAAAAAACTCTCATGCCCCCGAGCCACAACACTACGAATTGTTTGGCGAATAGAGGCTGACTCAAGCAAAAGGTTGGTGCTAGCAAGGCAGACTTTATAGGAAGGCTTTATTATATAATTCCTGGCAAATAGGAGTTGCTTCAGGGATACGAGTAGGTATGTACTTAAGTTTTAGGTATCAGAAGTGAATGGAGGGCAGTTTCATTTTATTGCAGTTTTAGTAAGCGGAGGATGTAAAGACAAACATCCAAACACTTTTACCTTTATAATATTAGTTTAGTACCTAGGACCGTACCGTAGGACATAAAGCCACTGTACATTAAAATTTACCTACCCTGCTTTTAGTCCTTAGTCCACAGTAAACCGAGTGAGCTAGAGACAAGGTAGGCTAAAGACAACAAGCTGTGTTTAATGATTCTACTAAAAAGACATTTCCAATAAAATAGCAAGTTGTATATATACAAATATAATTTATTTTTATCCTTTTACACCATTTACAATAACAATGCTGCTATAACAGTAAATAGACAGTATAACTAATTCCCACCCGTCGTTCCGCTAGCAGATGCTGTGGTACATTCACTTTCCATAGCATGAGACGGAGGATGTTCCAGAACATTGTCGATCAAACCAAAAGCTTTAGCCTCAGTTGGGGACATGAAGTGATCTCTCTCCATTGAAGTCTGAACTTTCTCAACTGCCAGTCCTGTATGCCTAACATACAGTCCATTAATTTGAGCTTTAAGCTTCAGTATCTCTTCAGCCTGAATCTGGATATCAGTAGCCTGCCCCCTCACACCTCCTGAAGGTTGATGGATCATGATCCGAGAGTTGGGAAGCGCATGCCGCATGCCAGGCGCTCCAGCTGCTAAAAGAAGCGATGCCATACTGCAAGCTTGACCAACACACCACGTCGCTACAGGAGGGGTTATGTATTGCATTGTGTCATATATTCCTAAGCCTGACGTGACGTTACCGCCCGGCGAATTGATATACAGGTGCACAGGCTTCTTGCTAGACTCTGATTGTAAAAACAACAATTGAGCCACGACTAATGAGCTTATGTCGTCATTGATTGGTCCCATTAAGCAAATGATTCGTTCGCGAAGTAATCTGGAATATATGTCGTATGCTCGCTCACCTCTTCCCGTTTGTTCGACTACGATTGGTATCATGCCAAGCCTTGCTGACTGCGTCGTTTGTATAGATCTAACTTGAATATTACATTTGTAAACTCCAGTGCATATAGCTCTGGAGATTTGCCGCGCGTAGTTCAATGACATTGTGCCTTGATAATGAAATAAGGTAAATTTTCTGGCGTCGACTATTCTTTTCTTGTAAAGTTATCGTCTTCGTGACTTCGTTCTAATCACGCTTAATTCACAGCTACTCGAATTAAAGAGAAACCTATTACTTTAAAACACCTACAGCCTTGCATTAAACTATTGAATAATTTGATATAGACATGGGCGGTAAAAACTATAAATAGTTTCAATAACCCTTTATTTGTATAATACCACAAATACGGTATCAGGTGCTACAAAAACTGTTTATTATGAGAAACCATTTATTCGTGAATACGAGGTATTGCGCGGTAAGGTATGAAGACGTGATATAAACTATAAACAGTTTCAATATTTCAATAAAACTTTACTGGTATAATACCTTAAATATGGTACCTATCAGGTGCTACAAAAACTGTTTATTGAGAGAAACCATTTATTCGTGAATACAAGGTATTGCGAGGTCAGGTATTCCGATTACGCCCGAAGGACAGACTCAAGCGCTGCCGAAATAATACGAACGTGACACAATAAGACACCTATGTTAGAGCGAGAGGAGAGTAGAGGAGTAAGAGGATCGAGAGACTGAGCAGTTATATTATTTTAGATGCAACAGGATATCGCCTTTATTCCTATTTCAATAACAGCTATAGTAATTAGCTGAAGGACTTATAGAAGTTGGTTTTAATATTAAAAATATAGAAATAGAAATAGACACCAATTTATTATAGTATTTATGTGTGTTCTATTGCGGGTATGGAAGATGATGAAATTAAAAAATATATTTATGTAAAGTAAAATAATACAGAAACATATTGTACTTTAACAAACTTTAAATTACTCACAAATAAATTGTATATAGAAACAAACGCTCTTATTTTGAGGATTTTTTTTGAGGCCGTGAGGTTGGCGTCGACACGTTGCTATGACAACGCGCCGCCGCGCCCGGCCCCCGCGTCCTGCACTTCAATTCAATTTAGTTAGTTTAGACCCGAAAATGTGTTACTGCGCACTCAAGGACTTAGTTCAACTTATGCGCTGCTTATCAGGGTCGTCAATCGTCACTATAATTAATAAACTATCGCGCGAGAGTATAGCACATTGCACATGCACAATCTTGAATGTTCCTTGTTTGCAGGCAGTTTAGTTTAATTTCTTATATTAGGAAGTAACCGAAGTAAGTGTGTAAATAAATAATGTATCGAGTAAATAGTAGCGTGTTGTGGGACTTTTCTGAAAAGACTAAAGACAAAGAGATTCAACTTATAATTAGGTATAAAGAGATTCAACTTAATATAATAATTATGTAATGTATAATGAAATGAACTTTTAAATACGCCTGCAGTTAGTTTAAAAAAGTTCAAATATTGAACTAATTTGTAGCCAGTCTTAAGCCTGGATAAAGTATGAAGAAAAGTTCATTCATACTCAATAATTAAAATAAAAATGTTTATTTAATTAGTTAATAAATAACTCATCATTAGTGTGCGCTACTAAGAATTCATTTAATCAGTTATTTCGTATACCGACATTACTGAGAATAAGCGTATACCAATGATACCGTAAACCTGATATACCGAGTACACATTTCAATAAATGGTTATTAAAATAAACAGTTTTAAAACCCTTTATCCTTAATACCGACTTTGCCGAGAATATCAGAATACCGATGATACCAGAACCGAGTGAATAACTAGTTATTAAAATAAACAGTTTTAAAACACTTTATCGGCGACAATACCAATAAAGAGTTATGGTATTACGAAAACGCGTACCGACCCATGTCTAATTTGATATTTGTTTTTTAATATAAATTGAATAAACAAAATTTACACTAACCTATTGCGGATCACAAACATTTTAATTTTTATTTTAAATGACAGATTACCAACTCTCAAAAATATTTACCCCTAAAACTAACTCAAAAACCCCTAAAATCGCCCAAATTTCTTGGAAATCCCCCTAAAAATTTTTTTTTGGAAAATAGTAAATATTAATTAAAAAATATATGTTTATTTATAAATTATGCATGTATTTCTATGTCTTTAGTAAAATGAATTGTAATATAAAAACGGTGATAATAATAAACGTTTTGTTTCTTCATTCATTGCCATTTGGTTCATTAATTGGACTGATAAATTTTTAGTAATAAATCAATTCCTAGTACAATATCGATTTATTTTATAAGGTAAATTCACAAATACTCATTTTTGGATTTCTCTTTTTCCAGATTGCAGATTAATCTATCCTATTTTTAAATGCCAAAAGTCCCAGTCTCCTTTGATTGGCTAATTTGTTCCAGGGCCTCTTACATCTTTATTTTGATCAATAAATAACAAATATGAAGTGTCACAAAAAAACCCCTAAAAATAACCCTAAACATATTAGACTCCTAAAAAAATCCCATTTTACATATTTACCCCCTAAATTTGGGGGGAAAACCCCTAAGTTGGTAACCCTGGTCACAGATATGATGACAATGACACTGACAAAAAATAACCAATGAAATGACATTGACATATTGGTGTTTATGGTTAGAGAGCAGTGGAGCTAGCAAAGGCATACACGACGTTATGCCGAAAACGACGTCATTTTGAGGAATTAAAAAAGAAAATTATATATTTTAATTTTAACAATTTAATTCCAAACGTTCCATAATTCCATTTACATATATAAGTAAGCAATTACACAAGTAAACAGTCGAGCCCTCTTTTTTTCTAGGTCCATCAATGCGTCAAAAGCATAAGCATCATCTAGGACTTCTATACATAATACTTCTAATCTTAATAGGTAAATAAATTACGTGTCACGTTGTTTGTCCTCGATGGACTCCCTAAACTACTGAACTGATTTTAATCAAATTTGCACACCGTGTGCAGTTTGATCCAACTTGAAAGATAGGATAGCTTACATCTCAAAAAAAAACTTTTGACAGAACGAAGTCTGTCCGGGCAGCTAGTACAATATAATAATTATAATACACTATTTAATAGTCTCGATTTCCAGATAATAAGTATTTTATAGTCGAAATCTATTCTTAACACCCAAGCTACCCAAAACTTTACTCTACCTCAGTTTAACATTGCTGACATTCAAGCATGAAGGCATGAAGGAAAAAAATATGTGAACACACATATAACTCACAATTTATTATTAGGTTAATGCATAGTGGAATAGTAAGATTTACAGAGGTAGGTACTTACTGATCATTTTACAAAATACAATACTAAGAAAATACTAATAATAAGTGACACAATCTGTATATAATTATGTTAAATGTAGGTAAGTATCAACATGCAAAATAACATTTAACTAAAATCAACAAACATTTAAATTTTAATAATCATCTTATCACAATTAAAGTATACAAGCAAACTGATCAGATTCAGCCTCGCATTCTCTGGCAAATTTAAAAATTACATATGGACTTTGACTTAGCAACCACCAATTACTATTTATGTCTGAATCTACATCTAGTCATGTTGTATGGATATAAGATTATTTTAAAGTTGTTTCAAAATGAAACACTTAACGGTTACTTAAATCGCTCCTTAGTACAGAATAACAATACAAATTCTGTAATAAGGAGCGATTTAAGTAACCGTTAAGTGACTCTGAGTGCAGCCGAGACTATTAACCCAGTGTCAAAACTTCCACAAAACAGTGTAAGTATTTGAGTAGAAGGAACTATTTTTAATATGATTTCTGTAAAGAAAATCAATTACTTTTGGAGTTGTTTACGTCTCAATTTCATAAGGGCTTCCTGTCTTTTCTTTTCAATTATTAATTGTATATTAACACTGGTATTAGAATTGGGTATTAAATTTTGTTTTATAGAACATGGTTCAGACTTTTGAATAGTTATATCCTTTTTTGGAAGACTAACTGTAGGAACTTTTAACTCAAACTTGCAATTTTTTGCAGCTTCATTTGATTGTGAAGGCATTGCAACATCCAGTTGCTGTGTTTGTGTAAATGGCAAAAGTCTTTTAGCAAGAAGCTTTTCCCGGGCTTGTTGGCGTTTCTTCTGTATTTCCAATGGTGTGCATCTTATGGGAGAGTCACCTGTAAGACATTATTAAATAGTAATTATCCCAGTGTTGATGCAATTGAAGTTATAAGAGGCAGTTGCAAAAATTTTCACGTTTCTATGGAATATGAATATTCTAATAAAACAGTACAATAATAAATGAAATGAAATGAAACAATAAATCAAAATTGTTATTAGTTATCAGTTATCACAGTACAGCAGTATCAATTAATATAATAACAAATATTTCTATATGATACTTAAAACTTATCATTAAAAATCTTACCTGTTTGTTTTTGTTTACTGTCATTAAATGGCATTGAATTATATCTTCCAAGCGACAATGCATTAGAAGTTGTTACTATGTTATGATTAGGGATAGACGGTGATACGGGCATGGAACTGTGACGAATAAAAGAAAACCTTGAAGGACTATCATTATGGGCAACTATGTCTTCCACTCTCCAACTTGTATCTTGTAGCTTACTTTTATCTGTAGTTCTTCTTCTATCAACAACAGGCATGTTTGATAATCGTTCCAAAGCACTATCATTTAAATTACCCAGTAAACTATCAAATGAATCATTTTTAAGTCCAGGAGATTCACATTTAAGCTTACTTATATATGGTGATTTTACACTCTTTAAGATTGCATCCATTGAATCGTCATTCATATTTAAATCAGAGTCTGGGTGTACATTGGAATCTTGAGATGTAGGCTTATTGTTTAGAAATTTTTCTTCAATAGCTTGACTAGCCATCAGCAGACATTCATTGATCGAATCGTCAGATTCTAGTCCTGTTTCAGACTCAGGCTTACTAAAGCGAGAGCTTAAAACATTTTTTCTCAGACATTTGCTAGACCTAAATATGCTTTTTGGGGAACGATCAGGAGCCTCGCTAAATATATCTTCATCACTACCAGATTGTGTTTTTTTTGGAATCTGACTGCTTTTAGACTTTTCCTCCATTAATTTTTCAACATATTGATTTAATTCTAACAACTCTAAAGGAAGTTGTGTTTTTTTCTGTGTTGGTCTTGTGCGTCTATGTTGTGTGGCATGGGATTTTTTCTCATGAAACTTTAACCGGTGAGACTTTTTAGATTTCTTACTGATGGGCGTAGAGTTTTTTGGATGAGACGTTTTTGAGTTTGAACTATAATAATTCCAGACCACATCTGCCGAGCCTTCTGCGCCATCTTGAGTGCAAAGAAAAGGAACTGGACTGGCAGTTTCGGAGTCATACATCGAATCGCTATCTCTTGATGGGGAATCCAATGTATGGTCTGGTGTTGATAACACTGAAATAAGCAATTAAAATAATATAATGGTCAACATTAATAAGCACTATAATTAATATTTTGAAAAGCGTAAAAACTAACCCTTGTTTTTATTTTTGGTCACCATATCTGTAGTGGTATTTTTGCGGCTCATCGATCTTCGATACCTATTGCTTGATACGGCGGATCACCAGTTCACCACATCACCGTATAATCCACTAGAATATTATTAAAATTACACAGTGGTATGAGTTTATGTTCACCAGAAACAATTCCGGTAAGTCTTAACATAAAGTCTAGGTTTTAATATTTGGTTTTTAATTAATTCATTCATACGAAATATTAAAACAGAAAAAAAGAAACCTAATCAAAACTTAACTTATGGCATGGCATTGACCATTGTGGACTTGACAAATGACAATTGACAATCATAATTAAGTCATTTGACATAAACATGACAATCATGATCATGACATGAGAATGAATGAATTGTTGAATTAATGAATGACAATTTGATAGTTGAAACCATGGATATATAACTCTATCTGGATTTTAAACCATTAGAAAAAATCGCAATCATATGATATATCCTAGGATCAAAGATAATATGGATACAATACAAAAATGGTCCTTCTTATATTATGAAGTCATCAATCGTCAGGTACCTCTACAAAGTCAATGATCCAGATGGAGTATGCACCCGTGAGCCCTAATTATAACACGACGTTAATTGTATGGGTGAAGCCCCCCACCTTGTAAAAGTCACGTAACGATAATAGTTTACGGACAAATAAAGTTATTTTATTCGTCCGTTTACCGGATGACTAGCTTCAGCCATATTACTAATATTAAATATTATTATTTTCCCATAATTTAGAAGGACCTCTCTAAATGGTCTGTGGTCGGAATAATTTAAATGTCAACGATGACAGTAGATTACAGATAGTCATAGAAAATCTTTGATTATAGAAAAAGAGAGGATAAGAAATAAGGTCACGTGATCTGAAGCCAAAACTTTCTCAAATATGGCGTCGACTCCGCCCACAAAATAGCGTTGTATTTTTCACATATCGATATAATATTGAAGAAAAAAATATATGATGATATGAATCTTTGATTATTTAGTTTAAAAAACACAAGAGTTCTAAATCAAATATAGTGTTAAAGAGTGAGATATTATTATTTGTATGATGTTCCTACTACATACCACATTGTTTTAAAAAACCTTAAGTAACTTTTTTAATATTTAATTATACAATATTTTGAATAAAATTAAATCTAATATAAAATTTAATATAAAACGATTAACCTTAATATTGGCTTAAAGATATATCTTTATTTAGAAACCCACTGAATTAAGCTTGTCGATAGTTTATATAACGATATTTAAAATATTTTATTCGATTATGAATCGATACAAAACATCGTATTAAATTATACGTATAAAATATAAATGAAATATAAAATAAGTATGTATCATGTTTTGTTTATTAACATATTTCTTTCTTTTTTTCTCGTTCTTGGCTGACAACGCTTTGGTCACTGATATTTATTGGCCGCGATACCCACTTACAGGTTTATTTAATTATATGAATCGATATTTGGACTATTATTTATATTGGGATATTCATGACGAACCGGAGTATCGATAAATAAAACACACGGATTAAACATTCCTATTTAAAAAATTACTTTCTTCTTTTTCTCTCTTTCTTGACCGGCAACGCATCAGTGATGCCTTTGTTGTTGCTGATATCCATGGGCGACGATAGCCACTCACCATCAGGTGGATCGTCAGCTCGTTTGACGACTATTTCCATTAAAAAAATTCATTCGATACTGGATCGATCCAGAGTTTCGTATCAAATCACTAAGATCGATACCTGGATCGATACACTGCGATACGATTCATATCGACCTAGAGTATCGATACAAGGCACCTGGATCGAACATCCCTAGAAGCAATCCTTATCATAAAATGGCGTCCGAAAACAGGCTTCAAGGCGGAGCGATAGATTTCTTTAAAATGTTGCCAGAAAATAGAAATATGCTATATGTATTGTACTCTTTCTTTAAGTATATATTGTGGCGTGTAAGAACAGGACAGATGTATTTTTGGTATTTCGGGTCATATCTGCATAATATATGTATAATGAAAAAATGTATATGCAATTTAGGGCATATCCTCTACTTTTTTTTAATCAATGTAGAAAATGCATTCAGATTTCAGAGTCATTTCCATAGACATAATACTACTAGACTAGACAAGCAGGCCTTCTTTGCGTCACGCTATTAGAAAGAGAAAGAGACCAAGGAGACTCGCGTAACTCGTAAGTAAGACAAGGATAGGTTTACCTCCTGCCTTTCTTCGCAGCGTGACGGTTTCACTTACATAATGCTCAGATACCTTGCCTAGTCTATAGTAATATGTCTATGGTCATTTCATTCGTTTAATTCATTCAACATTCAGACTCTGTGACAAGTATGACATTCATTCATGATTCAGTTCACACTTCACTCACAGTTCATTGTTCAGACTTCAGCAGTTCAGTCAGTCAGTGTCAGTTAGTTGAGTCGAGCGGAGTGGTTGTGACGAAGGAAAATTCATTTTAAACTTTTTAGTTGTGTCGCGATGAGCCATCACAAGTGACTAAGTGTAGAAGTGTTTAACGAACTAGTGCAAAATGCTCGCAGACGGGGAAATAGTTGGTGACGGATCATGGAACCTGACGATCTACGTGACGGATCTGAACGAAAAGCGCACTATGGTCGTGAAGGGAGACATGCATATCGGAGGGGTTATGCTGAAACTGACTGAGAGCTTCGGTAAGCTATTGGAATACAATATACTAGTTTCTAATGAACTTTGAACAGTTTTGCCATATTCATATGGATATAGTCTTCGTATGAGTCATACTTCACAAATAGAGTAGCGAAGTTGATATCATTGACTATATTAACTCTTGAGATGAGAGCAGTATGTTTAATATGTTTCCCTTATCTTTGCAGTGCAGCAGTGGAAATAACTAACACGATTAAGTCACATTAATAGTCATCAGATTTTTATTTATTAAAATGATTTAATTAAGTTATTACTTAATGATCCTTTTATATTTGAATAAATTAATTATACACTAAATGTTTATTATCATCTCCAAACAACTGTAAACTGAGGAGTTTAAACACAGTTTTTGCATATATAATCATTTCAAAAGAAGGCAGGCGATGGCTTTGTACTAGTGGAATCCTGTTTATACTTTTTAGAATCAGTAGGTAATAGCTGTGTCCACATAGTTTTATAATTTGAACTTATATTTATGCTAGTAACAGAAAACTTATGATCTCTTTTAGGAATATGGTAGTGTCATTGTATTATATATACCTACTCAAACACATTGTATAGTGGGAAGTTGCCATCACAATGGAAAAGGCAACATTATACAGGGTGAATTTTTCAATTATTTTTCAGAATTTGATACTTGTGAGCGACACTATCGGGGTTTTTGACTTATGGTTTTTATCGAAATTGGCCCTGAGCCTCCTTCCAACATTTTTCGCTATTCTTCATAGTTTCCAATTTGGCCATCCACTCATACTTGAAAAATTCTTATATACAGGATATAAGTATGTACCTGCCAGTAGTTACTCACTTACATTTATTGTGACTGTGATGTTACTGTGACCACAATTTCTAACTAAAATAACAGAATAGTTGATTGAATTTGGCACAGCATGACACCACTCTGAGGCAAAGAAGAAAGAAGGCTCCTTCACCCGTTGGGCTTATATTTAACAGAATTTAACTTGCCTTGGTAGCTGAAAAATTAGAGTTACTTTCTCTCATCCAAAAAAAAATTGTTTAAATTTTACACTGCTTTATTTCTGATGATAATACATTCTTATGAGAATCTGATCATTCAGTATGCGGTATCAGATCAGATTAATCTCCATTTTAGAAGCAGTTGAGCTACTAGGTTATAGAGTTGTCTGAATGATTCTTAACTTTTCTGCTGTCCTAACGAAGAGTGCAATAAGTCGAGTTTTTGGGCAAATTGATTTAAGTAAGACCATACTCGTAACTTCTGAAGGTCTTAAGTAAATTAGCCCAAAAACTCGACTTATTGCACTCTCCGTTATGATGGCAGTGTTGTCCAATGTTAAACTGACCTTTGAAAATGGAATCAACATCAGCTAAACCTCAGAAATCTAAATCCCTTCTCCATAAATAAGAACTTTTCAAAACAGTGGTTTACCGCTTTTAAGCCCAAAAATTATGTGTATGCAACATTGATGCACATGAAATTAGTAAATTAATATTTAGTTACAAGAGGATTTTCAGAAGTGAGGATTAAATAGTATCTTAATTATCTTAATATTTTTATGCCTGACTAGTTCCTCTTTCCTGTTGTTCTTCATATTTTTAGACAATTTACCTCACAGCTTCCCGTACATGCTTTAATAAAACTTCTGAGTTCTGTTAGTTATGACTCACCTACAGAATAAAACAAGTCTAAAAATAATAATTAATTGTACCTAGTTCATTAACTTGAGTCATAGTTGGCAAATTATGTATGGCATGTTTTATGGTAGGTATATTATTAAATTATTTCGAGTTTGAATATTACTCTACTTTGAATGCTATTTAAAAATTATAATAAAAGGTATTTTTATGCCTGACTAGTTTCTGACCAATCCTATTACTATATATGTATATACACTAATTTATAAAATTCTTATACAAAAATTGATGGACCATAGTAACAGTAGGTATTGAAGAATTTGCAGTTTGCATAACAATATTCATTACACTCTGGCTACTATTCCAGACCCTAAACTGGTTTGATAGAAATAAAAGCAATACCTGATTTGCGGGCGGAAAGACAGAGTCAACGTTATGTGGGAGTGAGACGAGAGGTGCGCGTACGCAGGCACGCGTCCTTCGCGGACGATACGTTGCTTGATGAGTTTTTATTCAATCAGGACAGTTAAAATAACCCAACTGTTTTCTGTTATTCATACATGGAAATCAAATTATTAAATTCCTTAAGGCGCTGTATGACTACGATTTAAAAACGTTGATTTCACTCACACAACCGCATATCTGCGCTAATCTAATGTTACATTTATGTGACGCTGAATAGGGTTCAAAATTGCAAAGCATATTTTTGCTAACAATGTAACTAGACTGCGAATAAACATTTAATTTGAGGGTTTTCCTTAGATAATTCAGAAATACACATTAAATTCAATATCTGTCCGGTTAAAGTTTTAATAAAACCATATGACTATTATATTCCCAAAAAATAATATGTTGTTACCGCTGAAAATACAGAGAATTTCGACGCTAAAGTTTATTTTTGTACAGCAAATTACGATTTTTTATTGGAAATATTAAACAACTATTTGATATTCTATTCGGTTAACATTTTTCTTTAGACCTTTTTTTATGCTCTGTATTTTTTGCGTGCGATATTTTCATTGGGTTTCCTCATACTCGAGCATCAAAGAAACTCAGTTTTGTGAATATTGAGATCACACCGCGCCTTAAATAATCATCCTGCATCCATCCACCATAATGTAAATGAAACCTAGTTATAAAAATTATGATAATGCTAAGAATCCTATTTACGTTTGCTACTAATTTTTTGTTAATCACCAAAACCTCGAGAGATTTGGTTAAAAATATGACGGCAAAGTCTAGGAATATGCGTGTGGTTCTAAAAAGGGTTAAATATTTTTTTGTAAACTTTATTACTTTGGAATTATGCCCACATTACGATAGTAACATTTAATATCATTGCCCACATCAATATTTATTTACGTAATTATATTTTTTTATGTATTGGTAGTTGGTACAATAAAAAAATGCAATAACATAGTTTTTTTAAATAGTGCCTAGATTATAAATTAGCTGCGCACCTACGCAAATACGATTCAACTTTCAAAATGGCGCATGGCGGTCGAAATTCGCCCACTGTAATCGAATGCATTATGAATTGTTCAAGATAATTCAGTCAACAGTTTAGATTGAAGCAGCATTGTTAACACCGCGATTTATTTGGCTGACCATGTTTTGACACTTTGCATAATGATTTTGATTGCATAATTTATCAAACATCACTGTCATTAGAGCAGTGGTTCTTTTGATAGCCACGGACCACTTCAAGATGTATATTGTATTAATGATAAAGTTCCGGTTTTCTTACTGGTTTTTGGTGCTTATTATAATTATTATCATAAAAGGCACTTGACTGCTTTTTATTGAAATATTAAACAATTATAGACTAGGTTCAGTTTTCTAAAAGTGTCTTGTCTGAATTACATACATTTAAATCAGTAATTTCACATATATATTATTGTTTACTATCTGACACCATGTTCAGCTTGATCAATCTTGTATTCTTATATTCTAAAAATTAATAAACATGTATCTACTGGTTAATTTGTTAACATAATAGTGTTTTTCCTATGGAATTGATCGATTCTTATACAGTACAATAAAAAAACTGGTCAGTAAAAAGAAACAAGCGCAAATCATAGAATTAATATTACTAGCGTATAGAAGGGACACCGCGAACATCAGGTTCGGGGGTGTGCATTGCGCAGCCGGCCGGCTGCATTTCATTCTGACTTCTGTCACTCAGCTGTCACTCGGCTACGCTCATTGGCTGCGTTCCAGTAGACGCTCACATCGCTCACAACGATCAAAACGCGTTCCACATGGCGACCACGGTCGTCATGGTCGCGGTGAAAACGTCATTGATGACGTCATTAATTTCGCTCACGGCAGTTCACGGCACGCTCAAAACAACCCACCTCACGGGGTGGGTCGAAGTGCCCGTTCCACTTGGGTGTATGATTGTAACGCTCACAAGCTAGTGGAACAGGAAAAACCGCGGTCGTGAGCGTGAGCGTTGTGATCGTCTAGTGGAACGTAGGGGTTGTGGCCGCATGTCAAAATTGTTTACGAAAAAACTGAAAAAATGCCGTCGTGCGTAATAAGAATGTGTCACAATTGCAAGACAAAAAACAAAAAAGATAATGTTATCACTTTATCATCAGTAAGAAAACAAAATCTTAACTTAAATCAATCAAAACGAATTTAATTTAATTATTGAGCAATGTTCCCGCCATTTTGAATGAAAAAATCATAAGGAGCGTTTGAACTTGGCAAGCCACTAGCGTGTTAATGGACTAAGTAAATAAGCTTGCCGACGCGACGCTTGTGACCAATTTAAAGTGTTGGATTTTTTGACACGAATCAATGGTATTACGTTTGAAATCATTTAAACGCTTTTGCACGTTAAATAAAGTTGGAGTAAGAGCTTGTAAAGATTTGGAGTCGGTGACTGCTTGTCTTGGTTCGACAAGTGTCATATACAAAGTTACTCTATGGCAAGTGTGCAAACGAGGCTCCTAGTTTGAAAAGAGAACGGAGGGCAAGCCGGCGGTGGAACACACATTTTGTTTGAGATAGCTTCTCTATGTATTACCTCAATGGCGCAAATACGTTTGTTTATAAATAATTGGTGCTTGTTGATTCCAAGAGTGTCTCTTTGGATATTAATGTATGCATGATATTAACTCTTTGCTCAATAACTTGTACTACTTATTTCATTACTTAACGTTAAAATGTGAGTTGTATAATCGATTTTGCAGCAAATCTAGTTCATAATTAACTATTTTATCTTAACATTCTTGCGACAATCCGAGCAAA
This sequence comes from Thymelicus sylvestris, assembly GCA_911387775.1. Lineage (NCBI taxonomy): Eukaryota > Metazoa > Arthropoda > Insecta > Lepidoptera > Hesperiidae > Thymelicus > Thymelicus sylvestris. The sequence continues at coordinate 7,494,950 of OU426905.1, read as the reverse complement.
CATTTCATAAACAACACTTCTTCATAAGCACCTTTTGCTGTAGATAAGATAGACGTTTACATAACATCTGTGTCGTATATCTTAGATTATATGTATGGCATATTATATTACGGCATTCGTTTATCTTAAGAAAGAAGACTATGGCGAGTTACTTTTATTATACTTAAATATGTATAATGATTAAGTGCACAAAGACATAATATTTTGCTATGTTTTACTAAACTATAGTAAAATTCTGATTCAGGGTAAACTACTTTAAGGTTTGTCGGAGATTCGGAGAACTTTGTATAGCCGATTTCTTTAGAAATTCAGTTAGATCAGCAACACTAGACGTCAATACGCTAAGCTTGGACTTGGTGTTACCAATTATACCGGCCCTTGACCTGCCACATACTCGTACATATGCCGCAAATTATATGTTTAAGCTAATGCCGAAACAAAAGGGTTTTGGTTTATTTCACGTTTCCCGTAAGAATGTTGCCAAAATTAACCTTCGCAAATCAAGCCAGTATTTTGCACACAGACTCTCACGTGAATCGCCTTTTAGGAGCCACTACAACAGATAAGAGATAATACTTTCTAAGACTGAATGTTGTTTTCACTTGACAAAAATGGTGCGCACCTAAATCGTGAATCTGATGTAAGTAGTAAGTACCTGTGAACTAGCAACACTATCGCCAAACGATTACGTATCAGTTCACGAGCCGTAGATAGACATACAATGGAATTTACGGTAGTTGTATTATTTTGATAAACAGCATCGTACATAACATTTTTCTACCAACATATACAAATAAATGAGTATTATTTTTAAGTATGCAACTCTTAAATTGTTTCTTCGGTTCCATTTTTAGACAAGATAAGTTCCTGACCTGACGATGCGCTCGCGCATTCGATCAGACTAGCGTGTTTCCGGCGCGTCCCCCCTCTCCCCGGTAGTTAGATAAGGCGTTATCATCCGCTCATTGTTGTTCCATGCAATCACCTACTGTTAGGGCGTTGACTTGGACGTATTTTTAGCGTGTAGTGTAGACACAGGCATAGCTGAATATACTCGCCTGGAGTACTGGTGAAAGATCTTCAACAGGTTAGGCGTTACTACCGTGTGATAGTGATATGCACATAAGAAACATACGTATTTATAGGTCAACATGTTTAACGAATATTGAGTTCCTGCAGATATCCTATCCAATAATCTAACCAATAATCTAACAACTATCTTTGTTGTTAATGATCTTGGGTGGAAAATATGACCGCTTACGGTAAGATGGCTCGCCTGCTTGACCTTATAGACTATCGGCGATTAATTTATTTGCTAAATTTGTAAATAAACCTAACAGATACGTCATGCCTAATCTGGCAGTCGATAAATAAGGAGTTTCCTGGCTATTGTATGGAATCACTAGATTCACTAATTACCACAAATCCTTAACAGGTAGAATCCTATTCTGGCGTCGCCAAATCTGTCGATCCGAGACTATGCGCGAGGTGTTAAAGGATGATTCAAATATTTCAAATATGTTCAGTCGAATTTTTTTATCTTATTCTTGGAATGGAACAATAGATTAGAAAAACACACAAAGACACACACCACAAGTGGAAACACGACGAAAGTGAGGTTTGCAATAATATTCATTAAATCCTTAATTACTTACCAAATTACCAAAACACGGTAAATTCCATTTCGTTGCTCCATAAAACATCCAATGTTATCAGGTACGTGTCAGCAGGGAGCGTGAGCTATCTCTTGTTCGATGATACGCGACACCCCACCACTTTACGAAGCCCTCGTGTCAACATGGTGTCGGTACTTGGGGAGATAGCCCGCATGGAGTGCCTAGATGAATAAATCCTTTGTCAGGGACAATCGATATGTTCTCAACGAGTCTCCTTGCGTCGGTTATCTCCGGAATGTCACCTCTAAAACGTGTTTATTTAACATCCTTGAGGACTTTTGCGTGTGTCAGTTAGTTATGCGAATGTTTGTTGCTTATAATATGTATGTATTATTACGTTTATGACGTGCCAATGTATTTAAACTCAATAACATAATTTGGGGATAAACTCCGTTTAGCCCAAACCCCCGATTGATCAGAATTTTGGTATTTTCCTTTCTCCTTCCTCTTTTCCCTTCCTTTTAACATTTGTATTTCGGCGCGCTGATAACGAATGTCATAGAATAGACATAATACCCGCATATTGCATTTTTAGTTTTTACACATTACCTACACCCTAATTTGGTTCGTAGAATATCTAATTAACATATATATTTTTAAAAAATGATAAAATAATTATATTTATAGGTACTGTGATAAAATCATATTTTTTCATTTAATTTAAAGTGTAACATGAAATACTTCTGTGTGTAATAAGTGTTTTTTTAATAATTACTTTAAATTATTTTAATAATACGAAATCACTTGAATTGTATAAAACGCTTGATAGTCTGTTTAGGTTATAAAGTTAAATCAAAATAACTAAAGATGTGCCTTAAGAAAGTAAATCTTTTAAGCGTGTCAATAATTCAAACGACTACATCATACAGTGAATGGTAATCTCATTGTAATATAATAACAGCATCGTCTTCAACAAAAGGGCGTTTGGCTTGCGTAAATCACCCAGCATGAACTCCTTGCATTTGATAAATAGATGAACATCTGTTTGGATTGCACCATTCGTAGTGGCCGTAATTTGAAGTAAAGTGGAATCACTGTTCCTGAGTTCGTTTTGATGGATATTATATTGAAGACGTAATAATTGGTGAACAACTGTACGTGCATGGTGCAAGCAGCTTTGTTATCATGAAATGTTTCTATATCTTTGGGCTATAGTGTTACACAGCAATACGGTTTTTTGCTGGCAACGCGTTGGTGACGGTTCTTGTTTAACGCATTTACTGACTATGTAGTCCTTGTGTGAGAATAACTTATTTACCCATAAAGTGATCCTGTTGCTTTGAAGATCATATTGTGCATTGTGTTAATGTTTTAGTGAAAAATACGATTTTATGCTTTTTCACGTAAAACCATAAATAAAAAATCACAAAGAAATAGATTTATTTGTATATTTCAAAAAATCAAACGCTATTCATATCACGCGAAGGGCTCGGTGCATACAGTCAATCGTACTGACCAGGATTGACGTCAAATGGCTGAAGAATGTCAGGATCTCATCGCGAGGCTGCGACTGCGACCATTCAACCGATGTCACCAACTAGGGATACCTGCCGGAGACTAACGGTCGCGCGCATTCCGGCCCTCTCCCTACCAACTAATTGCTTTATGCGAATGTCTTGCCATGACTGCCATGTTACCATTGTCTAACTCCTTCTTTCGGTTCACAAGTCGTTTTGTCTTGATTCTAGTTGTTACATTCAGGTTGGTCAATGGTGTACATTTACGTAACGAAACGGCTTGCAGCAACCTGATATCGATTTTGTGTATTTATAAAGTTATCTTACAATACGTACGAGTGCAAGGATACTTGCATATCTCACGATTTCCCTAATAGCATGGCATAAGGCATATAGTATACATAATTATACCCTTCTCACTAATAGTTTTTTTGAATTCGTTCTCGAATTGTATTTGTCTAAAAAAATCGATTACAGTGTTATGATACCAATGTAAACCTACAGACATTCAACCGAGATTAAAATATATATAAGAACATGTAAATTGCTTCTTCCTACAGTGGTAGTAAACCTTTTTACAATCGACAAGAAACTGCACGTGCCATTTCTTTGAACCAGTGCTGCAGTGTCTTCCCTATTAACCCTGCATAAAGCGACATTGTCAACTGGAAATGGAACGAGGCAAGAAACCCATTTCGTTTAATGCATTCACTTCACACCATTATGGACAAGACGGCGTCGTGCGCAGCGGGAGGGTTTGTTTGCAACCTATTAGATGTGAATAGTTTTACGATTCAATGCAACTATTTTGCTGGCACGGTATCTGTTTGGGGTCTTGACTCTTGACGAGCGTTTTATGCTAGACACTGGTAGGGCTGTCGTTTTGCTTGCAGAAAAAAATAATTCATGGTTTTTACAATAAGTATTTGTTTTGGGACGAATAGATCGATTAAATTAGGCTCGAATAGTGAAGAGTGAAGGCTTGTTCAGAGATTAGGGTTGGTAATGCAATCACTCATAAGTCCGGAAAAAAGGCCCGACATCAAAATTTTTAAGTGTTTTTTTTTGGAAAGTACCATAATAATGTGAGGCCGGTATAATATAAATATGAGTAGATCACTTCCAAAGGCCGGTGTAGTTGGCCCGCCATCCGCCATTAGTGCAACCAATTTGCAATGCAAAGCCTGATCGGATTGCACATAAATTACTCTCAAGACAGATTATAAACGACCTCAATGTTTATCTAATGGAATACAGAGTTCCGTCATAGAAAATCAAGGATTACACACTATTCAAGTATTTAGTACAAAAATGCATTTTAATGGATTTTTTGATTTTTTGTCAACGATATTTTATAAGAATAAACTGTTCTTACTATCGAAAATAACTGATTTATTGAATAACATTCTAGATAAATGATCTTAGATAACTGTAATTCTAATTAATTATTTATTCTCAAAAAGTTTATTGACGACTCTAGCTTAGTTAGTACTGTTACGACTGTTAGTACCTATTGACCTGCCAACCACCTGATGAAAAGCGCACATCGGTAACATTCATGCCACAGATGACCAAGAATGAATTATTCTTCCATCCTCACCGTAACATACAAACGAAAAGGTATAATATAACTGTAATATTTATGACTTTCTGACTTTCAATAATTAATCTTTCGTTCCATTTGGGACTTCTTTGATTCTATGATCACGTCAAGTCAATATACTTGCACATTGTTCACAATTTTGGACATATTGTTGAGTATATTTAGCGGCGAAATAAATGCTTTCTATCTCTCCCTATAAGTGTAGTGTAGTATTTAAAAAAACCAGTGCTGCAATGTTACGTAGTCCATAAATAAGACATAGCGCATACGCCTGACCGTCAGTATCCGCTGTTGGACCTTTATTTACGCGTTCCGTAGCCAATACAGTCAATATATCAATTTGATAATGTCACCGAGGAAATGTTACAATGGTTAATGCATTTTTCATCGCAATCGCTATAAATTGTACGTGTCGATGAAATCAATGTTCGTTTAAAATCGATATGTTTACGCCTGTTTTATCGATTTGTATTTTTGCGAGTTTATTATTTCAAATGCGTCGGCTGTTTAATAATTTCTTACGCAATTAAATAGGATAAAGTTTTATTCTTACTTGTTGGATGGTTAAAACAGGAACAAATTAACTTTAGAAGACATGGATCGAAAATGTAGAAAGAGTGATGTAAATTAAATGTTTTCACTTCTCTATGGGTTGATGGCGTAGCACGTGCGCGATTTTGTAAATAGCAACTCCCGTTATAGCCTTACAAGGAAAGTTAAACCCATCTAAAGTCTAAACAGCCATTGTTATTCAAAGTTAACACGCGCTTTGGCTCACAAAACGCTAAGTACGGTATTTAAGTTATTATTGAATTATAAATCTTAGAACAAGCGCCACGATATAGTTATGGTCGTACAGACTTACAGGCAATATTTGATTTAAACATTTTACACCTTTTATGTCTTGAATGGACAATGATAACATTAATAAAATCCTCCCATCTGTATCTATCTCTTCTGGAAGATGATTTGCTCGTCTCATCTCGTCAACTCTTCTCATCTTTTCTTAAGTCTCCTCTTTTCTCGTGTCCTCATCTCATCGCTCTCCCCTCGGTAGTTTTTACTTTTTTGATTGATAGAAATGTTACAATTTATTTTTCTTCACCTGTAATAGACGCTTTTAATAGTATATTAAATTAACTCTTAAATCACTTTGTACTACTATGCAGTTTCAACTGTTATAGACTAAACCACATTAGCAAAATTAAATTCTAGGAAATATTTTGGTGTCACATTGTATAGTTTAGCCACGAACGCACCCTTTTTACCAGTTACTTTATAATCATTCGGCTTGACGTAGCACAGGCATGTAATAATTAAGGGGGTCTTATCCCAAAAATGGTATTTTTGAAGGTGTTTTGCTCATAAATGGTACATAATACAATTCTAAAAAAAATATATGTTATTTTACAGTCTTTGTTCTTTCTTTTTATCAAACTTGATACACGATAGTCGTTACTTCATTAGATAGAAATAAATCACAAAGTTGGGTCTAATCTGGCATAAAAATGGCGTTTTATTCGCGTTTTAATCGCTTCCAGATAATAAAAAATATACCACAGTATAGGTCCTATAGATACCAATATTGTTATCGCATCATAATATGAAATTTTGAAAAACATCCCTTTCAATTTCAATTTTTTCCCTTTCCACTAGCTACGAAACGCCCGACGCGTTCATTTACTCAATTTTACTCTCGCGCCAGTCGCCTTCGAGGTAGGACCTGTGTCGATCCGTATCGCAGCCGCACGACGTCGAATTTACGACACTTATTTTAATTTCGAATTTGGCGCGCGCGCCTTCTGGACTTATATTACCCAGTCCAAAGTATCCACACTGCTGTAATTTGAAATAATAAAAATTGTTCGTTTTTAAACTTTAGTTACTGTTTATAGTAATTAGGTATTGGTATAAGTCAAGTCCTAATTACACAATTATTCTTGCCGTATTAGGGCGGCTTAGAATACTAACCCCAATCCCAAGCCGGATGGGTGTCGTAAAAGGCGACTAAATCCGGCCCGCTGGTGGTAGGGCCCCTCGAGGGATAATATTGGTAATATTGATTTTAAATATTAATTAATACCATTATTACTATTATTATTTCTCCATGGGGTTCGCATGGATAGCTACCACCCTTGAGCATGTGTCAGCCGCCAAACGACTCGTCGTGACGGCTGGGAGCTTGAGAGCCAGTTTTCTTTGTTGAAGTTATACCTACTTTTTTAGGCGTGTTATGAAATAAATGGAAAATCGTTTTGAAAAAATGATTATTATTATATTGTTTTTTGAAGTGAAAACTTTGTTTAGTACGGGGATGATTTGAAATTCAATAAAACGAATGAGTTGAGGGGAGTTGAGTGGAGTTGAGGGGAGTTGAGTGGAGTTGAGTGGAGACTGGAGTTGAGTGGAGACTGGAGTACAAATAAGACATTACTATAATTTCCATGACCATGTTATATGTGTAGTCCATGCCACCCGCGACACGGGTAAATACTTGTAACCTATTGCGGGGATATGAGTGTGGAAGGGTTTTATTATTATTATTATTAGTAACCGTTAGTGGCTCTGAGTTGGGGTGTAAGTATACTTTATTTTGATTTATTAACTGGAATTTTAGGTGCTATAAAATAAGTGATGATATTTTTAGCTTATTTTTGTTTTTATTGAAGTGAAAACTTCTTTAGTACGGGGGTGACTTAAAATTTTATGAAGCGAAACTGTCGGTGGAGACTAAAGATGAGTGGAGACTGACTTGACTTGAGTTGAAGTCAAGTCAAGTGAAGTCAAAAGTCAAACAAAAGTCAAAAGTCAAAAAAGTCAAAAAAGTCAAAAAGTCAAAACAGTAAAAAAAGTCAAAAAAGTCAAAAGTCAAAAAGTCAAAAAAGTCAGTCAAAAAGTCAAAAAAAGTCAAAAAGTCAAAAAAGTAAAAAAAATTCAAAAAAGTCAAAACAGTAAAAAAAGTCAGTCAAAAGTCAAAAAAGTCAAAAATGTCAAAAACGTCAAAAAAGTCAAAAAAGTCAAAACTAAAAAAAGTCAAAGTCAAAGTCAAAAATGTCAAAAATGTCAAAAAAGTCAAAAACGTCAAAAAAGTCAAAAACGTCAAAAAAGTCAAAATAGTCAAAAAAGTAAAAAAAAAGTGAAAAAGTCAAAACAGTAAAAAAAGTCAAAAGTCAAAGTCAAAAGTCAAAAATGTCAAAAAAGTCAAAAACATCAAAAAAGTCAAAAACGTCAAAAAAGTCAAAAAAAAAAGTGAAAAAGTCAAAAAAGTCAAAACAGTAAAAAAAAGTCAAAAGTCAAAAAAAGTCAAAAAAGTCAAAAAGTCAAAAAAGTAAAAAAAGTCAAAATAGTCAAAAAGTCAAAAAAGTCAAAATTTGTGGAGTGGAGTGGAGTGAAGTGGAGTGGAGTAGTAAAACCTACAATTATCATCGTCCCGAAATTTTACATTCGTCTCATTATCTTGAAAACAAAATTTTTCAAGGTTTCACTTCTAACACGTGTGAATTCAAATTCAAATTCAAATTCAAAATCATTTATTCATGTAGGTATCATTGATACACTTATGCACGTCATTTTTTTAATTTACCAGCTTTTCGGAAAGGTGCTTTGTCATGGAGGAGAAGAAAAGCCGAAAGAAACTCCTCAGCACATCTTTTAAAAATAAAATACATTGGTATATTTTTTACAAAGAAGTATCACTAACCTGTACGGAACTGGTTGCAGATCTGGTCATTTCCATGCGTCTTTGTCATTTATGTATTCATCTACAGTATAGTAGCCTTTGCCTAAAAGTTGAGATTTTACATGTTTCTTAAATAATTCCACTGGCAAATCACGTATTAACTTTGGGATTTTATTATAGAACTGTACACCACGGCCCATAAAAGATCGCTTCACTTTAGAAAGACGGTAAGATGGCGTTACTAACTGGTGCATTTTTCTTGTTTGGCGATTAGTGATATCAAAATTTTGTTTATACGCGCTTATATTATTCCGTATAAAAACCACGTTACTATAGATATATTGTGAGGCTACTGTAAGTATACCTATTTCTTTGAACTTGTCACGCAAAGTTTCACGAGATCTAAGTTTATAAATAGCCCTAATAGCTCTTTTTTGTAGTATGAAAATTTGTTCTATACTGGCTGCTTTGCCCCACAGCAAGATGGCATATGACATAATACTGTGAAAATATGCAAAATAAACCATCCTAGCAGTTTCGATGTCAGTATACTGCCTTATTTTTCTAACAGCGTAAGCAGCCCTACCGAGTTTAGTCGCGAGATTTGTTATATGTGGGTCCCATTGAAGTTTATTATCTAAGGTCACCCCTAAAAATACGGTGGATTCCTCCATATTCAATGTTTCATTATTAAGTTTAATAAGTTTATTGACTTTTTTAACATTAGGTAGTACAAACTCTATACATTTAGTTTTTTTTGCATTTAACAGTAAATTGTTAATAGTGAACCAACGCGAGACATACGAAAGAGTACTATTTACGTCGTCGAAATTTTCTTTATTCCTATCACACTTAAATATTAATGATGTATCATCAGCAAATAGTACAATATCCGCTTGGTTTTTTACATAATGAGGTAAGTCATTTATGTATACCAGGAAAAGAAAAGGACCTAAGATCGAGCCCTGTGGTACACCCATCACCGCCGGTGACCCCGATGACTTAATATCATTTATGCTGACTTTTTGTATTCTATCACTCAAATAAGACGCGATCAAGCTAAGAGCCTTATTTTTTAATTGCAAACATTTTAATTTGTTTATTACGTATCTTTAGGTATTTTATTTTAATATTAAATTATTCTTATACTTTTTATCATTCTCAACATACTTGTAAAATATCTTATCCAAAGGGTTTGAACATTTTTGTACGGAACCTGGCATACAAACCTACAAGTCCGCCATTTTGAAAATAAAAACTCGTTTTGATTTTGAAGTTGGATAATTTTTGTTAGTATTTAGATGATATTAGTCAATTTTGTATGTAAGTACCTACTTATTTGTGGGTGAACCGATTTTGATGATTCTTTTTTTGATAGAAAGCTGGTGCGTATCATGTGGTTCCACATAAATTTGAGCGAGATCTGACAAGTAGTTTTCGAGTTATTTTGAAGTTGGTTATTTTTTGTTAGTATTTAGATGATATTAGACAATTTTGTATGTAAGTACCTACTTATATGTGGGTGAACCGATTTTGATGATTCTTTTTTTGTTCGAAAAACAAAAACTAACAAAAAATAACCAACTTCAAAATAACTTGAAAATTAATTGTCAGATCTCGCTCAAATCTATGTGGAACCACATGATAAGCACCAGCTTTCGACTAAAAAAATAATCATCAAAATCGGTTGACCCACATATAAGTAGGTATTTACATACAAAATTGACTAATATCATCTGAATACTAACAAAAAATAACCAACTTCAAAATAACTCAAAAACTACTTGTCAAATCTCGCTCAAATTTATGTGGAACAACATGATAAGCACCAGCTTTCGACCAAAAAAAGAATCATCAAAATCGGTTGACCCACAAATAAGTAGGTACTTACATACAAAATTGACTAATATCTGAATACTAACAAAAAACAACCAAGTTCAAAATAACTTGAAAATTATTTGTCAGATCTCGCTCAAATCTATGTGGAACCACATGATAAGCACCAGCTTTCGACCAAAAAAAGAATCATCAAAATCGGTTGACCCACAAATAAGTAGGTACTTACATAAAAAATTGACTAATATCATCTGAATACTAACAAAAAATAACCAACTTCAAAATAACTCAAAAACTACTTGTCAGATTTCGCTCAAATTTATGTGGAACCACAATAATGATAAGCACCAGCTTTCGACCAAAAAAAGAATCATTAAAATCGGTTGACTCACAAATAAGTAGGTACTTACATACGAAATTGACTAATATCATCTGAATACTAACAAAAAATAACCAACTTCAAAATAACTCAAAAACTACTTGTCAAATCTCGCTCAAATTTATGTGGAACCACATGATAAGAAAAGATAAAAAGAATCATCAAAATCAGTTCACCCACAAATAAGTAGGTACTTACATACAAAATTGACTAAATTTAATATCGTCTAAATACTAACCAACTTCAAAATAACTCAAAAACTACTTGTCAGATCTCGCTCAAATTTATGTGGTACCACATGATAAGCACCAGCCTTCGACCAAAAAAAGAATCATCAAAATTGGTTGACTCACAAATAAGTAGGAACTTACATACGAAATTGACTAATATCATATGAATACTTACAAAAAATAACCAACTTCAAAATAACTCAAAAACTACTTGTCAGATCTCGCTCAAATTTATGTGGAACCACATGATAAGCACCGGCTTTCGACGAAAAAAAGAATCATGAAAATCGGTTCACCCACAAATAAGTAGGTACTTACATACAAAATTGACTAAATTTAATTTCGTCTAAATACTAACAAAAAATAACCAACTTCAAAATAACTCAAAAACTACTTGTCAAATCTCGCTCAAATTTATGTGGAACCACATGATAAGAAAAGATAAAAAGAATCATCAAAATCAGTTCACCCACAAATAAGTAGGTACTTACATACAAAATTGACTAAATTTAATATCGTCTAAATACTAACCAACTTCAAAATAACTCAAAAACTACTTGTCAGATCTCGCTCAAATTTATGTGGAACCACATGATAAGCACCAGCCTTCGACCAAAAAAAGAATCATCAAAATCGGTTGACTCACAAATAAGTAGGTACTTACATACAAAATTGACTAAATTTAATATCATCTAAATACTAACAAAAAATAACCAACTTCAAAATAACTCAAAAACTACTTGTCAGGTCTCGCTCAAATTTATGTGGAACCACATGATAAGCACCAGCTTTCGACCAAAAAAAAAATCATCAAAATCGGTTGACCCACAAATAAGTAGGTACTTACACACGAAATTGACTAATATCATCTGAATACTAACAAAAAATAACCAACTTCCAAATAACTTAAAAACTACTTGTCAGATCTCGCTCAAATTTATGTGGAACCACATGATAAGCACCAGCTTTCGACCAAAAAAGAATCATCAAAATCGGTTCACCCACAAATAAGTAGTACTTAAATACAAATTTGACTAAATTTAATATCGTCTAAATATTAACAAAAAATAACCAACTTCAAAATAAATCAAAAACTACTTGTCAGATCTCGCTCAAATTTATGTGGAACCACATGATAAGCACCAGCTTTCAACCAAAAAAAGAATCATGAAAATCGGTTCACCCACAAATAAGTAGGTACTTACATACAAAATTGACTAAATTTAATATCGTCTAAATACTAACAAAAAATAACCAACTTCAAAATAACTCAAAAACTACTTGTCAAATCTCGCTCAAATTTTTGTGGAACCACATGATAAGCACCAGCTTTCGACCAAAAAAAGAATCATGAAAATCGGTTCACTCACAAATAAGTAGGTACTTATATACAAAATTGACTAAATTTAATATCATCTAAATACTAACAAAAAATAACCAACTTCAAAATAACTCAAAAACTACTTGTCAGATCTCGCTCAAATTTATGTGGAACCACATGATAAGCACCAGCTTTCGACCAAAAAAAGAATCATCAAAATCGGTTGACCCACAAATAAGTAGGTACTTACATACAAAATTTACTAAAATATCTGAATACTTACAAAAAATAACCAAATTCAAAATAACTCAAAAACTACTTGTCAAATCTCGCTCAAATTTATGTTGAACCACATGATAAGCACCAGCCTTCGACCAAAAAAAGAATCATCAAAATCGGTTGACTCACAAATAAGTAGGTACTTACATACGAAATTGACTAATATCATCTGAATACGAACAAAAAATAACCATCTTCAAAATAACTCAAAAACGACTTGTCAGATCTCGCTCAAATTTATGTGGAACCACATGATAAGCACCAGCTTTCGACCAAAAAAAGAATCATCAAAATCGGTTGACCCACAAATAAGTAGGTACCTACATACAAAATTGACTAATATCTGAATACTAACAAAAAACAACCAAGTTCAAAATAACTTGAAAATTATGTGTCAGATCTCGCTCAAATCTATGTGGAACCACATGATAAGCACCAGCTTTCGACCAAAAAAATAATCATCAAAATCGGTTGACCCACATATAAGTAGGTACTTACGTACAAAATTGACTAATATCATCTGAATACTAACAAAAAATAACCAACTTCAAAATAACTCAAAAACTACTTGTCAAATCTCGCTCAAATTTATGTGGAACAACATGATAAGCACCAGCTTTCGACCAAAAAAAGAATCATCAAAATCGGTTCACCCACACATAAGTAGGTACATACAAAATTGACTAAATTTAATATCATCTAAATACAAACAAAAAATAACCAACTTCAAAATCGAAACGAGTTTTTATTTTCAAAATGGCGGACTTGTAGGTATGCCAGGTTCCGTACAAAAATGTTCAAACCCTTTGGATAAGACATTTTACAAGTATATTGAGAATGATAAAAAGTATAAGAATAATTTAAAATAAAATACCTAAAGATACATAAAAAATAATAAAAACAAAAATAAGCTAAAATTATCATCACTCTTATTTTAAAGCACCTAAAATTCCAGTTAATAAATCAAAATAAAGTATACTTACACCCCAACTCAGAGCCACTAACGGTTACTAATAATAATAATAATAAAACCCTTCCACACTCATATCCCCGCAGTAGGTTACAAGTATTTACCTGTGTCGCGGGTGGCATGGACTACACATAAGTATAACACATCACAATAACAGCCATGACACGAGTACAAATATTTATCTTTCACATAAATGTACTTATAAAATAATTTAAATTTGTACGATAAAAGTAGTGCCGTGCTCCTACTGTACTGTGGTCAGTCACCGGGATCATACGAGTTCAGGCTCTCGGCGCGTTAGCGGTATTTAATTCAGCCGGTCTCGGAACGTCAGAAATACCTACTTCGTTGGAAGAAGAGGGCCTTAACAAAAACCACAATGCTATGTATGATTCAAGAGTTGATGACTGTTATGTAGCGGTTGTATCATTTCAACCGGTTTCTCTGGCGCAAGCGCTGCTGATGTCACGGCAAAAATCCAAGGACTCATCGCATAAAAGGCCATAATCAAGTTATGACCTGCCATGCTGTTTTGGTTATTCCGCTATGAAAGGGACCAATTACGTGTAATAATAGTATTACCGATTTACTTAAGCCTGTCAGAATATGATGTAAAGAGTCTTTCATTCAGCTGACAAATTGGACGAGTTGAACAAAAAGGCATAAATTACTCTTTATTATTGTGTATGTCATAACAGTGGAATTTTATAAACTTAATTAGCTTTTTTTCTCTGAAGATTTAAAAACACAACACTTGCCCGGTTTTTTAAATATTTAGAGGAAAAAGGCTAATTTGCGTCATGGGTATGAAATTCCTTCGCTTCATCATCATAACCGATAAAGTAAATTTTATTCAATTATTTGTATTTCTCTGATTTAGTAGGCCTAACTGGTCACGTGTTTAATTTAGAGTCGTACGAGTACGTATATTGCGTCGTAAATTGAGTAGCGACGTGGAAACTAAACTCGCGAGCATATTGTTTTTATTTATACGTATCGTACGTTTTTATATAACGCTCACTCGATTAATTACATTTATTTGTTTTTTGCGTCTATTGATATTTTTCTTTATATTTAAATGAGGGAACAAAAGGGCAAGAACAAGGTCACAAGACTCCCAAGTCACAACATCAATAAAGTGCGCTCTTTGCCCTTGTGTTTTATCTTTCATATTTTGTAACTTTTAATAATTGAGAATTTTTATATTATTTTCCCTTTGACATCAACCTAAGTACAAAAACGCAATAATACCCGATACTCTTTTATGTAAAAGAGTACATACTTAAATCACCCCACAAAGGGGATAGACAAGAATACTTGAACACGTCTTGTGGGTAGCGATGAGTTGTTGAGACATTTTATCCCGCTTCAAAAATGAAGAAACTATTTAATATATTAACTTCGTATGTGTATATGAACTATGATTCTTAAAATAAACATTTTTATTGTAGGAAGCTCCATCTAACTTGAGTGCAACAAACCTCTTCTGTTCATAGTATGTCTAAGGTGACCATACGTTTCGCTTTGGGCGGGATTGTCCTGCTTTGAGGCTGTCTGTCCCGCTGTCCCCCGCGAGATCAAAAAGTCCTGTTTTGTACCAAATGTCCCGTTTTGGTATATATTAACTTGTGCACATGAAATTAATTGAAAGTACAAGATTTACGGCCGATGACCTTTTTTGAATATTATATTAAATTATTGTATAAAAAAATTCTGTAGGCGCTTTAACACGAAGGTGCCCGATGACCTTTTTTTAGTGCACGTCCCGCTTTCTGTAGTCAGAAAAATGGTCAGTTTAGGCATTTCATACTTCAATGAAATGAAATGAAATAACTTTATTTGATGAAATGTGCTTATACAGTTGGTCAAGTATGTATTATGCAATCTAACTCACATTCGCCATATTATGGCGTACAAATAGTTTTAGTATTATAAATAACTTTACATTTTTATGTTATTATTACATTTTAAATGAGAGTCAACACCTTTTAAACAACAGGACTGGCTAAATATAATAAGGGTATAAATAAGGGTGCGTCCATATGTACCTTTATTTATTGTGCATTTACAGGGAGTATGTGAAGTTTTTCTCCCCTTCTTCCCCCGCTCTGCCAAAAAATCTTATTGGCCCCCCCACTGCCAGAAGCTGGGTACCTATGTCTATAAGATAGGTTATATCGAATGTTCCCGCCAACTCTAATCCGGTTTTTTTTGTAACACACGCAGTGTCTAATACTTGGAGAGCCAGAATGCATCGGTAATGCCTTTGATGTTACCAATCTCCATGAGATGAGATTTAAGATATGTACATAATCTCACTTGTATGTGACGTTCCCGATTAATCCCGATGTCCTTATTGAAGCGCACTCAAAAAACTGGTTAATAAAAAGCCCCATTAACTTATAAAGTACTGAACAAAGGAGGTCCGGGGAAAACAATGAGCTTTAATGGGTCGGTAAATAAAAGGAGCGTCGTATCCGTTCAAGAACCTTGACCCGCCTGTCAGTCTAACCTTTGTTCACGAAAATGGCCAAAAAGTCGTTCAATGCCGCTGCTAAAAGCCGCAGTGTAACTAGGTATATCCTTTTACAGTGTCTACTTTACTAATGGCCCTTGGTTATCTTCGTTGAAATCGCAAAACAAGAAGCAAGTCTTGCTTGAGATAGTCAAACGACTGGTTGTGTTCCGGTTAAGGACTTGAAAGCCAGTACTTTGGTTCTTCTTTCCTTCTTCTTTTCTCTCCTGTATTACTGTATTCACTTGTCTACGGGTAGCTCGCCTGCTCGTTTCGTCATCATTTGTTCCGTACAAAACATGTTACGTTTTTTAAATCTTGTTTTATTGACTCTTCAGCAGGTCGTCACCTTGTCTCTTCGGTATATGACTTTGTTAGTAGGCTTATATTTATAATACATACATATTTGGTGTGTGGAAGTGTCCTCGTTAAGGCTCGTTAATATATTGGCACGAGATCGCGGTGCGGTAAAATTTACTGCCCGGAAGTCGACGGCCGCGGCACTAGTAACACATCTGTAACATCAAAGTTATGTTACCTACTTGTATCGAATATGAATAATAAACATGTATTTACTCCACAGCGAGTAATATTGTGTAATCAACGGATACCTTTGTTTATAAGCAATACTTATTAGCAAAAAATATTGTTGTAAACAAATCATATTATAAATCTACACGGTCATATTATGTGATTAAATTAATTTTCATCATAATAGGTATCAGGGGTATAAATTAAGTGTAATTGTCACTAAACAGTAAACTTCTTGATCGAAGGAGAAAACTCGGCACAACATGCGACATGAGGTAATTAATAAATCGATATCAATGTGTGTAGGTGTAGCAATACTTTATAAACTAAATTGAATATTTATATTCCCATATGAATTTTCAGTGTGAACCATACAAGGTTAGGATGATACAAGCTTTGTCCAATTTTTTTTATAATGTTAATAAGGAAAAATTGATTTTCACGCGGCTTCACTTACGAAGTTACGATATAGGTACTTGGAAGCATGATTTTCTAGATAAAGGACTTATAATCGTACTGTGTGCTCTGGATAATAACTATGAAAATTTTCAGACCGGTCTGTTAATAGTAAGGACTAGAAGGCATAATAAACAAAATTAACTCACTTTTGCATGTATTAGTTAGGATAACGTTAACTCCTACGCTCTTGCCAAAATACGTCAATGATATTGTATCTATTTGAGCTGAACTACGATTCACTGAGAGTTATTATTAGATTAGATAAGAAATATTACTATTGCACTCAAGTTTCGAGTATTTCAATTCAAATAAGATGACGCTTGCTCTCTTTGTAGATGTGGAAGCAAACCGAAGTACCTATTTTTAATAACATTAAATTATTTTGAATAATAAAATAAAAATAAAATAAAATAAAATTGTAAATCTCATTTTGGAATGGATAATACTGATGTTTTGCACGCTCAACCTCGACCCAACCTATGCGGTGTCATCACGCCACGTACCATATTAATGTAGCATACATTAAAATAAAATGACATCGGCTTGCGTGACATTTGTTGTCTGTTAATTATTTTGCGCCAAGGACAGTGCGGAAAAATTTGATGCGCCAAATATGCAATATAATTCTTATTTCTTAGATTTTAGGATTCTTTCATGTTTTAAATTGTATCATAAAATTAAACGGGATATTCTACCAGAACGGTAGAACAGTGCTGTTTTATAGCCGAGGAACCTGGGCTAAGATTGTATTTGTAGAAGTAGTAAACTAACACAGGGTTCACACTTAGGAATGGCACATTTCACCTATCACTGGATATTTCACTTGATAAATAAACTTCACCTTTTCACACCTGTGACATGCATCGAAACCGTCTGTTACATTTAACGGGACGGTGAATTCACCACAGTATTCCTTTTACTGTGACTTAACGCCGGCCACCGGCCAAAATTCACAGAATTCCATCGTGCGAAAAAGAGAAAGCAACATTTGTGACTTGAGCCGTGCGTGAGCGAGAGCGACACAGACACTAGAAGAGAGAATTTGTTTAAGTGAAATTGCATCTTATTCTCAACGTTATTAGACTTAAGTTTGTCTAATTTCTTTCAACTTGCTTCGTTAATAATATCGCTACGGTACAAAAACTTCAAATGAAAATGAGTCTTATTTTAAACTGTAAGGTTTTGATTAAACTATGTAGGTAATTGATATTTACAACCACGTCGTGTCTCGTGAATTCGTGAATTTCGTGAAACGAAGTACGATACGGTGACTCGGTGAGATTTCGCTTCACAGTTCATAATCATTTGTAATCTTTACTCTGCGCGCCCGTCTCGCGCACGGTTTCGTTGATATTTTAAACATACCTAGTGATAATAGTTAATGAATGAATACTGTTAGTTAGTAGTATAGATAGATAATAGTCAGGGTCCTCAAACTTAGTACAATGAACAGGGAAAGATGACAGATATTATGATACTAAATAAAGACGCATGTTCATTACAAACAGTAAACCATTGCAAGAGGTTTTTTCGGTTGAGTAGCATTATAATTGTAGTTCCATAATATTTATACAGATAGCAGCACTTGTTCCTATTTTTTTCGTTCTATAGAGATGGACGCAACGCAGATAAATATTTTTGTGTTTTTAAATATTTTTTATATTTTATTCAATCGGAATGCTGAAAAATAAATGAATTAGATAAATGTTATTAGACATATTATTAAATACAAAATATAATGTTGTATTATAATAATGTAATGACCATAGACAAGAAAAATGTTTTAATTTTGTCTTTGGTCTCTCAACGTCAAGTTTGATGAATTTGACATTGTTGTTGATTGCGTTTTTCCGTGGTTTTCGCCTAAAAATATAATTTTAAGTGAATTGTGTGTAATTTGAGTCGAATGCTGCTGTAATAGTTCCTCCAGTTATTATCATACAAAAATCCGAGATATTGTGTAGTGTTGTGCGTGGTTTTGAGTCAAGATTTTTTTTTTCCTTGTGCACCTTGATTTTACAATATCTACAAATTATTATTAAGCATTGCTGTGTACCTGGATGCTCTGAAAGAAAACATAAATAAATTCTAAAAATTATTCAATTTTTTATTTCCAATGGTTCCTCCTTCAAAATACCATAAAATAAACTGTAGTATAGACTATAGAACTAGGAACATTTTCTATTGGCTAGTGTTGCCAGGTTGTAAAATTGGATTTACGGTAGATCTACGTAATTATGTGCTGCCTGGCAACACTGGTTGACTTTTAGTTCCAGAACACTCTACAATGGCGCCACTGACGCACATTTCTAATCTTAGGCGCGAAGTTTGGTCTCTATTTCAGTATATTACAAAGTACTCTGTGATAATAGTGTACTCGAGTATTGACAAGCCGGTTGACAGTGACAATTGTTGATTGAGGAGTTTTGACGGGCGGCAGTTTGACGGCTAGTCTGTGGTAGTTGCCAAGGACGCTGTCAGACAGATGGACCAATCCTCGGTCGCCATTAGAGTGACTTTTTAAATCGATGCGTTAGGTTCTGTAGTCTGTGGTCTGTTCAGCCTCTTGTCTCTGTCAATTTGTGGCGAGTATTTATTTTTTCGTTAGATGGGACTTCTGAATTTGTAATTTCTTTATGAAGGTTCAGGACTTGTTTATAGAATAAAATATTAAATCATTCCACTCCCTTGATTTTGAGTCTGTGGTTGGACCATAGCCGGAGGCGATATAGTCTGTGGTAGTGGGACGTGTCTGTGATTGATGGTTTTTCAGTCGGGGTTAACAGCGTAGAATTTTTCCCAAATATCGGGGTCTGCTATATTGGGAAATTGATTGGGCATATATATTGTTTTTTCATTGGGCAGGATAAAGTAGTCAGCGGTCCTGGGACTGACTGGCCAACGGGAGTTTAGCCATTTAAATTCAAAATATTGTATGGGTCAGCCCTCTGGAAGGGGAGAGGTCAAGGTGTGAGTGCAGGTCTGTGAATTAGTTTGCAACCTTGTTGAATTCGGTTCTCGAAATTGGTTGGGTTGTGGGAGTTTATAATAAATACATTTAGAGGGATGTCTGTGAGATTTAAGTCATCGTGGGTTTTTGTGTCTAGTTATGGGGAAGGAATAATTTTTTGAGTAGGGAATCCCCTTTTACAACGTCAACAAATCGTCGCCGGTAAGTTGACCGCTGAGCTTTGGTAATGACTGAATCAAGTCACTATCACTGTGAAATGTAACGGACGGAATAAAATGCACCCACTGTGACAATACTCGTCAATAATGAAATATACCAGTGGTGATTTTTCACGGGTGATTTAACAGTGACAAAAATAAATAATTTCACGGACTTGATAGTGAAATATCATTACTTTTACGATATTTCCCATCGCTATTCACACTACGTTTATACCATGTAATCTTTAATTTAATGAACTTCAAATATATGTATCTGACGTTCTATGACTTTAATCAGGCCACGCAAAATAAATTTATGACGATTATTTCATGCCACTACTAATAGAATTGGGTTACTTTATTCATTCTTTTGCTGCTTCTGATAGTCTTCGGAAGTAATCTCATCAAAAACAAATGTGAAATTAGAGCCAAGTTCAAAAAAAAAGTCGTATTTTAGCCGTATTGGGGCGGCTTAGAATACTAACCCCAATCCCACGCCGGATGGGACTAAATCTGGCCCGCTGGTGGTAGGGGCCCTCGAGGGATTATAACACATATAGGTAATATTGATTTTAATGTTAATCAATTATTGCTATTATTATTTCTCCATGGGGTTCGTCTGGATAGCTACCACCCTTGAGCATGAGTCAGCCGCCAAACAAAAATTCAAAGAAAATCCAAAAATTTTTGGAGAATAGCTGATTTGATAAAAAAAAATAAAAAGTGTGCAATTCACACGTGGTAGAAGTGAAACCTTCAAAAATTTTGTTTTCAAGATAATGAGACGAATGTAAAATCAACTCATCTCAACTCCACTCATCTCTAGTCTCCACTGGACAGTTTCGTTTCATAAAATTTCACGTCACCCCCGTACTAAAGGAGTTTTCACTTCAAAAGAATTTTAAGAACGATGTGCCATGGTTTTGAATAATAATATTACAGTCGAACCTGGATAAGCGAGAATCCAAGGGACCCGAATGTTATTCTCGCTCATAGAGGTTTCTCACTAAAGCAGTTTGTCACTTACGAAGGTTTGGGAGTAGTTACTCTCATTTATAGAGGTTAACAAAAGTCGAGAAACATGGTGCTAGAGCGTTAAGAAATAATAAGTACACATTTTATTTTTAAATACATATTTTATTTATTCGAAGAAATCTGTTATTTTTTTCTGTGTGTCCTTCTTACAATTATGAATCCGTTTTTAAATTTCATAAAGTTTATCAAAAATTGATCAATGGATCCCCCATTTCACAATACTCAAAAAAAACTATGGATTGTTTCTATTGCGCTTAAGGCGTCTTTTCTTGGAATAGGCTGTTTTTCTAAATCTATGTCCCCGTTTGTGTGATCATCTTCGCCATCACCTTCATTTTTTAAGTTTATCACTCAACGAAATCACTTTAATTTTTCGTTTTAACATTTTGAGGGATCAACGTCAAGCGTCATACTTTCTTTATAGATTGTTGTCAACTGGAACCAAATGTTGAATACAAACAAGGATATGGTTTGGCTTTAAGTACCTAGAGTTGCGAGTTTTGAGATGTCTATTGAAATATTATTTTAAATAGTCTCGCTTACAGAGGTCTTAAGTAAAAAACTGTCACTTACAGAGGTCTAGATGTGAAAAATGGCTCTCTCTAAAGGAGGTTTCTACACTGTCACTCATAGAGTTATTTGGGATAAAAATGACGGGACATGACCATTATTGTCGCTTATAGAGTTTTCTCACTTATCCAGTTCTCGCTTATCCAGGTTCGACTGTATAATAAACATTTCTGCTAATTAGATGACACTGCGGCGTATGACTAGTGACGCAAGTTCGCATTTTATCCTTGTAGGTTTTCAAAGGAAAATATGTGCTATTCGCAATTTATCTCATTTTAATTTGCTTACGTGAGGGAATACACATAATAAGCATTCGATATTGATATTTAATATAGTATTTTCATGAACTATCTACGGCATGAATTATCCTTTTTTGTCGTTAACTGAGAATAGTGGTGGGTACAAATCAGTAGTAATCTGTTTCAATATTTTTGATTACTAATAATGACTAATGGGTCTGTTATCCAAAAAAAAGTACATAAACAAATCTTGTGCCTGTCGTATTGCATCTTGCCAAGTTCCATTCCAACGCTTTTAATGCAAAGAGGGTGAAATCAGCGACATATTTCTAAGAAGTGATCTCATTTCTCAATACTGCATTGTAATGGCGTATTTAAAGCGCCAAACATAAAATTTATTATAGTACTGTGAACATGTACTGTTGAGTTTAATAGGTATGTCATAATTTAAGTCAATCGTTCTCATTTCGTGCTAATCTTAGTTTTTAGGGCGTAACAGATAGATGCAAATATCCATCGATGAAAGGTCAATCATTTTTGTTTATGAGACAGGTACAAGCCAACAAGCTTTATTAGCGTTATCGTCTTCAGCTGCGCTAGCGCAGAAATATACTCAAAGTTTCAAAGGAAATTAATTCTGGCAGAAAGAAATTCAGAAAAGAAACCTTTGAATATTTTATACGTTTTATTTGTCTAATTTCCGCATATAAATATAATGGCATGACTACTCACGTCTCACAAGTATAAAGTCTCATGGAGTGTAACTGGTAAAAACGACACCGACTAATTTAAAACCTTTATCTATAATTTCATGTGTTGCAGTATCTAACTCTTGTTGATCAGTCTATTTTGATCTTTTTACTCTTCTGGGAACCCTGCAGGCAGCTTTTTAAACTTAATATTTTTAACAATCATACGGGCAAGGTTTATCGGACAAGTTATTTTAAATTATTCATTCATAAATCAAGTGAATCTGTCGAGCTACTCATTCATTCACAATGCTAATTATTCATTCCTCATGCCAATATTAATTCAATACGAAGTTTGCTACAGTATGACGACTAGTTATAAGTATAACATTATGCACGCCATAGACGGACATATCCATCAATAAATCAGAATTATAAGGGAGAAACACGTCAAGCCATTCAAACACGTGGAAATAGCAACGGGTGCATATGCATATACTATTTCGATAAACTCGTATATTGGTAATGAGTAAATAATTCAACATGTTGCAGATTCTAGATTCGAAGATGATTGAGAATAGGACTTAACTGGGATGATTGCAGAGTAGGAACAAATATTGTATTTGGCTTTCACGGCTGAAATTGGCGCTTGGAATATACAACGAGAACGTTGTAATGTAAATTCGATACAAAATTGGATATGCAAATACTGATACCTAATTTATAACCAATTGGCTATTAGACAATTTTTGGAAAAATATTTTAAAATTTTCGTAGTTTTATTTTATACCTCTTACAATATTTATTTTTCTCATAAAAGTGTTATTTAGTAGGAAAAAAATAACTTTTAATTCATTAATTTTAAATTCGCGCGAAAATAGTCCGCCATCTGTCACTTGCTGGCTGTGACGTCACATTTCAATTAACAAAAGTTTACGCTCTAACTCTGAAGATATTTTAAGTGAAAAACTTACACCTTTTTCACTGGAATTGTGAAAATGACAAGCTACAAGACGTGTGCAGTGCCTATGTGTAGAAGTACTACAATTAAACCTGACAAATTGTTTATACCTACACGTTTAACGTCGAAAGCAGTGGTTACAATTTTATTAGCACGTCGAGACCCAGAGTTAACATCTGTTATATCAGCAATATTCTTTTGTGAGGACCACTTTGATGTAAGTATTTAGAATAAATCAACTTAGCCTCTGATTTACTAAAAAAACAAATTAAACCTAACCTAATATTGTTCATAAACATAATCTAGAAGTAATTTAAAATCATTAGTAATATGGTGTCGTTAAGGGGACGTTGAGGAAAAACTTAAAAAAAAAATCCCCCTGTGACCACTTAGCAAGACTGACCAATTTTACTTTATTAATTTCAGTACTTACAAGGAGGTTTTTGCATTCCGAAACTCGCTAGAGCAAAAGTCAGGCAAAGAAATTTGCGACCATAAATGAATCAACTTGAGGCAAATTCGCACTGTCAGCTTTTGTATAGCCTGACTCCATTTTACAAAACCTCTCAAAAGCAGAAATCAAAATATATCTTATTAATTTTTTCAGTAAATTGCACAGTGCACACGATATAGTTAATAGTACACGACGCTTATTTTTTGAATTGTGACGTCATAACATGCTCAATCATGGCCGCCCGCGTTTCGGTTCTCGTATCCACAGGTAAAAAAACTCAAATCTATTTTTCAAAAGTAAAAATATTTACAATTTATTTTCATGCAAGAAACGTATTCTATAATTATTGTTAAACATTATGCAACCATATTTAACACATTTCATATTTTACCGTGATAACTGTCAAATAGCCAATTATCCTAGGTCAGGTAATATTCTTACTTTGAATGAAGTTTACCAAATAATTCAACAGCTGTCCATGACAACGAATATCAAGTAAGATAAGAATAATAATTGTTTATGGTAATATAGAGATAACTGCCATCATTCCTGAAGCTTTCTGTATTAGTACACCTACAGAAAATATTTATTTTGATTCTATTAAATATGAAACAGATGGTAGCAGAAGTTATCGCGCAAACAACCGCGAACATTAATATCAAAAGGGAACTTGAGAGAAGCATTGCTCTTGTATGAATGATTTGTTTATATCAAAGCCTTGTAAAATTCATTTAAGTATATCACAAATATCATTTTAAATAGAAATTAGATTCTTATCGTATCTGTCCTCTTTCTTCAAGAAGCCCTTTTTAAAGAACAAATTATAGTCCCTATTAGGTAACGTATTCATGTGTAATGCTTGAGATGGACATAACAAAGTACTCCTATATTTAGTGATCGTCTCAAGATTCAATTGGTTTTGAGGCACAAGTTTTCGAGGGTCTTGAAAGCATTGTATTAAGATTTTTATAAACATTGACTTCATTATTGATATTATCCAATTCAGATTAAAGTTTAGCTCTTTTGATTCATTTCCATCGTTTTTAAACAATAGGTCTTGTACATTTGAGTAGATAGTATCTTTTGTTACTTTAGATTTTTATTCTAGGTATAAGTGCGCCTAACATCCTGAACTTCATATTTTCTTGCCATCAGGTAGATTTGTTGCCAAACCTTCTATTCATTTCCATCATTATTCATTTCCATCGTTTTTAAACAATAGGTCTTGTACATTTGAGTAGATAGTATCTTTTGTTACTTTAGCTTTTTATTCTAGGTATAAGTGCGCCTAACATCCTGAACTTCATATTGTCTTGCCATCAGGTAGATTTGTTGTCAAACCTTCATTACCTACATCAATATTAAGTACGAAATATACTAAACCGAAAAGTTTTACATCACTTAATTTAAAATAATTTAACGCTCATCAAATCCGGTTTTGATATGACAATTCGCAAGGAAGCCCTCTCGAAGCGGCTTGTAGAGGGGTCGCTCAGGGTCAATGCACCAGAACATTAAAATTACACCAGTCTTCTGCCACTTGGTATGTGGTTGGAATGTATTTGGGATATTCTTAATGTTCTCTTTTGGGCGAAACCTCATCCGAACTTTTAATGTGAGGTTCCAATTCTATCCAGCATTATCAGTTTTCTGTGCGTCTTCGTTGTGAACGCTACTCAGTATGTCTTCGTGTTTGGCTGTCAAGGAGATTGAATATTTATAATAAAAGGCATTTGTTAGTAGGTACAATGTAATAATCGTCTTTGTGTTTTGTTGGTGAATGGTAAGAAAACAAGATTAATTTACGGTTTCAAGTCATGCACTTGACTTACTTGAGATCTGATCATTAATATGACTTGAGTGTTCAATACTATAAAAATTTTAATGATACTTGAAATGATATTGCGTCATTATCTGAGATTGTTCACATCTAACTATGATTGTGGGTTTTTACTTCAGTCGACAGAATATCTATTATTGAATACTTTCATTCATCTCTTAATTAATTTCTTCTGCTGCTTAGAATTCAATGTCAAAAATTTTGTTACACAAAAATACATACTAAATAATGTCTCATTGAATTTTAGAAATTGTATAAATGATGTCATAGTTGCACTGTATCAAAACGATAACCTTAAGTTATGTATAAACTTTATAATGATAAAACTTTTAATAACTAAAATGTTACTTGTAAGTCGTATTCTTCTTGATAAGTTTCGTGCAAGTCAGGCTCGCTGGTTTAAATGAAAGAGTTCTATTGTTGAAATGAATCATGTTTTTATTTTAATTTTTAATCAACACTTTCTTCGGGCCTATTCAAACGATAGGTCGAACGCAAGTCACGTAATGAATGAGTGAATGAGTAGGTTTTTAGTATCGAAATTGATTCTGGTTGATAAAACCCTTTACGACCACCCGCATGCTCTTAATAATTTCAATGTAATAATTGCATCAATACTTATTTAATCTATGGTGCATTGAACCAAATCGAAACATCCTAACATTCCTAACATTATGTGAGCACGCGTTGTGTTTACATTTCTTGGTATGTTTAAAATTATATATTACGATGTTTCTATTCGAACCGGTGGAATGAGCAGATGCGATGACGCATCGATCTAAATAGTCATTAGATCATTATTCATTAGCTGCTGACGATCGTAGTACTCGTGAAGGTTTATAGAATTTGCCTTATATTGTAATAAACATAAACTAATCAACAAAAGAGAACCATATATCATGGTTGCATTTGTGTAAACAAAAGTTATCAATACAATATTTGCACGGATTTTCCATCACTCCTTAGAGACTTGTTTAATCGACACTAATAACAACAGTTGTTTAAAAATGAAAGTTGTTAGACTGGTCTTGACTGAAGCGCTAAAATTTGTCTCTGAGAAAGAAACCTAACATGTCTGCGTCAGGGCAGTAACACAGGTCTTGATGGTGTAACCTCAATCGAAGACATTCGATTCTGAGCTCTATCACAAGGCAATAATGATTGATGGAGTATTATATACTACGTACGATTCAGACTAGTAATAAGTGATACGGTGGGCAAGCGTTCCCACGCGAAAATTGTTGGTGGCAAGTGGGGAGACAAATATTTGTAAATAAGAGTTTCTAACCTCGCCTGTGCTGAGTAGACAAATGTCATGAGAATGGACGGCTTTGTTTAGAAGACGCATTACGCGTATAATGATGTGGCACACGAATTCTTCCATTGTGCTGGGCGATAAGTAAATAGGTTAGTTGACATTTCACTTACACTGATGCCTCTTAAGTTTACTTACCGCTGTTTAACGGTTTACGCTTGTACTACTATCTTAAATACATAGTAACTGGCCTGGTGGACGATTTACTAAAACGACGATAGACGATTTTCAGAATAAATATTACGTGTAAAGTCAGATGTAGCTGAGAAATTCATTGAAATCTTTAGTAATAAAAGCGTTATGATGACCTCCTGAGTCTTGGCAGCCTATTTTAAATTAAATTTTTTGGGAGGGGTGGCTTTTTTTAAATCTGCTGATGGGGTAAAATTGATCGTTGTTTACCATATGATTTTAAGCTTTAATAGTTTCAAAAAACCGGGCAAGTGCGTGTCAGTCCACGTTCAATGTAGGGTTCCGAAGTAAGTTTATCTACTATGACTACTAATGCTAACTACTTAAAAGCTAACTAATAGCCACTAATAGCCGTGATAATTTTCCTTGTAAGTTATCATATAACATATTTTGGATAATTTGTTCACTTGTCCAACTCCAACCATTTAGCCAGCAGGAGGGGGGGGGGGACACTTGACTCTAACCAAAATTAGCACTTTAAAGCCAAATATTTCGCAAACGGACCCCTAATTCCAAAAATGATCCTAGAAGATCCATAATATTTTTGAAAGACCTTTTAAACGATACCCCAGTATAGGGTACGTGACGAAGAAAAGATTCATCCTCACGTTAACTGTAGGGGAGGTACCCTGAAAATAAATGTTTTTCAATATTTTATTCTACGATTCTGGAGTTTTAATAAATCTCCATGCCAAATTACAGCTTTCTAGCACCAAGGGTCTCGGGGCTTTGCTACGGACGGACAGACGGACATAACGCTACTGTTATGGTGGCCACTCACGGTCAGTCCATCGCGTCAAATAGCGTGATATACAGCCAAAATTTGATCGTGAATGTGAAAAACTGATGGCGTGATTTAAAAAATTTGTATGTCCAATCGCGCCATTTTGACATATGTCGCTTGGCGTGGCTCCAAAAATGACGTGATGGAATGACCGTGAGTGAACACCATTAGATTCCTATATTGTGGCGTGGGGCTACACTGGTCATTGCGCGGCCGCGGCGGTGGCGGCGGTGTTTATTTTCCTAAATTCGTATTATCTTCTGAATGGAATGTCCGATTTGAGTAATTCAAAAAGTTATCTATAGGTATAGAAACATTTTTGAATATGAAATGATTTATTTGGATAAAGATTAATATGAAGGTATGGTTTTCATGATCTGATTTTGGTCATTTTTTTATTAACTTTTAAAATGTAAAAAGTGGTTATAGTGACATAACGACAATAGTTGGATATATAGTATCGCGAGGTTTTTTGTAGATATTGATATGTTCTTTAATATTGTTAAACATTCTTTTGTTCTATCATCAATAGTTTCCGCACTAAACAACTGGCCGCTTTCCATTCGATATAAACGTTAACGTTAAAATGGTGTTGTCGTGTGAACGACTGCCTCGTATACGGAAAAACCGTATACGGGAAAAAATCGAATCGAATGGACGCCGTGTGAACGTAGCCTAAGGGTTCCGATTTTTCTTCGGAAACCTAAAAATGGGAGACGAACAGGTTTGAAGATTGTTCGTAATAATGGGATTTATTTGAATAATAAGAATAATCAAACTACATAGTGATCATGAGTCATATAAACTCACTACGGCTTATAATCGATTTTTGTATTAAATAAATAAACTAATAAATAAGTAATAAACGCTTACATACTCATACCCCCGCAGTAGGTTTATACCTGTGCCGCAGTGGGCATGAACGACACATAAACACATCACAATAACACCCACGACCCGAGCACAAATATTTATCTGTCACATAAATATCTGCCCCAGCCGGGAATCGAACCCGGGACCCCTCGCTTCGCAGTCAGGGTTGCTACCAACTAGGCTACAGGGTCGAACTAATAAAAATATCTTCGTGTATTGATCGTATGAACAGTATCCTAAATCTAGTAGTAGTGTAACATCTTCAAACCAAAACACAACATCGACTTAAACACATGCGAGTGATGCGAGCTCGTCACAAACGATCACATCGAGATTGAAACCGAATACCAATTGTACCCTGAATCACAGTTGGTGGAATTCAATTAATTTCAATAAGTCTAATCCCAGACGCGTTCAGTAGCACATGGCGGGACGCTAAGGCCCGAGTCGGGTCGGCTGACTAAAATAGACAAGGCTATTATTATAACGTATCCGCCCTGCGCACGCGCAGCGGCTTCGCGGCTTGGCTATGGCGCCCGCGGTAACGGCGCCCGTGCGGCCGCGCAGTCACGGATTCAATCATGGGAAAATATAATTATAATGCGCTTGGACTTTGATCCTTATTGAAATAAATAAACATTTTATTGCTAGATTGATAGATACGCTGGATGTTAAATAAAAGAGTGGTGTCATGGGACACTGAGTTGATAGAACCGTCCGCTATTTACCAATTACCTTTTAAAATATACTGTGCCACAATCATACATGAACCACGTTTGAAGGGATAAAAAAACAGATATATAATAATAGATTCATTGATTAATTTAAAACCCCTAATTTCATTGGTATGAAATTCAGTTTAATTGAAAAATACGACTTAACAACTCATAAAATTATGCACCAATAATA
Source organism: Thymelicus sylvestris (assembly GCA_911387775.1). NCBI lineage: Eukaryota > Metazoa > Arthropoda > Insecta > Lepidoptera > Hesperiidae > Thymelicus > Thymelicus sylvestris. The sequence goes on along the minus strand of OU426905.1, from coordinate 7,464,983 downwards.
TTCATACTTACCATATTTGTACTTGAATGAGGTTAAAGCCATTAAACTTACACCGTTTCGTGTTGCAAAAGAAATACTAATATATGAGAAAGGCTTTCAGAAGAACCGGAATCACTCCATCAATCATAATTTAACCCGGAAAGCGCTGGAACACTGATAATGGACGGGCCCACCCACACCTTTTTCACCAAGCTACAATATTATTATAATCTATAACCTCAAAATTTGTGCGATTCAAGGGAACCGCAGCAACTTACGGTGTCATTTATAAAAAATGGACGAAACTTTACTTTCCCAAACTCCTTTCATACTATATTTTTTATGGAAATAGGCGGCAAGCAAGCTGACGATCCACCTGATGGTGAGTGGCTATCGTCGCCTATGAAAATCAACGACACCAAAGGCATCACTGATGCGTTGCCGTAGAGGTGGGAAGTCTACGGTGGAAGACACCTTAGTAGTCTTAGTACCGTTGTTTGTATTGTTTCCTAAATTCATCTGCTAAAGTACCAATCGCAAACCTTAACTGGCAAATGCCACATGCTTTTTTTACTTACTTAATTATAAAATTATAAACATAAATTATTTATAAACAACCCGCTAAACTATAAAATAGTTTGTAGACGGAGAGCGATCACTCATATCTTAACAATTATGTTTGTCCTGTGTTTCTTTTATTCTATGCTAAAATGTCTTTTTAATGTTTACATTGAAACTTACGACTTATTTGCTAACTCTTGTAACTTTATTTCGGGTCAGTCGACATTAATTTCTTTAACAGCGCGCTGGCAATGCCTTTGGGCACACAGATATTCATGACCTTCATGGTTAACGGTAACCAGGTACCATCAGACGGCTTGTCTGCTCCTTCGTAGGACTACTGAAATATGTAATAAGCTTACATCTAATATGTTACTAAATATGGAAAGATCAACATAAACATAACACGCCCAAGCGCCGCGCAGTGATGTAACATACGGTGACGCTATCATAGGGTTGCCAACCTCAAATTTAAAAAACCAGGATTTGAAGTTGTAGAAACCAGGACAACTCAGTATGAAAACAGGACGCAGTAATAAAGTTGCAATTAGGCCATGTGATATTGGAACTATTCTCAATACCGGAATTGGTTTCCGATATTTACCCCTGATTCCGGGATTCCGGAATTAGTTCCGATTTTGGTTGTTGAAATTAAAAATAAAAAAAAAACTCACCTGCTAACAAAAAAGCTATTATGGTACACTTTTTTGAAAACCTTATGAAGAGCTCTTTAATTTGAAACCCGTATTGCATTATTCTATTTATTTTAATTTTTTGACTAGCTTTTGCCCGCGGTAGAAATCGATTTTTTACAAGTCCTACTTAGTTAGATTTAGTTGCCTATGACTTAAGTAAACATGTATCATTTGATAGCGTGATTCAGAACTTGCAAATGAATTTTACTAACGCCATCTATTAACAAAACCCGGAACTAAATATCTAGCAACTAACAATATGTCGATCTTCCCATGGGGATGTTTTACCGCGGTAAAAAGTAGCCTACGTTACTCTCCACCCTCCTCACTGTCTCCACACACAAAAACCATACCATATAACAGCTTCGTTGCGACGTGAAAGACGGACAAACAAACAAACACACTTTCACATTTATAATATTAAGTAAGTAAGTATGGATAATTCAAACAATGTAATTCACAGCCACCATATTTGTTTTTTTAACACTTGGGTTATCAAGTACACTACCTCAGTGCCTGAAGTCGAAGGTATTCGAGCAGTGCGTGTTGCCACTTTGCCAGTGATGACATACGGCTCCCGAGACGTGGTGCTTTACTATCGTCCGAATCCACAAGCTTTAAATCACGCAGCATGCTATGGAGAGGGCTATGCTCGGTATTTCTAAAGAATAAAACCGGCTGAATTGTCAATGGTCTGGCCATATAGCTCGAAGGACCGATAACCGTTGGGGAAGAAAGGTCCTCGAATGGCACCCACGTCTCCGAAAACGAAGTATAGGACGCCTCCCGACCAGATGGACTGAGGGCCTGAAGAACAGTGGGCATCCGCTGGACTCATAAAGCTCAGGATCGGTCATAGCGGCGCAATTTACAGGGGGCCTATGTCCAGCAGTTGACCTCTAAAGGCTGGACAGATGGGTGCAATAAAATAAATTATTTGATTAAAGTTTCATCAGATATGTTCATTATAGCATATTTTTGAATATTTACGGATTACAACTAAATCTTTCTGATCTTTTCTACAATTTCTTAGTTAGCTAATCTATAAAGGTAATAATGTTGACGCGAGGGGTACCCAAGGTATAGAGAGAATTGAGTTATTGGGTTCGTGGGTACGTTCAGAAATAAATAAACACTCGAAATATCTATTTTGTTTAATAACAATGAATACCGGAGTTACGATATCGAAACACTCAGTTCTGGAACTGAAAAATTGTCTGAGATTCTGGAATAGCGAATCTCGGAATTCTATAAAATTTAAAAACCCAGGACGCTGCTGAAAAACTATCCAGGACGTCCCAGGACACTACAAAAACCAGGACATGTCCTGGGAAAACAGGACGGATGGCAACCCTACCGCTATCAGGACTCTATTTATAAAACGTTTTAAAAACTCGCACCATTTTGAATTGTGACATTGACCAAGCCAGCTGGTTCGTTTTTTATGCTCTTGAGATCTGATTTTGTCGAGATCTCTAGATGTTACGCTCCACTAAATTTAAATTCAATGAAACTTTTTGATAGAATTATCGAAATAAAGTTTTTTGCCTTGACGCTAAATTAAAAATTCAAATAAAACTAGTAAAACAGTAACCACCACAACACAACACAGTTAAATATATTTACATCTTGTTTTCTATATAAATTAACAAGATATTTTTATCGTAAATCCTCAGCATTTATCGATGTTTACATTGCGAGTTGCGGAATGTTATGTTATTGTTTGGTTTGGGCAAATCAAGTGATTCAACTCCACAAATAATGTAAACCAGGTCATGGTCCGTTGCCAACCTCGGTGTCTCACAACCGCATCTTCCAAGCTGATGTCACGTACTGAGAATACGAACGAAAATAAACTCGTTATCATTTTTCGCTATACGCCGCGCCGATGCGAGTTGTTTGTTGGTCCGTGGGGTAACCAGATTTTATTGAGATAATCGTGTTTTTTATTAGTTTCAAGTACACACCAATTCGATCTTCGATTGTTTTATCGATGTCCATTGAGCAGCACAACCCATCACTTTTGATCGTCGATCGATCGATTGGTGTGTGAGCACCCTAAGAATTACGCAACGTTACAGTGGATGGCATTGTGTGTAAATACGAATATACTTATATTAATATGTACAGTAAACACTGTTATAATTTATAGGAACGGCCTACGCCTCCATTTTGGGTTCATGAATAAATAAGATATAAAAATCCAGCGCCACACCACACCATATCCGTGTGTTCTGTGAATACTGCCGACGCAGGCAGCTATGACCATGTGAGAGTTACAGGAAACCAAGCTTTAAATGATTTCCTGCCTAATACTATGTAAATGTAACTAAACGAAGCGTTTATTTAAAAAAAACTCTTTATTACAATTTGTAAACGTTTCAGAAGTGTTTCTAGCTAGTTGGAGGTAGGGTTGCCAGGTCGTCAAACCAAATAGCCGGACAGACCAGCCAGTTTGGCCGGACATTTGGGTAAAAAGGCCGGACACCCTAAATTATTGAGGATTTTGTGTCTTAGTATTAACAAGATAAAAAATTTGTGGTGTCCCCCAGGCCTTTGTGATCTTTTACCATAAATCTTCTAAACGACGTAACAAGTCGAATGCAAAAAGCCTAACAAAACCGGACAGGCCGGACACCGTTCAATTTGGCCGGACACGCACTCAAAAAGCCTAACCCTGTCCGGCTTTATCCGGACGTCTGGCAACCCTAGTTGGAGGTCTAGCCTAGCCTGGCAAGTTAAATCCTTTTCTACTTTGCACGATTTACTAGTCGGTATTAAACTTGATTGTGTACAGAAGTAGAACAGACCCAGCGAACTTAGTTCCTCCTATTAACCTGGCGTTATAGGAGGGGACGTTTGGTTTGGATTCTAGGATGGATAAAACTCCGTATCTCCGTTGATATCATATACAATAATAAATTGTCTCGTTTGTTGCTTAAGTTTGTTAACACCCTCATAACATAACAACCTCATGTTGTTAAACCATTCTCAAACTAAGTTATACGCCACGAGTCATCTAGCAGTAAGTTAAACACGTCTTTCAAACGTGAAAATCAATTAAGTATAACAGTGAATATAAAGTGTATAAAATAATCGATCATTTGCCATATCTGCGTATATCGCTATCTGGCTGAGATAGCCAGAAACACTTACGCTAAAATGGAAAGCACTGATAACGTACGCATAAAAGTATAAAATACCTTTCTAGTATAGATTAAATACTTATACGAGAACAGATAGGCCACATGTATACTAACAAGTTTAATATGTATGTTCGTAATTAATAAAATAGTAGGTAGTTCTTAATTTATCGGTTTAGAGACCAATATTATTAAAAATGTGTTTTTCTGAAACAGTCGCGCGAAAATCAATGTAGCATATAACTTTATTAATTACATTTGATTTTCAGACAGTGGTAATAAAACTGAATAAAATCATTTGACAAAGTAATTTTGCATCACAATATTTAATAGCCTGGCGACGTCTTGGCGTCCGTTCGAAAGAAATTTCTTTTTAATTTGAATTTATTACTTGATATGAGACTCTCTCTCTCTCATCATGAGAGCAGCCGATTTATTAATCGATGCACCGGATGCCCTTATTATTGAAGCCTCAATATTTATTGGCGTTCGGGAATTTGTTCACGCGGATGTTAAAATAATATACCTTGGTAAAGCAAATGGGTGCTTCGGAGGGCGCGTAAAGCTGTCGCTTGATTGTTATCATTAAGAGGACACCGTCATGGGAATTTATGCATAAAGTGGGCGTGGCCACCATGTTTTGTTTTCTATGTTCAGATTTCCGACCGTCATTCAGGTCACAAGAACAGCACAGAAAAACTACGGAGTAGGTAGTACTTATTATTAATTTTTATTGCATCTAAAAATTATAAAACAATTACTTTAAAAAAAAATTGAACCAACGAATAAAAACTGAAAAGCGAAAAATAAAATAAACCAATCAGTATTATAATTTAAGATCCTAAATTAACAGTAAATAAATAAATAATTTTGAGGCGGTGCCAAACAAATGAAAAACAAACAATTGCGGATCAAGGATAGTAGAATAATGTAATGACTTCTTGTATAAAAATTGTCAGACAGCACCTACTGAGCGTGCGCTCGGAAGCGAACAACATAAGCGCCAAACTTTTTTTATTTGGTTTTTAAAAACTACTATATGGATTTTCACAAAAATATATGTGAGTTTACATTATTTACATCATATTATAATTTTCAATTTCAAATATCAAGGGAAAACAATAATTATTAAAAATTTCTTTTTTTCTTTTTCTTCTCTATTTCTTGGCTGGCAACGCATCAGTGATGCCTTTGGTGTTGATGAAGTCCATAGGCAACGATAGTTACTTACTATCAGGTGGATTGTCAGCTCGTTTGCCGGCTATTTCCATAAAAAATAATTAAAAATCGTCATATAAATTCTTCCATTGAATAGTAGCATTTGTCAGTTAACCATTTAAGTAACTCTTTTTAAATTAAGTGAAAGTTAAGATTTTAATGTTTTCAATGATTTTATTGTTATATCATTACACACATGACGTGAGTCGAATTTTTTGAACGTATCGCTGATCGAGAAGGTGGTACCATGGTACACATAGTCGGTTAGGGTATCTGGTACATATACCTACCAGTCAATGACACTAATTTTAGCTTCCTAAAGAGAGGTTTGCAGCTAGTGTCTGAGGTAACATTACACATATCGCGTATACATCGTTTTTTAACAATGAAGACTTTATTGAAATCTGTAGAGTTTCCCCATAAAACTATACCATAACTTATATTAGAGGCAACATCAACATAGCCGTGGTAGGCTTTTAAGGTTGCTGACATATTACTTATTTTTGGTAGAACGAAACGAGAAATTTTTGTACAAAGTTTGATGATGTTGAAGAGAGTAAATAATCTAGACACGGGGTAGCGTGTAAAGCCAATTTCAAGCTAACAGAATTGGCGAGCAGCACCGTGTGTATTATTACAAGAACCATTTGGAGCCACTTTTGACCACCTCATAACTCAAAAACTATTCAACATAAACCTGTCAAATTTGGCTCATTTATTGAAACTTGCGAAATACATATGCGTTCCAAATTTCATATACACATCTCGAACGGTTATTTAGATATTAACGTCCAAAAATCGTCACTCACTCACTATCACTGACTGACCTAGATCAAAACTCTAACTCAGTTCCAGATGACCTAGAAAGTTAAAATTTGGCATCCAGATAGGTAATTGGGTGAATACAAAGAAATAAATCAGAAAGTAGTAAATTTTTATTATAATTTTTCAAAAAATTGTTTCTATTAGAAACACTTATAATGCCTGAAATTTAAGAGTAGCAATCAAAATTTGATGACATCTGGTCATTAAGTGGATTTCAAGGTGAATATATAACGAAACATATCGGTTTTAGTACTTTGTAAAGCTTTCAACGAGGGGAAGATGTTCAGTGTTCCAAGTGCCCGTGGGAAAGTGCATATCATTTACGTATATTTAAGTGCAGATTAGTGGTTTGTACAGAGACTTTATTTCCAGTGTATTACGTCGTTTCATTTTTAATGTGTGAAAAAATTTTTTTTTCTAATCTTGTAGGGCGTGTACACAAGAAAATTTTGTATTATTTCCGAAATTATACCAGTTTAAAGTGATTCGAAGTATGTATATTGTGGCACGTTATGTCATCGAACACAAACTACTTTTAACTAGTAAGAGTATAGTTGACTATCGTATTTATTAATATCGTATTTTATTTCACTATCCTATATTTTTATAATATTTTGCTACATGGTAGCAGAGCGTGGTTAGGTGGATAGGTTCAGTGACAAATCCTATAACCGTCCTACACATCTACACATCCTACAAATCTTCTCCGTTAAATATTTGCCGGTAACCGAGTTATTTGCCGGCCCGGTTAAAGTATCTCCGAAAATGTCTTCGTGTTCGTTCAAATTAAAGAAGTTGACGGGACGAGCGAATTACTCTTCATGGAAGTTTGGTGTGAAAACGTATCTACAGCACGAAAACTTGTGGGATTGCGTAGAACGTCCGGACGGCACCAAACCAGATTCAAGTAAGGACGTCAAAGCCCGTACAAAAATCATCCTTCTTCTCGACCCCGTGAACTAAGTGCATGTTCAAAATGCTGAGACCGCGAAGGATGTATGGATGAATCTTGAGAAAGCCTTTGACGACAACGGCCTGACTAGAAGAGTCGGACTATTGAAAGACTTGGTCACAACTACGTTAGAAGGTTGTGGTAATAGTATTGAAGAATACGTGAATAAAATAACAAGCTGTGCAGCATCAACTTTCAGATTGAAGACGAGTGGATTGGTAGATTGATGTTGGCTGGACTCCCCGATACTTATAGGCCAATGATTATGGGTTTAGAGAGCTCTGGAATACCCATCACTGCGGAAGCTATAAAGACAAAACTAATCCAGGAGGTTAAAAGTATAGAGCCCTCGACTTTTTAAACTAACAAAAAAATATATAGGTCTGCACGGGGCCAAAGCCCTCGTTGTTTCAATTTCACTAAGCATGAACAAATAAGCCGATACTGCATAGCTCCGAGAAAGTCCAGTACTAAAAATGATGTAAAGAGTCAAAAGTGTAAGAATTATAATACTTTTATTGCAGCTTTTTCAGCATTCACGGAAAACAGCATGAGCAATGACTGGTATATAAATTCCGGTGCAGCAATGCACATGACGAATAGGAGTGATTGGCTGTATGATATTCAAACTCCTCCTATATCTAAAATTACTGTGGGTGACAAGAAGTCGCTGCCTGTTGTGAGTATGGGACATGTTAATGTAAACTGCGGTGATAATAAAATAGAAGTTCGAAATGTCCTCTATGTTCCAGATATAGCTGTTAACCTACTCTCAGTAAGTGTAATTAGTAAGAGTGGAATCAAACTGTTGTTCAACAACAATTACTCTAAAGCTGATGAAGTTGGTTTGTATGAAAGTGACTTCCAACCCCTATTTTTACCCCTTAGGAGATGAATTTCAAAAAATCCGTTCTTAGCTGACGTCTTCCTGGCAATCTCCTTGAAAAATTTCATTTTATTCATACATAAAAAATATTAAATTTTATTTATACATAAAAATGTAAGAAACTACCGAACCGAATAAAAAGCGGCGAGTCTCCTTTTGCTTTTATATATATAGATAATGTATTACGCAACTGAACAGTAATTTAATTATTCATTCTCTTACATATCATCAAACATTTTTATTTTAATACATACAAATAATAAAAATATAAATAATTAAACAAAACTACTCCATTTCTCTGTGCTATTTAGTTTTCCCCATTTAACGTTTTGACAATCATAAGCAAATGTCAAAAACTTTATACGCTACTTCAAATTCTATATTAAAAATCGTGTAAAAAATAGCGCAGAGAGACATACGTCCGACGTCCATGAAGACCGCAGTCGACTGAACGCACATCATAAAGACAGTGTGGGAATGAGTTTTTGTATGAAAATTGTGAGACAGCTATACTGAGCGTGCGCTCGAAACTGACCGACGTAAGCGCCAAACAACGTTTTTATTTGGTTTTTAAAAACTGCTTCATGTATTTTCACAAAAATATACATGGATTTAGATGTGATAATGTTCTATGTTTTAAAAAGAATTCCGTGCAAAAATTACTTAAAATATCGCGGTGGCAAGCTAAAATGTAAATAATTAGACCCTACTTTATGATTTTTTTCTATCGAGAAAATTTAACGTTATCGTGTTTTCATTTTCGAGCAGATTTAAAGTAGATAGTCAAGAAACATATACCTAAGTATTACACTAATAGCGTATAAACTTTACGAGATATATGGCAAAGAATATCAACCAAACGGGCGCGGTAGCGCCTTAAGCAGTCGTTAAGCCAAGTCAGTCTTTGTGCTGCAAAACTTTCGACGCCGCGGTTGCTCTGGATCAGCGTTGAGTATGCTCTAGGCGTCCTGAAGATAAGAGACCCATGCGCTCACAAAGCTCTTGAAAGGGATGGGGTTACTAGTAATTTTCTCTCTTATGTGTTGAAAGTAAACAATAATAAGCTTAGACATGAAATGTCATATATTTATTTATTTATTTAAATTTATGTCACCTCTTAAAAAGAGTAACAAAGGGCAAAACTTAATGCCTAATGGCATTGTCCACCAGTCAACCCTGAGTGGCACTACTATATACCTACTCAGTGGCATGAACTATGTTCTATCTGTAGTACAGAAACTATACCAACGGAGGTTGGTTGGATGTCACGCTCTAAATAGATGCTATTTCCATTTGATATAACTGTAATTTAGGTCATTGTTTGAGTGTTCGTTCGATTACAAAAGCGATGTTTACCTCTGTACAATGTTAGTTAATAGTGGCAAATGAACAATTTTGTTGGGCAACGAACACAACTGAGAAACATGATGCATTTTCATTCCCACAGTCTATGATACGCTAAAGATTCGTACGTGTCTGGTAAATTATGAGTTACTCCTCCAAGTTGTTTCATTGTTCATTGACCCCGTGGTTGGTAGTGACCACGTCTATGAAGTTAGCGGCCTCGGGTTCGATTCCTGGCAGATATTTATGTGACAGATAATTTTTATATAAATGTTTGATAATAAATGTTTGTTCGCGGGTTTTGGGTGTTTATAATCTAAGATGTTTAAAAAGGTCATTGTTTGTTTGACCATTTGATAGGTATGATTATTTTGTGTTTCCACACACGACACAGGGTGTGTAAGCTTTATTTATTGTTTGTTCCCAATTTGCTACTTTGGCTATAGTTGGATATGCTTATAATCTAAATGTTTATTATTATTCTAAGCTTATAATCTTAATATTATGTAAATTACGTGTCACGTTGTTTGTCCGCGATGGACTCCTAAACTACTTAACCGATTTTAATCAAACTTGCACACCGTGTGCAGTTTGATCCAACTTGAAAGATAGGATAGCTTACATCTCAAAAAAAAATCTTTTAACAGAACGAAGTCTGTCCGGGCAGCTAGTATAATTATATATCTTACGATCTGGACTTGATGAATGGTGAATGTTGACATTGTACTTACTATTGTCCAAACTTGCGCAATGGAAAAGTAATGAGTAATGACATACGGTTGCGTAAATGTTATTACAAGTTTTCAATAAACTAGTTCAATAAGTACCTATCCAACCTCTACATATAATTTTTTTCTACGCTTACATGCGTTAAACATTCGATTAATATGCACTAATGTTAGAATCACAATGCAATCTAAACAGCTGTTGACCATATTGAATATTTGTGCGTGACGTCAGTGCATTTGCGGTCTTCATTCAATGTGCGTATGCATGCATGCTCTGTCGTTTACCATATGGCCACGGTATACAAATACAAAAGTAGATAATTGTGGAATAGTAGTAAAGATTTTAACGAGTTGTGAAGTGATCAAGAGAGAAAGTTTTTATGGGTGTGTGAAAATAATGTGAAGTTTGAAAAGAGCTTTTAACGCCCTAATTGATGTTTGTTATCCGGTTAGGGTACAGATAAGTTTGGTATGAGCACTATGACGATGAGGCTACGAGCTCGCTGGCATAGGTTAACGACTTGATTGGCTGGGACGACGATTCGCGAGCGTCCTAAGTGGATGATGGAGGTCGTCTCTGCTAATTTAACGCTTCCAGTCAACGATGGACACTTTCCAGTTACGAAATGACTTCTAGCTTATTACCAGTTAAAGGATACTCATTCCTGTCACTGTCCTTAGCTTAGTTTTAGGATGTTATTGACGTAAACAGATAAGATACGGTTTGTTTGGAAGAACTTCGCGTGCTACTTTTTATCGCATCTTTTTATCTATAAGAAGATTTTTATCGCTTATCAGACAGTCCTCTTGCTGAGATTTCATATTATTTCGCGCTCTCAGACCGTATTTGAAGTTTGGACACATCTTCAATAAACATAACGGGTTTATTGACCCTTTGAACAATCCCGCGCTTGTTCGTGTTGAATTTGATCTGTAATGTTCTTAATACGGCACCTCTCCCAATTTGGGGGGCTTCGATAGGTATGATTATTTAGCCAGAACACGCTAATGGACCGAGCAAATCGCGCCTCAATTGATAATTGTTCTAGCCTTGTTTAATTGCATAGCTCCTATACTTGGCATTCGAGCTAGATAGCGAACGAAGATGATAGATTCAATTCTACAACTATCTCGTCTAAGAACAGAAATGGCTTGTGCAATCTAAAGATGTGTAATCAGGTGGTTTGAAGCTCTCGAAAGGCCCAGCGTTTAATGGTGTAATCAATTACTTGGAACTGGGTTGTGGGTAGTTGTTACACAGTATGTAGTGCAAATATGTAATTAACTAACTTTGTAAGGCTGGATATCGTATTACGTGTATTGCAAAACTTTGGATCATCAGATTTCGTAGCATCAAGACTGATGCTAATGAACTTAAAGTGTGGTGTTGCAACAATTAGTTTAAAGGCTCAGAATGTTGTCAACATTTAAGCAATGTTGGGCTAATGGACGACCACTAGTACTCCCAAAATATTTTATTTCCTTAGGACATAATCTTCACTGAATCCCTTCCTTTAAAATCCTCTATGTTAAGCGTTACATTCATCGTATGCTCTGGTTGGACAATCTCTTCGATCGATCTTGATTTAGTGATGAAGCGAATAAATAACTTAATATGCCTCCTTAGTTCCGGCCAGAAACCCATGCGTTGCCCATGGCGTTACAATATTTCGATTCTTGACCGATTATTATGAGCGTAAAATGTAGATAATTTAGGGTATTGCGTAGGACCACTTTCACTATTCGCCCACTATTTTTATGGTGTGGGTTGATCAATGTTAATAAAATATTGGTTGACACTTGCGATGCTTGAAGAATTTATGTTGCGATTAACTTTTGACCGACTGATTTTCTATATTCACTTTCTATTATATGTTTTGTTTTGGTTGACGAAAGAATGAATTCCGAATGAATTTGAATTATTCGTTAATTCGTGTGTACTGTACAGCCAGAATTTAATTAACTGTATGTCTTTGAAGTAATCAATTATCTTACAATATTAACTGGTGTTGCTACAACTGCATATTAACCTAAAGTGTGCAACGTATGTATTTAAGGTTGGCTGTAACCAGCTTCTAAAAAAAATGTAGTTTCAAAATGAACTAAGAATTTCATAGCGAAGTTTATTGTTACCTTGGTTTACACTTTACATTAAAGCTGTTCTGCCATGCTTTCTATATTAAAATTAATGTATTTCTTTATTTTTCAGGTAAAGGTAAGGAGATCAAGTTGGTTTCCATGAATATGAATCCTTAAGTGGTAAGTTGATTACCTTACTGTGTCATAAGTACCATAAAGCCGCTGTTAAAAAGTTATTTCAATTACTCATTGGAGACCGATTGGAGAAACAAGTACCAATAACAAGTTATTAATTCCTCAAAATAATAAAACCATCAAAGTATGAAAGGTTCGTTGATTTGTGTCGTAAATTCTTTGGTATTTATCCGTTATTATGATGAAATTTTGAAAATAATTGTTCGAGATTAACTCTGGCGTGCGTGGTCCCATGATTGTCATTGAGGCAACTTTTATTTCACCATTAAAATTTAGGTTTGTCACGCTCGCGCTCGGACTCTGATGGCCATAGATATGAACCTACTCGGACACGCTTTGCATCGAGTCTGTGTATTAACCAAGTAATGAAACCAATTCACCCTCCAAATAGGGATGTTGACTAATTTTAGGATTCAATTTGATTTAATAGATAGAAGCTTAAGATTCATGAAAAAAATATTATAAAAATAATAATCTTCAATTTAAAGACAAAAATATATAAATAAAAATCATTTTCAAATTTCCCACCAAAAACGTTAAGTGACGTCACTAGCCGATATTCAATACCATCTGTCGACTGAAGTTAGTCGCACTTGCATATAAAATAAGAACAATGACGTCATAAGCTCAAAATGACGTTTGTGGTCACGTGACAATGAGTACTATTTTTAACATTTTAAAATAATTATATTTAATTTATTGTGATTGATTTCGACAAAAGAATAATATTTTAGGTGTTTAAATGTTTTCCTTGATACTTTAAACATAAAGTTATTTTAATTTACTGATAGTGTCAACATCCCTATTACGTCGTTTTATGCAGTGAATATTACACAGTGATTCTAGATTTCTAAAAGATCCAGTAAAAACCTTAACGGTTAAATGTTTTAACTACAGAAAAACGTTCTTAGGAACTTGGCGTACATCGTCGTCGAACTTTTTATAAGCAGTAAGCACATGACGCTCATAGATTTTAAAAAATACAGTGAACAAGGAAATGAGAAACTTGTACTAGTTTATACCAATTGATCATGTTTCTGTCCTTGTTACTGAAGCTGTTTTTTTTCATATGTTGTATTTTCTCGTTAGTGAGGTGATTGGTTGTGTAAGTTTTAACGGAAATAAAAATAATTCAAACTTCAAAATTGTCAGAATCCTCAGGATGGCACTACCTCCTTGTTTGCTTAGAAATTAGAATTCGCATTCAAATGAAATAATTGTGCTCTCTTGTGGAACAAACAACTATTTTCGTATCTTAATGTGGAACGAATTTAGAATAACACACTTTTCCAGTAGAGTATAATATTATTGGCTTATCTAATCTTATTATTGTCGAAGGCGTTCTACTACGAACAGCTGTCACATCTCAATGAACCAGTTGTCAATGAGGTTCAGTTCTTGTCACATGCGTGTTACGTTGTTTTTGTCAATCAAGATAAAAAGCGGATTACAAACATTTGTACAGATCGTATATTTACTGTTTAATACTCTCTGATCGTGTACATCTTCTTTATGAAGTTCTTTTAATCTGACTGGTTTAAATGTAGCCCTAAGTTAGTTTTCTTTCTTTTTATCACTTAATTCCCGTCCAGAATTTAATGATCCCAAAAGCATACCACCCATAAGAGGTTAAGCTTTTAAATTGTTACGTGCATATGTACATTATAGTTTTATACGGCAGCCCTTTGACTAGTTGTAGCCAGTGGGCGTCGCTCTTTCAATAATACGTTCGCTTCGCGATGTCGAAACATGTTGCGGTCTTAATGATTTTAGAAGGGTATTGCTATCGGTACGTTGACGTCGTCACCGCTAGATGGTATCTCTATTATCTGCCTAAGTTTTACGATGGTTTGGGTTTATGTATATTTGAATCTTTTGATACAAACGAAATAAATTTTATGCGAGGATTTTTTTTATCACTAGCCCTAATTCCTATTTTACGACTTTTCTTCGAACTGATGTTTGTTATTCTTTTTGTTTCTACAGTTAGTCCATTTTGCTTAAAAATGCGAGCTGAGGTGACTCAATTATCGTTGCCGGAACTATGATACATATAAGGTGTCATACGGACCCTGCAGGTAATCAACCATCGTGTCATTTGAAGCCCACATAGTAATTACGTTTAAACCGTAACACGAACTTTGCGCTTACATAATGATCCTCATCCTGTTATTCCAGATGAGTTTCCTGGTATTAGCAGCAAATGACTACTATATAATTCGTTTCACTGATTCAACACACTTCTTGGTTAGAATTGTTTTGGTTATTATACAAATGGGTAATATTAATGCTGACGTAATTGTTTATGGCCGCTCATGGACATATGTTATTGTCTTAACACTGATGCAGATGACGAGAGTTTACATATTACGATCTTGAATGTCTTTGCATAAGACACCTTCTATGATTTCTATTAGCCTTTAAGTAAACTGCTGGATAAAGGCCCAATTCAGGGTTTAATTCACATATCCAAAGGATTTTAAATTTTTGTCAAGTAAAACTACATAAAGACGTAATAAAAAATTGCGATACAATTTTTCTTTTTATTAACACGAAAACAGTCATACTGGGATAGTGATAATTTTCTTCTTCAACTGGTCACCGTTCCGTTGGACATTATTATATTTAATTAATTAACATACAGATGTTGAATTTAAATATTTTATTTTTCTCTTACTCTTTTAAACTGAACAAAAACATTTATCCACGTGTTCTATTGTTCTCTGCCTAATAAACAATTGCGTGCGACATTGGAATTGAACATGTTTACTTACACTTTTTTATATTGATTACTAGCGCTCTGACCGTGACTTTGCCCGCGTTTTATATGCGAGATAATATGTACCCTATATCTTATTCCAGTAGCTCGAGCACGAATATTTGCGAGAAAGTATTCGTATGGTTAACGTAAGCAATTTGTATGGCATTTTTTCAAAAGCGCCCCTATCGTGCGTAAATGGTACTAAAATGCCATACAAATTTGACAAATTGCTTACGTTAACCATACGAATACTTTCTCGCAAATATTCGTGCTCGAGCTACAGATCATGGTCTATCTGTGTGCTAAATTTCATTAAAATCCATTCATTAGTTTTTGCTTGAAAGAGTTACAAACATCTTCACAAACTTTCCCATTTATAATATTAGTAGGATTTATATCGCCTATCGGAATTCATTCTTTGACTTGGCTTTCAACTTTGGGTTACTGTAGAATCACGTCATTGTTCAAAGTTATGTGCGTATTACAAATTATTTATCAGGAGCTGTGATGAAGAATTTTTTTAGGGAAACCTTTTATACTGAGAGTTCTATGTTATGTTCTCAAAAGCTCGCGAAGTCTGCTACTCTGTACTTGACCAGAGTAAGGCAGAAAGACAGTAGTGGTGGTACAGTAATTGCTTTGAAACATGATCAAAAACCATGAAGTTTCAAAGCCATTCTGTTATTTGCGGCTGACCTCCACAATCGAGTTTAAGATTGTGTAATGCTTTAAATGACCATTGAAGAAGTGGACTGTGATCCAATTCTTCACGCTTTTAAATTAAAAGGGTAATTTCAGGATGACATTGAGATTCGTTTGGGATGGGAGCTCCCCAATACCTGTAAATTGAAGCGAAAGCGTCTTGCTTCAAATCCTATTTCTCATTAATCCCATGCAGAAGTAGCCTGCTCAAATTGTAACTGACCTTGGATAGGATTGTTGCTTTATTTGCATTTGGAAAGATGTCCATAGTCTCAGTGACATTTGCTATTTCAGTAAGAATTGAAAACTTACCGGCCTGTTTTATTTTAGTCTAAAGTTATGGTCTTTCCTTAGTGCTCCATGAAACAAGTTTAAACCATAACTTTTTCCTGAGTTACCTGTGTATTATTTTGTGAATTGACAAAATAAATGTTTTGTTCTAAGTTTCTTAGGTTCCAATATTATTTTAAGAGTCTAAAATGGCGCTGTTTGCTGCGAACACATTAAAGTTTATTTTCACGCTTTACAACCAAGCGAGTGGGTAGAAACGGATCATTTAATTCTTGAAACGGGCCCCGATCAGAAGTGGCTAGTATTTCCGATTTCACGCTACTACTGCCTAGGTGATTGTATAAATTATTTGCGCAAATCGGTTCCTATTGTTATGCGTAGAGATATTCATCTGCGTAGGCAGCTTGTGCCTATATGTATAAATATGCTTTCCGTTTTTCGGCACCACGGGTTAATAAACAGTAATATTCGAATCCCCACGCTTACTACTCACTCGTTCGCGCTATGTTAAGAATAAATAATCACAACAACAGTAATATCCTCTAATATATGTTGTGAACGTGTCATATTTGACGTGAGCCGAAAAGCTAAGTGAACAGTTCATATTCTGTTCATGTCTTTGAACTCTCATCATTATGAGTAACCTTGGATAAAAATACTCATTATTTATAACTCGTCCATTTCTAGTATATTTTAACCCTCGAAAACGTTATTTAATATATTAACCTTAACTTACTAAAAGATCTGATAATATCACAATCAGCCGTTATCATGTTCGATCTGAAAATTGACTAGTAAAGTGCCGAATTTATTATCTCCATCTCGGGTAAGTAGTTCGATCTTATCGATATCTCACTGAGATTTTTACGAAATTAAACCAATTTCTTCGTAACAAGATTCATTTTCGATTGGCTCCTTCAACAGGTCTCACTTGATAAAGTTGACTTTACCTTTATTGATGACCACTTTACGTTACTGGATTTATAGCGGTCGGTTGTCAGTTTAATTATGTCATTAAAAAGTTTCCGAGGTGTGGGCCAAGGCGTAAACTTCTTGTACGACCTCCAACATAGCCCGTTCAATTTATACTTGAGGACTTCAAATATAAACTGATAATTATGTTAGGGCACTCGCAAATCTCAATTCCTATGAGTTTGTATTATGAGATTTTAGGTGTGTCGTTGATATCAATATACATAGTTTTGGTTAGCTTCTGTATGACAAATAAAAAAGGTCGAACTTAGAACCTTCTCCTTTTTGAAAGTCGGTAAAAATGGTGTTAAACTTTTGATGAATCGTCTCAAATCTCAATGCGGACAGGGCATCCTGAGCGGTCTTAACTAAAACCATTCATGAAGTTTAATGTTTTATCTGAATGGTTGACTCATTAAAGAACACCTACGTACAGCTGCGGTACCCACGTACAAGTAGTTTCAGAACCATCAATTTTGTCGTAACAAAGGTATCGAACAGAACTATAATCCTAACTATTGTTATGTACTATACAAAATGTTACTTCAAAACGTACTTGTATGTTCTATGAATTACGAACTTTCACATACTAAGTTGAATGATGAACGAAAACCGTTGAGGAAAAAGGTCCTCGAATGGCGCCCACGTCTCGAAAAAAGGAGCATAGGACGCCTCCCGACCAGGTGGACTGACGACCTGAAGAAGACAGCGGGCGGTCAGATTGGAGCAAGTTAGAGGAGGCCTATGTCCAGCAGTGGACCTCCAAAGGCTGATAGATAAATGGACATACTAAGTTGTTGTACAAAATAGTTACTGGACCGTAGATAAATCTAGGTTTGGATCTTGCACATATCTAATACATATCTGTCTATGGTTTTAAAATAATCGTTTCTTAGTTATTTACACGATAATGAAACACAAACAAACTTTTTATTTGCCTGCCTTTGTGTTTGTCCGGTCTAATCTCTGGAACGGCTGAACTTTCTTGAACGATTTTAATGGGAATTTCACTGGGAGAACTTCGGGTTATTTGGCAACATAATATAGTCTACTTTTTATCCTGGAATTCTCACGGGGTCAGAATTTACGCAGGAAATCTCCCACGCGAACTAAGTCGCGGGCACATCTTTTATATAAAACAATTATTATGCACTTTTATATAAAACAATGTGCTGATTGGAAATTAATTGTCTTTTATCTGTACCATCTGTACCAAGTTACATGCTTCTATATCAACTGGTTCAGGCTGTGCCTTGTCTGCCCGTTGGCGTTTCATTAATTACATACCTACCTAGATTAATATTATAGTGGCCCTTAATAAATTAATCGTTCGGTAAGATTGTTCTGCAGTATGACCTACATTGTCTTAGATCATGCTTTAGATTTAGCTTGGACCCTGGAATCAATCGCGTAATATTATGTGTAACTAAATAAATCATTCATATAAATAACTCCGAAGCAAAAGGACTGACACCCAATATACCTCTACTAAGAAATTTAAAACAATGTTTCATTGCTATGTTATGATCCAATACATGACGTCGTTACTTATTATTATGAGTTACTTATGAGCTTTTATTATTCGTTACAATTAAATAATTGGTCTTCTATCTCCTCCATATTTAACAAATCAGTACCATTTGTAGCTCAGTCATTTTTAGTAACATCATTATATACCTATCAATATATAACCTATATTCTTTATGCTAACTCTTCACTTCTACAGATAACAATTTGCTAAGGTCGTCACGAAGATAAAATATCGTTGCCTTTTATGGCTTAAACTATTAACGGATGCGGTAGATACTAGTTCCTGTAATGAATAATGCAGTGCAAATAAAATAACCATTTTCAGTGTCAGGGTTATTCCGTCATACATCTACGATAAGTATAGTACCTAGTATTGATAGTGAAGCGAATCTTTCATCCATTTTTACATTTCTATCTGAATACATAATTATTTTTATTTTACATTTCCTTCTTCATAAATATTGTACTTGATATTTGTATTTTTCTCACCACTGTAACTCATTCAATGTCGTCGGTTTGTATTTTATTTGGCAGAGAGTCCATTAAGTTATTTTGATGACCAATTTTAACAAGTCCATGGTTTTTAAAAAGGGCATAAAATAGGAAAGCACGGTAAATACATAATCAACGTATGGAACCCTCTCCAAGCGAGTTTAACTCGCACTTGTCAAGTTTATTAAAGGTATAGTAAATTTATAAATCATCAGTACCTAAATATAAATTAATGTGGAGAATCTAATGGGCTGTCATTCTTTTAATGCATTTCATTTCATAAAACCCTCTGAAGCTTAAATAACACACTTCAGCGACTGAACGTATGTAAGTAAAACGCATGGTACCGACAGATTTTATCTTCGAAATATGAGAGTCAACTTTGCTGTCAGTCGATGTTGGAGTTACATTCTCTGTTGTGAGAAAATGATTCTCACGGTAGGGTCTTATGTTAAATATTTAACAGTAAGACTATTTTCCAAGCAAGCCTTATTGTGCGTTTCCACCTTAGCGATTCTATTGGTTCTTAAAAACAGATCCCTGGCTACGCATCTCTGGTGGAAACGCACTCTTAATGTTCAAAATTGTAAATATTGTTAAAGTCTAGTAGAGATCTCCCCCTTAGGCAGGATGCCTAACTCTCAGATGCATTTTAATTGAAGGTCAACATGAGCTTTAATTTATTAAGATAAATAATCAAATGTAATAAAATAAATCTGTCCTCCAGGTCATGACAGATGACAGAGTTACTGATGAGGTATTACTCATCAATTATCTACAATGTATGTTGCTAACTCATTTAAAACCAGACAGCGATCGGGTATGTCTTACTTTGGTTATCATTAAAGGATTTCACAATTAACACCACTCTGTGAAGCACTTCCTATATTATCTACTAGCTATAAAATCTAGCAGAATGGGTATCCGTTACCTGATTTGTGTTTCTCAGAATCATTCACGACTGTGTTATTAAAATTTATGACAGTCACTGCTTGCAAGCGTTTCGAAAGCGCTAAGATAAAGATCGCAAAGGGTTTCAAATGCATTGGCAATATGCCAATGGTTACCGTTATTGCTCACCTGTTCTGATCTCTATGGCCTATGGTTAAATTGGGCCGTTGAAATATCACACTCAACGGAAACCGTCGTCTGCGAGATGGGTTTGTTTATTTTAAAAATAGTATTGTCAACGGTGTGGTGACATAAACTTTGCAGAATTTGCTTTACTTATTATAATTTCATTAATTGTCAATGTAAGGAATGCTTGTATATTAAGGATAACACAAATCTTAAAAAAAGAAGCCGAAAATCTTCGTATAATACTTTGAACATAATTTGGTGCGAATTTTATATAATATATTTTAAAATAATTATAAAATCCCATTTACGTTGTTGTCCATAGCCCCATATCAGCAATCGAGCACCCTAGTGCTTATCTTGGCTATAGAACTCTTTATCATTTATGATCTGAAACGTCATTGTTGTTTATTGGATTTTTTCTGCATTTTGATTGCTTCAAGCCTTGACAAGTAGTGGTGATAGGGTATTATTACCTCACTTACATAGTTAACTAACCTCGTAATCTGCATGAGAAGTAATCTTTGTAATCATTTCTACATAGCCTTAGCAAAATTACCCTTTGTAGTTTCAAAGCCATCAGTCGCAAGTACTCCCATTACAAAATTGCATAAGAACCATACCCTATTCACCTCCGGTGCTATCAGGTGGCTGCCGCCTCCGCTGCGGAAGCCGTGGGCGGGATGCTCGCCCACGATACTCCACAATCCAAATCGCTTGTGTCACCAATACCGATCTTATAAGGACTGATGCGAATTCCACCGAGGTTTTTACTATTACGGAGATTGAAACAGTCCTTAAGCGGTCGGTTGAAAGTTGATCTTTTGTAAAATATACTTATAGATTTAGACTAGCTGTTGCCCGCAGCTTCGCATACGGAAATTATGTTTTACCTTATTTGTACCTCTTGCAGAAGAAAATTAAAAAAAACGGTGAATTTATATTGAAGCACTTATATTTAGTAATTTATATACTGAAACCCACGATAAAATCACAAAGGATTCCTCCAGGAGCGGGTTTTGAAAAATAAGCAATATTCACATTAATACGTATTTTTTTCTTTTTTTTTGCAAAATTTTGAAAAATTGAAAAATATGGATTCCATAAATTTAAGCAAGGAATATTTGATGCAAATTTGAAGCAAATCGGTTGATGTTTTAAAAATATTCCATACAAACTTTCATCCCGTTTCCCGGGGAAACCTTTTAATTTTCCGGGATAAAAAGTATCCTAAAATATGACCCGGAGTATTAATAACAACTTTACCAATTTTTATCGAAATCCGTTCAAGGGTTTTCATGTGATGCCCGGACAGACAGACAGACAGACAATAATTCTAAAAAAAATATTTTTGTACTCTAACACGTTATTGAAGTGCCCCCTAATCAAAATTTTTAAAAAATATTCAATGTACAGTAAATTTGCCCTTTGAGTTTTATTATAGTATAGAAGAAGATATTTCAATCATAGTTGTAGAATTTATTGATATGGAAGTAACAATGGCAAATGACCATACAGACCATATTGTTAACTGAAAATGATTAACCAAGAACGTTACCAATCATTAACTCGACAACAGTTTTAATTAAAATAAGTGTCCTGGACTATTCAAAGGAGACAAAGTGGCTATAAGCAAATTGCAACAAAGCAAAATAACTACGATGGTTCAGATTGTTGTCTGCTTGTCTGGCCTCAGGCGAACTATACAAAGGTTCTGCCACCTATTGTTTTGAAACTCGTTTTGACATAGGTATCAGTGTTTTAAAATTATGTTAGGAACCATAACCAGTTTCAATTGGTATTATATTACTTTGATTGTAATTTAATGTTATAATAAAATCATGTTTTCTTAATCATTATCGTCAGAATCATCGTCGTCATTAGTTTGTCAATAGACGTCATTATCGTAGTTCTTAATTAAAATCTAATTAGTAATCATCCCATCACATAATTATAACGTATTTAATATTATCATACATAAACATACATTAAGCTTCGAATATAAGCCTTCGAATAGAAAAAATGTAGGTAAGTACATGTTCCAGATAAAAGTGTTGCACCAT
The DNA here is from genome assembly GCA_911387775.1 of Thymelicus sylvestris. NCBI lineage: Eukaryota > Metazoa > Arthropoda > Insecta > Lepidoptera > Hesperiidae > Thymelicus > Thymelicus sylvestris. The sequence goes on along the minus strand of OU426905.1, from coordinate 7,442,490 downwards.
GCAAGATCTTAGATCAACTTTACTTTATTTTCAACCTGTTTTTAATATTCAACAGGTCGTTAAATTTTTGAGTAAGCACTCGTCAGTCAAACCTAGCCCGAGGTTACGTCAAAACGAATAGTTACTATTAATATGCATCGAGCAACTGTATGCGTGTGCGCTTCATCCATTAATCAGCAGTAGCGGTTCGTAGTAAACAAACAGAAACAGCTTTAGATCACTGATCCTTTGTACACCGTGAAGCATTCGACATCGAACCCTATAAGGAACTGTAGCTTCAGTCCATCTACACATATTTGTTGTAGCGGAAACATTTATCGAAACATGAATTACGCTTATGCTGTATATCTAAGAACGATATTATCTTCAAACAGACATTTTAACGTACCAATCGAAAGGAGTGTTACAGGGAGCGTCTTTAGGCACACAATTCCACTATTTTATATAAATAACTAGCTGTTGCCCGCAGCTTCGCACGCGGAAATTATGCGTATCATATTATTTATTATCCCTTACAAAAGAAAATTTAAAAACAGGTTCATTTATATTGAAGTACTTATATTTAGGAATTTACATACTGAAACTTACGATACAATCACAGATTATTCCTCCGGGAGCGGGTTTGGAATAGTAAACAACATTAACTTTTTTATTTTCCCCCTCCCTCTCCCTGTCCATCTCTCTCTCACCCCTTGCCCTCTTCCTCTCCCGCTCCCTGTCCCTTCTACTCTCCCGCTCCCTGTCTCACTCCCCTCGCTCTCCCTCTTCCTGTCCCACTCCCTGTCCCTTTCCCGTTCGAGGTCTTTCTCCCACTTCATATTCCTCTCCCTCTTCCTCTATCGCTCCCAGTCCCTCTCCCGCCCACACCCGCGCCCTCCCGATTTCTGTCCCGCTCGCACTCCCTCTCCCGCTCCCTGTCCCTCTCTATCTCCCTCTTCCGCTCCTTCTCCCTCTCCTGCTCCCTGTCCATTCTTAACTTAAAAAATGACGAAATTGCTTACTAAGTTCATTCCCCTTTTTTTTTTTAATGATGGGAAATGCTTTATGCACGGAGTGTGGGACTCGCCGGCCTACTGCCGGAATACCCACTAAAACCCATCGGGCACCATCCTCAGCGTTATGGCGGGCTCCGGGATCTCTGTGTGTTCATTCCCCTGAATTAACTCTTTAAGGGATGATTTTCCGAAGAAAATAAAATCTAAGTTAACTTTTGTTTATTACTATAAACTTACATAAAAAAATTCATATATTTTATAACTCTAAAACTGGCGAAGTTGATTTGTATGTAGTTGACTACCAACCCCTATTTTTAAGGGATGAATTTCGAGAAATCAGTGATACAGTTATTTTTTGTGTCTAACTATAAGCTTATATACAAATTTTCGCCCTGCGTACTTCAAAACTGACGAAGTGTCCATACTAACTTTCGCACTCTTATTTAACCCTTTAGGGGATGACTTTCCAAAAAAAACGTAATATGTACTTCCAAATTTTGTTTCTAATCTGGAGCTAATATATAAATATTCATGTTTTTAACTTTAAAAATGACGAAGTTGCGTACTAAATGAAATCCTCTAAATTAACCCTTTAAGGGATGATTTTCCAAAAAACCGTGTTAAAATTAACTTTTGTTCACAACTATAAACTTACATAAAAAATTTCATATTTATAAGTCTAAAACTGACGAAGTTGATTTATACGTAAATGGCTTCCTAACCCTACTTTTAGGGGATGAATTTCGAGAAAATAGTGATACAGTTATTTTTTGTCTAACTATAAGCTTATAAACAAAATTTCACCCTTCTTACTTTAAAAATGACGAAGTTGCATACTAAATTAAATTCACTAAATTACCCCTTTAAGGGATGATTTTCCGAAAAAAACTGTTAAAGTTAACTTTTGTTTATTACTATAAAGTTACATAAAAAATTTCATATTTATAACTCTAAAATTGGCAAAGTTGATTTGTATGTAGTTGACTACCAACCCCTATTTTTAGGGGATGAATTTCGAGAAAACAATGATACAGTTATTTCTTGTGTCTAACTATAAGCTTATATACAAATTTTCGCCTTTCGTACTTCAAAACTGACGAAGTGTCCATACTAACTTTCGCACTCTTAATTAACCCTTTAGGGGATGATTTTCCAAAAAAACATAATACTTACAAATTTTGTTTCTAGTCTGGAGCTAATATGTAAATTTTCATGTTTTTAACTTCAAAAATGACGAAGTTGCCTACTAAGTTCAATTCAGTAAATTAACCCTTTAAGGGATGATTTTCCAAAAAAATATATTAAAGTTAACTTTTGTTTATTACTATAAACCTACATAAAAATTTTCAAATTTATAAATCTAAAACTAAGAAAGTTGGTTTGTATGAAAGTGTCTTCTAACCCTTATTTGTACCCCTTAGGGGATGAATTTCCAAAAATCCGTTCTTAGTGGACGTCTCCTTAGCATAAACTATCTCCCTGCCAAATTTCATCTTAATCGGTTCGGCAGTTTCTGAGATTTTTTGTTTAATCAGCGGTGTGTCGCTTTTCAATTTTATATATATAGATATATTAATTATTTATAGGATACTGGAATGTAGTAGTCTCTGTAGTTTTTTGTATATGTTATTAAAACATATGAAATGTAATGCATATTAAATACACTTCGCGTTTGTTTGGATTGTTACTTGCAATTTTGAAGTCATATTTTTTTCAGTCAAAGGTATCCTTCAAAGCCTTTTATTCCCAAATGTTATCCATTCTCTAAACAGCAGCTCTAAAATTGCAGGAACAGCGTGGTGAATGAGACATCAGGTTTTTTTTTACATTTAAAAAAGTTTTACGTACCTACAGTTTAAATTTTACAACAGTTGTACGCTGTAAGAAGACACAAATAGGTACTTCAATTATTTGTCCAGTTGCGTCTGTTTGACAATGGTAGGACAGCTTGAATAAAATTAGTAACGTCACCATTTTTGTTTTTAGGGCTTCCTCAAATTATTTTACCCATCCTTAGGTTCTAGTTAACAATACTCTAAATAAATTATATTGTACGCTCGAGGCTGTAAGGAGAAATTAAGTCAAGATACACATATCTTGACTTCTCCGTATCTTCCTCCGCTTACTTTGTAAGCTAAATATATTTAGACGTCATAACATCAGTCTGTCGTCGCGACGCCGGCGCAGGAACTGTCGCGCCATGTCAGAAATATCTTGCTCCACATAATTGCCGATAAACAGAGATTTAACCAATTAATAGAAACTGAAAATCTTGTCGTCAGACACACTATTAATGGCGATATTGTTCTCCTTTAATACTGATTTATATGAAATTCCATTTGGATTAATCGTTGTAATTGTGATCGTTAAGATCATAATTCATAAATCGACGAAGAAACCACATTCTGTATACTTCGTTGCTAGCTATGGTATGCGCTGTGCAAATCAATTTTAATATGTATACCATAGACATGTGTTGGCGCCTTGTCATCGAGTGTATCACCGTTCATGGTAACGAATGGTGATTTGAATTATTAATCAACAGGTTATTATGTAAGCGTTCAGTGTAGAAGATCATTGCGTTATCTAATTCCTCGACATAATCCAGTCTTGTTTCTATACTATTTTATATATGTACTATTATTTCTTCTGTGGTTTCTACATTCGTTATCAGTTTGTACTTTCTTATCTTAAATTCAATGTTTGCTCTTTATATGCTAATTATGTCAACAGTGTTATTTAACGGACTAACAAGTATTTCTTCTGTATTTTATCTTTAACAAATATTAGAATCGTCAAATCGTAACAAGCATACTAGAAATGTTTACAGTTCGTGTCCCCAATTCCCAATGGTAACAAAATTTTGTTTGAGGTTAATTTTTTACGATCTGTTGAAATATTTACTGACACTAAAAACTTAACTATCTGAACAGGCAGGAGGTCTTTACCGTCTTTTACTTTTTATGGGATAAGTTTTTTTGCACAGATATTTGTTGATGATACAGTAAAAACGAATGCCCATTATAAGAAATACCGCATAACATTGATGCTAGTTAGGAATGGTTGCTAAATCATGTTTTAGATTTTCCTAGAGGCTTTATTTATGGACAAAACGACAGCGAATAAAATATTTAAACGAGTTTGACATGTGAGTTGTGACTTGTGACTGATTAAAGGTATATTTTAATTTTAAATTGTATGATGAAAAATGTTTGGAGCAGGTTTGGAAAAATATATTAAAGATTATATGGATATCAAAAGAATTAGCCGTATTGGAGCGGCTTAGAATACTAACCCCAATCCCACGCCGGGTGAGTGTCGTAAGAGGCGACTAAATCCGGCCCGCTGGTGATAGGGCCCCTTGAGGGATTATATTGGTAATATCGATTTTAATTGTTAATTAATACCATTATTACTATTATTATTTCTCCACGGGGTTCACCTAGATAGCTACCACCCTTGACCAAGAGTCATGTTCCGGCTGGAGGCTTGAGACCCAGTTCTTTCTTTCTTTTTCTTCTCTTTTTCTTGGCCGGCAAAGCATCAGTGATGCCTTTGGTATTGCTGATCTCCATGGGCGACGATAGCCACTTACCATCAGGTGGATCGTCAGCTCGTTTGCCGGCTATTTCCATAACAAAAAAGAATAGACTATAAATTTCACCCGCACTTATTTAGTCCAGTCATTCTAAATTTTAGTTGACAAAGTTGACCTTTATGATCAACATAAATATTGAATACATTAAAGTGTTTGTGTGATAAGAAAACTCCTATAAGTGTTTTGTTGTGTATGTAGACCGCAGAATTTATCACTGGTACTAATGACTAACAATAAGTAAATGACCTTAGTAAACTAACAATAAGTAAATAAACAGTAGTCGCAGTCTTTACGAACATCGCGAATAGCAAGAAGAAATCACATGATCGGACAGTAAAACTAAGTGATACCACAGAAGAAATAATAGGACTTATAAATAAGTAGTGATACACACAAATACGTGGTATGGATGTGAGATAGATCTTGAGACAAATATGGATGTGGTGAGGACGATAGAACCGAGTGTGCCATTTATGTCCATTGCCGTATAAACAAGCGTGATAATGAGCTATTGTGTATTTGTGATGTGTTAACTGTAGATGACGAAGAATCATACATAGATCTTATTATCAGTATTCTAGAATAGAAACAGAAAAAAAATTAAACTAAGGTTGCTCTAACGCCACAACTCAGAATCACTAACGGTTACTAATTAAATGGCTCCTTACTACTCCTTAGTACAGAATTTGTATGGTGATTCTTTACTAAGGAGTAAGTGTTAGTGACTCTGAGTTGGGAGGTAAGTATAGAATATCAGAGTATCAATTAAGATGATATTTTCTTTAAAATCTCAGAATTCAGAAATTCGCCGTTAGCCTACTTGTTATGTGGTTTTATGAACTCTTTGTATGCTGACACGATAACTATGTGGCCAATTACCTAGAGGAGGTAATTGTGAATTGCAATGAAATAAAATAAGTTATCTTTAAACAAAAATAAAATAAAATAACTGTTTTAAGGATTTAAAATATCTAAGAAAAATTTACCTACCCGCCTGCTATCAAAAAAGTTATCATGATATACTTAATACCTTTTTGAAATCCTTATGGTGAGCTCTTTAATTTAATACACTTTTAATTTGGATGTCTCGACCGATGTACTTTAAACATTATGTAAAAAATCTAACGAAGTATGTATGAAAGAGTCAATGATTTAAAGTTCGTCTGTCAGTTGTTGGCCTCTATCTCGTTATTATTGTTAAAACCAGTCACAATAGCAATACGCGAATGTTCATTCAATTTATCACTGTAACATAGCAATACATTTAGTTTACGATAGTTTGTACAACATGTTATCAACTTTCTTTGTTATATTGCTCATAAATGTATCTACTATTTGGAGATAAATCACCATGTTATCAAATTAGTTGCGTCGTAAATCAACGCTACATAATCGTGTTTCGATTGATTCGAAAAGAAATCTTCGATTTCATCTACTTCATTATGAGTCATCATAACGGTGTAATTAGATTTACAATTTGTACGTCTGACGATGTCCCTTGAACCAGCTTCAATGTGAGTCATACGTAAAGGAAGCGAAGTGAACGCTCACGATCCAACGTCCATTCTATCTTGAGCTACCGAGTTCACTCTTAGACCCTTTAAATAAAGATGAGAAGGTGAGGTTTCATAAACTTCAAGGGTCACCTAACGCGCCAACTCATGTGCAGTGCCAGATGACGTCACGGGGCTACTGATCGCTTTCTAGACTTTTTTCTCGTGGTGTCGACAACCCGTAACGCTGCTCAGACCGGATGATAAGATTTTTTATTTCACTTGGCCTGACTGTACATAGCCTGGAGCGAAGTTACTTGAACACGCAAATCATCACACGCTCATTTTGGTTTGATGTTTTTTCCTCAACTGTTAAAATGATTCTTTAAAAGTAACCCCACTTCGGCAGACCATTGTCGTATGATTCACAAAAGCGTTGTTTAAAACTGAGCTCTTTTGGTGTAGTATTTTTACAATGCTGCTTACACACCCACACTCCCGGATAACGATTACTATGCATTGCAAGGGGAATGACAAACACAATAAAATAAATAGCTAACAAATAACGAACACTGGCATTCATTTAAGGCAGCAGTTGTATATAGTTTTAATCGAATGCATCATTTAGACTCAATTCATTTAGTTTTGATAAAACAACTATTATTAGTGCATAAGTGTATCAGTGATACCTGAATATATGAATAAAAGATTTTGATTTGATTTGATTTGATTTGATTTGATTAGCACTCATCGTTTAACAAAATCTAAACCTAGTCTTTTGTTTCCACAGAATTCAAGAAAGACTGGTCAGATCACGCCCTCTGGTGGCCTACGCGCAACAAATGGCTCTCCAGACCGAAGCACACCCTGGACCAATACGGCGTCCATGCGGATGCAGCGCTCCACTTCACACCCATGCACAAGCCACTGCGGATCCAGTTGCCAGACCTCAGATACATCGACTGCAAGATCGACTTCTCCATAGACACTTTCAGTGCTGTTATGCAGCTTTGTAAAAGTCTTGGTAAGTTCATTATAATGTCATTTCTTTCGTTCTTCTCTTTTATGGCGAGCAATGCAACGTTGTTGCCAAAATTACTGATCTCCACTTACAATCAGATGGCTCGTTAGCTCCTTCGTCGGTAATTTACAAAAAAATATATGAATGTATGTATTTTCCATAGTGCATGATGTCCGATTGTCAGAAATTGAGCATACCTACTAAATTCTATGCCGATGTTTGTCGCGTGTGGTGAAATTCAAACTGTAGCAAAGAAACATTGATGACGGGTACATTACCCGTCCGTACAAAACATGAGTACAAAAGTTCAATTTCTAATTTTAGCATTACCACCTTGTCTTCTTACGATGTTTAGTCAAATTTGCGCTGTGATGGGTAACCCAGCACTAATTTCTTTTTTGTTTTTATTTTTACGGCTTTCAACATTATGGGACGTGGAACATGCAACGTAAAAATAATATGCTCTAAAAACCAATCTTCGGGCCTAACTTGCAAATACATGTGAATGACTATTAATTTTTTTTTATAGCTCACTGTGACCTAAACCTGCACTAAGCTTTAAACGCTTTAAGGTCACGATTGAGGAATTACGTTTCATAATTTCAGGCATACGTCATCCTGAAGAACTCTCACTGTGCTATCCCTTGGAAGCTTCCCACCTAAAACAGAACTATCAGAATCTGAAAGAAGCGAAGAGGATAAAGTCTACGCAGCCGCCAGACACAAATACGTTCATAGCGGCCACCAGAGGGTCTTCAAATAGCTTGGACAGGAGCTTGCCTTGTCCGGCCACCCCGCCGCCTCCGAGATCACTCTCTGCCACACCGGTGGCATCACAACAGGTAACACAAATAAATTAATCATACTACATTGCGCGTGACCTACTGACACGCACTTGCTTGGTTTTTTTGTCATCAAATTATTAGATATATAAAAAAATTCATCGACGACTTGTTTTTAGCCTTCATTTCCTAATTGAATTACTAACCTAGACAATATTATACAACGAAAACAGGATTATAGTTTCTTTACTTTTATTGATTTCTAAATTAGACTGTCAAATTGTTGCTCAACTGTTGTAACTTTCTATTCATTATCAAAGTTGTGTCATCCCCTTGTTTTTTTATTGTTTTGACGTCACATTTACATACATACGTATATGTACAACTTCAATAAATAATATGAATCCTTTCTAGAACGGAACCCTTCGTCGCTACGGCGGTCACATCTACAGCACTCAGAGCGATGGTTCGAGCGATGGTGGTTATTGTGGCACGCCGCCTCGGGCCGCCTCTTACGATGCCATCGATTCCTTGGCCGAGCTGTCCCTGGCCGATTCACCATTGGAACCCGACAGGGAGTCCAGGGAGACTCTCCTTACGCCCAAATCACTGTTGGAACGCGCGAGGATGAATGTCGGGTGAGTGATATTGTCATCAATACTGTTCGATGTCTGTAGGTGGAAGATATCTGAGAAATACTTTTACTAGGGGTATTTATTAATGCAATAGATCCCACAAAAATGAGTTTTAGATTTTTTGTCTGTTTGGTTGTGCGTTTGTTTCGGCTAATCTCAGAACAGTTTAACATATTAAGATGTAGTTTTCACGGATGTATTGTAGTGAACACGGGTTTACATTTTTTAGCGTTTGTTTTATTCAATGGGTTCACAAAAGTTACGTAAACTTAATGAATATCGTCCATATATGTATTTTTATTCGAGTGTGGGATTACCGAAAGGTAAAAAGCGAAGCAAGGGCATTTAGGTACCTAATAGTTTGGTAATATTATTAATACAAAAATGACGCTAACCTCACCTTTCACAGCTGGCTAGACTCCTCCCTCTCCATAATGGAGCAGTACGTGCGAGAGTGGGACACTCTGCAGCTGCGGTTCAAGTTCTACTCGTTCTTCGACCTGACCCCCCGGCCGCAGGACGCGTGCCGACTGAACCAGCTGTACCAGCAGGCGCGCTGGCAGATCCTCAACCAGGAGGTGCATTGTACTGAGGAGGAGATGCTGCTGTTTGCTGCGCTGCAGGTAGGATTGTGTTAGCTGATGAATGTGTTAAAAACTTAAAATAAAACATAGTAGGTAGTACCTATTCTTTTTGCAAAAAAAAAAACCGACATTCATCCAAATCGCCATATGTTATACCTATAATATTTAAGGAGTTCCCGCAATTCCTCATGGTTTCCATCATCAGAAAATCTCAACACTTCAACAATACACAACAGTCCAAATTTCATTTCTTACATAAATGTTAAATCATACATTACTTATCTATTTAAATATATAGATTTAACATTAGCATTAACATTGTTAATAAGAATTTAAAAAAGGCGATTCGTCTAATGTCACGTGACCCATTTTGAATTACCTCTTCGAAGCTTGCGGTCCAGATATATAAAGTTCTTGATTTAACCTGTAACATCATTCCAGTTACAAATCGAGCTCCAGACGCTGGCAGGCGGCAGCGTGGACGCGGCTGACGGGCACGCTCCCCAGGCGGCGCCGGAGGACGAGATAGACGCGGCGCTGTGCGAGCTACAGGCGCAACTGGAGGGCGGACCGCCCGCAAGACAGGATATTACACATGTGCCCGAACTGGCGGGCTACTTGAAGTGTTTGAGGTAAGGCATTGGTGTTGTGGCAGGGTTGTAGCTAGAGTCGAATTTGAGGTAGGGCAGCATTGGTTGCAGGTAGGGCGAAAGTAAAAAATATATTGTATCATAATTGATCTGCTCCGAAGCACGGGCTCATAAATAAATCACCACGTATATCACAGACCTCTACAATTTTTTTTCTCAAACTACTTACCCCCCTAGCTACGGCCAATGTGTTGTGGTGAAGGAAAATCCACGAAAATTGGTTTTTACAGTTTTTTTTAGAAAATCGCGGCCATATATACATCATACGATCGCATACAAAACCTCCATTTTAGAAGTCGGTTAAAAAGATGTTTTTGTATGAATAGTTGATTTACGAGCAGACGTAAGTGGTGATTGCCGGCTATGAAAAAAAAAGAGAAGAAAGAAATTGGCTTTTGAACCCCTTCATTCACAGAAAGATAATTATTTATATGAAGAGCCAAGAAAGACACAATTTTAGTTGTAATAAGGGTTACATTGCATAATATGTTTCTATTACTTACATCTTTATACCTATATGATGTATCAAATTCTCTTATTTTATAATAATATCATTTATTACATTAATATTACATTTATCCCAATATATTTATTATATAATTTCTTCTTTCATTCTTCCTGACCGGCGCGCGGCGTGCGACAAAGCAAGTGTCAAAACCAGTACTGTGCTATAGCGTAAGAGGTTTTCTTCACCCCAAACCCTTAACACAGTACCGTAGGCAAAACACCATGAACACGCTATTATGTATTAAATATTGTTATTAATTTATTTATCATCCCAACATCCCATATTAATTTAATTGTCCTCACTAAAGAACCATTTATGTTACTAAAGTACGTTTATGTAATTTATTAAAAGATGTTAAGTGTGTATTTTTTGTCATAATGATAAAAACGAGACAGTTGTTTCTTGATCGATTACAATTTATTTCAAAGTTTAGCGCTAATGTTACAAAACCTTGATTCCATATTTAGATATCAGTAAGTACTGTCCGTTCATAAATCAACCGACAGCGGTATATGAGTAATTGGTTGCAACTACCAATTAACATATTGTAGCTAGGGGACCAATTAAATGGCGACATGGTCAAATGGCCTGCTCGAGTTATCTAGGAATAGATATTATCAATGGCTATGCCTACAGTTATACTTGTTTATACATACTTAGTACAGATAGCGCATACTGGATCGAAAATGTCCTTGGAAGGCTCGGAGAGAATTTTTGTTTTAATAATGTGTGATCAATACTGTAACTTATAAAGTAACATAAATTAATTATTGCAACGCACATTTGTCCGCACCGTACGCGCCGAACCCCGAACGGATGCCGCAGATGTTATCCGCATCGGGTTCAGGATTTTATACAAATGCGGCTCGTACGGTGCGGATAAATGTGCGTTCACCATTATACTCCGTTTTTTAGACGAGTCTTATTTATAAATTGTCCTTGTCTTTTTATCGTTATTTGTAATTTAAAAATAAAACAGATATAAAATAAACATAATTTGAGTAGATGAATAAACATTTAATGCCATAATTTGAATTTTACCAAGAAAAAAATAACCGACTTCAAAATAACTCAAAAACTACTCGTCAGATCTCTCTTTAAGTAGGACCACATAACAAGCACCAGCTTTCGATTAAAAAAGGAATCATCAAAATCGGTTCATCCAGTCGAAAGTTCTGGGGCAACAAACATAAAAAAATACAGTCGAATTGAATACCTCCTCCTTTTTTAAAGTTGGTTAAAAAGTAATTTGAAAATTTCTATTCACCATTAATTATTTTTTTTTACTGTTTGTTTACCAAATAAGTATTGTCTAAAGAAATGGAGGATACGTACCTAATTATTTAGCTCTGTGTACTAATCCCAACTTATACGTTCCAGACCGAAGCGTTTCACGCTAAAGGCGTACAAGCGGTGCTGGGTGTCGTGTCGCGACGGCACGCTGCGGATGCACTCGTCGCGCGAGGCCGCCGCCTCGCAGCCGCCCTCCTACAGCGTCGAGTTGAGGGGCGCTGAGGTAGATAGATAGATCTATAGATAGATAACTCTTTATTGTTTGCACACCACATATTATCTGTTATCTGTTTAGAAAGTGGAATAGTAATGTTCATAACGATCGAAATTTATCAGACATTAAAAAAGCGAGAAATAATAATAATAAACGCTACGCATTACATTTCCCTTTGTCGTGCGTACCATGGATAAAACAAAAAGACAAAAATACACCCAGAGCGAGACTCTTAAACTCATCATTCAAATTTTGGCTCGCTGGGAGTCGAACCCATGACCCTTTGAATGGCGGTCCAATAAATGATAACGATTGCGCTACACGGGTTGTCACCATCACCACTACAATAAAAATCATCTTACAATAAAAAAAAATGACGTCATCAATTTAAATTTTTTAACTTTTTATATTTTGAACGACAGGTCACACCGGACGCTCATCCAGCATCAGGAAGATATAGCATCAAGCTGGAAGTGCCCTCTGAGGACGCCATGCACGAGCTGTGGCTCAAATGTGAAAATGTATGTTTATAATCGTTTTGTTATGTATTCTTATTTTTCTTACGGTTACTTTAAAAAAATCATACTATGACTTATTGTTAGTAGTTGCGTAAGTTGCGTTATCTATTTTTAATCTAACACTACTGTGAATCAGCATATTTTTCTTAATTTTATTTTCCTTACTTAAAATGTTATTTTAAAATAAATTATACTATGACTAATGGCTATGTAGTTGCGTAACTTGCGTTGCCTATTTTTACAACACTATTGTGAATCAGCACATTTTTTGTCATTTGCTTATGCAGCTTTGTGCTTGTACTAACGTTATAAAATCTAGTGAGCTGCACTGTCTGCATCTCAGCATACATCAGCTTTATTCGTAAAACAAGCAAATTTTTTTCGTGTTTTGTTTCTTTCACTCTTATGAAAAACGATAAATTCAAATTCAAAATCATTTATACGTATTATTCATGTAGGTATCATTGATATACTTATGCACGTCATTTTTTTAATCAACCAGCTTTTCGCAAAGGTGCTTTGTCATGGAGAAGAAAATCCGAAAAGAAACTCCTCAGCACATCTTTTAAAAATAAAAATACATTGATATATCTGTTACAAAAAAATATCACTAGCTTGTACGGAACTGATTGCAGAGCTCATTTCAATGCGTAATTGTCATTTAAGTACTCATCTACAGTATAGTAACCTTAGCCTAAAAGTTGAGATTTTACGTTTCTTAAACAATTCCACTGGCAAATCACGTATTAACTTCGGAATTTTATTATATAAAGATAAAGCATATAACAAGTGTAACTAAAATGATAAAAATTTACTACTTTCAGATTTATTCCTTTGTATTCACCCGACTACCTATCTGCATGCCAAATTTTAACTTTCTAGGTCACCTGGAAGTTGGATATAGTTTTGATCTATAGGTCAGTCAGTGTTAAATTTCTCGATTTTTGGACGTTAATATCTAAATAACCGTTTGAGATGTGTTTATGAAATTTGGAAGACGTATGTATTTCGCAAGTCTTAATAAATGAGCCAAATTTGACAGGTTTATGTTGAATAGTTTTTGAGTTATGAGGTGGTCAAAAGTGGCTCCAAATGGTTCGTGTAATATTACACACGGTGCTGCTCGCCAATTCTGTTAGCTAGAAAATTGGCTTACACGCTACCGCGTGTTTAGATAGCTTTAATCAGCGTTACTTACCACCATAATTATACATATATCAACAGGAGGATCAATACGCAGACTGGGTAGCGGCGTGCCGGCTGGGGTCCCGCGGGCGCTCGCTCGCGGACCCCACGTTCGGGACGGAGGCCGCCGCGGTGAAGTCCCTGCTCGCGCTGCAGCGCCCGCAGCCTGGCGCCGCGCTCAACCAGCACAGCTTGCCGCATCTAGACCATCTACAGCCGGAGAACTATCTCGCGCCAAGGTTTCTCAAGAAGCTTAAGGGGAAGGTGAGGGAATTTGAATATAATATTATCTTATTCAGTTTTTGAAAAATTTTGAAATTTACTATCTATTGTTATCGATTTGTTCAATCTATCGTCAAACCTCAATCAAGTCAAATACATAAACAGGTTGCTAAAAGCTTTATTTTTTGGACATCATGTCAACTAACAGACCTCTCAAAATCATTGTGAAAAACCATGAAAAACAAACTGCATGTCAAATCATATTGAACGTTTTAGCACAAAGTACTTAAACATTACGTCGTTTCAGAACCTCGATTTTATTTGACGAACATGTTAAGTTACAAATGTGTTGGTTGATTATATTTTATCAGCCTTTCTGAACGACAATTTTTTGAATTTACCACCAATTCGGAAAGGCGCTTTTTCGTGAAGGTGAAATGGCTGGAGAAACTTCTCGATTACGAAACAGATTTCATTATGAGAACTTAATTATTTTATAGTAAACATACAGTTCACAGAGCATGCGTTTAGCCAAAGATGGTTTCGTCTTTAGATTAGAAGAAACGGCAAAAAAACTCTTCAATCAAAACTTTTATTTTCAGTTCACTCAACGAGTACTAGAAAGCCACGCGAACGTCAAAGACCTACCGCTGCTGGAAGCGAAGTTGCAATACATCAAGACATGGCAGAACTTGCCGGACTACGGACAGACTCTGTTCGTTGTCAGCTTCATGGGGCACCGCAAGGATGAGATCATCAGTATTGCGAATAACAGGATCATGAGACTGGACCCTAACACTGGCGATCATATCAAGACCTGGCGGTTTTGTACTATGAAGGTTAGTGTGTTTCTAACTCAAATTATTTATTTCATGTAGTGATTATTGTGTTGATGTCCATGGGTGATGATAGCCACTTACCATCAGGTGGATGATCAGCTTTTAGCCGGCTACTTCCATAAAATAAACTGAACGTCAAACCTGTTCAATCTATCACTTAAAAGTAACGAAAGAAACTCCTCAGCACATATTTTTAAAATAATACCCACACTAATTACAAACTTGTTTTATATAACTAATATGAGTGAAACCGTCGGAGACTGTCTAAGAAATGTTTTTATTATACATATCTATTCAATAGATTATAATTATGCAGTACATTAAAATTGAAGGTAGTTGTCTATGTGCCAGTCTTGTGCCAGACACTGACAAGGAAAGACGTGCCCTCTAGTAATACTCAAACTTTATTTGAGCAAATATTTATAACACCAACATATGACAAGTTCTATTATTTTTTTTTCACATAAAATTGATATATTTTACATCAAATGATGTTAATAACTAAGTAAGTTATGTGTATACTTGTCCCCTAAGTTATGTGTATACTTGTGTACTATTGTACACAAATATACACATAACTTAGGGGATCTAAAATAAGTATTAGATTATTCATATGGACATCAAATATAAGTTAAACAATTACAGTTCTAACATTTATTAAATAAACACGACTAACATCCGGACTATAGAATGCCATCAAAAACATAACTTGTAAAAAAACCCAAGTCTCGCAACTCAGTTCTTCTACCGTAAAAACTTGTGAGATCAATGTAATACCAAGTCGGTTAATTTATTCAGTTCCTACTTAAGGTTCCTTCTGTCTTAAGTTATTACGTAATTAGCTAACCTAACAAGTAACAACATCTTATAGTGACCATATCAATATTGAAAATCTTTTATGTTTTAAATAAATAGATCGACTTGACCATCGCATGAAAACACAATGTATCTCACAAGTAATATCTACCTACATATTATATTTGTTTAGTGCGATTGCCAAGTCAATCTATTTATTTAAAACATAAAAGATTTTCAATATTGATATGGTCACTATAAGATGTTGTTACTTGTTAGGTTAGCTAATTACGTAATAACTTAAGACAGAAGGAACCTTAAGTAGGAACTGAATAAATTAACCGACTTGGTATTACATTGATCTCACAAGTTTTTACGGTAGAAGAACTGAGTTGCGAGACTTGGGTTTTTTTACAAGTTATGTTTTTGATGGCATCTCATTTCTTTTTGTAGATAGTCCTACTTTTTTTCCTTTTACAAGTTATCTTTGAACATAATTATATCTAGGTACCTATCTACACCTATTATTCCATTATATCTAGGTACCTATCTACACATATTATATACATGTACACTGATTCATTCACTGCAAATGTAACTTTGTTATACAGGTACAGTGATTCATTAACTGCAAATGTAACTTTGTAATCCTATACCTTTATATAGGATTACAAAGTTATTTATGCAGTTGATATATCTAGAAAACTGGAGCGAAATTGCAAAATATTTTAGTTTTTCCTTGATCTATACACTAAACACTAATTGTGTTCCAAATTTGAAGCTTCTATGTCTGCTAGAAGTGCCTTAGAGTTTTGATGATCGGTCAGTCAGTGAGTGACGAAATTAAGCAACTTTGACTAGTTATAATTCTAAAACTACTGAATCAAATTGAATGAAATTTGAAAGAACAATGCCAAACTGCCATACATAGTTTTATTTCATTTTCAACTTGAGCGTCTTAAAATAAAAAATATTCTAAAAAATGCAGCATTAATTTCTGAGCTTAGATATATAAGAATTTTCAGCAGGCACACCCCAGAACCAAAGTATTTTGATATTTAATGTTTTATAACCATAGAAGTATTATACATAGAGTAGCTGGTACACAACAAAACAACGATGCCGGAAGAGTATGTAATGCCACGAATGTCACGATGTGATCACTAAACGCCAACGTCAATTTTAAAAACGATTCAAAAGTTGCCATTTTTCTACTACTGAAAGATTAAATTACATATAAGAATTTCATGAACATGGAGAAAGGTAATATTTTTAAATATAAAAATAAAAAAGTTCAAGCAGAATGTTATTTATTTATTAAAGATTGCCCAAATTACTCACTTTACACAAGTTGAAATAATTAAAATCAGAAAATACGTACGACTATCAAAATATATTTTCTACTATTAGAGTACAAAAGTATAAAATGGTAACATTTTTACCGAATGAAAATGGACAATAACGACATCATTGTTATTATTATAGTCAATTCATCACTTATTCATAAAATTATTTTACCCTGGGTAATACAGGTACAGGTATTAATATTAAAATACGTAAAAAAAATATTGAATTGCTTCGGTATAACTGACGTTTTAAGACGCTACAAAAAATAAAAATAATTTTTGGGCATTGTTCTTTAGCGTGTTTATACCATGACTGCTTGGTAGCTGAAAATTAAGACTTCTAGCTTTATCCACAAGGAAGTTATAGGGGGTCGAAAATGGCCTGAATTGCTTCGAGAAAAGGATGGTACGGCCGTGCCGCTTTTTTGCTCGACTTGGCGGGGGCACTGCCGTGCCCCCAGATTATAATTAATGCTATAAATGTGAAAATTTCTTTGAGGATGTATGAATATTTGTTACTCTTTCATACAAAAACTACTGAACGAATTTTCATGAAATCACAGATAGATCATGATCTGGAATAACATACAAGGTACTTATTAGCCTGGACAACGCGGACAAAGTGCTTGTTTGTATTTATATAGTAAAAGGCATATTTCTAATATTTTCAGGCTTGGAATGTCAACTGGGAGATCAAACATATGATGGTCCAGTTTGAAGAGGGCAATATCATATTCTCGGTGAAGTCAGCTGATTGCAAGGTAGTGCACGAGTTCATAGGAGGTTACATCTTCCTGTCTATGAGGTCTAAGGACGCCAACCAGACGTTAGATGAAGAATTATTCCACAAACTCACAGGAGGGTGGACATAAACTTGAGAATTAAATTTGTGCCTGAGTGGAAAGAAACTGTAAAGTGTTACCGGTCCCTTAAACAATCTTAAGAGCCTTGACAATGTGCCTTTAACAACTCTGTCGTAAACTGCCTATTAATATATTTTTGAACACGATTTTACCACTTTACAAACTGAATTTAAAGCACAATAGATACGAAACAAATTTACTAAGACTCGTATAATATGTATGGAATGAATTTCAGACTTACATTTTTTTACATGTAGTGCTTCCAATAGTTATATTTAAATGCCAAAAAATCATTTTGATGCAGAATGTATAATAATTTTATGATGCTTCTTTGTACAACACTGGTTTATTATAAATGAATTATTTAAATGTCAATTCACAGTAGATATAAGAATAAATGCGATGGAAATGAGCTTTTTAATAGATATAATAATTAGAATAATGATAATGGAGTTTAAAGCACAACTGACCCATTTAAATCTAAGTTAATTATATTATTAATTAAATGTTGACTAGTGCCATCATGACTTCATACATAATGACTTACGTAAACCACGTCAGAATGACTTCAGTATGGTGCTTTATTATAATAATATATATTTTAATATAAAATATATTTATGTAGGAATATTGAGTGGCCTTAACTTAAGAGATTAATTAACTTTTTGCTTGTCTCTTTGCAAGTTTTATGTATTGTAAATAACTTAATATAATTAAAAATAGATCTTCACCATGTTTAATTTGGATCGCTTCAAAATGTATACCTAATAAATGCAAAGATTTATTTTATTAATTCGATATTTTACTACTAGTCTCATTAAAATCGCATAAAATGCTATCATATTTGTAATGAGTAGTTTAATACGAGTATTAACATTTTAAATTTCTTTCAATGTAGAAATTATTATTGTACAAAATGTATGTACACAAATCATAAAATAGTATGTTTATGTTTGTAAATGAATGTCTAAATAAATGTAAATGAATAACAAGTAGAAGTTTTTGTTACTTAGATAATTAAGTTTAAACCCTTACTTTATCCATCTTAGGTTTAGGTTTAAAGAATTTATTCTCATAAATACAAACAGTCATCTTTATCTTTAAAATTCTGTACATCTCAAAAGATAATTGGAAAGCGTTAAATCTACAATTTTGTCAGTTTCTCAAACTAATCTTTTCAGCATAAACAAACTATAACTATAACAAATCTCCCTAACTTACTTTAACCGCACAATCATTGATCCAGAATTGTTGTAAAATATTAATAATTTCTTACTATAGAAGTATGTCAGTCGAATATGAAAAAAATATATAATAATATGATGAGCTGAAAATAGGCGCATTTCCTATCAATCATTATACAACATCCCAAGGATGTCTCATAGCAAAATATACAATTATGAGAATATTAAAAGTTTCAAGACATGACTACTGGCCACATGTTGGCCAGTTTTAACAATTGTCAACATTTACCTATTTATAGGTACATAAGTTTATAATCTTAGTCATTTGTCTCAAAAACAAAATTGAGGATCTAAAAGACAACATAAATACATAAAGTCATTTTTAGATGAGTCCTATTTGGTAAACAATCTTTCTTGTCTTAAAATTCTATATTTTAATATACTTACACTTATGTACAACAGATCAAAAAATCGCCCAACAATGTCCTTATTGAAAAGATAAGCTAATAGCTAACAACTTCACTCTTCAGGAAACCTCTCGAGATATCTTTTGTGGGATTGAGATATCTCCACATCAACTGGTGGCATGGGCAAAACCAGCACACAGGAGCCAGCTACATCATTGACATTTAGCTCCGAGTCTGACTGTGCCCATAGTATATTTGGTCGATCACCAATGTCATGCTTCTCAGTAAATTCCTCAACTGCGCTGATGTCAGAATGGCCACACATGGTCCGTGTTAATGCTATTACACGATTTCCTAAAAAGATAATAAAAATATTATAAAAAACCAAGATTAGAAATATGTTTTGTAGCTGATCCATACTTCAATACAATGGCTTAATAAAATTATTTTTTTTATATTTCCTGCTATTTTAAAGTTTAAACCAATATTAATATTGTTTTAATGTCAACCAGAAGGCAAGTAAGTCCTAAAGGAATCTTATCAAAATATCCCAGGAGTTCAAGGTTCAATTCCTGGCCAGATCAGACATTTATATGAAAGATAACCAACTGTTCCCATAAACGGCGAAACTAATTATTTAAATGTTTAATAAAATTATAATATTTATTCAATGGCATTACCTAAGTGACACAACTCTGCTGGAATAGTTGTAAATTGGGTGACCAGTTCTAGTTTTTCCGAATCATCCAGCTTTACTCTGTAGAAATCGTTAAAGTAATTCTGGGTAAAATATATATAGCCTTTAAAAGAGACCATGTTATGTGCTCGTATTTCTGTATTCACAACTGTTATCCATCGGTCTTTTTCGCTTTCATATCTATAAATATTTTTCTGTCCACATGTATAGATTTCTCCGTTGTGCACACAGGCAGATGGACTTTGGATCGGACCAGGCAGTGGGGCTATTTTTCTGAAAGTCCTTTGCTTCAAATTATAAACTATGGCTGAGTCGAGCACTATCCTGTAAGAAAATTAAACATACAAACTCAAAGAATAATTAAGTTTGTAATAGATTGTTAGGCGACTAGAAAATGTTTGTAAAGCAATGTTCAGGAATAACTTTTTAATCAAATCACAGTATTTATTTTACGATCTCAGATTAAGGAACAAAAAAGTTTTTTTTTTGCAGTGAAACTTCACCATTGGCATTGACATAACGGGGACAAAAAAAAATTCATTTTTATGCAATTCCAAAATCAAGGGTATGCCAAAACAACATCTAAAAAACTAAAATAACTAAATAAAAGATATAAATATAAAGTTCCACTTCATGTGTACACTAATATGTGCAAACTTTTTTTTTTTGTTATTGTATAATGTTTCCCAAAAAATAAAAAAGCGATATAACAATAAATATTTATTTTCTCGTTCAATAACAGGCAATAATATATTGTTTTAAAACTGATATGGAAGAGTGAGTCCTTCTGGCACAGGTATCTCAATACTTAAAAGAAGGGCTCGAACATTTGTTAAGTTTATCACCTGTAACTCTTTGATGAATAAAGTTATTATTATTAACAATAAAATTGTGCCAGGAAAATAACATACCTATATCCACCAACTCCACCCATGATGTAGAGTGAATCACCGATGCTGGCCAGTCCAGCATGTCGGCGCAATGGCAAATTCACACCGTGCTGAGTCCACTCCTCCCGCAAAACATCATAGACCTTAACATCCTTCATGAACGCTCCCGTACCTCTCCCATGCTCTCCACACACCACTACTACCCTGGTTAACCCCCATGAAATGACACTCCAACCCCATAAATTCTTATCGGCCACTTCCAACCATTTCTCAAATCCTGTGTCCTGTTTATATGTGTACAAGCAGTGCGGCACTATGTCTGGTTTTTTGTCCTTCATTACCCACATCGGTACCGCAGGAGTATATACAAGCATCCGTGTTATTGTTGATCTAATCAAATTCACAACTTCCATGTACACTCCCTTGGTATATTTTTTACAAATGCTTGTCTTATGTTTGGTGAAATGGGACATAAAGAATTCTTTGTTTCCATCAGAGTGCTCCTTGAGACACTCAATTATTTTTTCAGCCAGACTATTAGTGTAGTTTTCACCAAGCAAACCCACCATCTTTTGTAGGTCAGAGCTTGAAAGTCTTTTGTAATCCAAGCAACTGAGAATTAACAATAGAGCATCACCACCACTCTCGTTAAGCATTATCCACTCATGTCCAAATTTAAACACTTCAAATTCTGTTTCTGCATCTAAATATGGATGTGATAGATACCAGAATAACTTGTGTATTGTTGGAATATTTTCTGGCTTCATACGTTTAAAGGAAACAAGGCCGTGGACCGCTGCTAGTCGCTCCAGTTCCGGGAATGCACCTGATTCAGCTATCTTCATTATTTGTACCCAATTAGACACACATAAATTAGTATCTAAATAGTACCGAATTTGTTTTATTAGTTCTGTAACCTGCAGAAAATTTGCAGCAATAGCTAGTTCTTCAACAGTAGCTAGAGAATGCTCTGAGAGATCAATCAAACCAATTTGGAAGTAGTGCAATATTATACTCATAATATTTGGGTCTATCACCTAAAATGTAACAAATATTATTAGGACGTGTTTACTTTAGTTAAACAAGCGAATTAGTAGTAATTCTGATTGGGCTTACATCTATATTGACTTGCTTTTGTTCATTTTCCACGTAACTACCGCTAAACATTGCCCGAAAATAATCGCTAAACTCCGAGAGCTTTGCTTTCGAAGCTTTAAACTCTTGACCACGAATTACCAGTTTAATATCATCCATATTACTGTCATAAATGAGTTAAATTGATTTAAAAACTTAAAATGCAACTGAAAATTTAAATTTCATTCGGCCTGCGAAAGGAAAACAAATCGCGTAATAGCTATCATGTCAAGTGTCAAAATGTTATGTCAAACTGTCATATTACGTCATGCACGTCAAAATTCAAAGGGTCAATGGCTCCACCATGGCTCAACAATAAACCATGGAAAATAGAGTAGAAGGAGGGCCGTCTCCGTTTATGAAAAGTGTCCGTAAAAACACGAGCAAATATCTATTTTTCAGACACTAGCGCCATTCATAATGGGTGACGCTGCGGATGCACTAAGCATAGCTCAGCAAACTTCACTCCGTCTACAACAGCTATGTTTATATCAAACTCATTAATTTTAAAAACTCACTCTACATTATTGTCATTTTTAAGGTCAACACATGAAAGGTTAAAGTCAAGTTTTCTCACAGCAGTATTTTGATTATATTTACTAAAACATTGTATTTAGTAAAACATTACATTTGACAACGTAAATAGTAAAGATTTTGTATACTGGCATTATGGAGGGAACCATGAAAGTTTTTAAATATTTGAACTCAGCAAACTTCACTCCGTCTACAACACCTATGTTCATGGTTCATATCGCTATTTGTCAGATACTAGCGCCATTCCAGAATGGCCATTATTGGAACCTCTCTTTTCAATAAACAGCTACACTTTTTCAACTTTCCGGTGTCTTTCCGCCCTCCTTCTACCTTCTCTATACTCCATGAAATCTATTTATATACTGCGTTGAGTTGAGACTCTGTGGAATATGTGTATCAGTGATGTTATTGATACGGCAATTGCCGTAATATACGGTAATCCACGATTTCTTTGCAAAAAATACGGTATACGGCAGGCTTTTCAATGCCGTATCAAAAAATACGGCAATTGGCTATAAGTGAAACGAAACGTTTTTTAACTAGCGCCACGAAACGTACCACTCACAGCCGGGGAAACCCTTACTCATATCGCCGTATCGTGGAAATCCCTATCGACTTTATAGTTAGTTAAAAATGAATGAGACAACGTACAAAATTAAATTGGGTTTGTAATTATCTCGAATTAACGATGAGCGATTGTTGCAAAAAAAAAAAACCAATTGACTGAATCGAAAATTGTGCCGGTGCGCATTCGACTGTCGATTTACGCTTTAAAAAATATATAAATATTTTTGCTTAATCTCAAAATTCACGGCACCCTGAATCGATTGAAATAAAATTTGGTGATGGGGAAATGCCTCAAAAATCACTGCAAAAACATGTCGGTTTTTCACTTTCTTTTCAGTTTCTTCCGTCTACTAGCCCCTAAGCCGCAAACAAATCAAAACGTGCGACAAAGAACTACGCTTTAATCACCAACCAGAAATAAAAGTAATAAATAATCGAATACGGCAATTTTGTAATTTTCCCCATAAAATACGGCAATTCAGTCTATGACATACGGCAGCTCAGATTTTTACGATAGCAACACTGATGTGTATACAACTTGTCTTGACATGTCAGATGATTTTGAATTTTGATTCAATTTCAAATCAATTGTTTGCGTACTGCTTTCCGTCCAATGTATCTTTTCTGTTAATAAAATGACTGCAACTGCATCAGCAGCAACGGCTACAGTTTCGGTGGATGAGGATTTGGATGAGTGTGGACCACAGCTGATCAATAAACTCGAAGTAAGTTCTGTTCTAAACAAACGTGCTTAAATCGCCGTATACTTTTCTCTCATTTATTTACTTCCTGAATCTACTTGAACTAAATATTTTACAATTTGTTTTTAGGGCAATGGAATAACATCAGGTGATATTAAGAAGTTAGAAGAGGCGGGGTATCACACAGTTGAATCAGTCGCATATGCACCAAAAAAATGGCTTATTACTATCAAAGGTATTTCAGAGGCAAAAGCTGACAAAATATTGTCGGAAGCATCCAAATTGGTTCCCATGGGGTTTACTACAGCCACAGAATTCCATCAGAAAAGGTATGTTTTTATATGAAGCAACAATATAAAGGTTTCATTCAAATTGGTTAATTTGAGATTAGTCGGAACAGATATACAGACAAATATTCTAAAAACGCTGTTAAAAATAAATAAACATTTTTAGGGCTGAGATAATTCAACTGACAACAGGATCAAAAGAGCTGGACAGGCTGCTAGGTGGTGGTATTGAGACAGGATCCATTACTGAAATCTTTGGAGAGTTTAGAACAGGAAAAACACAACTATGCCACACTTTGGCTGTGACATGCCAGGTAATGCTATTTATTAATATCAAAAACTTAAGCCATGGAGTCCTCTGTGCATGAAAACTTCTGACATTACATTGGGCCATCAAACCTCTCCACCAACCTGCACTGGAGCAGCATGATGAAATATGGTTTGGCCCCTGTAAGAGGAGAAACCCAGTAGTCAGTAGCTGTTAATGGGCCAATAATGTAAGCTAAACACTTATAAACCCCCAATAGTATTCCTGCGGGCCTATTATGAACTTTTATGAAACCATTCATGTTCCAGGCAATTCATTTATGGGGCTTGGAACGATGTATGATTGGCTAAAAAGTTTCACGTGACCGCTTTTTAGCCAATCATACGTCGTTCCAAGCCCGATAAATGACTTGCCTGGAACATGAATGGTTTTATAAATGTTCATAATTGGCCCGCTGGTTGCAGGTGGCATTACCATCATTATGGGTTTACCCAGACCCCCTCATTTCTGCAGGGACATTTACAGTTTGTGTATGAATGTGAAATCTGAATGATGAGGGAAAAGGAAAAATAATGTAATAGATAGATAAAATTCCCTTATTTTCCAATTACAGCTGCCAATAGAACAATCGGGGGGTGAAGGCAAATGCATGTACATAGACACTGAAGGTACGTTCCGTCCGGAGAGGTTGTTGGCAGTAGCCCAGAGATATGGCATGGAAGGGGCGGCCGTACTTGACAACGTAGCATATGCGAGGGCGTATAACACTGATCATCAGACGCAACTGCTAGTGCAGGCTTGTGCGATGATGGCTGAATCAAGGTGGGACACTTAAAAGTTTTTAAGTCTTTCATTCAATATCTCAAATATTTCATGCTTAATTAGACCTACCCCTCTCCCTCAGGGTAAATGAGTTAAATTTTTCATTGCTTTAGTTCTGATGACAATGAATTTTGTGGGAGTCCTTCTATTAGATGATCTCTGATTGTCATGTTTCAGATATTCGCTACTAATAGTGGACAGTGCTACTGCTCTATACAGGACGGACTACTCCGGGCGAGGGGAGCTCAACTCTAGACAGCTGCACCTTGGACGCTTCATGAGAATGTTGCTTAGACTAGCTGATGAGGTATAGTTTTAATGTAGTTTATCGGCCTTATTATTATTTTATTTTTCGGGCCCGGGACAGCCATCCCAGGGGCCACAAGTCAAAGAAATAAAATATTTTATAGGTCTAATTTATTGTAAGCAGAAGCGCGGAGAGTATCCACGAGTTTGTAGGCTGTAGTGACAATAGGAACACTTATTACACTAGCTTAACGTCACCTTCGCTCCTTCTTCTGTGTTCTTGACCCATAGAAAGGCATTTCAATATGAACTTTGTCTTGCTCTTTATAGTTGATTATTCGTTCCAGTTTGGCTCAAACGCAAAGCTGATGAATTGAAACTATTTGAGACCCTTAAACCAAATTTATCTGAATTTATATTTAATAAACTAATTATTTATTTAATTTCAGTTTGGTGTAGCCGTTATAATAACCAACCAAGTAGTAGCTCAAGTGGACGCAGTTGGCGTGTTCAACGCGGATACAAAGAAGCCCATTGGTGGGCATATCATTGCCCACGCTTCTACAACCAGATTATACCTCCGTAAAGGCAGGGGTGACAATAGAGTTTGCAAGATTTATGATAGTCCATGTTTACCGGAAACGGAAGCCATGTTTGCGATTAGCACTGAAGGGATTACTGATGCTAAGGAATAATTGGACTTTGTAAGGTTCGTAGGCCTCCCAGGGGCACACAGTTTGGGGCCCGTTAAGATAGTAAAGACTAAGTTAGGTTCATGCAATTGCATAAGTGACATGTAATAAACATTTACATCAACATAAGTAAGTGATTTGTTTCAAAATTAAGAAATGTATTTTTGTATGTATTTTTAGGTTTAGTAGAATATATCTCAATTAAAAAAATATTCATAAGTATCTCATCAAATCTGGTTATTATAAACGAACTTTCGGTTCGGAAAATTCGGTGAAAAAAAAAATGGACTGATAGATAGATAGCTTGACCTTCTTTTAACGGACTTCAAAAAAGGAGGAGCTATTCAATTCGACTGTATTTTTGGGTTGGCTATAGATCTAAGGTACCTGAATTTGATATTGGTGTGAGTTGAGAGATGTAGCTAGGGTTTAGTGTGAACGTTTAAAACTATTTTTAGGTTCCGGAGATGCGTTTTGAATTAATTACGATAAAAATAAGTTTAACAAAAATTGCGTATTATGAAAGACCATTCTTGTCAATTTGGTCTACAGTTAGAGGGTACTTCGTCAAAAACGAGTGAAATGGAAGGTAGCACACAAAACTTATTGCACTGTCAATGTTGTGTTCAGTTATTCCGTTAATCTTCGTATTACGTGAATGTGCTTTCTTGTGTTTCTTTTGGATTTTCGACGATCCCTGCTGTGTTATTGGACTGATTTGATTTCTTCTCATACGTTACTTAGCTTACCCCTACTCCACGCAGTCGTGTTTGCCCTACTCCTAGAGTGTTTTTTAGAAGCCGGAGGCGCGGAGGGAGAGTAGTCCCCGCCCGCTGTAACAAAGCACAGGCACCCGGGCGAGCCGGAGCGGCTGAGGCTGGTCGCTTGTGTGTGTTTTGGATTTTTTAAAATTTCCAGATGTAAGTCGAAATGGTTACAAAACCGACTTAGTCAACCCCGACCCCACGTGGTACTAGTCTGCCCTACCCCTAGAGTGAATGTGAACCCCGGAGGCGCGGAGGGAGAGCAGCCCCCGCCCGCTGTAACAAACTGCAGGCACCATGTGAGCCGAAGCGGCTGAGGCTGGTCGCCGAAGGCGACCAAAAAGCCGAAGCTGCGTAGGCGAGCATGGAGTGCCTGCAGTTTGTTACGCAAGGGCGGAGGGGCTGCACTTCCCGCAGCGCCGGAGACGTTTGGAAGCCTGTTTGTGTATCAAAAACCTCTAAATTCACCCTAAAAGTGCATATAATGTAATTTTGTAATTATAATTATTTGTGTCATCATTTTTCCAAAATAGTAGTAGAAGTGGTGTAGTGTCTCCCCATACGGAAGTTGAAATTTTGCTTCTTCCTCCACAACCTGACAGTAATTTACACTAGTTTATGATAAATATTAAGCAGTTTTCACAGATTTAGCCTCAAAATAAAAATAAAAAAAACTCAAAAACTATGTGTTTCCTCACGTATTAGCTTTAAGGGGGGGGGGGGTCCTTACCCCAACCCCTCCCTTCCCCCCAACTCCACCCCCTTCCACTGATACTGAAGAAATACCCAAGGTTTTTCCTATGTATTATGATTTTACAAAAAAAACCATAACTCGAAAACTATACCTTTCCGGTACATAAAAATTGTAGTGGGGGGCTCCCCTTTACCCCCCCCTCCCATCCCCCCCACTCCCCACCCCGAACGCAGGTACCTTAGATCTATAGTTTTACCGTATTTTTTTATGTTAGTTACCTCAGAACTTTCGACTGGGTGAACCGATATTGATGATTCTTTTTTTAATCGAAAGCTGGTGCTTGTCATGTGATCCCACTTTTTGAGCGAGATGTGACTAGAAGGTTTTGAGTTATCCCTTATTTTGAAGTCGGTTTTTTGTCAAGAATTATTAACTTTATTAACTATAGGCTTTAACCCATAAATGTCCCACTATTGAGCACAGACCTTTCTTCTTGAAGAAGCCTACTCCATCACGCTGCTCCAGTGCGGATTGTTGGAGGGGTTAGTGGCCATCCCAAGTGTCGGAAGTTTTCATGCCGCCCGAGGGCTTCCGACATGGCTTAACGACTGTTATCTTACGAAAACAACCGGATAAGAAAAATATAGATCTTGATGCTTTTATGGGCCCCTGTAGGCCCCAAGGGCCTCTTCCTAGACCGAACAGAAACTGCAATTTTGAAGAAGGCTGTAATGTAATGTGTTAATGAATTATACTACGCATGAAAAAGTAATAGAATGACCGACAAATATCACATAATAACAATCCGCCTTTGTGATTAAGGGCATTTCAAATAAGCATTGTTAACTTAAATTATTATTTATACTTTATAAGCAGTGCTTCGCCACTTGACAGTGATTTCTAAAATATTGTGCCTTTGTAATTTTAAATAAAATAGATATTGATATTTATATATATTTTTTATTTATGGTTTTCTTACCGTTTCACTTTTCCGTCCGTCCGCAACATAGAGCAGAAACCCTTAGTCTTAGAAAGCTGTAATTTGGCTGTAAATATGTAATACATATTTATTCAAATTAAAAGTATAAAATGGTAAAAGTATAAAATCTTTAATTTTTTTCTCTACAGTTTACGTGGGGATACACTTTTATTCCTCATAGTGTAGACTGTAGGGTATCATTGAAAGGGCCTGTCAAAAATATAACGGGTCTGCAAAGCCAAAATCATTTTCATTTCAGAGTATTTGCGAAATATTTGATTTGAACTTGACGTAATGTATATTTGAAAATTCTAAATTTTGGTGACCTTTTAACCGTGGTCCCACCGGTACGTCCTCAGGGCTCATGGAGGAAATGTCATGTAACATAAGTCACGTTTTGCCCCCCTTTGCTCTGCTACAGATGAGTGTTGCTGTATACAATTTTTATAAAGTTTATTATAAATGACGTCTCTTTATTCTTCACATTATAATATAGGTAGGTAATTATATAATAAAAATGCAGATTCAGGTAGAATATGTAGTTATTTTTTCCAACCAAACTAAGCAATAACATTTAAAATACCCCACTGTGTATAAAAATAATAAATAAAACTTCAATAAAACCTCGTCACTACATTGAACATCGGTTGTTACCTTCATCTAGTCGTCCAATACCTGGATAATGAAATAAATAACAGTAGGTATTTATTGCACCATTTGTTTATTTCTGTGAGGAAGACATTATTTTACAACTATTAATTGTGATGCATTAAAATGTATTTTCAACAAGTATTCAGCATCAGGTATTAGTATGATCATTAAAATTGTATCATAAAATCATAGTGAATTAAAATAATATCAGTAACAGATAACATAATTATTTTATATTCGATTAGTTGGGAAAAGGAGTTTAAGACTAAAGTATTTGATATAGGTGGAAGTACCATATCCCTGTACCACTCAAGATTATAAAGAGGGTTTAATCAAAATCATGCAAACTTCTACAAATAAGTAATTTAAAACTATATAAAAATGCCACATTATATTACAGGTATTGGACTCGTAATAAACTGTTTTGTGAAATAGTTTGCAAATCTTTAATATTGTCTTGAATAATATAATTTTATCAGGATATTTTTTCAGTTTTCCACAAAAACTATATTTACCTAATTCTTATTGCTATCCTTTAGTTTTTTCCAATTATATAGATGAAATTCAGAAACAGAGTATAGTGAAATGCATGGGTATGATATCTTTCTGGAAAACCGAAAAAATATCAGCCAATAAGAATATAATATTAAAAAGGTTTGCCAACCCGTGTTACGCTCATACATCGCTGAATCGCATCGCATCGCAAAATTAATCACGAGATGCAACTTGGACAGTTCTATTCAAGATGACTGATGACAACAAATGCATTACCGAAAACCTATTCCAAGTCTTCCGATAATCAGGTACTAACTCAAACAACTTACGCACAAAATAGAATATTTGTGACTAATAATACCTAACGAGTATCGTTGTCGGATGTTCCTGCAATGCGATGCGAATTAAAAGCCCCCAAGCTTATTTATTACAAAAATAATAAACTAGTCCATTTACATACTGATTTTCGCAATAGCACACACTACTTCTAAAGCTAAATATAATTTAAGTATATCTGTATCATAAGACGTTTATTGGATTACAAGTTACAGCACTATATTAAATAAATAAATAAACGCTTACACACTCATACCCCCGCAGTTTTTTACCTGTGCCGCGGGTGGCATGGACGACACAATATATAACACATCATAATAACACCCATGACCCGAGTACAAATATTTATCTGTCATATAAATATCTGTCCTAGCCGGGAATCGAACCTGGGACCCCTCGCTACGCGGACAGGGTCGCTACCAACTGGACTACAGGGTCGCCAACTACAAGATTCGGACATTAGAACTGATACCGCTTTTTCAAGACAGCTCACAGCCCATTCCTATCTATCCATTAATTATTGCAGTTAAATATTCCTTCTGAATGTCCACCACCTTATCTATAATGTCAAAAACACTTAATACAAAGTGAATGAGATTTGATAAGTTTTTTATATTTGCAGTGCAGCTTTTTCTGTGTATTGTGTGCAAAGGCTTGCGGTATCTATCCTACGCCATATCTGTGGTACAAACATATTTTCAATATCTATATAATTTAACAGGTTTTTAAAACTATTGTAAAGTTTGCGTTTAGAACAGTTATGAAGTATTATTAAATGTATAAACATAAAATTATTAATTATGAAAACATCCTCAATTACTACAGTATATTATATGAGGTCTGTTATCCCCATGGATTACATTGGTTATTAAACATAGTTAGCAGCACGGATGTAGCCAACTGTTTAGAGCGAGAAAAAAAATATATCGAAGGCAAATGGACCACCATGTGATCATGAATTGTGTATCATATCAACAACAAAATAAATATTACAAGTAAGTTTAATTATGAGTACATATTTAATTATTTCATTTCGACAACACATTGAATATTATTATTGCTCATTTCAAAATTTTTTTCTTATATCCATAAGTACATTCACACTGCTATTTTCTAAACATTTTTGATGAATAATCTATCTCTATATAGTTTACTAATAAATAAGTGTTCCGAATGAAGACAGAGTTTTGACAAATATATTTGTTGGAAATTAAAATTTGATTGCTGTAACATATACATATTTGAAGTTGGGATTGATTTTCCCACAATGACCATACGTCATAAAATTTTTCACCTATCTTTGAAAAATATATGAAATATATACCTACTTGCAAAATAGTCAATTAATTTATATTATGTAAAATGAACTTAAACCAAAATGAGAAGTTTAAAACTATAGTTAGTAATATTTTCGAATAGTTTAATCGTCAATTAATTTATAATATGTAAAATGAACTTAAACCAAAATGAGAAGTTTAAAACTATAGTTAGTAATATTTTCGAATAGTTTAATCGGAAACTTATTTAGTCGATTCATCTGTCAATAAATTACAACATTGACTATCTAGTATGTCACAAGTACATTAAATCTGTCTTAAAATTCTTATCAAACCCCTATAATTAGAATAAATTAGCATATAATAATATGAGGCACTGTAACAAATATCTAAATTGAAAACTTACATACCACAGAGTAACCAATATTACGGTACCAATTTCATGAGACTTTTAACTATAAATATAGGTACTCAAGACTTGTATTATGTACTACTGTAGTAGTACACATTTGTTTTTTTTTAAATAAAATAAACGTTAACACTCATACCCCCGTAGTAGTTTATTAACTATGTCGCGGGTGGCACGGACAACACATAATTATAACACTCATGACCCTAATACAAATATTTATCTGTCACATAAATATCTGCCCCGGCCGGTATCGAAGCCGGGACCCCTCCCATGACTTCGCAGGCAAGGTCGCTACCAACTAGGCTCTGTAGTCTGTGGTCGTCAACCCGTATGTACTATTAAATTTAGTAGTACATAATACAAATCGTGAGTATCCGTAATCCGTATCCATAGTACTAATTACCTCTGGCTTATTACTCTGTGGCTATACAGATTCTATAAATACATTGAAATCACAAGACTATTGCTTATTGATTAATATTTATAGCACATTATTATTTCTTAAACCTTAACTTTAACCAACTGTTCCCATAAACGGCGAAACTAATTATTTAAATGTTTAATAAAATTATAATATTTATTCAATGGCATTACCTAAGTGACACAACTCTGCTGGAATAGTTGTAAATTGGGTGACCAGTTCTAGTTTTTCCGAATCATCCAGCTTTACTCTGTAGAAATCGTTAAAGTAATTCTGGGTAAAATATATATAGCCTTTAAAAGAGACCATGTTATGTGCTCGTATTTCTGTATTCACAACTGTTATCCATCGGTCTTTTTCGCTTTCATATCTATAAATATTTTTCTGTCCACATGTATAGATTTCTCCGTTGTGCACACAGGCAGATGGACTTTGGATCGGACCAGGCAGTGGGGCTATTTTTCTGAAAGTCCTTTGCTTCAAATTATAAACTATGGCTGAGTCGAGCACTATCCTGTAAGAAAATTAAACATACAAACTCAAAGAATAATTAAGTTTGTAATAGATTGTTAGGCGACTAGAAAATGTTTGTAAAGCAATGTTCAGGAATAACTTTTTAATCAAATCACAGTATTTATTTTACGATCTCAGATTAAGGAACAAAAAAGTTTTTTTTTTGCAGTGAAACTTCACCATTGGCATTGACATAACGGGGACAAAAAAAAATTCATTTTTATGCAATTCCAAAATCAAGGGTATGCCAAAACAACATCTAAAAAACTAAAATAACTAAATAAAAGATATAAATATAAAGTTCCACTTCATGTGTACACTAATATGTGCAAACTTTTTTTTTTTGTTATTGTATAATGTTTCCCAAAAAATAAAAAAGCGATATAACAATAAATATTTATTTTCTCGTTCAATAACAGGCAATAATATATTGTTTTAAAACTGATATGGAAGAGTGAGTCCTTCTGGCACAGGTATCTCAATACTTAAAAGAAGGGCTCGAACATTTGTTAAGTTTATCACCTGTAACTCTTTGATGAATAAAGTTATTATTATTAA
The DNA here is from genome assembly GCA_911387775.1 of Thymelicus sylvestris. Taxonomy (NCBI): domain Eukaryota; kingdom Metazoa; phylum Arthropoda; class Insecta; order Lepidoptera; family Hesperiidae; genus Thymelicus; species Thymelicus sylvestris. Next base: position 7,409,420 of record OU426905.1, on the reverse strand, counting down.
CAATAAAATTGTGCCAGGAAAATAACATACCTATATCCACCAACTCCACCCATGATGTAGAGTGAATCACCGATGCTGGCCAGTCCAGCATGTCGGCGCAATGGCAAATTCACACCGTGCTGAGTCCACTCCTCCCGCAAAACATCATAGACCTTAACATCCTTCATGAACGCTCCCGTACCTCTCCCATGCTCTCCACACACCACTACTACCCTGGTTAACCCCCATGAAATGACACTCCAACCCCATAAATTCTTATCGGCCACTTCCAACCATTTCTCAAATCCTGTGTCCTGTTTATATGTGTACAAGCAGTGCGGCACTATGTCTGGTTTTTTGTCCTTCATTACCCACATCGGTACCGCAGGAGTATATACAAGCATCCGTGTTATTGTTGATCTAATCAAATTCACAACTTCCATGTACACTCCCTTGGTATATTTTTTACAAATGCTTGTCTTATGTTTGGTGAAATGGGACATAAAGAATTCTTTGTTTCCATCAGAGTGCTCCTTGAGACACTCAATTATTTTTTCAGCCAGACTATTAGTGTAGTTTTCACCAAGCAAACCCACCATCTTTTGTAGGTCAGAGCTTGAAAGTCTTTTGTAATCCAAGCAACTGAGAATTAACAATAGAGCATCACCACCACTCTCGTTAAGCATTATCCACTCATGTCCAAATTTAAACACTTCAAATTCTGTTTCTGCATCTAAATATGGATGTGATAGATACCAGAATAACTTGTGTATTGTTGGAATATTTTCTGGCTTCATACGTTTAAAGGAAACAAGGCCGTGGACCGCTGCTAGTCGCTCCAGTTCCGGGAATGCACCTGATTCAGCTATCTTCATTATTTGTACCCAATTAGACACACATAAATTAGTATCTAAATAGTACCGAATTTGTTTTATTAGTTCTGTAACCTGCAGAAAATTTGCAGCAATAGCTAGTTCTTCAACAGTAGCTAGAGAATGCTCTGAGAGATCAATCAAACCAATTTGGAAGTAGTGCAATATTATACTCATAATATTTGGGTCTATCACCTAAAATGTAACAAATATTATTAGGACGTGTTTACTTTAGTTAAACAAGCGAATTAGTAGTAATTCTGATTGGGCTTACATCTATATTGACTTGCTTTTGTTCATTTTCCACGTAACTACCGCTAAACATTGCCCGAAAATAATCGCTAAACTCCGAGAGCTTTGCTTTCGAAGCTTTAAACTCTTGACCACGAATTACCAGTTTAATATCATCCATATTACTGTCATAAATGAGTTAAATTGATTTAAAAACTTAAAATGCAACTGAAAATTTAAATTTCATTCGGCCTGCGAAAGGAAAACAAATCGCGTAATAGCTATCATGTCAAGTGTCAAAATGTTATGTCAAACTGTCATATTACGTCATGCACGTCAAAATTCAAAGGGTCAATGGCTCCACCATGGCTCAACAATAAACCATGGAAAATAGAGTAGAAGGAGGGCCGTCTCCGTTTATGAAAAGTGTCCGTAAAAACACGAGCAAATATCTATTTTTCAGACACTAGCGCCATTCATAATGGGTGACGCTGCGGATGCACTAAGCATAGCTCAGCAAACTTCACTCCGTCTACAACAGCTATGTTTATATCAAACTCATTAATTTTAAAAACTCACTCTACATTATTGTCATTTTTAAGGTCAACACATGAAAGGTTAAAGTCAAGTTTTCTCACAGCAGTATTTTGATTATATTTACTAAAACATTGTATTTAGTAAAACATTACATTTGACAACGTAAATAGTAAAGATTTTGTATACTGGCATTATGGAGGGAACCATGAAAGTTTTTAAATATTTGAACTCAGCAAACTTCACTCCGTCTACAACACCTATGTTCATGGTTCATATCGCTATTTGTCAGATACTAGCGCCATTCCAGAATGGCCATTATTGGAACCTCTCTTTTCAATAAACAGCTACACTTTTTCAACTTTCCGGTGTCTTTCCGCCCTCCTTCTACCTTCTCTATACTCCATGAAATCTATTTATATACTGCGTTGAGTTGAGACTCTGTGGAATATGTGTATCAGTGATGTTATTGATACGGCAATTGCCGTAATATACGGTAATCCACGATTTCTTTGCAAAAAATACGGTATACGGCAGGCTTTTCAATGCCGTATCAAAAAATACGGCAATTGGCTATAAGTGAAACGAAACGTTTTTTAACTAGCGCCACGAAACGTACCACTCACAGCCGGGGAAACCCTTACTCATATCGCCGTATCGTGGAAATCCCTATCGACTTTATAGTTAGTTAAAAATGAATGAGACAACGTACAAAATTAAATTGGGTTTGTAATTATCTCGAATTAACGATGAGCGATTGTTGCAAAAAAAAAAAACCAATTGACTGAATCGAAAATTGTGCCGGTGCGCATTCGACTGTCGATTTACGCTTTAAAAAATATATAAATATTTTTGCTTAATCTCAAAATTCACGGCACCCTGAATCGATTGAAATAAAATTTGGTGATGGGGAAATGCCTCAAAAATCACTGCAAAAACATGTCGGTTTTTCACTTTCTTTTCAGTTTCTTCCGTCTACTAGCCCCTAAGCCGCAAACAAATCAAAACGTGCGACAAAGAACTACGCTTTAATCACCAACCAGAAATAAAAGTAATAAATAATCGAATACGGCAATTTTGTAATTTTCCCCATAAAATACGGCAATTCAGTCTATGACATACGGCAGCTCAGATTTTTACGATAGCAACACTGATGTGTATACAACTTGTCTTGACATGTCAGATGATTTTGAATTTTGATTCAATTTCAAATCAATTGTTTGCGTACTGCTTTCCGTCCAATGTATCTTTTCTGTTAATAAAATGACTGCAACTGCATCAGCAGCAACGGCTACAGTTTCGGTGGATGAGGATTTGGATGAGTGTGGACCACAGCTGATCAATAAACTCGAAGTAAGTTCTGTTCTAAACAAACGTGCTTAAATCGCCGTATACTTTTCTCTCATTTATTTACTTCCTGAATCTACTTGAACTAAATATTTTACAATTTGTTTTTAGGGCAATGGAATAACATCAGGTGATATTAAGAAGTTAGAAGAGGCGGGGTATCACACAGTTGAATCAGTCGCATATGCACCAAAAAAATGGCTTATTACTATCAAAGGTATTTCAGAGGCAAAAGCTGACAAAATATTGTCGGAAGCATCCAAATTGGTTCCCATGGGGTTTACTACAGCCACAGAATTCCATCAGAAAAGGTATGTTTTTATATGAAGCAACAATATAAAGGTTTCATTCAAATTGGTTAATTTGAGATTAGTCGGAACAGATATACAGACAAATATTCTAAAAACGCTGTTAAAAATAAATAAACATTTTTAGGGCTGAGATAATTCAACTGACAACAGGATCAAAAGAGCTGGACAGGCTGCTAGGTGGTGGTATTGAGACAGGATCCATTACTGAAATCTTTGGAGAGTTTAGAACAGGAAAAACACAACTATGCCACACTTTGGCTGTGACATGCCAGGTAATGCTATTTATTAATATCAAAAACTTAAGCCATGGAGTCCTCTGTGCATGAAAACTTCTGACATTACATTGGGCCATCAAACCTCTCCACCAACCTGCACTGGAGCAGCATGATGAAATATGGTTTGGCCCCTGTAAGAGGAGAAACCCAGTAGTCAGTAGCTGTTAATGGGCCAATAATGTAAGCTAAACACTTATAAACCCCCAATAGTATTCCTGCGGGCCTATTATGAACTTTTATGAAACCATTCATGTTCCAGGCAATTCATTTATGGGGCTTGGAACGATGTATGATTGGCTAAAAAGTTTCACGTGACCGCTTTTTAGCCAATCATACGTCGTTCCAAGCCCGATAAATGACTTGCCTGGAACATGAATGGTTTTATAAATGTTCATAATTGGCCCGCTGGTTGCAGGTGGCATTACCATCATTATGGGTTTACCCAGACCCCCTCATTTCTGCAGGGACATTTACAGTTTGTGTATGAATGTGAAATCTGAATGATGAGGGAAAAGGAAAAATAATGTAATAGATAGATAAAATTCCCTTATTTTCCAATTACAGCTGCCAATAGAACAATCGGGGGGTGAAGGCAAATGCATGTACATAGACACTGAAGGTACGTTCCGTCCGGAGAGGTTGTTGGCAGTAGCCCAGAGATATGGCATGGAAGGGGCGGCCGTACTTGACAACGTAGCATATGCGAGGGCGTATAACACTGATCATCAGACGCAACTGCTAGTGCAGGCTTGTGCGATGATGGCTGAATCAAGGTGGGACACTTAAAAGTTTTTAAGTCTTTCATTCAATATCTCAAATATTTCATGCTTAATTAGACCTACCCCTCTCCCTCAGGGTAAATGAGTTAAATTTTTCATTGCTTTAGTTCTGATGACAATGAATTTTGTGGGAGTCCTTCTATTAGATGATCTCTGATTGTCATGTTTCAGATATTCGCTACTAATAGTGGACAGTGCTACTGCTCTATACAGGACGGACTACTCCGGGCGAGGGGAGCTCAACTCTAGACAGCTGCACCTTGGACGCTTCATGAGAATGTTGCTTAGACTAGCTGATGAGGTATAGTTTTAATGTAGTTTATCGGCCTTATTATTATTTTATTTTTCGGGCCCGGGACAGCCATCCCAGGGGCCACAAGTCAAAGAAATAAAATATTTTATAGGTCTAATTTATTGTAAGCAGAAGCGCGGAGAGTATCCACGAGTTTGTAGGCTGTAGTGACAATAGGAACACTTATTACACTAGCTTAACGTCACCTTCGCTCCTTCTTCTGTGTTCTTGACCCATAGAAAGGCATTTCAATATGAACTTTGTCTTGCTCTTTATAGTTGATTATTCGTTCCAGTTTGGCTCAAACGCAAAGCTGATGAATTGAAACTATTTGAGACCCTTAAACCAAATTTATCTGAATTTATATTTAATAAACTAATTATTTATTTAATTTCAGTTTGGTGTAGCCGTTATAATAACCAACCAAGTAGTAGCTCAAGTGGACGCAGTTGGCGTGTTCAACGCGGATACAAAGAAGCCCATTGGTGGGCATATCATTGCCCACGCTTCTACAACCAGATTATACCTCCGTAAAGGCAGGGGTGACAATAGAGTTTGCAAGATTTATGATAGTCCATGTTTACCGGAAACGGAAGCCATGTTTGCGATTAGCACTGAAGGGATTACTGATGCTAAGGAATAATTGGACTTTGTAAGGTTCGTAGGCCTCCCAGGGGCACACAGTTTGGGGCCCGTTAAGATAGTAAAGACTAAGTTAGGTTCATGCAATTGCATAAGTGACATGTAATAAACATTTACATCAACATAAGTAAGTGATTTGTTTCAAAATTAAGAAATGTATTTTTGTATGTATTTTTAGGTTTAGTAGAATATATCTCAATTAAAAAAATATTCATAAGTATCTCATCAAATCTGGTTATTATAAACGAACTTTCGGTTCGGAAAATTCGGTGAAAAAAAAAATGGACTGATAGATAGATAGCTTGACCTTCTTTTAACGGACTTCAAAAAAGGAGGAGCTATTCAATTCGACTGTATTTTTGGGTTGGCTATAGATCTAAGGTACCTGAATTTGATATTGGTGTGAGTTGAGAGATGTAGCTAGGGTTTAGTGTGAACGTTTAAAACTATTTTTAGGTTCCGGAGATGCGTTTTGAATTAATTACGATAAAAATAAGTTTAACAAAAATTGCGTATTATGAAAGACCATTCTTGTCAATTTGGTCTACAGTTAGAGGGTACTTCGTCAAAAACGAGTGAAATGGAAGGTAGCACACAAAACTTATTGCACTGTCAATGTTGTGTTCAGTTATTCCGTTAATCTTCGTATTACGTGAATGTGCTTTCTTGTGTTTCTTTTGGATTTTCGACGATCCCTGCTGTGTTATTGGACTGATTTGATTTCTTCTCATACGTTACTTAGCTTACCCCTACTCCACGCAGTCGTGTTTGCCCTACTCCTAGAGTGTTTTTTAGAAGCCGGAGGCGCGGAGGGAGAGTAGTCCCCGCCCGCTGTAACAAAGCACAGGCACCCGGGCGAGCCGGAGCGGCTGAGGCTGGTCGCTTGTGTGTGTTTTGGATTTTTTAAAATTTCCAGATGTAAGTCGAAATGGTTACAAAACCGACTTAGTCAACCCCGACCCCACGTGGTACTAGTCTGCCCTACCCCTAGAGTGAATGTGAACCCCGGAGGCGCGGAGGGAGAGCAGCCCCCGCCCGCTGTAACAAACTGCAGGCACCATGTGAGCCGAAGCGGCTGAGGCTGGTCGCCGAAGGCGACCAAAAAGCCGAAGCTGCGTAGGCGAGCATGGAGTGCCTGCAGTTTGTTACGCAAGGGCGGAGGGGCTGCACTTCCCGCAGCGCCGGAGACGTTTGGAAGCCTGTTTGTGTATCAAAAACCTCTAAATTCACCCTAAAAGTGCATATAATGTAATTTTGTAATTATAATTATTTGTGTCATCATTTTTCCAAAATAGTAGTAGAAGTGGTGTAGTGTCTCCCCATACGGAAGTTGAAATTTTGCTTCTTCCTCCACAACCTGACAGTAATTTACACTAGTTTATGATAAATATTAAGCAGTTTTCACAGATTTAGCCTCAAAATAAAAATAAAAAAAACTCAAAAACTATGTGTTTCCTCACGTATTAGCTTTAAGGGGGGGGGGGGTCCTTACCCCAACCCCTCCCTTCCCCCCAACTCCACCCCCTTCCACTGATACTGAAGAAATACCCAAGGTTTTTCCTATGTATTATGATTTTACAAAAAAAACCATAACTCGAAAACTATACCTTTCCGGTACATAAAAATTGTAGTGGGGGGCTCCCCTTTACCCCCCCCTCCCATCCCCCCCACTCCCCACCCCGAACGCAGGTACCTTAGATCTATAGTTTTACCGTATTTTTTTATGTTAGTTACCTCAGAACTTTCGACTGGGTGAACCGATATTGATGATTCTTTTTTTAATCGAAAGCTGGTGCTTGTCATGTGATCCCACTTTTTGAGCGAGATGTGACTAGAAGGTTTTGAGTTATCCCTTATTTTGAAGTCGGTTTTTTGTCAAGAATTATTAACTTTATTAACTATAGGCTTTAACCCATAAATGTCCCACTATTGAGCACAGACCTTTCTTCTTGAAGAAGCCTACTCCATCACGCTGCTCCAGTGCGGATTGTTGGAGGGGTTAGTGGCCATCCCAAGTGTCGGAAGTTTTCATGCCGCCCGAGGGCTTCCGACATGGCTTAACGACTGTTATCTTACGAAAACAACCGGATAAGAAAAATATAGATCTTGATGCTTTTATGGGCCCCTGTAGGCCCCAAGGGCCTCTTCCTAGACCGAACAGAAACTGCAATTTTGAAGAAGGCTGTAATGTAATGTGTTAATGAATTATACTACGCATGAAAAAGTAATAGAATGACCGACAAATATCACATAATAACAATCCGCCTTTGTGATTAAGGGCATTTCAAATAAGCATTGTTAACTTAAATTATTATTTATACTTTATAAGCAGTGCTTCGCCACTTGACAGTGATTTCTAAAATATTGTGCCTTTGTAATTTTAAATAAAATAGATATTGATATTTATATATATTTTTTATTTATGGTTTTCTTACCGTTTCACTTTTCCGTCCGTCCGCAACATAGAGCAGAAACCCTTAGTCTTAGAAAGCTGTAATTTGGCTGTAAATATGTAATACATATTTATTAAAATTAAAAGTATAAAATGGTAAAAGTATAAAATCTTTAATTTTTTTTCTCTACAGTTTACGTGGGGATACACTTTTATTCCTTATTGACCCCATAGTGTAGACTGTAGGGTATCATTGAAAGGGCCTTTCAAAAATATAACGGGTCTGCAAAGCCAAAATCATTTTCATTTCAGAGTATTTGCGAAATATTTCATTTGAACTTGACGTAATGTATGTATATTTGAAAATTCTAAATTTTGGTGACCTTTTAACCGTGGTCCCACCGGTACGTCCCACTGGTGGGTCCTCAGAGCTCACGGAGAAAATGTCATGTAACATTAGTCACGTTTTGCCCCCCTTTGCTCTGCTACAGATGAGAGTGTTGCTGTATACAATTTTTATAAAGTTTATTATAAATGACGTCTCTTTATTCTTCACATTATAATATAGGTAGGTAATTATATAATAAAAATGCAGATTCAGGTAGAATGTAGTTATTTTTTCCAACCAAACTAAGCAATAACATTTAAAATACCCCACTGTGTACAAAACTAATAAATAAAACTTCAATAAAACCTCGTCACTACATTGAACATCGGTTGTTACCTTCATCTAGTCGTCCAATACCTGGATAATGAAATAAATAACAGTAGGTATTTATTGCACCATATGTTTATTTCTGTGAGGAAGACATTATTTTACAACTATTAATTGTGATGCATTAAAATGTATTTTCAACAAGTATTCAGCATAACAGGTATTAGTCTGATCATTAAAATTGTACCATAAAATCATAGTGAATTAAAATAATATCAGTAACAGATAACATAATTATTTTATATTAGTTGGGCAAAGGAGTTTAAGACTAAAGTATTTGATATAGGTGGAAGTACCATATCCCTGTACCACTCAAGATTATAAAGAGGGTTTAATCAAAATCATGCAAACTTCTACAAATAAGTAATTTAAAACTATATAAAAATGCCACATTATATTACAGGTATTGGACTCGTAACAAACTGTTTTGTGAAATAGTTTGCAAATCTTTAATATTGTCTTGAATAATATAATTTTATCAGGATATTTTTTCAGTTTTCCACAAAAACTATATTTACCTAATTCTTATTACTATCCGTTAGCTTTTTCCAATTATATAGATGAAATTCAGAAACAGAGTATAGTGAAATGCATGGGTATGATATCTTTCTGGAAAACCGAAAAAATATCAGTCAGTAAGAATATAATATTAAAAAGGTTTGCCAACCCGTGTTACGCTCATACATCGCTGAATCGCATCGCATCGCAAAATTAATCACGAGATGCAACTTGGACAGTTCTCTTCAAGATGACTGATGACAACAAATGCATTACCGAAAACCTATTCCAAGTCTTCCGATAATCAGGTACTAACTCAAACAACTTACGCACAAAATAGAATATTTGTGACTAATAATACCTAACGAGTATCGTTGTCGGATGTTCCTGCAATGCGATGCGAATTAAAAGCCCCCAAGCTTAATTATTACAAAAATAATAAACTAGTCCATTTACATACTGATTTTCGCAATAGCACACACTACTTCTAAAGCTAAATATAATTTAAGTACGAGTATATCTGTATCATAAGACGTTTATTGGATTACAAGTTACAGCACTATATTAAATAAATAAATAAACGCTTACACACTCATACCCCCGCAGTTTTTTACCTGTGCCGCGGGTGGCATGGACGACACAATATATAACACATCATAATAACACCCATGACCCGAGTACAAATATTTATCTGTCATATAAATATCTGTCCTGGCAGGGAATCGAATCTGGGACCCCTCGCTACGCGGACAGGGTCGCTACCAACTGGACTACAGGGTCGCCAACTACAAGATTCGGACATTAGAACTGATACCGCTTTTTCAAGACAGCTCACAGCCTATTCCTATCTATCCATTAATTATTGCAGTTAAATATTCCTTCTGAATGTCCATCACCTTTATCTATAATGTCAAAAAAACTTTATTCAAAGTGAATGAGATTTGATAAGTTTTTTATTTAAAAGACACCACAGTGCAGCTTTTTCTGTGTATTGTGTGCAAAGGCTTGCGGTATCTATCCTACGCCATATCTGTGGTACAAACATATTTTTAATACAGTTGCTCAAAAAGTGGCGTATTGCAGGGATGTATAGCGTTCGGGATGTGGGCTATTACACACTCGTGCTTTTTCTTTACCTTTTCCGCACTCGTGCGTTCTCTTTCCCAACTGTCAAAATAATGTCTATTAAAAAGAAAAAAACCAACCACGAAGTTTTTATGATTCATGCAAATATTTCTAAAAAGAAGATACAAATTTGTTTCAATATCAGATTTAATGATTTGATTCAATGAGTTAGGTTAGGTTTCATTTAATTTCATCTCATTAAATTTCATTTTCATTTCATATCAATAAAAAAAATCTACTGAAGACTTGGCTGTATGGGCATAGTTCCCTTTGCCTACCCAGAATGAGTGAAGAAAACTTATTATTCTATTTTATTGCTTCATTTTTTCGCAACTGTATTAAAAAATTAGTTGTTCAGTACACGTGCGGAACCGTCATTGCAACTTGTTCCGACTGTTAACCCTCACCTTCGGCTGCGCCTCGGCTCGGGTAGACATTTGTCGGAACTCTTTGCAATGACAGGCTTTCCGCACTTGTAATGAAATATACTATTTCAATATCTATATAATTTAACAGGTTTTTAAAACTATTGTAAAGTTTGCGTTTAGAACAGTTATGAAGTATTATTAAATGTATAAACATAAAATTATTCATTATGAAAACATCCTCAATTACTACAGTATATTATATGAGGTCTGTTATCCCCATGGATTACATTGGTTATTAAACATAGTTGGCAGCACAGATGTAGCCAACTGTTTAGAGCGAGAAAAAAAATATATCGAAGGCAAATGGACCACCATGTGATCATGAATTGTGTATCATATCAACAACAAATATTACGAGTAAGTTTAATTATAAGTACATATTTAATTATTTCATTTCGACAACACATTGAATATTATTATTGCTCATTTCAAAATTTTTTTCTTATATCCATAAGTACATTCACACTGCTATTTTCTAAACATTTTTGATGAATAATCTATCTCTATATAGTTTACTAATAAATAAGTGTTCCGAATAAAGACAGAGTTTTGACAAAAATATTTGTTGAAATTAAAATTTGATTGCTGTAACATATACATATTTGAAGTTGGGATTGATTTTCCCACAATGACATGGTATGGTCATAAAATTTTTCACCTATCTTTGAAAAATATATGAAATATATACTTGCAAAATAGTCAATTAATTTATATTATGTAAAATGAACTTAAACCAAAATGAGAAGTTTAAAACTATAGTTATATATAGTAATATTTTCGAATAGTTTATTCGGAAACTTATTTAGTCGATTCATCTGTCAATAATTACAACATTGACTATCTAGTATGTCACAAGTACATTAAATCTGTCTTAAAATTCTTATCAAACCCCTATAATTAGAATAAATTAGCATATAATAATATGAGGCACTGTAACAAATATCTAAAATGAAAACTTACATACCACAGAGTAACCAATATTACGGTACCAATTTCATGAGACTTTTAACTATAAATATAGGTACTCACGACTTTTATTATGTACTACTTAATTTAGTAGCACACATTTGTTTTCTTTTAAATAAAATAAACGCTAACACTCATACCCCCGTAGTAGGTTATTAACTATGTCGCGGGTGGCACGGACAACACATAATTATAACACTCATGACCCTAATACAAATATTTATCTGTCACATAAATATCTGCCCCAGCCGGAAATCGAAGCCGGGACCCCTCCCATGACTCTTCGCAGGCAAGGTCGCTACCAACTAGGCTCTGTAGCCTGTGGTCGTCAACCCGTTTGTACTATTAAATTTAGTAGTACATAATACAAAACGTTAATAATTACCTCTGGCTTATTACTCTGTGGCTATACAGATTCTATAAATACATTGAAATCACAAGACTATTGCTTATTGATTAATATTTATAGCACATTATTATTTCTTAAACTCTTAATAATTTAAAATATGAAAAATTTGATTCAACCAATGTCATAATGAATTCGTATTCTATTAAGATCGATAGCATTATTCATGGAAACATTGGATACTAAAAGTGGGATAGAATGGAAACAAAAACATTTATATAGTCAAAGAAAAAATAATTAAATTATGTATGTATATATTGGAAGCAATGAAACATTTCTATACATTCATAAATTGGTCAATAAATAACTGATATAAAAATTGCCTCTTTAATGATGTATATTGGTAAAAGCTGGCCACTGAAGCCTACCTACATGCATCTATAACTTACAACATGAATTGAATAATAATTGGTTATGAAAAGTTTTGACTCTCTAACCAGAATATAAATGTATTTAGCGGATTCGATTATATCTCTGAGTCATGGTTAGTTACCATTACGGTTGACATTATAATATTATAATCCTGGAATTTAAGTGTTCATCTTTCATTCATCAATATCATAGTCACTATTTAGTGACTATGATATTTGATATAGTCACTAAATAGTGACTATGATATTGATGAATCCGCCTGTATACATTATTTTACTATTTGATTATACACATTCGACCAACAGTTTTAAGTTCCTCAAAAAATTCACATTAAAATGGATGATAATATGCTAACTGACTTTAAAAAAATATAGATGACATTCTAACATTTCTAACACAAAATACCTATATTTCGCGCCAACTTTATGGTTTTTTTTCTTTTTGGAGAGTAACTTATAGATAACGCCCCAACTCAGAGTCACTAACGGTTACTTAAATCGCTCCTTCGTACAATATTTGTATGGTGATTCTTTACTAAGGAGCAATTTAAGTAGCCGTTTGATTCTGAGTTGGGGTGTTAGACTCACTTATTAAGTCTAATAATATCTGTTTTTATTGTAGAATTTGTTTATTTTTGTCAAGTTAGTATTGTTTTATGGTAAAAAAATTGTGTGACTATGAAATTTGTGTCCAATCGTAGGCACTTACCAATTTGGAGCATACTTCGAAATAAAAGGATTTTAAAAGAGAAACTAATAGATATATTATAGACTAGCTGACCCGGCGAACTTCGTATCACCTAATAATCAATGAATGTACACTATGGCGCGCCATAGTAAAACTCTGCATTCAACTCGCGCGCGGACTATAGTGTTACTTTTAACTAAACTTTTATTGTTTTGGTAGGTTGAACAAATCAGAGATCATTAAATTCTCTCTCCCTCTCTGTCTCCCTTTCCCTCTCCATTGTTTCTAACCCTGAGCTAATCTATATTACATTTACTACATAATTTTTCACATTTACATCTTTAAGTGTTATATTATATATAAAGTAGGGGACTTTAGCCTTTATCCTTTAGGGGATGATTTTCCAAATAAATGTGTTGAAGTTAACTTTTGTTTATAACTATAAGCTATTGTTTAATCAGCGGCGTGTCTCCTTTCGCTTTTCTAAATACATATAGATGACAGCAATGAATGTTACATTACTTATATTCGTTTGGATTTAATGGAGCCATTAATAAACTTCAAGATCTGTGAGTCCGTATACAGTGAAATAAATAATTTAAATTAATTTAATAAAAAGTAGTGCCAAAATTGCTTACCAAATTAAACTCGTCTAAAAACCGGGGTGTATACAACCCCATAACATCATAAATGTTGGCGATGAATATAGAAGCACTGTAGTACTGTAGGAACGCAGAGCCTGCTATACCGGAGTAGACGCTCAGGGTTTAGGCTCGCTGGGCCCGGGCAGGGGCGGAGTCTCCGGTAGCACTGGGGCGTGAGGCAACACTGGGGCATGGGGTAGCACTGGGGTATGGGGCAGCACTGAGGCGTGAGGCAGCACCGGAGCGTGGGGCGTCGCCAGGTGTCCCTCGCGCTCCAACCTCTCGTGTTCCCTGGCCACTAGTGCCCGCAACTCGTCCTGTACAATGTTTATTACTAAGTAGTAATTTCTTAATATCATAAATAAAAATAATACTTATAATAAGAAGTAAATAGTCATGTTAGTCAGAAAAGAGCATTATATTGGTGAAAGAATTTTTAAAATAGGTCCAGTAGAAAAAAAACACATATTTAGCATTAGATACTATGGAGTTTGGAAATATCCATTCTCATGGGAACTTCCAAAATAAAAAACTGTTAAATGGTAAATTTAGCCATATTTCAACAGTCATATTTCAACAGAGTTTATTACAGCTGAACTCAGTTCAAATGATGTAAAAATAAATATTGTTAGTGGGTAGTCATTGATATGGGTGTATCATAGTAATATATGTACATAATCATATTACTTACACCCCATCCGAGCCTATCCGCTAGATCCTGGCAGCCATCATCACAGTCCCCGAGCCTGGCCACATCTCTCACTGCGTCCTCATCCAGCTGCAATCCCCCGCTCATCATCCCCCACATTCGGAGCAGGGGAGACCGAATGCCTGCCTTCTCTCTGTTGATCAGCAGTCTCGGACACCAGTCTGGTACCCTAGGGCATGAGAACAAATGTTTGTTAATTGTGTTGTGCTTGTCAAGTTTTCTAATAAAATCCAAAATAGTGTGAATTACAATATGTGAGCAAGTTTATGAAGGTATAATTAAAAAACATTGTTATCTCAAAAATTATACAGCGGAAAGTTTCGATTTGTTTTTGTTTGTAATGGATAAACTTAAAAACTACAGAACTAATTTTCAAATTCTTTCACCAGTCGAAAGCTACATTATTTCTGAGTGACAGGCTATATTTCATTATAATTAGTACTGCCGAGTCAGTAACCAGGTCCACACCTAAGTAAATCTAAATCAATAAATTAGATACCTTGACAAGCCACCTCAGGGAACATACAATGGCCGTGCATAGCAATGTTTTGGGCACGGAAAGCAACATGATATGCTCTATTATGCCCACTGAAAAGGATGGACTGGGTTCTATGCTCATATACAAAATATATTAATATCGTATCCGGCTCGAAGGACCAAAATGTCAGGTTCTCGAAGGACCCAAATGATTGTATTTCATATGCGTCGGCGCTAGTCATCCATGGAACGGTCTAGAGTGGAAGCACCACGAGAAATGAAAAATGCAAAGAAAAGTATAAAATTTACTCACATATCAATCAATGATGCAAATGGTTGCACTTCAAGTGAAGATCCCATGATGATGAGCATATCACACTTCTGGAAGTCTTCCGAGACACACTGCTGGAAACGATCTGGTAGACTCTCCCCAAAGAAAACAATATCTGGTTTTATAACTCCTGGACATTCTGTGCAGATTGGTATTTGATCTGCAAATACTATTTCTGAAAAGTTTCACAGACGTGTTATGTATATATGTGTAGTTAATAAAATAAATAAGACTACTCTAATAGCGATAGACCATGTTTACTAAATAGGGATGTTGACAAATAGGATTCAATTTCATTTTATAGATATTACTTAATATTCACGAAAAAATATTATAAAATAATTATGTTCATTTTAAAATTACAAATCAATATCAAATTACCCACGAAAAGACCATGACGTTACTAACCGATATTCCATACTAGCGGTCTAATTTAAGTTTGTTGAACTTGCTTTTAAAATACGAACAATGACGTCATAAGCTCAAAAGTGCGTTTGTGGTCACGTGGCAGTAAGTACAAACGTAGTGATTAAGTACTCTGTGGTAAGTACTATTTGTAACATTTTAAATTAATTATATTTAATTAACTGTGATTGATTTTGTGTATATGTTATGAAACTGTGAATAATTTAAACATGAATTTTTATTAATTTAAATTACGGTAAGTGTCAACATCCCTATTATATGAATACAAGGAAAATCAAGCAATTCATACTTCATTGAACTAATTTGTCTTTTACAATTTATTATTTTAAATTATTTATATAAAGTATAAACTAGTTAAGGCATGAAAGCGAAAACCTTTAATGTACTCAAGAGAGTACTCCTTGCGGCACTCCAAGCAATGTGATGTATAGAATGTTCCATGGGCTTCCACTATTTTGCTTTCTGGTATACAGGCTCCTCTTTCCAGGGTATCTATGTTCTGGGTGTAGTGACGGAGCAGTAAGCCTGAAAGAAATCAATTTTTAAAGCTTAAAACAATTCATATTTTAATTATTTGACAAAATTCAACTCACTCTACCTTTTTTATCTAAATATGTAATAGTAAATAATAATTATATAAAGCTGGAGACTGACTTGTACCATTTTGGTGTAATGTATTGAGTTTACATAATATATGTAACTCAAACGAAAGAATGACTTGTAACATTTATTTGTAACATTCAAAGGGAATTCGCGATAAAACCAACAGTTAAGTGAAGCAGTGCTTGCCGCAAATGACACATTACTAACAAACGAAACAAGTCAGCCTCCAGCTTTATGCTTTAAGTTAACTGACACAGCTTAAATATTGTTAATTAATTAATGTAAATCCATTCACAACACAAAAAATTTAATTATTTATTTTATTGAATAAGACACTTATTGGTTAAGAATGTTTAGTAAAGCTTTTTCATACAACCTATTGATTATGACGTCACATTAAATATTAATGCTTTTACTTACATTTTCATGTGCAAAAAAATTATTACTGAATTAATTTTATATCACTTTGTTGAAGCTATCAATTGGTCAATGAGTTATCCCTCATATAAATATCATCAGTGTTATGTTGAATCATAATACATTATGAAAGTGAATTTAATATTACCATAGATTTATATTACCTTTTTCATGAAGCAATCTGATAAAATAATGTGAGATCGTAGGTTTAAAACTGCCCGGAAATAATTCCTTTGCCAATGTAAAAAATGGTTTTGGATTCTGACGGAAGAATGTGATATCAAATATTGCTTGCGGTTCTGGTAGATTGTACTTCTGTAGGTTATGGTAGAGACCAGTTTCAGGGCTTCGGAAATCTGGTATGCCAGCAGCTGAAACATTAAAAATCTTGTTATTGCTAAAATAAATATAAATAATACTCTTTCACATAAAAACTATTCAATGGATTTTTATGAAATTTAACACACAAGTAGACCAAGATATGAAAGAGAGAGGAAAGGAAGACAAGAGATGGAAAAGACGTATTGTGGTTATTATCTCAGAAAACGCCAAGGGTAAGCCACGAGCACAGCACTAGTTTAAAAAAATAAGAATATACAAGTGTCTCGACAAAGTATGCAAATGATTAAATATTGATTTATTGCACACCTAAGTAAAAGGGCATTTTTTACAGTATACTTTTAAAACAAAGTCTGTGTTTGAACAAGAATGGTATATATACTCATAGCCCCACACTAGGATTGCCCATATTTTGGGTGCCACATAGTACATACAATACATAAAGACAAGAACATACACTGACACTGATAACATGAGTCATTTATATTATCTTTGAACTAATGAATTGGTTCTCGAAAATCTATATATTATAGTGGTACTAAAACCTGTGATAACTTGAATAAATGTAGGTATCTGCTAACATAATAATTGTTACTAAGTTAAATGGTCAGAAATATTTAGTGGTAAAAATAATGTATAGAGCTTTACATGTAGATATTCCAGCTCCAGCTAATGTAATAACATTTTTGCATCTCTCATTCTTAATCCATTTTACTATGCCATCCAAATTCACTTCATCCAACACTTTTTCCACTGGGGCTGATGGTTCAGCTGGCTCATAGAATCCAAGTTTTTGAGCCAAATAACGTCTAATAGAGTCCACATCTAGATCTCTTATACGAGAACCGTGGCTCTCTACAGCTACAGTATTTGGCGGGATAGATGCCTCAACGGGGTCCTCTCCTAAAACACAAAATAAAACATCAGGCAACACATTATCTACTCAAATACACTGCGCTAAACTCTCTTACACTCACCATCATTCTTACCAGGTGGTAAATTAGCGGACATCGTAACGTGAAATCTTCTATTGCGACTCCAAATCTTTGTCCAACTTTGCCACGGTCTTTTTGACAGATGATAACTGACGTGCATTTTTGGAAGTAGCTGTTTCCCAAATTTAACAGACACCGAAAACACAGTAATCACATCAATAAAACGACGTACAAGTACGTCTTATTATTATAAGTACTATTTTTTTTGTAGTACAATGTGAACGGTGATATTGTTATGTAAACGTTGAATGTATTTATTAATATAGCTAAAACAATTATATATAAGTTTTAACAATTTGGAATACTTCCAAATAAATGATTCAGTAGATAAATTGAGATTTAAAAACTTACACTTTTTCAAACATTTTCATTCAAACGAATTATTTAGAAAGAATAACTTTCTTCGTAAACGTTTTGTTTATATGTATAATCTGGATACCACAGAATAAATATTAACTAAAGATGCTTTTGAGCCATAGATTTTGAGCCATGGAAAATAGAGGAGAAAGAATGCCATCTATGTATGTTTAACCGCTTGAATACTTTTTGATTGTAATCACTTACTCCGTCTATTGGCAAGAAACGAGGCTTTCTCAAAATAGCGAATTTGTAGGTATGCTATAATTATATATTTATAGGTTCTATACAAAAAATTTCGAACCCCTTTATATAATCGAATTATATAAATAAGTATCCTGGGCTGGGGCCTGGGACTATAGATAACATGCACACCATAGAAAAATGGTCATCCATGTTACGTCATCCGTCTTCAGGTACCTCATGTAATTCATGTTTTGTAGTGAAAACTTCTTTAGCATCGTTGTGATTTTAAAGTCGATGAAACGAAAAAGCGACAGTAAAAAGAGAGAGACACATAAATTCATAAGATTTAACGTGGGAGAAAATGAGATAGGAAGCATTTTACAGTGTTTCTTAAACAATGTACGTGGTTCTCTTTAAAAAGTGCTAAGTTGTATTCATAGATGGCGTGAGGAACAAGATTCGTTTTATTGCTGAATATATGGCGCTAGCTGCTCATTTTACTCTTCATATTTTGTTAAGAGATGGCGTTAGTTACCACTGTTTTCTTTGCATCACTATGATCATTACTAAAATCTACAATTACGATATCATATTTTAACCGAAATATTACATTTGTCTCCATTATCTTGAAACCAAAATTTTTGAAGGTTTCACTTCTACCCTTCTACCACGTGTGAATTGCACACATTTTTTAAATCGTTACGCAACGCTACTGTTGTATTTTTTACGGAGGTAAAGTTAATGTTTTTCTTATTATTTTAAGTTCCATTTAAAGATTGGAAACTTATTGGAGAGTAAAATAATAATAAAAATAGTTATGTTCTAATGCTTATGGTTTATTTATCAACGTGATATATTTGTAGGGTCATTGTAGGAAATCGAATTAACATGTAATAAATAAACTCCAACAATGGTATGATAGAAATTCCAACTAGCACTCCACAGATACCGCCAACGTTACCTGTAATTTAAACAAAAATGTTAAAACTAAAACAGATCAAGTGCGAAACTTTCAACAAAATTGTGAACAAATGACACGTGTCTGCAACAATAATGTAAGTAGCTACCTATAAGTAGAAATTATTTATTAGATAGAATAATAAAAAGAAAACGGGAAAGCATTAATTTTGTTTATATTTATATATAAAATTTTGTACCTTTATTGGTCGAAATAAAGTTTATTGTTATTAACCACCCTGTATAATTTAAAGAAAATATTTCAATTTTTCACGTGAGTTCCCTTCGTTATTTACTACCCCCTAAGTGAAACTCTCTAAGTGAGAGGTATGAGGTACTAAATCTACCATCCAACCAACGCGACCATCGAGATGACGAGCCTGTAGCCTAGTTGGTAGCGACCCTGCTTGCGAAGCTAGGGATCCCGGGTTTGATTCCCGGCTTCAGACATTTATGAGACAGATAAATATTTGTACTTGGGTTATAAGTGTTATTGTGATATATGCCACCTGCGGGGTATGAGTGTGTAAGCGTTAAAAAAAATAGTTCAATGTATCTACTTACTTATTATCTCAAACCAATAGGATACGACGTCCAGACGATTGAGTACGCCGTCAGTGGTAGCCTGATAGATGCCAAGGATGCTTTTCTTTGACATGTTCAGGTTTTTGCTTTAAAATTACTTACAATTAATTTGCTTTCAATAATAGCATTTTAAATAACAATATGTTACATAGTAAGATAGTAAATATATTGTTTGAATTAAATACATGTTTTAAACAATATTCATCGTTATAGCCGTATCGGGGTGGCTTAGAATTCTAACCCCAATCACGTCTGTTGGGTTTCGTAAGAGGCGACTAAATCCGGTCCGTTGGTCGTAGTTCGGAGGGATTATAATGGTAATATAAATTTTAATATATTTTAATTAATACCATTATTACTTCTCCGTGGAATCCGTCTGGATAGCTACCATCTTTCTTGCTTGAGTCAGTCGGCAAACGTTGTGTTCCGGCTGGGGGCTTGGCAGACAGTTATGACTTTCTTTTTCCTCTCTCTCCGGCTACGCATCAGTTATGCCTCTGGTGTCGCTGATGTCCATGGGCAGTGACGGATTAACCCTTAATCAAATTAAGCAATTGCCTAGGGCATCACGTCTGGGGGGGCACCAGAAGAAGCACAAAAAACCACGTTGACATACGGATAGGGGGGCCCACAGGCGTGGATTGCTTAGGGCATCAAGTAGTCTTGATCCGTCACTGTCCATGGGCGACGACAGCCACTAGCTTACCATCAGGTGAAAGAAATAATCGTGTCTTAAATATATTTTACTATGACACGATTGATACGGGTAGGTTAGGTTACCTACTTATGATATTTATTTTTTACGCCGATATTTCGACGCTATTGCATGGATCGTAGTCACGGTAGTTTAGCCGTTCAAAAATATTATCTTAGAAATGTAACTTTTTTTTCGGGCTGAAATTCTAACAGTTTTTTAAATCGTGACTTACAAGAAATAATCTCGGAGGTACTTATTGTCCCATGTCTGGTCATATATGGGCACTTTAGAGTGCTTTGTCGAATGATGGGTTAGCTCGCAATCAGGAAGACAGCTGGGGCAGTTGAGGGAATTCTGCAACTCTGTTTCCAGGCCTTTAAAGTTGGTAGCACCTCTCGGGAATAAGTAGAGGAACTTCTCTAAAAATGAAATAAATGAGTAAGACTAAGTAAGGCTTCTAGGAAACTCCTGGTGTATCTAAAACTATACACTTCAGCAAGCAAGCAACAACCCATAATTGTCCCACTGCTGGGCTCGGGGACTCCTCTCAGAAAGCGAGGGTTAGGCCATTGTCTACCACGCTGGCCAAGTGCGGATTGGTAGACTTCACACACCTTCGAGAACTTTTATGGAGAACTCTCCGGTGTGCAGGTTTCCTCACGATGAAACTATACACTTCACAATAGTTAATTACAATCCGGAAACCAGATTAACATAATATGTATTCCTATCTATAGTTAAACTCTTTGAAATTTCTTTTTTGTAATGTGGGTTGATTAGTACCCAAAGGGACCAAGGATAAAATCTACTAGTATTGTAGACCGACCCTGGTCGCCAAAACTTACAGTGGACTGTGGAACAGCTTGTGTTCCAGATTCCTGATTTGTCCAGGCAAGGTAGCCTTACCTACCTTTATGTTTATTAAGACACCAGAGGTCGTTGATTGTGCAAATGCGCCGGTGACGGTCAGTAGGCAGTTGGAAGGGCGTACACTTGCAGAGAGACTGCACCGTCCTGATCCGGCAGTTGACGATACAAGCACTGTACGAGTACATCCTGCTGAAATCTTTTGGGCTCTCATCATGGAATAGACATTGCCTCTGAAATCATGAGTGAATAAATGAAGCAGAAACTATGAGTAAAGTGAAGCGTTTATAGCCCGGAGGCTTGCGACACTCGCGAGTTCAATTGTGGTTTTTTCCCATCACAAAAACGCCCAACGCGCCTAAAGAAGTTTACATTGAGGTGTCGGTTACGGTGTGTCGCAAATTCAATGGTGTTTTCCATCTCCAAAGTGCTCAACGGTTTTCACTTCAAAAAATGATTTCTCGTTTTAGGTATACCTATGCGTGGCGAAAAGAACGTGAAAATCAAACCGTGGATGATTAGTAATTTAAATACCAAAGTCGATATGGATGGATCTCCATTGGCATTGAAGCAATGGTAATAATATATGTTAGATGCGTTAGTTTACGAATAGTAGGTAGTTGATTCCTCAAACCACTCACTGTACTTATGTATTTTTAACCGACAGTTCGTCACGTATATTTTTACTAAGTTGTTTAATCATTCATCACGATTGACGCGCATTTTTTGAATATTAATATTTGTTAACTAAAAACAAGTCAGCTTAAATATGTAATATATCATTTCTTGTAGTTCAGTGTGGAATTCTATCATCGTCGGTGTTCCTCACAATAGGTAGTTTTTGCTGATCAAGCGTGCAGAGGCAAACCTCAACGCGCCGCCACGCATAATTTTGTCAGGCGTGATCTCCGCTTGAGTTACGGACCCTACTTTTTGGGACCTACCGCAACTGCAAATAATAATAATTGTGACACGGTCAAACCTGTATAATTTAGGCACAGTAAGGTCGTCGTTATCTCATTAAGCGTAAGATCGTAGTTTAAGTAAGTTTTTGTGTTTTCACGTTGTTCCCTAAAGAGGTGTATATTGGGTATTGAATAAACTGACCATTTTTCTGACCACTGAAAGCGGGATGCGCACGAAAAGGTCATCGGGCATCTTCGTGTCAACGCGGGCGCTTACGGAATTTTGAATATTTACAATAATTTACTATTTAAAGCTAAAAAAAGGTCATCAGGCATAAATCTCGTAGTTTACTTGTAGGTATTTCATATCCACAAGTAACTAGGTATGTAAGTAAATTTATACCAAAGTGAGACAAGACAAAGCGGGACTTTTTGATCCCGCAGGGGACAGCAGGACAGACAGCCTCAAAGCGGGAAAATCCCGCCTAAAACGGTACATACTCGTATGATCACCTTAGTAATGAATAAATCAATTTAAAGATGTAAAGTTACTACTTTACATCTTATAACATATTTATTACATCAGTAGGTGTCATGGGTAATAAAAAAATAAAAACATGTGAAGTATGTAGTTAGATAGGTTTGTAGGCAAGAACTCTGTGGCCATGACCAATGTACGCAGACTTTTTATGATGTCCTACATAAATAATTATAGTCTAGTGTAGTGCGGTGCTCTTCAAACGAATTCCCTCTTATGCACTTTGAGAGGCAACAATTTTCTCAAGCAGACACTCCTAAATGTGCGCATGAAATAGTTATAAATATTACTTTTCGTTTTTTGATCACAACAACGCCTCCGAATGTTTTTAGTTTTTTACCTGACTGGCAGGAAGGGTTATGTATTTCGCGTCTATTTTGTGTATGCGTGTAATATGCTTTATTACCTCATATCTTCCAAACCGCTCGACCAATTTATATAATTAGCATATCGTTAGATTCGTCTTGTTATCCCAAGTGTTCTTACATAAGTGAAATAAAAAACAAATATAGTGGCTGTGAGATGCCATTCAAATTCAAATTCAAATTCAAATTCAAAATCATTTATTCATGTAGGTATCATTGATACACTTATGCACGTCATTTTTTTAATTTACCAGCTTTTCGGAAAGGTGCTTTGTCATGGAGGAGAAGAAAAGCCGAAAGAAACTCCTCAGCACATCTTTTAAAAATAAAATACATTGGTATATTTCTTACAAAGAAGTATCACTAGCCTGTACGGAACTGGTTGCAGATCTGGTCATTTCCATGCGTCTTTGTCATTTATGTACTCATCTACAGTATAGTAGCCTTTCCCTAAAAGTTGAGATTTTACATGTTTCTTAAATAATTCCACTGGCAAATCACGTATTAACTTTGGGATTTTATTATAGAACTGTACACCACGGCCCATAAAAGATCGCTTCACTTTAGAAAGACGGTAAGATGGCGTTACTAACTGGTGCATTTTTCTTGTTTGGCGATTAGTGATATCAAAATTTTGTTTATACGCGCTTATATTATTCCGTATAAAAACCACGTTACTATAGATATATTGTGAGGCTACTGTAAGTATACCTATTTCTTTGAACTTGTCACGCAAAGTTTCACGAGATCTAAGTTTATAAATAGCCCTAATAGCTCTTTTTTGTAGTATGAAAATTTGTTCTATACTGGCTGCTTTGCCCCACAGCAAGATGGCATATGACATAATACTGTGAAAATATGCAAAATAAACCATCCTAGCAGTTTCGACGTCAGTAAACTGCCTTATTTTCCTAACAGCGTAAGCAGCCCTACCGAGTTTAGTCGCGAGATTTGTTATATGTGGGCCCCACTGAAGTTTACTATCTAAGGTCACCCCTAAAAAGACCGTGGATTCCTCCATGTGCAATATTTCATTATTCAGTCTGAGAGATTTGTTAACTTTTTTAACATTAGGTAGTACAAACTCTATACATTTAGTTTTTTTTGCATTTAAAAGCAAATTATTGATAGTGAACCAACGCGACACATGCGAAAGAGCACTATTTACGTCGTCAAAATTTACTTTATTCCTTTCACATTTAAATATTAATGATGTATCGTCAGCAAATAGTACAATATCCGCTTGGTTCTTTACATAATGTGGTAAATCGTTAATGTATACCAGAAAAAGAAACGGACCCAAGATCGAGCCCTGCGGTACACCCAACACAGCCGGTGACCCCGATGACTTAATATCTTTTATACTAACTTTTTGTATCCTATCACTCAAATACGACGCGATCAAGCTAAGGGCCTTGTTTTTTATACCATAGTGGCCAAGTTTAAACAGCAATGTTTCGTGCTGAACACAATCAAATGCCTTAGATAAGTCACAAAATACACCTATGGCATTTTGTGATGATTCCCATGCTTCAAATATATGCTTTAAAAGCCTAGCCCCTGCATCGGTTGTACTACGGCCTTTAGTGAAACCGTATTGATCAGGATGTAATAAATTATTATTGTTGAAATGGGACAGCATTGTTTAAAGTACCTATCAAAAAATAAAAATAAATCTAATAATGCCATAATTACGGGTATCAAATTAAAGAGCTCACCATAAGGAGTTCAAAAAGTTAAATCATGATAGCTTTTTTTATGGCAGGCGGGTTTTTTTATTAATTTTTAAATTTATATATATACCTACTAGTTATGGCTTGTACCATGTTAGGGCCTTTAGTGTCCATATAGGAGCGTGATCGTTCACTTTGAGAAAGACTGTTTTAGTGGGTTGAACTGTTTGATAGGTTTTCCGCTCAGTAAAGCCACGACGCGGATTTCTAAGATTATAGATCTGCTATTATAAATTAATTATATCATTTTGCTTTATCCGAGACTCATTCTCCAGTATAAGATCTGCAACTGTTTAACACTGTCAAATGTTTATTAAGCCCAATGCATACGTAACGGGCTTTTTCCCGTACGGGATTCCGCTGCGTATGCACTATCGTATACCTACATTTTCTATGAAACGATGTTTCCAAAACTTCACGTCCCATTCCGTACGGGAAAAAACCCCGTTTCGTATGCATTGGGCTTTAATCTCCGACGCTAGAAGAGGGATGTTATAAGTGACGATGTCTTACAGTAGTCAAAGGATATTTCCGCACTTCCTTGGTGGCGACCTGCTTGGTGGACTGGATCTGGAAGTGCACAGCCTGGTCCGGCTGCACGTTGCGCTGGATGACCCGTCCACCGGTAGGATCGGCGAAGTGCGTGGGGTCAAACATCAGCACCTGGAAATGACATGTCCTAACGTTATCCGTAGACAAATTTTTATAGGTAGAATTTGTCAATTATCTCTGGGTTTTTTTCTGAAAATAGCCAGCAAACGAGCTGGCGATCCACCTGATGATAAGTGGCTATTATCAACCTTGGATAACAGCAACACCAAAAGCATCACTGAAGCCAAGAAAGAGAGCAGAAAAAGAAAGAAAGATAGCCATAGCTAAAATAATAGTAGATAAATAAGACTTTTTGACACTGTTGTTAGCCAAGAAATATCAGGATTATGAATAGATAGAATTAAGCGGCTCATAGACTAAAACATTTTATATTATTATTGTCTGTCTGTCAACCATCACACAGAAACCACTAGACATATTTAGATGATATTCTGCATTGACGGCATTCTTGTAGCTAATTATGACGGGTCTGTCTCCAGAATGCTTTTAATCCCTGAACAAGCAAAAACAGATGTTGGTGGAGTATCTTTATCAGTTGGATATTATCTTCTATGTACAAAAGGTAAGAAAAGTTTATATACTGATTGAACTTACCTCAATACCAACCATATGGTAGATGGGATAGGCGTAGTCATCGACCATGGGGTCCAGGACAACGATCAATCCACTGAACAGACCTGGTACGCTCTGTCTCTTTATCGATGCAATTGTCTCGTTCGGGCTGTTAACAAAGTTGGAATTGGGTATCCTCCAACCTTCTAGAGGATAGTCTCCAGGGTAGGAGAATGTTATGGTGTGGCATTCTACTTTCTTTGGGGCAGTGAGTCAGTGTTACCTATGGTGTACCCATGTCCATGGGCAGAAATTATGTATCTTCTCGTGGCTCTTGTAGTTATTATAGACATGGAGATTGACAGCAATGGGCAGCTTATAAAATTTGATATAAATGAACATAATATTGGATTAAATTTGAACAGGAATTCAGTGCTTATGATGAGAAACTCAGATTATATGGCAGCGAAGAAGAAAGCGAAGAAGATAGCGAAGATTCTATCTATAAAAACAAATGAAGAAACACATTTAAATGTTCCCTAATTCCCAATAGTTACACGAAGATCATCACAGCATCTCTAATGAAATACTACTTGCATTAAAGTAATTAAAAAGTGTTGTTGTAGAAGAACTTTTTGTTTTATTCGTTCATAATTTCAATCACTGCATATTATGGTTAACTAAGTATCTAGTGTTCTAAGATGATGTAACTAAATATTCTACAAAAAAGTAATATTGATTGGAAACTTAATGTAGAATGCCTAGTTTTGCATCTACAAGTGATAAAAACCTCACATAACTCATGATCCCCTAGAAGGTTTGGCGCAGTCTTTCATCCTCCATGAAGAGAAATAGGTATGCGGATGTAAGCCGTAGAATGTGCAAGTATAACTCTTGTGCATTAAAATTAATTATGTAAACAGTTTTTGCTTTGTAAACTACATTTCAACATATACTACAACTTGCGTGATACTGGAAGGAATCAACAACAACAGTTTTTTTTTATAAATGGACATCACACAGATACCGCCTGATGGCCTGAATTGGAACTGAATTCGTAATTCGGAATAAAATATTTGACTGTTGTATCTACATTCTAAAGGAGTGAAGTAGCTAATCAGGAAGGTAAATTTGCTCATTATAACTTAGCCTATGCCTTAATTAATGATCAACTCCATTCTCACAAATGGCAATGTAGTAATTAATTTAAAAAGCGACCGACCAAAATCTCTAATTAAACTTACCAAAGACAACCAATACGTATACACTCCCAAAAAAGTGGGCACTATAGGTATTTTACGTACAGGAACGCTATTCAGTTTTGTAACTTGACAGCGGAGTTTCAAAATTGACGTTCGAGTTCTAGGATCACTTCACTTCGCAAGTGCGTACTAGATGATTAGATAATGACATATCAATACGATGCAAGTTCGCTTTTGTTTTGTAACTTGACAGCGGAATACACGTTGAGTTTCTAAATTGAAGTAAGAGTTCGAGACTCCCTTCACCTCGCAAGTGCGTACCAGATGATTAGAGAATCACATATCAAGATCTCGGACTCGAACTTCAATTTTGAAACTCATCGCGGATTCCGCTGTCAAGTTACAAAAGTGAATAGCCTTACAGGTCAGCGAGCATGATGTCACAAAAAATGCTATAAAACACTAATAATACTACACCTGGTAATACACCTTTCAGCTCCCAACTTTAGCGCTAGAAAGCTGTAATTTGGCATGGATATGGATATACATATGTATCAAAACTACGGTACAGTTTAACTATAGTAAAACGGTAGAATGAACTTTTGAAAATATTTCTTTTCAGGGTATTTCCCCTACAGGTAACCTGGGGATGATTTTTTCCCCTTAGTATGAAAAAAGGACTCTTAAAAATATTATGGGTTTACTCTGACCATTTTTCGATTTAGGAATCCGTTTGCGATATATTTGGCTTTGAAGTGCTAATTTTGGTTAGAGTCAAGTGTCCCTCCCCCCTGCAAGCTAAACGGTTGTAGTTGGACTATCGAAATGGCACAAAAATAGCTTATACGACGAATTTACAAGGAAAACTATCACGGCTATGCAAGCATAAGTAGTTATGGAGTAAAAGTCAATTAACTTACAACTTCGGAGCCCCACACGGTCCATGTATTTTCTGCCCGGTTACGAGTACAATGTTACTTTTTGGGCAATCATACTGATACAACTAGTGTTCAACCCAAAGCTTTGTCTGCGTTTTGTGGGATAATAAGTAACCCATGTCTTATTCCAGATCATAGTTTATCTGTATGCTAAATCCATAACAAACATTCAACTTTCACATTAATAATATCAGTATAATTGATGCAAGCAGTGTCGGGTTGTTAGCGCTAAATAGTAACCTTTACTAATTAACCAAAAGGTTCCTTTCTCTAAATGTCACTTACTTTCCAGCAGATTCATATCCAAGTACGTAGTTAAACGCGCAACAATGGCCATATACGGTACGGCGTACTGTAAAAATACTGGAACAATTCACCACTTTGCCCCCCCACGCGCACTTTACTAGCATATCTTCACACTTCGGTTCTAACTGTAAACAATTTGGATTACTGTAATAAAATTGTGAGTTGAAACAGTAGGTATTAAACAGAAAAACATTTTTTTTATTAGTAATTTTGTAGCTGATCGTACATGGAGGCTTCTGGCATCGTGGAAATAAATAACTAATTTTTTTTAAATTTAAATCATCCCTGACAGTTTTGTTTTCTAAACTAATATTATAAAGAGGTAATGGATAAACTCAAAAATCCTTTCTCATTCAGACACACAGACGCGTCAAACTTACAACACCCTTCTTTTTGCAAATAGGTGTAATTATCTGAAGTTACCAGCACATCTCGCATTGAATTCATATGTTGACAGTTGAGATAAATGGTAGTGAAACAGATATTACCTGAAAATACAGTTTAGATATTCCTGAAACATTTTTTCGCTGATGTTTTGCTTATTGTGAAGACTATTAGAAGCATCTCATTATACTCATATTGTTATCACTCAGCTAATGTCAATAAGGGTCTGAGCTGATTGGGGCACGGAATGCCAAGGCTTTTTTTAAAATAAACAATATGATATACCTTAATGGTATGATGATACCTAAGGTATGCGGCGCGATGTCGCTAGCAGGTGCGCGCCCTAACCAGGATAGCCTACTCCTGAGACGTCCTGAGACGATTTTGCGCAGTGTTATCGAATCGCAGTAGCACCGGGAGTAGGTAATCCTAAATAGTAACCGGGACCTATCTCTTGTTGGAGACTGCGCGTAAAAAATTGTACTAGAGAAAGAGACGGAAAAACGTACATATTTCATATCCTCAATAACATCCCGTGTCGGAACCGTGTGTGAGAAATGATGATTTCTTAAAGCAGGATCGTACGTATAATCTATGAGCCTTCCTGATTGTAAGAAGAACCATTCTACTTCCGGTAGTCTTGATTCGTTGTTTAGAGATAAGTATAGATCACTGAAAATGTAAGAAAACATTAGTTGGTATCTAAGTATATTATTGGACCCATGTTTTTTTGTTTTGAAATGAAATGAAAACAAATGGAAATGGAAATCTCTCAATTATGCTTTAGTTTAAATGATAATGCATTTTTTTGGCAAGCATGACCTGACACTACATTTATTTATTCATAAATATACCTATGTCAAAAAGGATAAACAAATAGCAAACTTAATACATAATGGCATTGTCCATCAGTCAACCCTGGGTGGGTGTGGAAAGAACTGATGGCATGTGTTAAAAAAATATCTAAATAAAAAAGAGCAGAAAAACGGTAAATACTACTTACGTACAACAGGTATATACATATAATAAGAATATGATAAATGTCAATATGATACATAAGTATAATACTCGTATAATTATATACACTTTTATACATAATATGGCATACCTACCTAAGGTATGTATCAGACAGAATACATCAAATTAGAGTTGTATCTGTATTAAAGTTGAAATAGAACAAGTCCTTTACTCACGAAGTTTTAGCAGCAGTATTTAAAGCTTTCTTGCTGATCCTGTTAATGTTGCAGAGAGCTACAGCTGGAAAATCAACCTGCGATATGGGATATGTGTCAGTCTCCATGGTGACTATCAAAGGTTTCCTGAGGCTTTCGATCCAGGAGTCGGTCAACCAATGGAGCGTGGCCCAAACCATCGCACACAAGAAGACAGCGTAGATGACTCTGAAAAATATTGCGGTTCTCAAGCACAATTTTTGTTATGGATTTCATTTTGATAATGTTGTTGATTGGAACTTGTTTTAAATAGAATAAACGAATCCGAACATCTTTTTTAAAATCCCAATGAAATTCTTAAAGCCAAGTATTAAGAGTATAGCTTCGACTTCAAGTACCAATTTCTTTTTTCTATTTTTAGGGACACACAACAACGGCGTGGGCCTGAACTACGTGGCTTGATTATACTGAGAACTTTGGACCTTTGGTTCGACACTTCATCCACCAGTGTAAATTGAGTGTACACCTTTTCATAGGTTGTCGTTGAAAATCGATGCACTTTTTTTTGTAATATTTTTTAAGGATTAAAAAATTTCTAAATCTATTACAACGATTTCACGAAATACATAATTTGCTCTTTCTACATTTCTTTTCTTCTTTTGAGATTATTGAATTCAAGTCGGTTCACAATTGAATATTAACTTAATAACCATTATCTTCCTAATTCTAATAATCATCAGTTTAAGTCCCGGTTAAAGCGCGAATAAACACAAGTACCTATCTTTAGGACTAGGTACCTAACAGTCATCCATACAACTTTCAACCTCTTCAAAAGCTGCTTAACACTGTCGATCATTTGTTATTGGTAATTGCTGTCTTTCAGCATCTATAATGTCATGTTCATGTAACAATTTAATTGTTTCCCGGAAACCTTACCGTTCTTTACGGCTCGCTTTCGGGTCGCACATCTGTTTAATGCCTCCAATGGACCCATTATCGACATATTCCTTCAAAGTGGCGCCAAAGGCCTTTCGTACAATCGTTTCAACACTCATTTTTGGACGAAGCCTGCGGCTTTCTGTCCTGTAGTTGTACCACCATATTTTATTTCGGGACATTTCACTTAGATTCAGTTCTTATTGGTACTAAAGCTTCTGTGGCTTTGCAGCAGTGTAATGCAGTAAAAATAATTGCATTTACGAACACTATCAATTAAAACCACGCGCGATAATGACCGTGGAAACTAACATAAATTATGTAGTTACACAAACTTGCGTCGTGTAATGGTAAGGAGGTTCTGTACTTTTTAAGTACATTACATGAACTGTTACTGTACGTTATATACTCGTAGTAAAGGCTAGATGACCAAACATCAGTGTCCATTTGTGTAGATCAAGTGATCGATACCTTATGAGAATATTGCTAATTGTATCTACCACAATATTTTTTGCTATTATATCGTTACAGCACTTACAGCATCAAATGGAAACCACTCGGGTACCTCGTACCTCTAGATTACATGTCATTCGACTTTATCGTTAATTTATATCATAGGACAACATAAAAATAGTTATTATCCCAGGAAATAATAAGTTCATGCCCATCCATGCACCAGCCTTTGAAAGTTCATTGCTGTATAGCTATAGGCTTTCCGTAATCT
Source organism: Thymelicus sylvestris (assembly GCA_911387775.1). Classification (NCBI taxonomy): domain Eukaryota; kingdom Metazoa; phylum Arthropoda; class Insecta; order Lepidoptera; family Hesperiidae; genus Thymelicus; species Thymelicus sylvestris. Next base: position 7,377,612 of record OU426905.1, on the reverse strand, counting down.
GTGCTATTCGAGCGGATAAAACATATGATCACAATCGGATCCCTATTAACGGGAAATTCCGTATAAAAATACGCAAACATTCACTTATAAAATTTGTACGTTGTGAGGAAATGCAACATACAAAGTCACGTATTTAATTAAATTATTATGTGAATATTTTACAATGACAATAAAATAACATACATTGCATAAGTGTAAAGACTAATTTTAATTGATAACCTCCTTTTTGAAGTCGTTTAAAAATAAGATTAGGATTTTGGAAGACATACCTACTTATTGAAAAAATATTTTTCTAATTTAGACTTTAGTGCGCTCACCATCATAAACTTCATCGCCACTTACCATCAAGTGGGATTGTTGTCAAGCACTAAGTTATTCCATGTAAAAATAATATTATTTCAGTGTTTTGTGAGCAGATCATTTACTTTTTCAATTCAAATAAAGTTTAAACTGAACCCAGTAATCATTTGTCGCATGATTTCAAATAATTATGCTCTACATTCGACGAAGATCGCTATCATTCACGAAGCATTGTATGTTCATTAAATTTTATTACTAAATAACTATAGTTGTTGCCCCCAGTTCCGCATGTTTTATTCAGGATTACTTAGGTAGGCAATGTAGGTATACAGGTTGAATTTTTCAAGTGTGCCTGGATGTGTTTTTTTCAAAATCAACGGGTTCGATTCCTTGCTAGAAATCATTTAATTTTTCAAAAATGTAATAATGCAGTTGTAATTTTTATCAAAATCGGCCCCGAGACTCCGCTGAGCATAGGACGACCAAAGAAAAGATGGAAGGATTGTGTTACAGATATGAAAGATAAGAGAGTTAGTGTAAAGATGACGGCTGATAGGGAAGTGTGGAAGAGGAAAACATATTGCGCCGACCCCTAATAAAATTGGGAAATGGGCAGGATGATGATGATGAGATAAATATTTGTACACGGGGTGTTATTGTGATGTGTTATACTGTGTCGTCCATGCCACCCGCGACACAGGTAAATAAGCTACTGCGGGGGTATGATGAGTGTGTAAGCGTTAATTTATTATATTTATATCATTATTACAACAGCAAGGTTGTACAGATTACAACAGTAAGGGTGTACAAATTATTGTTCACCATTGATTGGAATAAATATCGAGTTTGAGTAATAAAAATAAATATGTCTAGGTCAGTTTTTCAAAACACATGTTCTGTAAAAATTGTTCCACTCACTTTGCCAGTTTGCCCTTAAAACCTTATTGGAAATCAAATCACCTTTCAGCTCAGGATAATAAAAAACCTAATACTATAAAAGTTTCAGAATTAATATGACCTTGTATGCCCAGTATAATCCGACTGAACATAAAGTATGCCATATTACTTCAGAGAATATACTAAAAGCATCGCACTTTCATCAGGGCCTTAGATTATAATTTATAGAGAAAGTGCTAATTATAAATTATTGTTGCTCGTCACCCGTAGAATATTACTTACTTAAGTATGAAATATTAACTTTAACCATTTCAAGTCTCATTTGAACTTTATTCATTATGGTCGTAGAAAAGAAACATTCAGGAAACTTGCGGAGTTATTCTAACGACTTTATATTTAATTTAACAAAATTTAAGGCCCACATTTTCGTTTGCGGATCTTTTTTTATGGAAATAGCCGGCAAATGAGCTGACAATCTGATGGTAAGTGGCAGATGGTAAGTTGTCGTTGACGTTATCATTGTCGTTGTCGTGGACGTTGTTGTTGTCGTTGTCGTCGGTGTCCTTGTCGTATCGTTATAGTGACGTCCGATAAAGAAGCGATCAATCATGTTCACATCTCGTAGTATCTATTCTACAAGACTACAAATACCTAATGAGGTTATACGTCTTTCAGTTTAGTGGCGCAGAAATCCAAAATTATGATAAATATAAAATGTTGTTAAAAAAATTGGTTGTCTGTAAAGTCTGTATACGGACGGAGATTTAACGTGACAACGTCTGTACGTGGTATAAGTTTTTGGAACATAGAATTAAATGAAAATCACAATTTTAAATTCATAATTCACTGACATATTTCGTTTTTTTTTCGTTTTTCAGTTTAATTTACACTTTTATTTACAAACCTTTTAAGTAAAATGATAAGTTCACTAATTAGTCTATTCAACTCCGATGCCAGAAACGCTCGCGTAGAAGAGAGACGCAAGGCGCGCGCCGGTCGAACGAGCCTCTCTCTTTAATGCTGCGCGCGCATGGTAACGTTCCTGCAAATCTTACTTGGTCGTAACACAGTTTTCGTGAATGACACCCGAGTCAACCAATTTATAAGATGTTTTTTGATATCTATGGCCTCCCTTACCAAACGCGGAATGTAATGACGTTCAGTTGAGATCACCTGTGCGTTATGTAACTCCATCCAATGTTTAGCACCGGCTTCAATAAGATCTGTTACGGAGGACTTTTTTGGGTCGTTCTTTTTGACTGCACTGATAGATATGTTCTTTTATTCCGTGTGAGACAGACCGTTTAGTTTGGCCAATATACGGGCTACCGCAGCTCCAGTTAACCTTGTAAACCCCGGGGCACTGATATGGAATTATATCCTTGGGAGAGCGCAGGTAGGCTGCTACTTTTTTGTGTGGTGAGAAGATAGTTCTAATATCGTATTTTCTGCTGAGAATTCTACCAATTCTGTCCGTTACCCCTTTTAGGAAAATTAGTAGGTACTTTTAACGCGTCTGTGCTTAAAATTCAGTGTTGTTATTCTAGTTATTAGACCTACGCAAGAATTACTTTATTTCTCCAAGTCAAAAATTTACTTTACAAGTAACACTATTTAACCCAACTATTACTCTTAAACATTCATAACGATTGAAGTAATGAATTGCGCACTTAAAGTTTTTACTGCAAATTATTTACTTAGATATTAATAATCCATATTTATGGCTGATTACGATAGCTCCGGGTTACAAGGGCAAATTGTTTCTCTTCGAGATGGACCGTAAAGATGGTAACGATGTATGGTTGTTAAATTTTATAGTAATTTCTAATTGTAACTGTCTAGTAAGAGTAACTCGTGGGAGATATTTGACGGGTGATGAGATTTTAGACCTTCTTGGTGCCTGGAGCAAGGACGTATAAATTCAAATTCAAAATCATTTATTCATGTAGGTATCATTGATACACTTATGCACGTAATTTTTTTAATTTACCAGCTTTTCGGAAAGGTGCTTTGTCATGGAGGAGAAGAAAAGCCGAAAGAAACTCCTCAGCACATCTTTTAAAAATAAAATACATTGGTATATTTCTTACAAAGAAGTATCACTAGCCTGTACGGAACTGGTTGCAGATCTGGTCATTTCCATGCGTCTTTGTCATTTATGTACTCATCTACAGTATAGTAGCCTTTGCCTAAAAGTTGAGATTTTACATGTTTCTTAAATAATTCCACTGGCAAATCACGTATTAACTTTGGGATTTTATTATAGAACTGTACACCACGGCCCATAAAAGATCGCTTCACTTTAGAAAGACGGTAAGATGGCGTTACTATACGGTATACGAATACGAATCAAAGACTTTGAGAAGGTATGGGTCAGTTTTTATTACCCGATTGCCAAGGAAGGGTTATGTTTTTCGCGCGTATCTTATTACCTTCTAATATTCCTTATTAGTCTTATTACCTCGTATCTTCCAAACCGCTGAACGGATTTAAATTAGGATATCGTTGGATTCGTCTTGATAATCCAAGTGTACTTACTTAAATAATAAAAAAAAACAAATATGGTGGCTGTGAGATGCCATTGTTTGAAGTATCAAAAACAAAAATAAATCGAATAATTCAATATTGAGAGCACACCGGATTTCAAAAAGGTGTAAATATATGATAGGTTTTTGACAGCAAGCGGTTTTTTTTTTAATTTTTTTTATGCTAGTGTAGTTAATAAATGACCAGACGGTCCGCCTGATAGTACTTAAGTGGTCACGGTCACATATGGGCCTCAGTAATACCAAAGACATCAACGATGCGTTGTCGATCAAGAAATAATAGAGAAAGAAATTATCGTTACGCAAAGTCTGGTAAGGCAGTAGCAGGCTAAGCAGGAGGGATGGCTTTTGTCGCATTTACGACATCTTGATCTGACGGCATGGGATTGGGGTCAGTATTTTAGCCCCAATACGGTCAACGGTGTTCTTGACATTATAGTTCTATTCAGAAGTTGACATTTTACATCAGGTAAAAAGATATACTTAGGTACATATATTATCGGTATATTGCTAAACCCATTGTACTTACTTACCTACTATCTTTTTAATATCTTTCCGATCGTTAGGCGCATTTTCGATTGAGTCTGATCACAACAGATTCGCTTGGATTGCGACGGGTTGGATTACAAATTGGCTGATTTTTAATTTGTATGGATAATGTTGTTCGTTGACCACATTGTAGGTATGTCTCTTTCTTTCTATCTCCCTCTCATTCATGATATCTGTACTGTATGTATTTTATAAGTAGTTATGTATGCGTCTGTGTGTATTGAATACCACATATGAATATGCATCAATGTATGCATGACTTAATGTGAACGTGTAAAAGAAATTGTAAGCGCTAATAGCCCGTCGATCGTAATTCGTAAGTAATATAATCAATCGACCGAGTTAAACACTGTAGGCGCGTCGTATAGATCCAAATCCTTAAGAGATTCCAGGGTCAGAAGGTATAATAATAAACCATGGTGGTTAGATGGTATCAAGCATTCCCACAGTCTAGTTGACCACTAACTCCTTGTCCATTTCAATGTCCTACAGTGAGGCTCTAATGTGGTGAAGCTATCCTTAAATGGTACTAAAAGCTAAGAAACTAAAACTAAAAGATAACAACAAAATCAAGATTAAGGACAGAATATGACACACTTATGAATATTGTGCCTAAAACGGGACTTGTGGAGCACTACAACAAGACTATTTTAAGCACAGACGTATGCTGTGATTTTAAAACTATTTTAAAATACTTTTAGTTTGATTAAATGCATCCCTGACTAATATAAGACCACTTTTTGCTACTTGGGTTAGGTTAGGTACTACTTACTAAGCTTTATTTTATCGATATGCAAACCCAGACATAGGTCATCTTTAACTCTAGTTCAAAAATTGTGACGCTAAAATTAAAGACCGGCCAATAGAATGACTAACTAAAGTCAAATACCCCATAAAGAGTCCAATCCAAGGCATAGGCAAAAACTGGAGATTCCACACACAGCATCCAAGACACCGCGGGATTTAAACAACTTTGTAATACATAGTAGGAAATTATCATTAGGTAATACTAATGTTTTTTGCTCGTTGTTTTTTAGGGTTTCGTAGTCAAAACGGAACCCTTACAGTTTTGTCATGTCCGTCCGTCCATCCGTTGGTCCATCCATCCGCAGTATAGCGCCGAAACACGTAGTGCTATAAAGCCGTAATTTGGCTTGGATATACCTGCATAGTAATTTTGGTTAGGGTCAAGTTTCTCCCACACTTAGGACTTTACAGACAAATATTTTGCAAACGGACCCCTAATAAACTCTAGCACTAAGGGTCTCGGCGCTTTGCTTCGGAGTTCAGACAGACGGACGGACATGACGAAACTACAAGGGTTCCGATTTTACTTCGGAACCCTGAAAATAAATAAATCTACAAGGAAAACTATCGGATAGAAAGGGTTGCAGATTCAACTTACAACTACGGAACTCTATATTACGCGTCCACTGATATGCATTCGGCCGCTTTTTTTAAAAAAAGTTTTAAAGTTCGGTTCGGGAAACTTTTGCTTTGATAATATCCGAAATAATTGCTCGTCATTTATTTCAGGTATTCCACAAATTTCATATTAATGATTTTATACTAAGCTGATGCTTTTAAACATTAATTTTACTTAATCATTAATTTATCTAATTTGTTTCTATTATCACTCAGTAACAGATCTGTTTCTCTGGATGTAGAGTCCTAGATAAACCCCCGTGATATAACTATATAAATGAAAAATATCTGGCCCTGCTACAGTTCTCAATAAGTCATGTAGATTTTGATGTGTGAATCCTTCTTGAATTCCGTTTCTTGCTCCAAGCTTCATTTTCGAAGATTGAATACGTTCAAGATCATTCTTACAAAAAAAAAAACCGATTTCAAAATAAAATGAGAACATCATCAACGTAGTCAAAGTCAATTAAATACGCATTATTAGGGTTAACTCAAAAACTACTTGTCAGATTTGCTCCAATTTAAATGTACCACATGACAAGCACAATTTAAGCTTTCGAATATGAAAAGAACATTTTATCATTCAATCAAAAATTTATGAGGTCACAACAGTGTTGTGTATGTGTATGTGTGTATTTTTTTATGTGTGTTGTGACAACACACATAAAAAAATACAGTCGAATTGAGAACCTGCTCTTTTTTTTTGAAGTCTGTTATAAATGTTGCCATTATTATTTACATCTAGCTATCACCTATCTTGCTCTCGTTCCGGTTGATCACGTCTATTGATTATACTGTTATTAATCTTTTACAGTGCTGCTAATAGCTTGGAGATATAAATATCCCGATAGCGTGGTTCAATCTAGTGTGATAAATACAAATATGTAGTAAAAAAATTAGCCAAGTGCGTGTCAGATCACGCGTTGAGTTCTGTACAGTAGTAAGTTTATCGGCTTAACTACTATTGCTACTCTAGCCGTGCCGTGATAGTTTTCCTTTTAAATTCTTCATTATATGCTACTGCCATTAGCACTAGCCGACTATTTCGTATGTACCCCTGAATCGAATAATGGTCTTTGCACACGCATCTGACGCATCATATTAGTACCTATCATCCATGTTACATGTCGGGAAGGTATTCTGAAAGATTTGATGGTTCGATTTTGTAGTTTTGATGAAGGTTGTGTATATCCATGCCAAATTACAGCAATTTAGTAATCTGCGATATGCTACGGATGGGCGGATTCACGAACATGTCGAAACTATAAGGGTTCCGTTTTGACTACAGAACCCTAAAAAGTAAGTAAAGTAAAGAAACGCTATCGAAGTTTTATACATTGCATACATGAGTTTAATTTTATTGTTATGTTACAATTAAATCACTATTAACTCTACGGGAGATCTTTCTTTGTTAAAATGCAATGTTTTCATATTCCTATCAGTATTTTAAAAACAAGCTTACACATGAGTAAGCAAGTAAATAAAAGTAAGTTCCCTCCGCACTAGGATTCCCTGTGTCGTGGATGGCATGGACAACACAAATAAGAGGCGAGAACATACATTATTTTATCTGTCATATAAATGTCAACCCCGATCGGGAATTGAACCCAGAACCCATCACTTCGCAGGCAGTCACTACCGATTAGGCTGCAGTCTTGTTTGGTTTGTAGTAAATCCGTTTACCATTCATATCCGCTCCATATTAAAAAATGTCCTTGATCAAATGATGCCGTTAGGTCAATTGGTGTCGACTGTCGACTAGAGTCCTAACTCAGAGTCAATAAAGGTTACTTTAATCGCTCCTTAGTACAGAATTTGGTCTAGTGGCAGTAGTTCGGTTACTAGTCCGGTCAACCGAACTAATGCAACTTTTTTTGTATGATGACTGAGGAGCGATTAAAGTAACCTTTATTGACTCTGAGTTGGGGCGTTAGACCCTGCCGAGAATCGGGTTTTCTGTTTATGGTAGACATTTAAGTGACAGATTTTAATGTTTTAGTTCTCACGCTATTAATATTTTGTACCGATCAATGTCACCTCCATGTAATTGCATTGAAATATCGGTTTCTTTCCCTTTTACTTTTTGTAATATTGTTGTTGTTTCCCAATTTCAACTTTGCCATCGTATATTTATCTCTCCGGTCGTGAGAGACTTTTGCTCAGTAGTGGGTTAGGGTCAGTGGCGTAGCTAGCCCTAAGGAGGCCCCATATCAATATTTGTTGTGGGGCCCTCTCAACGTCAGCTGTTAAATATAAAAGCAGTGCCAACTGTAGCGGTCGTAGGCCGCTGGCGAGCTTTTTTGAGAGTGTTAGTGGGGGCTCCTATACGCTGGGGGCCCCGTATAATTGATACGGCGGTAGCTACGCCCCTGGTTAGGGTCAACCCGTGAATTGCTCTCTTCATGAGTTACTTCTAAGGCTAAAGAGTATCCAAAAAGTCTTCATTTTATAAGGGTTCAGGACATTACTCTGTAATTGAAAATAAGTTAAAAATGTGTAATTCCAGGTTAAAGATACCGTCTTAAAATTAGTGAACAATTGGTTTTGTTCTTATTTTGCTTGTAATAATATTAGTGGGCTCTAGATTTGTGTGTCTAATGTGTTTCTAGTTTTAATATTAAACCCTTAATTCTGTGTTATATCTTTTATAAACACCATGAATATCTTTGAAGAATCTATCTCTACCAAACAGTCTCTACTTACTACATTATAATTGCTCAAAGATTCACCTGTGCAGCGGTTTAAAAACTAGATGATTATTATAAGGCAAGATGGCATTCGAAATGAGTTTGACAGCGATAAGTAGAGCGGTCTGTCAGTAAATGTGCGTAGGAAAACTCTCCTTAGGAGTTTCTTGCATCTTTTCTTCCAGAACCATTCACTGTAGGGATTCCTTGAAGCAATGACGTAGATTGACTTTCGAAAAGTGTTCTCATAACAATATCGAGTTAAATTTAATTTCAATTAACATAAGTCGATATTAGTTAATACATTCAAATAATCAGACTTTAGCCTAGTCTCCTGGAGATAAAAGACAGGAGGCCAGTTAAAAAAAATATTTTTAATCACCAGGAATCATCATCATCAGTAACACGAAATTAGTTTTAGAAGTTAGAGTAAAATTACTATTCGAGCCAGTAAAAAAGAAATGTAGAGACGTTGACATACATTAGATAAATTAATGATTGATAGTTTAATAATTATTATAATAATGAAAGGTTATATGATGAGGTGATGCGTTATACGATATAACGCAATTGAGTTAAATATTGCATCAAACAAGTCTAAGGATTTGTTTGTAAATACAAGACAAATTTGTCAATTGATACGCACACTCATCAAAGTGCGAATTGAGAATGAGCACACGTAGAAACGTCACTGACATTTACTTTCATGTGCAAACTTCGTATGTGTCCACGCACACATGTATCGTAGTGTGATTATAGCATTGCAACCTCACAAAAATGCTGAATGCCATCCTTGTAGAACTAGACATAAGGTTGAAATTAGTTTGAACGTAGCGCCGTCGTGAAATGCATCGTGTCCAAGAGTTGCTAGCATTGCAACTGATGATTACGCAGAATGTAGTCTTTATAGCAATGGTTATAAAGTTGAAGTTAACTTAATCGCAGAGTCGTCGTCCAATGCATCGTGTCCAAGAGTTGCAAGGTGTACGGTGTTGCACGCGATCGGATGGAAGTGCAGCCACACGCAGCTAGGGCATTTATTAGTGTGCTTTTTTGCAATGCGAAAATATTTCCATAAAAAAAAATTGCCATTTACCCACGTACCTTCAGGTGGATCGTCAGCTCGTTTCCATAAAAAATTTTGTTCTTGATTTATCTGAGAATGATTTTATTTTCACTATGTTTTTTGACGAATTCTTGGTTTTTCTCTTAATTTTTTGAAATAGTTTGATATATATGAATATAATAATTTTGATTGATTCGACAAAGACGTAAAAATTCAATAATGGAACTTAGTTCCTGAACGCGTCTTGCGGTTGTGGTTAACTGTTAAAAATCGTGTTAATTGTCAAAGGAAAATGTCAGAATATTATGTCATCTCCATTCATTCACAATTGTATTTTGTACATCACACACCCGTCTTTATTAACTTAAATAGATAGGTAGTATGTCCTGGCGCCTGCTTTTAAGCCTGTGTAGCTATGTAGCAACTATTTGGTGAAAAGAATTTCGTTTTAAAGGTGTTCTATAAGACACCTCACACTTATTTCATTACTGTGAATTTAATATTTTATTTCTAGTAACAGTATACGAATGTTAACTCAAATAAACACCTGAAATACTAAAATATTAGAACTTGTTGTTTTATGTAATTTTGATTTACCAAAATCCCTCACTAATCTCACTATGTAAATTGGGAAATGCAAATTGAGGTTGTTGATAGGGGGGTGGTGAGGTGAAAGTTGCAATGCATTACTCATGAATATAACAAGACAGCAATAGCTCCAAAACTACAGTTTCTGAATTGAAATTGATCTATCCCCTGATTCATTTTCTTACACAAGCACATCATTGTAGTTATCTTCATTCAGCATTCTTAATCCGCTTATCACAATCACCATATTATCCGATCGGATTACGCTACATAGAGTTGCATAGTGCACCGTAACAAATGCATCGCGGCAGTGGGGAGCGGGGCGGGGCGGGGCGCGGCGGTGTCAGCGGGGCGAGCAGTCGCATCGTGTCCGCGCGGCGCGTCGGTTGTGTGACGACACTGGTGACAGGTGACTGTGGCGTGACGCGCGACATCCGCGAGCTCCTACCGTCCGAGCCATGGTGTCCGTGGGCGCGTGGAGGCGCCGCACCCCCGACGACTGCGAGGAGCGCTCTGATCCCGGCGCCTCCAGCTCGGCGGTGCCGCGCGCCCCCCCCAACTGTGCGCGCTGCCGCAACCACCGGCTCAAGGTCGAGCTGAAGGGCCACAAGCGCTACTGCAAGTACCGCAATTGCATGTGCGAGAAGTGCCGGCTGACGGCTGACCGCCAGAGGGTGATGGCGCTGCAGACGGCGCTGCGGCGTGCGCAGGCGCAGGATGAAGCCCGAGCGCGGGCCATGGAGTCAGGACTTCAAGCGCCTGGTGTAGAACTCGAGCGCCCGGAACCTCCCGTGGTCAAGGCCCCCCGGAGCCCCGTGATCCCTCCGCCGCCGGCCCGGTCCATGGGGTCCCCCAGCATGGACTCCGTGCCCGACTCCCCCGGCGTGTCGCCCTACGCCCCGCCGCCCCAGTCGGTGCCCCCGCAGCATCCCATGCCGCCCCTCTTGCCGCCGCAGCAACCCGGTGAGTTTTTAATTCGCTGTGATAAGATAACTGATAACGCGATAAGCCGCGCGTATTAAGATGCTCTCGCGCAATGGCATAGTAACAGTGCGATTGGGTTTGGATGCAGTTTTGTTTATTATTATCAATCGGGAATTGTTTGTTTGTAAAACGTTCAGTGAATATTCGTAAATTATGATACAAATATCCGCATATTATGAGAACAGGTCGACGAATACAAGTATTGATAATGATAAGTGCACTACCTATATAACGACCTTGGTTTTAATCAGTATCAGAATCTACACCTATCTGCAGTCTGGTACTGGTACTGGTACCGGTACTTGCCGGGTCTATTATTAGTTAGCGTACGGAAGAGAAGCAGTTACTTTGAACCGCAGTGTCAAGTGTAATTTGTTTAAAAGTCGTGAGTGTATCTTGAAGTGTAAATAAGCCCAACGGCGCTGTTCGCGACCCGTGATCTTATAATGGGTTCTGGTGCCTTACCATGAACTCTAATAAAATGTGTCATGTTCAGGACAGGTCAGCTTGTAGCTAAAACCTGACAGGAGTGTATTTTGTACCATGAACGTTTACCGATGACCTGCAATGCCTCTACTTCTGTCCTGCATCTTAGTCTATGACACTTGATTTGTACTAATTATGTTCTGAAATAGAGCGTTTTATCGGTTTACCGGTTTTCAATTGAATGCGTAATATTGATGTTTTTAAAATTTTAAAATAACAATCTCAATTGAAGATTTTGAGATTTGTTATAAATACTTAAGTGTTGTGATTTATTAAGCTTTCGTTCTCTAAAATTACCAAAAAAATTATCGCTAAGTGATGCTTACATTTTTGAACGTAATCTTACACCACTTGACACTTGACACAGTGACATGTCTAAATGTCTATTAAAATGTGTGATTTATAATGCCGGTCACTCACATTCGCGCGAATACGCGAACCCACAAGTGTGGGACGACATTCGCGAATGATTATGCGAAGTTTTCGAGGCATTCGGGGTTTTCCAAGCTGTGTCGGTTTTTTGTCGCACATGACAGCGCGCGAACCTCGAACCTTCGTGTAGTCTCCCACACATTCGTGCGACCAGTTGCGCACACGACTAAAAAGGTGATGTATCTCTTAATTTTTCGTGGTTCGTGGCATCTAATCGTACTACCATTTATTTTCTGTATTGAAAATGGATTTTAATGACAACAACATAATAACAACAGCAAGATTGAACATTCGTGAACAAAGTGTAGGAGGAAGCGGAAATGGGCTTGTATACTCATATGCGAACCCATTTGCGTGACCACCCTTCACAGTGCAAACATTCGTAAAAATGTCAAACATTTGCGCGCATGTGAGTGACCGGGGTTAGGAGCGATAATTTAAAAAGCATAAGTACAATGAATGTTTTTAAAATTTTCCAAACAAATGAAATGTATTTATTTTGTGATGATGGTGTATTTGAAATTCGCCATGGCTGCATCCCGTCGTGTTTCATCATCATCAACGAAATAGCCGAAACAGGACAATAAATGTTACTTTCGGTGAGCTGTAATATTTTGACGTTAACATATGCCACTTTCTGATGTCAATACGTCAACAATCGCGTCATGGTACACGAATTGCAGGGCAGAAGATAATTTTTGAAGTCACGTGACCGCTGTCCTGTTACAGTGACGTGGTCGCTGGCTGCCCTGTGTTTTAGCCAGATCATGGTAGGATATAGCAGGACAGGCCAATTATCGGTTAATATTGACCTGTTTTAAGAGTTCATGGTAAGCCCCCTGTAGTCAATACGGTATGCGCATTCGCTATACTTAAGACCTTATTGAATCAAAATAAAAAAATATATAGGTAGGTATATTGATGACTAAACCGTTATAATAATAAATTACCTAATAAGTAAAGTAAAGCGTTTTTTAAACATACAATTTTTTTATAGGTAAGTAATTAGGTAATTTATTCGTGTGATGAAATAAATAACAAGTCTGCATTTAAAAATTGAAAACAAACGAAAAGCAAACTTTAATTATTTATTGTAACTGTTAATACCAAATTGGTATATTCTATATATAGCGAAAAACTATGATAAACAAGTGTTTTACTCACACAACTAGTAAATACTTATGTAGGTTGAAAATTGTTATTACCTCTTTTTTTTTAATGTGGTTAAAATAATATTTTATGATTAATAACACATCTAGGCAATATGAATAGAAAATACTACGTCAAAGCTCAAACCTGGAAGTGTGATAGTCTCAGTAAAGTGTACCACAAAAATGCATAGATTATGGGATAGTGTAGATGCATTGATGTGTATTAAAAAGTCATAGAGAACAATTTTTTTTTCGAATGGTTAGTTGCTGTTGGCAGACAGGTCATAGAACAAAGTTACTCGTATAATGTACCTATTGAAAATCGAACTTACTGGTTATAAATCTCTGTAAGTACCCACGCATCCTAGCAGTGACACTTTCGTTCGTGGTAGGTACTTGACAGTTAAAGATGCCAATTTGAAAATTAATTTTTCATGTGTATTATAGATACAGGTAGTTGGAACACGTCTGTTAGAGATCGTGTAAGCACAGGGCGAATACACCAATTATTGAGGGATAGATTTATTAATATTCAATAGCTAGGTAGGTATAATTAGTATCAGATAGGTGGCGCAGTAATCAAGTGAACTAGCTCTACTACAACTTCTGTGGAATCCGATAACATTATTACTTATGTTATTATCATTAATATTCTTACCATTATGGTCTATCCATATTACCTATAACTCTATGCTAAACATCTAATTATGTGACTTATTTAATTCGGCGATAGGTAGGTTTTAACTTGAGACCCACTGGAGCTCTGTAGACTGAATATAAATCTTTTTTCTTCCTCTGCAAATGCACTTCAATTACTTTTAATATTCCACAATCCACTCACATCACATCTCTGTGGGTCTTACTCTTAATTTAAATATTATGTTTCACCGAATTAAATAAGTTTTATTTGGTGAGTTTACCTACCCTTGTTACTTGTTACCAAAATATTCTTATCGGGCGAAAGAAATGTAGCTACACACCTGTATTTATCGTGTGGTCACACAAATATTCCGAGCACAAAATGCATAAGTTGTGTGCAATAACTAACCATATTTATTTTATATTTTGTTGATATCATATGTACCTACCTATATACCTGATCTCACAGCGTTAATTATCTATTTATTAGGGTTATATTTACCATCATAATTACCACTTGTTAGGTATATTTAAACGATTCATTGTGATTGTGTTTACCATAACATTTATTCATACTTAGTACCTGTTTATTTTACGGAATTACAAAATAACCGTCCATTTAATATAAAATTATATGTTGTTGACTGTTGTACATTGAATAGGTAGTAAAATAATTAAATAAAATCTGTGCACCGGATGATGATGATGTTTTATCTTCATTCATACCTTTGTTGCAAAATTACTGCAAATTGAAAATACAATGTGTAGACCGAATTTAAAAAAAAAACTCTTTAAATAATTTCATTAGCTAGATGAGTAGGTACTAAATAATAGTTTTAAATGTAACTTGTGCTTGAAACTTGTGTTTGGAAATTAAATTTCTAATGTATCTAAAGAAAATTATCCGTTTTAATTTATTTAGTAATTTTGCAGTTAAATCTGTAAAACTTTATCAAATAACACAGTTACAAACAAGATTCTATTTCCTATTACATTAAAAATGTAGCAGTTTTATTCGGAAACGTTCTCTTGAGTGTTTGTCCATATTTGGTACAATCTACAGATATATTTTATTAAAAAAAAGTTATCGTTTACAAAATCTTTAGTCTTTATGATTTATATTCCACCGTCTACATATAAAAGACTCACAATAATGTAAAAAAATATAGTTTTTTGTAGAGTTATTTTTAATTATAAATCATTCCCTGTAATTACTCACAATAATACGTGTGATAATTAATTTGTACAATGCAAAATAATCGATAGTTGAAAAATTCAAATTGCCTTAAAAAATTGGGTGGACTGTTCGTTCGGCATGATAACGATGATGTTTTTGAATTCGTTGAATTTATTTTGATGTCTTATATGTATTATGTTCATGATTATGCCATTCGGAACAAATCGTAATACGACGGAGAACCTGTGTTTATTAACTAAAATAGGAATTAGATATAATTTGTAAAACTAACATTTCGTGGCTTACTGCATTCTTTTTATTTTAATATCTAGACTAACAAATCAATCACTCGAATCGGTCTTCTTAAAGGCAAGTTGTCTGAAACTGAACTGAAGTTGTCGTCGACGTATAATAGGCTAATAGAATGAACAATGTAGGCCAGCGTGTCGTTCATTCAATCCTTCACTCACTCGCGTGACAGTGTTGCTTCTTTAGCGATTGATGGCTTGTACGTGATGACATTACGTCATAATATAGGGAAGCACACGTAGTGTAAGGGTTGGCATTAATGTAACATTTTCTTGTATAATACACATAGATAACCCCCAAATACAGGATGAGTATCTAATATTTTAGATGTGCATGACATTTAAATGGATACAGTTACATGGTATTCAGAATTCAGATTATAGTTATATTTTCATGGATATTTTAATACGGTAAGGAAAGAGAATACAATAGTCTGAAATTTAACAAGGAAAAAATAACCGACTTCAAAATAACTCAAAAACTACTCGTCAGATCTCGTTCAAATTTATGTGGGATTACGTGCCAAGCACCTGCTTTCGATTAAAAAAAGAATCATCGAAATCGATTCGCCCAGTCTAAAGTTCTGAGGTAACGAACATAAAAAAAAATACAGTCGAATTCAGAACCTCCTCCTTTTTTGAAGTCGGTTAAAAATCCAAATTGTTTACAACGAGATTGTTACGAATTTAGATTTTGATAATTTGGTATGACATTAAATTGTTTGACCGTATGTGTATTTTACTAAAAAAGTCGTGACAATTGCCCAAAACTGATTGACCCGAACAAAGACTCTCAGCAATGACTTATCTATTTATTAACCGACGAAAAAAAAGGAGGTTCTCAATTTGACACGTATATTTTTTTTAATGTATGATCACGCAGCAATCGGCACAGGGTGGTCCGATTTTGATGTTTTTTTTTAATGGATAGGGTATGTCTTGAAGTTGGTCCCATATTTTTTTGAAAATTTTATTCCCACCTTAAAGATATGAAAATAGGGGATGATTGATTATTCACCCACGGAATTTTTACCCTAACATAACTTTGTACTGGATGATCCGATTTCGATGACTCTTTTTTATTGAATAGTGTATACCTTGAAGTTACTCTTGTTTAAATTTGGAAACAAAATTTTACCTCTAAAGGGACGAAAATAGGGGATGATTGATATTTCACCTACTACATTTTTACCTGGTAACTGAATCTACCACCAATAACTTATTATTAATTTTCATAGCACCTAAAAATAAAAAAATAATTACTTTTCAACAAAAAATGAAACCAACGGAAAAAAAAAACTGAAAAGCGAGAAATAAAATAAACCATTTAGTAATATAAATCCACCCACCCAGGGTTGACTGGTGGACAATGCCATTAGGCATTAAGTTTGCCCTTTGTTTCTTCTTATAAGAGGTGACATAAATATGTAAATAAATAAATAAATAAATAAATTAAGAAAGATCTTTCATTTCCTAAATAAATAAATAATTTTGAGGCGGTGCCAAACCAATGAAAAAACAAACGGTGAAAAGATGTGCGCCGCGCTGCTGCTGCCGTGTGCATCGCATGCCGCTGCCCTCATAAAATGAACTTTATGTAATTTTGGTTGTTTGTTTGGCATGGTCTCAAAATTATTTATTTAAAGTTAATTTACGATCTTAATTTATAATACTAAGTAAATGATTTATTTTTCTTTACGCTTTTAATTTTTTTTTCGTTGATTTTATTTTTTGTTAAAAAGTAATTACTTGTTTAGATATTTATTCAACAAAATACTTGTTGTGCTTACATTTTACAAAGCGCACTACTCAAGTTTTTTTCACCATAATATTAAAGTTATACAGCAAGAAAGAATATACTAAAATACAACCAAATCCCGACACTTATGGAAAATACAACTAAATTAAAATTATAACTAATACGACTTAGACACTCGTAGCTTAAAAGACTATTTTAACACTAAAATTAACGCTCACTAAGTCGGTTTACATCTCTTACTAGAATTGAGTTATTAGTGGTTGCATGTAACTCACTAAGGGTGGATTCGACCAAACTTAAACTTATACACGAGTAACTATACGAGAAATAATCTATTCCATGATTATAATCTCGAGTAAATACATAGCCGTTTTTCCACGTAATCGATAGTATACTTGCGTTACGAATAACAATACGCGAATAGCAGAGTGAATGGTGAACGAAAATAAAACCCGGCAAATAAATGTTGTCCTACAACGGGATAGCGTAAGAGCATACATCATGTCAACTCGATTTTGCCGTATTATAGTGTGAAAAAGTAGCTGTCATGTAAGCTAGCTAGCTGTCAAACGTTTTATTTGTTTTTTGTTTGAGGGAATTGTCAAGTTTTGTCGTGTGGTGACAGAAATCAGATGATTGGACTGACTGACGCCATTACATTATTCTACGAATAGCTCCGTTATTCGGTGCGAAGCGGCGGTATAGAAACAATTCCTGAATAGGCCCACTATTCTTAGAATTGTAGATGGTAAAACGTAAAATTGATTTTCTCTCGATTAACTGACGATTTATTCTAAGATTAAGATTTACTCTTGTTTGGTCGAATCCACCCTAAGTGTGACGTTAATCATTCGTTTTTTACCCAGACATCTTGTCATGTCCGAAGAGACATCATTAAATCATCATTATTTAGTTTTACTCTCTCGCTTTGTAAGAACCAAGTGTCTAGACTCTAGCGTGTGAAAGATAATTACCTGTATTATTTTGTCAACCGACCCCCTCTACTTCTACTAAAAACAAAATAAGAACAAGGACTGCTTTAATGGACAAAAAAAATCGGTTTGAGAAAAACAGTTCATAAGCGTGTATCATTAAAAAACAAACTTTTATAAAGGTATGCAAAACTTTCAGTATGTCTAGGGCCCGTATTCTCGGCTCAAGAGTGCGATCTTAGATCTTCCAATGTTTTACATACGATTTGCCATATTTCAACATCTCAAACCGAATCATGAGATCTTCAGATCGGTTTATTAATATGGGCCTAAGTTCATAATAAATTTTGCGAAAGAGGGAAGTGATTCAGGTGCTTTACAATTTTTATGTTTACCCTATTTTATCGGTTTAAGATACAATTATTTTGTATTCAATTGCCGCAGTTACAAAATAGCACTCAAAACATTATTTGATTAATAGTTAATTTATATCTATCTATTTTTAATTGCAAATTATAAATCATAGTATCTGCATTTTTTCATTTCAATAAAGTTAAATACGTAGTTGTACCTATAGGGATATATGTATATCCACCTACATACATAGAGAGGGTCTTTCTTTAATCAAACTCAAGTATAATTAAGTTAATATAAAAAGTATCGGATCGTTAACTGTAGGGGTAGATAAGTTATCCGTTATAGAAACCGGACGAAGCTAAATAAAGTAAAGCGGCTCTAGATTCCGCGAATACATTAATAGCAGTTGCTATTATTATAGAACTAAATTATAACGTGTCAAATTAAAACAGCAAACAGATACAAACACACATAATAATATACTGTGTTCGATATTTATACAAAGTCGTACTACTCTGACTCTGATCATAGATTAGAGAGGTTGAGAGATGGAGTGTCAAAAATTAGGTACCTATACTCGTACCTATTACAAAGTTGGATAGGTGGTTATTTCTGTCTCTACATTTAATCGCCGCTCGCCGTTAGGAAGAAAGAGTGAACAAAAATACAAGAATAAAAGATACAATAAAATATAAAAAAATGCATCGGTGTATTCGGTGTAAATAATAATTTATTGAGAAAACTAAAAAATGGACTAATTTTATTTTATTTTTTATTTATTTATTTATTTAATTCAGAATACAAATTCCATATTACACAATCACATAATACACTTTCAATTCCACAACAATTCAATCTCAAAAACGTCAAACAATAAAAACTTATTAAACATAAAACGTCATCCAAAACAGCTCGAAAACAAATTTAGAATACATAATTAATACAAATACTGAAAGAAATTCAAATAAAATAAAATAAAATACAATTAATGTCAATATTAAAATAAAATTAAAATTGAAAATAAAATTATAATGTATTGTCACTTGCAAAAATTACCTACATTACTTAGCTCTCAGAGCCCATATAAGTCAATTAAAGTACACGTGTCCATACGTAGAGTATGAAAGCAGACTCCTCTTTCCCACTAGGCACTCTGGGCAAGTGCCCAAGGCCCTGTGATCGATAGGGGCCCCCTCATTCCTGCCAGATCACTCACCAGATCAGATAAACGATATTTATTTATTACCAAAAAACTTTTTAATTCGAATAAATCAAACCTAAATTACTGACTACAATACCAAGCTTTTGCATAAAATAGAGGCTTGCTTATCTACTTTATTTGTTTATTCTAACAAAATAGCCCACTATCCTAATATGCCTAGGGCCTCCAATAGGTTAAAGAGGGCCTTGTATGAAAGTATATGTGTTACATCTCTTTTCATCGTTAGTCTATGCGTTTGAGTGATATCTGTGTTATTGTATAAAGGCCTTCCTTGATAACCAGTTAAGTGTGCGTTAATCTATGATATTGTCATCGAAATTTATTATTAGTATTTTTTTGCACTAAATATTTATATGTAATTAATGTAACTAGAGCATGCTAACTAGAATTAAATCATTGACCGGCGCAATTATGATAAAATTAAAAGTTTAATATTCAGTACATTTGTAGAAGTTGCGGAGGTCATTTTTGTTTAAGTGCAATCGATAATGAAATAATTTTTGTGACAATGTATGCTTTTGACTGTCGATTTGGTTGGTAACACTGCACTGTTGTATAGGAAGGTTATCTTTACTTTGAATTACGGTAATTACGATAGCACGCGACGATTGACGAAGGGTAATACGTCAAGTGGCTATACTGTATGAGTTATTTTATTAATTTTACAGTGACTTTGTTGTTCTTACCACTGTAATAATGTGAGTTGATTGAACTACAATGTGTTCTATGTTATTCAGTTTAGTTTTGAGATTTTAGTCCTCGTATGCATAAGCTACAATTTAGTCCTCTTTACTATACCTACAGACGGTGACTTTACATTTTTTGTAATTTTCACTGATTAAAGTCAATAATCTTACATAAATATTGAATAAATCAGCATCTTGATATTAATACGAGCTGTAAATTAAGTAACTGTAGTTCTGAACTTCTCTCAGAGATGGCGCTATAAATAGGTGTCGATTAAAATGATAACGGTGTAGTGAGCTGATTGCTTTTATCCCATCTCAAAAAGCGGCCAAGTGCGAGTCGGACTCGCCCATGAAGGGTTCCGTAGCAGCAAGTAACATAATATAAAAGTTCTTGAAGTTCGTTGTAACTTTGATCGAGGTAAATTGCAGTTTAGGATTTATGACGTATTAAAAAAAAACTACTTACTAGATCTCGTTCAAACCAATTTTCGTTGGAAGTTTGCATGGTAATGTACATCATATATTTTTTTTAGTTTTATCATTCTCTTATTTTAGAAGTTACGTGGGGGGGGAGGGGGGGGGGGACACACATTTTACCACTTTGGAAGTGTCTCTCGCGCAAATTATTCAGTTTAGAAAAAATGATGTTAGAAACCTCAATATAATTTTTGAAGACCTATTCATAGATAGGTACCCCACACGTATGGGTTTGATGAAAAAAAAATTTTTGAGTTTCAGTTCTAACTTGTATGGGGAACCCCCAAAATTTAATGTTTTTTTTCTATTTTTGTGTGAAAATCTTAATGCGGTTCACAGAATACATCTAGATACTTACCTACCAAGTTTCAACAGTATAGTTCCTATAGGTAGTTTCGGAAAAAAGTGGCTGTGACATACGGACGGACGGACAGACAAACAGACAGACAGACAGACACGACGAATCTATAAGGGTTCCGTTTTTTGCCATTTGGCTACGGAACCCTAAAAATGCCCAACGCGCCTAAAGAAGGTAAGTCTAGGTCTCCCCTACCTACCTATTATAGTTGTAGAAGTCGAAACGGAGGGATTATGTAGACGCTTTGAAAATATGCAGAATTCCCAGGAACGCATATTTTCAATGAAGGAAATGTTTAAATTCCCATACGCTCCCAAGTTTATAACGTTGTATCGCTATAATAATAATGAGTAGGTAATAACTGAACTTGCACTTAAGTAAATTTTAAAAAACTACTCAAATTTACATAAAAATAAATATTTAGATACTAGCTGACCCGGCGAACTTCGTATCGCCTAAGAATGTAACATATCAGAGATCATTAAAATCGGTACAGCCGTTCTTAGCCGTTATAGTTTCCGTGTCCTCCCTCTCCCGCTCCCGCTCCCGCTACCTCTCCCCTCCCCCTCCCCCTCCCCTCCCCTCCCCTCCCCTCTCCCTCTCTCTCTTCCTCTCCCTCTCCCGTTCCCGCTCCCACTCCACTCCACTCCCCTCCCCTCCCCTCCCCTCTCCTCCCCGTGTTACCTAATCGGGATCCGCGGAACATGCGCGAGCTGTCCGGCCGCGGTGCCAGTGATGATTGTTGCTACTCGTACACGTAGTTCCTTTACTACGTAATATCTTCTGAATGGAATGTCCGATTTGAGTAATTCAAAAAGTTATCTATAGGTATTGAAACAGTTTTGAATATGAAATGATTTATTTGGATAAGGATTAATACGAAGGTATGGTTTTCATGATCTAATTTTGGTCATCTTTTTTATTAACTTTTAAAATGTAAAAAGTGGTTATAGTGACATAACGACAATAGTTGGACATATATTGTCGCGAGGTTTTTTGTAGATATTGATATGTTCTATAATATTGTAGTATATTTTTTTGTTCTATCATCAATAGTTTCCGCAGCGTATGCGGTGAAAGAAATTTTTAAGCAAATTTTTTCACACTTTGGTTCACGTTACTGATGTTTTAGCAAGGATCCCTAATTTTTTCTAGTAATAAATATAGCCTATGTTACTCATGAATGATGTAGCATTCTAATGGTGAAAGAATTTTGAAAATCGGTTCAGTAGTTTTTGAGTTTATTCGTTGCAAACATACAAAAATACAAAAATATAAAAATACAAAGCTTTCCTCTTTATAATATTAGTATAGATTACTACATCCCTGTTTATGTAAGGAACGTTATATTTACATTTCATATCGGTTCTCTGATTTGGTGGGGCAGGCAAATATTTATTCCTGTGTGCCCTAAAATGTATGTTTGTTAGATTTATAGCCAAGACACCCTACATTCAGTAGCAAAGGACACTGTTCCGAAATAAGTTTTACTCAATAAAATAACATTCAATTTCGTCTCAATGACATTTAATATCAATTCGACGAGATTGATAATGCAAAGTGTAGTGTTTGTACTGCTATTATGGTTATAGCAGTAATCATGTTATCTCGAGAGCACGGGTAGTGGGGCAACACTGAGTCAGTCACGAGACAGCCGTAGACGCAGGCAGACGTGTTCCCCTACCACTGGTGACGTAACGAGCTAATGCAAGTCAACCATATCACTATATCCAAATATTACGGAGCACGTAAGTACAACAACTACTACATAATGGCGACGAGGTCAAAAGGTCAGTGCAATAAATATTTTATTTTGTGTTGATAAAGGAAGAGTTGAAGGGAAAATAACACGTCGATGCAAGAAATAATCAACAGTCGAATGTTAATATTAGTGCCGAATAGTTAACTCGAGAATTTGTTTAGGTGTGCTGTAACTTTAAATAACGTATTGAGCAAAATCATCATAATTATCGAAGTTCTCTCTCTAATTAGGTATAAAAATTGCCGCCATTACCGCTACCTACACAATTCCCTTTGTTTTCTGAAAAATGGCATTGATTGACATTGTAAAAACAACTGTGCGGTGAGTAAAAAGTGGCATTTTGTGTTATAAGCGTAATTCACGCTACTGAAGTAATAATAACATAAATGACATTTTGGATATAGTGTCACTTATTTAGCTGAAAGTGATAGCGAGGCAGGTTTTGTTTTTAAATAAGAAGTGATATTTAGTGTTTAGCTGTGTCGTTTTAAATATAATACACAGTATCATTGAAGTATTATTACTAGCGTATAGAACGGACACCGCGAGCACAATGTGTGTTCCAATGAATTGACGCCGCGCGGCTTCAATGTCCAATGGATTCGTTCGATTTTGGAAGGAGAACAGGGGCTCAATTTTGAAAATAGAACCTCCCGGCGGGGACACACATTTTGTTCGAGATGTCTTCTCTATGTATACTTATACCTCAATGCACAGTATCGATCTGTTGGAGGGATTGCTACATAAATGGAGTATTGCGTGTGGTGCCGCGTGTTTGGTTAAGGTTGCGTATGTGTGCCAATGAGAAAAGTGGCATCATGCGGAACTTTTTCTGAATATATTTTTTGAATAACTACTTATTTACTAGCATGTTTTTAGTGCCTAACTAAAAGTAGGTTGGGCGAACTGACGAGAGAGGCTAATTGCAACGATATATTTCAGTTTTCTTCATAGATAGTGATCGCAATGTTGAGTTGAAAACTTTGAATGGCTATACTGAAAAACTACTATTTTGTAAAGCGCCATTTTTTGTTTTAAATGAGCGAATGGTGTCCGGCATCCACTCTTGCGTGTGTGTGTTGCACAGCAACACTTAGTACTAAAAAGGAGATAACATTATACAAATTATGAACTTAAATAAAGGAGTAGGGACTTTAAAATATTCAAGAATAAAAGGGTTCCCTAAATTAGTGAAATTTATTTAGGACTAGCTGTTTATTTAGCACTCTTCGGCTTTATAAAGTATAGATTTTACTACCATTATAGATGGCCGCACATGCAAGTTAAGTTTAATTGTTGAGAGTGAGTTTGCTTCTTCACGGCCATAAAACTATAACAGTAAGGGTAATTGTCAATAAAATTAGCTGTTTTTATGACTATTAGTTATATTCTACGCAGGTCCTGGGTTTCATTCAAACGTAGTTTTGCTTTAGTTACAAAGTACATGTGTAGGTATGATAAACTGAAATAATTGCAGTCGTTTTGATATGAATTCTGATAAAAAACGGAACTGAAGTTGTTTGATAAAAATTATGTTCTGTTATGAAAGTATTGCATTGGCAGTATCAAACATACATACATGCCTAGCCGCCTTGGTATACATGCAGCCATGCACTTGTATTTCTTTTGAAAATAATATACATAAACTATCACAAGCTGTTGTAATACGGTTAACGTAATTTAACGTTGCGGCGCCGGGTCCCTATTTCAGCTTGTAAGTTCTTTGTGATTCTTTAGCAGTCTTTCCTTTTGGTATTTGACTATCACGGCTGCACTACACGGCTGAAAATATAATAACATAATGTGGGTAATCATAAATAAAGTCGGTTTGATGGGCGGTAGCGTAAGAAGGAAAGAAACATTTATTCCGTCATAAGAATAGCAACATCGTTAGGGTTCTATGGTGGATGTGTCACTGGCGCGCCGACGATGAGGAGCGCGGGAGCGGGTAATTGACCGTTATGGTCGTGGTCGCTCTGTTAACACATGACGCTTTTGTTGTGGTCAGAAGTGCTTGACATTTGACATACAGCGTTAGAATGCCCTCGTGTATTGTACCAATGTGATTGGTGTAGTGGAGCAAAGGATGGGCGTGTGTGTGTGTTGTGGCTCTTTTCAGAACGGAGTTCTTGGTTGGTTTATAAGGGCATAACGTATCTATATTTTGAATATCATTGCGTATTGGGAGATGATAGGAAGTTCCTATCATCGTTCCTATTAGGAACCATTATACAAGCCACGACACCGAAATTCAAATCTTCGCGATGAGACAAGTTTATTTTTCTAATTTAGTTTTTGTGTTGAATTTTATAGAATCTATTGAGGCAGTGAGGGTCAAAAGCGCTTGCGAGCTAGACGCGTTCTTGTGTTGTTACTGTGATTAAACTAAGTTTTGTCACGGAAATCATATTATATATTTATCATTGAGTTATTCGTGCACAAAAGGAGTAAGTTTTTATTTTTAAATTGAGAACAATAATTGTATTTGTTCGAATGGGTGCAGCAATGTTTAAAATGTTGCTATTTATTATTGTAGCCTGAGGAAAGCGCCCTTTTGAAGACGCACGATTTGATAATAATATGCTGTAGTAAATTCATAGCCCTGGAGAAGCCGAGCCTTGGTTTTGACAGAATTCCACAAAAATCGTGAAGGAGAAACTCTCCTGACGTCCAAAAAATATTTATTAAGCTGGATGTATTTAGTTATAAATCGAGAAGTCCTCTTTAAACAGATTTGCAGATTATACCAATGCTATGACCTTAGTAATTAATAATTTTAATAGATTACAATTAAAGTTTGGTAATCTAATCTAATTAGCTATAATGGCGCTACCAATTATTGATCTACTTAGGTTGATTTCGGGGTCATAAACTCATAATTAAGTACTTACCTGCCTGAAGGATTGTTGACGTGAGTAATTTGATGGACTTGATAGGTCATAAATTTTGGTGCATAATGTACTTATTGCAATAACTATAATGTGTGTGTTAGGTAGTACGAACCTACATGAAATTGTAAATCGTGCGTGAGTGTGTGTGTCAGGTAGTACGAACCTACATGAAATTGTAAATCGTGCATAATTGTGTGTGTCAGGTAGTACGAACCTACATGAAATTGTAAATCGTGCATAATTGTGTGTGTCAGGTAGTACGAACCTACATGAAATTGTAAATCGTGCATAATTGTGTGTGTCAGGTAGTACGAACCTACATGAAATTGTAAATCGTGCATAATTGTGTGTGTCAGGTAGTACGAACCTACATGAAATTGTAAATCGTGCATAATTGTGTGTGTCAGGTAGTACGAACCTACATGAAATTGTAAATCGTGCATAATTGTGTGTGTCAGGTAGTACGAACCTACATGAAATTGTAAATCGTGCATAATTGTGTGTGTCAAGTAGTACGAACCTACATGAAATCGTAAATCGTAAATGATTGTGTATTAGGCAGCAAATGCCTTACGATACCAATTAACGTACATACCTTTTGTGACACGGAGTACTACATGTGTGTGTATTATTATTGATGCGTGTTTTTCGGTAAGATGTTAAATAATCAAGTCCGAACTGATATATATTTAATTATCGTTTACACATATATAATAATACATGTGTAACACATAAAGATAAACTTTCAGATTAATTTTATTCTTTCACAAAAGGCAACCCTGACATTGCCAGAGAGGATAAGCGACAGTGTTAGAAAGGAAGGCAACTCATTACGCGTTTTGATTAGCACTGTGCGATCAGAATTACACTTTATTGCGTTGGAGCCAGAGTCACTATTTATTTAAATGATTTTTCGGAATTTTTCTTAGTGCACCTTCTATAATTATTTATAAATACTATTATTTATTCTGTGTTTTTAGTTAAATTCAGAGTTAAAGAAAAAATTGTATTCAAGCTAAAGTTACAATGAAAGTAAAATTTAAAAGGCACTCTATCTCGAAGAGTCATAGAAATCAGAGTAAAATCAACCAATAATAATGAAGTTTAGTTTTGCTTAACACAAACATACGTTACTGTGTTGTGGGCAGTATGAGCCCTCATGAAATTGAAAATCATACGTTACTGTGTTGTGGGCAGTATGAGCCCTCATGAAATTGAAAATCATACGTTACTGTGTTGTGGGCAGTATGAGCCCTCATGAAATTGAAAATCATACGCAACTCAGTTGTCGGCAGTATGAGCCCTCATGAAATTGAAAATCATACTTTACTGAATTGAAGTGAGCTGTCGGCAATATGAGCCCTCATGAAATTGAAATCATACATTACTGAGTTGTCGGCAGTATGAGCCCTCATGAAATTGAGATTGATACATTGACTTGATGGAAGTAGTAACCTCATGAAATTTAGAATCATACATACATTACTTGACTAGACGGCAGTATAGGTCCCATGATTTGAAATCATAGTAACTAAAGTGTGTATGGACCTCTTGAAATTGAAATCATTACTGACTAGACAGCAGTATGGGCCCTCATAACTTTGAAAACCATACAAAATGTAGTTATTTTGTGAACATATTAGTTATTTGGCGTGATGGAGTTGAGATGTAGAATAAAGATAATGAATAGACGAGGTATTTCAATGAATGACTGGTGTGTGAATGATTGGTATCGGCAGTGTCTGATTCATATGTGACACCGTTGGGTCCGTTGGGATCCGTTGGATCCGTCCATTCAGGAAGGACGCCTAAATAAAGGAAATTCCTGTTGCGAGTCTAGCCATGGTTGGCGTGTTATGGTCGTCGGTGGGACCTAGTTTATATTACGTATATAAGAGGATTGTCTCGCAAGTAAAACTTTAGTCTTTAAAAAACGAAAGCAGGTTGTAAGCTGTACGTAATCTGTTGTTGACAGTAAACCACTTTTAGTAATAATATAAATTTTCATCGAGTTTCTCATATTTCCTGTGTTTGTTTTACCAGTAAGTTGTCTATTTAAAGACAGAAATGACGAGGTTTGTTTGAATGTTGGTATGAAACCTAATAACTTGGCGATCTTGATCAAAGAGAGAAGAAAGAGGGAAGTATGAAAAGCTAAGAGGTGATGTAAATAATTATCATTTAATAAAGATAGAAGGAGAACGGGTGTGAATGGGAAAGGTGTAAGACGAAAAAAGTCTCAGGTGTTGTTTCAATGTTTAAAATAATTGCAGTGAAAGTATAATCTACATAAGTAATTCTATACGAAGCATGCATATGACAGTTTGAGTTTGTTGAGGCTAGTGAAGGCACCCAGAAGGCTCAAGTTTACAAACCGTAGCCTGCTTCATACATATAGTGCGTGTTACAAATGTGTTTGTCTAAGTAACTGGAATATTGAATGGTATAGACGTGGAGTGGCCTTTGAAGGCTTGAGTTGCGATCAACTGCAGAGTCGACTGTGGATCGGGCTCCATATTAAATAAAGATTTTAATAAGGAAGGGATGTAGTGTTTGTACTGCTATTATGGTTATAGCAGTAATCATGTTATCTCGAGAGCACGGGTAGTGGGGCAACACTGAGTCAGTCACGAGACAGCCGTAGACGCAGGCAGACGTGTTCCCCTACCACTGGTGACGTAACGAGCTAATGCAAGTCAACCATATCACTATATCCAAATATTACGGAGCACGTAAGTACAACAACTACTACACAAAGTATGCAAACTAAATACGGTCGCTGCAATGTAGGTAATCAAAGTAGTACCTACTGATAACCTGGTGTCAACGAGTTGATACTGATAATATTCGCCGCTTGATTATAGAATTAAACAAATTGTATTACGTTTATTTTTAACCGACTTCAAAAAAAGGAGGAGGTTCTCAATTCGACTGTATTTTTTTATTTTTTTATGTTTGTTACCTCAGAACTTTCGACTGGGCGAACCGATTTTGATGATTCTTTTTTTAATCGAAAGAAGGTGCTTGTAATGTGGTCTCACATAAATTTAAACGAATCTGACAAGTAGTTTTTGAGTAAGTTTGAAGTTGCTTATTTTTTTGTTAATAAAAAGATTATGTAACAGCTAATTGTTCTTTGTTTTACCTCCTAATTTCAAAAGAGCCGCTTCAAGTCAATACTTGAAGCGGCTCTTTTGGCTCCAAACTCCAATGAGTTTGGTATTAAAAGAGTTACTTACTACGAGTCTACCTATTCTATGTAATTTGTTTAATGAATCCCTTCAAACAGGCTGGTAGAAAATGGCTTGAGTAAGGCGCCATAGTTTAAGCTAAAAGTTATATTGAAGTTCTCATAGCCCGGCGACTTTTGTCGATTACAAGAGATCAACCGAATAGGTATGCAACAGTAGGCGCAGTAGTTGGATGAGCGACTGCATCGCTAATGGCAAATAAAGAACCCATCCGTGCTTTGTAGGGCACGTGAAGCCGTCGGCTTTGGTTGTTATCATAAGATATAAACTTACATCAAGCTACATAATATTTCAGACACTTGGGTTGGCCACTAACCCCTTCACTGATCCACACTAGAGATTGGTGTTGAAGTGTGCTATAGACATCAAGCATACCTTACCATATACATTGGGTATGTGCTAGATGCCTCTAGGCCTCTTCAAGAGGAAAAGTAGACTATCTTTACAGTCCTGCAGTCCTATTTGTGTTTTGACACTTTTAAAGTTTTAACACAGCTGTTCCTAGGCGTCAGGGGATGGTGGCACTGCAAGTTTGCTATCCTATATTGTAAGAAGACTTTAGCCCAGTAATGGCATATTAATAACAGTTTGGATAATATTTTAAAGTAATCTACTATATTCCCAATTACCATAATTTAGCGCCTAACCTGTCAATCGTACTTATAATTAAAATAAACTTGCCTTACTTCAAAGGCATGCTCGTCTTGAATGCGGCCGCTAATTACAGTACTAAGGGTTTATTCTTTGAACAATAAATACTTTAATTACGTACTAAAAGATACAAGAAAAACATCACCGCCATTATACTTCAGTGTAAACAGATACTTGGGAAACGAATACCGCCTCGCTTCACGCAAAAAGGTTACTTACAACTATTGCGTTACAAGTAACGCCCATATTATTTTCTATCCTTATCCTTCATATTCTAACGTAGTAAGCTGTATATTGCAGTTATTCTGCTATCTCGCTCTACCTTTGAAACTGGATTACTCCCCTCAACCGAGGGTTGGGGGAATAAAAGGCGGGCCAAGTAATGCTATAAGACCGAAAATGTCGTTTGAACGTAAAATCGGAACAGCCCTGTGACTTACTGGTTTTGTGGCTAACGTAAAATGGCGTGTTTGGACGTTAAAGCTTTATTGATTTATATACTAATGTATGTATTTAGGTGTAGACGTTGGGCGGCTTAGCTGAGTTTATTGTACTTGTAAATACTTTAAATGTAATTCAATACGTCTTCATGTTTTAAACATTTATAAGGAACACAATCAAAGATTTTTTAATTAAACGGAATCTTAATATTTGTCTTTACACGTTATAAAAGAAACCTGAAAAATGGCAGCTTTCTAGCTTTAATGACTTTAATGACTTCAGTCAGTGATTCAAGACTTTTTTATACCATCAGCACGACCCATAAATGTACATAGGTTGGTAGGTACCACCAGTAACTTAGGATCTCTAAGCATGAAAGGGTTAGCAGAAACTTCGAGAACATTACGAAAAATGTTTTGTACCACAGAAGATGAATAATTCCTATACATAATTAATCATCAATAAATTAATTACTAGGTAGAGTGCACTCTACATCAAATGTAAGCAGTTTCGACTTGTTTGTCCGATAGTAAAATACGTTATGATATTTAACCCTAGAACCAACACTGTCTGGTAAATACAGTCTTATTATAATCCAAGATTATCAATAATTAAAAACAAGTTTCCCGAAAAATATTTTCATATCAATAAATATCTATATTGTTAGATATTACTTTGAGCCGAACATTACAAATACATTATCTTGAACACTTTTGGTATACTTTCACAAGGTGTTCCAAGAAAATTGAAATACATATTACATAATATAATATAATATACCTATATAATTTTGTTTCTGATCTTGCTCCTGAAACCACAGTGTCCCTGAGAGAATAACTGAAACAAAAGTAGGTATTTGTTCTATAATTGGCATAGATATTTTCAAGATCGCTGCATTAGATCACGGTATCTGAGTCAAATTACAATTGAAATCACACAATAAGATATGAACATATAACAGCACGCTATAACACTCGTAGATTCTCCTTCTTTGTGCGACTGTATTCATAATATTAACCAAATCACACCACTAAAATGTAGCCTATGTTCCCAGAGTAAAATACGTGACAGTTCAAATCTCTCCTAATTCTGTCTATCTATCTGCCTTTAATAGTCCACAGCTGGACATAGGCCTCTCCTAATTGGTGCCACTTCTACCAGTCCTGGGTCCTCTTAATCTAGCGGTTTCTGGACTTTTGGAGGACTTTTTGACCCCATCGGTTATAATCAGTCCTCTTCAGCCGGCTATGAGCTACGAGCTATGCTATAACTTTAGTTCTCCTACGAATCTAATTACCCAATCCTCTTAACTCCCCAACTTAGAGTCACTAACGGTTATTTAAATCGCTCCTTAATACATAATTTGTATGGTGACTAAGGAGCCATTAAAGTAACCGTTAGTGATTCTGAGTGGGGGCGTTAGACATATACAATAAAATGTATTCCTCCTATACAGACAAAATGAAATCGAAATTTAAATTTTCATGGGTACTCCAACACCCCCTGTAGGGAAGGGTTAATTGTTAAGATAATAACTATCTATCTACTTGAGTATTGTATTGGTATACTTAACTTATGTATACATGGCCAATTTGCAGTAACCTTTGCGATTAAAATTAAAGGGTCAATATAATGTGCCCGATAATAAATAATAATGAATAATTTTCAGCGATATCTCCAGCTATTGTACTTAAGGCGAGCGTATTCGACCGTTGTAGGCATTTTGTTCACTGCCCTTTACCCCGCTCCCCTGAGTGTAAACTCGACCGCCACGCCGTGAGCCGGCCGCGCGCGGCTGTGAGGTTAACGACCCCGTGCGTAGCTGTAGATCCTACATAGCCTAGTTGGTAGTGGACCTGCCTGCGAACTGCGAAGCGAGGGGTTTCGGGTTCGATTTCCGGCCGGGGCAAATATTTATGTGACAGATAAATATTTGTACTCGTGTCATGGCTGTTATTGTGATGTGTTATATGTGTAGTACATGCCACCCGCGACACAGGTAAATACTTGTAACATACTGCGGGGGTATGAGTGTGGAAGGGTTTTATTATTATTATTATTATTATTAGTAACTGCTCTGAGTTGGGGTGTAAGTATACTTTATTTTGATTTATTCATTGGAATTTTAGGTGTAATAAAATAAGAGTAATGATAATTTTAGCTTATCCAGTGGAGACTAGAGGTGAGTGGAGACTGACTTGAAATTTTATGATACGAAACTGTCCAATGGAGACTAGAGGTGAGTGGAGACTGACTTGAAATTTTATGATACGAAACTGTCCAGTGGAGACTAGAGGTGAGTGGAGACTGACTTGAAATTTTATGATACGAAACTGTCCAGTGGAGACTAGAGGTGAGTGGAGACTGACTTGAAATTTTATGATACGAAACTGGCCAGTGGAGACTAGAGGTGAGTGGAGACTAGGGCTTGTAATATCGGAAGGTTTTCAATATCGATATTGATTTTCGATATTTGATGCTAATATCGGAATTCCGATATCAATATCGGAATTATACAATTTTTTTTTAATAATTTAAATTTAATTTTATATTGTAAAGTAGGAAGTCTTGGATAGCAAAAAGGTTTTTAATCAATAGGATAATGAAATAATACCGTCTTTAATACTGTTTTATTCCCGTTCGTTGCAAATATCACCTAAATCTATTCAATTCGGTTTTGTTTTCGCGTTAAAAATTCACTACCTTAATTTTTTTAGGATTTTTGAATCGCAAAATAGTTTTTACTGATAGATGAAATTCAGCTGCACCAAATGTGACAGCTGTACGGCAGAAGCTAGCTTTGTACAAGGATAAAAGCTGATGTGACTTGAAATATCGCAACACATTTGCTAGGACGCCTAGTTTCCTGGCAGTTGCGTTAACTTTGGATTCAATAAACTGCTCAAATTTAAGGTTCAAGGATATCTCAATTTCTTGCGGTGGGAGTATTTCAAGGATACATTCTGAAAAGTAGGGCCAAAATAAATGCTTCTGTTTTTGTGGCGTTGAATTTCACAAGGTTGGCGTCACCCTATTCGGTGACTTCAGGCAGTGATTCACTCTTTCAACCCGGGCCTCTCTTCAGACTGTATTTTGGTCGTTACTGGTCGGAAGCTTGCCAGGTATCGCTCGACCAGATCGTTGATATGCAGCAGGAATAGAGTTCTGGAGATAAAAGATCTCTGAGAAAGTCCGGCATTGTTTGTAATATGTGATGTAAGGTTGCTTGGGACGAATAATAATCTTTGATAACGACTCTAAATGAACGTTCACTCAGAAAGTCTTTAACCCAGCTGATCAGACCAGGGAATAGGACATACGCAGGAAGCATGATCAATAGGCTAACATGCTAAACCGTATCGAAGGCCTTCGAGATGTCAAGGGATAAAGGCAACCGCCTCTACATTATTCTTAAGGTCCTCGCCCCAGATACGAGGGGGTGAGATACGCTAGAATGCGGTAGAGAGGTATGCGTTAAGCTATAACGCTAGGGTCACTAAGGAGATCATTGTGTTCTAGGTATACAACGAGGCGCATATTCAATAATAATCTTCCTGAGTATGTTGGTAATTGAAATTGGCCATTAATTAGCAGGTTCAGCTCGATTGCCATTCTTGGGCACGGACTGCACGTTGGCAAGCTTCGATGCCTGAGGCACTATACTCGTCTTAATTGAGACACGAACCAAGCGTGGCAAAACAGTAGATAACTGGAGAGAGCTGGAATACCATCTGGTCCACTAGCTTTGTTCACGTCTAGACATCGTAAGGTTTTAAAAACCTTTGTTGTAGATGTGAACCTCCGATATACAATGGTCAATGAGGTATCTGCGGTGAATGGCAATTGACAGTTAGATGCAAATTCTCAGCAACTAGAGATTCGTACAGATGATCTGCAGAAGATGATGAAATTATTGACTTAGGTATACCGAGATTAAGGAGATAAATTATGTTTGGAATAGATTTTTTCCGTATCGCATTATTCGTGCAGTAGGCTGAGCAGACTTACAAGCAGGAATACGGTTAAAGATATTAACTCTACATCCCTACACAGCTAAAATATTTATACTTACTTGCTCAATTTTATGACCTAGTGGCCAATATACCTTGTGGCACGCATTAAAATCATTTTGTTTAAATTAAAATAAAAAAATTACTGATTCCGATATTACGATATCGAATCACTCAGTATCGGAATTGTAATATCGGGTCTCACGGTCCGAGATTCCGATATTTCGAGATTCCGAGATTCCGATATTCAAGCCCTAGTGGAGACTGACTTGAAATTTTATGATACGAAACTGTCCAGTGGAGACTAGAGGTGAGTGGAGACTGACTTGAAATTTTATGATACGAAACTGTCCAGTGGAGACTAGAGGTGAGTGGAGACTGACTTGAAATTTTATGAAACGAAACTGTCCAGTGGAGACTAGAGGTGAGTGCAGACTGACTTGAAATTTTATGAAACGAAACTGTCCAGTGGAGACTAAAGGTGAGTGGATAACAAATAAGTAGGTACTTACATACAAAATTGACTAATATCATCTAAATACTAACAAAAAATAACCAACTTCAAAATAACTCGAAAACTACTTGTCAAATCTCCCTCAAATTTATGTGGAACCACATGATACGCACCAGCTTTCTATCAAAAAAAGAATCATCAAAATCGGTTCACCTACAAATAAGTAGGTACTTACATACAAAATTGACTAATATCATCTAAATACTAACAAAAAGTAACCAACTTCAAAATCGAAACGAGCTTTTTTTTCAAAATGGCGGACTTGTAGGTATGCCAGGTTCCGTACAAAAATCTTCAAACCCTTTGGATAAGATATTTTACAAGTATGTTGAGAATGATAAAAAGTATAAGAATAATTTAAAATAAAATACCTAAAGATACGTAAAAAATAATAAAAACAAAAAAATTAAAATGTGTGCCATTCACACATTTTAGAACTTAGAAGTGAAACCTTCAAAAATTTTGTTTTCAAGATAATGAGACGAATGTAAAATTTCGGGAAGATGATAATTTTATTGTAGGTTTTACTATTCCACTCCACTCCACTCCACTCCACAAATTTTGACTTTTGACTTTTTTGCCTTTTTTGACTTTAGACTTTAGACTTTTTTGACTTTTTTTGACGTTTTTGACTTGACTGTTGACTTTTGACTTTTTTGACTTTTTTGACTTTGACTTTTCTTACTTTTTTCACTTTATTGACTTTTTTGACTTTTTTGACTTTTGACTTTTTTGACTTTTTTGACTTGACTTTTTTTACTTTTTTGACTTGACTTTTTTGACTTTTGACTTTTTTGACTTTAGACTTTTGACTTTTGACTTTTTTGACTTTTGACTTTTGACTTTTTTGAATTTTGACTTTTTTGACTTTTTTGACTTTTGACTTTTTTGACTTTTTTGACTTGACTTTTTTGACTTTTTTGACTTTTGACTTTTGACTTGTTTGAATTTTGACTTTTTTGACTTTTTACTTTTTTGACTTTAGACTTTTGACTTTTGACTTTTGACTTTTGACTTTTGACTTTTGACTTTTTTGAATTTTGACTTTTTTGACTTTTTTGACTTTTGACTTTTTTGACTTTGACTTTTTTGACTTTTGACTTTTTTGACTTTTGACTTTTGACTTTTTTGAATTTTGACTTTTTTGACTTTTTTGACTTTGACTTTTTTGACTTTTTTGACTTGACTTTTATGACTTTTTTGACTTTTGACTTTTGACTTTTTTGAATTTTGACTTTTTTGACTTTTGACTTTTTTGACTTTAGACTTTTGACTTTTTTGACTTTTGACTTTTGACTTTTTTGAATTTTGACTTTTTTGACTTTTGACTTTTTTGACTGACTTTTTTGACTTTTTTGACTTTTTTGACTTTTGACTTTTGACTTTTGACTTGTTTGAATTTTGACTTTTTTGACTTTTGACTTTGACTTTTTTGACTTGACTTTTTTGACTTTTTTGACTTTTTTGACTTTTGACTTTTGACTTTTTTGACTTTTTTGACTTTTTTGAATTTCGACTTTTGACTTTTTTGACTTTTTTGACATTTTTGACTTTCGACTTTTTTGACTTTTGACTTCAAGAAGTTTTCACTTCAATAATCATTTTTTCAAAACAATTTTCCATTTATTTCATAACGCGCCTAAATAAGGTATAACTTCAAAAAAGAAAACTGTCTCTCAAGCTCCCAGCCGTCACGACGAGTCGTTTGGCGACTGACACATGCTCAAGGGTGGTAGCTATCCATGCGAACCCCATGGAGAAATAATAATAGTAATAATGGTATTAAATTTAAAATCAATATTACCAATATAATCCCTCGAGGGGCCCTACCACCAGCGGGCCGGATTTAGTCGCCTTTTACGACACCCATCCGGCTTGGGATAGTATTAGATAATAATTGTGTAATTAGCACTTGACTTATACCAATACCCAAATACTATAATAGTAACTAAAGTATAAAAACGAAAAATTTTTATTATTTCAAATTACAGCAGTGTGGATACTTTGGACAGTACCTAATACGTAATATAAGTTCAGAAGGCGCGCGCGCCAAATTCGAAATTAAAATTAGTGTCGGAAATTCGACAACGTGCGGCTGCGATGCCGATTAGCACAGGTCCTACCTCGAAGGCGACTGGCGCGAGAGTAAAATTGAGTAAATTAACGCGTCGGGCGTTTCGTTGCTCGTGGAAAGGGAAAAAATAGAAATTGAAAGGGAAGTTTTTCAAAATTTCAAATTATGATCAGAAAGAAATATTGGTATCTATAGGACCTATACTGTGGTATATTTTTTATTATCTGGAAGCGATTAAAACGCGAATAAAACGCCATTTTTATGCCAGATTAGACCCCACTTTGTGATTTATTTCTATCCAATGAAATAATTGCTATCGTGTATCAAGTATGAGGGAACGAAAGAACAAAGACTGTAAAATAACATATATTTTTTTTAGAATTGTATTATGTACCATTTATGAACAAAACACCTTCAAAAATACCATTTCTTGGGATAATATCGCCTTAAAGCGAAGGAGATTTATTGTGGTCACACCTCCATACTTCATTGTATTGCTTCGATAACTTGATTAGTGGTAGGTCTCTCTATTTCCTATGCTTGGGTACATTCGACAAATAGGACAAGAATAAAGATTTAATGGAAACATATGGATTCAGACGCTTATCCTGCCATTTACTTGATGTCGGGCTTGTACAGTACTCAAATGCTGTGTTTTTTTTTCGAATGATTAGTTGCTGTTGGCCCTACTGGCCTCTACAGCTTCACGCGGACTATGGGGCGGGTCCTGGAAGGGACCCAGCCGAGAAATTCGAGTGCAAAGTCAGCGGGAGTGTACCGGTTGGAACACAGAAGGTGAACCCGGTACAACAAGGCCGCTGACGCTACACGAGGGAGGGACCCTGTGGTTCCCCCCCCCGCTGATATTATGACCTATGACGCAAAGACATCGGGGGTGTACCGGTTTATTCGACCGGGCCGAATCCAGTACAACGGGCCGACGACTCTTCACGAGGGAGGATCCGGTTTTGGCCTTTGCAGGCAGGTCGGATCCTACCCCCGCTGACTTAGACTCTAGATATATCTCGACTTAGCTGCCGTAGATAGGAGGGCACATGATTGCTGTGGCGACCGCCCGCTCGGGAATACCTCGCGTGGGTCGTGATGTAACGGGGACCTCGTCGCAACCGGTGATTGGTATGCTCTATTTTATAGACCAGTCCTATTTGATAAACATCGAATACCTCCTCCTTTTTTGAATTCGGTTAAAAAGAGTCTTCTTGACTCGAGACGTAACCATTCGGTAATTCGGGTACGGACCTACACCAAGGTTATCTCTGTTGTGCGAGATACGGCACTGATACGCTCGCGTAGTTGCATAATACGTAAATAATTTTTATTTGATGTTACGAAAACTGTTTGCTATCCGATAACTTGACACGTACAATGTCGTTGTGATAGCGATACACGTTTGATACGCTAATTAAATATGTATCCATGTTTTGGCTTGTAGGTAGTTCATCGCTAGTGATGACCGATGCTACCTGAGACCTAACTTGAAGTCCAATTGAGAATAATTTTCTTTTTCTATCATGGTTTCGGAAACGAAGTAAGAAGAAATAGTGGTGAAAGATTAGGTTGATTATGAAGTATTGCTACTCCTGGCCGAAAATCGAACCCGAGACACGAGATCCACTGCTGGATAGTTCACCACAGTCTGATCAACTGATATGTTATTGATTACATCTATCTTTATGCCTCCTTCTCTGCTACTAACGATTACTTAATTACAAAGTTTTATTGATTAAGTATCATAAAAAAGTTATGTGCACCGACCAATGAAGACGGAGAAATGTTTGGCACTTGAAGCGTCAAGCAAAGGTTACTGGGGTACTGTGGTACTAGCGTAAACATAGGGTTGTCAACTTGTCACTTGTTTATGTCTAGTTTAAATTTTTCAATAAAAACAGATTTGGTATTCTTTTATTATACGAGTATAACAGTAGAATTTCTTTGCTTTCGTGTCTTAACAAGATATTATTTTTGAATTAAATAGCCAACAAACAACACATGAGATTTATAGTAGACACCAGGGCAAATTATTATCACTAAAGGTGTCAGACATAGACTACACTAGATAACACTAAATTTATCAGGGTCGCACTAAAGGTGACAGAGAAGATTTATGATAATTATTATTCTAAAAGGAGGTAATAAGGTTTAAAAAATGCTCCCCTTTTCTTCAATCTTGCACGATTAACACTTGTTGTACAACTTTAATGTTATCATGACTTGTAGTGCGCTTTGGTGTAAACTGTAAGCACAACAAGTATTTTATTTAAATAAATAAATAAATAAATAAATAAATAAATAAATAAATAAATAAATAAATAAATAAATTAAACTTATTGGTACAAATCCCAGCTACCACCAAGAGAGATCTGGCGGGACTTCGGCTTATTATATTTTTTTTCTTGTTTTGGTTTTATTTACATCTTTTCTAAAAAAAACAAACTCGGTAGTTTCTTGCTGCTTCTTCTCCCGGGCCCTCTCACAGTAGGGCCTTGTTGAAGCATTGGCGTAACTTGCATGACTTTCAAAAAGTGTTTGTAAACCAAACCAATTTTGAATAAAAAAAAATTGATTTGATTTGATTTAAGAACCAACATGCTTCTCTTTTAAAAAGATGATCCTTTTAAACATGGACTCAAAACAAAATAAATTACGCAGCACACATCTGTGGAGGGCAGCCCTATCCATCGTTAGACGTTTTACGACTAGTCACTAAACTAAATCTTCCTTATTTCGGAACGAACTCAGGGTTGTCACGTGTATCTTTTGTAGCGTCGGGAAACGTGCACAAAATTGGTTAAATTCTGCTTACTTGTGTCAATACTGTAGTCATTTAATTAATGATTATACTACACACTAGCTATTACCCGCGGCTTCGCCCGCGTGTTCAAAGGGAAGTAACAATGAGTTTTTTAACATGCGTGATTTATTTCTGTTACTTTATGAATTATTATTATTTTATGTTATAAGGATATGGAAGTATAGAAGTATGGACAAATACGCATCATAATGGATCTTTCCATGTAAATGAGTTATTTACTGCAGTAAAAAGTAGCCTACGTTACTCTCCAGCCTCCTACCTGTCTCCACACAAAAAATCATACCATAACATCGCTCCGTTACGACGTGAAAGACGGACAAACAAACAAACAAACACACTTTAGTACGGATTATTATTAATTATTATGTTATTATATCTAGGAAAGAGTCATGCATGTTAAACAACTCATTGTTAATTCCCTTTGAACACTCGGGCGAAGCCGCGGGTAATAGCTAGTACGCATCATAATGGATCTTTCCATAGGAATGAGTTGTTTTACTGCGGTAAAAAGTAGCCTACGTTACTCTCCAGCCTCCTACCTATTTCCGGACAAAAAAATCTTACCATAACATCGCACCGTTACGACGTGAAAGACGGACAAACAAACAAACAAACACACTTTCGCATTTATAATATTAGTATGGATAACTTCGATTTTTTTTAAACGGATCATAATGCCGTAAAAGGTAAATAAAATATGTATATATATATACATCCGCATACCTATACATATATTATTACGTCAAGGGAAAATCTTTGTAACCCTTATTAAGACGAATCCACGCACGTAGGAGTCTGATTATTATAGTATAGTGAAAGTTAACATGACTTAGAAGTGCGGAAAGTTAATTACAATGTGTGCCAACTATACCCATAAAAAAGAAGTCATTATCGCTCATGAATACCAGAGAAGGTTGTGGTCAGAATCGGGTCAATTACCCCTAAAATGTTTAAATTCTCAAACATCGCAGTTACAAACAAAGAAAGTATCTTGGTATTTAACAAACGCGTGTTATTTCTCGACCTTTTTGATGATGTCTACAAAAAGGCTGTTGGTGTATTAAATTAATCAATAAATATTTTAGACGAGCGGTCGCCGTCCGTATTAGGGAGCGAATCCTTAAATCGTGTCGCAAAAACCGCTGAGCTGACGGCGCTCATGGCGAAACGGACGCAGTCGTAAAATTGTCTTAGTATTTTAAAGCTTTGTTTTGTTACTTTAAACTTATGGTACTTTTCAATTTAATTCATTATGATAAGTAGTAAGGGTATGCAAGTTTAACTATGATGTAAATGTAACTATGTATGGGTGTCATTACGTTATACGTGACATTGAAACGTATTGTGTGAATTTATTAATAGCAATATTTATTTATAGTGGGCTGGATTTAGTCGCCTCTTACGATACCAATCCGGCGTGGCATTGGGGTCAGTATTCTAATCTGCTGCCCTGCTGCCTTACGAGTATTGTAAGTAAACTTAATACGATATTTATTTTGTACACCAACTATAATATATCGACCCAGTTGCTTGGATCGTTTATCCAAAGACATGATGCCCTGATGAATACCATGATATCTGTGCCCAGGGGTGTACAAGCTGTTACATCGAGCAGACAAAACGGTCGATATCGCAGCGTATAATTCACAGCGGTTAGGAGGAATGAACGGAAGAAATCAGCCGTAGCAGAAAATCTGCTTGAATAGGGTAGTAACCACTGCATTGAACTAAATAGGCCGCAGGTGATCTCCGTGGAACGTTATTACATCCCACGGTTAGTCTGAGAGACCATAGAGATTAACAAAAACACCCCAAAAAATTAGATAGGTACTGCGAATATATAAAACATAGAAACCTAACTTACGCTAGAAAATGACCCAACGTAAAAGTACACCAAAGTAGGCGGAGCCTAAAAATTACACCAGACGAGCTGTCAGTCTCTGTTTGGTCGTGTCACAGAGAAGTAGTAACAAACATTCAACATTTATAGATATTTACTACGAAAATGCCGAAGTATGAAGTGAAATGGTGTATTAATCGTGTAGGTGTTCATCAAAAGAACACTAGAATCACATTTCACAAATGAATTTTGTCCTAAATACGTGGATTTTTATTATTTTATTTAAATAATGACAAATATTGACAGCCGTCATGTTTCCCTATACATTGCTTGATAGTTGCTTACAAAATATGTTTTAGTTATAATAAAACGCAATGAATATCGTTTTATTTATTTATTTATTTAACAATTTATGTACACAAACAGAGCATATAAAACAAGGTGAAAGATATTTTGTACAAAGGTACTGCTTATTTCTATTAGAAATCTCTTCCAGCAGACCTAGGAATGGAAACGTGATTTAGAACCTGATTAGCGTGCACATTGTTTTTAACATACAAAAATATATATTAGCATACACAAATTTACATAAATAATTAACAAATATATATATAAATATATATTATATATATAAATATATAATTATATATATAGGTATATATACAAATACATATATAAATGAATAGGACTAAATAGTAACAAAACAGTAGAAGTGAAAAATAACAATTATTACGATAGGGAAAGGTAGTGCTCTTTGACTTGTCTTTTAAAAGAGTGAAGGGATTGGGAATTACGTATTTTTGGCGGAAGTGAGTTCCACAACCTAACAGCATGAACAGAAAAGGAGCGAGAATATGATGCAGTCTTGTGACAAGGAATGTGTA
This sequence comes from Thymelicus sylvestris, assembly GCA_911387775.1. Lineage (NCBI taxonomy): Eukaryota > Metazoa > Arthropoda > Insecta > Lepidoptera > Hesperiidae > Thymelicus > Thymelicus sylvestris. The sequence goes on along the minus strand of OU426905.1, from coordinate 7,335,432 downwards.
GCAGGGACCTAATGTGCGTTCTACATGGTGCATTAGATGGACGGGCGGGGGAAAAACGATTTCGGAGGTAGGAAGGGGAAGATGGGTTTTTAAGGATATTGAACAGTAAACAAAGGATACGAGTATTCCTGCGAAAGCGGATTGGGAGCCACTTGAGGTTCTTGCGAAACTGTGACACACGGTCAAATTTCCGTAACCCAAAAATAAATCTGATACATAAGTTTTGCAACCGCTCAAGCTTATTCAAGAGCTCCTCTGTGGCATCTAAGTAGCAAACATCTGCGTAATCTAAAATCGGTAAAACAAGAGAGTGACATAAGGATATTTTAGTACTATAAGGCAGAAAACTTTGAAAGCATCGTAGCGAGTGCATAGCATGAAATACCTTACGGCTCACCTCCCCCACGTGTGCCCTCCATGATAAGTTGACATCTAGAGTTAAGCCAAGGTTCTTAACAGTGTTGGTATACTGTATAGGTGTATTATCTAAATGCAATAATGGTAACTTAGAGAAATCCAAAGCATTTCGACTATGTTTCGATCCAATAATAATCGCTTGTGATTTTTTTGGGTTAATAAGCAGCCCAAATGATCTAGCCCACTCGTTAATGCGACAGAGGTCACTATTCATATCACTGATAGCCACATCAACATCAGCAGCAGCAAAATGACGATAAAGTTGCAAATCATCTGCATAGAGATGGAAGTTAGAACCAATAAGGTTGGTGACAGAGTTGATAAAAACAGAGAAAAGTAACGGAGAGAGAACGCCACCCTGAGGTACGCCAGCGTCGAGACTAATCCAGTCAGAGACTAGTTCTTTGTGGTGGATACGCTGTGAACGCCCCCGAAGGTAAGAATTAAACCAATTAATGGTGGAAGGTGAGACATTAATGGAACTTAAAATCCCAATAAGGATATCGAAGTCTATTGATGTGAAGGCACTGCTGAAGTCCAATAAGACCAACAGAGTGAGTTGCTTATTCTCTATAGCTAATCGAATGTCATCAGTGATATTCAGCAGTGCAGTCACAGTGCTATGACCGGGTCGGAAACCTGACTGGAATGGATTAAGGAGACAATTCGAAAGGAGGAAAGTGGAAAATTGTTTGTGAACTATGTGTTCCAGAGCTTTGGAGATATATGGTAAGATGGAAATGGGACGGAAATCTGATAGGGAACAGGGATTTGTTACTTTGGGTAAAGGAATTACGTGAGCGCATTTCCAGGAAGAAGGAAACACACCCGAGGATAAGGAGAAGTTTAGAATATGGGTAAGAATAGAGAGAATGTTAGGAAGTATTAATAAAATCATTTGAGAACATAGTCCATCATTTCCAACCGCGGTCGAAGTAATAGATTTAATAGTCTTCATTACGTCTTCCTCGTTCACCACCGCGAGGCTGAATGGCTGACATTGTGGTTTTGGCATGTCCATTAGGGTTCGCAACGTATTGTTTTTGGTGAGGTAATCCAACACGACAGGTGACTTAGAGAAAATTTTATTTAAATCATTAGGATTTACCACACCATCTACAGATACCGGTGCTTTCCCTATCCCCATGGATTTAAGAAATCGCCAGATCTCAGAGGTGCTACGATTAACAAGAGAATCATGGAAATAGCGTCTCTTAGCATCCCTACACAGCCGATTGCAACGATTACGAAGGTGTTTGAAATGGGCTAGATTTTTATCCGTGGGAAAGCGTTTAAACTTCCTCTTGGCTCTATCCCTCTTGGCCATCAGCTCTTTTATTAGAGGAGTAAGCCAGGGTGCTGGCATGTGTTTAACTTTTACACGTTTAACCGGTGCATGTTTATTAAATAAATTAAGGACAGCCTCATTGAGGATACACACCTTGTCATCCATACTGACGCTATGCACTGCCTTCATCCAATCAATAGCGTCAGCATCGCGCCTTAATGCTTCCATATCAATGCCCTTAAAACTACGGAGAGAAAGGTGGTGCACGTTACGTTTCGGTGTCCGAATGCGATATGATAGATAAATTAGATCATGATAGGAAAAGGAAGATGTGAGTTGCCCATGAGTATCCACATTACCAGGTGACGAGACGAACATAAGGTCAATTAGTGAGGGGTTACAATTGGGGAAGTGGTGGGTGGGACAAAGAGGAAGTACATGTAAATTAAAAGAAGCTACAAGAGAATTCAATTTGGTAGATCGGGAATCATTTTTAAGTAGGCAAGTATTAAAGTCACCCATAATAATCACATGATCATAAATGGGGCACATATCCGATAATAGTTCGTCAAATTTGTCAAAATAGTCAATATTCAAATTAGGACTATAAAAAACACCAAGTTAAACTTTACGGTTGCTAATGAAGATTTCGATGAACAGGTATTCAGCGGATTCCGAATAAAGCGAAGGAGAGGTACCGACCACCTTATAAGATAAGTCAGCTCGCAAGTAAATACAAACACCTCCGCCGCCTTTACCTGTTCTGTCGTTGCGGACAAGTACATATCCTGATAATGAGAACTGGGCGGAAAGAAGAGAAGGTTTAAGAAAGGATTCCGAAATTAGTAACGCATCGAGATGTGCAGTACTAAAAGAAGCCAGAAGATCTGAATAATGAGCAGGAACACTCTGAGCATTGATGTGGGCAACGTTAAAATTGCCACGGAAATCAGAAAATATGGAGGAGATCAGGTCATGCAAAAGTATAGGCTGTGGTAAGTCACTATCCGCACTGTCAAAGCTGCAAGTGGAAGAAGAGCAGGAGAAAAAGCTATCCTCAAGATTAATATCCATATCCATAATTATCAATATTAAATATAATATATATATAAAAAAATATATAAAAATATATATATATATATATATATAAAAATAAATAAGTATTCAATAATTAATAAGAATAATCTAATAAAACAAGAGTACAATCAAATCATAAAGTCCACGACACTAACCACTGCCTAGACTGCTGGAAAAATACTCCATAAAAATAATAGATAGATAAAACATGATTACACATCCAACACAAAAACGAAAAAAAACGTGCCTAAGAAAAAAAAAAATTAAAGAATACAAACAAAATTAATTTTATAAAGCAAATATAGTAGAAGTCCTAGTTCGATAGACTATACAATTCAAAAAACACAGATTTCGCTAGAGACTTAATGATATTACAAAAATGTGCATATTATAATTATGTAACTTTTATTACAGAAGAATCAATTATTCATTTAATAGATTTTATCTTAAAGTAAACCGAAACTTGTAAGTAAGTGTCAAAAATATACGTGATGTAATGCCAATTTTTAATCAGCTTATTATCATTTTACTTTATATTAGAAGTAGTTTGTTATTTATTACGAAAATACGTAATTATATATATATATATATGAATGGCAACACTATATTTGTTACTTTAGTCCATCAGATCGTGGCCCCAATGAGTAATTTACTTAAGTCATATTGCAATTATTACTCTGTGCAGAATATCGTTTTATAAAGTATGAAAATACAATATATTTAGATGCGGACGTAGAACGGAACGTATGTAGCTTGACAAATTACTTTGAATTATGTCAACGTCAGTGGTTGCATGTATTGTAATGTCAAAGTCAATGAAAGAACGCGGAGTACACTACCGTATCAGTTTATTTATAAAGTTAGAAATAAAATTATTAAAAATTCGTAAAGTAAAGTTGTATGACGTCACGTATAAGTTAGAGAGTTACCGTCATTAGAGGATTACAACAAATACTGCAATACGACTTTAAAGAGACATACCAAACTAGATTCTTTATAAACAGCTATCAAAACAATATATACAATTAACGGCGACGTGCCTTCCGCGGTGCATTCACGACTTTCGATGCACCTTCCTGAGGGCGAGAATCAACCTCAACATCAGCAGAAACCGATGGATGAAGTGATATCAACATCTCAAGATCACTCATGCTATCGATTTTTCGCCTTGTATTGTTCGGGAGAAGTATTACCACCTTGCCATCTGTAGTCCAGGACTGCTTAGTGCCGAAATGTTTCCTGGCAGCAGTAAAAACTCTATGCCTGGTCTGGGTGAGAAACTCCGTAACTGTGATGCCGCTACCCTTGAGTCTGGATTTATGTTCCCATACCTCCTGACGATGATCCAAGTCGTAAAACCTAGTGAGAATAGGCCGAGTTTTACCGCTGGATGAGCCTAAACGATGGCAAACCTGCAAGCTGTTAATGTTTACATCGGACAACTTCAATTGGCTGGATATGATTGATGAAACCGTTTCATGTAGTTTCTCATTCTGTTTCTCTGGGACACCATGGAATAACAAGACCTTTCTTCTCATAAAGGTCTCATGCTTGTCTAGACCATGCGAGATGAGTTCCGCCTGAGACTTTAGTGCCTTGAGAGTTTCCCACACAAAAGCTTTGAACTCATTGAATTCATGAGATAGTGATGAGACATCTGGATGGATAGTGCTAGAACCGGCGATGTGCTTCTGCAGCTTGTCCTCATAGGAGTTCATGCGTGACACAAATAATTTCTCCAGCTGTTCCATGTTGTTTGCAAGTTTTGAGTCCATTGTGATAGTTGGCACAGTAATAAACAGAGTGAAGTGAAGTGGATAAGGCAGTTAGTGCAGGTGGGCCTCACAAGTAATTAACACATATATGTATAAAAAATTGTTAACTTATTGAATATTAAATTATTAAAAACAAGGAGCACACTAAATTCACGTGTTTTTGTAGGCTACCCACAATTAACTATGTTCTATCTATATGAGCTATCGTTCTTTTCTGTTCGAACGTAATGAATGGCGTATGCGTTATGGAGGCATCATTGTCTGTAAAAATAGTTATTCAAGTTATGTTAAGTTTAGTGTACCTACTTACTACTTACGGAGTTTTACGGAATCAGCTCTTTACTTTATATATATGCAAATGTCCAGTTGGTTTGTCCGTACGTAACACTTATAATAATTGTAATAATGCTACATACATTGAATAGTGTAATTGTTTGATTGTGATAAAAAATCATACATTCAAAACTCTGTTCAGCATGGTGTATAATCGTCTGGTTATAGGTTCCCAAAAAATGGTTGTCTGTAAAGTCGGTTTACGGACGGTAGTTTAACGTCACAACGTCATGACACAACATTGATGAAATGATTGCATACTTTTATACATAAAATTGAGCGTTTCCGTCGATCGTAGCCGATCGTGCCTCTCTATCGCTTGTTCCGCGCTCTCGCTCGCGCGGAACGGGACAATGAGTCATGTTTATTCGTGCGTGCGCCCGGCGTTCATCGTTTTAATAGACGTTATCACGTCAAAGAAAACAAAGCGCAGGCTAGAATAGACAAAGGCAGTTCGGTTAGAAAGACAGGAATGTAACTGGGACCCTAAACATCAAACAAATCAATTAAACTCTCAATAATTATGCTCCATACATTTAGGTAATGATGACTTCTATGAGTCTGAAATCGGAAATCGAGGGATATCTTCAAATTTTATAGGTATCTGTAGTGTTTGTTGTGCGTTAGTTTCAATAAAGCTCGAAGATGGTCCCGTAACGATTACACGGAGAAATTAAATAATAATAGAATATTATAGGTAAACAGACTTCAAAATTGAAAAATAATACGTGTATGCAGGCCCTCAAGTATAGACACAAAGAAATGAAAGGAAGCCTGAATTGATATTATTAAGTGTATAACAAGCAATACTTAATTATTTTTTCAGTTTAGAAATCGGCCTACCTATTATATTTTTATATTATTACTAGCTGACCGAGCAAACGTTGTTCTGCCATAAAAAATTTAAGGGGTAGGGGGATGAAAAAAAGATGCTGTCTGATTCTCCACCCTAGCCGATATTCACACTAAGATTCACGAAAATCGGTCAAGCCGTTTCAGAGGAGTTCAACTTCAAAAAAGCGTGACACGAGAATTTTATATATTAGATCTAATTTTTGTGTAACACTTGGTGACAGACCCGTAGTCCATATATTAGAAACGTCATTAAATATGGATGTTATATTTTAACGGCACCTTACCATTTATTATTTATTTATTTATTACTGCAGACACATCCCCACGCTATGGCGCACTTTTAATTCAGAAAAGCCTGTCTATGGTTTATACTCGTACATCTTTGGTATAAACAATATTATTATTATTTTGTGGTTTTCAGTTCGGTTTTTAAAATATTTTTATTTGTAAGACCCAACCTTAACCTTGAGGAATTGAAAATAATCATAAATATGTTTTGATTGCGATTACTAAAACAATACCGTTTCATGATATTATAAATCTTTAATAAAAAAAAATCCAAATTCTAAATGACAATTATTTGCTGTTCTTCATTTCGCATAACATCATCCTCCTGTGACCTTTCGTTGGTCGGAGAGCGGGCAAGCGCTATACAAATCGATCATTACCGATTTTTCCCGACATTTCATTCTAGTTGCCGACGTACCGAAAAATTATCTGTTTTTACTAGGAGTTATGTTTCTATGTTTTCTATATTCGCAGGATAGGTAGGATGGATTTGAATTAGCACAAACATGGAATGGTGGTTACTGTACCTAAATCCCAAAAATTGCAAATTTTTGCGTGAATTGTGCGATAAATAGATTTAAATTAGTGTTAAATGTCATCTATGTCATCTGTCATCCTGTCAAAAGTTTCTCTGTGCCACCGCAGTTCAGCCATGACCACGGTCCATGCAACTGGGTCGTAATATCGTTGTGCAAAATAAATATCGTGAGTACCCTATTAGGGGTTATTTTTCCCGTTTCCCCCGATTTCCCTATTAAGGGTTTTTTTTAGTTTACAAGGGATATTTTTTACGAAGCTAAGTGAGGGCGGGTTTGCAAGTAAAATATAGTTTCGTGCTTATTGTAAATTGTAATACAAAATATAAACACTAGGTAATTAAATATTGATAAATTCACAGTGCAGAGCCATAGCTCATCATCTGATGTGCTTGATCGATTAAAGACTAACTTCAAAATTACTTACAGGTAAATTCTTATTTTCTACGTTAAATCTATAGTATCTTAACGTAGCCATCTTTGTTATTTTAACATATTACAATATCCTACCCTGACTTTGGTTTACGGGAGCTTGCATGTTTTCTTTAGCGTGTATTTGTTGCATCTGTCATATTTGTCAATTTTTGCGTCTGAAAAATGGAGAAATATGACAGATAACATACTAATGGTAGCCCTATCCACAGTCTTCCATCTGTTAGTACATTATTGAGACCGGCCGTAAATAGTATAATTTTAATAAATGTATCTAATAGTCATTTTGTGACGTCATTATTTTCAATTCAGAAACTTCAATATTGTATTTTAGTGGTTTAGGTCAATTGACCAATAGAGCATTTTGTATCGGCCAATGACGTTCACATTTTTAGATGGCGATTTTTATTAAGGCAAACTAGGCAGCATTTTTTTTTATTCATATTTTTTTCTTGAAAATTAACGTTCTATCTATAAAGTAAAAGCTTATCTTAAAATTAGTCAACATCCCTATTACTTGATGGACATAAAATGCAGCTTACTGCAGGTTGGAAGTCACTCGTAGAACCAACTCGTATAGCGAAAAGGACCGATAAATCGTGAGAGAAAAAAGGTCCTCGAGTGGAGACTACGTCTCAGAAAAAGCAGCCTAGAAAGCCACCCGACCAGGTGGGCTGACGACATGAAGAAAACATCGGGTATCCGCTGAATTCAGAAGGCTCAGAATCAGTCACTGTGGAACAAATTAGGAGAGGTCTGTATCCAGCCGAGGATTCATAAAGAATGGTGAACGAATAGAACTAATGATACCTACAATTAAACGTAATTACGTATATTAAGTGTGAGTATGACCCAACGCAATGATAACGAATAAGCTATAACTTCTTACTAATAAAAATGCTGCGTTATTATGAAAGCGAAACTGGATGTTTCTTCATTGGACGACACTATAACGACATCTCATGTATGTATTGTGTACAAATGCACATATGGAAGCTTTCATATATGCTATACAATATACCTAAATAACTTTCGTCACGATACCAGAGAGCCTTGCTGTCGACGATAACGATATTATCGTGTGTTGTATACCACCACTGTTGTCGTTGCCGGGATAACATTAATTAATAAAATAGTAAGTTGTCATTGCGATTTGGATGCGCCGGAATAACCCCTTCGGAGCATAATGTACAAAACGCAAAATGAACACAACTCGCAAAATGTACAATTCGCAAAATGTAAAAAAAAGCAAAATGTGCAAAACGCAGAATGAACACAAAACGCAAAATGTACAAATCTCAAAATGTGCAACAAGGACTAAGGCCTCTTTGACGGCGACACGCAACTTAAGTTTTTGAAGGGCTTTAACCACAGAGACCCTATTATATGTTTCCAAACTACATCCTGTCATCTATCTATGTTGTAGGCTATGTATCTGTAGAAATGTTCCTTCATACCTAGCTACTGTTAGTTTTTAGCGTTCGTACACAGTCTAAAGTCGGACATCGTGCAGACGAAGCTCTAATATTTGCCTGTCACACCATTCCGTTTATCAGCACCCAGAATAACTTAGTATACTCAGTGAGTTTGTTTGGTTAAACCGGTTATTCATAATATTATCCATAACATAAAATTACACGTAATAACAGATTTTTGAGGGTTCCGTAGTCAAAACGGAATCCTTATTCCTTCCGTCCGTCCGTCCGTCCGTTAGTACTAGAAATCTGTAATTTGTCATGGAAATACATATTTAATCAAACTACGAAGTGGTAGAATAAATTTAAAAATATTTTCTTTTCATGGTAGGTACGCACTTGCCCGGTTTCTTTAGTCCTACTTGTATTATAGAAAAAAAATGGTTGTCTGTAAAGTCGGTTTATGGACGGTAGTTTAATGTGACAACGCGTGACGCGCACCGCTCCGCTCCGCCCCGCCCCGTTCCGCTCCACTCAACTACGATCGCCTACGGCATCGGCTACGATACGCCGATCGTAGCCGATCGTGCCTCTCTATCGCTTGTTCCGCGCTCTCGCTTGCTCGCGGAACGAGACAATGAGTCATGGTTTTTCGTGCGTGCGCCCGGCGTTCATCGTTTTAATAGACGTTATCACCTCAATAAAATAAAACTGGCCAAGTTAAGTAGGTATTCCTTGTAATCATGTGAGGGAAGAAGTTTATTCCAAATGTATTTAATCAACTTGTATGTAGTGATAATTATCGGTCTTACTATCTACCAACGGTATACCCATAAATAAAATTTCTCTTCCTTCGTAAAACAGTAAAGTCGACGACCCGATACTTATCGTTAGATAACACGATCGTTAGATAATAGTTATCGGAGGCTTCCAGGTGGCATAACAAACTTCATTACTTGATTGAACCACTACCAAATCATATTGTAGCACCAATAGAGTTTCTCTAACGAGGAGAGATCCGTGCCTTACAAGTTACTGGGTTACAGCCATATAAGCGAAATAACTTTGAGGTAGCCGGATTTGGTATGGTTAGAATGAATAAGTTAATTACGTATTTTTAATTAAATGGCAGTATAAAACTGTCATGCATGTACGTAATGTAGTCATTGAAATAGTCGTCATGTATAAAAGAGAAATAATTTGCAACAATTTCTGTTTGAGACTTTTAATTCAATAACACAATTAGGAAAGTTATTATTTTTGCTACATCATAAAGTGCAAAAAGGCCTGGCTTTGATCTGGCTTAAGTATGGCTATGGCCTGGCTGTGGTGATATTAACACCTATCATGTGTTAAGGTTAGATTAGACTCGCGTGGCTAGATTAGGGGGATCAATATCATTGGCTTTGTTAACTAACTGGCTGCATGGCTGAAGTTACGTCCGTTGTCTGTTCATCCCACTAAGAAGTTGTCACACTCACACTAAGTAAGTTGTAATAAGATAGTTACTGTTGTACTACGAGTATTACAAGTCTTGTTTGTTACCTCAAACTTAGTCTTCGATGTTAAGTTACGACTGAACATAACTCCTTGTTATCTAGTTCTAGTAAGTCAGTATCGCCATATCAGTGGAATCCCGTCTATTAGATTTTTTTTTGTAAATTTTCCAGCAATTTAGGTGAAAACGGCATGTTGAGTGGTTACCCGTTCTGTGTGAGGAGGCTCTAACTGTCATAAGGGAAGTGACGTAAGCGAAATTTGAAACACGGAAATGACGGAAACAAGGCTGTGTGTGTATTCTGCTATTTTTCATACAAAGCAAAATTGATATAAAATTAAAAAGTTAATTATTTTACTGTGGAGGCGATCGTAAAATTTACGGCAAAATAATTAAATGCGACAAAGTTTATCTACTTTTAATAATAAAAATATACTCCCGGACGCTTAAATTGAGCCACCTTGCTTTTGTTGATTTAAAAACTTTACATTTAAAGTATTCAAAATAAAACGAGCTTTGCAGTTTGATTGCTGGCATTTAATCGTATAATTTATGTATAATCGTACCTATAGTATAGTGTTGTGATATCAGGGTGGTGTATCCTGAGTATGAAATCTTGTAGTCTTTCCATTAGTTCCAGATGCCTCCCGATAGCATTGTTGTGGGTAGAAATCCCACACATGAAAATGTCTGAACGTAAATCAGATATTTTGCAAAGATTTCCCTCCTAACGTCAAAAACAAAGCCTCTTAATTATAGTGATTTCTTAAAATTAGATTTTTCTCCAAGCAACATCAATGATTTGCTTTAAAATAATTGGAAATATATTTAGAATATTTATTGGTTTTGCTATAAATTAACAAAGGGCAGGCCAGCTCCGAGTACTGGACTCGAATTGTCCTATAAACATATTTTATTATCGCGTACGCATTTGTACCTGCGTGTGCAGTAAAACTATAAAATATGCATACATCGTCGCATTTTGTGTACTTGTCATAGCGAGAACTGGTAACGAATAACTATCATAGAAAGTTGCCCGACTGAAAAACATACGCAACTCAGAGCACAGGCGATTTTCAAGTGAATTTCCGTTATTGGCAGATGGTAAAATAGTTCAATGTATCTTTTTAATTTTGTTTCTTTGTCTTTCTTGCATATCAGAACAGCTTCATAGCTGTTGCAAGCTCATGCTTGCAAGACGCTGAAAAAAAGTGTTACTCATACATATTAAATGTGTACGGACTTTGGTTATTACGATAATTCTTATTCGATTTCTTAACCAAGCTTTGGAGGCAATATTTCTGCTTTTTTGTTAATTAGGATTTAATAAAGCCAATTACATATTCATTTGTTATAGACAGATTCAATCTGATGTTAACACGACAGTTCTGTCACCTATTTATTCATGTGTGCTGTCACCTTGTTAATTCATAGGATAATCGTGACAGTTTTGTAATCATAGATTAATGTGGTAAAAAGATAGAGCATAGAAAAATGAACAGACTACGAAATGCCTGTTCTCTAAATGTAATAGAATTACGTATATACAAATAGCCGACTGTGTTTACGCTTCGTCATTCGCGAACAAGATTCAGAGTAGGTAGGTGCGTTATAATTAAAACGCACAAATAAAATTATTTTACATTTCAATTTGTTCGGTAATTGTTGCTTATTGAGAACATAGAAATACAAGGCGTATGCTAAGCACTGTAAACTGTAATTAATCTTTTTATCGCCCATCCCTTCTACTCGTCAATCTATGATTCCAATAATGTTCGATATTGGCTGTCAGCCGCACATTAAGATATCGATCACCCGCCGATAGTGCGACACGCGAACGCGACACAGATACAATCGGACCAAAAAAAGCTAGTTTCCATTTTCCAACGTCCAGAAGTTACAAATCAAACCGAAATATATTGGTTATAAAAGTGCAACAAGTATGCGAAATGTATACTGGCTTCGGATGTGTATCTCCACTTGGTTTTATGGCCCATAAAGGCTGTTTACGATCGCCAGGATAATACCCATTCGGCTAAAAGGGTTTGGGGTGCTATGCTATACATGTACGTAAGATGGCTCGCTAATTAAAAATGTCTGTGGCCGGTGAATGTCTGCAGTTTCAACAATTAGCGAACGCGAATTAGGGGTTATTTCCTTACAATAATTATTTCTGATATTAATTAAGGAGCGACCAGCTTACTAAGACACCCGTTGAGGATGTAAGTTCAATTAAACTAAAAAGAAGGGTTGTTTGAATCCAATTGCTTCGCCCAAGACATTTAGTATCTAATTGCTTAACAACTTACTCAGTTCCAACTAGTAATATAAAGTATAAAATAACTACTAAATGTAACCAATAATTGATACAATTAGGTAATATCGCAGAGTTTATTTTCATGGAAATAGTGAAAATTTAAATTGTGGGCCAAACGGTTTTTCCTAATTATATTTGTTGTTAATCTGAACGAATAATTCTTGACAAAAAATAATCGACTTTAAAATTAGGAATAACTCAAAAACTACTCGTCAGATCTCGTTCAACTTTAAGTGCGATCACATGACAAGCACCAGTTTTCGATTAACAAGAGAATCACACAAACGAAAGTCTGAGCTAACAAGCATAAAAAAATACAGTCGAATTTCGAATTCGAGTCCTTTTTTAAAGTCGGTTAAAAAATGTTACATCGTATGCTTTATTCAAAGTTCTTATCCTTATTTATCACATTATTCATACATCACAAGATAACGTAAGAAAAACGTTACAGTTTTATCGTTGCGCATACATTTTTTTCGCCTACATTGTCGTACTAAAAATTGAATGCAAGAGAATATTGATATACGTAGCTACGTAGGTAGCTACAGTTGATGCCATAACTCTTCCCGTCAGAAACAGCTGAGCATCAATCAGCTGACGGAAGTATGCCGAATCGATACGACGTACCCACTTGGTTCAATTTGCTTTGTCGTTTGCCCTTTTCATGCGTAATCTTTATTTAAACTGGCAAAGGAATAACAAGTGGTGACTAATCTTAGAGCATATTTCATTGTTTCGCATTATACTTAACCCCTAAATAAGAAAGCAAAACAGTATAAAAAGCAATACAACGGTAACGCCTTACTACTTTTTCGTAAGTAAGTAGAACACTTTTTGGGTATTTTATAATTTTTATTATGCCTTTGGAATACAAAAATGTATAATTTAGTAGACAATAGAAGTTTTAATATAGCTTTTACATATACAATACACATTGGCGTTATTAAATCTTTGTTCTTAATAATTAATTAAGCATTTCCTATTAAGCAAAATACCTGGAAAAACAATCGGCCATGTTCATAAAATTTATCGTATAAAATTAAAAATAAATAGAGATGTGTAATAAATAAATCATGCAATCCATCTAGTCATAAGTCTTGACAAAAAATAACCTACTTCAAAATTAGGGATAATTCAAAAACTACCTACTCGTCAGATCTCCTTCAAATTTAAGTGGGACCACATGCCAAGCACCAGCTTTTGATTAAAAAAGAATCATCAAAATCAGTTTACCCACTCGAAAGTTCTGAGGTAATAAACATAAAAAATACAGTCGAAATGCGAACCTCCTTTTTTGAAGTCGGTTAAATAAAACTGAATTTGGAGGATTCTATGGAGATCCAGGTTCTAAAATTAGTAGTTTAATTTAGGAAAGGTAAATTTTTGGTAATATCACGCGCTGGAAACATGCGTTTAGAAAATATATTCGTCCTTAAAATCCTAGACTGCTGTTTCTTAAGCACACTCAAAGATATATTCTACTAGTGTTATCTTACCTACCTACTTGTTTCATGAACTCCACTCATAAGGCAAACTTTCAGAGGTTTAAGCTTGAGGTGTGCTTATACAGGTAATTTGTTCTGCTAGGATAAATTTAGTAGTAGTTTATGTAGTATACTAAAGTTTTTAATAAGGAAATTCTTTAAAAATTATCTAATTTATTATTGTAGGTAGTAAATTTTGTTCTAATTTTTATACTCATACCTATATTGAAATTCACCTGAAAACTATGTCTTAAAAAACTCTTATATTGTTACGATTTTTTTAAGATTTCACTGGTCTGTTATATCTATTTTATTATATTAAATTACGGTCATTTCAAATTGGACATCCGTAAATACATAAAGATTTACAGACACCTGAGGAAAATTCTAGACAACTGTCTAGATTTACTTAAGCTTATTCTTAAAACATAAATTGCTAGTGATATAATAAATACATTATAATCTAAATTTTACTAACAAAAAATAACCGACTTCAAAGTCTCAAAAACGACTTGTCAGTCAGATCTCGTTCAAATTTATGTGGGACCACATGACAAGCACCTGCTTTTGATTAAAAAAAGAATCATCGAAATCGGTTGGCGTGATATTGAGTTATTCGTCAATTTGTCGCGCACATCTTAACACAAATTTACGACTTATGTGGTTTTATCATGGATGCCATTGTCAGATCTCAATAAAATTTATATGGGACCACATGACAGCCACCAGCTTTCGATTAAAAAAAGAATCATCAAAATCGGTTCGCCCAGTCCAAAGTTCTGAGGTAACAAACATAAAAAAAAAAAAAAAAAAAAAAAAAATACAGTCGAATTGAGAACCTCCTCCTTTTTTTGAAGTCGGTTAAAAATCATATTCACCGAAATATGTGACATAATTTTTCAAAGCAATTTCGTGCTTGTATCCTACGAGAGATCTTTGAGTTGTTTCGTGAGAGGTGGTTGTCCAAACTTTGAGTGCAAGCTCGGTTCATTGCTTCAGAACTGTACTTACCTACCTGATTTCAGTTGTTTTGTTGAAACACGTGGCTCAAATCTTATGGCAGCGACTACGTCTGCAAGCAACACATTTTAGAACAGATAAAGTAGGTTCTACTTTCAACTAAGATTGCGATTATAATTTAACTAACTACTTTTAAATAACTTTAACGCCTTACACATACGACAAAATGATGCACGTGTGAATTTATTATTATTCTAAGCGTGTGAATAATGATATACATTTTTAGGGTTCCGTAGCCAAATGGCAAAAAACGGAACCCTTATAGATTCGTCATGTCTGTCTGTCTGTCTGTCTGTCTGTCTGTCTGTCTGTCTGTCTGTCTGTCTGTCTGTCTGTCTGTCCGTCCGTCCGTATGTCACAGCCACTTTTCTCCGAAACTATAGGAACTACACTGTTGAAACTTGGTAAGTAGATGTATTCTGTGAACCGCATTAAGATTTTCACACAAAAATAGAAAAAAAACAATAAGTTTTGGGGGTTCCCCATACTTAGAACTGAAACTCAAAAATTTTTTTTCATCAAACCCATACATGTGGGGTATCTATGAATAGGTCTTCAAAAATGATATTGAGGTTTCTAGTATCATTTTTTTCTAAACTGAATAGTTTGCGCGAGAGACACTTCCAAAGTGGAAAAATGTGTGTCCCCCCCCCGTAACTTCTAAAATAAGAGAATGATAAAACTAAAAAAAATATATGATGTATATTACCATGCAAACTTCCAACGAAAATTGGTTTGAACGAGATCTAGTAAGTAGTTTTTTTTTTAATACGTCATAGAGCCCGTACACAAAACTGCGATTTGATGCGATGCGAATTCGCAACGCAAAAAGTTGCGACACGAATTGCTGCGATGCGATTTCGTGCGGCAAGGCGTGTCCCTTCCACGATAAGGTGACCATTCCTTTGACGACCGTTGAAAACTAGGTCGTGACATGGATCGTAAAAAGAAGTGTGCACTTTTGTTATTGCTTAGGAGATACAGGCAAAAGATACAAAGAAGATTTTGGGTTCATCCATTTATTACTATTATGAACGCCGAAGGGAACTATTTTCATCGAAAATATGAATTTGTTATTAAAAGATTTGATTTTTAAATGAAGAATCTTAGAAGAAAAAGAAAAAACGTTTCATTTTAACGTAACAACAAAGATTTCGTATTTTCAAAGTGATCTAAAACTTTATTTGATGTGTGTACGTCTTGCCAACACGCTGTCTCAGAGCCGACTAAAAGTGTTGTCAACAAGTATGACGTAACATCGCAGGAATGCGCGATGCGAATCAATTCGCAAGTTCTTGCGACGCGACGTGCGAGCTCGCAGGTTTTTGCGATGCGACGTCGCATCGCAGTTTTGTGTACGAGCCCATAAATCGTAAACCGCAGTTTACCTCGATCAAAGTTACAACGAACTTCAAGAACTTTTATATTATGTTACTTCATGCTACGGAACCCTTCATGGGCGAGTCCGACTCGCACTTGGCCGCTTTTATTATACAAGTGTGCGGCCGCCAACGTTTGTAATGCGATATTTTGTCGTTTAATGTTGGAATATGAATTAACTACATTAGTTAATTTACATGTTTCATAATTTGGATTCATGAAAGAAGAAAGAAAGAAAGAATCACAGGTCTAGTACGCTTGAATAGGGATTAACAAGGTTGAGTAGCAGAGAACAGTGGCGTAGCGTGGGCTCCCGCCGCCCGGGGCCGAGTGAAAATTTGCCGCCCCCCCCTAGTGATCTTTGCCGCCCCCATATTATTTAAAATATTTTTTTTAGTAATTAAAAATGCACTTTTCTTGTTTTTTTCATAGCACAATTTACATTAAAATTTAAATAAAATTAATTTTAATGTATCGTATATTTTTTTATTATTTAAAAATCGAGTGGCTTGCCGCACCTCTTCATGTGCCGCCCGGGCCATGGCTCCCCCCCGTCCCCCCCCCCCCACGCTACGTTACTGGCAGAGAATGCTTTTAGCCGCACTTATGTCCGCCTTTTGTTCTTATACATTTGTATGGTGCCATAAAGTCTAAATAAATAAATAAATAACAGCGGTCAGTGGTGGGTTTTATTACATAAACTGACCTTTGCCTTATGATAGTAGGTAGGTACCGTTCACAGTGCTCTTATAAAAATACTATGTTACTATGCGGCCATTATGTTTGTGGCGGAAGTAGAATTTTTGTAAACCATGATATCGACGTGCATTTAAGGTTCTCTGGACCTGTTTGCGGTGTATTATTTATTTTATCTTCACCACAACAATAACCCATTCACGCCTGTAATTACATGCGTTTGTGTAACCTTTTACGAGATAGGTAACGAGTCATAATGTCATAAATAAATGACTGTTACCTTTAATTCAGTTCAGTTCAGAGACGATCAGGACCTGCTAATTTTAAATACTCTTTATTAAGCATCATCCGATGATGACGATGATGATGACGATGATGATGACGATGATGATGATGATGATGATGAAAAATGATATACTGTTCTCTACTAAAGTATGTTTCGGCACCTACAATAATTGGTATTAGTGTATTGGATGAAGTGTTTTTTTAAATACGCATTTAAGTATGCATTAATAATTCTTGACAAAAAATAATCGACTTCAAAATTAGGGATAACTCAAAAACTACTCGCCAGATCTCGCTCAAAGTGGGACCACATGACAAGCACCAGCTTTCGATTAAAAAAGAATCATCAAAATCGGTTCACCCAGTCGAAAGTTCTGGGGTAACAAACAGAAAAAATACAGTCGAATTGAATACCTCCTCCTTTTTTGAAGTCGGTTAAAAATGTTGCCGGGATAGTACCTAATTATCTACTCTGTATCTTACTCCAGATCATGATCTATCCGTGTGCTAAATTTCATGAAAATTCGTTCAGTAGTTTTTGCATGAAAGAGTAATAAACATCCAAAAAATAACACATTTTATAATATTACGATAATTTGGTAAGATTAAAAATTTCAAAATTACTTTTTATTAAACATTGCACTAATGACTTAAAAAAAATAGTTTAATACCAGCCAAAAGTAGGGAGCCTATAGAAAATGCTAACGTTAGGTTGTTTGAAAATTTCAGGAATTTTTCAGTCACTCACCCACTCGCGATGTATTTTTTAACATACTGAAATGGGTATAAAACACTTTTCAACCAATAAATAGATGGGTGAGGATTGCGCCTAACTCGGATATTAAGGTAAATTGTTACATTCGTAACTACAAACAAATAAACCGGCCAAGTGCGAGTCGGACTCACGCACCAAGGGTTCCGTACCGTTATCTATAGTCTATAGTTTTTAGTATTTGTTGTTATAGCGGCAACATAAATGTAATACATTTTTAATAAATTTTTACATCTGTAAAAATTTCATTTTCAAGCCTGGTGACAGACAGACTGACAGTGGAGTTAGTAATAGGTTTTTACCCATTGGCTACGGAACCCTAAAAACAAGGAACAATCTTAACGCGATACAACTATCTTTAGCATGCTGCTATTGCAACCTGTGAAGTAATGAGGCGGCCTTTACTACCCCATGACGAAAAAGCCATCAACCCGAGCTTCTGCAAACATTCCTTATTCACTGCAGTCGTTGCATGCCATTAAACTTCTGCAAAATTCAAATTCCGTTCAACTCTCTTCACTATTGTCGGTATACTGTCTAATATCTTTTTTAGAGGATCGTAAACGGTCCCCATACGAGATACGAAACAAAAAAAATCGTAAACAAATACGCCACACCTTATAATTATACTACATACAAAATGAAACACGTTTATTACGAGCGCGTTTATACGTTTTATGACCTCCCAGGATCCAGGCGGATAGATGTCAGTCGAGAGAGCCTAGACGTCGTAAATTTGTATGAAATATGATAATTGCGAAATTCTTCAATATATTACGATTTAAACATTGATGATTCTCCTGACGTTTTGTGAGCCCATAACTTGGTGTTCGTGGAATAAGTTCCGTCTCGCTCGAACTGGTCGCATTTAGCGCGCCATTGCAGGTGCCAATGTTATAATGGAATTCTTTTCGTCTCACTTCGCACCTCATGACAAAACGCTGTAATTCGTGTGTATTGTTCTCAAACGCCTTAATAAAAGGGTTATTTTAACTATTTAATTGATGGCACGTGAAGTCTGACGTCTGAAATTAGACTAAAAAGGTACGAATGTCATAATGAGTTGGAGTTTCTGAGGGAATTGTCGTCTGGTTACATTGAACTGTTATACAAGTTATGGTAAGATTCATCGATACAACTTAGTTAAATACATATACGTGGATATAAGATTCAAAATGATTAGTGAGTTAAATGCTTATTGCAAATTGTAATTAAGCTAATCTTCACGTATGTTAATCACTTCAATAGAATCTTGCGTTAATTTAGCGATTCACATTAAGGTTGGCTCCTCGGAGATGATACATGCAATTCACACCGTTTACGATAGTAATTTTATTGTATGTAAAAATCAACAATTAAGTAATGGAAAAAAATCGTTATACATGACATGTTTCTGGAAAACTACCTATGTCGTTGTGCTCACTAAACTAGCTGACCGGGCAAACGTTGTTCTGTCAAAAAAAATTTAGGGGTAGGGGGATGAAAAATAGATGTCCGATTCTCCACCCTAACCGATATGCACGCAAAGATTCATTAAAACCGGTCGAGCCGTTTCGGAGGATTCAACTTCAAAAAAGCGTGACACGAGAATTTTATATATTAGATTTAGATTTATCAGAGATCGTTAACATTAACAAAAATTTTTCTTTTAATAGAGAAGTACGAGTATAAAGAATACCGCGCCGGGAAGTTCTACTTATGCTAGTTTCAAAATCGAGCCCCCGTTCTCTTCAAAATAGATTGAATCCACTGAAAACTGTAGCCAATTGGCAACAGTTACTCTCACCTACTCTAGTAATAATAGTTCAGTGCCTTTTAATTGCGCTAATTACTCTACTTTTAGAAGTTAAGAGGACTGTACAATACCAATCCTGGAATTATTTTTATTCGTAGATACTTGTTTTTGTTATTTTATTTTTCGCTGTAATTGTTAATTACTAGTAGTTTTAAGTATATTTCATTCAAAATTTCAGACTGATCTGGTGAAGGTGTAACAAAGAAATAGTAATTTTTCATTAAATAATTAATTCCAAAAATGTAAATAAACTATAACTATCCAATTAGCGTACTGAAAGTTGGTAGCCCTGGGCTTGTTAATTAATTTTTTATGGTCATGTTGCAATTAGTACAGGACACGGTTATTGGTCCCGCTTTACTGTCGCAGCAAATTACATGTGACCCAGTAATTGCTGAGATTGATTAAAACACCCAACTTGATTTACGTTGCAATGTCATAGATAAAACAACAATCATTTTGTTAAGGCTTTGGCAGTTCAGTACCTACATAAGGCCAGGGGTGATCTTATTAATGTTTATTTTTTTTGTTATCATGGTAATGATTAATACTGTCCTTATGCTTATAAAGTTTTCCATAATTTCAGCTCCTGTTCGTTTCTCAGTCGGAACAAAAACTGTATTGGTCAGAAATACATAGGCCATCCGTTATAAATTTAAATCTGTTCATTCGTATAAAACACCGACATAGTTCCATAAAATACGTTTTAGTTTTATATCGATAACACGTAGGCATATAGGTATCTATTTTGCAATTGGTAACAGTTTATCTAATTATAGCCGCAAGGGTTAACTGTTGCAGCTAAATCTTGAACCTCTGAGCTGAACTGTATTAAATCAGATAACCTACTCTACTTTGTGGTAAACACATATCTCACGATAATAGTCATAACTGAAATAACTAAATGTTTTATTTAGACAACTGCTCTTAATTACCTATGTTGATAACGGACGGATAGCAACACTGAACATGGGGTATGTAATATGTTTAGTGTTGCTATCTGTCTATGAGGCTACGATGCCAAAAAACTGTAAATAATGCGTTGAAATACAGTTTTTTATTGAATTAGAACCAACTAACGGACAGATAGAACAACTAACCACCTGGTATTGAAATGTAAAATTGAAAATGTAAAATTGAAATGAAAACGTAAAATGTGAAAACATAACAATAACAAAGAATCCATTTAATGAAACAGATTAAAACCATAATTTTCTTTCTAGAATAAAATCTTATTTGATTTTACCCTTTTTTCCCATAGATTTTAGATCTCTGTGAGTGTCAGTAAAAAATTAAAATGTGTCCAATTCACACGTGTTAGAAGTGAAACCTTCAAAAATTTTGTTTTCAAGATAATGAGACGAATGTAAAATTTCGGGAGGATGATAATTGTAGATTTTACTATTCCACTCCACTCCACTCCACTCCACTCCACTCCACTCCAACTCAGCTCAACTCAACTCAAGTAAGTCTCCACTCATTTCTAGTCTCCACTGGACAGTTTCGTTTCATAAAATTTCAAGTCACCACCGTACTAAAGAAGTTTTCACTTCAATACCCAACCCAACAAAAGAACGAGCAACCTGAAGATGAGTTACCCCCCATTACCCCACACGGATATCAGCAACACCATAGCCATCATTGACTAATTACCGGTTAAGAAAAAGAATGGAATCCGCTTATTATTGACTCCTCGACACTATAACAGAAGCAGGTAGAGAAAATTTCGCGGTTGATTCAAGAGGTAGAATGAATTACCAAGACAAACATCTTTTCATCCTTGCATGTGTACCATCAAATTGAACTGGATTGTGGGTCAGATCCTAATAACTTCCAGTCGAGTAAGGATGTGACGTCACAGTCTCATCAGTTACTAACTATGAGGGTAGCTTGATATTCTTTTTTCTACTACATTCGTTTCTGCCCTGTCCACGCTGTCAAACATTTTTTGTTACGTGCCCTTTTCCAAATGGGTTTAAATAGAGAAATAAGGCCATCTTGTTTCCGTACTTGCGTATTCACAGAAGGATATTCAGTCTTTAATACATACTGTTTGATACTTTTCTCTTTCACAATCAATTAACAAAATCTTCAATACACAAAGTAATTTCCGCCAACAGAAATAACATACTGTTATCAAACTTGAAAACTCTATTTGGTTATAACTTATCTACTATTGTAGTCTAGACAGTCAGCGTTGCGCAGATATTTACAATGCAAGACTAGATATCGAATTTTGATGGAATTGGACAAACTCAATTTCGTACCAAATAGGTTACTAGCACTGGGTCACTACAGAACAGTAATTGTGGTGGGACTGTCCACGCAAATCCCACTGCTACTCTGAATGGACTGAGCTAATTCTAACCTTATCTCCCTGACGTTTGAGTTCAGTTTCGCCTGCTTAAATCGACGTATCGGTAGAGTAGCGACTGCATGATCAAATTTTCATGACAATCTAATTAAAGAAACTTCGGAGCTACGTTACAAATGCTCGTATAAATTCTTTGTTGGTAAATGTATTGTCTTTAACTTCAAGTTCTATCTTAGAGCTTTAGTTTCGTATACTAATGATAAAACTGTAACGGGCCCAATAAAAGCAAAAGCAAGCAAATTTTACTACGTAGATAAATATACTAACTATTGGAGGGTCGGTTAAAGGGTTAGAACCTAATTAATCTATGTTTCAATTTAATATTTAATTTCAATCAAAACTATCTATGAACCTTTGTAGATCTAGTTAAGGTACATACTTCAGAAATAGAACTAAAGTCTAACTGGTATCAGTAATTGTAACTAACAAATCCTATACAAATACCTGTTATCTATAACACGTGTAACAATTAACAACACATTGAGTGATTTGCAAGGAAGCAACAGTTATCTCATTTCAAGATAAGTAACAATATAGTTAAAATGATAAATAACTACATTTTATCAATGCTCTAGACATCGGTCTAGTCTATCTGTAATCTGATAAATGAAGGATACTTAAGAAGTAGTAGCTCGTGTTAGACTTAATGTCTCATTTGACTTACGTAACGTACCATATCATGCCCGAGTGAGCAAGTGCTTATAGCCAGACGGTTTGGTGTGATTGTAATTTAAGTGATCGACCGAGCAAGCAACAGCGGACACGGTCGGTAGTTAAATGAATAAATGCTATTCACAAAATTTGGTGCGGTAAGAGTTTTATCCCATTTGGGTTAAGGGGTTCCACCAATCCACAATAGAGCAGCATGGAGTATGCTCTAGGTCTCCTCAAGAGGAGAGACCTGCGCTCAGTAGTGGGCCATTAATGGGTTGAAGCGTAGCTGGCTTCATCCATCTTAAGTCCAAACCATCCTCCCCTGTTCTGCTTCCCCGGTACTGCAAAACAAACAAATGACGCTTCGTCAAACGGTCCCTCTGGTTGGAGGCACATGGAATTCTGTGAGCTCTGAACCCCGACCGTAATCTTGATCAATAAGGTACTCATGCATAGTGAGGGTTTCAACCACGTAATCAACCACCATTTTATTAGATACTTAAGATGTGACTTTAACTTGCTTTGGGCGCAGTGTGCGCAGTAAAAACCAGGAATGATGTAGGTTCCCCGCTTTTGTTTTCGCTTTTGAACAACAATGATGATGCCTTTGCTGTTAATGATATCCATGGACAACGGTGACCATATTCGATCAGGTAGCTGCTTGTAGGTATAGCGTTTGGTTTTATACAAAAATGGATTTTTAGACGGACAAAAAATAAAAACAGAGATACATGTCAGTGAGTTTTAGAGATCCGGATCCTAAAATGTCGCATCTTTGCGGTAGGTCATAATCCAATTTGCTATAAAACCCAAATCGTTTCGGCTTTTACATTACAGATTTTACGAGGTTTTAATTTACTCAAATACGCATAATCATGACTGTATAATCACAATGACATAATTTAAGCTAAAGTTTATTGTTTAATTACGGCTACCGGGGATACATTAGGAGAGTACTCAAAAATACAGCACCCATAGCCAGTTGCTGGTTAAGGATTAAGGATCTTCTAATTCATAACGGATCTGAAATACATTATATTACGCCACTCGATGGATTCCGTCTCGCCGGTTTGTACTCATAAGTATAATTGAAGTGTCCGAAAGTCACTATGCAAATTGCTAAGGGGTCATTGGTACTAACCACACCGCATCGTCTATTCAAAAGGGATGACTAAAATTACCAGAATTAGTTTTCCCAAAATCAGATTACGCAAGGCAATCTACCAACATTCAGTGCAACGAAATATTTTCACTAATCTCTAAAATGATGCCCAAATTGTTCACAATCCTGAAATTCAGTTCATAAGAGATCTCGCCAAACCCCGAGAGTAAATTAGAAAGTGTCTATGGACAGCTGTCTAAGGAGTTTTTATTGTTATACAACCCACAGAGACTTATAGAAGACCTTTGATGATCCTTGGAAGATTATCCCCTGATATCCAATGTCGCGACAGGTCAGATACGAGTAGGAACGATATCTCCCACTATCTCACCCCAGGATAATCGCGTTTTATTGTTGCCAGCGGACGAGTTTTATATCGCATTTGCATATTTTTATGGTTTTCTGGCGGTGAAATTAAAAGTATTATAGAACCGATGCAACTCATTGCGATACACTCGTTGTCGTAAAATATTGTTGGCGATCGTAAAACTGCGAATAAAGCTGCTCGAGCAAAAGAAAAAACTGCCGGGCCATTTAACTTGCTGATAGACTAGGGGCTGTCGTGATTTAGAAGTGATCGACGCTAGGGTGAGTTTAATTGGTCGGAAAGCCGCATAAAAATTATGCGACTGCTTTAGGCTTTCCTCTATTTCAAATTTGAAATCAATTCTGTGTTTCGTCTCTAGTGACGAAACTACATGCATAATTATATATTTTTTGGTAAAAACGGATGCTTCGGAATAGTCCGTTATCATTGAGATGGGTGAAAGAATTTTTCATAAGTAGTATAAGATAAGACGATTCTTAAGAATATAACGTATAAGAATAAGATTATTCTTATTCTTAAGAATATAACGTATAAGAATAAGATTATTCTTATTCTTATACTACTTATGAAAAATTCTTTCACCCACTTTCTTTTGTTGTCAAAAGAAAGTTAAAATACGCTTGTGACGAAATGACGGTTTATCGAAGAAGGTAACCGTTTTAATGAAAACGATCTAATGATCTGAGCCTTCACCAGATGATATGACCTCATTTTTATCACATTGCTTAATTAAAAAAAATTAAACATTAATTTAAAAAAAATTAAAAATAAAATCTAAATAATTGAAAGAAAAGTAAGTTGTGGGGTAAGATAAAGTTCAATCCAGAAAAAGTTATTTCGGTCTACAGCAAAAGATTAACTTCTGCAATATTTAATCACACATTAAAATTCAAGTGACAAAGAATCCAGTTCTCCTGAATTGTATCATAAGCGACAGTGAGAATTCAAGACACGACATGATAAAATTATGCATTTAGACACAACGGATGCATTGATAAAATATAAGAATCGATCATGTATACCATTTAGAGGTTATCATTGAAGTTTTGTTTGTATAACGCGACACGGCCAGCATAGTACTGAATCTTTGCTCGACGTTTTATGAGACTGAGTGTCTCTTTTGCGTCCGGCGTCGAATTTAAATAATATTTTCATAGAACTAATTTTCTATTTGCATGAATAAAATATTCATGTAGGAGTTGGAATATAAAGAATACTTAAACAGAGTAATGAAACAAAGTTTCCTAACTCTAGATTTTGATATGACTGTAAATCAAAATACATATTAATTTTTTGATAGAAAAAAGATTTTCCATTATTGCTAAATAATTAGAAAGGTTTAATTTTTATAGGACCTACTCGCTTCAAATTCAGCGAATTTTCAAATAAACATTTTTAGGTAGGTAATTGTTTTATCCAAAAATGTTGAAAGTCTTTCTCATTAATACTAATTTTCGAAGAATTTCCTTAAAGTCGATAGATATGCAAACAACCTTTTAACCCCCTTAGGAGTGGAATACCCAAAAATCCCTTCTTCGTTGACGTCTACTAAAAGTTCTGAATACTTAGAATATTAAGAAGGACTGTAAAATAATTAGGTAAGCACAGAAATATAAAAACAGGAATAGTGACATTGTTTTACACTTATTTATAGATTCAGATTTCCATGCATGTGTTGAATTTGATCGCTATGAGACTACTTAGCAATCATTGAACTTAAAGCAGACTGGTATTATAATGCAAAACACCTTATAGTCTCGTATTGTTGATTCGCATACAAATTTGCATTATGACCCTTTTGCACGGAAACATTGAGACTAGGGCACACACCTGGTGTTATCTGAATGGTCGGAAACAAATGAAGAGTTTCCTCGTATCGTTTATATTATAATAGGTCTGTACGCAGAATGTGTTGTGACACTTGTGACTTGAATTAATTGATTGGTATTTATGAGCAGGATTGGCTGAGTGTTAAGTATTTGAAAATAGCATGACATTTTCAAATACTTCAAATCAAATCAAATCAAAATCTTTTATTCATATAGGTATCACTGATACACATGCACGTCATTTTTTAATCAACCAGCTTTTCGGAAAGGTGCTTTGTCAAGGAGCTTACAAGGAACTTAACAAATTGGCATGGCTATTCCTCCTCGCGTCGTTGTCCTCACTGCTGAGGGTCGTGACCCCTTCCACGGATCACCTTCTCTTTGAACATGCATGGCATGGCTATCCAGACACCTAAAAATTTTGATTAAAGAAACCCAGAATCTGTAGAATACAAACTAAGAGAGATTTGAAAGTGCCATACTTTCACAACTTTCAAAGTATTTTTTCACAATAAGATTTTTTTTTATTTAAAAATTTAATAGTTTTCAGTCTCAAAACACTATTTGACTAATTGACTTTGAATTAGACGGTTAAAAATCATTTCTGCTGCATCAGAACTTGAAGTAAATGTAGAATAAATAAATAAATAAATAAAATAATAAATTGTTTTCAGAGAACGTTTGATAAATGACATCAAGTACCGTACTCGTACACTCACAGAGTAAAACACAGAAATAAATTAACAGTAAATAAAAACCGGCCTCACAAATTTCGAAACACTGAAATGTTAATGACATAATTAATTAATTTTTCTTTATTAGCGAATATAATTTTTGCTGGTCGAGCCGAAGCGATAATGTGCATTAAAAATGCGTGTTTCGTTTAATTTATTTTACTTCGATTGGGACCGACGCGTATGGCAACACCAATGAATTGGTTAATGCGTTGTCGGCTGTGAGAAGCTAAGGAGGTAGGAGCGATGTATTTTTTGGGTCCATATTATTGCGGGCCACGAATGCTTCGGAATGGAGCATTTCGCGTCGATGCTCCACATGGTGGTCGCATTATTGACGGTACAAATCGTTTTTTGGAAGCGTTTACCATCGTGATGTTGTGTCGTTGTTCGTGTGTGACTGGAATTGATTGATTACATCGAGTAGGGTCAATACGCATGTTTAGGGTGTACGGTGGTATGTAAAGGAAACGCCGAATAACGTGAATGGACTTTAATTTAACATTTATAATGCGTTTATTGTATTATGATACAGAGATTACAAACGGATAATAATTATTACCTATACAAAGCGATTGAGGTTTCCTGAGTCGTGGGTGGGACATTATTATTCATAAAAAACGTTTATGTTGGCTGTTTTAGATACTCAAAATGTGATTGAGATTTATTTATTGCTGTATTTGAATGTTGTTCTTGTTGCTGAGTGGATTTAACTTCCTTCCGGGGTTTTCTCGGCGCGTTATCACATAGAGTTCTTGCAAAAGTTCTGTTGAAAAAAGGCGAAAGAATTATAGTTCTCTCAAGTCATAGGCGACAGTGACGAAGGCAAATATGATATAACGTTTTCTATCCTGTAACCGATAATTAACATGTAGCAAAATTAGTATATTGCAAACAACCACGAACTGAGACCAAACCATGTCAAATAAAATGTCAACTCGGGAATCACACCAAAGACCTTTCAGTTTTTGCTAACTAAAGAGTTTTTGCTACGACCAACTCGTATAGATTTCTTGTATCTTGTAAATCTTGCGTTTCTACAACTTTCCAAAATAAGTTAAAACATCCTTAGGTATCTATGTTTAAAAAATCTATAGATTCGTCGTAATAATAAACAAACAATTGTAACTGGTTTACAATTGTGTTGTCTTGTATTTGTGCGTACAATAACGCATGTTAGATAATGGATTACATCATTCTATTAAGAAATAAGTTTACAATGCAGATTACGACATCCCTTCTGATTGTTTGTAAACCTTTTAACACAATCAGTAGTACTATTGGTAATCTTACTACGGCGAAATGATACTAGTACATGCGGTGTAACTAATATAACTTGTTACTCTTTAGAATATAATATCCCAACAAAAACATTTTCATGTAAAATGTTGCCAAGACGAGGCTCTACATGAAACAGTTATCAAATCTCATGTAGAGCCAAGCTTCTATTTCTACACGCCCTAACTCTACAAGTTCTATTTTCACAAACTCTACACCTCAATCAAAATATGTGGCTCAGCCGTTTTGTTGCTAAAATAACTATTGTATAACAGAAAAATAATGAACAGTGAATAAATTCACCTTACGCCCATGTGACGGTAGTGGGACGGCTAATCCACATTTTGACTGAGGAGTCGAGTTTTAGAATGTTTTTGTTGTATGTGTACTAATAATAGCTCACATACCAAATTCCAGCGTTCTATGACTTCAGGAAGTACGAATGAATTTTGATGATCATCAGTGAGTGACGAAATCGGGGTTTTTTTATATATCAATAAAATGTAAAGTAAAAGAGCTATGCAATTGAAATTTGTATGTTAAATAAGTCCACTATTGATATCATATCCCGAATTTTGTTTATCTGGTATAATTCAGAACCAACTTATGAGGGTTGACGGAACTGAACAGTTTTTGGAGCGCCAATAGGTTTCCTTCTAGCTCGGTTGTGATTCCGTCATCTCCCGGTGCTTTGTTGGTTTTAAGCTGTTTGAGAGTCTCTCTAATCTCATAATAGGTATTGATAATATAATCTTTATGTAATGAACCTTGCTACTCCATTAAAATGGCCAATACTTGACTATGCTAATGTCTATTTGTTACTTGAATTTCATTGAAGAGCATTGAACAAGCTTGAGCCAAATCAAAACGTATAAATCGGGTTCATAATATTTGGCCTTTGCAATTTGCATATAATAATATGACCGTATTTCAGAATTTCATGCTACACTCGAACCGCTGACCGACTCGAACCGTTACGTTTCAGCTATGCGTTTGTAAAATTCCTTAACTTGATTGAATTTCCACATTGACAAAGTTAAATATTTTGGCCCTTATCTAACCTTGTTTAACTTTCTTTTTCTCTACCATTGAAGTATTATTACCAGCATTGGTACCGCTACCGATACCGCGAAGTTTGTCCCAATGAATTGTCTACAATAGGCTTCAATTTTCAATGGATTTGATTTAGAAAGGAGAACGAAGGTTTGATTTTGGGACACAAATTGTTCGCAATGTCTGTTCTGGTACTTTAGTACTACCCGCTTTTTTATCCTTGTCAGTTTTTCCTCTCTCTAATCACTGGTTTACAGAATAATTCTATGGTAAAAGTAATTTAAGACATAACTTAATATCTTTCTTCTTAGTATTTTGTATACGTCTTTACCCTTCAATACCACACGTTAAGAAGTAAGGATACTCATAAGTACCTATATAAGACACCTCTATTTATGTTAACTAGTTATGGAATTAGTAAACTTTATTTATGCTTGATGTGAAGTCTTCATAGCGGTAGTAAAAACTTTTCATTGGCTGCGTTAGCTTAGTGCTTTTCTGGAGCTTAAGTTTATCTTGCTTTTATGACTCCAAAGTAGTTACTTCGGCTTAACTCATGTACCATGCAAGTATAAAGAATATTAATTGCCAGAACGGTAAGTTTAGTCTATTATAAGAGTATTATGATACTTTGAGTAATTAAATAATTTCTTATTTAAAATTACGATTCAACATAATTATGACAACATACCTATTTAGAATATATTTGTTAGATTAGTAGGGGACGAGGACGACCAAAGAAAAGATAGATGGATTGTGTGAGAGATGATAATTATGAAAGATAAGGGAGTAGGTAAGTGTAGAGATGACGGCTGATAAGGAAGTATGGAAGAGGAAAACATAATTATTATTACTCTAGCGCTAAATAAAATTGTGGAATAGGCAGGATGATGATGAACTATGATAGATTATTTAAAAAGTTAATATGTAGATAACGTTCTCAATATTCTGTCTGTCCATCATCCTAATGTCAGTTACCTGGCAACTGTCAAAATTCGTACTTTATTTTTTATTATTTTACTTAGGTACTAACTTATTATAGAGATAATAAATTGATTATTGAAAACGGCCGTAGAAAAACTGGCAGCCTGTGCGTTCTAGGGGTGTAAAGTCATATTCGGGGTGTAAGGGGCTCCCACTCTCAGTCCAAATCTAATTTACCTACTCCTAGATCACCAAGCTGATCTGCTTGAGTCAGCCGCCTCACGACCCGTCGTGTTCCATCTGAGGCCTTGGGAGCCAGTTCTTTGCAGTTATATTGTTAATTTTGTGGTTAATATTTTGTAGTTATTCCATGTGTAAGAATTATGTATCTAATTATTATTTAAGTAGTTTATCTTATTATTATATTTTCTGTGCACCCTACCCTTTTCACAATGATTTCTATGTCCTCTGCCCAAAGGTTGTCTGGAAGAGATCGCTCTATAGCAATAAGACCGTCTTTGTACCTACTACATGTTATTTATATTATGTTCTAATGTATTAACTTATTTGGTGTGTACAATAAAGAGTATTCTATTCTATTCTATCTCTCCAGTCTTGATCGGCAGCGCATCGGTAATTCCTTTGGAGAGTGGAGTAAATATAGTCTGTGCATCATTTATCACTTCTCCGGTCAACGAGGCGTTCACATTACTCCCTCACCATCCTATTACTATAGCATTAAGGTCCATAGCTTCAGTAATGTTAACACGGTAAGATTTTATCTACGCAGTGGCGT
The DNA here is from genome assembly GCA_911387775.1 of Thymelicus sylvestris. Taxonomy (NCBI): domain Eukaryota; kingdom Metazoa; phylum Arthropoda; class Insecta; order Lepidoptera; family Hesperiidae; genus Thymelicus; species Thymelicus sylvestris. The sequence goes on along the minus strand of OU426905.1, from coordinate 7,304,637 downwards.
AATGTAACTGCGCATAGGGCGGGGTCTATAGACAGATATTAATGACTTCTAGAGCGCTCTTCGTATATAATGTTTCGTCTTAGAGCGCTTGTAAGAGTTGTAAGCTTGTATACGATGTTAGTGTTTTTAAAAGAACGTTATTAACGAATGCAATTTTTTTATAGGTTGTTCATGTACCTATTCTTCTTTCTTGTCTTCTATTGTAGGTACCTAATGTTTCATCTTTGGCAATTGACATTATGTATTCATACTGTTTACGGTCTTGCAAAGCAATATTACATCAAGAGTAAGAAGTAGGTGCCTATTTGAAATACCTCTAAACACCCCATTTATGATTATCACCTTCACGAACTTACATTACCTCACGACCCACGCTTTACTCCTTCTAGCAAATGATTCGTCGTCCAGCACTTCAGTTACTATGTAACCACAATTAAGATGAGTTATGGCCGCCATGCAAAACCTATAAATTTTGCTGCAAGGCCGTTCGTATGTTTTATAGCTTGTAATGACGTGATCTGCAAGAAGTGCTTTGAAATATGTTTGAAATAATGCTTAGATACTTACTTTACGCTAGATGTCCTATTCAAAGGAAACATGAGTTACCTACTCATGTCTTCACTTCACTTCTTTCTAGTTCTTACTCCAATACCTAATTTCTAATGGCAAACAAAATACATGGAAAATCCTTTATGTTTAAATATTACATAACTTTTGACACCGACTAAAGAATATCTTACCCATTTATTATCTCTCTTCAATGGAATAATATTTCTTTTAAAAAATTTTAGTTAGTACGTTGGTAAAGTCGTACTACACGTTTCCTTCAAGTTTGCCCTTACCTACCGTCCCGCTCCTCGTACCGCACCTCATTTAGTACGGACAGCAACGCTACCCGCGTGTTTTTGATGTCCCGTGCGGCGAGTACGTTCTTGAGTTTGTTGTTGATTTTGATGTTACTTTCGTTAAATTATTTTTCTATTGGTTTATTTTACGTTCGTTGATTTTTGTCGCTTCAATGAGTAAAATAGAAATGTTTTACATGGTGGCAAACGTAATTTGTTATTAAAGTTAGTGAAATTATTTGATTACTTTTTTGTCTATAGTACTGTTAGCTTCGAAATCGTAACGGTCCACGAGGGCAAACTTGAAGTAAACGCGTAGTACATATCTTTACTTAAAAAAGTAGGAACTCTCTCGGAACCTGTCTTGGAAATGTTTAAAATTCCCTGTGACGACCGCCTTTGGAAATGAAACATAAAAATCTGATTACAAACGCTAAATAAATTTTGATTAATTTAAATATGCCTAAGTCGTGCCCTAGGAAAAATAGGTGACTGAAAGTTTAAGAATATTTGAAATAAAACAAAATCCATACATACGTCCAATGAATCTTCATTTATTAAGGTAACTATCTATATTTGGTGCGACTAGCGAATCTTTATTATACTTAACAAAACCAGGAATTAAATAATCCTAATCCACTCAATAGCCACCCAATTAGTAGCACTAAAGCTAATATTAAAGCAGCTTTACACAGAATCTATTTATGAGAAGGCGACAGAGAACCAGAGCAGAAACTTAATATTGTAAATACACGAAAAGGTTTAAACAAACTGCGACCTACGACGAAAGGTACCGATTATTCGCGCCAATAAAGTGACGTTGCGTCCGGGCGATAGCGCACAACGGGCTATTGAGCGCACAGGACGCGTACATTGTGTGCGCTTGCGCTACGTGACCGCAGGGAGAGTGCGCAGGAAGTGCGATAACACTCACGAATGTTCTACTGTTTTCAAATAAAGGCGGGAATGCTAACTGCCTTGGAATTCAAACTAGGAACTCCTATTTGAGGAACTGTTGGCTTACTGGCCAGTAACTGCCGCCAAAATTGAATTCTGTCAAGCCAAGTTGACAAGAATACGATTGAGTTTAGATATTAATTATGCACAAGGAGGTATGCATTCGTTCTTCTCTGTTTCTCACATGATTTTCTTTTGTTTTTCTTTCACTTATTCCCAAGTTATCATTAAACTCTTTACTGATTGTACAATTCGTACTTTGTACACCACTTGATTAATACGACAACGAGCGGTTATTATGACCATTCAATTCATATTATTAACCAGATGCATTCTGTGTTCATCTATATTTGCAGGAACACGAATTTTAGTTAAAAGATTAGTTTGATATTGGTTAGATATCCAGTTTTTGTGTATCATGTTGGTGAACCTTGAATAAATAAATATTATCGTAAAAATTTCTCTTCCGGATACGGTAACCCTACCCTACGCATTTTAGTGACATCATTTGCCAGTATCATAAAGACCCTGAAGGAAAGCTTATTTGCTCGTGGCCATTGGTTGGAAGTAGCAACCAATACATTCTGAAGTATCAATAGAACAGGTAGCAAACCTTAAACTTGGGTGTCGTGTTAGCTATAAACTTTTACGATCCAACTTAACCTTCGACAGATAAGCAACTATGTGTTGTCTATGGATAATAAAAACGGGGACGACCACGTTTCAAAATGGCTGTTGAGTATTTAAAATAATAGGTATGCGAAGTTTGGCACGACTTTTTGAGTTGGTGCTTAGGTGGTTGTAGTGAGCAAATAACTGCATATTTTTCCGTCTTAATTTTTTGAGTTAGTTCCCGTAACGATTACGTAATGAGTAGAACATGGTTCAATATCCCTGGTAGAGGTAGGTACAGTCGACATGATTCTAAAACCATCTGTAATTATTAATATTACTGAAGAACTACTGAAGAAGTTACTGTTATTGTCAAAAAAATATCATTTATTTTTATTTTTAAAATTTTCACACAAATCTCCAATTGAAAAGGTAAACATTTATATATTAGTTGGTACATACCTACCTACCTATATGATTTAAAACATATTTTTTAATTTAGATAAAAAGGCTAAGGCCCGTAATATCAATAGCAGTTTAAACTATGATTCTGAGTTTAAACTGTCTTTGTTGAACCAACAACGACAGTTTAAACTCAGAATCATAGTTTAAACTGCTATTGATATTACGGGCCTAAGCCATGTGGCTATTTTGACTAAGGTGTAGAGTTTGTGAAAATAGAGCGTGTAGAGTTAGAAGCTTGGCTCTACATGAGATCTGATCTGATAACTTTTTGATGTACCTAGAGAAATATGGTCTTGGTAACATTTTACATGAAAATGTTTTGGTGGAATTATTATATATTGTCTGTAAATTCTTTTCATTTTGTGCCAGGCTTAAGTATTTTTAAATTACATATTACGATACAAAGAAGAAGTTGAGAGTGGCAAAAATGACAGAAAAGTTGGAAGGGAACCGAATGTCGTGGTATGGGCATGTGATGAGGCGACAAGAAACGCATGTGACAAGAGGAGTGATGGATATGAATGGATTGTGTTAGAGATGATATGAAAGATAAGAGAGTTAGTGTAAAGATGACAGCTGATAGATAATGGAAGTGTGGAAGAGGAAAACATATTGTGCCGACCCTACAGAAAATTGGCAAATGGGCAGGATAATGATGATGATACAAACTACGATACGACACTGTAAAATTGTTTACCAAATAGGACTTTAAAAATGGATCAGGTGCTCCATTTTCCTATAGGTGTCCTATAGGTATAGGACATACCTAGGTGAATGGACATCGAGAAGATCCTAGGCATTACTAAGGATAGCGTCCATAATCTTATTATTACCCGGATGACCGAGCTTTTGCTCGGTATTTTTTTAGCAAACAACGCCATCTACTGAAGTAGCTTTAGTGTTGCTACTCGCCAATAGATGAGAAGAGTCTATTGTAGCAGTTTTTCACTGTCTGAAAACACGGATAAAACGACATTTTCTAAAAATGAATCTTAGCTAGATCGATTTATCGCCCCCGAAACAGGGGGTTTCATACTAAATTTCATGAAAATCGTTGGCGCCGTTTCCGAGACTCAGAAAATATACCTACAGTATATACCTACCTATATACAAGAATTGCTCGTTGGAGAGAGAAATCTTTGCTGTTGTTGCGAAAAAGAAACTACTGAAGATTGGTACCTTAAAATTATTCTATGTTTTAACAACGGGGTTTGAAAGAGAGTACCTACCTACCTGTTTTGAAAATAAATAAAATGATCTACCTATTGATACATTTATATAGTTCTAGGTGAATTTACCTAGTTTCTTTATCGCAAAACTAATTGAGCGACCCACGTTACGACTTGTTACGATATTTACTACTATTTACTGCACTTAATGATACATTTTCCTGTTAATTAATTTACTTATTTAGACTTCAGTTAATTGGACACGCCTGTTCCTATATTGCATTTAATAAGGGTGGGTGTTCGTAATTGATAAAGAAAATTGATTGGCTGTTTCTAATTGTCGTAACTCTCCTATTTATTGTAAAACTCCGTTAGTGTAAGTTAATTTTATATTTTCGCACGGAACGCATAATAAAAAATTACGTTTCAGAACCATTTGTAAAGTTTCTGAGTCACTATGGAGATTTACCTAGACTGCGAAGTGCATGTTGCTACAATGAAGATTGGTAGAGATTGATATGTAACCTAGGTTCAGTTTATCTTAATAGATTCCTTCTTTAAAAGTATCGTAATTAGGTAATCAAATAGGTACCTAGACGATTAAAGGAAGTTTAGTTTTTAGATCTAGCAGATCAGTTAGAAATGCCTGTTTTCTATTCCCACGGCTTCAACCCATTACCTACCTACTACCGAGCAGTGAGCACGGGTCTCTCCTCGTGAGGGTTCCACCACGCTGCTCCAGTTCAGATTGATGAAGAACCCCGTCATCGCGTGGCCCTCTTTATCGCCATGGCTAGGTATAGAATTTCAAAAGAAATAAAACTGCTATAGAAATTTAGATTTTCTTATACTTAAAAATTATTGAAAGTAAAATCAGGAAATAGGAGCATTTAGAATCTCAATTTTATTAATCTGCTCTACCAGGCGGTATCAGCAACAAGACAGCGTTTAGTTAAATTACAAAAAATCAACAAGTATTATTTATATCTACATTTTATAATATTATGTTTACTAAGAATAAATCAGATAAGAAAACTACATTTATCTTTCCGTATGTGGCCACCTCCTTACTTGACAGCAATCAACATTCCATTCCGCATTGGCGCCTTTCGAAATATAAACGATTTTCCCGCGCAAGGCTATGCGGCTGTGGGCAGAAAATTGTCTACGTGCTTGGCTGAACTTACGTAGGCGTTAGAGAAAAAAAGCGGTTCTATATTCAAAGTTGGCTCATCGCCCAATCGCGAGAGCCGTAGGCGTGGCGACGCGCTCTTATTGGCCGGCCGTTTACGCGCCACACATCGACACTCGATTACTTGGTCGCGTAAGGCAAAGCGCGTCGATGCGTTATGCCGGTAATAATGTTTTTATTTTACGTTTACGCCTTCGTACGCATTATATTTATTTCCGCTGTTCATATAATGAATTCTTTAAAACAAGTATTTTTTGTAGGCTTGCCGTGATGTTTTATATTTAAGTTACGGCACTTTCTAATCATTATTTATGAATTAAACCTACATTTTAATTAATTAGGTACTTGAAGTAGAATCTACCTCCAGCACTGTTAATGCTCAAAATTAATAAAATATTGCGTCATGTTTATCTATGTGATTGTCTTCAATTGATTTATAAGCTTCTATGTAGGTAGTAGTTAAGTCCCTAACTCCCTACCTACTTGGCAAAATTTAGGATAGGTAGGATATTTAGGTAGGTATCCCCCATCATATCATAGATGGTGATAAAAGGTAGGATATCCCCCCTTCCCCTCTTTCCCACTGGGGACTCTGGGCTAGAACTCTAGAAGCTTGCATTTATCTATCTTCTTTGTTTATTCTAACATAAAACTAGTGTTCTGTCAAAGTCATAGGGTATTATCCTACATAATATGCCCAGGGCCTCTACCTGATAGGGTAAAGACGGCCTTGAAGATAAAATTAGATCCAATAAGAAAATATAGGCACCTACTGGCCAAAGATACATGGCACTTTAATTTTATTTAACTGTTTTCAGTTTTTTCATCGAAATACCTACTCACAATTTTTTTCTTAGTTTAAAGGAATAGGCAAGTGCTTGATTATATCCGGTTGATGACTAGCGGGCCTATTAGAACTTTTATAAAACGATTCATGTTCCAGGCAATTCATTTATGGGGCTTGGAACGACGTATGATTGGCTAAAAAGTTTCACGTCACCGCTCTTTAGCCAATCATACATCGTTCTAAGCCCGATAAATGAATTGCCTGGAACATGAATGGTTTTATAAAAGTTCATAATAGGCCCGCTAATCGGTAAATAAAAAAAATCTGAGAGAAATGTGAGGACCACTAGCCAACATGGAGCTTGGTGAGTGGAAACACCGCCATTGTGTAATCACCAAACTGTCCCAAAATTCAAGGATAATTCCCAAATAAAATAATAACAGCCTTTATTTAACAATCTTGCATATTATAGTAGTATTTTTTCTTATTTGACATCGGTTTCGTGAAGACTGTCTTGCTTCCCAGCATTGGCCTCCCCTAAAGCTTTCCATAGATCGCGATCTTGTGTTTTTCTTGTCCATGTGATGCCTGCTATTCTTTTTATGTCGTCTTCCCACCTACGACGTCTACCTTGCTTTCTTTTGTACTGTCTTGGGCACCACTCAGTTACGACCTTGGCCCATTTATCCTTTTTGTTTCTCATCATGTGGCTTGCCCACCTCCACTTCAGTTTTTTTATGCAATACGTTAGGTAGGTACATCTGTAACTCCAGTTTGCTTCCGAATTGTTTTAAGTTTTATTTTGTTTCTTAGTTTAACATTGAGCATGCTCCTTTCCATACTATGTTGACAGGTCTTTAGTTTACGTAGATTGCTTTCCGTCAAGCTAGTAGCTCCACGTCTGGCAGCCATAGGTAGGTATGTGATTACGGGCAGGATACACGAGTTAAATATTGTTTTCTTAGATTTAAGTGGTATATCAGGATTTTTCATAACTTCTTTTAGGGACCAGTATCTTTTCCATGATAGATTGATTGATTGATTGAAAATCTACTTACTTTAAAATAAATTTCTAAAATAAAAAAACTTTCTCAACCTACAATAGGTATACCTATAGATGAGCTAGCCACTCATTCGTAACTAAGTTGTGGGTTGTGTTATCCATAAAATGGACGCTTAGCCATTGTTCTTGCACTCAGAGCTACAGAAAACAATAAAACGCTTCTAAATGTATTTACTACCTAAGCTACTCGTATAACAAAGGATATGGTCATGTACGGAACTAAATTAATGTGAGGTACAATGGGTTTGTGGATGCCTTTGTTGTAGACAGAGCAGAGAAATAAAACTCTTTGAGTCACTTGTAGCACTTACATTAGGTTTAACGGGAGATAAAGGATGTTGTTGATCTAAACCTATTTTTGTGGATCAAAGTGTGTGCATTTGCCAGTAAAAAAAATTTTTTTACTTAAAAAATTCATGTACCTACCTACACAAATACAGTAAATCTCATATAGCAGAAGAAATTTTGTACAAACTTGTGTTAATTTGTAACAGAAATCTCTTCCAGCAAAACTAGGAATGGAAATCTGATGTACTTAGAGTCAATTTTATTGTTCTGCGGCTCAATACCTAAGTTTTATCCTTAAATAGCAGTCGTAGTAAAATAATTATCGTATGTTGGAGTTTAACAGAAATCTCTTCCAGCAGACCTAGGAATGGATATCTGATGTAGAGTCAATTTCATTGTACTGCGGAGGGCTCAATTAGTTTTATCATTAGATACGACTGCTATACCTAGTCGTGGTAAAAAAAGTAAAATTATCGTATGTTGAAGACCTTCAGGCCTAAGATCTTAGGACTCGTGGGCTGACAATTCATTCTTACTGGAGCAGTGTTGTCAGGTACCACATACATTACGTAGAGTACATCATAATATACCGTATTTTAACCCATACAAAAAAATTAAAATGTGTGCAATTCACACGTAGTAGAAGTGAAACCTTCAAAAATTTTGTTCTAGTCTCCACTGGACAGTTTCGTTTCATAAAATTTCAAGTCACCCCCGTACTAAAGAAGTTTTCACTTCAAAAAAACAGATTTTAATAGATAAACGGCTAATATAATCTACCGTATTTCATGGAAGAAACTACCGTAATTCAGTTATTAGACCTGCCAACACTGTACTGGAGTATCAATTGACAGTCGAGCATCTGGACAGCATGGTAGAGTTTGCTCTAGCCCAACTTAATCATTTTTATTCCGAATGAAAAGTTTCACATGGACATAAGGGCAGACCTAGAGAGACAAGAGAAGACATTTGCGAAGAGGGAGGACTAACTCTTCGAGAAATAAGGCTTGCAAATAACCTAAGGGCACCCCCTGACTCAAGACCCCTTTCTTACTCTTTTTCCCACTTTTACACTTCTCTACTAGGTAATCTTGTTGTTACATCGAAGCTACCTCTATTGCTATCAAAAAATATTAACAAAATCTCAAGGGTTAGAATAATTTATCCCACGGTATGATACATCCAACTCTCTCCTAATATTTAATTCTTTGGTCTTTATGATTTAGTGATTCTTCTATCACCGATTTTTTTATCAAATTTAATTATTTCACCAACTGATGCTTGCGACTTCGTCTGCGGAGGAATATTTTCAAAATTCCTGTAATACTAGTCTTACTATTCTATACAAGTCTAGATACTTATTCGTTTCGTTAAGTAGACTGAATACCACATCAACTCCCTAAGTCCCTATTAAGGCCCGTTTGGGGATGAATTTTCAAAGACCCTTTTGCTATTTTAGGTACACTATCCACTTACGTATAATATCTGTTTTCTCCTAACATTTTACCGAAACAAAACGGTTGTGAACTATGACACAGTCCCATTTTAACTTCATGTACATTTTAAATTATTTAATTACAAAGTAGCCTACCGTCTACCGCAACAGCTAGCAAAATAATAAAGCTAAATCAACCGAAATCTAGGCACAAAGTTTGCGGTTGCAACCAACACTTACGAGACAAGTGTAACTTGATCTTTGTATCATTATTATTAAGTTAGGGTAACCAGGTTTTCTTAAATGATGTCGGTATTTTTGTTTATAAAACATTAATAAATAAACAAACACCTAATAACAAAGTTCTAGTACCTATTCTTAGGTAGGAACTAGATATGAAAAAACCGGGCGAGTGCGTGTCAGGCCACGAGCAATGTAGGGTTCCGAAGTAGTAAGTTTATATACTATTACTCATTAACTACTTATGCTAACATACCTAGCTGCTGTGATAGTTTTCTGAGATTTTGCTCACTTGTCCAACTCCAACCGATTAGCCCGCAAGGGGTGGGGGCACTTGACTCTAACCAAAATTAGCACTTAAAAGCCAAATATTTCGAAAATGAACTCCTAAATCAAAAAATGGTCTTAGGAGACCCATGATATTTTTGAAAGACCTTTTCAACGACCACCATGGGGTACGCAACGAAAAAAAACATCCTTACGTTATCTGTAGGTGAGGTACCTGAAAAACTCTACTATCTACGATTTTGTAGTTTTAATAAATATTTATACCCAATGATATCCATGCTCTATCTGCCATATTAAAAACAGTTTTCTCGGCACTCTCGGCGCTATGCCTCTTGACAGACGGATGGACGGACGGACGGACATGACGAAACTAAGGGTTCCGATTTAAATTCGAAACCCTAAAAACATCTTTTAGGCAAAAGTATCTCGAGTTCTTTTCATACCTCCCACTAGAAAATTTCACGGTCATTGTCTCCTTAATTCTTTATAATAGGTACGACCGGAACAGTCCTACGCGATCCCAACATCATGGTTGACACCATACAGTACAGTAATGTTATTTTCAAATGTATTGCCGGAACCGCAACGCCATACGATACCGACCGCAAGCAAGCGATTTGGTTCAATAAACCGTCAAACTGGGATTTCTTTATTGCTAAGCAACAAACTGCATACCGACAAGGTATTCCCGAGCGATTTACAATGAGGTAAAGTATTTTTTTATGTTCTGAGCAAAAATGACTTGACAGATCACCTACAAAGTGATCACCGTTGGAAATGAGGATGAAAATTTTTATTGAAATAGCTGACAAAAAGATTGAGTGGCTATCGTCACCAATGGACATCAGGGACGTCTAAGGCATCAACGATGCGTTGCCGGCCGAGAAAGATAGAAGAAAAAGAACAAAAAAAATTCCATTAGATATTGAGGGACCTCATGGGGTCCCCAATCTCCATACCTATTGCTAATATGTAGGTAAACACCAGGAATTTTGATTCATAGTTTACACCTACGAGGTACATTACATCCTCAAGTTACTTTCTACCTCGTAAATACCTACGAGGTAGAAAGTAACTTGAGGTAGGAGCTTGAACACGAGGATGGAGACCTTTTCACAAAAAAAACTCAACCGCTCTTTAAGTTTGTAGTTTTTTGTTATGACTGTCTGTTTGAACTTGCACAGCTTAACTTGTACATTTGTCATTTAACACTAGATAATTTGAGCTTGTTAAATTAAAATATGGAAGTCCTTAACAGACTTAATATATTTGGCTTGAGAGTCAGTTCTTTCTTTCTTTTTCTTCCATCTTTCTTGGCCGGCAACGCATCAGTGGGGCCTTAGGTGTTGCTGATGTCCATGGGCGACGATAGTCACTTACCATGAGGTGGATCATCAGCTCGTGCTGGTTATTTCCATAAAAATTTACCCTCTATATTATAGAAATAACGCATAAAGGTTTTTCCCATATAAAATATGTAAAGTTTTAAATTACTGTTAGTAGATGCTACTCGTATTAAAAATCAGCATACATCCCAAGAACTTGTTAATGTAATTTAATAACACAATTAATAAACATAAATATTTAGTGTCGCGCAGGAAGTGTCGGGTGCCACTTCATTAGTTCATTAATCTCCGGGTTAGGTCACAGTTGTAAACAAACTGTCTGGAGTGTTGAATGACATGTTTGTATATTAACTGTTTCTTAGTAAGTACTAACTACAGCGGGCCTATTATGAAGTTTTAAAAAACCATTCACGTTCCAGGCAATTAATTTATCTGGCTTTGAACGACGTATAACGCTTCCCGCCCACGTCCGACTTTTTGTAGGAGAGATAATCGGGCCGATTTTTTCTTCCATATTATTTCTGACCAACTTTTTGTAGGACGTGTGCGTTGCACTATTGCTATCAGTACGTTCTATTTTTCTCCTACAAAAAATCGGTCACCGATTATCGGACGTGGGCGGGAAGCGTAATTTGCTACAAAGTGTCAAGCGCTTTGGTAATACGAATTTGACGTTTACACTGGAACATGGCTGGAATTAAGAGTTCATAATAAGCCGCCAGTTCGGTAATATAACAATCGAAATCGAGTCTCCGTTTTGTTATTAATCCTACTCATTAATCCTACTATGCAATGTAATAAATGTGAAAGTTTATAAGGATGTAAAGATATCTACTTGTTACTCTTTCACAAAAAAACTGCTTAACAGATTTTCATAAAATTTAACACACAGGTAGACCATCATCTGGAATAAGATACAGGGTACTCATTATTTCGTAAAACGTGGGCAAAGCCGCGTGAATAGCGCTATAAATTGAAAACTTTGCTACGAATCCGCGTCGAGCGTGAAAAAAAGCTTTATTTAAAACTATTTTGTTTTAAGCATTTTGTGCATAGGTGCAGAATAGTGTGAGCTTTGGCATAAAATGTAGGTATTTGTCAACACAATAATTTAATTAGGTACTTATGATTATCATGATTACTAACACGTATCTAATAGCCTATGGTCAAACTATTTTAAAGCTAATACAATATCTTAAACTTAATTATTGCTTATTAAATAACGAATCCAAATGAAAGGTTTAATTAAAAATCCGCCAATTTTGAAGTAAGCGCTACGAAAACTGGAATAAAGCAACGATTTTCGGTTAATAATATTAAAATTCCTATTTCATATTTATTGAAAAATCAACCCCTAATAGTCAATAGGGGTTAAAAGTTTATTTGAAAATCCTTTACTAACCCAGCCCTTCTGTTTCAGCAGTGTCATTGGAGACACTAGTGGAAAACTGTCATAAGCTGCTGGAGAAGTTCCACTATTCCTGGGAGATGATGCCGTTGGTGCTCGTCATCCTCAACTACGCAGGCAGTGACCTCGAGGAAGCCTCGCGCAAGATTGATGAAGGTAAGTGGAGTAAGAGCAGTACCTATTAACCTGTATGCTTTTATGATTTATGTATTAGATTATTTATTTTTAATTCGCTATTAAATTTAATTACTAAGTTAGTCACAAATTTTTTAACCCTGTTGTATACCTACCTACTAAAATATATTTAACTCTGAAATGATTACAACATGGTTCATATGCATATCATAATGCATATCTATCTATAATTAGATTATACACACGATTTGCATATGCATGTTCGAACCGTAAATATAAGTACAAAAAAAATTACCATAACGCATATTGAAAAGTAATTACGTATTTATGCATAATTTTACTAAACCAAACGTGACATTTTGTTCAATAAGATTCTTATAAATATTTTTCCTACAGAATTTTTTTTTGTGTTATTACTTACATCGGGAGTGCTTAAATATTTATAGGAAAAAGTGTTAATATCTGTAGCTACATATTAGCTGTATTATCTTATATTAACAGTTTGATCTATTGCTTAATTCAAATGTGTAGGTGCTCAACTATGAGTAATATATTACCGAGATTGTCTAGACTCTAGGCTCGTTTACAGAGAAAAACTCAAACGCAGGTAGAGCGTAAAAACTGTATTAACATAATACTACAATTTGAAAGCAGACAATTTTATTCAGTCATTAAAATTAACTACCGTATACTTTGGATGCAAATTGTTTAGTTTATGTACATATAATTGTTGTCGGTTTATTGTATTACTTGTCTAGTTCATTATATCGATATTTCATGTTATAAAGCCGATATTTCATGATTTGGCTCTATCATCCGTCAAATCTTTTTCGAATTGTCAAGAAATTTCGAGGCGTATCGTCATTTAGCCAGTTAAATGATCGGTCGACGTGACACGTTAACGTGAATGATATTTCATGATATGCCGATATTTCATGATTTGGCTCTATCATCCGTCAAATCCTTTTCGAATTGTCAAGAAATTTCGAGGCGTATCGTGATTTAGCCAGTTATACGATCGGTCGACGTGACACTTTAATGATTCGGTTAATAATTAATAATAATAATAGTTAATTAGGTAAATTAGACGACCCTGCCTAGTTGGTAGCGGCCCTGCCTGCTAAGCGAGGGGTCCCGGGTTCGATTCCCGGCCGGGGCAGATATTTATGTGACAGATAAATATTAATTGTACTCGGGTCCTGGGTGTTATTGTGATTCTGCTGCGGTATGAGTGTGTAAACGTTTATTATTATTATTTTATAATCCGAGTAGACAAGGAATACTTAATTCAGTTACTATTGGTGAGATATTAAATTTTATTTCAAATTGTAAATTCTAAAATATTCCTATCGTGGGAAATGATATAGGTATATATTATGATTACATTATCTTTTACTGTTGACTTAGCGTGCAAAAAATATACGAGTATTGTTGTTAATAAAACCTATAGGTTTTTAGAAATGGATGGAGTTGATTTAGGGATTTTTTATAAAAAAGACTTACTTTTCTTGGATTGTTACATACTTAGGTAAAAATCCTGGCTACACAATAAACCAGTTAAATTAGACCACATTAAACATATTTATAATTGGACATAAAATCACATTATAGGTACAAACCTCAGATGAAAGAATAAAAGGGTACAAACAATATTAATATGCAAAATAAATCTAAGATTATTTTTACACGCTTTTAAGTCTGGTATTGTCTCTAGGCCCGTAATATCAATAGCAGTTTAAACTAAATTCTGAGTTAAACTGCTATTGATATTACGGGCCCTAAATAATCCAATACATATACCTACGTACCTAGAATAGACTAACGTATGAATGCTTCGCCGATTGTTGATGTATGGTTATAACGAGCATGATTTACGACAATGTGTCCAGAAAATAAATGTTTGCTATTATTTCATATCTATTTGACACTGGTAGCACCACGGTAGCACCATAAATAAAGAACAGAAGCTCTATGGAGCCGACATTTCTAAAAAACGGAAGGGTAGGATATCATTTCGACTCCATTAAAAACTGACTGATCTTCTGATCTTGAATTGAAACAGTGTTTTTTATTTAATTGTGCTTTATGATCAAATTTTGCATCGAATAATAGCAAGTCTCAAGGCGAAGTCTCCAAGGGACTTTTTAATGAACAGAAAAAAAAATGGGAGACTTGCATATTAGGTGAAAATAATAAATAAATAAATAATTTTATCAAACCGAAGATGCAAACCTAATCAAGATTTATTAGTTTTTAATAGACTGCATTCTAAACGACAAATAACACAGTCTGAACAATTAATTATAAAAATAAACACATGTTATAAATAAGTAACAGTTAAAATGTAGGTAACTCATGATTCGTAATCTCATTATAAATTAGTCACATTACAAAATAAAAGTACATATTACAAGAATGACATACCTACAACATATAAAGTAAGACAAAAGATAGAGTTTCTCAATAACTTTTAATATTAACAGCACGCCCCTTGCTACACTCTGATTAAAATGCTGTCGACATGGTTTTTGCACATTTACAAACTCGTTTGAGTAAGTACATTATTTAAATAAAGAGGTTAATGTATAACTGCTTCTTGTTCGGTGCGTCCGTGATTCCTTCCACAAGTAGGTATTAAAAAAATACATGCGTGCGATTGCTTACACATAAACACAGCTCTAATCAGGGAAAGAATGAGACAGTGTGTGAGAGAGAAAAAGAGTTAGAATAGAATAAACGGTCTTGCCAGTATATAGGTATAGTCAAGTAGAACAGCAAATAAATGATCATTCGAAAAAAAAAATCCTAGAACAGATGTCCATCAAACTAGACAATTTAAAACTAGCGAAAAAATCAGAATGTAAATTTTGTTCGACTCGATTAGCCATCTAGTACCGACATTACTAACTAAGGATAATGAATCGATGCGTATATAAGTATTATAATATAAATTATTATTATTTAAGGTGTTTTTATGAGCTAATTTCATCCTAATCACAAAATAACAAAAATGTTGCCACGAATTTGTGATATACCTACTAAAAATACAAAGAATTACGTCATTTCGAACTAAAACTCTATTCATAACAATACACCAAATAAATGTCAGATAACTCGACTCGACCGTTTTCTGAGACATGACTTTTAGCTCTATAAAAGCACCTTAGTTATTTTAAATTGCTCTGCTATTTGCTTTTTAATTTTAAGCATAATTTATTATTGTATCATCTCTTGTTTATTCCATTTTTAAAACGTTCAAATGAACGGCAATAAATATTTATTTCACAAATCGCGACTAATGTCGATAAACTTACTACTTCGGAACCTTACATTGCGCGTAGCCTATGAGCCTAACACAAACTTGCTTACTGACGCGGACGTTCCATTAGTTATCTTTTATCTAAAATTAAAAACTTTGTTTCATAAATTTTAAAGTTGCCTATAATGGAATAAACATGATAGCGTGCTATATTTTACTGCTATGCGATTGCGTTATATTTTAATTGATTGCTACCGCTACGGTATTCACTACTGTCGAATTTATGTTGTGTTTTTTATATCGTAAGCGTTAACGATATGCACCATCCATCACTAATAATAAAATGAATGTTTTGAGGAATGAGGGAAAGTTTAGAACTACTGAATGGTTCAGTAAATTAATTTACTCCCTTGTAATCCCCCTCACTTCTTTTTAGCAAATTGTTAAATATATAGATATAACATAAAAATATGAGTTGAAGTAAAATAAACGTTAAATACTTAGGTACTATCCAAAGCTGAGTATAACGAATCCAAATCGGTTATACCGTTTCTGAGATTAGCTGAAATAAATACACAATCAGACTGAAAAACCGATAGACAAAAAATCATAGCGACACAGTAAATGCTACAAAAAAGCATTTGTTAATTTTACTGGGTAGAGTAACAGAGTTATGCTATAATGTATGTTTGGATTTTTGTAACTAAGACCAGATTTAGACAACTATTAAATACCATCTTATTATGTCTACGTGAAGTTTCTTAATCTTTTATTTATTTATTTATTTATTGTTCATGTACACATAAAAATTAAAAGGAAAACAAATAATAGATACATTGTACAAAGGTTCTGCTCATCTCTTACGAAATTTCTTCCAGCAGACCTGCGACTGGAAAAGTGACAGAAAGGTAGATGGCGTGCACTCACTAATAAATAATGAATAATAACTATAACTATTAATCTATTTAAATATACATAAATAGATATATTCATAAATAAATATATACAATATTATATAATACAACAATATATCCATGTTATATATAAATATAAATAAATATATACATATATATAAATATATAAAACTACGTACAATCTATCATGAGAAAGAGGAGGAAAAATTTAATGAATTTATATAAACTAAGCTAAAGAAAGATAATAGTCTCGGACTTTTTTCTTAAAAGTGAATATAGTTTTTGAGTCACGTATGTTAGGTGGGAGCGAGTTCCATAGTCTGACTGCATGGACAGAGAAGGAATGGGTGTAACAAGAACTTTTATGTTGGGGATATTTAAGGAGGGTTCTTAAAGGAGTACGGCAAGGGGCAATAGATGGACGGGCGAAAGAGAATCTTTCGCGCAGGTAAGACGGGGATGATGGAGAATGTAGGATATTGTAAAGTAAACATAATATCCGAGTGTTTCGGCGAAAGCGGATAGGGAGCCACTTGAGATCCTTGCGAAGTTGGGAAACACGGTCATACTTACCAATTCCGAAAATGAATCTAATACACAAGTTTTGCAAGCGTTCAAGTTTATTAAGAAGCTCCTCTGTAGCATCTAAGTAGCAGGCGTCAGCGTAGTCTATGATGGGTCGAATTAGGGTTTGAGCGAGGGAAACTTTAGTTTTAAAAGGCAAAAATCCTTGGAGGCATTTTAGCGAATGGAAAGCATAATGTACCTTACGACCGACCTCACTGATATGAGCACGCCACGAGAGATTAGAATCTATGATCACTCCTAGATCCTTTACAGTGTCACTTAAGTGAATAGGAGTACCGTTCAAAGCAATGGCAGGCAACAAAGATAAATTAACTTTACTTAAGGCGTATCTATTACCAACAATGATCGCCTGCGATTTACTTGGGTTAAGCGAGAGTCCAAATGACTTAGCCCAGTCATTAATTCGGCTCAAGTCACTGTTAACAGTGTTGATACCGGCAACCGCTTGCTCAGGAGTAAAGTGATGGTAGATCTGCAAATCATCTGCGTAGAGGTGAAAGTTAGAGCTGATAACGGAAGTGACAGAATTAATAAAGATAGAAAAAAGTAAGGGAGAAAGAACGCTACCCTGGGGCACGCCCGCATATAAGTAACATGCGCTAGATAATTTATCGTCAATTTTGACGCGTTGCGAACGGCCCCGAAGATAAGAGTCGAACCATGTAATGGCAGAAGAGGAGAGGTTGATAGATTTAAGGATAGCAATAAGGATGTCAAAGTCCACAGAAGGGAAGGCGTTACTGAAATCTAACAGCACTAAAAGTGTTAGCTGTTTATTCTCCATAGCCCACCGCATGTCATCCGTAACTTTGATAATAGCAGTAACAGTACTGTGGCTATGGCGAAATCCTGATTGATAGGGGCTAAGGAGGGAATTGGTCGACAGGTAAGAGGATAGTTGAGAGTGGACAATATGCTCAAGAACTTTAGATAGGAATGGCAGGATGGAGATGGGGCGATAGTGTGATGGTAGCGAAGGAGACGAGATTTTAGGGATAGGGACTACATGTGCTTGTTTCCAGGCTAAAGGGAATGAACCGGTAGTCAAGGAAAAGTTAAATATGTAAGTAAGAACAGGAAGGACTAGGGGAAGGATTAATACTATCATTCTTGAGCATAGGTTGTCGGAACCAGTGGATGTAGAGGAAATAGCCAAGATAGATTTTTTCACACCTACCTCATTGATGGGTTCGAAGTTAAATGAGGAGTAGGTTGGTCTCGGCTGGCTCGATAGTGTTAGTAGTGTATTGGATTTGGTAGAAGGATCGAGGTTCACGGGACACGAAGAGAAATGGTTGTTACACTCGCTTAAACTAATATCCTTACACGCAGTCACCCGAGATCTACCTATGCCAACAGATCTTAAGAAATTCCAAGTGTCTGTGGAACTGCGATGAATAAGGGAGTCGTGGAAGTAGCGTCTTTTTGCTTCTCTACACAGACGAATGCAGCGATTGCGTAGCTCCTTAAAGCGCATCATATTACACTCAGACGGTACACGCTTACATCTCCTCTTGGCTTTATCACGAAGAGCCATCACATGCCTGATTCGATCCGTTAGCCATGGTGTAGGTTTATGCTTGATCTTAACACGTCGCAGCGGAGCATGTTTATCGTAAAGACTAAGTATAGTTGTAGTGAATCCCCGCACCATGTCATCGATAGATCGATTAGTCTGGAATTATAAGTAATGCTGCGTGTTAACTTTTGGTCAAACGAAAACTTCTCTGTCTCCAGAACAAAATTATTTAATGAGCCAACTGCAACAAAAAATTGAAGCAGTATTTACGTGAAAACATAAATTTCCAGACAAAAAGTTTTTAAATTAATAGATTAGTATCGATATAAAAGTTGATCATGAAATTATGCCCAGTGTAATTCAAACCATTCAATGATATTTGAGTGATTTCAACACACGAACAGAAAACATATAATTTAAAAACAATTTTGACCTCTTTATTAAAGAAATATTCCTTATTCGGCCCCGTTTTACTTTTAGATAAACAAATCTCTATAAAGTCACTCTTTCTGCGAGGGCATTCACCTAAATATAACAACCGACTAATTCGAGTTAATTACGTTATAATCTGCGCCATTAAAGAAACTAATCTAAAATGGCGTTTCTTACTTGTAATGATAGGTAGGACCGTCAGCAAAACAGAGTTGCTAGTTATGTGATATTTTTAATAGACCTTTGTTATTTGAAAATAAATATTAGCGAGATATTTAAAAACCCGACCAAGTACTAATCGGAATTGCAAATCACGGGTTCCGTATTTTCGTATAACATATAAAAACGTAACGCCTAATTAGGTTGAGTACGTAATTAAATAGAATATTATATTGAATACTGGTTGAAACCCTTTGGGAGAGAACAAATTAACAATGAATTTAGAAAGAACGGAGCGCGTCGAGACAGTAGATCCAGCCAGACTGATTATTATACATATTTTTTGCGTGTGACTAAAGACAGGAATAACGTGCGAGTGAGAGGGAAGGATAAGTGCAGCCATTTTCATCATCGATTTCGATCATCTTCACTGAATGATGAGGACTAATGAGCATTCACTTGTAATGTAACAATCAATCAAACATGCATTGAAATTCGAATGCGCGAATCTGAACGGCGGCGAAGAAATGACTTTTACCTACAAGAGACTACCTACATGAAGTACTATAAATCAATTGATGATTAGGTATTTATAGGACTAAAATCTCAAAGTATTACCTATAAAATCTATCTGCCCACTATACCGTACCGTGCCACACCATGACCGTGCTAAGAACGAGTCAGACAAAAAAAAGTTGTATTGAAAAGTATGACACTATTTCTACTAGACTAGACCGTTCCACCACCGACCTACACCGTCGCGTATCATGCACGGAGCGCCTAAAATTGTGGACGAAAATGATACATACGGGCATCGAACGCCGTCGATCCGTTCCAACTTCCAGTAGTCATAGACGTCGCGTCATGGTAGTCATGGTATCGTGTTACTATCCATGCCAGGTACTTTCATAGCACGGTCATTGTATGGTACGCTTTATTGGGTAGACTCCTTTAATGTACATGGAATAACTTAGTGATGGAATGTGTTTATTCGTTAATGCTTTATTATTTTTTCTTTTTTATGTTTTTGAAATGATTTTTGGCGAATTTGACTAAAAATCTTAGGCTGCTAAATTTGTTCTAAGTTATTCACTGAATGTAATGGTTTAAAAATTTTAATCGAATATACTCAATTGAATATACTCAATTCAACAAATGAATGGTAATTATTAAACTAAGTAATAAATTACTCAGATGTTTGATCGACTCTACTTGCTTGTGAGTTGTGAGCCGTTATCTATTTTCTAAATGGAAGTTCATTTAGCAATAACATTAATCCATGATATATTTTATGAATTATGATTAAGTAAAGTTTATATTTTGTGATGACTTTATTGCAAAAAATATAAATTATCCCAAATTGTTGTATAATTTGAGTAATCTCACCTTCAATTTATTTAAAATAGTTATGTTCATTTTTGATAATTTTACTGTATTTAGAATATTTTTTCTTTTGAAACCTACCATACTGTCAAATTATTATAGATAGTATTTAACCGATTAGCAGCTTATGGTTTTTAGAAAAATATTGCAAACTGTGAACTGTGTACCTGTATTTGAACTGCAACTTGAATGCCTACTTGAATAAGACATTTTGTATTATAATTCTAGACAAAAAATAACCGACTTCAAAATTAGGGATAACTCAAAAACTACTCGTCAAATCTCGCTCAAATTTAAGATTTTTTGATTAAAAAGGAATCATCAAAATCGGTTCACCCAGTCGAAAGTTCTGAGGTAACAAATATGAAAAAAATACAGTCGAACTGAAGACCTCCTCCTATTTTGAAGTCGGTTAAAAATTTATTCAAAAGGAAAACATCATGGCTCAATATGTACCCAATTATACAGTTGTTTAATTTTTGTCGTCGTCATGCTTTAATCAAAGACTAACTAGATAGCTACTGATAATTTTTACATTTATTTTTAACATATACATAGTTTTAATATAATTCATTCTATTGATAAATGTAATATATAGTTTTGTATCTATCCGTCCAATGTCCCAAAACAAAATCGAATTCAAACCCCCAAATGTTATTTTACCAGTCGACTAACAGCTTACCGAATAAATCCCGGCTCGCCTTTTTATCGTACCTCATTATGGAACTGAAATGTTTTATAATTAGTTTTGTTTAGTCGCAAAAACGTGCGAACAGTTTTGATAATAACTGTTGCCCGTGAATCTATACATTTTATACAAATATAAAGAAAGGAATTCTGTAAGCATAACGTGGGAAGCAACCTCTAGAAACACGGCACATAAAAATATTTTGAAAAGTACGGTCAGACCACTAAAACAATGCAATAGGCACATTCTGTCCATTGATAAAGTCGATTTTCCACTTTTCTCATACAACAATTTGAAGGTAATATGTAAAGATGGCACATAAACAGACTGTTAGTACAAAAACACTAATCTGTCATTGTCATCAGTTTTGTTAACGTAGTGGAACACGCTGGGTATCCACTAGTATTTCTATAAATAAGCAAGAGCCATGATGATCGTCAACTTATCTTTAGTAAGATTCAATTTGCAGTTCGCTTTTGCATTGCGATTGGCCAGCGTTCAAGAAATGTACTGTCCCTTGTCCACAGGAAAAGTGATAATCAACGAATACGCGAAGAAGCACAATTTGAACATCTTTGACGGGCTCGAGCTACGGAACTCCAGTACGCGCCAGTACGGACTTTAAATACAGTAATATTTGTTGTTTGAAACAACCATCATTATATGCGAGTGCTAACACTCACAGATACACACACACATATACACGCATACGCACAAAAAATGCGTATAGGTACACAATATCTACCTATGGCTTCTAAACATTTCATAATGATAATAAATTAAAGTTCAATTCCTGTTGGTGTTGTATACAAGCCCTTTTAGTGTAGTCTGAGTTCTTATAACGCTTCAATATGGACCCAAATGATTATTAAATTCAATCTAAGCCTTAACATTAATATTTAATTAAGTAAAGAATTCTTCAGTCTTGGAATACACGACGGAAAAAATCAGAATTCTTTCTTATTATCGATTGTTACTATTTAAATCTCTACATTTTACCACCTAAGGTGATCGAGCTCAAGTTATTTTGTTTAACATTCTTGGTTCCATAGCCGATCGGGTTTCTAAAACATTCACTTAAAAGTCTTAAAACATTCCTACACCATAAAGAAATTGAATTTACAGTCCAAAACGAAGCCTTGTATTTTAAGGCTCGTCCCCACTATAGCGCCAGTGATGCCCCTCCCTAAAAAAACAACGCATTACAAATTATAATTGATGTTCGAACGATAGCGCATTTTTAATTTGGTACAAGATACAATCACAATAACGTTGGAACGTTTTATTATACCATAATCATTATGTACAATGGATTTAAAACAGTTATTGTTACCTGTACCTACCCTTATACTGTGCTTGTATTTCTGTATGATTTTCTGTACATTACGTCGCCAATTTACTACACAAATTAAAACGTATGATTAATTAGAAACATGTATGGATATCCTACATTCACTTTTCGTTATAATTAGTGTGCGGTAAAAATTTTTGCAATTAAGATTTTTAATTGCATGTCCAGTTTAGTTTCTCGTTAGTCTGACGGAAATAAATTCTAGATTGATTTGTGTCTGTCATTAATAAAACAAGTTGGGTGTCGCTATTTCTCTGAAAAGAAAGTTTTCCTTTAAGCCGTAGATACTGACGTACATTTACGTACGTTTCGAAGAAAATTTATATGGGACTGTGTACACACAGATTGGAATAAAGACAAAATTGACTATGCGCCAAAATGCACGGCTCAGTGATGTACATACGTCAATCTTATGGCTTCACTTATTCTTCATAGATTACTATCTAATTAATTCTGTAATCAATTCCTATAAACTAGGATAATCCAGAGCTTGTCCGAATCCCTCTGGTTGAGATAACTATCAAGTGACCCCACTAGACGAGTTGTAAGAGGCTTCAGGTCTATTTATCAAATGGACTGTAAATTCTCTTTCCACCAGAGCATGCAACACACAATTAAATACCTACTCTATCGCACGCACTACATTGTAATTACCTTATACCTACACACAACAATATTGCTTGCACACATACAAGGGAAATGTTAATAGTCAGCGAATTCGACAAAATCAACACTGTACAACACTACACAGCTAACCAGTAGTGATTTCCACTTTACAGTGACCGGACGAAATTAGAGAAGTTCTAAACAAATTAAATGTTAGTGAAGTTGTTTTTTTTACCGATAATCAAGTGTTGTGCCAGTGTGTTTATTTTGTTTTTTACAGTGTTGTTTTCTTTTTTGTAGGAAAATGCTGAGCGAAATAAATAATATAAGTGGTGTACTATCGTCGTCGATGAAGTTGTTTTGCGAATGATACTTTGTTTAACAAGTGCGGTGTAACTGTGTGTATGGAAAGTGCGTTGCGTGCGATGCTGTGTATTGCAAATATCATCGGACATTATGGCTGTTCACACACATGGATGTTCTGGTGAGCAATACTTCATTATTTTAAAAATCGCTATTTAAAAGACTAATGACGAAGCGCAGTTTTCGGAACCAATCATTGGTACTTATTTACGAAAGATGAATAAATTAAGACAGTATACAGCTAAAGCAGCATAATAGTCTTTTAAATTGCGATTTCTACTATACTATTATGTTACATATGAACCTGATTTCTTTTATCGTATTTTATTTAGGTACTATAATTATAACGTATATAACATGTACAAAACACAATACTTATTCATAAAAAACTTTCATTATTATATGTAGAAGTATGTTATTACAAGGAAGGTATGTTATTGCATAAATACACAAGCTTCAGTCTTAAAATATGACAAGACCGATAATATAACGCGTATTTTAATGTAATTTTTATCATATAATTTATAACGATAATAATCATATTATATAATAACAACTATTTAATAAAAATTCTTAACAATTCAAGCAATTCCTTTTTCACGCTTTAATTAAATCTGTACGTAAGTAATTTAAACATACCTAATAAATAATACTAGTAATTGCATCCAATCAATCAATACCTGAATAAAATGGATATAAAATTTCCGTAATGGGTGTAATTTACAATGAAACTAGTTCTATGGTTTGTTTAAGTACGTACCTACGTTGGTTATGTATATATATGTATGTTATGGTTATGTAGAGCCCGATGTGGATGACATATTATATGCGTCGGCATATGTCATCCACATCGGATCATAATGATTTCATACACATGCGATGCGTCCGGCGCGGACAGTGCGGACAAATGTGCGTCCAGCATAAGTACATATATTTCGAGAACAATGCACACTTTGTAATGTTTCAATACTGTAAATTCACTTCTGCCGGTCAAAACAACAAATTACAAATTGCAGCTGCTCTTAAAATGCATAAAGATGATCCGTGTTTATTTTGGCAGCTATGTTGAAATTAGAGCGCAGATACGATTTTCTAATTTCTCCCCCGTAGTACACAAGTCGTAAACCTCCAGCTACTTTTCATGCCCCTAATAAAGATATTATAGATACCTACTTTCAAAATGAGTTGCATTATAGGCCCGGTTTAACAATTGGCTAAAATTTACCTGTCGGTTAAAATCGACGGTCAAATGGACTGATATGCAATGATATGCAATAGTAATGCTGCTGTCAAGAGCAGTGGCATTATTTTTTAATTCTTACTGGATTTATAATGGATTATAAAATGTCATTTTATTTTGTGGAATAAGGTGGCTTTCTACCTTGGGTCTAACCGCCAGAATCTTTGGAATAGGAGAGATGGAAAATTTGCAACGATTTGCCTAGGCATTTGTCTAGGCATCTAGGGATTGTAGCGCATGTTTTAAGGTTGCTTGTTTTCTTTTACACACACAATTGATGCTCAAAGGAACAGTCTAAGAAATTTGTTATTGGCAATGTTAAGAGTTTTTAAATTAATTGATATAAGTAAAAAGGGTTGGTCACGTAAGTTATAGTGAATTAAAGAGCAAACTGATATCAAATAACCGAAGATTATCGTGCAATATATGGCAGGTTGACACAAAATAAACTTAATCAGAGATTTGACGGTTAGTTAAGCTTCAGTTATGCATACAGTGTAACACAGTCTTAGTATCCTCTGTATCCCAGTGAACCTGCGCCATAACTTCAGTCGTTTACTGTTTTATAATCCGCAATTAGAGATTGTAAAAATGTTAAGCGGAATCTCGGTAATAGTACCCTGTAAAAGATGGTTGGATAATGAGTGGCGTGTAGGCAAATTGTATTTTATTCGTAGGTTCGCAGAAATGTAATAAAATTTTTGCAATTATGTTATAGCAACGTATATTTTATGTTGGGTCGTTTGCTCGTTATTTTTATCTGACTTCAAAAAAGGAGGAGGTTCTCAATTCGGTTGTATTTTTTATGTTTGCCGTATTCTAGTAACAGATTTGGAAATATTTTTTTACTGCAAGGCTACTTCCAAATTGGGCCTTTATACCTAGTGTTGCACAGGGCTCTATTTTAGGACCGCTACTATACATATTGTACAGTGCCGATGCAACAAATAGTATTAAAAAATTGTAAGTGGCATCCTATCACATATCAGAGTTGATCATGAATCACATGAGAGTTGTCCATCGGGAATTGAGGGAACTCCTCAAATATATGTATCTATATACGGCGATTAGGATATATTACTTTACCCGAAAACTGTTTTTTTAAGGTCGGTTATTTTTTTTTTGGTAAAATTTATAATATTACGCTATCTAGATTTTTTTGCAAGGTTTTCTTTGCTTCGGATAGCTAGAGATAAAAATTTTATTCGAACCAATGTTCAACTCAAGTTTGTTGACCTAAGTTATTTTTAACGT
Organism: Thymelicus sylvestris; assembly: GCA_911387775.1. Lineage (NCBI taxonomy): Eukaryota > Metazoa > Arthropoda > Insecta > Lepidoptera > Hesperiidae > Thymelicus > Thymelicus sylvestris. The sequence goes on along the minus strand of OU426905.1, from coordinate 7,278,651 downwards.
AATGTTTTATTTAACCTGATCTGTAGCTGTGACCTTTCGTAGGCTTATGTAATAGTATAAAAATTAATGTTTAGCTGTCCTTTCCTTTTTAGGACTTAGACTTGATCATAATTCTATCAACTGACCTGCTTTATGTACTAAGTTCCCTTAGACAGATTAAGAAAATAGGAAAACGAAACAGCTTTATACTGCAAAGTGAATACCTATGAAGCAATAAAATTTCAAACAGTCAAACAGACGTCATCTATGTAACGCTTCAATTCTTTTATTTGTCTAAAATCTAAACTAAATAAAACTGTATGCCCATGTGAGTAAGGCCTAATTTTGAACACATACGTAACTCGCACGACGTAACTGTAATAAAAACATTGTAGCTCATTTTCAATTATGGTTGGTCGTCTCGTAAAATACTAAAACGTGAGCCTGCCAATAGAAAAACATTGGGCAACGTTGCATAAATTGTACATAGAATAGATAACAATCAGAAATGACATAATGATGGCGACTTGTTGTAAACGGTTTCTTTCTTTCTTTATCTCTCTGCTTTCTTGGTCGGCCTTCGGTTATTAAATGCCTTTGGTGTTTGGTGTTGTCCATGGGGGACGTTGGCCACTTTCCGTTAGGTGGATCGTCTAAGCTCTTTTGTTGACTAAAAAAAGGTTAAATAGGGTAGAAGCACGTATTCTCGGTAATGTCCGAGTATCCGGTAACTAGTCAGTTTTTCTATCAGTGCACCATTCTACCAATATTACATTAAAGTTTGTTAATGGCAACATATTCTTGGTAATATTTTGTACAAATGCTATGGCAAAACTGTCTAAAAAGTGCAATAGCGTCGAAACTGTTTGACATGAAAGTTGTGTTATAGGATTTTTTTACAAAAATACAAAGTTCAGTTACTGAACTAGGACGTCACCGCGTCATATTGTTGAGCTTTCCATACTACTGCGGATAACGATACGGTAACAGGATTACATTACTGTAACATTTGAATGAATTATCTAGCGATCTAACCTACAAGTTGACGTGAATCTAATTAAAATGTTAATATTTTTGCGTTTCACATCTATTGGTACTCATAAATCCCTACTTGACCTAGTACCCGGCAAAATCGTACATTTTTTACCGGATATTGGTATGCGCATCAAACTTGAACCAAGACCCGTTAAACTATCTTTATTGAACCTTATTGCCTTCACATAGGTCTCATTTTAGCTTGAAACTGTATATTTTTCTGCCGGATACTGGTTCGTGAACTAATAGTTGCTCCTAAACCTGTCATGGTCCTTATTGTCTTGAGTTAAAGTCTCACATTCCTTGGAATTAATAATAATTACCTACCTTGTTTATTTTGGTTGTTTTTTCGTTTTCCTGTAGCATTTCTATAATATCATTGGTAGCTGAGATGGATATTAAGGCATGTGGCAAGACTTGCAAGAAATGTTTCATTTTTTAATTTCAGCTAAGACTGAGAAGCAAAAGGCTGTATTAAAAGCCATGGAGGCAGTCAAAAAAGGGACCTCAATTTCAGCTGCTGCCACGCGCAGTACGGTATCCCACGGTCAACGTTGCATGTTATAATCCGTGGTCTCTATCCCGTCAATTGCTCCAAGGGACCGGGTACAGTTTTGTCGAAGGAAGAAGAAAATCATTTTTCAATTGAAAGTTTCAGTTAAAAGTCTCCATCCATCCATCAGCTTTTGGAAGTCCACTGCTGGACATAGACCTCCCCTAACAAGCGCGATTCTGACCGGTCCTGAGCCTTCTGAATCCAGCGGATACCCGCTGTCTTCTTCAGGTCGTCGGTCCATCTGGTCAGGGGGCGTCCTGTGCTCCTTTTACCGAGGCGTGGACTCCATTCGAGGACCTCTCTTCCCCAACGGTTATCGGTTCTTCAAACTATGTGGCCAGCCCATTGCCACTTCAGCCTACTAATTGTCTGAGCTATGTCGGTCACCCTCGTTCGTCAACGGATTTCATCATTTCTGATTCGATCGCGTAGAGAAATGCCGAGCATAGCTCGTTCCATAGCCCGCTGGGCGACTGTAAGCTTATGCATTAGGCCAATAGTGAAGCACCACGTCTCGGATCCGTATGTCATCACTGGCAACACACACTGCTCGAACACCTTTGACTTCAGGCACTGAGGTAACTTTTTGGACGACAAGATATGACTTAGTTTTCCGAACGCAGCCCATCCGAGTTGGATTCTACGAGTGACTTCTTTCTCGAAGTTGGACTTACCCATTTGGATTACTTGGCCCAGGTAAATGTACTTGTCTACAACTTTGAGAGCAGCGCCGTCAACAACAACCGATACGGGTGTGACATGGACATTTGACATGATTTTCGTCTTATCCATGTTCATCTTAAGACCCACCCGTTGTGAGGCGCTGTTCAAGTCCTCGAGCATTGTACCAAGTTCATCCAGGGTCCCGCCAGGATGACTATATCATCGGCATATCGCAGGTGTGTGATTTATTCGCCATTAATATTAATGCCAAGTCGTTTCCACTCCATCAGCTTGAACACGTCTTCCAACGCAGCGGTAAACAGTTTTGGGGATAAGACGTCCCCTTGCCTGACACCTCTCTGCAGTTTGATGGGGTTCGTTGCTGTGTTGTGTACTCTGACGGTCATGGTGGCTGATGTGTATAAACACTTCAACACCTCGATATACCGGTAGTCGATCCGGCACCGCTGAAGAGAATTTAGTACTGCCCAGGTCTCGATAGAATCAAAGGCTTTCTCATAGTCCACATAGGCAACTCGGTCTTCTGTATAATCTGCCGCAGTGTGTGTATGTAGCCCATGGTACTGTAGCCTTTTCGGAATCCTGCTTGTTCGGGAGGCTGGAAGTTGTCAAGTCTGAGTGCAATGCGATTTGTGAGCACTCTTAAAAACAGCTTATAAACGTGGCTCATAAGTGCTATGGGCCTGTAGTTTAAAAGGGTCTTATCCCCTTTCTTAAAGAACATAGTCACCACACTTCTGCTCCACGCTTCCGGGGTAGTCCCAGTATTAATGACGGAATCGAACAGCTTTCGGAGCGCTGCTAAGAGGGGTTTCCCCCCAGCTCTTAACAGCTCAGTTGTGATTCCGTTATCACCCGGTGCCTTGTTATTTTTAAGCTACTTGAGAGCCTCTCTAATCTCATACAGGCTAACGTCCGGGATATCTTCTGTGTAGTGTCGGGCTAGTTTGGCTTGCTTATCGCTCTCCTCGAGGGGAGCTGGAGCTTGAGAGCAGGCATTCAACCATCCATAGTATCTCTCCGTCTCACTCAAAACTTCGGGTTTCGATGACACTAAGGTACCGAGCTCGGTCTTCAACCTCGTAAGCTGACTTTGCCCAATAGACAGATCTCTGGCGAATTGCGTTGTTTTTTCGCAAATCGCGTCGCCTGCACTTGGAGATCTGTTCATTGAACCGTCTGTACTTCGCCATAGAGGTCTGACACTGCAGTACTGCACACATAGTTCTCGTTGGTCCTTCACTAGACCGACGGTTTGTTCTGAGAGAACCTGAGATATACCACTGGGGTGGGTCTTGAAGTACTTCGACCCTACCTCGTGGACAGTTGTTACTATCTTGGTGTTAAACTCGTCCACTGACGTGCATGATTCTAGGCACGCAAAACGGTTTTGTAGTTCGAATTAAAAGCTCTCGGAACCCTGGATTTGGACAGGTGTTGGGCATAGCGTAGACTTCATCAGGCGTGACCGTTCCAGCTTGACGTCGATATTTAATATGCTTCTTACAAGGCGGTGATCGCTTCCGGTTTTAAGCCTGCTGATCACAGAGACATCATTAAATATATACCGTTTGTCTGCCAGAATGAAGTCTATCTGGCTTTTTGTTGAACCATTAGGGCTTATCCAGGTCCACTTGCGATGCGGCTTCTTCTTGAAGAAGGAGTTCATCATGAATAAGTCCTCCTTCTCCATGAAGTTTGCCAGCAATTAGTGTCCCCATTGATTCCGTCGTCCATATACGAAGGGTCCCACCTTCATCTCGTTGTCATTTCGCGTGCCTAAAGTCCTCCATCACAACTGTGAAATGAGTTTTCGAGGTATGGATGGTTCTACTAATGTCATCAGACACAACCTCAACCTCATCGTCGGGATGTGTCGAAGTTGGCGCATATACCTGTACGACCTTCAAAGAATACCGTTTGGATATTCTGAGTGTAAGGTACGCTACCCTGGGCGACACGCTGCCAACTTGCACAATGTTGTTGACGAGGGACTTGTGGACGAGAAATTCGATACCACCTTGGGACAGGTGTTCGCCTTCCCGGTGATAGAACAAGTTTCCGGATTTGAGTATTATCCTGTCCTCCTCCCTAACTTGGGACTTCAGATAAACCCACAATACTCCAGTATAACTTGTGTTTCTCTTCTTCCAGCTCTTTTACCTTGTCGTCGGTCCACAGTGTCCTGGTGTTGTATGTTGCCTGCCTGTTGACTGGGGGCCGAGGCTCATTTATGACTATCATGCGGGGTTTTTAGCCTGTAGTCACCACGCTTGGCTAGTGCGTGTTGCTGACCGCAGGTGATAGCAAGTTCAATTCTTCTATTTTGTAAGCGTATTTAAGTGCTTTCTAGCTAATATACTGTTCATGTAAGGTTAGTATTATAGGTACCTATTTGTTACTAAAGTTATAATAGTTACAATTTCACAAATAATTGCAGTAAGTAGTGCATAGCTAAGAGTTCAAAAATAATGTGATTCATAAATACCTCCCTAATGATAGTTGATTTAAATAAATCATATTAAAATAATTTAATGATTATACAATTTAATAAAGGAATTACCTATGTATGTATAATTTCTCTTAAATATACATATTTTGTTTATTTAATGTGTATTCTTTGGTATGAACATTTCAACATTTCTTTGGTATGAATTTTTTATTTCAACATTTCTGTGAACTTTAACGTCAAGCAATAAAGTTTCAATTCGCGGTAAAAATTACCGGATTCCAGGACTATTTAACGAAAACTAGTACAAATTTAACGGATACTGGGACAAAAGGCTTATTTTTAATATTTTTCGAATTATTGTGCATAAATCTTTTTACTAAAATGAAACGATACAATAATCTGAAAACTAGCATAAATTACCTACCAAGTCATATATATCTCGTTTTTCTAAGGTTATTAGTTTTTGCATAACAGACCTGCAAAGTTCGTGAATATCAAAACTTCACGGATATTGGGCCGTTTACCCTACCTGCTCGACGCTCGTATGAAAAATTTAAAAATCCCTTGCAGAGTCCAGCAGTGATCGAAAGTAGAACGTTTTTCGTCAACGTTCATTTTGAACGTTTGAGGTTATTAAGCTTTATATTGAGTTTTAAATTTTCATGTAACACATAATAATAATAATGTTAATAGGTATTTGTAATTTTAGGAATACTGGAATTTGCGTTTGCATGTAATAAGATTGCTTGGCTTGCAGTAGTCGGAAACTATTGTCGATGTCGACTTTATGAAGTTAAATGAAGTTGGTAGGAAGCTAGGCGTACCTATTTTCATTACGCGTTTACCGTTATAGATTAACATGACACTTGTCAAACATTAGTCCATCTCCAGGACAAGAAAATAAGAAAATTTTTATCCTGTTTGTACGATCGGGATTTCGTTTTGTGAAACCTCTTTTTCGCTTTTTTCTCATAAGTTTTTTCGAAAGGAAACTTGCTGTTGGACCTAGCGGTCTTCACAGCAACATTTGCATAATATATAGGTACCTACTTTGTTTACGACCGTACTATATCTGTGAGAACTCTATAGTTTTTAACCGCAGGACTGATTACCCGTATCCCCTATGCGTTAGAACTAGACTGAATGAGGACACTTCAGGTAAGCGATCTACATGGGAGGTCCGCACGAAATGGGGGTATTTATGACATGTCATGTGGTAACATTTACTTTTGTATTTAATTTCCACATAGTTGTCGGTTATTAAAAAAATACTTTTGCTTTTACAGACTAAGCAGGTAACATTTATTTATTGTTATTACTTTTATTACAAATAAAGTATCTACTAAAATCTGGGGGCACGGCAGTGCCCCCGCCAAGTCGAGCAAAAAAGCGGCACGGCCGTACCATCCTTTTCTCGAAGCAATTCAGGCCATTTTCGACCCCCTATAACTTCCTTGTGGATAAAGCTAGAAGTCTGAATTTTCAGCTATCAAGCAGTCATGGTATAAACACGCTATATTTCAAATTTCATTCAATTTGATTCAGTAGTTTTAGAATTATAACTAGTCAAAGTTGCTTAATTTCGTCACTCACTGACTGACTGACCGATCATCAAAACTCTAAGGCACTTCTAGCAGGCAATTTCGCTCCAGTTTTCTAGATATATCAACTGCATAAATAACTTTGTAATCCTATATAAAGGTATAGGATCACAAAGTTACATTTGCAGTTAATGAATCACTGTACCTGTATAACAAAGTTACATTTGCAGTGAATGAATCAGTGTACATGTATATAATATGTGTAGATAGGTACCTAGATATAATGGAATACTAGGTGTAGATAGGTACCTAGATATAATTATGTTCAAAGATAACTTGTAAAAGGAAAAAAAGTAGGACTATCTACAAAAAGAAATGAGATGCCATCAAAAACATAACTTGTAAAAAAACCCAAGTCTCGCAACTCAGTTCTTCTACCGTAAAAACTTGTGAGATCCATGTAATACCAAGTCGGTTAATTTATTCAGTTCCTACTTAAGGTTCCTTCTGTCTTAAGTTATTACGTAATTAGCTAACCTAACAAGTAACAACATCTTATAGTGACCATATCAATATTGAAAATCTTTTATGTTTTAAATAAATAGATTGACTTGGCAATCGCACTAAACAAATATAATATGTAGGTAGATATTACTTGTGAGATACATTGTGTTTTCATGCGATGGTCAAGTCGATCTATTTATTTAAAACATAAAAGATTTTCAATATTGATATGGTCACTATAAGATGTTGTTACTTGTTAGGTTAGCTAATTACGTAATAACTTAAGACAGAAGGAACCTTAAGTAGGAACTGAACAAATTAACCGACTTGGTATTACATGGATCTCACAAGTTTTTACGGTAGAAGAACTGAGTTGCGAGACTTGGGTTTTTTACAAGTTATGTTTTTGATGGCATTTACTTATTCCGTGTCTTTCTATTGCAACACTGAAGACCCAGTTCTCGTATCTGAACTATTCTGAACTAACGCTATATTATTTTCACGTCACGAAATGGTTTCAAGCGAAAGAATTAGTTTAAAAACTTATTTTTTGCTTAAATCGTAAAAAAACTTTAATGTGTATGTATACAGTTTATGCGATTTATCTCACACGTCACTCAAGTCGATACTTAGAAAATCGAATATTACCTAGTTAAGCGCGTTAAAATACGCTACACTGCTATCTCATTCCGCTTTTGTCATGGATTTTCTCTTACAATGTTGCCAAGTTTGTCCCGCTCGCACTTCCTCTATTTTCTGCAGTTAGAGCGAGATGCGTATAAAATTTTACGACAGACGTTTCTGAATAGCTTCAAGGGCTTTAAATGCTTTCATTGCTTATTTTGCTCTGTGACTAATTTTATGCCAACAGCCCAGATGTAACATAGGTGTTCCGAGAAATTCTATATTACTCGAGAAATTTTATAACTATTATACGACCGTTTTATGCTAATGAATAAGTTTGCGTTTCATGAATAGTTCATGAGGATCATTATTAGATATAAATAAGCGATATGAGTCGTTTTGTATCTTTATATCCTTGTACTTGAGACGGGTGGGCCAAAAGAAAAAGTTAGAAGACTTTATATTGGTTTTTCATTATTCAAATTTATGACACACCAGATTTCGCCCTTGCTGGCTCCTTGGCTTCACTCGCGGAAGTGGTCACAGACAAATTATAAACGTCAGATATGTTATCGCACGGGAACTTGTTACTGGGAAACAAGACAAGACAGACAGACGGACAGATTTCTTTCTTTCTTTTTCTTCTCTCTTTTTGGCCGGCAACGCATCAGTGATGCCTTTGCTGTTGCTGATGTCTATGGGCGGCGATAGCCACTTACTATCAGGTGGATCGTCAGCTCGTTTGCCAGCTATTTCCATAAAAAAAGACGGCGGACAGACGGACGGACGGACATGACGAAACTTTAAGGGTTCCGATTTTACTTCGGAACTCTGTTAACTTTGCAAAGGAATCAATTACGTTGACTGAAATAAATTGTATGTGGTGTTTGTGAGTTGTCTCTCGAAGCTCTCGGATGAGACAATTCGATGAGCGATGGCTAATAAGCATCGTGGCTGAAGGATTAATTTATGGACGCTCAAGACGACAGATAAATTGATGTGTTTGGATAATTTCGTTGATTTGATTCACTAAGTGCAGATAGATCAGTCATTTGGTTCGCTTCACTCCGAATCCGAACTGATATCATTATCGTGTAATGAGTTAATCAGTGAACGAATATACTATATTAGTTCATTGGAGTTAATTATTTACTATTCATGAAGAACATAGGTACAAGCGAACCAGGATAATTGACCTGGGTTTAGGCTGTTAATTAGAAAATACATATAAAAGTCTTTACGCAAACCTTACAGTTAAATGTTAATGGTTAAATCTTGCGTTCAAGAAAAAATAAAGTTTGATATGTAGTGTATAGTATATTTCCAAAAATCTTAGTAGTCTTAAATGCACATTTAATGCAGTCGATACAACTGCATCGTACTCGTATGTTGAGGCTTGAGCGCATGAGGACTCGCTGAAATAAACGTCTCTTTCAATTTATGTGGTGTCGTAGAAACACTAGGACCTGTATATTAAATCATAGATAAGAACTGACTGCATGCGAACTGCATTAGCCCTGCATCGTGGCCTAAGAAAAGCTGACGACAATAAACGTCCTTTTAATACAAGTAACTTCATAAATAAATAATTTATTTAACACAGTAATATAAATTATTACCTATCTTAGCTACATTCGTCTGCGTGCAATTCATTTGTTGTTATTTTTTAATGAGAAATAACAAGATAATTATCACCTTTGAATCATAAAATTGCATTTATCAAGACCGCCTACTTAGACGACGGTCCCTTATTGGTCGGCCATTATTGTCGCATATTGCGAAGGTTACACGTGTTATAAGTGGTATTATATAAATTAAGTTTCTATAATTATAATAATTTATTTTATTTGAGACGCAGTATTTTTTCTTATTGGAATATTTTATCAGTAGAAAAACTTACTATAATTTATTGTATAGTAAGAAATAGTGAAGTCTACACGTGAGAGAGCCATGTATGATGTAATGCGTCCGTGATGTCGTGACCTTCGGATTGGCAACACGTGTGGCGTCGTGGGTTAAATAATCATATTTCAGTTAGGTCTGAAACAGAAACAATTTGACAAAATTATACCTACCTATTTATGTATCTATGGGAGAAGGGGTATTCTACGGTGTTGGTTATTCAATAATATTCCTTTTACTTTGCTCCATGATATATTTCCAGTTTTCCTAACGTTCACATCAATAACAATCTGTACTAGTCCGTGATCACTCCTCGAATCCCCTACAATGTCCCACACGTATTGTTCTCAATCGATTGACACATTCCTTATTCTAAATATTTAGTTTTCTTCATGACATGACAGCTTCTGCATCGGCCGATCATTGTAGAACCAAAGAGGCCGCTCGCCGTCATATCTATATTCTTTTTATACAGGTTGTTCCAAATGTAGATAGTACTACAAATTAAAGGGGAAAATAGTTTAAGGGTTGACTTTCCAAACGTCAAAAAATTACCCTAGTTAAAGTATCACCGATTCGATGTTTTGTTTGTCTTTTCAGTAAATCGGCTCTTTTCCTGCTGTGTCCACAAAATATTTCTAAGTTGTATGTTTCTATCGCAATAGCAATGTCTTTCGTCAAAAGAGTAATTTATTTCTCGCATGTTTCATACCCATTAGTCACAGAACAGCTGATACAAATTAGTTCGTTATCACTAATTGGACAAATAATTTATAAATATGAGCCTTTTTATGGTAATTGGTAATAGTCGGCACACACGTGGTAATACCTCACATAATGGCATATTACCATTCCTCATACAACACTACACTCCATTGTTTTAGACGAGTACTAATTTGTAAACAATCTTGCAGTGTCTTTTTATCGAAATTGGTAATTTAAAATCACGGCAGACAAAAATGAAAAGAATATAAAGACAAATATACATATGCGTCCGCATCGGGCTCTCATATGATTTCATACAAACGCAATGCATGCGGCGCGGACGGTGCGGACAAATGTGCGTTCAGCATTGTCTAATCTTAATATCTTAATATATATAAATTACGTGTCACGTTGTTTGTCCGCGATGAACTCCTAAACTACTGAACCGATTTTAATCAAATTTGCACACCGTGTGCAGTTTGATCCAACTTGAAAGATAGGATAGCTTACATCTCATAATAATGAACTTTTGACAGAACGAAGTCTGTCCAGGCAGCTAGTATAGGTATAAATTACGTGTCACGTTGTTTGTCCGCGATGGACTCCTAAACTACTAAACCGATTTTAATCAAATTTGCACACCGTGTGCAGTTTGATCCAACTTAAAAGATAGAAAAGCTTACATTTTAAAATAAAAACCTTTTGACAGAACGAAGTCTGTCCGGGCAGCTAGTAAGTATATAAAATTCTCGTGTCACACTTTTTTGAAGTTGAACTCCTCCGAAATGGCTCTACCGATTTTCGTGAATCTTTGCGTGCATATCGGCTAGGGTGGAGAATCGGACAACATCTATTTTTCATCCCCTACCCCTAAATTTTTTTTGGCAGAACAACGTTTGCCCGGTCAGCAAATATTATATAGTATTAGCCGCTCGGCCGTTAACCGAGGCCTAGCTCATACAGTAGGAAGCGACCGCTTGTTACTGGCCGGCTCGATATAATGTGATCGAAATTCGAAATTGAATCTTTGCTTTTTTTACCTAATTGTCACTTATTGTAAATACAGTACGGGCCGACGAATCTTGGCGAGTCTGAACATACAACATAGAGGCTCTGCGAACTTTAGCGCATGGAAGACAGAGATAGCGACACGAACACGACACATAATGCTAACCTGTGATTGAGACATAATACCGCGTACCGAGCATTGCCGATTAAGCTACTGCTAAAAAGTTACTGCGCAGCCTTCTGCTCGAAGTTCAGGCTCGCCAAGATATAGGTAACGGCCATACTGTATCACTGTTCAAAAATTATTTTAATGAGCGTTATGTGTTAGTAGTCATAAATAAAGAAGTTGAATAAAGCAAGTACCTATTGAAATAAGTTTATTCATCCATCCACTAGCCTTGAGGTCCAGTGCTGGACATAGGCCTCCATTAGTTTATAATGTCTGTATGACTGTTAAGAAAACCTCTTATGGAGCCAAACTCTAGTGTATAATATTAGAGAAGGTTAATAGATGGTCGAGATTCGTCTGGACTGTCCCAAAATTTTATAATTGGTGTCCAGAGTCCCGACACAATACAAAATATCCCGACAATTCACTCGATCTAACAAGCAAGTAATGCAACACAGTGGCGAACCGCCGCGGGCAGTGGTGAGGCGAGCGAGGTAGCTAGTTCGTATTGGCGAATTGCCTATAATTATGCTCACGCGCTCGCCGGCCGTTCTGATCTCTTAATTTGCCAAAAAAGTAAATTTTATTTTAACTTTATGATATAGACTTTCCTTCGTCAGTACCCTTTGGTTCAGCTCGTCATTCTGGGGAATTTTAAAACGCAAATAATTCAGGTCTGGTTGTTCCCATAATAGAGGACTGACCAAGCTAGGAGGGAAACGTGTAATTTTGCCACATCGCTAAGCCTCTTCCAGCTGGTAAAGCAAGCGATTAAGCAGCCAATTGCCTGGACCTTCTGCTGACAACCGCTCCAGACCGTTATACTGTTGAGGTTACTTCCCCATTGGATACCACTGATCACTGTCTAGTGAAATCTGTGTCGTCATATTCCCCTCCAGACCAGGCCTTATTCACTGTATAGAGGACTTCCTGAGCGCCCGGTCTTTCCGGGTTCTAATCAATGGCAGTTCATCGGAAACGATGGCTACAAATGCCGGAGTTATTCTGCGGTCTGTTTTCTCTGCCACCCTTTTCTTGCTACATATTAATGACCTGCACATGCGGTGTCTATGGTAAGCAGATGATAGCATAGTGGTAGAGAGACTTCAAAATTAGCAATAAAGTTATGAGATAACACATAAAAAATGCAGTCCAATTTTAGGGAACCTCCTTTTTTTGAAGACGGTAAAAAACTAAATAAAAGCGTTTAATAAAAGGAACAGTTATTTATAAAACCAAAGAAACCCGGCTACAATAAACAGTTGCAATATTCAATTACGGGCTACATAATTACAAAGTGTTCAAATTAATAGCGGTCAGCGTCTCCCATCCTGTTCCATTTGTTAGTGTCAAACGCAACGGTAAACAGATGTAAAGTTACTGGAAGAGGGCTGCACTTCGTTGCGATTGTTCTAGACGAGCTCGTTGTCTGCTGTCTATTCTTGTTTCTTGTCTTATAATGTAGTGTAGTAGTGTAGGCTGACACGAAGTGAGACGTGACCTTTATACATGTATATTTTTTTGTTATAATGACGTCACTTTTGATGTGGTTATTAAAAGGGAGGTCTCAATTTTTTCTGTTGTTTTAGTTTTGAGTTTTAATTTAATTAAAATTTTTAACCATCGACGCAAAAAGAGGAATGTTATAAGTTTGACGTGTTTGTGGCGTCTTATGTAGCTCCTAAACAAGTGGACCGACTAAGATGCGGTATTTTTGTTTGAAAGCTGACGTGATCGAGATGTTATTAGCCATTTTTACTGACTTGAGTGTAAATATAGTCGGGGGATTTTTAATTGTAAAAATAGTAATACTAATTGTTGTACTTTTTAAGGTAATACTTACATAACATTGCGACTGTTACAGTTGTGTGGTTCTATTTGTTAAATATTTTCTTGAGAAAGTAAGAACAGTACTGTCTATATACACATTTCCTAAAATTTTATCTACCAGATGCATATTTTCTTTTTCTGTACTATAGGTATTTTTCAAATCCCGGAAATATTGTAAAATTTGAAATGAATGATGCAATTCATGAATTGATATAGGTACTCGTATATTGTGATCGTTATGCCTTATCCAGTTCGATATTTGTCGTTGTGCGGAAGGGTCAATTTTGATAATGAATGGAAAACTCGATTTCATGTGATCAACTTTGAAACAGTGTGTTTAAAATGTAAATTGTCTGTGCCCAATCTGGCTGTGGTTTTTACCCATTTGTATGTATTTAGCAACTTTTTGGCTTTAACTGGCACCACAGATAAATTGAACATGAGTTTTAAAAAGTAATACCTACAACATGGAAAAAATATTTAAGAAAATTTTATCACGCAAAAATATTTTTTCCCATTATAATTATTTTAATTATAATGTTATTTAGTTGATGTACTTAATTCATTTAATGAAGTCCCTTCAGTCTGTTAGCCTTTTTGTATCCACCGCTTCATGTTTGAGGTATCATGTGTCATATTTATTAAATGACTGATCTAGGCAGTGCCATTATTCTCTATACGTATAAACGATAGCATTAGTGATACCTGTTAGGTACTGATGATAGTGGGCGTTGGAGACCATTTGCCATAGCTCAGCTCGTTTGCTGATTAGACTGCAATTTACATAAAAAAATACAGAAATAGATGAATGTCATCTCTATACCAACAGTTAGTGATTTCCTTATAGGGCAACCCCCTCCCCTATGAATTCCTATAATGCTGACGTATCACCTGGCTGCTCTTGTTAGGCCTCCACAATCCAAACATGGGAACTTCTGTCGACTCCTAACGTAACAAGTACCGCTATACCACCTTTAATATCCTTGTTAGTTGTTACCAACAAATCGTCAGTAACTAGCAAACAAAATTTCAGCAACAGTTGTTTCCAAAATTGCTCCGTAAAGTTTGTCCCTTGCGGCGTTGCGGTTCGTTCGGCTACACTCGGCAGTTTTCGGTAATTGTCGCTGTCATTCGGTTTTGGAACTAGATTGACGGTTACAAATGTCTGATTTAATTATGGTTCGCACGGTCTACATTCAACTGGCATGTTTAACTATCAAATATGTTTTAGAGGCGAAGTTCGCAAACTGTTGGACCGCAAATGGACGACCAGACCACATTTCGTAAAACAATACTCAAACACAGTCGACCAAATTTATTTGCAGTGGGTTGCGGTTTCTACCTTTACACCTGAATGTACAGATAACTTTCGTCTTTGTTATTGAGATGTACCCTGATGAATAAATAGAACTGAATTAAACGTCAGCGTGAAAAGATCACTTATTATAGAAATAAGTCCCCCGCCGCGTTAATTTCATTCCTGGAACGCAAGATCTCAGAAAGTACTGAAGAGATTTTCTTTCATACGGTTTTCACCGACAGATGGCGTGGTTTATGAGGAAGATGTAAATTATTTTTTAATGATTTTGTTTAAATTGGCTGAAATATGACTAGGTACCTATAAATTATTGAAGATGTAGGACAAAATTATGCTTCCACCGCGTGCGGTTCATAAATAGCTAGAAAGTAACTTTTTTGTTAAACCCAGCTGTTTTCGCTAGATATCTAGAATCACCATAAAAGTTATCATTACATAATTCTTGATTTTGTCAATTTTGATAACCGACTTCAAAATTTGGGATAACTCAATAACTATGACTATATCTGGTTGCAAAAGTGGGACCACATGACATGCACCAGGTTTCGATTAATAAAAGAATCATCAAAATCGGTTCACCCAGTCGAAAGTTCTAAGGTAACAAACAAAAAAATACAGGCGAAATGAATAGGTACCTCCTCCTTTTTTGAAGTCGGTTAAAAATACGCATCTTCATCTTCCATATAATCATTACTTGTGTTCAAGTTGTTAAATATTTGGCAGTTGACCTAAAATAATGTGTTTTTGAAGAAATAAAATTGATATGTCTTATAAAAATATTTTCCCTGCCCACAATGTTTGACATGTCTTGCAGTTTTGGCACGAAACCGTTCTGAGTGGTTTTTTATTGAACGTATTAAAAATTTGGTAAACAACTGACAGACATTCTTTCCACGTTTATCAAATTATTAACTATTTAAAATATTTTTCCTTATGGTATACGGATCATGGTCTAGATCCGGAATAAGACAAATACTTAACTATTATGTCGAAAAACGTGGACAGAGCGCTAGTAACACATATTAATTTCCGACATGGTTACAAAGGCCACTGCCACTGACGCGGATAAAAATAATTTGTATCAAAATAAAACAAACTGAGGAAGTTGGTCATGTCACCAACTCCAAGTATAACCTAGGCTAATAGGCCTTGTAGTATGCTATTCTACATTTTATTTTAGATTAACACTTATATATTTACGGATAACTTTTTCAAGTTATCTTATTAGGTAAATTTTATTGAATTTAAGTACATCATCAACTACGTGTTAACTAATCTAATAATCGTAATAACTAACTAAAAATTTTAAAACGTACCTAGTATAAAATAAAACTAAGACGATACAGGCTCGACTGTAAAACGGGCTATGTCCGATATTCCGGATTCCCCCGGATCCTATCAAAACTTTTATTACCAGCTTTTGTCCCACTCACTCTAACTCGGCAATAAAGAGACGGCGATAGCACTATCTTTTTCAGGAATTCATTGTCGTTGCAAGTTTTATGTGCTTGCAGCGTCGCATATTTTTATTACGTCACTTGGATTGCTTCTGACAAGCTTTTGAGCGTTTTCTAAGGAAATACCGCATCGACTGCACTTAGGATGTTATTGTACTATGTGGGTCACGTAAACTGAATGAATTCTCCAGTAGCAGAAATAAATGTAGTATGTTTCATACTAGTAGCAGTCGTCACTTTCCTTCGGAAAATATGCCTTAATAGTTAGGAAGCAGGATCTACATTCGGATTTTTTAACGTCATTCTTGGAATGGACGTATCCGTTTGTAGTGAACCGATTAAGATTCCTCAAATTTACTAGGATCGTCATTGAAAACGCATCTAATTTGATTAAGCCATTTTTGACATTTGCGGGAACAAACAGATAAACATCGTTGTGCACAAAAATCTATGATGATATTTCGTAAATAGATACTTAAACCTTTATATTACAATTTCTCGAAAGTATGAACTTTTCAGTAGAACACTTTTTGATGTGATTAAATAAAAAAATGCGTTAATTTTCTTATATCCGTAAAAATTACCTATGATTTGAGAATTTTTTCACTTGTCCAACTCTAAACGTTTAGCGGAGAAAGGGGAGAACACGTGACTGTAACCAAAATTAGCACTTTAAAGCCAAATATTTCGCAAACGGACCTCTAATTCTAAAAATGGCCATAGAAGACCCATACTATTTTTAAAAGACCTTTTTAATGACCCCTCACTATAGGGTACGCGACGAATAAAAAATTCATCCTCACGTTACCTGTAGGGGAGGTAAGCTGAAAAAAAATATTTTTTGTAAATGTTTTTAATAAATATTTATTCCATGCCAAATTACAGCTTTCTAGCACCAAGGGTCTCGCCGCTTTGCTTCGAACGGACGGACGGACATGACGAAACTATAAGGGTTTCGATTTTACTTTGGAACCCTAAAAAGTAATCTTAATTCATTCACATAAACTATCTACATAATAAGAATAATTTTAATTCAAACGTTTTACAAAGAGAATTAAGTAGTAAAGCGAAATTGCTTTCGTTGGCAAGTAATGAAAAAATCCACAGTAGCTGGATTTACGTGCAATTCCTATAGCGTATTCTCGTAAATATATTCCGGCCGTAAAATGAGACGCATTCGGTTGTACCTACGCTTTTTACATCGGACCTCGTAACAGCTCTCACGATGCATAACTTTACTTCTATATTAACTTCGATTTTACGTAAAACAAAAACGCGTAAAGTTTAATTGAATTATATAATTTGTTTCTTCATTCTGTTACTCTTTCATGAAACTTGTTTACGTGTCAGAGCTAAAGGTTTTGCTTCTTTTTACTGTTATTTCTGTTTTACATTACATTATTAATTAAAATTATTTATTTATATTAACTACATCAAAAATCTCTGGTCTGCCCGAACGCAGTATGAAAAACGAATATTCATGCGATTTTAGTAATAAGTCAAGTTTTGCATGATGCAGGTTGTATGGGGTAAACATATTTGTTATCCTAATACACTGTGCAAGCCAGGGATTCTCGTCATAATAAAACGCTTGTAACTGCCGAACGTACACAAGATACAGAAATTACGTACATCCCTGGTTGTGACGAGGACATCAAGACCATTGACTGGGCAGTATTCTGCTCGAGAATGTTTGCCCACCGCGTACATACGAGTACGTTGAGTTCCTTGTTTTCTCGACGGACCTTTTTTTGCGCTTGCGGGCAGTTGCGGGTATTTATCCTCCAAAGGCAAAAGTCCTTCGTCTGCCATAAAGATCATATTGTACTATATTTCCCAAAGCGTACAGAGCGATCGTGACTTAATAATGATCGCTTATTGCAATGAAATATAATCATTTGCATAAAAAAGACACTGTTTCTGAACTATTTGTAACTTAACACAGGCATTGGATAGAAACTTTCGGTTGAACTGTCACCTTTAAAAACATTTTATCGCGAATCTATATTTACGTAGTTACGTTTCAGTTCACAAATGATTCGCGTTCCGGGTATTTTAATTAAACTAAGGCGTACGTACATTACATTTAGCTGTGCCATTGTGAATTCCACCAGCGCTTCAGTTTCATGGCTTTAGTTGGAAAACGCCGTTGGACTTTTATGGGCAGTTTCGGTTCAGACGTTTTGTTATATTACCAATGCTTTTAAGGTGCTGCACCTCGGCTCGGTGCACGGTAAACATATGTGCTGTGGAGTTTTACGAGGCTCTACTTTATGGAAAATGCTGTAATGCTTCGGAAGCGATAAGACATCAGTTATGATATACGGGTGCGTTAGTGACCAACGCATAGTGAAAAGCTAATGTCATACCTATCCTTTATCTCAGTTAAAGATACGTTTGTTTATTTTAAAATACTTTATTCTGATGAACCATCCTTTTGGAGGTACCTATAGATAAATTTTGTGTACCTACAGGAATACATAATAATAGTATTTTTCAGGGACAAGGACTACTAGGGTAGATAGTCATTCAGCGTTCAGCGCCTTCAAGCACTCCTTGGTCGACGCTTTCACTTAAACATTACAAAGCGGCCCTTTTTTAATATCGATAATATCGTGCCGCTAGGGTAGCCACGCCACAGTTCGCGCCCCTTGCTACCTGGTGGCCACAGCGACGACTTGAATCCGGGACAATAATTTATAATTACGGGATACGGGACAAGATGCAAAAATCCGTGACATTTCCGACATAATACTCATGCAAAATAGTAGATTTAAACCCGCCTGGGGTAACCCTGCTTACGTTCGGCAACGTATCCGCGAGGTCCTTTGTGTTACAGATATCTAGGTGAATAAAGTCGACGACATGGCACCGATGTTCATTTGTGACTGTGATAATTTCGGGTGAGTTGAATGCTTATTGTTGGGTATCCACATAAAAAACTACAATTAAAACCAGAAGTACGCAATCAAAAGTTTGACCGATATTAATCCAGCCACTAAAAATCTTTAAAACGAATCTTCACTTCATACCCGGATATAAAATTAGCTAAGCTGTACAGCTGTACTGAGGAATGGAAAAGACTTGTCCTGTCTGACGGCTTGTTTTGCGCTAAAGCGATCATAAATAGAGGTTTATGAGTAACTATTGCTGTTAGGACCTTATAAAACTCAGTTAATGTTAGTGTCACTTTCAGCGTTAAGCTTTGACGGTAGCTATCACGACAAACTCTTTGTCTCTATGAAGTAATATGACAAACTTCTGCACGGAGTGTCCGTTGGTTGTTGAGGTGTAAAAGCTAACCTAACGCTATTTTCTATCGAGCAAAAGATTTGGCCTGGAATGATGTTTACAGACGTTTCAATTTCATAATTGAATTGAATATCGAATTCGAGATTAAATATTTTAATAAAACGCAAAAATGCAGTTTTAGCTTCTCTAATTTGATCTTTTATCAGTAAAAGTCATTTTACCCCTATAGGGGGCAAAGTTCGTGCTTCTTGATCTACTTTACAGGTTAAGCAGTGCCGTGAATCAGTCGGTCCCAATCAACGTTTTAATAAAAAGATATAGGAAGGAAGTCATAAAATCGAAAGAAGTAAATGTCAGTAGTAACAAATAGCCGCAGCGGTAGGAGTGTGGCGTGATGATCAATTAAAACTTATTAATTGCCCCCACTCCCGCTCGTAAACCCACACCTTTTCTGCTTCGCTGAAATACGCTGTGAAAATGTTTTCTTTATCGAAAATCTTCATTGAAGAAAACGTTCTCAAACGCAGTAGATTCTGGAGTAGGAATATTATTTTTAAGGACACTTAGTAAAGAATTTGATGGAAAAGTTATATTTATGTACATATGTACATATTTAGTTCCTATAAACTTACAAAACAAAATGTTGTATTTCTCGAGTATATTTTTTTCAAAGATAGAAATAACCTAAGAAAAAAACATAAAGCAACTGCCCTCGTCCTTTTACGAAGTTTGTTAAAAACAATAATTACATAGGAGTGTAAAAGGATAAGCCTTTTTAAGCTTCACTGTACCTACCTAATGAAATTGATCAAAGGTTATCCTGTATTAGAAGTAAACTATAAAGTTAAGATCCGAAATGATATCCCTCAGTCTTTTTAATAGCAACACTACAGTACCTATTAATTTTTTATGAGTGGTTCTGTGTTTGGTTACAAACGTGTTTGAGGATTGAGGCAGTGCGTGACTTTTTAGCTAAGTGACCGATTTGATTAGTTCGCGAAAGTACGCTGACGGCGTAAATCAAGCGTTTGGTTTATAACTTTCTGGTTTATACGAAGTCGTTTTACAGTCCTGCTTACCAAGTACTTTAGTATCGAGAGGAAGTACTTAGCACAAATATGAAATTTTCTGTTTTATGATTTTTTATTTAGTTAAATTACCATTGCTTAGTAAGAACTACTTTTTGTGTGATTTTTTTTATTTGTATTGTAAAGTTGGCATCTATGTAAGTTTTGTATTGGTGGGTGGTAGGGATGATTTAGATTTTTTTTTATCGATGGAGGCATTTAATTCAGTATTGTGCGCTTATTTAAAATCTTAAGCATTGCGAATGTTAAACCTTTTTCGCAGTTGCCAGTGAAATACCTACCTAGTATGATAATGTGTGGCTTTGCGAATTCTTTTTGATTATTAAAAACCAAATGTCACCTAATGTTCCGACCAAAAGGTTTTTATCTAGAAAATCTGCTGGAGATAAAACCTGTTTTATAAAGCAATTTGGTGCAACTCAAGCCGGATCGAATAACAGTTAATCACTAACTTCGCACAAGCTTTCCAAAAAATCAGGGAAGCATGTCCAGATAGCCCAGTATTCGAATCAGAAACTTCTTTACTGGCGGCAAATTAATTTCATAAGCCGGACTATCGTTGGCTACTAATAACTTACTTAACCCGAATTCAGTTAAAATCTACGGCAAATAACCTTTTTCAAACGTTTACATCCGTGGGTAGAATCGTTTCGCGAAAGAGTTTCATTTTATGAGTACATTTGGTGCGTGACTTCAGAGCTAAGTGCACGATTTGATTAGTTCGCGAAAATCTACTCGTTTGTTCGTTGTATTAAGTTTATAGCAACTCGCTTTATAGCAGTCTCTGTAGTTAATCTGTATTGCGGTTTTAATTGTATCTGAATTTTTAGTTAAAATAATTAAGTCGAAATTGCGACCCGAAAACATCTATCCGTCACTCTAAACTATGTCACTATTTCTATAAACGACCTCTATCTGTCACATAACTGACTACCCCTGAGGTTAACGACACTATCAAGCCTGGATAAACTACTAAATATGACAATAAAAAAGTATAAAGTATGTAATAATACTAATAATTAATTTTATATCACTTTTCAAGTCCTAGGTGTGCTGGAAGAGATTTCTTTTAGAAATAAGCATTGCCTATGTACAAAATTTCTTTTATAACTTTTTGTAACCAATTATATACGTGTACATGAACAATTAAATAAATAAATAAATAAATAATAATCTTTCCTGAGTTTATTAATACAGAAGTCAAAGGTAAAAAATACTTGCGCGAGTGTAGTACAATAATGTACAATTAGTTTCATCTGATTTATTTTTCGTTTCAATTTAAAAAAGTACATCTAAATGAGACTTATTTAATTTAACTCCATACGTCTTAATCAGACTGCCGCAGGCTAGACGAAAATTTAAAAAATGACAGAACTCTGTATCATTTGCAATACCTGTAATTGAATCGGGTAAATGCGGTCTTCAGATCAATTTGCAACAATGATGCGAGTAAATTAACGGTTTGATTTGAAGAGGAACAAAAGGTTTATTAAAATGTTTTTAATATAATTTGGAACTTGAGCGATGCATGAACACTTGGAGAGAGCAAGGCCGAAAACAGTGTTAACATTTTGACCGCCATGAAATATTTTCTAGTCTAGATAGGTTCGTATTTAAACGTGGTGGTTTTCGGGTCCTCCAGGTAAGAAATTGGTAACTAGATAATTAAATTGATTTTTGTTATGACATATTCGACAATATCCATATCCGTACTTCCATACTAATATTATAAATGTGAAAGTGTGTTTGTTTGTTTGTTTGTCCGCCTTTCACGTCGCAACGAAGCTGTTATATGGTATGGTTTTTGTGTGTGGAGATAGTGACGAGGGTGGAGAGTAACGTAGGCTACTTTTTATCGCGGTAAAACATCCCCATGGGAAGATCAATATTTTGTTAGTTGCTAGATATTTAGTTCCGGATGCTGTTAATAGATGGCCTTAATAAAATTCATTTGCAAGTTCTGAATCACACTATCAAAATGATACATGTAAATTAGTTAAGTCATAGGCAACTAAATCTAACTAAGTAAAAGTAAGTAGAATTTGTAAAAAATCGAAATCTACCGCGGGCGAAGCTGCGGGCAAAAGCTAGTTATAACCATAAAAAGGAAAAAGCCGACGCAATTAGCTAAAAATAAAAATCGTTCTGTTTTGATTTATACAAATCCAATTAACCAATAGGCAATAAATAGTAGGTAACTGTGTGACTATCGTTGACATACCTAATATTATATCCTTTTTTTTATATATATTATATCTAAAACAGCTTTATCATATAAGTTCTCCGCGTGAGATCTCTGCAGCCAAAATAGCGTGCATCATACAGGTACAAATGTAAGGCAAAAAGTAACCATATCTTATCCGAAATATTTATTATACAGATCGCCGAGTGCCTACCTAATCTTAACTTAACCACCAATTAACACCAGTTGAACTGCAGTCTCATTTGCCCCACCACACGTATAAATCACCATAACATAAATACAATTCATCATTACAAAAAAAAAAAAACAGTTTACGAGCTAGCCGAAACGCCCGAAACAAAACTTGTTTCGGTGTTACACTTCCAAATATTTTTTCCCCACTCCCACGTATGGGTCTTAGTCACATCAATTAATTACCCAATATGGTTTTTAATTGAACTGATTAGTATTGGTGCAAGGATGATATCCCGTTTCGATTTATGCACACTTTTATTCGGCGACAACAATACTAACCGGTTGGGACGAAAAACTTTAACTTTTAATTAATCAATACTGCAGTGTCGATTTATCGCCAGGGGCACCAAAGTAAAAAGTGGGGGCAAGTGTGAGTCGAACTGTCGAGAGGGTTTTGTAGTGTTTAAAAATATTTTAGGGGACGTAACGTAGTAGACAGTAACGTAGTAGATAGACGTCAGGTTCACCCTATGTAATGTAATCGTCCCGTTAGTTATTTTACAATATAAATTATAAAACATTTTACGATGATAGGGGTACTTATTTTGCACGCCGATATTTCGACCCAGCCGTGACCACGATCCATGCAACTGGTTCAAGTATCGCTAGCTTTGTCCGAAGGCCTCCGACATGGCAAAACGACTGTTTTCTAACAAAAACAACCAGGACCAACGCCTTTACGTGTCTTCCGAAGCACAAAAAGGCTCCAGATTTTTTTTCCAGTAGCAGTTACCCATCCACTTACCGACTGATACAGCCGGGCTATGAGCACTTCACATGAAGGTCCTACTGGAATGAAACCCTAAAATATTTATAATGAGAAGTCGAGATTTAATCTGTTGCTTATTAATTTAATTAGAACACTCTAAACATATTCGTAAGGGATACTTTATGTACATGCACACTTTAAAATAAAAAGTATACTAACAAGACGATATTTATGTTTTATGTCTTTATCAGCTATCTGCCATCTGACGGCCACAATAATTAATAATGCTTTAACGTGTTAAGAAATATAATGATATTATATACATATGAAAAGATAAAACGGGTTAAAAAGTTCTCTTACGGCAGACGAAGCTAATATTGGTAACTAAAAATCGTCTAAATTTCAAATTCATATACTATTTGTCTATCAGTATTAAATCGGAAATATACCTTTGAAAGGATATCTCAATTTGATAGTTATATTGTCTGTCTGTGAAGCATGTCATGTTTCTTCAACCTTGCTTAATTCAGCCACTGAACAATTTGTCGTGTTCTGACTGGGGCTTGAGAGCCAGAATAAAAATTAGAGCTAGATAAGGAATTAATTCTTACTTCTGGTTTTAGGCTGGCAATGCATCGGTGATTTCTTTACCGATGTCATAGGCGACAATGTCTACTTTGTGGGCTTGTTAAATTAAAAAACTAAATACACGCTTTCATAGTGTCAAGTCAATTTAGCTAGATTAACCGGTGCTGTTAAGTGTTAAGTGTTAAGGAGTTCCTTCATCTGGATCCAAACCGGAGTGTAGTATCAGATCATACTTATTTCAAAAATGCATTGCCATCAGAACTAAAGTAATATCAAGAGCAATTATTTCTTCTGTGGTAATATATAAAAGGGTCTAGCCGGGTTTCCATATGAAAGTGGCACGATCCGAAGTAAAATTGGAACCATTATAGTTTCGTCATGTCCGTCCGTGCGTCCGTCTGTCCGTCTGTCCGAAGTAAAGCGCCGAGACCCTTAGTGCTAGAAAGCTGTAATTTGGCACGGATATACAGTATCGGTCAAAAGTTTTCGATCACATTCTCAAATCTCAAAGTAGTAATATGTATAAATTCAACGAAAATCGTAACAAAAATTTTGCATTATTTTATTGAAGTTCAATAAACATGCATTCTTTGTAGTTTGTCGCCTCAGTTAACCAGGGATTCGCCAAGCGCGTGTGTGTTTAAAACGTATCTAACCGTCGCAGTTTTGTTTGAGTGTCTCTGTATATATATGAAAATTTCCAAATGACGTTTTTGAATATTTTGGTGCATATACATATATCGGTCGAGAAAAGGAATCAAGTAGAGAAAAACGTGCTGTTATAATATGTAATCGCTACTAATATGTATTATAAAATGTGAATGTAAGTTTCACGCGAAAACTACTAAACCGATCATCGTGAAACTTTGTACACATATTCTTGGAGGTATTAGAAGTAACATAGGATACTTATTATCCTGGAAAAGTTCAGGGTTCCCACGGGATTTATAAAAATCGATCTCTACCGTGGGCGAAGCCGCGGGCAAAAGCATTATACAAAGAAGGCTATAGCCGCTATAGCACGAAAAAAATAGCATCTAAATTGAAGGTAGCTCAGTCTACGGTAGTGTATACGGATCCTGCAATAGCCGCCAACGACCTGGGAGACCTACATACTTTGTTATTTAATATTTTTTTAAACATATAGAAACCTAATGCTACTATTTTACTTGCAAATTGAAGTCATAGTTCTATTCGTGTTAAATTGTTTCCTGTTAAAAGTCACGCAAACATTGTCGATATTCCAGTAATTGGTTTTTTTATGTGATGGCCTTAAATAAAATATAAATCATAAAATGCCACAATTTGTATAAAGTAATTATAGATTTTGGTACCTATCATTAAACGACATCTAGTATGCAAGACGAGGTTGTAATAACGCCAGCTGTTTCTGAGAGTTGTTTTAAGTTTACTATCTATTAAACGCCCGAAATAACTATACCTAACAAACATAAACATGAAGCCTTTAATTCATAAGGCCTAGAATAAGGAAGGAATACTTCCGCAGTCTGCTGAGAGACCTTAAATAAGTATGACTATATTATATTATAATAGCGAGCCTACTGATAATTGAAACCATGTTAAACATATTATATTAGCGAGCCTACTGATAATTGAAACCATGTTAAATATTTAACTTTAAACTGTAGATATGTTGTAATTGTTCAGTATGCAGTTGGTATGCAACTCGTGCGCAGCTACAATGTATGTCTGAACCTTGACCGGTCAGTCTATTTCCGGAACCGACGTTCAGTGTAATCGACGTTCAGTATCTACATATTTTCACGTACCAGCTAACTGAAAGCGTGTTAATTAAACCATTGCAATTACAATACCTAAACGACAATGAAAGGATAAGTTATCGAACACCAAAATACAGCCTTGCTTTTTGTTCCTTAAATCCCAATTTTATTTAGAAGAGTTGTCTACCAGATTAATATCTTAGGAATCACTAGACTAATACTAACTTAATAACAATGGATTTCCGCAAAGTAACGCCTGATACTATTAACTATATCTTAGGAATCATCACCAAATAAAAACTCGCGCAACGAGATATGTACATAATATATCTCATGACTGTGGTCAGAGTTGCTCATTCATTGTTCAACGCAGGCGACGCAGAGACGGGACACTAGTTCTTTTTTTTATGCTTTTAGCAGGCAAACGAGCAGACGGGTCACCTGATGGTAAGTGATCACCGCCGCCCATGGACATTAGTAACACTGGGGGCGTCACCAACGCGTTGCCGGCCAATAAATAGTAATAAAACTAGTTAATAAAATTTGAAACAGGACAGGGTGAAAATACAGTCTAAACGTATGATTATTATTTCATAACCTTTAACTGCATAATAAGGTAGGACAGCCCATCGTCACACGCTCTAATCGGATGGCCATCAATCTTACGACAAAGAGCATACATTAAAGCGAGGAAGCGCACGGGTTAAGACAATTTATTACGGCTCAGCTGTCACCCGTCACATTGAGTGCGAACTCGCCCGTGATTAAGGCGCGGAATGACTACGATTTTAAAGCGTTGATTTCATTCACACAACCGCATATTTGCCCTAATCTAATTTTACATTTACGTGACGTTGAATGGCTGGCTTCAACCCATTAATGGCCCACTACTGGGCACGGGTCTCTCCTCTCGAGGAGGCCTAGTGCATACTCCACCACGCTGCTCCAGTGCGGATTGGTGGAGGGGTTAGTGGCCAACCCGAGTGTCGGAAGTTTTCAAACCGCCCGAGGGCCTCCGACGACGTTGTGACGTTGAATACTTAGGGTTAAAAATTGTAAAGCATATTTTTGTTAACGATGTAACTAGGCTGCGAATAAACATTTAATTTGCGGGATTTACTTAGATAATTCAGAATATACGCGTTAAATTAAATATTGTTCCGTTTAAAACATTTTAATAAAACCATACCTATAATATTCTTTAAAAAATGTTGTTACCGCTGAAAATACAGAAATTTCGACGTTAAAGTTTATTTTTGTGAAGCAAATTATGATTTTTTTATTGGAAATATTAAACAACTGTTTAATATTCTATTCGGTTAACATTTTTCTTTAGACCTTTTTAAAAATATATATAAAAATCAGCCATACGAATTTAAGTAAAATAACTCTTATTTTTAGTTGCCTTTCTCATCTGGTGCCTGCCCAGGTGTCACAGGGCAAGATTCACAAGCACGCAAGGTATTCAAAGTACCACTAGACGCTACTGAGTAGTTAAGGTTTCATCCATGTGAAAATAAGTCATGTGTGATCGCTCTAGGCTGTTGGACTATAGCTTTCTCTTCTAGCACGTACTAAAAGTCTCTGAGCTGAGCTGCAAAAGAATGACAAAAGAATGGACGGACAGCCATGGCAATATAGATGGGGTTTTGTTGACTACGCAATCCTAAAAATCAGCTTTTCTTAATTAAATAAAGCTAAACATATGCTCTATCGCCTGTTACGAATCACAGCTAAGATCTTGGATTACAAAAACTTATCTTACGAAATGTTCTTGGAATTGCTTGAAACCGTGCGGTCGCGTCGTTGTGGTGTGAATGTGTCTTTATTAAAGTTAATAATGCTGTCACTTTCTTTAAGTATTCTATTACAGTCTAAAAATCTTAGAACCTACTAAATGTAACTTTAAAATGTTTAATATATTAGTATTTTTTAATTAATAAACTTGTTATTTGTGGAGTGGGAGGGCAAGGGTCTACTCTTCAGTCTTCACACAGAAGCCATGCAGGTTGCAGTAGTCCATGTCCGGATTGGGGTAAAGGTCACTGGTCTATCTGAGAGTCGGTATTTGTTAAGCCGCCCGAAGGTCTACGACTTTAAATGACGCAAGCAAAAATGACGGAAGCGTTCAAATCAATACATTTTTACCACTAGCGATTACCCATAAAGGTTACCTACACTGAAATTACAAAAATTATTCAATTTAGCTCTTTTATAGTTTTATTTTTAGTAGATATAGAATTTTAACGAGTAGGTAGATTAAACTTTTAATTAAGTTGCCCCGTTTCACTAAGTAAGCGATCGGTTTCATGAATGAAAGTAGTTAAGAAATATAACATTTTTTTGTTTTGTTAAATATGAATAAAAACACTTAAAACTTCGTCTCTACTAGATAGAAAAATAATGTTAACTTGTCTCTAGTATCGATACTAGAAATAAGAAATAGGTTCTGCAAAAAAAATTTAAACCCATCGCCTGGTAATTTACTAATGATTTATAATATTTGAAAATCATCGCTGTAAAATGCAAACTACTTTTAGAGACAGTAGGTTTCTGTTTCAGTAAAAATACAATCCGAAATGATAGAATTTTCTACCACTTAGCTTTAATGGTTTATAAAGTGTAAATAATAAATAGAAGTTTAAAATTAAATTGGCTAAGTTCAGCTACATAATATCGAACAGGTCTCCTACTGGTCATTCCGGAAGCAAGGTTACGGCTCTGATTATGGTAGGGTGTAGGGTGACACCAAAGCATTGAATTTTTATGACTTCTGCCGTGAATTCCACTGTAAACTAGTCACTAAGGCTGTTGATGCAACCAACACTTTCACATCACCTCCAATTCGTGTATAAGTGTTATAATAAAAAAAGTATAAATGCTAAAAATAATTACTATCATCTATATGACATTGTATTATGTACCAGGCATCATACAAATATTATAAATAATATTAAGTGATTCCAGTTTACTGTATAAGTTTATTTGCAAATAAAGTTATAAATTACTTACCCTTATTTAATAAATGAAAAGCAATTAAATCACTGTGATAAGGTATTCGTCTCCTACAGTCTTTTCAAATATAAAATAAATTTTAGAAATTAATATTTTTATCATTAGTTTTGTCGTGTTCTATTTATTCATGCATGTAGTGATAAAGATATTGACGAAATTATCGTTTTTTAATAGCCGTAGAATTATAACTTTAATAGGTACTATAGTTAAATGAAAACACTGCGCCATTTCAAAACCACTGACTTAGTCATATAAAAACATTCACTTAATTATATTTTATTTCTCCAAGTAACTTTTGTTTATCAAACCCATATAATATCTCCAATAATTCTGTATCAAAATAATGATTGCAACATCATTTTAAAACATAAACTCGTATTTTTCACTTGCAATAATTTTAATACGTCAAAAAACTTGTTCACCAATTTTTTTAGAAGATGTCATCAAATAAATAATCAGTCAATAATAACTAATATGACAGTCATAATTCAGTAAATATCTTATATTCAAATGTAATCTTACAAATTAATCAAATGCAGTCACTTTGAAGCGTCGTAAACTACAAATAAATTACAAACTCACTGCAAATAATAATATTTGCACAAACAGCTTGTATAATAAACATATTAAACAATTGAGGTTACATATCAATAAATAAAATTGAAACTTGTTACTAAGATGGTCGCAAAATTCGAAACACATTAACGATTTACGACATTTGTACAACGCAAGCTCAACTCGTCGAATACAATACTCATGAAACGCATTTCATGCGTCCGATCTTGCGATTAGCGTCGGTGTCAGATTGCGAGTCGGTTTGTCGCCAGTGTGTGGCATGCCTAAGCGCTACATTGTTGCAGGCTGTTGAACTCGGCAGGGACTTGTTTACTTGCGGATTTGCGTCGGGACTGTTTTTTAAACCGTTAGAGAAATGCAATTAGGAGATAAGATTCTGAGTTCCCGAGTAAGACCTACATATATTTTGAATTTTATTTTTCAAAAAGAAGCGGAGGACCCGTTTTGTTAATCTCAAAATACACATGCGGACTGAAATCATAATTCGATTTTGGTTCACAGTTTAAAAATGTCTAGATTTTTGTTGGGCATACTTTCAAAGTTTCACGCTCTCAATGAGAAATCCGAGATTATCAAGAACATCTGAATGAAACTCTCACAACCTCTAACCTCTCTTTTGTGTGTGTGTATTAAAGTAAAGTATGAAAAGAGTAACATCCAAAGGGCACTTAAATTATATATGTCTACATCTGCTCGAACGCTCTAAGGCATTTTTCAAGGGTGAGACCCAAAGCACTCAAAAACCCTCAATGGGTTATTTACACTATTTTGCCATTAAAAAGTTAATTTTGCAAATTTTCAGTACCACCTGTTTTGTATCTCACGGGTGGTTAAAAAAAAACTCACTAAAGCGTGTCAATGGGCTGAAGTAAACTGGAAATGAGCTCGACGATCTAGGAAAGGTTAATAACTGATATGTAAAAGGTGCAGACCCGTTACAACATTTTTGCACTTTGTAACGCAACAATGTAAAGTAGCAGGTGTAAGGATATGTTTGTTCTCTTTTATTTTTTCTCCATGAACCAAACAAGATGAGGTATTAATGAGTTCCATTGGGATTCCTTTGGTTGTAACCACGTAGGGAAAAACATTGCCTGATGAACTTTGAATATTCATCATATGAGGGAAATTAACAAAAAATGCGAAAAAAATGGTTAGCATGAAACACATGGGCACCACATATTATGTCATTACTGCTGCAAACAAATTGCAATGCCCTTTGAGAAGAAATGGATGTTTAGGACATGGGGTTTCCACTCATATAAACTAATTTGTAAACTTAATAACTATTGAATCAGATATAAAAACAGATTTACAAAAAATCAAAACAAAAATGGTAAGGGAAAACCTAAGGAATGATAGGTTTTACTTTACTTATCAGGGGAAGCAACATAGCAAAATATTAGTAACTTAAACCCCGGACTAGCCACCTTGTATCAGTTTCATTGCATATTACTTCTTTAGCAAATCAAAACTCAATACTGAACCCACAACATCATTCATACTAAACCGATGAATGTATAGTTATATAAATTTACGACTACTATTTAC
The DNA here is from genome assembly GCA_911387775.1 of Thymelicus sylvestris. Taxonomy (NCBI): domain Eukaryota; kingdom Metazoa; phylum Arthropoda; class Insecta; order Lepidoptera; family Hesperiidae; genus Thymelicus; species Thymelicus sylvestris. Next base: position 7,247,929 of record OU426905.1, on the reverse strand, counting down.
TTATTGGCTATAAACACATTTTACAAGAGTAAATTTTTGATATGGTTGACCTTTCCCCGTTGGTGTTCGACCACACGACTGGAACCGACTTTTAAAATATCCTTCGTTTTTCCATAGGCAATCTGTTGTTGCTCTTCTTGGACTTCGGCAAGGCTTTCGACCATGTCTCCCACAGGGCCATTTAAGCAAATCCTGCAAATGACGGTTTTTATAAGAGGTGATGCAATCAGGTAGCCAGATTTCAATATGAACGACATATTAAGGTTATAGGCGATGGTTTTACTGCGATATGAAACCGATTAATTAGATTTAATCGGTTTATACCCCAATGGTCTATCATAAGCCCTTCACTCTTCATTCTGCATATCAGTACTTTTCGGATGACACTACCTGTGATTTTGCGGTTGTCATTTCGAGTAATGTGCATTATTGGTTACAGGTCTGGCTTATAAAAGCGTGTTGTAATCTTAAATTTAAATTTAAAACACACTCTCGATTAAGTAACCTTTCATACAAAAAAACTAGATCAAAATCGGTTCAACTGTTTGGGAGCTACGATGCCACAGATACGGATACACAGACATGTCAAACTTATAACACCCCTCTTTTTTCGTCGGGGGTTAAAAAACCAAGGCATTCCAATTTTCACTGTGATTTTTGCTTCGTGAATAAATCTATTTTCATTTATAAATTCAGTTTCTTTAAAGGATGTCTAAAAAGACATCGTCTTCAAGGCCTCTATTGCATTGACGATCTCATGTTGCCCATGACCGTATATGACCACAAACAGATGACCAGTCAGATTTTTTGGCAGTCCGAATTTATCATATTAAATGATCATTCGATTAAGCGCTTTCAAGGGAAGTGCAAGTGACTCAACATTGTCTTGACTCTGGTAAGGACTGTGTACCTACCTGACAGGTGACTGGCACTTGCTAAGTGTTACTTAATCAGTTACAAATTTACAATGTCTGTCGTGTATCGCAGGCATAGATTACCGCAGGTTACTGTAGATTGATAACATTGCAGACAGACGACATTTGTAGCATGCAAATTGTTTTCCGTTCAGTCTATTATCACGGCCAAGTCCGTGATAAAGCTCTGGAGTCTGGACGCAGGTCAAACAATGATTACGGTGAATCATTTCTTTGAAATTTAATTTGTTGTTTTTTTTGTAAGTCGTCAGTGTCGTGACTTACTTATCTATATAATATGTATGTCCTTTATAGACTCTGAAACCATCCAATCGATATAAACGAATCGATTATCCACGTGTAGACTCACGTGCGCTCAGAATATGCTGATTCATCCAACAAAGTCGGTTCATTCGCATTTCGCACTATTTCTGCTGGTTTCAGACTAAAGCAAATCAAAGTCATTTATTAGTATTATTATAGATATCACTGAGAAACCCGGTGCCCTGACACCAGCGAAAATTGGTTTCATTAAATGAAATTACAAACTTAATGTTAACGTCCAAATCATCTTAGGAGAATATAACCGGGAATATATAACAAACATAATTATGAACGCCCAAATCATCCCAGGAGAATAGAACCTGCAACATCTATTTTTCATCCCCCTACTCCTAAATTTTTGGCAGAACAACGTTTGCCTGGTTAGCTAGTAATTCATATAATTTGAGCGTCATCTAGTCTGCATCCAGCTTTACCGTGAACATTGATGTCAGTGTCAAGGCTAGGTCAACAAAGTTGCAGGACGTTGTTCCACTGCTCCACAGCAACACTACAATACTATGTAACAACAACAGCTGTCGCAATCGCTTACAAAAAAATTTGTAACAACCAGCGCTTCTTACATTGTTGAGAGCGTAACAGAACCACTATCAAGGTTAAGATTACTATGTACGCGGTCTTTGGCCTACTGATGATGTAAATGAACTTGTTGCTAGTAATTAATGGGTTAGTAGTGTATTAGTTATTGTTTTAGGCCCCAACTCAGAGTCACTAATATTTACTTCAATCGCTCTTTAGTAAAGAGTCACCATACACATTCTGTATTAAAGAGCGATTTAAGTAACCGTTAGTGACTCTGAGTTGGGGCGTTAGTAAAGCAGTAGTCTTTACATTTACGGTATGAACGTAAGCAATTAATGTTATTCTAAACAATTTTTATATTTTTGTAACATTATCCATCATATTACATAATTTTGATTATGAAGGTCGTTTGCAAGTAAATAGAGAAGTAAATAACTATACTGCGAAGGCTTTAGTAAACAAAAATAGTCACTACGATCCAATAATTCCAACTATTTTATCTGACTGACCGGTTTTTAATGCAAGCAAAAAAAAAAACTAAGAAGGTCTTTATTTTATGAAGTTTATGTATAGTGTGATATCGGTGATAGGTCTAATGGTTTGAATATCGGTTTCCATCGAGGAACTGGTTTTAAATTTTACATGCAGTTTTTTCGAATTATATGTTTACTTTATTGAATTCTATGTGCACCGTGATGAACCCGAGAGTTTCTTGTAAAGTGTTAGAGTAGGATAGGAGAGAAAAGAGTGCTGGAAGTGAGAAAGAGCGTTAAAATAGTTCGAGGATAAGAGTGAAAATAAAGAAGAATTTTATTTTAACCATCGTGTTCTTTCAAAACGGTAATATTAATATTACCTGCATTAACATTTTATTAATGCATCAATCGGTTTGTTATTAATAATACAATTAACTTTGGAAGTGAAGTTTAAATCTCATTCATACAAACAAAAACTCTCAACAGTTGTCAGATATTTATTAAATTTAGTTGACCTACATACATGAGAACCGCGTTCGCTATCTCTACCGATCTTATAAATATTACTATCAATTACAGAGTGATAACTGAAGTTACTGAAGCGCTCATAGCCCGGCGGCTTGCGTCGACCCTATGTGATCGACAAAGTTAAGCAACAGCGGGCGCGGTCGGTAGTTGGATGGGTGACCGCTAGTGGCAAAAATTTCTTGAGCGTTTCCGTGCTTCGGAGGGCACGTAAAGCCGTCGGTCCCGGTTGTTATCATAGGATAACAGTCGTTAAGCCATGTCGGAGGCCCTCGGGCGGTTTGAAAACTTCCGACACTCGGGTTGGCCACTAACCCCTCCACCAATCCGCACTGGAGCAGCATGGTGGAGTATGCTCTAGGCCTCCTCAAGAGAAGAGACCCGTGCCCAGTAGTGGGCCATTAATGGGTAGAAGCCAAAAAAAACTGAAGTTTAACAATAATAAGTAATTTCATATAGTACGTGAATTAGCAACTTTATCACGCTGTTTTTCTATACATTTACTATATTTTAGTCTTTTATAACTTGATTCTGTATTATTTTTTGTGTTTACCTTCTGTGAATTATAAATTACAAGTCAACACACATTACACATTTCACAATTATTATTCAGTTCATTGCATATTAACCCGAGAAATAATTTTTAAAGTACTTTTACAATGACTTGTATCTTTATCTTTTATTCATTGCCCGGGATGTAAAGCATCCCAAATAGACCCATTAGATAAAATGACTTCGTGCGTCTAATTGACAAGTATAACTTTAATAATATTTAATTGATAGGTAATAACTGACCTGTGTCGTTGACCCACATATTGTCCAGCTGTTTTACTAAAGTAGTGAGGTAGGCAAGGAATGCCGCTTACTAAGTAAGCATGCATGCGCTAAACACGCAACTTATTATGTCAAGTTTCACTTTCTTGGCGCAACAATGTTGCAGAGTATTGACTTCAGAACCAGCGTATTGGAAGAAAAACTTGTCAAATTGTTAAGCTTTTTAAAGCAACCAGTTTGTGACATTGTTGAGAACTTGAGAACTGCCTTTTCACTTTCGATATTTCACTGTCACAAGGTCAGGGTTATCTTCCTTGTAAATTTCGTAATGATTTTTATTAGTTGTTAACGTGAGATGTTATCTATACTCGTACTTCTATACTAATATATAAAGAGGAAAGATTTGATTTTTTGTTTGCATTGAATAGGCTCCGAAACTACTGAACCGATTTGAAAAATTCTTTCACTGTTAGAAAGCTACACTATCCCCGGTGAATATTGGCTATATTAAAAAAAATAGAGATCCTTAATAAAACTCCAATAATGTAACCCAAGGTGTAAAAAAATAGGAAAACCGAAGCAAAGCGAGGGCGGTTACTCGTGATAAATAAGACACTTAATAGTTGGATCTATCTTAGAATCTTTGGGATGCCAGGAGCATTATTTTTTGTCAATACAAACTGAAAATCTTTCTTTCTCCTTTCGATGCACAGATAAAATTAAAAGTCCTTGTTTCCACTGGCTATTTAAACCTGCATCACCGCAGCAAAGGCAACGGTGATGCTTAACTTCATCAGGAGACTCATCTGCTCTTTTGATGGCTATTTACATTATAAGCAAACTTCTGATAAAGGTATCATGATGATACACAATACTGAACAATTCATCTGTGCGTCCGCAGGAAAAGGAACAACAGATATGCTTTGGCATTACATAATATGTTTGCGTTGTTACCAGTGTCAAGGTTAAAACCACTATGTTGTTTTTGAGTCACTTTTAGGTCAAAGCGATTTAAATTTTATGATTTCTGACAATGTTGCAAGCTCGTGTACCTATTTACGTTGTCATTGTCAAGGCAATAATTATTAAATAATTAAGATTCGTATCACATTTAATAAGTAGGTAGGTATATTGGGAACTTCCTTTATTCTGGGATTGAGAAGTTTATACCAGTTTTTTGCATAACACTAGATAAATTGAAAATTTTATTTGATTTGCTCAGTTTATAGTAGCCTGTAGCCTAGTTGGTAGCGACCCTGCTTGTGAAGCGAGGGGTCCCGGTTTCGATTCCCGGTCGGGGCAGATATTTATGTGACAGATAAATATTTGTAGTCTGGTTGTTATTCTGATGTGTTATATGTCGTCCATGCCACCTGCGACACAGGTAAAAACCTACTAAGGAGGTATGAGTGTGTTAACGTTTAGGACTTAGGTAGGTACTCATTTTATTTATTATTTTTTATTTGTCAATGTTCTAAGATAAACGCGATCCATATGGAAATGTCTAGCGGTTTGGAAGATTACATGCATATAAGTATACATACAAGTACAAGGGCAGTCGGGTAAAAATTAGGATAGTCTTTAGCCCGGTTGTAGGTCCTGTGGAATAGGACGTTTAAATGTTTATATCTACCACTTTTCCGCGGGCCGAATCCGCGGGTGAAAGCTACTTATTAGTCGTCTTTAGATTGCAAATATTAATAAATAGTAATGGTAGGTATGTTCTTGTCATAAGACACAACGTAACAGATGTTGGCATTGGCAACCTACAAAAGGTTTGAATAAGCTGAGTCAATATTTTACATTAGTTAACTGTATCGCTAAGGCAATGGTATTGTAACAGAGAAGTAAAGTTAATATTGTTCTGCACTAAGCTATGTCAATGTGACACAACTTTGTTTTATGATAAAGTAGCTAAAATACATAATTCATTATACATTAATTACAAATAATTATCAATTTATTATTTTTGTTATTTGTTGTTGTATAATAGCTTATGTGGTATGAATCCAATTAAATGCAATTCATAATACAAACGAACCCATATTTTTTTTAATTAATTTGTACATTTCTCCATACAAAATGGGCATTCTCCTTTTAAAATCTGTTTGGTTTTTAAGACCCAGAGTAACGTAAGAAAAAATCACACATTTCATTATAGCCCTTAATCAAACATTTTCAGATAAATAAAGTGAGAAAGTTATCATCCTTGAGAAGTAACATTACGAAAAAAATATTAAAAACAATTCATAAAAAATAATTGCCCAAAGAAAACCATAGTATGTTCCCGTGGCTTGTTATAATTAGATTGATATTGTGGCTACAATCACAATTTTTTTATTTTAGATGACTATGCCCCTTTTATTCCAACGAGTGGATGAGTTACCTAATGATAAGTGGAAACCGTCATTTGTGGACAATGGTAACAAATAACAATGGCATAGAACCTTAGCGTTGCAAGGAATGGATTATAGATAATCTAAATTTTACTAACAAAAAATAACCGACTTCAAAGTCTCAAAAACTACAGTTGTCAGATCTCGTTCAAATTTATGTGAGACCACATGACAAGCGCCTGCTTTCGATTAAAAAAAGAATCATCGAAATCGGTTGGCGTGATATTGAGTTATTCGTCAATTTGTCGCGCACATCTTAACACAAATTTACGACTTATGTGGTTTTCTCATGGATGCCATTGTCAGATCTCAATAAAATTTATGTGGGACCATATGACAGCCACCAGCTTTCGATTAAAAAAAGAATCATCAAAATCGGTTCGCCCACTCCAAAGTTCTGAGGTAACAAACATAAAAAAAAAATACAGTCGAATTGAGAACCTCCTCCTTTTTTGAAGTCGGTTAAAAATAGGTATCCTTATTATGTCAATGTCGGGGGTGACAGGTAGGACGCGACGTTGGCAGGAGGCGATCGCGTTGTTGTAATGTGACTATGTAAATATGGAAGACGCCACATCATAACTCATCGCCTTCACGATAGCTTGTGTAGCATGCTACTGTACAAATGCATCTCATTAATTACATAGAATCGCGAACCCTAACCCCAGATAAAGTGAAGGTTGTGTTATTAATTATAACGTTCAACAACATAATAACATTTAACATAATGTGATCACGTCAATATGATACTGAGAGCATTTTACACGTGTCAGATTGTTTTAGTTAGCTATAAATGTAAATGCAACTATAGAGATAAGAAATTATCTGTTCGCGACTGGGTCAAGGATTTATCTTAGGTGGTAATTTCCATACGTCTTCGGGCGCCTTGAACTCGGAAGAAAATTGCAAAAATCCCAATCTATAGTTATAATTATATAGTTTCAATAGTTTAGTTAAACACTAGTTTGCGCCCGCGTGGAGGAAGGAAGAGTGGTTTCATGAAACAAAATCACAAATATCGTCATCCTCCCCGCTAACTGTCCTGACGAGCAATTTTATTGATAGTTTTCCAGGGCAAGCGTTTTTCGGTTTGGCGCTACCGTCATGTTACTGTGGTCTGTGCTGAACTTAGCTTTCACTTTATTAATGAAGTGATTACGATTTACTATAGGATTTAGCTTACCCTTTAAGTCAGTAGTAGCCTTAAAGCCCTAAGGTATATAGATATTCATTTATTTCTACTCATTTGAAGCAGATATGTCACTCTGTGAGAACTTTGTTTTATATTTTCTGTTACTTAGGACGTCAGTATTAGATACATTAGGTAAACATTGCAGACGAAAATTCTATCTAAATGTCCTATTTACATACTTCAAACATTTTTAAAAGTGAATAAAATAAAAAAATCTCGCTAACTGCAGTATGTACGTTACATAAGACAGGTAGTGAGAATATTTTTTGCCTCTTTTTACAGATAGGCAAAACGGTAGAGCATACGGATACGAGGGTTAGCGAGAAAATTTCCAAAAATAAAGAGCTGTACTTTTAGGTATTTCAGTGTAGATAGGTCAGTTTGTTAGAAAAAATCATTCAGTTTCAAAATCAATCAGTCAGTTTGGTAAAAAAAATTGCGATTTTCTTCTAAACGGTAGAGCATACAGATACGAGGGTTAGCGAGAAAATTTCCAAAAAAAAGAGCTGTACTTTTAGGTATTTCAGTGTAGATAGGTCAGTTAGTTTGTTGTTGTTTGTTTGTACACTTAGCGGGGAGGGTACGTCTAAATCAGCCCAGGAGAAAATATAACAGGAATAAAATCTATCCTATGTTTTAATGTCAGTCTCTGTGTGCCAAGTTTCATCTTAATTCACACAACTAGCACGTTGGGGAAATACAAGCATATTCACAAACTTTCGCATTGATAATATTAGGGGGAAGGAACAACCTCCATATCCTACGATATGGAAGTTGCACTTAGGTTGTTGTTTGTTTAGCGAGAGAGCAATGTGTGTTATTACAATGAACGAATTAAATGAACGAAAAAATGTCTAAAAAGCATTCCTTAAATTAAAATATATTCGTTATTTGCAAATTGATTGAAATAACCCACTAAAATTACCCCATGCTTACCACAAATATTAAAATCTGTTAATGCTTTTCTTGCCTTTTATTTACCAAGGACTCCATTTGTGATTGTCATTCAAATAGAAAAAAATTGAAACAATTGTCGATGGTTCACCTCTCAAAAGTATAAAATACTTTACATGTTTGTGGAACTCTCCTGCTCTTCTTGTGATTGTGACCTGTAAGATATTTCCTCTATGTTGAGCATTGATTATTCATAGTTTATTAGGTGACCCAGACTTTCATGGCCTCCGAAATGAATCATATCAACCGGGTTTGGGCAGGAAGCACAGAAGCACTCAAGGAACTTCACTAGCGGTACCCATCTATCCAACCGAGCTCACAGTTGCTGAACTAGGTCAATCATTTCAATCGACACAAGCTGCAGAATTCTGAGCGATCCATGAATGTTTCAATAAAATTTCTACGTCGAAGTAAGTATAATAAGGACGCTCACGGATGAAGAGGTTAATATGTTTAGGGTCAGCCGTCTTAAAAGTCATAAATGTACTTAGATTGGGAAAACGCTTCACATGTAAACATAAACATCAATGCAACGCTTACACACTCATACCCCCGCAGTAGGTTTTTACCTGTGTCGTGAGTGGCATGGATGACACAATTATAACACATCACAATCCCATGACCCGAGTACAAATATTTATTTGCACATAAATATCTGCCCTGGCCGGGAATCGAACCCGGGACTCCTCGCTTCGCTACCGGTCACTATCAACTTGGCTACAGGGTCGACATGTCTTTTTGCATTAACACAATGTCATTAACATTTGTTTTGTTTTATTATTTTAAGAATATATTTTTGAGGCTATACTTATTAAGTTATATAAAATTCTCGTGTCACGGTGTTAGAAGTTGAACTCCTCCGAAACGGCTCGACCGATTTTCGTGAATCTTAGCGTGCATATCGGCTAGGGTGGAGAATCGGACAACATCTATTATTTTTGGCAGAACAAAGTTTGTCCGGACAGTTAGTTAAGTTCTAATATAATGTTTGGGCGATATTATAATTATTTCCTCCACCAATATATACGCACTGCCAATTGACTGTTTTCCAAAAGTTTTATTTATGTCAGTTAATAAGTTGTTGCAAATGTTGCAATAAGCCGATGAATAATGAGTTGTACCCAGTCTATTTCTTGCGTTCCACACGCACAGTGAATGAAGGCCTAACACTACAATGTACCTAATCCGGTAATACGATTATTGCAATCATGACGTATACAATTGTATCGACTAAAGTAATTCAATGTAAATTAAATCGTTTTTCTTATACTAGTTACAACTTATCATTCCGTTAGATTGTCTGATTGAAGTATTTAGTCCTGTAGTAAACCTTGAACTAGCCGATAGCCTTATTAGATCTTGTATGGTGAAACATCTAGGATTACTGTGTACCAGATTTCCGGTACACTGGGATTAAATTAGATGCTATTATTAGCACTAGCACTAGGATCAGTTTTGGCACAGGTAACAGCTATGTCTAGCAGAGGACTTATTAAGGCTTATAGATAGATAAATTAATGTATGATTGTTCAATACGAAACAGCGAAACAGCAAGCTTCTATGTAAAGAGCAGAAGATTTTTTGAAGATAAGTTTATCACAGCAAAGTATCATAAATCCGTTAAAAATTGCTTAACAGATTGACACTTGTAGATTGTAACATAAATAGTCACAGTTAAATTGACATCCGTGTCAGAAGCTTCTTCTAGGTTGAGATAAAATGCAAATTTACTTAACGAAGTTGTGGGAGTCTGACATACATCGATGGTACGGTCACCTCTAGAGAAAAGTAACCCATCTGTTTAAAACTGTTTTAAATAGATAGGTTACTTTTTTCTGCAAGTTACTTCAATCGCGCAAAAGTATGCAAGTTTTCTAATACTCTAGTTACAGATACGTTACTATGTCAGAAAAACTATTAAAATTAATATAAATGCACGATTCGTATTAATAAATTAAAATTTAAGTCTTCTAAAAAGAATAAGGTATTTATTTCATCTAAAAAGATAAAAAATTAAATGAATTATATTTTGCTATGTTATTTAGAATACCGTCAAAAACAATTATATTGTTGTATAGTATGTATTATAAAGTGTATAAGTAAATAATAGTAATATTACACAACAGGACTGAAAAACACTATGTAGTGTAAGAAACGACAAATTAAATCTATTTATCTTAAGTGAACTGCACGCAGTAGTTGAAGACCTCAATTTGTCATGTTGACTACACTAACATCTTCAGTCGTGACTCCGAGGCTTGAGGATCGTGATAGAACTTACAAGCGAAAATTTTACCATTGCTTGCAGCATGTTTGCATCTTGCGTAAAAGTACGAAATCTGTCCACGGAGCAAAATCGTCGGGATTGCCGATTGTTTTGTCTATGATTCATTAAGCAGGTTGAAAGTAAACGTCAAATGAAGCGCCGTGCCGTGGACATTAAGCCTTAGCTGTTAGTGTTATAACTTACCATCAAGTGGGTCTACTCGTACTATAGCTATTTGTATAAAAAACTTTAAGATGAAAGTATATTCTTTTGATTATTTATTTAGACTATTTCATTTAGACTAATAAAATTAGACTATCCAGTCTATGAGACGAACTAAAAAATAGTAATTTTTTATTACTTATAATTTATGCATTATATTTATAATTAAGAACTGTATGTGCATGACGCATCTATGAATTAGTAAATTTTAAACCCCAAGGAATATAAATTTTATGCTCGCGCTATTACATTTTTTATCCCGGAGTGAAAGGGGTAAAAATTTTAAAATGCTTTTATCTAATGCTCTCCTGTTAAAATCTTGGTTTAAAAATGACATAAAGTGTATTCCATGCCTTTCTCATGCAATTTCATTGCTGACACGTCTTGTGAACTAAGTATTTTATGAAAACTATTCAAATTTTTCTTATGGGTATTATTTGTCGTCGGATAAAAATTCAAAATGTAACTCCTTTGCGAAATCCCCAACTTTCTAGCATTATTGGTTTGGGTTATGCGTCAGTGTAATACTTTATATACAACGTTACATGCAATTATAATGTATGTGTTTATATACTTATGTAACATCTTTGTTACTATCTATGACAGCCTCGACCTCGCTTTACACGTGGCTGTGCGTTAAGACGGCAGGACCAGCTACATTTCCCATTTATGGAACTAAAATAAATACGACGTAAAATGGTGCTGCCAATAATTACATATGAATGACACTGTGAATTGTTATTAGGTTTTGAATGATTAAATCTGTTAAACTAATAGAATTAAACTAACATACGTAGGTAACTACAAAAAGTTGCAGAATTACAGGGGAAAATTCCTAAAAATATACGTTATTGAAACACACAGAATATAAATAACTTCATATATTGCATTAAGTTATTCGTAGCCCATGTAAGGCAAAAACGAAACGAGAAAATGATAATAATAAAATAGAGTCTGTGTCGGTAGTAGTGCCGGCGTAACGCAATGCAAATAAATGCAATAGCGTATTGCATACAATTAGTTTTGCCCTGAGTGAACTGTGATGCTTAGATTTGATTAACAATTCGATTAATCACTATCGTAACGATATCGTATTCACTTCGGGAAATAATATTAGGTACGGTATCACAAAATATATTTTTGTGGCAATACGTCCCTTCAAAGTAAAGTTAACGATTTATTTAAAAAAATTATAATTTTTTACCATTTATCATTACCATCCCCTATGTGATACCTGTGAGAACGTCGGACGTCAGATGTGCAAATAATAATAAATCAAATTAAATCATCGTATATTTAATCAATAATAACACATCGTAAACTAGCTTGTTTTTAATTATAAGAAAATTGTGTAGAATTTATGATAGACATCTCACATGCGGAAAATCTTAATCATACCCATACTTACCATACCTGTATAATAAATGGATAATATATTTAATTCTATAACCTCTATAGTTAATTTATAGTAAACTTAGGGTGGATTCGACCAAACTTAAATTTATACACGAGTAACTATACCGGAAATAATCTATTCCATGATTTTAATCTCGAGTAAATCCATAGCCGTTTTTCCACGTAATCGATAGTATACTTTCGCTAGGAATAACAATACGCGAATAGCAGAGTGAATGGTGAACGAAAATAAAACCCGGCAAATAAATGTTGTTCTACAACGGGATAGTGTAAGAGCATACATCATGTCAACTCGATTTTGCCGTATTATAGTGTGAAAAAGTAGCTGTCATATAAGCTAGCTAGCTGTCAAACGTGTTAATTTTATTTGTTGTTTGTTTGACGGAATTATCAAGTTTTGTCGTGTGGTGACAGAAATCAGATGATTGGACTGTCTGACGCCATTAAATTATTCTAGGAATAGCTCCGTTATTCCGTGCGAGACGGCGGTATAGTAACAATTCCCGAATAGGCCCACTATTCTAAGAATTGTAGATGGTAAAACGTAAAATTGATTTACTCTCGATTAACTGACGATTTATTCTAAGATTAAGATTTACACTTGTTTGGTCGAATCCACCCTAATAGCTTACAATAAAGAGTACTACGGAGCAATTGTTGTTTGATTGACACTTTAGCTTCCAAACTTCAGTGGGGCATCAATAGCGACTCTCGCTTAAACTAAAATATATCTGTACGCGATTCATAGTAATAATACTTCATTAATGCGGATTTGCATTATGCATTGATTTACGGATTTAGAAACTGCGAGATTTGTCTGTTTTGCCTTACGTACCTACGTTTTACGGTATAATGTGGGGGAATATGGCAGCTAATATTGATGACAGAATATATTAATAAATTGAAATAAATAAAAATCACGCGAGTGTCTGCGGTATTCTGAAGTAAAACGAAGGCGGGTAGTATTTTATATTAATGATTTCCACGTTGCGGTTAGTTCTACATTTAACACTTTACATAATCAATGTGAAATACATAAGCTGGCGAATATTATTCTTTGTATATTTATTAAAGGGCATGTTGTAACAATTAAAAATAATAAAATAGTTTTTCTGCCCCTTGCACCGGAAAAACTCCATTTAATTTATAAAAGTAGGCATTTACTATAAAGCGTAATAATTAAGCTAGAATACACACTTTACGCAATAACGGTTAAACGTTTTTGTACGTACGTAGTGATATAATTATATAAATAATAAAATGAATTATTATAATAATTATAATAACGTACTACCATTTACCGTTAATGAGGGCGATCGAGTTGTGCCGTTATGTTTGCTGTTTTTACCTACTTTTATTTAATGTTTTTATATTTATTTTCTTTTTTGCATTGCCTAGTCTGGGCTACATCCTAGATAGACCCTAGTTTGAAACCAAACCCAATCTCTTACTTAATTTCGTAGATTCAAATTGTGCGCACCTCTAATTTTTATGAGATTAAAAAAATTGAGGTTTTACCTAAAACTACACTACGGTATGGATCAATATGACATTACTTTAAATAGGTTTAACAGATTAATTTTGTGCCTTCTGTGATAAGTGATCTGAGTCGAGTGCCCTTTTTGTGTTTTTAACATAGAAATGTTTAAGAAAAAATTACGATTTTTTTGGTCTAACTCACGTTCTTCTATCTGCTATAGTTTTGGAAATAATTTTGTGCAAACTGATATAAGTGCACACTGTTTTGGCAAAAAAACCGTGAATATAGATAAGTAAAGTAGTAACTAGTAACCCTTATAACCCTTATAAATATTTTTTGTGCTTTGTGCTATAGTATAACTGCGATTCATACTCATTTTCACATTTTATTTTTCAATATATTCATCGTGAATATTGATTTATTTAGAGTTATATCACTAAAAACCAATACTGATTGGGGTACAATTCTATATGATTCTATACAGAATTGTACCCTAATCAGTTATATATCATTTTACACAGAGACAATTTATAGGTGTAACATAATTTAACTCTACTTGTATAATTTATCACGTAATATTAGCACACATTTGAAATAAAAAAGGTACAACTCACAGGTTTTTGATGAATTACTTTAATATTATAATATTTACTACACAAAACTAAATGTACGTTGACAATGTTTTTATCTACAAAAGAAGGTACTCATGTTACACCTAGCTCACTTAGTTTATGAACTAGATTTTTTTTAAACTTGTTTTCGTCCTCCTGTAAAGTGTCGATTTTTCACTCGTATCACTTATCACAGGAGGCACAGAATTTAACCTAACCTGGCCGTTTTTGTTTTGATAGTAAATAAAAAAGTGGGGTAAATAGAGATGAGAGGTATGTTAGAGATTTAGAAATATAATTAACTGTAAATAGAATATCTGATAATAATCCCAGAAACCCAAATTGATTAAAAATACCGGCTCCAAACTACTTAATAAAAATAAGAGTTTATTTTTGTGTCGCCAACGCATTGGTGATACATTTAGTGAAACTGACGGTACGTCCACGTCATCAGACCCAGAAAATGTCATTCACAAGGGATAATTTGTGTGGGTGTGATTAATTGTTATACAGGACCGGATAGTGTTAAACACGCTCCTTGCTTCCCATAACCTAATATTTATATGGCCATAATCTAATATAAGTAATAACCTAATATTTATGTGGTCATTACAATCAGCATATCATCGTCGGTTTATACTTGGCCGTATTCCAACACGTGTATATACATTGGGCGTCAGTGTTGTCATTCACCTCGTCTGCGATAGGGTCTTCTGAAATCGGTATTATCTTCGCAATTACTTTGTACACAAAACAATTTAAATGTTAAAATATTCAAATGTTTAACGCATAACAATTATTGGGATTATAGAGACGTACGACAATACAGACGTCCGACCAATTTATTTATATTATAAAGATATCCAATTTTTTTTAGTTCAGTATTATTGCTTCTAATTTCGACATTTAAAGTATTAATTCAAATTGTATAAAATGGGTTGTAATTAAGTTATTATTATACTGATTTTTATAATTGTCGGCTACTATACACTTTGGTAATTTTTTGAAATCGTTATAACATCATAATAACGAGTATTTTTACATTTTTATTTATATAGGAATGTCGCTCTAAAATACAAACCTTCTTTCAAAATTAAATTAAACGGAGATAGTAAAAGCAATGAGGTTAAAGTACCTTTACGTTATTTATTAGATTTAGATTTGATTTGAGTTTACTCATTGGTTCAACAGTCCTTTTAGATTTGAGTTTACTGATTGGTTCAACATGGCTTCTGGGTCATTATATTATCATTATAATGTTAGTATAAGTTTAGGTGACATGACGTCTCCAACGTTATACCACTGTCATTGTTGCACAATATTTCAATAATAATGACAATAAATTTAGTTCACTTGCTTCGAAAATTCTCAATTCAAAACACAATATGGTAGGAATATTGATTGGATCATACTTCATAAACATTAGCTAGAGTGGTGACTGGTCAAGCAGTGACATCTGTGGACGTCAAATGCCCTTATGTGCTATTCCATATTTTACCTTATTCTATGTGCTTTTCCAATTCCAATAATTAAATTACAATATTTATGAAAAACTGCGTATTGTAATTAATTCAATTCTTGCGTAATTTTTGGGTCAAGCTTACTTAATGTTTTTACCTCAAAAGGAATTATTTAATTGCGGATATCATGAGATTATTTATTTTATTTTTAACCCAAAAATTGGAATTTGTTTATTTACCATATACAGACAGCTATTAATTACTGAATTAAGTAATTCAATACATGATTATTTTTTTCCAACCAGTAGGTTAGGCCAAAAATATGGCTGTGATACAGAAAGGAAAGGTCATACAAACTTAACTAGGTATACTAATAACCTAATAAAACTGAAGACTTTTTTGGTTGTTTATTTATTCGTTTATCGAACGCGTTAATCTTCTGAAAATTCTGAAATCGACTGGGAAATATTTTTGTATTTTAAAGCTAGAGTTGATTTCTTGAGGAAGGCTATAATATTAGGAGTTTAGGGGTAGACTTAGGTACCCGAACCGAAGCAAGTGTGGGTTACTAGTAGGAATTTCTAGGTATACCTAGTTGTATCATGGTATGGCATGATACTTCGAAATAATGAAGTAATTTTCTTTTGATATTAGTTACAGTTACCGCTTACATGTAAAAAACATGTCGCTCGTAACTTTGTCTCATAATTCAGATATCATAACTGTGTTTAAAATTTCGTCTCGCGGTACAATACGCCGGTTGTCCTAATATTAGTGTCAACTCCGATAACCATGTTCACAAGTGTTTGCCTTGTTCTTCACTTGGTTACAATCTAACAATCAACGTTTGTATTGTTCTATAAACTATCGATATTGTAGCCCGAAGATGTTAGTGTACGGTAATTAAGACATTTTGATTATTTCATTTTCTGTATTTCTCCATCCATTATCCCTTGGATAGCCCTCTAAAAACTGGGAATTAGCTCGAAATTAGTTATAATTTTTATTCTTTTTTCTTTCTTGTCCCACACAGCCTAGTGATGACGTCCATGAGCGACGGTAAATAATTATTATCAGGTGGGTCGGCTATTTACGTCTCATCAGGATAAATCTCTGAACCGACTATAAGGATCCACGGAACGTCAAAGCTATTTGCCATTTTTTTGTGTAAAAAAAAAGAAAACAAAATTTCCGTAATCGAAAGAGAGTGATAGGTAGACTGTCAGGTTTAAAATAAAATCTTACCAGAAAGCCTTTGCCATGCAAGTATGTGGTGAGGATTGTAAATATGAGTTCACTTAGATCGAGCGTCGACCTATGCAGAGCCATTTAATTATGCAAATTTGTTTAAAGACTGCGTCACATTGGGCGCATCGTGACACGCATAGCTACTTGCTTCCGTTTCCATGGACACCGTTGCCACGGTAACTGTAAGTCGGCACAACGAAGCTTGGTGCCCGATCAAGCTAGTAACATAGTTTTAGTCTTAATTCATAAATTATAATTAATTTAGATGTCAAGCCAGAATTTCATAACGTAAACACTTTACTAACGTAGTAAAATATTGCAACTAAATAAAATTATAGATTTAATTTTTTTTTGTTCGATATACTTTATTGTGTCGATATAAAAGTCATTACAGTTTAGCGACTCAAAGCACCGCTTCATTCATACCTAGATAACATTGCAAAGTTATTGAAGTGATTCGAGAATGACCACCAATAATCGCCTGAATTTAATTACAAGTAGGAATATTTAAATTTAATCGAGACGGCTCTCTTTAAAGATTTCGATTTTCGAAAAGATTCATTTAATCTAATCTGATATCAAAGTTTTATCGCGAACACACACGATGGTTGAACTTATCATGAGAGTTTATTAGTTACATTTTAAAACATAATTATCTACTTTTATCGTAGTAAATGATTCCACAAAACTAGTATCGATATTATTATTTTATTGATAAAGATTTTAAATTTCATTTGACTTTAAAAATATTTATTGTCCAAGCTTCAGGGTTTCTCACGTTTGTGTATTGTGATAATTAATTTCTAGGCTACTTTGTCGTTAGATTTTTTCTTATGATTTAAGACGACGTTTGAGGTTTGAAATTCAATAGGGTTTAACGCTTTACAAAGAAAATAAAATGCAAGTCTACCTTGTGAGTAAACAAGCTGAAGCTTTGCAAAACGAAAGCGCAAATTAAAGCGCACGAGTCAATAATAGCTTATACGAGCTTTTTGTCTTTTTGTAATGAGCCTCGGCTTTTGTTTCACATTAAAAGTAAGGAGGTATATTGTAGGGTTCCGTAAATTCTATGAATAAAATTAATGTGAATGTGTCTGTCGGATCGTCTGTCACACCAAATTTATCCAGAACATACTGGGATTCAAAGATTTTTCTGAATATTAGATTGAAAACTAATTATATTGAAGGATTCCATTCGTTTTGAGATAATCTTATCCTCTGGCAATATGAAAAC
The DNA here is from genome assembly GCA_911387775.1 of Thymelicus sylvestris. Classification (NCBI taxonomy): domain Eukaryota; kingdom Metazoa; phylum Arthropoda; class Insecta; order Lepidoptera; family Hesperiidae; genus Thymelicus; species Thymelicus sylvestris. The sequence continues at coordinate 7,229,897 of OU426905.1, read as the reverse complement.
AACAAAACAAAACGCAAATATCAAAACGATCAAAGTTTGCGTCAGATTCTGATTTGAACTGTGTGGACTGAAGTTCTTCGCTGAAATATTTATTGAATAAACCCAAATACGAAGCCATAGATATAACACGCTGTTTCGCGTAAAGTAACGAATTTTTTGTAAATTCTTGAATCTGCACTTGACCTGCATATCAGTTAATATTGTAGAAAACCCTATTGATACTTAAAACGCTGTTTACAGATAAACTAATTTATAGATAAACCTTTTAAAACTCATTGCACAAGATTATCCATGTTCGTCGCACACTGAGTTAAGATAATGATTACCTGCGTGCCTGTATAGCACTTTAAATATACCTTGTATAATGGTAGCGAGAAACCGCTTTAATTCAGACCGATCCACCTCATTATATTCAGATAAAACACCGATACAGCTTGTGAACTCACGTTGCAACGATCCATACATCAAAATCGCGCCCATTACAAACTTTGTAGTGGGGTCGTCTTTATGTAAATTTTAAATTTATGGATGTGAAAAGGCTGTGTTCTGATCTGGCGAATCTTTTGCGACTTTTTAAATTAAGATTTTGAGTTAGAAAGAAGGAAAGAAAGTATTTACTTTACCTTTAAAACGACTGACTGATCATAGAATTACCAGAAAGAATTGTTGTCTTTATTCAAGCATTTAATACCAATACATATGTTACCGACTAACAGTTCATATTTATAGCAGTATATCCATAACTTATTGTATATGTAATGCATCTAGTAGCGATTTGCTCACGTAGTTGCAGAAAACGTTACATTTTTAATATAGTTTTTAATTAATTTCTCAATAAATTATCGTCAAAAATAGTCATGTTCACGGTAGAGACCTTATAGGGATTGTATATTATATTTTCCCGCGAAGTAAACCTACTTGCAATTCTCACTGTTTTACCGATAATATCGCAGAGTTGCGGAATGTTATTCATATTATCATAATAAGTAGAATACTTTGGTATTAATATTACTTATTTAACACGGTTTCGCACTTGGCGTACGCCACCTTTGGCTTCAACCCATTAATGGCCCACTACTGGGCACGGGTCTCTCCTCTTGAGGAGGCCTAGAGCATACTCCACCACGCTGCTCCAGTGCGGATTGGTGGAGGGGTTAGTGGCCAACCCGAGTGTCGGAAGTTTTCAAACCGCCGGAGGGCCTCCGACATGGCTTAACGACTGTTATCTTATGATCGTGTATCGATATCGAGTAGAATATCGATAACATTTAGTAGTTTTGCAATCTAACTAGATTGTCATCTGTCAACGGACAGATGTCACTTTTCTGTCGTCTCGGTCAAGCACCCACGCGGCCAGCGCACAATGAGTCAGTTACGAACTGTCGGGCGCGGAGTGTAGACGTGGTGTTTGCAGCGAGCCGATATTTATATATATGTATTTATTAAGTAATTAAACAATAATCATGTCGCCACATGATTATATAACCGCGTTTCCTAGTCTATTACATCGAACCAGTGAATATACAGAATTAGTGGTCTAACGGAACACTACATATTTTGGCGACGAGCGTGAAAAAACCATGTCGGTAAGTACGTAGTAAATAAATAACTTGATTTTACTTTATTACGTAAAAAGGAAGGATGCGTTGGAATGCGTGCAGATATTACATCTATTTTGTAAACGCGATACGAACAAATAACCGTTCGTAGTCCAAGATCTTTCGTAGAACAAGTAAGTCGTTCGTTTTGTTATGATCGTTGAATATTTAATATAAAATCAGTACCGGATTTTTATTTCGGAATAATATAGTATAGGAGTTTATAGATTTACTATAGAGAGATAGATTATTCTTGCGTATTCTAGTACGGGTGTATGGAAGACTTTATAATTATATAAGATGTATTTAGATAAATTAAATAATATATTGTATTTTTCACAATAATTAACTTACTCCTAAATACATTGTGTAATAATAAACCATCGCGAGTATATGTGCTCCAAGCGCGGAACTGGGACGACTGACTTGTGAGAGCAGGTAGGGTTGTTAGCACTTAGCAGGCCCCAAACGCCACTTCACATATTTCGCTATGTAGCAATTGACACGATGACATTGATGATAATGGAGTCCTTAGAATGTTAAGTTTTATTACCGTCTATGACAAAGAAATTTACACACTTTGTTAACAATTGTACCTTCGCAGACGACAGCCATTTTGGTTCAACTTATGTGCCGCGGTTTATAATAATAATTCTTTATTTCAGGCTCAGCCCAGGCCAATATTTGTTAGTAAAACATTTTATTCTTAAATCTAAGGGTTAGTAAATACAGACATACAAATTAATTACTACTTACTATAAACTACTTAAAATGGGGAAGGAAATGGGGGTTTCCACGCCCAGGCGCGGTCTGTATTGCACCACTTGCGTGCAGACTAGGGCTTGTAATATCGGAAGGTTTTCAATATCGATATTGATTTTCGATATTTGATGCTAATATCGGAATTCCGATATCAATATCGGAATTATAAATTTTTTGTTAAATAATTTAAATTTAATTTTATATTGTAAAGTAGGAAGTCTTGGATAGCAAAAAGGTTTTTAATCAATAGGATAATGAAATAATACCGTCTTTAATACTGTTTTATTCCCGTTCGTTGCAAATATCACCTAAATCTATTCAATTCGGTTTTGTTTTCGCGTTAAAAATTCACTACCTTAATTTTTTTAGGATGTTTGAATCGCAAAATAGTTTTTACTGATAGATGAAATTCAGCTGCACCAGATGTGACAGCTGTACGGCTGAAGCTATGCTTTATACAAGGATAAAAGCTGAAGTGACTTGAAATATCGCAACACATTTGCTAGGATGCCTAGTTTCCTGGCAGTTGCGTTAACTTTGGATTCAATAAACCGCTCAAATTTAAGGTTCAAGGATATCTCAATTTCTTGCGGTGGGAGTATTTCAAGGATACATTCTGAAAAGTAGGGCCAAAATAAATGCTTCTGTTTTTGTGGCGTTGAATGTCACAAGGTTGGCGTCACCCTGTTCGGTGACTTCAGGCAGTGATTCACTCTTTCAACCCGGGCCTCTCTTCAGACTGTATTTTGGTCGTTACTGGTTCCGACCAGTAACGACCAAAATACAGTCTGAAGATACCTGCGATACCTGGCAAGCTTCCGAGCTTGCCAGGTATCGCTCGACCAGATCGTTGATATGCAGCAGGAATAGATTTCTGGTGATAAAAGATCTCTGAGAAAGTCCGGCATTGTTTGTAATATGTGATGTAAGGTTGCTTGGGACGAATCATAATCTTTGATAACGACTCTAAATGAACGTTCACTCAGAAAGTCTTTAACCCAGCTGATCAGGCCAGGGAATAGGACATACGCAGGAAGCATGATCAATAGGCTAACATGCTAAACGGTATCGAAGGCCTTCGAGATGTCAAGGGATAAAGGCAACCGCCTCTATATTATTCTTAAGGTCCTCGCCCCAGATACGAGTGGGTGAGATACGCTAGAATGCGGTAGAGTGGTATGCGCTAGGCTATAGCTCTAGGGTCACTAAGGAGATCATTGTGTTCTAGGTATACAACGAGGCGCATGTTCAATAATAATCTTCCTGAGTATGTTGGTAATTGAAATTGGCCGTTAATTAGCAGGGTCAGCTCGATTGCCATTCTTGGGCACGGACTGCACGTTGGCAAGCTTCGACGTCTGAGGCACTATGCTCGTCTTAATTGAGAGACGAACCAAGCGTGGCAAAACAGTAGATAACTGGAGAGAGCTGGAATACCATCTGGTCCACTAGCTTTGTTCACGTCTAGACATCGTAAGGTTTTAAAAACCTTTGTTGTAGATGTGAACCTCCGATATACAATGGTTAATGAGGTATCTGCGGTGAATGGCAATTGACAGTTAGATGCAAATTCTCAGCAACTAGAGATTCGTACAGATGATCTGCAGAAGATGATGAAATTATTCACTTAGGTATACCGAGATTAAGGAGATAAATTATGTTTGGAATAGATTTTTTCCGTATCGCATTATTCGTGCAGTAGGCTGAGCAGACTCACAACAGGAATACGGTTAAAGATATTAACTCTACCTCCCTACACAGCTAAAATATTTATACTTACTTGCTCAATTTTATGACCTAGTGGCCAATATACCTTGTGGCACGCATTAAAATCATTTTGTTTAAATTAAAATAAAAAAATTACTGATTCCGATATGACGATATCGAATCACTCAGTATCGGAATTGTTATATCGCGTTTCACGGTCCGAGATTCCGATATTTCGAGATTCCGAGATTCCGATATTCAAGCCCTAGTGCAGACTTACCCAGTGCTTGGGAAATGGAGAGTCCCACCTGTCCACTAGTGTGCCTGGAATGCTATTGGTGCTGTCGCGCAGGCGGTTGAGAAGAGAAGCGCATCGTTTCTGGATAATGGCATGAAAGCCGTCAGTGCGAGCCTCTAAAAACATCCCAGAGGCGCTACAAAAGCGCGGCAGCCCCATCAGCATTCTAAACCCATTATTATATTGTATACGCAGTGCGTTGTACGCCCTCTGCGTATAGCTGACCCACAGGCTGCTCGTGTAAAAGGACTGGCAGTACACTCTAAAAAGCATCGCCTTTACAGCTTTAGCTTGCAGCTATTATGTTGTGACCTCTATCACACGGACCTCGGACGCTCTACTCTCTCTCGCACCTATCAAATTCTAAAACTTTATAGCTTGGCAATAATATTTTATGAACGATTTCTTGCAGGCAAGCCTATATGATTAGTTTTGTAATTAAAATATCTTACCTATGATATTAATTTCGATTGGTTAACAGATCGATGTAGTTACCTATATTGACTTACCTGTTCACATCTACTTGCCAGGTAGCCATGCACAGAAATAAGTAGGCAAGCCTACCTAGGCATATTCGGGGTGTTAAAAAACTATCAATTGAGATAAAACTCATTCGTTTATCACAAGTAATGAAGCACTACTGCTTCAATTTATTAAAGTAGGTTTTTGGTAAAATTCTAATGGCAAGATCAGCTTTGAGTTCACTGGTTCGCTCATTAGAGTGCTTCCTGGCGCCGCTAGATGGCGTTAGGAGTCCTATTTGAATAGCCGCGCGCGGCGCTGCGTTCGCGCCGAATGATGACGGGAGAAAATCTGTCGTCCGCCTTCTTCCTACGAGTTGCGAGGTGCACCCGCATGTACCGCCGCTGGTCTATCTACTAAAGGCGTAAAATAAAATCCCAGGGTAGGCAATACAGGTATATTGGTATAACCCTACCAGTCGGCGAGCACATAAATTTATAAGGTCGTAGTAATCGGCCTAACCAGTTTCCCCCTCCGTAGCGCCGTACTCCCCTTGTGACGCGTAATCACGCGTAGTCCTGCCGAAGATGGTTGACGGCCGAGGTGCGGAGACATAGCCAGGTATGACACGGCGGAGCGACCTTCGAAACGCTAGCGCGCGCAGCGGCAACAGCTGTTAGGTAGCCGTGCAAGGTGTGTAGGCAGAGCAGTCGTGGTGAAGCGGTCAGGTACTAAAGCGGTACCATGGCACCCTAATACGGGAATATTTCACACCACTTAATAAACGGATATAAGAAACTAAAACACGAAGAGTATTTAAAATTGTCTTCGAGCTGGCTAACGCGCACAGCTAGTTTTAAAACGAACGTGTGTCGTCAAGCTCACGAGTCTCGAGGCGAATGCGAGAAGCGCGGGCGCAGTGCAACGCGCGGTCGGCCACCCTCCCCGCACGTCTCTCAGTCCCCCGCTAGCAGATCGAACTTGCAAATCATCGTTGTAAATGTCGTTTCGTTACACCCTTCAATTACATATATAGGAGGGTGCGTGATCTGGTGAACTAACACAAATTTCGACGGATTATCTAACCATCACCGCGCCGGCCGGCTTCGGCGTCACCGCTTCATCGGCTGCCTTGGACTGCGTGGGATTCGTGCCAGGGCGGGGCAGGGTGAGTGGATTCAGTTGCGCTTTGGCTGATCTTATGCCATTTTCAATAGGTTTGACAAAATAAAATAATTTCAATTGTACGCAAGTATGCGGTGGTGTAGCTGTTTACACGCTACGCACCACCAACAAGAGTGAAGGGGATGGAAAAAAAAAGATAAAAAAAAAAGATTAAATTTAATTAAATCGTTCTGTCTACCATCTAATGACTATCTCCCTCTCACAGGGCTGCTGGAAGAGATTTCTTAAAGAAATAAGCAGTTCCTTTGTGCAAATTGTGTCATCATTGTTGTTTTGTGTAAGATTTCCTTCGTATACAAAAATAAATAAATAAAATAAATAAATAAAATAAATTACAAATAGCTATGAACATTAAATTAAATTTTATGGATGAGTGATCGAATCATCATGCCAAATGATGGTGAGACGCATTAAATTGCGATCATCATGGTAACTGATGGTGAAGTGCATTAAATTGCAAGGCGCATTAAATTGCGAGGTGCATTAAATTGCGGTTTTGCATTAAATTGCGATGATCTAAATCAATGATGGTGGGAGTCGCATTAAATTGCGAGGTGCATTAAATTGCGGTTTTGCATTAAATTGCGATGATCTAAATCAATGATGGAGGGAGTCGCATTCAATTGCGAGGTGCATTAAATTGCGGTTTTGCATTAAATTGCGATGATCTAAATCAATGATGGTAAGAGTGGCATTAAATTGCGAGGTGCATTACATTACGGTTTTGCATTAAATTGCGATGATCTAAATCAATGACGACCCGTGTGTCGCAATGATTGCCATGCCGGATCGCCGCACCGAGGGTCCTGGGTTCGATTCCCGGCGAGGCGGAGGTTTGGATGATGAGTTTGAGTTTCTGTTCTCGGTCTGGGTGTGAATGTCTTTGTCTGGTGTGTTGTCGGTGGCACCCGCGACGCAGGGAATCCTAGTGTAGAATTGACATAATATTTGAAGTGAATCTACGAAGAAAACTAAAGACACATCCAAATTGAATTGCTGGCTCGTGATCGCCTTGGTTTGTCATTGTGGCCACCATTTGGAACTTTGCAACAGTTTTACCGACGCTGCGTGCTCACGGCGAAGATAGAAGTCAGTTACAAGTTGTATCCTGGTGTATCGACACAATCAATTACTTCATTTGCTATGGTAGAAAATGTTGCCAGCCTTAAGAAAATCTACTAATGGTAGCTTTCGAAAAAGACTTTCCGAATTAATGTTTTTATGAAGACTGAAGACCCAAATTAATTCGAATATTAATGAATATCGATGAAAGTCACAAAATTATTCTCAAGCAAACACAAGTTTCTCTGCAACAATACCGCCGAAGAAAGATGAAAAAGAAAGTGAAGATGAAGATGTTGATGTGATTATGATTGATTTCCTTTAAAGACTTAAAAAATTCTATGACCATTTTTACTGGAGACGACACTTACCCTGTTGAGACATTTCTCGATGAATTTGAAGATACTGCCCTATACTGACTTTAGACGGAATTGCAAAACTTTTTAAAGTATGCGATTGATGGTATACGTGATCTTGAGACCAACAAACCCATTCTGTATGGCGCGTCGGATATCAAAGATTTCCGGGAAAAGCTGGACATCTACAGTGACATTAGAAAGACGGTGCCAGGCAAACCCGCCCGAACTGGCCATTCAGTTGCGCATCAGTCAAACCGCAAGGTGCCTCACGTGAAGGGATGCTTCAACTGTAGTGACCTAGATCACCAATCACCAGCCTGTCCGAATGTGAATATTCACCAAGACAGCCAGAAGTATACAACTTTTGTTACACCTCAAGGCCAGTACGAATTTCTCAAAATGCCTTTCGGACTGTACATATCGCCATCTGTATTCCAGAGGTTTGTCAATGACATCTTTAGTGACCTAATTACCGATGGAACCGAAGCAGCTTATCCTGACGATCTGATTTTACCATCTAGAACGGAAGAAGAAGGATTGATGAAGCTCAAAAGTACTAAGAAGAGCGGAAGAATTTGGTTTGGAGTTTAACTGGAAGTAATGCCATTTCTTATAGAAAGAGATTGAACCGAGATACGGTTACATCATCCGTGACAATGAAGTAAGACCATCGAAGGATAAAATTAATGCTGTAGAGAAATTTGAACAGCCTGAGAACGTGAAAGCCGTCCAGTCTTTCTTAGGACTTACCGGCCATTTTAGAAAATTTATTAAGGATTACTCACTGATAGCAAAGCCAATGACCGACTTACTGAAGAAAAATACTCCTTTTAATTTTGATTAAAACTGTTAACAAGCTTTCAAGGAACTCAACACATTTATACACACACGTCTCTTTTATTTTGCTTTGTTAAAATGTTTAAGTGATTCATTATATTTTGTCTTCGTGGATGAGCGGGGTACCCAGTAACACAGGTTTACACCCAGTACAGGGGCCCTTGCAACTAGTATATAATGTAATCTGTGAATCAATGAAAATATTTTCATTTTTTCATTTTCAAAAAGAAACTGTGTAGTACACCTGTACTTAGAATTTACAATCCTGATATCCTGATGCATACTGAATTACACAGAGACGCCAGCGCTGACGGATATGGAGCCGTACTCTTACAGAAAAGCCCGAATGATGACAAACTTCACCCAATCCATTATATGAGCAAAAAGACTACCCCGACTCAGAGAAATTACCATAGTTACCACTTGGAGGTACTAGCTATCGTGGAAGCTATCAAAAAATTTAGAATTTACCTACATTTTAAAATAGTAACAGATTGCTCTGCATTAACGAGGACCTCACAGAAGAAAGATTTACCACCAAGAGTTGCTCGCTAGGCTCTGCTACTTGAGGAATATGATTACGAGATCGAGCATAGACCTGGATCAAGGATGAAACACGCTGATGCTTTAGGTAGATATCCAATTTGTTTAATGATTGCGGAAACTACAACATGTATCAAAAAGCTCAAGACGAGGACGATCACATAAAAGTGTTGAAGAAAATTTTAGAGAAAGAGCCTCATCAAGATTATATTTTACAAAAAAAACACACTCTACAAAGTGAAAAGCGGAAATAGATTGATTGTTGTACCTAAGAAGATACATTTTGAATTAATCAGAAGGAACCACGAAAAGGACACTTTGGAGTTACTAAGACTGAAGAATTAATAAATAGAGAATACCACATAGAAAAGTTACAAGACAAAATTAGAAGGATTATTAACAATTATGTTGAATGTATCCTGATAAAAACACAAGAAAGGGAAGAGAGAAGTCTTCTTGCACCCGATAGGAAACGCAGAGAGGAAACGGCCGATAGGAAATTATCATCGCTGTGTTGAGTAAACTCACAGCAGATGACCCGACCAAAGATCGGTACCAAAGGTATCGCAGAGTACCTAACGTCCAACGCTGTATAAATAGAACTCACCAACGAAGCATTGGAATGACTCCGTTTGAATTATTATTTGGAGTTGAAATTAGAACCAAAGATGAAGAATTACTGAAACTAGAAACTACAAAAAAAAAATTATTAATTAAAATAAGGAAGGGATGTAGTGTATCGATATCGAGTAGAATATCGATAACATTTAGTAGTTTTGCAATCTAACTAGATTGTCATCTGTCAACGGACAGATGTCACTTTTCTGTCGTCTCGGTCAAGCACCCACGCGGCCAGCGCACAATGAGTCAGTTACGAACTGTCGGGCGCGGAGTGTAGACGTGGTGTTTGCAGCGAGCCGATATTTATATATATGTATTTATTAAGTAATTAAACAATAATCATGTGGCGTAACCGCGTTTCCTAGTCTATTACATCGAACCAGTGAATATACAGAATTAGTGGTCTAACGGAACACTACAATAACAACCGGGACCGACGGCTTTACGTGCCCTCCGAAGCACGGAAACGCTCAAGAAATTTTTGCCACTAGCGGTCACCCATCCAACTACCGACCGCGCCCGCTGTTGCTTAACTTTGTCGATCACATAGGATCGACACAAGCCGCCGGGCTATGAGCGCCACCTTTAGGGTTAAGCTATTTGATCTCTGGGCTGTTCATACCACTTCAAATGAAAGTGAGTTTACATACGTGTATTGTCCGGACAGTTTTTAGAGTTTATACTATGTGTTCTTAAAATTATAAAATAATATTAAAATAATGTCCTACACGGTTGAATGAGCCACTCTTTCAGTATTCTTTTTATTTAAAGAATCATTTAGAAATTGTGAAAAATCTGGTTTGTCTTCCTGTGTACTCCTGGCCTAACGTGGCTTCCGATGAAGATTTATTGCAAACAAATCGTTGTTACCGATCTTTACAATGCTACAGTCTTACGCCAGTTTAAATCGGATTATTATTGAAATATTTTGCGGCAGTTTTGTTAATGAGATTGTACTATATACGTAGTACTACTTATGTAGAGTAGTACCTATTTATTTCCGAATTCTAAGAGATCCATTTCTATTATTAAACAACATAATTATATGAATGCCAGTCTTACGCCCCAACTCAGATTCACTAAATTGCTCCATAATAAAGAATCACCATACAAATTATGTACTAAGGAGCGATTTAAGTAATCGTTAGTGACTCTAAGTTGGGGCGTAAAACATGGTAGTTACAAAGTAGTGATAAGGTTAAATAGAAAATTGTTCAACTATATTTACAAATTGCTGAAATTACGTAAAGCGATCTACAATTATTACAGGATATAATCAGAATCACTTACGAGTTAATTGCTGTTAATGGGAAGGCACTTGACTCGAAGGATTGTAACTTCGCTTAGTTTGAAAATAGTAACTCATCTTCAATATCATAAATGTATGTGTTTTCTATTTTAACATTATGATGTATTCCAGTTTATCCTAAAACGTCCTGTTTATTTTAATGTAACGTTATTATAAGCTGTCGTTATACATTTCTAGAAATTCTTTGATATCTTGTTGGTACATAAAATAAACGATTTCTACTTTGTAACGAAATAAAAAAAAAAATGTATATCTTACTAAATACGTTCTCTTAAATAAAAGTATGTAAATATTATAATTATGCAGTTTAAATTAATTTATTATTACAATAAAATAATTATGCTAAGTACATACGAGTTATAAGCGCAGTCATAAAAACCTCTTACATTTTATTACAATTTTTGCATGTGCAAATTATGTATTGACACAAGATTAAAATATCTTTTGATTAAGCTAAGCCGAGGTTATTGCAATACCTAACGATTTATTTTAATTATGCCTTTTGAATGTTATATCATAACCAACTTGTATAATGTAGATAATTACAACCCTTTATATGAGATATGACCTATATCTTGTATATTATACCTTTGAATATTTTTTGAACCTTTTAATTATCGACATGAGATGACACACCAAAACTTTATTTAATTTTTTGTCTGTCTTAATTTTTAGTTCGTATAGATGGTAGCATATATGTATTAAAAACAAGGTAATGTCCTTGAATAATTTTCTTCCTTGAAAAACTGCAATTATTGAATATTTTTCCAATTATAAAATAAAAATGCCGTATGCAACTAACTGTGTAGCAATAATTTTGAGTGCGTCAAACTTTAGTTGCTCGGGCGTGTTACTAGTATTTTCTAAGAGTAGGTATTTATTCTCTAACCGTATTCAGAAACGAACCTTGGCTAAATAAGGAAGTTACGCTAAGCAAAGAACACTATTTTTCAGTGCATTCGTTATGTCGAGTATCTAAAGTAGGTATTACTTGGCTGAGCCGATGCATAATGCTCCATTTGATGCGGCAAACTTCACTGTAGTCATTTGACAAAGGCAAAAGACAAATATGGCAATGCAAACAATCCATCCTTTCTTTCTATTCTGATATTACTACTATGAACTATAAGTCAAGCAACTATGTGTTCGATAAAATACCCCGGCATGCAGCGATTCCATTTTGACAAACAAATAGCGATAGATTTCACTCAAATATTGTTTATGAAACTATATGACTTCATAGTGTTGTATGTGAATACGGGCCTTTATCTGTTTTTTTGTCCAATATTCGCACGACCCAATCGTTAAGGTGACCGATGTGGGTGACTCTATTGCCACATTCAATTATTATGCTCCACTGGCACTGATATGAATTTGTTATATCGGTAACGACCTTGCTTCCTCCTTTGATGTTACTTTAAAACAGTCTTAACTCTTAATATAATTATCTTGATAAACGTGTTTTATATTAGGAGCCAGATTAGCGGACTTTAAATTTAAATACGCTCGGGATAAACCGAAATACTTGAAATCCATCGGATTAATCTTAATTATTGTATAAATTATCATTTTAGGGTTGAATTGTGCGAATTTTAGTGAGTAAGTTATAGTCTACATCAGATTTAGAATGTAGTTTGGTTGGAGCTTAAGGATTAATACTGGGAATAATTATGATATTTGCATTAAATTATTAGAAAAGAGGAAAAGTACCTAATATTAGCTATTCTTTAGGTACCTATTACATACTTATTGCAGTTATTGTGACGATGGTAACTACGACTATTATAGTTATTATGACGAACTTCTAAAATAGCATATTGTATATTATATACCTAGTTCAACTTTAAATTAAAGAGTCTTGCATAAAATTACTAATGTAGAGCTGAAAGACTGAATCTATGTGAGGGAAATAAAGAAATTGTTTAAAGGAAAAATCATCCGTAACTAAATAACTCCTGACAAAATCTCGACAAAGATTTTATTCAACATTTTACTAAATAGATCTTTACATTCTAACTGCTCATGCTAATAAATTCATGGCAATTTCCGTTTTCGAAATATACACAAAAAATTGTTTCAGTTTTTGAATATTTTTAAAAATAGGAAAGAAAACAAGGATTGGTATATTGCAGTTCATATTCATAATTTTATAATGTTGTCCGTGAATTACTTATTAAACAATAAAAAATAAAATACAACGTTGACTTTGGTTTCTTGTAAATTATTACCTTTCTACTCAACTTCAAGTACCTATAAGCTTAACGTGTTTGTATAATAGGTACTATTTTGTATAAATTAATCTAAAGTCTCAAGCGTGGATTATTGTTATAAAGTATATTCTAAATCAATTAATCATGCTGTAATAAAACGGTATCTGCGCAGCTTTTAACATTTTCTATCTAGTTGACACATCCAGTATCCCTGGACCTGTTCCCCCCTCTCTTTCGCGATGTTACTGGAAATCAAGGGGCGAAGCATTACGTTAACAGGGCTCTAGCAAAACTGGATTGTACTTGAAACGATTGCATTGATGTCAGTCTACATATAAATAGACTGGCGCGTGGTGTCTACATGCAACATTAATGCTAGCATATCATTGATATGGCTGCACACACGCGACAATCACTTAGTCGTTCGAAAGGACTTTTATCCACGTTATTACCGAACGACTTTAAATTCTATTGCCTCCGCGATAAGGAAGTTAATTGAGTGATAAGCAGAGATTAGATGTGTGGGTATAGCAATAAAAATAGACAACGATAGTAGCATTACGTTATAGATTTAAATATGCAACGCTCGACGACATTGTTGCGTTGCGAACATGTTGCTATTTGTTAGACAATTTATGGCATTCGCTTCCTTATTTTCTTGATAACAACATGCCGATAAAATTATTTGCGTTCGGAAATAGATTCTTCCCTGTTTGTGTTTGTCCTCTGACGGTGTGGCAGTAAACTGGCGCAGTATTCGGAGGATGTCTTTATCTTGGTTATTATTTGTTTTCTGATTTGTATTTTGATTAATCCAACCCTTTAATAGCATTAAATATGGTTCTTATTATGCGTGAGACGACCCATGTGGCACAATGGATACCATGTCTGATCTCCGTGCCTAGGGCCATGGGTTCGATTCCCAGCAAGGTTTGAATAATTGTTCTCGGTCTGACTGTCACTGTCTGTCTCTCTCTGTGTGTGTATCTTTGGCTGTGTGTGTGTGTGTGTGTGTGTGTGTGTGTGTGTGTGTGTGTGTGTGTGTGTGTGTTTGTGTGTGTTTTCTAGAATGCATTATCTACATTGCGACGCAATAATCACTGGACAGATGAACATCCTGCACTGAATAAATAAACAAGCCACGCGAAATGTTAGTTTTCCGAACTGTGGTTCCGAAGTAGTAAGTTTATCGGCTATATTAGGTACTTATGCTAACATAGCCATGATAGTTTTGCTTGTAAAGTCAACATATAAACTATTTTTTAGAATTTTTTACTTGTCCAACTCCAACCGTTTAGCCGGCAGGGGGGGGGGGACACTTGACTCTAACCAAAATTAGCACTTTAAAGCCAAATATTTCGCTAATGGAACCCTAACTCCAAAAATGGTCTTAGAAGACCCATACTATTTTTGAAAGACCTTTTCAACGATACCCCACAATATAGGGTACGTGACTAGTAAAAAATTCATCCTCACGTTACCTGTAGGGGAGGTAGGTACCCTGAAAAAAAAATGTTTTTCAATATTTTATTCTACGATTCTAGAGTTAAAATAAATATGTACATATATCCATGCCAAATTACAGATTTCTAGCACTAAGGCTCTCGGCGCTTTGCTTCAGACAGACGGACGGACATCACGAAACTATAAAGGTTCCGGTTTTACTTTGGAACCCTAAAAAGAAGAACAATTTTTTTACTTAATTCTTAAATAATTTTCCAGTCGAGTGGCCAGTGCTGTGTACTAACAGTTACATCTTACTGATTCTCCGCTCTTTCTTCTCATATTAACACGCTTCGAACCGTACCGACATGGCGACACCGCAGTTACTCATGTAGGTGAAACCGAACACTGCCGGATCATGGGTCTTTGCGCGATTGACATGCAAGATTGTTTGTGATTGTTAATCAAAATTTGTTTTATTTATTTATTTAGCGCTCTGCCCGCGAATACGGATGCACATTTCATGGTCTATCTGTGTGCTAAATTTCATGAAAATTCATTCAGTAGTTCTGATCAATGTTGGTGTTTTAAAAACACTTTTTTAAAGTAAACTTACGCCATTGCTTCAGCAAAGCCCTACTGTAAGTGGACAAGAGTAGATGCAGCAAGAAACTATAGTTCTTGACAAGGGGTTCCCAAATAACTAGGGTTCCATTAAATGACTAGGGTACTATGAAATGACTCCATGTTGAACTAGTGTAATATGTGTAGTGTGCATTACCTGGAATAGTGCAAGATAGAGGAAATTGAAAGTCCAATTTCAAAGTCAAAGTCAAAATATTTTATTCATATAGGTATTACTGATACACTTATGCACGTCATCATTTTTTTTACCTACCAGCTTTTTGGAAGGGTGCTTTGTCTTGGAGGAGAAGAAAAGCCGTAACAGAAACTCCTTAAAATCAATTCCGTGAGAATGTACAGTAGCTGATCAGTGTTTTAATTAAATTCAAATTCAAAATAATTTATTCATGTAGGTATCATTGATACCCTTATGCACGTCATTTTTTTAATGAACCAGCTTTTCGCAAAGGTGCTTTGTCATGGAGGAGAAGAAAAGCCTATTATATGTTTAATATACATTTACGTATACATTCAGTTCGTAACTCCTCGGACAAATTACAGGAACTAATCGAATCAAGCAAATAGGATTAAGCCAGTAATGACAATCGCTACAATGTTGCGTTCATATCATATCGCATATATTTATGCATTTTCAACAACAGTACTGAGATCCATAGATTAGGATTAATCACAGAGTTAATAATAAAGTAGAAGTAATGTGACAGAATTTAATTGATAGATTTTATGAAAAAGCTCTCAATTCGAATATCGTATATTCGAATGTTCAAATTCGTTATCAGTTTTTGACTAAGTAGTTGAAACTATTTTTACTTCTAGTCAAAAACTAATTTCAATTAAACTCTTAAATTAAAATTAAAAAAAAACCTACTACACTGAAAATAATATCTAAGAGTCACCTTTCATATAAAAAACAAGATCAAAATCGGTTCATCTGTTTGGGAGCTAGGTACGATGCCACACAGAGACATACAGATCCACAGATACACAGACACACAGATACACAGACACGTCAAACTTATAACACCCTCTTTTTTCGTCGGGGGTTAAAAACTAGTTCTAAATCAGCTATTATTTTACATGACACCGCCAGGAGCTTAGAGCTAGTTCTATAACTCAGTTGATCACTTCCGAGTGACACAAGCTGTCATACTGTGATGGTGCGATGGACGATTCTCAAACACTTGCAAAAGGACAGTCCCGGTTTCGATATTATCCAGTCGACTGACATTTATGTGACAGATACCTACATGTTTTTTCTCTTGTCGTGGATATTTGTGATGTGTTAATTGACTTTGTTTATGTCACCTGCACAGGGAATAAGCATTTATGTTTATACTATATTGTATTATAGGTATGTAACTGAAATGTCACTTCTATTTATACATATATGATAATCGCAGCATTGCAACTTCACTGTTTGATTACGATTACAAAGTTGAGTTATGGGCATAGAACTTAATAAAGTCTTAAACAAACGTCACGGTCGAGTCGTGGTGTCAGATCGCTGCGTTAAATCAAAATCTTTTGAAAGCTTCCTAGTTCAGTTTTTTACGTGGATACCTACCTAAGTGGAATGTAACCCTTTGCCAGTAAATAACTTATTCTATCTTTTGCCAGTAAGTAATTTATATCTACTTAGCATGGATTTTTTATTTTGTTTAGGATGTGTTTTCAAAAACATCTTATTGTGAAATAAGAATGATAATTATGAAACACTTATTTATTTACCTTCCTACTTGTTACTTCCTACATATAAAAACACTCCTACACATACACATACACATAAATCACTCATACAAAATTCCTAACTGCTATGCCTCTTGCAAATGAATCGTCATTATCTTGCAGGACATATTTTATAAGACCAGATATCCTATTCTGATTCTTAATTCTTTTTTTTCCTCCACAGTCATAGTAATTCGTTAAAAACTATTGACAGAGCTCGTGACTTGGTAAGCACGCCGCACGAGACTGGATGACGTCGCATTGTCCCAGAAGACTGCGGCTGCTGACATCTTTACTAGGAACAAAATTCTGTAAGGATCTTTACACACGCCACCGATCGCCATTTGTTTTGTAGAACAGAAACCTTTGAGTCAACGCTCGCGAGCATCAAATAAAAAGTTGCTGCTAAAAAACAACTGTAACTACGAGTAGTAGAATCCTTTTGGCTGTCATTGCAAATTCACGACGTATCCTTAAATGACTACAGAAAGACTTATGCGTGAGATGAACCAAAATACCATAAAAAATGTTTAAATTTCCAACGATAAAATCTGCGACAATCAGACAACAAAAAGTATATCGTCTGTAAATCGCCTATTGAGCTTTTAAATCGCTCTTTTGCCCATTCATCTGTTCTGAGAAAATATACGGTCTTAAAGTTATAAGCTGGCCATTTGAAGGCAATTGTTGCTGTTGATCACAACATCGATAAAGTTGCATGCTTTTTCTGTGACCACCAACGACTTCAGCCATTTGACATCTCACTCAGATAGGGCATGTATCTATTTAAGGCGAGATTATCCGACCGTTGTAGGCATTTTGTTCACTCCCCTATACCCCGCTCCCCTGAGTGTAAACTCGACCGCCACGCCGTGAGCCGGTCGCGCGCGGCCGTGAGGTTCATGACCCCGTGCGTAGCTTTAGATCCTGTAACCTAGTTGGTAGTGATCCTGCCTGCGAACTGCGAAGCGAGGGGTTTCGGGTTCGATTTCCGGCGGGGCAAATATTTATGTCACAGATAAATATTTGTACTCGTGTCATGGCTGTTATTGTGATGTGTTATATGTGTAGTCCATGCCACCCGCGAAACAGGTATAAATATACAAATACTTGTAACCTACTGCGGGGGTATGAGTGTGGAAGGGTTTTTATTATTATTATTAGTAACTGCTCTGAGTTGGGGTGAAAGTATACTTTATTTTGATTTATTCATTGGAATTTTAGGTGCAATAAAATAAGAGTAATGATAATTTTAGCTTAATTTTGTTTTTATTATTTTTTACATAATTTAAGGTATTTTATTTTAAATTATTCTTATACTTTTTATCATTCTCAATATACTTGTAAAATATCTTATCCAAAGGGTTTGAACATTTTTCTACGGAACCTGGCATACCTACAAGTCTGCCATTTTGAAAAAACCTCGTTTCGATTTTTAAGTTGGTTATTTTTTGTAGGTATTTACATGATATTAGTCAAAGTATGTAAGTACCTACTTATTTGTTCTTACTGATTCTTTTTTTAATCGATAGCTGGTGTTTGTCATGTGGTTCCACATAAATTTGAGCGAGATTTGACAAGTAGTTTTTTAGTTTTTTTGAAGTTGGTTATTTTTTGTAGGTATTTACATGATAATAATCAATTTTGTATGTAAGTACCTACTTATTTGTGGATGAACCGATTTTGATGATTCTTTTTTTAATCGATAGCTGGTGTTTGTCATGTGGTTCCACATAAATTTGAGCGAGATTTGACAAGTAGTTTTTGAGTTTTTTAGAAGTTGGTTATTTTTTGTAGGTATTTACATGATATTAGTCAATTTTGTATGTAAGTACCTACTTATTTGTGGATGAACCGATTTTGATGATTCTTTTTTTAATCGATAGCTGGTGTTTGTCATGTGGTTTCACATAAATTTGAGCGAGATTTGACAAGTAGTTTTTGAGTTTTTTTGAAGTTGGTTATTTTTTGTAGGTATTTACATGATATTAGTCAATTTTGTATGTAAGTACCTACTTATTTGTGGATGAACCGATTTTGATGATTCTTTTTTTAATCGATAGCTGGTGTTTGTCATGTGGTTCCACATAAATTTGAGCGAGATTTGACAAGTAGTTTTTGAGTTTTTTTGAAGTTGGTTATTTTTTGTAGGTATTTACATGATATTAGCCAATTTTGTATGTAAGTACCTACTTATTTGTGGATGAACCGATTTTGATGATTCTTTTTTTAATCGATAGCTGGTGTTTGTCATGTGGTTCCACATAAATTTGAGCGAGTCTTGACAAGTAGTTTTTGAGTTTTTTGAAGTTGGTTATTTTTTGTAGGTATTTACATGATATTAGTCAATTTTGCATGTAAGTACCTACTTATTTGTGGATGAACCGATTTTGATGATTCTTTTTTTAATCGATAGCTGGTGTTTGTCATGTGGTTCCACATAAATTTGAGCGAGATTTGACAAGTAGTTTTTGAGTTTTTTTGAAGTTGGTTATTTTTTGTAGGTATTTACATGATATTAGTCAATTTTGTATGTAAGTACCTACTTATTTGTGGATGAACCGATTTTGATGATTCTTTTTTTAATCGATAGCTGGTGTTTGTCATGTGGTTTCACATAAATTTGAGCGAGATTTGACAAGTAGTTTTTGAGTTTTTTTGAAGTTGGTTATTTTTTGTAGGTATTTACATGATATTAATCAATTTTGTATGTAAGTACCTACTTATTTGTGGACGAACCGATTTTGATGATTCTTTTTTTAATCGATAGCTGGTGTTTGTCATGTGGTTCCACATAAATTTGAGCGAGTCTTGACAAGTAGTTTTGGAAGTTGGTTATTTTTTGTAGGTATTTACATGATATTAGTCAATTTTGTATGTAAGTACCTACTTATTTGTGGATGAACCGATTTTGATGATTCTTTTTTTAATCGATAGTTGGTGTTTGTCATGTGGTTCCACATAAATTTGAGCGAGATTTGACAAGTAGTTTTTGAGTTTTTTTGAAGTTGGTTATTTTTTGTAGGTATTTACATGATATTAGTCAATTTTGTATGTAAGTACCTACATATTTGTGGATGAACCGATTTTGATGATTCTTTTTTTAATCGATAGCTGGTGTTTGTCATGTGGTTTCACATAAATTTGAGCGAGATTTGACAAGTAGTTTTTGAGTTTTTTTGAAGTTGGTTATTTTTTGTAGGTATTTACATGATATTAGCCAATTTTGTATGTAAGTACCTACTTATTTGTGGATGAACCGATTTTGATGATTCTTTTTTTAATCGATAGCTGGTGTTTGTCATGTGGTTCCACATAAATTTGAGCGAGTCTTGACAAGTAGTTTTTGAGTTTTTTGAAGTTGGTTATTTTTTGTAGGTATTTACATGATATTAGTCAATTTTGCATGTAAGTACCTACTTATTTGTGGATGAACCGATTTTGATGATTCTTTTTTTAATCGATAGCTGGTGTTTGTCATGTGGTTCCACATAAATTTGAGCGAGATTTGACAAGTAGTTTTTGAGTTTTTTTGAAGTTGGTTATTTTTTGTAGGTATTTACATGATATTAGTCAATTTTGTATGTAAGTACCTACTTATTTGTGGATGAACCGATTTTGATGATTCTTTTTTTAATCGATAGCTGGTGTTTGTCATGTGGTTCCACATACATTTGAGCGAGATTTGACAAGTAGTTTTTGAGTTTTTTTGAAGTTGGTTATTTTTTGTAGGTATTTACATGATATTAGTCAATTTTGTATGTAAGTACCTTCTTATTTGTGGATGAACCGATTTTGATGATTCTTTTTTTAATCGATAGCTGGTGTTTGTCATGTGGTTCCACATAAATTTGAGCGAGATTTGACAAGTAGTTTTTGAGTTTTTTTGAAGTTGGTTATTTTTTGTAGGTATTTACATGATATTAGCCAATTTTGTATGTAAGTACCTACTTATTTGTGGATGAACCGATTTTGATGATTCTTTTTTTAATCGATAGCTGGTGTTTGTCATGTGGTTCCACATAAATTTGAGCGAGTCTTGACAAGTAGTTTTTGAGTTTTTTGAAGTTGGTTATTTTTTGTAGGTATTTACATGATATTAGTCAATTTTGCATGTAAGTACCTACTTATTTGTGGATGAACCGATTTTGATGATTCTTTTTTTAATCGATAGCTGGTGTTTGTCATGTGGTTCCACATAAATTTGAGCGAGTCTTGACAAGTAGTTTTTGAGTTTTTTGAAGTTGGTTATTTTTTGTAGGTATTTACATGATATTAGTCAATTTTGCATGTAAGTACCTACTTATTTGTGGATGAACCGATTTTGATGATTCTTTTTTTAATCGATAGCTGGTGTTTGTCATGTGGTTCCACATAAATTTGAGCGAGATTTGACAAGTAGTTTTTGAGTTTTTTTGAAGTTGGTTATTTTTTGTAGGTATTTACATGATATTAATCAATTTTGTATGTAAGTACCTACTTATTTGTGGACGAACCGATTTTGATGATTCTTTTTTTAATCGATAGCTGGTGTTTGTCATGTGGTTCCACATAAATTTGAGCGAGTCTTGACAAGTAGTTTTTGAGTTTTTTTGAAGTTGGTTATTTTTTGTAGGTATTTACATGATATTAATCAATTTTGTATGTAAGTACCTACTTATTTGTGGACGAACCGATTTTGATGATTCTTTTTTTAATCGATAGCTGGTGTTTGTCATGTGGTTCCACATAAATTTGAGCGAGTCTTGACAAGTAGTTTTTGAGTTTTTTTGAAGTTGGTTATTTTTTGTAGGTATTTACATGATATTAGCCAATTTTGTATGTAAGTACCTACTTATTTGTGGATGAACCGATTTTGATGATTCTTTTTTTAATCGATAGCTGGTGTTTGTCATGTGGTTTCACATAAATTTGAGCGAGTCTTGACAAGTAGTTTTTGAGTTTTTTTGAAGTTGGTTATTTTTTGTAGGTATTTACATGATATTAGCCAATTTTGTATGTAAGTACCTACTTATTTGTGGATGAACTGATTTTGATGATTCTTTTTTTAATCGATAGCTGGTGTTTATGTGGTTCCACATAAATTTGAGCGAGATTTTACAAGTAGTTTTTGAGTTTTTTTGAAGTTTGTTATTTTTTGTTAGTATTTAGATGATATTAATCAATTTTGTATGTAAGTACCTACTTATTTGTGTATCACGCGTATCTCAGTTAGGAAATATAAATAAGTTTATATTATATTTATATGTATATTTCTTAGTATATAAATTAATTGTGTAATTAGCACTTGACTTATACATATACCAAAATACTATAAACAGTTACTAAAGTACAAACACGAACAATGTTATTATTCTTACGATATAATTTTTTTTTATGGAAATAGCCGGAAAACGAGCTGACGATCCACCTGATGGTAATTGGCTATCGTCGTCCGTGGACATCAGCAACACCAAAGGCATGACTGATGCGTTGCCGGCCCTCCCCCTCCCTTCCCCTCCCCTCCACCTCCCTCCGCTCCCCTCCCCTTCCCCTCCCTTCCACCTCCCCCGCTACCCTCCCTCTACCCTTCCTTCCCCTGTTTAACTTATATACAAATATACATATTATACTATACATATAAAAAAACAATACTCAAAAACAATATAAAAAAACAACATTAAAAAACAATATTCTTACAAAATTCTTACAATAGAAATAATAGTAATTATGGCATTAATTAACATTTAAAATCAATATTACCAATATAATCCCTCGAGGGGCCCTACCACCAGCGGGCCGGATTTAGTCGCCTTTTACGACACCCATCCGGCTTGGGATTGGGGTTAGTATTCTAAGCCGCCCTAATACGGCAAGAATTATTGTGTAATTAGCACTTGACTTATACCAATACCTAAATACTATAAACAGTAACTAAAGTATAAAAACGAACAATTTTTATTATTTCAAATTACAGCTGTGTGGATACTTTGGACAGTGTAATATAAGTTCAGAAGGCGCGCGCGCCAAATTCGAAATTAAAATTGGTGTCGGAAATTCGACAACGTGCGGCTGCGATGCCGATTAGCACAGGTCCTACCTCGAAGGCGACTGGCGCGAGAGTAGCGATGGGAAATATCGTTACTTTTATTTCACTATCAAGTCCGTGAAATTATTTATTTTTGTCACTGTTAAATCACCCGTGAAAAATCACCACTGGTATATTTCATTATTGACGAGTATTGTCACAGTGGGTGCATTTTATTCCGTCCGTTACATTTCGCAGTGATAGTGACTTGATTCAGTCATTACCAAAGCTCAGCGGATAACTTACCGGCGACGATTTGTTGACGTTGTAAAAGGGGATTCCCTACTCAAAAAATTATTCCTTCCCCATAACTAGACACAAAAACCCACGATGACTTAAATCTCACAGACATCCCTCTAAATGTATTTATTATAAACTCCCACAACCCAACCAATTTCGAGAACCGAATTCAACAAGGTTGCAAACTAATTCACAGACCTGCACTCACACCTTGACCTCTCCCCTTCCAGAGGGCTGACCCATACAATATTTTGAATTTAAATGGCTAAACTCCCGTTGGCCAGTCAGTCCCAGGACCTCTGACTACTTTATCCTGCCCAATGAAAAAACAATATATATGCCCAATCAATTTCCCAATATAGCAGACCCCGATATTTGGGAAAAATTCTACGCTGTTAACCCCGACTGAAAAACCATCAATCACAGACACGTCCCACTACAACAGACTATATCGCCTCCGGCTATGGTCCAACCACAGACTCAAAATCAAGGGAGTGGAATGATTTAATATTTTATTCTATAAACAAGTCCTGAACCTTCTTAAAGAAATTACAAATTCAGAAGTCCCATCTCACGAAAAAATAAATACTCGCCACAAATTGACAGAGACAAGAGGCTGAACAGACCACAGACTACAGAACCTAACGCAGCGATTTAAAAAGTCACTCTAATGGCGACCGAGGATTGGTCTATCTGTCTGACAGCGTCCTTGGCAACTACCACAGACTAGCCGTCAAACTGCCGCCCTTGACGGCAACTCCTCAATCAACAATTGTCACTGTCAACCGGCTTGTCAATACTCGAGTACACTATTATCACAGAGTACTTTGTAATATACTGAAATAGAGACCGAACTTCGCGCCTAAGATTAGAAATGTGCGTCAGTGGCGCCATTATAGAGTGTTCTGGGACTAAAAGTCAACCAGTGTTGCCAGGCAGCACATAATTACGTAGATCTACCGTAAATCCAATTTTACAACCTGGCAACACTAGCCAATAGAAAATGTTCCTAGTTCTATAGTCTATACTACAGTTTATTTTATGGTATTTTGAAGGAGGAACCATTGGAAATAAAAAATTGAATAATTTTTAGAATTTATTTATGTTTTCTTTCAGAGGATCCAGGTACACAGCAATGCTTAATAATAATTTGTAGATATTGTAAAATCAAGGTGCACAAGGAAAAAAAAATCTTGACTCAAAAACACGCACAACACTACACAATATCTCGGATTTTTGTATGATAATAACTGGAGGAACTATTACAGCAGCATTCGGCTCAAATTACACACAATTCACTTAAAATTATATTTTTTAGGCGAAAACCACGGAAAAACGCAATCAACAACAATGTCAAATTCATCAAACTTGACGTTGAGAGACCAAAGACAAAATTAAAACATTTTTCTTGTCTATGGTCATTGCATTATTATAATACAACATTATATTTTGTATTTAATAATATGTCTAATAACATTTATCTAATTCATTTATTTTTCAGCATTCCGATTGAATAAAATATAAAAAATATTTAAAAACACAAAAATATTTGTAGCTGTATCTGCGTTGCGTCCATCTCTATAGAACGAAAAAAATAGGAACAAGTGCTGCTATCTGTATAAATATTATGGAACTACAATTATAATGCTACTTAACCGAAAAAACCTCTTGCAATGGTTTACTGTTTGTAATGAACATGCGTCTTTATTTAGTATCATAATATCTGTCATCTTTCCCTGTTCATTTTACTAAGTTTGAGGACCCTGACTATTATCTATCTATACTACTAACTAACAGTATTCATTCATTAACTATTATCACTAGGTATGTTTAAAATATCAACGAAACCGTGCGCGAGACGGGCGCGCAGAGTAAAGATTACAAATGATTATGAACTGTGAAGCGAAATCTCACCGAGTCACCGTATCGTACTTTGTTTCACGAAATTCACGAATTCACGAGACACGACGTGGTTGTAAATATCAATTACCTACATAGTTTAATCAAAACCTTACAGTTTAAAATAAGACTCATTTTCATTTGAAGTTTTTGTACCGTAGCGATATTATTAACGAAGCAAGTTGAAAGAAATCAGACAAACTTAAGTCTAATAACGTTGCGAATAAGATGCAATTTCACTTAAACAAATTCTCTCTTCTAGTGTCTGTGTCGCTCTCGCTCACGCACGGCTCAAGTCACAAATGTTGCTTTCTCTTTTTCGCACGATGGAATTCTGTGAATTTTGGCCGGTGGCCGGCGTTAAGTCACAGTAAAAGAAATACTGTGGTGAATTCACAGTCCCGTTAAATGTAACAGACGGTTTCGATGCATGTCACAGGTGTGAAAATGTGAAGTTTATTTAACAAGTGAAATATCCAGTGATAGGTGAAATGTGCCATTCCTACGCGAGAGTAAAATTGAGTAAATTAACGCGTCGGGCGTTTCGTTGCTAGTGGAAAGGGAAAAAATAGAAATTGAAAGAGAAGTTTTTCAAAATTTCAAATTATGATCAGAAAGAAATATTGGTATCTATAGGACCTATACTGTGGTATATTTTTTATTATCTGGAAGCGATTAAAACGCGAATAAAACGCCATTTTTATGCCAGATTAGACCCCACTTTGTGATTTATTTCTATCCAATGAAATAATTGCTATCGTGTATCAAGTATGAGGGAACGAAAGAACAAAGACTGTTAAATAACATATATTTTTTTTAGAATTGTATTATGTACCATTTATGAACAAAACACCTTCAAAAATACCATTTCTTGGGATAATATCGCCTTAATTTTATTCTCCTAATTTAAGATACTGCTGATTTTTAATGGTTTATACCAACTCTCGTATAAGATGCTACCTCCCTTCATCAAG
Source organism: Thymelicus sylvestris (assembly GCA_911387775.1). Lineage (NCBI taxonomy): Eukaryota > Metazoa > Arthropoda > Insecta > Lepidoptera > Hesperiidae > Thymelicus > Thymelicus sylvestris. Next base: position 7,203,951 of record OU426905.1, on the reverse strand, counting down.
TCTTAACTCCTTAGAATGGTTCTTGCTTTACACTATGTTCTATAGCATAGATTTTATCCCCGTTCTATGTTCGTTTGGGAAGAACGGGACGTTTATTTGTTTGTAATTCCACTCTTCTGCAGGTTAAGGCGCGAGCGAAAACTGGCACAATAATAAGCGAAATATGGCACCATTTAGGTAATCGTAGTATCTATGAGGATTTCTTTTTCAGATAATTAGATCAAACAAATATCAACCATTGTCGTCATTGCCAATCATTGCGTAATTTTAATCCTTGTGTTCAAGTCCTTTCGAGCTTGTAAAAAAGAAAACAATGCCGTTTTACAGTTTATTTCTTCAGTTATGATTGTACGATCAAAAATATACACATTGAAAGTACCCATAGCAACCCATATCACAGTGAAAATTTATTCAGTGCACGATGGCATACGTTAAAGCTATAACATACGATACTTTTTACAACGCTAATAAAATGATTTACCAATCATTAATCTGCTTAACGAAGCAAGCTTCGTGATTAATAAAGCAATATTGTATCAAGATTGTTGGAACCGAAAAATACGAGTATCTTATCGGGCAAGTCCGAATTTGGCTTGCGTTGAATGGTTTCGGAATGTATATTCTTGACCATATAAGGAACTAAGGTAAATCCATTTATTTTATTTAAACGAAGGGAATTAAATGATCATAGTCGTAAGTATATTTACAATATTGTATTTTAAAATAGAAGATATTTAACCTTCAATTCTTTATATTACATTTTTATTGGAAAAAATGTTAATGTAAGGAAAAGATCGCACTATGAATGGAAATTATAGGAGCTATGGGCTATATAGGCACTAGATATCATTACCTTGGCAACACCTAGGTGTTCTGTGGCAACACCCTTGCATTTAGACAATTACGTACGTTAAAAAAGCTTTTTTAAAACTAAGGAGTTGACTCTTATTTGTAAAAATTGGCCCTATGTACACATTCATACATCTTATGTACCCCTTTAGTAATATACTTCAGTTCGGTTTATCACCAGTTTAGTTTTAATGGTTCATGTATGGACTGAACCCTAAAAATAATAATGTTTTATCTAATTAACCTCGCTGACTTGTGTGCCCGCTTTGTCTGAATGTGCTAACATTCCCTCCACCAAAAAAAATATTATGGGCCTCCCAAGTTTTGTAAGCATTTTAATAACTCCATCCTTGTTATCTGATGTGTTAAATTGTTCTTCCATAAGTATTTATTTTATTACACATACATTTGTATTGGTAATATATTGACCATTGTTAAATACTTGGCCTTCTCTTTATTATTAAGCGGATAAATGTTACGCCGTAGTTTTTAACCGACTTCAAAAAAGGAGGAGGTTCTCAATTCGACTGTATTTTTTTTAAATAACATAAAATGTTTTTTAAGTCGAAACTCACCTACCTAAAGTATGCAATAATAGGTAGGTATTAAAACTGCTAATTATTCACATACAATCGTCTATTAGAGCTACCAAACAAATATACCTACATGTATGAGTGTATTTGTGTATGTGCATGAAGTGTAGGTATGTTTGTGTGTCCACGGATTTCTTTGAAACTTGTTGTGGTAAAATTGTAGCCATTTCTTTTTCAATGATTTTGTAATTTAACTTATGGAAATGCGCGTGGTGTCTTTTAACGGAAAAAGGTTGAAAAAATTATGTAAGAAAATAGCTTAAAAAACTACTCCACTTTTTAGTTAAAACTAAAAGTATGCATGAAATAACACATATTATAATAAAAAAATGGAAATAAGTACCAAAATTTTTAACAAAAGTATTTTTTTATTGTCTACCAAAACTATTTATTAAAATTGAAAATTAAAAATTAAAAAATTTAGGGTTCCGAAGTAAAATCGGAACCCTTATAGTTTCGTCATATGCGTCCGTCCGTGTGTCCTAAGCAAAGCGCCATCGCCAAGAGCCTTTAGTGCTAGAAAGGTGTTTGGCATGGATATATATTTATACATATTTATTAAAACTCCAGAATCGTAGAATAAACTATTGAAAAACATTTTTTTCAGCCTCCCCTACAGGTATCGTGAGGATGAATTTTTTATTTGTCGCATACCCTGCAGTGTGATATCGTTAAAAAGTAGTACCTATGGGTCTTCTAAGACCACTTTTCAAGTAAGGGGTGCTGGCTGGCTGGCTGGCTTCAACCCATTAATGGCCCACTACTGGTCACGGGTCTCTCCTCTTGAGGAGGCCTAGAGCATACTCCACCACGCTGCTCCAGTGCGGATTGATGGAGTTAGTGTTCGGTTAGTGGCCAACCCGAGTGTTGGTAGTTTTCAAACCGCCCGAGGGCCTCCGACATGGCTTAACGACTGTTATCTTATGATAACAACGGGGACCGACGGCTTTACGTGCCCTGCGAAGCACGGAAACGCTCAAGATTTTTTTGCCACTAGCGCTTAACTTTGTCGAACACATCGGATCGACGCAAGCCGCCGGGCTACGAGCGCTTCAAATAAGGGCAGACATTATTTGAAGCGTGAAATGTTTGCGAAATGTTTGGCTTTAAAATGCTAATTTTGGTTTAGAGTCAAGGAGTCAAACGGTTGGAGTTGACAAGTGAAAAAAATCTCAAAAATAGGTAGGTAATATGATTAATTTACAAGGAAAACTATCACGGCTATGTTAGCATAAGTAGTTAATGTGTAAAAATCGATAAACTTACTACTTCGGAACCCTAAATTGCGCATGGCCAGACAAGCACTTGCCCCATTTTTGTGTGATATTGCCGGCGTGCTAAAGAAATAGTTTAATTAGATTTTCAAACTATAGCTTCAACCTTGCTCAAATAACATACAAAATGCTACAATTCATACTGAAACGCATGACAAGCGTTTATCTGTTGTATGTTTCAATGTAATGCATTCAAATCACATCATCATTTATTATCTTAACGTACAATCACTCTCTCTAATTGTCGAGTACTTTGTAAATTAAACGTATTGTCACAGTTTGTTTCTTAGATGCAATCTCGGTGAGCTTATTTGAGCAATAAGAAGCTGGCAAGTTGCCATTCTATTACACGTGTATTGATGGTATGCAAAATGATCAGCCGAAATAGATTTACCAATTTATGTATTATGTCTATAAATGTATTGGATTTATATTTACGCTCGAAGTATTTTTTATGTCAATGCCCTAATCGGTCACCTGATTGGAATTAGCTGCTGCCACGTGTAGGTTTTTACATCGTCGAAAGGACAATCGTGACTCCAAACGCTTCTCCAACGCGCTGATCTTACATCATCCCTTAGAGGTCTACCGCTGGAATTTCTCTAACTTGCGCCACTCTGAACGGTCCTGAGCCTTCTGAATCCAGTGGATTTCGTAAACAAAACATCGTATTGATTGAATAACAGTAGTTAATCAAGTACCATGCGGATGCGGCTTCGACGGGGTTACATGTCCTTAATCAGGCTTTTTCTCAATAATTATTGTTTAAATTGATTTAAAATTACACAAAGGAATCAAATTAATATTATGAAAATTTGAATTTGAAAATTTGAATATGGTAAAGTATGTTGTTCAAAGTTACTCTGAAACTCAATGTTACCCGGGTAAACTGAAAATGACAGAAATGTTTTTATCCAATTATCTATGATTTCTATAATTAATTCTTAAACAAAATTATCCAGCGTGATTTTATGCAATTTTACAATACAAAGTCGCATTATAACTGTAGTACAATTTACTTTTTTATGCAACTGCATTTAATCTGTCAACGTTTCGCAAATCGCATGAACATTTTTCCACGCTGTCTTGTTGAAGACTGGAAAAACATGGCAGCATGATTGACAAAACAAGTATTCGATATAATACACTCTCCAAATTAATAAACCTATTAAATTTAGCTAAACTTGGTCATAACTTACGATTAAAACAATATAAAATTAAAAAAAAAATTAAAAAGTATACCTAAGTAAAAAAGCAAATAAGTGTTCAAAAAACAATATAAAAATATTAAAAAAAAAACAATTTTAAAAAGCAATATCAAAAAAACAATTTTAAAAAGCAATATTAAAAAACAATATTCTAACAATATAAAAAAAACAATATAGGTAACTAATAAATATATTAATAATAATTTTTTCGAACCCTGGGACCCCTTGCTTCGCAGACAGGGTGAACCATCAATAACTGGAAGTAACTGTGAACTAATTCCGACAGCACGCTGGGCGATTCACCAATGGCAGTTGTACGAGCAGTCGCTCTGCTCGCTGCTAGAGCAGGCGCGGAAGGGCTCGTACGGGGTCTGCTGCGGGTCCCGGTACGTCCTCGCCCCGGAGTACGCGCCGCACCTGCTGCCACTGCCGCTCGCCGCCCGCCGCTCCCCGCCGCCCGCGCACTTGTAGCGATGGGATCCGCCGCGACAGGTAATGGTATTTTTGAAGTATGACATTCGATTTTTTTGACGTGATAACGTCTATTAAAACAATAAACGCCGGGCGCACGCACGAAAAACCATGACTCATTGTCCCGTTCCGCGCGAGCCAGAGCGCGGAACAAGCGATAGAGAGGCACGATCGGCTACGATCGGCCGAAGAGCTCAATTTTACCTATAAAAGTATGCAATCATTTCATCAATGTTTTGTCATGACGTTGTCACGTTAAACTACCGTCCGTAAACCGACTTTACAGACATTATTATTTAAATGGAAGCAGTGGCATGACACTTCGTTTGTTGCGCGTGGTGCCGTGGTCCAACTGGTTGGTCTACGGGCAACGTGATTTGCATGGGTCCAACTAGTTGGTCCACGGACAACAAACGTTCCATTAATGAAATTTTGAAATTAGAAAATTTTATAAAAGGGAGTGACGAGATGGAACACCTTTGTTCCCATTTTTACGACAATTACGCGGACGGAGGAGTAAAAAGTTTGGTACGGTTAAAGTTTACATAGAGAACTGCAGAAAGCTAATATTTAAAAATTCTTAACAATGTCAAAAAAAATCTAAAATAAAAACAAATAACTATTTAAGTATCCTCAATTTATCAGCCACACGTTTGTCTGTTCAAGATCGGAATGTCAACCTTGGACCTCAATCTCGGTATGTTTAATCAAAACTGAGTTACGAGATCATGTTATTATTAAAAATTAAATTAATAATCTTCTTAAATTACACCAATTCAATAAAAAAAATTCTCATCGCGAACATGCTTATTGGCAGTGTTTTTTTGTCGTAGTCCAAAAATTCCGATTGAATGGAACCAAATGAAGGTGAAACAATCCTTAAATAAATACATTATCATAATGAATTAAACATGCAAACAAGCTTACGTTAACACTTTACAAAAACTAACCCTATACTGGTAGGTAGGTACCTACCATATAAATCGTATACATCTGTGTACACATGTATTATTACTAAATTACCTTGTACCATGTTTGTGCAATGTGATGTGCAACTACATAATTATTATGTATTATTTTTATTTTTTTACTGATGTTTAAGTACACCATCTGATATTCGAATCTAAAAAAAATGTCCAGAGATTGGTCTCCTAATTCATCAGGAGTAAAAGTAGCTCGTCTGATTCTCAGAACTTATCTAATGAAATGAAATGAAATTTTTAACCGACTTCAAAAAAAGGAGAAGGTTCTCAATTCGACTGTAATTTTTTTATGTTTGTTACCTCAGAACTTTCGACTGGGCGAACCGATTTTGATGATTCTTTTTTTAATCGAAAGCTGGTGCTTGTCATGTGGTCCCACATAAATTTGAAAGAGATCTGACAAGTTGTTTTTGAGTAACTTTGAAGTCGGTTATTTTTTGTTAGTAAAATTTAGATTATATCCGAAGAAGTTTTTTATAACTCATTGTTAGTTATTAGTTATTATTAGAACAGACAATTATGCACTACTTCTGCAATTTCCTAAATTAAATTGCTTTTCTAAAAGATTAAGATAGAAATATAGAGTTCCAAGCTTTGTTGTAGGTAAACCTATACCCCCTTATTACAAGACGAGGTCTAAAGTTTAGGTTTAAACCATGACTAAATAGTCCAGGCTTGGTACGATACTGACTTTAGTAACATACTGTAAACCAAAGTTTATTACAAAAAGCAAAATACTCGTTGACTTGTTAGTACTATTGGTTTCAATTTTAGACCTTGGCTCACCCTTGGCTGAAAATGCTGACATAACTGACACGGGTTTGACACGAAACTGATTCAAAACGTCAGTATTTATTCGATTACGACGTTCCATAAATTCAGATAACTGCCAGTAGCAGCTGTGACAAGGAGGTCCCTCGGCCGCGCTCTGTTTTATTTAATTTTTACAATTAAATAGTACAAAATATACAAAATGCAGTTCAGTGCGAACTTTATCATTATTATAATGCAATATTAAATTGCGTCGCCTACAATTTATACTACGATGCTGTTTATTGTTTTTGACATATTTAATGGAACACGTCTATTATTAATATTATGAGCGTAAATATTAAAAAATAAAAAATAAAAAAAATAAAAAATAAAAATATAATAAAATATTATTTAATATTATTATTGCAAATAAATAATTATACAGTTTTCAATCAATTCTATTGATTGTTGTTGTCGTGGATTTTATTACATGTTAAAACATGTATTTTTTAAGAATTAATGTACGCGTGTGGATTTCTCGCGCGTATTAATAAGAGTCCATAATTTTACGTAAACAAAACCAATCTTAACTAAAATAAAATCCAGTTGGCTTCGAAATTTATTACACTGTTGAGATCTTTGGTTCATAACTGCTATTATGAACAATTGTACCTTGAGCAGCAGAGTGTATTGTAAGTTGATTGTAAGTAATAAATATTGTGACTCATCCCAATTCGTAAAATTCACAAAATGAATAACAATCTACAAATTACTAAAATATAAGCAAAACTTTATTAATATTAGTACACTTAGGTAATATATAAAAGTTCTGGTCGTAATCTAAGTATTAATTATTCAGGTATTAACAGATTCCTTCATATGAATTGAAAAAACATTACAATGCAATATAAAATTTTGAATCTATGGGATAATTTTGCAATTGCTCCGGCTCCCTTTAGTTGGCTCAGCAACTCCTTGCAAATCAACTGCATCATCTTGAATCTAAAATAACAAAAACAAAACAATGTTATTATCATTGGAATAAATAGGTAATAATAGCATAGTAAGGGTACTGCCAAGGTTTGAGTGAGGAAGAGAAATATATCACCAACTAATTTTATATCTAGTGTGAAGCAACATGATAATATTAATTGTGTTCGTTTTGGAATTAGTTGTACAAAATACATTGAATAAAACATTTTAATAAATATTTTTCAACAATTTCGAAATAAACATGACAACAACCTCAAAACTGACTTTGACATTTGTGAAATAGTCCAACGTTAAACTAGGGGGCTCGCAGGTTTAGCTATAGTCTCAGATGAAAGAAATAAAAGGCACGTAAAGTCGTTCGAATACGACGTAAACCACAAACCTGTATACCCAGAGTAGACACGGCAAGTTCATACAATTCACGTGTAACAATTAGGATTTGAAATCCTAATGAGGCGCCGTGTCATTTAGTCGGACTTTCATTGCTATTGGCAACAGATGTCAACTGAAATAACGAAAAATGCCTGATTTTAATGTTATAAACTGTAGAAAATCTACAAATATACTTAGGAAAGATAAAGAAAACATTTTCTTTCATCGCTAAGTAATTTCGTTATAAAATTGTGTTCCTATTTATTTAAAATAAATTAATTTAATGTTTATTGTGGTTTTACCACGTTTTACAATGACGAGAACTTACTGAGTATATGTACTACATACTACACAATACATTGCTCATTTTGGTTTAAAAAATTTAGGGTTTCTTTGTTGGAACAAGGTTGGAACATGCAATGAAAATACAACAATCGTTACTATCAATCGTTGCTAAGTAACGCTTTACTTCGTGGTACTGTCAATATTGTCGTTTTTCGGTCAAATATAGTATATAGTGTTTTTCATTTACCCTGTCTTGTCTCGATTCTAATCGATTTTGAGAATCGTCGAATAAATAAATATTCTCATAGACATATATTTAGTAACACAAATTTTATTCCAAAGGTAACTAACTATATTTTTTTTTATAGTTTCGTCATATCTGTTCGCCCGTACGTCCGTCCATTCGCAACTTAGTGCTGAGAACCTAAGAGCTAGAAAGGTGTAATTTGGCATGGATGTACATAATTATTTATTAAAACTACAAAGTCGTAGAATAAAATATTAAAAATATTTATTTACCGCAGTTCAAGTGGGGATGGATTTTTTTCCTTGGCTGCCCAATACAGATAGTGTAAGGTATCGTTGCAAAGATATTTAAAAAATATTATGGGTTCGGTTTAAAGAACATTATTGTCATAATATGAATACAACAATTTCACTAATAGGTGAAATAATTTTATTTCATTTTCACTAATAATTCTAATAAGGAAAACGAGGTAAAATTATAAAATGCTAATTTTCTAAAAAAAAACCTAATAAAAGTGATAATTTTGGTTCAAGTTTTCGTCTCCCCTGCCAGCTAAAAAGGTTGAGTTCGACATGTGAAAAAATTCACACGGTTACGAAATATTTGCAGGTTAACGAGTAATAATCGATCAACTTACAAGTATAGAACCCTACATTGCGCATGGCAATCAATCGAAAGAATTTTTCAAATAGGTCTAAATTAATGGTGGTACATTTTTGTTATTTTGATTATTAAATTACAAAGGTTTTGATTTCAATAATAAATGATTATATTTTGTTTTAATTCTCTTTTTTTTATTTTGCATAAAATTTTGAAGTAAGGAATTTAATATGATATTGATCTGTTTATTTATATTTTTGAAACGTGTTTATAATTTTAATAAAAATTTAATAAATTTTATAATTTGTGTTTATAATAAATAATCAAGTTAAATCAAACTCACCCCAATGATATTTAATAACAAAATATTAACAAAAGATTATTTATTTGGTTTTATTCAGCACTATAACCTATACGTACAATAACAACCAACCAGACTGATTATAATCGGTTATCGATATCGAGAATCGGTAAGAAATCGGTTTCGTATTGGTATTGCTAGGATGAGGTATATCAATCACTAAAATATTCTTGTGACATAACATTGTGTCAAAAAAAGTGACACGCTTGGTTTTCATACAATTCGAGGTACATGCCTCATCTACTCTAGGTATATATGTCTGTGACGTAAACCTACCACGGTAAATACAAAATAAAAATCAAATACAATCTCGTGTCACAAAGCGTCAAAAAGCATCGCGCAATGCACGTCGCAATTGTCAAAATTCTTTCATCTGAGGCTTTAGTATCATAGTTAGGCAATGGCTTAAGCGTTAAAACGCGTCTTGTAATAATAATTTGCTTAGTCCAAGCTTCAAAGGAGGTTTAGTACCAGGACTAACGATAGACCTCGTTCTGTAATGAGACCGATAATTTTGTAGTCAATTACCTTCACGTGTGAATGACCAATATACTCGTACTTAAAGCTAATTGTTGAGTTACTTGACAAGCCGTGGCTGTTGCAAGAATTTAAAATGCAATTTTATCAATTAATTCGATACCATAATTTATCATGCCATCATAGTTTAAGATAACCCATCTCCGTACTTTGAATACTAGCGGCTTGTCAGTCAATTTTAAACCTTATGATATTGGGATTCAATACCAAATAGGTTTTGCAACATATTTGTAAAATGTTCAAGTATAATTGGTGAGGCATTGTTTTTGCTACAATATGTTTTTAATGAATGCATACTTATGCTGTGAGACATTCGTGAAATATAGTGTAGAGAGTCATTAGTTTAATTAAAAGGTTTATGATAATATAATAGGTCCTTTGACTTTTAACTCGTCGCGTCTGTACAAAAAGTCAACTTATTAATGCTTTAAAATCTACTAAAATCCAGATCCTTAGCTTCTTTTCGAAAGCAACGCATCAGTGATACCTTTGACGTTACTGATGTTCATGGGCGACGTTGACCACTGACCAACAAATGACTTGACTGCTTCTTAGAGATTTACAAAAGTTATGTAACCACAATCAATCACTATTTGTGGTCTGACATTGATTTTGGCAAAGAAGCAAATGAAAGAAAATTGCTGCAAAGTCCAGTATGAAATCATTGTCGTAAATAAATCAAATTATAGAAAAACAAATTTCAAAACTCAAAACATTTGTTTCATTAAAATGTATCAAGTTTTTTTATTAAATTCAAAGACACTTGTTGGTATGGTTACATTAATAAGACTCGTCGTTACAATTATAACACATCAGACATAGTTGTAGAGATTAACAATTACTTTATTAAATTAATGCAAATGTGTAACTTTGTTTCAAGCACTTTGTAGGGTTCTTTGTGTCTAGCAAACACTGAGCTAACATGCGTTTCAATTAGCTTTGTGAGACCTGATATTGCAATTGTTAGTTAATTTCTGGACTAGCTAGCAACTATTTTTATTTATTTTCCATTTTTCAGCTCATTTTATCATTGTTGAATCTTTATAACAACTAGAGACCCGATCTGCAGTCGAAATTCGTTCGTAATTCTATTGGTCAAAGAACGAACCTTTAAGGGGTCGGTTTTGAACACCGAACCCAAACAAGAGGTTATAGCATAATATCATATATGGACACACTAACTCATTTAAGTAAAAACATTAACGATTGAAATGATTTTTTAGGGATTAGATGAATAAAAGTTGACTTATTCTACTTTACGAATCGTCACAATATTAAGTCACCATTACGAGTTGAATAAAATGTCCTGTAGAATTTCTGGTAACCGAGATTTCATAAAGGGTATCAATTTTTTGTTTGATTCCTTACAAGGAGATGCAATAAATGGCTTTATTGAACTGCAAGCTATTCTGTTTTGTAACTCGACAGCGGAATCCACGATGAGTTTCAAAAATGAAGTTCGAGTCCGAGATCTTGATATGTGATTCTCTAATCATCTGGTACGCACTTGCGAAGTGAAGGGAGTCTCAAACTTTAACTTCAATTTTGAAATTCATCGTGGATTCCGCTGTCAAGTTACAAAACAAAAGCGAACTTGTATCATATTGACATGTCATTCTCTAATCATCTAGTACGCACTTGCGAAGTGAATTGAGTCTCGAACTTGAACTTCAATTTTGAAACTCCGCTGTCAAGTTACAAAACAGAATAGCCTTGCTGAAAAGGAACTCTATCACTTCCAAACATTTATTTTCATTCAGCCAGAAAACAGCAAGTCCACATTATGACTACTTTCATCTGGTCTCATATATAAGAAGATACAAAGTATATAGAATATTAGATACAGGTCACTTTAGAAAATTATGTGTCAGTGTAATAAAGGGTTAAAAAACCTAGGTTATAAAAATATAGGTAGCTGAAAACTTTTCCTAAACAAGTCTGCGTATAATTTACGAGTGACGATAAAAGTTTTCGCAGTGAAAAGCGGCTAGGCGCTATAAAACTCAGCTCCTTTGACGCGATTTTACGAGCGTGTGCAAGATGGCTAGTTACATACCAAGCAACGTAGCTGTATTGCAGTCTTCTGAGCGGCTAACTTAGCTTACAAGATACTTCAATGAGGATATCCGTCTATCTTCATACCTAAAAGTTTTCAGGCAAGAAAAGCAGCAGCGGGCGAAGTTGGAGGCAAAAATGTCTTGAGAAACGCTCGTATAATGGTCACTCACTTGTAACCCTGCACATGTGTTTGCTGCAACGATAACTTTCTGCTTCTTATGAGCTCACTATCAAAGAAAAGAAGCCCAGTAATGGGACAGTTATGATGATACTTCGAATTCGTATGTATTTAAGTCAAATGTTAGGCCCGTGGTGAGAGCACCAGTTCCAAGCAGAATACCATTCAAACCTTGTAGCTTTGGTTTGAATTTGGTTGGAGTTTGGTTCGGCATACAATTTTCAGTAGGTATCAAGTTATCAACACTATTATGAAGTTTTCGCATTCGTTTTCAGGGAAAATACGAGTTTTTTCGATGTATACATTAACGGCTTGCCGGATAGAGTGCAATAAAAGTTTTTGTAGAAAAAGCTATAAAATTGCCGTCCTTCTCTGATGCCGGTTTACGAGCGCACACAAGCGAGACGGCTAGCTACGTAATACGAAGTAGCTTTATAGCTGCATCGTGTACTAAGCAATTCAGCGTAGCGCAGAAGTTTGAGAACCTCATGCTGTAAAAAGCCAAGATTTGAAACGATTCGATTCTTTGGTTTTAGTAGTTTGGTGAAATTAGCTCCAAAAATAGAGGTAAGCTTACAATAGAGGATATATGTAGCTGAATGAAATGGGAAAAAGCCCTATTGTTCCCACGTGTTGTTTAATTTTTTCCTACCAATTTTTTTTAATAAATCTCATCCTTTAGATGCAAAAGCAAAAAACGTTTTTTGTGAACCTTGAATTTTTTTGGAGACGTGCGATCTATAGGGACATTTCACATTTAATTTATAATGGTTCTCCCAACATTCGTAGCAGCTGTATGGAAATTATTATTATCTTAATATATATAAATTACGTGTCACGTTGTTTGTCCGCGATGGACTCATAGACTACTGAACAATTTTTAATCAAATTTGCACACCGTGTGCAGTTTGATCCAACTTGAAAGATAGGATAGCTCACATCTCAAAATAAATAAAAACTTTTGAAAGAACGAAGTCTGTCCGGGCAGCTAGTATTCTTATATATTTGTCAAGAAATATTTTTTTAAAACAAATTTTTATAACCTATAATTGAATTGGCTGAATTTTAACAAAAAAAAAACAATTTTACACAACAAGACTAATTTAATTACAATGTAAACGAATTAACAAAAAATTAGCGATTCGACAACAAAAATGGCAGAGTAACGTCCAAGACAACAGCTGAATGTGAACTGAACTCTAGGTTTTTTTTTTGTTTCGAATGATAAGTTGCTGTTGGCCCTACTGGCCTTTATGTCCGGTTTACACGTATTAAATAGTTAAGTATATAAGTAAATTAATTAAATTTTAACAAAAAAGTTACTAAATTGTCTGTTTACACGTTGGTGGCGCGTGCGAGGCTGTTGAAGGTCACTGGATTCTGTGCCATCCAATTTATCTTGAGGGTATTCGTGAGTGGTCGTATTTTAGGATCTAGCTTGATACTGTACTGTGTAATGTAGGTCCCACTACCTTTCCATTGCCGTTTTGATGTACATGGGAAATGGACTCCACACTCCGGTTCCTTTTCTATTATAAAGAAATTTTAAATGTTACACTATAATACTTATTATCCCGACTTTATTGTATCAGAAAAGTTAATTTGTGAGCATCTTCAAACTTCAATAGGTTACTTAAACATAGTCTACTTGGCGCTAAGATCAAATATACTAAGCTTCCGTAGAGAGTAAAAATGGACATTGGACATTAATATGCGTTGCGTTGAAGTTCTAGAACTTTATTTAGTGCAAGCTGCGCGCAATTTGTAAGCAAATTAATTTTAAAAGGTCCAATAAAACGTTTTGTTTAAAGAGGCTATAAAAGTCCGTAACTTTCAATAAAGCCTGTCGCATACTCGGAGCTTTTCAGTCGGATATTCGATAAGGCTTTTTTAATGTGAAATTTTATTTGTCTTGTAATATTTTGAACTTTCTTCCAACAATGGATAAAGTATGATAAAAATTATCTATTCATTTGATTCTACTGTGCTAAATTATACATATATATAGATGGTATTATATTATTGGACAAGGTTTTCCAGTGATGATAGTGTTTTCAAGGTTTTCCATTGAAAAGCTTTTCCACTTCTTGACCAGAAATGCTTGTTATCTTATGATAACGTCCGTCGGCTTACGTGCCCTCCGAAGCACGGAATCGCTCAAGAAATTGCTACCAGCTGTCACCCATCCAACTACCGACCGCGCCCGCAGATGCTTAACTTTGTCGATTACTTGTGAGTTGTGATAGACATAAGTCACCAGCTACAAACGCTAAAAACTACTTATTGGTACTTAAAATAAATACTAGAGATGACTCGACTTAGTAATTCCTATGTTACTTGAAATCAAAAATTAAGATATAAACATTATTTTCAAGATAATTGTACCCTTTCCGGCATTATCGTGCACCTGTCCATCGGCCCACTGAAGTTATCTCGAACCAACACGCAATATATCTCGAACCTGCTTTACTATCCTTTTAGTTTTTATACAGAAAATTGGTAATTGATCAGGAACTACTAAGCTAAACCTGGGCATGCTTCGCTCAAAATTACCGCAGAAACGGTTGCCATAGCAACGAAAGTAGTAAGTATGGAAAATTATTAGTCAAAACAAAATGCTAAACATTGCATAGTTTTAATAGTAAGCTTATATCGAAATGTCAAAGGGGCAACATAGATTTTTATGGACATTAAATGCTTATCTGTAAATTATGCTAATGTACATTCAGGAACATAAACTTTACTTGATTACCTTCAATGTAATAAATGAATTGATATGAAATTAATTACGGTAAACATTCACGGTTCGTTTTAGAAGACAGGTTGGACAGGAAAATAGAAAAGCTCACATAGAAACTCTTTCCACGCACATAGGACGGAAACCGAATCACGCAACGATATTTACAGAAAGGTCTTTTCGATATTAGTTCTTCCATTGGTCAGCAGGGGCCGCCATAAGCAGTAATGAATTTTCAAAGATGGATGGGACTATGTTACATTCCAAAATTCACAATATGGGAAACATGTTTAATTCATTACAAAAATTTAATTAATTACAATAAATCTTTGTCCTTTAAAGATACAATTATTTCGTACCAAACTTATGCAAAAAATAATAATGGAAAACGTTTATTCAGGAAAATTTAAGTAAACGTTGTTATTCCAATGACCTACCACAACAAAAGACCTATTTAAAAATGGAACTCGGATACGAGACGAGACGATCGTAAAACGAACCCTCTAGTGATGAGTAAGCGTTTTATCGATAGAATCAACTTAAAAATATAACAAAGGAAAATGAATAATGCACGCTGACATTTATGTTCTTATAGTTTATTTTATAACTTTAACTTAAGACTTTAAGACTTTCTATTTAATCAGCAATAAAAAGATATCGATGGGTCCTATGTGTAAGGGTCAGACCAACAATTTTGCAATTTTGACTTTTTTATTGTAAACGCATCTTATCGATATTATTATTTAGGTGAGCTTTTTGGTTAGAGTCAAGTGTCCCCCCCCCTGCTGGCTAAAAGGTTGGAGGTGGACAAGTGAAAAAAATTCTCAAAAATCAGTTATAATTATGATGAATTCACAAGGAAAATTATCATGGCTATGTTAGCATGAATAATAGTCGATAAACTTACTACTTCGGAACGCTACATTGCGCACAGGCTGACACACACTTGCCTGGTTTTATTTACATGAAAGTTATTAGCTAATTGCATTTGGAAGGCAAAATGTAACTTGAAGTCATCAGTGTTGTTATAATATTTTAATGAATTTAAGTAACAACCTGCGTAGAAAATGTAATAAAATTGGAAGACATTTACCGATATCAGCAAGGGTCATCACTTAACTTTTGATGTGGTCGTCTGCTGATCGTAAAACTTGTCGCACGTAAACGTCATCACTGGCATTAGGTAGCAGCTGCAGCGCTGTACGCATTTCCTTTGTTTAGCTACCGTTCAATAATAATAATAATATTAATCGCTTAATGTGATTTATTTTATACTTGTGTGTAATATTTTTTTTTAATATTAATGGGCTTGCATGTTTAGTTTTATCTGGTGAACGTGTACATTCTCCACATACGATAGAATCGTTTAACTTTCGATATAAGTCTGGAATCCTGGAATCTTGCAAAAGTGTCAAAAGTAAAATTAACATTTATCAGAATATCAGACAGCTTATGCTAATTTACACTGGAATTTCCAGGGGTAAGGTTGTTTCCTTTTTTGCAAGAGAACAGTTTTGTACCTCAATAGCCGACAAGCAGACGAGCCATCTTATGGTAATTTGTCGTAGTGATCGGCAAACATCAGTAACACCAAAGGCTCCGACGCGATGCCACCCAAAAAAATCGAGTTTAAGAGGAAGGTGGTAACAGGCGGGTGAGAAACCTACCTACATACATACATTTCTACAGTAACGTCCTATTGAAACTGGATGGCACAGATCACAGTAGTTTCTAATAGGAGGATCTAGAGCCATTGTGTAGCAATATGCATCACGAACTGGGGAGCTTGACGAGGTCACAAAGAAAGATGGAAACCCTTACATACCCTTAAGTCGAGGGTTCCCAAAGATGTTTCCTTGCATGCGGACAATGACTTAACCTGTCTTCCGAATCACAAACGCTTGAAAACTTAGACATTTAATTATGAACCCCGACATAATCGTAACTTGCTTACATTGGTCGATTTACGACCGACAAAAATGTTTGGACTATTTACTCTTCCCTTCCCAACTTCTTTAAAATGGTATAAGGTAAAACTTATTAAGCTATTCAATTATGATGCCCAACCTTCAAAGTAAGAAATCATCCATAAATGATCCCTCTTCACATAGAAACAGAACCAATACCTCTTTTATCTCGGAAGTCTCGGAACATGCACTAGGTAATATAAAATCTAGACAGACAGCCAGCCATCCCCGTCTCGAGTCGTAAAACGTTCCTAAAATAAGCCATAAAATATTGTCTGAGTATTTAAATTTATCTCCACCCGCCAAGCTTACTGGAAACTCATTCAGTCTCATTGGATATTACCTCTAGAGCCTATTTTATGGAGATCTCAGTCTATATTATGGGTTATGAGTTTATAAATGATTGTGGTTTGAACTTTGGTAATCATTTCCACTTTAAAAAGTTGCTTTGTTTGAGGAGAGGAGTATTCCAAAGAAGTGCAGAGTATTCTTTAAAGATAGACTTTGTGCGTTTTGTTCATAAGTGTATGTTGAGGCCTTGGGTTCTTGTTTGAACCTGTAATCTCCTTTGTTAATGCACGTGTACATTTGACTAAATAATATTCTTCTCAATTACAAGTCACATACTTTTATTTGCGCTTTTGTAGATTTGGAAAAAGCAGCCTGCATTAAACGAACATGATTGCCCTTAATGTCCTTTGTGTCTTTTTATGTGTATTATGCCTCAGGGTGTCACTTTTCTCTTTTCACATATTTCATGAGTCTCATTGAATAGATACTATGGGGAACTTAAGTTCTAAGGCAAAGCTCTGCAATCAGGTCAAAATCAGATGAATATCTTTTTGTATTTTGTAACACATTCGGATAGTTCAGGAATATCAAAACAAAGAGTTTATTCCTCACGATAGTAAAGCAATAGGTACTCGTTAATAAACACGACAATAATAATCTGTTTAGACGTTACATATCTGTTGATACTAAACTTCAGAAGTTCTGCCAAATTTATGAGCATGGCACCAGAATTTAACAAACGGTAATATCATCTAAAATCACCTTCCCGTCAGGTTTTATGATGAAAACTTAACCGCAGACTGTCCCGAGTGTCATAAAAGTGGCGTGTTTAATTATCCACTAAAATGTACTAGAATAACCTGACGACATCTTTGAAGTGTCGTGTGTCATAACGACCACCGTATGCGTCGCTGCATTGTTATGAATTACCTGCATCGTTCCTAATTAACTGTCTAATTTATGAAGTTAGGTTTTCATATGTATTATATAACTAATAATAACTATGGAATATTATTAAAATAATATTGTATAGTTATACTGGTTCCCGTCTGGAATTTTGATATCGAAGTTAATTGAGTTGGATAATTTCTAGATGTCCGTGCACGTCTGTGCATACTTTCAGTTGATCCATTGATTTGTTTGTATTAAACATAGAAAATATTTTATGCTAACAGAGATATTTAAGATTTAAACTTTAGAGACATTTAAACTAATGAACTGAAATCGGGTATTTCAAGGACGGTAGCTTTCGAGAATGGGGTACTTAGAGAATAGAGGTAAGCCGACTTAATTTCTTGACATGAAAAAAAAATTTCAAGATAAGCTAATATCAATGACTGGGTCAAATTCGGTAAAAAGATAATGGTGCTAAAGGTACATACTTCACACATGAATCGAAAGCTGAATTTAAGACCAGCGAGTTATCGTTATTAATTTTACACACTTAAAAAAAGAACATAATTAAGAAAAAAACAGAATTAAAAAATAAACACAAAACAAAAAATAAAAAAGAGCGTATATCCTACATCGCTGCACCTCACGCACGCTATATTAATACACCTGTTGAGTTTAAAGGTTTTAAGATGACCTAACAAGACAGGACATTGCCGTCCTACCTTTGTCCTGAACTTCTGGGTTACGTAACTTGGGTTCATAAAAAAATTCGAAATTAGTGTTATGTTATTTTATAGTGTTTTGTTCTTTATAATATTTACATTTTTAATTGTTTTTAAGTTACCCTAAAAATTAAAAATTGGTGGGCTTAAATGTTATAAGTGTTCTCTAACAACTTTGAAGTAGAAAACAGCGAACTATTCCTGAAGATATTACTATTCAAATTACTCAACTCTCTCTCTCTCTCTTTAGATTACAAAACAGCTATATTTGTCTCTTCTTCTCGTTATTTTGTGCAATTTATTGCTGTAATTTTTGATAATATTTTATCGAATTAAGTAATTAACTCTCATAATTCTTTATAAGCGCCAAAAAATGTACACGGCCTCAAAACTTCTACAAAGAACCGGTAAATCCCGAATTCCAGTTGTCTTGTTTTGTTGAACATTTTTTAATTCTTGACAGGTTAGCGTTGTCGTGATGGGTTCCCATTAAATACATATTTGAATGAGTACGAAGGAGTGGAACCTGATATGTATTTGTACGCCTTAAAGAAAAAAAAACCAAAACTCAAAATGTTGCCAACATGAACACCGCTTAACTTAATGTGAAGTTCATTACGGATGAACTGAGAATGGCTTGTTCGTAATTTTTCGCCAGAATCTGTGCAAGCTTATTTGTCCAGATTTTTGATATCTAAAAAACGAGCAAATGGGGCACCTGTGGTCACCAGCACCACATCAACAACGGGTTGATAGTCAATGAAAAATCGGGATCCATAATTTTTTAACCGACTTCAAAAAAGGAGGAGGTTCTCAATTCGACTGTATTTTTTTTTTTTTTTTTTATGTTTGTTACCTCAGAACTTTGGACTGGGCGAACCGATTTTGATGATTCTTTTTTTAATCGAAAGCTGATGGCTGTCATGTGGTCCCACATAAATTTTATTGAGATCTGACAATGGCATCCATGAGAAAACCACATAAGTCGTAAATTTGTGTTAAGATGTGCGCGACAAATTGACGAATAACTCAATATCACGCCAACGGATTTCGATGATTCTTTTTTTAATCGAAAGCAGGCGCTTGTCATGTGGTCTCACATAAATTTGAACGAGATCTGACAACTATGTAGTTTTTGAGACTTTGAAGTCGGTAATTTTTTGTTAGTAAAATTTAGATTATTTTATATTATTATTTTTATTTTCGACACTACCGATTCGATTGGCCATAGGGCAGTTGCGGCAAATCATAGGGCCGTAGCATCGGATAGGTTAGCACGTTATAACAGATCACGTTATATGATTGGTGCTGACAGCCGAGCTTTTGGACTTGGTGACTGGTTATTATTTGATATATTACTTACTATATCGATCGAATCGCGCGCCATTATTCTTCTTTTTTCATTTTAGTACTCCTTATTAAACTCTTTTATGCTGCTTTCTTTCTTGAAAGAATTTTTCACAACCTACCCTCAATTCATATAAATCTAATTCTACTATTTGTCTAGTTCTTATACCTCAGGTTGTCTGGAAGAGATCGCTTTTAGAGACAGACACTTTATGCTATGTTTTCTGTTTCTTTTTCTGTGCTTTCTTTTGAAATAAAGTTTGCATTGTATTTTATTTTGCACGAGTTACATTGAAATATCCGCTCTGACGACAAAACGACTCGAAACGAGCAAAATTGAGGCTGTCATGGCAACAAGTTGTTTAACTTAATTGCTGTTATCCATTGTGTCGTGCCTTTAGGAGTTAAGGCCAGGTATTCCCATAAAAATATTTTCACGATTTTTTTATATCGATTGAAGTTCATTAGATTATGTAACTCAAATTGACTTTACCTACACTAGATCCTTAACCAATCTTTTTCTCAGAATTTAAAAACTTATTTTCTATGTCGCAGATGTTTTTAAAAAACTCAAAAGTGGCCTCTGCTGGAATACTTAGCCTTAAGTTGTGCTGTATGATAATTAAATGATTCTCTCACGGCTGGGTACTTGTAAAGAAACTGCTGCTCAGGTCAATTATCTTGATATTAATCTCTCCATGAATTAAGAATAATTCTTTACATTAAGCCTCCAGCCAATGTTTCTTTGATATATCTTATCGATACCATTATAAGTAGGTACTATTATTTCTTCTGTGTCGATACTCAAATAATATAACAATAATCATCATTTTATTTCGGAAATACATCCATAATATGTATTAGTACTTAGCAGTTAAACTTACAAATTAATGTTAGTACATAAAAAGTATTTAAAAAAAAGAATGCATGTACTTTTGTACGCGCGTGAGAAGTTATACTTCTTTGACATAATTAAATAAATATTTAACCCCTCCCCCTCCCCTTCTTCCTCCCCCTTCCCTACCCTCCCTTCCCCTGCCCCTCCCCTCCCCTTCCCGTAATATAGATAGATTTTATTTTATTTTAAAGAACCATTAATAATTTTTCCCCTACATTAACAATACAGATAAAATACAGCCTAAGAAATAAAAATAGGTACCTACCTGCTGTTTAAATTTTTAATTGGATTGATCCGTCTTTCCTTCCGATTTGCTATTCTCTATTTTAATACTCTAAAAGTAAATTAAATATAATACGAGTATAACTTGCCGTAAAATTATTGCAACTATAACTGGGACTTTTAATTAATCAGAGAAATTATAGACAAACATAGGACTTATTCCTTTTTGAAAGCGATTATAAATACATTGCCGCGCACCTTACTTATTACCGAGTCATAATTAAATTGTTCTTGAGAGTTGAGAGCAACGGTTGTTCTTAGCATAATTAAACTTCATGAAATATTTTGTTTTACTTACTGTTATCTTAAATAGACTACACACACTTAATTTCTTAAAACACGGAACATCATCTACAAATTATATTACATACATACATATTATTGTGTTCATTGAATAGGGGTAAAATCAATGATATTATATTAAAGTAATATTAACTGGGTAAAGTGTTTTACATTACATATTGCAATTTACATCATGTTGTTTCATTTTCCAATCTTTCATCTCCTCTCTCAAACTATAGCCACAGAATAAATATTAGCGGCAATAAATGAGACCTGACCTTATTTCCGGTTCTGTGTAACACTTACTTTATGTGTGTAACCTACATGTAGGACACGCGTTAGCGTGTCCAGCCTAAGTTCAAATAAATTAATGGTAAAAAAAACTTTTTAAAAACAACCTTTTATTTACTTGCCCTAAAAAGAAGAAAATAAACTTTAAACTAAATCTAACCAATAAATTTACCACATGTATTACACAATTTATTAAAAATGATTATAAAAGCTTGTCGCGAGATTTACCTGTGTACGAAGTAATCTTGCTTGACATACTTATTATAAGTAATTCTATGAAAGAAAATGTTTCCTATAAAATATGGAAATCTGGCGATGAGAATAGTTTTGCTCGTTTTAGAGTAACAAAATGTTAATCAGATGTCATCTTGTATAAAATGTTTTGGAATTGTATTATTCACATATAATCAACATCCTAATCAGTAATCATATACATACGTATTGATTAAAATTATTTTAATGCTGGCAATATTCCGCTAGACGTCGCATAGTTGCCAGTTATGCCACGCCAAATGTATCAAAATTTGATTGACGCATGATGACGCTATGTTCACGCAAGATAATTTTGGCGCGAAAAGCATATTGCATACTTATGTACGAATTATATTTTGTATATGACTATTAATTTTATTTTACAAAATAACGGTATAAAAAGGCCCCAGAGTTCCAAAACCTGAATATTATTTCTGAAATCTCCCGAGCATTTCGGTAGGGATGCGATGCAGACGATCTACCCACCTTTTTTTATAACAGGATCAAATGAAAAAACAATTAAGAACCCTAAACGTACCTTATCAATATTGAAGTTCAATATACTTGAATAAGTAAAACAGGCTTGTGTAATCGAACGCGCTTTTGTTGGTCGCAGCGGCGATATTTATAAAAAGACCGACGGATGACATTCCGAATGCCATACTTGTAACGGCAGGCGTGGATTGCAACAATGTTGCAATGGAACTGTGCCAAGGTAAGGGAGCCGAGCGATTAGCGACACCGACTTATTAATTTGAATTAATTTCCTTATTACATTATTCAATATGAGCTATATTCGAATGGGTTATTTGGAACAGTGACTCAAATATTGGCCCCAATACTAATATTGTCATGAGATCATAATATTTTATTAGGTTGAATAATTAATTATATATATACCATTTTAATTTACATTTCAAATCAATGCACATAGTCGTAATATTAACTTGTTTCAATTATTTCCTCGATATAGAGGGCAGCACTAAACAACGTAAAATTAAGTTGGAGTACTTACTATAACTACTATTATTTCTTTTTTGGTTGGAGGTAAGACAATAATAACTTTACTGCATAGAAATGTGTGAGAGATATTGTAGTAATAAATAAATACTTAATTGCATTATCTAAGAAACGTCCCGAACACTTGGTTGTTGTGTGCTAATGCTTGCAGCCGGAGTTATAGTCATCACGATACATAAATGTTATTTTATTTTTGAAGTGAAAACTTCTTTAGTACGGGGGTGACTTGAAATTTTATGAAACGAAACTGTCCAGTGGAGACTAGAAATGAGTGGAGACTGACTTGAGTTGAGTTGAGTTGAATGGAGTGGAGTGGAGTAGTAAAACCTACAATTATCATCTTCCCGAAATTTTACATTCGTCTCATTATCTTGAAAACAAAATTTTTGAAGGTTTCACTCCTATTAAACACGTGTGAATTGCACACATTTTAATTTTTTTTTATCTACATTGCCTATCAATTTTGGAATAATTAAACGCTGCACTGGACTGAACTGAAGGAACTGTGCCTTTATCATTATAATTTATTTATATCTGTTCCCACAGCTGGGCTCGCGCCGCCTCTCAGAGGTAGGTACACAATGCCAAAGCCCACCCTGAAAAGTCAAGTTTGACATCTTACTTTTCAGCAATAATGTTTTCTTCCGTCGATATTAATTCGATGTTATTTTTTATTGTAGATTTTTTGATACCTACCTATTTTTATTGTAATAAAATAATTTTTAAAATAGAATTCGCGTTAAAAAGTTATTTATTTATTTTCAATTCTTCGGAATATAAGAAATCCTACTAGAAACCTGGGTTTCTATAATGTATTACGAAAGTTAAATAATTTAAAAATTTAATTTGTTTTGTAACAGAATAAAACATGTTTTCAATCTTTTATAAACTAATTTTAAAACAAAAGTAAGTACCTACGTGAGATTAAAAGGCGATACAGAGACCCACCAAATATTCGACTCATGCACAGGTGCTACAAAAACGCCCGTAAACATTCGACGCAGGCGCAACACTCGCGACTCATTTTAAGAACAAACTCAGAGCTGCTACATAGATTTAATAAAAACTTTTAACAGTCCATTGTTAAGTAACTTTTCTTACTAAACTAACGTGGCTGTACTCGTTACGAGTATGTGGAATTTATGCGGGAATTTCAGGAAATAAACCATTAGAATACCGTGAATTCTAGACAAGTATCGAATACGGCCATTACAAATGAAGAGTAATTCATGTTAATTAAACAGTATTTGCTCATTACTTGCGCCATACTGGAAAATTACATGGAACAGGTGGTGGATCCGGCAACATTTAAGTATAGTAAAATACTGGTCCATTGACCTAGTGTGTAGTGGAGGCATTAGGCTCCCTACATAGTCCTACGGTCTCATTTCAATCTTACATGCTAATAATAATTTAATACTTATTAAAAACATACCGATTAATAAATCTGGGTAATTTATGAATACAATGCGCGTAAATTTTTTTAAAAGGTAAGTGAACACAAAGGTGCTTTGTCATTGAGGATAAGAAACGGGGAAAGAACTCCCATTGAATTTATTTTGACCGTCTACAGCCAAAAGGAGGGGTGTGATTTCAGCCCGTATGTATGTATGTATGTTCTAATGTGTTTCTGCAAAACATCCAAACTACTTTATATCAAAAATTGACAAATAAGGTATCATTACAAGGGGTTTTTTTAATGCTTTTAGACTTGATCGGCCATTGGTTATAGACTATGTGACATCACACTAAATTCACTCTGACACCTTCTAAAGAACATAATCACACATAAAAATATAACGCAAAGAGCCAGCCAGGAATTGTGTGTGAAAATAGTCAACAAATAGACAAATAAGCCACCTGAGATAAAGTGGTGACGTAGCCTATGGACAGTTACTACGTCAACCCGTTAATAGCCAAAGTGGTCGGCCTTCTGGCTGCCTCTCATTACTGACCGTCAACCGAAACACATCAAAGACAACGGTTAATCTAGGAGGGTGGGAATTATTTATGTTATTGTTTATTTATTAGTAGGTTCTCATTAGAAAAATTATAGGTGTGATATTTTTTACTTGGCAAAAGAAACACATGACGGTTTGTGGTAATGACCACTTAGACACCTCTTTAATAGCATAATAGCGTTACTTTTCTGTTGTTGTAGCAAAGTGTTACAACATAACACTACACCTGCTATAGTAGAATGCAACTGCAAAGGGATGAAGAAAGAGATTCCAATATCAACTGAATATTTTAATAACGTCTAAAAAAGACACTTCCTCTTAGTTTAGCTAGCTTCTAAGCTAGCTAACTTCATTTCTGAGTTCGAAAATAATGAAGTTTCGTACCAACTTACATCCCCTGTTTTTACCCCTTAGTGGACAAATTTCCAAAAAAACTATTACCATTAATTTTTGTATCTAATTATAAGCTTACATATTAATTTTCACATGTCTGAGTTCAAAAATGACTTCGTCATTTTTCCATAAGCATTCCTTAAACATTTACAACCCCTAAGTTTTACCCCTTAGGGGATGAATTTCGATAAACCATGATACAGTTTTTGTATCTAAGTATAAGCTCACATTATAGGTATATTTTCACCCTTTTAACTTCAAAACTGATAGTTTCTATGCTAACTTGAAGTAACTTGCACCTCTCATTAACAGTTTAGGGGAGGATTTTTCAAAAAACGTAATACTTACAAATTTGGTTTTTAATCTGTAGCTAATATACATATAAATTTTCATGTTTTTAATAACTTCAAAAATGATAAAGTTGCGTACTAAGTTCATCCCCTAAATTAACCCTTTATGGAATGATTTACCAAAAAACTGGGTTAAAGTTAACTTTTGTCCATAATTATAAGTTTGCTCTTTGTTTCTTCTTTTTAAGAGGTGACATAAATATGTAAATAAATAAATAAATAAATAAACTTACATAAAAATTTTCATATTTTATAACTCTAAAATTGTTAGTCAGTTTGTTTTGTATGAAAGTGACTTCCGACCCCAATTTTTACCCCTTAGGGGATGAATTTCCAAAAATCCGATAGCCTATGACACTCACAAATAATGTGGCTTTCTATTGGTAAAATAATTTACAAAATCAGTTCAGTAGATCCAGAGATTACCCCCTATAACCTCACAAACTTTACCTTTGGCCCGAGTTCAAATCCTGGCACGCCTCTAATTTCCAAATTTTATGTGCGTATTACAACTATTACAAGTTAATTATCACTTGTATCGGTGAAGTAAAACATCGTGAGGAAATCTGCACACCGGAGAGTTCTCCATAAAGTTCTCAAAGGTGTGTGAAATCTACCAATCCGCACTTGGCCAACATAGTCTACCAAGAATATGACCTGTACCCCTCACATTGTGAGAGGAGTCCCCGAGCCCAGCAGTGGGACAATTATGGGTTGTTGCTTTGCTTTGCTATTAAAACTTCATAGGTATGTCTTTACATTTATCCGACAAACTATACGAAAGTATACGATAATATCCCACACTGACGTTCGTTTGCAAACCTCGTTTGCGAGCGCCAGCTAATATAGAAATAAACTTAAATACATATCGTTAAGGTTCAATTTAAAACGATAATTGACAGTACCAGACATTAGTCGCTCTTCGCCTCGCTGGACCTATCAGTTGTAGTGATGCCCTGATCTGTTCAATGTGTTCAGTTCACAGCGTTTTCTGAATAGCGCATACGGTGGCTGTTTTTGTGCTATAACTGCTATATTTCTTGGCAATTCTATTTTCATTGTGATCATGAATAAGGTATAGAGGTGCTAAACTAATTTTGCTGGTTGACCGTAGGCGTTAAGGTGGCCACTCACGGTCAGTCCAATCACGTCAAATGGCGTGATATACAGCCAAAATTTGATCGTGAATGTGAAAAACTGATGGCGTGATATAAAAAATCTGTATGTCCAATCGCGCCATTTGACTTAAGTCATTTGGAGCCACGCCAAATGGCGCGACCGTGAGTGGCCACCTTTAGTACACCCAAACTATAAAAATAAACTACACTACACACTCATAGCCCCACACTAGGATTCCATGTGTCGTGGGTGGTGTGGTGGGTCCATGGACAACACACAAAACAAGAATACACGCACCCAGACTGAGATCAGAAATTCTAATTTCAATCAACTAAATTCTTGGAGCAGATACATAATAGGTATACCTACTGATGACGGGACAACACTGCATATTAATGACCAGGGCTAGAGAGACCTATCACGCAGAATAAAATAAAAATAAATTATTTATGTGACTAATTAACTTCAAAATTCATTAAAAACAATGAATATGAACTTAAACATTATTAAGCTATGCATTAATAATAAGATGGAAAGTTTTGTAAAATAAAATCATGTAAGTTTATTATCTTAAATTGGTGGGTTCTTGGACAACAAAAAACAAGAATACACCCACCCAGACCGAGATCAGAAATTCTTATTTCAATCAACTATATTTCTTGGAGCAGATACTTAATATTCTGATGACGGGACAACACTGTAAACTGACCAGTGCTAGACAGACCTATCACGCAGATTAAAATAAAATAAAATATTTATGTGACTAATTAACTTCAAAGTTCATTAAAAACAATGAATATGAGGTTGAATATTATTAAGGTATGTTTAGGTAAGTATTAATAATATGAAGTAGTTAATTGTTTTTAATGAATTTTGAAGTAGAACTTCAAACTTCATGAAAAACAATGAATATGAGCTTGAATATTATTAAGGTATGTTTAAGTATTAATAATATGAAGTAGTTGTAAGAATAAAATCATGAAAGTTTATTATCTTCATTTCTTTTGTGGAATTGATTCGCGCGCGTCGATCAAGGCAAGGTTTGTCAATTAAAACATTGTTGACAGTTAAATTAACTGTTTCAGTCTGAGGTTTCAATATAATTGATTAGTACCTTTATTTATGGTTAGGCATACTATGACTTGCTGTTACCTATTTGTATAATTTATTTCTCGAAATTTATCGAGAGACGACCAAAGAAAAGGTGGATGGATTGTGTTAGAGATGATAAGAGAGTTAGTGTAAAGATGACAGCTGACAGGGAAGTGTGGAAGAGGAAAACATATTGCGCCGACCCCAAATAAAATTGGGAAATGGGCAAGATGATGATGATGACGATGATGATATTTCTCGAGATTTGTATGTCAGTCATAGGTTTGAGATTGAGGTACGATTAGGCATCCTTTTTTCGAGATACTAATAAATTATGGAAAGTTACGCAAACCTGAGAGTTTGCGGGTAATTCGTGATTCCTTTCTACTAAAACCCCCTATTTTCCATACGGTGCAGCGCATAAGGGTAGGCGGCGAGTTCTTTTATGAACGCAATGTCCGGGGGGACAATCTTAGTAATTCTGCACTGAAACAGAATGATAAAGGACTACTAGCACTTTGCCCGCGGTATTCAACATCAAAAAAGTGACACGTTTTTAGCGCGTCAACCTTATTATTAATGTAAAACTCAACTTAAAGAGCTTTTAAATCTTAAAATATTATTGCAATGTAAGTCCAGTCTCAGTTGCAGTGCAATAAAGATAATTATACAAAATAATGTAAGTACTTATTACTCACCATCATTGTTACAGTAAGTGTTTCGGAAAGCTAAATAATAAGCGGTGCGATAATCACTTAACATGAGGCACGTGTGTTCGCGTGTCGGCTAGTTTCTTAAAGAATACTATACATATGTATGTATTAGCATCTGAGTCATACTTTATTTAAATGGTGGTATTATCAACTGGCGTAATGTTTACCGCCGTGCTAAGGCTCCTGGGTTTATTTCTAAAGAAAGCAGTTTGAATATTGAGTTTCAATTTCTCTTCTCAGTCTGGCTGCGTATGTTCTTATCTTTGTGTGCTCTCCATGGCATCCACGACAGAGGGAATCCTGTGATTGTGTAAATAGTTAATGAGTAATAATCGATAAACTTACTACATACTTCCGAACCCTACATTGGGCGTGTACTGACATGCACTTGCTTCATAAAAACAAATGTAAATCAGTGGCTTTAACTAGCTTTAACTAACAGGCTTTAACTAGACCAACGTAAACATATGTATATGTATTTGTTAATTTATTCTGTATAAGGCCTTTCTTCATACATACTCCTATATAATATATACGATATAGCTCCACGGCTGCTGCGCTGCCTGTCGCGCCAGATTTCTTTACCAATCTTTTTCACGTAATGAAGCTTCTCACTCGTTATGTCTGTCGCCTTGGTAATTATCATATTAATGAATACTTTTTGTTAAACAATAAATTCGAAGATGTAAAATCATCATATTAAGAGAATTATTAATTAAGTGTTGTATTATTAATTATAGCGTTTTTAGATATAAATCTACGTTGTGTAAAATTATTGTAGCTTCTTTTGTGTGTTCAGGCCGTTCAGGGACATAATTGAACAAACAATGACCGAACACCACATAATGGGAACTAAAGTATTGTAACATATCTAGTAAAGTATTTATTTATCTATCGATTTCTACAACTTTCAACAACTAGAATCATAATTGTGAAGAATAAGTGTGAAGTCTGTTAAATCGCACTAGCCCAGTGGTGGAAACTATGTAAGATAACATTGTAAGAGCTACCCGATCTTAGCAGTTGAACTGATGAACAGACTTAGAAGCACGGAAGTCCTTATAAAATTTTGACTCTAGAGATCTTAATTGTATCTAAGTATGTTGCTCCTTTGCCATACAAGCTACACCTTATGCGATCTACTTATACGTGACATAAAATTACGACGATCCTTGAAAGTTCCGTCATCGCCTTTAAACTGTAATAACGTTTTAGTTATAAACTAAGCATTGAATCCTCTTAAACAGTTTACGACCCCGTCAGCTGCGTCACCCGGTCACAGTTGTCAATCATTTTCGTCATCTCACGTGTTCTCAAAGAACAGTGTGTTTTACGACGTCTCGCCTAATCCATTCCGTGTTAACACAAAAGTTCTCAATGTTGTAGTTTTATATATTTTTAATGCGCATCGGCTATACGGTTTGAAGTGACGGCCGAGTAACGTGCGACACTATAAGCGAGGAAACAGCTAGTTTTACCTAATAGGTTAAATTTTTTTGGTAAGAACATTTAATAGCTGCTGTGCCTGCGATTTCGTTTGCGTGGGAGTTTTTCCCGCGTAAATCCCGATCCCGTGGGATTTCCGGGATAAAAAGGTAGCCTGTATATCATACATTCCAGTGAAATTCCCATTAAAAACGGGTCCATCCTTTCTATAGATTAGTCCGGATAAACAGAAAGGCAGAAAAACATAATTTTTTTTTAATTTTGTTTTTGTTTTAGTGTCGTGTAAATAACTAACACATGTCATTCCTAATTCGTATTGACAGATATGATATAGTCGTTGTTCAGGCGTAAATTGCATGGTTCCGTAATAATAATTATAATGTGCACCAATAGGTTTCAAACAAACTCATACTTTGACACTTAAATTACAGCTGTCAAGTGACGTAAGAGATAGGCCAGCTGACGTTAAGTTGTTAGCTCGTTGATACCTTTATCTAACCTGAAACAAGACCTCAATGTGTAATTATAATTATTTTATCATCTTCAAACAATAATTATTTATTAGCAGTTTCTAAATACTAATACTTCAAGTTCGTAATACGTGTTGTCCCGATCAGATCACGGTTAAATTTTTTATCGCCGCTTCAATAGCTAAGCTAGCTTTAATCTCTTATTAAAAAGAGAGAAAGGTATAAATGTATTTAATGGAGTATAATTACAGATATTAACAAACATAAGAAGTACATAAGCCTCTAAGGAGTCAATAGTAACCGCATAAAACATATCATAATATATGTGTAACTTTGTGAGGAGCAACAAACATCCGTTGCTATTTCACACAAAAACTAAGTACCTACTGCTATTTAACACACAGATTGTTATTTAGACAATGATGTACATAATAACTTATAGGGCACTTATTTTCCCAGAAAACGCGGACAAAGCCGTGGGTAGAGCCGAGAGCGGTAGTTCAAAATTATTCTCATTAATTTTTATTAATTATTTCATCAAAGTAACATCAATAGTCAGTCCGCTAACACTTTTTAAACGAATCCAAAAAAAGGAAGTTCTCATTTCGATTGTACCCGTTTTTTTATGTAAACCTCAAAACTGTCATCTATCTACCGATTTTGATTTTATGCTGCCAGATTGATCCCATATTTCTAAAAAAAAATGTGATGATAGGATCCACGAGGAATTGAGTAAATATTCCAAATACCTACTAAGTACGGGTTTTTATGGCGATTTATATAGGTTAGGTACCTATATGTTTTTCAATGGCAATTTCTTTGAAGTCAGTCAATTGTTTTTTTGTAAAATTTACATTTTGTTCGATAAAACCATCGGCTTATTCAAAGTGTAATTAAGACGCGTTGTGTTGTATTATACGCGTAAATCTCGCGTGATTTACAAAAAGGGGACGTAATCCTAAACGTCTTGTATTCGCTCGTAAACATGGTCAATGTGCAAAGCACAAAATATAAACGACAAATAAAACTTGAACGGCGAGTTCATACATCATAAAAGAGTTTAAAGCTCGTCTAGCATTGTTCGTACGTATATTTTTTATAAGTGCCTCTTTGTTTGGTGTTAACGTTAACATGTTATAATCATCACTTATGAAAAAAAAATACAGTCGAATTAAATACCTCCTCCTTTTTGAAGTTGGTTAAAAAAGAAGATTGAAACAGGGCTCATTAGCATCGTAATATCTGTTTTCTCAGTCGCAAAGACAATTCCATCGCAATCAGATTTCATACAAAAAGCTATATCATATTTCACTGTTTATCTTACGGGTAACCTGACAAGGTTCATTGTAAGCATGTAAGGGACTATCGAAAAGCGAATTGCATTAAATCGGTTTTCAAGTTTCAACCCATTAATGGCCCGCTACAAAATACGGATTACGGGTCTCTCCTTACAACTAAGTGGGCTTAGAGGCTAGACTCTAGACTCTAGAGCATACTCAACCACGCTGCTCCAGCGCGGATTACTTAGTGGAGAATTACAGTTGAATTAAATTATAGTAAAACGAAATAATGATATGATTGTTAAATTTTGTTTTCTTTCATTACAGTGTTTTGGTAATAATTCGTATGCGGGTGAATATGTGTGTACTTAAATAATTTACACATTAACTAACATCCCTTCTTTTTTCTCCTTATAATCAAGACAGTGGACCATACGCTACAATAAATAAACTGCTAGTCATTCAATAAAGACATTTAAATCATACACATCAAAGTTGGATGAAACTCAAGTCTTGCATCGTCAGAAACCCTGGGAAATGTGGTATCAACCAACCCATACTCGTAGAAATATAAATAAATATTTCTATCTAAGAACCTATGAACGAGGCTTTTAAGTTTTAACTTGCTATCGAATTAAAAGCCGATGGATTGATCTTCTTTCTGAATGTATTATTGTTTTATGCATCCATAAAATAACAATAAACTCTCGCAATAACCCTACTGTGTCTTATAATCTACAGGTAGTTATCACTTACTTATTCGATCGGTCCATTATAATGGTTCAATCGATCACTGAGCGATCTTAAAGTCGATACGATCTTTGCGTAACTAAATAGCTTTGATAACGTTGTAAACATTGCCAGTCTAGACACGCGTAAGCGTGTCAAGCCAATTTATAATAATGTAACATCATAATAATTACCTGTCAATTATAGGTATTTATAATAAAACTGTAATGAAGCAAAATCTGCACATTATTTTTTTAATGTAGGTTTTATTTAACGGTTTAAGACCAAAACATATTTTTGTAGTGTTCGTTAGTAATAGAAAAGGATAAGTTATAAAACTTGAAACGTACCTACAGGTATAATTCCTGATAAAAATGAGTAGCAATCTTTTTGCTTTTCCATAGGTTTACCTGAAAATGGCGATTAAGATACAATTTTCTTGACATTCCTAAGCTACCTACCTACCTACATTTTTAACCGACTTCAAAAAAAGGAGGAGGTTCTCAATTCGACTGTACTTTTTTTATGTTTGTTACCTCAGAACTTTGGACTGGGCGAACCGATTTTGATGATTCTTTTTTTAATCGAAAGCTGGTGGCTGTCATGTGGTCCCACATAAATTTTATTGAGATCTGACAATGGAATCCATGAGAAAACCACATAAGTCGTAAATTTGTGTTAAGATGAGCGCGACAAATTGACGAATAACTCAATATCACGCCAACCGATTTCGATGATTCTTTTTTTAATCGAAAGCAAGCACTTGTCTTGTGGTCCCACATAAATTTGAACGAGATCTGACAAGTAGTTTTTGAGACTTTGAAGTCGGTTATTTTTTGTTAGTAAAATTTAGATTATATCTTAAGCAGTATGACACATCACTAATAATAATAAAATAATAATCTTGTTGGAGACATTCATGTCGAGTCAGTCGGGTGTGAATTTACAATTCTTCCACTATATTCATCTGGTATAAAATTTGAATTTGTTAACGCTCTTAGATATTTATTTGGTAGTCTTTTAAGAGGACAGTCGGCTCCCTTAGCTGTGTGTCGTTAAAATTAATGGCCGTATTTTTATTACCTTGTCACCTTCGGGCCACATACGAAGCGGCTGAGATATGTATATGATATTTCAGAGCTATTAAATAACAGGAAACTGGGCAAGAAAACATGTTTTTGTTCGGTAAATTAATTTTCTTACAATAAAATTCTCTTTGAGATCTATGCGGTTTAAAGGAATATGAATGTTGCGTATTAAAAGGCTTAAAAAGCGTTTACGCGAGATTATACCAGAGTGACATTATTGTTGTTTTCAACTTGTGTTTACTGTAGAGTTGTGATTCATAAACCATACCTAGACTAAAGTGGACAAACTCGAAAATTTCATCAACCTCTACTCCACAGTTCAGGAGCCGTCCCAGTTTTGATTATAGGAAACAGCCCGAAAATCCAAACGCCGTTCACTTTAAACCACCTTTATTTTCACTTAACACTCCACAGTTCTTACAATACATTCGTAGTATTATTTTTATTTTAAATCGAAACAGCTTATTTTAATAATTGCTCAGAAAATACACAGTACTGCCGCTTAGGAGTGCACTTCGTCTTTCGATGTCTGCAAGAGACTGCCATGTTTTATTTTTCAAATCCTCCACGTGACGTTTGCCGGAAGTAACGAGAAAGTATGAAGCCGGAAGCGGAACCAAGGGGCAGTATGTGATAAAATTAATATTACTGGTAATTGTAAATTGGCCAATCAATTGTAACAATAATACCTAATAAAACTATTTATTAAAACACTTATTTAGCTAAATAATATTTTTAGAATATTGCTCTCTATATTTTGATTACATATTCACGTATTTGCCAAACCGGAACAACACTCAAAAACAAAATCATTTTAAATTAATCAACAATTATACAATACAAATCATTCTTAATTTATGATGAAATTAATAAAGCTAACAGCTCGGGCTTCCTGCATATCGCGAGTCCCATCGCGAAGGAAAAAACATTTTTCATAACATGTATAATTTTATAAAATAAAATTAAAAAGAATCAAAAAAAAAAGGTAATGATAAAATCAATAACTCTAACAGCTCGGCCTTCCTGCATATCGCGAGTCCCATCGCGAAGAAAAAAACATTTTTCATAACATATTATTATGATTATTGTTAAACAAAAATATAAATAAAAATGAATTCCTTTATCATTTTATTGACATTTTATTTGAAAATTTCACTTGCGTTTTATTAAGATGGATTACTGAAATAAATTCACAATTAAAATCACAATTAAATTTTGTTTTACACAACAACATAACATAATTTTAATATAAATTGAATATAATTAAAAAAACTAGTAATTCATGATGATTAACTGGTAAGTAATTATTTAATATTATTATTTGTCAATATTTACATTTACAACATCATTTCTCTCACTAGTACTATTATCATTTACATTTATCACATCATTTCTCTCACTAGTATTATTATCATTTACATTTATCACATCATTTACATCGTCACTCGCCGAATCATCAGGGTTTTTGTCAGAGTCTGAACTGCTACCAAAATTTTGATCAAACGTCACCCATGGTTGTATCTTATCTAGTGCTACAATGCCTTCATATCTACGACCGCCTTTACGCGACAGTGGGGTATCCTCGACTACAAACCTATCGTGTTCGAGCACTTTTACTATACGGTAAGGACCCTGATATTTAACCGTCAATTTTTGTGACCGGCCATCGTGTGGTACTTGCCTTTCAACCTTAACCAAGTCACCCTCTTTATACTGCTTTCCTGCTTTTCTATGTTTGTTATACCGTACTGTGTCCTTTTGTTGTTGTAATTCTATACGTTTAGCCGCTTCTTCTCTTACTGTGTCTAATTCATCGGGTGATAGTGGGTGAAATGTGTCGTTGATTACGGAGCTTAACAAACCTTGACTGCTATGATTAATATTAAAGCCAAATAAAAGTTGTGATGGGGATTTTTGGGTTGTTTTGTGTATTGTTGTATTGAGACCCATCTGAATATTGTGTACATTTTCATCCCATGCCTTTTCATCCTTCCCGTGATTAGAAGTTGCTAACGCTTCTGTTATCGTGCGATTAAACCTCTCTACCTGACCATTAGCTCTTGGGGTTGCAACTGCGTTTAGTACGTGTTTTATACCATACTCTGAGACAAAAGCTTTAAATGTGCCGCTGGTAAAACAAGATCCCCTATCAGTAATTAATCGCGTTGGAACTCCAAAGTAGCTAATATGGTCTTTTAGGATCTTGACTGCCGTGGTCGATTTTGTGTTCCTAACAGGTGTAATATTGACAAACTTAGTGAAACCATCAATAATAACCAAAAGATAACAATTTCCAGCTTTGCTTTTTATAAAAGGTCCCAAGTGATCAGCGTGAATTGTATGAAAAGGTACGCTAATCTTTTCAATTGGATGTAAGTTACCTTCACGTTTCCCTCCTGGTGCCTTGTGGTGGGCACATTCTAGACAGGCTGAAACATATTTCTTCACGAAACGTGCCATACGCCCAAACCAGTAATTTTGTCTTATACGCTCTAGAGTTTTTTCAAACCCACAGTGTCCAACGTCATCGTGATTTCTTTTGACTATCTGCCATCGCACCCCCCTTGGTACTACCCACCTCAACTCATCCCCTACAATCCGATATACACGACCGTTTTTTAATTTGTAATTTTTGTATACTTCAGCTACATTTTCGGTATCCTTATCGCTAAGTATGTTTTTTATTCTTACTATGTCATCATCGGCGCATTGCACGGTGGTGATCCAATTTTGTTCAGACTCTACTTCCAAAACATCAATGATATGTGCTTCGCTATCATGTGGAACATCGACTGGATTTCGGCTGAGGGCATCCACATGGGACATTTTTGTACCCGGTCTATATTGGATTGTACAGTCATATTCTTGTAATTGGATCCACCAGCGTGCAATCCTCGGGACTAGATCTCTCTTAGTCATTGTAGACCTTAGGGCATTGCAATCAGTCTGTATAACAAATGCAATTCCTAAAAGATAGACGCGGAATCTATTTAATGATGCTATAACTGCGAGAGTCTCTAATTCAAACGAATGGTATTTCTGCTCCTCGGTAGTAGTTTTGCGACTGAAATACGACACCGGTTGCAATACGCCGTTACTATTTCGCTGAAGTAGGATGCCAGCTAGGCCATGTTTACTAGCGTCCGTGTGAAGCTGAGTCTCTGCCTTTGGGTCATACAAGGCTAATAGTGGTCGTTCCGATAATAACTCTTTGATATGCCTAAATGCTTTTTCTTGAGGTTCGTTCCATAGCCAGTCATTATTCTTTTTTAATAAGTTCGTCAAGGGGGCAGCTATCAAAGAATAATCTCTTATAAACCTCCTAAAGAATCCTGATAATCCAAGAAATTGTCGTAATTCATGCTGATTTTTAGGTTGGGGAAAACGCGATACTGCATCAGTTTTTATCGAGCCTGGTCGAATGCCATTTTCATTCACTTCAAAACCGAGAAAATCTATGGTGTCAAAGAAAAATTTACATTTACTTAATTTTAACGTTAATCCCCCTTTTCTTAATAATTCAAGTACTTCTTGCAGACGACACAAACCTTCATTAAAATTTTTACTGGGTATGAGGATGTCATCCATATAAACTAGGGCGTATTTGATTTTGGCTTCAGATAAGATCTTATTAATCGTTCTTTGGAACACAGCCGGGGCGTTAACTAGTCCAAATGGGACACGGTTATATTCAAATTGACCGTCTGGTGTGACGAATGCTGTCTTAGGACGAGAATTTTCGCTAATTGGTATTTGGTAATAACCTGACGCCAAGTCTAATGATGTAAATTGATTATTCCCAGCGAGGAGGTCTAACTGATCTTCGATACGCGGTAATGGATAGTGATCCTTTTTAGTTTTGCGATTTAAAGCCCGGTAGTCCACACATAACCTCTTATCACCCGTTTTCTTTTGTACGAGGACTATTGGGCTAGCATAAGGTGAACACGATTCCCGAATTATATCACTATCCAGCATCTCCTGGACCATATCCCGCACTAAGCATCTTTGCGAATATGACATACGGTAAGGCCTATAAACTACTGGTTGTGAATCCTCTAATTCAATAGTCATTTCGGCGGCATCAGTATATCCTAGATCTTTAAGACTACTGGAAAAGCAGTCGTTAAACTTGAAAAGTAAATTTTGAAGGGTTAGACGTTCTGCTTCATTTAATTGGGGACCACAAATGACTGTATCGTCGACTTGGGTTGTGGTAATAGTCACCTTGCTAACGTCAACTATAGGCGACGCAGGTACTGAACGTGTCAACAGAGTATCTTTAGAGACCGTAATATCAGAATTTGATAAGTTCCAAATAAGAAGAGCACATCGATTATTCTTAACACTATATTCCCCGGGCAAGAGAAAATATTCGTTGCCACTGGGCCCTCTGACGGATCCATTAACGCAAACGTAACCATTTATGGAAGAACAGCAAGTGACTGGTACAGCGCATAAATTATTAATGGGTATTTTGGTTTGCTCACATGACATAAGACTAACTTTGTTGTTGGGGATTTGTTGAAAAATAAGCTTATCTGGTGTTTTAGTAATAATAATATCGGGCCTTTCGGTAAAAGAATGTCCTAGTAGTACCGGATACTTTAAAACATAGTCCTCTACAACATAAATATCAATAGTACCTTTGATATTTTGTACCTCTACTGTCGCGACCATTAAGCCTAAGGGCGTAACCAAGTTTGCACCGATACCTCTTAACCTAGGCAACTCTACATTGATCTCAAAACTTATGGCCAACTTCTCTGCATCGCTTTGTCTCATTAAAGTCACCTGACTACCTAAATCAACATGACACTTAAGAACGATTTCGTTGACTTTTATATCCATTATATATTTAGTGTTAGACTTATCATCCAAGCTTAGCTGCGATACTTGCTTTTCTGTTTTATCTGAAGAAATGTTACTATTAGAATTATTTTTGTTTAATACATTAGTTTTGTTCTTAAAACAATCTACTGTTCTATGCCCTAGTTTATCGCAATTAGTGCATTTATTCAAAGGTTTGTCACATTTAAAACTTGGGTGCCCAATTTGATGACAATTGTAACATCGTATATTAGCATTTTGTTTATTGGGAGGAAACTTAGAGTTGTTAGGCATGTTATCATCGCTGGTGTTACGTCTATCTAGTCTAGTTTTTCTGAAGCTATCATTGTTATCTCTGGTATGACCCACTTTGACTGATCTAAAATATTTTAACACCTGTTCCGGTTCCAAAAATTGTGCAGCCTTAGCACCCACTTTAATCGCTCTATCATCTACCCCATGAAGTAAACAGTCTACTGCTTGCTTGCCGTTTATCTTACATCTGTTTAGCAAATTAATTTTCGCATAGTAATAGTGCTCTAACGATTCCCCGTAACGTACCCTTTTACTCAACATTTCTGTAAGGAGCTCAGCGTAGTCCTCGCGACATGGGAATGATTCTATTAACTTCTTTTTCCACTCAGTCCAACTATACAATAGTGTAGGCAGCCCTTGATACCATGACTTAGCAACACCGCATAATTTAGGGAGGGAATAGTGTATTATCTCCCTTTCATCCCAATTGTAAATCTCTGCGCATTCTTCGACCTTTGTAATCCACGTCAACATGGATTGTTCCTTACTCATGGGATCAAAGTCTGGGATAACGTTGGTATTAAAAGATAATTTAGATCTATCTGAGCTCCTTACATCCTTAATTATAGAAATAACCTTGTCAAGAATGGTGTTATCTTCCAAAATCTTAGCCCGTTTATGGGTACGTTTAGTTGCTTTGCTTTGCTTTTTGCTTTTAGTTTTAATGGACTCACCTGATGATTCTGACGAATTTCTGTGATGTTTTCGCTTACTATGTATGTGCCTTCTACGACGTCTTTCCGTTCTTCCTCCAGTCCTTGTAGCTCGGTTGTCACCACCGTAATCAGATTCCTCCGATGATGCCCTTGATGCCATTGATCTTCCCCGTCTTGAACGCCTCCCTTCCGATATACCTCCACGATCCA
Organism: Thymelicus sylvestris; assembly: GCA_911387775.1. Taxonomy (NCBI): domain Eukaryota; kingdom Metazoa; phylum Arthropoda; class Insecta; order Lepidoptera; family Hesperiidae; genus Thymelicus; species Thymelicus sylvestris. The sequence continues at coordinate 7,164,554 of OU426905.1, read as the reverse complement.
CTCCTTGGAACATACCGCTTGTCCCAGGTTCTTGGTTTAAGCGCCTTCGATCAGGGTTGCTACCATTGACTAGCCCTTTACCTTGGGCATCATCAACTCGCGACCCTTGACCTCGAGTATAACCGTAAGTTAATCCTTGACCTCTACAGTTGTGCACCTGTAACCTTTGACCTTGAGTATCATCCACATTTAACCCTTGACCTCGGGTATTATCCATTGTTAACCCTTGACCTCGGGTATTATCCATTGTTAACCCTTGACCTCGGGTGTTATCCAGTATTAGCCCTTGACCACGGGTATTATCCAGTATTAGCCCTTGACCTTGGGCATTAAAATCATTAGGCCCTAAACCTCGGGCATCCTCAGAGTCCATGTTTCTGAAACTCGAAACAAATAAGCTTAAAAAGATAAAAATAAAAACCGTCAACTAAATGACAGACGAATGTATTCTGTAACCATAATTATCTATTACATTACTACAATTGAATGAGTGAATTTCACAGTTCATTGTATCATAGTTAATTTTGATTTAAATACACATACATACATACGTACAATAGGTACGGAGGTCATTGTAGGGCATGTCAGGTATTGATAAATAAACCGATGTATACCTATAAGTGTTTATCTTTAATAAAACTTAGGATATCTAAATCATTTGAATGTATATTATATCTGTATCAGTGTATGTATAATAGTTTTTATTTTTTTGTTTATTCAAAAGGTATAAAATAATCAATGTGCAAATAAAAGCTATATCATAATCTTCTGCCGCAGTAAAAAAAGGAGTACGTCGGGGGTTAAAACAGATTAGTCTTGGGTTATGCAGGTCCCACTTAGCATTATAGAAGTTTAAGATAAAATCAGCTTGTTATTTACTTACTGTTACAAGTAGGCGTGGAAGGAAGTTTTATATATCCTTTTCGAATATCCCGTCTTCTGAACTATAGGAAACAGCCCGAAAATCCAAACGCCGTTCACTTTAAACCACCTTTATTTTCACTTAACACTCCACAGTTCTTACAATACATTCGTAGTATTATTTTTATTTTAAATCGAAACAGCTTATTTTAATAATTGCTCAGAAAATACACAGTACTGCCGCTTAGGAGTGCACTTCGTCTTTCGATGTCTGCAAGAGACTGCCATGTTTTATTTTTCAAATCCTCCACGTGACGTTTGCCGGAAGTAACGAGAAAGTATGAAGCCGGAAGCGGAACCAAGGGGCAGTATGTGATAAAATTAATATTACTGGTAATTGTAAATTGGCCAATCAATTGTAACAATAATACCTAATAAAACTATTTATTAAAACACTTATTTAGCTAAATAATATTTTTAGAATATTGCTCTCTATATTTTGATTACATATTCACGTATTTGCCAAACCGGAACAACACTCAAAAACAAAATCATTTTAAATTAATCAACAATTATACAATACAAATCATTCTTAATTTATGATGAAATTAATAAAGCTAACATGATGAAGGAATCTAAGTCGTTTAATCTGTTTTCCGTGTTAATAAAGAATAATTCAAATAATTAGGTATGTATAAGTTCACGAAGCTTTTCTGTAAATAGGTTTTCCGGCGCTACATTGAAAGCGTCATTAACATTACATATCGCTTTCGATCGCTCTAGCTCGGGTGTCTAACTCTGCCCCCGATAATTAAAAAGACGTATCTAACAAAAAGTAAAAACGGAGAAATAAATGTTTTAACGAATGAAACGGGAAATCGTTAGCTGTCTTCGAGTGAATTAAAATATTTACATACTGGAAGTTGACAATAATGCCCACTAATAAAGGCTTTAACTTGGTTTAGTAATAATATGAATTTATTAAATTATTATAATAAAAATAATGAAAAAACAGATTCATCTTAGCATAAAAAATGAAGAAAAATATTACATACTTAATTGAATAGACGTAAATGGCTAGATGCGTCCTTTAAATTTCAAACGCTTTTGGCTGTACTTTTCTTCTAAGTATTTAGTTTATCTATCTAGTATATGGTTTTAACAGAAATGGGCGCATATAGGTATATCCGCCTTTTTTCTTAAAAATTAGAAAGTATGTAGATAACCCTTGGCTTAGATAAAATGCTTTTAAAATTATTTTATAATCCTTTTATCTAAGGTAGTATATCTGAAATAGTACAGTAGGTTCGTGGTTATCTTGTAAGCCATATATTAAGTATCATATTGTATTTTTTTATTCAACGTAAAGTAATAAGATGCATAAATCAAATGCGCCTATGCTAAAATAATTTTACGAAGAAAATAGGGCGCAAGTGGTCAGATGTGGCTTTTATTTCTTAATTCTTTATTCTTTTATTTCTTAATCTAGAGTATGAATCTGATTAAAATATCTGAAGAAATCAAAACAATACTTAACCCAATAATCAATAACAATATCAATAATAAGGTAACATCAAGAACTTGACGGGTATTGTTCCCTTAAATTATCCTGAAATTGTCATTACAGTTAGTGAAGTAGGCCTACAGGGGAAACCACGGTAAAAAAACGCGCCGAGTACACTACCTCACAGGTGGCGTGGAAATGTGTGCATAATATGTATAATGTGACTCTTAGAATCGCGATATCTCAGGAATGGTAACTCTTAGGAAAAAATCATGAGACCATTTTTGTAGAGAATTTTAAGATCTTCAACTGTAGTTTAAGGTTTTTTTTTGATAAATCTTACCCTTTTTGAGAAAAATCCAAGACACCTCAAATTTTGACCTTTGACCCCGAATAACACACATAGGATCGATGGGGATTTTTAAAACTTTATTTGTAATGGTAAACTCCAGCTCTCCACCAAAATTTGGCTGAGTGGAAATTATTGTTATTTCAAATGTCTATATTGACCGGACTATAGGGACAAATATGCGCCTTTTATATTACTGAACTAAAAAAAACTATAAAATATAAGGACATTATCTACATAAATGCGACTTTTTAATTAAGTTTGACATAAATTCGTCTTTTCATCTTCAATCGGGTGTAAAAAAATGTATAGAAGCGCCCTATTTTATTGTGCTAAAACCGCACTGGAAGAAGTTAGAGAAATATTAAAAATACATGCAGATGCACCTTTTTTTTCTGATTCCGGCAATGTATATAACTCAAATCTGGAAAAAATGTTAGATACGTCTTTTTTACTATCGGGGGCAGAACTGTACGGAACACGACTAGAGGAGAGGCAAGGTCGCACTGATGAGAGATAAGCGCCGCGGAGCGTGGTGAAAATAGATTTAATTTCAAATATTTACTGCTACTTACAGCAAGGCATGGAGATATTTAATGCAAGGAGAGATCAATATTGTAGACACATAAAATTCAGTGCAGGAAAATCATGAAGAAACCTACTTGTTCACCTAGGAGTTCCCCTAAATGTGTTGAAACTTCCCTATAATACTCAATGGTCTGTGGAAACTGCCATCAACACTTGGCAATGGTAGACTATGGCCGGTACCCAATGCATGAGAGGAGACCCAATCAGCGGCACAGCTCCCTACCCATTCTCCTACCAACGGAACACTGACTTGGCACAGAGAGAGCCTATTTTCCCCTAAGTTTGAACACAATAGGTATGTACAAGGGTTCAAGAGTTCTCACTCTGTGCTATGAGCGCTTACAAAAACTAAGTTACAATTACGTATTTGTTAAGGACCCAGTTAAGCGTGACTGATGAAGAATGCGCACTTCGATCCTGACTTTTACGGCACTTTTTCTATGGATACGAATTAAATAAACTGTTTGAACGAACCTGTCTTTTATCGGTCCATTAAGCGTCCTGTTGAGCTGCAAGTAGATGCTCGTGGCAAGTCGCTTGACGCATTCATGCGTCTAACAGTTATGTTCATAGATGAATTGTTGTTGCACTTCGCTATTAAGAAAACAATAAAAACTTGTAATACCTACTGGAAATATCTATTTGCTTTGTGTAACTAATTAAAAACAGAGTAGGTATATTTTAAAGTCGAAATGGCGGATGAAAAAACTAAACTGGCCAGCTGAATCGTCACAAAACGATGCAACGCAGGGAGGAGAAATCTCACACCGTTTTAAGCTTGCCCATGTACTCATAGTCTGATTATTATGTCCCAGAAGGAAGCTCAATCCCCAGTTTACAAATAGAACTGCGGTTGATAGAATCGTGAATCCCTATAATCCCCACGATTCTTAAGGGATTGCGCAGAAACATTGGGGTATTTGTAGATCCCTATGGCTATACTGATGACCGACGTAAAGTCACAAGACGCAACCCAATATATTCTCTAGAGGCTGAACATCTTCTGAATATTTGACCTCTAAAAATTATATGCCTCTAAGTAAAGGCAACCTCATATCACATCAAGAGAAAAAAGTAGAAAGTCATTTCAATAGAAAGTCGCACCTACCCTCTTTTTCTGGTCAATTCTAGGACCTTTCCACATTATAGCATGCAGCGTAGCAACATACAACACTCCACAATAAATCAAATATTGTTGCTAATGTCCTCCGCTCGTATCCCGGCTGTGCCGGTTTGTTTTGGCCATAAGGCCCGCGGTAGTCACGCGCGCGTGATTTTAACGTAAACAAGAGACTGCGCATGCGCATGCGCGTCGAACAAAGAAATTATTTGTCAAACTGTAACGTGAGTGGGCGGATGTCTTTAGTTCATTTTGGTCTTTTGAGCTTAGGTTGCCATCTATAAACCGCACTTAGACCTGGACTTTGCTCAGACAACAGTCAAATGTACTAGATAACACTTTGTTAATACGAAGGAATTAAAAAGTCATGTAAAACAGCTAATGTTAAGGTTGATTTAGGACCATTATTTTTGTTCGGGTAATTTTAAGTCAGAGCAAAGCCTAAGCAGATCTCACTCTTAGAATATCTTTGTTCGAAAAATGAAATTAAGTTAGGCTTCTCATACACATCACATCCTACAACTAACATAAGCGTGTTTGGTGAAGATAGTAGATGGATCTTTGTAGCCCATTTTCACAAAAAGTGCTGAACGGATTTTCATGAAATTGAGCACACAGGTAGACCATGTTCTAGAATAAGATACAGGATACGTATGTACATATTATCCCAGAAAACACTGGCAAAGCCGCGGGCAGCGAGTTTGTTATAATATAATACAATTAGTACTTACAAATAGATGCAAATAACAAACAAAATAACAATGCTCACGTAGTTGTATTAAAATATTATACGAACGAAAAGGCCATTTGGTCATAAAATCCTATGTTTATTGACGGTCATTGTTCGCATCTTACAAAATAATATAACCAATTAATAATTAATATTGTCTCCGAGTCATAAGCGTATATCTGAACTCGTAACAATATTATTAAATTAAATTACCGGAAATATTGTACTGAAATATTTGCATATTATGGAACATCGTAAACTTTTCGAACGTAGGAACATTATGTCTAAAATATTAGTCTTTGTTCATACTAAATGTGCTAGGTAAATACACCATGCAGACATTTTAACCAGATAGATTGAAAATAAGTATATATAGAAATCTTAATGATTCAGAAGTTAGTTAGCTCGGCCGGACGAAAGTGTCCGAAATACTTATGCCGCCTGAAGACCTCCGACATAGCGCAACGACAGACATCTAACGATATCAATCAGGATCGATTACGTGTTCTGCGAAGCACAGAAATGTTCAAAAACATATCGCCGTATTTATTGTGTAGATATTATGTTTCTTTAATCAATTTAAGCAAATTATTTTTTACGTGCTTGTATTGTATGCACTTTTTTATGGAAATTGCTGTCAAACGAGCTGACGATCCACCTGATGGTAAGTGACTATCGTCGCTCATGGACATCAGCAACACAAAGAAAGAAAGAAGAAGAAAAAGAATAATCTAAATTTTACTAACAAAAAATAACCGACTTCAAAGTCTCAAAAACTACATAGTTGTCAGATCTCGGTCAAATTTATGTGAGACTACATGATAAGCGCCTGCTTTCGATTAAAAAAAGAATCATCGAAATCGGTTGGCGTGATATTGAGTTATTCGTCTATTTGTCACGCACATATTAACACAAATTTACGACTTATGTGGTTTTCTCATAGATGCCATTGTCAGATATCAATAAAATTTATGTGGGACCACATGACAGCTACCAGCTTTCGATTAAAAAAAGAATCATCAAAATCGGTTCGCCCAGTTCAAAGTTCTGAGGTAACAAACTTAAAAAAAAAAAAAAAAACAGTCGAATTGAGAACCTCCTCCTTTTTTGAAGTCGGTTAAAAAAGAACTGGCTCTCACTCAAGCCCCCAGCCGGAACACGACTAGTCGTTTGGCAGCTGATTCAAGCAAGATTGTTAGCTTTCCAGGTGAACCCCACGAAGAAATAATAACAGTACTAATGAAACATTAAAATCAATATTACAAATATAATCCAGAGCGCTCTACCTCCAGAGTCTAGACTACAAGACGCATATTTTCGGTGCGTCTATTATAGCAATGAGTTACGAGTTACGACGGTAATTGAACGCTTCAACGACAGTAGGCCGCTGTATTTATAACTTACTCTATGTGTACGAACTTTATTTAGATACACTGTGTTTAATTATACTACTTTGCAGTTTCAGAAATCGTCCTGCTCCTGTTGTGGCAAACCAATCGTGTCATACAGTCATAATCACAGACTTTGTATTAAACATATTAGTTGTGATTTACTCCAATTTATAAACACAGGTACACTTAATTATTTAAATATGAGTGTTCATGTACATTGAACAGAAAACAAAAATCACTAACTGTCCCATCATTTACCAGCTGATATTATTTAAAAATGTATGAGAGGAGTAAGGAACGTGTTGAGTAAAAAGTCAGGTCCAGTCCATGCTAATAATAAAAAGGTAACAAAACCTACCTAATCCCCGTACCAGAATGCGTATTGCGGGTGGCATGAACACAAACATCTCAAAATCAACCGAGGAAAAAGATTATTTTGATCCTGAACCAAAACATCGAAACTTCGATTAAAAAGACTTACGATCAGTAAAATATCTGCACTGTCAAATCAAAACTGAGACGATTAACTCGTTGCGTTTCGTTCGAATTTAAAATCAACAAATAGTTGATTCAAACTAAAATAATATACTGAGAACAAACTGTACTGTAAAAGCACAGTAAATGAATCTATGTAAAAGTCTATCTTTTGTCTTTTGGTTTCCCTAATGTCAATGGACGACGATAGCCCCTTACCATAGCTGGATCGTCAGCTATTTCCATAAAAAACCTGCAAGGTACAAAGTTAAAACAGAGAGGTAGTCAGCGATTTTACACAACAATAGAAAAGCCGTTTAGCTACAACAATGGGCTTGAAGTTACAGCTAAAGAAAGTGCTAACTGTCTTTAAATCGTGTGTCTTTACAATGTGTTTAGATCCTATCATTAACCCGCAAGCGCTCGAGACTTGATATCTAGACTTTAGAAAACACTAAGGAAGACTTAACGCAATATTCTATTTTAAACGAGCATGAACTTTAATGCTTTCACGTTGATATATTTTTATATTAATACGTGAAGCAAAACCCATTATACCAATTATTACGAAGTATTTTTTTACTTCAGAAACTACGTCATTTATCAGCCAATTAGGATAGGACATAGGTAGGTCCCTTAATTGTATGACTTGACTCTATCCCATTTAACTATGACTTATCGAATTAATATTCAATTCAGCGACATCCTATCCACTTACCTTACCAAAGTTACCACCCACGTATGTTGTTGTCCACAACAGACAACAACAATTAAAATTATTTCACGTCATATATCAATTCGGATTTAAGTGTTAATTAACAGATTTAGCAAAGGTGTCGTAGCAATGTTAACAACGTTTTGATTTAACTCGACCGGTTGTCGTAAATTAAGGTATTAGATACTTCACAGTGACTTGGCTATCTCGTATTCTCTTGTCACAGTTTTATTTGAAATCGTAAATTATGTCGCATAAACGACGTCCATTGTAACGTATTTTGAACTTCCTGATCAATGTTTGTATTCATATAGGGGAAGGCCGGGCAATGTGGACACCTTAACCTTTGGCGGGCTATAGTAAGGGAGTCGATACAGACAGGTAAAAAATAATGACCGAGTTTGGAACAGTATTTATTGAACTTTTAAATAAAATCAACAAAAATAATGTAACATCAGTACTTTGCTTAAAATTGTTAATCATATTAAACTTGGTACCGCTATCCGCTTTGCCCAATCCACCGGGTAAAGTGGATAGGCACATAGGGTAAAGTGAACACACGATAATTAAGAAACGATTACCAAAGAATTTAAAAGAAAATATATGCAATTAAAGGAAAAAATAATAATACAACAGCTAATCAGTTTCAGTTGTCGCAATGTCAGCATTTCTCTTTCGCGTGGCCTTTGTTTTGGTATCTAAATCTTTCTCAATGTTTCTTAAAAAAATTGGCACTTGTTTTAACAAATTTATTTTATTTATTTTTGTGTTCTTTCTGTTCTTCCTGTGCTGGTAGGCATTTCAGGCTTTTGAAATTTTCTTTTGCGGTTACCCACAGGAATATAAGGAGTTGGGAGTGGTCTTAAACCATTGAATTAGTATTACTAGCGTATAGAACAGACATCACGAACACGGGTTTGGGGGTGTGCATTGCAGCCGGCCGGCTGCATTTAATTCTGTCACTCGGCTGCGCTAATTGCGGCCGCATGTCAAATTTGTTTATGAAAAACTGAGAAAATGCCGTCGTGCGTAATAAAAACGTGTCACAATTGCACGACAAAAAACAAAAAAGATATCACTTTATCGTCCGTAAGAAAACAAAATCTTAACTTAAATCAACTAAAACGAATTAAATTAAATTATTGAGCAATGTTCCCGCCATTTTGAATGAAAAAAATCATAAGGAGCGTTTGAACTTGGCAAGCCGCTAGCGTGTTAATGGACTAAATAAGCTTGCCGACGCGACGCTTGTGACCAATTTAAAGTGTTGGATTTTTGACACGAATCAATGGTAATTACGTTTGAAATCGTTTAAACGCTTTTGCACGTTAAATAAAGTTGGAGTAAGAGCTTGTAAAGATTTGGAATCGGTGACTGCTTGTCTTGGTTCGGCAAGTGTCATATACAAAGTTACTCTATGGCAAGTGTGCAAACGAGGCTTCTAGTTTGAAAAGAGAACGGAGGGCAAGCCGGCGGTGGAACACACATGTTGTTTGAGATGACTTCTCTATGTATGTACCTCAATGTCTTAAACATATTTTTTGGAGTTATACATATAAGTGGAAGATATTTGAATGGCGCTATATCTGAGTGGATCTTCTTTGTTAGGTTTAGGTATATTTGTGCGTGAAGTGGAATCAAGAAAAGCGATTATTTCTAAATCTGCGGACAAAATGAACACTATTGGTCACAGTGGATACAGTGTCCACTTTGCCCGTGTTCATTTTGCCCAACGGGTACTTGTTTAATTTAACCTAACCTAAAATGAATTGAGAAACAGAATCCCAATAAAACTAGCAGTATTTCTGCACGGAAACATGCACTTTGAAGAGAGAATCAAGCCAATACAATAATACTATATAAACATAAGTAATTACAAAGTTACGTACATTGAAAAGTCGTAAGCAATGTTCACTTTTTAATTTTTGTTATTTTTTTCGCAAATGACGCGTGGCTATGCGTTGGCTCTGTTTGTTTACGATTAAGGGGCTCGGGGAGCACCTCGTAGCAAGACGGCAGTGCGTTCGAGCCCGCCATTTTAAAATAAAAGAGGGTATTCGCTTTGCCTGGGCTGTTCACTATGCCCGGCCTTCCCCTATTATGCATATATGCAAAATATTAGTTTACTTTGAAAATCTGGCTAATATCAACTAAATATAGATTTCCGCAATGTTAAACCTGCTAATCATAAAAAAATACGTTTTTGTAATAATTACCTTTAAAGTCCTGTGTTGCCTTAATATAAAAATTGCAATGTAAAATTAACTACCAATAATTACTATGTCGGCGGCTTGCGTCGATCCTATGTGATCGACAAAGTTAGATAAGCAACAGCGGGCGCGGTCGGTAGTTGGATGGGTGACCGCTAGTGGCAAAAATTTCTTGAGCGTTTCCGTGCTTCGGAGGGCACGTAAAGCCGTCGGTCCCGGTTGTTATCATAAGATAACAGTCGTTAAGCCATGTCGGAGGCCCTCGGGCGGTTTGAAAAACTTCCGACACTCGGGTTGGCCACTAACCCCTCCACCAATCCGCACTGGAGCAGCGTGGTGGAGTATGCTCTAGGCCTCCTCAAGAGGAGAGACCCGTGCCCAGTAGTGGGCCATTAATGGGTTGAAGCCAAATGACTATGTTTACGAAATTCGATTACAATGTAGTGAAAATCTGGCAATCACATTCAATAAGCGAGCACCAACGAGGCGATAAATTGAACACTTATTTAGGTACTAATTTATTGCATACACGAACTACCTCTCTTTAATATCTAATAACTCTTTAATAACTTCTATAACAGTCGACAAACGAACTGACAGTCCACGTGATTGATTCTAGATCATCACTTTATGTAAATATAAATAAATAAATAACGCTTCACACTCATAGCCCTACACTAGGATTCCCTGTGTCGTGGGTGCCATGGACAACACACTAGACAAGGAAATTCACACCCAGACCGAGGACAGAAATTCAAACTCATCATTCAAATTTCCGCCTCGCTGGGAATCGAACCCAGGACCCTTGGTGCAGCGATCCGGAATGGTAACCATTGCGCTACACGGGTCGTCCACACGACAATGGGGGTATAATATTAAATTTAAATTTAAAAAATCCCTGACAGTTTTGTTTACACTAAACATAGCTAAGAACACTCGAATAAGTCACCTTTCACACAAAAAAAAACTAGATCAAAATCGGCTCATCCGCTTGGGCGCTACGATGCCACAGACAGACATACAGATACTCAGACACACAGATAGATACACAAACACGTCAAACTTACTAACACCCCTCTTTTTTCGTCGGGGGTTAAAAATATTGAGCCATAGGTTGTTAATGATACATTTATATAATTATGCTGTTAGTTAGCAGTTGGAGCGGCTCGGAATATTGACCACGGAACACAGGCAACAATCCGTGATATTGACCCTAATCCAATAGATTGAGATTGAGAGGCTACAGTTCAAAATTCAAATACCCATTTTTTCAATTTCATCCGGAGAGAATCGCGTGATTTTAATCTTTCAGTGGCTCAAATTGCCCTTTTCTGCACAGAAAAATATTGCATCAATGTCAGCTGTTTTACCCCACATCATACCTACTAGAAACATAACGCTGATTTGGTTTCGAAAACTATAATGAAAAAAAAGCTCGCTTACCGACACGGGGTGGTAAAGATATAAAATAGTTGATTTTCGACGAAACATCCACTGAAGGTAGTTCTTAGCAATAAAAGTAAGTGGATGCAGCGTTTATGGTCCTGCTTTATGTGACTTCGTATAACTTCCATACTATCCACGGTTTTCATGATTAAACTATGCAATACTGCAATATAACCCTGCTAAATTAAATTTCATCGGGACTAAGAGATTCACCTTAAGCAAACTCGTAATTTACAACTGCCGACATTAATTTAAAGTGGTTTATTTCACGCTTTTTATGGCCTATCCTAGGTACCTGATTGGCACTTTCGAGAATAAGTATTTTAACGATCGGTTCAATGTAACCCGTAAAACCCTAGGTTTTATTGGCTCTTTCAACAAATTACTATACTTTTGACGTGACTAATTCTAAAATTTAATATTTGACGTTGTTTTAATTGAATTACGTAACTTAAATGATTAAGATTGTTTTATTGCGTAGTAAAATATACTTTTTATAGTGAGGTTGAAGACTATTATTAAAATAATGAATTCTAATCCTTATATATAAAACTGAGTTACGATACTGCGAATACCAAAATGGCTGTTAATAAAAGGAACTGCTTAGTGCGGATAAATGTCGAAGTTAATACAAATTCAGTAAACAAATAATTTAAAAAGTCACAATCGCATAAAGTCGTACGAGTCGATCGTAAAACTCCTTGGATATTATAATTTAGGTCGTTCCGAGTCGTAAATTTTATGCCTTGTAATGACAAACTTAACTAAACCTGTGGTCTTTCCAGGAACTCCTACATAGTGCCCTTTTTTAATTAAATTTTCAAGAACCCTAAAATTTTATGTAAGTTAATTAATACCAATTTTCGCACAATTTTTCGTGAATGATTTAAGTGTTTTTGTTTCTAGAAATGCATGAAAATCGTTTCATGAAATGAACCTTCGTTTGTTGATATACAGTTTCGAGGTCTGGGCTGTTTTCATGCTATTTTAAGACTTCCGACATTCTGAAAAGAAAGCGGAGGCGGGACCCTTACTAACACCTGCAAAATATTACTGTAAATTTTTTCATGTTTTTAATTCTTCCTTGGAAAGAGGTTCACTCCTGGAATTAAGTTCATGAATTTGTTTCAAAATCGATAGCTAATATCTAAGCTATACCCAGAACGCTTCAATAGATATGGCTCAAAAATATTTACCGAATTATACCAAAATCAATTCAAAACACTTGCAATGCAATGCAATGCAATTCCTAAAACTTAAAAAGTATAAAAAAACACTTTTAATTAAAATATTGGTCAGGTACCTAGTATAAAAAGCGGCCAAGTGCGAGTCGGACTCGCCCATGAAGGGTTCCGTAGCAGCAAGTAACATAATATAAAAGTTCTTGAAGTTCGTTGTATCTTTGATCGAGGTAAATTGCGGTTTACGATTTATGACGTATTAAAAAAAACTACTTACTAGATCTCGTTCAAACCAATTTTCGTTGGAAGTTTGCATGGTAATGTACATCATATATTTTTTTTAGTTTTATAATTCTCTTATTTTAGAAGTTACGGGGGGGGGGGGACACACATTTTTCCACTTTGGAAGTGTCTCTCGCGCAAACTATTCAGTTTAGAAAAAAATGATATTAGAAACCTTAATATCATTTTTGAAGACCTATTCATAGATACCCCACATGATGAAAAAAAAGTTTTTGAGTTTCAGTTCTAAGTATGGGGAACCCCCAAAATTTATTGTTATTTTTCTATCTTTGTGTGAAAATCTTAATGCGGTTCACAGAATACATCTACTTACCAAGTCTCAACAGTGTAGTTCTTATAGTTTCGGAGAAAAGTGGCTGTGACATACGGACGGACGGACAGACAGACAGACAGACAGACAGACAGACAGACAGACAGACAGACAGACAGACATGACGAATCTATAAGGGTTCCGTTTTTTGCCATTTGGCTACGGAACCCTAAAAACCGGGCAAATGCGAGGCAGGCCACGCGCATCGACTATTACTCAAGTAGTAAGTTTATCACTATTACTCATTAACTACTTATGCTAACATAGCTGTGATAGTTTTCCTTGTAAATTCATCATATATAACACTATTTTTGAGAATTTTTGCACTTGTAAAACTCCAACCGTTTAGCCGGCAGGACTTTAACCAAAATTAGCAATTTTGCGCAAACGGACCCCTAATTCCAAAAATGGTCATAAAGACTTATTTATACCGTGACAGGTAAAAGGTTAAATCGATCAATCGTGTATCGAAAGCACCATCAGCTGTTTGTCTGTGTTTGCCGAGAAATACCTGTAATTCTTTTTAAATTACCTTGACACGACCTCTTTCGGACACACGATACACATCTTTAATCTATAATGAATAAAACGACATCTTACGCCCCAACTCAAGAGTCACTAACGTTTACTTAAATTGCTCCTTAGTAAAGAATCACTATACAAATTCTGTACTAAGGAGCGATTTGAGTAACCGTTGGTGACTCCTGAGTTGGGGCGTTAAACTTTATACACGTTACACATACCTATATAAAACATATACATACCTATATAAACGTTATACATACCTATATTTATTGATCACTACAAAATTTTTAGACATTCATGGTGTCTTACCATGGCGTACTACGTTACAAGATATCGTATTCTGTATTAAGTTCTTCACTCAATTTATCAATTTGAATTCATAATGTCAAAAAATTAATGTCATATAGTCATTGAAGTACTATCGATATAGTATTGTTATTATACTTATTTACATTCAAATATAATGGTTATATAGTCCGAACCATTTAGCTTTCGATCGTTCGACATCCGGTCAACTACAAAGACCCTCTCAGAAATTAAATTTACAGATACAATTTAGCCAGTGTGGAAAACTATGCCCTTAAAGGCTTTATAAAGTTTAAAAACCCTCATCTTGTGAGAGGATACCTGAGGCTAGCATTGTACGTTGTGACTTGTGACAGTTATGGGTTTCGATAATAACTAAGTAACACAAATCTGACGTCGATAATTCGTGTCTCAAAATATTATTTCCGTACGTAAAGTTATGATCTCGATTCTCGACCGTTTAGTAACATTCTCAGTCTCAAGCGTGTTTACCCTACGTCTCAAACATTAGCCGTTTAATGTAAATCATACGAGACTATTATTAAACACGAGTTGGCAGGTTTGAGAAACATCGTCATATATTACCTACTATATAGTAGGACAATCGGAGAAAATTGTGGAAACAAACCGCATATTGTCGCGTGTATTATGGAAGATAGAGTACAATGTGAACAATGGCCTGAAATCGAGTGGATCTATAACAATAATGGTTTCTGATGATAACATTATACTTACATAAATTAATCTAATGTCTTTAGTCATCTTACGGTTCCAATATTTTATCGATCTATTCAATTCTTTAAAAAATCTGAATATTATACTGTTATTTGTAAATAAATGGATAAATAAATTATTGAAAATAGAAATTACTGCACTAACGAAAATTATAACTGCAATAGTCTGCTATATTGTTAACTAATAAGAATAACTAATCATTTATACTCTACGGTTTTATTATCATGTCTCAACTGAAGTATCGGTTTTCATTTTTTAATTTATGTTTAAAGATAATTATTATAAAACAACAATAACACTGGCAACTCTGGCAAGATGTCAAGCTCCATAAGTATCAATATCAATCATCATTTTTTTTGCAATAAATCATTACCTTAAGTGAACGCTGCATATCGTGTAGGTACTACTGAGAATACTCTGATGATTGATTTAAAAAACCTTATTTTTTAGAAATTTATTATTTTAAAACAATAAGTAGATATTTATCAATTAAAAGCCAACGCTATGACGTCTTTCCTTTTATTTGATTTAATATTAAGTTAAAATTAACCACAATGTTAAAATTTCCTAACAATGAGAATCAAGACCGACAAGATACTTAGTGATCCAATAGGGTAGGGAATTCTAATAAGAATTCCTTGTATTTATGGGAAAACATTTAGTTTAATTGCTATTGATCCTGCCAATGACTGGGCGCAGAGTACAGGCTAATTCCCGCTTCCCAGGGACGGATTTAAAGGGGGGGCGAACCGGGGCATTTGCCCCGGCTATGTTAGCATAAGTAGTTAGCGCGTGGCCTGACACACACTTGCCCAGTTTTATTAGCCTTATTTTTGTGGTAAAAATTAATACATAATTGTCAAAGGTCTGTAATAAACAACCAAGCCTGAACTGACATTTTCATCTAATCTATCACATGTTAGAATGACTTATTTGAAAGTTAAGCGCGTAAAAATTCTCATGAATAACATAATTCACGGTTCAGCCATAAAATATTGAACGTAAAAACTTTCCAACTCAACGTCGTCGCATAGAAAGAGAATCGTAAATTTTGCCGCGATTCTTTTACGATCTCAGTTATTCTGTAATACCACAGATCACATCATGCTTATTTACTGGCGAGTTTATAATTATTAAGTAATGGGGTAATAGGTATAAGGGGTAAGTATAGTAATATTCCACCTCTCCGCATTGCAGCAACGTGGTGTAGTATTATCTAGGCCTACTCAAGAGGAGAGATCCGTGCTGGGTATGAGTAGATATATATTGCCGGTTCTGGCGCACTTGAATCCACTGTAAGAAGGTCTCTGGTTAGTATGGCGTATGTATGTAGCGAGCGTCCAAGTTATGTTGGTTCATGGTGGTTTAGGTATGATTCAAATGAAATGTTTCTTATCAGCTCGCGTAGGTATGCCATTTCTGGACCACTCAAGGTTGCTGTTGATATCTGTTGGGGGGCGGGCTGGAGAGTTGAGCTTCCGGGGGTGGGTGGGGTGGTGTGTTGGAGTGAGTAGGTAAGGTATGCAGAGCTGCTGGCCGGCAGCGGTGGTCGCTCGATAGTCGCTCGATAGTGGTGCAGCCCCATAGGGGTGCGGCTAGTATATTGTCGGTTCTGGCGCACTCGAAACCACTTGTAAGAAGGTCTCTGATTAGTATGGCGCATGTATGTAGCTAGCGTCCAAGTTATGTTGGTTTCTGGTGGTTTAGGTATGTTTCAAATGAAATGTGTCTTATCAGTGCGCGTAGGTAAGCCCACTCAATGTCGCCGTGTTGGAGGGCGGGGTGGTGTTGAGCTTCCTGGGGTGGTAGCTGGTGGCCGGCAGCGATGGTCGCTCTGTAGTCGCTTGGTAGGGGTTCAGCTCCATAGGAGTTCCATAGGGGTGCGGGTCTATAGGGGTATTAGGTAGGGTATTCAAGAGTACAGGTATGTTCCGGTTCAGTGGAGCAATGGTGAAGTTAGATAGCTGTTGTTGATGATGAATATGTGTATTATTTAAAATCTCATTAAGAGTGCCTTATCTATATGTTCCCACAACCCGAACCTTGAATGCAAACCGCAAGTGGGCGTTGGTGATAAGGTGGCAGGCAATTTGTTATCGCTCGTTACTAATAAAGTTGGTGTTTTTAAATAATATAGTGGTGTGATGTTCATGGTTGAGGGAATGTAAAATAAAAACACATTATCTTTTATAATTGCACTTTATTGTGACCCCAAGCATAGGTGTTGATATATCCACCATTTTTTATTATGTATCGTTTATCATCATTTGCTGATAAAACTTTTTTTCTTTTAATTTGGGTATAAAGCGTATGTTTATCACTCGTGAAAGTAGACATATTGTCATAGTAGACAGTTTCCTGATCTAAACATTTTTTTATAATCTTCAAAGAGTAATTTACGTACAATCGGAGCGGAAGTTCCTTTGTTTTTCTTAATGGTATTGATGTTTTTACAATTCGCATCACTTTGTAGAGTAAATGTATACATTTTAGAGCGTAAACCAACAAATTCTTTGATTATTTTACCACAACATTCATCCTTCATTAGACCCACAACCTTTTTATTTATGAGAGGTAAATTATATTCATTGTTAATTGGATAATCTGAAGTATCAAATTTCAATTCCAAATCGGGTTTAATATCTTCATAGAAGTTGTTGGTTTTAATTTCATATATGAATGAATCTGTGTCAGTATACAATAATTGAACATTGGCATTATATTTTGGTATCATGTATGAGTAATGGAAGTCGTACATGGTATATTTTGATAATTCTAACACACAGAATCCAACATAGATTGGTTTATTGTAAAATAGTTCAGTTTTATTCATTTGAACGGCAACTAAATCTTCAGAAAATACTTTTAAACTGTGGAAATTTGGTAGAGCCACAAGTCTTCCAACACCATACTTTGGTTTTGTTCTAGTTTTTACATCTTCCCACCCATTACAGAGTTTCACGTCTACTCTTTTACCAACGTTTTCTATTGTTTTTCCAAAAATGGAATTATTCATAAGTTTAAAAAAGTCTTTTTCGAATGAATTAGTTGCCGACATTCTTTTTAAGGTGTTTAATTCAATGTAACTTCTTAACCAAGGAGATTGATTGAAAGAGAGTATTCTATGAATTTTTTACATATTAATCCATTTTGTACACATTGTTTTAAGTTCATATAGTGAATTATATAGTGATTTTTATCGCTTAAAGTGAGTAAAAGTTTTTTATTTCGACCATTGGGTGGACATTTTGTTTCAGCACAGAATGGATAATCATTGTGCAAATCGTGTAAACTGCTTGGATACTCCAAGTCCACCTCTAAAATGTATCCCACTTCCGAGTTGGGTTCCTGTGTAAGAACATTGAATGAGTCAATATCTGTTTGTGATAGCCATTGAAAGTTATTTATAGGCAAGTATTGACTCATAGCGTGGCCGTACAGATTATTAACATCTAGGTAAACAATATAGGTGCTCTCCTCGTTGGGTTGAAATGATTCGCAAAACTTATTATTCGCTTTCGCATACCTTTTCGATACTTGACTAATACCACCTCTTATACCACTCTTTATAAACTGTATCATCTCATAATCTACAAGCAGTTCCATTGTAACTTTTGTATGTTTCAACATGGCGTCCCACGATAATGAGGGGGCTGTTAAATATCTACACGGGTCTAGTTTATATGACGCTAAACAGACTTTACGAAAGTTTTCAAATATTTCAGCCAATAAGAGAACATCAGTTTTCAAATATAAATCCGAGTATTCACCTAGGGTGGACACATTGAATGTCTTCCATACCTTTTGAGCGTGAATATAATCGCTTTCAGATATATGAGTTTCAGTCAATCTACTATAAAACATTTCCTTATCGGGTAAATGGGATTCGTCTAATTTACTCCAACAATCCACATATTCATAGGGGAAAACACCTTTTCGCGATAACAGAGCGATTTCATCGGTATTGGGAAAAAAGCGATGTAATATTTGATATTGGTCAGGTGAGAGATTTTTTGCGAGTTTTTCTAAACTTGAGGACATGAATTTGAACGAGTCTATAAATCGGATATTAATATTCCTATCACGTTTTAAGGTTTTAGTGAATGAAATATATTTTTCTTTATTTTGAGGTATGCACTCTATATTACCCCCATCTTTAGCCAATTCCTTAATGAATAAATGGCTGTCATAACCGGATAGATTGTGGAATAGTATTGGTACATAATTAGGCAACCTATAATTCACATTGCAAGATCGATGTGCTAAACCTCGAATTTCACCCGTCAGATGACAATGATCAATGACTTTATCGTCTGTGGGTGAGAAAGACTCTTCACAAATGTGACAAACACCATTTTGTTCCCCATGTCTTATATTGTTTAGACTTTCAGTGTTCTGTATTGGAATTATTTTTGATAAGATTTCGGAGATTTCAATAACATCACTTTGTAAATAATTCACAAATTTCTCCACACAGTCTTCACCGCGATATGTTACAAACTTAGACAGTGATTCATTGTAGTTGCAATGTATGTAGTAGGCAAAACTGCATGGAATGTGTTTATGTGAATATTGGTTTACTGTTAAAGGTTCTAAAATTGATTCAAAATCAGCGTAAACAACAAACGGCACACTTAACTTACAATGATAGTTTTTAAACTTTAAATACTTTTGCTCTTCCGTTGGTAACTTTATTATTTTTCCCTCACATCCCACTCTAATGTGTAGTTGATGTTTAGCTTCACTTGAAAATGATTGTAAACATTTATCACAGAGAAATATTTTGTGAGAATTTTTACTAATCTGTGAACTAATTAAACGGGATAAATTTTTTATCCAAGAATAATGAGCTTTACCACTTTGTTCATGATATAGTAAATTAACATGATGTTTACTATCTGCTTTTGATGATATATACAATGGATGAATGTTTTGCTTAGATTTTATACCGTAAACGTTAACACTTATATTATTTAAAGTTTCAAATCGCTTAATGTCCTTAATGGTCACAGGTTGCTTGATATCACGAGTCTTGAATACACTTTCATAGTGGGGGTATGACGTCACACGGTCTGAACTCTTATCAGCAGGATATAAAGCTGATAGCACTGACCAAAAAAAGCAGGCTTCATCACTATTTTTCACATTCACACAAGCGTGTTTCACTTTTATCCATTGTGGTAGAGGTATGTATGATGAGCCTCCTTTCATCTCTGTGCACTTATTTAAATTTACGTGCAAAAATTCAATTTTCTCCAAGGCCCAACCACTATCACGCTCTTGAAAGTCTTCCAGTTTGCTTAATATTGTTGAAATCATGTTGTTATAAAATTCTATTAAATCTGACGATTGTTCCAAGCAAACATTCTTCGTATTGAATGACTTCAAGTCCCGAATAACTTCATCGCTCTCGGCGGCGGTGGTGATGATGAACGTGCAGAAAAATTCAAAGTTCACTTTGATTCTCTCGTGCACTTCTAATTCGCTTTGGAGAACTTTAATTATTCTCCTCCCCACTTTCTTGAAGTATTTTTTTAGGTTCAAGTGTTGACATCCGTTGACTCGATAAGTAATTATTCGGGTCTTGTAAAATGAGTCGATCACTTGAATAAAATAATCACCGTAATCTTGTTTGCACAAACTCATATGGCGTTTTGATCGTGAATGTGCTACAAGTTGGTTGGATGCAACACTTACTCCACAGAATGGACATTGATAGTGAAGCATTTTGTTTAATTTATTAAAAACTTTTTCACGATGCGCGTCAGTCACTCACGTCTCCACAAGGTTGACTCACAAACTGATAACTAACAATTGCCCCGCAACTATACAACTCTTGCTTTTATAGGCTAATGAGGACACACACACACACACACACACACAGTATTTACAGGTTTCACGTATTAACAACTTTATTTATAAGACAATAATGTTTAAAATACAATGAATAAAATTATGGTATGACAATTAGGACAAAGCGATAATAAAACAAGCATACAATTACACAATATTATTTTTATCTATCCAACTCTTCTCATTCATACCGAGTCATTTTACACAAACTTTATTTCCCTTGTTTTAAGGTTCTAATTAGTCTTTCCACTATAAATACATTCTTAGTGCTGTATGTAGAGTAGTGATTAATATTGTATCGTTTCATGTGCGCTTGAAACTTATCGTTATAAAACTGTAGTCTGATATCAGATAGAATATTTTCTCGAGTCTTCACTTAAAATAACACTCATTGCTTTAATTACTTCATCACCTCTTTTACTCTTCAACGGTTGAACCCATGCATATCATCAATCATCATATCAATACATATAATAAAACTATAATTTTTGTTTGTTTGTCTGTACGTTTCTCAGGAACGGCTTAACAGATTTAGATGCGGTTTCCACTGATATATTGTAGTAAGCTTGGATTCATATTTAGTGTTTTTTTTATTTCAATCGGCCCACAAATAAAAAGTTATATCAATTTAAAGAATACCCTCCATACATTTATCGAGTATGGGTTAACCGAAAGGTTTACCAAAGTGAAGCGAGGGGGCGTTTACTAGTTTGGAATAAGTATCAATATAGATCAAGATATATTCATATGATCTGTTTCCCCTGCAATATTGTTATAATCGATTAGATTAATTTGCCAGTTTTCATCAAACGCCTTCTGTATAAAGCGTCGTTGGAATTTTTTTTTGCGTGCATACTTGTGAACCATTTTCACTAATTGAGCTTTACCACTCAACTTTTGATATCATGAATCATGATGTGATAATGTGTACCTGTTGCTTATAACTGATGTTTCACAACTGACGATGTAGTTATCCGTTTGTATAATTTATTAATTCACTCCTTAAAATCTTCAATATATTTTACAATCTTCTTCAGTTTTGTATTTCTTACATTTGTCCTTTAGTCACTATATCGTTTTTTCGAAACCCTCTTTGAACATTAGGTAATCAATCTTTTATTAAAACATTCAATAACATGTTTTAAAATTTTTATATTATCACCACCAGCTACATTAAATAGTAAAGGGTAGGATTGTATATGCCATAAGAATGTTTCTGAACGAAGGAAGTGAGGGAATGATGCAAGATGGTGTGATCTGATTAAGGTGGAGATTCGGTCAGCTTAGTGGAGCAGTGGAGCGGCCAACCACAGCGAAGCTTGATGTCATAGTGCATCACAACACAATACTGGAGTATAGTGCGCTTATCAGTTGTGGTTGATGTTGTACGTTGTAAGCAGAGCGTTGACAAGTCGTAAAGGATTTGATAATTATGTATTAATTTAATCCGACCTGATATGAATTCTATTCAAAAATAAACTGATCTGATAACTGAGCTGATATCCGTTCTGTTCAAAAATAAACTGGATTGATAACCGAGCTGTTCAATCCTATTGATCTTCCCTGATAAAGATGATATTCAAATGTATATAAGAATATATTAAAACATTGTCTTGTGAAGAAAGCTGAATCAATTTGTGAGAGAGTTGAGCTTCCAGGTGGGTGGGGGTGGTGTAATTTTAATGTTTCTTATCAGTGTGTGCGTGTGTTGGAGGAGGAGGAGGAGGAGGTGTGTAGGTATGCAGAGCTGCTGACCGGCAGCGGTGGTCGCTCGGTAGCCGCTATGTAGGGGGTCCATAGGGGCGTTTTTTTAAATAATACGCATCTTCATTAGTGAATATCAGCATCACTCTATCGTGAAGCAATGCCCCTTTTTTTAAATAATACACATCTTCATTAGTGAATATCAACAACACTCTATCGTGAAGCAATGGGGGCGTGGTGGTGGTGGTGGTGGTGGAGAGTTGAGCTTCCGGATGGGTGGGGTGTTGTGTTGGAGTGAGTGTAGGAGGGTAAGGTGTGCAGAACTGCTGGCCGGCGGCGGCGGTCGCTCGGTGGTCGCTCGGTAGGGGGGTGGTGCTGCTCCATGGGGGAGCCGCTCGGTAGGGGTGCGGCTCCATAGCGGCGTCGCTCGGTAGGGGTGCGGCTCCGTAGCGGTGTCGCTTCAAGATATTCAAGAGTATGGGTTCAAGATCCCGCTCGTAGGAAAATAATTAAAGACAAAACATGTGTACGCCTAGCGCTCTTATTGAATATTTAATTTGCTCCACTGAGCTGGAACATACCCATACTCTTTGAATATCTTGAAGCGACACCGCTACGGAGCCGCACCCCTACCGAGCGACGCCGCTATGGAGCCGCACCCCTACCGAGCGGCTCCCCCATGGAGCAGCACCACCCCCCTACCGAGCGACCACCGAGCGACCGCCGCCGCCGGCCAGCAGTTCTGCACACCTTACCCTCCTACACTCACTCCAACACAACACCCCACCCATCCGGAAGCTCAACTCTCCACCACCACCACCACCACCACGCCCCCATTGCTTCACGATAGAGTGTTGTTGATATTCACTAATGAAGATGTGTATTATTTAAAAAAAGGGGCATTGCTTCACGATAGAGTGATGCTGATATTCACTAATGAAGATGCGTATTATTTAAAAAAACGCCCCTATGGACCCCCTACATAGCGGCTACCGAGCGACCACCGCTGCCGGTCAGCAGCTCTGCATACCTACACACCTCCTCCTCCTCCTCCTCCAACACACGCACACACTGATAAGAAACATTAAAATTACACCACCCCCACCCACCTGGAAGCTCAACTCTCTCACAAATTGATTCAGCTTTCTTCACAAGACAATGTTTTAATATATTCTTATATACATTTGAATATCATCTTTATCAGGGAAGATCAATAGGATTGAACAGCTCGGTTATCAATCCAGTTTATTTTTGAACAGAACGGATATCAGCTCAGTTATCAGATCAGTTTATTTTTGAATAGAATTCATATCAGGTCGGATTAAATTAATACATAATTATCAAATCCTTTACGACTTGTCAACGCTCTGCTTACAACGTACAACATCAACCACAACTGATAAGCGCACTATACTCCAGTATTGTGTTGTGATGCACTATGACATCAAGCTTCGCTGTGGTTGGCCGCTCCACTGCTCCACTAAGCTGACCGAATCTCCACCTTAATCAGATCACACCATCTTGCATCATTCCCTCACTTCCTTCGTTCAGAAACATTCTTATGGCATATACAATCCTACCCTTTACTATTTAATGTAGCTGGTGGTGATAATATAAAAATTTTAAAACATGTTATTGAATGTTTTAATAAAAGATTGATTACCTAATGTTCAAAGAGGGTTTCGAAAAAACGATATAGTGACTAAAGGACAAATGTAAGAAATACAAAACTGAAGAAGATTGTAAAATATATTGAAGATTTTAAGGAGTGAATTAATAAATTATACAAACGGATAACTACATCGTCAGTTGTGAAACATCAGTTATAAGCAACAGGTACACATTATCACATCATGATTCATGATATCAAAAGTTGAGTGGTAAAGCTCAATTAGTGAAAATGGTTCACAAGTATGCACGCAAAAAAAAATTCCAACGACGCTTTATACAGAAGGCGTTTGATGAAAACTGGCAAATTAATCTAATCGATTATAACAATATTGCAGGGGAAACAGATCATATGAATATATCTTGATCTATATTGATACTTATTCCAAACTAGTAAACGCCCCCTCGCTTCACTTTGGTAAACCTTTCGGTTAACCCATACTCGATAAATGTATGGAGGGTATTCTTTAAATTGATATAACTTTTTATTTGTGGGCCGATTGAAATAAAAAAAACACTAAATATGAATCCAAGCTTACTACAATATATCAGTGGAAACCGCATCTAAATCTGTTAAGCCGTTCCTGAGAAACGTACAGACAAACAAACAAAAATTATAGTTTTATTATATGTATTGATATGATGATTGATGATATGCATGGGTTCAACCGTTGAAGAGTAAAAGAGGTGATGAAGTAATTAAAGCAATGAGTGTTATTTTAAGTGAAGACTCGAGAAAATATTCTATCTGATATCAGACTAGAGTTTTATAACGATAAGTTTCAAGCGCACATGAAACGATACAATATTAATCACTACTCTACATACAGCACTAAGAATGTATTTATAGTGGAAAGACTAATTAGAACCTTAAAACAAGGGAAATAAAGTTTGTGTAAAATGACTCGGTATGAATGAGAAGAGTTGGATAGATAAAAATAATATTGTGTAATTGTATGCTTGTTTTATTATCGCTTTGTCCTAATTGTCATACCATAATTTTATTCATTGTATTTTAAACATTATTGTCTTATAAATAAAGTTGTTAATACGTGAAACCTGTAAATACTGTGTGTGTGTGTGTGTGTGTGTGTGTCCTCATTAGCCTATAAAAGCAAGAGTTGTATAGTTGCGGGGCAATTGTTAGTTATCAGTTTGTGAGTCAACCTTGTGGAGACGTGAGTGACTGACGCGCATCGTGAAAAAGTTTTTAATAAATTAAACAAAATGCTTCACTATCAATGTCCATTCTGTGGAGTAAGTGTTGCATCCAACCAACTTGTAGCACATTCACGATCAAAACGCCATATGAGTTTGTGCAAACAAGATTACGGTGATTATTTTATTCAAGTGATCGACTCATTTTACAAGACCCGAATAATTACTTATCGAGTCAACGGATGTCAACACTTGAACCTAAAAAAATACTTCAAGAAAGTGGGGAGGAGAATAATTAAAGTTCTCCAAAGCGAATTAGAAGTGCACGAGAGAATCAAAGTGAACTTTGAATTTTTCTGCACGTTCATCATCACCACCGCCGCCGAGAGCGATGAAGTTATTCGGGACTTGAAGTCATTCAATACGAAGAATGTTTGCTTGGAACAATCGTCAGATTTAATAGAATTTTATAACAACATGATTTCAACAATATTAAGCAAACTGGAAGACTTTCAAGAGCGTGATAGTGGTTGGGCCTTGGAGAAAATTGAATTTTTGCACGTAAATTTAAATAAGTGCACAGAGATGAAAGGAGGCTCATCATACATACCTCTACCACAATGGATAAAAGTGAAACACGCTTGTGTGAATGTGAAAAATAGTGATGAAGCCTGCTTTTTTTGGTCAGTGCTATCAGCTTTATATCCTGCTGATAAGAGTTCAGACCGTGTGACGTCATACCCCCACTATGAAAGTGTATTCAAGACTCGTGATATCAAGCAACCTGTGACCATTAAGGACATTAAGCGATTTGAAACTTTAAATAATATAAGTGTTAACGTTTACGGTATAAAATCTAAGCAAAACATTCATCCATTGTATATATCATCAAAAGCAGATAGTAAACATCATGTTAATTTACTATATCATGAACAAAGTGGTAAAGCTCATTATTCTTGGATAAAAAATTTATCCCGTTTAATTAGTTCACAGATTAGTAAAAATTCTCACAAAATATTTCTCTGTGATAAATGTTTACAATCATTTTCAAGTGAAGCTAAACATCAACTACACATTAGAGTGGGATGTGAGGGAAAAATAATAAAGTTACCAACGGAAGAGCAAAAGTATTTAAAGTTTAAAAACTATCATTGTAAGTTAAGTGTGCCGTTTGTTGTTTACGCTGATTTTGAATCAATTTTAGAACCTTTAACAGTAAACCAATATTCACATAAACACATTCCATGCAGTTTTGCCTACTACATACATTGCAACTACAATGAATCACTGTCTAAGTTTGTAACATATCGCGGTGAAGACTGTGTGGAGAAATTTGTGAATTATTTACAAAGTGATGTTATTGAAATCTCCGAAATCTTATCAAAAATAATTCCAATACAGAACACTGAAAGTCTAAACAATATAAGACATGGGGAACAAAATGGTGTTTGTCACATTTGTGAAGAGTCTTTCTCACCCACAGACGATAAAGTCATTGATCATTGTCATCTGACGGGTGAAATTCGAGGTTTAGCACATCGATCTTGCAATGTGAATTATAGGTTGCCTAATTATGTACCAATACTATTCCACAATCTATCCGGTTATGACAGCCATTTATTCATTAAGGAATTGGCTAAAGATGGGGGTAATATAGAGTGCATACCTCAAAATAAAGAAAAATATATTTCATTCACTAAAACCTTAAAACGTGATAGGAATATTAATATCCGATTTATAGACTCGTTCAAATTCATGTCCTCAAGTTTAGAAAAACTCGCAAAAAATCTCTCACCTGACCAATATCAAATATTACATCGCTTTTTTCCCAATACCGATGAAATCGCTCTGTTATCGCGAAAAGGTGTTTTCCCCTATGAATATGTGGATTGTTGGAGTAAATTAGACGAATCCCATTTACCCGATAAGGAAATGTTTTATAGTAGATTGACTGAAACTCATATATCTGAAAGCGATTATATTCACGCTCAAAAGGTATGGAAGACATTCAATGTGTCCACCCTAGGTGAATACTCGGATTTATATTTGAAAACTGATGTTCTCTTATTGGCTGAAATATTTGAAAACTTTCGTAAAGTCTGTTTAGCGTCATATAAACTAGACCCGTGTAGATATTTAACAGCCCCCTCATTATCGTGGGACGCCATGTTGAAACATACAAAAGTTACAATGGAACTGCTTGTAGATTATGAGATGATACAGTTTATAAAGAGTGGTATAAGAGGTGGTATTAGTCAAGTATCGAAAAGGTATGCGAAAGCGAATAATAAGTTTTGCGAATCATTTCAACCCAACGAGGAGAGCACCTATATTGTTTACCTAGATGTTAATAATCTGTACGGCCACGCTATGAGTCAATACTTGCCTATAAATAACTTTCAATGGCTATCACAAACAGATATTGACTAATTCAATGTTCTTACACAGGAACCCAACTCGGAAGTGGGATACATTTTAGAGGTGGACTTGGAGTATCCAAGCAGTTTACACGATTTGCACAATGATTATCCATTCTGTGCTGAAACAAAATGTCCACCCAATGGTCGAAATAAAAAACTTTTACTCACTTTAAGCGATAAAAATCACTATATAATTCACTATATGAACTTAAAACAATGTGTACAAAATGGATTAATATGTAAAAAATTCATAGAATACTCTCTTTCAATCAATCTCCTTGGTTAAGAAGTTACATTGAATTAAACACCTTAAAAAGAATGTCGGCAACTAATTCATTCGAAAAAGACTTTTTTAAACTTATGAATAATTCCATTTTTGGAAAAACAATAGAAAACGTTGGTAAAAGAGTAGACGTGAAACTCTGTAATGGGTGGGAAGATGTAAAAACTAGAACAAAACCAAAGTATGGTGTTGGAAGACTTGTGGCTCTACCAAATTTCCACAGTTTAAAAGTATTTTCTGAAGATTTAGTTGCCGTTCAAATGAATAAAACTGAACTATTTTACAATAAACCAATCTATGTTGGATTCTGTGTGTTAGAATTATCAAAATATACCATGTACGACTTCCATTACTCATACATGATACCAAAATATAATGCCAATGTTCAATTATTGTATACTGACACAGATTCATTCATATATGAAATTAAAACCAACAACTTCTATGAAGATATTAAACCCGATTTGGAATTGAAATTTGATACTTCAGATTATCCAATTAACAATGAATATAATTTACCTCTCATAAATAAAAAGGTTGTGGGTCTAATGAAGGATGAATGTTGTGGTAAAATAATCAAAGAATTTGTTGGTTTACGCTCTAAAATGTATACATTTACTCTACAAAGTGATGCGAATTGTA